>OY728152.1:264891380-269891380 GCA_963277665.1 Viscum album | reverse complement strand
ATTAGGAAGCCTAATTTTGTGGGGACCTTTGTCATGACCCGTCCCCTGGGACACATGTCGTGACTACCCCAAGCCCAGCTTCCATAAGCCAGGGGATGGATACTAGCACCGTAAATGCACATCCCTAAAATGGGAAGGAGTTTCCTTTAAAACTATAAAATCACACAATCCAACAACACAACAAGATCCAAGCATGAAGTAAAACTGCAGTAGTAAAAGTATGTACAAAAAGTAGAGGGTCCGGAATACAAGCCCTACTAAAAAGGTACAACTATTGCAGAAAACAGAAAATATCTCCTACTATCTTCCACCAAGGATCCTACAAAAAGGGTAGTTACAACTGGTCATGTGGCTTTTCTTTTCCACCGGTCGCCTCTGTCTGAATCATGTCCTGGATCCCCATGTCTCAGTCAATGATTACTATCATCTGTACAAGACAAAAAAAAAGGTGTGGGGAGAATCCCATGCAAGGGTGAGTATAAAAATACCCAATGGGGTCCCTCATAACCCCAATGGACTCTTATAATTCCACAAAAGAAAACCACAAAAAATGATCTCAATCACCAAAAAAATCAAATGACTCAAGTTGAACCGGAAATAATGCTCTCATCCTCAACGAAACATAAGTCCCCTTCCACATGACATTTCCAGGATTCCAAAATTAGTCTCAAAGTGTATCTCAAGGATCGTGATTACACGCTCCATGAATTGTCCATCCATGATGGCAACTGTTTGAGAAATGTACTCTATCAGGTACAACTCAACCATTCCTAATGGAACTTCCATGAGGATGTTCTCCATCAGGACCTTTTTACTAGAACAACCACTAGTGCCCGACACTAGAGGTATCGGAGTTGTAGTCATGCACCCAATGAAATAAAAAGGGAAACCAAGTGAAGAGGCCAAATCCTTGGCCTTGTGTCCTACAGTCGAGGGAGCTCCAACTCCCCGGAAGGACCCTCTCCCCATCGCTACATGGAGACGGGGGAGTACTACTCCATATGTGAGGACCCACACCCTACAAAGAAGTGTAGTACAACTATGGTAGTTTTTTTATATGGGGGACTCGCACCCTAGCATGTTAGGGGAGTATCGACCCAAGGCTAGAGGATCCACACCCAGGCACGTCAGGGGATTACCAACTCTATAAGTGAGGACCTACACCCTACCCAGTATTGGAGTACAACTATGGTAGTTTCTTCACTGTTGGGGACTTGATTCCTAGTACGTTTGGGGTGTACCGAACCCATTCTAGATGACCCACACACTGGCATGGAAGGGGAGTGTCGACTCTGCTGTATCACTGCATAAGGAGGACCCGCACCCTGGGTTTACAGAGGAGTACCTACTCCAAACATAGAGGACTCGCACCCTACCCAGTTGGGGAGTACCTGACTCTCTGTGAGTAATATATGGTGGACCAACACCCTGATCTAATAGTGTAGTACCGACTCCAAAGATAGAAAAACCAATTAGAGGTAAATGAACCCACAATCATGACGTGGGGAGTCACCACTCTACCGGAGCAGAGGAGTATTGAATACCCATGTCGTGAGTCCTCAAGGGAGTGGCCATCCTAACACTCACTACAAGAAACAACCTGGTTCTTCTCCTATGGTTATCGACCATAAATCAACTACCAGAAAGATCCACAAGGAGGTAACATGTTGATCCATCATGTCACAATGGTTATAACGCAACAGACAGCGCCTCAATCGGACTCCCGGTCTGTAAGCTATAAGTATTTTAGTGTAAGGGGCCTAGTTGGGTTAGAGTACTATCCAACCCAGCCAAACTCCAATTTACTTTGAAAGTCACATGGAGTATCCCAAGAGTATTTTCTCGCTCCATGGTTCTCATCTCCAAAGATGGTTCGTCAAACAGACGTCTGGTTCGCAACATACAACCTTTTAAGAAAATCTGGGCACAAGAGGGATTCGGGTTTGCTCTGACCAATCCCGCTCGTGCTAGGATGAGATGGGCTCGGTGCACCGGCTGGTGCGACTCATGGGGGTCATGTAGTCCACTACTCCCAAACGGCTCAATGGAGTTGTTCATCTCCATTAATAGGCCGCGCCAGGTGGTGCCGCCTCGTCACCCACGAGACCCACAAAGAGAGCGTCCCCTGCATCGCCACAGCTTCAAGCCTTGGCTCCCTTCAGCATGTCATGTAACAGTGTTCCGCCTCCACCTCCACGTTCGGCTGCTACCAGCCTCCTGTCTGGCCACCGCGGCGCCAAGCGTTTCCACTCTTCCACTACGGTAGGCAGTTGCTGGTTTCCGCCCTTGTCTGTCGACGACTATCACCTGTGCCAATGCTTCTTTCATGGGCCACCGGGTGAGCCCCGATGTTATGTTCTTCCTTCCAGGCGTTCTTATGGTCCTCTCAATATTCCATATTAATTTCACTCCTCTCATTTACAAGGTTCTGTCATGATGAAAAAACCCACCTCCAAAGAACGCAATGAAAAACAAGCACCGGAGGGTCCGTTCCTAGTTCGTTTGGCCCACGCCCTCTGCGTTAACATTATAACAAGTGGGCAGTAATTTATACATAACATTAAAATAATGATAAGACCCATTCAAATACACAACTATGACCACCAACAAATTTAACAATGAGGAGAATAATCATGGGAATTTCAGGAATTAAAATTCAACCCCTACTTTGACATTCTTTGGAGACGTATCAGTGGTGGAAAAAGATTTCGCGTTAGATGAAGTTGTCGGCATTCATCGATCCCTGTTCTTTATTGCTCTACTTTTTATCTCTATCGTTGGAAGGTGTCATATCACTTCACCAGAGGGTCCCCCCATGATGAAGATGTGCCAAAAACACTACCCAGAGCCCCATTTAAATAGAGGGGGAAAGGGTGAGTCACACACCAAGGAATTAATGAGGTTCATTAAATAATGTAATTAATTCACCACATAAATTGCACTAGAGGTGGTTACACAACCAAAGTGTAATCATGCATTTAATATCATAAATTAAATGTCTGACTACCTTTGTGGTCCCCTCCACCTCCGCAAAATAGGTGGTAGGATAAAATAAAATAACAATTTTTTTATTTTATAAATTCTTAAAAGTTGCAAAAACTAACTTTTTCACCCAAACTACAATGGTCAAAATGAATCCTCCCTTAAAAGAATCTCAGGGATATGAGTTCAACTGTTCCCTTAGATTTCAATTCTGTGCACTGGTTCAAAAGTTCTAAATTTTCGCCCATATTTTTACTGAACGTACCTTAAAAAAGGTTTAAAAATTATTAACAGTCACCCTCATCTAGTGCCAGTCAAGGTTATGATCTGCCAATGTGAAACACGCCATCAAGAGCTCAACATTACTCTCAGATTCCCAATCTGAGTTACATTTTATGAGTTATATAATTTAACAAAAATATAATTGTTACTTAATTACTTTATTTGTGGACAAAAACTAACATCTCTTGATGGCCCATGCCAGCCAAAGTTAGGAACTTCCTAAGGAATGAATAATCTCATGAGTTCAGTAGTGGTCTCAGGTTTTAATCCCAGTCACTGTTCATTAGTTATAAGCATTTGAAAAAAAATTCTTTAATTATTTATTTGTGGTCATGCCATTTTGGGTTTTCTCACTATAGGAATGCGCCGACTAAACTAATGTCATTCCTAGGGTAAATCTGCCATCCTGAATGCAACAGTGGCCTCAGATTTCTGATTCGAGCACCCATTTAAGAGTTGTTCCAATTTTTTAAAAAAACAACTCAAAAGAGCTATTTTAATATTAACACTTTTTTGAAAGATCATTCCGAGAACTCTGGGCCTCAGAATCATGTATAGTCAGATTTTTCGGTCTCATAAAATTTCTATATAATTAAAAAAAATACACATAATTTCTGGGTCTTTACATTCTTCTCACCTTAGGGAATTATGTCCCTGAAATCCAAAATTATGGTAAAACAATCAAATGACAGAACTGAGCATGAAACTGAGCCTCATATTCCCATGAGATCTCTTGGAGAGTCTCGTGCTACCAACTAACTCGCACCAGAGGAATGGACCACCCACATAAGACATAATACTTTCAATCCTCGATCCCCATCAGGAACTCCATAAAAGTCACCCAATCGTCGATGTCGAGCTCTCCCCTGTCCATAACGTGTGATGGATCATGCATGAATATCCTCAGGTGTGACACATAGAAAATGTTATGCGCCATGTGAATCCATGGGGTAAGAGCAAGGTGGTACTCCACCTCGCTAACTCTGCTGCGAATCTGGAAAGGTTCGAGGATCCTCAATGTTAGCTTGCTGCCCCGGCCGAATCTACTCAATCCTCATTGTGGTGAGACACGTAAGAAGACAATGTATCCATCATTGAACTCAAAGGGTCTCCATCTACTTTTGGTATAAAACTTTTTCTGGATCTATGCATTCTTCATCCCTAACCCCCAATACTAATGCCAGAGGTCCTGGTACATCATCGCTAGACCAGGATTTATTGCCAAATGGGTTTTTTGAACTCCCTCAATAACTCCTCTCATAGAGTCACTGGTACCATGATACATCATTTGAGAAGGATGAAATTATCCCCACCTTCATAAAATCCTTAAGGAGCTTGTCATGGGGATATCTGAGCACATCTTGTCTAGCATTCAACGTCCCCAAGTTGTGCATCCTGAACTCGCTGAACATGTAGGGGATTGATAGTTATAGATAAGAGGTAAGCAACTCCATCACTATACACGAAGGGTTTCTATAATGCGGCTAGCTGATTTGTCACCTCACTAAGAACATGTAAACAAGACCTCTTTTTTAGTGCATATGCCACCACATACCCCTTCTAAACTCTCATATCCCAGATCTCTATGAGAGCCACTTAGTAAAAAGTTATAGATATAGTTTTCGGCGTTGGGTATAAGACAATGTAGAAGTACCTCTTCATGTAGGGATTTAATTCTGGAAACATCTTTAGAAAAAATGTTCCCACACTCTACCACTACTCTTGGGTACTAAAAAATCAAAAATCCTACTACCATGAGGGTAAGGCCACGAGACCCACGAGTGATTAGCTGCACCTTCCTATGCATGTGTTTATCTCGTGCTACCTAGGTTTCCTTTTCTCCAACAAAGGAAAATCCAATTCCAAGGATATATATATTCAACAACCTTTTTTGGCTAAAACTGTCAATATGAGCATGAACTATGGATGACCATTCCATACCCAAACTAACATCGTAAGGCCTCAACGCTACCACCATGAGATTCCAACAGAAACTCTCACCTCAAGGGTTAGATCAGACCATCTACGTAAATGTTAATATTGATTCCCCTCCCAAAGGTATCTCCAGACATAAGGATCAAGTCAATGGTTTAATCAGAAACTCTAGGCCTTGAACAAGATTTTGGACAAGATGGAATGACTAGTACCTATGTCAATTATTAGGCTAGCTAGTAGGTGACACAGATCTTACCTTGAATCATTCCTGGAGCCATTGGGTCACACTCCTTAATAGAATTCGGCTACTCCCTTACCTTATCCTCTAGCTCCCGAAGCCTAGTTGGGACCACATTGTGGTGGTGGATGTAACATGTCAAAATTTATACCACGTCTTCCTACTCTCCCAGCTCTTTATCCACATCTTATTCCCTATAGATTCATCTTTCCCTATCACATACTCTTCTAAAAACATTTTTACACATCCAAGCCTCTAAGACATACGTTAGTTTCCTCCATTCCCATTACTGAGATTCACTGGTTGTATCTGCTCAGCCAAAGAATTTCCAACCACAAAGGTTCTCTCAAGCACCCTAAAATAAGTAAGAATTCATAGAGGAATATTTCTTGCCTGAATGTCCCTAAACACATCTCACTCGGAGGTCTGATCCCTGAATCACTAGTGGTGTCATAATAATTGAGTACCTGGAATGGTCGGTATGCCTCGATGAATACTCATCTACCCACATGTCATCCTGCCAATGCTTTAGATGCTCTTGGGAACACATACCCCTTATCTTTTTATGGTAAGATACCCCTATCTATGAGGATGTTTCTCAAGATCTTTCTATGGAAAAAAGTCACATCATCGTACAATACGGGTAATCTAGACCCTACCACTGCCCTGCTAAGCCACGTTGAATTCTCACTGCTAGGACCACCATCTCATATAATGGTGCCCTGGAATCATGGAAACTCAGTCACCAACTCAAGACAGTCCTTATCCAACTATGATTCAGGCTTGCGTCGAAACCTGAGGGGCATCATTCCCTGAAAGTCTTGTAAAGAAATGAGCCTATAGGTGTCTTTTACCGGTAGCACCAGTAGTAATTATTGATCAACATGCCATGTTATCGCTGGGACACTTCTCGTAGGTACCTATCTCAGGAAAAATTCCTTTTACAAAATCTTCATCACACTGTGGACCATCCCCATGGTCACGCATTGGAATTTTTGGCTAGTTGTCTCCATGGAGGCATCTTGAATGATAATAAAGATGAACCATGGTTAATAAGTTATACCTAGAGAGTTGAATCAAAAGAGTTCAGAAGAAAAAAAATCCAAAACACACGTAATCTGTGTTTTCATGCTCCGAGTCAAAAATCATAATTTATGGTCCTTGTATATGCATATGTTGACCGCCTCACCAACACTAGACTCCATGAACTGAAAACCACACTCAAAACACTTAACACTATTGGTCCATCTGGAATGATCAGAGTCCTAGTTCTTTATTAGAACTGACTCCTCTAATAACACTTTGTCCCGACCCGTCCCCCAGGGCCATGTTGTGACTACCCCAGGCCCACCTTCTATGGGTCATGGGTTTATGACTAGAAATGAAAAGGAATATCCATAAAATTTGAAGGCATTGCCTTTAAACCATTATAATAACACAATCTAGGAAAACGGCATGTTTCAAGAATGACGAAATACAATATTTGTATATATGCATACAAAATGTATAGGGGTCCAGGATACAACCCCAACTGAAAAGGTACAACTACAGTTGAAAACATAAAATAGCTCATGCGATCGTCCACCAAGGATCCTACCTGAAGGTTGGGTACAACTCATCATGTGGTTGTCCTCGTCCACCATTTTTCTCCGTCTGCTTCCTGTACTGTCTCCCCAAGTTTTAGTTAGGGCTTATCATCATCTATACAAGACACAACATGGTGCAGGTGATGCCCGTGAAGGGGTGAGTATAACATTTTCCAGTAGGGACCCCCCAAGACCCAGAATGTCATTCAGAATTCCACAAAGGAAAACCGAAAATAAATATCTAGATCAGAAGCACAGAGAAAAAGACTCAGCACAAAGTAGATATACTCGTCTCATTCACAAAGAAACATCAAGCCCCAACCTCAATCCATTTCCCAGATTTCCAAAGAAGGCTCAATTCATAACTGAAGGATATTGAGTACAAAATCCAAGAACTGCCCATCCCTAATGGAATCCATATGAGATATGTACTCTATCATGTACAACTAAACCATTCCAAATGGAACTTCTGAGAGGACGTTCCCCATCGGGAACATTATTCTAGAACTGCCTCTAGTGCCCGACACTAGAGGTCTCGCAGTTGCAGTCTTGTGCCTAAGGCAAGACCAAGGGAAATCAACTGAAGAGGCCCACTCATCGACACTATTTCCTATAGTCGAGGGAGCTATAACTCTGATGAAAGACCCTCTACCCATCACAACTTTGAGTTGGGGGAGTAATACTCCATATGTGAGGACATGCACCCTACCCGGTAGGGGTGTACAACTCTAGTAGTTTGTTTTTTGTGGGGGACTCCCGCCCTATTATGTCAGGGGAGTATCGACCCCATGCTAGAGGACCTGCACCCTAGCACAATAGGGGAGTACTGAATCTATATGTGGGGACCCACACCAAACCTGGTAGGGGAGTACAACTCTGGAAGTTTGTTCCATGTGGGGGACCTGCACCTAAGTACGTCAGGGGAGTACCGACCCCAGGCTTGAGGAACCACAAAAATGCATGATAGGGGAGTACCGACTCTGCTGTAGCACTTCATAAGGAGAAACCGCACCCAGGGATGACAGGGGAGTACCTAATCCTAACATAGAGGACTCATACCCTACACGGTAGGGGAGTACCAGACTCTATGATTGTTATGATTGGAGGACTCGTTCCCTAGCCTAATAGGGGATTACCAAATACATATATAGAAAAAACCAATCCGAGTGAAATGAACCTACACTCATGATGTGGGGAGTCCCATCTCTACCTGAGCAAAGGAGTAAGGAATACCCATGCCTTGAGTCATTAAGGGAGTACCCATCTTAACTCTCACTACAAGAAACACTATAGTTATGCTCCTCTATTTATCATCCATACCTCAACCGCCACAAATATCCACATGGAAGTAACCATATGATCTGTCATGTCATAAGGGTACAAACTCAATAGACAATGCATCAATCAGACACCAAGTTCGTAATCTATAGGTATTTTAGTGTCGAGGGCCCGTTCGGGTTCGAGTACGATCTAACCCCGCCAAACTCCAAATTTCCCTAAAAGTGACGTGGAGTATCAGAAAAGGATATTGATGCTCCAAGGATACCATCACCATAGATGGTTCATCAAACGGATATCCAGTTCATTATATATGACCTTTTGGGCGTCTCTGGGACCGAGAGGGCTCTGGGCCTATTCTGACCCGGTGGGACCACCCCGCCCGACCCAACTCGGCCAAACCAACCTGACTCGATTCGGGCTTACCAGACCTGGTTCGGGCCCACACCGATCCAGTCCAAGTCCGACCCGGTTCAGGCCATCCCAACCCGGTTCGGGTCCATCCAAGCCTAGTTTGGATGGGCAGGAGACCGGCGCAGCCCGACCTGGATGGGTTGGGCCGTAGACCGGACCAAACCACCCTGGTTGTGTGGGGCTGCAGCAGGATCGACATGCTGGTCTGAGTATAATAATAAAGATACAGTGTAATTAATGACTCAGTAGACTCTAACCAGACCCGCAGAGCCGAAGTACATTCAATATCGATAAATAATGGAAGTAATAAATATGAACAACAACAGAGGAAAGTTATCACAACAACATTATGATCACATGTAACTACCACTGACAACAAAATAAATGAATCCAAAGAATGTCATAGATATCCATACGTAAAGGCACCAATGGATAACCAACTATAGCTACAAAACATTTATGCATGCTGATATAGGAAGGTAAGAAAAACAAAGTAAACACTAGCTAAGAAATATCTCAAGGTCCATACCATCTCCATGCAACAACTAAAGTAGCCCAGCTCTTGGAGTTGTCCTTTTTCCTACACATAAATCCATAAAGTCTGCATGCATCCTGAAGGTACCATGTAAAGTGTTAGACAAATATTAGTAGGTTACCACCCAATGATTTTTACCTAATATAAGTGTTTAAGCATGCATACATTTATAAGTCAAAGATTAAACAATACGATGAGAAAGTAGACATAAACTCAACTAGTGCTCTGCATCCACCATGAATTGTCACCTGCTTCGACCAATACTGGAATCTCTATCACATAACCCCACACCATATGCCCCCTGAAACAGCGTGTCTCAAGTACCTTCTTTTTGAAGGCAAGCCCAAGAAATAGTAACCCAGAGAAACAACAATGTTTGTCCACAAATAAGTAACCCAAGGGAGATCAATGTCGGCCATCAAATGAAGTAACCGGAGAAACAATGATGTCTATCATCAAGTAACGGTGAGCCTCTACCCCCAACCTGATAGCATCAATGTTATACCCTAAAAGATCTTCACCTTCCACATGGATTCCAACATCAAGCACCCCCCAAACCCATAGTACCAAAACCGCAACTAATAGGGGCCCCTACCCACACAAGTGGTCAAAACCACCTCATCAAAGTGTCTCTCTGTGTGCACACTACTCAATGTTCTGGGTGAGTGGTAATCAACAAAATAGTACCCAAGCCACAACACCTATGACACCTCGTGTCCCTGCTACCGTGCCTCTCAAGTCCGATTGTCTCTCCATCCAAGTAACCAGGGTCATGCCTAACCTGACAGTAACCCTGCCTCAAGCCGATGTCCATGATGTCCAATCCTGTGGCTAGAACAACCCAATGTAACCCGGCCCAAGCCCAACATGTGATCAGCATCACTCATGGATATCTGAGACTTTCCCAACACAACCGCAAGGGTTTCAGCATATGAAATTCTCCAATTACATATATAATCAAAAGAAATACATTAAACAAGAAAGACAAACAAAAAAGTTGAATTTCACAAGATCTGTGTTGTCCTATACCAGTACGAAGGTCTTGGAATCCTATAACATTTCATTTCATAACATAACAGATTAAATTCAGTTGTTTAATCTAACAAAAACAACCTGTACCATTTTGGCACCCCCATCCAAAATGCCCCAAATGAGAAATGACCCTTCGCTCAGCCTTGATTAAACAAAACTGGAAAAATGGCATACCAAAAGGCATTCCACAGGTCTAATAAGAAATTTAATATACCATAACAGATAAATTAGTGTCTCTCTCAAAATAAACAAATATGCGCTTTATGATGTGCCACCGAAAAGACATTGAAAACACAAAACAAGGTATGCATCACCTACTAGGGGCTCGTACAATAATACTCCTCCAATAATAGACTACAATTAGGTATAAAACGTGGTATATCTATAAAAGAATCAAAACCACTAAAAACCCTATAACATATTCTAGATTAGAAAACAAGAAGAACAGATCAAGAGGATTCATGGCCATACTGAGGGGGTTCCAATGGATCAAAAAATGTTTGAATCTGACATTGGATGAAGAAACGGGAAAGAACCTATAGTAAGAACCCCCCCCCCCCCCAAGAAAGTTCATGGCATGTACATATGACTACACTCTATGTAACAATTTACTGTTTCTAAGTTGGATAATAATTCACTGAGGACTTCTTAACTGACTACACATCCTGTACCTATGGCACACAGCGTGTACCTCTTTACATGGCTGATATCCCCAACATGCCATGTATATCCACATACACGGCCCCTCCACATGGCATGTACAAATAGTACACAGTGTGTATTTGATAAAAAAAATTCCACCCCACCAAAAGGTCTACACGCCATTTATAGTCTTCTTACACGGTAAGGGTACAGGTCGTGTCAAGAAACACTACATACCATGTAGTAGGAAAATTCTTAAATGGTATCCACACGACATTTACTTAGCCACAACAAGGTTTTTACCCACCTAACCTATACATGGTGTGTACTTTAGAGTGCACAGCGTGTAGTCTGTAAATTTCACGAACATCCCAGATTTTCCCAGTTTTCTTAAAAACATGTCCAAAATCAAATAGGGCCAGGATTTGGACCGGTTCTAAAAACCAGGGTTGATAAAATCTCCCCACCATAATATTTCTCTACCTCGAGCTATAAAACGAAACCCAGAGATGGAACCGAACATACCACCCCTATCAAAGTAACCCACACTTCCCCGGTATCAAGGGTTCTGGATAAATTTTTCAAGGGGGCTCCCCAAATTAAGAATTTCTTTACTCAGTCTCAACCTAACAAAACTCAAAACAAGAAAAGGATCACTAACCTATTTTCCAGACGCATGTTCATCTCATGAAGCATCATCACCCCTATGCCTAATTTGTGATCCTTTGTCGTTCCTGACACCCAACGTATCTGACACCGCATCGGTGTCCGCCTATACAAGGACCTACATCCCATGGATAATAAAAAAACATGATGTCATGCTCCGCAATTAACCCGAATCCTCGATGACCCGATGGCCAAGGCACCTCATTTAACATGCATCCTTGATTCCTTGTTGCCCATGGAACCTCATGTAAATTGAATCCTTCGTGCCCCGGATTCTACACATCTCATACATATATATAAATATATCATGCACTTAATATGGTGCCAATCCCACTGACCCGCATCTAGTCAATCTACATCGATATTATGCATCACGTGCACTCAAAAAGAACATGCCTCTATAGGTCATCCCAAAAAGGAAACATGGAAATCATAGCCACACCCATGTTGTACCTCAAACCATCGTCAGATCACCAGCCTGCTCAGCCTTTGGAAACTCCACGGCGTGCACCTAGCATGATTTACAGCTTCCTGATGCCTTAACTCCTTGCGGTGTTGCACCAGTCACCGTCCACTGACCCCTCAGTTGGATACCTCTATATCTGTCACGTCTTCCACATCTAGATGAACCTTGACTACCCTCTCCTATAACCGAACCTAATCCAACTCTAGATGCCACCATCATTCCTGGTCCATGCATGCCAGTTGTCTGAGAAGGCCGCCTACAAAACCTCTTCAGATGCCCGACCTGTCCACATGTTTGGCACTCCTTTGGAGGCTAATCACACTGAGTCTAAGAATGTCCCGGTTGTCCACAATAAAATAAAACCACTAATGAACTGTTATGAGGTGGTCTACATGACTCCTTGGCCTGACTGACATACTAGAACTCATCTTGTCCCTACTTCTTGTGGTAAGATCCATCACCTGAAACTATTCCTTAGAAAATATAGGGACTATCCCTTGGGTTTCCCTCTTCTATGAGCACCTGATTCACTTCCTCTGAGAATTAACCCATCCTGAGGATATTCACATGGATCCGAATAGTGTGTCCTAATCTATCCTCAATGTGCGTCACCCTTTTCATGTCATTGCTCACTATACCCAGTGCAAAGTTTGGCAGCTTAGTGAAAGTATATGCAGAGTCCATGACAGACATATCTCCCTACTAATGGCTCAAGAACTCCAAAACTCTCATGGCCCTCATTTTCTCTTGGTAAATTTTATCAAAGAACTAGTCCTCGAAGTTCTTCCTTGCCTGCCCCTTCTGCCTACGATCCTACAGCTGCACATTCCAAAAACGCTTCTCTGGTCCTCTGAGCATGTACGTCGCCTGATAGACCCTCTGCCCTGGTGGATTCTCGAGTTTCTCAAAAATCATCATCATGCTCTCTATCCAATTCTCAGCCGCCTATAAACCACCCTCACCCTGGAAAAGCGACAGATGTTGCGATAGGATCTCACACATCAGATATTCAATATATGGATCTATACCATGCGCACCTCTATCAGTTCCTTGCAATAAACGTACCAGATTAGACCAGAGCATCTCGTCGAGCCATGACATGAATGCTGCTAAACCCAGCTACTGCCCTGCCTGCATGGGATTCTGAACCCGATCCTATATTTGAGCCTATACATACGGCTCCTGCTCTGCCTGAACCGGATCCTGAACCTGATCCTGCATCTGTGACTCTATATCATCTCCCATCTGACTCTCCATAGATATGTATAATATGAACCTGTAGAATATCATAAATGATCAAACATCCCACATAAATCCCAATACATATATAAATAACACATATAAGGAAAGAAGCAAAAGGCATCACACAACAACCACCCTTACTCTCCCCCACCGCAACCATGTTCCACGGCATCCCGACTGCATGACCACCTTACCCGCCCTTAATAGATCCATGTATCAAAAGTAATTCGGGCCAAGTCCATCTCAACAACCAACGTTACCTTAAATAGACGACCAAGTCACCCAATCCTGGTGACCAAAATCACCTCAATCATAGTACCCTCCTTGTCATACAATATCCAGACTCAAAATATCCTACCATAAGAATTTCAAAACATATTTAATAAGCATGGAATAACACAATGCAATATATAAGAAATTCTATCAGCAATATCACCTACTCACCTTTCAAAGCATAAAAAGCATGTAAATTTACAATATTAACATGGTATTATAACTTCACAAAGCATACGTGTAGTTATGAAATTCAAATACCCTAAAACGTTCTTATCAAAATCCAAGCAAGGAATCCTTATGATACCGGGGCAGGGTTGAATTCTTTCTTCACGCACCAGGTCAAGGGTCACATTTCACAATCAATAACATCACACAACAAGTGATCAACTAAGGGGGAAATCATATAAACTATAATTTGAGAAAAAGAAAATATTAATTCTCAACCATGGAAACATGGTCCAACCCTCATACCTGGGGTTGTAGGTACCCAAGCACAAGCTAGAAACCCAGTCCCAATAACAACTTATTTTTGTGTCTACATTGTCTAAAATATTAAAACTAGCAGAAAAAAAAGTCATAACATCATTAGTAGCTAGAAAAACACTACTACTAAATCCCTGTCAAAACTCCTCATACACCACATTGTAACGACCTGGACATGAACAGCCACATGAACAGTGCTAAATGGGTCAGGTGTTACTACCTTAGGAACAACTCCCCTAACACCAAAGGCTGCAGACAAGTACTGAGGGTCTTTATAAGTATATTGGGGAGGTTATACCCTATTAGAGGATAATAATGGTACTGGTCTGAGTAAAATAATAAAGATAAAGTGGAATAAACAAATCAGCAGACTTGAACTAGACCCATAGAGAAGAATCAATTTCAATATCGATAAACAGTGGAAGCAATAAATATAAACACTGATATCCAAAAGTAAACAGAACATCATGATGATCACTTGTAACTTACACTGACAACAACAAACATGCATCCAAAGCAGGTCATACATATCCATATGTAATGGCGCCAATTGCTAACCAACGGTAGCTACAAAACACCTAAGCATTATGATACAGGAATGTAATAAAAACAAATTAAAATTTTTCTAGAAAAGACCTCAAGGTCCATAACATCTCCATGCAACAACTAATGCATCCCAGCTCTGAAATATGACCCCTTTACTACACGTAAATCCATTAAGTCTGCACAAATCCCAAAGGGCCTCTGCAGGGTGTGAGACAAATCTCAGTAGGATGCCACCCAATGGTGCACACCTAATATAAGTGTTAAAGTAGGCATATAGTTGTAAGAAAAATAGTAAACAACACGATTCACAAGTAAACAAAAACATCACTAGTGCTCTGCCACCACCATAAAGTGTCAACTGCTTCATCCAATGTCAGAATCTCTATCATGTAACCCGGCCCCACATGCCCCCTGACACCTCATTTCTCATGTACCGTCATTCCGAAGGCATGCCCAAGAATTAGTAACCCAGAGGAAAATCAACGTATGTCCTCAAATAAGTAACTGGAGGCACATTGATTTTTACCCTCAAATAATATAACATGTGGAACAACGATGTATTCCCTCAAGTAATGGTGAGCCTCTGCCCCAACTTGTTACCTCAATGTTATCCCATTAAGTATTCTCACCATCCACGTGGCTTCCTACGGCAAGCACTCACAAACCAATAGTACTAAAACAACAATTAACGGGGGCCTTTACCCACATGAGTGGTCAAACCCACATCAACACGGAGTCTCTCTGTGGGAACACTACTCAATGTTCTGGGTGAGTGGTAATCAACAAAATAGTAACCAAGCCACAACACCTCTGACACCTCATGTCCCTGCGACCCTGCCGCTCATGTCCGACGGTCTCTCCATCCAAGTAACTCGGGTCATGCCCAACCAGACAGTCACCCTGCCTCAAGTCAACCTCCATGACGCCAAATGTTAGTATCTTCCTAATAAAATCATACCCTCCTATGTTTGGCAGTGGTATTATATTTTTAATATGAGTCACCCTACATGAGTTATAAGAAATTGAAAATTAAAATAATTTTTTTTATTATTTTATTTATGGTTATGCTATTTTGTGTTTTCTTAATAGAGGCCAGCACCGACTAAACTTATGTCAATCCTAAGGTAAACCCGGTATCCAAAAAGTAACGGTGGCCTCCTATTTTGGATCTTGGAACCCATTTAAGCTATATTCTACTTTTCCATGAAAACTACTCACGTGCACTATTTTAATCTTAATACTTTTTCTAGGGATCATTCTGGGCACTCTAGGCCTCAGAATCTTGTGAAGTTAGATTTCGCAGTCTCGTAAAAATTCCATATAATAAATAAAATTATACATAATTTTTAGGTCTTTACATCCTTTTCATTTCCTTTTCCATTTAATAAAGGGGTGTTCTTTTAACTATATTTACAATGTGGGTTTCCCAAAAAGGAGTCTTTAGGTATCATAATTTGATTTTCTAAGTGGAAATTTTGATTATGAAGAAAATGTATATTGAAGGAGTGAAGAATTTAATTCCACAATATTTTATGGTATTTTGGTTTTTGAATTCAATCTATTCGATAGATCATGTTACATTGAACACATAAACTAAATAAATAACTAAACATTATTATTTAATTTTGAAAGTTGTCACCTAGAAGTTGAAATGGTGGGAATGAAAGAGATTAAATATATTATAAAAATAATTTTTACACATTTTTATAAAATAAATTCATTTATTACTAATTAATTATGAATAAATATGAAAACCCTTTAGACATGAATTATTTTTTTTCCAAAAAATAATTTTTTTGCACATAAAGTAATTTTATATTTAAAATTAAATTATTCATTATTGATAGAAGAAATTAATTAAATTTATATCTTATATATTCAATAAAATGTTTTTAAATTAATTCAAAATGTTTTTTATTCTTAATATAAGAATAAATCCACTTTTAAGCATAAAATATATATTTTTCTAAATGGAAATTTTGGAACCATTTATTGATGCACCTATTTTAAAATTAATTTTTGATCCTTTTATAAATTTTATTTTAAAAAAACATCAATTTAAAAATTTTCATATCATAATTAGCTTAGGTTTATTTTACTATTTCTCCTATAAGATTCATTTTTAGATGAATAGTGGAAATACAACATTTTAATTTCAAATGACATGTCATATAATAATTTTTGATGTCAAAAAACATTTTAAAATCATTTAAATTTATAATTTGTTCAATTATACATTAATAAATTTTATACAGGTCATTGTAATCAATTTCACATTGATGTTTAATATGAAAACATTTTAAACTATTAAACTTTAACACTTAAGAAACCCATTTTCCCATTATGTCTTCAATATTAATTTTAAAAATTATTTTTGAAATTTTATGAATTGAAATTTTAAAAATGAATTAAAAATTTGGAATTAAAATGTCCAAATTAGGTTTTATGTTCTTTTTCATGTCTATAAATAAAAAATTTATAGTGGTAAAAAAATATTTATTGTAGTATAGGTTAAATAATATGCAACGTTAAAGTTAAAAGTTAAATTCTTAAAATACATAAAAAAATATTTTATTGGTTTTTGAGGTATGTAATAGACCTAAACAGGTTTTAAAACGCTAATTATCATCAAAATTCATTGAAATTAATGCCTCCTCAGTGTGGTTGTTTTTAACCAAATAAATAATCAATATTTAATTACATAAACCCTCCTCTTCTTTAGTATAAATACCACCCCTTACCATTGTATTTCGACCTAGTAGCCCTGAAAATCATAAAATCACTGAAAAACACTCTCTTCCTAACTCTCAATGCACTAATGTTCTACTCGTGTCACCAAAATACCAAATCCTAGTTCATCAAGGGGTCTTCCAAAGAGGTGATATTCAAGAGGTAATTTTCCCAAAACGCCTATCTTATTTTATTTTCTTCTTATACATTACCATCATATTCATTATTTATAAATGTATGATATCACTGTAATGATGTATATAATTTAGTTTTATGTTTATAATTTAATATATCATAACCATTTCATTTATTATCTCCTCTTATTCAATAAAATTAATCTATTTCCCATGCTATTTCGGTTAATTACCTATGTGAATAATTGTGTTGTATGATTTACATTGCTTCCTGGATGGATGGTAATAAAGATATAATTATGGTTAAATAATTTTTAAAAATTAATATAATAATATTTTCATGTTTTTGGAGTACTATATACTTATAATAGTAAATAAAATGGAGCTAGTTCTTGATGTTTGGAAAAAACACCAAACAAATAATTGTCTATAGTTAAAATTTTATCAAATGAATCATCCTCATGTCAAAAATGAAAATGATATATGGGACCATTAATAAAAATATAATTTCATTAATACTATCTCATTCCACTTATGTATTCTTATTCCCATTTTATATGAACATCCATAATTGGACTCTTGATAAACTGATCATGAAACCATGAAATGAATGCACTTAGAATGAAGAAAATAAGTGAATATTATTAATTAATTGGTAATAAGTTTTTACAAAGTCAACACATAAGGAATTATAAAAATTAAATTCGTTTTTAATAAGATAATTAGATTTGATTAACAATTATATACGAGGTTATTTTTTGCACCACAAAAGGGAAGGTTGAGGTAAGGGTATCTAATCTAACTACTACATCTATGAGATATATTCCTTATTATCCACTTATACCTTATGTGTTGTGTATATAATGACCTATGAAATATAATATCATCAATTTCTTAAGTTATAGATATTTAATTTTTCATTTGATAATTACTATTTTTATGGGGAATATGTTTCAATTGATTGCAAATTTTTAAGGGCATTCTTAACCCAAGTTCTATTATTTTGGATAAACATATTCATCATTGATTATATCGTACTAGGATTAATTTTTAAATTTATTTTCCATATCATATATTTTATTTACAAATATCTTAATTTATATAGACGAAACATATTTTATACATTTGATTAATGCTCACACCAAAGATATGATATTTATAAGGTATTCTCTTTTTTTAAACATATATTTTTAATATTATCCTCAAAAATAACATTTTCATCAATGACCATGTTTTATAAAATTATTTCTAAAAAATGTTTTCACTATTCTATTATGGTTATCTAATGTCATTTTTTCTCATTTTTTATTTTTTAAATTTTTTAAAAGGTATATTCTTTCTTTTTCTAAATAATTTTCTTTGAGACTTTTTTGAAAAAAATATAGGAGGAATGTTTTTTAACATATATTTTGTTAGTATATTTTACCACTATCACAGTTCCTTAATTTTTTAAAGCATTATTGACATGTTATATGGATTAATTTCTTGGAATTTGTTTTCATTTTACAACTCTGTATCGGTTTTAAAATAAGTGGTTTTAAAAATAAAAAAGTATATCTTCCTTTAAAAAAATTCAATGGTCTCATTTAAATTATTTTTCATATTTGTAAAAATCATTTGTTTCATATTATTTTTCAATGTGATTGATAACAATAAATACCATATTCCTTATTTAAATAGTTCTTGATTATTTTGACTGATGATGTAATATTTTCATATCATTATCCATATTAATCTAAATGCATTGTGATTATGTTTACTTAATGGGGTATGTTATTTAAAATTATTATGTTTGTTTCAATAAAAATGTTTGTGTTTATTATTTTTAAACCTATAGATTTAAGAAGTGTATTCGACATAGTTAATGATTATGGGTCCATTTAAGGATTTTTGATGCATCAGTAGGTCTCATTAGACAAACTAGTTTCCGTATTAGCTTATGTCGTACCCATTTATGTATGATTTCTTGGATAAATCCATGAGGGTGAGTTTTATATTTATATAATAATTAATTCTTTCATGATGATAATAGTTTTTTATTTCCATGTGATTTTTAGATTAGTGTAATATCTACGATTATGTTTTCTTGCTAATGTGTTTTTTTGTCACTATTGATAATCTTTTAGTCCAATAATTTTATTTTCAAGTTATTGATTAAATGGGATATATTTAAGTTATATACCATTAAATAATTGATATTTATTATTTATTAATGCTTCTTTTTTACATAACCCTTACAGATCATTTGATCTCACCCTTATTATATTTGACTTGCCCAGGTTATGAAGAAGATACCACTGAATGCGTTTTCAAGGATGTGATTTATTTAAATTTGATCTATATTATTTTTTATTTTTTATTCCTAACATAAAATGGGAATCATGTATGTGTCTAGTTAACCCATACTACTAATCTATTCAGTCCTTTTTGGATGAATGTTTATATTTTATCCCAATGTATTGAAGTACGGCACCAACCTCTGGCTGCTGGGGTCGGGTTCATTATAATAACCCTCCCAAACCACTTCCAAAATTCCCACCTCTCATATTGAAGGAATTATTTCCAGAACAAACTCTCCTAGTAATTCTTTCTTAAAACCTAATGAGGATAACTGAATAAGAGTAAATGTTCTTCAATGATCTCTTTTATTTTATTTTTTAGTCCACCCCATTCAATTATTATTAATAGACGATGATATAAAAGAATCAGTATATTCCATATATTGAGATTTTCTAATGATAAATTAATGACCTTGAACCATCTCCAATTACCTAAAATTTGTTATGAAATCCTTATTCATGTGTACTTTGGACAACCGCTTCGTGAACCGATGTCATTCATTGATCTATTACAAACTATAATGGTATGTTCTGATGATTGATATAAATAATATATATGATATTTGTAATATAATTATTAATAGAGAGTAATTATAACAAATGTACCTTTTTCATTTCCATTCCAATGGATATATGATAACGCCACTCATGTGTATGGTGGACTACTATCTCACGAAGCGATATGATTCCCCTTTTACTAATGCTTTGTATATAAAGGGATATGGATAATGTTAAGGATTATATGTGATATACATGAAAAAATTATTATAATCAAAAAAAAGTTATCATTATTAAAATATAATAAATATTATATTTATTCTTTATTTTTCACTCAATGGATGATGATAATGTCATTTGTGTACGTGTCGACCACCCCCTTCAAGAAATGTTGTGAGTCACTTCTCATCACTACAAAACATTGATGATATATATAATTATATTTTATAAATGTATATGGTATTTATAATATCATTATCATTTTTTAAAGATACAATTTTACTTACCTTATTTCTGAAATTATCATTGAAAAATGGAAATGTTACTCATCCTTGTGTACGACCTATCATCTCCCTGATCATAACATACTTCATTTCTCAAAATAATATTTAAATAATATTCTCAAACTTTTAATGTATTTATTAATATGATAATTATTTTATTTTTAATATTATTTACATGATATAATGATATAATATGTTTATGAATATGAACTTTTATGATGAAACGTGCCTGAAAAAATAAGGCAATTAACAACGATAAACATGAAAATAATAATTTATTATCAATAGAAGGGTCATAATTTTTAATTAAATTTACCAATATAAATGTGGTTATTATATAACTCAATAATATGTTATAAACATATATTCTATATTTTAAATCAAGTTATAAAAAAATAACGAGCGAGGTAAGGGATTACATCTAAATTTCATTTTATTGAGGAATACTATAATTTTATGCGCATAATTTTGTGTATATGGGGTATATAAAACCCCTTTCACATGTAATACCATGATTTGTTAATTATTCATGAAATTTTATGTTTACATTTTAATTATTTAATAATATTATATTTCAATTACAAGATTCTATGTTGAAAATAATTTCATAACTCAATTTCATTTCATCTGTTTATATTACACTTTCATTGGTTTTAACATTTTAATATTATATTTGTATTGAGTTTTTAATTTATATTTCTTTATTTACCCATGTTTTATGTTTATTTTTATTTGATACACATAATCCATTCGTTTAAAAATTATCACTTCAATGTTATAATCATTTTAATGGTTTTTTTCCAAATCTCGTTCTAATCGTGATTATTAATTAATGAATTTCAATTGAAGTATATTATCAGATAATTGTCTAATAAACATCTTTAATTTAATCCTACACTATTTATTCATGATATTTTAATCTAATAAAATACTTTTTTCACTCATTTGAACTAATAATCATTGATTTGTTTTAGAAAATTTGAATTCATTTCTGTCTTCAGTTAGAAATATGTTTTTTCCTAAAACATATTTTCTAAAAAAAATTCAAAAATGTTTTTACCTTCTCAAAACTAATTTATTAAATTATGTTTTAGTAATTTTAATTTAAATAACTTTTTGAATTTAATACTTTTTTCTATTTCAAAGAAGGAAATTTTCAATCCTTTTTTAGTACATAAGGAATTTTATTTTTAGCTTGTTTGATATGTATGGAAATACCCACTTTCATGGACATAATTTCATTAAATAAAACATTACATGTTTACCATGTATTTTAAAAGATTTTTTTTACAAATATTCCTGATATTATTTATTTTTACATTAATTTTTAAAAAAAAGTGTTTTCGAAATCTTTTATGTCTTAAAATGCCGAAAATATTTGATCAATACCACACTTATTCTACATATGGAGTGTTTATGATCATTTAGACCATGGAAATTATTTACATTCAGATCATAGATTTATTTTATTAGTAATTAAATATACCATATTTTTTATCATCAATATTTTTACTTATTAAAAAGTTATCATTTCTACAGACAGTTTTCAATGTTGAATATTATTTGTTTATCTATGGAAATATTGATAAATTTCTAATCCATAATAATTATATATATTTCATAATGAGTAAAATTTTTTATGAATTAAAATAATTATTTGATATATGAGGAATGGCTTGGACAAGCATTCCACTGGTGGGTCTGGTTATCCATATCCCTTTGATGCATCGACAATCAAATAAGGCAAAACAGATGGGTGGCCGTAGTTTAATTCATTCACACCTATCAGTTTTAAACAATATTAAGGATATGTATTGATGGTTGAGGTTTCATATTCCAAAGACATGATTTTCGATAATTAACACTTTCCTTCACTAAAAATTCAGTTGCCACTATATATGTGATATTCTCAGTGATATTATATCTAGATTTATATCATTCTCATTTTATTAATTTATTGAAATATTTTTTTTATTTTTTTACTTTGGAATATTGAATATGAATTATCCAGTTATGATAGTCATGTTACTTATTAAATATAATTTTATTTAAGTTATTTACCTATCCATATTAATATGGTTCTAAAATTATTTAACTAGAATGTGGGTTCAATTATGCAATTTTCCATCTTGATTCTTCTCTCTTAATCCCAATATCTTCACCTGTTAATAGCATTTAAAAAATATTTGTGCTCACACTTATTTTTTTCATTTTACCAAGAATCCATGAAGTGTACTATGAGTGATATGAATGAATATATTATAGGTAAGAATTATATTCCTAGAAAAATATGTTGACATTTTTGTTTTAAAAAGTAATGAATGACTCTAGTTTGTATCTTATTTTTAAAGACGTCAAAACAAATAAGTCTTATATAATATGATTCCCTTTATATTATTTCAATGTAATGAAGAAGATAGTGGATATGGGATACTGGATTCAGATATCTACATTTAGTATAAATTTCATTTTAGTAGAAACCATGGGAACAATATTAAAAAACATAGATTAGAGAATACAACAACATGATAAACATTAGGGATATCTATATGAACATAATAACATTTTATAATGAAGATATTTTGTGGTGTTCCTATGAAATACATCATAGTCAAGATACTACTAGTGGAAATGGTCATGGTATATTGGTTTCAAGGGTAATAACTCTAAAAAGGTCACATTTTACTTGACTCAATCATCATCTATTGCATGAAAACGTGCCTTACTATGCACCAAGTCTGACACTCCTATGGGATATGCTTATGATAATTCTAATTTTCAATAAAATCTATTATGGTGGATTTAAATATATGTTGATAATGAATTTCCTAGATTAAACTGAAGGATTCATTTATTAAAAAATAGGTGTCGTGGTCTAAACATCATATAAAGGATTATATGGTTTTCTCACTATGATTACAATTTCTCACACTATGCTTTTTCTTTTATTAAATGGTTGGAAACCAAAGTAATCATGATAACATGGAATATTATGGATAAGGTGGTTACTATGAGAAACCAAATGGGTTGGCGAATAGAGTGAAATTTACTGTGATTATGCATAGTTTGTTTTCCTAAAATATTATTAACGACATATACATTTACCCACTTCTAGACTCACCAAATAAGAGAAGGATGGATTTCTCCAAGAGAGATAGTGATGGAGTCCATAGAGGAAAAAATGCTTCATTTACATCATGTATAAAACATGGAAGGAGACACCTATGAAAGTGTCTCAATGGAATGAAAAAATGAATTATTTGTGGAATAGAAGGGCATGGAGAAAATAATTATCAAGGAAAAAGGAAGTGTACAAGGGTAGGAAATAAATCTCATCCTAAGTATGTATTTTTTTTTATGTACCATATATGTTGAGAACCATGGTATTATTAGATTAAATTACCTCCTCTAAAGTTTATCCCCCAGATAAAAGTCCTCTATGAAAATAAAATAGGTGAATTATATATATATTGGTGTTCAATAATTCAATTTTAGAATTATTTTTTGCCAACAGTATGTTGGTGAGAAAAATTATAAAACATCTAAGGATTATGATAAATTTTAGATACATATGTATCTTCACTAACATAATATATACATATACCTTCATTGGTTAATGTGTTTATGATTGATCATAATATCAAGTTCTTAAAAACCATTTTTTGTAGTTCATGTGATGAGATTTTACCAATATTATGGATATTTTGTGAAACAAATTTGGATATACAACCCATTTATTTAGTATATGTTTAAAAGAAAAGGAATTTCACGGAATAAATTCATCACATTTTATAGATATAAGTTTCAAGGAAATGATGACATTTAGTGTTAATATGTTCATTAAAGACATTTTAATGATAATGAAATAATATTACTAGAATTTTTGTGGAAACAATGTTTTAATAAAACCATTAGTCAAAAGTTTATTTAATTATTAATTTTATTTCAATGATTTCCATCATATTTTTTGGGAACGTTATAGTATTTATGTTAATATAGTTTATAAAAAGGAAAACCCACATGATATGTGACAACCCGTCGCATCTGAAAATGAGGTAGGCCTTGAGCCCGTAATTGAATGATGATAAGGGTCTATCACCAAAGACTAGCCTACATGATGACCTGATTAATATTTCATTGTTTTATGTTAATCAACATTAAAGATAAATTTTAATGTTGAACCAGTGGTGTTACTATTGATGTTTACATATTAATGGTTTATATTTGATAACATATACTAACCATATTAAATTTTGAAAATAGTAAAAGACATATGTAAATAATTTTAATTATTTTATTGATAATAAAATCCATTCAATTTTAATTTTAGTGATTTTTGCAAAAAAACATTTTTATATATTCATTTCTTTGAGTAAGTGATGAAATGGAAATTGATGTAATAAAAACCGAATGATGAAATTCTTCTTATGAAATAGAAATGTATCAAGTATGTATGTATTATTTATATTCATATATAGTAAAATAATTACTAAACTTGAGGAAGAGTATATTGAAACAAAATTTTAGTCCAATAATCTATTTACCTAATGAATCAAATATACCTTCAAATCCTCCCGGGTTTTTTTGAGTCTCTATGCTTTCCAACGATCCATTAATTTCTTTTTATCAATGAATTCTATAACTCTCTATAATTAGTTAATATTATCTTAAATTTAAATATATTCACCTTCAACAAATTTTATCCTACTTAGAAACTGATATATTTTTTATTTTATAAGACATTTATACTCTGAATTCTCTCTTATTAAATGTATATTTCATTAATTCATTCTTCGATTAAGATTTTAAATAAAATAAATTTCAAATATCAAACCCTTGATTACCATGATCATGTTTAAATTAAAATAATGAAAATTATTTCTGTTGGGGAGAATGTAAAACCATGGAATTAGAAAATTATAACATTTTTTCAATATTATATGTGACACACAACCCAATCATAAAAAACCAAAAAAATTATATTTTTTAAAATTTAATCGCTTCGATAGATTGCGGAACTCACAACCCCTATTTGAAAGAAACGATTATATATTATACCTTTATAAAAATCCCCTATTAAATATATGGGTCTTAATAGTACTTACTAAATTATGAAATTATGGATATTTATTTATTAAAAATATAATAAGAATTATTTTAAAGGGAAAGAAATGTTTTATAAAAAGTTTCATTTTCCTGAAAGGATGTTTAGTCATGCTTTACACACATAATATAAAATTACTTTTTACCAGTTCCTGAGAAATTTTATGAAAAAATTAACTTCATTTTTCAAAATATAGATATCAAAATTATCTTACGGTGAATGTTTTTTACTTTCCTAAAGTAAAACATTTTTTTATGAATAGTGAAAAATTCTGAATTTCAATTGAAAATTAACCTTTGATTAAATTAATTTACAATGGGAAATTTTATTTTATATTTTTATTAAAGAAAAATTATTTCGATTATAAATCAACTAACCCAATTTAAGTAATTTTGATAGTTTTATTATTTAATTTTTATATAAAATCATTGTAATCTTTTGAACATTTTCTCTTCAAAAAATAGCTTCCTCATCGCATCTGTTGGATTATTTATAAATTAAATATTTTTATTTATTTTAATGGAATTTGTAAAAATTAATCTTTATCTGCAGTCGCAATTATTCATATTTTATTTTAATTTTAACCTAATTTAGGATCAAATTTCATAGTGAGTATAGTAAAAATAAATTACCATTGTTAAGGTAAAAAGGGGTTTACATATAGGTTAAAATAAAAAGATATGGGATTAATTGACCTATAAAATTATCCAAAATATATTTTATTGACATATATCTTCTTTATACAATTTTTTATAGGTAATTTTCAATTATTGTATCCTTTTTATGTGAAAAAAATGCAGGTTGATTATATTCTATTACAAAATTGCAACTGTACCACTTAGCTAACTTATAAAAGGCCACCCCCTCTCCTCTCTTCATCAAACCTTTAATCTTATTTTATTTGGCTAGGTCATTCCAAAATAACATCAAAAAATTCATCCACTCACCATATCATTGTTTTTGTTCATCAACAATCATTTTACCTTTATTTATTCCTCCAAGACTAATAATTTCTATTAAAACATGATGATATAAAAACATAAATATAATTAATATAAAAATATTTTTTATCTTATTTTCATGATTGAATCCCACCCACACTTCTATCAAAATGAACATGAAATCATCATTCAGGTGTATGGAGGACTACCGCCTTGCAAACTGATGTCATCCATCTTTTCATTATCACCTATCACAGTTGTGTATGATAATGGATATAAAAAATATGTATGCTATTAATAACATATTTATACCACTGGATACATTTTAGAAAATATAACTTTTTTACTATACATTCTGTAGAAGACAAAAAAACTTCACACGTGTGTATGATGGACTACTACCTCACGAAGAGATGTAATTCCTCTTTCACTGATTCATTACATGGAAAGTGATAAGGATAATGTTAATAATTATATGTGATGTACATGAAATAATTATGATATTGATGAAATATTTATCATTTAAAAATATTTATCACATTCATTATTACCTTTTCAATCAATGAATGATGATAATGTCTTCTCGGTATGTGTGGACAACCACCTTCATGAAACAATGTGACTCTCTTATTATCACTGTAAGACATGGATGATATATATATGTATATATAAATTAAAATATGTTATTTATAATATTATGATCATTTTTTAAGATAAAATATTACATACTTCATTCCATAATGATTGTTGAAAAATGGAAAATTTACTCATCTGTACATAAGACCTACTATCTCTTGGATCTGAAAATACATCTTTCTCAATACCATCTTTCATGAATGGTATTTAAATTATAATTTCTGAATTAATATGATAATTAAGTAAATATTATATATATTTGAAACATATAACTATATAATACACACAATAATTGGAAAAATCATTAGGAAACATGCATTTGAAAATAAGGCAATTTTCAGCATAAACAATGAAAATAATGAAAGATTATTAACAGAAGACTGAAAAAATTTAATAAAAGGAAAATATATGATATTAAAAATACTAATATGGTTATATTATTTGTTAATAACATGTTAAATACCACTATAAATTAGTTTAATGCATGTTATTCAAAAAGAAAGAATGTTGTTAAGGATTTCTTCTCATTTTATTTTTTTGAGGCATTTCTATGTTATTGCACATAATTTTTGAAGTTGGTGCCATAGAAATAAGATCAATATACATTTTGATAACATGTACTCATAGTTTTTAATATTAACAAACAATTATTCACTTCATGATATTTATTCTACGTAAGATAGTAACTAATAGTTCAAAAAATTTGTTGTTGCACTAAAAGGTCAGAGTAGTTCTCAGCTATGATGAGAACCCAAAATTTTCATGATAGTATTAATGAATATATTTTATATATCTATATGATAACATTTTAGGAAAAAAATTATTAAATAAATCAAGGTTGTAGACTCATAATAAATGAGGTACCTTCTCATGGTGTACACCGTTTGTAATATCCAGTCTATGATACTATGAGAATGAGACCTGTTATTGGAAATTCATATTTATATCTATCATTCTATGTTCCTGTCTTAGAACTTTTATATTGGTCCTAAAAAAATATGGTACTTATTAATGAGCATAATATGTCTTGTAAATATATGGATTAATAAATATTGTTATCGAATATGTTCACAATGTGGAAGTATATATTGTTCCCATCACAAGTAATGATTCATTAATGAGAAATGTGAGAAAGTATTTTTCACATTCATTATTAAAAAAAATATGATATCTCATTCCATTTGAGGGAAATGATATAGAATAAATAAATCCATGGCTATAGTGTTTTAATGTAAATATTGATTGATGGAATGTCAAGGAAAGAGAAATTGATCACATAAGTTTGTGGCGCCGGCATGCAACGTGCTTCATAAGAGATATGGAGGTAAAGGGATATTATTTCATTATGACCATCTAAATTATTTATTAAGTCATTGTGACATTAAATTAGTTCTCAATAGTTTTTGGTGTGTTTCTAGATGCTACCCATGGACTTGAGGGTGGTTTACCTAATTCCACTGAAAAAAGGGGCCTAGAGTGCTAGATAATATATTTATCCTGAATATTAGTATGATTATTTAATGTTGTCTAATATTTAAAAATTTTATATTTATTATTACTGTAAGTGGTTTAATAATTATTCATGATTTCTAAATCACATATATTTCATCAGCTGTTATTCGAGAGAATATTATTATCGTGGAATATTAAATAAATATTTACTTCCTATTTATGGAAAAAAAATATTATGTACTATTGGAGAACAATTAAGGGATATTTATTTATTAAATAATTAGTAATTATTCAAGGAATAATAAAACATTTGGAGGAATGGAAGATAGATTTTAATTGTCCAGTGAGAAATAATATATAATTAATATTATTTGATTAATTAATATTTTTTTAATTCTAACATTTATTAAATGTTATGAAATATTTTATTGTTGTTGTTATTATTAAAGACATGGTGTTTTTCATGGATTAAAAAAATAATAAAGGTAAATTATGAAATTATATATTTCTAACCCTAGTGGTATATAAAACAAATTATATTATTTTTAAAGAGATCCAATTCATTTCATTTTAGTGCACCAAAAGAAATATGAATAATCCTATTGAAGCCATTGAGAGGTCCCATCTCCATGAACGCTACCCATAATGGACATCAATATTCAACTTCCTTCTACTCATGATTCTAGAGATATCATCGAAATAATATTGGAATTGATTGTTGGGGCGATCAAAGACGATTGATAGAGTGATAAAATCTATTATTCTAACACCCATAGATTCCTACAGTGATTTTTAAAAAATAGTGTAACATGTGTTGATGAACACCTGAGAGAATATAATCATGATTCATGTAACATAAGGATGGTATGACATAGATACATTTCTAGATCCATCAATGATGGATGAATTTCAATCAATTTAATTATTAAATTGATTAAATTAATTACAAATGATACTTTATGACTATGTTCTTTTGTTCTAGAATATAGAAATTCTCTATACACAAAGATTTAATTTTTTTAATCACAACATTCATCATCATGTAATTACTAGGTTAATCATCATTCACGAAAAAAATTCAAAGATATGCTTGATGCATCACACACTTCTACTACTCATGGAACCTTCATTTGGTATTAGTGGGGTCACAAAATTTTTTATTATTAATTAATCATCATTGATAGATTTATGAATTTATCATTGGTTTTACATTCTAGTTTTAACATGCTTATATATGAGTTAGGAGATCATAATTCTTACTCACCATTTCTGATAAACATGATCAAATTGTAAATTTTTTTGAATCAAATAAAGTGGATGAATTTACCTGAAGATGCCAAGGGATTTTTTCAGATAACACAATAGTACACACTCTCTAATATATAGGTACATTTTGTGTACTAGTGTTTAGTACAACTAGAATTAATTTAGAATTAATTAATGTCGTGTATATTTATTAAAACAGGTTAAATTAATTATTCATAACATATTAACGAAGCTATCCTAGAAAAACATCAGATAAAGTACTTGTTGAATAACATCCATACACAATGTCTATTCATTTAGTCACAGATACATATTGTATATTCTTATAGACTCCATATGAATGGTATCCATGTAACATGGACACAACAAGTGTTGTATTAAATGAACACGTTGTGTACTCCAAAATTTTTTATTGCACTTTTACACACTAAGTCACTAGGTGTATGTTATGGATAAACAAGTATTAATAATTCACATCGTGTATCTTAAATGTACACTCCATGTACTTTTACCAAAATTTTAATAATTAAACATTATTTATTATATTTTTTCAAACATATCAAATATTACTAGTGTATGGTCATTAAGGTGATAAAAACCAACATGTGATGGTTTTTTATGTGGAAATGTTAAATTAATTTCAGTATAATTTTTTTATCTGCATATCATGTATAAGTCATATTACAATTATTACTCTAAGAAAATTGTAGCATTATACTCTATGTAAAAAATATATAAACCATGTGATAATTAAGATGATAGTACATGTCATTAAATTAGGTTAAAATTCATGTATGTCACATAACGCCTAAGTAAAAAATATATAGTATAATAAAAGTTCAGTAGATCGGATGGGTACTTACCATGTTACCTCCAAGATGAATATTTTGTACACATTTAAATTTAAAAAATATATATATAATTTTTTTAAAATTATGATGGTTAATGATTTCAATGATATTTGGAAGAGGATTAAGATAAACTAATTGATTAGGTAAAAAAGATAATTAATTTATTCGAGCATGATTTATCTTAAATAATAATGATTAAAATAGAAATATTATTTGCTTAAATGAATAATTCATTTCATGGATGTGGGTGATCATGATCGTAGACCATGCCATTTAATGTGATTTATTTCATTTAATTTATTATAAAATTAAATTTTTTTATTCTTTTCATATATCATCTTAACATGTAATGTAATTCATGCTAATTTTTTAATTTATGGAAACCCCTAAAAAGCGTTGGTTTCTATCACCTACATATGAGTGATGTCATATGTAATGGATGGAGCTCCCATGATATTTGACCTAGTTAACAATTCGTACAGAGGAGAAACAAATCCTAGAGGGATACATAGGTAGACATGTGGAATGATGCAACATGAAACATAAATGGTTCAAGGTGATTTTCCCCTATATTGATGATTAGTTTTCCATCTGCTATATAAACTAAACATTAGTAAAAGATCCTAATATACCACATTATTATTTTATTTTCATAAATTTTCACTGATATTTCATTATGTTTTTTTTTGGTCACTTGATTCAATGAATTAGGAAACACAGAAGATAGAACTAAAATATATTGGATTATGCATAAATATTATATAACACATAATTAATCACTAAAGTAAATCCAATTAATGTTAACAATAATTTGATAAACATAATAATTGTAAATTCCTGCATAAAAGATAAAATACATCATTTATATTTATTATTTTGGTATATAAATCCCCTACATAAGTTAAAATCCAAAAATAGTTCAATGTACATGACCCGTCCATGGTGGGGTTCTTTCATTTTTTAGGGGAATTCTCACTAATTGTTATTTATTAATGTAACATAGTTTAGATTATTTGTTTACATACATAGTAGGAATTCATGTAACTAATTTGAAATTGTTGAGAAAATCTAATTTATAGATGTCAGGATTATTCAGTCCACGCAAAAGGTCAGGGAACTATGAGTTAATGAATATGATATTTGGAATGCCTACCTAAAACCATACAAAATTTATTGACCGTAAAACGCTTGGGGGATGACAATAGGAATTTGGATCCTTAACACTATATTTTCCAAGAAACAATGTATTTTGAAGAAAATGGTGATGGATTTTAGTTTTTAAAAATATTTTCTGAGAATAATAAATTAAATATTTTTATATTTTCGGAAATTTTCTCAGCTATAGTACTAGAGATCTTATTCTCTTATCTTTAGAAATAAAAAAAATTATTTCAAACGTATCACTATGATCCATACATTATAATGACAACCTTCTAATCGGAATGAATTCCCAATAATTCAAAATATTATTATGTGATATACTATGACATGAAGTGGTATTGATTCTATAGTAAGAACCTATTTCATATGTGCCTAGTGATGAACTAAACAGGATGAATTATCTCTATATGAGAAACATTTTAATGATGCAATATATATTTAGTTTTTCATGTTATTATTCATGAATAATTTCATTTTGAAGCCACATGATGACATGGATGTGTATATAATGATGTATCACCTTTGTGTTCTCTATCAAGAGAAGGAAGGACCAGAGAGATATGAGATCTACAATTATCAATTTCCTAAAAATAATGGAGATTTATAACCATATCATCCTCATATAGTCAAGATTATTGGATTCATTAAACTCTTAAACATCATATGGATTAAATTCCCAGATGATTTTCACACATATCTCATAATTTCAACATTACCCAAGACCTTATCTCATTTTATTTTCAATTATATCATGTTAAATATCGAGATCAGTGTTTCAAAACATCTAAATTTGATATAAAAAGTGGATAAGAAAACTAGAAGTGTAAAATTTGTGGTCCTTGTAATTATTTATAAATGGAATAACATGTATACGGTGCCTAAGGATCATAAAATGTATTCATCTCATAATCACTATCCTTCCACGAATATGAAGATACATTGGTAGGGGAAAAGGAGAAAGTGTTTTTTTCATGTGACAATCAAGGAAACTGGAATAATAATTTCACCGAGAGGAAAGGGAAAGAGAAATGTATATTCATTATAGATTTTAATCATTAAATTTATACACAATAGGTCTTAGATAGATCATGTTCTTCTCACATCAGTATCCAAATAAAGAAAAAATGTATATATTGAAGGATGGATAGAGGATAGTTGGATTTTTTTAGCTACCAATAATGTGAGGGTGACTACTCTAGACATTAGTTAATACCGCCATTCATTTCTAACAGTAATGATATTTGTTTTAATATATAGTTATTATGTACCAATGGTTAATAAATAACATAATTTTTCTATCATACCTGCATGAAGATGGTTTTATTTTCATGTTTAGGAATTTTTTTGATTATTTTATAAATAAAACTTTCGTTATGGTATATCACATTAAAATAATAGTATTTATTTATTTAATTAATAAAACCAGTTAATGGAAGTAGATAAAAAATCATGTTAACAGTGAAACATATATCTCATGGTTATGAAATCACTATAATCATCATGTAAACGAGAAGGGTTTCATATAGCTCTATCAGGATGACTATTTAGATACTTATAAGCCAAAACTACTTAAAATATGTCATTTTTTTATAGGGAAAATTTTTTAAAATGTCATTGAGTGGATAGGTTGAAAGGGCCATAGAGATTTTATGATTTGTACCCACTGAAATGTATGGACTATTTCCACTAGAATCTATTGGTGGGTACTAATTTTTCATAATTATTACTGGTTACTTACATAGATATGTATATGTTGACATAATGATATATAATCTTGAGTCCTTATATAAATTCAAAGAATTCAAGAATGATGTAGAGAATCAAAATGGAAATAAGATAAATAAGAATTGTCAAGATCGATGTGGTGAACTTATTAACCATGATTTTATAATCCTTTTATAGATATTTGGGATTTTATTTCAACTCAATCCACCTTACATGCTATAAGGTAATGGATTTAGTTAACGTAGGATTCATAACTTGTTATAAATGGAAATTATGATGATGATTCAAGCAGATCATCCATTATACTTTTGAGGATATGAATTTAAAATTGTGGAATACTCACTAAACCATGTACCTAGTAATGTATAAAATTGAATTACCTTCTTTTTATTGAGAGTAAAGAAACATGTTTCGTCCCATAAATCAGTATAGGGTGGAAAGGAATTACTAAGGACTTTTTTTATAACAGACATCCACCAGGAAGAACATAGTGTTTCTTAATATGGTATCCTTAAAAAAAGGGATACTTCATATACAACCAATAAAAAAGTGACTATCACCAAAAAAATCATTCTTGATACATAAAATATCCTCAAAAAGGATAGTTATAGAAAGATTTACTTTGATGAAGTTGATACTCAAGAAACACATGATTTGGTAGAGGATCATATTCCACAATCCCTCATAGAGGAATTATTTCATGAAACACAAGTATTTTGAGGTAGAACTAGAGAGAAAAAAGACTAAGAGATATATGTGATTCATGTCACCAAAATTTTTGACTCTTAATTATTCAATAATGATGAACATATCACCTATAAATGGGAGGTAGAGTGTTCAAAAGAAGAAATATAGAAAAAAATCCATGATTTATAAAATATTTTCTAGGTATTAAAAAGTATGATTTTTGGTCAATGCTCCATTTGACGGATATCCCCAAGGGTGAAAATGAGTACTAAAGATAAAACTATTCATGGAAGGTAAGGTAAATACAAATAAAAAATCTTGTCGATAAAGGGTTTAAATAGCATCAAGGAATTGATGATGATGAAATATTTTTACCAGATTCCATGATTAAATACATCAAAATACTGCTTAAATTTTCATCATACAATCACTATAAAATTTAGTAGATGGATTTGAAAAACTATTTCCTTATAGTGAACTTTTTGGAAGATTTCTACAATTAACAACCAAAAAGATTTATTCTATCAGGTGATGCAAAAAATCTCATGTTGTAGAGACCCATTTCTGGATTCATGTAAGCTTCTACATCAAGGAACATCCTATTTGATAAAGTTATAAAATAATTTGGTTTCATTTATATAAAAATTTATCCATGATTTATTATGAATTTACGTGTGAATGTTGTTGTTGTCCTAGTAATATTTATTGATGATATATTACATATTAGAAAAAACATACCAAACATACAGTCTATTAAGTACTTGTTGAATAAGTGTTTCTACCAAAATAAAGTTCGTGGAGTAGAATGTACTCTATAGATCATGATAATTAATGATAGATCCAAAAGGATTCTTGGACTAAGTCAATGCACAAACATTCACTGGATACTAATGTCATTTAGTATGATAAAATCCAAGATGGGATTTGTTGTAGTGTCACACAGTATAAATTTCTCTATGAAAATCTATTGTTAGTCATAATAAGAGAATGATTGAATGAGTAGTATCTCATATGCTTCACCGATAGGATTAATCAATTGTTTCATGTTATGTACAAAAATTTATGATTACTATGCATTGATCATGGTAGGTAGATATAAAGAAGATCTAGGAAAAAATCATTGGTCTTTTCTAAACGATATCATCATGTTTCTAAGAATACCTTATGATATGTTCCTGGTGTGCGGATGAGATGAGGAGTTTTTCATCATCGGTTATAGTGATTCTTTTTTTCAAATAGATTAGAATTTTTTGAAGTTGTATTCATGAATTTTTTTCAATGGATAAGTTTTCAGATGGATGAAGATAAAGTAGCTAGGTTTTGTTGATTCTATAGTAGAATCAATATATATAATGTATTATGATGCAGCCAAGAAATTCATCTAGATATGAAACATTATATTGGATCTATATTTGGTACCTAGTAATAAAGACCTTATCAAATTGAATTTTTGAAACACCGTTGTTATGGTACTTATATTAGATCCAATGTCACACTAACGGAAAAAGTACATATTTTTAAATATCATCTTTTGGGGAATTTTTCTCAAATGGTTGATGTTTCAATGAGAAGAGTTATAATTGATGAAAATTTGGTGGACCCCTTGGTTAAAGGCCTATCTGACTAGAAGAATGAGTATCATGTGAGAGATAGCAGACTGAAGGCTGTTTGTAGTTGGCATTAGTGAAAGTGCAACTCTATTGTGGTTGGTTCCCTAGAACAAAGTACTATATATTTGGTGATAACCTATACTAATAGTCATTAATCTTAATTAAATATTTATCACATTATTATTTCTCTTCTGGAAAACAAACTATGTCAAAATGTTTTAAGAGTACTTTTCGCACAAACAATTCAAAGCAGTTTCCATCTATAATGTAAACCTATAATTCCCGTGAAATTATTTGAAAATATATGTTCTATAGACGGATGATGTCATTTTAGAAACACAAATTAGGCAGGCTATCAAGGGTGTATACTTGTATGACTTTGATGCACCATTTCATGGTGTACGGACATAGTAATATACACAATTAAATTTTATTATAATGAGACTAATTAGTAGGAAACCCACATTTATATGTTCCATTTCATGGTTTCATATTTGGATGTGTGTATTTTTTCCATATACATTATTATTATTACTAATGAGTTTTATAAGTTGTGTTCTTTGATATACTAACAAAAATTGTGACAACATATGTTCGTGGTGATGCAGGATATGTTGGGTGTGACATGAGTAACAATTCATTACTGAATAATGAATGATTTGGATTTTCTCTTAATTTCATTAATAGAATTTTATATCTCAAAAAATTTGGGGGAAATTATATTACCAAAATTAATCCAGGGACATGGTTTTCAATATGATAGTTCAATTTATGGATAGTCAATGAAAGAGACATCTATCACAAATATATCATGTCACCAATTATTCAAGAGAATTTTATTTTGTAGAAAATTTAATAAATATTTATTTTTTTCATATAATATTTATTTTTTTATTGATTAATAATGAATTTATATTTAATTATTAAATAAATTTTCGTTATTCAGGGTTTGATAAATATTATGACGGAATGGTAGACCAATTTTATTATTCAACTGAGAAATAAAATATATTAAATATTATTTAATTAAATAATATATAATTTAATTCATTATTTTTCACATGTTAATAAATAACAATACTATGATTATTTTAAACATCATGTTCTGTAGGGATTAAATAAATTATAGTGGTCACATGTGAAATTATTTATTTCTAACCCAAGCGTCATATAAAACCAATTATATTGTTTTTTCAGAGATATACTTCATTTTAGTCTTCCATGAAATATATAATTTATAGAATCCTCATGAAGAATTAGATATCACCCTTATCTAAGAACAACCCCATGAATAGAGGGTGATCTTCCTCCTCCTTTTACTCTTGATCCAAGAAAGATGAATGAAAAAACACGGGAAGATATTCTCTAGGAAATCAATGGCGAATGATCTAATTATTAGGATCTATCCTACTAGAACCAAGAGATACTTACACCTATGTTTATAAATTTTTTAACACATCTACATAACCTCTATAGGGAATGTAATCGTCATTCAAAAAAATGCTTTTATTCCCTTAACCTATTATAAGATCCATCAATGAAAAAAGAATTTTTTGCTGGATAATTCTAAAATTCCATAAATTAATTATAATTAATATGGAATGATCTTTCAATTTGGTTACATAATTTATCTATTTTCTATATTCTTTTATTTAAATTCATTTATTGGATCATTATTCTTTATGTAAATCTCAAATTAATCGGTGATCATGAAAAAAAAGTTGGACACGACTGAGCACATGTTTCGTCTACACCCAGAACAATCAATAATTTATTTTATATGGTGGTTATACTATAAATTTTACATATAATATCTGGATTAATTCATTATTAATGTAATTTTATGCTTCAAAATTAATATCATCTATTGTTATTTTATATAATGATTAAATACTGGAAATGGATTTTGTAACTTATTTTATTCCCATTAGTTTAGGACAGTCTTTCATTTCCATTGATCTTAAAATATAATGTTTGTAATGAATTTTTACTATATATTTTTTAATTTCAACATGATTTATTTTGATTTAGAATTTGTACACATAAATGATTCATTGAACAACTCTCACTTAAATGTTATAATCATTTTAAGGGTTTATTTCATAATCTCATTCTAATCACGATGGATTATTCTGGAATTTCAATTAATGTAAATAATTTTATTTAAAAAAAACCCATTTATGATTGTCATCCCCTGTTTATTCAAGATATTATCATGTAAAATTCAAATTTTTCACTCTTTGGTTGTTATAATAACTGAGAAAATATTTTCCTGAAAATTGGACATTATTTATCTATTTGGTTAGAAATATGTTCTCTTCAAAAACCATGTTTTTTAAAAAAAAATTCAAAAATGTATTTATTCGCATTAAATTTATTTATTAAATCATATTCTTTTATTTTTATTTATATTTTTTTTAATAGAATTGTCTTTTTTTGGGAAAACATACCTTTTTAATATTTTATAGTGAAAACATATTATTTCTTTTAACTTGTATAGATTTTATGAAATTACCCAAAGTGATTAATACAATTTTGCCGATGCTTCATTTTCTTGTTATGAGGATATATTTGAAAAAATCCTCACATTCTTGATATTATCAGTTTTTTAATGTTACTTTAACTGAAAATTATTTTTAAAACAATATGTTTTAAAAGTTTATATTTAAAATAAAAAGGACACATTCATCAAGAATGTTTTTAATGATATTTTGATGTTATTTATATTCAGAATTTAAAACACCTTTTATTATTACTCTAATGGTAAAATATTACATTAATAACATCTATATTCTTGCTTTGGATGGTTTATGATTATTATCACCATTGAAGGTATTAATATTAACTTTCATGATTCATTTTTTTATACCCATTCACTTTCCGTCGAATTATTTACTTCCCTAGGGACATTAAATTTTCCTCCAATATCTATATTATTTATCATGGATATGATTATTACATAAACCTAATATCATTTCTACATATATTGTTCTATGTTGAAAATTATTTCTTTATTTTGAGAATTACTGATAAATATGTATTCCTTACTCAATACGGTTATTTATTGATAAGACACATTTTTTTTGACTTAAATTGATTATTAAGTATATGAGGAATGGTTTGTGAATGAAATATAAATGCAGGAACATGTTTTATATATTCTTATGATACATAGGAAGTCTCATGATATGAAACATTTTGAAGCCTTAGTAAAATGGGTTTTTTCTAATAAGTTTTAAACTATCATTAGGATGGATCCTAATGGTAGAGGAATCATATTCTTGAGACATGATTTCTAATAATTAATCATTTCATTCATTCATAATTAATATATTATAATCATTGTTACTATCTCGGGATTCATTTAACTCTAATTTTTTTTAAACGGAATGTGTTTTCAGTTATTTAAATTGCTCTATTAACTATTCATTATCCAATTATAATTTTTACGTTATTTATTAAATGGAATGTGTTTTCAGTTATTTACCTTTCAATGTTCATTATTGTAGTAAAATTATTTAAATTTCATGTTTTTATCTATTTAATATTCCATGTGGACTGTGCTCATTGATTCATGATAGCTTCCATGATACTTTACTATTACTAAACATTTGAGCTCACCCTTATTTTGTTTCCCTTCCCAAAAATACATTATGTGTAATAAAAATATTTGTTAGAATATTATTGAGATTAAAATAATATTGTCAAAATAAATTATATTGTAATTTTTTCAAATGTAATGGATGAATCAAGTATGTATCTGGTTTACAAAGACTACTAAACTTTAATCCTTCAGTATGTTTTTTATTGTATCAAAATTCCAATGTTTTAAATAAGAAATTTCCTACCAGATAAATTTTCTGAGTAACTAAATAATTTATTGGATTTATATATCCATATGATTTTCATGAAATCAGTGACATTTCATTCAAATAATAATAATAATTATATAAGGTTTTTAGGTTGAAATATACTTTTAACTAAGATTGTTTATGATTTAAGTTTACAATTATGAAATTAAATGATATATCTCTCCATAGTAATATTTATTTTTTTATCCAATACTAATTTTTTGTATATTTCATGTTTGAATATAACTACCCTCTCTTTAAATACTCAATAGGATATTTGAATGTTATTAATTAAAAATAGACATGTTTTCCTGTTTGATCAGAAACTTTTAAACCATGTCCATATTTTCCCTAAAACAATCCTAGAATTTATTTAATATTAACTAAAGATATATTAATGTCATTTTTACCCATTTTTAAGTTTTTTTATAAACATTTTGAAGGAATATTATTTTCATTTATTCAAACAAGGTGCTTCTTAATTTGTACCGACAATGTGAAAGGAATTCTTTTAATGTGCACTATATTAATGAATTTCTCCCCTATAACGAAAAGTATTTTCTAAAATATTAAATTATAATTATTCATGGTTATTTTAAAATAAAATATCTTTTTTAATAGTTTTGAAATTTTCATATTATAAATAATTGATTTAAAAAGATGGTAATGTCCACACGATATGTTCTTGGGTATTTTAAGGGCATATTTATCTTTAATAATATCCTTTTATATTTCTTCTAGTATAATGGTAATGTTATTCGATGTTACAATATTTCTTATTTTTATATCATTTTTAAAATTTTAATGATGAAATGTTTTTGGAACCCATATCCTTTCCATGTCGTATTATTTGATGATATAATGAATTTTTTGTGATAATGTGGCAGACATGGGTATTGTTTCAATTATTTTATGGGTTTGATGTTAATTTTATAGTCTTATAATTAATTGGGTAATGATAAATATCACATGAGATAATATGGACTATAATGCAATATGAACCAAGTTCATTACGGTAATTTGTCTACTAAGATATTCTTGATAGTAAATATTTACTAAGGAAATTATTGGATGGTGAGTGAACAAAATCCATGATGATAGTCTTAATAGTGATCCTTAACTAAGGAACTGATTTTTTATCATTATGGGTATTCCAAAATCTTATTACATATTATTATGATATGTTTTCATGGATAATCATTTACTATTGATGATTCCACACTCTTATATCTTATGTTATTTAACTGATAAAACATTATTTCATGTTTCTTGATTGTGATATTTGAATTGATGGGTATAATTTTATAAGTTTTAGATCAAAATCCATTAACATTATTCTTATCATGTTATCCCTTATGATTTTGTATTGATATATTTTTTGTTTAAACATAATGATTATTACATATAATCCTTTATTTTTTCCCTTCCACAAGCTATGGAGAAAGGATTAATGAATTTTATTTCCAAAAAGGGGGTGTGTTGTGAAAAATTAAAGAGTAAATGGTTTTAAAAATTTATATAACTTTTTTTTAAATATATATATTTTCAAATAAATTAAACCAATACAGTCCTTAAGTGTGTATTTTGATAAATTTTTTGAATTTTCATCTAAATTTATGTAATATTAATGTATTAAAATTATGTTTCAATATAATTGGAATCATTGAAATTATAAGAGACATTTGAAATATTAGATGGGATGACTATAGTGAGAACCCATATGATAAATCTGTGTGTCAGATAAATTCCTAATTTATGGTAAATTAAAGAGTGTAGTTTCCCAAATAATGTTTATCCATGCCTAGATAATTTTTTTTGATTTGGTTTTTGTATTGATTCATCTAGGTGTGATAATCCCAAAATGATATGGTTGATTATATCTCATTAACCATTATACTAAATAGTTAATGTCCTCATTCTATTCACTTTTATTGACACTCTATTAGGATATTCTTAGAAAAAATCAAATTTTCTTTAAGATCAATTAAAATGTTTTTGAATAAATAATGAACCTGGATGACCTAGGTTATACCTAATTTGTTCTATATTGAAATGAAGGTGTCATAATTTTGGAATCCAATGAATGATTTATCACTATTAGTCACTGTGATTGATGATGATTTTTGGTCATGCAAACAATTTTAGTTTTAGTAAGGGATTGAAGATATAATTAAAATGTTACTGTGGTGACATGAAAACTAAAATATTGAAGAATTTTATTTGAGAATAGTCATTTAAAATCATATATATCATGAAATTTTGTAAGGAATTTTAATTCATATCTTCATTGATTATATGTTGAAATGGGAGTAAAATCATCTAATGGTATGTCAATGGGACCTCATGTCTATGATTCCTCCCCAAATTATTTTTATAGGAATGATATCCAAAAAACTCTTTTTATTCATCATATAGTTTAATTTCATCTGATTTTTTGAATATATTGGATTAATTTTTATAAATAATTTTCATATTTTTATGGAGGGAAAGTAGCATTTCATATTTTGAAACAACCTATAATTTTCTATCAGTGTGAGGATAAAAATGAAAAAATAGTGGAAATTAAATATTTTTCAAGGGTAATGATACCTATTAATAGGGGGTATTTTTCTTGAATGGTTTTAAAGAGACTCAACATTGAATATAAGATATTGTATGGGATATTTTTATTTATTTTTGATGGAGTAACCTATTATTCCTATGAGCTATAAATTCATGTTTCTTTAGAACTCATACACGAACATATTTCAAAAAAAAAATTTAAAATAGCCATGATTAAGAGGTGGAAATTAAAGAGGAAACTCTAGGATAATCATTATATGGGATTCATTTTCCCTATGTGTTGATATGGGGAACACCTAATATTGTTTTTTGATGAAAGATGGATCAATGAAACTCAGCATTTATTATCAGAAAATTCGCAAGAGATTGATCATGAATAAGTATTATATTCGTTATAACAATGATTTCCTCAATCAATTATGTGGATCAACAAATTTATCAAAAATTTATCATTAATCTAGATACTATTAGGTGAGGTTCAATGTTGAATAAAAATCCATGAAATAATTATTTTCATTGTATGTCCAGTTTTATTTTATTGTTATTCCACTGGGTCTTACTTATTCCCTTGATATATTCATATACTTAATTAATAAAATCTCTATAAATTACCTATATCATTTTTTGTAACTTTTTATATAAAACAATATTGAATATTATTAGTGAATAGAAGATTAGAAATCTCAATTTAGGAATAAACTATTTTCCCAACAGTATGATAAGTTTTAAGAAAAATTTTGATGTTTGAATTTGGCTTAAAAAAGTTTCATTTTCAAGAGGGTATATCAATGGGTCCATCAAAGGAAGGATTTATTAATCTTTAGCTAGTACAAGCTATTGTGACTCAAACCTAGTGTTTTCAAGGATTTTAATGATATTATAAATTCATTGTGAAATATTTCTCATTTATACTTAATACCCTCACTAAGTAAACATATAAAGTTGTTAATTTCCTCCAGACCGATGAATATTATGAAAATTTCAAGGAATCAAAGAGAATATTGGTTAGTGCACTTATTCTCACACTAACCTGTAATTCGGAAGGGATTATGAATTATATCCATTATTTGAAAAAAGTATTGTTGTTTTTACTTATAGAGTATCATATTGATATTTAATATTATAGATTCCAATAGATGGTTCCTGATAATAATTTACTAATACATTTCATTCATAATCATTACATAAAATATATGGAGGAATTATATTTGTAAAGAATGTTGTGACATAAATATTGATCATAAATGATTAAAGTGTATATTAACATAAAAGGATTTTAATACACACTGTATAATATAGTTGGGGTTTAATAAATATTATATTGGCTCAATACTCTACTACCATAATAAAGAGAACAAGGTGGTTGATTATTTATTTCCAACGGATCCTACTCTATTATATCTAATGAGGATAAAAAATGATATAATATTAATTGATATAGGAAGGATATAGCTTGAAATTATAAAGTGAAGGGAAAATCTTATCTTTCTCAAATGGGTGTTGAAACTTCCATATATATAATGATTAAAGAATAAAATGAAGGAATATGTGACAAAAAATAAGGAAATATATGTTTCTAAGTTCAAACATTATTATGGTGGAATGATAAGGCTCAAGAATATAGTATGTCTCCCGTAAATACCATATCCCAAGGGAGAAATATTATAAGAAACTCGTATCCCATCATTCTCAATTCATCTAGGAAGTATGATGGTGTATAGTGATCTGAAATAGTATTGTTGATGGGATAATATGAAGAGGAATATTGAATATTATATATCTCATTATGTGTTAAGTCTCCTAGTTAATAATAAGAGACACAATTATAAGGAAATTTTCAACAATTAACCATACCATAATTGGAATTTGAAATAATATCAACAGATCTCAATTTCATATTCCCCTAATTATCTAATGTTGATAATTTTATTTGGGTTATAGTCCATTATGATACAATGTTAGTGCAATTCACATCTATTAGATAATATTTAAAACTTGATCATCTTTTTGTGATTTACATTAAGTATGTTATATGGATACAAGGGGTACCACAATATATTGTTTCTATTTTAGATTTTAGGATTAAAATGTAGTTCTGGAGAAGACATCAGTAAGACCTAGATATATTTTTTAGTTTTAATACTTCTAATTAGACACATACTAATTTTCAGTTTAACATGTCCATTAAAACCCTGAAGGAAATTTGTAGATATTATTTTATAGATTTTAAAGGTTTTTGTGATTGATACAATCCACTTGTCATGTTTTCAAAAAATAGAAAACTTTCCCTCTATAATTCCTTATTATTTTTATTAATTCATCTATTTAATTATGTGTATAACTATTACATATTGGAATGATGTTAGATAAATAAGTTTACTAGGAACTAAGATAATAATGAAATTGAAGATAATTTTATATCCATTAATCATTATAAAAATCATCATTTAGATAAAAAATTTAAATTTATTAATAATATTTCCCTATAAATTTCTCTATAAAAGACAGTTAGGAGATTTATAATGGAGTGTAGGCTGACCCCGGGGTATATTGGTCCATTTATAGTTCTTGATTGAGTAGGGACTCTAGTTTATCAGGTGACACTATGACCAAACCTATATCATGTTCATGAATTTTTCTATATATCTATCATGAGGATGTTCCTACCTGATCCATCACATGTACAAACCATTGAGGTTATTCCAATAGATAATGATATTCACTATAAAAAAGTAGATAGAAATATTTGATCATACATATGAAATCATTTTTAACAAGACTAATAATATGGTTATTGTTATTTGGAGGAATCATAAATTTTTGAAGGCCACATAAGTACACAAGGATTTGATGATGTTTACATACCCTTATTTTTACTACAATGACGAAATATCATGATTGAAATCCAATTTTATGGAGATATAATGTAGTACCCCAAAATCTTAGCTGTGAGACATGAAATATTTGATAAATTTCTTTAGTCCCAACCCTGAGCCTAAATAAAATGTGTTATCTTAAATTATTATTATATCGCCATTAACTTTTATGGTATAGATAGTAATAAAAAATTATGAAAATTATTAATAATGGGTTTTAATAATGTGAATGTGTTTATTAATTCATAATAATTATGTACAAAATATTCAATCAAGTCATTCTATACTTCAAAAATAAGTTTTCATAAAAAATCGGTTTAGTCACATTTTTTCATTTGAACATTACAATAAATTAATAATATTTTTGGAAATATTATTTGATTAAATATTATATTATTTTAAATAAAAATTTATGTCTTATCTTTGGGTAAATTTTATTTATATTTCTAAAATTATTTATTTATCACTGAATGGTGAGAACTATACATTTAAAAAAAATCAATTATAATCTAGTAAATTTCCCACTTTGATTTTAAATTCAATCCAAAATTAACATATGTCTCATTTAATTATTAATAATCTAATTAATTACATAACAATGATCACTATACTTATTTTTTGTAAGTGAATTTTTTGGCTTAAAAAACATTTTTCTATGAAATGTTTTTTAGACATTACGTGTTTTTATATTAATAAATTCATATTCTCTCTATAAATTTATTATATAAATGAAATATATTTATTTTTTATTCAATATAATATTTTATCATTCATTAATGGATTTTATTGGGTATGCAATGGAAGTAAATTTTGTTTAATGCTTAAAAATTCATTCTTTGAAAACGTGTTGTAATTACGGTTTACTCACATAATTAAATTATATTTTTCCACGTAGAATAATTGAATAGTATGAAATATATTTAACAATTAAAATCAGAATAATTAATATAATTTATTATATTCAACTTAGTTTATGGTGATATTGAATATTATAAACTATAAAAAATGTTTACCATGGTTCTAGTTAAAATAATCTTGTTGGGGGTTAAGCCATTTGATAGGGGTAGGATTTCAATGAACACCAACGAAATATTATTTATTTGAATATATTGAATCCATAACTTATTAAAACTTAAAATACCCTTACATTTTGTTCCACATTCCCATGAATGTGACCTTAAATCTTTGAAATCTTATAAGAAATTCCATATGGGTCCCTCACCTCACATGCAAAAATTTTCCGGTTACCCTCCATTATTAACACCTTTTGATACTTATAGATCCTAAAAACACTTAAACAATGTATTCATAAGATTATTTTCATCGATATTTACCTTATAGAATTATCATATGATCATTCCTTTAAGGATTATGGATTAATTCGAATGAGGTCTCTCAAAAAACATTTATATATCATAACTAAGATCATTGAATTTCATATCTTATGAGACATAAAATAAACATGTTCTATCCATAAAATTATTCTTAATATAGTATTATATATATAATGATATTTTAATATAATAATATAGAAACTATTTACCACATTTATCAATCTTATAGGATATCAAAGTATCACAACATTGAATGTATGGACAACCTCCTCTACGTAGCAATACCATTCATTTTATACCACCATCATTCATGGATGGTTATTATGATAGGTTAAATGTCTATATATTATATTTAGGACATAATTATAATTATGGAATTATAATATCAAATCTACCTTGTTACCTTCGAATCCATTGGTAAACGGTAACATCACTCGTCCATAAGTGTCGACTACCACCTCTACAAGGTGATTTGATTTTTTTATCATTTCCAATTTTCATGGAATGTAGAAATGATATATTAAATGAAAATATATTATATTTATAATATCATGATGATTCTATAGATATGAATTATCATTTTACATTATTTGATTCCATCCATTGAAAAATGGAACCATCACGTGCGTATGTTCGAACTATGGTCCCTAAATGGTGATGTGATTAATTTTTCATCACCCCTATTGGTTAATGGTTTTAAATATTAGTATCATGATTATATATATGACAATTATATCATTATTACCATTTTTTATATACCACCAATAGTTTTTTTGAAATAATTTTTTATAATTTATTTAATTTTTTTAATATTTCATATTTTATGAAATATAGAATATAAGTTATGTTATCCAAGAGAACCAATTTATACTTAAGTTTTATGATACAACATGAAAATATTTAATTTTAAAGTACCCCAATATATGTTTTCACTGCACTAAACAGAAAAAATTCATGTGTTATTTCCAACACTGACAATGATTGTGTTACACACAACACTGAGTTTCTATGAAGTTGCATTTTTTATTATAATTAATTAGAATACATAGTTATAATAGTGCACATTATAATAATAAGATTAATGGTGATAAAAACATTATATTATTTTTATTTTATTTATATAAATAAAACATAATGATGATAAAACATAAAATTCTTGGTAAAGTCTTTATATGTTTTGAAATTACATTGTATAAAAAACTCCTTTTGAAGTTATTCTATGAACAATAATAAATTAAATTTCAGACAATTTTATAAAATTAATATGATAAAATATAGTTTTTTAAATCCAAATTTTTAAATTAACTCATGTTTTTGTTTTGGATTTTCTCTTAGAAACGTATTTTTTATGTGAATAATGAAAAATTATGAATTTTAATTGAAACAACATTTTAATATAATTTATTTATATAGTTAGATAATATTATAAATTATTTTAAAGTAATAATACAAGAATTTGAAATCTATTAATCCCATTTATGGGGTTTAAACAACTATTATGTTGAATTTAGTTTAAAAATGTAATATCTTTTGTACATTCACACTTTAAAAGCCTGTTTTATTGCCACGTCTGCGATATTTTCATTAAAAAAAATATTTCTAATTCTCAGAATTGAATTCAAATAAATGGAAATACATGGTTTTAGTAGGTATAATATTTATAGTCTAATAATCTCAAAATAATATTTTACCAAAAATATTAGTGAAATAGGGTAAAATTAAATTAAAGGGTTAATGTAAAATTAATCATAATATGGGACTAAACCTTAAACATCAGTGCCAAAATCACCTAGCCACTTTTCCAAAATCCATTTTATGATCATAATTAAGCCATAACCCTTCCATTATTATTTTTGGTTTTTTTATTAATTTTTTAGGTTAAAATGTGTGTACACCTAACTTGTTTTCATAAACATCAAGTGTTTCTATTCCCTCCCCTATAAAGGCCACCACAACACCCCCTTCTTCACACCTCTCAAGACACCTAATGTTGGCCAATATCTTCCCAAATAACATCCCAAAATCCATCCCTTACTCCATGTGGCCTCTATTGGGGATTAAATGCACCAAACAATCCCTTTTCTGAAAGGAAAAAGGTGTTACTCAAAGAAGATGTAACATCATTCCTCAAGCACCTTTCTTATATTTTTTTCTCCACCACATCAATTATTATACTTGGTTGCTAATTTAATAAGACAAGTATCGAAAATATACAGTGTTGTTTTTATTTTGTAGGGTTCCCATGCACTCTAACATCTTATTACTTTATTTGATGTTATTTGAACCATTTAATTGATTAAACAAGGAATGGGTATCTTCGTGGGTCATTTCAGGTGTTTTTATAGATTTTTTTGAAGGTTTATGGGCATTTTCATTTTTGTGCACAGTTTATGCACTTTTTGACATGGTTTAAATCCAAGACCATATGGGGGTGCATGGTTGACACACGGTTTGAAAACTTGTACTTCAAAACCGTGGAAAAATTCAAATGGCTCTATTTTTGGTGCATAGTTAGTACTAAACGAGCGACATCACCTAGGAAATAGTTAAGACAGTGATTAATGTTATGAAAATTGAAATTAAAGAACCTAAAACCCTTAATCAACCATAAAATCCTACCACTAAATCATAATATAATGCTTAGGCTTTTGGGATCCCTCCAGGGTTATTTTAGCTCGTGAAACCTAATCTTTTGGAGGATCGATGTGCCAATAAAAGGTGAGACATTCTATTTCGGTGAGTTATTATTTTTTTTTTCATAGATCAACCTTATACTGTTGATCCCATCTACCTACAGTTTTTTAAATAGTTGTGTTTTTTTATATTTATTTATTAATGTGGAATTGTTGATATATAATCTTTTCTCTCTTATTTCATGATCTATCTTCTAAGATCTGGTGAACACCATCAATGGCGACACATCTCGATTTTTTTTGTGGGTCACTTCCTTAATTTCTAAGTACTTCTATGAATTTTTTGTTTTATAATTCATTATTTCTAGATATATTTATATATGTGTTTCCTAATTTCACAGACATATTATTTGAAGTTCGTCCATCTAGTTCCTCATAAATTATTCTTTAAACAATTCTCCTTTAAATTGAACATTGAAATAATTGAAGGGATACAATCTTGAAATATATCAATTTTTTGTGAGTTATATAATGAATGTATTTTTTAACTATTTTTGAAGAAACATTAAAGGATACTTTGATGGAATTAGGTCTTTGTCCCTAGTATTGATTTTTTAAACGATCTTCCTTTTTTTAATAACATGATTTGAACAATTTGACATTTTTAAAAAAATTTTGAATTATTTATTTTATAAAATTACCAAGAACCCAATTTTAATTTTTGAATCTGTATTTTTAAATTTGTTTTCTTGGATTATTTTAAATAAATGATTCATTCACATGGAAAGTGGGTCAAAACAATGTTTTGAGATTTATTTAATCAATTTTAAATTTTAATACTACCTCTAAATGATTTTGGGATGATTTAAAATAAATGACTATTTTAATGGACTTTTTGAAATTTTAATGATTAATTATGAAAGGATGTGGGTATTATCCCACTTTTGAATAATGATTTGACTAAAATGATTTCTAATTAATTGATGATTTTCTTAATGTAGCATTTGGAATTTTAATTATGAATTGTGAAAGGAAGCAGGTATGGTTACCCTTTTTAATGTTGAACTTTTATAAGTAGTTTTGAATATAAATTTGATTAAAATTGTGAAAACCACCAATTAAATTGTGTTATGTGTTATTTATGAAATCGATTGAATTAGTTTGAAAATTATACAGTTGAATTTAATAGGGAAATTAGATTGTGAAATTGATTAGTGAATTGATTTAAAATACCTATGTTTGAAAATGGGTTCAAATTATTTTCATTGAATTATTAGGGTTTTATTTTGGTGGAAATGTCTTGATTCTTATTGAAACTATGTTTTGGTTATTAAATGTAAAATTGAATATTTTATGTAGAGAATGGGATGAAAAATATTTTTTTATAAAACAAATGGCCCATCATTGATTTTTTACTATATCACATGTAAAACATGGGAAGTTAGTGAGCTATTTGGATGATAGTTAATGACTTAAAACATTATAAATCCAAATATCATCACATCCCATCTCATATGCAATGGTGATGAGTCCCCATTGACCTAATTTTAATATACATATGTACATATTATCAAAATAGGAGTGTGGGGTCTATATATCCTATAATTATTGTACCCTATTAGGCATATGACCTTGTTTCTCACTTGTTTGTATTTTAAATGTATATATTCCATTGATGTAACTTTTTTACATTCCATGTGACTTTATATAAATTCTTTTGTATTCATTATTTTGTTAACACATTTGTTTAAAAATATTTCACCATTTGAAATGTAAATCATTATTTTTTTATAAATTCTTATGAATTGAAAAACCTATTTCTTTGACATGGAATATACTTTATATAGTTGATAAACCATTTAGAATTAGACATTCCTTTCTTTATTAATTTATTATTTTTAGTAACCTTTAATCAATTGTATTAATTTTTATTCATCTTTACATATCAGGTGTATATTCTCTTTTTTTATTACCTGACTTTAACATGTGAGATATTTTTCAAATATTTTCAAGAAAATGTTTAGTTTTCTAATGGTGAAAGGGAATGTTTTAGTGGTGTAGTTTGATAAGTAATTTTTTAATTTTTTAAACTATATTCCTAAACTAAGCCACAATATCTCCCATTTTTACACCACTTTTCACATATTTGATATTCATTATGAAAAAATTGGATAGAATGTTTGGTGGAGTGCTACATGGATCATTAGATCACCCCCTACTTATTCATTTTGATGATTGTAACCCTTATTATATTATAGCCAGTGTTCATGATATCACCTTCCTTTGTGGATCCGTTCCTAGGTGACCAAGGGTGGGTGATGTGGGACATAGTGGGTGGTCGTGGACCACCGAAAAATGGGTTTATGTTCTTATGTTCTACTTTCAATTTTATTAGTGACTACTTGTACTTGATATGTATGTATTGATTGATATATATATATATATATATATTTATGTTCCCAAATTTTAATATGTTATTTTAGTACATTAAAGGATTAATTGTAACACCCAAAGATTTCAAAGTATGTTATCTCGTTGATGTAATTCAATAACTTGCGCAACACGCAACATCAAGGTTGACACCACCACAACATACCAAACTAGCTTCTCAAAAAGCGGTTACAAATAGTATTAACTGAATTTTGAATCTTGCATACTCTATATAATATTAACTCCCATATTATGTGTTTCATAGACATAATATGAGAACAAAATCATTTTTTTTAGATAAAAAAGTATTTTTTTTTTAAAATGATATTTTACCACCTTTTAATGGATAAACCTTTTCAAAACCAATATTTGATAATTTAATATATTCAATTTATTGAAATCAAATTCTTATTTAGAATACAGACATAAAAATTTTGGTTGGATAATTTTTTGGTACTTTTCTGATAACATTCTTGTTTTGATGAATACTGAAAAATACTAAATTTTAAATGAAAACAACTTTTATAATCAAAATAATTTATAGTGATAAATTATGCATTTGAATGCTTTAGAAGAATTATTAGGTTTTATTGTTATCATTTTTTTCAATGTAGGTTTTTATAAGTAATTTCACATTCAAATTTGACATAATGACATGTCAATCATTTGATAGTTTTTACTTTTAAAAACCCTCTTTTTAGGTTTTGACATCGGGAATTAATTTTAAATTAATTAATGAAAATTATATTTTTTGAATCTGGTAAAATAGAATTAATTTTTGAATTTGGAATATCAAAATTAGCTTAAAGTGTATTTTTTGTATTTTTCTGAAAACGTTTAATTTTTGTTTAATAGTGAAAAACGTTGTGTTATTGTATAAAACCAAATTCTTATTTAAATAATTATTTATTTTTATTAAAATTTATTTTAATTAAAAATATAAATATAGTACCTATATAAATTCAGTGTAATAAAATGGTGTCATTTTATAATAAAATTTGATTTATAAATTTTTGTTGAACTTTTTACCTCCTTTTACCCACCTTCAAGGAGCATTGGAAAATTGGTATAAAAGTTAATTTTACTACTTTTATTACTTAAATTACAAAAAATATAAGAGAAATGGTTAAAAATAGTTAGAAAAATGTGGTTCAATAATATGGAAATAATTTTTGGTGAATAGTTACTTTTGAGTATTATTTAAAACTGTTAAAAGTAAATAGGGTAATTAATGGTAAAAATGATATTATAATTACCCTAACACATGTCATAATTCTATTGGATATCGGAAATTCTTCCAAAAACAACCATAGGAATAATATATGATCCTCTTTGGCCAACTTCGATTAGATAAGGACATTTATTAATATTTTATTTAAAGAAGAGTTAAAAGTGTTATATTCAATGTTTAGTAACTAAACCATTTTTAATATAGGGTTATAAATAAGATAAAATTTACTATAAATATTCATTAGAAAGATAACATGAGTTCCTAAATAATTGTAGTTTATTTATAATTTTTAGACATTAAAAAATTAAATTTATTTGTGACACAATTATTATGCAGTAATTACTATATTAATGAAATAATCAAATAAATTGTATTATAAATATTTAAATAAATATAATTTAAAAATTATTATAACATTCACATATTCTAAAATAGAATATGACATGTTAGGATTGATTCAATTTATCTTGTTTTAAGTAATAAAGTTGTGAGTACTTTCACAAAAAAAATCAAATACTAAATAGTGTCAAAATTGACATAAATGTGTTTCTCAAAAAATTATTATGTTATGAAATTATATAATATTCTTAAAAATCTACATTTTGGCCAAAGGGCTTAAATAATATGATATATTTAATTAATTAACCACATGAGGGTCTCTTGGATGTTTAGAGTGTTTTTATTAACCATATAGTGTTAGAATACAATAAGACATGATAAAGGTTAAACTATTTATCTGAGAGTAAAATCTAAAAGATAAGGTTAATATGGTGACCTAAAACAGTCTAAAACTTCTTGGTTGAGTTTTGTTTTGACCCATACCCACATTATACTAGTAATAAAACACATTGGAGACATTATAAATTGAAAATTATTTTATTGTAAAATAATATTTCAATGTTTTCCTAAAGTGACCCTCATCTCTCTTATAAAATGGTGCTTCCCCTTCTCTCAAAATCACACCTCCAAAGCCATTTGACTCGGCCAACCCATGCCAAAATATCCTCCCAACATACCTAAAATCAACCGGGAGTCCTTAATTTAATCATAAATCCAACCAAATTATCCCTTTTGATCAACTCAAAAGGAAACACCCAAAGAAGATGTAATAATTTCACCACCCTCTTTCAAGTTCTTTTCTTATTCCACTTCCACTCTCATTGTTGTTTCTATACCAAAACAATAACTCCCATACATCCTACATACTGTGATGTTATTATAAATATGGTACAACCATATTCTTTATTATATCCGTCCTATAAATGACAATGTCACCATATGTTTGTACGTACGGCTTACCGTCTCCATGCCGTGGTGTAGTTTAATATTCAAACCCTTCATTATTTGGATGGGTATAAATATGATTATAACTGATTTAAATAATTAATATAAAAATTTAATGATTCTTTATATATGATATACCATCATATAACATACTATTTAACTATCAATATAATTATATTGTCACTCGTGCGTACGTATGGATTACCGTCTCCATGATGCGATGAGATTCATTTCCATATTCACCATTCAATGATGATTATAAAAATATATATTATTAATAATTATGTAATATATAACATAATAATTTTAATTAATAGATATATGTGTGTGTGTGTGTGTGTCTGTATATATGTACTTACATATATCATATTCACATACTTCCATTCAATACGATATGAAAACGGAAACAACGTTTATGCATACGTATGTCCAACCATCTCCATAAATGGTGTTTTCCATTTCATATAACTACCTATTATACATATTTATATTATAAATATATATGATATAGAAATCATGTGTTTTATTCAGAAAGTATTTAAATCATGATCTAAATGATATGATCCATAATACAATTTAAAACACATACAATAATGAAAGTGTTTATTAACTGAAATGCTAATTTGAATTGGAAATCATTATTAAATGGGTTTTATAAAGTCAAAAATGAATCATATATTACTTAATAAATAGGAATATTTTTTTGGTATAATTGAATAACATGCTATGGTAATTATATATGAGGTTAAATGTACCCTTGACCAATAAGAAGTGAAAGGTAAAGGTTAATTTCATAAACTCTTTTTTATCCGAGATTGTTTTGACGTATGTATATGTTGGGAAATATTTATTATGCTAGTCCATGTTTCATAAAATAGTTTTCAAAGGGATTATTTTTAATGGAATTTTTTACTAAAACATCATTTTAAATTTTTTAAAGAGTTACTTTTCTAAACCTTTCTCATTAATGTCCATATTTTTGAAATGGTTTTCAGGATTTATTTATATGGACATGAATGTTTTAAAATGTTAATTAATTTAAAAAGATTCAAAGTGGTGCGGGAAACATTGATTCAAAACTATATTTTAAATGAATTCATTTATAATTTAAGTTAATTTTTAATGATTTCATGAAAAATGGATATTTCTCTTAAAGATTTTTACCTATCATTTTCAACTATGTCAACATATTTTACGGGATATTATTGTTGAACGAGGTTGATTTATTAGGATACAAGTCTTCCATATTGTATGGATGGTTTTGGGATATATTTGATTATGGATGGGTTATTTTTATACCAGTCATGGTATAGGGTTAATGTATAGACATTTAGTAAGCTAGTTTTAATATGAATGTTTATGTTATGTTTCATCCTTTTCATATGAGGAATGTATTGGACTTAGTAAGTGATGGGTGGAGCCCACTATAACTCCTCAGTGAATCGGTAGGTCTCATGAGACAATAAGATGTGGAATTGGCAAAGGCCTTTCCCAATTTTGATATATGGTTTTGGCTGAGCCCTTGATAATTTTTAGACATCTTGGCTGACGCCTTGAATAAATGTATCAGAATGTTCCACATTATACATTCCCTCATTATGAAAATATTATTGGTGGTTCATGTGGTTATTTGACTAGAAGAATACTCATGACTATTTTTTATTATGTCATTATTTACTCATCTTATATTCCTGCCCTAAATTTTTCATGTTTATTATTTGTAAAGGAATTTGTTTTAAATTATTCACCATGCCTAATGATTATGTTATTTTTGATGTATTTCATACCCATACTGATCATTTTAACTCACCCATTTCTTATGTTTTATTTTCCTTGGATTTCAAGAAGTGTATTATTATTGATAATCCGGGTTAAGTAAGGGGATTAATGGAATTCTCAAGGAATCATTTATGTTGTTTTTTATTTTCTAATGTTTAATGTAACGTTCATATATGTATTCAATTTTACAAGACTACTAAATCGATTGGTCTTTTGGGTTGATTCATTGTAATCATGCCAATTTCTTAAAATAATGCACCGAATCTGGGTAAATGGGGTCGGGGCATTACATAAATCATTCCAAAAGATTATTTTTTATTTCATATGTGATTTTTGCTATCCCATAGAGATCAGGAATTATTTTTAGGTTAGGGGGGAACTATTTTGTGTACCAGTTTTTATTTTATTTTGGGTTTGGTCATTACAAATTGAATCATAGGAGGTTTTCACTTAAATTAAAATTCATTACTTTTAATTTTTTAATTTGTGGTTATTCATAGTAGAAAAGAAATTAATAATGTGTCAGTACTCAAGAGTTAGTCTGTGAGTGGCTGCTTGATCACCACACAATCATGATGATAATTGGGTTATAGAGATGTGAGGACTTCAGTATTTATTTTGAGATATTTTTTATATGATGATAAATTATAATTGGATTCTCAAAGAGACTATAATTGATTTGCGGTGTTGATTTTGAGTTTTTGAACCAGAATGGAAGGATGAAAATAGTGGATCTATGTTTTCAATATCTGGTAAACTTTTAGGAATAAGTGTGGATTGTTCATAAATCCTTTTATGAATTGTTGAGAGGTTGTTATATGGTTTACTATCCCATATGAAAATGCCTAATACATATATAACTTGGTTCTAAACATGAAACCTTATCCATTTTCATTCAAGTGACTTTACTTATGTGACGCTGGTTTTGTGGATTATGGTTGTGGGTTGTTTCCTGACCTTGTTTGGTTTTTTAAAATTTAATCCCTGGATTATAATTTTAAATCCCTTGTGAAAAATAAATTGTGTCTTAAAAAATGTTTTTTAATGTTCTTTGAGAACTGTTTTCAATTACCAAAGAGTGAGTTTTGTGAATTTTTTTTGGAAAACAGATTATCAATTACTATTATTTGATGTGGGAAAAAAATTTCTAAGATTGAATTGTGGTATGTTATTGATTTAAATAGAAATGGTTTTTTAAATTTTAAAATGTGGTTAATTGTTTTTAAAAATAGAATATTTAAAAAAAATTGGGCAATGGTTTTTGAAATGAAAATTGATTTATAACAAGATTTCTCATTTTGAATGGAAATTTAATGTTTTATAAACAGTGAATCCTCTGTTAAATGAGATCGTGGATGTTTTTATTAAGGCGGGTTATAAATTTATTTAAAATATTATTGGCCCTTCTTTACTATTCCTGGATGCCGGAGTTGGTATGCTTGTGTTTTGTGATGTTTAGAATTGTTTCCCATAAATTCACTTAAGAAAGATAGAATGTTTTACGAATGTTTTGGTCCTCAGGGTAGTTATTCACATTTTCTAGATGTTGAATCCCCTTTCATTGACTCCGCCTAGAATCCATATCTAGTGGTGTGCATAAAGTCATTACAACCATTGAACCGCATCCATGAATTCATTTATTGTCTTCTACCTTCTTATAAATGTGAACAAGGTTCTCTCGACGTAGTGTAGCAGCTTGAAGAAGTTGATGTGATCATTAATACTCTCAAGACTCATGAATCTATGAAATTAAAGTCTATACAATCATAATTTCATGGAACTAGACCTAAGTTGTGATATTTTGTGATTAACTATTTTATGTATGAAATAATATCATTGGAATTCTTCATGTAAGTCTTCATTAAATAGATGTATCCTAAGTAAGTGATAAATGAGAATGTTTATGATTTATTGAGTTTTTGCCAAGTTGATCTATTAGTTGTGAAGTATACCAATAATTTCACATGTTTGGTATATTTCATACCTAATCATGTTGGAAATTTATTCAGTAAGGTTGACTCTTTTATAAAAGATCTCCACCTAGAGATTGTAACTTCCATGCCTACAAATTTTCTGATCTCTTATCCATAGATGCTTGAAAGGGACTCTTCAGGTGAATTAGAGCTAACAAAACAACATGAATGCATAACCCCCACATTCCCAATTGAGGAAGTTCAGTATCCTCTACAAAAGAAGAGGATTCCTCTTATGTGTTTCTAATGTAGTGCACATGGCCATTCATAGATCTAGTGTTTAAAATATCCAATGGTTTGTGGACAATGTAGGTTTTGAGGTCACCTTTATAGGTTTTGGAGGTCATACTAGTTGAAACTGAAAATTTGGTCCAGGATATCAGATACTAACAATGGGTTAGTAGATGATTCCGATTAACATGGCTCTATCCATAGGCCATAGATTTAATCTTTTCATGAATTGAAGGAGCTTTTAGTTTCCAGCTAATATTGTCCAAATTGAATGTGGAAACTACTTAATTTTTCCTTCTTATGGATTATATTTTTTGGAATCCATTTTTTTGGATATTTGAAATGACATATTGTGGAACAGCATTTGTTCCATTTTTTTGGAACACTAATGTAATAATGGTATATTTTTTTTGAGATATGTTTTTTTGGTACTTAGTATTCCTCATGTTTTGATATGGTGGTTAGATATTAATTTTTATATATTGGACAATCTCCCTTAGGAGAGTGTATTGACCTATTGAGAACTGACCTGGATGATTAATCTCTTTCAAATTAGACTTGGATAGTCCTTGGGTATGTAATTAGGTAACTAGGATGATGTGAATTTTGGATAGACAAAGAACATAGTGGTGTTTTAGTAGGATTTGATGAGCTCAATGAGGTATGAGGCTCAATTTTAAAAATCCAAGGATTCCATTGAGTACATACCCATGGTAGAACTTAGTGTTAGTCATTTACATTAATTGTAGATTTTAGGAATTAGATGTTTCTTCTAAGATATTATTTTATGTCACATATCTTGTTTTAAGGGACATGCTTCCCTTATGTAATACCTTTTCAGAGAATATTTATATGCTTTGGAGACCTATTCTAGGTTTCTTGTATGTCTCTTGTTTAGAGATCTGTGATGATCATGGTGTATTGATCTTGCAGTTTTGTGTATTTTTAACCTTTTGGTGAATCTCACTTCTGCACCATGTACCATCTGCATCATGATATGAGTGAAATATTTATTCTTGTGTCATCATGTTATATCATTTTCACTTGATGATTTCTGAAAATTGAAATTACAATGGTGGGAAGGATGTTACATCATGTTACTCTGGGATTTGTTTTGATTCATTGATTTGATGACCCAATTATTGGGTATCTTTGCAGTCCATTTATATAGTTTTTCGAGAATTGTTTTGAACCTTTATTGGCTTGCACATGGTTTGGGCATGGTTTGAGCACAGTTTGACAATGTGTGAAGTCTAGAAAATTGTGTTCACATGGTTTCTGCATGGTTAGACAATGTGTGGATCCAAATTGTGAAACACATACAGTGGCTCTTTTTGGGGTGCATGATTAGGTGCACTGTTAGTATTAACCATGCTACATGGTCGAGGAAACCGTGCAGATGGTGACTAAACTTACCAAAATTGCAATTAAAGACCCAAAAACCCCTCTAATAAACCCTAAACCCCTCCCAATCAATCATTATCTGTTCCTTAACCCTTTGGGAGCCCTCCAATGGTATTTTGACTCCAAAAACCTCATCTACTGGATAATGGAGTCACCAATCCAAGAAAATATCTTATTTTTCATTTAATTATTCACTTCCTTTCATAGGCCACTCCTCTCCTATATATTTTTTCTTCATAAAGGTTGAGAAATCCTTCAGATTTTTTGGATCTTGATTCATTGATGTGGAATTTTAGATCTAGGATATCCTCTATCATCATTCAAGAAAAATTTTCCTAGATTTAGTGTTCACAATCAATGGAAACACATCTCATATTGGGTGTGGTTGGATTTCTTAATTTCCAAGTAGGTGCTTCTTTGATTTTATTTCGTTTTGTAATTCATTGTTTCTATATATATTCATATATACATTTTTTCTAATTTCTTACATGTGTTATATGGAATTCATCAATTTAATTCTTTATAAACGATTCGTTGACCAATACAGACGTTAATTGAACATGGAATTAATTGAATGGTTATGATCTTGAAATATGTCACATTTTTGTGAATTGTATAATGCAATGTTTTTTATTTATTTTCATAGAAAATTTATAGGATATTATTGTGAAATTAAGGGATTTAAACCATGTTTTTATTTCATAAATTAACTTCCTAGATTTCAATTAAATGTATTGAACTATTTAAGAATTTAAAAATAGTTTCCAATACATGGATTGATTAAATGACAAAGAAACCCATTTGATTGTTTTAATCCATATTTGGAAATTTATGTTCTCGGTTTGTTGGAACTAAATTATTCATTCTCATGAAAAGATGGTGAAAGCCCATGTTGTGAAATTTTTTCACACCTTTCTAAAAATTTTATACATTCTTTAAATGTTTTAGGGATTATTTAAAATAAATGATTGTTCTTAATTCCCACATGGAATATTAATGAATAATTGTGAAATTAATCATGTATTATTACACTTTTGAATATTGAATTGTTTAAATGGATTTGGAAGGAATTTATGATTGTTTTAATGGACCATTTGGCATTTTAATAATTAATTGTGAAATGATGTTGTTAAGGTGACCCTTTTTGAATGTTGACGTTTTATAATTGGTTTTGAATAGAAATTTAATGGAAAATTTTAAGAACCAAAATTCCCTTGAATTTTATGTTTGATATAAAATTGATATAATTTTTTTGTATATTATATTGTTGAAATTAATTGTGAAATTTAATTGTGATATTTAGTTTGAATTGATTTCAAATCCCTATTTGGAAAATGGATTAAAATTGGTTTGATATAAACCTTTGGGTTCTATATTTGTGAAAAGGGTGGGGTTTATATTAGAACCACATTTTTTATTTTTTAACTGAATGATGGAAAATATGAAATGGGGGACGAGATGAATTTAATTTTGGTTATAAAATAAATTTCACAACTTAGATTTTGTACTAAAGCACCTGAAAGCTTTAAGTATTTTGTGAGCTATTTGGATCTCACTTTATGACATAAAAAATTATAAAACCTAACATCAGCACATCACATCCCTTAGGTGATGTTGATGAGTCCTCCATGACCTATATTCAGGGGATATATATACATACTATCTTAACATGAGTGTGGGGTCCCTTTAGCCTAAAAGTATCATGCATTATTTGTCTTATGACCATGTATCTCCCTTGTTTCTATTTTTAATGTATATAGTCCATTATTTTAAATTATTTACATGCATTGTAAACTTTTATAAACTATTTTATATAAAATAATTTACAAAAACATTTTTTATAAATATTCTGTCATATGATATGTAGAGCCCGATTTGATTAAAAATTATTTTGAAATGTAAACCCTATTTATTTAAAATGGAAAGAAATTTAATTTTTTGTTTAACTATTTGTAATAGGATTTTCTATACTTTATTCATTTAATTTTAGAATGAACCTTGAATCTATTGTATTTATTATTATTCATATTTACATATCAGTTGAATATTATAATCCTTTCTTGATTACTTGATAATAGCTTCTGAAATGGTTAACAAAGAATTTGATAAAAAAATTATTCTTTAAAGGGTTAAATGGAATATTTTAGAGGTTTAGTTTAATAAATGATTTTTTAATTTTTAAAACACTATTATTATAGTAATCTATATACTCCCCCATTTTAGATCTTATTTTAGATTATTTGAATTGCCTTATGAAGTAATTACATTGAATCATTCATTGAATCCTAATGGTGTTTTCAGCTCACACCCTTCTTATACCTTTTGATGTTTCCATCTTTTATCTTATTATTGGTGTTCTTCCTCTATACATCCTTTATGGGTCTTTTCATGGGTGAACAAGGGTGGGTGACTTGGGACATCGTGGGTGGTCACGTGTAATGACCCAATGTTTTTCAATGGAGATTCATTTCTAATAAATATGTCATATAATCATTGTAAATTGCAACACAATTAACTAATAAGTGCTATGTGACATTTGAACAATATTTTTTCACTTATTTAATTAGAATTTTGAAAATCTGATATAGACAACTGTGATCAGTATGATATTTTGAGTCTAATATGTCCAAATTAATTTTAGGTGATTTGTGACATTCCTTTATAAATAGTAATATTACCCATATGAATAGTGAAATACCCTAATAAATTGTAACCATACCTTTGATAGTATATAAATAAGATTTTGTCTGAAGTATGATACACCTATATCTGGGAATAAGAAAATTAATGTTTTAAAAAAAAAATTTCGAGTAAATTATGATTTTAATTAAAAATTAAATTAATCATATTTATAAAATTATTTTTGAAAAATGGATTTCATTTTTGGATTATACATTTCAAAAAATGGTTAGGGTGAATTTTTAGTGTTTTTCTAAAATACATGAATTTTCAATGATTAGAAAAATACAATAATTTACGATAGATACAATATAATGGATTTATTGAGTCATTGATGATGATCTGCTGATGTAAGACCAATTGGTATGAACTCACAATATCATATTACTATTTTTGGTCATGTAATCAACACTATTTATTATCTTGAGAGAAAATAATAAACTAAGGAATTAAATTTTATGTAAACTCCCCTCTCCTCCACTATACATACCAACCCTCCTTACCTATTCTCTTAACTCCTATAAATCCCTGTTCCATTACTATATTCTACCCAAACATCTCATCAATATCTTTCCCCATGTCCAACATCCCTTAGTATATTCAAAATACTAAATCCCCTCCCCTTAAGAGGATCTCAAAGAAGTTTGATTCTAGTGGTAAATTCCACTTTTCAATTCTTTTACTTTCTTTTAACGTTATTTTTTGTACTTTTCTATCCTTAACTCTCCTCATCGAAATTTTATGACAACACTAGTTACATAAATGTACCAGAATTTTTTTATTTTAATTGAATCATTTATTTTCATGTCTCCTTTAATATTCTTTTAGTTTATTTGTAAATACACCACCAGAGATGTGTTAATTTACCACCTTCAAGGATGATGGGATTTAAAATTTTGTAACCATATTTATGTTTTTTCATGAAACCATTTTCATGTATAAACCAGACAATAAAATATGTATTATTCCTCATATATGGTTCTAGAATCTTTTTGTAAACATGGTTTTGATTTTTATAACAAAACATGTTCATTTTGGCTAAATACCACCAATTAACCTAATAGGTTGTCAATAATGGTTTATATAATGATTTGAATTCACTCCAAGTAACCAAATTAAATATACAAAAATAAAATCTAATGGATGTTCACTAATTTTTTATAACATCATTTCTGGGCATCAACTTTCATCTTACATGTTTCTCTACTCATGAACATAAGTAAACTGATCGTAAAAACAATGAAAATGAACGGACCCTAATATTGATATTGATCCACATAACCCATTAAAAAGGACATGACTGGACATAAAAAGGGTATAATAAATGAATTAAATATAGAAGTTTTTATGGACTTATTAATTAATAAACCAACTGTTTTTAGTCAGGTTATTAATATCATATGGAGAACACCATCAGACATAAGGTAAAGGATCCCCTCAATTTCATTTTTATTCAAGAATGTCCTATAAGATATGCCATTTTATGTGTAGTCCCTAATGATGGGGTATGATTTCACAAGTCCCCCATACCGACCCCATGATTTATAAGTGATGAATTTCCCCTTTCTCTCTCATGAATCCCTCTTGGGTACACCCAATACCATGCCGATAATCTGTAATGAATTCTAAATGAATCTCCCTTATTCCTTTCCATTACCTTATCTTTCTTTCTACCAAAATGAAGTTATATTATATATTTATGTGAATATTATAAATTATATGTAAATTTAAAAAATTAATTTATGAATACCCTTCCATCTTTCTTTTTTTTGGATATACATATTTTTATGTCATTCCCTCTTGTATACTTCCAAATAAGAAAACTTGTTTTAAGGGAACTTCCCGAATTCTTACCAGATTTCAAGTGAACTGTGTCATCTAATTTAAGACACTATTGTTATTATAAGATAATAATTTTTTATTATGAAAACCATATGGTTTTAATTATGGTTTTTATAAATTATTTTTCCCTTTTCTATTTTAATGTCACTATAGTATTTTCATTAAAACCTCTCAAAAATGTTTTAATGCTAAAATTCCTTGATTAATTTTCATACATGTTTTCTATTCTACCAGAAATAAATTCCCATGACACATTCCTATTTTTCCTTATGAACGCCCATCTATATTTTAGTTCATTTCATTCATGGAAACTTTTATGATACACCCATTTTTTATGCTATAGGTCATGACTATGGTACCCAATCCTTTCCATGGTTAACTCGTATGTATATATATGATTGATTATGTGTGATTCATTTTGAGGAAAAAATATTCATGGAAATTTAATATGGGTTCACCGAGATAGGACTCTGATACAGTGGGTAATGTTGAGTCTCATGAGACATTATGTGAAATTATCTTGATGGTCAGCCTTGGCTTGTGTAGTTATGAGCAACGGTCTTAGAGGTTAGCCTTGGCTTGTGATACTATGGGAAACACTCTTTCTGTTTGTCCTTGAATCATACTAAATTAATGTTTTATGTTTCTTCCACATTACTATGACTCAATGTTTATATTATTCTATGTTTATATGTTATTATTACATAAGATAAATTCCATTTTATATCATCATGTCATCCATTTAATCCCATGTGTTAATGTTTTGTCCTTATATTTATTCCTTTACTAGGCTATTTAGCCCATCCCATTGATCATGTGTTCCCCAGGGTATCCTATGTAGATTTTTAGCACAATGGAAGTATAGAGCTCAATTAAAAGATTAAATAAATAATTTTTTCTTTTAGTCCCATGTTTTATGTTTTATGTAACTTGTCTTCAATGAAACAATAATTCAAGATACTGGGATTGTATTTGGATGTTTAATTATGCTTAAAATCATGTAATGTTATGTTTCAAAGGCTAGGGTCATTATAAATGTTATCATATGACGGTCTAGTTATTTTTGAGATTAGGAATAGTGAACTTTTGTAAGAACCTTTAGGATTATACTAAGTATAAGAATACACTACTAGATTTTGGTAAGCATAGAGAAACTGGTTTATCAAGAAAATGCATCCCTTTCTAGATAAAAAAAATTAGAGGTGGATCTGGTATAGATGTATCTAGTGGTAAGACACAAAAATAGTACGTTGATCTAGACTCTGGTGCACGAAAATGGACCCTACAACACTATAGGTTTGACACTCCTGGGTGATATGATTTGTTAAATTCCTAAGCTTAGTACTAACCATTATTAAGGGAACAATAATTATACCATAAAAATATACATTAGTAGATAGATCATGAATAACATAGAATGATGCCTATAAATACATATGTTATGGAGATGAGTGTAATATGTAAGTTAACCCTTTAATTTCATTGGTTTTCCCCTTAATTTCATACTCATCCCCAAAGTTTCTTTTTATTCTAGCTAATGGATGGTAATTGGATGAATCAAGTTAACAAATGATGTGAAGGACAATGTTATAACTGCCAAAATGAGATCCCTGATAAGATAGGAGCTCAAGGAAATATCATGATTTTTCCAAACCATCTATCAAAAATCACGATTAATAATTGGTACTTTTCTGAAATCCGAAATGAGTCAAGGAAGAGAAAGATAAAATCTCATGAAGGTTCATCTGAGAAAGGTAATAAGGGAAAGAAGACCCAATTTCCATTGTGAAACAACTGTGGAAAGAGGAACCAATGGAAATTTCACAAAGGGACTAGGAGATCTTTTAAGTGTAGAATGAATGGTAACAAGTAGCCAATTTCCATGAAAAAATGAATAATGTGATGAAAGTAAAAAAAATTATTTCTATGGAATCGTACATAGTTCTACAATATAATTGTGGAGAATTTCGACATTATCTGACATGATTCTCTATTTCAAGGGTTGAGAAGCATAATGAGCATTAACAATATCCATGATTAAGGGAGCACTGAAGGTCCTAAGCTAAGGTGGATAATGATAAATATATTACTCGTAACCACTACTTTAAACTAGTGAATATCCTAGCTTTTTTTAATTCATGTACTATTAGTATATAATTTATATTTTCTTAGAACATTGAGTTCCCACTTGGAATTATTTTAAATCATTAGAGAAAACTTCTATGAGTATTTTATCAAATGTTGAAGTTTGTGTGAATGTTCTTCTTGAAATTATTATACGTCTCCATTTGGTGGAATCATAGGTAAAATGAAAATTTCATTTCCTATGCATCAACGTAGCGGTAAATCCATGAGAAAAACTATCCTACACATGATCTGGAGTAAGCAGATGTGATCTTTGTATAGAAAATATAGTGGCACTATATCTATGGGGAGAAGTGTGGGATATATACTGATCACAAGAGTCTCAAATAAATGTTCACAAAAAAAATATTTGTATGCACCAAAAAATATGGATAGAGCTCATCAAGGATTATGACTGATCAATCCACTACCATCCCAGTATGGAAAAAAGGTGGCATATTCTCAAATAGAAAGGATCTTAAGTCTTCATCAATGATGTGAATTGAAAAGGATATGATCTTCTTAGATTTTTAGATTATGGACATGGTTATAATTATGGGAGGAATATTATCAATCCTTTATCAAATTATTTATCAACCATCCCTTAAGGAGAAAATAAAGGACGCTCAAAAAAAGTTGTTGAAGTTATGTAAATGGTGGAATCTATCTGAAATGGGAAATCCTCAGAGTTAATGATTAATGGGGAATGAGTTGTATGATTTGGGTCATTATTATGTGTACCATCAAATATAGAGTTAAATAAGGATCATTTAAATGATACAAAAAGCTTTTCCTTCTCTATTCATCATGGGAGAACAAAGATGAATCAGGATCTCTGAGAAAACATCGAGTGGGACAATTTGAAAAGGGAGACTGCTAAATCTACATCAAAGTCTTTGGTATTCCAGCAAGTGAAGGATGAGAGGAAAAAGTATAAGGGGATGATTAAACTACAACCCATACAAACATAGAAGTGGGAGAACATTACCAAGGACTTTTTCACAGGATTTAAAAGGGAATCCAGATGAAACAATACTATATGGGTCATTATGGATCATCTTACAATGACAGCTCACTTTATTGCGATTCGAGAGGGCTTCACATTGGATCAACATGCACGGATTTACATAAAATAAGGTGTAAGGCTGCATGGAGTAGCACTATATATTGTATTCGATCATGATCTAGACTCACCTTGATGTTCTAGAAAAGTCTTCGACAAGCTCTAACCATTGAACTGAACTTCAGTCTAATCCTATCATCCTCAAACTGATGGCCAATCTGAGAGGACTATTCAAATAATAAAAGATATATTGAGAGCATGATCCATGGACTTCAAAGGGGTATGGGACCAATATCTTCCACTAGTTTAATTCTACTACAATAATTTTTTCCACTTGAGCTATTGAATGGAACCATACAATGCCCTTTATGGTAAAAGGTGTAGAACACCAGTGTGTTGGGATGAAGTTGGTTATAGTATGATTCTAGGACTTGAAATAGATAAAAATGGTGGGGAAGGAGAAAAATATTCAGAGGCACATCATGGAAGCTTAAATTCAATAAAAGAGTGATGAAAAAAAACCATCAATGAGACCTTGAGTTCAAAGTTTGAGACATGGTATTTCTCTACATATCTTCGTAGAAGAAGTTCATAATATTTGGGAAGAAAGGGAAGCTACGTCTCAGGTACATAGGCCCCTTTGAGATTCTTGATGATATCACTGTTGTGGCCTATCAAATAGATCCTCCACCTACCATTTCCAAATTACACAATGTCTTCCATTTTTTCCTCTTAAAGAAGTATATACCAGATCCTTCACACGTACTCTCTTTAGAAGTGGTATTGTTGGAGGATGATCTTTCTAATAAGGAGCATTTTGTGAAGATCATGGATCATAGAGATAATGTTCTACATAACAGCACTACTCAATAGGTTAAATTACTCTGGAAGAACCATAAGTACGAAGAGGAAACATGGTAACTAGAGGTGTCATTGAAGGAAAACTATCCGCACCTCTTTATGTCTTTGAATTTAAAACGAAATTTCAAGGGTGAAATTTCACAAGGGGGAAAGAGTGTAAAGACCCAATGTTATTCAATAGAAATTTATTTCGTATAAATATTTCATATAATCCCATAAAATTATAACACAGTGATCTACTATGGTCTATGCTACCTTTAAACATATTTTTATCACTACTGTGATTTGAATTTCGAAAATCTTACAAAAATAGTTGAGATCAGTAAGTTATTTGGATTCTAATATGACCAAAATAATTTTTAGTTAATAGTAACATACCCTTATGAATTGTAATGATACCCTTATGAATAGTGACATATCAAAATTAATGGTCACCTTACCTATGATAGTATATAAATAAGAATCAAATGGTTGTACGATATACCTGTATCTAGGAATATAGAAATAAATATTTTGAAATTGTTGTTTTTCATGTAAATTGTAATCATAATTAAAAATTAAAATAATAATATATAGAATATTATTTTTGAAAAATGGATTCTATTTTTGGATTCTACATGTCAAAAAATGCTTAGGGTGATTTTTTGGTATTTTTCTAAAATACTTGAATTTTTTATGAATAGTAAAATACGATAATTTACTATAAATGATTTTAATGGATTTATTGAGTCATTGATGATATTATACTAATTTAAGACTAATTAATTCAAAATCAGATGCTCTTAATAATATTTTTGGTCATCAAATCATCACTATTCTCGGTCTCGATGGAAAATAATAAACTAAGGAATTAAATATTTTATAAACTTTCCTATCCTCCACTATAAATACCACCCCTCCTTACCTCTTCTATTCACTCCTATTAAGCCCTATTCCTTGCATATATTCTGCCCAAATATCTCCCTAAGCTCCTACTCCATGTCCAATAGCCCTTAGTCTCTTCAAATGACCAAATACTCTCCCCTTAATAGGATCTCAAAGAAGATTGATTCAAGAGGTAAATTCCTCCTTACTATTCTTTTACTTTTTTCATGTTTTATTGTTACTTTTCTATCCTTACCTATCATCATCCAAATTTAACGAAAAATATATAACCTAACATGTAAATAATTTTTTTAAGATAATTTAATAATTTATTAGAATCTCTCCTTAACCTTCTTTTATTTCAGTAGTAGATACACCATCCGAGATGTAATAATTTACCACATTCAAGGAAGATTGCTCTAAAATTTCCATTACCATCTTCAATTATGGACATGAAAAAATATTCATGGCTGAACCAGACCATAATATATGTATTATTCCTCATCTATGGGTCTTTAATATATTGGTAGACATGGTTTTGTTTTATAAAAAAACATGTTCATTGTGGCCAAAAATTGACAATTAACCAAAAAGGGTATAACTAATGTATTATATAATTATCCGACTTCACTCCAAGTAACCAAATTAAATTTAAAACCATTTAATCTACTAAATTTTCAAGAATTTAATATAAATTCAATTATAGAAAACCATTTTCATCTTATATGTTTCTCCATTAATGAACATATGTAAACCAATCGTAAGCACCAAGAAAACAAATGGACCCGAACAATGAAATTGAACCACTTATCCAATTTAAAAGACCTTGAAATAACATAAAAAGGTTATAAGAAATAAATTAAATATAGAAGAGTTTTTGAATTATTAATTAATAAACCAAATTTATTTATTCAGGTCATTAATATCAAGTGGAGAACACCATTGGACTTATGGTAAGGGATCCTCTCCATCTCACTTTTATTAAAGAATTTCCTCTATGATATTCCATTTTATGTGTAATCCCTAATGATAATTAAACACATAATAATAAAAAATTGAATTATGGTTATATAAAATGATTCATATTTCTATGTGGAGGGATTAGTCCACATGTATTCCTGAGTGATTCATTTATTTTCCATTTCATGGAATGGAGGTGGAAAATGGTTGATATATTAGAAAAATAAAAATTAAGAATATTTTGGATACCAAATTATTTATCTTATACTAGGAACCATTCAAAAATAAGATGTAAAAAATAAATAAAATTGAAATTAAAATATTATGTGTTATACCTATTTGTTGAGAAACCTCCTTATACATACACCATAATCCTTAAAAGGATGTTATTATGGTAAAAAAGGACCTACAGAAGAAGGGGAGGGTTGTTGATAAACTATTTTTTTTGTTTTCTAAGATAAATCACTCTTCAAGGGTGTAGAATATAGGATAGGGGTGGTATTTTATAATAGTTGGAGGGTATATTCTTTGAATTCCTCAAAATACTGAAATACGTTAATGTCTTATTCAAGGAAAATGCCTCCAAATGGCCAAGGGTTCAAATTTAGTATCTTATAGTAACTAAATATGGAGATAAAATAGTATATAGATATATTTATTAGTAAATATGTCACTTATATCATGGTTTAACAACCCCCACTCCCACCTAGTAAAATATTTTTAACCATAACCGAGGCAAAAAAATCTCTACATTATACTATTTATTTTGCCTAAAAAAAAAGTGAACTCACTAAAAATTTTAAGAATGTTGTTTTAAAAATTAAAAAAAAATTATCATATTCAATTTTAATAATTCATAGATATGAATTTTCATATAAATATATATGACATGTCAAAAATGATTCATTAGAAAGAATATATTTTAAAGTATAATGATGTGTTATAAAAAAATAAAAAATAATATGTATTCTAATGATATTAATTAAATAATATTAATAAAAATGAACTATTTTGTGCCATCCCCAAACTTTTCAACCATCTTGTGACTATTTCAGGTTGTCTATGTGACCTATGTACTACCTCCCCAGGAACCAAGGGTTGTAGACTATTAGTTATGGCGTATGGAAATTACTAGGGAGACTATACCCTCTGCAACGAAGTAGAAATTAGTGGAAAGAATAATAGAGTACTATAAATTTATTAAAAAATAAAATAATAAAACATACATACATAGAATATTTTATATTAACTCCAAAAACTCAATAATAATAGAATAATGTAATGATATGTTAACCTGTAAATAAGTGACATGATGAATATCAATCAAATAGACAACTAAACCCACTGAAATAACGACTATAATACCACTATCCAAAGCCCGATTTTGTACTTGTATCCATGTTCTAATCCATCTAGAATGCAATAATAAGCAACTCGATCACATTCCATTGACCAAACATGGATCCATAAATGTTGTCCAAGTACCAAAGGGCTACCTGTAAAAGGTGTGAGTACCACTAAGAAGGTCAAACCACTGTGACTAAAAAATTACAACCTATGAAATATAATGCAAGAAATAAATCTATAAACAAGGAGTTAATTTAATAAATTAATAGTAATGATGATATAAATTCACCCACCCTCAAGATCTTGGTTGATTGACATGTTCAACCAAAACATGGTCGGTGCCTTGTCAGATATCACTGTCCAGTGGTTCATCCCACTTTTTCAGGATGTTGAAATTGTACCAAGTCTCATGTAACTCAAATATTCCAAAAGAAAATTCCAATTTGGGAGTTGATTATCTCCTCCAAGGTAACATTTTTCCAAGGGGAAATATTAACTCATATTGGTCTCCATGTGAATTCCCATGTTGGATTCGCTTAAATATTCCCAAGGTGACCATTTCTAAGGGGAATAAAACAATAAAAATTATAGGATTATTTATCACAATGATGAATCCCGATATCTATGTATAAAGACCCAATGGGTCCGGGTCTCAGCGATCCTATCTACAATAGTATAGACATGAAATATTTGTATGATTATTATATTGTTCAAATATTGTTCCATTACTGTTAATTTTTTTCACTATCAATTATCTAAACATATATTCTCTATTGGTAGTTCCCCTATTTTCGGAGGAAACACTAATGTTAAACTATAATAGGTTACCATAAATTCTAATTCAGAAGTCACGTAACCTTAAAATAATTTAAAAATTCATATTATTATTCTAATTCCTAAAATTTATCATGCATTAAAAAAATTCCAAAATCATCTCAGAGCTCTAAAGTCTAACTAGATATTCCTCAACATGGAACATGATGTAACACATTCTGAGTTCCCACATGTATTGGTGTTAATGGAAATCAATCTACTGGGATCCTTTTGTAGGCTTATACAATTATATCTCATCCAAAAATTTATAATACAATTGTATATGTAAAGTTTTTTTCATTCTTCCATGATATCACATATTTCAAATACATTGGATTATTGAAACAGACTAGTAATCATATTTTTCAGATCATCTACCACATGTTTGATAAGGTTGAGAAAAACCATGACATTTTAGGTAGATAAGAGCTCCTATTTTCAACCCTTTAACAACATCAATTGAATTTTTTATCACAAATTTGATCTTGTTTTTTCATTCTGATAAAAGGATGCCCATGAAGGAATGAATATATAATGATAAAGGGTTTATGAACTGATATGATTACCTTTGATCACTATGTCCAGAATTCCCTAAAAACAATCTTTATCGGATTGGAATTCCATTGTCACTGTTTAAAGGACATAAAAATGTTAGGCGAGAAATGCGTTATCAGAATACAATGAGATGGATTTATAACACTAGGATTGAATATTTATAATGTAACTAATGAACATAAGTAATAAATACAAAAAACCTCATATACCATAAAATCCCAGCGCATGGGGTTAAAATATAATAAAAAATAATATGAAAACATAAAATTCCATTTCATAATGTTAATAATGTTTATGGATTATTTCTATATTACAATATAGGATCAATGGTTTTATGCAGTAATTTGGAACATGAGACATAAATTGGGAATTTATGGTGTAAATCCATTTTGTACCCATCAAATTCCCCTTCTTCTTATTGTACACATTTAACTCTTAATCTTAGTAGGTCAAAGTTTTTACTGTCATTAAAAATAAAAAAATGTGTGTATGAGGTCTACCAAATATTAAATACATATTCACCAGAAAAATATAGCATATTACAACCACCCCAACATATAATAGTGTATGTCAAAGTTTCTCCAAACATTACTATAGGGTATCAGTGAACAAGTTGGAACAATATTTCCATATATCAAATTCCATGTCCTTGGTTTTTCACTTGCACACTCATAGGCTACTACCACACTCTCACTAAATTTATGGTCTTCCCCTGTGAAATAAATCTTTGTATTGTCCACAATAAAAATCAGATGCTCTTTAAAGGATGAACCAATATCTATATTGATGTCATCAAATTAGATCACGTGAGAAGGGTTAGTGTTATATCTCTAATTTGTGACACATGAAACACATCATCCATGGAATTGAATCATTAGGTATTATAAAAATGGTACACCACTGGACCAACCCTTCTAACAATCTCAAATGACCCAACAAACATGGGTATTATCTTTCAATGATTCCTGATACAATGTTTACATATGATTGGATACACCTAGAGGAATGCAATATGGATAAAATAAAACCATATTATTCTTCTCTAGTGGCCAAAAGATAATTTTTTCCATATTTATATGGTCTCTATCTACATTTGTATCAACAGATTATTCTCAAACATCTCCAGAATGAGACCATGTCAAATAAGTGCTAATTCACATTCATATAACCAATAAAGAGGAGAAAACAATTTCCATCTGTACAATGACTCAAAATTTTACATTTTTATTGATTCATAAAAGATTTTGTTATATGAATACTCTAAGAGTTCCAAATGATGCTCCCAGGAACCATTAAAATCCAAAACACAGGCTAGTAACATATTCTCTAGAATATGAATCTCCTAATAATATTGGACATTACTCTAAGACTGGTAGGATATACTAAAATTAACCTTTGATTAAAAATACTTATAAATATATTTCTAAAATTGATATTTTAAATGAGAATCTTGATAAAAAATGATACTCCTCAGAACATTGTGCATTTTAACTACATCTCTCACATAGATACTACCCAGATTATAAACATTAAAGTCCTAACTTTTAGGGGAGAAATGTTCTATCCTTTTCAATAAATCTATGATTTCACAAACTACAGTATTCTGGTTGGGTGTCTTTGGTAATACTATAAAAAAATATCTTCTGACGTCATCCCACTTCAATTCTGAAAATGGTAAGGTTGCAACAACCAAGCAGGCCTTCATTTGAATACTTCTACTATTCTATTCCAAATGAATGAGATCACCATGAACTCATATGAACAATAATTTATTATAAAATTAGTCACAAGTATGGATAGTTATCTCACCCTAAAATGAGGGTATAATGAACTTAATTTGATCTTTGGGATGATTCTGGAACATTTTATCTTATTGATCATATCATAAATATGTGGAAGGGGATATTGGTTTGTTATCATCATCTGGTTCAACCATCAATAATCCACACATAAGTGAAAATTCCCATCCACCCCCTCATATAAAATAATTATATATATCCATGTATAATTAGTAGTTCATAAGAATAATTTTTATTATTGGTCTCCTAAATGATCCTTCAACTCGTGATTCTCTATTGATTCCATCCCATACATCTTTATCTAAATTAGTTCATCTCCCATCACTAACATGATCTTGATCATGATCTTCTTCTTGGAAGGTATGCTAGAGAAATATTCTAGAAAGGCTTCATAAAAATGGTTTTCAACTGGAATAAAAGTATCTTGCAACATTTCACCATCATCCATAAAAGGCCTTCATATATGATCCATGATAAAATCCAATATTCATTGAATTAGTCCAGCAAGACCAAACTAAAAGTCACATACAAATTGGCGAGTATAGCTTCCCCCCTCAAAATATATAAAGGTATATCTCCTCTGATAATAGTATATATGATTCATGAATTGATATATCCAATCCATAAAAATAATAAAATCAAACCCATTCATATACAATACAAATACCTCCCAAATGAAATGGTATCCCCCAATTTCCAAATAATATATTTCCGAACATTTCATACCCTATGACTACACTCCCAATGTTGTTTTGATTGTCATAACACCAAAAGAATAACTACAACCCCACACAAACTTAAATCTATATAATGATACAAGATTTAGAGGCTAAAACCCATTGATTTTGATTCTCCTCCCAGTACTTCCTTGGTGAGACATATCATTCTAGACCTTTATAATACCAAAATAAGAGCTCTAAAATCACTTTTCTATAACATAATGTCCTCCCCATTGGGACTCCATTGTATTTATTTCCATTATGGTATACTTATTCATCATATCCATAAATCATTTCAGGAAAAATTCATTCACCTACGATCTAAAATCATAGGAAATACCTTCTTAAAAATTCGTGTCCCTGGAAACATCGCCATCTATTAAAGATGATGAAAAAAAATATAGGCCTATGAATGGTTAATCATAGTCCATAAATTACATTCCACTTGGTTTAATGTTAATGAACATAGGATCCATATCATGCCTCATAATATAGGGATTTATTTTTACCCGAAACATTTCCTTGACATCCTTCTAGGATAACTCCTTTTCATCAGAGAGATCTACAGAATATCCCAACATCGCTAGGTTAGTAATAAATTCATGTATGTAGAAAGATTTACACTCTTATATATAGGTTTCTCATGATGATTTAAGGTAATCTAGAATGAAAAAATATAAAACTCATCTTCATAGGTCCTCCCTCCTTAGTGACCATAGGTGGATGCCACATTTTTAAATATCTCATCATCTTAGACATCTAAGGCATGGTTTGAATAGTGTTCCTCAACATGGAACAAAATGACCTTAGGAATTTTTTGTTTTGATGATCATTCATCTTATTCTTTGGGGTCATGGTAATTTTCAGCATAGTTTGGTTAGGGTTTTTCTATTTACCACTTTTTTAATGCTTGGATCCATGTCGACATGCAGACATTTTCTATGTAAATTTCAAACAAACACCATAAAACACAAGTACACAATAATATCAAAATAAACAGGTGATAAAAATAAATAACCACTTGTTCAATGATCTTATATACTGGGCTTTACAAATGAATTTTCATGACCTAACAATTCTCTTAGATTCTATTTTTTGAGTATAATAATGGGTTTCATTTCATAGTAATAAAGATAAACAGGTCTCATGTGGTAAATATGTCCCTATCATGAAAAGTGTATTTCAACATATATTCATAAATTCCAATCATTATTCATTCATACTAATCTTGTTCTATATTTACCCATGACAAAAAATATCAATAAACAATATCATCTCACAATAAGTGAATAACCCAAAGTGAAATATCATAAAAACTATAGAATTAGAATAGCAAGAACAACAATCCCATCCCTAAGAAATCAAATTTCGCTATATACATATTCTATATAGTCCCATAAATAAGATCATTACAATTACAAAACAAATCCTAGTACCTATTAAACCTTCCCAAAATAGTAATGCAACATAAGATAAAATCTCTTATTATTGTACTGTGTATTGTCTCTGGCCCGATGCTCCTTCATGTGACTGAGCCAAGTTGGCTACATGACCTCAGGCATGTCTCCACAATTGTTAGAGGTTACCAAAATAGATGTTAGGATGTGAGGAATGTAGTGGGGATAGTATACCGTCTTGTATAGAGTCAATATACAGTGTAAAAATAATAAATGAGTAGTGTATATTGAAAAAACAATATAACAAACAATGATGTATCCACATAAAAATAAATTACAACTCCATGAATTCTGTAATTATAGAATTTTGTAAGGAATGAATAAATGGTAACTAAATTATGTGTTGAAATTCATACAAATAGAATAGTAAGAAGAATCAAATAGAGACCCTGAGACCCCATTAATGAACCCCATGTTTGCATCGTCACCATGATCCAATCCATCCAGCAAGAAACACTCAATAACATGATCAGTTTCTATTATCTAAACTAGAATCCATAAAATACATATGGGTACCAAACGGTGGCTCACACATGGTGTTATTACAATATAATATGTAAACATAGCCATGTTTAAACAAACGCACCCTATGAAATATTGTCACGTAATAAATTGATAAATAAGAATTAATTTAATAAATTATAAAAATTATAAAACCCCAGCTGACCCTCAATCTTCAAGTTGACACTCAGTTTAAACCAAATGTACATCAGTTCCATGTTATAAATCACTATCAAATTTCTAATACCAATACACATGGAAATATCACATGTACCATTTATTAAGTATCTTTTTTGGGATCCATGTGAATTTACATGATAGAGTCACTTATGTCTCCCTAGGGTCCACATTTCCAAGTGAAAAATACAATATCATATTGGCATATGTGTGAATTACCTTAGTAGTTCCACATAAATCTTCCCAGGTCACATGTTTCCAATGTAAAAAAACATCACATGAAAATTACTCTCTTTCACTAGGAAGAATCACCATAGCTATGTCTCCTGAGATAGTGTGTTAATCCCTCAAACATCTGTTCCAAAACAGAACATGCAAACAATATATATATACTATTTTTCACAATTCACATGTAATGGAATGTTGGTTAACTTAACCCATTTAAAAATAAATAAACATATGATCTCAATTGGCAGGTCCTCTAGCTTTATCATGAACCATTAATGTGAAACCTTGTCAGGTAACCTTAAATGTCAATTTAAAATTCAATCTGCATCAATCAAATTATACTATTAACACTATTATGAAAATTCATAAAATAAAAAATAAATCCAAATAAATTATAAATTCATCATGGGGGTCTAATATCAAATTTACCAAGCCTTAATGAGTTCAATTATGGAACACCTACTGCGTTTTCTAATTTCCCGATCTCAAAGCTGATGGATTCGACAGGATCAACTGCAAGGTATAAACATTTGTATCTTATCAACCAAGTAATTACCCAATTATTTTGGTCATGCACATGGCATGCTACTAATATTATGAATATTGAACATAATATGGATAATTTAGATAGAATAACCTGGATTTATTATATACATCCCATCTCATGATAAATAAGCAGCAGAAAATCCTGGACCTCCAGAGTGGATTTGGGGTCCATGTTTATTCCCTTTATCGATGTCAAGGAAATTCTATTAAAATAGTCTAAATCAGATAATTACATTAAAATAAATGGCTCTTAGTAAGATAATGAAGATGTTATGATATGGTGATTATGACCTTTTGGTCATACCAATAATGCCCAAGTCTGGAACACCCAATAAGATTTCTTGGTCAAATAGGAAATCCAGAATCCTCATTGAAAGGTATTCCAAATGAAAGATTCCAAACACATTATCGAAATTATAAGGGATTCATTTAAAACACTTGGTGCATCATATTTAAACTTTATATAGGGGTTATATTTCGAAAGTATCATAAATCCTATTTACATTTAAAATCACATCACCTAGTATTACAATTGTATAAAAATTGATCTTATGGTGTAAATGGACATTTCATAATGTAAAAAGGGTTTACGTATTATATATTTTTTATGGGGTATTCCTAATGAGTTTAATCAATAACTTCTAAGTTACACTATAAATTGGTAATATTTCATGTAAATTAGTTATACAACCATAAAATTCCCTCCAAGTCAAGATGTACTGCTTCAACTCAAAATCCATCTAGATCACGGCTCCATTACTATTGTTCAAAATAAAAAAATGACTTATTGAGGTTTTATAAATATTTATGAGATGAACATCTAGTAAATTATGGGATATTGCAAAAAAAATATTCTAAAATAAAATTTAAAAAATGGGATATTGTGGAAACTTGAGTCAAAAATACATTTTTCATTAAAATAATTTTTTTACTATTCGTGAAAGAATTTATATTTTTTGAAAATACCTAAAACTATAATCTATTTTTGGTATGTTTATTATTGAAAAATTATATCCTTTATATAAAATATAATTTCTATAATAAGTATAAATTATCTATAATATCTATGTACAAAATCAAATAAAATTTTTATTTCAATAAAATTTATTTTTGGAGCATAAAATGAACTTATTACCATTTGATTCCTTATAAACATAATAACATTAATGTTAAAGTATTTTATTCAATATATAATATATAAATCTATGTAAAACCATTAATAAGGAAACATTTGGTTAATAAAAAACAGTCTTCATATAAAATCATTTTTTTAGAAAAAAACACTTTTAACGTCAAATTAGTTTATATTAATTTTGATTAAATTTAAAACTGATTAGTAAATATTATAAATTTTCAAAAAAAATAAAATCAAAGTCATAATTATTCATAACTACCATTCCAATAGCTGGACTTCATCATTCCCATTAAATAATAATAATAAAATGGTATATCATGCTTCTTTTAAACGATATGTTTCTTGTTAAAAAATATATAAAAGAAAATAAATTTATATAAGGATAAATGTACCAAAAAATCATAGGGTGTAACATTCTACCTCCTGATAATAATTTCAACCATGAAATTAAATCACTAAAATATAAAAATATTAGGATATTTTGCCTCATCACATCTTTTCATTCCCACATATCTTCCTAAAATTTATGGTTTAAACATAAAACATTGACCAAGTGAGTGGTACTCTTCTAAAAAACTTCTATATTCAATTAGGAATATGCTCTAGTCATTAATAAAAAATGAGATCATTCTATAGTAGTATGAAATTTATTTTCAATACAAGTAATATTTCAGGTATGTACATCCTCTAGAGATATAAATGGGAGATATTTCTACGATATTCCATATGATAAATAATTGTCGTATTAAAACCACAAATATTCATGGGACTGATATTTATACAAGTATCATCATTAAGTTATTTAAAAATGTCATAACGATAATATATGTACATATTATTAGGAAGAAACTATCAAAATCGTCAAACTCTATATCTCACTGATGATTGTCAGCATTTCTTTTCTATAAACTCTGAGCTACCTCGATGAGTAGTAGAGTTGGAAAAACATAATCTACTATTCCCTTGGAAATATTAGGTCCGGAAAGATTTATTTTTATAACTTTATAATTTCATGTTGTATTTATTCACTTCCTTACATATGAGGGGTTCCTTAGGTTCCATCTAAACCGAAGATTTAATGATATTATTTTAAAAAAATATATACCAAAATGAATGTGCTGATACTAACCACCTTTGAAATTTATATAATAGAATTTCAGTATATCCTCTAGGTTTTGAAGAGTCCTCTTATACTTGAAATATATCTTAGGAAGATATACAATGATATAGTTTATCTTTGTATTGATATCTTGTTGAAGACCTATCCAAGACATTTAGGTAAACCTCATATACTTATTAGATACAATATAAAATAGAAATCCAAGAAATATTTTCAATTACGTAATGTATATTTTGGAAATATAATCAAGAGATAAAATTTCTCTTATTGTAATTAAATGCCCTAATTTCAAAAGATGATAGACTAAAGGACAAATAGTATGATGTCCATATGGTGTTTTGGGGATTCCAATGGTGAAATCCTTGTTAATGTTTTCTCATTTAAATTTTTATAAGGGTATTGGTTGTAACATCCCTATAAACTTATATCTCTCAAAATTAAATTGATGAACTACCAAGAATTGAGTTACAAAAAAAGAAATAAAAATTTCATGTTTTCTCCATCTTCCAAAGGAGAACATTCTTTGTTCATTCAACGGGATTGTTCCCCTCATTTTCCGAAAAAAAAGATTGAATGATGAAGTATAAACATTTTATAACAACTCATTTATGTTTGGTATTCATGGGACATCAACAGAGTCCTTAACCAAACCATTCGATCACAATAATTTTTTAACATAAGAATAATTATAACCTTATTCTACAATTAAAAATTCTCCCTCTATGACCCTTTATTTCTGATATGGATGGATGGTAGAACATTCATATAAGAAAGATATTATCCTTTCAATTTCCTTAAGATTTTATGATCCATCTTCTTTATCCTTCAATTAATTTTTTATTATTTATAGAAACTACTTTTTGGTTATGTGAAAACCTTACAAAACCTTTCACTACCATGTATACACCACAAAAACCATGTTCAATATTTAAATTTTAAATTTCAAAATAGAAAATTCAAATAGAAACATCATCACCCCCACATGCTATGTGCCACCACGTATCGTGTACCTTGATACCAATCATAGATGTTTTCATACCATATCACTAGTGGGGAACGACCACCAGAATCCATACATTTCATTGTTAATCACAATCACTATCATTGAAAAACACACAACTGGACACCACATAAAATTAATACCCTCATCGATGAACTAGAAGGATAATCGCTAGTGGGAAATAGAATGTGATGTAAATCACCAAAATGAACCAAACTTTCCCAATCTTACAACATCACCAAGAATCGAACTAACCCATATAAATAACTATAAAAGAAGAAACAAACCATCATTAAGTGATATAGAACCACCAATCTCGATAAACCAGAAAGGTCTTTCTAACACAGAGAATCATAAATCTTATTACCCTTCCCAATGTACTTGTATATTGAGCAGTCATAATCATTAATCAACATAAAACATCAATTTTGGAACACATTCAACTAATTCTATTTGAAAATATTTGTTCAGATATTATGATCATTATATATTTCACACAATTCCTCATAAAGAGGACTCACACATATTTTTGATGAAAAAATTACTACTCCAAACTAAAAATCAAAGGTTGGTTACTTTTACTTATGACTTTTAAATTAATATGATTCATACATTGTCACCATATAATTTTTCATGCTGATACAACCCAATACTATATTTTTTTCATCACTGAAGATTACAAACCCTTTTTGTTTCAAGGTAGTGTGATTATATGTACTCTAAAAAAACATTCATTAAACTCATTATTATTTTCCTCAAATTCATCTATGAAAATTAAACTATCTTCCTTCCATGTCTACATGGTTAATGGATTATATAACTCTGATAATATATAAAAATTCATTTGTAGTATCGTTCCAATACCTGAAACCTATGAATCATACATACCAAGGTTTTCAAGTCCATTTTTCACTAACTTCCGTATTTGAAATATCCACTTACAAACCACAACATGAGATTATATGACCCAATAATTCTCATTTATATATACAAAATTAACACATTTTAAATTTAGAAATTAGATTCTCTTTCTACAAGGCCTTTAGCACCATCTGCAAATGATTTTTTATCCATCCCTTTCTCTTTGAATATAAATTAATATCGTCTATTAATACAACTAGAAATAAATAAAGATAATCTCTAAAGACTCTATTCATTAAATCCATGATTATGTTAGGGGAATTGGTATATATAAATAGAATACCTATAAATTCATAATTATCATACCTCAAATAGCAGGATATATTAGATATATCCTCCTTATTGGCATACAATTGATGATATCTAAAATTATTTTCATTCTTGTAAAATAATAGAGCTTTGAATAGTTGATCAAATAAGTCATATATATCTGTTATAGGATACTTTACCTTTATAATGGCCCTATTAATTTCAGGATAATCAATACAAACACACACTTATAAATCATTCTTCAAATTTATTATCACGATATATTTATAAATTTCTATAAAATTATCTCCCATTTTATTTTAGTTTCATATAAATTAATCAATAAATAATAACTTATTATATTTAATATTTTTAGTTAAATGAAATTGTGAAATAATTTTTATAAAAACATAGAAATCATTTCAATCACTCTTTCAAATAATTATAAAAAACATTTTTGTATACTATGATATTCTCGTATCATTATAAGATAATTTAATTTAATATTAAATTAATTATATATAACAAAAAATATATTTTGATGAACCATCAGTGTAACTGTAACAATAAATTAGGGAGTTTTAATAAAAAAAATTAATTCAATATTATATAAATAATAGAAATTAAACATCTATGCTTTTAACACTCTAATATGTCTTGCAGATTATAAACTAATTATTTCATAGGCATGTCAATGTCTATTTTACTATTACATGAATCGAAACAAAAATAGCCAATACATATACTTTATAAAACTCACACAACAATTATGTAAACTTTATAGAATTTTGATAACTCATACATATCATAAAAAAATATTTTTTTAACATTGTATCCATATAAACTTTCATAAGATCATTCATACCTTTTAAAACAATCCTTAAGGTAATAAAATGTTCAATTTGATATATTAAACCAATGTTTGTGATTACTAAAATTTCATTAAAGCAGATATTTAAGATCAAATACATTTATACACCCCATATATCCCCCTAATATCCAATGGTAGTTTTCTTTAGATTAAATATTTCAATAATTTATTTTAGACTTTAGTCGATTATGGGTGAAACACCTTCCCATTATGTTTTTTTCCAAAAAACCACTATTATCACATATGAGTTTCCCTTTAGAATGTGAAATTCTATATGATAAGACCTAACTATATAGTGAGTTCTTAGAGTTGTAAAATCATTGATGAGGGTATTTTGGATTCAATTTCATTGAAAATGGTGTAATATCTAACATTTGTTGATTTTTTTCTTTTCTTATCTCTACCATTTAAATAAGATGAGTCATGTAACAATATTATTAGTATGGTGATATATGTTTGTGTATAAAAAATTTAAATATATTAATTATAAATTGGTATATTAAACTAATTTTTGGTAAAATAATTTAGCGTGTAAATGTATTTAATTTTCATAGGTTTAATGTCCTTTGAAAACCGTTGATCTGAGTTTATCAAATGAATGAGACATTTTTTATAACTACTGATAAAAATTTCATTTTAAAACTAGATAACCATAGACCAAATAAATTAATTTTACAATTTTTTATTAAATAATTCATATATAATGGAGTTAATTTATTGAGTCAGTCTACGAAAATTTTTACTATTTATGAACATTAGTTAGTTAAAATTGTGGTTACAGTAGACAAAGTATCCCTATAATTTCATTATAACGCACTTAAACTAGTATAGATCAAGATGCATTGATTCCCTTTACTGTTTATCTCTTCCAGATTCATGAAAATGATCTATTATGTTTTTGGTTAATGTTGTGTGATCTAGAATATATATTTCCTTTTTAATTATATATATGTTTCATAAATATTTATATTGGTTTATTTTAATTATAGGTATAATACTTCTAATTTTTTTAATATTTTTTCTATTTATATGATGATGAATCTATAATGATCTAATGAATTCCAATAAAACTAATCTAAGGATCATTTTAATAAATATCTTGATTTTGAAATCCTAATTTTTTAAGTGAAACTTTCTCTTTAATTTTTAACAAATATCTCAGTGAACCATAAATCATAAATTAATATAAAATATTATATATAGAACTAGAAGTAAATAATCCTCAAATTTTATAATTACTAGTAAAAAATTTAACGAAAACTTTTATGTTGACAATTGTTGGGAAAAAATCTCTCAAGGCATCATTGATGCATTTTTGGGTTTGTTGTGTTTGGTGAAAAAGTAGGCTATGAGGATTTTTTTGTTAACAAGGTGGTATTCTAAGTTTAAATTGTTTGAAAAAGAGGCATCTATAATTATCATTAATTTTCAAGTGATGTTGTTGACAATCCATGATTGATAGAAGAACCTCTACAAAATAATGGATGATCTGGAGACGGTATAAAACAAGTAGATACAAGGTGGCACGAAATATTATAGTGTTATATAAAATAGAGTAATGGAGTTTTTCACGCAAGAGGTGTTTCAATATCAAGATCTCTAAAATTGGAAAAGGAATGACGTGCGCGAAATATTGTAGCAGTGGGAGAAATATTGAGTTGTGGTGAAGATGTTTTTTCGTGGTCGAAAAGGATTACACACTCACGGAAGATTTTTCACATAGATGTCATGTTTTCCTATAAATATGTGGTGACCCCCTCATTCAAAGTATTGCAAGACTAGAATGTATCTGAGATCTAGAGTGTGAAATTGATGTATGCAAGGGAGTTGCGCATATACACAAAGGTTGCACGTAGATGTGGTGTTTGTGTGTAAAGGCAAGGTTGTGTATAAAAGAAAGGTGTTTTAGGTAAAATACATTGTTGAACATAAAAGAGGTGTTGCCCAAAAAGTTGATTTCACAAGAAAGAAGGGAATTTCATGCATGGCCCAGTGAATGCTTGGCGTAAAAATTGAGGATGCCCAATACACTAGTTGAAAAGTGAGATTCATCTGGAGGTGAATGTTGGACATCAAGAGAGCATCTATCAATAGTTAATGATGTGGATTTCATTATTGATAATGAAGGGACCTACAAGTCTATAAATTTGGAGTGAATAAATTAAAATGGATGTGAGAGAAGGATGAAGAATAAGGTGACCATTTCCACCGGAAGTGAGCCAGAGAAAGAGTTCAAGGGAGTGACCATTGGGAATGAAGTGAGAAGACCATATCACTTTGTAAGGGTAGTGATCCTGGCCATAAAAGATCTTGCCTGAACAACATATTTATTATTGGCACTATCCGTAGTGAAATTGATACAGCTACATATCCCCATCGTTTTCTCCTAGTACATATCCCATTACGGGTTATCCAAGTGAAAATCAATGTGTCTCATGCAAGATTTAATTTCTGTTCATATACTACTACAAGAGAAAAAGAGAAGTGTGTTTTTTAATGAAATAACAAGATCCAAAGGGGATGCTGGTTTAATTAGTCATAACCGGATTCACCCCCCTCTCAAGGTATTCTTCCTAGTGGACAAAACAAGAGACTCCATCACTTTCTCCCATAATATAGGAATGTTGATATAAGTTATGTATTCTTGGATGTCTACTATAATTTTCTATATGATTCTTACTTTTTTATCCATTTGAAATTATTAATCATGAATTAGAAGTTAATTATTTGATCTATGTTGACCTTTTTAAAGTATATACGGAGATAAATATTTGAGTTATAGATGGGTCAACCACTTGATTTCATAAAATAAATAAAAAAGCTTGTTGGGGCCCACATATGTTTGATGAGTAACATCAAACTTCTAATAGAGTAATGAGTTAGTAGTTTGGGTCACCCACCATTTATTGGACATTAAATGAAGTCTAATCACCACTGAAATTATGTTTCTATACCACTAGACTTCTAATCAGGTAGGAATGAACCTAATTAGTTTAAGATCCATATAGTTCTTGGTATTTACCTCATTAAAATCTTTATCAACGTTGAATAATATTTATATATAATTTTCTTGAATAATGTGATACTACAAATGTTTGTTCACTAGTTATTTCTATATGTTTTATTTTTCATCAATACATGTTTTCAGGTGGGTGTTATGGGGGTTATTTTTTCTATTAATGGTTTATTATTATTATTAGTTGCCTTCTTGATATTTTTTTAATAAATATACATAGAGGTTATGATGATAATTCTTAAAAAAATAGATGAGTTTTACATATGTTGTATATTAATATTAAAGAGTCATGATATGTGTCTTTCTTGGAAGTTATGGGAAATAAAGTTGATACATGATAAGGTATACCTACAAAGAAAATATTTCTTGTCCAAGATAATAGTTAATTATTTATACTAATTGTTATGATGGTTATGATGTGTATTTAATTAACCAATGAGTGGCCATGAGGATTATTATATTCAATTCGAATGAACAGACTTAATAGTAATAAAAAATTCAACAATTCCACGATACCACTTTATAATATACAAACATAGACCTCTCAAATAGTAACCAAATTTGTGGGATCACATCAAATCAAGTACACCTTCTTATAGGCCACAAGATATTGACTAGAAGTGAGGTTTGATGGACAAAAATCACTAGACTATACCCTTATCCATAAAAAATCATGAAAAATAGAAAAATAATAATAAAAACAATAAACAACCACATGAAATATATAGAATGAAAATTATAGATCTGTTCCTACCATGGAACAATAACAACGCATGATATCTTAAAATTAAATATATTGTAAATTAATATGATTTTGTTTTAAAATTTGGGATTTCAGGGGGGTCAATCTTATAACTGAAAGTCCAAAATTAAGAAAAGACATATACATTAGTTAAGTGGGCCACAAGTACCTACCAGATCACATATCCATAAATCATCAACTTAGCTCATTCGTAAATTGTAAGACCATATCCCTCACAAGTTCCAGTAACTATGAGTTCGGAAATGTTACTGAGGTGTTTGAGTAGGTTGGGAGTACAACACAATATTCTACCACCAACGGTGTCCTTAGTCAATTCTAGAAAGTAAAATGCCATATTCTATATGAAATACTTAAAATTAATATAAATAAATATTCTTTGACATCCTGGAATAACCATCATCTAATCCATTATTGGAAATAGATTCTTCTGATCGTGATTTAATTAGATTAGGTTCCCATCATTTGAACACACCATAGATGATAATGATCTATCACCCTTCAACATATAAATCATAATTAATGATTTATCCCCACTAAATATAATCATTGAATTAGATATCACTATAACATGTCACTAGTGAATGAGGTATCAATATCACATAACATCCATGAATGAGACAACACCTTAACATATTTTTGGTGTGTGATGTACAATATCTACATACTGTTATCATATAATTGGTTGCAATCCCAACAATAGTGGAATATAATTGATAACTATGTGAATAATGTGTCACCTCTAGATAAAAAATAAGTAAACAATTTGTCACTACCTCAAATATTCAAAATGTACATTACACCACTATATCCCAAACTAATGTGGAAAATGAACCCCCAAAATGTTTTAGGTGAATTATGTACCACCAACACACATCTCACATTGATCATGGACCTCTAATATATCTTAGGATAGATATATACAAGCAATAAAACCACTAGATTAATAGGTTACTATAAACATAATAGCAGTCCACTGATTACTGTGTCTATCATATCACTAAACCAACATTATTTGTCAAAAACTCATCACATGTACACAACAACATAAAATAAATAATAACATATCAATTTAGTCATTTTAGTGAATTCCACATCATTTAAAAACCATAATGAATGAATTACTTAGCATCTATAATGAATTATAAAAATTTATCTTGATATTCCTAAACCACTCATCTTGTATGTGAATATGATCATAAGGATTTTATCTCACTCAAGGATTGCATAATGGTCAAATAACCACTATCTTAACATATTCTTATGTTCTCCCCCATTAGGGATATTTTTGGACACATCATTGTGTTCCTAATCCCATAACATATGAAATTACACTTTATAGGGTTTTGAGATATATTTCAACAATAATATTTACTAGGTTTCTATTTGTAGGTATCATAGGTAATGTTACCCAACTCTCATAGGAAAATTCATTGGTTTATTGGTTCCAATCCATAAAATAATAAGTAAATGAAAAAAGTGGAATAAAATTTAATGGAATTTGTACAAGTTTGGTTCATTGTAGTTTTATACCACATAAACCTTTCTTTTTAAAACCCATTGAGAAAGATAAGGTCCACTTACATCAGCATGGTAGTGCCAACCCTATTTAATATCTTCAGTAATTAAAAGTCCATTGTTAGAAATCAAGAAATATACAATAACCCCCCCCCCCCCCCAATTAGGAAATAAATGATATGAGATGAAAAAATATTAGGGGAAATAAGGAAATGGAAAAATACAAGGGATATATATTTCCAAAACACTACCATGTAGTAGATAATACATTATACCGAGTTTCAAGGGAGATGATCTACCATGTAGAAGGGGAGAATAGAGAGATAGAGGGTTAGAGAGAAAATGAAAATAAGATAGTGTTAGTGTTTTATATTTTCTAACATTTAAATAATTTTATTAATTTTTTTGATAAAATTAATAAAAACACTAGGTACCCACCATGTACCTACATACCCTCCCTTGGGTACTCATTCCGAGTAAAACTAATGTTATGTCTTCCTCATAGATCCCCACACTCAACATAAGGATTCATTGGCTACCTGATACTGGACCACATGGTAAATGGTGGATTTTATCATCAAATAATATGTCCCAAACCTGGGTTAATTTTCAAATAACATATCCCTATACATTCCTCCAAAACCATTAATACCCAAAAAACACCAAATATATATATGGTTTTTTTAGAATTAGATTTAGTTAATACATAATAAAATAAATGGGGTGTTACAACCTCTTCCGGAATTAATATATTTTCTTATAGGTTCATCACTAAGGCCCTAAAATGAACAGATCTATCCAATTTTCATGCATATTTGGCCATCACTCTCATATTCCTTCCAAGAAAAGAATGTGAAGCATTGCATGTATATTAGATGGTCTTTGTTTCTTTTAAGTAACTTATTTCGTTGATCTGTGATAATATCTAATCAAACATAAAATGATATATCTAAATTTATATCAACATCATCAATTTTGATCACCTGATGAGGTTCAAGATAGTATCTTAGAATAAATGACACTTGAAATAATTCATTCATATCATTTTGTCTCTAAGTAATTTCCCATCGATATTGAATGGTACTAATATTCTTTATAACATCAAACAACCCAATGAACCTAGACCTTAACATTCATATTCCCTATATATTGTTTTTTCCGAAGAGAGGTGATACCTATGAGAATGCATGGTTACCCATATCAAACACTAATTGGTGGAATCACTAGCCAACAAAATAATTCTTCTTCTCTAATAAATACCTATATAGTTCTGGTTCATGTAAATATAATAATGCTTCTCCATCATAATATTCATCCAAATAATAGAAGATTTCCATTATATATTAGGGAATGAACATTAACCAAACTATGAGTGTCCATAGATGCTTCTAGTAGTGCTAGAATTGGTCAACACACCCATCATTTGAACACAAATCAGAAGTGAAGGATCTATCACAAATTATCTCATAAGTCACAATGAATAAGGTGTGACCACTAAAAAAAATTAATGAGATGTCACTATAACATACCATTAGTGAATGAGGTATATTTTTCACATTATATAAATTAATAATACATCACCATCACCATGTTTTGCTGGGCTATATACCTACTCAAGGTACTCTTAGTGAATAATGTCTCACAATCCTAACAAAAGTATAAAATAATTGGTCACACTATGAATAATTTATCACCTCTAAAAAATATAAGTGAATAATTGATCCCTAGAGAACATTATCTATGTTCACATTATAATACTAAATCAGAATCTACAGTGGGAAAAGAACCATTAGTAAATATCTAGGTGAATGATATACCACAGAAACACATATTAGGTTAATGATATACCACCAATATAACTCAAGATAGATATAACCCACTAGTAAAACCAGTAATATAAACAAGGCACCAGCAACATAACACCATACAACAAATTAGGGAGGTCATAACTTCACTAAACTAACATTATGGGGAAATGATTTATTATAAGTGGAAAAAACAATGTAAAATGAATAATAAATAATTAATTTAAAATTTTAAGTGAATGTCACATAATCTGAAATACATTAAGGGTAAATTATTGTTCATCTATATTGACTTAAAAAAATTATCTCAGTATTTTTTACCACAAATCTTGTAATGAATTATTATCATACGGAATACATTTTTCCCAAGGATTATGTTGAGGTTAAAAACCCACTATCTTAACCTATTATTAGGTTGTCCCCCATTAAGGGATATTTCAGGATACATAACTAGGTTCATTAGGTTAATACGTAATCAATTTAACTTCTTAAGTTTTTTGAGGTTCATTTCTATAAAAATGTTCATGAGGTGGATGGTCATATGTGACCATGGTATTGTTTCACAACACTCATTAGAAAAGTCAAGGATTTATTGGTTCTTATTCCGATTATAATATGTCAAGGAAAAAAATTGAATACAATTTAAGGGAATCATAATAGGGTTAGTGATTTGTAATTTCATGTAGTAGGAATCATAATAGGGTTGGTTCTTTGTAATTTCATGTCGTAGAAATCAAAATAGGGTTAGTGCTTTGTAATTTCATATAGTAGACAACACGATTTCAAACCACAATGAAAATGATAAGGACCACAATCATCATCTTGAAAAATTAATTCTAATAGAATATCATCTATCCGTTTATCATTAATTTGTTAAAATCCAGAATCCTAGAATAAACCATAAAATTGGTTAATAACAAAAATTGGATAAAAGAAATGGGTTCAAATAGGGAAATAGACATAAAAGTATGGATTGAAATATCAACAACACTCCCTACAGTAGAATAAATTCTAAATCAAATCTGAATGGATATGATCTACCACTTTAAAGGAGATAATGAAGAGACACAGAGAGAGAGGTGATGTAAATATAGCAATAAAAAATATGAGGGAGAGAAAGAGAGAATTTTATGATTTATAAAATTTTAATAATTAAAAATTATTAAATTAAAAACTAAATAAAACCTTCGTGTAACCCTCGGGAACCTATTTTCCACCCTTGAACTCATTCTAGGGGCCCTTGCCCTATGATGTGACCCATAGAACCATCCACTCTAACTAACGGTCCATTGGTTACCCAAAACCAGATCACTAGGTACACATTGTATTTCATCATCAAGGAATATGTCCCAATCCTAGGTTAATTTACTCATAACATAGAGCTCTCTAACACATTTAATATCACAAAAACACAAAAATATACCTTTTTCAGGAAAATGATATTAAATTCATTCATAAAAATTAAATGGGGTGTTACACCCTACTCCAGAAATAATAGCTTATCTCATATATTCATCACTAAGTCCCTCTAGTGAGAAAATCTAAACACTTTTCTTACATATTGGAATCTCACTCCCATATCATCACCTGGACATCCAAGTGATGAAATACATGGATATCAGTGGGACTTCCATTAAAATAAGTATCATCTCCATCCACACCATGATAAGAATTGATAATTCCCAAAAATATTTATTATACATTATATCAAAATAATAAATGTCTATCACATGGTAAGTTTTAATATGGTATTTTAGAAGTTAAGATATGTGAAATAAGTAATTTATATCACTGCGTATCTGTGCAACATCAAATCCATATACCTTGGTATTGATCGAATTGATAACTTAAATCAATCGGATGAGCATGGACCCTATATTTCCAAATCTAGGAATATGAATATACCCAAAGATAATGGGAAACCACCACAATACTAGTTTCCCCGTCTCCAAATCAAAATGACATCATTACTAGTCAACATAATATTATTTTCTACTTTGATAAAACCCTAACTACTTATTGGGAATTTGAATATGATATATTGTCTCAAAGACAAGTTTCATCCAAATAATAGAAGGTCCCCTTACCTCTACCCAATATAGAGGTGATTGGGATAATATTCTATATAAGGCCTCAAAAGGTTCTATATAAAAAGATTCTTTTATTGGAAACACCATCAAGAAGTACATTAAAAATTTCTTTTACTACCTATTAGGATTAATAAAAGGATAAATAAGTCTTGTATTTCACTAATGCACAACGTTCACCCAATAAATGGTGAGGCATCATCATATAAACCATGATATGTTCTTTTTAATCATAGACCACAAATATATCATTTTTATTTCTTAGTATGTCTTGACTAAACCCAACTAAATATCATATCTCTAGGAATGTGAGACCCTTATCAGATCCTCATTCATATAGGCATAGACCACAACTCGACCTTGAATGTAAATACTCTCATCAACGTGCATGGACAAATTTTTCCAAGGAACCCGCTATATATAATTTTCATTATAGATAAATAATTTATCCATGAAAACAAACTCTATTTAATGATCCAAATTATTTCATAGTTAATACCCAATGATTCTAGTATTTCTCTTCAATGATATTTTTGAACATCGGGGTGCATCTTAGTGAAGAATCTCAAACCCTACAACTAGCCACTAGCCACTGAAACTACTAGCTACTCAGTATTCTCACTTAGCATGTTGACCATGGAATTCCCTTTCTTAATAGTGTATATTCTCTCAAAATCAAATGACCATAGTTACCCAACCCACCTCCTATTCTATAGATTTATTTTATATTGAATGAGGATACACATCAAATTATTATATATGATATACACTATAAACTTCCCTCCCACTATGTTTTGGTGCTAACATCTCATCTCATACACTAATAATGTCATAAATAGGTCATGAATTTGGATTTTTTGTTCATAAAAACGCTACTAAATAGACCCATAAGTGACTACTCTCTATCCAATATCAGAACTACCTAAAACATGACTCCTAAAATATCATAATATAATTTATAAACATTACATGAATCATTTAAGGATTGGAAAGACATGGACCCCAACCACCAATTATACTCCGAGAAGGATATCATATAATAATATGAGATAAAATCCACCCCCTTCTTGATTATATCCATCATCAATGCATAAATATGGGTGAAATATTCTAGAAACATCTATTAGTAACCTTCCGAACCCAATAAACATAGAATCTAAAATAAATAATTAGGAAAATCGAATGAAATATGATCTTAAAAATTCCTAGGGACTATGTGTATTCCTAACTTATATTTTAGGTTCCCTAATAGGCGGGGAATATTGATATTGAAATAAAACCTAAATATATTTTCGACATTAGATGATCCCTTAGGGTAGTCTAGATGATATCTAAATAGATACCATGGTCCTCTTATGAATATAATTTTTCCATATTCTCATTAATGAAGAAGACCATGAAAGAATTAATATATTAATGAAATATCTTATTCATCATGTCCATAATCATAGTTGGTGTGATTTTTATCGCAAAAGGCCTAATGATATACTTTTATAGGCCATACATTCTCCAAAATGTAGAATGAAAAATATTAGAATGTCTCACACAAGACAAATGAGAACCTGATATCAATTAAATCTTTCAAAACAACATTGAACATATCATTTGATCAAATAGTTCATCAATATGACTAATATTATATAGGTTCTTAACAATCACCTTGTATAACCTTTGGTAATTCTCATATAGTCACGATGATCTATCCACCTTCAAGGTGAATAAAACCATATCACACAAAAAGAATTTTCCCAAGTGAATAACCCCCTTCATCCCCAGATCCTATAGATGATACATTAGCTATATATGATCTACATTATCAATACTATAATGTGGAATGAATATGGGATCCATACCTAGAATAAGATTGATCAGGAACTTGATCTACCACCCCTACCATACCATATCTCAGGTAGAAACCCCAATCAATCCTTAGGGGAACTCTACCTGAAACTATTTTATGAGACATGAAAGGATATTCTAAAATGTATTTTCCAAATAACTAAGTTAAATAAAAGAAAACTAGTATCTGATCACCACCATATACTAATGTCTAGTTCTTTAGGGGATTACCTTCAAATCCTTCTCTGAAATACTATTTTGGAAGACACTCATTAGGGATGAGAATGATACTATCTAATGGTAGTAGTTTATATGTGATTGATATTCAGTCAATTAGTCCATCACGTGTATCACATAAAAAAATTAATGTTTAACATTGTGAAATACGAAAGAATCTAAACCCACTTTTCCTGATAACATGTTCAAAAAGCCTCTGGATACCCTTTGACTGGACCCTTAAGTTAGTATCAATGGATAGCATCATGTATACATATCCTATAATATGTATTAAATTTTTAGAAATATGGTTACATATAAACAAGTGTGACACACTTGTATCCAAAAAAATTAATGCTAGAGTTTATTCCCAAAGAAAATAACATTGAACAAAAAATGGTTGCTCACTCTTATCAGGAAGATAATGATCAACAGTGTAAAATATTCTCAAACCCCTAAAATGATCACCTATAACCTAATTTCCAACATATTTATCACCCTCCTTGAAATTCAACCCCATACCTAGGTATCCATGTCCTTTTCTAGGGCCTAAACTACCCAATTAATCCTAATTACTGTATTTTCAAGGATTTTCAAGCCTTAATTCAGAACTTATTGTTTATATATAACCTCATATAACGGTTAATCCTGGAGAAATGCCAAAAATATATATATAAATGACCCATATCTCTATAAGAAATAAACTATATTGGTTTATTATCAAAGTTAAAATAAATATTAATTGGTTATTTATTCTATTAACACTCAACCTAAACTCATCCTATAATAGATAGAAATAAATCCCTTCCCTAACATGCATATCTATGGAAAACATGGAAATAATCATTTTATTATTCATCCTGCTACCTGATGAACCAACATTGGTATAGAAAAATAAAACATACTTCTAAAATGATATACAATCAGCTAGGTTCCTCTTTTTAATGAGGGATTGATTCACTACTTATGATAATGGTGTCTAGAAAAAATCACAAGTAATCAAATAGAGTCTCTTAGGCCATCCTGAAAGAAGCTAACCCCAACCATCACATTCCCTACCAATACAAATGAAAACAATGGAAAATCAATAAATCACATGATTTGATACATATAATCATTTTGATATTGGTGAGGAACATGAAATCCCTAGTTCAATCTTCTCTCATATGTCAGGGAAAAAGTTCTAAAATAAATATTATTAAAAAAAATTCCAGAACAACCCAATATGCTGGAAATCAAAAACCAGAATATCCAACAAGTGCTTAGATAGTATGGAAAAATATGTAAACTTATATTCACACTATCATCATATAGTGTCTCAATATAATAGAAGATGATATATATAGACTCTATCCAATACCCAGAATCAATTTTTACAGCCAATCTCTAAATGACAGATAGATGTTGTAACTAGAACACTTGACACAAGTTTGATATTGATATCCATGATATGGATTTCTAATGTCCCATGGACTAAATAACCAAGGTAAATCTCTCTCATAGATTCTAATTAATATAATGGGAAATAACAATTGATTTCTCTAAATACACTATAAGTGGGTCATACTCATCTACATCTTCCTTATGCACAACTAGAGGTTTCAAAAATGGAATATTACTATAATGATAAGAAAACAACGTGTAACATATTTATATCACATATTATGATATCGTAGATTAGGGAAATCAGTAATTGGAAACACACACAACTAAATTAATTACGCACACAAAGATATAAGGACCTCCTGAATTTCAACTCAATTATATCATGAAATATCCATTATTTTTTAAGGTATAATTTCATATAAATCTATATGAATAATAATTTCATATAAAAACAATACATCGTAACCATGGGTTAGAAAATCAGAGTTCAACCAAGTTGTTATGTATGGAAGAACTATATAAGTTTTTGTGGAAAATATAAATAACTGAACCCTACATCATTATTATAATATAAATAATATACAATAATAAGAATATCATTTCAGCCATATGTTCCAAAAACGTTAAATGAATGGACATCCAATTTTAATGCTGAGAATATAGTAGAACCCAAAAAAATTAAACACATCTCGTATTATAAAAAATAAAAACCATTACACTCAAAAATAATAATAATAACATGTATCTTTTTACATAGATATCCCCCATAAGTTTAATATCTAATTCTAGACATGAGAACTATACTAATATTTTAAATTAGCATATATCCTTCTAAAAATACTCATCAAAGTAAGACAAAAATATGGATCTAATATAACATTATATCATCCCATTCCAGAATAATCAAACAGTAACAAAACCAGTGTTACTGTGTTATCATAGGTGAATCTCTTAATATGAGAGATATTGTAAACTACTGGTGAGTGTATATGAATAAAAAGTGGGGTTATAATTCGCTTAGGAACAGAAAACTATAAAATTAACATTAATAATAAAAAGATAAACTGCATGAATAAAATTACATAGAAATTATAGTTACGGTGAAACCAAAAAAATAAAACTACACATACTATATAAAAATACAATATATTATAATATCACCTATGTATACCTAAAAAGGGGGGACAGGCTAGGGGTTATTCCTAAATAATACTATTAATAATTATCCAAATAAAGGATACTATATCTAATTATTCCACAAGTCTCAGCCTAGTCACACATCTATACACTATTTGACTAATTATCCATCAATCATAGGGTCATTTCCCTTAACATTGTTGATAAACATGAATCCTTCGATGGTACAAGGGTGCCCAAGAATGGTCTATCATAACATACTAAACCACTACCAATAGTTTACCTAATCTTATAAATTAACTACCAAATCATGATTGGTTTTAATTCATGAAAAGAAAAATAAATGAATATTCTAAAAAATCATGAAACATTCAGAATAAAACCACAAGCTATCATACATTATTTGGCTAGTTTCAAAATGTTTTGGGGACTCTATGGTGTAAACACACATCTAAATTGAATGATTTATCACTATTCAACTCATAAGTCCTAGGGAATGAGTTTTCATTACTACATATTATCAATTAATGAGATTTCATTATCACGTTTCATTAGCTAATTAGGTATCAAAATCTCATTAAATTATTTATTTATACATCACCATCACTTAGTATATGATATATCATTTCCAAAAATTCATAGGAAATTAAATATCACTAATAAAATAATGGTGTAAAATGAGAGATCAGACATTGATTGATGCATCACCACTGAAAAACACATTGTTGAATTTTTTATAACTTGTTCACATCATTTAGGTGGATGGTATACAAAAAAAATCTTATACTAATGAGGTTGATGTAAAACTGATACAACATTGAGTGGATTATATACCGCCAAAAAACATTTATGGGAATGATGTGCCACTAATATTGGATAGGTTAGATGGTATACCACCAATAAAACCATGATTCTAGGCAATTCATGACCAAAAATTAATTTCCCACTAATCAGTTATGTTAACACATCACTAATATAGAATTATTAGTGAAAGAGTTATCACTGTTACAAAACAATAGAAAAAATTGTAAATCCTAAATTTAATCTTTTATGTGAATGAAAAATGACTATAAAATCTTTAACAGTTGATTATTTATCAACTATAATCACTTATAATAAGGGATCTTAATATTCATAAGCCACTCATCAGGTAGTGGGTTATTCTCATAAGTCCACTTACCTGCTCAATGCATAAGTCAAAGCTAAAACTTCATTATCCAAACCTATTTTTAGGATCATCCTTATAAAAATATATTTTAGGAAACCACACCTAGTTCCAAAGGCTGTGAAATTAGAAAAGACTTATATTTAGAGATATGAGTCATAATATCATTACAATTTGCAAAAGGTATATGGTTATAGGTGATCGTGGGGAGGACACACACCATATATAGGATTACACACAAGTTTATTTGATAATAGTCATACCTTCATAAGGGAAGACAGAAAACTATATAAAATTTTAGGCCATACAAGAAAAGTTATACCTTCACTTACAAAATATGAAACAAACCTGTAAGAAATTTGCATACCACAAACTTCAACTCAATATTTCCCTTTCATTAATTACCATAGGTTTATTTTTTTTTAATATTAAAAAATCATGAAAATTTAATAAACCCCAGGATAGGCCATAACAGGCATATGAAAATGATAAAATGGGAGAAATAAGGTATATATATAATACAAGGATTATCATTATCCATGTCACTCCCAAAATATGAGTGTAACTTCAAACTAAATTGGAAAAAAATATTTCACACCACATAGAAGAGGATAAAAGGAGAGAGGTGTCGGGTGTGTGGTTTATAAAATAATAGAGGGTGATAGTCTATCATTATATAAATTTTTTAAATTGAATTAATTAAATTCAAAAACTAAAAAACCCAAATGGTACTCACTGACGACCATGCTGACCTCCTCCGGGTATTATTTCATTAGGAACTATCCATCCCATGTTACTAACATATCTACCCCCTTAACCTGGGGGTCTATGGGGTACATGATACTAGACAAAAAGATACACCGTGGCTTCATTCATCAAGTTTAAATCCTCAAAATAAAGTCTCCTTTATCAAAATGGACCCCTGTGCCCCTACCAACACCACTAACATTCAAAAAATAAAAAAACACTATATTCTATTTAGATTTAAATTGAATTTGTTCCAAAAAAATATGGGGTTACTCTAGGTATGTTGGTGATTATGTATATCATAGAGTTCATTTTATGGTTATCATTTTGATTGTGGGCATTGAGGAGTACCTGGAATTCTTATCAAGATCTTATTCTATATATTATCTTTTTATATGATGTTATCACTTCCAAAAAAGTTTTCATATAATTATAGTTTAATGGAGTTGATTGTTATGCTCATGAAATGAGAAACATATGTGGGCTATATTGTGTCTCTATAGAAACTTACTAGTTATAAAAATTCCTAGTTTGATGACAATATGGTAGATTTATTGATACACTTTTAGATATTTGTATATATTAATTAGAATTTGTATTCCATGATAAATTAGTAGACATGAGTGATTTCAATTTTACCCTCCATAAATGGAATAAAATTGATATTTCTATGACATATGAGTTCTAAAAACAATGATATTTACCTCCAACTACTTTTGTGTTTTTTATTTAACTTAATCTATCAAAATAATACCAAAATATGAGATATTTATATCCTCATTTAATATGAATTTAGTATCAATATGTATTTATATAGCAGTATCAATCGAATTGAAAGTAATATCCACATTTCATTAGTTGAGGAATGAGTTTGATTTTCATGGGATTTCCACATACTTTATTGGTTATTCAGGAGGTGATGATTACCATTTTTAGCATTAGAGTACTCATATTAGATATGCACAAATATGGTGACAGGTTTAACTAGTGAACTATTTTCATTACTTACATTTGGTACAAATATATTAACCTCTTTCAACAATTTAGATGATATGTTCTATCTATATCTATTTTAAATAAAACCTCACACTTAAGAAATAATTTGTATAAAACACACTAAATAAATATAATGCTTACCATCAATGTGGATAACTATATATTTTCTATGGATCATATGATATTGTTAACAAAAAATATGTAAATTATAGAATGTATAAGAAATAATATCCCATAACAATTTATAATGTCTCCAATCCAATAACATGTATCCCACTCATCCACATTGGTATAATATATGTGAAATGAAACACTAATTATTTAGAAACTCTTTCCAAATTATCTCATGGTCTTCTATAAACATACGAAAAATAAATTTCTAAAAGGATTTATTCAATGAAAAACAATATCAAGTATAAGTAATCTCATTCTATCAAATATTTTTAAAAAAAAATTGAAATGATTTATTTTGGAAAAAAAATTCTTCTTAATGATCATATAATTAAAGATTAAAAATTATATCATAAATATTTTATAATTTATGATCAATTAACTCTAAAAATATAATTTTAAACTCATCATAGTTCATTGAAAAAAATTACAACATTCACCACCTTCATTCTCTAGGAAGATGATCTAGATATATTGGTGAATATTGGAGATTGAGGAACAGTCATCAATGACCGAATGCCATCCACATTAAATTACCCTCATTTGAAGTAATAAAATATTGATATGTGAACTATCTATTCCCACCTCTAATAATTCATAGGCTAGTGGAGAGTAATAACGTATCTACATAAATAGTGGGAGGAATTACAAATAAAAACATACTATCTCCTGATATGATGGAACATCTTCCACTAATAAAAATAAATAATCGACCATGAAACAAATAATATAAATATAAAAACAATATCACTATAATATAGTTCATGATAATCAACTAATTCCATAGGGACACATAACAAATCATGAATATATATATCCTAGAAAATAGATGACAAAAGTGTCTTCATCACAAAGAAATCTCCAAACCATTAGCTACAATAACTATTATCCATCTCGAGCCTCCAAGATGATCCTCCATCTTCATCTATTGTTCTATATAGACACATTAGTGGATAAAACACCTTTTCGAATGTAGGGTTGGAAAATAATACAATGTTTTATTTTTTTAATTTAATGATACATCCCATGAAAACTATTGTCTATGTGAATCATTAATAAACTTTGTATTGACTGAATAAAATTTCAAAATACCTCATCATTAATCAAAACATCATATCTTGTCAACTATTATCATCATTCCAATTGATCAATATCTAATCTGACAAAAAAATAGGATTTAATATAATTCATAATATACTAATTGTTCATTAAATATCAATAAAATGTTACCTTTATAAATTTGTTCGCTACCATTACCACTAAGAACTCACAGCATTATCAATAATCTAACAAATCATAGAAGATAACATGGTTATCACGATCAATCTATCTGGCCCCACTATATACTATATTTTGGAACTCATCTACTCTATATATAGATGGTGGTAACCAAATAAAATATACATTTCTAAATTAATAATAATAACATCATCATATCCCTTTATAGTTTCCCACTTGATTGTCAACCTAATATTCACCTTTATGAGATACTATAGGAATACAAATCTCCACCAATATCATACTATATAACATAAAGGAATGATCATCTCCATAAATATCTTACCAAAGATGAAGATATATATACGGTCTACCTCAACCATAGTGTTGTTGGTGAAGAGGGAGTGGTATAGTGCATCATAGTTCACCTGAGTCTCGATGTTGTAAGAGAGAAAGAGTGGAAACAACTTGGTTAATTACCATCTCTAAAAATTAAAAACATTACCTATATTCCTCAACAAAGTATAATAGGTTACTAGGAATAGATACACTATTAGGTCACCACTAGTCACTAGACTATAACACACACTATATGGAAGAGTAAATGAAATAATCACTTCACTAAATCAATAATCTTGACTTTTTACTATGTAATATTTATCAAAAAATTATCAAATACTATTATATTGACCTATAAAAATTCACCTCCACAAATAATTGATAGCTAATAAAAATAATTCAATAATAATTACATGTAATATATTTAAATATTATTCTAAATGCATCATAACATTACTAATATCAACATCCTTATTATGTATTGCATCCACCTAATATATGATGACACAAATTACCATCACTATATTTTCTAAAATTCATAGATTCTATTTGAATATTTATCAAAATTATTTCACAAATTTTATTAATAGATTTTATATGATCATTCATCATTAACTTCATAATAATATCAATTCAACAATTACATTTTTATAACCTCATAAAATTAGAACACTATCATTTAAATGCTATTAATTTAATAATTTTTTGTCAAATTATCCATTGTTACATTCATACAATTCAATATTAGTGTAAAAACCCATCTTTACATAATCCATAATTTTCATTAAAAAACTAATTATCTTTACCAAATGTCATAAAAACATGTATAAAAATAAGTAAATCCATTTATTATTTTCGTTTTTCAACACAATGAATATTTCAAGGTTTTATTTGATAATTAATTTTCACTTATGAAATTTTCTCTCATAAGTCACTCATTGTTTAAAATTATTAAAAATTTTAAGAAACACTATGTTTATATCCATTAATAAAAAAATACAACCAATTTAAAATAAATTCATTATCTAGACCATATAAATTTATATAATTCTTTCACATATAATCAGTTTCATTTTATTTAATTCTACAAACACATTTAATGGCGTAAAAACATCACCAGGTATTTTACTAATAAATTTAATGATATATTTACTTTATTATGAAAAGTATTTTTCAATCACTTTATAATCTATAAATTTTCAATAAATATTTATTCACATTACTCCGTGAATAAAAATCCATTATCATAAATAACCAAATCAACTAATTTATTTTCCTCCCACATTTCTGTAAATTTTTATTTTCAAATATTATCGTCAATTATTAATTACGTTTTATATAATTATAATAAGGTAAATTGAAATTATATTTTAGTGATTTATATCTTCATTATGGGTCTGTATACTTCATAAATTTTATTCGTGATTTCATGTTGAAACGTTTTCTTCATCAAATAATTATACCAAATAAAAATTATTACCATTTTAATAATTATTATTTTTGAAAATATTTTATATTAATAACTTAATTCATAAACAAAACATCTCCAAAATGATATATATAATATTTCACTAAGTCATTGGTGATTATATGAGTCTAATAAAATTTTCAATATCCAAAATACCCGTACCATGTTCCAACACATTTTATTAGGGCTTCTAACGAACCAGTGGGAACCACTTGTCACCATTGTAGTCTTGCCATTAGACATGAATTCATATTCATCATGTTTATAAACTATAATCCACTATTTATCCAATAATTGATAAAATATTTATGAAATCATGGTTTGTCTTGGGGGACTCCTATATTTTGGTATTTCAATGTGGGATGGTATTATATCTAATTTATTTGAAGGACCCAATTGATATAGAAAATAAGCAAATGTTGCTAAAGTGGACATGTGGGATCCCTTCTAATAGTAACGATCAAACATTAATTTTTTGTTCCCTATCACCCTCCACTTCAACTTCAGAAGAGATGATTCAGTGACTTTTAGTTCAAATGATCATTTGATCAAACGTTTGAGTTAAATCGACATTTAGTTGTAACTAGTAGTTCTTATTTTCCCCAGTTACGGAAAAGTAGAGGAAATCCCACATTCTAATGAAGCGTGGAGGGTCTTGTTGCCTTTATATCCCAATGTTTTCACCATCCATAGCGGATTCTAGGCAATAGAAGTAACATAAATTTAAAAAATCACATAGAAATTTGTCTCCTTACGAGGATAAAAAAATGTAAATTCTATCACCTAATTAAATGAAATAAGGCTCAAAAAAATATAGAAAATATAAAAACGAAGAATAATTTTCTTGAACATTATTTAAATTCATCGATAAAATTCTAAAAAATTACTCTAATTTAATTTTCTTTTATTATATAAGCTGCAATATATTGTTTGTAAAATATTTTTACACAAAATAATATATTTCCCAAAATTATAATAATAGGAATTACATTATCTATTTAGAATATAACTATTTTTTTTTATTTTCTATGAAATTCATGTCAATAAATCCATAATAAAAATTTTATTAACATATATAAATAATGATTCTTAAATTCCAATTATTAACCTCCAATAATAGTGATACTTATTTATATGGAAAATTCATTCCGGGTTTAATTAAAAAATATATCTTAGAATTTAATTACTCAAATTCAATTATAATCACTATAGTGTATAGTAAAAAACACACATACTTATATATAAGTATATATAAGTATATATATAGGTTTATATATATATATATATCCTGTCAGGAAATAATGAATTAGTGGTGGAATAATAAGAGTTACTCAGAATATTCCTAAATTATCATATGGTGATTAGGATAAAAAAACTAATCCATTTTAAAGTATTCATTCTTCTTGAATAAATTACATTTGGATAAGTAGTTGTCTCCATTCTGAGAGAAATGGAAAATCCTAGCTAATGGGTTTTTAAGGACTCAATGATAATAGTTTAATGTTTTGTATGTAATTAATAACATTATATTTTAAGGATCACTATGAATTATGTATGACGTGATAAATTTTATAAATTAGAAACTTATACCCTAAAATAATGATACCCAATACCATTGTATAGAATCATGCATTTGATTAAGATCTCATAGAGGAAACTATTGATTTTTTTCTCCACGACAGATTCATAGGGTAAATATAATTAACTTGAAAATTGGGTGGGATTCCCACAATTTCCATGATATGGTAGTATCTCTTGGTGGAAAGGGTATAACAATATATTGAGATTTAAAGGATATATAGATTCAAAAATACCACATGGAATATTATCTAGTGAACATGGATTTACTCATTCATAAATAAACATAAAATAAATTCATACAATTATAATCGATTATAACTCTTCATCCATGATATCTTCTATAAATTTCATCTTTTGAAACATATTGTGATAGGTAAGGTGGAAGATAAATAAAAACTTAATTATCAACTAAAATGTATAATAATTAGGATCCACATGATTTGTACATAATTATCCAACTCTTTATGATATTCTCATGTCATTGTACATCACAGTCTATGATAATGCACTCTGATATGAAAAATTCAAGAGAAATGATTTTCCCATTTGTAAAAATTCCTTAGATATTGTCACTTATTACATACTTATATTTAACCTTAGGATATATCATATACATATTAGTATTTAGGGAATTTCTCCATCAAAATTACACTTACAAAAATTCCTCGTAGACATTGTTCCATTCCACCTTATACAATAACATATATAGTGATTTATAAAACCATATCTACAAATACATTAGGACATCTCTAAACCAAATTTAAAAAACTATCATTGAATTCAAAATTGTATCACATCATATTCAAAACTGTGTGAATTTCTATAAAAATATATAATGAAGTCTATATAATTATATTAAAGAATCAACCTATGTTAAAACACGATCCTCACACAATCAATCATAATTTTTTTCATCACATACCTTTTTATCATTAACAATAAATGTCAAATCCTAAATTAATAAATGTAATAAATGATTGGCCCAACGAATAGAATCAATTATACGTAATATATAAACAGATCTAACATGTTCTCCATCAAACATTGGGACATGAATATATGTTCCCACTAATTTTGTCTTATACAATAATATATTTTCACATGATACCTTTTTCCAATATATAAATAACCATATGAAAAAAAAATATGTTAATCATATATAACTACTCATATATTCTCGTTTATCTAAGTATAAATTGACCAGAAGAAGTAATATATCACATTTCATTCACCTATATGGACTAGTGCATCACATGTCCCTTATCTAAATGGATATGTAAATCACTTTTTTATCTCGGTATGACCATAAACTTCCATGGTCTATCTAAATAGGGTTCCCAAATTTCATACACATCATATGAGAAGAAAAATTACAATATAATTATGCACTAACCAAGGATCTGATTAGCTGAACACCCAACCATACCTTACAAGCTAATACCCAAGGATTTCATAAGAAAGGTATCAATGTATAATGGTTCTCATTATAGGTATCACCCCTACCAAATGTATTAGAGAAATTTAATATAAAACATGAACCAATAGTATACCAAAATATAATATATATGAATATTTCTATGGTCCACATCATGGGTCACCAAACATACAATACCCATTTTTACCTCATGATTTTATTTCATAATTCCATAAAAAGCATACCCATTACATACATATAATTTCAACAAAACATATAGTACACAATTATTTACATTAGTTAAGGGTAACTAAAATTCCAACTTTGAGTGGTCAATTTTCATTACACTCCATAAGTATATTAAACAGAAATTAAATAATGAAAATGTGTATATTTTCATTTCAATAATATGATGGATATTAAATTCTTAACATATTTTAAGAATTCTAAAAAATTCATACATATTTATCAGTCCAATAATATTTCATATTATAGACTCCCAAAGATGTTGTTGGTAAATGTTGATAAAACGGGGGGTTATTTCATTTCCTAAAAAAATATTTAATTAAAATGTATATAAAAAATACCCTAATTTAAAAAATATAACTCTTATATGACGAATTATTGTTTTATAATTGGATATTTTGAAATAGTTTCTAAATATCCTAACCAAAATTAAGTTAACAAAATTCTAAATAATTTTTGATATTGGAACAAATTTAATATTATCAAACACAGTATATAAAAAACATGTGAAATCCACCTACCAAATCAATTTATTTCTATATATTGGGAAACTAAAAGAATTTCTTTAAAAACCCAATGAATCAAAATAAGAAAAAAAACATAGTATAATTAAACAAGTGTATCATTCTCAAGGTGAGACCTCCACCTTTATACTAGGTAATAACCCATTGCTAAGAAGATTAGTAGAAATAAACTGATCCACAAATTATATCAGGTTTAATCGATAAATTCACTCAAGGTAGATTAGGCTACACACAACCTCTTCAAAATTTTCATGTGGGATCATAAAAATAAGAAAAATAAATGGGGTAGTATCTTGAAATATCTTGTATAATACATGAGTCTATGTTAAAGAATAAATAGAGTAAAATAATCACAGCTTGAAAAGTAGTAAAAATATAGATAGAAACAAATAGACATTGATAAGTTATAATTATAATAATTTGGATAATCTTTTTTAGATAAATGGACTTTGAATTTTTTCCAGAAAATATTTAAATTATTATTGACTGAATTTCCTTGAAAAAAAAGTGTCATAGAAGTACCATTTTTAGTTTGTTCTATATATCACTTTTTATTATAAATATCTTACATGTCCATGTTTTTGTTCTATTATTTTTTTTAAGAAATAGTCACATCATCTTAAAAAGATATTTTCACTAAAATATCCTTTTTAGAATACTCATACATTAATACTCATACACATTAATCCTTAAATTCTCTATCTTTTAGTAAATTATCCAAAATATTGTTTTTGTAAATTTAGAAAATCCCACTTCTTAAATTAGAAACAATCACATGGTATTAACATATGTAAAGATACTTTGACTCAAGTTACTAAGAATGGTTTGTTGGTATGACAAGTATTCATGGTAACTTTATTACATCATGTGGTCGCTTTATTTTTTTCATATGGTAACTACTTTAGTTTTCACACCCACTCACGTTTTGCATTGTCACTTGAAATCACCATGTGGATACATTATATAACACCGTAGTTACATCATATATACTCATTGTTGGTAAATTTCATTATATATTAGGTACTCTTATTCTCACTTAAACATGAATTGTACTTACAGTAGGTATATCTCTTCATGAAGTCACTATAAAGATACATGTTATCAGTAAACACTTATGAGAAATTTTTCTTACCTTCACATGGTATCTATGTTTCCTTATTAGGATTTGTTCATACAAACACATTGAGTTCAAACAACGGTTGGTTCACTACACATGTGGTCACTTTGACATCAACAAATTCTTTATAGCTTGTTTTCAAGTGGCCTAAACAACATAGTCACTTGACCTTCATGGTTATTTTAAATTCTTCATAAGGTAGGTATGAATGGTCACATATAGACATGGCCATTTTTACAAGTTTATCATGAAAATTACTTGAATATAATAAAATTTAAATGCATTGATAAAATTATAAAAAAAGACTTTGGATCCTTAAATTAAAGGTTACTAGTCAAAGCCAACAATATAACCTTTTTTATGATATCAAATTATTATAGATATGTGAAATTAATTAAATATAATATATATGAAATTAATTGAGTATATATATATATATTAAATTTTATAAATTCCAAGAATTCCTAGCATCAACCTTTAATTTAAAAATTAATAATACCAATTTTGAGATTATCAAAAATTGAATAAAATGGAAGGGCTAAATGAAAACATGAAACACAAAATACAAATGATTATAAAATGTGTATTTTACTATGGATCCAAAATTGAACAGAAATTAAAACAGATTTCACCTATTAATAATTATAAATAGAATCTAAATCTTGAAAATCCTTGATATCTATAGGATGTGTGTGATCCTTTAATTTGGATGTAAAACTGTAATATAGATATATTATAGGGTACATAGTTACAATCAGGGTGAAAAATGACTACACATATAGAAAGCAGTCTGAGATGAACAAATGATTTCCTAGAATATGATACAAAAGTATTAAGGGTAAAGGAAGTATTGGTTGGATTTTAAGAAAAAGGTATAGAAGGAGGTTCTAACACATATTTATTGGCAGTATAAAGGTAGGGTTCTATCAAATTGGTAAAGACTCTCACTGCTCTATATCCATGTTCCATTGTTTTAAAAGAGTCTTATTTATTCTCTATAAAGGATTCCCACACTACAGTATGAAATTTGAGCTTCTCAACCAAAGACATATAATCAATAGTTTTATAAGGCATCTTATGATCAAAGATAAGAGTTATCAATAAGGAATTCAGGTTTGACATGGTTAATATTTTACTATGGTAGAAATAAATCTCCATCGTGATTATCTCTCAGTCTTTGGCATAATGAGTAACATATTTCCTAACCAACTCTGGGGTATTTCTGGCATGATTCTAAAATTCACCAAATATAATTTCTCAAATATATATAAAATAATAAAAAACGATTTTTAACTCATCTCTTAGGAGTTTCATTGTTTCCCTCGTTAATATATGATTTTATAGTAGGAAAAAGTGGTGTAGAAATAGATATATAAGCTTGAAAAACTGTACTTAGATACCTTGGGTCAGTCTCTAATATCATATCAAAAGGATATGAACCTAGGGCACAAATATGAGGTTTTAAATCATCAATTTCATTTTTCATCAATTCCATTTTAATATGAAATATATTATGAATATGGTAATTGACTAAAGAAACATTCTTAGATAAATGTTTTTATCTAATTAGTTCCATTGATTTTTCAAAACCAAAAAAAATATTTTTTTCAACATCCCTATTATAAATTATTTGAATTCATTCCAAAAATATATTGTTACATAGGATTTGGAGGAGATAAAAACACAAATAATAGGTATATAAGGAGATAGATCATAAGATATGTGACTACCATCATCATCAATCTCCACATAATTTTATCTCATAAACTAAAGTTTAGTTCTATTAGAAAAATCTACTTCTTCCTCAACATGAAAAGGAATATAATGAAAAGAATAAACAAGTTCCTTAACATGCCTTGAACGAGTAAGATCAAAAATTTATTCCAATGATTGATACATAGTCGGTCTTATAGAGTACACTCAATGTCCATTATAAGAGTATATATGAGTAATCAGTCATCCTACTAAATCTATTTGATTCAAACGGATGGTAGGTTCCCCATCCGGTGGTCGATTAACCCAAAGGCCATAATCATGACCATCAGATTTTGAATAGTTGAGTTCATGCAGAACAAATCCTAAATTCTAATTCCCAACGAATTTTTATCTTTTATTTTCTTTCAAGGAGTGGTTATTATCAAAGGAGAATAATTTTTCATGTCTTTATCTTCTCTAGTGTCTTCAATCTCATTCCATTTAGGATCATCCAAATAACCACTAATATAAAATTCATCTTCAATAAGGTCAACATCATGAAAATCTTTTTCATTAGAGGATTAGTAAAATGAGATGTTGGAGGTCTAAAGGACATTGCAGGAGAGGGTATCCAATCATACTCAACGGCTTCCCATGATTCCTTATCAAGATATTCTGCCTCATCTTATTCTTCATATTCCTCTTATTCTTCTATAGTAATACAATCATCGATATTATTATAGGAATACTTTACGATGTCAAATGGTTTAAGAACTAGATATACCAAATCCCATGGTATAACTGGAAATTTGATAGGATCAAATTTCACATAAAAGATATCTCAGAGTTCATCCCATTCCTTTTTCCAGGGGTTCCAATTAACATTCATATTGCAAATAATTATATGAATTAGGAACAAACCATTTGGAAGTTGTATTTTCCTCTCTGATAATTAGTAAACAATTATACTCCAAAAGGCTAAATAAATTCTAGATAAGTCTTAATATTGGATATGGAAGAGTATTTTATCGATAAAATTAAATTCAATATCCCATATCATGAAAATTTTATTTGGATCCCATTTTACATCAAGATCAAAATAAAAATGTCTTGGTTCCAAAGGAAACTAAAGTACCATTTTCTAGAAAAGTTAAATTGGAGAATGAAATTATTTAGTGTCCAACACTCACTATTGATCTTTATAAAAATTGGTCTTCTAGATTTCACATTCATAGATAGTTTTTATAGGGAATTACAAAGCATGAATTAGTCATGATTCATTGGATAATAACATTGATTGCCCCCTTGCTCACCCTTATCTAACACACCTAAGGTTTTTTCCAACGATTCAAATAAAAATCAAAATTTCCCCCATTAACAATTTTAAAAATAATGACTCACTTATTATTAGGGTTAAATTCCATATACAAATATAATTCCATAACCAACAATGGATAGAGGGGTTTACCATTTTTAGAAAACCAAAAATCCCAACCTTGATTCTAAATCTCTTTCCACGCTAGGGGTTTTCTTCATTAAATCAACTGAGTGTCAAATTCTTTTTTAGTACATACTTTTCAATTGATCATATGTGTATTTTACATCTTTAATAGAGAATAATATATCCCCTTCCCCTTTTTATATTTCCATGCAGGAGGATATTTGTCTAGAGGTGTTTCACCTGGATCTCATTTAATCCTCAGTACTCCCATGCTATAAATTGATTACTCAAAATGATTACATTAAAGAAAGAGTTTAGATGTAGTTGGGATTCAAGAGCAGATAAGTATTCTAAAATAAAAGGTAAATTTTGTTCTGATGCCCACGGTGATTCAAATTCTAAATGAACTTTTAAATTCAATCATTTAAGGATTAAATAATGAAATATAATAATTATTTTTGACCCTGGTGAATTAATAAAAATATTAAGCACAAACTGACATGGTAGTTTTACTGACTGAAAGATTTATGTAGCTTTTATGGTGAATGGGAGGTATAAAAAACATAATAGTAAAATTTCACGTAATTTATAGACATAATTTCATTTAATTTTAATGGTGGTTATAATGATTTTGTGAGAAAATTTTCATGGATGTTATATTGAACATATGACCAATGGATCATTTTTACTTTACTGGGCATGTGAAAAATAATTCATTGTCTCTTAACAAACTACATGAACTATAATTCACTGTTATTGTAACATCTATCATTGAAATTATTCACTATAAAAACAATTCATATAATCATAAGTTTTGGAGAGAAAATGAAATATTTTTGAAATAATTTAACATTCCAAATTCATGTCTGATATAAAAAAAATTTCTCGGTATTCAATTGCTTTGTAAATATATCAAAAACAAATTCACCAATGAATTCAATAGTAATATAACCTTTTTTAAAATGGTCACTCAAAACAATTTGTCTTATTTCAATATGTTTTGTCTTTGGGTGAGATATGTTGTTTTTAGATATTTTATAGAACATTTACTATCTTAATTTATAGGAAAATCTCTAAATTGAAATTCATAAACAGAAAATATATGTTCCATCCATATAATCTATGAAATAACTACAAGAATACTTGTACTTATCTTCATTAGTAGATAAAGAAATAGAATTATGTTTCTTATTGAACAATGAAATAGATGAATTATCCAATATATGGAATATTTCATATGTTTTATTTCATTCTAACTTACAACTACAAAAACCTTTCATTCTAATAACTAACTAACACAAATTCATGTCATTTTAGGAAAAAAAATCCAAAAAATTGTTGTATTATTGTGTTATTTAAAAGTGAATTTATCATATTTAAATAGACATTGTTTATGGTTTTCATAAAAATGTTACTTTCAGGATCATTCCAAACATAATATTAGGACATCTATAAATTATCTATAGTAAGCATCCAATCATACCTCTCTATTTGTGACGTCTTGGGCCCAGATTCTACTTGATGGGTTCCCTAAGAATAGTGGGATATATGGCCTCAATCTCATCACCCCAAATACTAGAGGATGTCGACTAGCAGTGAGGGCCTAGGGTGTGTCTGTGGGGAGACTATTCCCTTATTTACATAGTGTATCACAATGAATAAATACAAAAAGAGGTAAATATCAGAAGAAATATATGTAAATAGTACGCATATAAGAAAAAAAAAGACAACAGTAAAAATAACATAAATAACTGAAATAATTCATTATGATATGTCATTTATCAAGAAAATTGGAAAACATGGATACAAGATAGTATGCATAACATGTTCAATAAAAGTGTAAAGAAATGTGAATCACTATCCCAAGAATCCAAAACTCGGAATCGGTCATATTATATCAAGATCCATCATATACATCATTCAATATAGTTCTTGAAGCCATATGATTCCCCTTTTCAACACATGTATTCATACAATCTACCATGAGTACCAATCGAAACATAGTGTTGGTTTTAGATAAATTTGAGTGGGCAAAACCAACGGTTTCTATATCTTTTTTCTCGTGTAATGGAAATGTAACCATGTTCTAGAATGTAAATATAAATTAAACAATATAATGTTACTAAATTCTCAAGTACCTACATTAGCCCTTTCCTGGTGTCTGAATATGTTACCAGCTCATTATTTTATTATTACTAGTTTATAAATAAATCGCATGTTAACAATAGTGAAGTTCGAAATATGTAAATAGGAAACTTGTTATGATATTTAATAATGATGTTCCAACATAATAACTAAGGTAACAAAGACCTCAAGGGTCACCAACTCAGTAATGGTTGTTTTCTGGATAGGTTTATGAGTGTAATCCAAGCAATGTAGTCCAAGTAATTCAATACTAATATGGCTACTGAGTTCAAGGAATTCATCGAAGATAAAACAAAGCTAATAAATTTCTAGGCCCTATTGGATTTTACCATGGAACCTACCTATAAATGTTGGATATAGGGAGTGTATCCAAGGTATCCATTAATAATGAAAGAGGGATCCTATAGTGTCAAACTGGGAATCCAATAATGGACAAGAATCAGGTTCCTAGGGGGTTTAATCCAAAAAATGTTGAATCCTAGAATCATAATGGGGTTCTCTAGTGCAAAAGGAATTCTCTATGGAATCCAAGGCGAGCTCGAGTCAGGACACCCCTATTTAATAGTGAAGTCATATAATATTACATTTTTTTAGGCCTTTACTTTAATTAGTGTGACATGATCAAGTATCATGCTACCCTTTAATCAATTCATAATTAGTATACATGTTCTTTAGGATCATGCCTCGCCTTTCATTTCTGTGATAAGACCAAGTAGTATGCAACCATTATTAAATTCATTTAGGGAAATTTCAATAACCAATATTCACTCTAATAACGTCCATTATCATAGTATGGGGTCAAATATACATGCAACCTTTTATTCATTATCAATTAATGTGGACAAGTCCTAGGTATCCACATACATGACGATTTATCACTTAAATATACTAATTACATTTACACACTTATTTTAGGCTGGTCAAGTGGAAGTGACATTATAATTTATATTCACCATTACATAATTCAACAAGAATTTATTATAAGTAGGCTTATGATTTTTGTGGTCATGATCAACAACACCCGAATAATAGATCAAAAGTGCCAAAACACTAAAACATAAATTATGACGTATCACCCTACATGGGGTGTTGGGTGTTGTGGGAGTAATCACAAATAATTAATGACATATTTAGAAGATAATAACCATGTGGTTCAAATTAATATAACAATGGAATATGAATTCAATAAACAGTAACTAATGAAATTGGTGGGCCCCACACCACAAATTCCAAAATCAGTGAACATGAGGGATAAGTGATAGACCACCCACCATAGGCTCATACATATCTCATAACCATATATTGGCCTCTAATTTGGATTAGAACAGGTTATATTTAAGAGAAAAGGAAAAAATGCACACACCTTGATAAATAGGTCGAGATAAAAAGTGAAGTAGAATGACTCAAATAGATTTGATTACTTTTTTATGCATAAAACTTGATCAAAAAAATCTCAAATGGATCCTATATAAAAAATTTATCTTTATCCCTACCTTAGGCCTTCAAAATTACAAAAAAAATAAAGGAAAGGAGTTTAGTCTCACTAGAAATAGGACTAGGAAAGAAGGATGTGTGGAAAGGTCATTAAGGGTAAAATTGAAAATTTTCCAAAATTTACCATGTCCCTAATTTGTCCACACTATTTGATAAATCATGAAAATAACATGCATGTGTATATATGAAAAAGGGGTACTCACATGGTTAGTACACAAGGTTAGAAAATCTATGAAAAAATCATGTGATATGGCTCTGCCCAAAAAAGAGGACCATCTTCATGGTTAGATCTAATCATGTCTCCTACCCAAACGGTTTACTCTATTCTTGTGACATTGATATTTTTCCCAAAAATATGGTTTCTGGGCTTCAAACAATCCCCAGACACCCCGGAGATCTTTTCTAACAAATTATACATCCATTTTACCCCAAAAATTAATATTTAGGCATGAATTTAATGGATCTATACCTGATTGAAAAACAGGGCTCTTACAGTCTTCCTTGTTTAAAAGAACTCTTCCTTGATTTCACCTTCAAAGGTTGGTGAAACACTTTCTGAGAAAAACTTTCTAATGCCCCAACCACAATTACCCAGAGTCGGTGCATTATTTTAATACATTTTCATGATTACAAGGAATCAAGTCCAGAAGGACTGATCGGTTTAACAGTCTTGGAAAATAGATTACATACATGAATTTTACATTACACTTTAAGACATAAAAAACAACATAAATAATCCTTTATGAACACCATAATTCCCTCGGCTTGACCCTGCATATTAATCACAATACACTTCATGGAATCCTGTGAAAAATAAAACATAGAAAGGGGTGAGCTAAAATTCTTAGTAAGGGTAAGCAATACAGTGGAAATATTCATAAATAAGCATAAACATTTACAAAAATGTATAATGAAAACAAAAGATTTTTAAACTTGAACTTTAGCATAATATGTGAAAATAAAATGAAATAATTCCATTTACATATTAAGATGGATATTCTACTAGTTGACTAATCACATTAAATATCACTAAAAACTTTCATAATGATGGAATCCATAATTTTGGATTATCATAACCACGTAGCAAAGGCCTTGTGCCAAGAATACAAATAATATTTTGTCAAGGCCTCGTGCCAAGACACTATATTGTCTCATGAGACATACTGATGCATCGAGGAGCTATAGCAGGCTCCACCCTTCACTTACAAAGTCCAATGCATTCCTCATATGAAAAGTTCTAAACATAACATAAACATCCGTATTAAAAATAGCATACAAAATGTAAATACATTACCCATAAACCATGAATGGTATAAAAATAACACATCCACAGTCAAACATATCACAAAACCTTCAACACAAAATAGAAGATTTGTATCCTGATAAATCATCTTCAAAACAATTTAAAAACCATCAATGGATGTTGACATCGATGAAAATGATTTCTAAAGATCTTTGAGAGAAATACCGCTTTTTTATGAAAACATTTAAAAGAAACAAATTTTAGAAAAGAGGTCATTTAAAGTCATTTTTGAATAAAATTTTCCCATAACACTATGAAACTTTTGAAAGGAATTAAAATTTTAAAAATATTCATGTCCATATAAATAAATCCTTAAAGCCATTTTGAAAACATGTACATTAATGAGAAAGATTTAGAATAATAAGTATTTAAAACATTTGAAATGATTTTTTAGTAAAAAGGTCCCTAAAAACAATCCCTTTGAAAACTCTTTCATAAAACATGGTCATGGATAATAAATATTTCCCAGTAGATATTTACGTAAAAACAACCTCGGATAATAAAGAGATTGTGAAATTAACCATTGCCAATTTGGTAACTTATGAAAAAGACACCCCATGAAAGAGGTATCAAAAAATGAATATTTAAATACACATAAATTAATGTGTATTACAAAAATAATACAATTTTGGGCAGTACATACACAACACAAAAGGTAATAGTGGAAATATGGCATGAATCTCACGGAAATAAGGAGTGAGATGAAACCCCCTTACCCTGCACTTTCCTTTAGTCGAGGATACATTTAACCTCCTGTATGAAGATAGTAGTATGTTATTAAGGTATAAAAAAACTATTTTAATATTTATGATATCATACATGATTCATTTATTACATTATACTACCCATTTAAGAATAATTTACATGTTAAATTAAAATTTCGGGTAATAATCGCATTCTTTATCGCACGTGTTTTAACTTGTTAAATTTAATTATATCACTTAGATAAAGATTTAAGTACATACAGAATATAAAACAAGATTTATATATCATATATATTTATAATATAAATATGTATAATAGACATATATATGAAATAAAAAACATCGTTTATGGATATGGTAGTTCGTACGTACGCATAAACGCTATTTTCTGTTTTCATATCGTATTGAACAGAACTATGTGAATATGATATATGTAAGTACATATATTTATATATATATATATATATATATATCTACAGTAGAATTATTATGTCATAAATTACATACTTATTAGTAATATGTATTTTATAATCGTCAATGAATAGTGAATGTCGAAATGAATCTCATCGCGTCGTGGAGACGGTAATCCGTTCGTATGAATGAGAAAAAATATAATTCTTTTAAAATATATAATTGGATAATATATCATATATACATAATCCTTATCATGTTATATTTATTATTTAAATCAAATACACATCATTATTATACCCATCGAAATAATAATTTATTGAATAACAATTACACCATGCTGTGGAGATTGTAAGTCGTACGTACGCACGTATGGTGACAGGTCATTCAATGGATGGATAGAATAATGAATTTGGTTGTACCATATTTATAATAACATCAAATTATATAGATGATCCTGGATTTATTATTTTATAATGGAAACCACAAAGTTAAAGGAAGTGGATGAAGAAAGGAACTTGAAAGAGGGTGGTGAAATCATTACCTCTTCTTCGAGTTCTTCCTTTTGATTTGATCAAAATGGATACATAGGTTGCCTTTATGATCAAACTAAGGCCTCTAGGTTTAAGTGAGGATAGCTGAGAGGGTATTAGGGCAGGGTTTGGCTGAGCCAAATGTCTTCGAAGGTGTGAAATAGAGTGAAGGGGGAGTGCCCTTTTATAAGATGGGTGAGGGGTACCTTAGGGAAAACTAAAAATATTATTTTATAATAAATTTATATTCGTTTTATAATGGCTCCAAATTGATTTATTTCGAGGATAATGTGGGTATGGGTATAGAAAAATTTAACCAATAGGTTTTAGACAGGTTTGGGTCACTTTATTAACCTTATCTTTTAGTTTTAACTCTTCGTTAATTAGTTTCACATTCACCATCTCTCTTTTTATTTTTATATTATATAGTTAAGAAACACACTATATACTCCCAATCAATCCCAATGTGGTCCATTAATGATACAAATATCCTGATATTAGTCCTTTGACCGAACCTTGGATTTTTAGGAATAGAATATCAATTAATAATATAATATTTGTTTTAAAAAACTCTTTTATGTCAATTTTGATACTATTGGATATTTTGTTTTTCATAAATTCATAAAAGAATTATTACTTAGAAACAATTTCATATAACCAATCATAATATGTAATAGTAACCAATAAAATTATTTTAATTCATAAAATGTCTCAAATTACATTTATTTGGGTATTTATAATATCAGTTATCTTGATCATTCATTAATATGGTAATTACTGCATCATCATTGTGTCATAAATTAATTAATTTATTTAATGTCTAAAAAATTATAAATAAAATACCATAATGTAGTAAATTTTTTTATATTTCTAATTAATATTTATAATCAAATTTATCTTATGTAAAACCCCATATTAAAAATGTTTTTGTTATTAAACATTGATTTTAACTCTTTTAACTCTTCTTTGAATTAAATAATAATAAATGTCCTAATCTAAACCAAGTGGTTCTAAATGATAATATTTTATTCCTAAGTTTGTTTGTGGTCTATATACACATGTCCAATAGACTTAGGACATGTTTTATGGTAATAGTAATATCATTTGTACACTTAATTACCCTATTTACCTTTTTACCGTGGTAAATAAATATAAACATTTACTATTCACAAAAAATTATTTTTATCTTATTGAACCACATTTTATTACTTTATATTAACTGTGTCTCTTGGAGTTTCGAAATTCCACTCACAAAATCGGCAAAACTATGTTTTATGTGAATTTGCAAATTCTCCTGAGAGATGGGTAAAAGACTGTGAAAAGTTCAATAAAAGTTTTATATATCTAAATTTATTATAAACTAACTCCAATGAATTACATTGAACATTTATAGGTAATATGTATCTATTTTGACCAATAAAAAATTTAACTAAAAGAAATAATTAAATAAATAAAAAGAATGTTTTAACCAATAACTCATTGGTTTTCACTATTCATAAAAAATTGAAAGTTTTCAGAAAAATGCCAAAAATTCACCCAAAGCTAATTTTGATATTCTAAATCCAAATATGATTTCTATTTTACCAAATTTAAAATATATAAGTTTATTTAGTTAATGTAAAATTAATTCTCCTTGTCAAAACAAATAGCGTGTTTTTAAGAAACAATAACTATCAAAATATTGACACTTTTTTATGTATAATTTCAATGTGAAATTAATTCCAATCACCAACATTGGACTAAAGGGTAAAACTATAATCTAATTATACTTCCAAAACATTGAAATTTATATTTCATAACTATAAATTATTTTGAATAAAAATATTGTTTTCAGTTAAAATATAGTATTTTTCACTATTCACCCAAATGTAAAAGTCATTAGAAAAACACCAAAAATTTATTGAAACTAAATTATTATGTCCCAATTCTAAAGAAGACGTTTATTTTGTCAAATTTAATATATAAAAGTTTCAAATATTGTATTTAAAAAGGGTTCTCCATTAAAATGAGGTATAATTGAATTATTTGAAAAATAATTCTTTTATCTGAAAAAATGAATTTGTTCTTACATTATGTCTATGAAACTCATAATATGGATTATATAATTATAAGGATTATATATAGTTCAAAATACAGTTAATATTATTCATAACTACTCCTGAACGGCTAGTTTGGTAAGTTGTGTTGCACTTGAACTCGGTGTTGCCTGTAGTGAAATTTATTGAATTACTTTGAAGAAATAACGTACTTTTAAATATTGGGGTGTTACATTTTTCCCCCTTCAATAATTTGAATCCTCGCAATTTGAAATTGTTCTTCGAAAATAAATGGTTGAAAATATAAAATACCTTTGTGGGAAAACCCACAAAAGAAATTGTGTTAATAAAATTTAGTCTTAATAAGAGTTAAAAGGGAAGTGAAAAAGTAACCGCCAAATTATGATCTCGATTAGGAGAACATTGGTGGAAATTAGAGACCCATAATATGAGATAAAGTGAAAATTTTTATAGGGAGTGATTTAGTTCATCAATCATAAAAAATTGTAGAATAGTGGGCCTCAAAGCCACCAATCTATGATGATTTAAAATACCATCGTAAGGTATTAGGATAACACATTTCTAGTTTTAAGATGCCTTACCTAAAGTTTAAGAAATTATTTCTTCATAGAATATGAGAAAAATAAAACATATATATATATATATATATATTTGAAAATTAGAGTTCCATCCTTTAACTAATTTCTACCACAAGCTCATATTTCACTCTAAAAGATAATAGAACTTATAAAAGTATTCTATTTATCTTATTCTTATGGGGTTCAAAAAAAATTGAATTTATAATTCAACTACCAGACCTTATTTTAAAAAAAACATTATTCAATCAAGGACATCATGTGGTCCAGTGGTAGGTGATACACCATTGTCGCCCTTCGGTTACGGGTTCAAGTCTCGTGGCCTTTCTGGACGCGATGAGTTGTCGACCGACCTTCGGGTTGTCCTTTTATGGAAAAAAATAATAATTTTAAACTAAAATTATCCAAAATACTTCCTTCCTAACTCACAGTGAAAAATTTATAAGGATGTTAAACACAATTAAGATCCTTTTTTCCGCATAATAACATATGAACACCTTCATCGTGTATTCTTTTAAAACACTACAATATTCTGATTTACTATAAAACCTTATTCATTACATTCATGATCCTTATTCCTTATAGAATACTAGATATACTACTTATATAAAAAAATGTTGTAAACTCCAACAATGAAAAATCATTAATCAGTTTCAAGGTAGTCAAGAATATCAAATATAATCAACCATCTCTTATTCCAAAATCACTACCTCATTCTCGAGACCATATTAAGGATTACCTTTCCTTCCACCATGTATTTTAACAAATGTGTAGCTCACTATTGAGTAACTTTTCTTAGAACCATATAATCTCAAATCCTCAATAAAATAGTACTTCAGTACAATCCTTATTTATCTCCATAATTCATTAACTAGTATACTATTGATACAACACTCAAATTAAATAACAACATAAGAATACTAGTCATTCCTCTTTATCTGAGGTAGTATCATAACATGATTATAATTCAATAATATCATTTACGGTATACTCTTATGATTGGGACATTAGTTCGCGTAGTGTCCCTACTCCTTGCAGATGAAGCATTGTACATTTGAAAACATTTTCTTACCCTTGAAATTGCGTACTTGGTGTCCTTTTTCTCCACACTTATAAAAACCTCCCATTCCCTTCAAGCATTTACCAAGGTGATTCATTCCACATTTATCACATATTGGAAAATCTTTCATTCCCTTATTCCCTTTATCCATATTTATTTCTACCAACATTTTCATTTCTGGATTCCCTTCAAAGCCATAGGATTCAAGGAATTCTTTACTGATCTTATTAACATGTGATACTATTTATTCATATGATGATAATATGTGGGAGGATATTTCCTTTCTAAATTTTGGCTTAATACCATGAATTATATGACCCTTATTACTCTTTAGATCATTCGTATTTCTGGAGTTCTCATTCCTTCTACTGGGCGCCATTTATAAACAATGGAATACACTAGGTCAGTTTATGAATCGCAATTCATAATTCCATACATGTAAAATACCTTACGTAAATTGAACAGTTTATGGAAATAATCCATAATAACAAAAATGTTTTCTTTGAGGAGGTATATACTCATAAACCCTTCATAGTGGTTTGTTAAGAAAACAAGAATTATCCTAAGAATATCTCATGGGAGTGTCGTAACCAAGAGTGCAGCAAGGGCCATTGTCATGCACTAGTTTATGTTCGAGTCTATCTCAAAGGGGTGTTTTTAGGTTGTACACCTAGGTACATCTATGCCAGAGCCATCTCTACCTGCTCGTATCTAGATAGGGATGTATTTTCTTGGAAAACTCACAAAATCTTTACATTACCAAAATTCTAGTAAGTTCTTCTATACTAATCTTCAATGTCTATCTTACGGTAATGTGCACTAATCATAGTTTATCTAAATCTAGTTTCCAAGTTTTTTGCTAAAATTACTCCGATACCAACTGTAACGCCCTGACCCCAATTACCCAGAGTCGGTGCATTATTTTAATACATTGTCATGATTACAAGGAATCAAGTCTTGAAGGACCGATCGGTTTAGAAGACTTGGAAAACAGATTACATACATGAATGTTACATTACACTTTAAGACATTAAAAACAACATAAATAATCCTTTATTAATACCATTATTCCCTTGGCTTGACCCTGCATATTAATCACAATACACTTCATGGAATCCTGCGAAAAATAAAACATTGAAAGGGGTGAGCTCAAATGCTCAGAAAGGGTAAGCAATACAGCGGAAAAATTCATAAATTAGAATTATCATTTAATGCAATGTATAACTAAAACAAAATCCTTTTAAACATGAAATTCTGAATAATATATAAAAGTAAAATCAAATAATTCCATTTACATATTCACATGGATATTCTACTAGTCAAAAAATCACATGCAATATCACTAACAACTTTCAAGATGAAGGAATGCATAATGCCAGACTATCATAACCATGTAGCCATGGCCTCATGCCATGACTACAAATAATATTTTGTCAAGGCCTCGTGCGAAGACACTAGTTTGTCTCACGAGACCTACCGATACATCAAGGAGCTATAGCGGGCCCCACCCATCACTTACTAAGTCCAATGCATTCCTCATATGAAAAGGTCTAAACATAACATAAACATTCGTATTAAAACTAGAATACGAAATGTCAATACTTTACCCATAAACCATGAATGGTATAAAAATAACACATCCACAGTCAAACATATCACAAAACGTCCAACACGATATGGAATATTTGTATCATGATAAATCATCTTCAAAACAATTTAAAATCCATCAAAGGATGTTGACATAGATGAAAATGATTTTTAAAACTCTTTGAGAGAAATACGTCTTTTTCATGAAAACATTTAAAAGTCACACAACATAGAAAAGAATACATTTAAAGACATTTTTGAATCAAATTTTCTCATACCACTTTGAAACTTTTGAAATTAATTAACATTTTAAAAACATTCATGTCCATATAAATAAATCCTTAAAACCATTTTGAAAACATGGACATTAATGAGAATGATTTAGTAGAATAAATATTTAAAACATTTGAAATGATGTTTTCGTAAAAAACTCCCTAAAAAGAATCCCTTTGAAAACTCTTTCATAAAACACGAACATGGATAATAAATATGTCCCAGTAGATACTTACGTAAAAACAATCTCGGATAATAACGGGATTGTTAAATTAATCCTTACCAATTTGGTAACTTACGAAAAATAAACCCCATGAAAGAGGTATCATAAAATGAATATGTAAATACACATAAATTAAATTTTATTACACTAATAATACAATTATGGGTACTAAAAACACCACACAATAGGTAATAGTGGCAATATGGCATGAATCTCACGGGAATAAGGAGTGAGATGAAAACTCCTTACATTGCACTTTCCTTTAGTCTATGGTACATTTAACCTCCTGTATGAAGATAGTAGTATGTTATTATGGTATAACAGAACTATATTAAAATTAATGATATCATACATGATTAATTTATTAATTTATACTACCCATTTATTAATAATTTACATATTAAATTAACATTTCGGGTAATAATTGATTCCTTTATCATATGTGTTTTAACTTGTTGCTTTTGATTGTATCACATAGATCAAGATTTAAGTAAATCCAGAAAGTAAAACGTGATTTATATATCATATATATTTTGAATATAAATATGTAGAATAGATATATATTTGAAATAAAAAACACCATTTATGGAGACGGTAGTCTGTACGTACGCATAAACGTTGTTTCCGTTTTCATATCATATTGAACAAAAATAAGTGAATAAGATATATGTAAGTACATATGTATATATATATAAATATATATATCTCAAGTATCATTATTATTTCATACATTACATACTTATTAGAAATATATATTTTTATAATCGTCGATGAATGGTGAACGTGGAAATGAATCTCATCGCGTCATGGAGATGGTAATATGTACGTATGAATGAGCGAAAATATAATTCTTTTAAAATATATAATTGGATGGTATATAATATATAAATAATCCTTATCATGTTATATTTATTATTTACATCAAATACACATCATTATTATACCCATCCAAATAATATTTTATTGAATAAAAATTACACCACGATGTGAAATTCTATATGATAAGACCTAACTTTGTAGTGAGTTCTTAGAGTTGTAAAATCATTAATGAGGGTATTTTGGATTCAATTTCATTGAAAATGGTGCAATATCTAACATTTGTTTATTTTTTTCTTTTCTTATATCTACCATTTAAATAAGATGAGTCTTGTAACTATATAATTAGTATGGTGATATATGTTTGTGTATAAAAATTTTAAATATTTCAATTCTAAATTGGTATATTAAACTAATTTTTGGTAAAATAATTTATCGTGTAAATGTATTTAATTTTCATAGGTTTAATGTCCTTTGAAAACCATTGATTTGAGTTTATCAAATGAATGATACATTTTTTATAACTACTGATAAAAATTTCATTTTAAAACTAGATAACGATAGACCAAAAAAATTAATTTTACTATTTTTGATTAAATAATTCATATATAATGGAGGTAATTTATTGAGTCAGTCTATGAAAAATTTTACTATTTATGAAAATTAGTTAGTCAAAATTGTGGTTACATTAGACAAAGTATCCCTATAATTTCATTATAACGCAGTTACATTAGTATAGATCAAGATGCATTGATTCCCTTTACTGTTTCTCTCTTCCAGATTCGTGAAAAAGATCACCTATGATTTTGGTTAATTTTGTGTGATCTAGAATATATATTTTCTTTTTAATTTTATATATGTTTCATAAATATTGATATGGGTTTATTTTAATTATAGGTATAATACTTCTAATTTTTTTAATATTTTTTCTATTTATACGATGATGAATCTATAATGTTCTAATAACTTCCAATAAAACTAATCTAATGAGTATTTTAATAAATATCTTGATTTTGAAATCCTAATGTTTTAAGTGAAACTTTCTCTTTAATTTTTAACAAATATCTCAGTGAACCATAAATCATAAATTAATATAAAATATTATATATTGAACTAGCAATAAATAATCCTCAAATTTTATAATTACTAGTAAACAATTTAACGAAAACTTTTATGTTGACAATTGTTGGGAAAAAATCCCTCAAGGCATCATTGATGCATTTTTGGGTTTGTTATGTTTGGTGAAAAAGTAGGCTATGAGGATTTTTTTGTTAACAAGGTGGGTTTCTAAGTTCAAATTTTTTGAAAAAGAGGCATCCATAATTATCTTTCATGTTCAAGTGATGTTGTTGACAATCCATGATTGATAGAAGAACCTCTACAAAAGAATGGATGATCTGGAGGCGGTATAAAACAAGTAGATACAAGGTGGCACGAAATATTATAGTGTTGTATGAAATATAGTAATGGAGTTTTTCACGCAAGAGGTGTTTCAATATCAAGGTCTCTAAAATTGGAAAAGGCATGAGGTGAGAGAAATATTGTAGCAGTGGGAGAAATATTATGTTGTGGTGAGGATGTTTTTTCGTGGTCAAAGAGGATTACACACTCACGGAAGATTTTTCACATAGATGTCATGTTTTCCTATAAATATGCGGTGACCCCCTCATTCAGAGTATCTCAAGACTAGAATGTATCTGAGATCTAGAGTGTGAAATTGATGTATGCAAGGGAGTTGTGCATATACACAAAGGTTGCACGTAGATGCATTGTTTGTGTGTAAAGGCAAGGTTGGGTATAAAAGAAAGGTGTTTCACATAAAAGAAATTGTTGAACATAAAAGAGGTGTTTCACAAAAAGTTGATTTCACAAGAAAGAAGGGAATTGCATGCATGGCCCAGTTAATGTTGGGCGTAAAAATTGAGGATGCCTGATACACTAGTTGAAAAGTGATATTCATCTGGAAGTGAAAGTTGGACATCAAGAGAGAATCTATCAATAGTTAATGATGTGGATGTCATTATTGATAATGAAGGGACCTACAAGTCTATAAATTGGGAGTGACTACATTAAAATGGATGTGAGAGAAGGATAAAGAATAAGGTGACCATTTCCACCAGCAGTGAGCCAGAGAAAGAGTTAAAGGGAGTGACCATTGGGAATGATGTGAGAAGACCATATCACTTTGTAAGGGTAGTGATCCTGGGCATAGAGGATCTTGCATGAACAACATATTTATTATTGGAACTATCCGTAGTGAAATTGATACAGCTACATATCCCCATTGTTTTAATGTATATACGGAGATAAATATTTGAGTTATAGATGGGTCAACCACTTGATTTCGTAAAATAAATAATAAAAATTGTTGGGGCCCACATATGTTCGATGAGTAACACCAAACTTCTAATAGAGTAATGAGTTAGTAGTTTGGGTCACCCACCATTTATTGGACATTAAATGAAGTCTAATAACCACTGAAATTATGTTTCTATACCACTAGGCTTCTAATCAGGTAGGAATAAACCTAATTGGTTTAAGATCCATATAGTTCTTGGTATTTACCTCATTAAAATCTTTATCAACACTGAATAATATTTATATAGAATTTTTTTGAATAATGTGATACTACAAATTTTTGTTCACTAGTTATTTCTATATGTTTTCTTTTTTGTCAATACATGTTTTTCAGGTGGGTGTTATGGGGGTTATTTTTTCTATTAATGGTTTATTTTTATTATTAGTTACCTTCTTGATATTTTTTTAATAAATATACATATATGTTATAATGATAATTCTTAAAAAAAGAGATGAGTTTTAAATATGTTCTATATTAATATCAAAGACTCATGATATGTGTCTTTCTTGGATGGTATGGGAAATAAAGTTGAGACATGATAAGGTATACCTACAAAGAAAATATTTCTTGTCGAAGATAATAGTTAATTATTTATAATAATTATTATGATGGTTATGATGTGTATATAAGGAACCTATGAGTGGCCATGAGGAGTATTATATTCTATTCGAATGAACAGACTGAATGGTAATAAAAAATGCAACAATTCCACGATACCATATACAAACATAGACCTCTCAAATAGTAACCAAACTGGTGGGATCACATCACATCAGGTACACCTTCTTATAGGCCATAAGATATTGACTAGAAGTGAGGTTTGATGGAAAAAAATCACTAGACTATACCCTTATCCATAAAAAATCATGAAAAATAGAAAAATAATAATAAAAACAATAACCAACCAAATGAAATATATAGAATCAAAATTATAGCTCTGTTCCTACCATGGAACAATAACAATTCATGATATCTTAAAATTAAATATATTGTAAATTAATATGATTTTTTTTTAAAATTTGGGATTTCAGGGGGGTCAATCTTATAACTAAAAGTCCAAAATTAAGAAAAGAAATATACATTAGTTAAGTGGGCCACAAGTACCTACCAGATCACATATCCATACATCATCAGCTGAGCTCATTCTTAAATTGTAAGACCATATCCCTCACAAGTACCAGTAACTATGAGTTCGGAAATGTTACTGAGGTGTTTGAGTAGGTTTGGAGTACAAAACAATATTCTACCACCAACAGTGTCCTTAGTAAATTATAGAAAGTAAAATGCCATATTCTATATGAAATACTTAAAATTAATATAAATAAATATTTTTTGACATCCTGGAATGACCATCATCTGATCCATTATTGGACATAGATTCTTCTGATCGTGATTTAATTAGATTAGGTTCCCATCATTTGAAAACACCATAGATGATAATGATCGATCACCCTTCAACACATAAATCACAATGAATGATTTATCCCCACTAAATAGAATCATTGAATTAGATATCACTATAACATGTCACTAGTGAATGAGGTTTCATTATCACATAACATCCATGAATGAGACAACACCTTAACATATTTTTGGTGTGTGATGTACCATATCTCTATACTCTTATCATATAATTGGTTTCAATCCCAACAATAGTGGAATATAATTGATAACTATGTGAATAATGTGTCACCTCTTGATATAAAATAAGTAAATAGTTTATCACTACCTCAAATCTTCAAAATATACATTACACCACTATATCCCAAACTAATGTGGAAAATGAACCCCCAAAATGTTTTAGGTGAATTATGTACCACCAACACACATCTCACATTGATCATGGACCTCCAATATATCTTAGGACAGATATATACAAGCAATACAACCACTATATTAATAGTTTACTATAAACATAATACCAGTCCACTGATTACTATGTCCATCATATCACTAAACCAACATTATTTGTCAAAAACTCATCACATGTACACAACAACATAAAATAAATAATAACATATCAATTTAGTCATTTTAGTGAATTCCACATCATTTGAAAACCATAATGGATGAATTATTTAGCATCTATAATTAATTATAAAAATTTATCTTGATATTCCTAAACCACTCATCATGTATGTGAATATGATCATAAGGATTTTATCTCACTCAAGGATTGCATAATGGTCAAATAACCACTATCTTGACATATTTTTATGTTCTCCCCAATTAGGGATATTTTTGGACACATCATTGTGTTCCTAATCCCATAATATATGAAATTACACTTTATAGGATTTTGAGATATATTTCAATAATAATATTTACCAGGTTTCTATTTGTAGGTATCATAGGTAATGTTACCCAACTCTCCTAGGAAAACTCATTGGTTTATTGGTTCCAATCCATAAAATAATAAGTAAATGAAAAAAGTGGAAAAAATTTAATGGAATGGTTACAATTTTGGTTAATTGTAGTTTTATACCACATAAACCTTTCTTTTTAAAACCCATTGAGGAAGATAAGGACCACTTACATCAGCATGGTAGTTTCAACCCTATTTAATATCTTTAGTAATTAAAAGTCTATTTTTAGAAATCAATAAATATATAATAACCCCCCCCCCCCAATTAGGAAATAAATTATAAGAGATGAAATAATATTAGGGGAAATATGGAAATGGAAAAGATACAAGGGATATATATTTCCAGAACACTACCATGTAATAGATAATACATTATACCGAGTTTCAAGGGAGATGATCTACCATGTAGAAGGGGAGAATAGATAGATAGAGGGTTAGAGGGGAAATGAAAGTAAGATAGTGGTAGTATTTTATATTTTCTAAAATTAAAATAATTTTATTAATTTTTTTGATAAAATTAATAAAAACTCTAGGTACCCACCATGTACCTACATACCCTCCCTTGGGTACTCATTACGAGTAAAACTAATGTTATGTCTCCCTCGTAGATCCCCACACTCAACATAATGATTCATTGGCTACCTGATACTGGACCACATGTTAAATGGTGGATTTTATCATCAAATAATATGTCCCAAACCAGGGTTAATTTTCAAATAACATACCCCTATACATTCCTCCAAAACCATTAATACCCAAAAAACACCAAATATATATACGGTTTTTTTAGAATTAGATTCAGTTAATACATAAAAAATAAATGGGGTGTTACAACCTATTCCAGAATTAATATATTTTCTTATAGGTTCATCACGAAGGCCCTAAAATGAACAGATCTATCCACTTTTCATGCATATTTGGCCATCACTCGCATATTCCTTCCAAGACAAGAATGTGAAGCATTGCATGTATATTAGATGGTCTTTATTTCTTATAAGTAACTTATTCCGTTGATCTGTGATATTATCTAATAAAACATAAAATTTTATATCTAAATTTATATCAACATCATCAATTTTGATCACCTGATGAGGTTCAAGACAGTATCTTGGAATAAATGACACATGAAATAATTCATTCATATCATTTTGTCTCTAAGGAATTTCCCATCGATATTGAATGGTACTAACATTCTTTATAACATCAAACAACCCAATGAACCTAGACCTTAACATTCCTATTCCCTATATATTGTTTTTTCCGAAGAGAGGTGACACCTACGAGAATGCATGGTTACCCATATCAAACACTAATTGGTGGAATCACTAGCCAATAAAAGAATTATTCTTCTCTAATAAATTACTATATAGTTCTGGTTCATGTAAATATAATAATGTTTCTCCATCATAATATTCATCCAAATAATAGAAGATTTCCATTATATATTAGGTAAGGAACATTAACCAAACTATGAGTGTCCATAGATGCTTCTAGTAGTGCTAGAATTGGTCAACACACCCATCATTTGAACACAAATCAGAAGTGAAGGATCTATCACAAATTATCTCATAAGTCACAATGAATACTGTGTGACCACTAAAAAAATTTAATGAGATGGCACTATAACAGACCATTAGTGAATGAGGTATATTTTTCACATTATATAAATTAATAATACATCACCATCACCATGTTTTTGTGGACTATATACCTACTCAAGGTACTCTTAGTAAATAATATCTCACAATCCCAACAACAGTGTAAAATAATTGGTTACATTATTAATAATTTATCACCTCTAAAAAATATAAGTGAATAATTTATCCCTAGAGAACATTATCTATGTTCACATTATAATACTAAATCAAAATCTTCAGTGGGAAAAGAACCACCAGTAAATATATAGGTGAATGATATACCACAGAAACACATATTAGGTTAATGATATACCACCAATATAACTCAAGATAGATATAACCCACCAGTAAAACCAATAATATAATCAAGGCACCATCAACATAACACCATACCACCAATTAGGGAGGTCATAACTTCACTAAACTAACATGATGGGTTAATGATTTATTATAAGTGGAAAAAACAATGTAAAATGAATAATAAATAATTAATTTAAAATTTTATGTGAATGTCACATAATCTAAAATACATTAAGTGTAAATTACTGTTCATCTATATTGACTTAAAAAAATTATCTCAATATTTTTAACCACACATCATGTAATGAATTATTATCATAAGGAATACATATTTCCCAAGGCTTATGTTGAGGTTAAAAACCCACAATCTTAACCTATTATTAGGTTGTCCCCCATTAAGGGATATTTCAGGATTCATAACTAGTTTCCTTAGGTTAATACGTAATCAATTTAACTTCTTTAGTTTTTTGAGGTTCATTTCTATAAAAATGTTTATGAGGTGGATGGTCATATGTGACCATGGTAATGTTTCACAACACTCATTGGAAACGTCAATGATTTATTGGTTCTTATTCAGATTATAATATGTCAAGGAAAAAAATTGAATACAATTTAAGGGAATCAGAATAGGGTTAGTGCTTTGTAATTTCATGTAGTAGGAATCATAATAGGGTTGGTTCTTTGTAATTTCATGTCGTAGGAATCAAAATAGGGTTAGTGCTTTGTAATTTCATACAGTAGACACCATGATTTCAAACCACAATGAAAATGATAAGGACCACAATCATCATCTTAAAAAATTATTTCTAATAGAATATCATCTGTCAGTTTGTCACAAACCAGCCCGGGTCGAACCTGAACCGGTCACCCGAGCCGGTCCGCGGCAAGTCCCGAGGGGCGTTCCCGACCCCCCCCCCCCCCCCCCCCCGGGATGGCAACCAGTGTCGGGCACTAAAAATTGATCGTTGGGAACGATTTCAGCCCAAACAAAAGTAAATAGGACAGAACGAATAAACACTAACAGCGGAAAAGAAATAAAATCCACATGACCACGTACCTCCGTGTGACCTCTCAGGTCACCACCCAACTAGAGAGAAAACTCACTCCAACCCTGAGCGACTCAAAACAGAAGACCTGAGCAAGGGAAGACCTGCAACTGAAATGATAATATAGGCGTGAGCATTAAAATGCCCAGTAGGTAAGCCAATTTAAACCACTGAATCCAAATGTTTCCTTTCCCAAGAAATCCGTTGACACAGGTTTGAAAAATACAACTATAAAAATAGATTTTTCACATTTAAAAATAAACATGTTTTCCCCCATTTGAAAAACCAACGCACACTATAAATCACTTTCAAAACCATTTCAGGTTTTTATAAACAAAACCAAATATAGATAATACTACGACTGTGCTAAAAAGGAACAAGTAAACAGTACAGGGTGAAAGCAAACCAGTGAAACAAGAAGTAAACAAGCGATGCATGATGCAAGTAGTGGGAAAAAAAGGACACAAGTAACGATATGAGCTGTAAAGAAGAACTGCAAGTAAACAATCAAGGAAGCAAGTAACCATGTGTGATCCTAAACATCTCTAGAAAACCCCTGCACGTACTCGGGTTCAGACTACCTGCCGGTGTGGTACTCCATAGTCAATAACCAACTAGCCGCCCTAATATCCAACCAGTGGCACATCCCTCCTGGCCTGTCCACAACTCCAGGGGGTACTAACCCGTCTAATCAGGGTTAGAAAGCAACCGTCACTCGATGATCTACAAGACGCCCAAGAACCCATGGTGGTTTTAGTAACACTGTGTAAGTGGGAGGCCCACGCACGCGTGACTCATCTCACCGCACTTGCCAACCCCTTACACGGACATCGCTACACGACAACCCTCGAAGGGAAGTCCCCCTGTAGAGATGCCCTCACAAGTACGTATATATATATATATGTATATGTATAATCACTTCACAATTAATAAAGTGCCAAACAGGCCTTCAAGTCATTTAATTATCAAAACCACTTTATAAAAATACCTGAAGTCGCCAAGCGAGCACTCAGTTTTTACAAAATCCAATGACTTCACACGAACATTTCACAATATCTTTTTCAAAAACTCAAGCGTTGCTTTTGTATTAAATAAAAGGCCAAACGGGCATATTTTCGTAGATTTCTTTTTATACCAGTTTGATGTGTCTCATGAAGAGGAGAAAACATTTTGAAACCAAGAACCATATAGAAAAGTCAAGATTTCGAGAAAATAAAAATAAACAAAAACAAAAATAAATGGTAACAATTTGAAACACCATCTTCATTTGAGGGAACATCCATGTGTGCACCTGGTGCACCCATGGATGTGTCAACATCCAATGGTGCGTCAAACCTGCATAGGGTCACGACAACATTTCCAAATAATACTAAATTTCATAAAACTAACCAGCACGGGATAATAAGATCCAATAATGATTCATTCTTTACAAAAAGGAAACACCACTCAAGACAACCAATGGTAACATAAGAGAACACAAGCATTTAGTTCCACGTTAGCTGGCAACGCCTAAACAGGTGCACTATATAAAAAAAATAAAAAGTGCAGGACAATATCCGGTGCACAACTACCTTGGCATAAAATATAATTGCTTCAAACTTAACTTTCGAATAAAAACTATAGATTTTTAAAACACCAAAATAAGCCGCCCAAGGATATCAGAAACACACGAATCATGGAATAAAATTTATTTAAAACAATTCTAGCATCAGCAGAGTACCTCGGAAAGGAAACAGTTGAGTTCGCCTACCTCAAACATAGAGCGGACGCGACGAAACTCCAACGAACGTAGGACAAACCCCTGCGGACTAACTGCGTATGCTGAACAGTGGAAAAAGGTACATGTCAGTCAACCCGCGACAGGAAAGGATTAATTCAAATTAAATAAAAACACTAAGATGGAATAAAGGAAAAATAAACAAATTAATTAATTAATTAATTAATTTATAAACAAATAAGCAAGTAAATAAATATATAAATAAAAAAAATAAATAAATAAATAACTAATTAACAAAATACTTAAATGAACAAATAAATAAATAAATAAATAAATAAAAAATACATAAATGAATAAATAAGTAAGTAATTAAATAATTAATTAACAAATACTTAAAGTAATAAATAAATAAAGAACAAAATAAATAAATGAATAAATAATTAACAAACACTGAAACGAACAAATAAATAAATAATTAAATGAATAAATAAACTAATTAATTAATAAAAAACTACTTAAATGAATAGAATAAATAAAAAGAATAAATGGATAAAATAATACTCAAATCAATAAGTAAATAAAATAAAATTAGATCATACCGGAGGTAGTGAAGGGGAGGGAGGTTGGGACAGCCGATAGGCGCGGCGGCGGGAGAAGGGGGCGGCGGTGGTCGGCTGGGATGAGGCAGGGACCGGTGGACTCACGGTGCGGTGGATGAAAATAGGGGCGGGGATACGGAAAGGGGAGCAGGCGAGACGTCGGGCGAAGGGGAAACGGGGAGACGAGAGAGCAGGGAGGGGCGTGGCCGGGCGTGGTGTGCGGGGTTGGCGCAAGTCGGAGGAGAGGAGACGCGGGGATGTAGGACGGTGAGGCTGGTCGGGACTGCTGCTGGGTGCGGTGGTGGACGGAAGGGGAAGGCGGAGGCCGGGGGTCGCGCGGAGGGGCTGGCGACACCGGGACGGGGAGCGCCGGACGTGGCCGGTGCCGGGGAGCTGAGACGGAGAGAGGGAGAGCTGGAGGGCGGCGCGGCGTGCGACTGGAGGAGCGCGGTGGGTCTGCGAGCGCTGGCGCGGAGGAGAGGCGGAGAGCAGCGAACGAGGTGGGGGGAGTTGGCCGCCGTAGATGATGGAGAAAGAGAGAAAAAAGAAAAAAAAAGAAAAGAAGGGTGGCGGCTTGGGCAGAAGGGAAGGAAGCGGGGGAGGGGGTAGATTAGGGTTAGAATTAGGTTTTAAAAATATATATATATATATATATATGAAATAAAATCCTGATAATAATTATAATAATAAAACTTTATAAAGATAATAATAATTATAAAATTTACAATAATAATAATAATAACAAACATAATAAATAAAATAATAATGATAATAAAATAATTTAACAATACTAATTATATTAACTATGAACATAAAGTAGAAGTTAAAATTTAACCGCCGGGCGAACATGTGGTCACCCGGGCCGAACGCACCGCCACCGCTAACGATGCGGTGACCGCGCACCGACGCGAAACCTGCCAACACAAATAAAATTAGAAAAAAATTCAAACTGGGACCAAGAATGGAGAAAAAATTACGGACGTCCGCAGTCAGGGTGTGACAATTCTCCCCACCACAGACACTTTCTGCCCCCAGAAAGTCACCAGGCCAAAAGTCATCCAAAATCCAAGTCCATGCCCAAACAGAACTAAAGGAACTGAAGAAAACTGAGATTCTCGGGGATGACCTTACTCTACATAGGTCACACCCGACCGATTCAAGAGAAAACTGAGGTCTGAGGTTGAGGGGAGAACACAAAGTGTTTCTCCCCACCACAAGAGCTCAACTTGTGCAGGAAAGCTGACCATCTAAATAGACAACCCTAGGAAAGGGGGGGGGGTCGACGCTGGAACTCCCAACCAATTCAAACCAACTCTTATAGCACGATTACTACAACACCTTCGTCCAGACATTGAATCCTCAACTAGAGTCAACAACCTTCAATACTAGGGGAAACCCACGAAAACCCTAAACCAAAACATCGATTCGGAAACAGGGCCCACTTAAATCCACGAAACATAACCACATCTGACGAGCATTGCTAAACAAAGGTCAACCCACTGAAGATTCAAACACACTTTTACGAAACGCATACGATTCAGAAACAACACATCCACATAATCCAGACTACTTGGATTGTAATAGAACAAGTCCATGATAACCCCATGGTAAAACAATGAACGTACAATAACGTCAAGACTTAACAGCAGAAAAACAAGTACTAAAAGATCTTAATTGTTCCACTGCTAACACGGGACACAAAACCTGGACCAAGGCTTCACACCCCTGGGAACTCCTGACTGCGCGCGAGCTTCACCCCAAGACCTGAGGCTGGGGCTCTGATGGCTGAAGCATCTTCTGCCTCACAGTCAGGTACTGAAATTCTCCAATCACAGCTTCCTCTTCAAGCGACGCTTCTTGCAAAACTTCTCCAGATGACCTAGACAACTGCAGCGATGACACGTCTTCGGAGGGTTGCAACAGGACGACTTTAAATGCTCGAAACGACCACACAGATAGCATACCATTGAATGATCTGATGAACTGGAAGCTGAGACCAAAGGGGATAACTCCTTAGGAACAAGTATCTCTGGCGCCTTTTTCTCACCAGAGGGGGAACTCTTACGAACAACAACAGGGGACGCTGAAGTATTAACCACCCGCACACCAGAAACTAACTCAGCCAAGAAAGCTTCCTCCACCAGCTTCTCGAAACAAAGGTCTTTATAAGGGAGGACTCGCTCCTTGATCTCTGGACGAAGACCCCCAGTGAAAAGAGAGACCTTCATGAACTCATGCGACACTACCTCTGGAGAAAAGGGAATCAGTTCCTTGAAATGGCCAACATATGCCTTCACCGTCCGTTGACCTTGTTGAATATGCACAAGCTCTCCCTTTTTCTACAGCTTCACTCCCTCAGGTACAAACCATTGGATGAAAACGACCTTAAAGACATCCCAGGTCATTTCATCTTGAGTTGATGATGGGGTAACCTTCTTCCACTGGTCCAGAGCTGGACCCTCAAACAACTCCATAATTGCATGAACCTTAACACTATCGGGAGTTCCCAACGTTCTAAAGACACGCTCCACTTCCTCGAGCCATTTCACTGCTTCTAACGGACCCTGATCACCATGGAGAATAGGCAGAGTCTGAGGAGGACCAAAATCTGGGCATGACCTATCAGAATCTTTAGGGACCTTTCTGGGCGGCATTTCCTAAGCGACATATAAAACACAAGGCCAAAACCAACATCAAATCGAAGCAACATCAATAAAAGCGCCTTCATCAAAAACAGTCAGCACAAGGGCCAATCAAATACAACACAACCCAAAATAAAATCTCCTCTTTAAAATTCCCTTTTCATTTTTGATGTCAAAACCACCCTTTTTCAAGATCACTTTCCAAAACAAATCCACTTTCAAACCAAAAACTTTCCAAAACTGTTTCCCCTTTAAAACCAATTTAGAAAACAAAGTCAAGCGTTAAATTTCAAACACACCCAGGTACTCCCATGACCTATTGCACATGCCTTTGTCCACATTTCATTCATATGTGCATCAACACACACTTTCCATGCATTCTCACACGTGCAAACGTTCATAAAGAGGAACCGAGGATTCAACCCAAATCATTCTTAACCAATTCCATGAAAACAACAGATTTCCAAATCAAGAGATTTTAGTTTTAAAACCCATTTCATATATTTAAATTCCTTTAAAAGAAACCAGTCCAATCTTTCAAAAACCTTTTTCATTTCCAACAATGTACTTACACAGACCAAAACAAAAGCAGGATCCAAATTTGCATCAATCACTGAAATGAGGGACCAGTAGTCACACTCAACCTAGCGACATGGTAGTGAGCCATGTCCCATGTCCTCGTCGACCACTAGGAGGAATCCAAACCGTGTACTCAGACTCCGCATGGGTCACTACTCCAGGTGAAGTCACAAAGTAACGTCGGCTTGCCTCCGTTGTCATCTCTCAATCCAAGACAAACCAGAAAAGACAAGGACACAATTCCCGAACTACCCTTGGTAACTCGAGGATCAGTGCGAGCAAGAGTTCGCGACGCTCTTCCCGTACTTACCCCTCGAGTTCCGACAGTCCTAATCTCCTTCTACCGGATAACCCAAATAACAAGAACCTCCTCTGATAAAATTTTGTCACAAACCAGCCCGGGTCGAACCTGAACCGGTCACCCGAGCCGGTCCGCGGAAAGTCCCGAGGGGTGTTCCCGATCCCCCCTGGGATGGCAACCAGTGCCGGGCACTAAAAATTGATCGTTGGGAACGATTTCAGCCCAAACAAAAGTAAATAGGACAGAACGAATAAACACTAACAGCGGAAAAGAAATAAAAGCCACATGACCACGTACCTTCGTGTGACCTCTCAGGTCACCACCCAACTAGAGAGCAACCTCACTCCAACATTGAGCGACTCAAAACAGAAGACCTGAGCAAGGGAAGACCTGCAACTGAAATGATAATATAGGCGTGAGCATTAAAATGCCCAGTAGGTAAGCCAATGTAAACCACTGAATCCAAATGTTTCCTTTCCCAAGCAATCCGTTGACACAGGTTTGAAAAATACAACTATAAAAATAGATTTTTCACATTTAAAAATAAACATGTTTTCCCCCATTTGAAAAACCAACGCACACTATAAATCACTTTCAAAACCATTTCATGTTTTTATAAACAAAACCAAATACAGATAATACTACGACTGTGCTAAAAAGGAAAAAGTAAACAGTACAGGGTGAAAGAAAACCAGTGAAACAGGAAGTAAACAAGCGATGCATGATGCAAGTAGTGGAAAAAAAAGGACACAAGTAACGATATGAGATGTAAATAAGAACTGCAAGTAAACAATCAAGTAATCAAGTAACCATGGGTGATCCTAAACATCCCTAGAAAACCCATGGATGTACTCGGGTTCAGACTACCTGCCGGCGTGGTACTCCATAGTCAATAACCAACTGGCCGCCCTAATAGCCAACCAGTGGCACATCCCTCCTGGCATGTCCACAACTCCAGGGGGTACTAACCCGTCTAATCAGGGTTAGCAAGCAACCGTCACTCGATGATCTACAAAACGCCCAAGAACCCATGGTGGTTTTAGTAACACTGTGTAAGTGGGAGGCCCACGCACGCGTGACTCATCTCACCGCACTTGCCAACCCCTTACACGGACATCGCTACACGACAACCCTTGAAGGGAAGTCCCCCTGTAGAGATACCCTCACAAGTACATATATATATATGTATATGTATAATCACTTCACAATTAATAAAGTGCCAACCGGGCCTTCACGTCATTGAATTATCAAAACCAATTTATAAAAATACCTAAAGTCGCCAAGCGAGCACTCAGTTTTTACAAAATCAAATGACTTCACACGAACATTTCACAATATCTATTTCAAAAACTCAAGCGCTGCTTTTGTATTAAATAAAAGGCCAAACGGGCATCTTTTCTTAGATTTCTTTTTATACCAGTTCGATGTGTCTCATGAAGAGGCGAAAACATTTTGAAACCAAGAACCATTTAGAAAAGTCAAGATTTCGAGAAAATAAAAATAAACAAAAACAAAAATAAATGGTAACAATTTGAAACACCATCTTCATTTGAGGGCACATCCATGTGTGCACCTGGTGCACCCATGGATGTGTCAACATCCAATGGTGCGTCAAACCTGTATAGGGGCATGACAAAATTTCCAAATAATACTAAATTTCATAAAACTAACCAGCACAGTATAATAAGATCCAAGAATGATTCTTTCTTTACAAAAAGGAAACACCGCTCAAGACAACCAATGGTAACATAAGAGAACACAGGAATTTAGTTCCACGTTAGCTGGAAACGCCTAAACAGGTGCACTATATAAAAAAAATAAAAAGTGGAGGACAATATCTGGTGCACAACTACCTTGGCATAAAATATAATTGCTTCAAACTTAACTTTCGAATAAAAACTATAGATTTTTAAAACACCAAAATAAGCCACGCAAGGATATCAGAAACACGCGAATCATGCAATAAAATTTATTTAAAACAATTCTAGCATCAGCAGAGTACCTCGGAAAGGAAACGGTTGAGTTAGCCTACCTCAAACATAGAGCGGACGCGACGAAACTCCAACGAACGTAGGACAAACCCCTGCGGGCTAACTGTGTATGCTGAACAGCGGAAAAAGGTACATGTCACTCAACCCGCGACAGGAAAGGATTAATTCAAATTAAATAAAAACACTAAGATGGAATAAAAGAAAAATAAACAAATGAATAAATTATTTAATTAATTTATAATCAAATAAGCAAGTAAATAAATATATAAATAAAAAATAAATAAATAAATAACTAATTAACAAAATACTTGAATGAACAAATAATTAAATAAATAAAAAAAATACATAAATGAATAAATAAGTAAATAATTAAATAAATAATTAACAAATACTTAAAGTAATAAATAAATAAAGAACAAAATAAATAAATGAATAAATAATTAACAAACACTGAAATGAACAAATAAATAATTAATTAAATGAATAAATAAACTAATTAATTAATAGACAACTACTTAAATGAATAGAATAAATAAAAAGAATAAATGAATAAAATAATACTCAAATCAATAAGTAAATAAAATAAAATTAGATCATACCGGAGGTAGTGAAGGGGAGGGAGGCTGGGACAGCCGATAGGCGCGGCGGCGGGAGAAGGGGGCGGCGGTGGTCGGCTAGGATTAGGCGGGGACCGGTGGACTCACGGTGCGGTGGATGAAAATAGGGCCGGGGATACGGAAAGGGGAGCAGGCGAGACGTCGGGCGAAGGGGAAACGGGGAGACGGGAGAGCAGGGAGGGGCGTGGCCGGGCGTGGTGCGCGGGGTTGGCGCAAGTCGGAGGAGAGGAGACGTGGGGATGCAGGACGGTGAGGCTGGTCGGGACTGCTGCTGGGTGCGGTGGTGGACGGAAGGGGAAGGCGGAGGCCGGGAGTCGCGCGGAGGGGCTGGCGACACCGGGATGGGGAGCGCCGGACGAGGCTGGTGCAGGGGAGCTGGGACGGAGAGAGGGAGAGCAGGAGGGCGGCGCGGCGTGCGACTGGAGGAGCGCGGTGGGTCTGCGGGCGCTGACGCGGAGGAGAGGCGGAGAGTAGCGAACGAGGTGGGGGGAGTTGGCCGCCGTAGATGATGGAGAAAGAGAGAAAAAAGAAAAAAAAGAAAGAAGAGTGGCGGCTTGGGCAGAAGGGAAGGAAGAGGGGGAGGGGGTAGATTAGGGATAGAATTAGGGTTTAAAAATATATATATATATAAATGAAATAAAATCCTGATAATAATTATAATAATAAAACTTTATAAAGATAATAATAATTATAAAATTTACAATAATAATAATAATAACAAACTTAATAAATAAAATAATAATGATAATAAAATAATTTAACAATACTAATTATATTAACTATGAACATAAAGTAGAAGTTAAAATTTAACCGCCGGGCGAACATGTGGTCACCCGGGCCGAACGCACCACCACCGCTAACGATGCGGTGACCACGCACCGACGCGAAACCTGCCAACACAAATAAAATTAGAAAAAAATTCAAACTGGGACCAAAATGGAGAAAAAATTACGGACGTCTGCAGTCAGGGTGTGACACAGTTTATCATTAATTTGTTAAAATCCAGAATCCTAGAATAAACCATCAAATTAGGTAATAAAAAAATTGGATAAAATAAATGGGGTCAAATAGGGAAATAGACATAAAATTATGGATTGAAATATCAACAACACTCCCTGGAGTAGAATAAATTCTAAATCAAATTTGAATGGATATCATCTACCACTTTAAAGGAGATAATAAAGAGACACGGAGAGAGAGGTGATGTAAATATAGCATTAAAAAATATGAGGGAGAGAGAGAGAGAATTTGATGATTTATAAAATTTTAATAATTAAAAATTATTAAATTAAAAACTAAATAAAACCTTCGTGTAACCCTCGGGAACCTATTTCCCCCCCTTGAACTCATTCTAGGGGCCCTGGCCCTATGATGTGACCCATAGAACCATCCACTCTAACTAGTGGCCCAATGGTTACCCAAAACCAGATCACTAGGTACACATTGTATTTCATCATCATGGAATATGTCCCAATCCTAGGTGAATTTACTCATAACATAGACCTCTCTAACACATTTAATATCACAAAAACAAAAAAAAATATACCTTTTTCAGGAAAATGATGTTAAATTCATTCATAAAAATTAAATGGGGTGTTACACCGTACTCTAGAAATAATAGCTTATCTCATATATTCATCACTAAGTCCCTTTAGTGAGAAACTCTAAACACTTTTCTTACATATTGTAATCTCACTCCCATATCATCACCTGGACATCCAAGTGATGAAATACATGGATATCAGTGGGACTTCCATTAAAATAAGTATCATCTCAATCCACTCCATGATAAGAATTGATAATTCCCAAAAATATTTATTATACATTATATCAAAATAATCAATGTCTATCACATGGTAAGTTTTAATATGGTATTTTAGATGTTAAGATATGTGAAATAAGTAATTGATATCACTGGGTATATGTGCAACATCAAATACATATACCTTGGTATTGATCCAATTGATAACTTAAATCAATCGGATGAGCATTGACCCTATATTTCTAAATCTAGGAATATGAATATACCCAAAGATAATGGGAAACCACCACAATACTTGGTTCCCCGTCTCAAAATCAAAAGGACATCATTACTAGTCAACATAATATCATTTTCTACTTTGATAAATCCCTAACTACTTATTGGGAATTTGAATATGATATATTGTCTCAAAGACAAGGTTCATCCAAATAATAGAAGGCCCCCTTACCTCTACCCTATATAGAGGTGATTGGGATAATATTCTATATAAGGACTCAAAAGGTTCTATATAAAAAGACTCTTTCATTGTAAATACCATCATGAAGTACATTAAAAAGTTCTTTCACTACCTATTAGCATTAATAAAAGGATAAATAAGTCTTGTATTTCACTAATGCACAACATTCAACCAATAAATGGTGAGGCATCATCATATAAACCATGATATGTTCTTTTTAATCATAGACCACTAATATATCATTTTTATTTCCTAGTTTGTCTTGACTAAACCCAACTAAATATCGTATCTCAAGGAATGTGAGACCCTTATCAGATCCTTATTCATATAGGCATAGACCACAACTCGACCATGAATGTAAATACTCTCATCAACGTGCATGGACAAATTTTTCCAAGGAACCAACTATATATAATTTTCATTATAGATAAATAATTTATCCTTGAAAACAAACTCTATTTAATTATCCAAATTATTTCATATTTAATACCCAATGATTCTAGTATTTCTCTTCAATGATATTTTTGAACATGGGGGTGCATCTTAGTGAAGAATCTCAAACCCTACAACTAGCCACTAGCCACTGAAACTACTAGCTACTCAGTATTCTCACATACCATGTTGAACATGGAATTCCCCTTCTTAATAGTGTATACTCTGTCAAAATCAAATGACCATAGTTACTCAACCCACCTCATATTCTATAGATTTAGTTTATATTGAATGAGGATACACATTAAATTATTATAGATGATATACACTATAAACTTCCCTCCCACAATGTTTTGGTGCTAACATCTCATCCCATACACTAATAATGTCATAAATAGGTCATGAATTTGGATTTTTTGTTCATAAAAACGCTACTAAATAGACCCATAAGTGACTACTCGCTATCCAATATCAGAACTACCCCAGACATGACTCCTAAAATATCATAATATAATGTATAAACATTATATGAATCATTTAAGGATTGGAAAGACATGGACCCCAACAACCCATTATACTCCGAGAAGGATATCTTATAATAATATGAGATAAACTCCACCCCTTTCTTGATTAGATCCATCATCAATGCATAAATATGGCTAAACTCTTCTAGAAACATCTAGTAGTAACCTTCCGAACCCAATAAACATAGAATCTAAAATAAATAATTAGGAAAATAGAATGAAATATGATCTTCAAAATTTCTAGGGACTATGTGTATTCCTACCGTATATATTAGGTTCCCTAATAGGTGGGGAATATTGATATGGAAATGAAACATAAATATATTTTCTACATTCGATGATCCCATAGGGTAGTCTAGATGATATCTAGATTGATACCACGGTCCTCTTATTAATATAATTTTTCCATATTCTCATTAAGGAAGAAGACCATGAAAGAATTCATATATGAATGAAATATCTTATTCATCATGTCCATAATCATAGTTTGTGTGTTTTTTTATCGCAAAAGGCCTAAAGAGATACTTTTATAGGCCATACATTCTCCAGAATGTAGAATGAAAAATATTAGAATGTCTCACACAAGACAAATGAGAACCTACATCAATTAAATCTTTCAAAACAACTTTGAACATATCATTTGATCAAATAGTTCGTAACTATGACTAATATTATATAGGTTCTTAACAATCACCTTTTATAACATTTGGTAATTCACATATAGTCACAATGATCTATCCACCTTAACGGTGAATAAAACCATATCACACTAAAAGAATTTTCCCAAGTGAATAACCCCCTTCATACCCAGATCCTATATATGATAAATTAGCTATAAATGATCTATATTATCAATAATATAATGTGTAATGAATATGGGATCCATACCTAGAATAAGATCGATCAGGAACTTGATCTACCACCCCTACCCTACCATATCTCAGGTAGAAACCCCAATCAATCCTCAGGGGAACTCTACCTAAAACTATTTTATGAGACATGAAAGGATATTCTAAAATGTATTTTCCAAATAACTAAATTAAATAAAATAACACTTGGATATGATCACCACCATATACTAATGTCTAGTTCTTCAGTGGATTGCCATCAAATCCTTCTCTAAAATACTGTTTTGGAAGACACTCATTGGGGATGAGAATGATACTATTTAATTGTAGTAGTTTATATGTGATTGATATTCAGTCAATTAATCCATCACATGTATCACATAGAAAAATGAATGTTTATCATGGTGAAATACGAAATAATATAAACCCACTTTTCCTGATAACATGTTAAAAAAGTTTCTGGATACCGTTTGATTGGACCCTTAAGTTAGTATCAATGGATAACAGCATGTATAGATATCCTATAATATGTATTACATTTTTAGAAATATGGTTACATATTAACAAGTCTAACACACTTGTATCCAAAAAAATTAATGCTAGAGTTTATTCCCAAAGAAAATAACATTGAACAAAAAATGGTTGCTCACTTTTATCAGGAAGATAATGATCAATAGTGTAAAATATTCTCAAACCCCTACAATGATCACCTATAACCTAATTTCAAACATATTTATCACCCTCCCTGAAATTCAACACCTTAACTAGGTATCCATGTCCTTTTCTCGGGCCTAAACTACCCAATTAATCCTAACTACTGTATTTTGAAGGATTTGCAAGCCTTAATTCATAACTTATTGTTTATATATAACCTCATATAACAGTTAATCCTGGAGAAATGCCAAAAATATATATAAATGACCCATATCTCTATAAGAAATAAACTATTTTGGTTTATTATCAATGTTAAAATAAATATTAATTGGTTATTTATTCTATTAACACTCAACCTAGGCTCATCCTATCATAGATAGAAATAAATCCCTGCCCTAATATGCATATCTATGGAAAACGTGGAAATAATCATTTTACTATTCATCCTGCTACCTGATGAACCACCCTTGGTATAGAAAAATAAAACATACTTCTATAATGATATACAATCAGCTAGGTTCCTCTTTTTAATGAGGGATTGATTCACTACTTCTGATAATGGTGTCTAGAAAAAAATCACAAGTAATCAAATAGAGTCTCTTAGGCCATCCTCAAAGAAGCTGACCCCAACCATCACATTCCCTACCAATATAAATGAAAACAATGGAAAATCAATAAATCACATGATTTGATACATATAAGAATTTAGATGTTGGTGAATAACATGAAATCCATAGTTCAATCTTCTCTCATATGTCAGGGAAAAAGTTCTAAAATTAATATTATTAAAAAACATTCCATAACAACCCAATATGCGGGAAATCAATAACCAGAACAGCCAACAAGTGCTTAGATAGTATGGAAAAATATGTAAACTTATATTAACACTATCATCATATGGTGTCTCAATATAATAGAAGATGATATACATAGACTCTATCCAATACCCAGAATCAATTTTTACAGCCTATCTCTAAATGACAGATAGATGTTGTAACTAGAACACCTGAGAAAAGTTTGATATTGATATCCAAGATATGGATTTCTAAAGTCCCATGGACTAAATAACCATGGTAAATCTCTCTCATAGATTCTAATTAATATAAGGGGAAATAACAATTGATTTCTCTAAATACACTATAAATGGGTCATACTCATATAAATCTTCCTTATGCTCAACTAGAGGTTTCCAAAATGGAATATCACTATAATGATAATAAAACAATGTGTAACATATTTATATCATATATTATGATATCGTAGATTAGGGAAATCAGTAATTGGAAACACGCACTACTAAATTAATTACGCACACAAAGATATAAGGCCCTCATGAATTTCAACTCAATTATATCATGAAATATCCATTATTTTGTAAGCTATAATTTCATATAAATCTATATGAATAATAATTTTATATAAAAACAATACATAGTAACCATGGGATAGTAAATTAGGGTTCAACCAAGTTGTTATGTATGGAAGCACTATATATGTTTTTGTGGAAAATATAAGTAACTTGAACCCTACATCATTATTATAATATCAATAATATACAATAATAAGAATATCATTTCATCCATATGTTCCAAAAACGTTAAATGAATGGACATACAATTTTAATGCTGAGAATATACTAGAACCCAAAAAAATTAAACACATCTCGTATTGTAAAAAATAAATACCATTACACTCAAAAATAATAATAAAAACAGGTATCTTTTTACATGGATATCCCCCATAAGTTTAATATCTAATTCTAAACATGAGAACTATACTAATATTTTAAATTATCATATATCCTTCAAAAAATACTCATCAATGTAAGACAAAAATATGGCTCTAATATAACATTCTAGCATCCCATTCCAGAATAATCAAACACTAAAAAAACCAGTGTTACTGTGTGATCATAGGTGAATCTCTTTATATGAGAGATATTGTACACTATTGGTGAGTGTATATGAATAAAAAGAGGGGTTATAATTCCCTTAGGTACAGAAAACTATAAAATTAACATTAATAATAAAATAAATAAACTGCATGAATAATATTACTTAGAAATTATAGTTATGGTGAAACCAAAAAATAAAACTACATATACTATACAAAAATACAATATATTCTAATATCACCTATGTATACATAAAAAGGGGGGATAGGCTAGGGGTTATTCCTAAATAATACGATTAAAAATTATCCAAATAAAGGAGAAAATATCTAATTGGTCTGCAAGTCTCAGCCTAGTCACACATCCATACACTATTTGACTAATTATCCATCAATAATAGGGTCATTTCCCTTGACATTGTTGATAAACATGATTCCTTCTATGGTACAAGGGTGCCCAAGAATGGTTTATCATAACATACTAAACCACTACCAATAGTTTACCGAATCTTATAAATTAACTACCAAATCATGATTGGTTTTAATTCTTGAAAAGAAAATTAAATGAATATTTTAAAAAATCATGAAACATTCAGAATAAAACCACAAGCTATCATAAATTATTTGGCTAGTTTAAAAATGTTTTGGTGACTCTATGGTGTAAACATACATCAAAATTGAATGATTTATCACTATTCAACTCATAAGTCCTAAGGAATGAGTTTTCATTACTACATATTATCAATTAATGAGATGTCATTATCACATTTCATTAGCTAATTAGGTATCAAAATCTCATTAAATTATTTATTTATATATCACCATCACTTAGTCTATGATATATCATTTCCAAAAATTCATTGGAAATTAAATGTCACTAATAAAATAATGGTGTAAAATGACAGATCAGACATTGATTGATGCATCACCACTGAAAAACACATTGTTGAATCATTTATAACTTCTTCACATCATTTAGGTGGATGGTATACAACAAAATCTTATACTAATGAGGTTGGTGTAACACTAATACAACATTGAGTGGATTATATACCGCCAAAAACATTTATGGGAATGATGGGCCACTAATATTGGATAGGTTAGATGGTATACCACCAATAAAACCATGATTCTAGACGATTAACGACCAAAAATTAATTTCCCACTAATCAGTTATGTTAAAACATCACTAATATAGTATTATTAGTGAAAGAGTTGTCACTGTTACACAACAATAGAAAAAATTGTAAATCCTAATTTTAATCTTTTATGTGAATGAAAAATAACTATAAAATCTTTAAGAGTTGATTATTTATCAACTATAATCACTTATAATAAGGGATCTTAATATTCATAAGCCACTCATCAGGTAGTGGGTTATTCTCATAAGTCCACTTACCTGCTCAATACATAAGTCAAAGCTAAAACTTCATTATCCAATCCTATTTTTAGGATCATCCTTATAAAAATATATTTTAGGAAACCACACCTAGTTCCAAAGGCTGTGAAATTAGAAAAGACTTATATTTAGAGATATGATTCATAATCTCATTACACTTTGCAAAAGGTATATGGTTATAGGTGATCGTGGGGAGGAAACACACCACATATAGGATTACACACAAGTTTATTTGATAATAGTCATACCATCATAAGGGAAGAAAGAAAACTATATAAAATTTTAGGCCATACATGAAAATTTATACCTTCACTTACAAAATATGAAACAAACCTGTAAGAAATTTTCATACCACAAACTTCAACTCAATATTTCCCTTCCATTAAATACCATAGGTTTATTTTGTTTTAATATTAAAAAAAAGAAAATTTAATGAACCCCAGGTTAGTCCATAACAGGCATATGAAAATGGTAAAATGTGAGAAATAAGTTATATATATAATAAATCGATTATCATTATCCATTTCACTCCCCAAAGATGAGTTCAACTTCAAACTAAATTGGAAAAAAAATATTTCACACCACATAGAAGAAGATAAAAGGGGAGAGGTGTCGGGTGTGTGATTTATAAAATAATAGAGGGTGATAGTCTATTATTATATAAATTTTTTAAATTGAATTAATTAAATTCCAAAACTAAAAAACCCAAATGGTACTCACCGACGACCATCCCGACCTCCTCTGGGTATTATTTCATTAGGAACTATCCATCCCATGTTACTAACATATCTACCCCCATAACCTGGGGGTCTATGGGGTACATGATACTAGACCAAAAGATACATCGTGGCTTCATTTATCAAGTTTAAATCCTCAAAACAAAGTCTCTTTTATCAAAATGGACCCCTGTTCCCCTACCAGCACCACTAACATTCAAAAAATAAAAAAACACTATATTCTATTTAGATTTAAATTGAATTTGTTCCAAAAAATATGGGGTTACTCTAGGTATGTTGGTGATTATGTATATCAGAGAGTTCATTTTATGGTTATCATTTTGATTATGGGCATTGAGGAGTACCAGGAATTCTTATCAAGATGTTATTCTATATATTAACTTTTTATATGATGTTATCACTTCCAAAAAAGTTTCATATAATTATAGTTTAATGTAGTTGATGGTTATTCTCATGATATGAGAAACATATGTGCGCTATATTGTGTCTCTATAGAAACTTACTAGTTATAAAAATTCCTAGTTTGATGATAAAATGGTAGCTTTATTGATACACTTTTAGATATATATATATATATATATATTCACTAGAATTTGTATTCCATGATAAATTCATAGACATGAGTGATTTTAATTTTACCCTCCATAAATGGAACAAAATTTATATTTCTATGACATATGAGTTCTAAAAACAATGATATTTACCTCCAACTACTTTTGTGTTTTTTATTTAACTTACTCTATCAAAATAATACCAAAATACGAGATATTTATATCTGCATTCAATATGACTTTAGTATCAATATGTATTTATATAGTTGTATCAATCGAATTGAAAGTAATATCCACATTTCATTGGTTGAGGAATGAGTTTTATTTTCATGGGATTTCCACATACTCTATTGGTAATTCAGGAGGTGATGATTACCATTTTTAGCATTAGAGTACTCATATCAGATATACACAAATATGGTGAAAGGTTTAACTAGTGAACTATTTTCATTATTTATATTTGGTACAAATATATTAAACTCTTTCAACAATTTAGATGATATTTTCTATCTATATCTATTTTAAATAAAACCTCACACTTAAGAAATAATGTGTATAAAACACACTAACAAAAAAATTTAATTCATACCATCAATGTGGATAACTATATATTTTCTATGGATCATATGATATTGTTAACAAAAAATAGGTAAATTATAGAATGTATAAGAAATAATATCCCATAACAATTTATAATGTCTCCAATCCAATTACAAGTATCCCACTCATCCACTTCGGTATAATATATGTGAAATGAAACACTAATTATTTAGAAACTCTTTCCAAACTATCTCCCGGACTTCTATAAACATACGAAAAATAAATTTCTAAAAGGATTTATTCAATGAAAAACAATCTCAAGTATAAGTAATCTCATTCTATCAAATATATTTTTTTAAAAAAAATTGAAATGATTTATTTTGGAAAAATAATTCTCCTTAATGATCATATAATTAAAGATTAAAAATTATATCAAAAATATATTATAATTTATGATCACTTAACTCTAAAAATATAATTTTAAACTCATCATAGTTCATTGAAAAAAATTACAAAAATCACCACCTTCGTTCTCTAGAAAGATGATCTATATATATTGGTGAATATTGGAGATTGAGGAACAGTCATCAATGACCGAAGGCCATCCACATTAAAGTACCCTCATTTCAAGTAATAAAATGTTGTTATGTGAACTATCTGTTCCCACCTCTAATAATTCATAGGCTATTGGAGAGTGATAACGTATCTACATAAATAGTAGGAGGAATTACAAATAAAAACATACTATCTCCTGATATGATGGAACATCTCCCGCTAATAAAAATAAATAATCGACCATGAAACAAATTATATAAATATAAAAAAAATATCACTATAATATAGTGCATGATAATCAACTAATTCCATAGGGACACGTAACAAATCATGAATATATATATCCAAGAAAACAGATGACAAAAGTGTCTTCATCACAATGAAATCTCCAACCCATTAGCTACAACAACAATTATCCATCTCGAGCCTCCATGATGATCCACCATCTGCATCTATTGTTCTATATAGACACATTAGTGGATAAAACACTTTTTCGAATGTAGGGGTGGAAAATAATACAAAGTTATATTTTTTTAATGTAATGATACATCCAATGAAAACTATTGTCTATGTGAATCATTAATAAACTTTGTATTGACTGAATACAATATCAAAATAACTCATCATTAATCAAAACATCATATCTTGTCAACTATTATCATCATTCCAGTTGATAAATATCTAATCTCACTAAAAAATAGGATTTAATATAATTAATAATATACTAATTGTTCATAATATATCAATAAAATTCTACCTTTATAAATTTATTCACTTCCATTACCACTAAGAACTCACAACATTATCAAGAATCTAACAAATCAGAGAGGATAACATGATTATCACGATCAATCTATCTGGCCCCACTATATACTATATTTTGGAACTCATCTACTCTATATATAGATGGTGGTAACCAAATAAAATGTACATTTCTAAATTAATAATAATAACATCCTCATATCCCATTATAGTTTCCTAATTGACTGTCAACCTAAGATTCACCTTTATGAGATACTATAGGAATACAAATCCCCACCAATATCATACTATATAACATAAAGGAACGATCATCTCCATAAATATCTTACCAAAGGTGAAGATATATATATGGTCTACCTCAACCATAGTGTTGTTGGTGAAGAGGAAGTGGTATAGTGCATCATAGTTCACCTGAGTCTCGATGTTTTAAGAGAGAAAGAGTGGAAACAACTTGGTGAATTACCATCTCTAAAAATTAAAAACATTACCTATATTCCTCAACAAATTATAATAGGTTACTAGGAATAGATACACTATTAGGTCACAACTTGTCACTAGACTATAACACACACCAAATGGAAGAGTAAATGAAGTAATCACTTCACTCAATCAATAATCTTGTCTTTTTACTATGTAATATTTATCAAAAAATTATCAAATACCATTATATTGACCTATAAAAATTCACCTCCACAACTAATTTATAGCTAATAAAAATAATTCAATAATAATTACATATAATCTATTTAAATATTATTCTAAATGCATCATAACATTACCAATATCAACATCCTTATTATGTATTGCATCCACCTAATATATGATGACACAAATTACCATCACTATATTTTCTAATATTCATAGATTCCATTTGAATATTTATCAAAATTATTTCACAAATTTTATTAACAGATTTCATATGATCATTCATCATTAACTTCATAAGAATATCAATTCAACAATTACATTTTTATAACCTCATAAAATTAGAACACTATCATTTAAATGCTATTAATTGAATAATTTTTTGTCAAATTATCCATTGTTACATTCGTACAATTCAATATTAGTGTAAAACCAATCTTTACATAATCCATAATTTTCATTAAAAAATTAATTATCTTTACCAAATGTCATAAAAACACGTATAAAAATAAGTAAATCCATTTATTATTTTCGTTTTTCAACACAATGAATCTTTCAAGGTTTTATTTGATAATTAATTTTCACTTATGAAATTTTCTTGCATCAGTCACTCATTGTTTACAATTATTAAAAATATTAAGAAACACTATGTTTATATCCATTAATCAAAAAATACAACCAATTTAAAATTAATTCATTATCTACAACATATAAATTTATATAATTCTTTCACATATAATTAGTTTCATTTTATTTAATTCTACAAACACATTTAATGGCGTAAAAACATTACCAGGTATTTTACTAATAAATTTAATGATATATTTACATTATTAAGAAAAGTATTTTTCAATCACTTTATAATCTATAAATTTTCAATAAATATTTATTCACATTACTCCAAGTATAAAAAATGCATTATCATAAATAACCAAATCAACTAATTTATTTTCCACCAACATTTCTGTAAATTTTTGTTTTCAAATATTACCATCAATTATTAATTACGTTTTATATAATTATAATAAGGTAAATTGAAATTATATTTTAGTAATTTATATCATCATTATGGGTCTGTATACTTCCTAAATTTTATTTGTGATTTCATGTTGAAACATTTTCTTCATCAAATAATTATACCAAATAAAAATTATTATCATTTTAATAATAAATATTTTTGACAATATTTTATATTAATAACTTAATTCATAAACAAAACATCTCCAAAATGATAAATATAATATTTCACTAAGTCATTTTTTTTATATGAGTCTAATAAAATTTTCAATATCCAAAATACCCTTACCATGTTCCAACACATTTTATTAGGGCTTCTAACGAACCAGTGGGAACCACTTGTCACCATTTTAGTCCTGCCATTAGACATGAATTCATATTCTCCATGTTTATAAACTATAATCCACTATTTATCCAATAATTGACAAAATATTTATGAAATCATGGTTTGTCTTGGGGGCCTCCTGTATTTTGGTATTTCAATGTGGGATGGTATTATATCTAATTTATTTGAAGGACCCAATTGATAGAGAAAATAAGAAAATGTAGCTAATGTGGACATGTGGGATCCCTTCTAATAGTAACGATCAAACAGTAATTTTTTGTTCCCTATCACCCTCCACTTCAACTTCAGAAGATATGATTCAGGGAATTTTAGTTCAAATGATCATTTGATCAAACGTTTGAGTTAAATCGACATTTATTTCTAACTAGTAGTTCTTATTTTCCCCAGTTACGGAAAAGTAGAGGAAAACCCACATTCTAATGAAACATGGAGGGTCCTGTTGCCTTTATATCCCAATGTTTTCACCATCCATAGTGGATTCTAGGTAATATAAGTAATATAAATTAAAAAATCACATAGAAATTTTTCTCCTTGTGAGGATAAAAAAATGTAAATTCTATCACCTAATTCAATGAAATAAGTCTCAAAAAAGTATAGAAAATATAAAAACGAAGAATCATTTTCTTGAACATTATTTAAATTCATCAATAAAATTCTAAAAAACTACTCTAATTTAATTTTCTTTTATTATATAAGCTGCAATATATTATTTGTAAAATAATTTTACACAAATTAATATATTTCCCAAAATTATAATAATGGGAATTACATTTTTTATTTAGAATATAACTAATTTTTTTTTATTTTCTATGAAATTCATGTCAATAAATCCATAATAAAAATGTTATTAACATATATAAATAATGATTCTTAAATTCCAATTATTAACCTCCAATAATAGTGATACTTATTTATATGGAAAATTCATTATAGGTTTAATTAAAAAAAATTTGTTAGAATTTAATTACTCAAATTCAATTATAATCACTATAGTGTATAGTAAAAAACACACATACTAATATATAAGTATATATATGTATATATGTGTGTTTATATATATATATCCTGTCATGAAATAATGAATAAGTCATGGAATAATAATAGTTACTCAGAATATTCATAAATTATCATATGGTGATTAGGATCAAAAAACTAATCCATTTTAAAGGATTGGTTCTTATTGAATATATTACCTTGGGATAAGTAGTTGTCTCCATTCTGAGAGAAATGGAATACCCTAGATAATGGGTTTTTAAGGACTCAATGATAATCATTTAATGTTTTGTATGTAATTAATAACATTAAATTTTAATGATCACTATGTATTAAGTATGACGTGATAAATTTTCTAAATTAGAAACTTATACCTTAAAATAATGATACCCACTACCATTGTATAGAATCATGCATTTTATTATGATCTCATAGAGGAAACTATTGATTTTTTTCTCCATGACAGATTCATAGGGTAAATAAAATTAACTTTAAAATTGGGTGGGATTCCCACAATTTCCATGATATGGTAGTATCTCTTGGTGGAAAGGGTATAACAATATATTGAGATTTCAAGGATATATAGATTCAAAAATACCACATGGAATATCATCTAGTGAACATGGATTTACTCATTCATAAATAAACATAAAATAAATTCATACAATTATAATCGATTATAACTCTTAATCCATGAAATCTCCTATAAATTTCATCTTTTGAAACATATTATGATAGGTAAGGTGGAAGATAAATAAAAACATAATTATGAACTAAAATGTATAATAATTAGGATCCACATGATTAGTGCATAATTATCCAACTCTTTATGATATTCTCATGTCATTGTACATCACAGTCTATGATAATGCATTGTGATATGAAAAATTCAAGAGAAATGATTTTCCCATTCGTAAAAATTCCTTAGATATTTTCACTTATTTCATACTTATATTTAACCTTAGGATATATCATATACATATTAGTATTTAGGGAATGTCTCCATCAATATTACACTTACACAAATTCCTCATAGACATTGTTCCATTCCTCCTTATACAATACCATATATAGTGATTTATAAAACCATATCTACAAATACATTAGGATATCTCCAAACCAAATTTAAAAAATAATCATCGAATTCACAATTGTATCACATCATAATCAAAAACGTGTGAATTTCTTTTAAAATATATAATGAGGTCTATATAATTATATTAAAGAAGCAACCTATGTTAAAGCACAATCCTCACACAATCTATCATAATTTTTTTCTTCACATACCTTATTATCATTTACAATAAATGTCAAATCATAAATTAATAAATGTAATAAATGATTGGCCCAATGAATAGAATCAATTATACGTAAGATATAAACAGATCTAACATGTTCACCATCAAACATTGGTACATTAATATAAGTTCCCACTAATTTTGTCTTATACAATAATATATTTTCACATGATACCTTTTTCCAATATATAAATAACCATGTGAAAATAAAATATGTTAATCATATATAACTACTCATATATTCTCGTTTATCTGAGTATAAATTGACCAGAAGAAGTAATATATCACATGTCATTCACCTATATGGACTACTGCATCACATGACCCTTATCTAAAAGGATATGTAAATCACTTTTTTATCTCAGTATGACTATACACTTCCATGGTCTATCTGAATAGGGTTCCCACATTTCATACACATCATATGAGAAGAAAAATACCAATATAATTATGCACTAACCAAGGATCTAATTAGCAGAACACCCAACCATACCTTACAAGCTAAGACCCAAGGATTTCATAAGAAAGGTATCAATGTATAATGGTTCTCATTATAGGTATCACCCCTACAAAAATTATTAGAGAAATTTAATATAAAACATGAACCACTAGTATACCAAAATATAATATATATGAATATTTCTATGGTCCACTTCATGGGTCACCAAACATACAAAACCCATTTTTACCTCATGATTTTATTTCATAATTCCATAAAAATCATACCCATTCCATACATATAATTTCAACAAAACATATAGTACTCAATTATTTACATTAGTTAAGGGTATCTAAAATTCCAACTTTGAGAGGTCAATTTTCATTACACTCCATAAGTATATGAAATAGAAATGAAATAATGAAAATGTGTATATTTTCTTTTCAATAATATGATGGATATTAAATTCCAAACATATTTTAAGAATTCTAAAAATTGCATACATATTTATCAGTCCAATAAGATTTCATATTATAGAATAACAAAGATGTTGTTGGTAAATGTTGATAAAAAGGGGGATGATTTCATTTCCTAAAAAAATATTTAATTATAATGTATTTAAAAATACCCTAATTTAAAAAATATAACTGTTATATGACGAATTAGTGTTATATAATTGGATATTTTGAAATAGTTTCTAAATATCCTAACCAAAATTAAGTTAACAAAATTCTAAATAATTTTTGCTATTGGAAGAAATTTATTATTATCAAACAAAGTATATAAAAAATTGTGAAATCCAACTACGAAATTAATTTATTTCTATATATTAGGAAACTAAACAAATTTATTTAAAAAACCAATGAATCAAAATAAGAAAAAAACATAGTATAATTAAACAAGTGGTTCATTCTCAAGGTGAGACCTCTACCTTTATACTAGGTAATAACCCTTTTCTAAGAAGTTTAGTACAAATAAACTGATCCACAAACTATATCAGGTTTAATCGATAAATTCACTCAAGGTAGATTAGGCTAAACACAACCTCTTCAAAATTTTCATGTGGGGTCATAAAAATAAGAAAAATAAATGGGGTAGTATCATGAAATATCTTGTATAATACATGAGTCTATGTTAAGGAATAAATAGAGTAAAATAATCACATCTTGAAAAGTAATAAAAATAGATAGAGAAACAAATATACAATGATAAGTAATAATTCTAATAATTTGGATAATATTTTTTAGATAAATGGACTTTGAATTTTTTCCAGAAAATATTTAAATTATTATTGACTGAATTTCCTTGAAAAAAAGTGTCATAGAAGTACCATGTTTAGTTTGTTCTATATATCACTTTTTATTATAAATATATTACATGTGAAGGTTTTTGTTCTATTATTTTTTTTAAAAATAGTCACATCATCTTAAAAATATATTTTCAATAAAATATCCTTTTTAGAATACTCATACATTAATACTCATACACATTAATCCTTAAATTCTCTAACTTTTAGTAAATTCTCCAAAATATTGTTGTTGTAAATTTAAAAAATCCCACTTCTTAAATTAGAAACAATCACATGGTATTCACTTAGGTAGGGATACATTGACTCAAGATACTAATAATGGTTTGTTGGAATGACAGGTATTCATGGTAACTTTATTACATCATGTGGTAACTTGATTTCTTTCAGATGGTAACTACTTTAGTTTGCACACCCACTCACTTTTTGAATTGTCACTTGAAATCGCCATGTGGATACATGATATAACACCGTGGTTACATCATCTATACTCATTGTTGGTGAATTTCATTATATATTAGGTACTCTTATTCTCACTTCATCTTGACTTGTACTTATAGTAGGTATATCTCTTCATGAAGTCACTATAAAGATACATGTTTTCAGTAAACACTTATGAGAAATTTTTCTTACCTTCACATGGTATATATGTTTCTTTATTAGGATTTGTTAATACAGACAAATTGAGTTCAACCAACGGTTGGTTCACTGCACATGTGGTCACATTGACATCAACACATTCTTTATAGCTTGTTCAAGTGGCAAAAAAAACATAGTCACTTGACCTTCATGGTTAGTTGAAATTCATCATAAGGTAGGTAAGAATGGTCACATATAGACATGGCCATTTTTACAAGTTTATCTTGAAAATTACTTGAATATAATAAAAATTAAATTCATTGATAAAATTATAAAAAAGACTTTGGATCCTTATATTAAAGGATACTAGTCAAAGCCAACAATATCACCTTTTTTATGATATCAAATTATTATAGATGTGTGAAATTAATTAAATATACGATATATGAAATGAATTGAGTATATATATATATATCAAATTTTCTAAATTCCAAGAATTCCTAGCATAAACCTTTAATTTAAAAATTAATACTCCCAATTTTGAGATTATCAAAAATTGAATAGAATGGAAGGACTAAATGAAAACATGAAACACAAAAGACAAATGAATATAAAATGTGTATTTTACTATGGATCCAAAATTGAACAGAAATTAAAATGAATTTCACCTATTAATAATTATAAACAGAATCTAAATCTTGAAAATCCCAGATATCTATAGGATGTGTGGGATCCTTTAATTTGGATGTAAAACTGGTAAAAAGATATAGTATAGGGTACATAGTTACAATCAGGGTGAAAAATGACTACACATATAAAAAGTAGTCTGAGATGAAAAAATGGTTTCCTAGAATATGATACAAAAGTATTAAGGGTAAAGGAAGTATTGGTAGGATTTTAAGAAAAACGTATAGAAGGAGGTTCTAACACATATTTATTGGCATTATAATGGTAGGGTTCCATCAAATTGGTAAAGACTCTCACTGCTCTATATCCATGTTCCATAGTTTTAAAAGAGTCTAATTTATTATCTATAAAGGATTCTCACAATACAGTATGATATTTGAACTTCTCAACAAAAAACATAAAATCAATAGTTTTAGAAGGCATCTTATGATCAAAGATAAGAGTTCTCAATAAGGAATTCAGGTTTGACATAGTTAATATTTTACTATGGTAGAAATAAATCTCCATCGTGATTATCTCACGGTCTTTGGCATCATGAGTAACATATTTCCTAACCAACTCGGGGGTATTTCTGTCATGATTCTAAAATCCACCAAAAATAATTTCCCAAATCTATTTAAAATAATAAAAAATAATTTTCAACTCATCTCTTAGGAGTTTCATTGTTTCCCTCATTAATAGATGATTTTATAGTAGGAAAAAGAGGTGTAGAAATAGATATAGAAGCTTGAAAAATTGTACTTAGATACCTTGGGTCGGTGTCTAATATCATGTCAAAAATATATGAACCTAGGGCACAAATATGAGGTTTTAAATCATCAATTTCATTTTTCATCAATTCCATTTTAATATGAAATATAGGATGAATATGGTAAGTGACTAAATAAACATTCCTAGATAAATGTTTATATCTAATTAGTTCCATTGATTTTTCAAAACCAAAAAATATTTTTTTCAACATCCCCATTATAAATTATTTGAATTCATTCCACAAATATATTGTTACATAGGATTTGGGGGAGATAAAAACACAAATAATAGGTAAATAAGGAGATAGATCATAAGATATGTGACTACCATCATCATCAATCTCCCCATAATTTTATCTCATAAACTAAAGTTTAGTTCTATTAGAAAAATCTACTTTTTCCTCAACGTGAAAAGGAATATAATGAAAAGAATAAACAAGTTCCTCAACACGCCTTGAAATAGTAAGATCAAAAGTTTATTCCAATGATTGATACATAGTTGGTATTATCGAGTACACTCGATGTCCATTATAAGAGTATATACGAGTAATCAGCCATCCTACTAAATCTCTTTGATTCGAACGGATGGTAGGTTCCCCATCAAGAGGTCGACAAACCCAAAGTCCATAATCATGACCATCAGACTTTGAATAGTTGAGTCCATGCAGAACAAATCCTAAAGACTAATCCCCCATGAATTTTAATCTTTTATTTTCTTTTAAGGAGTAGTTATTATCAAAGGAGAATAATTTGTCATGTCTTTATCTTCACTAGTGTCTTCAATCGCATTCCATTCAGGATCATCCAAATAACCACTAATATAAAATTCAGCTTCAAAAAGGTCAACATCATGCATATATTTTTCATTAGAGTATTAGTAAAATGAGATGTTGGAGGTCTAAAGGACATTGCAGGAGAGAGTATCCAATCATACTCATGGGCTTCCCAAGATTACTTATCAAGATATTCTGCCTCGTCCTATTCTTCATATTCCTCTTATTCTTCTATAGTAATACAATCATCGACATTATTATAGGAATACTTTACGATGTCAAATAGTTTAAGAACTAGAAATACCAAATCCCATGTTATATCTGGAAATTTGATAGGATCAAATTTCACATAAAACATATCTAGGAGTTCATCCCATTCCTTTTTATAGGGGTTCCAATTAACATTTATATTTCAAAGTATTCTATGAATTAGGAACAAACCATTTAGAGGTTTCCTTTTCCTCTCTGACAATCAGTAAACAATTATACTCCAAAAGGCTAAATAAATTCTAGATAAGTCTAAATATTGAATATGGAAGAGTATTTTATCGATAAAATTAAATTCAATATCTCATATCAGGAAAATTTTATTTGGATCCCATTTTACATCAAGATCAAAAAAAATGTCATGGTTCCAGAGGAAACTAAAGTACCATTTTCTAGGAAAGTTAAATTGGAGAATGAACTTATTTAGTGTCCAACACTCTCTATTGAGATTTATAAAAATTGGTCTTCTAGATTTCCCATTCATAGATAGTTTTTATAGGGAATTATAAAGCATGAATTAGTCATGATTCATTGGATAATAACTTTGATGGTCCCCTTTAGCACCCTTATCTAACACGCCTAAGGTTTTTTTTCAATGATTCAAATAAAACTCAAAATTTCCCCCATCAAAAATTTTTAAAATAATGACTCACTTATTATTAGGGATAAATTCCATACACAAATATAATTCCATAACTAACAATGGATAGAGGGGTTTACCATTTTTAGAAAACCAAACATCCCAACCTTGATTCTAAATCACTTTCCAAGCTAGGGGTTTTCTTGATTAAATCCACTGAGCGTCAAATTCTTTTTTAGTACATACTTTTCAGTTGATCATATGTGTATTTTACATCTTTAATAGAGAATAATATATCCCATTCCCATTTTTATATTTCCTTACAGGAGGATATTTGTCTAGAGGTGTTTCATCAGGATCTCATTTAATCCTCAGTACTGTCATGCTATAAATTGATTACTCAAAATGATTACATTAAAGAAAGAGTTTAGAGGAAATTGGGATTCAAGATCAGATAAGTATTCTAAAATAAAAGGAAAATTTTGTTCTAATACACATGGCGATTCATATTCTAAATGAACTTTTAAATTCAATCATTTAAGGATTAAATAATGAAATATAATAATTATTTTTGACCATGGTGAATTAATAAACATATTAAGCACAAACTGACATGGTAGTTTTACTGACTGAGAGATTTATGTACCTTTTATGGTGAATGGGAGGTATAACAACCATAATAGTAAAATTTCACGTAATTTATAGAAATAATTTCATTTAATTTTAATGGTGGTTATAATGATTGTGTGAGAAAAGTTTCATGGATGTTATATTGAAAATATGACCAATGGATCATTTTTACTTTACTGGGCATGTGAACAATAATTCATTGTCTCTTAATAGACTACATGAACTATAATTCACTGTTATTGTAACATCTATCATTGAAATTATTCATTATAAAAACAATTCATATAATCATAAGAGTTGGAAAGAAAATGAAATATTTTTGAAATAATTTAACATTCCAAATTCATGTCTGAAATAAAAAATTATCTCAATATTCAATTTCTTTTTAAATATATCAAAAACAAATTCACCAATGAATTCAATAGTAATATAAACTTTTTTAAAATGGTCACTCAAAACAATTTGTCTTATTTCAATGAGTTTTGTCTTTGGGTGAGATATGGTGTTTTTAGATATTTTATAGAAAATTTACTATATTAATTTATAGGAACATCTCTAAATTGAAATTCATAAACAAAAAATATATGTTCCATCCATATAATCTATGAAAAAAACTACAAGAATACTTGTACTTATCTTCATCAGTAGATAATGAAATAGAATTATTTTTCTTATTGAACAATGAAATAGATGAATTATCCAATAGATGGAATATTTCATATGTTTTATTTCATTCTAACTTACAAATACAAAAACCTTGCATTATAATATCTAACTAACACAAATTCAAGTCATTTTAGGAAAAAAAACCCAAAATTAGTTGTATTATTGTGTTATTTAAAAGCGATTTTATCATATTTAAAAAGAAATTGTTTATGGTTTTCTTAAAAATGTTACTTTCAAGATCATACCAAACATAATATTAGGACATCTATAAATTATCTATAGTAAGCATCCAATCATACCTCTCTATTTGTGACGTCTTGGGCCCAGATTCTACTTGATGGGTTCCCTAAGAATAGTGGGGTATACGGCCTCAAGTTCATCACCCCAAATACTAGAGGATGTCGACTAGTAGTGAGGGCATAGGGTGTGTCTGTGGGGAGACTATTCCCTTATTTACATAGTGTATCACAATGAATAAATACAAAAAGAGGTAAATATCAGAAGAAATATATGTAAATAGTATGCACATAGGAAAATATAGACAGCAGTAAAAATAACATAAATAACTGAAATAATTCATTATGATATGTCATTTATAAAGAAAATTGGCAAACATGGATAAAAGATAGTATGCATAACATGTTCAATAAAAGTGTAAAGAAATTTGAATCACTATCCCAAGAATCCAAAACTCGGAATCAGTCATATTATATCAAGATCCATCATATACATCATTCAATATAGTTCTTGAAGCTATATGATTCCATTTTTCAACACATGTATTCATACAATCTACCATGAGTACCAATCGGCACATAGTGTTGGTTTTAGATAAATTTTAGTGGGCAACACCAACGGTTTCTATATCATTTTTCTCGTGTAATTTAAATGTAACCATGTTCTAGCATGTAAATATAAATTAAAAAATATAATGTAACTAAATTCTCAAGTACCTACTTTAGCCCTTTCCTGGTGTCTGAATATGTTACCAGCTCATTATTTTATTATTACCAGTTTATAAATAAATCACATGTTAACAATAGTGAAGTTCACAATATGTAATTAGGAAACTTGTTATGATATTTAATAATGATGTTCCAACATAATAACTAAGGTAACAAAGACCTCAAGGGTCACCAACTCAGTAATGGTTGTTTTCTGGATAGGTTTATGAGTTTAATCCAAGGAATGTAGTCCAAGTAATTCAATACTAATATGCCTACTGAGTTCAAGGAATTCATCGAAGATAAAACGAAGCTAATCAATTTCTAGGCCCTATTGGATTTTACCATGGAACCTACCTATAAATGTTGGATCTAGGGAGTGTATCCAAGGTATCCATTAATAATGAAAGAGGGATCCTATAGTGTCATACTGGGAATCCAATAATGGACAAGAATCAGGTTCCTAGTTGGTTTAATCCAAAAAATGCTGAATCCTAGAATCATAATGGGGTTCTCTAGTGCACAAGGAATTCTCTATGGAATCCAAGGTGAGCTCGAGTCAGGACACCCCTATTTAATAGTGAAGTCATATAATATTATATTTTTTTAGGCCTTTACTTAATTATTGTGACACGATCAAGTGTCATTCTACCCTTTAATCAATTCATAATTAGTATATATGTTCTTTAAGATCAAGCCTCACCTTCCATTTTTGTGATAAGACCAAGTAGTATGCAACCATTATTACATTCATTTAAGGAAATTTCAATAACCAATATTCACTCTAATAATGTCTATTAACATAGTATGGGGTGAAACATACATGCAACCTATTATTCATTATCAATTAATGTGGACAAGTCCTAGGCATGCACATACATGACGATTTATCACTTAAATCTACTAATTACATTTACACGCTTACTTTAGGATGGTCAAGTGGAAGTGACATTATACTTTATATTCACCATTACATAATTCAACAAGAATTTTTTATAAGTATGATTACCATTTGTGTGGTCAAGCTCAAGAACACCCGAATAATAGATCAAAAGTTCCAAAACACTAAAACATAAATTATGGCGTATCACCCTGCATGGGGTGTTGGGTGTTGTGGGAGTAATCACCAATAATTAATCACATATTCAGAAGATAATAACAATTTGGTTCAAATTAATATAACAATGGAATATGAATTCAATAAACAGCAGCTGATGAAATTGGTGGGCCCCACACCACAAATTCCAAAATCAGGGAACATGAGGGATAAGTGATAGACCACCAACCTAGGCTCATACAAATCTCATAACCTTATATTGGTCTCTAATTTGGATTAGAACAGGTTATATTTAAGAAAAAAGGAAAAATGCTCACACTTTGATAAATAGGTCAAGATAAAAAGTTAAGTAGAATGACTAAAATAAATTTAATTACTTTTTGTTACGTATCAAAAATGATCAAAAAAATCTCAAATGGATCTTATATTAAAAATTTCTCTTGATCCCTACCTTAGGCCTTAAAAATGATAAAAAAAACTAGAGGAAAGGAGTTTAGTCTCACTAGAAATATGACTAGGAAAGAAGGATGTGTTGAAAGGTCATTAAGGGTAAAATGGAAAATTTTCCAAAATTTACCATGTGCCTAATTTGTCCACAGTATTTGATAAATCGTGAAAATAGCATGCATGTGTATATATGAAAAAGTGGTAATCACATGGTTAGTATACAAGGTTAGAGAAACTATGAAAAAACCTTGTGATATGGCTCTGCCCAAAAAAGAAGACCATCTTCATGGTTAGATCTAATCATGTCTCCTACCCAAACGGTTTACTCTATTCTTGTGACATTGATATTTTTCCCAAAAATATGGTTTCTGGGCTTCGAACAATCCCCAGACACCCCGGAGATATTTTCTAACAAATTATACATCCATTTTAAATCCAAAATTAATATTTAGACATAAATTTAATGGATCTATACCTGATTGAAAAACATGGCTCTTACAGTCTTCCCCGTTTAAAAGAACTCATCCTTGATTTCACCTTCAAAGGTTGGTGAAACACTTTCTGAGAAAAACTTTGTAACACCCTAACCCCAATTACCCAGATTCGGTGCATTAATTTAATACATTTTCATGATTACATGGAACCAAGTCCAGAAGGACTGATCGGTTTAACAGTATTGGAAAATACATTACATACATGAATGTTACATTACACTTTAAGACATAAAAAACAACATAAATAATCCTTTATGAACACCATTATTCCCTCTGCTTGACCCTGCATATTAATCACAACACACTTCATGGAATCCTGTGAAAAATAAAACATATAAAGGGGTGAGCTCAAACTCTTAGTAAGGGTAAGCAATACAGCGGAAACATTCATAAATAAGCATAAACATTTAAAGAAATTTATAATGAAAACAAAAGATTTTTAAACATTAACTTTAGCATAATATGTAAAATTAAAATGAAATAATGCCATTTACATATTCATATAGATATTCTACTAGTCGACTAATCACATGAAATATCACTAACCACTTTCATAATGATGGAATGCATAATGTCGGACTATCATAACCACGTAGCCAAGGCCTTGTTCCAAGACTACAAATAATATTTTGTCAATGCCTTGTGCCAAGACACTATATTGTCTCATGATACCTACTGATTCATCGAGGAGCTGTAGCGGGCTCCACCATTCACTTACTAAGTCCAATGCATTCTTCATATGAAAAGGTCTAAACATAACATAAACATTCGTATTAAAACTAGAATACGAAATGTCAATACATTACCCATAAACCATGAATGGTATAAAAATAACACATCCACAGTCAAACATATCAAAAAACCTTCAACACAATACGGAATATTTGTATCATGCTAAATCATCTTCAAAACAATTTAAAATCCATCAATGGATGTTGACATCGATGAAAATGATTTGAAAAAATATTTGAGAGAAATACCGTTTTTTATGAAAACAATTAAAAGAAACAAATTTTAGAAAAGAGGTAATTTAAAGTCATTTTTGAATAAAATTTTCCCATAACACTTTGAAACTTTTGAAAGGAATTAACATTTTAAAAATATTCATGTCCATATAAATAAATCCTTAAAACCATTTTGAAAACATGGACATTAATGAGTAAGATTTAGAATAATAAATATTTAAAACATTTGAAATGATGTTTTAGTAAAAAAGTCCCTAAAAATAATCCCTTTGAAAACTCTTTCATAAAACATGGACATGGATAATAAATATTTCCCAGTATATACTTACGTAAAAACAACCTCGGATAATAAAGAGATTGTGAAGTTAACCATTACCAATTTGGTAACTTATGAAAAATACACCCCATGAAAGAGGTATCAAAAAATTAATATGTAAATACACATAAATTAAAGTGTATTACAAATAGAATACAATTATGGTCAGTACATACACCACACAAAAGGTAATAGTGGAAATATGGCATGAATCTCACAGAAATAAGGAGTCATATGAAAACCCCTTACCTTGCACTTTCCTTTAGTCGAGGATACATTTAACCTCCTGTATGAAGATTGTAGTATGTTATTAAGGTATAACAAAACTAGTTTAATATTTATGATATCATACATGATTCATTTATTACTTTATACTAACCATTTAATTATAATTTACATGTCAAATTAAAATTTCGGGTAATAATCGCATTCTTTATCGCACGTGTTTTAACTTGTTACTTTTAATAGCATCACTTAGATAAATATTTAAGTACATACAGAATATAAAACAAGATTTATATATCATATATATTTAGAATATAAATATGTATAATATACATATATATGAAATAAAAAACACCGTTTATGGAGATGGTAGTTCATACGTACGCATAAACGCTATTTTCCGTTTTCATATCGTATTGAACAAAACTAAGTGAATAAGATATATGTAAGTACATATATTTATATATATATATCTACAGTAGCATTATTATGTCATAAATTAAATACTTATTAGTAATATGTATTTTATAATCGTCGATGAATAGTGAACGTCGAAATGAATCTCATCGTGTCGTGGAGACGGTAATCCGTTCGTACGAATGAGAAAAAATATAATTCTTTTAAAATATATAATTGGATCTTACATCATATAAACATAATCATTATAATGTTATATTTATTATTTACATCAAATACACATCATTATTATACCCATCCAAATAATAATGTATTGAATAACAATTAAACCATGCCGTGGAGATGGTAAGTCGTACGTACGAACGTATGGTGACAGGTCATCCAATGGGTGGATAGAATAATGAATTTGGTTGTACCATATTTATAATAACATCACATTATATATAAGATACTGGATTTATTATTTTATAATGGAAACAACAAAGAAAAACGAAGTGGATGAAGAAAGGAACTTGAAAGATGGTGGTGAAATCATTACCTCTTCTTCGGGTTCTTCCTTTTGATTTGATCAAAAGGGATACATAGGTAGGCTTTATGATCAAAATAAGGCCTCTCGGTTTAAGTGAGGATAGTTTAGAGGGTATTTGGACAGGGTTTGTCTGAGCCAAATGTCTCAGAAGGTGTGAAATAGAGTGAAGTGGGAGTGACCTTTTATAAGAGGGGTGAGGGGTACCTTAGGGAAAACTAAAAATATTATTTTATAATATATTTATATTCGTTTTATAATGGCTAAAAATTGATTTTTTTAGAGGATAATGTGTGTATGCGTATAGAACAACTTAAAAAATAGATTTTAGACAGGTTTGGGTCACTTTATTAACCTTATCTTTTTGTTTTAACTCTTAGTTAATTAGTTTAAAATTGACCATGTCTCTTTTTATTTTTATATTATATAGTTAATAAACATACTATATACTCCCAATATACCCTCATGTGGTCCATTAATGATACAACTATCCTGATATTAGTCCTTTGGCCGAACCTTATATTTTTAGGAATAGAATATCAATTAATAATATAATATTTGTTTTAAAAACTCTTTTATGTCAATTTTGATACTATTGGATATTTTGTTTTTGATAAATTCATAAAAGAATTATTACTTCTAAAATATTTCATATAACCAATCCTAATATGTAATAGTAACCGATAAAATTATTTTAATTCATAAAAAGTCTCAAATTACATTTTTTTGGGTATTTCTAATATCAGTTATCTTGATCTTTCATTAATATGGTAATTACTGCATCATCATTGTGTCATAAATAAATTAATTTATTTAATGTCTAAAAAATTATAAATAAAATACTATAATTTAGTAAATATGTTTATCTTTCTAATGAATATTTATAATCAAATATATCTTATTAATAACCCCATATTAAAAATGTTTTAGTTATTAAACATTGATTTTAACTCTTTTAACTCTTCTTTGAATTAAATAATAATAAATGTCCTAATCTAAACCAAGTGGTTATAAATGATAATATTTTATTCCTAAGTTTTGTTTTGGTCTATATACACTTGTCCAATATAATTAGGACATGTTTTATGGTAATAGTAATATCATTTTTACACTTAATTACCCTCTTTACCTTTTTACCGTGGTAAATAAAAGTAAACAGTTACAATTCACCAAAAATTATTTTTATCTTATTGAACCACATTTTACTAATTTATATTAACCGTGTCTCTTGGATTTTAGAAATTCCACTCACAGAATCGGCAAAATTATGTTTTATGTCAATTTACAAATTCTCCTAGAGATGGGTAAAAGACTATGAAAAGTTCAATAAAAGTTTTATATATCTAAAATTATTATAAACTAACTCCAATGAATTACATTGAACATATATTGGTATTATGTATCTATTTTTACCAAAAATAAATTTAAATAAAAGAATTAATTAAATAAATAAAATGTATGTTTTAACCAATAACTCAATGTTTTTCACTATTCATCAAAAATTGAAAGTTTTCAGAAAAAGACCAAAAATTCACCCAAAGCTAATTTTGATATTCTGAATCCAAAAATGATGTCTATTTTACCAAATTCAAAACATATATGTTTATTTAATTAATGTAAAATTAATTCTCGTTGTCAAAACAAATAGCATGTTTTTAAGAAACAATAACTATCAAAATATTGACACTTTTTTATGTATAATTTCAATGTGAAATTAATTCCAATCACCAACATTGGACTAAAGGGTTAAAATATAATCTAATTATACTTCCAAAATATTGAAATTTATAATTCAGAACTATAAATTATTTTTATTAAAAATGTTGTTTTTAGTTAAAATATAGTATTTTTCACTATTCACCCAAATGTAAAAGTCATCAGAAAAACACCAAAAATTTATTGAAACTAAATTATTATGTCCCTATTCTAAAAAAGAAGTTTATTTTGTCAAATTTAATATATAAAAGTTTCAAATATTGTATTTTAAAAGGGTTCTCCATTAAAAGGCGGTAAAATTGAATTATTTGAAAAATAATTCTTTTATCTAAAAAAATGAATTTGTTCTTAAATTATGTCTAAGAAACTCATAATATGGATTCTATAATTATAAGGATTATATATAGTTCAAAATACAGTTAATATTATTCATAAATACTCTTGAATGGTTAGTTTGGTAAGTTGTGCTGCGCTTGAACTCGGTGTTGCGTGTAGTGAAAGTTATTGAATTACTTTGAAGAAATAACGTACTTTTAAATCTTGGGGTGTTACATTATTCCCTCCTTCAATAATTTGCATCCTCGAAATTTGAAATTGTTCTTCGAAAATAAATGGTTGAAAATATAAAATACCTTTGTGGGAAAACCCACATAAGAAATTGGGTTAATAAAATTTAGTCTTAATAAGAGTTAAAAGGGAAATGAAAAAGTAACCACCAAATTATGATCTCGATTTGGAGAACATTGGTGGGAATTAGAGACCCATAATATGAGAGAAAACATAAATTTTTATAGGGATTGATTTAGTTCATCAATCATAAACAATTGTATAATTGTGGGCCTCAATGCCACCATTCTATGATGATTTAAAATACCATCGTAAGGTATTAGGATAACACATTTCTGGTTTTAATATGCCTTACCTAAAGTTTATGAAATTATTTATTCATAGAATACGAGAAAAATAAAACACACACATATATATATATATTTGAAAATTAGAGTTCCATCCTTTAACTAATTTCTACCACAAGCTCATATTTCACTCTAAAAGATAATAGAACTTATAAAAATATTCTATTTATCTTATTCTTATGGGGTTCAAAAAAATGAATTTATAATTCAACTACCAGACCTTATTTTAAAAAAACTACATTATTCAATCAAAGACATCACGTGGGCCAGTGGTAGGTGGTACACCCTTATCGCCCTTCGGTTACGGGTTCAAGTCTCGCGGCCTTGCTGGACGCGACGGGTTATCGCCCGACCTTCAGTTTGTCCTTTTATGGAATTTAAAAAATAATTTTAAACTATAATTATCCAAAATACTTCCTTCCAAACTCACAGTGAAAAATTTATAAGGATGTTAAACACAATTAAGATCCTTTTTTCCTCATAATAACATATGAACACCTTCATCGTGTATTCTTTTAAAACACTGCAATATCCTGAATTACTATAAAACCTTATTTATTACATTCATGATCCTTATTCCTTATAGAATACTAGATATACTACTTCTATCCAAAAATGTTGTAAACTCCAACAATGACAAATCATTATTCAGTTTCAAGGTAGTCAAGAATAACAAATATAATCAACCATCTCTTATTCCAAAATCACTACCTCATTATCAGGACAATATTAAGGATTACCTTTCCTTCCACCATGTATTTTAACAAAAGTGTAGCTCACTATTGTGTAACTTTTCTTAGAACCATATAATCTCAAATCCTCAATAAAATAGTACTTCAGTACAATCCTTATTTATCTCCATAATTCATTAACTAGTATACTATTGATACAACACTCAAATGAAATAAAAACATAAGAATACTAGTCATTCCTCTTTATCTGAGGTAGTATCATAACAAGATTAAAATTCAATAATATAATTTACAGTATACTCTTATGATTTGGACATTAGTCCGCATAGTGTCCAAACTCCTTGCAGATGAAGCATTGTACATTTGAAAATTTTTTCTTACCCTTGAAATTGCGTACTTGGTGTCCTTTTTCTCCACACTTATAAAAACCTCCCATTCCCTTCAAGAATTTAACAAGGTGATTCATTCCACATTTATCAAATATTAGACAATCTTTTTTTCCCTTATTCCCTTTATCCATATTTATTTCTACCACCATTTTCTTCTCTGGATTCCCTTCAAAGCAATAGGATTCAAGGATTTATTTACTGATCTTATTAACACGTGATACAATTTATTCATATGATGATAATATGTGGGAGGATATTTCCTTTCTAAATTTTGGCTTAATACCATGAATGATATAAACCTTCTTACTCTTTGGATCATACATATTTCTAGAGTTCTCATTCCTTCTACTAGGCGCCATTTATAAATAATGGAATACACTAGGTCAGTTTATGAATCGCAATTCATAATTCCATACATGTAAAATACCTTACGTAAATTGAACATTTTATGGAAATAATCCATAATAACAAAATTCTAGGAAGTTCTTCTATACTAATCTTCAATGTCTATATTACGGTAATGTGCACTAATCAGAGTTTATCTAAATCTAGTTTCCATGTTTGTTGCTAAAATTACTCTGATACCAACTGTAACGCCATGACCCCAATTACCCAGAGTCGGTGCATTATTTTAATACATTGGCATGATTACAAGGAATCAAGTCTCGAAGGACTGATCGGTTTAGAAGTCTTGGAAAATAGATTACATACATGAATGTTACATTACAATTTAGGACATAAATAAAAACATAAATAATCCTTTATATACACCAGTATTCCCTTTTCTTGACCCTGCATATTAATCACAATACACTTCATGGAATCCTGCGAAAAATAAAACACAGAAAGGGGTGAGCTCAAACGCTCAGAAAATGTAAGCAATACAGTGGAAACATTCATAAATTAGAATAATCATTTAATGCAATGTATAACTAAAAAAAGCCTTTTAAACTTGAACTTCAGCATAATATATAAAAATAAAATGAAATAATTCCATTTACATAATCACATGGATATTCTACTAGTTGAATAATCACATGCAATATCACTAACCACTTTCAAAATGATGGAATGCATAATGCCAGACTATCATAACCATGTAGCCATGGCCTCATGCCAAGACTACAAATAAGATTTTTTCAAGGCCTCATGCGAAGAGACTAGTTTGTCTCACAAGACCTACCGATACATCAAGGAGCTATAGAGGGCTCCACCCATCACTTACTAAGTCCAATGCATTCCTCATATGAAAAGGTCTAAACATAACATAAACATTCGTATTAAAACTAGAATACAAAATTTCCATACTTTACCCATAAACCATGAATGGTATAAAAATAACACATCCACAGTCAAACATATCACAAAACCTCCAACACAATATGGAATATTTGTATTATGATAAATCATCTTCAAAACAATTTAAAATCCATCAAAGGATGTTGACATAGATGAAAATAATTTTTAAAACTCTTTGAGCGATATACCTCTTTTTCATGAAAACAATTTAAAAGTCACACAACATAGAAAAGAATACACTTAAAGAAATTTTTGAATCAAATTGTCCCATACCACTTTGAAACTTTTGAAAGTAATAAACAATTTAAAAACATTCATGTCCATATAAATAAATCCTTAAACCCATTTTGAAAACATGGACATTAATGGGAAATATTTAGGGGAATAAATATTTAAAACAATTGAAATGATGTTTTAGTAAAAAACTCCTTAAAAAGAATCCCTTTGAAAACTCTTTTATAAAACACAGACATGGATAATATATATGTTTTAGTAGATACTTACGTAAAAACAATCTCGGATAATAAAGAGATTGTGAAATTAACCCTTACCAATTTGGTAACTTACGAAAAATACACCCCATGAAAGAGGTATCATACAATGAATATGTATATACACATAAATTAAATTTTATTACACAAATATACAATTATGGGTAGTAAAAACACCACACAAAAGGTAATAGTGGAAATATGGCATGAATCTCACGGGAATAAGGAATGAGATGAAAACCCCTTACCTTGCACTTTCCTTTAGTCGATGGTACATTTAACCTCCTGTATGAAGATAGTAGTATGTTATTATGTTATGCCATAACTATATTAATATTAATGATTTCATACATGATTAATTTATTAATTTATACTGCCCATTTAATAATAATTTACATGTTAAATTAACATTTCGGGTAATAATCGCTTCCTTTATCATACGTGTTTTAACTTGTTGCTTTTGATTGTATCACATAGATCAAGATTTAAGAAAATCCAGAATGTAAAACTTGATTTATATATCATATATATTTTTAATATAAATATGTATAATAGATATATATTTGAAATAAAAAACACCATTTATGGAGACGGTAGTCTGTACGTACGCATAAACGTTGTTTCCGTTTTCATATCGTATTGAACAAAAATAAGTGAATAAGATATATGTAAGTACATATATATATATATATATATATATCTCAAGTATAATTATTATTTCATACATTACATACTTATTATTAATATATATTTTTATAATCATCGATGAACGGTGAACGTGGAAATGAATCTCATCGTGTTGTGGAGACGGTAATCCGTACGTATGCATGAGCGAAAATATCATTCCTTTAAAATATATAATTGGATGGTATATAATATATACATAATCCTTATCGTGTTATATTTATTATTTACGTCAAATACACATCATTATTATACGCATCCAAATAATATTGTATTGAATAAAAATAACACCACGACGTGGAGACGATAAGCCGTACGTACACATGTATGGTGACATGTCATTCAAAGGGTGGATATAATAATGAATTTGGTTGTACCATAATTATAATAACATAAAATTATATAGATGATACTAGATTTATGATTTTAGAATGGAAATAACAATGGAAAAGGAAGTGTATGAAGAAAGGAACTTGAAAGAGGGTGGTGAAATCATTACCTCTTCTTCGAGTTCTTCCTTTTGATTTGATCAAAATGGCTTCATAGGACGGATTTATGATCATAATAAGGCCTCTATGTTGAAGGTAAGATAGTTTAGAGGGTATTTGGGTAGGTTTTGCTGAGCCAAATGGATTAAAAGGTTTGAAATAGAGTGAAGGGGGAACTCCCTTTTATAAGAGGGGTGAGGGGTACCTTAGGAAAAACAAAAAATATTATATTATAATAAATTCATATTGGGTTTATAATGGCTCAAAATTGATTTATTTCAAGGATAAGGTGGGTATGGGTCTAAAAAAACACAACCAATAGGTTTTAGACAGGTTTGGGTCACTTTATTAACCATATATGTTATTTTTAACTCGTAGTTAATTAGTTTGACATTTACCATGTCTATTTGTATTATTATATTATACAGTTAATAAACATACTATATACTTCAAATAGACCCCAAAGTGGTCCATTAATGATACAAATATCATGATATAAGTCATTTGGTCGAACCTTAGATTTTTAGGAATATAATATCAATTAATAATATAATATTTGTTTTAAAAACTCTTTTATGTCAATTTTGATACTATTGGGTATTTTGTTTTTGATAAATTCTTAATAGAATTATTAATTCAAAAACAATTCATATAACCAATCCTAATATGTCATAGTAACCTATAAAGTTAATTAAATTCATAAAAAGTCACAAATTGCATTTCTTTGGGTATTTATAATGTCAATTATCTTGATCTTTCATTTATACGGTAATTACTGCATCATCATTGTGTCATAAATAAATTAAATTATTTAATTTCTAAAAATTATAAACAAAATACCATTATTTATGAAATCTATTTATCTTTCTAATTAATATTTATAATCAAATTAATCTTATGTATAAACTCATATGAAAAATATTTTAGTTATTAAACATTGATGTTAACACTTTTAACTCTTCTTTGAATTAAATAATAATAAATGTCCTAATCTAATCCAAGTGGGCCTAAATGATAATATTTTATTCCTAAGGTTGTTTTTTGTTGATATTCACTTGTCCAATAGAATTATTTCATGTGTTAGTCTAATATTAATATCATGTTACCCTTAATTACCCTATTTACCTTTTTACCGTGGTAAATAAAAGTAAAAAATTACTATCACAAAAAATTATTTTTATCTTATTGAACCTCATTTTACTCCTTGATATTAACTGTGTCTCTTGTATTTTGGAAATTCCTCTCACAAAAACTGTAAAATGATGTTTCATTGTAATTTACAAATTCTCTTATGAGATGGATGAAAGATTGTGAAAACTTCAATAAAACTCTTATATATCTAAAATTATTATAAACTGACTCCAATGAATTAAATTGAAATTATATAGGTATTATGTTTCTATTTTGACCTAAAATAAATTTAAATAAAATAAATAATTAATTAAATAAAAAGTTTGTTTTAACCATTAACTTAGTGGTTTTCACTATTCATCAAAAATTGAATGTTTTTAGAAAAATACCAAAAAATCACCCTAAGATAATTTTGATATTCTGAATCCAAAAATTTTTCTATTTTACCAAATGAAAAACATAGAAGTTGAATTAATTAATATAAAATTAATTCTCGTTGTCAAAACAAATAGCTTGTTTTTAAGAAACAATAACTATCATAAGATTGACACTTGTTTATGTATAATTTCAATGTGAAATTAATTCCAATGACCAAAATTGGACTAAAAGGTAAAAATATAATCTAATTATACTTGAAAAACATTAATATGTATAATTCAGAACAATAAATTATTTTGATTAAAAAAGTTTTTTTCAGTTAAAATATAGTATTTTTAACTATTCACCCAAATGTGAAAGTCATCAGAAAAACACCAAAAATTTATCGAAACTAAATTATTATGTCCCGATTCTAAAGAAGAAGTTTATTTTGTCAAATTGAATATATAAAAGTTGAAAATTTTGTATTTAAAAAGGGTTTTCCATTAAAAGGCGGTAAAATTGAATTATTGGAAAAATAATTATTTTATCTGGAAAAAAATGAATTTGTTCTTAAATTATGTCTAAGAAACTCATAATATGGATTCTAAAATTATAAAGATTATATATAGATCAAAATTCAGTAAATACTATTCATACCTTCTTTTGAACGTCTTGTTTGGTAAGTTGTGCTTCGCTTGAACTCAATGTTGTGAGTAGTGCAAGTTATTGAATTACTTTGACGAAATAGCGTACTTTGAAATCTTGGGGTGTTAAAAAATCGTTCCACTAGGTACATATTTTGGCCTCCCACTCCCAAGTCTCACCCTCAACGTGGTTGTTCTAGCATTGCTTCCATACTAGACGGATAGAATGGACACATATAACCTTCGTGACCTAGTCAACAGTGCATACTGGATAATCCTCAAATGTAGCATCATCATCTAAATCAACTTCCTTGGGATCAAAAAGTTGATATTGGTCGGCATGATTTTTGTGAAGCTGTGAAACAAGGAAGATGTCATTCATGGAATAGTACCTCTTTGATAATAGTAAAGGGTAGGATACTGGCACGACTCTCCCTATAATCTCAAACGGACCTACGTAATGCCTGGAAAACTTCCCTTGCTTCTATAAACATATATTTTTTATCCTGGGTGATACCTGTAGGAAAAAATGATCCCTAGCCTTGAACTATATAGGTTTTTGATGGAGATCAGCATAATATTTTTGTCTAGACTGAGTGGTATTCATAAAAATATTGATCAGATCAACCTATTTGGAAGTCTCTTGAATGAGATGAGGACCAAGGTGTGCTTTCTCACCTACCTCTAGCTAGCCGATGGGTTAATGGAATGGCCTACCATATAAGGCCTTAAAAGGGGCCATTTGGATTGTTAGTTGGAAACTACTATTATAAGAAAACTAAATGTGTTGGATATTCTTCTCCCAAGACTTGTTGAAATCAAGGAAACATTCTTCAAGAATATCTTATATAACCTATAATTTTTATTCTGATTTTCCATCGATCTGAGTGTGAAAAAATATTCCTAGAAGCACCTGTGTTCCTATTTGATTATGAAATACCTACAAGAATCATGATTTGAAAAAACCCTAAATATTGGAAATGATATTAAATGGGACTCTGTGTGGTCATATGATCTCATGGACATTTAGTCGTCCTTGCTCTTCGACTGATAAAGTATCTCGAATAGGAATTAAATGGGATACTTTTGTTAGTCGATCAATGAAAACACATATAGCGTCACTAACTCTAGGTAACCTAGGTAACCCAACTACAAAATCCATTGGAATGTCTTCCCATATCCATTCCGAGACTGGAAGAAGTTTTAACACACCTAAAGTTCTTTGGTGTTCCACCTTTACCTACTGACAGGTTGAATACCTAGTGATAAATCTTGTTATATAATTCTTCATCCCAAGAAACCAATACTGGTGTGGCATATCTCGATACATCATCGACATACCAGGATGATCATCCCACTGTGAATCTTGTGAATCACACATCAACTCCACTATTATATCTTATTGAACCCAAATACATCCATGAATACACAGGATTTCATCTGTTTCCACAAAACAATCATGAGGTTTTTTATCTCCTAATATACTCTCACATGGAACCAAACCCTGAGGATCATAAAATTCACTACCCTTCACCATCTCATAGAGATATTAGGTAACTATCAATGATGGGAGGTAATACTACTCACGATAACTGTGAATCTCTATATGAAGCTCATAATGGTGGGCTATTAACTTCCATTCATCACTAGATTCTCATACGGCTTGACCTAGAGTTTTCCAACTCTATGCATCTGCAACTACATTTCCCTTCCTATGAATATAGAAATTCTCAAAATAAAATGATTTTAGATATTTGGCCCATATTCACATTATGAGATTCAATTAATTCTATTTAATGATATATTTTATCCTCTTAATGTCTGCGTACCCCAAAAAGCACTCACCTAACAAATAGTGTCTCCAATAATGTAAGGCACATACCACTTTTTCTAGGTCAAGGTTGTGTGTTGGGTAGTTTCCTTCATGATAACTCAACTACCAAGATCCCTATGCAATGTCTCTATACTTTTGTATCATCACTACTCCTAGGATGATTCTTTATTCATCAATGAAGATAGTATAACCAATGAATGGAATTATAAGAGTCGGAATTGGTGTCGAGAGAAGCCTCTCTTTAATCTATTGAAGGGAACTATGGAATGATACTAACCATAGGATCATGAAAACCTTATTCGTTAGGCTAGTAAGAGGTGAAGGAAGATTTGATACATCTTTTAAGAAATTCCAATAATATCCCACGATCCCCAAGACACTTTGTATATCAAACATGTTATTGGGATTATCTGAGGAAAATACTCATCATTCCTTTTTTAGGTCAACAGAGACTCGTAATTCAGATAATATATGACTTAAGAAGTGATATTTTTCAATCTACAAGTAGAAGATAGTAGTCTTGGTATAAATATGATGCTCTATTAGTGTTCTCATAATGATATCAAGGTGTTTAGCAAGGTTATTACGATTATGAGAATATACCTAGATGTCACCCATAAAGACCAAGATAAAAGAGACTAGATAGTAGTGGAAAACCCTATTCATTAGAGCCATGAAAATGGTTGGTACATTCCTAAAACCAAATTGAATAATAAGGTACTCATAAATACCATACATACTTTGGAAAGTGGTACAAGGTATGTCTAAGGGCCTGACTCACAACAGATGACAACCTAATCTCAGGTCAATCTTGGAGAAGACCCTAGCGCCTTGGAGTTGGTTGAAGAGAACATTTATTCGAGGCAGTGGATACTGGTTTTTGACCAAAAGTTAGTTCAACTCTCTTTAATCCATGATTATATGTAAAGTTCCATCCACCTTCTTAGTGAAATGAATGGGTGAACCCTAAGAGGATGTACTAAACTGTATAAAGCCTTTCGCCACTAAATACTCTAAATGCCACTTCATCTCCTAAATCTCTATTTATTTCATTCCATATGGAGGAATGGATACTATAACTAATCCATGAAAAATAATGATTGTAAACTCTACCTCCCTCTCATGAGGTAAGATAGAAAAATTTTGAGGAAAAAAATCACTAAAGCAATCAACTACTGGAGGGAAATTACCTTGACATAAACCCTGACCATCCATGAAGAGAGTTTCATTCTATACGGTCACTCAACCGATCCAATGATGATCTGGTCAATCTCTATAGGCCTCGACATCCCACTCACCCTTATATTGTATCTATAGTCGAAGACCTTCCATGATAGATATAGAGATAAAAGATCTCTAAGAACTTATATCAAATAAGGAAGATACTATAGTTGATTCCAAAAGAATATTAACTCATACAATTGATTTTCTTATAGAATGATCATTGGTAATCGGTTGTAGAGCATACAATCGTCCTGATCCATTTCCCGATGCAATAGGTGGACTACCACAATCAGAACTGCTCTACTGGTACTATTGGTGATCAAGGTTCTAGCTACCACGACCATAACATCCTCCTCATCCTAACATATTGGTGATACTCTAACTCCCCATCGAATATTGCACAAAATAACCCTATATTTAGGTGGAGCTAGCACATATCATTGTCCACTCAAAGCTGGTTGAAAGGTATTTCATAATTTATGAGGATGTCCCAGATGTCTATAAGCCCAAATCTCCAACAGGCATAAAATTTTCCACAAATGTATAAAGGAAATAAAAATACTATCCCTACCAATCTGAGATCTGGCTTGGGAATCTGATATCAAGATTCATCCTAAAAAATAAATCAATTTTTTGATGTATGCTTCCATTTATTAACACATGTATTCATGTAATCCACCTAGGGTACCAAACAACACTTGGATAGTGTGTGAGATAAATCTTAGTGTGCCACCACCAATAATGTCTATAAAATTCATCCCGTTTAATGTAAATGTAATAGTTTTCAATGATTTATAAATAAAGTAATGCAATACAATGTTACTAAATATCCATGTACCTACTTCATCCCTAGGATGGTGTCTAAACATGTAACCGATTCATTAATGTATTGTTACAAGTTTTTTTAGAAGTCACATGTCAAGAGTAGTGAAGTTTCCAATATATAACAAAAAATCCTATAATGATATTAAATAATGAAGTTCATAAGTAATAACCATGGAAACGTAGATCCCAAGGGTCACCAACTCAGTAATGATTTTTTCTTGGCTAAGAGTAAGAGTGTAGTACAATGAACATAGTCCATGTCATTCCACAATAACAATCTTATCATGTCCAAGGAGTTCATCCAAGGTAAAACGAGGATAAGCAATGACTGGGCTCTATAGTATTTAACCATGGAGCATAATTTTCAATCAAGGATCCATGAATTTTTTCCAACATGCCCTTTTTAGTACATGAGGGATCTTATGGGGTCATACGAGGCGTCCAATAATAGATACGAATCGGGATACGAGTGGTTTTCAACCAATGAATGTCAAATCCTTGAATCATAATGGGGTTTCTGAGTTCTCAAGTCAATCCCTATAGAATCAATGTTTATCATGATTCAGTACACTCCAATTTAATAATGAAGTCATATCATATTCCATTTTTTTAATACATTCCTTTCATTAGTTTGACAAGACCAAGTAGCACGCAACCCTTTAATCTATTCATAATTAATCAATTTGTTCATTCAGTTCAATCCTTGGAAATCATTTTTGTGACAAGGACAAGTAGCAAGAAACCATTAATAAATCCATTTAGGAATTCCCAAAAATCTTGGTTCACTCCACTAGCTTCTATTAACAAGGTAAGGGGTACTACAGACATGCAACCTATTTTTCATTTTCAATTAATATGTCCATGTATTAGTCATACACATACTTACTGATTTATCACTCGAATAAATAAATATTATTTCTTGCAATTACCTTAGTATGGTCAAGTGGAAGTGATATGATAATTTTCATTCACTATTAAATGATTCAACAAGAATATATTATAACGAGTCATACTATTACCATGGTCAAGCTCGAGTACATACAAATGATTGCTCAAAAGTTTAAAAACACTAAAAAGACCATTATGGTATATCACTGTGCATGGGGTGTTGTGCGTTGTGGGAATTGTTGGAGTTGGTGGACTAGAACCAACTGCTTTGTAATTTATTCATTAATAAATACCTAATCACATCATGATTGTTCTTCTGTGTAACAATGAATGTGATAATGTTTTAAGGACAACTGTTGCATTAAAGGGTCATAGAAGATCCCTGTTATGATGAGAACCCGGAAGTTCCATAACACTGTTCCTGAATATATGTTCTATGGCTGGATGATGTTATTAGGGGGACACAAATAATAAAGTCCATTGGGGGTGAGGACTCATAAAACTTTGAGGCACAATCTCATGATGTGCACCCTTGGTAATATCCAAGAGGATATTATGAGAATGAGACTCGCGAGTAGGAAATACACATTTCATAGTGTCATTGAATGTTCCTATCTGTGGATTTGTGTATTGGTCCTTAGAAATTATTATTTCTATTAATGCGTATTACAAATCGCTCTCTTAGATGTATTGATGAAAAATATGACGACACACTATTCGCAATGAGGTAAGATAAGTTGGGTGTGTCACGAGTAATGCTGCGTTAATATATAATGAGAGAAAGGATTTGTCCCTTCTGTTTCGTAATGAATGTAGATATCTCAGGCCCTTTGATGGAATTGATATAGCTTAAATGAATCCATGTCCATGGTATGGTATGGGCGAGTTCAATTCAAGAATGTCAGATAAAGAATAATTGAGCACATGGGTTGATGGCACTAGCATGTAACCCTCTTGATTCGAGATATCGTGAAGAAGGGATTATATTACACGGTAAACATTCGTAGGAGGTGGCACGTCATTGCAGCATTAACTTCATTATCTCTGGGTGCATTAGAATGTTTCCAGATGGTAACCTTGGACTTTAGGCAGGCTCCACCTAATTCCACTGAAAAAGGGTCATGGTGGGTCACACACTAAGTGTCTCCACGTATCTTAGTTAAGTATTAATTTAACAAGTTAAAAAAATATTATTTCCGATTGTGTTTTAGTAATTATTTCAGTATCCCTGATTGAATTTATTTCGACACTAGTTATTCGAGAAAATATATTGTGGGTGAAATAATATATTTTTATTAGCTAGTAATTCAGTGACATTTATTTAACAAATGAATAGCCATTACACAAGGACTAATAAATGTGGTGGAGGAAATAAAGGTAAATGGAAAATAACAGTACACTCCATGTGTATTAAATATACACACTGTGTAGTTTTATGGAAAAAGAGTACATGCCGTGAATTAATGATTACACAGCGTGTAGTTTTTCCAATCGGGAATTGAGGAAATATTATTGTGTTATTAAATGATATTTATTATAATAATTGTGGGTGCATGTCAAGAAATTAATAATTCGACCTGCGGGTTTTCAATAAGTTAGTGAAATAAATAAAAAGTGTAACGTGTTTATTTATTGTCATAACTCTTTAACCTAAAACCTGATTATAAATATCCTCACAACCCCAACACTTTTCCCCAAACTTTGTGCACAACAGTTCTGGAGAGTTCTCTCAAGACTGGATGAACTCCTTCCTCCATGAAAAATCTCATGACCGAGAGAGATCCACCACCACTGGATCAATGTGATCGAAGGAAAAAATTTCAAGTTAAGGTTCTTCCACACTGGAACTCGGAGATCCCTTCGGTGACGTCCAGAGATACGTGGATCACATGTGGATCACCGCTAGAGGAATCCTACACATGGATTCTATGATGCAATGAAAGATCACACCAGATCGTGACCAGAGGCATCAACGAAGAAATAATTCCATCAAGGTAATTATTGTGAATTAATTAAATTAATTATAACCAACATATGATGATCCTATCTCTATGGTTTCAAGACTCCCTCTTTTTTTCATTCTTCATTCTATTCTGAAGATCTGGTGTTTTATACTGTGACACATCTCAGTTTGAACGTTGTTTAACACTGAAAGTAAAGTTGGGCAATCCCACCAATGCACTTCCACTGTGACCGGATCCTACAAGTGGTATCAAAGGTAGGTTATATCATTGATTATAATTATTTAGTTTTTTGGTGATTTACGCATTTAATAATTTAGTTGTTTCAATTCATGTTAATCGCTCTTTAAATCTGAATCTCAAGATCTGTTCCTCCTCAATCATTTTTCGTTCACCATACAGAAATGAACCTTTCTTTTAATTTTTGATTAAAATAAAATAGGGGATCTCATCTTGAGGAGCCAAACGTTCCTAGCGATACAACACGAGAATACATGGCATGTATTCGGAAGTACACGTCGTGTAGTCTACGTTCATGCATCGAACTGGTCTGCCAAATCAGTCCATGTATTGATCCTATCTAAGTCATATATGACACCTCGTGTTGACCAAGAACAGGTGGCACATGGTTTTTGGATTACACGTTGTATGGTCCAATATAACATGATGTGTAGTCCCTTCGGGTTAGGATTGTACCATGTACCCCATACACGGCATGCCCAGCTGGAAACTGTGTAATGCGGAAACTACACGGTGTGGGTCCCACTGAACACGCAGTGTACTCCGAAAATTTCTGAAGTACATTAACACGCCATGTCCTCGGCCGTGTACTTCGGATAGACGGTGAAGAAATGTGCATGCTGTGTATTCGAAAATACACACCGTGTACTCACCCAAATTACACAGATTTATTAATATGTATTATTATATTATACAAACCCTTGATACGTATACCATGGTGCATGCGTAATTCTATGGCACAACACATGATAGGGGTTTTGTATATGTTTGTTTGATTTAACATCTTCTTAATGAACGGGAATTCACCGGGTTGCCTCCAAGGTACATGTTATGTACAAAGATAATTTTAAATAAATTTATTTGTTTAAAAATTATGATGGATGAGAATCTCAATTAAATTCAGAAAAAGGGTTTAAGATAAAAGTATTGATTAATTAAAGATAATTAATTTATTCGAGTGTGATTTATCTTAAACAAGAATGATTAAATAATTTAATTCTATTTTTATTTATGCGTAAATATCGTTGCATGTATATATGATCATGAGTTGGACCAAGAGATTTGTCTTTGAATGGCTTTCTTTAATTTATTTATTTAAATTAAATTTGTTGGCATGCAAGCCTTCTTCTCATTAATATGTAGGACCTGCATGCCCAAGGATTCTTTTATGTAAAAAACCCTTTTTCCCCTCACCTGTGTGTGAGATAAATGCATATATTATGGATGGGGCTCCCAAGCTAGTGGAGACAGCTCAAGTCAGGAGCCAAGGTGAAACCAATCCAAGGAGATACAAAGTTGGATAGGTGGAAAGCTGTAAACATGAACCCAAAAGGTTCAAGGTGTTTCTCCCCTAGGTCATGGGTTATTTTATCAACCGCTATATAAACTAACCAATAGAACAAAGCTCATGATTATTCCATTTATTTAATTTCTGTATGTTTCATGGTTTATTTATTGTGAGTGTGTTGTCACGATCACACAATTAATGAATTAAACAATCATGCAAGATGGAACTAAAATAAAACCGGCTTATATTTAAATATTATCTTAGACATGGTTAATCACTTAAGTATATCCCACATAATATTAAAAAGAATGTAATAAAATATAATAAATTGGAAATTTAAATATAAGGATATAATCCCTCAATGAAATACTAAGTCTGTATAGCCTTCCATAATCTTGGTTATAATCGAACCATAGGTCAATGTTCTTGAACAACCCTAGTTGGGGTGCTTTCAATTATCACAGAATTCTAATTCATGGTTTTGGGTTGACTTGACATGGTTCACATCAATGGTTGACTGCCATAGTAGGACTTGGTGTGACCAAGAGGCAAAGGTTCAGGAAATCCAAAAAAAGGATTTTAGGGTTGGGGAGTCCTCTCAACATATCAAGGATCTTCGAGTTAATGCAGTTAGCATTTCGAATGCCTACCTAAAACCGTTCAAGTTGCTTGACCAACCCTAGTTGGGGTAATGTGAATGGAAATATGGATCCTTGCCACTAGGATATTCAGGCAACATAATATTGCAATGTCAATGGTGAGGGATATTAGATTTAGATAAAATATTTGGAGAGTACTAAGTATTAAATTATTTATTTGTCTCAGTTTTAATGATAAAGTACTAAACCTTTTCTCATTTTAATTTGTAGAAATGGAAAGAAAAATGACTTCAAACATATCATTGAAAACCGTACTTGAGAAGGAAAATCTTCTCATCGGCACCAATTTCCAAGAGTGGCAGAGGCGTTTACGCATCATCCTTCACCACGAAAGGAAATTGTATGTGCTGGAAGAGCCCATTCTGGTTACTCCTGAAAAGGAGGCATGTGATGAGGAACTATCTCTCTACATGAAACACGTAGATGATGCCATAGATTTCCAATGATTTATGCTATCGTCCTTGTCTAATGAGCTATTGAAGCAACAAGAAAACATGGACGTGTATATCATGATGTCTCACCTTAAGGATATCTACCAAGATAAGGTGAGACAAGAGAGATATGAGATCTTCGATACTTTTTTTACAACTATGCTTGGAGATTTTGCGCCAGCTGGGCCTCATGTAGTCAATCTTATTGGCTACATTGAATACATGTACATCTTAGGGATTATATTCTCGGATGAGCTACGTACAGATCGCATCCTATCATCACTTCCCAAGGGCTTCTCAAGATTTATTATCAACTATAACATGAGAAATAATGAGAATAGTCTATTGTAACTTCTGACCTTAATTCTCCAAGTAGATAAGGACATGGGGTGTGACAAACCTGCAGTCCTTATGGTGAATATGAAAAGGAAGGACAAGGGAAAGGGTTCAAATACTTATAAATGGTCTGAAGCCCCTGAGCGTCGTCCTTCCAAGAAGGGGAAGATCCAGAGGCAGGTCAAGGAATAGGAGGCAGTATGTTTTTCAAGTGGCATGCAAGTCCACTGGAAGAGAAACGGCACCCAGAAGCATGTGGATGCTAAATGTGTGTTCGTTATTAAGTGTAATATTTCTATTTCTCCACATTGGGTGTTAGATACAGATTTTGGGGCTCACAACTATATTCAAATGCCAGAACTATGTAGATTTAGAAGGATTTCTAGAGGAGAGGTGATTCTTCGAGTTGCCAAAGGTGCAAAGATGGATGCATTAGCTATTGGCGATTACCACATCTCATTGCCAACTAGGATGATATTGGTTTTTCATAACTATTATTAGGTTCCAAGTGTTACCAAGAACATAATTTATGTAACTTATTTGGATATAGCTAGATTTATTTTCCTGTTTGGAAATAAGGGTTGTCTCTATTATAAGAACAATGTATGTTATGGTATGGAACATTTAAATAATGGGTTGTATATATTAAATTATGAAAACCATGTTTTGGAAATCGATAACGAAACAAACTCACATGAATCATACATCACCCAGTTGTGGCATCACTATCTAGGTCATTTAAATGAGAAGTGCTTGAGAAAGCTCTGCCAAGATGGCTATTTAGAATCTACTAATCTAAAACCACTTGATAGATGTCACGCTTGTCTACAAGGTAAAATGACCAAGCCTCCTTTTGGTGGACAGGGTGAAAGGGCCACAGAGGTTCTCGTATTGGTGCACACAGATGTATGCGGACCATTTCCAGTAGAAGTTAGAGGTTGATATTCTTACTTCATCAATTTTACTAATTATTTAACTAGATATGAAAATGTCTAATTAATGAGGTATAAGTCAGATTCCTTAGAGAAATTTATAGAATTCAAGGATGAAGTGGAGAATCAACTTGGTAAGAAGATAAAGAAACATCGATCGGATCGAGGTGGAGAATATCTAAACCAAGAGTTCATCGATATTATACAGGACACTAGGATTGTTTCTCAGCTCACTCCTCCTTATACACCACAGTGTAATGGTGTTATTTAAAGGAGAAACTGTACCTTTTTAGACATAGTGAGGTCAATGATGAGTCATGTAGATCTTCCATTATCCTTTTGGGGATATGCATTACAAACTGCAGCATACACATTCAACAGAGTACCAAGTAAAGTGGAAAATGGAATTCCATCTGAGTTATGGAATGGAAAGAAACCCATTTTTTCGCACACATGTGAATGAGGATGTGAGGAATTTTTTAAGGCCTTCACATGAAACAAACTAGCACCATGGGGAACGAAGTGTATCTTTATAGGATAACACAAGGAAATGAAAGGATATTACATATATAACCCTTTAGACAAGAATGTGATTGTCACCAGACAATTAATCTTTATTGAAAGGGATCACATTGTCAAAAAGGATAGTGGGAGAAAGATTGAATTTGAAAAATATGATGCTCAAGATAAACTAGAGTAGGTACAGGAACAAGTTTCACTGGTCCCCCAGGAAGAGGTTCCAGAAACACAAGTACTGTGTAGGAGAACAAGAGAGCTAAGGGAAATAGAGAGATTTGGTTTCCTAGTCACAGAGGACGGTGAATCATTATTGTGGACAATGATGAACCTCTCTCCTTCAAGGAAGCAGTAAAAATCTCAGAAGCTACCAGATGGCTAGAAGCTATGAATTCTGAGAGGAATTCCATGTATGAGAACCAAGTTTGGGTTCTTGTCGATGAGCCAGTTGATGTAAAGCCTATTGGATGAAAATGGGTATTCAAGAGAAAACTGGACATGGAAGGTCATGTTAGCACCTATAAAGTAAGGATAGGGGATAATGGATTCAGACAGCGTCAAGGAATTGACTATGATGAAACCTTCTCACCAGTTTCCATGTTTAAATCCATAATAATCATACATGGAATAGCAGCTTACCATGACTACAAGATTTGGAAAATGGATGTCAAAATAGAATTCGTTAACGGGAACCTTAAGGAAGATGTAAATATGACACAACCAGAAGGGTTTGTGACACCAGGTAAAGCTAAACGGGTTTTCAAGTTGTAGAAATTCATTTATGGATTAAATCAAGCATCTAGGTCATGGAACATTTGATTTCATGAATCCGTAAAGTAATTTGGGTTTATTAAGAATGAATGTGAGCCATGTGTTTATAAGAGGTTTAATTGGAATGCGATTGTTATCTTAGTAGTATATGTTGACGACATATTGCTTATTGGAAACGATGTACCAGTCTTACAGTCAGTTAAGAACTGGTTGAACAAGTGTTTCTCCATGAAGGAGTTGGGTGAAGCGGCCTACATTCTAGGGATCAAGATAATTCATGATAGATCAATGAAGATACATGGACTAAGTCAGGGTACATACATTGACGAAATACTAAAGAGATTTAGTATGGAACAATCTAAGAGGGTATTGGTTCCAATGTCACATGGCTTACATCTTTTTATGAAAATGTGTCCCCAGACACAACAGGATAATGATAGAATGAGTAAGATCCCATACGCTTCGGCTATAGGATCCATCATGTATTCCATGTTATGTACCAAGCATGATGTTGCCTATGTACAGAGCATGGTAGGCAGATATCAAGCAGATCCAGGAGAACAACATTATACTATTGTTAAGACTACCCTTAAGTATTTGAGTATAAATAATGATATGTTCCTGGTGTACGGAGGAGATGAAGAGATTGTCATCAGAGGGTATACTGAGGCTGGTTTTCAGACATATCAGAAAATCTGAAGTCACAATCTGGATATGTTTTTTGTCTCAATGGAGGATTTGTGAGCTGGAAGAGTTCAACGAAGCCAATTTTCACTGATTCTACAGTGGAGTCTATATATATAGAGACTTATGATGCATCCAAGGAAGTCGTCTTGATTTGGAACATTGTCCAGGAGCTTGATATGGTGCCTATCAGTAAATATCCTATCACTTTGCATTGTGATAATATTGCAGCGGTGGAACTTGCAAAATAACCAAGGTTACATCAACGGACAAAGCACATACTCTGGAAGTATCACCTCTTAAGGGATTTCTATCATAGGGGTGAAGTTGCAGTGAGATGAGTGTCCAAAAACGAGAACGTGGTGGAACCCATGACTAAAGTCCTATCTCAGCAGAAGCATGAATATCATGTGAGAGCTAGCGGGTTAAAGGTTGTTTGTAGATGGCTCTAGTCCAAGTGGGCGTCTGTCGGAGTTGGTGGCCTAGAACTAACTACTTTGTACTTTATTTATTAATTAATAACATATCACATATATATTGTTCTTATGTGTGATAATGCATGTGATAATGTCCTAAGGACAACTGTTGCATTAAAGGGTCATTGCGGATTCCTACTATGATGAGAACTCGAATGTGATATAACACTGTTCTTGAATATATTATCAATGGAAGGATGATGTTATCTGAGGGACACAAATAATACAGGACATTAGGGGCGAGGAATCATTAAAATTTGTGGCACCTTCTCATGGTGTGCGCCCTTGGTAATATCAGGGAGGATATTATGAGAATGAGACCCACCAGTAAGAAATCCACATTTCATATTGTCATTGGATGTTCCTATCTACAGATATGTGTATTGGTCCTTAGACTTTAAGATTATTATTAATGGGTATTACAACTCGTGCACTTAGATGTATTGACGAAAACTGTGACGACACACTCTTCATAGCGAGGTAGGATTTGTTGGGTGCGTCACGAGTAATATTTCATTAATAGATAATTCGAGAAAGGATTTTTCCCTTCTGTTCCATAATGGAAGTAGATATCTCAGGCCCTTTGATGGAATTGATATAGCCTAAATAAATCCATGGCCATTTTAAGGTATGGCCGAGTTCAATTCCAAAAGGTAAAAGAAAGAATAATCAATCACATGGGTTGATGGCACTATCATGTAACCCACTTGATTCGAAATATCATGACAAAGGGATTATATTACACGGTAAATGTTCGTAGGAGGTAACACATCATTGCGGTGTTAACTTCTTTCTCTATGAGTTCCTTGAAGTGTTTCCAGATGCTAACCTTGGACTTTAGGCGGGCTCTGCCTAATGCCACTGAGAAAGGGGCCTAGAGGGTCACACACTACGTGTTTCCATGTATCTCAGTAAAATATTAATTTAACAAGTTAAATAAATATTATTCCCAACTGTGTTCTAATAAATATTTAAGGATTCCTGATTGCATTTATTTTGACTCTAGTTATTAGAGAGAATATATTTTGGACAAATTAATATATATTTATTAGTGAGTAATGTAGTTACATTTATTTAACAAATGAATATGCATTAGACAAGGACTAATAAATTTGGTGGAGGAAATAAAGGAAAATGGAAAATAAAAGTACATGCCGTGTATTTTTATGGAAAACGAGTACACGTCGTGTATTAATGATTACAAAACATGTAGTTTTTCCCGTCAGTATTTTGAGGAAATAGTATTGTTTTATTAAATGATATTTATTATAATTAGCGTGGGTACATTTCAAGGAATTAATAATTCGACATGGTGGTTTTCAAAAAGTTAATGAAATAAATAAAATGTGTAACACATTTATTTATTATCATAACTCTATAACCTCAAACCCGATTATAAATATCCTCACAACCCCAACACTTTTCCCCATTCATTGTGCACAAAAATTCTGGAGAGTTCTCTCAAGGCTGAAAGAACTCCTTCCTCCAAGAATGCTCTCAAGACAGAGAGAGATCCACCACCACCGAATTAAGGTGATCAAAGGTGGATATCCAATCGAAGGTTCTTCCGTGCTAGAACCCGGAGATCCATTCGGCGTCGTCCAGAGATACATGGAGCACATGTGGATCACTGCTAGAGGAATCTTGCACTTGGATTCTACGATGCAATGACAGATCACACCAGATCATGATTGGAGACATCAACGAAGAAATAATTCCATCATGGTAATTATTGTGAATTAATTAAATTAATTATAACCAACATATGATGATCCTATCTCTATGGTTTTGGCACTCCCTCTATTTTTTTCATTCTTTGTTCTATTCCGATGATCTGGAATTTTATATCATGACGGATCTCAGTTTGAACGTTGTTTAACGCTAAAATTAATGTTGTTAAATCTCAGCAATGCGCTTCCGCTACCCCCGGAACCTACATAATGAATTCCAGAATGAGTTATAGACCACCATCCTTGGCCTCATTCAACTCTCCTATTATGATATCGGCCTCTGATTCTGAATATAATGGAGTAGATCTGAGAAAAATAGAACAAATCTCACACCAGGATAACTATATCGAGAGCAAGAGAGAAGAATAATTGCTCAAATGGACTTGAGTACTTGTTGTTTCACATCCAACGTGAGGAACAGAAGATTGAACTGATCCTCAATTATGTATATCTCTTGATCCCTACCATAGGCCTTCTAAATGCTCCAAAATGAGATAAAAGGTGGCAAATCCCAGTTGATATCAAACTAGTAAAAGGGTTTCTCACATTATTAGGCTACATAATTTAGGAAACCATGCACAAAATTTGTGAGATAGCTCTTCCTAAAAATGCATATCATCTACGTAGTTAGATCTAACCATGCTCCCTACTAGCACGGTTCACTCTAACCATGCGACATGGCCATTTTTTCCAAAAAGACGGGTTTTAGCATTCAAAAAATCCACAGACACCCCTGAGACTTTTCATAACTCATTAGGCATCAATATTAGGTTGAAAAAAAATAATTAGAACAATATTTAAAGGATCCATACCTAATTGAAAATATTGTTATTATGATAAGTAGTTTTATCTACTAATTTTATAGTCGTATAAAGATCTAACATACATGTTATACTCATAAAATTATCACTAAATTTAGTGATATCCAAGATAAAATATTTAGAATTATGTGTTGTGAATTTGATTTTATTAAAAATAAATTTGTCTTTGTTTTGAAAAATATTAAACTAATAAAGAATTCTAACTCACCCATTAAACTTATTTCAAATTCATTTTCATCATTTTGTAAAATTCAATGCATGAGGTTTTTTTTATGACCTAAAGGTAATATCATCAATGTATATTTTCACTATAAAAAATTGAAATTCTTCTTATAAGTCATGTTGGGTCTGTGAAACAATTTCTAAAACCATTTTAAATAAAAATAGTTCTAAATATCCCATACTAAGATCTAGGAGCTAGTTTTAAACCATAAAAATATTTTTTTAATTTGAAAACAATATCTGAAAGATAAGGTTTTTCAAATCAAGGAATTTCTAACAAATAAATTTTCAATAATATAACCGTTTAGGAATTCTCTCTTTTCCTAGAGTTGATATAGTTTGAAATTATGATTTTCATCTTTTGAAAGTAATATCCAAATGGCCAAAAGTATATGTACTGGTAAAAATGTATCCTCATATTGATTTTTTAACGATTATTCCACACTCATAAACATTTTTTATACACCCACTTAGGGATAATAGTTAGGTAGTCTCCATAACTTTCTATTAATTCACTAACTTTACTACATTTTAACTTATTCAAATTTTCTTAAACTGCTATTAGATGATGTTCATTATTGATTGCTTCATTGATGATCATAGGTTTATGTTATGATAATAAAGAATTATTTTCAAAATTTTTTCTTATTATGGCACTATTATGAGTCAGTTTATCTATGTCTCCTGCATTATAATCAATGGGATTGTCCTTCAGAGTAATAATAGTTCTTGGAACAGAAGAACATGGTTATTATATGTCTTATTTCTTGTTTTGGTACAAATTGATGGTCTGTTGAATGTAATTTATTTTGTAAATCCACAGAAATATCAAAATATTTATAGGTGTTTTTAATACTCATATTTTATATATCATCCATAATGTTTTCAAAATCATTTTTAGGTTCATGTTGATCTATCTCATCCAAAGTGACATGAATAGTTTATTTCAAAACATGACATTTTTTGTTAATGTCCCTATATACTTCCCTCATTATTGAGAATCATTTAAATTTAATATTTATGTTTTTTGTGAAAATTTTCAAAGATTCTCTTTTTTTAGGAATGTAAACCTTATAACTGAAAACACTAAAGTAATTTTCTATGGGATTTATAAAATTCTATAAATCATATTGAATCATTTTCATGAAATGAAAAAGTTGAACACTATTAATTACATATAAATTTTTTATGAAAACACAACCAAATAAATATATAGGTGTGTCATATTCACTTATTGTTATTCTAGTGATTTCATGAAGTGTAATGTTTCTCTTTTAAAAAACCCCATTCTGTTGAGGTTTTTGAGGTGTAGATAAATTGTGAGTATAGAATTTTTGTTACACATATATTCAAATTCATGATTATAAATCTCTAGACCATGATCACATCTCAAGGATTTTATGTAATGTCTAATAAGTTTATCTATAGATTTTTCATACTTAAAATAGAGGAAGAATCATAAACTTTACAGGAAATGAAAGACAATCGTATATGTCATTAATAATCATTATATATATCATTGGAATATTTTTTTCTTACTAAAATAGAAACAATATATGGTAAAAATAAATCCATAGGAATATGTCTTGTGGTAGATAGGTAGACACATATTTCTTGGGTTTGAAATATATTTTTTTAATAGGGATTACACACCAAGACTTTAAGAAATTCTTTCTTAGGTATATCCTTCACTAAACCTTTCTTAGTTATATTTTCATGTAAATATATATCGATATGTACTATCCTCCTATTCCATAGACAACAATCTCTATAAAAACAATAAAAAAAGAAACATTTTGGGAAACTAATGAATGTAAATTAATTTCATAAACATTATCATTTCATAATGTAGTAAGTAAGGAATCGGGCTTCAAATTAATGATTTTATAATAAATGTTCTAAAATTTGACATAAAAACCATATTCACATACTTTAGATATAATAAGAATATTATATTTTAAACTATCAGAAAATTAAAATTTATAAATTAGGATATATTCAGATTTACCCATTTTTTCATGTCTAATGACTTTTCCTTTTCTGTTCTCATTTAATGTGACATTCCCACCATATAACATTATAAGGTATTTAAAGACTAAATAGTCTCTAGTCATATATCTATAACATTCAGTTTCATGATATAATTGGTTCTTACTAGATGTGTTTAATAATTTCTCCAACAAAATATTTAAATACACCTTTATTTCGATACCAAGATCTATATGGTTTTAGAGTGGTTACAAATCAATGATTTTGGAATCCAAATTTTTTTAAAGGATTATAAGAAATAGATTTAATAGATATAGAATGAAAAACCATCTTAGGTATAAAATTATTAGAATGATTTTCAAAACTAGTATAAATTATTGAAATTAATGTTATGTTTTGTTGAACTAGGAATAAAATAGTTTTTTACAATTTATTTTTTTCCCAGGCTTATAAACAAAGATGGATCATTGTTTAGTTACAATTTCACTACACATAATTTTTTTAATGTTCTTATTCCTCTAGTAATACCTTAAATGTCCCTTTTTTATTTTACATTTATTAGATTTAAATCAGTATTCTCTTCTAAAATATAAACATTATTTTCTTTTCTAGTCTAACTGTATATTTTCATACATCACATAACTCATGATCCTTTTAATATTTTTATATTTTTCTTTAATCTAATTCAATTTATCTTCATGAGTATCATAATATTCTTCTAATTATTCATTAGAAATTTCAGAATCTTCTGTAAAAGTAGAATAAATATAATTTATCTTAGAATTAATGTCTATAAATTACATTTTTATTAAATCATTATTTTCATGAATATTAGTCAGTGGAGCTATCCTCAGATGCACTACAAGTGTCATGAATATTACTTTTTAGTATTTTCTCTTTATCTTCATATCTGTTTTTTATGTGTGCATCAGATAGTAAACCATTACATGTCCTTTTCTTTTTCATTCATTACACATTATCTAATTAGATGGGTCATCATTCTTCTAATTCCCTTCCCTGTCGAATTTACCATTATAGTTATATTTCCTAAAAAACTTCTTTCTATTGTAGAACTTGGAATACCTTCTATCTAGATGACCCATTTATTCATCAATTTTAGGGCCATCTTCATCCCCACTAATAATCTCATCTTATAAACTTCATTTTTTAATGATTTTGGCACATTAAATGATATAAATTTTTAATTTTTTTATCATACTCATTTTTTAATGTAAGATATTCATTATACAACATCAATTTATTAATTAATTTATTGATATAAAACATATTGAGATTGCATGACTCTCCAATTAAAATTTGACTAACTCTCCATTTATATGGTATATATCTCAAAATTTAAATTACATGAGCTTTATCTCTCGTTGGTTGTCCATGTGTGATCATTGTGTTTATGATCATGTCAAAAAATGATACATATTAATGAAAGATTCATTAGTTTTCATTTTCAATGTATCAGGATTAATAGTATTTATATTAGGTATCATTTATTTTACATTAATAGTTCCAGTATAAGACACACAAAAAGTATCAAAAATAAGGAAGTAGTATCAGATGTGTCATGACCTGACCCTACCCGGGCTCGAGCCACAACTACCCCAAACTCGCTTCCATAGGATAGGGCCTGGCGACCTGCGCCGAAGGCATAATAACTCGGGGAGGCCTTTTTCTAAGTACCTGTACACATGCACGCAACACACTCAATGCAAAAGCACAGAGTAAAAGAGAAAATACAAGTAAAGAAAAGGAAAACTGCTATAAATGAAGCACAAATGTGCATTGACCTCTAAATAGTACAAAGTAAAAGCTGAAAAGAGAAGCGGAAAAACACGCACCCAACCAGAAAAGTACCACAACCTGGCAACAGGTGAACAAAAAAACAGTTGTAAGGGTTCCCCGCCTGGAACCCAGCTACGACCACCACACACGGTCCATGCTCCTAAACTCTTATGCTCCACTAGAGTCACAACCAACCTGTCTGTCGTCTGTAAGGGCACACCAAGTGCGGCAAATCCAAAGAAGGGGTGAGTATAAAAATACTCATTAGGATACCTCAAAGGCTCGAGGGAGCAACAAAGGAGGTACCGAAGGGTGAGTAGTAGATCAAACAGGAAATTTAAAGGAATACAACTGAAAGTGCAGCAAAGAGTCTAGCTCAACCCAACAAGAGTGAGGAAGTAGACTCGTCCAAACACAAGGAGCTAGAAACGGTGAGAAGATGAACTTCTCGTCGAGTCTTCGCTACCTATTGCAGGATATTAGACTCGTCCAACCACAAGAAGCTAGACATGGAAAGCACGTGGTATACCCCGGGTGTCTTCGCCTCTCTTGGAGGGAGAGTAACCAAGCCCAAGAAGTGGGTACTGGAACAAGGTATATACATATTCATATTCTCAATAAAGAATCCTGAACAATATCATAAGGGGATCTCCATCCCGTAGGTCAACCCAAGAAAAGTGAGTCTCCAACACTCCCAGAAGTAAACACCATCGATGCCCAGCATTCTGCACGTCTGCCCCAAACTACAAGTCAAGGCGCTCAAACCACTTCACCTCGACACTATCTGCTTTGGGCGGCACTGACTCACCCACATGGTTTTAGGTCTCGTCACAAGGACACGTCTCGGTGGTGTAAAAGCTCCTCGTACTTGAGATTTCTGATGGAATGTCAAACCACAACTCGTCATTTCCCCGCAGTCGAGAGGTATCATCAATGTCGATAGGCGACCCCCTGCCCCGCCCCACAGGAGGGTCCCTAGAAGTCGAAGGGTTCCCACTATAGGGAGACTCGACAAGAGTCGACGGGTGCCACACTGGACAGTCCCGTAACATGGTAAACCACTGGAGGGAGACCCGGCTAAAGTCATCGACGGGACAACTGCCTAGCCCAGCTGGAGGTAACCCAGCATCGGGGACCACTACGCAGCCCAGCTGAAGGTAAGACTAGCATCAGGGACCACTGCCTAGACCCGCTAGAGGTAAGCCCGGCATCGGGGATCACTGCGCAGCCCAAATGGAGGTAAGCCCGACATCAGGGACAACTGCCCAGCCTAGATGGAGGTAAGCCCGGCATTGAGGACCACTGCCCAGCCCCACTGGGGGTAAACCCGGAACTGCTCTGGCCATCCCTGCTAGATGGTAACCCACTGGCAATCCCTTCTCAAAACAACCTAATCCCTCCTGGTAAAAACCTCATCCCTACTGGAAACAACCACAACCTTGCTAGTAACAACCTCATCCCTGCTGGTAACAACCTCCTGGGTAGAGGATCAGTGCCCGCGTAAAGTGTTGGTCACACCGAATACACAAAAACTCTACCAGGGAACACAGAGCAATGGGAGAAACTCCCCAAGCTTCTCATGGAGATCACGCTCCAATCCACTGAGTCACTGTCGAAGTGGACCGAGACAACTCATCCCAGAATGTGGGAAAAACACCCACACTGTTCGAACACCCGTAGTCTCAAATGGTGTCGCAGTCTGGTGAAAGGGCACGGTAGTGAAACCCCTCATAGCTAAACAAACAGAGGAACAAGCCACCTTTGTCGGCCAAACCATCGAGAACGAAAACAGGTGGAGACCACTCAACCCTGGTGGTCAAAACCATCGAGAAGAGGACCCGGTAAAAACTCAACCCTGCTGGTCACACAAACGAGCACATAGCTAGGGGAAGACTCAACCCTGCTGGTCAAAATTTTAGAACCAAGGAACCCTCTAAGTCGCGAGAGGTCAAAAGTACGTAAAGCAGAAAATGGCACGAACATGGGGCCCACACGACGTGTGGCCCCATGTCAACCCCGACCAAGCCCAAAATCATTCTCTAGTACCAACATCCACAAGTACCTCCCAGTGCTCCCGTATAATCCCAGATTATTCCACATCTCCAGCCTAAAGGCTAACCTGCACACGGCACCCAACGTCAACGTGAAGGCGTAACATAACAACTCTAACCAGCCACCTCTACAGCTGAGGCATAGCCAACCACATCTCTTTAGACACCAACCTCACTCTCCCAGGAGTGCACGCTATCACACGCCAAAGGTCTTCTACAAACACGGTAGAAGAACCCCCACCGGGGCACCCTTCATATTTCCACATTTACTAAGATCGCGTAAGAGAATCTGCTCGCCCGGACAGATTACACCATTGTAATCTTCACGAAAAAACATGCGAGATTGACTATTTAATCACCTCCAACGGATATCTAATGGAAAAGTCACCAACACTGTCTCACGCCCGAACGTCGTCCCGTGATCCCGAACCTCGGCCCGAAAAATAGTCGGGTACATCGCACCATTGCGATCCCCTTGGTAAAACACGTCAAAAGCACTACTCACTTGAGTGTAACGAATATCCGGAGAAAAAGGTGCATTCCGGCACACCGCACACGAGCGGTGCTTTGTGGGTCCCCCATCCCGGTCCCAAAACACAACAAACGGATCCTGTCGTTGTGATCCTCTCGAAAAAGTACACAAAATGAACTATTCACTTATCCAAAACGGTCGCCCGGTGATAAAGATGGAAAATCACCATCAACGCCCAAATGGCCCTCATGGTCCCCGCACCAACGTGTAGAATTAACGTGATAGGATTTTTCCAATGTGACGCCCTCGGAAAAACACCCAGAATCGACTGCTCGCATGCCCCGAATAGACGCCTAACGAGAAAGTCGTGAAATGCTGCACGCAGCTCGAAAGACGGGCTTTGGGGCCCACTCCTCAACTTCGGCATCAACGCCTGAAACTACCCTGGAAAGCTCTGCCTCAGTGCTAGGGTCCCAATGCCACTGATGGCACTTAAAACAGACGTAGGACGCATCTGCGCCGTCCAAAACAAGTATTCCCGGGAAGCCCGCTTAACTGCTTTACACACGTGTCGTGCCCCCGAGCCCCTTGTTTCGGGAATTAAAAATTCCTGAAACCATCTCAAAAAGTCTGCCTCGGCATCAGGTTCTCGCCGCCGCAGACGGCGTGCCAAACAGACGCCCGTTGCTCAAAATACGGGCGTCCAAAATTTTAAGGGGGATTACCCCTGGGCCGGACCAGCCCTCTCCGGCTGGCCCGCGGAACCGCGGCCTTGCCTCTAGGCCCAGTTCGGCCGAACTCACGGGCCGCCGAACCACAGCCCTCCACCTCTCGTGAGGCCCCCATGTCCACGCGGCCTGCTCCCCCGACCGGCCAGCTGGCCGGTCGTGTCCACCCGGAGACCCGCCATCGGCGGGTCCTGGTCTCCCTGCGGGGTCCCAGCGCGACCCCGGTTGTCCCCTCTTCGGCACCCCGGCGCTCCCCTACGCCCCGGGGAGCTTCGCCTCGCCAGGACGACGGACGTCGTGCAAACCGCCGAAGCCGAGCGCCCCACCGCCTGGAAGAGATGTCGTCGCCACCAAGGGGGACCGCCGCCGCCATGAAGAGTCGTGCGGCCACCGAAGCCCATGTCGCCGCTGCTAGAGCTCGCCAAAAAAAAAGATAAACCCATCGGGAAGTTCGAAAACCTGCAAACTTCGACAAGCCATTGCGTCCTCCTCCAAACTCGAATTTCAAATCCAAAACAAGCTTCGGAAATAATAGAATGTATACTATATGACCATGGTATTTGTTCTAAGATTTAACATAAAATCAACGAATAAAATTTAATTGAAAGAAAGGTTCTGAAATAAAAACGCAAAAAAACCTCCTACCTCGAAGGGCGCTACCCGGAACTTCACGGAGAGTCCGACGCCGCGTCGCTACCTTGCTGGAGCTACCTCACCAGAGTGGAGGAGGAGAGGGAGGGGGCTTTCACTGTCCAGGCGAAGAAGAAGAAGTAGTAGAGGGAGGAGGTGGGTTAAGTGTTTAAATAGAAAACACTTAACCACCCGCCCGCCGACCCGAACCCGAACTCCTGACGGGGTCAGGATTAAGCCTCCCCTAGGCTAAAAAATTACGCTCTGAATGCAACGGCGGTCTCGGAATTTTAATCTAAGGCCCCTATCAGAAGTTATTAAACTTCACACCCGGGGCCGCCAAATTACGAAAACTCCCCTGGGTCCATTTTTCACAAACGGCCCGTGGTCGCGAAGGCTACTCCCCTCCTAGGGTAAAAGGCACGTTTTGGACTCAACAGTGCCCTCAGTTTCCCATTCCGTGCCACTTTTTAAGAGATAATTGAGTTTCACCATTAAACGAATAAATTAATTAATTAATTTATCCCTTTAATGTTCTGAAAGTGAGCAAGGGGTCCAAGCATCCCGCACCGACATATTTTATGTCTTTCCTAGGGTAAACACCCCATTCCGGACCCATCCGTACACTCTGATCCTTCATCTGAAGCACCGTTTAGATGTTATCCCATTTATTCGGCGTTTCCAGGGTGAACGCACTGAAAATTTAATTTCAGCCACTCCGGGGCTCAGAATCGCACGCCTTCTGAAGGCGCTGCTCTGGAATAACATCAAGAATATTCCAAAGCCTTTTATAGCCAAAAACTGGGTTCTTACAAGATGAAGATATCCTGTTAAATTATGATTCTACTAGAGAATAATATAAATCATTCATATATTTTCATTTTTAAAAATAAGTATCTTTAGTTGGAAAATACCATTCATTTCTTGCAGTTTTAGTTTTTTCATATTTATCCTTAATAGGTCCTCAAATATCAAATCTCATAATATCAAGAGATATTTTAATTTTAATTTTCCATTTCACATTATTTTTTTCAATTAAAATGGTGGTTTTTTGGTTTCATAACTATCAATCTACTCCTCCATAATAGTCGATTATAATGTTAAGTGAAGTTATAATTATTTTATTAAAATGATTTGATCAAAATAAACTGTTATAAAAGAGAAAAAATTACCTTTAATGACAAATATTGGTCAAAGTGGGTAAATAAAGCGGAGAAGTGAATTGAGTTACCAATAAAAATTCTACTTGAATTTATTTTAAAACTAAATTTACAAATTTATAAAACAGAAGAGTCAAATTAAATTGTATTATTATATAATTTGATATTTTCAAAGAGTTTCTCAAAATCCAGATCACAACATAGTTCAAATGAGTTTCTAAAAAACATTAAAATTTTGATTCCAATTTATTAGTATCAAACACAATATATAAAACACTTTCTAAATATGATAATCAACGAAATATGTTTCTATATTGTTTTGAAAAATAAAAAACAATATTTAAAAAATTAAAAAAAAAACTCAAAAATACACATTGGAATAAAAAATAGGTTCATCCTCAAGATGAGAAACAATCCTCTCCACATGTAAATAACCCACTAAAAATTACTTTATTTTAGATAAACAAGAATATAACCTGGATAGGGTTTTACAAAAAAATGTGCTCCCTGAAATCCAAGATACACAAATCCTTTTAAATTGTTCTATATGTTAATTGAAGAATAATAAAGAATAAATGACATAATGTACTGTACTCTCCCATAAAATACATGATTTGGTGGTAAATAATGAATAGATCAAAACAAACATAGCTTGAAAAGTAAGCTAAAATAGATTGGGAAAAGAATAGAGAATGAGAAGCATTGATGAAGCTTAACCTAATAATCTTTTTTTGATCAATGGTATATGAATTTCTCCATGAAAATATTCAACTGAGTTTTTATTTATAGTTATAGGAAACTATGTTTCAAGGATTCAATATGTTCTATTTGTTCAATGTATCTTTTTTTCTTACAAATATCTTATAAGAACATTTTTCTATTCTCTTCCAATTTTCCATAAGCGGATCATCATATTAAAAATAGATTTTCCCTCAACTATATTTTGAATAATATTCATTCTTTAATACGCATACTTATTAGTAAATAAATTCTATGAAATTGAGCAAATTCTTCTAAATAGATCCCTTGGATATTTAAAAAATACCACTACTAATATTAAACACGGTCACATGATAATCACTTAGTCCTGATTACATTGTATCATGGTTACTATGAATGGTCATTTTGAAAGGAAACTATGAATAGAAAATTCGTTCATTATGTGGTTACTGGGTTTGTTCATGTGTTCAATAATTTTTTTCACATGCTCACTGCTTTTTCACATTTTCACTTCACATTATTTTATGGTTACATTATTACTTACCACAGTCACTTCATTTTTACTCATGGTATGAGCATTTATTCATGGATAAGGTAATATAATTCTCATGTTCAATTGACTTGTTCTTAAAGAAGTTATATCCCATAATTAAGTCACTATAATGACACATGATGTTAGTAAAACACTTAAGATAAATTTTTATTATCTTCTCATAGTAATTGGGCTTCTTCGTGTAGTAAGTTGTTTTCATCATGTTGTATCTTTGAGTTCAACATAGGGTAGGTCCAGTACAAATTTGGTCACTTTAACATCAATGCATAGTTTGTATCTTGTTCATGCGTTTAGTACATCACGGTCACTTGACCGTCATTCTCAATTCAAATTCTTCATGTGGTATATAGGTGTAGTCACTTTCATAATTGACCATTTTTACCCATTTTACAAAAAAAAGTTGGTTAACCAAAATCCTGATATTTATTAAAAACATTTTAAACATGATTTGTCATCATTAATATAAGTATGTGTTGGACTAATATAATACATGCCTTAATTTTCTTTCACCTTTAAGCACTACTGGAAATTTAGGCTATAGCCATGGTTTCAAACCGAGGATATAAGCCCAAAAACCATGGATATAGGTAATAGCCATGGTTAAATGGACCATGGCTGTTATTGGCGTGGCTATAGGGAAAAACCTATAGCCACAGTTCAAACCGTGGGTAAAGGGCTATAGCCATGGATTAAAACCAGGGCTAGAGTACTATAGACACAGTTTGAAACCGTGGAAGAATAGTAATCCATACAAATCTTATTGCCATGGTTCAGAACTGTGGCTCTACGGTTTTAGCCACAGTTTAAAACTGTGGCAATATACATACACCCAGAGTTTGAAACCGTGGCTCTAGGCCATCCCATTTCATAAAAAAACGCACAACCCCCCCCCCCCACTGAACACCCCCATGCCCCGCCTGGACAGGCCCCCTGCACCCCCTTAAACATCCCCCCCCCCCAAACTCCCATGCACCGCCTTGACAGTCCCCCTCCACCCCCTTGAACATTCCCCCTGCACCCCCATAGCCCCCTAGACAGCCCCCTTGCACCCCCCGAGACAGCACCTTGCACCCCTCTAGACCCCCATGCCCATCTTGGACATCCCCCTTGAACACCCCCCGGACATCCCCTTTGACAGCCCTCTTGCACCCCCTTTCACCCACTAGACAGCCACTTTGAACACCCCCCTTCACCCCTATGCCCCTCTGGACCCCCATGCCCCCTTGCACCCCACTGTACTTCCCCCATACCCCTTGGATAGCCCCCTTGCACCTTCACCGGATACCCATCCCCCTAGACACCCCCTGGACACCCCTCCCTCCCCCCATAGAAGCCCACATAACCCCCTGGAAAGACCCGGGACAATCAGACCCCCCTTGCACCCCCTGGACAGCCCCCTTGCACCCCCATTGGACCCCCAAGCCCCTGGATAGCCCCCTTGATCACCCCCCTAAACAGCCCCCTCAACATCCCTCTTTCCACCCCATGTACCCCCTTGGATAGCCCCCTTGAACACCCCCCCCCCCTGCACCCCCATTCCCCCCTAGACCCCCATTACCCCTACACCCCACTGGACAGCCCCCAAGCCCCCCTGGACAGCCCGCTTTCACCCCCACTGGACACCCCCTCCCCCTAGAAACCCCTCCCTCCCCCACTAGACACCCCCCATGACCCCCAGGTGCATCAATGAATTCTGGAAATATAGAAGCAGATGGCTTGGTTGATGTAGCAGGGGGTTTCTCCAGACTCTTCAACAACAGTTTACATCTTGGGAGTGAAAAAAATACCCAGTTACCAGTCTCTTTTGGACCGATAAAGGAGTTGATGTATTGGTATTGGACAGCCAATGGGTTTATTAAAGAGTCTCTGCAATGGTCCAGAGAACTAAGAGCTGTCCTTGCTGTTGAAAAAGAACTCAGCAGAATCCTAGGGTATTTCCAAAGGTCAAGATAATGGTTTCACTCATACACATGTTCTGATCATGTATGATAATACTAGTGTCATTAGTGTATATCTAATAATTTTACACATCACTCGATGTCTGGAAAATTATATAACGCATCATTCCACCCCCATGGAGACCCCCCTGCCAGGTCCCCCCCCCTCATGGACACCCCCTTGTACCCTCCCCACTGCCCTGCAGATCCCCTCCCACCCCCACCAGTATCCCCCATGCCTGGTCCCCCCCCCCCTCTGGTACACCCCCCCTTGTACCGCACCTGCACCCTCCCCTTGCCCTGCAGCCCCACCGAAAACCCTCCGAGACACCCCACAAACACCCCCATCCCACCAGTATACCCCCTTATAGATAATTGTTTTCAATCCCCCTCATTCAATGAAGGATATAGATTATATGCTCATAGATATTCATTGGTGTTGCACCATGAATTAAAGTAATAAAATTATCCCTAAATCAGGTGGTAACTTTATTGGATCATACAATATGTAATGAAATTCAAAAATAAAGTATTCCATTTTCTACTGGTTTTCTTCCCAAGGATGGTGTTTCATGGTAACAAAACATTTAAATTTAGTTTTCCAAACCAAAACTCTAAAAGAAGAATCCATGGGCAGATTTTTTGTTTTAGTTCCAGTGGTATTCGTATCTACTTGTCTCCCCATATAATCTCACCAATAAACCATCCCATAGGAACTCCATTGATTTTATGTTTCTAATTGTTGAAAAATATAAACAAAATTATTTCCCAAGTCCATCAAACAATAATATATGGTCCACCTTTGTCAAACACATGATCCTTATTAGTGAAAAACATTCGTCATAGTTACCTAAACACCCTTATAAACCCCTAAGAGTACTGTCAATTCCCATCTCCCAGCCTAATCCTGAACTGCTTGGTTGGCCTGGCGACTACATTGGAAACCTTGGAATGATTTTTAGAAATAAATTTTGACTTGATCCAAAATCTAAATCAACCACCACCAAAATATCAAACACATTCCCTGAGAATTTCATAGAATCAACACCTGATTCCCACATACTCCTGAATTCTAAAGCTCCTCTGGCCTCTACTATTTCATCATAGAAGAGAGATATTGAACTAGTATAAAAGGAAGGATCACTTCCGGAGCGATTGAGTGAAGAAAATGGAGGACGTTTGTGACTAGGAGAACATTTTTACGTGGTTAGCATGGTTGGTACCACACTATACTGGTTTTTTTCCTGGTACAGTGCAATGCCGAACTTGTCATGGGAAATGTTTACACCTGCTCTAATGGACATGTATGGGAAGCTGGTGGATAAAGAACCATTTCAGCAACCTAGCGCATTGGTGGAGCAGTTTGTCTCCACTCTGGAACAGCATAGAAAGGTAATTGTTAACCTGAGTATTAGAGTGGAAAGGCGGGAAAATAATATTGAGTGGCAGAAGCATTCGCAATTACTAGGAGTTGGTATGGAGAAGCAATTTGAACTGGAATTGCATGCATTACGTGTGAAAGAACAGGTATGCAGTGGTACAAAGATTACAGTGGAGCTAAGGAAAGAGGAGGTTGTGAAACAACAGCCTGCTCAAATAAATACACAACCATTGAAATCAGTACACCAAACTACTGCAACATTAATTTCAAAACTTCCTGTGTTAGTAGAGATCAGCCCTACAAATCTAGGTTTTAAGGACTAGAATTGGTCTGGTCCAGTGTTTGAAGAAGGTATTGAAAAGGAAGTGGATCCAATTGGGGTAGAAGAAGCAGCGAACTTGAGGATAACTCAAGCTACACAAGATCGTCAAGTGTGTGCAGATTGTATTTTGGGAGAAGGAAAATAATTGGAGGCAGTAAGTTTGGAATTGTTGTGGATTGGTCAGGGAAAGATTGATACAGTGCAGAATGACTGCATGTTTGTTCTACTAGAAGAACAGATGCGAAAATCTTTGAAAAATGTGTCGCTTAAGTTATGTGATTTGGATAAGCACACAATAAATAGAATTAAAGTTCTAGAATTGCAGGTGGAACACAGTTTAGAAACTGGAGGACAGTGAGAGGCACCCATTGATTATCTGAGTAAATGCGGGAGTAGGAATGCAGAGGAAGGTCATGGTTATGGTGGACACAAAATTCTAGTGGTTTCAATTTGTAAATAATTTGTGACGAGAATGTTGAAAAGAGTTCAAACAAGTGCTGAGGGAGAATGTTGGGGGATACGAACATCTCAAAAGGATACAAAAGGATTCTTAAAGAGGGATGGAATAGGGGATCATGAAACCTTTCACCATAAAGAGACTCAATGTTTTTTGAATATTGAAGAAGTGGAGGGAGAGAGGGAGTTGGAAACAGGTTAGTGGCATGATGGTGCAATTCCATAGCTGACATTACTATGTGGATTCCCTTTCACAACTTCTGATCCTCTAATGTAGTTATTCCTACAGTTTATTGTTCAATGGATCTTGGTCATGGCCTTTCCAGGTACCGAATGGTTGCTAAACCATTTTTTTCAGCCATGGTATACTAGTAGTTATGGGCATGAATGCTCCTGAGGATATTGTGGACTCAGGACACGAGGGCTGGAACATCTTCTTCCTCACTGGAAGGAAGTTAATTTGGAGTTGGAATTTTCTAAAAGACATGTTTCAGTTTATTCAATTAGGAAAGATAGATCTTGGATATATTCCTACAAAGGGTAGTATATTTGGGAATGTTTTCTATTTTTTTATCATGTGGGAGCTGTATTATTTTTCTAAGGATGAATTCTCAAAACAGAAGCTGTAAATGGTACTAGAATAGTCTACTCTATGGAGTGATGGTTTCCGTCATATTGTGTTTGAAGGGAGGTGGTTCACCATGCGAGGAAGTTTCAGATGCAGAGATGACAACCTTAATTGTTGTTTCTCAACTTGATCCAATTTTCCTGAATAAAATACCTATTCTTGCACCTAGAGTGGTTTTAAAAAATGGACCATAATTATTGATATATAGATCATGTATTACAAGTACACTTTTTATCATCAACAAGCGCATGAAAAAGATAGTGGCATGCTACTATAAATAAAATAATGAAGTTTCAATGTCAGTATATCTTGGGAAGGAAAGGAATGAAACCATTCCTGAAGATGTTATTGTTATGCATACTATTGTCGGCCTCTTGACATCAAAGGGTGGCATTATTTCATGGAATAATGGCTATGAGGTGATTTCAGAAACAAAGCTACTCCTAGTGTTGGCCAAATATAGATGCAACTGAAGATGCATCTTTATCAAGCAGTAATGTTTCTCAGCATTTTGGGGGGGTATGAATGATCTTTTGATGTTTCAAAAAATAGTAGGACGACAATATGGACTGGCTATGATTTTTGGTGAAGTGATCCAACACTGGGTTCTGAGAAAAAGGTTTAACAACACATTTTGAAGAGTGATGCATCCATATATGATATGATTTCTATATAATTCTTCTTAGTCCTACATAAATAAAAGACGTTGATTTTTTTCATTTACTTCTACTTAGTTATGGAGTGTGACTACTTGTTAGGCCAGAGTCCTAATGACTTATGATAAACAGTTTGAAAAAATACTTGGCTTTCTGTTCCTAAAAAACATTTACACTTCCAATTATAGAAGAAAACCACTCAAATAAGTGTCAAAATAAAAAATTTCAATAAGAAATCCGGAAACACTTATATAGAAGCATTTATCTTAAGTGATGCGTGATGTAACATGTAACAGTTCCTAAGTGAGGTTTTTGTGCTTAAATTTAAGCATTTAATTGAGGATGGTTAACCATGCATATCTTAATCCTAGGCTATGTTTGGTATTATGACAGACTTTTTGATGGTAGCATAAAAAGAATGAGAGATAATGGGAAATGTATTGGGAATTAAATTGTTGCGGAATCATCGGGAGGCGCAATGATATAAACGAGAAATGAAAAAAGAATGAAGAAAGAAAAAAAATAGACATGGGACACAAAAATTTATGTGGTTTAGGAATAACCCTATGTCCACATACAACCCTTGGACACCCAAACTTGCACCCTCCCCCTACCCTGCAGACCCCCCCCCCGGATAGACCTTGGACACCCCACCTGGACAGCCCCACCTAGAAAATTCTATAGCCATCAGTACCTTCACTTCATTATGAAATAATTATAAATGAACAATGCCTTGAAACGTTTCCCAGAATAGTCTTTTTATGGATTATTCTGAATAATAGACTTCCACCACTTATAAATCAGACCCTCTAGTAGGATGGTTACAAAAATAACCTTAAGAGACTCATAAATATAAATCTGGATAAAAATATCCTCAACCTTTAGTACCAAAACCAATTCATCCTGAGATTCTTGTTACCTAGGAATTATTGTGGGGCTACCATATTGATTCTGGGGGGCTGTTGCGGGCTGGATTGCTGGTGTCAGCGGGCTGAAATGAAGGTGGAATGGGGCTGGTGTGGGCTGGATGTGGCTGGAGGAGGGCCAAATCACGGCATAAACATGGTGTGACCACAGCATGACTGCGGAGTGACCACGGCGTGACCGTAACGTGACCGCGGCGTGACCGCGACATGTTGGCCCGATCCAGAGACATCAGCGGGGCAACATCTTCCGACCCAGAGCGAAGAGAGTGGGAGGAGGCTGGAATGCTGGTGGAAGGGGGCTGGTTGCAGGTGTTGGGGTGATGGTGCGGGCTGATTTGAAGGTGGAAGGGGGTTGTTGCGTGCTGGAATGCTGGTGGCAGCGGGATAAAATGAAGGCGGAAGAGGGATGGTGTGGGGTGGATGTGGCTGGAGCAGGGCCAAATCATGGCATTACCATAGTGTGACCATGGCATGACTGAGGCTTGACCGCGGCGTGACTGCCGCGTGACCGCGGCGTGACTGTGGCATGACCGCAGCGTGACCGTGGCATGTTCGCTTGGTCCAGCGACATCCTCTAGGCAGCATCTTCCATCTAGGAGTGAAGGGAGCGGGAGGAGGCTGTAATAATGGTGGAAGGGGGCTAGTTGCAGGTGCTGGGGGATAGTACGGGCTGATTTGAAGGTGGCAGGGGGGGTGTTGCGGAATGTAATGGAGGTGGCAGTGAGCTGAAATGAAGGTGTAATGGGCGGGTGTGGGATGGATGTGGCTGGAGTAGGGTCAAATCATGGCATTAACGTGGCGTGACCACAACGTGAACACATAAGGACAGCGGAGTGACCGCGGCGTGACCGCTGTGGGGTCGTGGCATGGCTGTGGCATGACCTCGGCATGACAGCGGTGTGACCGCAGCGTTTTGGCCTAGTCCAGCGACATCTGTGGGGTAGCATCTTCCAGCCAAGAGCAAAGGTAGCGGGAGGAGGCTGGAATGCTGGTGGAAGGGGGCTTGTTGCAGGTGTTGGGGGGATGGTGCGGGCTGATTCGAAGGTCGTAGGGGTGGCTGTTGTGGGCTGGAATTCTGGTGGCAGCGAGTTGAAATGAATGTGGAAGAGGGCTGGTGTGGGATGGATCTGGCTGGAGCTGGGCCAAATCATGGCATTACCGCGACATGACTGTGTCGTGAGAGCGGCATGACCGCAGAGTGACCTAGGCGGGACCACGACGTGACTGTGGCGGGACCGTGCTATGACCGCGGGGTGACCATGGCGTGACCGCGGCATGACCGCAGCATGACCGTGGCGTGACCACTGCGTGTTGGCCTGGTCCAACGACATCCGCGGGGCAACATCTTCTGGCCACGAGCGAAGGGAACGGGAGGAGGCTGGAATGCTGGTGGAAGGGGGATGGTTTCAGGTGTTGGGGGGATGGTGCGAGCTGATTCGAAGGTGGCATGGGGGGCTGTTGCGGGTTGGAATGCTGGTGGCAGCGGGCGGAAATAAAGGTGGAAGGGGGATGGTGTGGTCAGGATGTGGCTAGATCAGGTCCAAATCACGGCATTAACGCGGCATGACCACGGTGTGACATTTGTGTGACCACGTCATGACCGCGGCATGTTGGCCCGGTCCAGCGACATCTGCGAGGCAGCATCTTCTGTCTCAGAGTGAAGGGAGTGGGAGGAGTCAGGAATGATGGTGGAAGGGGGTTAGTTGCAGGTGGTGGGGGATGGTGTGGGCTGATTCGAAGGTAGCAGGGGGCTATTGTGGGCTGGAATATGGGTGGCAGCGGGCTGAAATGAAGGTGGAAGGGGGATGGTGTGGGATGGATGTGGTTGGGGCAGCGCCAAATCACGGCATTACTGCGGCGTGATCGCGGCGTGACTGCGGTGTGTTGGCCCGGTCCAACGACATCTGCAGGGCAGCATCATCCGGCCATGAGCAAAGGGAGCGGGAGGAGGCTGGAATGCTGGTGGAAGGGGGAAGGTTACAGGTGCTAGGGTGATGGTGTGGGCTGATTCAAAGGTGACAGGGGGGCTATTGCGGGCTGGAATGCTGGTGGCATCAGGCTGAAATGAAGGTGGAAGGGGTCTAGGTGGGATGGATGTGGCTGGAGCAGGGCCAAATCACGGCATTACCGCGGCGTGACCGCGGTGTGACCTCGGCATGACCGTGATGTGTTGGCCCGGTTCAGCAACATCCGCGGGGTGGCATCTTCCGGCCAGGACTGAAGGGAGCAGGAGGAGGCGGGGAAACATTCCAGTCGTCGCCCCGCTGGCAGATGATATAACAGATCAACTATTTAATATGTTATAACAAGGGATTACCAGAGAAGGTTGTAGCGAGCAGCACAATGACACAATTTCTAATTGAAAACAAAACTCGGAAAAGAACCATGCATGCTACACAAACCATTTACAAATTCATTCAATTTTCCTAAATATGGAACAAAATTATAATATTCAAAGTGTGATAAGGAAAGTGTCATGGTCAAGGAATATTCCTAATCAGGAAATGTCAATTGAGTTAAACGAGTATGATAAGCCAATTTATATTATTCAAAGAAAACAAAAACTAACTAGCCACAAAACAAATACCAACAAGAGGCATATGAAAGACTCAAACCAAATCTAAACATGATACAAATAACTATCACTATTTATTGGTTTTGAAGACAACGCACCTCCATTGGAGGGGTTTTATTATAAAATAATGGCATTGATTTCTCACACAATTAATTTAATTATATTTTACCTTTATTTTAAAACTCATTCAGCACAAATCAAATGCAATAATTTAAGCAACTAGATCAACATAACTATCTCTGTGAGTTTTCACAGATAGTGGATCTCCATTGGAGGCATTTTATTATAAAAACATGACTTTATTTATCAAATGAAACAATTATATTAATTAACACATATTCAAGATATGCAATTCAATATAATTAAGCCGAATTAAGAAAGCTAAATTCAATTTAATGCATTCTTGAATTAATGAGGCTAGAAGAGGGATCCTACCTCAAGGTGGAGCCAAACCGTCCACTTCGGCTCTTGGATCATTCTAACTAAAATTTGCTTCTCCCCCACTGGGTATACGCACCTTCACACACATTCATGGACACCAAGCCCCTATGCACACACCCACATGGCCATGAGCATGTGCAAGGGGATCCTTGCACATATGCTTATATGCATATAGCAGTCTCCACTCACCTATGTATGAATATATATATATATATATATATACATGGGCACACATAGCCCCATACATGCATAATCACTGCCATGGTTGACTATGCACGTAAAGGGGGAACCCACATACATATACTTTATTACCTATGCAAACGTAGGTGAGTCACCCTTAACTTGGATACTTGAAACCATCGAGCAGGGATCAATGCACTACACAAAGGATATTAGGAACATTAAAACACATAAAGGATTATACATAACCAGTGAGAAACCAACCAATAGAATTAATGTCTTACCTCGATTGGGAGAACCAAATCCACCCGAACCAACATGAAATTATCCAACGCCCTACTAAAAACATAATATGGAGTTAAAAACAATGAAATCCCAAAATACATGAGGTGTGATACAATTATTAACCATATAATATTTCCTTAGATCGAATCGGGTGGACTGAATCAATCTGAACCCCATCTCCCCTCCTTCGCAGAATATAATTACCCTTTTTCCATAGAAAGAAGTAAAAGACCTAAGTGGCCAATGCGATAAAGAAAATAAAATAAAAACTAAACTAAAACATACCTATCTCCTGTGACAATACATGTCACTGCCCAACATATAAGAACCACAATGCCCCATGGGTGAAATCATGATCCTGCAAGAGAGGGGGAAATAGATCAATGTTTCAAAATGATACTATCAAGTAGTATATTCCTATTAATTAAAAATTATTCTTCCTGTAGATGGTATATAATTAGTTTTGCTCGAGTTTTATCTTAATTTGGTTTTGTTCGATAGATTTTTTTATCCCACCCTATAATAAAAGTTTACGAGAGGACACAATTTCTAATCAAATAGAATATATCATAACAAAAAATGGTTCCACGCCTATGAAGAAGGTTGATCATGATAAGAAATAATGTTTGATCATATAGTATGTTGATTTATAAGGGGTTAAACCAAAAAAAACAGCGAGAGTTCTCTAATTGCTCAAGTAAATATGCAATTTTCAAAGAATAATAAACATGTGAATGAAAAGAAAACCATGTTTCTTCAGCATAAATGTTTAGAATGTGAGAAATAAGAAATTGCAAATAAAATAAAACACTTTTGAGCTACATAGAAAAGTGCTCCAGTGTTGAGACAAAATCCTAACAACTTAGAAGTTGATCAACCATGGAATAAATTTTAGATGAAGAAATATTGACCAAGAAAAAGATGTACAAGTAGTAATTGGTGAATCAAACCATGAGATATACTGTATTAATGTTTGAATAATCCATATGTAGGTAGAAAAACAAAATCTTGGAGAGAACTAAAATTTTTTCTACAAACTTATGAGACCCCACCATTTGTGAGGCTCTATATTGTATTACACCCTAAAAAATAAGTATGAACATAGTTAAATGTGAAACTATAGAGCAGAGAAAAATGATACTGAGATTCTATAGAAGAGAAAATACCAAATGCATGATTCATCGAGAGTTTGAAGAATCTGCACTTAGGGAACATTTCTACCCTCTCGTCTATTTCTACGAATCAACAATAAGATAGATTTTTTGAAGAAAGTAGCATGTTTCGGTGATGGTAAATGGAAACGCAAAGTGAGTACATGGCGTGCTTCACCGAGGTAAATATCATAAGAGAAAGATAATACCAGGAACACCTAGAGGAGTGGAGGAGAACTGGGTGATGGTGGGAGATGTTAACCAGGGTAGGTGGGAACTCTAGCTCGAGAGGAGATGATAATCGAGCGGGAGGAGAAACCTAGGGAAATCGATACTTGGAGTTGTGTGAACAAAGTATGGAGCCATAAAAGGAAGGTGGCGTCATAGTCAATAGAGGTACTTAGTGTGGATTAATTCAAAAGATGGTATTGGAGTACGACGGCGTAAATAGTGCACAGGAATCCGAGGAGTGGACGGGAACTGAGATTAGGAGGAAGACGACGACTGGGGTACGCGGGGACCATAGTTCGACAGGAGAAAAAGCGCAAGCGTGGGGAGAAACCAAGGGAAACCAGGTGCGGAAGAGGGAGTGAGGAAAAAGAAAAGTAATGACTCAATGGAAGACAATGAACCCTAGGTCGATAAGAGATGAACCCTAAGCTGGAGGAGAATCTGAGGTAAACCGCGTGCCGAAGAGGGAGGGAGGAAGAGGAAGGGATTGATGCGAATAAGGTGAGTGGAAGTCAAGAAGAGAAGAAATGTGGGTTTCTGAATGTTGGACACATTGAATGGAGAGGAACCCATGATTATTATAGTTAGTAGATACAATGTCTCCACTATGATTTCATTCAATAATATTTATGAATGTAGTAAATTGAACATGTTGAAGAACCTCAATTCACTCTGACATGTTTATAGGTTTAGTATAAAAATTAAGAAATTACTTATTGTTTTTAGAAAAAAACATATTATTCTTGATAACTATTGGTAATGAGGAAGATGTAACATTTAAAATTTTCCTAGTGGGAAGAATATCATTGGGACCATGTCATCACATTGTATCTTCAATGATGGTAACTTCATTATCACTATTGAGAATTTTAAATCTAATAATGATGAACCACCAAAGAATAATAAGTGGTTAAATATTCGATTTCAACACTATAGAATAGATATGTAAATTCCATGAGCTCACCTTCAGCTTGGGGATGATTCTAGAACATATATATTTTTTAATATAACACCAAAATCTGATCATGATACATCTTGGTCATGTTTTCTCATACCTGAATCCAATAAATATTAGAATTGTATTAACATATAATCTATAAGAAACACTGTTGTGTGAATATTTATGCTGGGAATCAACCAAGATAAACAATAGTCATGCTAGTAAAAAAAATACAATATCCATTGGTATGTTTTTTTGGGTAAAGATATCAAAATATAATAAAGAATAATATCACATGAAATCTTGGTTAAAGATGAGAATGTGGAAGTTTAATGTCATTGCACCACATTCTATGAGGGAATGGTGATAACATAATTATTTCATCAAGGATGACTTTAATAAATAAGAAATAATTGGAGTATATAACATAATAAGAAAAATAAAACAATGATTCGATGTGCCACAATATTTCAACCACGTCAATGGATAAATAAATCTTGGAAACATCACATTTTGAGGTGCCACAATAAGTCTTGGTGAAATCTGACACAAACCATACCCTAAAAAAACTAAATATTAAAAGATATAAATACGAAAGAATAATGGAGGTAGAAGAGGAATATTTACCTCTATCCATTTAATGTAGAAGAAACCCATAACACATTTTTAGAGGTGGAATATAGAATAATTATTTTGTTATCCTTAAAAAACAACACCCATACCTATTGGGTAACCAATCCACCTCAACTGTGTACTTGATGGCCCGAATAAAAGGTCCACTACACTTTCCATCCCACCGAGTACCTAGTACCCCTCCATCGGGTACCTAATAAAGGTTGTAGTTTTTTACAAACCCATTAAGATCCACCAAGTTCCTCCCAATGTAATACCCAATAACTACTGTTGTTTTTTGCGGTTATCCACCACCCTATGATTTGGAAACCAACCATCTAAATAACCATTAGCCTCAAATGAAAACACATCCCAGAGATGTATTAACACTTTAAATTACAATTCATATCCCAATTCTCAAAAATATCCCTTGTTTAGGGAAAAAAACTCTTCTAAAATTACAAGCCCTCTAATTGTGTGTGTCATTAAAAACTCCCAACCATAAGAATTGCAATCCTTGAGAAGTGTCCAGGATGATCCCCTGATTCCCAATTTATCAATCAAAATTTGATACCATCACTTTTTATCGATTCCAATTGTCCAGAACTCCACTATTCAGATTCCCAATCTATACAAATTGGTTCTTCACCGAAAACTGTTTGTCCCTCACACCACACATATCAATTATAATTAGAATAATGTATCTAATTCAAAAACCACTTTACCATACTCAAACATGTGAAACTATTCTATTTTACCTCTACACACAAATAAAAAATAATGAACATATAATTATTTATAACAAGGAGGATGAGGGTCACCTGAAGGGGGTTGGAGGTATCAGAGGCACGTCGAAGGAGGTGGGGAGCCCACCTAGGAGCAGCTTCGTTGGGGGAGGTGAGGTCTCTCATGTTATGTGGCAGCGGTTCGTGGTGGGGTTTCCTTGTTCGGTGTCAGTGATGGGAACAGTCGCGAGGGGCACCATCGATGGAGGAGGATTGCGGATAGAAGAGGTCATGATAAGTCTGGGAAGGGGGGTCGCGCACAGTGGGTATTGGGAAGGAGGGATCCACCGTGAGAGACGTCGACGGTTTGGAGGGTCGTGAGGGGCACCGTTAGTAGAGGAGGATCGGGGAGAGGAGAGGTTGTGATAGGTTGGGGAAGGAGGGTCGCGCACAGTTAGAGATGTCTAGGGTTCGGAGGGTCGCCACCTTGAGAGACAGAGTTCGATGTTTTGCGATCCTAGGAGGATGGAGGAGGATCCTGACATGATTTGGAAAAAAAAGCGATCGGGGGAGAATAAAGGAGGAGCCCGATAGGATTTAAAAAAAAGACAGTGCTAATTTTTAGACACGATAGTATATACTAAATCCTAGAAATAAATATTCTATAGCCATGGATATATAAAACCATGGATATAGATCCATGGCTATATCATAAAGTTCTAGTATTGAAGGGGTTTTAACCTCGTTACATGTCTATGTAAATCTTTCTATGTATCTAAGTCGACATCTGATAAAACATTCTGAATAAACTCTTCACGGATTATCATCTATGAAGTAATAAAATATGAATATTTATGGGATATAAGAACTATATTCCTTATTTTAACTCATTAAACAAAATATTCTGACTTTATAACTTTAAAAATTCTAATTTTATTATGTTAAAAACTCTTGTTATCAATATTAATTTGTATCTATGTTCATCTTCCAACGAATCCAAGGATCATATTCCATAGAAAACATCCTAGAAATATTTTGGTAACTAATGTAACTACTTGAATTTTTTTTTGGGCATGCCCTAATCTTGGAAGATATTATAGTTATATTAACTATGTATTTTTATTGCTATAATGCTTTATCTTTTGAAAATAAATTGTTTTAATTCCAAATATGAGCCCATTAGCCTATTTGGTATAATATTATTTTAAAAATATTAACTTAAGTCATTCAAAACTATTTTTTATCAGATAACATTTATTTAACTATGTATGAATATTTAAATTATAAAATATTGTATTTATGTCATATATCATATTCAATATTTTTAGATAATTCTTTGAAAAATAGGATTTTTATTATTTAAAATATGCGACTATAGGGCGGAGAAATGAAATCCCTAAAACATTACCAAATATCTTAGCAAAAATACTTTATCCAAGAAAAAAACATTTATCCTTATTTTCTTCTCAAGCATGTTATAAATATTGTTTAATTATAATACATTTTTTTAAAATAAATATTATCACAATTTTTTAAAAAAAATGATAAAAAAATATATTATCATAAAAGAGGAATAAGTTGAATGTGAATCATCTACATATATCTATCTAACAATTATATTTTCTGTCATCACCATCTCCATGATATCCATTCATTTTACTGCATCATTTGAATAAAAACTACAATATCTGTTAATTATTTACTTGATCATGAAATCATATATACATAAATATTTTTTAATGTATGAATTTGGTTTCTTATTCCATTCAGGAATGTGGAACTAATTTATATAGAACCAATATCTGATATGTATTATCCATCACATATCTAAAACCCCTTTAGATATCCCATAAAATTCACTAATATGTGAAAAGTGTCCTTTCTTCATGACTTTACCTTTAGTTTTCAATGACCATGACTTGTTATTCGATGAAACATTATTGTATTTACATTTCTTCTATCAGTTTAAACATTTACCTCCATATAATGTTAATATATAACCAAAACATTGATTCTATATGCCCTATTTAATAATTTATCAATACTGTAACAAATCTTTTTAAATATTTTATAAATGAATTCACATTGTTAGAACATTTATAAAAATGATTATCCAGATTCATCCTTAATATAAACATTTTGTATCTCCATGTCACTGATATACTCAATAATAACTAAATATGAGAGGATACTAATGTTCTATCACTCATCTTAAAAATAATTCTATTCAAAAAATAATTTAATTCATCTATTATTTTCATGGACATCTCGATCCACTTATTGAATAATTTCAAAAATTGGTTATTCGGGAAGGTATTTACCCAAACATAATGAATTTTTCCATCACTAAAGAACAATTTTTTTTCCTTTATAATATGTTTATTAAATCATGAAATTATTTTTAAAAGGTTTTACTATAATTATATTTGGATGATGATAATTCAATTTTAGTAATAAGAGGATATTTTATCAAATAAGTATCGTGTTTTATCGTTATATAATAAGGAATATTATTAAATACACTCCCACTAAAATGATGAGCTATTTTTGAATTACATCTCGTTGATTAATGGTCCATGATATATATTTCACTATGAGTTGGTCCATTATCTAATTTCTCCCATAAATTCCCTGTTTTTTTCTCCATCATTCCAATAAAATCAAAAATTATTCTAAAATATTTGAGTGGAAAACTCTTTCTTATATCAATAATATGGAAAAACTCAACTTTATTCCTCTGGTAACCTAATCTTATTAGGACCTCCTCGATAATTTTAACCTAAATAAAACTTCAAAAATGTCACCAATTTCTATTACGGTTACCCATTACCTTTTTTGCTTATACAATACAAAAACGTGGCACCCCAAATTAGTATGGCATTCTTGGTTGGTTGATCAAGGTCATCAAATGTTGTCATATTGGAAGGAATTTAACACATTGTAAAGGGGATTTAATGTCAGTATATTATCTCATATTTTTTAATTTACACCAATGAAAAAATATAATGATGTATTTTTAAATCATATTCCTTTATCAAATTCAATATGTTTAAAGCATATTTATTTTGGACACTTTACGAAAATCATGGAATCTTATTACTAAACCAATTTAAAATAGAACTATAATTATAAATATACTAATGCATCAAATCAATAATATAAATGATACCATTTTATGAAAATTCTTAGAATCATATCTAATAAATAATCAACACATGATTAAACATGGATCCAAAAATATCCAACCCCATTTTTTCTAGATCAGGCATAAGCCTCGGGGCCGGTGCATAGTCCAACCAAAAAACACTTCTACCATAATATAATTTGTTAAAGAGATACATCAATTACATCATAATTATAACCAAATAAATATATAAACTATAATAAACATTTAACATTAAGTTCAAAACTCATTATATGCTAAACAGAAGGTCGAACAAAACTAAATCAACTATCAAACATAGCATGTTACTCTGTAAACACATGTCTGAAAATTTAAATAAGTGGTTTGACAGTTTAAACTAAATCATAATTTTACACATAATATAATTATATTTTTTATGAATAATATAGGTAATTAATTAAATTAAACTAAATTTATTATATTTTAACACGAGATAAGTTATGTATCAATAGATATTAAATAAAACAATTACCAAATCTTTTTAATTTTATCCATGCATTAGAGTCATTCCTTAATTAAATAAATATAAACACATGATACTTATTTTCAACATTAATGGCTTCATATTATTCTTTTATATGTAATTTTACCTAAATATAAGATATTAAATAAAATATAAACATTTTATATTCCAATTATATTATGTAAAAAGTTCATAAAATTAAATATGACATATTAAACATTGAGAATATCATTTGTAAAAACTAATTTTCAATACTGTTTAAATAATTACTTTATATGCCCTTTAGATTATAACATTTCAAATTAAATTTTATGAATAATTCATAATAATAAATATAAGTCATGCAATAAAATTCAAATTTATTTAATGTTAACATGTAAAATTATTGATATCTACTTAACAAATGTTTCATAAACATTTATTACCTAATTATAAAAACTTAAAAATTAATTAATTTATATGCATTTTGTAAAATAAATGAATATCAAAAATAAATTTTCTGTACTTTAAAAATATTTTTCAATATAAAATTTCAACAAGTAATATTTTCTTGATCTCGTACTTAATGATATAATGTGACTATAATTTGATACGGGGATCAAAACCATATCACATATGACAACATATATGTCATGTATTTTGTTTCATACATATGAATGATATATATGAATTAATTATATAGGGTACTATCTATCATATTCGATGACACATAATTTGTCAAATTATATAACCTCTAATAGTATAGTTTCATAGGTTTGAATAAGGATTATATCAAAAGTATTATATGATTATTTTAAAAAAAACATATAACCTCATTACCGTTAGTTAGATGAGACTATATCAAAAACTATAATATGAATAAACTAAATGATTTTCATTTTTCCATCCTCTATGAGTACCCTTATAGTATAGCATGATCCTATCCTAGCTTATGATATCTTATATCATAAATAATGTAAAAATGAATTTTCAATATCATTTTTAAGGATATCCAATATGATAAAAAAATTATATATGATTTCATAATTTTAAAAAATTATTTAATTTATCATAATGTATTATGTTTCTATGATACCACTAATGTTATTCTAAGGAACGAATGAAACTCATTCTAAAAAATATAATTAATTAGAACCCACAGAATCCCAATATCTCCATTTATAAAATATGAATCCATGAAACTATAAATGAAGAACTTATACCTTATATTGATGATATCCACTGCCATAATCTACAATCAAAATCATTATAAATATCCATTAGAAGTATCAATTGAATACCTTTCTTCATGGTACATCTACATGCGAAGAAGGAGATAATGAGATTATTGGGAGGGAGAGATTAAACAAGAAGAAATCATAGGATTTTTTGAATCTCATTTCATGGTGTCTTCCTCCTTATATGGACCTATAGGATTATCCTAAGGTGATCATTCATTTACTAATATGATAAAAATGTATGATTAATGCATGCATCAACAAACCTTTATAACACTTTGACTGTTAACTCACTGACACATTTCACCTTTTGAATCACGTATTTATAGGTTACATGGAAGATAAATCCAAATGTAAAATTTTAATTATCGAATTCCATGAATAATCATTAGTATCCACAATAACTATATATTAACATTTAATCAATTGTGATATGTTCATGTCGTAACATACAATCAGGTAAGTTACTACATTCTGATGTCTTCATATCATACTAAAGAATATGCCCAATAATGGAATATGCATTGGATATTATCACTTATAATATCCCTATTTCATAACTTGTGATATAGTATGACATGTAAAATATACAAATTAGTCTTTAGGTAATATCACCATCAAGAGCCTCCAAATTAATTTTGATATGGGTGAATATATAGTGGTGTTCAAGATAAAAATATTATTTTTTTAACAAATACTATTTTTTTTTAATAACACATTCCTCCAACACAAGATACATAATTTTTGATAATAAAAGTACCCAACTTTCATCCCAATATAAACACCTTCTTTGAAACACAATGACAAGGTTTGTTTCTTTGACTGGTACATCAATAATGGGGATAAAAAATTTACCCATTTAACTAAAATTTAATATTTTTCATAAAACCATTAGTGGTAATAAACACAACCACTAGAAGGACTTATTTTAATTAAATGATGGAAAGTAATGAAATTGAATTAAAATTTTCCTTGAATTACAAGAGTAAGAAAAAAATCTATTGAAGAAAGTTCCAACTATTAAATTCTTTGACCATTAAAACTTTCATTCTTGAAAGGAAAATAAGCCACAAAGAACTAAATCATTACAATAATTCCTAAAAAAATTCAAATATCTAAAAATAATTAAACTTAATGATGTAGTTAAAAATAGTTGATAAAATCAACCATAAAATAGACAAACCTATCAAGAAAATATAATAATTTCCCCATTAGGTTCAATCAATTTGTAAGTGAATCAAGGAAACTATTCCACCTCAGGTGAATCATCCCATATACTAAATAAAATTTATTAATAGAAACATTATATTAGTGACACGGGGAATCATTAAACAATAAATAATATAGAATGTAATAGTATATCATCAACCATAATGGATCATAGAATATATATATAATTCAAGGTTTTTATGTGGATTGTAAAAATTTTATCATAATAATAAAAGTAATTTGAAACCAAAAAACACATTATAAACATATATTTGATAAAATTAAATCAAAAATAGTAAATAAGAACATAATTAATAACTCTTGTTTTAGTTATGTACATCATCTTATTAAAAAACCCTTTAATGAATTTCAAAATGATCACTGATGTGGAATAGGAAGTCATCCCTCTTTCAGACATATCTATAAACTAGATGGATGATTTAAACACACAAAATGAGATCTATTATTCCCATAAAATATGATTTAATATTAGAGTAAAAACATGGAATGATAGAGATACATTTATAGGGAGTATTGACCAAGTACAAATAACTCACACCATTGCCATTACATGGAATAAGTCTCTTTATATGGTCTTCCTCAAGCATTTTTTATTGATTCACGTGTTATAACACATGAATTAATACATTAGTAAGTTAATAAATCATATGAGTTAACCTCCCTTAGTGTTAAAATTATGTAACACCCCTTCAATGGAGTCCAATTTTGGCAAAAATACCTAATATGATCAACAATATTTGGAGCATATGCATACTATATGCTCGTTATACATCATTTCAATGCAAGTATAATCCATGTCTTTAGAATATATTATTATAAAAATATTCTAAATATTTTATTATGTTTATGTTAATGGAATAATATCCTAAAGGCTTTGGTTGAGTTTATATTTAGGGGAAATATAATCTCAAGGCCATGGACACTAAAAACACATCACATGCAATTTTGGATTTGGGGCATATACAGTTTAATCTCCCACTTAAACTAAAGCCTTAGAGTCCTTCTTTTTTAACCATATATTATATCATATGTTTTATCTTCTGAAAACTTATCAAAAAAACCTTTATTTATATCTCCCACAGAAATTGTCTAGGGCTATTATTATTATTATTGTATATTAAATCATATATTACACCTTGTGAATACTCATCCAAAAACTCTTTTGGATTATCTCAAAAAAGTGACTATATATTTAATTAATAATAAATCAAAATTTATTCGAACAACATGTGTGTCCAAACATAACATTAAAACATTTATAAAAAATATAAATCACCAGACTCATAATTTTTTCCAAACAGCAGCCTCTACAAAAGCATTAATGCCACTCAAGCTATAAATGGATCTGGTTTGATCTCTATTAAACACCTGTATATATATATACATGTTTCCACCAGTAACATAACATTATTTAATGTATTCTCATATTATCCCTTTGACATAGACATATAGTGTCCATTGGATATAGTGTCTATCAATTATTAATTATCCAACTAATATGATTTCTAATTTTTGAGTACGAACTATCCTAGGTGATGAATTGATCACATGTAATTCACTATTTTGCGTGAGAACATAACATATCCATTATAAAAATATATATGCATATAATATATACTATTAAGGTGTGACATCACACTCATTATCTTTTCTTAATCAAGGACCCATATGTAACACCAAGAGATTTTTGTAAATATCTTATTGAAGAGCATGCGATATATGCAGCCCCGAACTAAAGTGAACAATACATTAATAATGTGAAAGGAAAAAATACATACATTATCAAAATAAGATATTAAAACAAATAAACTAGCACACATTGGAAAATGATATATAGTGAAGAACACTTAAAGATTAAAATGGATATTTTCTATAAGTGTGATTTATTATTTTTAATTTTATTTTTCATAAATAGATAAAATTATGAATTTTATAATTTAAAATTCATAAAATAAACTTATTTATTTTATATATAATATGAAATTTATCTTATAGTTAATTTCTAGTATTTTTCTAGTTTAGTTGACTTTTATATAAATTGTAAAAAAATAATTTTTTTTACAAAATGACAATTGTATGACCTCATCATGGTCTACAAATGACAAGAAAATTTATAAAAACATTTTATTGATAAAATTTTTATATAATGAGAAATTATATAATTTAAAAATATTATTTTGAATATATAAAACCAATTTTAAAAATTTTATAACTTAAGTGATGTTTTACTCAAAGAAAGGGATTATTTTTTATCTTTTTCTATAATTAAGTATTTACATGATTAAAATTTGATTGAAATTAATTTTGAAGTAAAAATAATCTTTTTTCTACTAATAAAATAATAAATTTCATTATAAGAGATTTTTTATAGTAATATTGTTGTAATGTCATTTTCATGTTGAGAAATACATTTTTTCTAAAAAAATATTTTGGTTTCATTATGCGTAGATATATTTATAGAACCTTTTTAGCACCTATAGAAACTGAATATTTTAAAATGGATCCCTTATTTAAATTCATAATATTAATAATAATTAATTTTTTACATATCATTTTTAGTCAGAATGAAGAATTTCCAAAGTTGATGTGTGTCACCACCGTAGGGGTTTAGTGCTTTAATAAGGGCGTTAAGCTAAGAAATAAGGCTACACATATCAAAAAAACGTTTTATAACACTCATTGTAAGAGTCTATTTAGAACCAAAATTTTACTATAATGGAAAATATGTCCATTTTCCGGAACCCTTTCCTTAAAATGATATTATAATATTTTAATGTTAAGAATATATGCATGAGTGCCACTCCCCTAACTTATAAAATAAATCATCTTATCCTAACTTCTAATCACACATTGTGAACATTATCTCTACTAATACCTTCCTAAATAACTAATAAAATGAATTTCTAACAACTTATACATTCTTTTCATTCAAAAATACCAATCTAATAAGTGTTTCTGTGTTTATCGAAGAATATTTTCATTGGATGAGGTATATGTTCTAAAAAAACCGCTACAAGTTTCATTCATCATAAACCTTACACAAATATTCAATAACCACCATAAATTAGATTAGAAACTATAATTATTATATATAATGTTATTATGTTTATGTAATAATTATTTTCTTTGACATTTCTATAAAATGGAAAATGAATATGTCATTAAGGTGTACATGAAGACTATGAAATCCAAAAGGTGATGTATTTCATTTTTCACCACCATATAACATGGATGGTTTAAAATATGGATTTAATGAATAAGTATGATATATATATATTTAACATAATTTTCATTAATTAATTATAAATATATATCAATTTTCCCTTTATTCCTTCTGTTGAAAAAAGTAAAATGTCATCATTGTGTGTGTGTGGACTACCACCCCCATGAAAAACGTTTTCAATTTTTCATGACTATATTGAATACATGGTTCAAAAAATATATTTAATATGTAAATATGATATTTTTATATTTTTAATCTTTTACAAAGTGATATGGTCGTTATGAACATTCATGTTCTTACTCATTCAGTCATTATAACATGCCCTTATTTCGGTTGGTTTTACCAACTATATAAAAGATTTTGAATTTTTTTGTAATGAATGATTAATAAAGTTTAAATATTTATTATATAATGTAATATATATTAATTTAATATGTAATTATAATTCTTAAATTTTTATATATGAATTTCTATTCCTTGATGAATGTTTTTATTTCTATGGAATTGAAATTTTGGAAAAGGGTATTTTTAAAATTTTCATACAAATCATCTCCATATGATCCATGAAATATTCATAGAACTAAATAATCATATAAAATTAAAATATAAAATAAATATAAAAATTATTTAGATTGTAAAACTATAACTCTAATACTTTCACTAGAACCACTGAATTGGGACACGCATGGAAATCTAAAATTTTAAAACAAAAATATTAATTTTTACAGAGAATTATTAATTAATTGGAAATAATAAATTCCTAGTGAAAAGTATCTAGAAGTATAAATATAAATATGGTTCTAATATTTTTTATAATAAATATAAATTTATGATATAGGATGTTATACCATGTACAACCAAGTGGAAGTCTAATGGAGGTAATTTTTATCTTAATTACATTTCAATAGGTTATATCGCTTCTTCGTTGACAATGTTATGTCAATATTATGTTTGTTATAACATAATATTGTTTTATGTTGTATTTAAACTTCCTTTAGTATTATTTAAATTTTCTTACTTAATCTATTCATTTATTTATTATTAAGTAAAATGTTGCGATCTTTGTAATGGTTTTGAGTCTCAATTTAAATTCCTTAGTAAATGTTTCATTTTATACACCATGATTTCTTTTATTTGGTGTACCTACTATACCATGAATATATTTTGAAAGAATAATTGATTTAATTAATTTTATTTATAGACACATATAATTTTCTTTCTTTCAAAGGATTTTGATTCGTGTATTTTGATTCATGGGTTATAAAAGACTGAAGGGTTCATTATTTCAATATTCTTCCATTAAGCCATATTTCATGTTATGCACTTATTCCAATTTATATGGTGTATTTAAATCCTACATGAAATATTATATCATCAACATCTCTATTCTCTTTGTCACAACATGATATTTTTATGAAGTATTTTCTTTAAAAAATTGAATTCTTCGATAGATTTCATTACATGCAACAACGATTTTATATGTATTGTGTAAGATTATTGAAATATTTTCTGTCTATTATAACCTTTTAATGGGATTGGTTTGTATAAATATTAGTAACCAAATTATAAAAAATATATGTTCTATATATTTATCAAATTAATTAATTAGTTTTCATTTATTTGAACTAAAAATAATAAATTATATGGAAATAAAAGTGATTTTTGATGAAAAATTGTTTTTATGCACGCAATGTATTTTAATATATGTAAATTAAATTAATAAATTTTTTAAATTATTTTAATGAAATTAATAATATATAAAAAAATTAACACTTAATATAAAATTTATATAAATAGGAATATAATAAACCATATTTTATGATTTAAAAAGTATTTTTTTTCTAAAAAGAAGTATTTTTCACATTTTTTGCAATTAATTTAAAATTAATTTATTATATATATAATAATTGAATTAGATAAAATAAATTACACATTTAAAATAAAGAGGTTCAATTTTTGAAATCTTCCCCTTTTATTTTTCGTCAATATTAACAGTAAACATGGTAAAATTTATCACATTGGTAAAGTGTAACTCCTGTTAATCTTGGATAAAAATAATAAATAAGGCCATAATTACTTTATTATAATTCTTATTGGATAAATTTTATTTGAAACTTATTATATAATTCTCTAAATTTATTATATTAATGGAAACTTTTCCAGAAAAAAACCTATATAATAATTAATTCAATGAATATTACAAAATGTCACCCTTTTTGTTTTTAATAACTCTTATATGTCCACATAGGGAAAAAAGAATGTTATTAATGAATATAAATGTTTATTTTGAGATTAAAAAAATAATTTCATTATATAAATTTACTTCTAATTTTTTGTAATTATATAATGACCTTAATTTCTTATGGAACACTGATACAGTGCTTCTCCATTTAATAAGAAATATAATAAATGATTTAAAAGATATTAAAAGTTATATAATTGAATGAGTTAATGTGACCCACAAACAATATTGATATATATTAAATATTATATAGGATTTAAAGAATTATATTCTAAATCCTCCACGGTATTGATTTATTTAATGTCAAAATAAATGCATCGTGAAAAAATTGACAATAACGATATTTCACCAAATTAATATTTTATTAAATTATTTAGAAATAAATAAAATATTAAATAAGAAATGGTGGATTTTATATGGTCAAAAATTTCATTACATGGATATTCATGGTCCAATTTTATCCTAATCGGTTAAAATTAAAACCATTTAATATTGAAAAAGTAGTTATTATAGTTAAAAATAAAATTGGTTTAATAAAGGTTAGTCAAAATGATAAGGTTTAAAATTGAAAAACAAATTGTACAAATTATTTTTTAGTATTGGATTAAAAACAAAACCTGCCTTATCTTTAAATACATGGCTATTTTGGGGCATTTTTATTGATAATTAATTTTTTAAAATTTAATCATCTAGGAAGTTTTGAATGTTCCCCTCACCTCCGTTATAAAAGGGAACCTTCTCCATAACTTAATTAAAAAACATTGAGCTTTATAGCTCATCAAAACTCTACCAATATGTCACGACCCAATCCCCAGGGCCTGTTCCGTGACTACCCCAAGCCCGCCTTCTATAGGCTAGGGGCTAGCGACAAGCACCAAAGGAGTATTCACTAAAACTGGGAAGGCATTGCCTTTATTACCTGTAAACACATGCAACCAAACACACAGTAAGATATGAATGCAAGCCAACTATAAAGTAAACAAGCATGTACAATAAGTAAAAAGGGTCCAGAAGACAAACACAACTAGAAAGTACAAGAACAACTAAAATTCAATAAAACTGAAGAAAGATAAAGACAACTACTAGGTCGTCCTCCGGGTTCCTACCTGAAGTGTAGGTAGAGATTTCCTCCTCAGCACTCCACATCTATCTGTCTCTTCTGCATACCGACACGCTAAATGGTCCACCTCTGAGCATCGTCCAGTCCTAGTTCTCTCAGCCTCGATCAGCACCATCAGTCGTCTGTATCCAACACAAGAAGGTGCGGGCATATCCCGTGTAGGGTTGATTATAACGATACCTAGTAAGAACCCTGAGACCTTCTAGGTCTCACAAATTCCATCAAGGATAAATAAAAAAGTATGAAATCAATAGATAACCATAATTATGTATATGACCATACATATACCAAAGTTATCAAGTAATCCATCTCAATCATGAGGGAAAACACAGAGGTATTAACTCAGCTCACACCAGGATTTATTCTAGGGGTGGTATCAAGTAACATTCTCAATCACAACGTTGAACACCTCGTCTGCTAGATAACTCCCCCTTTATCGAGTAAAGTGGGCCTTCCGTGTCACACAGAGGCACTTCCCTCTATCCTTTGACTACTGAGGTACTCCTCTTGTGGAGTCAAGTGGGTCTGCATCATCACACAGAGGCGCTCCCCACCGTGGGTTTTCTGCTTCACACAGAGGCACTCCCCCTCGTGTCCAACTAAGGTACTCCTCTTGTCGAGTAACTTGGGTCTACCACGTCACCATGGTGCTCCCCATTGGTCTTGTCAAGTCACTCTCAGTCTAAATGGTCAGCAGCAGTCACGTCTCAGCCAACCACTAGGTCTTCTCACTATGCTCGCTCATCTCTGGGAGGATCCACTCCAAAAGCTACTATTTGATACTCCAATTGTCATGAATTCCCTTTTAGAATCATATCAATGGTCCTCCATGTCATAGGCGTCTCAACGTAACAGACACCGTGTTAATTGGACACCCGGTCTGTGAGTCATTACCATTTTAGTCATGCGGGCCCAATTGGATTCATGCTCGATCCAACCTGACCATTCCCCATCTTAATTTAAATCACAGGGGGGGGGTATCACTCAAAGGGACTGACTCCCTCCCTGGTTCCCAATGCCGTGGACGGTTCGTCTTATGGACGTATGGTTCCAAAGTTTTGGCCAAAACAATGTAAATGGGTCGAAGTGGGCCCGTGTCTAGTCCGACCCGGTCGGACCAACCCAGACCGACCCGGCCTGACCAACTAGGTCTGGCCAAGCCTGAGTGTGTTGCGAGGGTGCCACGAGGGCGGATCGGCTGTGGGGTGCCGTAAGGTCGTGGGGCGGCTCGGCCCAGCCCGAGGCGGCTCGGCCATGGGCGACGCAAGACCGCGGGGCGGTGGTCCGGCCATGGGGCGGTGGTCCGACTATACGGCGAGGGTCCAGCCATGTGGTGGCGGGACGACCGCAGAGTGGCCCCTCGGGCGTGGGGCGGTGCGGAACCACGGATGGCGGTGGGGCCGCGGACGGCGCCGGGTGCCCTGGCCGGCGCGGCGGCCGTAGGGTGGCGACGAGTGCTGTAGATTGCGCGACAGCCATGGGGCGGTGTTGTCGAATTCGTCACTACCGGTGGTGGTGTCAGCCTCCTTTCTTATTCCCCTACCATGGAGGATTTCCATCTTCCTCCATCGCGAAGAACACCACAAGATTTTCGGATGGGTCAAGCCATGTTTGTTTGGCCCGTACCTTCCGTGTTAGGGTGGTAGCATATGGATCATCAAGAACTTGAGCATGAACGTCAAATCCTATCCACCCACAATGATTATTCCCAAACCACAAAAGAAATATAAACGGTGTACATAGGAAGTAATAAACATACAGAAATAAAAACCTACCTTGGGTTGTTCGATTTTTGACGACGAATAGAGAAGTCGAAGTTGGCGTTCACCACGCCCGTCACATGCCTCTGATCCCAAGCTCGTTCATCGGATTAAAGTTCTCTGATGGAGGTGATTCTTCATTGTTGATGATGTCCACCATTGGATTATGTCTCGAGGAAAAAGGTCGAAGTCGAGGTCGACGTTTTTCGTTCAGAGAAGAAGTTCTTCATTGGCATGCATTCTCCAAGAGCTCTCCCATTTCCAATAGTTTCCCCCAATTCCACCAAAAATCAATTATAAAACATTATAGAATATATTTGAATAATTCATATTGGGATAATTAATTACTTAGAATAATTAAGTGGAGTAGGGTTGGCACAATTAATTATGAAGGGTTAGCATAATTAATGTGGAGGAAACTCAAGAGGCTCCTCCACATTAATGAGGGAGTTTTAGAGGTTTATGCCTCGGGTGGTCCTCACCACCATAAACTCTCATGGGAGGTTTTCCTTGGGTGCTCCCCACCACCATAACCTCTCATGGGAGGTTATGGTTTGGTGTTCCCCACTTCTCAACTTACACATGGAGGTTTTTAACAAATAAAATAAAAATAAAATGTTGTAAAATTTTATATTTATTCTATTCCTTCATGAAAAAACCCAAAAACTAACTTCCATCCTCGACCAACTGTTGTCAAGGTGAAAGTGTCCTTAAGCGAATATCAGTGTTGCGACTTCAACGGTGCCCTCATATTTCAATTTCAATTACCAGTTCAAAATTTAAAAAAAATCACTCACATGATTACTGAACATGCCCGAAGAAAGTTCATAAATTCATTTTGGGAACTCCGGCCCTCGGAATCACGTGTTGTCATTTTTCTCGGACTCGTAAAATTCCCATTTATTTAAAAAACATTTACCTGGAAATTTTCAGACTTTACCCAATCTATATTCTAAACATATGAAGACACAATAAGGGGTTTTTCTCCCCAAAAGGTCGCCTCTATATCCCATTATAGTAGATATAAATGGAGTTATTTTGAAGAATAGGTAATCACCTTAATCGATAACCCACATTTATACTATTATTAACCTCCTCTAAAGAAGTGATAGTTATAATAAAAAATAAATTAAGTATCATAAATATGATAAAATGGAATAATAATTTTTAAAACACCATTATATACTATCTATCATATCAAATGATATGTGAATGTGTCACTCGTGTGTGCGTACGGCTTACCGTCTCCACGTAACAATTCAATTCATATTTCATTACCATGTTTTTTAAATAGGTATGATGTTGGTTTCTAAATTTATATATGATATTTATTTAAAAAAAAATCTTTAATGTTAGTATTATGTTTACCTTTTATACATCTTTTCCATTTAGAAATGCTAATGTCACTTATCCATATGTGTGGGCTACCACCTCCACGAAGTGATTAATTTTTTTCATTTATATTTTACTTATATTATATTGAGGATAAATTTGATGAATAAATATAAGATATATTATATAATAATGGTTATATAATTGATAATTAAAAATTACATTTCTTTTGATTCATCCATTGAAAAATGAAAACAACGGTCACTCATGCATACAGTCTACTGTCTCCATGAACAATGTAATTAATTTTTCTATATCTAAATTTTATACATGACTCTAAATATTTATTTAATTAAAATATCTGATATTTATGTCATCATTAAAATTATTGAGAAGATGTAACCATGATATATGTACAAGGACTAGAACTATGGAGTAGAAAAACTCTTGATAAACGAAATAGATAACACCCATAAATGGTGACTTTAATAAGAAATTAATGATAATTGGGGGTGTTGAAATGTTATAAAGGGATAATAAAAGATATTATAATTACGAACATGAATATAGTATAGAATTATAATAATTTGAATTTATTATAAAGTATTTTAGAGATAATTTGAATAAAGGTGAACTCGAGGTACGAGTTTTATGTCACTATCTCATTGTTTGTAAGAATTTATTATGAATATGCCTTTAGAGACAAAATGATATCTTATATGTAATTGCTTGATCCAGGTTCACTAATAAGTTGCCAAAATTGTTCAGTCACTGGAACTCATGAACACCTCCTCATACACCTGAGGCTACCGACTAGCAGTGATGCTCCAAGATTGTATATTGGGGATATTATACCCTCATAATCAGAGTAGAATATTGGAGTAACAAATGTTTGAATAGAATAATCTTAATACCAAACGACCACATGAGCTAAATCAAACAGCTTTAATATATAGTCATTAATAAAAATATGCAGTACCATATACAAAATATTATAATGTCATGCCTCTAAAAATTAACAAGAAAACAATGGAGTAGGTACTTATACATACTGGTGTATCAAAAGAAACTAAAAGTCTAAAATACCATCTCTAATAGCATCATGATTCATAGTTCAATGTTGTACTACCCTAATCTCATGATAAAATAAATCCAGAAATGGAAACCATTTTTTCTCGTGTTTCTATCTACATCAATGAATTCTGTTTTGGTACTAATTTGTTGATCTAATATGGTGTGAGATATACTCAGTAGGCCAACACCAATGGTGTTGATAACAAATCATGCCTATTCATATAATATATATCAATGTACATATATAACATGTAAAAATTTGAAGTGTATATAATACATGACATGTCCATGAGATCGATATGTAATAAGAGCATGCTATAACATATGAGAATCAGTAAATATATGATGTGTAAATAGATTGTAACAACCAACTCATCAGAAACATCATGTGAAAAGGATAACAGTCTTACATGGTCTAGGTCTCGAAGAGTTAAACAGGGTGACCGATTTCTAGAGATTTGAATGTATACAGAAGTCATAGGTGTCATAACTCTATCCTTCCTATTAGTTACATACCATTAATAATCACACGTTGGTTCTACATGTGACCTAACTCGATGCCATAGTCTATTATATATCTTCAATAATCATACTAGGAGTCATGGGTGTCATAACATTATAATAGGTTTGTTCCATTTTGATATTTCCATCATTAATATTGTAATGTAATATTGATAGGGGATCTGCTAATTTCCATACCCAATTACAATTTCAAAATAAAAAGGCACATGATAAGAGAATATCTATCACATTCCACATTTTCATTTAAAACCAATCATTTAATAACATTGATAATATTTAACAACCAAGAAAATGAGTCATGTACATCTCCAATTATCTTATTTGATTTAAGTCAGATCCAACTAAAAGATAGTGATCTCAAACAACCAAAGTGGTGGCTCTATAATTAGAAGATTAAATAACTGACCTCAGAGATGGACCAGGTTGAGTTTGGAAACCACAAACCATGCCAAGGTGATGAAAATACTACACATTAATATTCCAAAAAAATTCAATGACATTTAGTAAATTTGGGACCAAAATTCTATGGTCCAGACTTCATCACACTGGTTATATTTTAGTAGATAAAAACATAGGTAAAAGGTACTGAACACCAACCTTATACTTGTGTTTGTACACTCATCCAGTATCATCCCTTAGTTCGGTCCAAATCCAAATAAATTGATAGAGTATATGAACTCCCTAAAATTAGGGCATAATAGCTCACACCAATTTATTGTCGAAGATTTCATAATAAACAATTTATGTAAGTTAGCATACTAAATCTTTTATCGATGGAGATCTAACGTGATATACTGTGTTGAAAATTGAGGTCATCAGAAGAAACGTTTTTAATTCCCAGGTTAATTATAGGGGAGAGCATCCAAGTGGGAGGATATGATGTGGTTTATGGAAGATAAAATAAAATAAATTAAAATAATAAAAATATGGAGGTGAAAAATAATTCTAACCAAAATTTAAAGGCTATAGAGTTTGGCAATACAGTTGGCTAAACTCTTTGCAAACCATGCGCAACCAACTGTCCATGTGAAAAACCCTACCTGACTTGTAGTGCACTGTTAGAAAAACTATGTGAAACTCATGAGTACCATTTTTGTTAGCCCCAAATTTCCAAATACCCCCTTTAAATGTTTAGAAAAAGCATGTGTAACCCTGTCTGATCCACACAGTTTTAGGTACGTTATTATAACTAATAATGGGCCTATCTTTAATGCTCAAAAAACCATAACTCAAGGCTTCGAACAATCCATAGATGCTTTTAAACCCTTCCATAAACCATAGGTAACATTTATAATTATAAAATAAAAGGTTTAAATAAAAAATTTAAGTTTATATACATCATATAAAAATAGGGTAGTTATAATATTACAACCTTAAAGTTACTCAACCCTAAGTTTCCATTCCTATGGTGGTAAAAGATAATCCAGGAATAATTATGGCCACTGAGCATCTAAATTTGTATCTCATTCCTAGGTCATATCCTAAACATAACTCTTCTCTTTTTTCTCCCATACAAGATAAACTAAACATCCTCAAAGATCCTTCATGCCTCATTTCGTAATACGAATAGGGTCATCCTCAATGGACACATCACATCAACTTCCACCTCATCATGCTAGAACACATGAGAAGAGTATGAATAGTAATGACATGACTAAGAAACAAGTAAAATTTCATGAATAACCTGATATCTCTTAGGATGTGATATCTAATAAAAAAATGATCTAACCCTCTCCAAAATCCCAAAGGGATTAATAAATATAAGTGACAGCTTTCCTTATTTCCTAAATAGTCGATGCCCAAGTCTTGTCGATACACGCAAGAACACCTTATCCCTAACCTCAAGAAATAGATTCCATTGTAAATGATCAACATATGATTTATTCTTAGACTGATCAATAATTTTTTGTTTCTAAATTATCTAAACCAGATTGAATGAATCCTAAATGAGATGACATTATAGAAGTACTACCTCACATAGCTCTTACCAAAACATGGGTGAAAAAAATGGAGATACAAATAAACCCACATAAAGAGACATATTTACACTCTCATAAAATAATTATTGTATAATAACTAAAATAGGGGAATAAATTTCTCACAATAACCTACAAAATCAAACTTTTATGCTCGGAGCATGTCCTCTATTACATGTACCATCTTTTTTGAATAATCGTTTGTCTGAGGGTGAAATGTGGTACTCAAAAGCACCTGTGTACCAAAATCTTTTTTAAACCCCTTCCAAAACATTTACTTGAAATGGGATTCCCTATCAAAAATGATGTTATAGGGGATATTATATGGGTGTATAATCTCATGGATATATAGTCTCCTAGGATCACCAACTTTTAAGGTCTTCCTGATATGAAAGAAGTGAGTTACCTTCATTATCTTGTTGATGATAATTCATATTTCATCACTACCTAGAGGTTTTCTTAGTAATACAATCACAAAATATAAACTGACATATCTGATTTCCACTCAATAATGTGAAACGGTCATAAAACACCTACTTGTCACTAGTGCTCTGCCTTCACCTACTGACGGGTGGAACACCGATTAACAAAATACTCTCTCTCCCTTTACATAATAGTCCCCCAATATTGAAAATATAAATAGCGATACATATTTTTGAGGCCTAGGAGTACCTTCCAAGTAGTATCGTGGAACTTTCACATCAATTCATCAAGGATTTCTATACGAACACATTTGTCTCCTTGAATTTTAATGACCACATCCTCATAAATGATCCATCCTGATGGTGGATCCTCCCCAGAAACATTATCCCATAGTACTAAGCCATATGTATCACATAACATACTCATATTCACTCCCTCAAAAAGTTAAGTGGTAACTGATAATGATGAAATCATAGAATATAAATGATTTTCCTAATCCTCCAAGTTCATTATAGAAAATAGGTTCATAAGCTGACATTCACTACTGGTATCCTCCACTACATGTGTCTAAGACCTCTGGGTCAAATAATCCACTACAGAAATTCATTTAATAATGATATAGGAATGTTCAAAATTCATATAATGTAGGTATTCAAACCAAATTTAGTTCTTGAGATTCAAGTCACACTATGTGGAAATATACCTAAGGATTTTGTGGTATGTATACACCAAACAATTCTATCCCGGCATTTAATTGCTCCAAAAACACAATGAATTAACTATGGATACAAAATCATGATCATGTCTTGGTTAATTCGTCTCATGTGAAATCAAAGGATGAGACCCATATTCCATGACCTAATCTTACTTCATCATAAATACACCTAGAATGATACATGATATATCACAATAGACTATATAGCTTCTTCTTGGATCAAGAAGAATTATGATAAGTAAGTATGTAAGTCTCCCATTCATCTCCTAAAAGTATTTGTCATGGGATTTTGACCATATAAACATTGAACAATGATTATTTAATCCTATAATATGTTTTTCTAGTCCTAATAAGTTTTGTATAAATCAAATATAACAACCATGTACCCCAAGAAACTATATATGTCAAAAATATTCATTGGATTATCCCAGGTAACAACATATCTCACCTTCTCTAGGTCAACTAATACTCCAACCTCTGAGATGATGTGACCCTGTAATTGTACCTTATGAATCCAAAATTTGAATTTAGTTAGATTTTCATACATCTGGCATTATCTCATAGTATTCAAAATGATATCAAAATTATTTTCATAGTTGTGTTGAGTATGAGAATACACCAAGATATTATCAATGAAGACTACCATAAATGAATCCAAATATGGATGGAATCCATGGTTCATCGAAGCCATGAAAACAGTTTTAATATTCATGAGACCGAATGGAATAACCAAATACTCATAAAGGACATAGATATTATGAAACATCATACATGGTATGTCCAATGGTCTAACACATTCCTACTTATTTCGTAAACTCAAATCAATCATTGAATAAACCTTATCTCCTCAGAGCTAATCAAAGAGGTCATATATACGAGGAAAAGGATAAGGGTTCTTCACAATATTACAATTCAACTTCCTTTAATCCTATAAAATCATGAGTATTCCATATTCCTTTATGTAGAAAAGGATTGGTGAACCCTCTGAAGTTTTACTGGTCCATATAAAACCCTTATCTTTTATGTCCTCCAACTATCTCTTAAGATGTAGCAGCTTAGTATGGGTCGTCCTATTAATAGAATTGGATGGTGGAGCAACATTGGAACTAGAAAAATAGATAACTACAACTCACACTCAAAAGCTAAAATATAAAATTAATTAGTTAGTACATCACATAAATGGTCTACACTTGAAGGGAATTCACTTGGATGCAATCCATGACCGGCCATATAAATGCAAGTAATCTATTTTATAATGCTCGTCAAACCATGATTCTTTTGTTTAACTCTACCTTCATGGAAATCCAACTCACCCTTTTTCATATATGTAACTTAATATGGGGATGTGAATGAAACCATATAGTGATTGAAATATATGTAGGCATGGTAAGAAACTCACCAGTCTATCCTAAGAATAAGTTCGCAATGAGTCATCTTAGGGAAGAATAGGTTCTATAAAAAATGATAGCCTCATTTCTCAAGGGATAAATCCTTAAAATAACGTACACACTATGATAAAATACATAATGTAGTTTCATGTTTCATCACCCCCACAAAAGTATTAAATTTTATGGATGAGTATTTCCATGATAGCCACATAGAAAAAATAACTCTAAACCCATATGTTAAACAAAACAGATATTATGGAAGAAGATACAAACATTATTCCTCAAACTGTAGATGGTCTTAAACTTTTCTCCCCAAGCACCTAATTCACTATATAAAATAGTCTTATCCCATGGCCCTGAGATACAACATGACTACCTTGAGTAGGAATGCTCTACTAACATAGTATAACGGGTGTCTAGATCCCCCTTCCAGGACCACATCCTCATCCTGACTAGAAAGAATCACTCTATTTCCTTACATGATATAGTGTTTTTTTCCTGTCATAGGACCTAGAGAGGTTCTTCTCCTCCCTCATTGGCCACATTGGGGAAGACTCTACAAACAATTTTGTAAATGAGTCACCCTTCAATAGGATCTGTACTAAACTAGAGCCCTCTCACACTGTGGTCTCATCTGCCCCTACATCCTACACTGATAAAGGAGTATAAAACCACCATTACATGAACTATGACTAGTACTTCCCTTATGAGATGCCACAATATGACACTTTCTACCACCAGATACAACATTACTCAGTCGACAATCTGGTCCACTCTAATCTATACCTCCAGATTCTATAATTTTTTGTTTGTCAATAATATATTGGTTTACAATACCAAAAATTGTAGTTTTCCAAAAGACATTCACCTAAAAAGGAATATGATGCAAGAGACCATCCTCAAAATGCCCCTATTTCACTCAATCATAACTGGTATAGATTGGATCGAATAACTAAATATCTATTAAATGGATTGATTAATACATAACATATATATAAACTTCCTAAATATTCATAATGACCTGTATTATTTAAGTGAATAAAAATTTAAAGGATTTTGAACTTTTTTGTTTACTGGATTTCTTGGTTTTAAATTTGAGCTTTGGAACTTGATTTGGATTTTTTGATAAATTCAATTTATTGTGTTTAGACTTGGAATAATCCACAAGGGGTATCTCAGACATCTAATAAAATTATGTGATTATATGGGTCTATAAATCAAAAGTTTGGGTTCTCTGAAAAAAGTGCATGGTTTTTCTAGAATTGTGTAGCCCTTAGTAACAACTGTTTGGGTTGTTTTAGAGGAGAAGAAACACCCCACATAGGTGGAAAATAGGTTACCCAAACTATGCGCCCTTCTCCCATGCATAGTTCTAATTATTTAGTAGCATTGAAAAATTCACTCTATGGTTGGCACAACTTTTTCTAAACCATGCGGCCATCCATGCAAGGTTCCCCAGGTACCTATTATAGGGTGCATGGTTGGATCACCATTTTCCAAAATGTGAAACCCAAACCGTGAGTGGTAAACCACATCTACAAATTAAATTCAAATAATTAAATTAGAATAAAAATAAAATAATTTAAAACCATATCAATTATGTCTACCATTCACTCACATAAAACACATTCCCTTGAGCCCTAGGCATGCTACGACCCCCAACCCCAACCTAGGCTCCTCCTTGGCTCGCCAATCTACACCAGATTTCCACCATTTTATCTTCAATTTCTTCAAGTTAAGGTCCCTAGTTACCTCTTCCTTCCTTTTTCTGGTGATTTTCCCTCTCCACATTTCCCATTAATTTCATCCAAACCATTGGTTAGGGGTTTACACATTTTCGTTTTGGTAATTTCTCCCATGTTAGGGCGTACGTAGACTCTCCCAGGACTACCTTCTTGTTCCAGAATCTTCCTCAAAATGAAAAGTGATACATATTAATATCAAGTTGTCTCCCACATCTGAGATAGGTTTTAATTATATTTCATTTTCTATCCTTGTTATATTTTGGGTTCTTTTTGTTTTTTGAGGTTATAGTTTTTATTTTTTTTATGAATTTTTCATCCTTGAGGCAGTATGGAGTTTTAGTTATAAAAGGTGACTTACTGCGTATGCAGAGGTAGGAATACAAATTTTTATGTTCCCCCATTATATGTATAACCACCCATGGTAGTGAATATATATATATATATATATGGGGATATGTGTTCTTGTGTAGAATATGAAAAATTTATATGGTTGTAATTGGAAACAAGTGTATGCATACAAGACTATATGTAAATATCCCCTTTCCCATATTCAAGGCCATGCAAATACGTACATAGGGGATTGGTATCCCAATTTATATGAGAAGGTGGATATGTTTGGAGACTGATAGTAACAAATTCATGTGGTCATCTCTTAAAATAACATGTTTCAAAGTGTTTGACTTGTCTTGGTCTTCCCTTAGGGTAGGATTCCTTTCCATTTCCTTTTTAATTCAATAACGCTTTAATTGCTTGAATTTCTTACTTTCCATGAATATTAAATATTACAGTTTAGTTTTTAGAGTAAATTCATCATTAAATTTAATTGTGATATGAATTTATTATCTGATGCATGTTTATACTTAAATTAATTAAATTATAATACAACATCATGTATTTATAAAAAAACCTCAGATTGATGTGCACTACCCTCAAAAATACAAAGTGGTATTTTGATCTTTATTACTTAACTGGTCGTATTTATTTGGTTCTTCCATTATAATTTATATGAATTTTAAAGACATAATTGGGTTTTTCTTTTATAATGACCTGCATGATAGGTCCTTGAATCATGTATTCAATTATAAATATGATCATGACATCTTTCCCCAATATATTAAATGCATCTTTGAAATTATTAATCTTTTTTATGATTATTCTTTACTATTAAGTTACATGATAGGTTCTTCATCATGGCATATGTTATAGAATTATTGTTCTTACTTATGTATAAAATTAATGGGATATTATGTTGGATGAGAGTTTTATTCTTCTATCCTTATAAATATAAACATGATTCACCTTTGTAGAGATTAATTAAAAATTTATGAAATGAGATCTGGATTGACCACTCACCCTTACGTTTTCTTTTTGTTTTTTTCAATGGTATCGAATGTGAGATGGATATACCACTCACCCTTAAATTTTATGATGGAATGGAATGTGAGATGGACAGACCACTCACCCTTATGTTTTATTTTTTTTAATGATAAGATATGTGAGAAGGATATACCACAAACCCTTACATTTTTTATGATGGTAATGAATGTGAGAATGAAAGGCCACTCACAGATACGTCAGTTATTGAGTATGTATTCTCACACCACTGATACGATATGGATAGTGGATTGTGGTGCCATAATCCATTATAGAGTGTTACATGGAGGCTCACTCAATGTCCGGAGTGTTTTAGTATTGAATGTCATTGCCTACTTGGATTAGGGTCGTGTACCATTTGAAATGAGGTTTTAGTATTGGTAGACTAGTCATGGATGTCTATGAGTTACATCCTGGTCCATCCTCAACTAGTATTTTTAGTATACAACTATTATATATTGGAATGCACTTTGTTCATATCTGTGGATGTAGTATATAACTAAACATTAAATATATATATATATATATATTACTTATATATATTCACTATTTATAATTATTCATGTTATGAGTCAAAGTATGTATAGCCATCAGCTGTCCATTAGAAACCTGGATGGGTAGTTGTTTATTTATTCAGTTTTTTAAATTGTTTCTTTATACCTATAGACTTCCTTAATTTATATTACATGAATATTATTAGGATGGACACCATGAGTGATGAACTAGTAAGATTTATATCTCACACTCATCTTAGGACACCATTGCCTTGGGGTGACCCTGAATACCTTCTTGTTCAAAGGATGTTGGACTTTGTTTGATGTTGTCTGCTTATATCTGGGAGTTGGGAGTAGAGCAATGAGATGGTGCTTGAGATCATCATGGAGCTAGTCATTGGGCTGTTTTTCTTTTATAACATTTCATTTCTATTTTAAATTATCGCTATTACACTTGTAGAATCAACTATCGTACATTCATTTTTATTATTGGAATTTGAAACCCATTTATATTCATTTGATTATTATATTTCCTCTACTGATATCTATATTTTATTTATTATATGGCCTCTGTTGTTGTCTGTTATTTATTCGGATTATAACAATGTTAAAAACAAATAAAAGGTTATATTCTCCCCAATATCTTCTCTGGATACATTCATTGCTTTTTGACAGCCTCTAGCATATGGAAAATGCACTTGAGGCTATGTGGTCCATCAGTATGGCCACCGTCTTAGTGGCGATCTGATTTGGGACATTATAAAGTGGTATCAGAGTTCCTATTTTCCCATCTTCTTGCTAGTTTGGGTTTGCATACAGGAGACTAGGAATGAGTCAATTCTTGGAAAATAGCCTTTTCTTGGATAGATCACCCCACCCATGAAGAAATTACCACGTTTTTAGGGATTGGATTTTTGTTTATAATGTTTGCAGCCATTATTTTTTATGATTTAACCTCGAGTGAATGATGTATTTCTCAATGATTATTTTTATGGAATTTATGATATTTTTACCCTCTTCTTAGTTCTTTAAGGTTGAAACATTACATTCATCCTCATTAAAACATATAAAAATTCACATTCTATTCATATTCCATGCCATGTAGTTTTATTTGAAGAACTGATTGTTGAATCGAATTTTGTGCCATTATTGTTATTATATTCTTTTGTTTTTTTAGCATTCCTTTCTTGTTGATATTCCTTTCCACCTAATTATTTAGTATGTATTAACTTAAATTACATGATTATCTGTTATATAATTCTTATGTGTTTACTTCTTATGGTGACATGGTGTCTTTAGTTAACATGTAGTTGGTTTAATGGGATGAAAATATTGCACTTGTGAATAACATGGAACCAGTTTTTGATTGTAAAGTGTATGGGAACCTGATAACTAGGAAATGGTAACTCATATATTCATACCATCATGATAAATATATATATACAAACATAAATTTTAATCATGTTGATTAAGTGTAAAGGCTGGTAATGTTTGAATTTTGAAATGTGATTGGTTTTAATAAATAGGAGCCCAATGCCAAATTGTAAATTGTATAATTGGGTTATTGATTGGTAGATTTCCACCCATGTCATTGAAATTTTATATATTGTTATACTATATTTGGAATACTTATAAATTAAAAGGTATATATGAGTTCAAATTGTAATATGATAATGGGTTTTGGTTAAATGTGAGGTAAAATTTAGTTCACAAAGTGTGTGGGTGCCTTATTGGCTGGGGTATGACAACCCATATAATCAAACATAGTATATGGATGTGAATATTTATAATGGTTAAAATTTAAAATATACTTAATTTTGAATTAAAGTTTTCATTTTACATTTAAAATGTACAAATGGTACAAATTAGGTGTTTTGGGGCATGTTTCTTGGAGGTCATATGTTTTGGTGTCTATAAAGTTAATATAACTAAGAAACAATTATTGGGTTTCATTATAATGAACTAATTTTGTCGTAGCAAGACCATTTTAAGTCACCTTTATTGTGAAAAAGGAATTTATTTGTTAAGTTTCATAATGATATTGGGAATTCAATTCTGGTAAAATGTATAAAAAATAAGTTTTGTTGAAACATTCATATTTTCTTTGAGCTTATTGTTACAATCATGTTCTTAGTGTTTTTGTTTTAAAATGGTACTTCTTATTTTGAATTAAATATTTTAGATGTTTAAAGACTTAAATTTGAATAAATATAATGGCCTTAAAAATGTTACCCTAGTTGTCTCCCTTCGTTTTAACCCTCGTGTATGGGTATATCAAACTTTTCACCTAGAGTAGTCTTGAAAAGGATCATTAAGTGTTTCCTACAGGTCTATTTCCTCTTAGAAATGGTTTAAGTGATCATATCTTAAGCCTAGTGTTTTTCTCTTTTGAATTACCTGGTTGTATATTCGACTCTTATTCTCTCATAAGTGGATAGCTTGTGGTAGATATCACCCTTATGTCAGCTAGTTAGAAATTTATTGATCATGGTCAGCCAATTTATAGGTCTCTTGACTACTTCTTTTATTCAGTGATGGATGACTTCACACGTCGTCATCCAGGGAAGATTTTCATTTGGGGAAATACTACTCTAAGATAAATCTATTATATGGTGAATCTTATAATTCAATACATAGTTTGGATAGCCTATGGTTTTATCGAGGATGTTTCATCTTGTCCCTGAATCCTTGGGGTAGTATTCAATCATGTACATAGTGTAGCAGAGTGTTGAATGGGGTAATGAACTGATTGAGTTTTGTGAAATTGTCGAGACTTGTGTCATTGAGTATGTGATTGTGTAATCTCTTGAGTAGAGTAACCTGAGAATTAATGAAATTTGAATTCGTCCCAATGTGCAAGATGAATTCCATGATTCACTGGTGTTTTGACATACTGGTCGGTCATGTTTCGAATTATTTGAAAAAATCTATGACATTGTGATTGAAACTATGAGGACTATCGCGCATGCATTCAAATTAAATTAGATCTAGTTCTCTTTTGAGTAGCAAGTTTTCTTTTATTTTGATTACTACTATGCTCCTATGGTGGAGAGAATCATGTCAGTTCTGGTGGTTATGTTCCCCTCCAAGTAGGAGGAACACACAAAGAAGGACCATTTGTGAATTATCCATATTTCTTATGTTCTCTTGGGAATGGTGGTTATTCAGTCATGTCAGTTCTTTCTCAGAAGCATGACATTGATGTGTTTTGTAGTGTATTAATCCTTTTAAAAACTTTGTTCTTCATGTATGAACATCGGGGGTAAATCTACAATGATCACACAATAACTCATATTCTAATGTATTGTGATTGGCTATTGATGGTTTGTCAGGAGGGGAAGTTGATCTTCTCTCCTAAGAAGTTGACCAATTGTGGTTTAACATTATTCTTTAAATTAATTGGGTATGATTGACTGTGAACCTTGAAAATTATTTTAGCGTATTCTACAATGTTATGAGCATGTCCCCTATCTTGACATCATCATTGATGTACTAAGAAAGTGTTGGTCATATGCCATGCCAAACTTTTATAATCATTGGGATTTTATTTGTGGTTTTAGTAGTATTTTATGATATACATGTGGTTCTTTCAAGGCTTGTTTATTTCAAGGTGACACTTGGGTTTCTGTGTATGAATTCCTTGAACAAACTCTTGGACACAAATCATATTCCTCTGACTTAACTTCCAGGTGGATTCCACTCTGGGTCTAATCATTTATTAGAGGTGGCTGTTGTATCCTTGTTCCAATGACTCTTGTAAACATAAGGTGTGTACTACATCAGTTAATTCCTATGAATACTATTTTTTGGAATATGACGTTATCTTGGAATATTTTTCAGGATCTGTGGTAAAGTATAAAATGGGTTGTGATTCTAGTTGATTTTATATGTTTCACTCCCTTATTCATCATAAAACATGATAGTGTATAGGTTTATGTGATGAAATAAAAAAGTAAAATCACCAAATGTTGGGTATGGGCTGAAATTAACATGATCATGCTAAAAAAATGATTCCTTTGGCGAATGAATTGTGGTTCTATTGTGTAGATACCCAAATCTTGAAGAACATGGACATTAAATTACTTTTGCAGAAAACTTCATACATGACACAAAAGACGCCCAAATACCACGTTAGTTTAGGGTCTTTGAAACTCAAAACATAATCTTCTAATCATGGTGAATGATCTTCAACATCTCCCTTAAATAACTTCCCCATTTGTTTTATTACCTAAAACCATTCTTTATATCATTGGGAAAAGAAAATATAAAATGGGTGAGCTCAAATTATTAGTAAGGGTAAACATGGAGAACATAAAAACAATCAATAAAAATTTGAACGTAAAAACATGAACATAAAACATCAAAATCTTGAGCAATGACATAAATCTTGGAATTACATAATTCATGGATCATAATGGAACATTAATTATGAAAAAATAGAATGGGGATAAAACATTTAATTATGGAAAACCATTAATCACATGATATGATTTCCATAGTAGCCAAGGTATTGCTGCCAAGACCATCATAGGGGGAAAAGTCCACTACTGAACCGGGTTTAATTATCTTTCCAGCCATTTATTACTGAACTGGATTCACTTGTCATTCCATCCATGTCTATATCATGAGATATTAATCTTTAACCAATGAATTATAGAGGTATATGGCTCCCACCCATCTCATATTTAAATCATTCTTACATGTGGCACAAAATAAACATAAGTCATTCATCATAACCCAAAGAATAAAATGAGTTTCATAAACATCATCACATCATAACATAATCCATATAAAACAAATGGATATCATTTTATCATAAGAAAAATAAAACGATGTAAATTATAAAGACATTATACTTGAAATATAAACATATTAAATAATGTCATCTAAGATGGAAAATAGTTTTGATAAAACACTTGAAATTAATTCTTGAATAAAATATCCTTTCTTCTTCAAAATCATTTACTTTTCACAAAATGACATGAAATTTTAAAAGAAAACAATTTTATTGAATATATTCTTGAAATGATGTAGAATAAGATTCATGAAAATAAGGTGTTATGAAACCATAAAACCCATTCGTGCCGTATAAGTTAAAAAACAATCTTCTTGTACTTTTTCCTGAAAAGTCAAAAAGTACCTCATATGGTAAACAAAATAAATATTCATTCCATACCCCATAGTAAATTTCAAAAAAGGGAAAACAAGAATTTAAACATACATGGAAGAATATTAAGAACTTTATGAAAACATTTTTATAAAACATGGACATGTATGATAAACATAACCCTAGTAAATACATATGTATAAGGAATCTCAGATAAAAATGAGATTGAAAAATTATCCCTTACCTTAGGTCTAATTTCTTTTGTATGTGTCTGAAACTCTTGTATAGTGTATTTAAACATATTATGAACTTTTAGTAGAACCATAATAATATTTATTATATCATATATGATTCACTTGGGTCTTTATATTTCCCATTTATTTGTCAATTTCATGTTAAAGCAATGTTTTGGGTAACAATCATATCATTTATCATACATGTTTGGACTTATTGTTCTTGATATTATTATTACTTATATCATGATTTACTTACTTCCAGAATGTAAAACATGGTTTATATATCATATATATTCAGTATATATATGTATAATAGATAGATAAATGAAATTAAATACACCGTTCATGGAGACGGTAGGTCGTACATACACATGAATGTTGTTTTCATTTCATTATAGAATTGAATGGAAGTAAGTAGATGACATAAATATATATATATATAAATAACTATAGTAGCATTATTATGTCATTTATTTCACTATTATTCATTATATATACTTTATAATCATTCTTGAATGGTTAACGTTGAGAATGAATCTCATCGCGTCGTGGTGACGGTATTCCATACGTACGCAAGAGGGATGATATCGTACCCATAATTGTTGATTGGAATTATATTGGATGATATAATATCTCAGAATTATTATCATGTTATAATAATCATATATAGTTATTATTTTCACCATTATACCCATCCAAGTAAGGTGGTGTTGGAAAAACAGATTACACCACGATGTGGAGACGATAAGCCGTACGTACGCATGTGCGGTGATTTTGTTTTTTGTAGGATGGATAGAAGGTGAAATATGGTTTTTTAATATTTATAATATCATGTCAATATATTATCGATACTGATATTATTACTTTATAATGAATCAAATATTGAAGAGGAAGTAGAAGAAGAAATAAATTTGAAAGAATCGGTAAAGGATATTACCTCTTCTTCAACGTGCCTCTTCTAAACCTACTCTTAGGGCACTAAAGATGGTCATTGAAGATAACAAGGACCTCTTTTAGGTTTATAGGGAAGTTTAGAAGATAAATGGACAGGTTTTGGACGATCTTGAAGGCTCAAAATGTTGTGAAGAGGAGAGGGATGAGGATCCCTTTTATAAGGGAGGAGAGGGGAACTTTTGGAAACCTCAAAAATATTAATTTATAATAAATTCAAATGCCACATAAAAACCTCAAAAAATGACTCAATTATAATATGAGATGATATATAGTTTTAATCTCATCAACCAATAAAATTTCGACATGTTTGGAATTTATTTTAAACCTTATCAACTAGATATATCCATTTTTAATCCAGTTAATTTTATTTGTGGTAATAGTATTCTCAATTTTAAATTGTTATAAATAATTAATTATGTGTTTTTAATTGTATATAATTGGATAATTTATGACCTTTTGGACCATATAAAGTACATTTTATAATTTTTAAATATTTTTGTGATTTTTAAAAAATTTAATATTATGTTATTTTTATAAAATTACAATAGCGTCAATTTTTGTAACGCCCCGACCCTAGTTACCCAGAGTCGGTGCATTATTACATAACATTGGCATGATCACAAGAAAGATCAAATATCGAAAGATCGATTGGTTTAGTAGCCTTGCAAACACTAGATATATTCATAAGTCTAACATTACATCATAAAATGAAAAACTACTATAACAACATAATGATTCCACAGTCCACACTATAATCCCCTCATAATATCCCTGAAGGTCATTCATAACTTACATCTTCACTTCCTGGGAAAAATAAAACATAGAAAAGGGGTGAGCTCAAATGCCCAGTAAGGATAACAATATAACGGAATCTTTCATAAATAAGAATAAACATTTAAGGCAATGTATAACTAAAACAAAAGCCTTTTAAACATGAACATTTAACATTGTATGGCATAAATAAAATGAAATAATGCCATTTACTTATTCACATGGTTATTCTACTAAACGAATAATCACATGTAAAATCAATAACCACTTTCATAATGATGGAATGCATAATGCCAGACTATCATAACCACATAGCCAAGGCCTCGTGCCAAGACTACAAATAAGATTTTGTCAAGGCCTTGTGCCAAGACACTAGTTTGTCTCATGAGACCTACCGATGCATCGAGGAGCTATAGCGGGCTCCACCCGTCACATATTAAGTGCAATGCATTCCCATATGAAAAGGTTTAAACATAACATAAACATTCGTATTAAAACTAGCATACGAAATGTCAATACTTTCACTATAAACTATGAATGGTATAAAAATAGCACATCCACAGTCAAACATATAACAAAACCTTCAATACAATATAGAAGTTTTTTTATCATAATAAATCAACTTTTAATAAGCGTAAAATCCAACAAAGGATATTGACATAGATGAAATCAAAACTATTTTTAGAGAAATATCTCTTTCTATTTTTGAAATCATTTAAGACCAATAAAAAATAAAACATTTTCTTGAAAATATTCTTATAAGCTTGTAAGTAAATCTTTGAATATTTTATAACGGCGAAAAATAACCGCACCCGCCGTATAAGTTAAAAAACATTCTTATCTTAATTCTGTCGAAAAGGTTAAAAACCACCTTGTTTGGAAAACGACGGAAAGATTCCCTTATAAACCTCTTATAAAAAGTCAAACAAGGGTATAAATGACTTTAACCCATATTCTTTTAAATATTAAAAATGTTTTGAAATACATTTTGAAGAAACATGGATGTGGATGATAAAGAGATCCTAGTAGATTATTACGTATAAACAACCTCGGATAATGAAGAGATTGTGAAATAACCCTTACCTTGTACTTTTCCTTGGTTGGGGTAGGTTTACCTCCTGTATAATGGTGAAATAGTTGTTATTAAATTATACAAGAATCATATATAATAATATGATATCATATATGATCTTTTAACATTGATTTGTTAATAATATCTTAGAATTATCGTCGTTTCGGGAGTTAACTTACTCATTTTCTTTTATATGTTTTGTTACATAAGCCATGGTTGTTGTATCTTATTCATATCTAGAATGATATCTAGTCCTTAAACTTCATTTTTAAATCATCAAATGATAATTATACTTGAATGGATACGATGGAGAATGAATCTCATCGCATTCGTAGAGACGGTAGTCCGTACGTATGCACGAGCGACAATATCATTCTTTTGATATTAAAATAATATATAAATGGATATTATATCATATATACAGAATCATTAACATGTTATATTTATTATTTACATGTGTTACACATCATTATTATACCCATCCAAATAATATTATATTGAATAACAATTACACCACGACGTGGAGACGGTAGTCCGTACGTACGCACGTATGGTGACATGTTATTCAAAGGGTGGATAGAATACTGAATATGGTTGTACCATATTTATAATAACATCACAGTATATTTTAGATACATGAGTTATTATTTTAGAATGGTAAGAACAAAGGAAGAAGAAGTGGAAGAAGAAATGAACTTGGAGAAGGGTGGTGAAATCATTACCTCTTCTTCGGGTTCTTCCTTTTGATTTGATCAAAAGGGCTCCTTAGGTTGGCTTTCTGATCAAACTAAGGCCTATAGGTTGTATTGTGGGATGTTGGGAGAGTATTTGGGCAGTGTTTGGCCGAACCAAAATGCTTTGAAGGTGTGAAGAAATGAGAAGGAGGAGTGCCCTTTTATAAGAAGGGTGAGGGGCACCTTTGGAAAAGTTAGAAATATTAATTTATAATAAATTCATATTCGATTTCTAAAGGCTCCAAAGTTGATTATTCAAAGGTTAAGGTGGGGATAGGTCTAAAAACACTCAACCAATAGAATTTAGACAGGTTTGGGTACTTATATTAACCTTATATTTAAGTATTAACTCTAAGTTAATTAGTTTCACTTTTACAATGTCTCTTGGTATTTTTATATAATATGGTTAATAAACTTACTATATACATCTAAGCGACCCCCAAGTGGTACATTAATGATGAACCTATCATGATATAAGTCTCTTGGCCGAACCTTAGATTTTTAGGAATTTAATATCAATTAATAATATAATATTTGTTTAAGAACTCTTTTATGTCAATTTTGACACTATTCAATAGTTGATTTTTGTGAAACTCATAACAGATTGATTACTTCGAAAAACGTCAATTAAATCAATCCTAATATATCATATTATCCTATAAAATTAGTTTAATTCATTAAAAGTTTCATATTATATTTATTTGGGTATTTATAATATCAATTATTTTAATTTTTCACTATTATAGTAATTACTGCATCATCATTGTGTCATAAATAAAATAAATTATTTAATGTCTAAAAATTATAAATAAAATATAATTATGTAGGAAATCTTTTTATCCTTCTAATGAATATTTATAATCTAAAATCCAACATTTATAACCCTATGTAACAATTGTTTTTCTAAAAGATATATGCTTGTGTCATTTTTGTATTCATTTTAACTAAATTAAAATAAAGTGTCATTATCACTTACAAGTGGATCCATGGGGTCCCAAAATTGACACAAAGATTCCCATGGTCGACCGTTTATCAACCAATAGGGTTAAGACACGTTTTTGGGTAATTTAGTATTATTATAATATTATTTTTTAACCCTTATTTACCGGATTTACCCTTAACCATGGTAAATAAAATATTTACCGCAGTAATTATTCAAAATGTCTAAAAATAAAAGTTACCTATTTACACAATTTGAACATCCTGATTCCAAATATGGAATCCATTTTCCTAAATTCTAAACACAGAAGTGGAAGAAATTAATTTAAAATTAATTCCCGCTGTCAAAACCAAAAGCGTGTTTTTAAGAGATAATAACTATCAAAAGATTGACACTTGTTTATGTTTGGTTTAATTGTAAAATTATGTCCAATGACCAACATTATATTAAATAGTAAAAATATATTCTAAATATACTTTAAAACCACTCAAATTCATAATTTATCACTATTAATTATTTTGATTAAAAAAGTTGTTTTTAATTAAAATTTAGTAATTTTCACTATTCATCAAAATATAAAATTTATCTGAAATGTACCAAAATTTCACCTTAGGCTAAATTCGATATTCCGAATTCAAAAATGAAGTACATTTTAAAATAAAAAATATATATAATTTCAAAAAGTAGGTATTACTATTCATAACGGCTAGTTTGATTGGTTGTGGTGTGTGTTAAAACTCAAGGTTGCGTACAACACACACTACTGTATTATTCAAAGAAAGTGTACCGTGGAAGATTGGGATGTTTCATTTTAAATTTTTGATGTCCCCATTTAGTCAAAAAGTTTAAAATATTGTATTTAAAAAGGGTTCACTATTAAAAGTTGATAAAAGGGCAATACTGAAAATGAATTTGTTCTTGCATTATATCTAAGAAACTCATAATATGGATTCTAAAATTATAAGGATTATATAAAGTTTCAAATTTATATAATACTATTCATAACCTCTTTTGAATGCCTTTTTTTTTAAGTCATGGTGTGATTGAACTCGGTGTTGCGTGTAGTGCAAGTTATTGAATTATTTTGAAGAAATAACACACTATGAAATCTTGGGGTGTTACATTCTCCCCTCCTTCAATAAATTGCGTCCTCGCAATTTGAAATTGTTCTTCGAAAATAAAAAGTTGAAAATAGAAAATATATTTGTGGGAAAACCCACATCGAAAATTTGGTTACTAAAATTTAGTCTTAATATGAGGAAAAGAGATATGAAAGTATCACCACAAAATTATGATCTCTATTAGGAGAACATTGGTGGCAATTAGAAACATATAATTGGAGGAAAAACGTAAATATTTATAGGTAGTGATTGAGGTCATCAATCACAAAAAGTATAAAATTGAGGTCCTTAAAATCATCAATCTATGATGATTTGAAATACCATCGGTTCAACAAAACATAGGGTATTAGGATAACACATTTTTGACGTTTCAAAATATCGTAGTAGAAATCCAACATCGAAAAATGAATTAATGAGGCCTCTATTTAAAATAAAGAGTCGAATGTATGAAGATTACCGAAAATAACACATACTAGGGTTCCATGTAGGAAAATATGGATATGGAAGAAAAATATAACCATCAATTCTCTGATGGAGAGTGGTAGAGAACATGGCTATGAAAAGGCCAACAATCCCAAAGCCATAAATTAGTGATGATTTAAGGTACCATCTAGGAAAACATTTTTGTTCTAAGTTGCTTTTCTTAATGTTGAGGAATTTATTTATGAGATTGGCTAAGATCATAAGGAGATATACTTACATTATAATTAGAGTTTTATCCATTAATAAATTTCTACTACAAACTCATCTTTCACTCTAAAAGATAATAGAATGTAAAAATTCTATTTACACTATTCGTATAGGGTTCCAAAATAAACGAATTTATAATTCATCTTCAAGATCTTTTAATAAAAACTACATTATTTAATCCAGGACATCTCGTGGGCCAGTGGTAGGTGATACACCCTTGTCGCCCTTCGGTTGCGGGTTCAAGTCTTGCAGCCTTGCCGGACGCGACGGGTTGTCGCCTGACCTCCGGGTTGTCCTTTTATGGAAATCCAAAATAATCCAAACTAGAACTATCCAATATACTTCTATCCAAACTCACAGTCCAACATTTATAAGTTAGGTAAACATAATATAGATCCTTTTTACCCCGTAATAGCATATTAATACCTTCATCATGTATTACCATATTCCTTATTGATTACATTCATGCTCCCTTATTCCATATAGAATGCTGGATATACTTCATTAATCCAAAAATGTTTTAAACCCCAACAATGATGGAATATACAAATCATTAATCAGTTCCAAGGTAGTCAAGAATATCCAATTTATCCAAAACAATCACATATTATTCCAAAATCACTACCTCAGTATCAGAAATATATTATGATTTATCATTCTCTCAACCATATATTTTCCAAAAATTTATCCTGCTATTGAGTCACTTTTCTTTGTTCCACACAATCTCAAGTCCTTAATGAAATAGTACTGCAGTACAATCCTTATATACTCCATAATTATTATAACAAGTACATTGTTGATACAACACTCAATTGATATAATCAACATAAGAACTCTAATCATTCCTCTTCATCTGTGGTAGTATCATAACTTGATTATTATCCAATAGCATCATTTGCGGCATAGTCTGATGACTGGGGCATAGGTTCGCGTAGTGTCCAAACTCCTTGCAAATGAAGCATTGTACATTTGAAACCATTTTCTTACCCTTGCAGTCATGTACTTTGTGCCCTTTTCCTCCACACTTATAACAAACTCCCATTCCTTTCAGGCAAGTTCCAGGGTGTTTCTTTCCACAATTACCACATATGGGAAAATTCTTCTTTTCCCTCTTCCCTTTATCCATCTTTCTCTCTTCTATCCTTTTCTTCTCTTGCTTCCCTTCAAAGCCATAGGACTCAGTAAACTCTTTACTTATCTTATCAACACATGATATTATTTCTTCAAATGATGATAATACATGGGAGACTATTTCTCTTATAAATTCTATCTTAAGACCATGAAAGATATGATCCTTCCTTCTCTTTGGATCATGTGCATTTCTGGAGTTCTCATTCCTTCTACTGGGCGCCATTTCTAAACAATGGCATAAACTAGATCAGTTTATGAATCAAAATACATAATCCCATACTTATAAAACACTTAACATAAATAGAACTATTTATGGATATAATCCATAATCATAAGAATGTTTTCTTTGAGGAAGTATATACTCATAATCCCTTCAAAATGATTTGTAAAGAAAATGAGAGTTATCCTAAGCATATCCCGCGGGAGTGTCGTAACAAAGTGTGCAGCAAGTCCCGTTGTCGTGCACCAGTTCCCGTTCGAGTCTAGCTCAAAGCGGTGTTTTCGGGTTTTACCCCTAGGTACATCTGTGCCAGAGCCACCTCTACCTTCTCGTATCCAGACAGGGATGTATTTCTCGGAAAACTCACAAAATCTCTACAATACCAAAATTCTAGGAAGTTCTTCTATACTAATCCTCAAAGTTCATCTTAGGTCTACGTGCTCTAATCAGAGTTTATCTAAATCTAGCTTCCATGGTTTGTACTAAACTTCCTCTGATACCAACTGTAACGCCCTGACCCTAGTTACCCAGAGTCGGTGCATTATTACATAACATTGGCATGATCACAAGAAAGATCAAATCTCGAAAGATCGATTGGTTTAGTAGCCTTGGAAACACTAGATATATTCATAAGTCTAACATTACATCATAAAATGAAAAACTACTATAACAACATAATGTTTCCACAGTCCACACTATAATCCCCTCATAATATCCCTGCAGGTCATTCATAACTTACATCTTCACTTCCTGGGAAAAATAAAACATAGAAAAGGGGTGAGCTCAAATGCCCAGTAAGGATAACAATATAACGGAAACTTTCATAAATAAGAATAAACATTTAAGGCAATGTATAACTAAAACAAAAGCCTTTTAAACTTGAGCATTTAACATAGTATGGCATAAATAAAATGAAATAATGTCATTTACTTATTCACATGGTTATTCTACTAAACGAATAATCACATGTAAAATCAATAACCACTTTCATAATGATGGAATGCATAATGCCAGACTATCATAACCACATAGCCAATGCCTCGTGCCAAGACTACAAATAATATTTTGTCAAGGCCTTGTGCCAAGACACTAGTTTGTCTCATGAGACCTACCGATGCATCGAGGAGCTATAGCGGGCTCCACCCGTCACATATTAAGTCCAATGCATTCCCATATGAAAAGGTTTAAACATATCATAAACATTCGTATTAAAACTAGCATACGAAATGTCAATACTTTCACTATAAACTATGAATGGTATAAAAATAGCACATCAACAGTCAAACATATAACAAAACCTTCAATACAATATAGAAGTTTTTTTATCATAATAAATCAACTTTTAATAAGCGTAAAATCCAACAAAGGATATTGACATAGATGAAATCAAAACTATTTTTAGAGAAATATCTCTTTCTATTTTTGAAATCATTTAAGAGCCATAAAAAATAAAATATTTTCTTGAAAATATTCTTATAAGCTTTTAAGTAAATCTTTGAATATTTTATAACGGCGAAAAATAACCGCACCCGCCGTATAAGTTAAAAAAAACATTCTTATCTTAATTCTGTCGAAAAGGTTAAAAACCACCTTGCTTGGAAAACGGCGGAAAGATTCCCTTATAAACCTCTTATAAAAAGTCAAACAAGGGTATAAATGACTTTAACCCATATTCTATTAAATATTAAAAATGTTTTGAAATACATTTTGAAGAAACATGGATGTGGATGATAAAGAGATCCCAGTAGATTATTACGTATAAACAACCTCGGATAATGAAGAGATTGTGAAATAACCCTTACCTTGTACTTTTCCTTGGTTGGGGTAGGTTAACCTCCTGTATAATGGTGAAATAGTTGTTATTAAATTATACAAGAATCATATATAATAATATGATATCATATATGATCTTTTAACATTGATTTGTTAATAATATCTTAGAATTATCGTCGTTTCGGGAGTTAACATACTCATTTTCTTTTATATGTTTTGTTACATAAGCCATGGTTGTTGTATCTTATTCATATCCAGAATGATATCTAGTCCTTAAACATCATTTTTAAATCATCAAATGATAATTATACTTGAATGGATACGATGGAGAATGAATCTCATCGCGTTCGTGGAGACGGTAGTCCGTACGTACGCACGAGCGACAATATCATTATTTTGATATTAAAATAATATATAAATGGATGGTATATCATATATACAGAATCATTAACATGTTATATTTATTATTTACATGAGTTACACATCATTATTATACCCATCCAAATAATATTATATTGAATAACAATTACACCACGACGTGGAGACGGTAGTCCGTACGTACGCACGTATGGTGACATGTTATTCAAAGGGTGGATAGAATACTGAATATGGTTGTACCATATTTATAATAACATCACAGTATATGTGAGATACTGGATTTATTATTTTAGAATGGTAAGAACAACGGAAGAAGAAGTGGAAGAAGAAATGAACTTGGAGAAGGGTGGTGAAATCATTACCTCTTCTTCGGGTTCTTCCTTTTGATTTGATCAAAAGGGCTCCTTAGGTTGGCTTTATGATCAAAATAAGGCCTCTAGGTTGTAGTGAGGGATGTTGGGAGAGTATTTGGGCAGATTTTGGCCGAACCAAAAGGATTTGAAGGTGTGAAGAAATGAGGATGAATGCCCTTTTATAAGAGGGGTGAGGGGCACCTTTGGAAAAGTTAGAAATATTAATTTATAATAAATTCATATTCGGTTTCTAAAGGCTCCAAAGTTGATTATTCAAAGGTTAAGGTGGGGATAGGTCGAAAACCACTCAACCAATAGAATTTAGACAGGTTTGGGTACTTATATTAACCTTATCATTAAGTATTAACTCTAAGTTAATTAGTTTCACTTTTACAATGTCTCTTTGTATTTTTATATAATATGGTTAATAAACTTACTATATACATCCAAGCGACCCCCAAGTGGTACATTAATGATGAACCTATCATGATATAAGTCTCTTGGCCGAACCTTAGATTTTTAGGAATTGAATATCAATTAATAATATAATATTTGTTTAAGAACTCTTTTATGTCAATTTTGACACTATTCAATAGTTGATTTTTGTGAGACTCCTAACAGATTGATTACTTCGAAAAAAGTCAATTAAATCAATCCTAATATATCATATTATCCTATAAAATTAGTTTAATTCATTAAAAGTTTCATATTATATTTATTTGGGTATTTATAATATCAATTATTTTAATTTTTCACTATTATAGTAATTACTGCATCATCATTGTGTCATAAATAAAATAAATTATTTAATGTCTAAAAATTATAAATAAAATATAATTATGTAGGAAATCTTTTTATCCTTCTAATGAATATTTATAATCTAAAATCCAACATTTATAACCCTATGTAATAATTGTTTTTCTAAAAGATATTTGCTTGTGTCATTTTTGTATTCATTTTAACTAAATTAAAATAAAGTGTCATTATCACTTACAAGTGGATCCATGGGGTCCCAAAATTGACAAAAAGATTCCCATGGTCGACCATTTATCAACCAATAGGGTTAAGACACGTTTTTGGGTAATTTAGTATTATTATAATATTATTTTTTTAACCCTTATTTACCGGATTTACCCTTAACCATGGTAAATAAAATATTTACCGCAGTAATTATTCAAAATGTCTAAAAATAAAAGTTACCTATTTACACAATTTGAACATCCTGATTCCAAATATGGAATCCATTTTCCTAAATTCTAAACACATAAGTGGAAGAAATTAATTTAAAATTAATTCCCGCTGTCAAAACCAAAAGCGTGTTTTTAAGAGATAATAACTATCAAAAGATTGACACTTGTTTATGTTCGGTTTAATTGTAAAATTATGTCCAATGACCAACATTATATTAAATAGTAAAAATATATTCTAAATATACTTTAAAACCACTCAAATTCATAATTTATCACTATTAATTATTTTGATTAAAAAAGTTGTTTTTAATTAAAATTTAGTAATTTTCACTATTCATCAAAATATAAAAGTTATCCGAAATGTACCAAAATTTCACCTTAGGCTAAATTCGATATTCCGAATTCAAAAATGAAGTACATTTTAAAATAAAAAATATATATAATTTCAAAAAGTAGGTATTACTATTCATAACGGCTAGTTTGATTGGTTGTGGTGTGTGTCAAAACTCAAGGTTGCGTACAACACACACTACTGTATTATTCAAAGAAAGTGTACCGTGGAAGATTGGGATGTTTCATTTTAAATTTTTGATGTCCCAATTTAGTCAAAAAGTTTAAAATATTGTATTTAAAAAGGGTTCACTATTAAAAGTTGATAAAAGGGCAATACTGAAAATGAATTTGTTCTTGCATTATATCTAAGAAACTCATAATATGGATTCTAAAATTATAAGGATTATATAAAGTTTCAAATTTATATAATACTATTCATAACCTCTTTTGAATGCCTTTTTTTTTGTAAGTCATGGTGTGATTGAACTCGGTGTTGCGTGTAGTGCAAGTTATTGAATTATTTTGAAGAAATAACACACTATGAAATCTTGGGCTGTTACAATTTTGACACTATTCATTTATTTGAATTTAAATAAAATACACAAAGAGGATATATTCTAACCAAAATATTTAATAGATTCATAAAATGACATATTTGTCTATAAAATTCTTGGATCACATTAGATATTTCATATAATATTTATTTTAATATTTTTAAAACCATTTATTTTATATTTAAATCAATAAAATAATTTCGACATCACTATTATGTAATCATTAATGATAATTATTTATTCCCTAAAAATTATAAATAAATTCTTATGATTTAGATTATTTTATTTTATTTTTGGAGACTATTAATGTTCGATTTTTTATGAAGTTTATCACGAAATTAAAATTATTAAACTTATAAGATATAAGACGGTGACATGTTGTCACTTTCTTTGGTTTTAATAATAATTATATCATTTTCATGGTCAAAAGTCCCTGAAATGAATCAATTTCAACCATTAGGTGATATGGGTTGACCTTTATTCATCCAATATAATTTTTTCAGGTGTTAGGGTAATAGTATAATATTATTGTTACACTTAATTTCCTGATTTACCTTTAACTGTGGTAAATAAAATTTACCATAGTAACTATTCATAATTCCCAAAAATAAAAAGTATCATATCAACATAATTTGGACCTACTGATTCGAAATATGGAATCTATTTTTCCAAATTCAAGACACATAATATGCTGTAATTAATTTCAAATTAATTTTGTGGTCGAAAAAAACGGTTTTTTATTTAAAACATTGCAAAAGAATGGAATGTTTTTACCTATGAATTCAATGTAAAATTAATGATAATGACATAAGTTATATTAAATGGTGAAAATATATTATATTTATAAATTAAAGCCATTCAATATTATAATTTAACCATATAAATTATATTGATGAAAAAACTTGTTTTTAATTAAAATTTAGAGTATTTTTAATATTCATCAAAATATGGACGTTATCAGAAAAATATCAAAACATTATCCAAAGTAAATTTTTATTTCTTGATTTCCAAGAAGAAGTTTATTTTGTAAAATTTAACTTATTTCCTTGTTAAAAATTTTGTTTAAAATGGTTTTACCATCAAAAGGCGGCAAAATTTCATTTTTTGAAAAATACTTACTTTACTCGAAAAATTTATTTTGTTCTCATACCCTGATCTAGAAAATTTGTAGGATGAATGATAATGTTATAAAATTTAAAATGTAGTTAATAATATTCATTTAATCTAGTTCATGATAATATTATAATAATATCTCATTTAGTAAAACTGGGTATTGCGTACAACACATGCTATTGAGGAAGGTCGCTCTTGCGTGTTATGCAAGACAAGTAAGGGTTTAATGTAGGGAAATCTTCCTTTGGTGTTTCATATAATATAATCAAAATATATTTTAGTTATACGTTGATCAAAATTTATACTTGGTGTTGTGTAAAATGAATTTTATTCGACAGAACAAGAAATTGTCTCCAACACAAGCCAAGAATAGCGTAGCATATACTTCAAGGTAATACGGTGTTGCGTATAGCGTAAGATAATCTTGGTGAAGCGTAAAATAAAAGATATCAAAAAAATTAAAAAGTATACTTCTCATAAAATCTCAGGGGTTACATTCTACCCCCTTTAAAATAAATTTTTCCCTCGAAATTCATCGGGGTTATAAATGGTTTTCTACTTGAAAGATTATTTAATAGAAACCCACTTCATAAAAAGGAATAATAAAACATCATTTTAAAAAGGAATGCTAGAAACATAACAGATACCCGAAGTAACTCATCACAAGGTTTCCACATAAAATAACATAAGTGAAAACATGGATATGGAAGAGAAGTCTAACCATCAAGTTCAGATGGAGAGTGGTAGAAAACATGGGTATGAAAAATCCAACAATCACAATGCCATAAATGTGTGATGATCTATGGTAACATTTGATTCATCATATATGAGAGTACTAGGACAACATTTTTGGTTTTCAAGATCATTTCCCTAATGTTGATGAATTTTTTCAGAAGGAGAAAAACTTACTTGATTTCAATGTAATATCATTTTTGTTTATTCAGTGAACAATTTCCAATTTATCTCTTATTTAAAGAAATGAAGGTGAATTTTCCATTCTTGAAGTGTTAGTAGATCATGCGATAGAATGATAGGTCGTTTCATCTGCCTCTATCACAAAAAGTTTAGCACAAGTTATTAAATATACATAAGTCTATATATACTGAGATTAATCATATATGGTTCCTAAAATTGACTTATACGTCATCTATCATACTTATTAATAAAATAAAATTAATTTATACCAACTGGGGACTTCCTATAATCTAGTGGTAGGAAATAAATCCATGTCGCACTTCGGTTGTGGGTTCGATTCCCGCAGCCTTGTTTGACGCGACGAGTTGTCTTCTGTCCCGCAGGTTGTCATTTTTCTAAAACTATACTATTATATCATTCTAGAAAAAAGTTTTAGCCTTAAACAATAATATATGATGTCCAAATTAATCCATTCCAATATTTAGGCTTATCCAAAATATTTCTATCCAATCTCATAGTATAAAGTAAATGATTACTAGAAAGTTCATCTACCAAGCATGTGAATTCCATCATTTATCCTCTATATATCATACGATATATCTTATTGGTCACATTCCATACATGTGAATTCCTTAATAATGTATTCTCTTGAAACATGAATTACTATAGAACCTTACTGAAAACATGAATGATGTCAAAAGATAACTCTTTCCACATATGAAATTCCCAAAAATTCTATATACAGAAACCATGATATCACTTTGTCCTTATATCAGTCATGAGCAAATTAATAATATCAAACATATTATTTTCTCCTTATCCCTTCATTATGCACATATCAACTACATTCCAAAAATATCTCAGTCACTTTTCATGGTTACTAGTACCATACAATTATTGAAAACCAATAAATAGATATTCAAATATTCAATGATACTATTAATGTGATTCCACAACACTATTTTGGAATCTCATTACATAAAAACTTAATCATTCTACAACATCATTATCATACTCAACATCACAAATAGTGATTGCATGTGACTTCCCTTTTTCCATTGACATAAGAAGTTTCTCACATCGATCATCATTAACCCTTGGATTAGGGCATTGATTAAAATAATGACCCATTTCCTTTCACTTGTATCATTGAAGTGTTAGTGGTACGTTATCTGTAGTCTTTTCTATATTCACGTCATTAGAAATCTTTTTCCCATTACTTTGGAACACCGCTGCTCAATAACCTTCTTTTCCACACTTGAAACATTTTCAAGTACCTTTTAGACAATCTTTACCATGCTTCTTTCCAAAAATTGAACATAAATAAACATTCATATTCTTTTCACCATTGTTCTGAGATTTTTCCTTGAACTCCATCTATCGTTTCTTGTCAAAACCATGAGATGGATATATAACACCAACTTCTCGTTCTACCTTGATATCCCATCAAGCAATTTCTTTATAGCTACTGATGTCTCTTGTAGATAATTCCCTTAAAATACATGATATTAATCCACTAAATAATTGATCAAATTTAATTTTAGCATCGATGATGAAGCTAGATACATACCTCACAAGTCTTGTAAAATTCGCTTTGTATATACCAAGAGATTCATCATCATTTTTCTTGAACTCAAGGAACTCCTTTTCCATCTTTTTTCTATGAATAAGACTGAAGTTCTTAATGAAAAATAAGTACTTGAACTCATCCCCTTCCATGGAATCAATTTCATCTTGGGGACTTGTATTCTTAATTATAGTCCACCACTGGTCTGATTCACCTTCTAAACGGTAAACAGCCAAAATGAATTTTTCATGTTCTGAACAGTGAAGTATGGAAAATATATTTTCAATGATACTGCCATTGTTTAGAAATAAGTGAATTATAAGACCCATTGAAAGAAGGTGGGTGTTTCCTCATGAAGGACTCAAAAGAATATTGTTCCCTTCTCTGCTCATTTGGAAGTCCAGAATCATTCATATCTTGTATAAGTATAGGAATAATATTTTTCACTCCATCTCCCATCAAATTGGTTTGTTTAGGAGTAAAAGAATTGCATTGTCCTTTACATTGATCAACATTGTTCCCTCGGGTTCCAGCCATCATTTAAAATCCAAAAAGAATATTGTGAGAGGCAAAAATCATATCAGGAAAACCACATAATAAAGGGGAGTTCCTTCAATATCTAACATCTTAGGTTTTATCCTAGGTTATTCAAGCTCGTTAACTTAATTCTAGGATTCTAAACTATACTTATACTTGACCTAAGGTATATCCCAAGACATACCTCAAAAATATCTCTAGGGATCTCACTAAATATTCCACATCCTAGTTTTAAAAGGTTGACTAAACCTTCGTTCTGATACAAACTGTAGAGATCTGGATTTATTTTCAGTGGACTAGAATTGATACCTCTAAAAACACTCCATGGGTGGCTACACCCCCTGGGCGGGACACACCACCATCCCCAATAGCAGCCATTTCCTCATGAATCCCTTGGGTTGAGAGCCATGCTTCGTCCAATGCTCACACATGAGAGTTCCTAAGGATTGGATTCATTCCTACCCCCTTTTCTCTGATACCAACTATAGAGACCCAAAGCTTGATGTAAATGGACATTTCATTAATTTTGTGGAAAACATAATACATGACACAAAAGACGCCCAAATACCGTGTTAGTTTAGTGTCTTTTAAATCTCGGAACAAAATCTTCTAATCATGGTTAAGGATCTTCATCATCTCCCATTAAGATATTCCACTTTTGTTTTCAGGCCTAAAACCATTATTTCTATCCTAGGGAAAAGAAAACATAAAAAGGTTGAGATAAAATTGTGAGTAAGGGTAAACATAGAGAACATAAAAATAATCCATAAACATTTGAATGTAAAAACATGAACATAAATCATAAAAATCTTGAGCAATGACATAAATCATAGCGGTACATAAGGAATAGATCATAATGTAACATTATTCATGGTAAAATATAATGGAAATAAAACATGGAATTATGTAAAACCATTAAAAATGATACGATTTCCATAGTATCCAAGGCATTAATGTCAAGACCATCATAGTGGACAGAGTCCACTACTAAACCGTGTTTACATGTCATTTCAGCCCTGTATTACTGAACCGTATTCACTTGGAATTCCATCCATGTCTATATCATGAGATATTAATCTTTACCCAATTCATTTGAGGGATATATAGGTCCCACCCATCTCATATTTAAATCATTCTTACTTATGCCACAAAATAAACATAAATAATTCATCATAACCCAAAGAATAAAATGTGTTTCATAAACATCATCTCATCATAACAAAATCCAAATAAAACAAATGGATAACATTTTATCAAAAGAAAAATAAAATGATGTAAATAATAGAGAAATTGTACATGAAATATAAACATATTAAATAATGTCATCTTATATGGAAAATAGTTTTGATAAAACACTTGAAATGAATTCTTGACGAAAATATCCTTTCTTTTTCAAAATCATTTTCTTTTAACAAAATTCCATGAAATCGTAAAAGAAAACTATTTTATTTAATATATTCATGAAATCATGTATAATAAGATTCATGAAAATAATGCATTATGAAAACGTAAAATCTATTCATGCCGTATAAGTTAAAAAAAATCTTCTCATACTTTTTCCGAAAAAGTCAAAAAGTACCTCGTATGGTAAACAAAATAAATATTCCTTCCATACCCCATAGTAAATTTCAAAAAAAGGAAAACATGACTTTAAACATACATGAAAGAATAGTAAGAAATTTATGAAAACATTTTTATAAAACATGGCCATGGATTATAAACATAACCCTAGTAAATATGTATGTATAAGAAATCTCAGATAAAAATTACATTGCAAAATTATCCCTTACCTTATGTCCAATTTATTCTGTACATGTCTAAAACTCTTGTATAGTGGGTTTAAACATATTATAAACTTTTAATAGAACCATAATAAAATTTATGATATCATATATGATTCACTTATGTCTCTATATTGCCTGTTCATTTGTCAATTTCATGTTAAAGCAACATTTTGGGTATTAATCGTATCATTTATCGTACGTGTTTGGACTTTTGGATCTTGATATTATTATTCTTATACCATGATTTAATTACTTATATAATGTAAAACATGATTAATATATCATATATATTCAGTATATATATGTATAATAGATAGATAAATGAAATGAAATACACCATCATGGAGATGGCATGATGTGCGTACGCATGAACGTTGTTTTAATTTCCTTATTGAATTGAATGGAAGTAATTTGATGAAAAACATATATATATATATATATATATATATATACATAAATCGAGTAGCATTATTATTTCATATAATTCACTATTATTCAATATATATACTTTATAATCATTCTTGAATGGTTAACATGGAGAATGAATCTCATCGCATCATGGAGACGGTAATCCATACGTACGCACGAGCAATGATATCATTCCCATAATTCTTTAATGGAATTGTAGTAGATGATATAATATCTCATAATTAGTATCATTTTATAATAATCATATATAGTTATTATTTCCACCATTATACCCATCCATGTAAGGTGGTGTTGGAAAAACAGATTACACCACGGCGTGGAGACGGTAACATGTACGTACTAACACGTAGTGATTTCGTTTTTTGTAGGGTGGATAGAAGGTGAAATAGGGTTGATTCATATTTATAATAACATATCAGTATATTAGTGATACAGATGTTATTACTTTATAATTAAACAAATAAATAAGATGAAGTAGAAGAAAAAATAAATTTGAAAGAATCGGTAAAAGATATTACCTCATCTTCGACGCGCCTCTTCTAAACCTCCTCTTAGGGAACTAAACATGGCCTTTGAAGAAGACCCAGACCTCTAGTAGGATTCTTAGGAAGTGGAGAAGATAAATTTATTTGGTGTGGAAGAGCATGAGGGCTCAAAATGTTGTGATAAGTAGAGGGAGGAGGTGCCCTTTTATAACGGAGGATAGGGGCACTTTTGCAAACCTCAAAAATAATAATTTATAATAAATTTGAACCCCACATAAAAACCTCCAAAAATTACTCAATTAAAAGATGATATGAGATAGGGTTGTAAAATAATCAACCAATAAAATTTAGACTTTTGTAAATTTATTTTAAACCTTATCAACTTCATTTATCCTTATTTAATCCATTTAATTTTATTTGAGGTAATAATATTATAAATTTTAGATTGTTATAAATAATTACTTATGTGTTGTGAATTGTCCATAATTTGATACTTTATGACATTTTAGACCATATAAATTTCAATTTATAATTTTTAAATTTTTTTTATTTTTAAACAATTTAATAATATGTTATTTTTATAAAATAACAGTAGTGTGAAGTTTTACACTATTCATTTATTTGAATTTATATAAAATCCACACATAGGATATATTCGAAAAAAAAAATATTCAATAGATTCATAAAATTCAATATTTGTCTTGAAAATTCGTGGAGAACATTAAATAGTTCATATAATATATATTTTAATATTTAGAACCATTTATTTGATATTTGAATCAATAAAATAATTTCTACATCACTATTGTGTCATCATTAAGGATAATTATTTAATCACTAAAAATTATAAATAAATTCACATGATGTTGATAATTGTATTGGATTTCTGGAGACTATTTATTGTCATTGTTTTATGAAATTTATTACCAAATTAAAATTATTAAACTTAAAAGATATAAGAGAGAGACATGTTGTCACTTCCATTGGTTTTAATAATAATTACTTAATTTTCATGATCAAAAGTACATGAAATGAATCTATTCAGACCCTTAGGTGATATGGGTCGGCTTTTATTCATCCAATAGAATTTTTGTCAGGGTTAGGGAAATTTTATAATATTATTTTTACCCTTAATTTCCTGATTTACCGTTAACTATGGTAAATAAAATTTACCGTAGTTACTATTCATAATGCCCAAAAATAAAAAATTGCCTATTTACATAAATTTTACCAATTGATTCCAAATATGGAATCCGTTTTTTCAAATTCAAGACATAGAAGATGCATTAATTAATTTAAAATTAACCCCGTTGTAAAAAAATGGCTTTTTATTTAAAACATTGCAAAAGATTGAAATGTTTTTACCTATGAATTCAATGTAAAATTAATGATAATGAAATAAATTATATTAAATTGTAAAAATATATTCTATTAATACTTTAAAACCATTCAATATTATAATTAAACCATATAAATTATATTGATTAAAAAAGATGTTTTTAATTAAAATTTCACGTATTTTTACTACTCATCAAAATATAAACGTTATCAGAAAAATATCAAAACATTATCGAACATTAAGTTTTATATCATTATTACAGGAAGAAGTTTATTTTTTATAAATTAAACTTATAAACATGTTACAAATTATATTTAAAATGGGTGCACCATCAAAAGGCGTCAAACTGCATTTTTTGAAAAATATTTATTTTACCAGAAAGATTTATTTTGTTCTCATACCATGATCTAGAAAATGTGTATGATGAATGATAATGTTATAAAATTAAAAATGTAGTTAATACTATTCATAATAGATTATTCATGACAATATTATAATAATATCTCGTTTAGTGAAACTATGTATTGCGTACAACACACACTATCGAGGAAGGTCACACTTGTATGTAATGAAAGCCAAGTCAGGGTTGCATATAGGGAAAGCTTCCTTTGGTGTTTCATATAACATAATCAAAATATAGTTCAGTTTTAAGTTTATCAATATCTATACTTGGTGTTGTGTAAAATGAATTTTATTCAAAAGAACTTGAAATTGTGTGCAACACAAGCCAAGAATAGGTTGCGTATACTACAAGATAATACGGTTTTGCGTATAGCGCAAGCTAATCTTGGTGAAGAATACAACAAAAGAAATAAATGAAATTAAAAATAATACTTCTAATATAATCTCATGCTGTTAAATATTGTAAGACATCATCCATCAAAACTGGGTATTTTAGGATAATTAGGTAAAAATGGATCGACTTACTGTTCTTCCCATTTAAATGGCATGGTTGGTGAAGAAATAATTTTGAAATAATATTTCAAGGTTATGTTGGTTGTGTATTAAGGTTTGGTAATAACATTCAGTGAAATCTTGTGGGGCCAGTATCAGTTAGGTCAATTGGAATTCGACCATTCCTTTAAGATGAAGTCTTTTTTATGACCTTAGATGTTTTCATGTTCTCTATTTTAAATAAATCATGTGAAAAGAATAATTATAAAGATTAGAGGAACTTTATTAAGTTAATTTCAATAGTGGGTTTAACTGTGGTTTGGAATTGGCTTCTTAATGATAGATCCTTGGGTGTGGATCCCCATTCGCTAGGTGTTTAAAGGGATGATGTTATGAATGTGTCTCTATCTATCATGATCGGGTAAGCTCTATTTGGTTTTTACATTCAAAAACAAAAGATGGTTCGAGTTTTGATAGTTTAAGTGTTGTATTCTTAATAAATTCTTAAAGGTGTTTTGGGAATTTGGAAACACAATGTGACCATTTTAATAGAACCTCATAACCCTTGTAGGTTAGGTAATGATTTTGTTGTTCCTAAAGGCTTATCTGATATGGTATGTTTTATGGGGGGGTTTAACGACCTGTGTTTTTGAATAATAATAATATCCAACGGTATTTGAACATTTGAGTTTACTATATGGGTTGTTTTTAAACCATGATTTGGAACTTAATTTAGAGATTTGGAACACTTAAATTTGTTTTTATACTTGGGGGAATTCATGAGGGGTCTCCCAAGTGTCTCATCAAGTTTCAATATCTTTGGAGTCCAAAAATATATTGTTTAGGGGATCTTAAAGAGGGGAGCTGCATTTTTGAAATCATGTGTTCCTCTACAGCTACTGTGCTGCATGTTTCAGAGGACAAAAAAACCACACATGGGCGGCACATTGTTTAACCAAACTACGTATCCTTCTCACATGGCTAGTACAACATCAAAAGTACTTTTTCACTATTCACCAAAAGGTTAATTCATAGTTTTCAAAACTATTCAACCATCTCATACAGGGTGACCCAGATACCTAGTAGAGGGTGAAACATTTCCACATTGATTTCCAAACCGTGCGACCCAATCTGTGTGCAGTATTCCTACATTATAAATTAAATTAATATAAATAAATTAGAATAATAATACGATAAGTTAAGAACATATCTATCATTTGTCCCCTTCACTCATGTGACACCCCCTCCCTATATCCATGGGTGCGAGACACACACCCCTCTTCGGCTCCTCCTTGGATCACCGATATCTATTGAATTTCCAATCGGTTTATCATTGATTCTCCAATTTAAGGTCCCTAGTTTCCTATTTTTTTCATGTTCTCTTACCTATAATTGTTTCTTGTTCATTTCAGTTTAACCCTTAGTTAGGGATCAGCATGTTTTTTTGGTTATTTCTCCGATGTTTGGGTGTGTGAAGTCTCTCTAGGGACTCCCTTATTTGTGTTTCTACATCATCCAATAAAGGATAAGTGGTATATATTCATTTTGGTTTTTTCCCACTATTTGAGGTAGGTTTTACTTATAAATCCTTGTCTAGAATAGTTATATTTGTGGTATTTTGGTGTTTCGAGGTTCTATTAATTATTTATAGTACATTTTGGTCATCCTTATGGTGGGATGGAGTTATCATTTTCAAAGGCAACTTACTAAGTATGAATAGGTAGGCATATATATATATATAAAAATTTAGTACCCCCATTATATATATATTAACTTTTGTAAGTGAATATATATATATATACAGCTATATGTTCTTACGTATAATATGAAAAATCCATATTGGTGTAATTGGAAACAGGTGTATTTTGATAAATACATATTAAATGATCTCATTTTAGATATTCCTGGGCATGTGAATATTTAAATAGGGGCTAGCTTTCCTTATTTATATGTGTAGGTATACATGCGTTGAGGTGAGTAGGAGTTGCTTAAAGTGGTCTCCACTTAAAATGAGAAGTTCCAAGGTGATAGGCTTCGATTGGTATTCTCTTGATGTAGTATCCCTTACCATTCCCCTTTTAATTTAATAATGCCTTAATTAGTCACCTTTAACACTTTCCTTGAAAATTAAATAGTGCAGTTTGGTTTTTAGATTAAATGTTTAATTCAATTTAATTGGGATATAACTTTATTATTTGTTTTGTTTTTATATTTAATGAATTAATTGATAAATTAACGTCGTTTTTTTGTAATAAAACCACCAAAATTGAGGTGTGTTGTCTTCAAAAAAAATTGCCATCTAGAGCTTTGTCACATGCTTTTTTGTGTTACTTTGGTTCTTCCTTTATGATTTATATGAATATTAATGAATTAATGGGATTTGTCTTGGATAATGAAATTTATATAAGGTCCTTTACTTATGTATTAAATGATGAATATGATCATTCATGATTTCCATGTTATATTTAATGCTTCATGGAAATTCTTAAGACTTGTTATGACTGATCTTGGATATTATGTTACATGAGTGGTTATGCCTCATGTCATATGTTATAAAATGATCATACTTACTTATGTATAAAATGAATGGGCTATTAAGATTTATGAGAAGTGTTTTCCTCATGCCTTATAAATATACATGTGGTGCACCTATATAGAGATTATTTAAAATGGTAAGGATTTTGACCTGGATAGACCAACCACCCTTTCATTTTTTTAAATTTTAGGTAATTTGAGATGGATAGACCACTCAGCCATACATTGTTTAAAATGGTATGGAATGATATATGGATAGAACAATCACCCTTACATTTTATTTATTTTATGAAATGGTAAGAAATATGATTTGGATAGACCACTAAAAATTACATTCTTTACGATGGAATGGAATGTGAGATGAAAACCCCAATCACCCTTACATCAGGTGTTGTTGTTTGTCATCTCTCAATATTCTGGGATAAAGTTCATGAACCCATTGAAAGGAGATTCAGAATTTCTAGATTGTTCATGGATTTAGGTGATTTATGTTCCACTCCATTTAGAACTAGTATTCCAATAATATGTCCATTATATGTTGGCACGCACTTAGTTCATATTGGTGGAAGAAATATATAAATAAAAAAAAATATGTCACTACTATATATATAATCAATATTTTGACTCAATTTGTCTATGATATGGAGTAGGAATATCCATTGGGTGACCCTTATGAACCTAGATGGGTGGTTGTTTATCTATTCAATTTTATTTATTATTTATTTATACTTGAACAATTCCTTGATTTATATTACCCAAAAGGGACTAGTCCAGAAACCATGGGAGTCATCCTACAGATATTTATGTCTAACACCATTCTCTAGATTCCATTTCACTGGGGTACCTGAGTAGACTTTATTTTTCACATGACCATGGACTTTTCTTGTTACTGAGTTACTGTAATTAGGATTTAGTAGCAGAGGACCAAGCTCGTGCTCAAGAGGCATGTGGAGCTAGTAATTGGTAATTTTTTTATTTTATTACATTTTATTCTAATTTGTAATTATCATTATTGTACTTGTAACATAAATTAACATACATGCATTGTTATAACTGTTGTTGGCCACCCTTTTTTATTCAGTTGATTATTATAATACATCAGCTACTATATTTCCTTCGCATATTACTCTACTTCCACTATTGTCTCCTGTTTATTTTGATCGTACCATTGTGATACTCTAATAAGAGGGTATAGTCTCCCCACTATCAACTCTTAAGACCCTTAATGGTATTAAGTGACCTATATTATATGGGGGGATGTTCTTGAGGACATGTGACCCACTAGTCTATCCACAGTATAGTGGTGAGCCAGTTAAAGACATTATAGGTTCTTGAAATCCCTAGTATATTCATACCTTAAGGTCTGTAAGAAAGAAGTTTACCTATAATATAAATGGGAAATACCTATAAATCCTTTCTCAGTGATAATATGATAGGTTCATAATATCCCACCAATTCTTGGAGGTTCCTCGAGGAATATACATAGTGAACTTGATTCTCCTCCCAAGTGGAATCTCCAGATGCTTGAACATAGATAATATAGTCTCAATCCATAACTCTATAACTAGGTTCCTTCATTCTGTGAGAAATTATATTGATGAAAATAATAAAACTCTCACATAAACTCTCCTATAGAATATACCAGTCAAAGATCTCTGATTATAGTTTGAACAAGCTGTAAAAATTCCCCACAAAATCGAGCATCATCACCTGCATTAGGAATAACCATTGGTTTCACATCCAACACTGCTAGAGGATAAACTATCAGCTCAGTCTTCACCACCACCATATAATTTTTATCTCCATCCCCTTGGTTCATGACTCAAGAATTTCATGCTATCATGGATCTAAATATTCAAAACACATGCCTCATATTTGATGTGATAACATTAATATCGTAGATGAAATAATAGGATAGGTATATTCCAAGGTTTATAGGAGTCAAAACACTATTACTACTCTTTAAGACAAGTCTAAGTGATTGGAAAGATCCTAAATAACATAATATATAGTACCAATTACCCACTATTAAGGCTTTGTATGGGTCAAGCTCTCTATTTCATTATAAATGTCCCAGTATACGGACTTTTCTAATCAAAATTATAGTGAAAAATACCCATTAAGTAGAAATTTTAAAACCCATTTAATAGATACCATGTTATCATTTAAGATTTAGAAATTAGTTTATTTACATAATATACTAGTTAAGTGAACTACCATTTCAAATTTATACAATTATATTCATTATAAATTTCAATTGGTAGTTCATTTTACATTATCCAGACAAATATATTTGATATAAAAATTTATTATGTAGTATAAGATGATTTGACTCAATGAATTTTGATTCAATATTTATATAGATGAATTCACTCTTTAAATTAAAAATTACATTAATGTTTTCAAAATAAACTAATGTTTCATCCCTTGTAACTTCATTTATGAAACTAAAACACATGAAAATTGGTTAATTAAGGTTCCATCATTAAATTATATAGGAAACTCCATTTAGTATGAATAAAAGACTTTAATAGACAATTAACCAGTCCCCTTTTTCCTATAAAAAATTAGTTTTATAATATAAATATCACTCAAGGCACATATAATATGTATCGTGCAACCCTAAAATGAAATCTACATGGCATAGAATAATGACTGACATATTAATCCTTTAATGTTCCTAAAATAATGAATGATAAATGCTTCCTTTATACACTGAGCAATGGTTTAAATGTAATCTACCAAAAATAATAATAATAATAGAATCATATACCATGTGAATCACTTAAGGGTAGAATCAAAACTACTCTAAAATCCAGGTCGTGTTTCACTCAAAACTAAGCGACCTCGGTTGGTCACATGGCCTCAAGAGCGCCTCCCCATACACAGGAGGCTACTAACTAGAAATGAGGGTCCAAAGGGGTATAATTGGAGACAATACCCACATAATTAGAGTAGGACGGTAGTGTAATGAATGGATTAATAGCAGAAACATAATACCGACTAATAGTAAGAAATAAATCATCTAGATTAAATAGAATCTTATTAATAAAAATTTCTATTAAGATATAAAAATGATGTAATATCATGTCACTAAACCCGAATGTACATGGAAACATGGAATTAGGAACACATGCATGCAGGTATATCAAAAGAAATAAAAACATCAATAGTCCATCTCCAGTTGCATCACGATCTGTAGCTCGGTCTGGTCCCCCTCCTCTCATTCTATAATCAATCATGCATCATTAACCAGGAATATTCACCTATACCTACATGCATCCATGAAGTATATCTAGGTACCAATCAATAGTCTGAATAGTGTGTGAGATATAATTAGAAGGGAACCTCTAACCATTTCTGTAAAAAATCTATCATGTGTGTATAAACTATAACCATGTGTAGATATAACAAGTAAAAATGTAAAGTGAATAATATATATGAATATTCCATGAGAACAAGATGTTATAAGAGAAGGCTATAGAAAATGAGAATTAATATATATATATATATATATATATATATATTAATTGTCCATATAAGGTAACAACCAGTTTGGAATACACTATACATGAAAAGTGTCACATATTTATATTGGCCAAGTCCCAATACAATAACTAGGGTGACCAATATCCAGATATGTGAATGTATAAATAAGTTGTAGGTTCCACACCTTAATCATAATAATTTATTACATACTATAGATAATCATACCTAGGGGTCGTATCTGTGATACCTCATTCTCCTAGTTAGTGTCATACCATGATAAGAAGTCAATTCCATACCGAGAATTCCAACATAAAGAAATTAATATAAATTTTAAAATTTATACTTTAGTGTCTATAAAAAATTACAATTATCAATATAAAAACGAACACACCAATATAAAATCTATCTCATTCCACATTTTCATGAAAACCCAACCATTTAATTACTTTAATAATATATAATAACATATAAAAACATGCATGTCCATATCCAATTATCTCTTTTAATTTAATAGGGATCATACTAAATGATGGTAATATCACACACCCAAAGGGGTGGTTTTATCATGGGAACACTAAATTACTCACCATATAGGTGGATCTAGTTGAGGTTGACAACATCCAACTAGGTCAAGGTGCTAAAAAGGATAACACATTAATGATCCAAAAATTTATTAAAAACATTCAATTAATTTAGGAAAAATGTTTGGAGGTACAATGTGGAGCAAAAAAAGCTACCATTTAATTGATAATAAAACTTTTGAGAAATGTTATAAACTGCCTACCTTATGTATGTGGTGGACAACACCTTTGGTATCAGGAATTAGTTTGGTCTTGATCAGAATAAAAGAAAATAAAAGATGAATGCCTTGAAAATAAGGAATATGATATTTCTCCAAAATAGTTGTGAAGTTGACGAGATAAACCATGAAAGGATGGAAGCTGACAAATTCTCTTATTGGTGGAAATCCAAGATGATAGAAAATGTTACAAACAGTGTAAAAATGAAGAAATGACTTAAAAGTCTAGGTTAACCACGAAGGAGAGCTTCTAAGTGGGAGGAGAGGATTTTTTGTGTGTTAGAAAAAAGAAAAGAAATAGGGTTCTTAAAAATAAGGTGTTTAAAATGTGATTATACCAAAAATTTAGTGGAAAAACTGTGGTCCATACGTGAACACCCCACTATCTTGGAGACGCACCCCAAATGGATTTTGATGAATGTTTAAACAAATCATTTTCATCTAATGAACATCATTCTGTCTTAGATATACATGTCAAAATCCCCAATTAAATGTTTTATAAAAACGGTGTGGTACCCTTATAGGGTTTCATAGTTTGAGTTCTACAGTTGTCACTAATTGTGCACTAATCATGTACCTCTCATGTTTAATTCCTCTAAAAACCGAGCTCTTGGATCTGAATAGGCTTTATATTCTTCCAAACCCTTTCGTAAATCACTGGTCACCTTTATAAGGATAAAATAGATGGTACAAACTAAAAATTAAAGGGTCTTTTTTGCATAGAGAAACCAGTTTTTTTGAATTATAACTCTCATGGTAACCATAACATTTCTACTGATTTTTTATTTCAGTAAAATAGTTGTTTTCCATTTTATTCCCTCACCTAAAGTATTTAAGAGACCAATAATATGTTTTTAATAAAAATAGACAACATTTCTCTCTTCAATCAAAGAACATTTATGTTCAATATCCATGTTTCATAAAATTGTATTCAAAAGGTTTTTACTATTATCTTATAATTATTTAAGGTAATTTTTACCAATGTTTTACCTTTTATAAAATGTTTTGTGTGGAATATTCTTGTCCTTTTCCAATTTTTTTAGTTTGTGACTCTCTTTAAATAAACATAGAAGGAATGTTTTTAGCTTATATAGAATGAACAACTTTTCATTATGCACTAAAGAATATTTTAGTTAAATATTTCTTCAAATGTTTACAATGTTATTTTTAAGGAAAATTTTTTCATTTATAAGTTTATAGTTTTATTAAGATGTAAATTAATAATGGAATAGATATTTTCTAAATAATTTGTAATGTTATTTCTATTAATAAAAAAAATCCCCTGATTTCACATACGATCTACAGGGGATATAATCTTAGGATAGAACCATTATTCGTTATTTGGATACTTTATGTTCTTGATGAATATATGCCTATAAAATATGTCTTGTTTCCTTGGATTATTCTATGATGAAACGGAAAAAAATTGAAATATATTTATATTCATGGGATATGATATTAGTAATGTTTTATGATATTTAAAAACACACATTTATTATTTTATCTATGTGATTAGTGGGAACAATCTCTCCCTCCAAATAATTGGATAAATATTGTTATCTTTTGGGAAAAATAGTACTGGAAATGGGTGTGAACCCAGTCCAGTATGGTAGTATATCAGTATTGATAGTCTTGGGAGTGAACCTTAACTTCTATAATGGTTTGGTTTGTGAACCCATTAAACTATTATTACCTTGGAAATTATCCTCGACTACTATGGAAAGGATTTTCGATGCTTATGTATATGACACAAAATCAATTCCATATACCAATTTTACGATTTGATAGTTCATGTTATTTGATTCCCTTATGATTCATGTATTATGAACTTCCATGATTTATTTCATGAAAAAAAATATTATGATATTTTATAGGTAGGGTTTGTTTTTTAAACATTAATATCATCATCTTAGAGCCTTATGATCACAGTATGCTTATTTGATCAGTCATATCTTCCATTTTTATCATTACAGAGAATCTGATCTCACCATTTTCTTGTGTTTCATTTACCTAGGTTATGAAGACATATATTGAGTGTGAAATTTCAAATAAAGGTGATATTTATGAAGTAAAGAGTGGGAAATTATGTAAATAATTTATGAACAAGCTGTTTATGTTTCCAATTTTCCAACGATACTAGAACATAATGATTATTGTGTGGATTTAAATGTTATTTATTGAATATTAATCTATAAATATGAAATATCTATTTGTGAAGAGTATGATCCACAATTTTTGGTGTTACATAAAGGTTTAGTTAACATATGGATACAAGGATGAAAATAATTTAGTAATAACTCTTAGGATAAATGTGAGTATAGGATAAAATCATAAAGTTCTGTTAATTATTTTGAATGGCCTATGTTAGACCTATGGTTTCATATAATAGGGTTTCATGATTTAGATATGATATAAATGATATTTCATGATTATATGGATTCCAAATATGATTATTATTTCTCATACTATGATATTTGGATTTATTCAATGTTTGTGACCTAAATCTTTCATGTTAACTATGAATGTGATGGACAACACAATTAATGTCCTCCTAAGACAATGAATGTCATTAAAAATGCATTGTAAAGTCTTATTATCATTCTCTCACAACTTTACAATGATATTAATCTTTCTATGAACCCAAATAATAAAAACGGAACAACGTTGTATTTATTTTTTTCATGAGGAAACTTGCACCTTCTTTTAGTGGGTATAATGATCCACTAGTCATTGAGGAATGGAATAGTACCATTTAAAATATAGTTTCCATTCTTTAGTTCTAGAAACATAAGAATTTTATTCTAGTTATCTATCATTGGGATGGAAAATCATATCGATGGTGGTCTCTTATCAAGAGCCTAAGACAATAATAAGAAATTTAATCTATTGAGTGGGATGGAATTAAAATACTATTTTTCAATAATAATTTTCCTCATATTCTTCTCATGAAGACAAAGAAATAAATGTTAATTTTACATTAGTATGATGGTGAATATAGTGGTAATTATTATGTAAATTTCATACGATATCCAAGGTACATTTCTGGTATTATCTACCAATCATAATTTTTGGTGGATCGAATTATTAGTGGATTAAAACTATGTGTCTAATGGGAATTATACATAAGAAAATTCAATAGAAATGAAGAAATTTTTCAATGTTCTCTTAAGTGGGACATGTATATTGAATTTATCCATAAATCACATGGTTAGATAAGAAAATAAAAGTGCAATTATGAGGAAATTATAAAAACCATAAAGAAAAGAATATGGGAATTCATTTATGCATGTAGTGATGAAGGAAACATTGAGGGAATTTTCATAATGGAACTCATAAATGTTTTCATTTTTGAATAAGATTTTAATCCACAAATGGAACGTCTATGTAATGGGAATAAGTTAGATAATGATTTAAATATAGACAATGAACCATATAATGAACAACATGCACTCTAGTGTTTTATTTGCAGGAAATATGGGAATTATACTAACCAATGATAAAATATGAAGTCAAAATGATGATGATTGATTCCACAAACATTATAAGCAAAAAGAAAAAGAAAAATCCCAGGTTATCACTATCTCTAATGAGGGTTATGATAAGACATGGATAATTTTACAATTACTATCTACTCAAGAACTACTAATATCTTAATTTATTTTTGATATACCCAGACATTTATATATAATGAAGTTTATATCGGTATCCTGGAACCACCAGAAAAATTAGATGTTGATTTAGTATTAAAAACCCTTAATGGTATAACAATCCGATCTAAATTATCTGATTCCTATCTTGTTAATGTTATTGGGAATGTGTCTCTAGAAAATCATGACCTTCTTCATCAAGTTGAATTCAATGTTATTTTCGACATGGATTGGATTTCATTAAATAAATGCCACATAAATCATGGAGGAATAGATGTTACATTTTATATTATAAAGAAAACATTGACAAAATATCACTTTGATGATATAAATAAACTTATGATGCAAACTTCATCTATATTCAAGGTTATGAATCCTATTCCAAACAGGAATTTATATTAGATGGTTTGGTATAAACTAATAATCCAATATATTCCAATGGTGTGAGAATCTTTTGATATATTTATAGATTATATTCTAATTATTCTAGTGAATCATGATATGGAGATTTCAATATAACTCTTACCAAGTTATACACCTATTTCTAGGACCCCATTTAGAGTAGAACTAATTTATTGAAAATAATTGACAAAAAACACTAGGAGAATCCTGAAAAGGCATTCATTCAACCAATTTTATCACCTTGGGTTGGACATGTTTTTTTTAAGAAGAAATATATATCGATGACCTCTACATTTATTATAATAAATTAACCATATCGTTATCAAAAAAAGTAACATATACCTCATATTGATGAAATTTTTTATCAACATTGTGGATATAAATACTTTTACAAGATCTAACATCATTATATTTCATTAAATGAGGTTAAATAATGGGGATATACCCAAGACAACATTACGCACTTTGTATAGAAAAAATAAATTTATAGTGATGTCATGTTGTCTTCATAATAACCCCAATAACTTCATGGATTTAATTAATAGTCATTATAGATTACACTAATAATTTTTTAGTAGTCCTTACAAATGATATTCCTAATTATTCAATGATTTGGTCATAGAATAAATATAATTTGAGAATTGTGTAGAATACCCTATGTAATAAGAAATAGTATTCAAAATATACCAAGTGTGAATTTTTTATATGGGATGATTCATTCATGGGTCATATAATCTTTTGTGAGTGTATATCAGTATACCCTTCAAAGATTAAAGTTATTGAGCATTATCCTAGATCAACAATTATGGCAAAGGTCCATGGTTTTTTGTTTTGTTAGCCATTATTAGTAAATTGTGAAAGGTTTTTAATGGTTATCAAAACAATCCATCAATTTAAATTGGATGGGATTTAAGTTACATTAGACAGAAGAATGTAATGAATTTTTTATGTAACTAAATATAACGCTAGTAAGTGCACCTATTCTTACACTAATCATTAATGGAGAATGGTTTTTAATCTATAGTGATTCATCAAAAAATGGAACTTGATGTTTCCTCTTGAAAAGTGATATGATTATAACTTATGCCTCAAAATAATTGAAGTTCCATTATAAAAATAAACCAAATTAGGATTTGGAGTTAGATATGGTTTTTTCTTTTAAAAATTTTTGGGAATAATATATATATAATATGGTTGACATATATGATGAGCACAAAATTTTATAGTATATTTGCACTCAAGAAAAGCTAAAAATTATCCAAATAAGATAGTTGGAGATGATTAATGGTTATTACAACTAAATATATTACAAAAATGGAAAAAAACAAGGTGGAAGATACTATAAATCAAAATGACCATCTTATCAATGATGACGATCTCAAAAGATCTAATATGTATTTATTTTCAAAGGATGGAGCTAGAAAAAGTCATGGAAAGTGTGAAATATAAACTAGTTTAATTGATTGTTCAACCATCTATTCAAGTGAATATTAAATAGAAAAATAAGAAATATAGATAGCTAAGAAATAAGGATAGAAATGTTCCTAAGTTTAACCTTGATTACAACGGAAACAATAACATTTATGAAACATTTATTTTTCCCTTTCATATCAGATTTAAAGAATAATCAGATTGATAAATAACATAGTTCTTAATTATTTCTTTATCTGGTATGTAAGAAGATGTATAATGATTTGAATGAATATTTATAGTGGTATGAAATAAAGAGAGATATTTTTAGGTATGTTTATCATTTCTTGTTATGTCAGTAAGTTAAGGAAAAGAGAGATTAGTATAAGGGGATGTTATAACCATAACCTTATCAAAATGGAAATAGTAAAATAGTACCATGGATTTAATCATCAAAATCCCCCAAAATATATGAAGTTAATAATGTTATTTGGATTGTATTTGATCACCTTATGATGTTTTCACACTTCAATGAAATTAGATAATATTTCTCTCTTGATCAATATACTCATTTATACATTAGGGAAGTTATATGATTTCATTGTTTACCCCAATCAATTGTATCAGATTCAGATATTACGTTTACCACATTATTTTGGAGAAGTTTTCAGAAGGCTTTAAAAATAGGGTTATGTTTTATCACGACTTATCATCCTCATATATATGTTTTCTATGAGAGAAAAATTCAAACTCTAAAAGACATTTTGAGATCATTCACTATGTATTTAAAAGATGGTTCAGATCAACACATTCCTTTGGTGTTATTTGCTTACAACAATGGCATTCATCCCCAGTATTAATATAGTTCAGTAAGAATATCTCTATATTAAGAAGTTAAACACCAAAAAAAAATTGACATAATTTTGGAGAATGAATGTTATTTGGACCGGATCTAGAAGAGTAAATGGAATATAAAATAAAATAATTAAACTACACATAATAGAATCTTAGTGTAAAATATGTATGGTAACAATCATCAGAAAGATCTACAAATAGAGTTGGTGAAAGGGTATTCCAATGAATACATACTAAAAACATGGTGATTATATTTAGAAGGAATTTAATGCTAATACCAAGGTATATTATTCCTTTTGAAATTACTGATATTATTGGGATGGTAGCTTTTTGATTGGAGATCCAACCGAATCTCTCTTGTCACACCCTGACCTGATTGATTTATTATTTTTTAATTGTTTTAATTATTATTTTGAGTTTTGGTAGCCGATGGGTCGAGTTTTAAAATTTTGGAAAATCTTTTCACTATTGTGCGGTAAGCCCTCATGGATTCCAAAGGGCATTGGGTTGTGGCATGAAAGTTTTGCATGTTTTCTTAAGCTGTGTGATGAGAACATGGATCAGCACTATAAGAGGGCAGATTTGGGTGACACGGGTTGATCACGTCTTACTAAATTGTGTGTCCAGCTGGAGGTAATCGTGTGTAGCCTGCAGGGTTACCTAGTTTTTAGAATAATTAATGCTATTTATTTTTTAAAAAAATTAAAATAAAAATGGGTTAAATAAAATTAAATAAATTAATAAATTTTTGATAATAATAATAATGATATGATGATTATTATTATCATTATTATTATCCTTGGTTTTAATAATATTTTTAATTTTGAGATAAAATAACAAAAAAATAAAAAACCTTGACCTAATCAACCCAGAGGAGCCATTTTTCCCCTTCCCTATTTTCACTACGGAACTTCCCCTCCGTCTCCCCTCTCTCACGCCGCTCTCCCTCCCCCAGGGTTGCTGCGTGCAGCGGCCGACCGACCCCGCTTCCCTGTCCAGCTCGCCCTCCCTGGTCGCCTCTCCACATCGGCTCGAGATCGACCTCTCTCCACCAGTAGGTTGCACTACAGCTAGCCCCCTCCTCTTACCTAGTCTAGTGAAGCCTTGCACGCCCCCCCCCCCCCTTCCCATCGCCCTCATTGGGCACCCCTGCAGCGGCCCTCCCCGTCACCCTCACCCACCGCTGGCCTTCCCCAGGTCCTCCCTGCGCTCCCCTCAGCTGGCTCGCCCAGTGCATCCATGACCCTGCTCCCCTCAGCCGGCTCACCCAGTGCCTCCGTGATCGTGCTCTCCTAATCCGGCTCACCCTCCTCCCGGCCGCGACCTCACACCCCCTTTCGCGTCCAGTGCCTAGCCGATGTAGTCGGACCCTCATGGTCCAACGTAAATTCTCCCCAGTCTGGAAAACTCGTGCCCTCCCTATCATGTGGTCCCCTTTTCCTTGCCGACAGTCCAGTCCATTTCCAACCGCTGTCAAGCCACTGCTCTTTTGTGCCAGCGCCCCAACCAGACCCCCCTCCAAATCCCCCTCTATGCGGTCTACTTCTCTTCAGACATCCAAGGTTGTGCAAAGGGCCACTCAAGACCCATTGGTGTGTGTTCTGGCAATCTCCGCTGAAGGCAAGGCAGTTTCTATCCACCGCTGATATCCAAGGTAGAGTTTTATTCCTGTTGTTTGGTTTCGCAGCTTCATTATACCCTTAATTAGCTTGTTATAATGTTCTTCAATATTTTTGAATTTGTTAAAATATGTTTGGAGTGAGTTCCTGGTTCGTGTATGCATGTGTGTACGATAATTGGCTTGTTTTTTTGATTAATCTACTATGTTCTATAATTTACTTATTTGGTACAAATTTGGTTTTGTGGGAGTTTATCGTGCATCTGATTTGGTTAGTAGCTTTCCCATATGGTATGTATGCGTTTTTCTAGAAGTTTATGTTTTTTCAATAGTTTGCATTTAAAAAAACTGTGTAGTTGATTATTAATCTGTTGATGTGTTGTGATTTGCGTTTTGACATGGTATATTTTGTGTGTTTGGTATTTAAGACGTCGTGTTCATTGAGTAGGTAAATCTAAGTGAATTCTTTCTAAACTATCATTTAAATTTTTATTTATGATTTGTTGAGTTTTATCAACAGTGATTGAGTTTTTTGTTCGTTTGAATTTTTTTGAGTCAGTGTTTTTGTGTTTTAGTTGTACGGTTGTTGCAGCGTGTCGGCAAAAAAGACCTGCGATACTGTGTTCATCGGCTTGCGCGTGTTTGGGCGCTTGTGCGAGGCGTGTCGCACTGTCGCATTGTCATGTTCGAGCTGCGAGTCGACGTTAGTTCCTATCGCACTCATTTTTAAATTTTATGTTACATTATTTCCTGTTGTTTGTGAACACTATTTTTTCAGATTAAATAATTTATTAGTTTTAATAAATTTGACATAATATAAGACAATTAATTTTTAAATGATTATTTTGTGTAAAAAGAGCCTTTTATTTTATACAGGACACTTGAAATATTTTCTTGACGAATAGACACCCAGTAATGAAAGAATGCTAGTTTGTCTTTTAAACATAATTCATGGAATTTCAATTATAGTTCTGGTTTTAATGATAAATTATTTCTTCCCAAGAATGAACAAGGGTTTTGGTTCTTTTCAAAGTGGTGATTGTGAAAGGTATTTAATGCCTGTTTGGAAATATATGGAAAATGATGAAAATGTTTTGATAAAAACCCTCCTAGGATAACTCTCCTACCTTGGTTGAATTTGATTATTTGGGAGGTCATTCATAGAGGCTCTGGGGTACTTGATTAGTTTAAAGGAAAGAGGTTGTCCCATGGAGTAGCTCGGGTGATTCATTTTGTGCATTATTATATATATATATATATATGTGTGTGTGTGATTGGATGCTCAGCTGGCATCGTTGGCTCAACCCCTCTCCAAACACTTGAGAAACAGGAATCTGGCATATTGAGAGAATATTCTAAGAATGATTGTTGAACTGGTAGGTTATGGTACTGACCAATGGCCCATAGTAGGGGGATATATTGGGTTTATTACTACAGGATTTTCCCTTGTCCTTCCTAAGAACGGATGGTCGAGCGTAATGAGCGTTTTTATTTCATCGTGAGGTACATGTCAACGAGGTTGATTTCTCATGTATTGGTGTCTTCTAGTTTATTCTGGATCTCCTAGGTCCACCCATGTCTGTTGGATTTCAATTAATTGTTGTGATGAATATGGTTCATTTATATATTTTCTTTTCATTTCCTTGACTCTGTAACTACTGTATCATTTTCATGTGTAGTGTTTTTACTAGAAGGTGATGTTTGGTTTTAATGTGTTTTATAAAGACTGTTTTCAAAGAAATAAGTTTTATACTTTTTGTGAAAATTGAAAATGTAAATATCACTTCCCCTTTGAAAAATGCTAATATCTCACTAAAATAATGACATGGTTTTTTTGATAAATGAATAGGGGTAATGATTCGTACATTGTTTTTTGAGTAACATGTACCAAACCTTACTTTTATAAATTGTAGTTCAAACTTGAAATGATGTTCTGTTTATTTTAAAGGTAGTGCATTGGGAATAGATATCGCGCTGTCCTACAGAGTTTTATTACTCCTACCTATAGTTCTTTTTTGTTTTTAGTGTTTGTGCAGGCTACATCTTGGGTGTGTTCGCCTTGGGTGACATTTGTTCGTGAGTTGGAGAGTGACCCCCGAGGTCACACAGAGATAGTGGTTGTCTCTTTCAGTTAGTTTTATTTTCTTTTGTTTAGTTACATTAACCTTTTTATTTATTTTGTGTTACTCTATTTTATTTCATCTTCTTTATTTATTTTGGGAGAAATCATTCCCAGAGCCTCTATTGATGCCATGGCGCTTGTCTCCATCACGAGATGATCGGGAACGCCTCTCGGGTCATGTTGCGGGCTGGCTCGGGTGACCGGTTCAGGGTCGACCCAGGTTGGTTCGTGACATCTCTCAAGTTCATAATGTGTTCCATGTATCCCTTATGAAGACGTTAATGACTGACAATTCCCATGTACTGTACTCAATGTTTATACCACTAAAGAATATATTTATTATATAGAACTATTATTATAGATTCTAGATCATATAGATAATTTCCTACGAAGCAAGACCACTCACAAGGTCAATGCTATATAGAGAAACCACCAATTTGATGAAGCTATGTAGGAACTTGATGATGTGATAAGGTACAGGTATCCTCATATTTTTGTATCAGTGTGATGAATTTCATGGTAAAATTAATCTTTCATGGGTATAATTTGAAACCAAATGTTTTTTAAGAAATGATTTTTTTAAAATAGTTTTATTTCATTAATAGATTGTGTTACATGAAACATTGATTCTAAAATAAACAAGAAGAATTAATAAAATATTATCTTTCCATTATCGCATTATCATTTTATTAGAGGAGAGGAAAATAAAATATTAAATTGTTAAAAAATTTATGGTCTACAATTTCATAATATTAATTCATCAGTTATTAAATAATTACAATTAAAAACAAAAAATTATTTGGAAATAAAATTGTTGCTTTTCTAAAAAAAATTAATTCCCATAACATATTTTTATATTAACAAAAAATATTAACTACTATTGGTGATTAAAATTATGTAAATTATTACTTGATCAAATTTTTTGAAACATTCAAAAGTTATTTCTAGAGGTATATTATAAGAATAAATCAAGTTTTATGCTAGAAAACATTATTTCATTCTAAAAATTTGTTTTTTAGTATTTAAAAATTACATTAAAATTATTGTCTACCATTTATAGGTATTTAATTAATTAAATTGAATTAAAAATTTTTAATCAGAAGGTTAAAATTTTCTAAATAGTTCCGTTTTATTTTTAGATAAATAATAATAGTAGCATTTGTAAAATTTAGCCCCTTTTTAAATGATAAATTAGGTTAATCTATATAAAAACTAAGTGATAAGGCAACAATGGTTTTATCATAATTATTCTATAATGAAATTAATTAGAACCTTATTACCTACGGCTGTAAATTTAGTATTCTAATGGGCACATAACCACGAGAATTACCTATATAATATTTAAATCAATGAATGTTATAAAATATCACTCTCTTCATTTTTTAAATACATTATGTGTCCAAAAAGGAAAAAAAGACACTTATGAATGAATATAACTATCTATTTTCATATAAATAATTTTTATCATCCTATAAGTTTAATTTTTAATTTATATTAATTATAAAATGACTTTAATTATTATGAAACATCCATTCCAAATTTGTCTAACTAATAAAGAAATAATAAATTATATTAAAAATATTAAAAGTGAAATAAATTAAATTAGTAAATGTGACCCATGAATTTTATATATCTATAGGAAATATTCGGGATGTTTAAAATAATTATATTCAAAATCCACATTTTCATGGTGTATTTAAATTTTAGTTAAATGAATAGTTTAAAATTTAACAATGATGACATTTTATGAAAATAGTATTTTATTAAATTATTTAAAAATCATAAAAATACTAATATAATGCAAGGTGGATCTGATATAATCTAACATGTAATGAATGGGACATTTATGAGTGAATTTTTCCCTTATAAGTAAAAATAAAAAACCTATAATATTTAGGAATTGGTTAACATAGTTATATTAAAAATGGTCAGCTAATGGTTAATCAAGATGATAAAGATTAAAAAGACCCCAAAATTTGTATAAATTTTATTTTTGGATGTAATTAATAACCTATCCTATATTATCCTGGATTATGAATAAATTTTGAGGAATAATTTTCTTTAGTTAATATTTTTTAATTTACATTTTTTGAAATTCCAAAAGATCACACCACCTGAATTATAAAAGGGAAAATCCTCCCTCACATTATTACACCACTTTAAGCCTTTTAAATTCCCAAAAATATACTATTTTATCTTATAAAAAACACTAGACACGTTATAGAGGTTATTTTAATCCCAAAATACTATCCCTATATCCATTTAGAGGAGATCTAGGGGAGTCCATTCAAAGAAGACGTAATCCCCTTAGCCGATCACTTTGTTTTCAACACTTCATTAACTACAATAAATATATGTTATTTATTATAAAATAATATATTCATTATAATAAATATTATAAAAATATATTATGATTTTTGAAACACCGTTATACACCCTTCTTGCCATCAAATGATACGTGAAAGTATCACTCGTGTGTACATACGACTTACCCTCTCCACATGGAGATACAATTCATTTTTCATCACCATCTTTTATGAATGGGTATTATGATGTGATTAATATTCATTAACAATATTTATGAAACAATTATAAATTTTAAATTATAATATAATATCTACCTTCATACCATCTAATCCTTTGGTAAACTATAATTTCAGTCATGCGTACGTCTGGACTACCACCTCCACAAAGTGATATGAATAATTTTTCATTTATATTTTACATAGACGGTAATGAAGATTATTTTGATGAATATATATATTTAATATATGATATATATTATATAATATCGATCCTAGAAAAATTAATTAATATTTACATTCCTTTCATTCCATCCATTGAAAAATTAAAAAATTGTTCATGTGTACGTATCGCCTACCATCTCCATGAATGATGTAAGTTGTTTTTCTATATAAAACATTAATTTATGACTCTAAAAATATATATAATAAATATATGTGAAATTTTTATCATTATTAAAATTATAAAAATTATAGATGCAAGATAAATGTAAAAGGACTAGAACTGTTAATCTGAAATACTCATGATAAGATAAATAGTTAACACCTGCAAATAACAATTTTAAAAAAATATTAATAAATGGGGGAGTTGAAATGTTATAAAGGGATAATATATGATATTATAAGTATGAAAAAGAATCTTATGTACAATCTAAACTAATCAAAATTTTGTATATGGGAGGTTATAGTGCTTTGTAAGTAATGTGAACTCGAGGTAAGGAATTTATTTCACAATATCATTTTATATCAGAATACATTATGATTATGCCTCCGAAGAAGAAATATTATGACATACCTCTCAAGATACACATTAATTTTCCACTCATATATTTGTTTATAGAAAATACATTTTTCCCATTCACTTCCCTCACCTTATATACTTGGTATTCCTATTGAAAAAGATACTCTCCAATACCAAGAAGACACCCCTTACACAAATAGATGTTCCTAGACCGTACACCCCATAGTGTATCGATCATCATAACCCAACTCAAAAAATCTGATTCTATACTAATAATGTTTATAAGATCCCATTCTCATAATTTGGTTCTCTCTAGTTTCTCAATTACTACCCTTAGGTCATGGGTTCCTATAGAACTATTATAGATGTCACACCCTACCAGTGGATCTACACTCTAGTGACGGTTGAAAGAATTTTTTATGAAAGTGAACCAGCCTAACACATAGGTGATAGATCACTCGAGTAGTATCATTTATAATATATCCTTCTTCCTATCCACTACACTATTCAATATTATGGTCAAAATTATCAAAATTATGTCCCCTACTCTCTAATGTTATACCTCTTAATCGTCCTGCAAAAACCAATTATCCTCCACTAAAATACTCTTTAAGGTGACCCTCAGAAATGAGATCCTAATTCACCACCTCAAGAAAATCTGCTGAATGATATTCACCTGAAACATAATTTTTCATTTAGTCCAATCCTAATATCATTTCACCATAATATCTTCATCTTCGTGTAACCTAGGAGCAATGAGGTGCATATTTGTATGGAAACCAGCATAGACCATAATATAAATACTCTACTGAGTCAACCTCATAAACTCTGTTGTTCTCTCCTTCTTAATCATCTCAAGTTAAAAGTACTCCGATTACTTCTCATGGAAGTCCTTCCACTCCATACTTTTTGTTTTTCCATACTAAGTCTAGATTTCCCATGAAAGCTTCATTGATGCTCATAACATATAAGTAGTCAACTTAACCCTCTTCTAAGAAACAGTCTCTAAATATTCCTGTTTATTCTGGATAAACATTATCTTGAACATTTTTTACCTCAGTTACACCCTCTACACTAAAAGATGTTGGGTGATGTTACTAAAAATCCCATTTCTAGTAAAACATACTATTTATATCCCACATTGGGTCTCTCTCCGTAAACTAAATAAAGCGAGAAAATTTCTCATGTAACAACCCTTTAGCTCCTTCACTAATTACTATAGGTGCCTCAGGTTCCATTCTTGGAGGATCATTTGCATCCATATCCTCAAATCATATTATCAGAAAAAATGTTTTCATGGGGGCATAACTGTACAATTCAAAACACACACCTTAGGAAACATTTCACAACAATAACAAAAATAAAAAGAGGGATTAACATAAATACATATCAATTCATCCTCTGTTTCCCAACAAATGGTCAAAACCTGGCCACTATCATAACACAAAACCATCCTATCCTATTTCATGGTTAACAAAGGTAATAACATTCTCTTTAACCCATATTCTAATTAGAAACCCATATTACTCATTTTTCATTATTTTTGAACATTAAATTCCATATTAAGTACCATTTTTAGTTTAATTAAACAATAAATGAAAACAACTTAAATTTCCACAACTTTCCCAAAACCTGTTTTTCTATTAATTCCTAAAAACGATGCATGTCACGGTATTTATTGATTTCCTAAAATTATGTCTTTATATTCAACTCTCATTTTATATCAGTCCATGATTCAAATTATAGAATCAATAATCACATCACACAAGAAGGGAATCACAGAAGATGAAATAACATTCAATAGTAATATCCTACATCAATAACAAAAATCCAATCCTTGGTAATTTAGTTTTCCCCCATACAAGGGTTAGATACTCTAATGAATGATCTCATGTCCAAGGCCCAGCTCTTCTTAGTCTTTTACATAACATTCCCGAATAGTAATAAAAATAAAAACAAAATAATACTCCTCTGATAAAACTTTTAAATGTCTCACCCTAGTGTCGCACATCGGTTCCCTGAGACAGTAGGTTACATGGACTCAAGCACGCCACCCCACATTCCAAAGGCTACAGACTAGTTTTGAGGTTCTAATATAAAACATAGGGATACTATATGATCTTTTTCAAAGTATCACAATAGTATAAATAGAACGAGAATAACTAAATTATATAACCAATAACCTAAAAAACATAATTACATGATGAATAAAACAGGAATACAATAACCAAACTAAAACCTTAGATATTTCATACAAAATAAATATCAAGTGTCAAATCCAAGACCCAAAGTAATGACACTAAAAACTTATAAATGGGTCCTTATACCAAGTTGGGTTCCCTCATCCATGCTTCATCCTGACTCATCCATCTAACATAAGGTCCTTTCCATTATCCAATCCTACAGAATTGAAGTCTCATTAAGTACTGATTAAACAACCCATGAAGGGTGTGATTACAACTCAGTAGGCCACAAAGAAAAGTATCAAAAAATATATAGTCAGTAACCTTGTATGATATTGTAAAAAGAATATAATATAAGTAGTAAAGTAACCAATTTACATATATTCAATAATTCATTATTTAGCCACATTAACCCCCCAAGTCCCAAGGATACTCGAACCTGCAATACCTTCTTCATCCTATGTTGTAGTCTAAACTATAACACATTTTTAACTCAAAAGTAATTATGATAGATGGGTTTTCTTTATCCATTTCATTTCAATTTAATGTCATATCTACTTAGAACCATAGTCCAATCAAAACATTTTGGGCCTAGAATACCATGACTAGTGCCCCCTGAATATTTGTAGCATCAATAACAATCTAACACAATTTTTATCATTTAATCACATATGGATATTTAGTGCATCAGTCTATGTCCGACACTCGAATATGATTAAATAAAATATGGTTATTTCAAGCAACAGTTTGTGTACCACACTCGTATTTCAACAAATCATAGATATATCTCCTATATCACTTTCAACATTCCTAATCAACATTCACTGTATTATTATACTTCAAATCATGGATACCAATTCAATTTTTCAAAGAATGATAGATAAATACTTTAATCACATGGAATAATACAAACAATTCACTATTAAACCATTTTTCAATATATAAATCCTATAACTCTCTAACACATTATGGTTTGTCCAATCATCACAAAATTCCCATTTTCAACTAATTAGTAATAACATTAATTGACCAATCTCCCAATCCAAATAACTCTTCAATTTAAAAATCATAATATTCCATTAACTAATTAACTAATTAATTAATCTAATTCCACCAATTCCTATTGTCCTAATTTTGAATGTAATTCATTATCATAGTGAAATTAAATTTCTTCAATTTGATATCCAATGTAATTTCCCAATAATAGAAATTTATATTTAAAAATTACAAACACTTAGTTTAATCAAAACTTTGTTGTTTTCAATTCATGCCACCTACCGCAAGTTTGATAATGAACGATCGCCAATGGAAATCCTCAATTAAAGTGGAAAAATAATGATCACTATGAATAACAAGATCTAGATCTGAAATCTAGATCAAATATCAAATTGATTAGATACATGGAACCCTAAATGTATATCCACTAAAAATGGTTTGAAAATACCTTCAAAGGATGAGACAAAGACATGATAGATAGTGGAAAGTAACCTAGGTTTGAATTTTTTCATGCACATTTTCCTATATGGGGTGCAAGGTTTTCCCTGAAAAAATGCTTAACAATGAACCTCCTCTCAGGGGTTAATGGATGTTAAAACTCAGAGGGTGTGTGGTTTGACAAAGTGTAGGCCGGCCATGAGAATTCCTATTGTTTGGGTTCGCATGGTTTTCTATCCTCGTCACACTGTTTGGGAAAATCGTGCCCCAACCATACACTACCCATATTCCTACCAAAATTATTCAATTTCACCCAAAACAGCCATTGTTAAAACACCAAAAAGATATCCTCAAAAATAGATGAAATATTTCTTATAAAACATCTCAACACATCTCTCGAAAGGGTTGGGATCTTATAATCTCTCCACCATAAAACGACTCTTCCTCAATGTTTACTCCCTAACATCTCTATGATTATGAGGATAAAATATATGTCCACCGATCATGCATACCATCATATCTCTACCAAGTTTCCCCTTGAACATGGACATAGTTCCGCAATATAATAGTTATCATCATGGATATTCCCTCCAACACAGTCTCATTTTTATCCACATCTTGTATTTTATGCTTCTTAAAGGATACATCTGTTTGAAACCCAACATCATCCAGGTAGATCACCTAAGAAGGGTCAGGGTGAAACTAATGATGTTTTCACACATGAAAAACATCATGCATAGCACTATACCTATGTTGAAGAACCAATCGGTATGCCACTAGCCTAATTACTTCCATTAAATCTAATGATCCAATAAACCGTGGCATAAAGTTTTCATGTATCCAGATACTATGGTGACCAAATCTAGGGGACACCAGAAGGAAAACACGATCACCCTTTATAGACACTAGGGGTCATCAACATCTATCAACATATGGTTTCTATCTACTTTGAGACATATCCAAATTCTATCAAACCTATTGAACATTTTACTATGACTCCTACATGAGACTCGGTGCCAACAAATCTGAATCACCTAACTCCATACAACATTGGGGGGATCTGCATATCTTACCATAATAAGACACATATGTTACATATAAATAGTTTCTTGATAAGTATAGTTATAGGATAACTCCAAAAGTGCTAGGTGTTTCACCCAAGACCCACTAATATCTAGAACACACACTCGTGGAATATCCTCAAGCACATGAATCATTAATTTTGACTGACCATCTATTTATGGGTTGAATATCGTACTCAATAAAACCTCTATACCAAGAGCCTTCGGTAAAACCTTTCATAAAATTGAAGTAAAACATACTTCATGGTCTGAAACTATACTCCATAGAAACCCATATAGACTAACCATCCCTTTAATGAACATATCTCTTAACTAATCCACTAGGAAATCTCCTATATAGCAAAGAAATGTGCTACCTTAGCCTACTGGTCCATAATCACCCAAATAGAATCATTATTTTTAGGATTCTTGGGAAGACCAACAACAAAATATAGGTTAAATTCATCCCACATACATTTTGTAATGGGTAATTTCTATATTAATCCACCACATCATTAATGCTTGATCTTCACCTACTGACTGGTGTTACATCAAGTCATGAGCCTTGGATCCCCTTTTTCATGCCCGACCACCAATACTTCCATCAAAGGTCACTGTACATTTAATTAAAACCTAGATGCATCATCCACTTCGAGGCATGACATTCACTCATCATATCCCCCCATATACTCATAAGCACAAGAACTTGATTCCTAATATATATGATATCATCCTCATCTTAATTCAAATGGGAAGGAAACATCGAACCTTCAAGTATTACCCTCAAGAAAAACATTATGGATCATTATACATCCTCTCCCTTATCTAACATTAATGTTTAGACTCTACTGATACCGATACAAGAGTAATCAACTCCAAAACCTCCTGAGCCACTACATGAATCGCATCCAGCAAAGTCATAATCATTCACTCCATTCTAGACTTCTAAACATCTTGAGTCTATGTTTTCATTCTTAGAGTTTCATCAGCATTGTTTTCCTTCCTAGGTGTGTATGATAGATCAAAATCCAAATACTTTTTATACTCAACTCATCTCTATAACTAAATATTCAAGTATCAATTTAAAATATATAATTTCGCCTCTTGTTATCAGTATACTTTGTTATATTATCACCCAAATGATAATGTCTCCGACACTTTAAATAATAAACCACTCCAACTAAATCGCTGTCATGAACCAACCCCTGGGGCCCATGTCGTGACTACCCCAAGCCTGTATTCCATAGGATAGGTATTGAAAACTAGCACCGGAAAGGTGTATCACTAAAATGGGAAGGAATTGTCTTTGATCCTACAAAAACATAGACCAAGAACAAGATAAGATGCAAACTGCATAGTAAACTGCAGTTGTAAAAGTGTGTACTGAAATTAAAGGGGCTGGAATACAAGCCCAACTGAAAGCTAAAAAATAGAAAAAAAATAGAAAATATCTCCTGAGATCATCCACCAGGGATCCTACATGAAGGGTAGGTACAACTCCTCTCTACAGCTCTCTATATCAACCAGTCACCTCCACACATTGCCTAGTCCAGGCTCCTATAGTCTCAGTTGAGCTGCTCAACATCACCACAAGACACAAAATGGTGCGGGCAAAGCCCTTGTGGGGGTCAGTGTAACAATACCCAGTAGGGACCTCAAGACCTTGAAGGTATCTCAAAATTCAACAATGGTAAACCACAAAGCATGATATCAAACACAAAGCACAAATAAAAAGTCTCAACTCAATCTAGGTATAAAAAATAAGAATTCAGGAATAATAATGATTAGTCTTATTCTATATCATTTTATTCCATTAGGGAGTTTCTACAATAGAACCACAAAGGCTTTTCTCCTTTTTCGATCCACATGGGGTCGTATGCTGCTAATCCACAATGGGTTGCTCTAAAGTTGGTCCTTGTCAGGTCACGCACTAATGATCCACACAGTTTCACTAGAATGCTAATCCACAAAGGATCTCTATGATGCTGATCCACCCTGGGTTGCTATAAGGTTGATCCAGATAGGGTCGCTATGATGTTGATCCACACAGGGTCTCTAAGATGTTGATCCACACAAGGTCGTTATGATGCTAATCTATATAGGGTTTCTATAATAATGATCCACACAGGGTATCTAGGATATTGATCTACATTGGGTCGCTATGATGTTGATCCACATATGGTTGTTACAATTCTGACTCACATAGTGTTGCAATGATGTCGATCCACACAGGGTCACTATGATACTGATCCACACAGGGTCGCAATTCAATTGACATCCAACCACAGGATTTCCAGCACCGATGCGCTTGAGTTCGGTGGTATCTTCTCCACAAGTTATCGGTCATGCATTAACTACCACTATGTTCCAAAAATCAATAACCTGAATGACCGCCATCTCGTAAGGGTCCCAACACGATAGATGGTGCATCAATCGGAGGCCTGGTCAGTGAGTTATAGGCATTTTGTGCTGAGGGCCCAGTTGGATACATGTTCGATCCAACACGTCCATACTCTAACATTATCAAAAACAAAGGTGGAGTATATCAAAAGGAATGCCTCATTTGATGAATTATAGTTCCATAGACAGTTCATCAAACGGGCGTCTAGTTTGAAAGATAAGTCCTTTTAGCGTATCTAGGTCAAAAAGGTCTCGGTCCGGTCCGACCTGGTCGGACAAACCCTACCCGCCCCATCTTGGGAAAACTCGACCCAGTTTGGGTGGACCCAATCTGGTATGGGTCAAACCATGGTCTGACCTGGTCAGGTGTAAACTGGCTAAGCCAACTCGAGTAGGCTGAACCACAGCGGGCTCAGCTGACTGGATCACAGACCAGCCCACCTCGGCTGGGCATGGCCCGCTGGGCGGTCTGGCCCGCTCGCTTGCGCGACACCCAACTGGGTGGCCGCACGAGGACTTTACCCCTCCTGAACAAACCTTTGGTCCATTCAGTTTTCTACAATGGTTGCACCATGTGATATCGCCTCCTTATCAGCGGGACCCATGGGCGTGGGTTGCCTTTTCCTTTAATTAGAATTTGTGGTCTCCTCACCATGGCCTGTGATGGTGCACCACCTTTCGCTATCATAGTTGGCCTCTCTCTGGCTGCCCTTGCTGACCGCTACATCTTGATTATTTGGTATCCCTCTGTGGCGTGCGACGGTACGCTGCCTGCTGCCACTGCAGTCGGCCATTACTGGTTTCCACCATCACCCACCGGCTTCGGTGTCGCGCCGACGGAACTTTCGCAGGCCATTGTGTGAGTTTTGGTTGTCCTTTTTTCATTCTGAACGGGACTATGGGCCTTCTGGGAAGATTCTATCACTATGTGACTTTCGAATTCAAGTTTTCTTCGAGTTCTATCTTCACCCACAAAGCATGTGAAAAAACCGAAGTGGTTAGGGGTTCGAGCCTCGTTCATTTGACCCACTCCCTTTTTGATAGCATCAAATCAAGCGGGCATCAATTAATTCATCATAGATAAACTATATCCCAATCAATACTTCCGCATTTCATAATTATTTTCATGAACGAGAAAATGAAACAATTCCATTGAATTTAAAAAAAACTGCCCCGACATCGGAATCAGCAGAGATGTCGCGGTTGTGGAAGAAGAATTCCCGCTTGATGAAGCTGCCGACATTCCTCGATCCCGGATCGATTCCTCCAACATTTTCTTCCAAGCCTTCATTCTTATTCAGTCAAAAATTTCACGACACTTCTTCAAAGGTTTGTCACTTCCGTGTCAACAACCCAAGCCCGAGCCTCAATTAAATAGAGGTAATGGGTGATTAATGCAATGATAGATTAATGATTTTTATTAATGAATGAACATCTTAATCCCAATGGTTTGGTTACAAAACCGAAGGGTCAAGTCATTAAATGGATAGAAAAATCAGCGGTCCTACCACCTCCTCTCAACCATTGGTAGAAAAAAATAACATAACAATTTTATGTTATTTTATTATTCATTAAAAAGTCTAAAATATAACATTTACACCCGACCTACTACGGTCGAAGTTAAGCCTCCCTTAAACGAATCTTGGTGTTAGGGATTCAGTGGATCCGTTAGATTTTTAATCTGAGCACCAGTTCAAAAGATAGAAAAGGCTGCTCGCACGTTTACTGAATGTACTTTAAAAAAATTTCAAAATTCGGTTCCAAGCACACCGGGCCACAAGATCAAGCGCCATCAATTTTTTCAGAATCTTAATAATCCCAAATAATTTTTAAAAAAATTATATGGATTTTTCGGGTCTTTACATTCTCCCCACCTTAGGTCTTTTCATCCGCGATAGCTACAACTAAACTAGGGGAACAAATTGGGGTACTGAGCACATATCTGAGCCTCCTGCTCCCATGTGCTCTCCTAGAGGTTCTCGTGCTTCCAAAAATCTCCCACCCGAGGAATTGACTATCCATGTAGGACCCACTATGGTCAAACCTCTATCTCTACCAGGAACTCTGCAAACGTTTCCCCATCATTGATGTCCAGCTCACCCCAGTTGATAAATTGTGATGGATCATGCACATATCTCATTAGCTGTGACACATGGAAAAAAATTATGTACCTATTGCCTATGTGGTTGAAGATCTCGACGGTATGCCCCCACTCCTACTCTACTAATGATCTAGAAAGGTCTGATGAACCTCGGAGATCACTTTCTTCCCCGTCCAAACCTCTGTAATCCTCATCGGTGTGAGACCTATAGGAATACATGGTATCCCTCCTCAAACTCAAAAGGTTTTTGTCTCATATCGGCATAATACTTCAGTTGGCTATGTGTAGCCTTCATCCACTTCTGGAAGATTTCCAAATTCTCTATGGTATCCTGTACCAACTCTTGACCCATAATTGCTGACTCCGCTGGGTCTGTCCAACATAATGGTGATCTGCAAGGTCTCCCATACAGGGCCTCAAACAGAACCATGCTGATGGGGGAGTGATACCTATTGTTGTAAGTGAACTCCACCAGTGGTAGGTGTTACTCCCAACTATGAAAAAAATTAAGGATACAAGCACGAAGTATGTCCTTGGGTGTCTATATAGTCCACTCTTTCTGACCTTCTGTATGATCATGAAAGGTGGTTCTCAAGCATAGTTGAATCCCGAATTCCTCCTTTAATCCCTTCCACAAGAAATATGTAAAGAAAACATCACTATATGAGATGATCTTTGAACACACCCTATGAAGTTGTACAATATCATGTACGTAGAGATGTTCCATGATCTCTACAGATCTCTTCTCTCGAATGGGTAGGAATTGTGCCGACTTGGCGAGTCAGTCAATAATCACCCATATGGAATAATGGACCCTTGATGTACGTGTTATCCCTCTCATGAAGTCAATGAATTGCCATCCCACATCCACTCTGGTACCTCAAGTGGTTGATCAAAGCCCGTAGGTACCTGATGCTCGGCCTTCACTTGAGAACAAGTGAGGCATTACGATACAAACTCTGCCACTAATTTCTTCATCCCTAGCCACCGGTACTGATGCTCGAGTTTTAGGTACATATTTTCCACTCTAGGATGTACTGCCAAAGGGGATTTATGGAACTCCCTCAGCACCTCCTCCAGTAGCATCACTGGTACCATAGTGCATCTTCTAAAGAGGATGACTTCCTCTCCACCTTCATAAATTCCATCAGGATCTTGTCCTCTGGATATCTGAGCACATCGGGTCTCACAATCTATATCCCAAATTATTGCCTCCCTGACTCACCAAAGGAGTGGGGGCGTGACTTTCATATACTATAGATAAGTTTCTCCATCACTATCCAAGAATGATAACTGCAATAAGGATAGTTTCTATGTTTCCTCACTCTAAAACTATAGACCATACCACCTGCTGAGTGTGTCTTCTACTACATTTCCCTTCCTAGGAGTGTAGACTATCTCAAAATCATATTCCTAGAGGAACTCTAGCCATCGTCAATGTCTCAGGTTCAGGTCCATTTGTGAGAAGATACTCCTGAGACTCTTGTGATCAGAGTATAATGTAAAACATTATCCCATCAAGTTTTTCTGCCACATATTCATCACAAAGACCACTTCTAATAACTCCAGGTCATGGGTAGAATAGTTTCGCTCATGTTGTATCAACTACCAAAATCCTTAGGTGATTACCACTCACTCCTACATTAGGAAACAACCCAGTCTTTTCCCTGATGAGTCGTAGTATACTGCATACCCAACGCCCTCTTCTGGTATCTTCAAGATTGGGGCACTCATCAGTCTCTGCCGAAGATCCTGAAAACTATTTTGGCATCTCTATTTACACACTAGGGATTTCCCTTCTTTTTAAATGATTACAAGGGTGTCGCAACTTTGGAAAAGTAGGGTACAAATATCTAGTAGTACCCAGCCAATCCCAGGAAACTATGCACCTCATCCACAATCTTAGGTGGCTCTCGGGCAAGCAATGTCACTATCTATGACAGATCGACTACAACCCCAACCTCCGAGATACCGTGCCTTGGGAATTGGAAATATCGTATACATAATAGTCACATTGAGAACTTTCCATAAAGCCGGTGCACTCAGAGTGTATCTAGAACTATCTGCAGGTGCATATCGTACTCCTCCTCTGACACCGAGTATATCAAGATGTCTTCTATGAAGACTACCACAAAGCGATTGAGGTAAGTCTGGAAGAACCTATTCATGAGCCCCATGAACACTGCTAGAGCATGTTTCACACCGAAGGGAATTACCAAAAACTCATAATGTCCATACCAACATCTGAAGGCAGTCTTTGATACCTCCTCATCTAATACCTTGAGCTGAAGATAACCTAATCTAAGGTCTATTTTTGAAAACCATCGAGCTCCCTTCAGCTATTTTAAGAGATCATCGATCCTCGGAAGTGGATACCTATTCTACATGATCACCTGGTTTAAGCACTGATTGTCCAAAAAAAGCCTCAGACTCCCATCTTCCTTCTTGGAAAACAAAATCGAGGATGCCTATAGAGAAACACTGGGCCTTATGAACCCCTTATTCTACAATTCCTCCAACTATACCCAAAACTCACGAAGATCTATGGGAGACATCTGATATGTTGTTGTAGATATTAGTGTCATCCTAGGGTATAGGTCAATATAGAATTCTACCTATCTGTGAAAAGGTAGTCCTGGAACATCATTAGTAAAAACATCCACATACTTGTCCACCGCTATAGGTTATCTCGGACTCCTTACATCAACTGATCCAAGGGTAAGTATTGACAACATATTAGGGATCGGTTACACCCACCTTTTAGAAATAATATCCTATGTTTAAATGGTTCCCTTATCATAGATGAAGGAAAACCTAATCCCTTCTTCACAGACACACCACACATTTTTCCAAAGATATTCAATCCTTTCACGGACTGTGGATAACCAGTCCATAACCAAGATGACATCATAAGGCCTCGACACTACTAATAGGAGTTCCCAGCCAAAGCTTTCACCTAATAGAGTATGCTCACACTGCGGGCACTAGTGTTTAATCACCGAATCCTCTCCCGTATGAGTCTCTAAACATAAGGATCTAGCTAATGGATCTACCAGAATCTCTGAGCTCTGAAAGAGATCCATGGAAAGGAAAGAGTGACTGGAACCTATGTCTATAAGTAATGTTTTTAGGTTTGAGTAGACACAAATCTTACCTCAAATCATATCTGAAGAACTGTGGTCGTAGGCCTCAGAAGCCTAAAGTTGTGCTCGTCCCTGTCTGCCTACTCCCTGAGGTCGGGGTGGAAAACCTAGAGGTGGTGGTGTAAGAACATCAAATATTCGCCCACCACCTACTACACGGGCTACTCCTCTGCCACGTCTACCACCCTGTGGACCTTCTTATTTGAATCTCTTCCTATGCCTCGACATCTCTTGACTGTCTTCTAATCATTGGTACAGCAGTTCGGGAAGTCACGATCCATGTGGCATGGCCCACCACACATGAAGCATAGTTTTCTACTGTATTGGAATACATTCCATTATGAGATCCACACCTCTAACTCTTCATCCGGGGGTTGCCTCCAGAAGGTCTGGCCCGCATAGTCCTCTTGGTCATCTTCCTACTATCCGTTGTAGATGACTCGGCTACCTCTCATCCGGTGGTGGCTCTCACTATCGGTGATTTCTCAGCTACAAATCATTCTACAAATAATTCTTGCTCGAGCAGTCTATCGTGTGTTGGGGTATTTAGAGATATCATAAATTCTCTGATCTCTCATCGAAGACCCTTTTCAAAGGCTTGGGCCCTAAAAACGGGTCACGTACTATATCGATGGAGTAACGCAAGAGTTCAATGAATCTCACAGAGCACTGGGATACTATCAGGCTGCCCTATTGTAAGTGTAGAAGCTCATAAATACACACATAACGTAGAGTCGCTAGAATGGGCTCCACCCTGAAGTGTCTCTCAATGTCCATTCAGGTGGGATTCACCGCATCAAGTAACTGTAGAATTAGGCTCCACAATCCCCCTATTATACCTTGGAAGAGTCTCGCAGCTAGGACCCCCATCGGCTCTGTTGGTGTCTCAACCGAGATAAAAACTCATGCAACAGCCTCTGGCCAGTCCTCAGCTGCCTGGTGATCTACCTCTCCTCGAAACCTCTGGGGCCTCTACCCCTGGAACTCATTCAATGCACTCTGTCAGCATACACCATACGCTAGTGGGGCTGGTGTAAACTACTACCCAATGGGTAGTGGTACTGTTGTTCCACCACCTGAAGGTTCCATCACTGTAACAGGTTCATGCACCGAAGCCTCATCACTCAGTGGTCCTTCATCATGAACTCTAACTAGAATCCTAGCTGGCAGTCTACATAGAGTCCTCTAAAAAAATAGGTACTCCACAATCAATAATTTGTACCTGATGAGGTGACTGAAAAGAGATCAAAAGTAAAACATTTCTAAAACACAAGAAATCAGTGATTTTGTGCACCGAGTCAGAAAATAGAATTCAGGGTCCTGTTTTATGGATATTCCAATCATCGTACCAATACTGGACTCCCCAAGTTGAAAACCACAATAAAAAACTTAACACAAATGCTCCATTGGAAAGATCAGTTTCCTAGTTCTTCGGTACTACCAACTACTCTGATACCACTTTTTCATGACCCATCCCCTGCGGCTGTGTTGCGACTACCCCAAGCTTGCCTTCTATAGGCCAGGGGTTGGCAACTTGCACCGAAAAGTCATATACCTAAAATGGGAAGGTATTTCCTTTGATCTTAAAAGCACACAGACCAATAACACGACAAGATATAAACCATATAGTAAACTGTAGTAGGAAGATTGTGTACTGAATGTAAATGGGCCAGAATAAAAAACCGGTTGAAAGATACAAAACAATAGAAAATAGAAATAGCTCATGAGATTGTCGACCAAGGATCCTACCTGAAGGGTATGTAAAACTCATCTCCACAGTTCCCAACGTCAATCAGTCACTTCCACGTACTGCCTAGTCCTGGATCCTATAGTCTCAATGGAGCTACTCATCTTTTGTAGAGGACACAACAAGTGGAGGGCGATGCCCTTGTATTGGTCAGTATAACAATACCTAGTAGGGAACTGTGACCCCTGAAGTTCACTCAAAATTACACAAAGGAAAACCACAAAAGAATATCACTAACACAAATCATCAAGAAAAACAATCAACTCAAACCAGTTATATAACTCCTAGTTTAGTAATTAAGATGATTAGTCTTAAGAAATATCATTTTATTCTGTTAGGATGTATCCAAAACTGATCCACAAAAGAGTTTCTCCATTGTCAATCCACACATGTTCGTATGTCGCTAATCCATGACGGACCGCTCTAAGGCTAGTTCTCGTCGAGTAGTGCACTGCTGATCCACATAGGTTCACCAGAATGTTGATCCACATAGGGTCGATATGATGTTGATCCACACATGATCGCTATAATGCTGATCCATAAAGGGTTTCTATGAAGTTGATCCATAGAGGGTCACTATGATGCTTACACGCATAGTTTCTCTATGATGTTTATACACATGGGGTTGCAGTGATGTTGATCCACACAGGGTCACTATGATGGTGATCCACACAGAGCCTCTATGATGTTGATGCACACTGGGTCGTTGTGATGTTGATCCACACTGGGTCACTATGATACTGATCCACACTGGATCGCTATGATGTTGATCCACACAACTTCACTATCATGCTGATCCACATAGGGTCTCTATAATGTAGATCCGCACAGGGTCTCTTTGATGCTTCTCTACACATGTCCACAATTCAATTTACAGCCAGCCATATGATTTCTAAAACTCAGTTCTCTTGAGTTCTGTGGTACTAATCCTCAAGAAGTAGATCATCCCTCAACTTCCCCAAAGTTCCACAAAGTAGAAACTCAAAGAACCTACATGTCGTAAGGGAACCAATGTGACAGACGGAGTGTCAATCAGACACTAAATCAGTGAGTTATATACATTTTAGTGTCGAGGGACTGGATGGATTCAGATTTGATCCAACCTGGCCATACTCCACTCTTATCTAAAACTTGGGTGGAGTATCTCAAATGTACTTTCATGTTCCAAGAATTCCAGAACCATAGACGGTTTGTCTAACGGATGTTTGGTTTTTAAGATATGTCCTTTTAAGCGTATCTGGGCCAAAAAGGGTATGGGTCCAACCCAAGTCAGACCCGGCCCGACCCGAATAGGATGGGTCGGCCCGGGTAGGCTGAGCCGCGGTGGGCTCGAATCGCTAGACCACGGACCGGACCTGCTCGCTGGTTGGTCCGGCCCATTAGCTGGCACAGCACCCAGATGGGTGGATGTGTAGGGACATTCCCCCTCCTGAATGAACCAGGGGTCCATTCAGTTTTCAACAATGCTGGCGCCACATGGTTGCGTCTCATTATCATCGAGACCCGCAGGGCGTAGGTCCATTTTGTCGTAGCTTCGAAGCCATGACCTCCTCACCATGGAGCTCGATGGTGTGCCCCCTTCATCCATCAGGGCTGACTGAGGACCGGCTACCCCTGCTGACTGACATTGCTAGATGTCATGGCTTCCCACCACGGCGCGCGACTGCGAGCCCCCTGCGGCCACTAAGGCCGGCTGATGTCGGCTAACGGTGGAACTTCCGAGGGCCACCGCGTGAGCTCCAGTGGTCTGTTTTTTCTTCTAAACATGCATACGGGCCTTCCAGGGTTATTCTGTCACTGGGTGTATTTCGGAATCATGTTTCCTTTGAGTTAAAACTTCACCCAAAAAGAACGCGAAAAAAACTGGAGTGATGGAGGTCCTGGGACTTGTTTGTTTGACCCACACCCTCCATGTTAGAATAATATAAAGTGGACAGAAATTAATTCATCAAAAATAAAATATAACCCATTAAATACTTCTTTGAGTCGTCATTATTTTCATTAATGAGAAAAAGAAACAATTCAATTGAATTTAAAACAAAACATCCCCTACCTCTGAATCAGAGGAGATGTCGCAGTTGTGGAAGAAGAATCCATGCTTGATGAAGCTACCAATTTTTGTCGATCTGAGGTCGATTCCTCCAATGTTTCCATCCAAGACTCCATTATTTGATAGTTTAAGACTCCACAACACTTCTTCCAAGGTTCCTCACTTTCATTTCAATAACCCAATCCTGATCCTCTATTAAATAGAGGGAATGGGTGATTAAAGCAACGAGAGATTAATGAGGTTAATTAATGAGTGAACCTCTTAATCCCAAAGGCGTGGTTACAAAACTAAAAATTCAATCCATTAAATATCTTGACAACTCAGCGGTCAAGCAACTAATTCAAAACTATTCGTAGAGAAAAATAAAATTACCATTTTCTATTATTTTATTATTCTTTAAAAAGTTCTCAAAACTAAATTTGTCACCTGACCTACTACGGTTGAAGTTAATCCTCCCTTAATTGAATCCATGTGTTGTGGATTCAATGGTGCCCTGATATTTTTAATCTGAGCACTGGTTCAAACGATAGAAAATTCCACCTGCACGTTTACTAAACATACCTTAAAAAAAGTTCAAATTTTCGTTCTGGGCACATCGGGCCTTGGAATTAAGCACCGTCAATTTTCACAGACTCGTAATAATCCCAAATGAGTTAAAATATATATATTGAAAGTTTTTATTTTTATATTCAAGGTTGTGCATAAGTTACTTCCATTCATTCGGCCTTAACTATCATGAATGATACAATACCACTCGATCCTACATCATTAACACTACTCCAAGACTAATCCCAGATGGATCACAGAACACTATATACTCCTCCACTTGCTCATGTCAGATCAAGATCGGTGTGGTAGTAAAATGCTTCTTCAACTCCTAGAAATCATTCTCATAGGCTCTTGACCATTCAAATATTATTGCCTTCTTGGTTAGCCCTGAAATAGGTGATACCAAATGGTAAATGTACAGGATGGACCTCCTCCAACAACAGACTAATCCCAAAAAACTGAAGATATTGTAGAAATTCTTGGTTTGTTCCTAATAAAAAATTTCCTACTATTTCTCTAGGTCCACTGACATGCCTTCATCCATGATGATGTGACGCAAGAGGTGTACCTTATCAATCCAGAATTAACACTTATATAGTTTTAAGTATATAATATTATTTCTCAACATACTCTGGATGATGTCAAGATGATTGGAATGATGTTCAAGAGTCTTTGTTTACAGAATGATTTAATCTGCAAAAAAAACCACCAACTAATCCATGTACAGGTGGAAAATTCAACTCATCAGGGCCATAAACACCATAGGAGCATTTCTAAACCCTAATGGAATCATGAAAAACATATATATTCCATCCCTGAATCTAAAAGAATCATAAGTTTTTTCATTTGGTCAAAATCTTAATGATGATACCTTGATATCAATTCAATCATGGAGAAAACACAATCTCCTCTCAACTAGTCGAGTAGATCATCAATATGTGGAAGAGGACAATGATTTATCACAATAATCTAGTTGAAAATACTATACTTAACATATGTGTGAAAGGTTATATCATCTTTTTCAAGAAACAAGACTTAATAACCCCAAGTAGATCTACTTGGATGGATAAACCCCTTATCCATCAACCCTTCCAATAGATTCTTAATCATCTATTTCTCTATGGTGCCATTATATAATGTGGGATAGAAAGAGAATTATCTCTAGGAATGAGATTAATATAAAACTTGACATCCCTTTAAGATGGTGGCTCTAGTAAATCCTCATGATAAACCTCCTAGAAAAAGTTGAATATAGTTGGAAATACATCACTCATTTCACCCCATCATCATATAACATGATAGAAACGTGGGTGGTGAGCTCCCCTAGTTGTTGATGAAATGTCCCTACATGTCCCTCCATGATAACCCATTCTCCATTTTGTACATAATTATCCCCCTTATGAGATGTAAATCTCTATCTCATGTGGTACCAATCAATATGTGCTCGGTATGATACTAACCAGTCCATACCCTAAATTAGGTCAAATACAGATATATCTAGTATGTAAATATCACATAGAAAATGATACTCTCAAACATTGAGAAAACACCCCTTTCACAAATAGGTGTTTCAATATTATACCCCAAGGGTGTATTGATCAACAAAACATTTCTCACAAACTCTACAACTAGACTAATATGGTTTATAAAATCTCATGTATGTACATTGTTTCTATCTAGCTAATCCATAACTACCCATTTGTTGTGTGTTCCTGAAAAACTGATGTAGATGTCCGAACCTAATGTAGGCCCAACACTCTATTGGGGGTCATGGGAACTATCTACTAATGTTATCCATCCTACCACACTAATGACAGATCACTCGAGTATGATCCTATGTAGAAGATACTTCCCCCAAGACACTCTATTTTCCACTTCTCTTGTCTACATTCTCATAATGATGTTTCATATTCCTTGAAGTCATAATTCATAATCTTCCGGTGCAAGAAACCTATACTTTACCTTCTATGGATATTTATCTATAATAACCATGAAGCGAGTAGAGTTCTCACAGAATTCCTCTCTAACTCCTTCACATTAAACTATCAGTGCCTTGGGTTCCACTATTAGGGGATCATTTCCAACCATATCCTCCTATTGTCCAATCTAAAAACTCTATCATGGAGGAATATCTCTACAATAACAAATATACACCTTAACACAAATTTCACAAAACTAACACATTTAACAAGAGGTATTCACATAAATTTGTAACAATTCATCATCCATTTCCCTCTATACGGTCAAAATTTAGGCATTATCACTAGCATTGACCATATTATCCTAGGCTATGGTTAACAAAGGTAAAAACATTATCATTTACCAAGTTTCACATTATATATCCATTTTCCAAATTTTTTATTGTTTCACAGCTTTCAATTTCATATAAGGCACTATTTTCAGTTAAATTTTACACATAAGGAAAAAATATCAATTTCAACAACATACCCAAAATCATCTTTTTCATGCATGCATAAAAATGATGTATGCCACAATAAATCCAGAGTGCCTATATTGATGAATGCATACTCAACTATTGTTTCATACTATCCCATGATTCAAAAATCCAGACATCTCAAAAATAATAACCACATCACAAAAAATAGTGTGTAACTCAATGTGAAATAACAATCAACTGTTACATAAATAAATCAATAACTACAACCCCCTGGGTACTTGGGTTTTACCCAAAATATGGGTTATCCACTCCCTTGAATGAGGTCATGTCCAATGCCTAACTCATCCAAGTATCATATCTACCATTACAACATATTGATACAAAATAAAAGAAAAAGAAAACTCCTATGATACCACATTTTAATGTCTTGGCCTAGGTTCCACACATTAGTTCCTTGAACTAGTCAGTGACATGGCCTCAAACATGCCTCCCCATAGTCCATAGTATTTCGACTGGTAGTGAGGGAAAAATATAAAACATGGGATACTATACCCTCTTTATTGAAGTAGCACAATATAAGAAATATAAGAATAATAACCAAATGATATAACCAATAACCACACAATCGAATATCACATGATGACTAAAATAGGAATATAATATCTAATCCAAAACATTAGATATGTAATGACAAATATGTTTCAGGTGACAAATGGAAGACCCCAACTAAATACACTAACAACTTCTATGTGGGGCTCAATACCAACTCTTGTTCCCTAATCCAAGCTCCAACTAGAATCAGCCATCTAACATAGGTCTATTTCCTTTATCCTGTCCTACAAAATTAATTTCTTTTACTGTATAGATAAGGTAGCATGATTTAGGTGTGAGTAAAACTTTGTAGGCCTTTACCAACAATGTCTAAAATAATATCTAGTCAATAATTTTGTATTTAATTTTATAAAAATTAAAATAAAGGCAATAATTTAAACAATTTCCTTATATTCAATAATTATTAGATTATCTACATAGATTTCTGGTTTCTTGAGGACACTCGAATATGAAATACACACTTTTTCCTATGCTGGAGTCTAAACCATGACACATATTTAATTCAAAAATCGTTATAACACATAGTCTTTCATTATCCACTTCATTTTAATTTAATATCATGTCTTGTTGGAACCATAGACTAATGTCATCATCTGGGGCCAAGAATGCCATGTCTACTACCCAGTGAGTATTTTGAGAAATAGTACCTCTCTCAAAAATCCTTTATTAGTCATTCACACATAAGTATTTGGGGAATAAGTTTATTTCCCACACTGGTATATCAGTCTATTACTTATGGGTATTTGGATCATCAATTCATGTCCCACACTAGTATTTAATTCAATCAGACATATATCACATATATCATATTCAACAGGGTTAATCAACATTAACCCTATTATCATATTCACATCATGGATACCATTTCAATTATCAACATAGTCATGGTTCAATACTTTAATCACATGGAATAATATAAACAATTCATCATTAAACCATTTTTCAAAATATAAATCATATTTGAATTTAACCCATAAACCTCAGGTCAACCATCGCATAATTATTATTGTAAATTAATTTATAATAACATTAGTTGACCAATTTTGAAATATGAATATCCCATCAATTCCACAATAACAATATTCCATTAATTAATTAACCAATTTATTAATCTAATTCCACCAATTATAATGGACCCAAAATTTAATAGATTTCATTATCATATAGAAATTAAATTAATTTAATTAAATATCCAATGTAATTTTACAAACAAAGAAATTGTAATTTCATAATTACATTCAAATAATTTAATCAAGATTATGTTTTTTTTAGATTTATACCACCAACCTCAAGTTTGACGAAAATTGCTCTCCCATAAAAATATCCAATTGAAGTAAAACAACCAAGATCATGATGAAGAACAAGATCTAGATCTAAAACCTTGATCCATGATCATGAAGGTATAAGTGCAAGAATATGTAGATATTTTATACATATTTGTTTTAGTTTTCCATGTTTTTAAAGATACAATACTTAAATGATTCTGGCATGGATTAAAAAGTGTGTACTGCATATTAATATATTAAAATAAAATATCTAGGCATGAAAATTATTGGTCACTATACTCACGAAATTTTAACTTCACTTTCATGTTTATTCATTCATGGGAACTTTTTGATTTAGATTTTGATTAAGGATTTTCTTTAAATCATTTATTTAATGGTTTTTATGTCCATTAAAAAACCATTTTCCATCCATATAAATATTATTTATATTATTTCAGAAATATTTCAACATATAATAAATTTATTTCTTAAATTAATTTTCAAACACATTTTAATTTTTAAAAAGATTTAAAAAAACAACCCCTTTAAAATTTTCTATATGGGTCACTTTTGACTATCATTACAAAATTATGAAATAATGGGTTTTTTAACATTAAGCGTTGAGATGCATTTTCTCGTAACTATGTAATTTATTAAGATAGATTTGGGATATGTCCTAATGAATTGACTAACTATTTTATATAAATCTATTATGATAATTTTTTAGGAATTTTTTGAGAAAAATATTTCCTCACTTATTGTTAATTATGTTCTGATGAAACTATGATCATTCTAATTGTTTTATATAGAAAAGACAAAACATAAATGTGTTTAAAAAATTATGCTATATAAAATTTATTTATGATCATTGGAGGGTATTATATAGCCCTATAATTCATTGGTTAATGAAATGTTATTAAGGGGACAGATTTTGGAATTCACATGGTAGGGTTTTCCATTTAAGGGTTGTTATAATGGATATTTTAAGGTTGAATTTATTCATAATGTCTTAAGATTCCTACTTGTATTTAATTATATTTTCATGATTTTTAATCATTTTCTTCCGAAAAGGTTAGTTTTTAATGCCTCATGGTAGTTGACTCAAATGAATTTTGTATTCTGTAATGAAAAATTATTATAAGTTGAATCATGATTTATAAATATTTTTATTGGAAAGGAAAATATTTTTCTATACACTTTTATTATGTTATAATTCACTTTTTCATATCAAATAATCACTTAGAATATTTGATTTTCAACCCCTATGTTTGACCATAGAGATAATTTGAAATCGCCCATCCTATGTATCCATTTTCCCATGTTATAAAAATGATTCTTATGTATGATATGTCTATATATTTTTCATGTAAAAATATTTTTGTGGGAGATATTGAAGACTCATTTTGGAAAAATTAAATATGGATATAATGGGAAAATAACATTTAAATAAAAACACATTGGTTTTGTAATGTACGGGGATTTTCAAAGTTATCTAAAACTTTTAACCTAGTGGATCTTGGGTATATAAGTGAATGAGTGTTTAATTTTCATAAAGTAATTATAGATGGTAAAAATTGAGTTGTATCTATTGGTATCAAAACCACTATACAATAACTTTTTTCAACAGATCTGAGAGTACGGGTTTGATAAGTGATAATAGATGTCATACTTATCTAATAAGAGTAAAAATTGCATCTTGATGGAGCTCTAACTGATGAATTGATTAAAAAAATAAATGACCATCCCCTGATTAACTAATCCCCTAATATTAAGTATGAATTGTATCAAATTGTTAAGGTTCTCACATAAGGATTCTTACTAAAATTAGGTAAAGGGGACTGTTACAAGATCCATGTTTCCCTAATATACTAGTGACATTGTATATACCACTCCATGTGGTATACATCATGGGAAATCCAACACAAAACTATATCATATGTTCCTCATTAGTATATTCAGTATCTCTATTCTAGAATTCTACTCATTCTAATGTTAATATTTGTTTGTAACATATTAACTTTATCATGTAAAATTATTAGGAATAAACTAAAAGTCATATATTGTATAGTCAATTACCATTACATTTCCTGAAATTTATTTCAATATAATAATTTATACAGCTAACAAGAAGGAATAATAAAATGGATATTTCCTTTTATATGATACACATTATATTCCTAAAACTATTTAAAAAATATCTAACAAAAATCAGCCTATGAACCATATTATCATATCATAAATGATAATATTTTAGATCAACTATATTTTTATTTTAATGTATAAGTTAATTTTGATTTGTTGCATCTATATGAAATTATTTTACATATCTATTCGAAACCCTCATAATACCCTCCCACTATAATCATCCGTAATTAATATCTATATAGTTAGAAATTTTAAATAGTGGTGATATTTCATAATAATATTCCTAATATTCAACTATATGAATATAACCAAAACTCTTTACTGCCACAACCTAAAATTTAATTATGTAAACTTTTGTTTTCTACAAAACATTTCACTATGTTTAACTTAATCATCTTTATAACCCTACTACATGACACTTTCTCCTTCAAATAATGTAACTATTTACATTATTATTTACCATATCATATTTAAATACTTCAGGATACAGAGAAATTTAATTTTATAAAACAACTAAGTATAATTATTTAAATTTATGTTTACCTTGAAATATCCTATACTCTTTGGGATATCATGTGAAAAAAAAATTAATATTAGGTTGGTACAATCCTTCATTTGTTAAAATTGAACTCATCATGTCCAAATAACATCCCACTATACTCTTTAATGAAATCTTCTTTTAAGAGTATATTTTTAACATATAGAGACTGGTTTTTGATTATCAAATATAACTTATTTCTTTTTAGTAGGAATGTTTAACAAATATATTATTATTCCATATCACATAGGATATTTTTTGTGTTTAGAGAATTTTATTTTTAACCTCATTTGCAATAAAATAATTAATATAATTTAATGAATCATAAACTATGAATATCAATAATATTCGTCATATTTTTATAAAGTATGAATTGTTAAAAATCTCTTCTCTAGAAACAAATAAGATAAACAACAAATATATTTTGAATATTCATTGAAGATTGAAGAATTAAATTATTTTATATTGAAACTCCTTTTATTTAATAATTGAAAGTAAAATTCAATCTTTATCATTTAACTATTTATTTAATTATATCCTCATAGAGTAAACTCTCCACATTACTTTTAACAAACCTTCACATAATCAAGAAAAATACTTCCCCAATGGCCAATATGTCTATAATGAAATAATTATACATCATTACTTATTCATTAATTTTGATGGAGGTGTAGAGTCTCTAAGACTTATTTTTTTTATTTCTTACCAAATCATTTACCCTTCACATTATGTACCATCATGATTAAACATGATCCTATACCACCTATGTCTTGCGTAGAAATCCATAACATGTAATGGGGATCAGATAATGGTTTATAAAGTACATTCATGTTATAATTAACAAAAAACATTCATAGCCTTTCCTAAAATGATTGGATAATGAAATATATGGCTAGTTAAAGCTTATTAGGAGAACTATACCTCTCTAAATCATTGATATACCTAATCATATTGAGCACATAAATGAGACTAAAATTTCTCCCCCTATTTTTTAAAGAAAATGTGCCATTTAAACCACATTTATTTCCTTCTTAACTTCCTCTCAATAGATCATCATCATGTTTTCAATAAAATTATTTTAATCTATAGTGTCATTCTTATTTTTTAACATAGAATACATGGTAAAATGTATGATTGTGTATATTTATAGTGATTCCTTTTGATGTTATTTCAATAAAATATGTATATTTAATAATATATTTCCTTTCTAGTTTATTAATATTCATGACTATAGATTATAAAATTTAAATATTTATATCATGTTTAAAAATATATTATATAGTCATTAGATAGAAATTATACATTTAAAATATCTATTTCTACTTAATGATATAAAATATGTTTTATTTAAAGGTAAATTATATTCCTTTCACTTGATTTCAATTTTGATCTTTCAAAAGAATAATTGAATTATTTAATATTCAATAAATCTAGAATTATGTTAATTATATGGATGTATTTGGATATTAATTATTATTATTATAAATAAATTTTTCTAATTTTTAATCAAAATACTGTTTTCATTTGATAAAAAACTTGTTTTAAATCTAAATATTTTTTTCCATATTCATTATGGTTTTATTGAAAATTTAAATTGATAAATATTATAATTTATATTTCATAAAATGGGATAAATTTTTGGTATCATCATGTTGAAATTATTATATGGTAAATTTTCATTATTTCTATTAGAAATTAAAATTTTTGGGTGAATAGTAGAAAATTTAGTTTTTATGAATACCATATCTTTTATGATATCATCTTGTCAAAAATAAGATATTGAAATTTAAGTAACTTCAAGAAAACATACTATTTTATAATAAATGAAAAATATTATATAGATATTATAAATTTATTATAAATTTGATTTTATGTTAAGATATATGTATATATATATATGAAAACAATAGTTTTTTTTTACACAGTAAATGCATAATATTAAAAAACCCAACATGATGTCATTGAGATAATATATAGTTAGTGAAAAGTGTTTTATCAATAACAAGTGACAAAAATTATGACTAATCAATGATATTGGAAAATATTAATTAATTTTATTGTTATAAAACAATTTTATTTTTCTAATACTTACCCAAAACATGTGTTAATAAAAGTCAAAATAATAAAATAAATATGATGTTGTTGTATGTATTTGAATAAAATTACACTATGCACCCTTATTTATTTTAATATTGATTAATAATAATGAATAATTATCCTATAAATTTATTTTTATTATTACATGACATCATAAGTATCCACAATTCTTATGCAATGTTGACGTAGTTCTTGGGTAAACAAGAGAAAAGTCCAAATAGGTTTTAAAATTTTAAAATTCATAATATTAGGACGAATATTGGGATAATAAAATTTTAAGGGACACAAATGATATTTTTTAATTGATATAATTTTTTCAAATCAAATTACATTGTCATCTTGATAATTTTAAAGTCAAAATATGAAAATTACCATCAAAATGACTTTAAATGCATTTTAATGATACAAATGATATATAAATTAATATAAAATTAATTTAAAAATTTTTCATACAAATTATGAATAAAAATGGTATATAATATCATACATTATCCATTAATGATCCAATTTTCATTTAAAAATTTCATTCATCATCCTCAAAGACTGAATATTTGCAAAAACACAACTAAAATTTTCCTATAAATGTGGACTCATTTTAACCTTAAAAAACACATAAAATATTTATATTTTTCCACTAATATTCTAGATTACATCTCTAAAATTTTCTTTTCAAGTCCCTAATCCCCTTGTCTGATTAAAAAACTCTCTTATGATGAATTTAATCTCATTCAAAAAGAGGAAACATAAAGATCAAGGTAAGGGTTCGTAAAACCTATTTCCCTTTTCATATTTAAGATTATTTGTCTTCAAAACCTATTAAAACTAGTATTATTTTAATTAAATTATTCCATTATCATTTTATTGTAATAATTTTGACCCATAAGTTTTGGTATAACATCCATCACTTGTCACTGAACTATTTTCAGAAGTCGTTACTACATCAAAACAGGGGTTTTTGAAAATTGAGGTATTTTATTCTTAATTCTCATATAAGTCTTTTCAATAACTAGAGTAATATTTAAAATTAACCTTAATGTGTAATATTATTTATTTAATAATTTTTTTTAATTAACTCAAATATTAATCATGTTTTCCTTTCAGATTAATTCTGTTCAAAAAATCTCACTTATTGTAGTTGTCTTACACTACCTAAGTGAATGATTGGGTTTTTTTGTAAACTTACATCTTACATGGATATTACTACTAATTAATTTTATGATTAAAAATAACAATTATATTAAATTAATTTAATTATAATTCTTATTCAATAGTAAAATATTGATCATAATAATGAAATTTAAAGTAATAAATTATACTCATTTTAAACTATTAAAAAAGAGTGACTATTAATATAATGTCCCATGTAACATTAATAATTTATCTATTAATTTATACTTCATTATGTGATTTTTTATGATATTATATGAGAATATATGTTTAATAAAAAATTTCGTACGTCTTTATAAATGCTTAAATTTTACAATTTAAAGGATAAATATATTCAAGGCGATTTATGAAATTCAATTCCATAATTGGTTCTCTATTTATTTTTCACACATGAGTTTCATTCACCTCACATGTTTTTAAATCCATTTCACAGGGCTGAAGAATAAGTAGGAAGGATTATGAAATCTTGCTTCATATATGATATTTTTTCTGGAATGAATAAATTGTGTTATTAATGGAGTTTTATATAGAGTGGAAATCCACTCGGTGGAATAAGTATATTTTTTTAGGTAAATTTATTTCCTAATTCTCAAATACTCTAAAATAAAAAGGTCATGAGATTATAAGTGACATAATATTTACTATAAATCATGTAATTATTATATAGTTAAGTCGGATTCATTACATTTGGTATTAGAGTACGGTATAGATATCATTAGTGGTTAGGATGTTATCACTTAAAGATAATTTAAGAGTTATATATGGATTTTTTTGGTTAATAAATTTGAGGGTTATCATAAATTCAAAGGCATAATTACCCTTTTTGAATATTATGGGATTGGATTTTATTTTGGGTAATTATATCTTAGGATGAATTTATTATATTTTATGAATAATATAGGATTAAGGTATATGTATAATTTCGGGTTGGTGTGTGAGTTAATGTGGTGGTAATTATGGATATTTGGGATAGATGATTGTTTTATTTTTTGAGTATAATTTAGGTTTTATAGATAATTTTGGGTGTTGAAAAGTGATTTGGGGCATTGAGAATAATGTTATCTTGAACGATATTTAGGTATTTTTACAAACATTACATGATTAATGTATATATTGAAAAAAAAATTGGGTAGTATGTAAAATTATAAATTTATGAATAATGACTGTTTTTTATTAGGGTTTCATGTCATGGTGATTTGTTTTATTTTTTGGAAAGGTTTATCAATTTCTGGGACAAAAATATAATAAGAATGATTTTTTAAGATTAATGAGGTTCATTTATTTTGATGAATAATGAGATGATTATATTTGATAATATAGGATCATTGTTTCTAAATTTTTATTATCTTGATATTTTTTAGGATTATATGTAGTGTATTTTCCTAATAAAATATAAAGTACCCTATTTTAAACTTTTGAACTTATTTTTTTCAAGATTATAATTTTAATTTTTTCACAATATAGTTCCTTTGGATTCTCTTGGGTAATTAACTTCACCAAACTTTTTGGTTTTAATTTATGGTTGAAATAAAGATATCCAAGTAAGTATAATTTATAAAACGATTATATATTTTTTATTAATAAATTTAGGAGGTAGGTGACCTTATTTTAGAAAATTATAATCCATTTTCTCATTTAATGTTTTCTAAAAATTAAAGATCTCCAAAAGAAGATGGAAGTAAGAAAATCTTGTGAAAATTTTTGTTCCCTCCTAGATAACATAATTTCCATTATTATTGAAAATTCAAACTAAAATGATTTTGAACCATTTTAAAAAATTAAAATCACCAAACAATAGTTGTATGATATTTCTAAAATAATTCCATAGCATGAAATTTCTATTTTTCATGGATTATTTATGATTAAATTTTAAAATCACAACATTTTCTTCTCTCTCAAAATTTATTTTATTAAAAATGTATTTAAATATTTTTTACATTATGAAAATAGTATCAAGAACATATATAATTTTAAGAAAATGTAGATGAGGGAGTACTTAATTCACCCTACATGTATTTAATTTTTATTCTTATTAACTTTTATTGTTTTGAATGACCTTAAATTTTAAAAAAATTATTTTTATTTTTCACTTTTTTAACTAAAATAAAGGAATTTTCAATTTTTTCAAACTATACATCCAAAATATGGCTTTAATACTCACATCATTTTTTCCATCGATATAAGATAAATTTTACCAACATCATTTAGACAAAATAAAAGTTTTAATTGGAAAATGTATTAGTATATTGCTTAAATTCATAAACACTTACCCATTAGGACCAACATAATAATAAAAATTGAGGATTCTCAAAATTGATTGAACAATTTTAATTATAGTTAGAATAAATTTTTATTTTAAAAAAATTATAATATTAATATTGGCATACTATTATTCCTAACTATATAAATTAAGTATCATAAAATAAAAAACACGGTTTCATCGTTTAAGGAGTGATATGATCAATGATTAGGAAAAAGTGGTCTTTTTTTACTTATTTTTTCAAGTAGATAAAATTGTGACGACACATATTCTTTGGGGGAAAAGTGAAAACCTATTTATTTTTAATAATTTATCTATTTTATTGTTTATTAATATTCATGAATGTTATTTTATAAATTTACATGTTTATCTCATTCCTCAGAAGATATTTTACAATAAATTAAAAACCAAATATACTTTTTAAATTATTTTGTTTAATTAATGACATAAAATATGTTTTATTCAATGGTTAAAATTATTTACATAAAATGATTTTTATTTTTATATATCCAATGATATAATTACTTGTTTGATATTATATAATTTTATATTTATATTAATTTTTTTTACTTATATCTATATTTATTGTCATGATAAATAATTTTATCAAGGTGTGAAATAAGAACATGGTTTTTCATTTGTGAAAAAATAGTATTTATTCTAAATGTGTTTTTCTTCCATGTACTATATTATTCAATTTAAAAGTTACATTTCTAAATATTAGAATTTCAATTTGTAAAAATTACTTAATATTATTTATCATCTTAGAGAAATTTTATTCATGTTAATTCTTCAAATATCTCTAAGAAGTTTACTTTATTTTGAATAGTTAAAAATTATAATTTTTACAAATAAAGTATCTTTTAGGAAATCATCTTGATATAACTAGGAAAAAAATTTATTTATATTTTGAATCTATTATTAAATAATAAAATTCTTGAAACAATATTATCAAAATATTATATAATTAATATAAATTATTTTTAATTTGATGATAAATATGAAAACATTTTTTGGTATCGATATAGATAGGGCACAACGTTGGAAAAATCGAATTAATTTCTTTAAAATTGTATCTTTAAATAGATAAGTATGTAAGCATACATAATAGAAAAAAACAATTTCTGATTAATAAATTTGATATATGTTCATGGATTGAATAGTTTTATCACAAATTAATTATCCAAACTCTCACCTTGTTCATTTAAAACATAAGAAAATTCAAAATAATAACCAAAATTTCTTTTCATGAAACTGATGGGAATGATTAAATACTATAGACAAATATAGATTATAATATTATTCTATTAATAATATATAACTATATTAGTAATTTATTATTAATATTAATCGATAAGATAATTTTCCAAAATTTTGAAATAGCATCAATGCATCGCTTGTGCAAGTAAGAGAAAAGTCAAATAAATGGAATTAAAATTTGGGAAATGGTATTATGGGGATAAATTATAGTATTTCATAATTTTTTGGGATAAAAAAGGTGTGTAATAAATTATTAAAAACATTAAATTCAAAGTATATATTTATTTATAAATTTTTTAAGATGAGTTATTAAAAAACAAAAATATGGATTCAAAATGTATTTAATGATAAAATTTTTTTATAAACTAATAATAAAAATTTAACATAAACTAGGGTAATTTGGGATTATAAAATGGCTTATTGTATCATCCATTTTCCATTTATGATCCCCTATATAATTTAAAATTTGATTCATAACCATTTATTTATTTGATATTTATGAACATGTTGATAAAAAGTGCCTATAAAATGGGACTTAGTCTATATTTCCAAAAACACATCCAATATTTGGTTATATCTCAATAATATACCCAAATCAATCTATATGTTTTACTTCCTCAGACTCTAATCCCCTTGTGTGGACAGAATCATATCCTTTAAACTCTTTAAAGTCAATAGAAATGAGGTAACTCAAATATCAAGGTAAGAGTTTCAGAAGAATATTTCTCTTTTCATAATTGTGATTCTTCATCATAAAACTATTTTAAAAATTATAGTATGTTTATTCAATGATTCCATTATCATGGTATCAGTATCTTATTGAAACTTAATTTATGATAAAACATCCATAACTTATAACAGAATTCTTTTCCGAAGTTATTATTACATTAATATATAGGTGTTTCAAAAATGATTTTATTCATTTAAATTATATTATTAATATTTTAAATAACATGATTAATATTTAAAATTAACCCTAAAATAGTATATTTTTTATAATATTTTGTTTTTAATAAATTAAAATTATTATTTTGTTTTCCCTTCTTCTAAACTTTTGAAGAACATTGTACAAAATGGTAGTTTTAGGATACCTAAGAGAATGATTATATTCTAGTAAAATTATTATTTTCAAATAAATTGATATTATTTAATTATATGATTAACAATAACATTTATATTCAAATAATTTCATGATTATGATTCATTAATAGTACAATATCAATTATAATACATAAATTAAAAATAATCAATCATACCAATTTTTAATTATAAAAAACAGTACTACTGAGTTTGAATTTCTAAATGGTAAATATTTCATAAATTATTGAACTAAATTTATTTTTAAATTATTGGGAAACAAAAACATTATAATTTTAGATATTATTAATTTGTTTAATAAGTAAATTTACCAATATATTTTCACATTAGTAATTATAGAGATTGTAAATTAAATGACATCAGAACGACCAAAATAAATGATATCAATTTGGTAAATGAATGAAATATATATATAAGTTAAATTAAATAATATTAAAGAAATTAAAATGAGATATTTTATGAAGATGGTAAATTATTAAAAAAATATTATTTATGATGGTCGATCATGTAAGAGGATTTTCAAGGTTCAATGTTACGGGGATTTTCTTTTAAAACTTTATATTAATTTTTTTGCTTCCTTCATCTCAACTTAATATTTTTTATGTTTGTATTGTTTATTTTTTGGTATAAATGTCCATATTTTTACCTAAATGATTCCATAATTTCATTTTTTTTAATGGCCTTTACTATAATTACAAAAAAATAGAATAAATCACAATCAATATTTTTTTCAAGGTTCATTAGTTATATAATTATGAAAAGGTTTTATTTTAAATATGTTATGTATGATCCCCTTTTCCCAATGACTTCATCATTTTTTTTAGAATTTTTCTCTTTAATTATTCATCATATTTCAATTTAATTTCCATTCACATTAATTCATGAATTTATTTACTTTGAAATAAATATTTATAAGAGAGTAATGTTTTTTTCATATTATTTTTATAGGTTAACAACAACTGGTTATTCATATAGGTTGAAAGGAAAGTTTTTACGATTTTTATGGTGAAATTAAATTACTTTATGATTTTTCATATTGTGGTTATTTTAAATTATATATGATGATAGGTGGTTCTTATATCAACATTAAATTCATTGGGTAGTGATTTATTCTACCAAATAAATTTGTTGGAAATATCCAAATTGGGGTTTCCTTTATAAGGGTCGTTGAATGGGTGACTGTGAATATTATATCTCAAGTAACCTTCCTGATTGATATATTGATTTTATGATATCTCACATGAATTTTTTATGAAATTAATTGAGAAAGTAAAGATTCCTTCAGGATTGAGTACTAGTATATATGAGATAAAAGATAATTATTAAAAGAAAAATCATTTTCTAGGGGTTTCAAGTATTTTAACAACATAACAAGATCTATCATTCATTTATACCCCATAATTTTTTTTGTACTCATATAGGGTTTCAAAATGTTCCCACTAGGCTAAAGGATTATTGGGAATTATTATAAAGTTTATCTATAAATGTGTGATTTTAGCATCGAATGAAGCATGCATTTATTAAAAAGTTTGGTAGAGTGAGGAAAATGTTTACTAAGTGGAAGAATTATCATTTTTTATGTTATATTTTTTATAAACTATATATAATTATAAACCTAATATCTCATGGGAAGGAAAGTGATGAAATATTTTTTAAAAAATAATATAATTATGTGGTTCTTATTTTTGTGTATTTAAACTTTTTATAGCTATATTACTCTATTTGTTGAATAACTTCCCAATTTGGTTTCATTAGATTTCATTTTTCAAATACATAGATTTTTACTTCTTGGTGTTAAACTATAATTGATTTCCAGTATAATTCATGAAATTTACTTCCATTTACTTTTTATTTTTCCAAAAAATATATTAGGTTCATGCGATATGATGATGATGACATTTATATTCAAGGGAAAAAACTTTATCAGATGAGCATCAGATTCTATTTCCAATATATAAATATTTTGATGAAACTATATTCCACTAAAATTATGACCCCTTTCCGATACATTATATCTATCATTGGGAGAAAATTTTTATTATATAATGACTTTCAATGGTTTTTTTAATAAATATACACTAAAAATATCGAGAATAAAACACTTTTATATTATCTCAGGTATGTCTCTAGGATAGATAAGTGGACAAAACCTTTTTCAATACATCATATGGATAAACCCAACTTCATTACCCCAATATCTTAATAATTTGGGTTTCCCAAAAAGTGTAACAAAATGAATATTCCAAGAACAAGGTATCTAACTCTTAAGGTCTCCTTATTGCTTTCCTTATTTATAAGAACATAATTCTTAGGCACCAAACTGTAGGTTCACTCGTAATAAATAACCAGGGTCATGAAATATTATACTTTGGAAGAAATATAAAACTCTTTATTTTAATGGGATTTAATCCAACCATATTATCTCATGTTATTCCATGTATTCATGCATCTAACGAATTAGTTTTCAATCTTATTCTCTCGACCAAAACAATGTGTTCAAACCATAATGATGTTTATGTCTTTACAAATCCCACAATTTGGGTCAATATCACAAATATAGAATCCATATATATTTATGCATATCTAAATGAAACATCTATTAAAGGTACAAGAACTCAAGTTATAAAGGGATTAGAATTATATGACATTAAAAATCTCAATATGAGTTATCCTAGAGCCACAGATTTCTAACCCCCGCATTTCAAAAATATTGAAAAGCCTTTATAAAAGTGGGAAGTCTCGTAGTTAGGGTTTGGATTAGTGGTAAGAACCCGTCAATTATACATGATAATTAGGGGTTCAAAATCCATTAGGCACAGGTACTATAGAAGTACTGTAGTGTACAGTAATAGTGGAAGCACTGTAGCAATGGCGGGCACTGTAGCGGCGGTAGGTCACTGTAGTGGCGGTAGAGTATTGTAGCAATGACGGGCACTGTAGTGGTGGAAGATCACTGTAGCGGCGGTAGAGTACTATAGCAGCGGTGGGTACTGTGCAGTACTGTAGCAGCGTGTGTACTGCAGCAGTATTATTCACAGATTGGTCTTTGAGGCAAAAAAATGGGCCTACGGGCCATGTAATGGGCTAAATTCCCACTGGGCCTTCAGGCTATGTAATGGGTCTCCCTCTACCCATTTGAAGAGGTATTTTATTTTCTTTAATAATAATTGAGTCTTCAGCCCCATCCTTTTAAAAAAAGTGGGAAGTCTCACCTAATGCACATCAAAATATGTATATATTACATAATATAGAATTAAATTTACCAAAAACGTAAAACCTGATATGTATAGATTATATTCAAATACAAAATTCAGTTAATATATCCAAATACAAAATAAATTCAAGGTTTAGGTAAAATAAATATTTTGTATCACACATAGAAATTAACTACATAGATTCCTGTATATAAATATCAAAAAACATTTTAACAATTAAACTAAATTATTCAACTTTTAAAATATAAAAAAATAAACTATGCTTAATGCAATTATTTTATATAGATTAACGAACATTTCATATATTTATGTATTATAAAAACATTTATTACCATTTATAATGAATAAAATATTTATTTTATAAATTAGTTGAACCCTAATCAGATCCATAATCATGAATATAATCATTTTATATTCATTTTACAATATTAAGTTTTTTCTGATATACGTTATGTGGCATATTATCTAAAATATATGACCTTTTATAAATTATAAACCATTTATTATTAAATTTATATTATGTTAATATTTTTCTTAAAATATATATAATATATTTTACATTATATATACATTGATCATATAAATCATAAAAATTCATTTTTATTTAGTTTGAATAATATCTCAATTAAGGCCCCTTAATTTGAATAATTAAACTGTTATGAACAATTCTAAATTTTAAAATATAAACATATTATATATTGGACATATAATTATTTTTTTAGTTTAGAAAACCATAATAGATTACCCCAAATGATTTATAAATAAAAAGTTATTTCTTTGTTCAAAAGCATGCTATATAATATCATAAAAGTTATTTGATATTAACGATTATTATGAGGTAATATTTATTAATAAATGTTTCAAAAACATTTAATTAATTAATTATAAATACATTATAAATATTTAAATTATAAATATTATATAATTAACAAAATCCCAAAATAAATTTTAATTTTAATTTATAAACAATCACTTATAATTTTTAAAAAGAATTATTATATTTTAATAAAAATAATGAAATATATTCAATTTTAATTAATTTGGATTTTATGTTGACGCATGAGAATATGTTAACCCTTAATATATTTTTAGGTTCAAATCCTACAAAATTTTGATTCACAACATTGTTTTAGTACCACACCCTAAATTACAAAATTTCACAACATAATGTCATATGAAGTTCCTCGCATTACGTTGTCTAATAGTGAAATAATAAGAAGGTGTTTTATGATGATAATTTTTTGTGGTAGTGGGGGGAGGATATTTTAAAATATAGCATATCTTATATATTGAAATCGATATTATTTTATCTATATAACATAATATCAATTTCTAGTTCATATTTAATTATTACATAGCATAACATGGGAAATCCTCTTAAGAGTATGTTAAATAAATTACGTAATGTTATGGTTCCTAGTTGTGATTAGGTTAATTCTCTATGTAATTTCCTATTATGTTCTTCAATTTAAAATATTATTTCCAAGAAATAATCACCTTGAGTCTTTGATACCACTTCTCAATTTTTAAGGTGATTATAAACATTTTATCAGTGTAAAAGAATAAATTTGACACCACAATCCCATGGTCGTAATGCATTAAATAGATAGAAATATTAAATAGTAAATTAGAAAAAAATACATACCATATATTTTATCTACATTTTATAGCCCTTCTAAAAACCTTTTAATGGGTTAGGGGATGATCACTGAAGTTCCAGACAAAAGCCTCCTCCTCTGAAGGTATCCATAGGCTAGATGGATCGCTTTGATTCTCAAAATGGGATCCCTTCCTTCTCCAATATATTATTATCATTCATGTCCCAAAGGGTGCAGATAGAAAAGGGATACAAGTGTAGTGAGTATTGGCCCTACATAATAAAACTAAAAACCTTTTTTTTACAAGTAATATAGTACTTTATAGGATCATCCCTTAACTTTTTTCTTCTAAACTCACATGTTATAATGCACGAGTTAATACCTCAGTATGTGCATAAAACATTTGAATTAATCTCACATCATGTTATATCATTTGTAACTCTCCTTCAATGGTATCCAACATTTAATAAAATAGATGTAAATGATCAATATTAGTTTCCTCTTATACATAGCCTACACCCATCTTAATTTTTATTTATGTAACATTAATATTTTGATTAATAACATGTTAATAGAAATATATAATCAAGTTATTCTAATTTTTAAATTATAAGTATCATATATTAAATCCTATTCATAAGGATATATTGGGCGGAAATGTAATCTCATGGTCATTGCCACCAAAAATGCATCGCATAAAATTTTAACAATATTTTATATACATTTCACATTATAGTTGGAGCCAACCGTAAGTGAAACATATCATAAGTGATATAAAAATTTCAACAAGCATTAATATCACCCAATTAATTAAATAAATTGAATCTCCCAAAGGGATAATCATATATAAACCTCTCAAAAAAGAATAAATGAATGGAGATAAAAAATGGGTCATAATCTCCCCTGGTCTTATCTCCAAATCTCTCCATGCAACATGCTCATCTATCAATCATTGTCCCATTTACAATACATGTGTCTCAAACCATACACTAATATATCCCTTCAAGGTTCACATATTTGGTGAGAGAAATAAACTTAGTAAAACACTAAAAATAACATCCCTAAATATATTTTTAATGTATAAGTGCATGAATAAAGTGATATATCTTCAAATAAGAACAATAATAAACCCTCTTCACATCATTTGTTTTCAAACAAGACACTCAATATGAAAATTTTCCTTTTTCAACTAGCTCTAGTATTAAACAAGACATATTACACAGAAAACAAAGGGTTTACATAGAATCTAAACATATATACATGTTCAAGAAACAAAAAAATGTTTATCATATCTATCAAACATCAAAATTATTCAAGACTATGAATTTCATGGTAGTGTGTCTCACCAAAAATAACTATAATATCTTCTATAAATGGTTGGAATAGATTTTAACCCATTATAATATTAAAATATTCTTTGGAGTTTCATATTGTGCCATATTCTAGACAAGCAATAAATATTCATAGATTACAATCCCACTTCAAAGTTTATAGTTGATTCGAATATTATCCAAAAATGATCACAATGAGAAACGAGTCGTCTTGGTTCCCCCACACCACTACATTTCCATGATAAAATAGAATAGAATCCAACACCTTAAAAATAAAAAAAAATTAAATTTTCATCACATTAAATTCTATTTTTTGGTCTATTTATGTTAATTTGGTTCTCAAACATGCTACCCATTTTTTATAATTCCAATATCCAAGGTAAAACCTACATTAAGAAATTATATGGGAATAAAACTCACCCATTGCTAAAGAAATACATTAAAAAAATATTTTTTTAATATAAAAAACCCCTTATCAAAGATAAATTTCAGGAGATCCATCACATTCATGAATTTCCCACTATCTATGGAAGCTTCGAGGCCACCTAACAAGTTCCACTAAGCCTAAACAATTAAAATAACAACTGTTATAGGTTTGAATTTCAAATATTCATAAAACATTAAATTATAAAAATGGAAATCAGAGTAAATGAAATCAAAACGTTACAAACAAGGACTTATTATGGACCTAATGATAGTTATCTTAGTCATAATGAAAAATTAAACAAACATTATCCTCATATTATGATATTCATTCATTATTTTAAAGGAACACACATCACAAAGTAATAAAAACTTATATAATGAAATAGAAATAAACATAAAATCACCTAAATCATCTTTATACGATCATTCAACCTTAATTTAATCAAATAAATTTACCATTATTAGAATAAATCTTTAATTTAGAAAACAAAACTAACAAATTAGGGATTTATAATGAGTAACCATGAATAATGAGAGAGATAAGAGATTAAGTGATTTATAGAATTAACAATATCATTTGGATATGGTCAAAAAAAAAGGGTAGATTAATTAGTATAGAATTAGAGATAATGATACCAAATTAATATAGAGATACAAGTAGAATATTATGATTGGACACTTATCTAAGAGGATAAAAAGGGGGATTTTAATCAAATTTAGAGGTAAAAACACCAAAACACCATCTACTAAAATTAATGTTTATTCTTTCCTGGTAGAAATAAATTTCACCCCCACTAAATATCCATTGGTCCACAAGGTTTTTTAATCACACCAATTATCCCTCGGGGGTAGGTTCAGAATCACATTCCAAGAAAACTATAATTTTTATGGCATCTCACCAAAAAATAGATTGAAAATATTCTCCTCAATAGATTTAAATATCCTTGTCTCCTCTCTTGATTTTTAATCATGTTCCTTATTTTCAAAGTTCCACTTACAAATGAGGATAAAATTCATGAAAGTCAAAAAGATATTTAAATAAAATATACACTTTGGAATATGTAGTTTATTATAAACTTCTTTCTATATGGAACTTCATACATAGGATGCACCACCAAGCCTATATGATAAAAGGAACTAGACACAACTCTTTTATATTAATCTACAACACTTATATACCCTCCAAGACACATCACTTTATCTATTATACACATTTTATTGGTATCATATACCCTAAAATTGTCCTTTTACCCTGATCAACTACATGCATTGGTCATTCCTTAACTAATTCATCCACCTCCCCCTAGAAATTATTGATACTGATCAAGTGGGAAGAATCTATATGATATCTCCAATGTAGAGATATGTGGATTACATCATGAATTTCACTCTATATATAAGTAAGTTTAGTTTATATATATATATTTATATATCCTCTTGAAAACTTTAAAACCACACAAATTTAGGCACCAACATAACCAGCAATTGGAACTCATGTTTCCTAATTGAGGTGACGCTCTTAAAAATATTTTGTCACCCACCAGAAACACTATAGGTTCTCATCAAAATTTTATATATAATAATTACCTATTTTGCGGGTTTATAATAACATTTAATTCAGTTTAATATTTTTAAATGTATCCTTTATGAGATTTTTCATAATAATATATGATTCTTTTATCTCTATCCAATAAAGCATAGATCAACATGACCTAACATATAGTACCTAAATATTTTCCACCAAAATATGTTACTCTTGTCTATTTTTATAGTATAACACTAAAAATTATAGAATAATATCCAAAGGACTACCAAAATCCTAGAAAAATGGTTGAACTATGTCCTCCTACACCCGAATGGAATTGAAAATTTTCCATTAGTCTAATGGATGTATTCTATTATAAATTTTATCTACATAGATAATGGTTTTTTTAATACCTACCAATAATGAAAAGTGAAACAATAATTCTAAATTTATTTAACACTACGAATCATACCAATAATTCAAACTCTGGTACACATTCATCGTATAACTCGTTAACTAACTAAGTGTCCCTGATCAGAAAGAAATGAAAATATTTAGTAAGATGTTGGAAAATAACCCATGATATGTTACATCCCTGAGGTTTACTTAGTTATCTATTCATAAAATATATTATCACATCATCCATTTTTCAACTCAATAATGTGTAACTAGAAAATAATATCAATGGTTATGTATTGATTAACCATCACTAGATAATAAGTAAGGAATTTATGATACAAACCATCTTATGAATTTATATATCATAAGACACCAATACTTCCTACATATGTTGTTATATATATTTAGCTAACAGTAGAAAAATTTTCATCAAAAGTAATGTGAATCCTTTGTTATTTCCTCATACATGATCTTGGATTCCAAAACTAAAACTTGATTGTACAAGACCTATCATCATCCTTATTCAAATCTATTAGTGGCTACCTATTATATATATTGTGGATAATAACATAACCTTTTATGTTTTATAGAAGATTTCCTTTTATCTTATGACTAATTAATGTGGAAATAATCAATATAGTGACTCCTCCCTATACTAATACTTTTCCACATATAGGTGCATCTCAATGAAGAGGTTCATAGTTACTACTCATTACTAGAATCTCAAAATAGCTCAATATATATCTTCCAACATTGTATATCATCCAATTTTTTCACATTCCATGTGGTTTAGAAATGGTAAAAAGTAAAATATTACATGTACTTGACATGTGTTCTTTTCTTAAGGATCATTTATTTCTATGGAAATTTGTACTGCATGTTTTTTTTGTCAGTATAAATCATCGACCACATTATTTACTGATAGTGTTTATAGGATAATAGAATATGCACAATAATAACCAAATCTAAATTTTCATTTGGATATTTCCATTTATGATATTAGAAACATATCCTACGTGATAACCACTCCCAGCTCAACTTATGTTGAATTATAATAGAAGTTATTAATCTTACCAAGCTATGATAAGTATATAATCACCATGTTTTACATCACAACCTTCATCTCGTGGAAGGATCTCAAATAAATATAATACCAAAAAAATTTATCCCTTTCTTTCTTAGTGCCACTATAAATGTTTCTAATCTATTGAAGTCATAAAAGAATCTCATATAGTAGCAATACAATCCTAGGAAGTTATGAATCTTGAATTAATTCATAGGATAATAAAAAGAATCTGCATTGGAAAACCTTTTCAAATCTTCTAATATATCTACATTAGATGTCACATTCCCTAAGAAATGTAAATCCATTATCTAAAACTTATACATTGAGAACATAAAAAAATTCCTATACACTCTCAGTATAACATATACATTTTCTAGATGTTGACCTAGACCCTCTGATATATGGGTGCATATGAGAATTTTTCCAATGAATTCAATCATAGAAGAATCTTTATATTGATATAATACCATATTCATAAATTATATGGAAACCTCTAGGGGTTTTTCTAATATTTATGAAATAACAACGAACACATATAATATATATCTTCGATTGAAATAATTTTACAGAGTATCATCTAACTCCAATCATAATAAATGAGATCTGAACCTCATATTGATCGAAGAGAACCATTTTTATCCCATAAATTAATTTGAAATGTCATCTATATAAGGAAGGGGATATAATTATTAATAATTAATCTATTTAGAATCCAATAATATAGAAATTATTTTAAATTAATAGCTATATTCTTAATGAACAATATAGGATCACCAAAAAGTGAAATGCTCAGGTGAATTAATCCATTCGACTTTAAGTCCAATTAATATAAAATTAACTCTCTAAGATCTATTGGGTTAATCATATATAGTGCAATTGATGTGGGTTATTCACCTAGAATAAACTTAGTGTTTAACTCAATATTTGTCATATTTGGAAAGTGAGGGAAATCATCAGTAAAGACATCATGGAAGAAGTCTATGATATGAGTAAAGACTAGTTTTCTTACCTCCTCCCCATACCTTAGAAAATTGGGTTATAATAACTAATAGAAAAGTATTATTTGATATAAAGTTTGATTATTTCAATTCATATTCCTTATAAGAATTTAAATAATCATCTATCAAGAAATAACACAAATATTGCAACTATAGTTGTCCTATTTTCTATCAAGATCAGCACTCTATGGGTGATCGATGGAACTATGATTGTATATTTCCAACTCTATCATGAATGTTTCACTTAATATGAGTCCTCCATGATTGGATAAGTTATGAAATGTGACTCAAAATTTCATGCCTATCATTTAATTTAGTGAGAATATTAAAAATCTCACTTTTTATTGCCAAATAAATCTGTATTTTATCCCACAACATAACTAAACGAATTTTCCACAATACTACTAATAGAGATACTCATAGTGTTGAGGGTAAAGTTTACCACATTAGTAAATAATGTCAGCAAAAAATTACTTAGACTAGAAGAGTTAACTTCAACACTACATTAAAATTTCAATGGCTTGTGGTATCATCATATTCAAACACATTCTCAATATAAAAAATATATACGAAGTATGAAATTTTATCCAATAAAAAATTTCCCTTGACAAGATTTATAAACACTCATGACCTATCCACAATCAATGACTTGGGAAAGAACTATTCAATGAAATGATCTTTAAAATCCTTTATGGGAAACCCCTTATTATTATCTTCATATAATAATACATCCAACTAATAATTTTTTAATCCTTGAAGTATATATGTCATAAAAATAAACCTCCTATTAGTGGTTTTCACCATCAAGTTAAAGGTAGTTTAGAGAGAATCATTCAAGAATTGATCAACATATAAACCACCCACACCAATAAGAATAGGTTGATGTTTTTCCTGAATAATTTTTGGAAAAATGATATTTGAGTATCAACATGAAGAGAAACATAATATGTAAACCACAGAACACAAATTAGACTCTATGGAATATTATCCACTATATTTTATCCAATAATAATAGGAGACGCATTCACCACAACTGATGACGTATGCTTATCCTAACCCTCTTGATTCTCACTCAATCGTATTTATGGTGGCATATAAATGAAATTACAAATGATTATCTTAAAAACATTTTCCATACTTACTGATATCAAAATTAAGGAAAATAAGTAATAGTAATCACATATTATCACTTTTTATATCTCTATCTATTCAACTTTCATAAACAACTAAGGATCCCCCTATCCCAACCTATATTCTCTTTGGGTTTCTTCAACAATACATATTTGATATACATAATCATTCATCTGGAAATATCAATACCATAAGAATCAGAAGCCCTGGTTTCAGTCGTAAATTCCACCACCAACTTATTTATAAAATGGTTTATATGTTATTATTGACACATTAAATAACTAAACTCTTTTTTATAATAATATTATCGATAACAAATAAGTATAAAAATTTCATGCGAATTCTACAAGAAAAATATGATAAAAAATGCTCCATCATGAAACCTTGAGATAATAGTAAAATAATAACCAATAAATAGCACACCATATATATGAAATTAATAAAATAATTAAAACCAATATAAAGAACAAAAATCACAAATCATGGCAACCTAAACATCCCCATAAATATTAAAAATTGGCACAATCATAGGGTCTAACTGAATTCTCGAATAGTTCACTCCATATACCATACTAAAAAAATTAAGAAAATACAAAATGAGGCTATAATACCACTATGAAATGGCTCACCCAAATTTAGTAAAATAGTACCTAAATTGAAAATTCCAGGTCACCTCAAGCACACCATCCCTAACTAGGGGAGATAAAATCTTATATCATATAAATATCAATGAATGTGGATGTAATTACATAATATCACCCACAATGAACCACAAAATGTGAAAAATATTTCTATAAATCGAACGTAAATGAAACATATCACATGAAAATTTAAAATTTAAACAAAAAATATTGTAAAATAATGAATATGTGAAAAACATAACATCCCAAATGGATAATTTAAAACAAATATAACCAAAAAGAATAAAAAAAGTTGATATAAAAATCATGGGTTTGAGTTTCTACCTAGTCTCTTCAATAACACCACCTTGGACACTTAATTAGCCATCCATTATTAGTCCCATTACCTTATCATCATCCTAGGTTGTAAATTATTCCCACCCACCAGGGTTCACATGAAATGGGTGATAAAAATACATTGTAGTCCACTAAAAATGGTTTCCCTAAATAAGTCCAAAGTAAATAAATAAATTAAAAATAGATATAGAGAAAATTAAACATAATAAAAATTAAACCTTTCAAAATCAAGTTTTAAAAAGACACCCAACCATTTAAAATACATGTTTTAGACAATTTTAATGTCTTTATAAACAAATGGCCAATAAAATAGAGTGTTGGAATAACATTTACCCATATATCAAAGATCAAGATACAAAAAAGTAAAAGTTAATATGACCATAAACTATTAAAATATATCAATCCAAATAATTTAGTCCAAGTGCACCTAACCAAAAATAAAAATAGGTTCTTATATCATGGGTTCACAAAGAATCCAACCCATTACAGAATTCATGAGTGGATGGTGCTGAAAATACCCAAACCATCAGATATCTATTTGGGTCCATAGTAAACTAATTCTACCAACATTATCCCACCTTCAATATGAAAAAGGAAGGTGGATAGCACTGAGTAGTCATACCACATAAAATGGGAGGCCATAGATTGTAAAAACAAATAATAGACACATATAAATAATGAAAAATATAACCAAAATCATCATAAATATATTTATAGAAATTATTGATCTTTATAAAACACATTCAGGAGACATAAAATAAAAGTATAGCACCATATAGGAAAATACCAAATGAACTATATATATATCAACCCTTTCAATCTGAAAGGTACAATACATTAGAAATCATGTTCTCATCACATGTACTACTAAACTGATTTCCATTTACAACGATGAGAACTATAGACCAAAATTATCAATCATACATCCCTAGACATATGTTATAATAAGAAACACCATCTCTATGTCCACCAAAACCACCTCCTAACCATGAATTTTTTTTAAAAATATGACATATGTGGGAATATAACCCATTTGTGGGTGAGTATAAACATACATAGTTGAATTTCTAAAAATCACAAGGGAAAAAAATAAAAAAGTATTTTTAAACCCAGGGTATATCATAGAAACAATGTGCAAGAAAATAAAGGATCTAGTTATGATTATCCAGCAAAAGTCACTGGGATTCAATGAATTCCCATCCATCTCAGCCTGTCCCATGAAATTATGAATATTTGAGAATTTATTGATTATAATTTTGATGCATATTCCAAAAAATATGATATGTATAGACCAACTACATAATAAATCTCCATGGTAACCTTACGCTTAGGGGGAGACAAAACCTCAAATAAGACAATCTACACAACCTTCTCACCGAAACTACCAAAAAATTATTTAAAGAGGAACCTTCTATTTACTCAAGAATGTGTCTCGATTCAGGGAGTATCAGACCATATCATTGGTCATTCCTGAAAGATCATTTTAAAAATATATTTGGGTGATAGCAACTTGTACAAGAAACTAATTTAGACAAGGTAGAATTGATTCCAACTACCAAAACTACCATGCTATGAGAAACCCCATATCCCTTCCATGGTAATGTAGTGGAGGACCTATGCCTCATCGAATGATAAGCATCAGTTGATGGACTACAGACACTAATATAAGGATCCATCACCATGAATATGTTAATTGATTAATATATTACTGACATTTTAAAGAGAGGATCCCATTACATTATTAAATAGTAGTGAATAAAAACCCTATCTATTCTTAAATTTAAAGATCATAAGCTTTTAGTAAGTGGGGTAGAATGCTAAATATGTTTCATATTTTTGGGGTTCACATGCCTTTGTAGGTTATAAATATGAATGTAGGTACTCAATTACAAGAGGGGGTGAATTGTAAGTTTAAAAACATTCGTTTTTAATGTTAAATAAAACTACATGTAACAAAGTTAAATAAGGTAAATTCACAAACCCTAAAAATTTCTATAAGAGAAACTTACTAGGTACCTGATACATGGATCTAAAAAGAAAACTTAAGGAAAGTTTACTTAAGTAAAGATTATACCTTAAATCATATAAAATCATTTTTATCAGATTACATAAAATAATAATAAATTTATAAGAATGATATAAATTCTTTCTTTATCAAAATACATCAGAAATAAACTTCAAACAAAACATGTAACAAGTATTAATTATTTTAACCCAAATAGTAGGGTATCTAAAAAACATGGATAAAGGTCCCTTTATTTATACTTTCAAGAAATTGTTTCTTACCCACACCAAGGTAAGCCCTCGATATGAATATCAGAATCTATCTTGTTATCCCAGCAAGCCCTCGATCTTTATGGTAGTTAGAACCTCTGTCCTCCTCTCTTTTGAAGTCCTTGAATTTTAAGGTAGTCAGTACCTCTGTCTTCATGTCCCCAAAATCCCTAGAACTTTAAGGTAGTCGGCACCTCTATCTTCGAATCCCCAAAAGCCCTTGATCGTACTCAGCAATAATCGGAGTGTCCCAAAGCAATATGAATAAGGTGTTCAAAACCGTACAAAGAATGAGAGTCTCTCTCTCTAGAAATCACTTCAACTGCATCCAATATCTAGAGTGATCAACATATATGAGCTCATTCAAGTGTGATCCTATTTATTGGGACAACATCAATGGTCGGATCCCTCCTCCAATGGTTATATTTATCCTTGAATCGTGGATATACCTATAGAGGTTTCACTAAAACAATGATTATTTAGAAATATATTATACGAAATCGTTTCATAACAAGTGTAAAATAAATTAAGCTGATTAACCAAACTTATTTTTTATAGTCTAAGGAATAATAGAATTCGAATTCTTAACCAAATAAAAATTCGAAGCCTATAAGACAATGATATTCAGATTCGGTTTTACAAATAATTCAGAATCTGAATTCTATATATTCCAAATTCATAATTCCAATGAATTTAGGATTTGAATTCTGAGGAATTCAGCGTCTAAATTCTGAAAAATTAAAAGTCCAAATTTTTAGGAATTCGGAGATTGTATTATGAAGAATTCGGAGTCTAAATTCGGAGGAATTCAAAGTATGAATTATGACAAAGTTGGAGTCTGAATTATGAGGAATTAAGAGTCTAAATTCATTGGAATTCAGAATCAGAATTTTAGAGAATTCAGAATCTGAATTTTAGTGAATTTAGAGTCTGAATTTCAGAAAATTTGGAATCTGAATTTTATTGAATTTGGATTCTGAATTTCAATGAATTTGGAATTTCAAATCAAAACAATCTATATCCCTGAAATTATATTATTATGAGGTTTTAAATAAGAATATGGATTTTAGACTTAGTAATAAAATGGGATTGATTTAGAGTGACTATAAAATGAAACAATTAAAACAATGGTAAGGATAAAAATACCCTAGAGAAGGGAAATTTTTATTATGAAAATAATTCTTAGGGAAAACATAATTGGTCTTAAGATAAAGTGTTTGTGATTTTCAAAACATAGAGAAATGGAAATGTCATAATGAAACCTTTTTGACAAAACAATCTCTGACTTTTTGGAAACCACAAACATCCTTATGAAAAAAATATAAGGACATATAATTTGGCTTTATGAACATAAAAGAAAAAATAATCTCCATTTACTTATGGATAATGGTGAATATGAATAACTCCCCCTTAGGATTTGAAATCCCTAAGGATCGTTTTCTTGGCTTCCTTAAAAAGATTTTTATTTTTCTTGCCAAAGAAAATATCCTTTGATAAAACTCCCCCTTAAATAGACTCCACCTTACTTCAAAAATTCTATTCTATTATTAGTATTCATTTTATCATTCCTTTATCCCCCATTGTGATTTTCAAAAATGAATAGAGAGAATGAAAAAAATGGAACCTAAAATATTAGTACTATACAACTAAACACGTGAACATCGACCAAAATTTTCATTATGATTGGAAGCAATTGTACAAGAAATATAATTCAACAGAATATCAGAGTTAAGGAAAAAATAATCCCTCTTTTTCCAATAGTATAAGCTTCTTGAAAATCTTCTTCAGATTCTTAATCTCCTTATGATCCTCTTCAAAATGTTGGAGAGGTTTATCCCAATCTTCAGTTTCCCATTCCAGAGCTTGGATATTTTCTTCCTGAGCCTTAATAATTTCTTCCTGAGTCTTCAAAATCTATATTTACTTACTGAGCTTTTCTATGAACTAGATTATGAGATCTCCTTCCATTTTCAAATTCAAAGCAACTGAATTAAATTTTCAATTCTGATCCTTGTCTTCTTTCTTCTGATCTGTTGGTTCAATATTGAGCTTCTCATTGAAAATTGTAGTATGAAATTTGATCGTGATATCTTTTATTTCAAAAATATCTTACACATTATCTTGAAAGTAATCACAGATTCTCTACTATTCAATTTTCTACTTAGACCACATAGCGATTTCCATGCATGAAATCTTGTGAGCGTCATACCCAATGTAGAAAGATTTAATATTAGCCTTAAGTCTGAAACATTTTTCTATAAGTGTGGACATATAATCTGATTTCTAATTAAATTAATGTTCAAGCATCTAACATCTCGAGTCAATACTTGTAACAAGTGGAATTGAATCAACCAATTTCTTTAGAGACTGATCTACAAAATCATGACCCATAAAAGATGATTATGAATCATATTCTCTTGTTGGTGATGATTCTTTCTCAATCTCATCATTGTTTATTTTAGAAGATCCACCAACATCTTTCTTTTCCACCTTGGAATTCTGAGGTGTATCAGCTAACATATGTTTTCCTTTATCAGATCCCAGAATGATATCAGCAGACTTTGGTGATTCATGTTCATTGTTTGATAGTTGGACTATCTAATCTTCCTCAACCTTTTCTTTTTCAGCATCTACCACCAGATCCTCTGGTTGAACCAAATTATGGTTACTGCTCTCATCATCTGATGGTTTGTTTACTTTTTCCAAACCCACTTCCTCTTTTCTAGGGGTAACATGTGTTGTGGACTTATCCTGGGAAGTCTTGATCGATACTTTCTCATAAGGAATCTCCTTATCATGATATTATTCAACATGTCTTATCATATCATCAGTATCATCACATTCTTCCACTTCTTCCACTTTTCCTTCTTGGAAAATTTCCTCCGCTTCATCAGGTTTCGGAATGACCATTTTCTTTCTAGGAGTCACTAGATGTGATTCATGTAAAATCGATTCTGGTACCTGGATTTGTTCATAGGTTCTCTCGGTGTCTCTAAGAAAAGCTTTAACTACTTTATCCTCAGACAACTTCTTCTTTTTCTACTCCTATTTTTCCTTCTTCACATACTCCTAAGCACACATACACTTCAATGATTTTTCCATAGTAGGGTCCAAGACAAAGCTAAGATCTCCTTCCTTCATATTCATTTTATCTTCCCTCCACTTAGAAACAAATTCATATGGATAAGATTTTTTCCTATTGGTTTTTGAAGGTGTAGATTGGGTTTCTTGGACTGTTGGATATTTTCCTTTTCCTTCATATTCCTTCATCTTTATCTTCTTTCCACCCTTCCGGGAAGCCCCATTTAATTCCCGCTTCTTGGTTAAGGCTTCGATATCACTTTCATACATGTAATAAAATTAATCGGACTTTCTGTTAAAGCCAACCTTCATCCTTCTCAGTGTATCATCACTTAGAAACATAAACATGAAATTTCTTGGCTTAGAACTACACAGAATTTTGAATGAATATTGAAAAAGTACTATGATCTATGAAATAATAACCAGATACATAATGATTTTGGATTTCATGGCCCCATTCTTGATATTCATAATAGTAAGTAGGACATAATTCACCATATTAATCATCATGACAATCACTAGAAAATCCATAATGTAGATATCACTCTTTTTAGGGTATCCTTATCACATTTTCTCATAATGAGAAATCCTTTAACCCATAACTCTGGAATCCAAAACTTTTTAGAGAGATGATTAATCTTCATTTTCTTAACCCCTGATAAACCATGTAAATTTATCGCCTTCTCCATATTAAAACTTCCAGAAACATCTCATTGCTTGGGGGTGCAGAAATCATCTTCACCGTCACACAGAATTCTAATTATGCATGCATCCAAGCTAAAGGAAAGGTAATAAGTTTTCCAATAACTCTTAAAAGAAAACTTATATTTTCCATATTGAAAAAAAACATACAGTATCGTCAAATTCTTCCAGCAATATTGAAAAAATCTTATTTTGTTACTTTGGTTAGGATACACACAAACTCTCCCAACCATTTAACTTGATATTCTTCGAAATAAGAGAATCATACTTAGCGAAAAACTACGAATCCATTAATCTCACTCTATAGATATTTCATTCATATATTTCCATTTATGATGAAGTTTTCTTCTACAGGGATTCTTCCATAGAAATTTGGATTATAGAATACCAGAAAATTCAGAAGGACCCTTAAGTAGAGTAGTAGAGATTCGGCACACAAGACCATGAAAACTAATGTGCAGCAACAATTGGGGGGGCCTTTATATTGGAATTGTGGTGATGTTTAGTTTCCCCTAATTTATCAATATGGTGAAAAAATATTCATAAGATCTTATGTTTGAGATGAAAGCTGAAGAAGGATTTTTGATAGGTTCCAATATTTTGGGATTTTAAGATAAAAATTCTGATTTAAGAAAAGCGAATACAAAATATTTTATTAAATCAAAATAAAAATGCCCAAAAAATTTATTATGAAAACCTAAATAAAGAAATATACCACTGGGATATCTTGAATAATTTTCAGTGATATAGAAAATTATTCTTGAAAAATTTTAAATTTCGAAAAAATTTCATGAGGAATGAAACAAAAAATTTTGATTTCCATAATTTGAAAGGAAATTTTTTTACTCCGGATTTTTGAAAGGAAAATTTTTTACTCTTGATTTTTGAATGGAAAATTTTTTATGATGAAAAAAATTGATTAACTAAGAAAATGTACTCCCCCTATAAAAATGACTTTCATAATTTACGGAGATATGTTTCAACAAAAATTTAATATGGAAGATTACATTACAGTTATCATTCCTAACTTTTTTTAATGTATTCAAATATATCGGATGGTAAAGATTTTTTGAAAATATAAGTATGTTGATCTTTCATTCTGATAAATTGAAGAATGATATCTTCTTTAAGTGTGTGATCCCTAAGAAATTAATGCCAAATATCTATGTGTTTGGCACGGGAGTGATGTGCAGGGTTTTTTTTAAGGAAATGGAACTGGTATTATCACACATTATGTTTGTTTTTGTAAAACTCAAACCATAGTTGGTGACTGTGTGTTGCATCCACAACACATGAGCATGGAACTTCTAGCTACTACATATTTAGCTTTATCAGTATAAAGTGCTATTGAGTTTTTCTTTTTCATGACTAAGAAACTGATGAATCTCCTAAGAAATTAAAAGTTCCAGATGTACCTTTCCTAATTTTATAGAAAATGAAAGAGTTACACTTTCGGAATCTAAACATTCATGGATCCAGAAATTTCAAAAAGCAAAATTTTAGGAATCTACACTTTCATAGAAAATTAAGATTTATGAAATCCTAAAGACTAGGTTTTTATTAAGAACAATTTTTCTTTCAATTTCCACCACACCAACATTTAGTAAAAAATGGGGCACCTTTTTCAACAAAATAGTTATCACTAAAAATTGATTTAGAATAGGTATGAAAAAAACAAAAAATATTCCTTAAAGGAAGAATTTGGGAATACAACTTTTCAAAATTTTCCTTACAAGAGGTAATGTTTGACAAGAATTTATTTTTGTAAAATCTTTCTGACATTAGTTTAACAACCATGTTCTTATCTTCAAAAATATCTGTTTTAGAACTAGAGTTAGCCTCTAAAACAATTTTCTCAGAAATTATATTTCCAGGATCCTTAAAATGTTTTCATTCCTTAGAATTATCTTTCTCTTGGTTTTATAAAATACTTTAAAAGTTAGATGTTTTCTTATCATGATCTTTCGAAATAACTGACACTTCTTTATTTAAAATAGATATTCCGGAATTTTCTTAATTAATATTTTTCTTGAGTTTTGAATTTTCATTCTCAAGAGGTTTAGGAAACCTATATACTTCTTCAAATGAAGGTATGCTATTATCTTATGGCGAGGAAGATTCATCATATGAAGATTCATAATAATCTTTATTAATGAAATTTTCATTTAAATACATATTGGTTAGAGATACGGAATTTTGTACTTTAGAAATTAGAAATTGATTTTAAATTTTTACTCTTTCTATAAGACTAATATTCTTCTGACTAAAATATACATAATCTAAAGATTCATATAAATAGTCACTACTACTAGAACTCTCGATGTCATTAGCTTTCGATAACTTCTTAGCCATAGACATGTAATACTCCTTTCTATTCCTTTCAGAATTATTTTCCTTCCAATCCTTTTTCTTAATCATAGGTCAATATGGCCTTATATTCCCATCACTTTTTCATTCATTATGAATAATATATATAATATTATCTACAAGAGCTTCACCATCAAGACCTTTCTCAACCATAGATTGTATGTTGTTGGCGATAGTCATAAACATTTGTTGAACCGTACATACTGGTTCTCCATAAGGAAATAGAAATCCATGATATTTTTCTATAATAATAGCTATTCTAGTTTCTATAACTTTGGACGTACCAAAATGTGTAATGTCAAGTTTCTTCCAGATACAGTTAGCAGCTTCATAAGAAGAAATTTGTCTATATATATTCTTGGTCATAGAACACAAAAAAGTATTGTGTACCTTATAATTTAGTTGATATTATTAATTTTCATCATTGGTAATGTTTTTTACATCATTTTTAGGAATTTTGTAATCCCCTGTAAGCATGAAAAAGTCATCTACTCCAGAATTAATTACAAATGTCTTATTTCGGTCTCTCAAGTACTCATAATAATTACCGTAAAAAATAAATGCTCTGGTAGGATTTAGATTTTCAATCGAACCAACATTCATTCAAACCATTCTATGATAAAATATCATTCCCAAAAATTTTTAATAGTAAAAGTATTTAAACAAAGATAAAAATATGAAACAAAACATATGAAATAAAATTTAAGAAAAAAATTTTGAACAAGGAAAAACATGGGCAAGAAAACTTATATGTGAATATATGTATTTTAGATACCTACTCTGATACCAATTGTTCGATTGAAATATGAATGTTGACGCTTAATTACAAGAGGGGGTGAATACTAAGTTTAAAAGGTTTTTTTAAATTTTAAGTAAAACTATTTTTAACAAAATTAAACAAATTAAATTCACAAACCCTAAAAAAATAAATAAGAGAAACATTCTATGTTTTGGAAATATGGTTCTAAAAAGAAAAATTAAGGAAAGTTTACTTATGTAATGATTCTACAATAAATCATATAGAATCTTTTTTATCAGAGTACATAAAATAATAGAAACATATAATAAGGTTATACTTTCTTCCTTTATCAAAATTCAGTGGAAATAAACATGAAACAAAATATGAAACAAGTATAAAATATTTTAACCCAAAGAATAGGGTATCCAAAAACCTTGGATAAAAGTTCCTTGATATATACTTTCAAGAAATTCTATCATACCCACACCAGGGTATGCCCTCAATAAAAATATCGGAATCTTTCTTTCTATCCCCGCAAGCCCTCAATCTTTAAGGTAGTCAGCACCTCTGTCTTTCTATCCATAAAATTCATTGAACATTAAGGTAGTAGGAACCTCGTTCTAACTCTCTTTGGAAGACCTCAAACATTTAGGTAGTTGGAGCCTCTATATTCATATCCCCAAAAGCACTCGATGGTACTCCGCAATATTCAGAGTCACATGAATCAATCTTAACAATATGTTCAAAACCGCACAAATCATGAGAGTATCCCTCTCTAGAAATCACTACAGTATCATGAAATCCCCATAGTGATCCACATATATGAGCTTGTTCAAATGAGCTCCTATTTATAGGAACAACATCAACGTACAACTACCTCCTCCAGTGTTCATATTTTTTCTTGAATCATGGAGGGATCTATAAATGTGTCACTCAAACAAAGGTTAGTTAGAAACAGATTGTAAGAAATCGTTTCATAACGAGTGTAAGGAAAATGATGTTTCTTAAACAAAACTATTTTTCAGAGTCTAAGGAAGAATTGAATTCAGAGTCTTAACCAAAAAAACATTCAGAGTCTATAAGACACGGATATTTGGATTCTGTTTTACAATGAACTCAGAATATGAATTCTATAGATTGCAGAGTCTGAATTCAAATGAATTAAAAATCCAAATTCTGAGGAATTCATAGTCTGAATTATAAGGTATTCGGAATCTGAAATATGACGAATTCAGAGTCTGAATTTTGACGAATTTGGAGTGAGAATTCTGAGGAATTATGAGTCGAAATTCTGAGTAATTCATAGTCAAGATTCTGAGGAATTCGGGGTCTGAATTCTGATTAATGCATAGTCTAAATTCTATGAAATTCAGAATCCAAATTTTAGTGTATTCTGAAACTGAATTTCATAGAATTTAGAGTCTTAATTTCAGATAATTTGGAATTTAAATTTCATAAAATTGGGAGTATGAATTTTAGAGAATTCGGAATTTATAAGTAGAAAACTCTATATCCAAGGAATTATAAGATTACAAGGTTTTACATAAGAATAGGTATTTTATACTTATTAATAAAATGGGTTTTATTTATAGAGATTATAAAATGAAACATTTAAAACAATAGTAAGGATAAAAAATTCCTTAGAGAAGGGAATTTTTCCTTATGAAAATAATTCTTTTGGAAAATATAATTTCCCTTAACATAAAGTGTTTGTGATGGTAAAAATATAGTGAAATAGAAAATTCAATAGGAATCCTTATTGAATCAATAGCATTGACATAAAAATAGTTCCACGGGAGATTCCAACTACAATATATCTCCAATAATCATTATTGAACCCATTCATTGTCCCTATTGATCTAAAGTTACTAATATACTCATATCCCCGCATGTATCATATCTCATTCCAAAAAGAATAAGATCATCACATAGTATCTTTAAAAATATCAGGATGTACCACAAACACATCCAAATCTATGTCATGAGAAACAAAATATAAATAAATATGAAATTTAGACTAGTACCTGGCATGTAATTTAGGCATACATGATGTGTATCCCATCTAGGGAAGTCTTATTATACACTTATTAATTACATGATGTATCCAATTCCACCAAAAAATCATTTGGACTTTGGTATATGGTGTGTGGACTCTATCTAATCACTCATCATGTGTCGCCATTTACCTAATTTTTTTAGTTCATAACTGCATGATGTGACTCTATAGACAAAGGAAATGTGGTCCATGGATATAACCATGGAAATACAATTCCTTCCATGTTATATCATGCAAGCCACACATTTTGTGTGTGAAAACTTCAAGTTATGTGGATAGGCATGTACTTGGCCACTATACATAGTGTATGAATTCATAATACACACCATGTGACATTTATAATTTACCAAAAGAGTATAAATATAACAAGAGAGTTGCATGGTGTCTGTTATTCAAAATAACATGTCACTTAGTCATTACATTGATGGTGTATTCAACCATTAACAAAACACTACACCCCATAAGATGTTCTCACCACCAATCAAGTTTTATCCTTCACTAGATACCTCATACATAGATATAGTTCTTATAAAGATATATTTTTATCCATCTATAACAAGAGATATAGTTTAAACCCATATTTATGTTGTCTATATGTAACACTCATGATATCCATTATAGTATCTCACTATTGGGAAATCATGGGATCCATAATCACCTGATGAACCACTCACACTCCATAAAAATTAACTTTTGATCCCCAAAAAATAATCTCCCTCAAAGATTTTGATCCCATGTCGAATAAGAAACTAATCTATTAAAATTATATCCAAAAAATATGGTGGTGAACATACAAAAAATGGGATAGTGAAAAAAAATAAAAATCACATGTGACAATAAGAAATATCCACTATGAAGCCCAACCACCGATCATTTCCAAAAAATTCCAAGAAAAAGATGTCGAATATACATAAACTATACATTTCAAATATAATAGAAATGAACTAGTTGAAAGGGCCATATGATTTGGGGGGAAAATCTAAAAATAATAAATCTATGCTAAATATAATAAGAGACTGAGACATGAAACTATAATAATGAAATGCCACATATAGAAATATAAATTACATCAATTGATCATTGGATGTGTGGTTCAATTCATCATCTTCATGTAATATAGACATTGTTTTTGTTTAAAATTCATTTTTATAGATCTACTGTATTATCCTTTATGCCGGGATCTAGCCCCACTCCCCACCCTTATAGTAGTATCTTTCGATGAAAAGTGTGGTTATCACAGAAAATGTGTTGTATGTGTTCTTAAATAGAGTAATTTATAAGGTTTTCTCATCCATTAATTAATTAATTAAATTATTGTTAATTATATTAAACGATACGACCACAATGGGACACCCTAAGGCCTAAAATATGAATGGATATTATATCACACCATGATTAGAACCTGATGCATGAATATGTATTATGAATTTTAATTCATTTAAGAATATTGAAATTGGTTTTAGGATACAGTTCCACGATTTTATAGCTTAAACATGTCTTGATATGTGGTATTTAATTTTCAAAGGGATGATAAGTTTCCGCACCAACCAGGAAATTTGGATGTAAATTGGAGGCATTTGGACCATGTTTTAGGGAGAACACTAATTTTGAGTCTCCCAAACTGAGCACCACTACCCCAAAGACCATGCAGAGCATGGAGCACCATGAAAACCCCCTCACACAGTCCCTGTACGGTTGTCCAAACCATGTAGACATTCCAGGAAACCATGCACGGTGTGAAGGTTTGGAGTTAGAGGCATATCCCATGGTTTATTTATGTTTTACAAACCGTATGGACCATCCTAGGTACTCGTGCACCTCCATTTCATTAGAAAAAACTTGAGCTTCATTAGCACGTGATTTAACTAATTGTGCACCTTATCCATGAAGATTTCAATTAGATAACACCTGCCTTATATATACCACTACTACCCTTATTTTGACCCATGATTTGAACCCCTATCCACCCCTAGACATGGGGTATATCCAATAAATTTAGGGGGGATATTTTTTGAGAGTATTATCATATGCAGGGGATAATATTGTGAAGAGGGGATATTGAATCTCATTCTGTGAATTTCTAGAATAATTCCCCTATAGTTTCATGATTTTTCCTTTCCTTATCATCTGTAATGAAAATTTTAGGTATTAAGATACTTTTTTCATTTATTTAACGAGTAGCTAATTCCCTTTGTGCGTTGGGGTTGTGGACAATGAATATTCATTGATAATAAATTTTATTGATCTTATTGTACTATTTCATTCTTCCTCACATATTTTCCCTTGTAATATCTATATTTATATAACTATAAACATTGTATCAGACCAAAAACAATGTTTCTAGGGATCTCTATGTAAATTATGATAAGTAAATCCCTGATCATTGGGTGCACTTTTCGTCTCTGAATGGGGTATTTCCATACAGTTCAAAAAAAACAACTTTTATAAAAATAAATAGATCTATATTAACTTAATCGGAACTCACCAGGACAAAGGAGGTTTTTTAAATTTTAATCCTAAATAGATGATTTTTTATAAATAACACAATACAATAAGAAAATCAATTTTCAATGATCTTCATAAACACCTACATCCCTAACGTATTCTTTCCGTTAACGGTGAAAATACAGTTTCTATGTTTTTTCTATTCTAAAGTAAACCCATCAAGAGTTTTAAGAGATAATAATTCAACCATATGAAAAAAAATTCACAAACCTCTATTATCAATTATAAATATATAAACCCATCATTTAATTAATTATAATTCAAGAAACATAGTGCATTTACTCTCCCTATGAATTGACCCCATACTTATGCTATACTACTTGTAAGAGTGGGTAATTCAATTAGGGGACTAAAATAAAAACTTTAGGTAGAAAAATTACAAATTACATAACTGTTGCTGATGAGGGAAATAAATGGTGTTCTATTCAATTGATTTTGTATTAATTAAGTGAAAAGAAACATTAAAAATTAATAAAAATTCATCTCTTAACCCCATTTAAATTTTTGGTTATTTTTTGTTTTTCCCTTTTATTATTGGCTTGTTGTTCTGAGTTGTGAAGAACCATAGGTTTATGAGTCGCCAAATTACCCATTCCAAAATCAATAAGTATGAAGAAATAATTTTTTGATCTTGAAATCGAATGAACATCATCATGGAAATAACAGAAACTTATGGGAGAAAGCAACCTAAATTCCCCCATGTAAAATTTGTAAGAGGATGACATGAATTCTTTTCATGGTGTTGGAAATACATTTTTATGCAATGGGAATTATAAACAACATCACACCACTAATGGTGAGCTAAATCAACACCCTCTGGACAATTTTATGGAATATGTCTCATGGATCCACTAGCGACCGCCAACTCAATTTCTGCTGGGATATGGACATCAATAGTCATAGTATTAAGTTACACCAGAAACCCTACTGTATATTCCTCAATATAAATAGCCCTATTTTTCAATTGAATAGAAGAACATACCTCAACCCCCCCCCCCCTAGAACAAATTCCGCCACAATACACCCTTATAGAATATGGGATTTCCTATATTCGTGATGTGGATACGAGTATTGTTAGGCCACTAGTTCAAGCCCATAATTTCAAGATTAAGCAATCTAATATATAGGTTATTTAAAATATGGGGTAGTTTGAGGGTTTACCAAGTGAAGACCTGAATTTTTATCTCTCTAATTTCATAGAAATAGCTGACACATTCTATTACCATAGATTGTTCGAGGATTCCATTAATATTAACATATTCCGCTTATCATTAATGGATAAATAAATGAACTGTAGAAAAGGGATATCTCTATTCTTCCTCCTTAAATGGGAGGCATTAGCTTAGGAATTTGTGTCCAGGTATTTCCCTCCCACAAATATAGTGATGTTTGGAAATAAATTCATAATTTTCTGCAGCATGATTCGAAGTCATTGTATGATTTTTTGGAGAGCTTTAAGGATATTTTGAGGAAATGACCTCATCATGGAATTCGATTGTGGATGAAAGTTGAACAATTTTATGGGGGTCTCACCCTGGACACTAAATCAATGGTGGATATTTCTTCTAGAGAGGCAATCATGAAAAAATCAACTAAGGAACTTTTTGATCCCCATGAAGACATGTCAACCAATAGATTTCAGTGGTATTCTGAGTGGGGAACTCATTAAAAGGCATTCACTACATCAATAACACTATGATTTTTTCTACCAAACTTGATGTCATGTCAAATAAAATTGATTCAATTAATCTAAAAATATTATCACAAGTTCAAGCAATGAATTATCCATTAGGAAGTGAATTTGGGGATAACCATGTCATGGGGGAATGTTTGGGATCTAGTGTCTTCCCGTAAATAAGTGAAGTAAATTATGTTTCTCATAAATGAGGGCCCAATATGTTTCCTCAATTCCAAAACCCTATATGTCATGAAAATGTGAATATAGATTGGGTAAAGCAGTAACCAAATTCAAATCCACGACCCCCAAGGGCACCTTGTTTTACAAAATAGCAATATCAAAATACTTACCCAAGACAACAACGGTGAAATTAGTATACATAGGGTACCTATCACCAGTAAGGTTATCAAAATCCTCATCTAGTGAGACCTGCACGCCTTCCACAGCCTCAAAAAGAAAATAAAAAATCGAGAAGAAATGATATCCAATTTCATTAAAATAGTTGACACAATATTTCAGAATCAAGAGACACCTCTTAGAAGCCTCGAGAATTAGATCATATAGATTTCCAATCAACATTCTTCAAGGATACTCTACACAATAACAGGTAACACTGAAGGAAACCAACATAGGGAGCTATTATATGGACATTAAGAAGTGGAAAGGAGTTATTGCAATATATACCTACCTAGAAAAGGGATGTAAAAGCTACAATCTAAAATAAATTTACTCAATATATGGATAAAAAATCTGAAGTATAGGATCCCTCCTTATTAAAATATTTTTCAAAAGGGATAGATGCTACACATGATAATGGAAAAGAGGTGGTCAACCCCTATGTACCCACCTTACCATTCCTAGAATGTATAAAGCAGGGGAAATTGCATCTGCTATTTTGGAAATTAATATTGCTTTTTAAGAAACATCATATAAACATTACCTTCACATAAGCATTAATTCAAATTCCAACCGATACAAATTTTAAAATGGAAATTCTATCAAAAAAACATAATATGGGGTTGTTTCAGTGGTGCCACTGATTTTGGGAAGACCATTTTTGGCCACTAGAAATGTGTTGATTGACATTCATCAAGGTGAATTGATTTTTAGAGTAGGGGATGAAAGTGAATCTTAAAAAATTCTCAAATCATTAAATAAAAGTTCATTTTTTGAAAATTAGGAATGTTGTGCTTCAACAATAGTTAAATATTATTTTGACTACAAGGAGTGTGACTTGGGATTTTTCTCTAGTTCCGATGAACTTTCCTTAGTAGACATTCATCCCAAGTAGAAACTAGAAGAACTGAAGATTATTACAGGCCAAAGCAGACATTATTGGCAGTGAGCAGCAGTTCTAGATATATTTGGGAGGGATATGGTAGATCCAATAGTGACTTTAGTTATCAAATCCACAAAACTTGAATTGAAACCTCTCCCATCCGATTTAAAATATGGGTACTTGGGTTCCAAGAACACATAGTCTGTAAGTCATAGTGTGTCTGTTACACAAGATCAAGAGAATAGACTTTTACAGGTTCGGAGAAGTAGAAAACAGGATATTGGTTGGAAAGTTGTTTTCCTTGAGGAAATTAGTCAAACCACCTAAACACACAAGGTGCTACTTGAGGAAGGTTCAAAGCCATCTCAGCAACTATAGTAATTTTTAAACACCCAAAAGAAGGAGGTTGTGAAGAAATAAGTGATCATGCTTTTGGATGCAGGTATTATTTATCCAATTTCTAAAATCCCATAGGTGGGTCCCTTTCAGTTAGTGCCCATAAATGTGGGATTAAAAATTATTTCCAATGAAAAAAATGAGCTGATCCCAATAGGGACAGTTATAGGATGACAGGTTTGGGTGGACTACTAAAAGAAAAAAAATGCTATATAAAATGATCACTTCCACCTTCTATTCATGGAAATCTTTTGTAATTCTTATAATGTCATGAATTATATTTATTTTTATATGGTTACTCAGGGTGTAACAAGATTTATTTTCCCCCTAAATATCATGATAAAAGCATCTTCACATTCACTTATGGAACATTTTCATTTCGTTATATGTCTTTTGGAATTTTTAATGATCATTCCACCTTCCAAAAGTTTATGTTACTGATCCTCCATGACACAGTGGAGTATATTTTGGAAGTTTGCATGGATGATTTATCTATTTATGTAATTTCATTCGACACATGTTTGGATAATTTGGAAATATTATTAGATTGGTGAGAGCACACAAATATTGTATTGAATTGGGGGAAATTCGATTTTGTAGTGTAAAATGGAATTATATAAGGCCATCAGATCTCTAAGAATGGAATTTAAGTAGATACTACAAATAATTAAGTGATATCACACTTTCCCATTCAAATTTTGTTTTGAGAAATATTGAGAATTCTTGGATATGTGGGATTTTATAAACTATTTACGCGTTATTTTTCAATGATCGGACAACCTCTGACCAAAATCCATTTAAATGATTCTATATTTAAATATAATAAAAGATTAATTACATCCTTCCAACTCTTTAATCATATTTTAGTTGAATCTACCATCATTATTTCTCCAAACTAGTATGATTAATTGGAAATTATGTGTAATGTAAGTGACTATGTTGTGGGGGAAGTTCTTTGGAAGAGGACGGATTTAATATTCCTGAAATTATACTATGAAATCCAAGACTTAAAAAAATTCCAAATCAACTACACTACCACAGAGAAGTATATTTTGGTGTTATTGTTTGCATTCGTCAAATTCCCCTCGAATATGGTGTTATTGGAGGTCTTCGTTTATACAGACCACATAGCTGTCAAATATTTTTTGAAAAGGTGGGATCGAAAATCCACGATTCATTTTTTGGGTGATTTTACTCCAAGAGTTTGAATTGGAGATTCATGAAAAGGAAGGGAGTGAAAAATTATATGGTGATCATCCCTCCCTCCTAGAATTACCACATTAGGAAAAATAAGATGACAGTGAAATTAGGGAAGACGTTCTGAACGAGTACATCATTTTAGTAGTCACCACACCTCATCCATGGTTTGAGGAATTAATAAATTATATAGTTATTGGGGTGCTCCACCCTAATATTACATTTTATAAAAGGAATCATTTTTAGTCATATGTCAAAATATATTTTTATGAACACCCACTGACCATCTGCTAATGAGGACACAGAGTTATTCTCTGCTCCATACCTAAAGATGAAGTCAATAAAAATATTGAGTTTTCTCACTCCTCGTTGGCTGGGGGGAATCATGTGATAGACCTCACCATCACTAATATTCTAAAATCCAGATTTTTCTATCCCATGATCAATAAGGATTCCCATCACTTTGTGGCATGCTGTAATAAATGAAAGTAGACTGGTAACATTTGGAAAGGAGATAAAATTATTTAACACTCCATCCTTGAGGTCTAAGTCTTCAATGTATGGGGTATTGACTTATTGGGACCCTTTCCCATATAATATAAGAATAAAAACATTCTAGTGTGTGTGAAATATGTGCCTAAATGTGTGGAAGTTACTGCCACAGTTCAAAATACTGCCAAGGTAGTCATGTCCTTTTTGTAGAAGAATGTTTTTAAAATGTCTGGTCATCCCCAGGTTATTATCAGTGATAGGGGACACATTTTTATAATTCATTAATGAGTAATGTTCAAATGTATTATGGGTTGAAATATAACATGGGGAAACATTACCATCTTAAATCCAGCGTCCAAGTAGATTTCTTCAATCGAGAACTAAAACAAATCCTAGAAACGATTGTGGTAACCTTAAGAAAAGATTGGTCCACAATGCTACATAATGACTTATAGGGGACACATTTTAACAGTGATAGGGGACACATTTTTAATAGAAACAATATTATCAGTTATAGGGGACACATTTTTACTTATGGGTCTTGAGCATAAATAATAATCGGCTGTAAAATATTTTAATTATGATTTAAAGGATGCCGATGAGGAACACAAATTTCAATTTTTTGAGCTTGATGAAATCTGAAATGAGTCATATGAAAATTACATCCATTAAAAAGGGAAGAAAAATTCAGTTCAAGACCGTATGATTTCTAGGAAATAATTCCATCCTAAAGATCATGTATTATTGTTTAACACGCAGATAATATTGTTTCTAGGAAAGTTAAAGTCTCGATGGTTGGTTCCTTTTAATGTGGTCAAAATCTTCCACTATGGTGTGCTGTAGGATTCTGGAGATGATGTTCATTCATTTAAGGTGAATGGAAACATATAATAACTTATTTCAAAATAGATTACAAGTTGTTCATGGTCACCACCATGAAACTAATGTAACAAGAGGCCTAAGTATATCGAGGTCAAGAAATTAAACGTACCACTGATCGAGAGTTAACCCAGAATTTCAACAACATTATCAAAATAATTATTTTATTTTGTGTGCTTAATGGAACATGTAAGTGTGTTTTCATTTTTTGTCTATTTTAATCATATTATTAATTCAAATTGATAGATATATTTAAAAAAATATTTTGATTATCACAAATATACTACAGAAATATACAATTATATTTTAAAAAAATTGGAATAATGTTTAGCCTTAAAATGATACATTTTGCTCAAAATGGGGAAATTCAAAAAAAAAGATGGATAGAGGAAAACACATGGTTTTCACACAGCTTAAAAACTATTTCCTTTAACCGTGTGCAATTGATCACCCAATCCAGTGGCACTCTTCACAGTTACCGCATGGTTTAGAAAACTATGTGATGAAACTACGTGGCCTTTTAAATATCCAAAATTTTAAAAACCTATAATCTTTTCCCCCATTCTAAAACCCTAAAAATCATGAAATCACCCCACACTAGCCACATATCCTCCCTCTATATCTCCATCAATCTCATCCCCTTACAACCTTCCTCTATCCACCAAATCTTCGGCCATGGTATATTCTCTTCTCTCCTCCTCTTCATATTATCCTTCTTTATTCATCTCCCTTTTATTTTCATTCCCGACGGTTTGGATGCCTCATTATTTTTATGTTTGTACATCACTCCCTGTAAGATTACCAATCCAAACCTCATGGCCTCATCAAAAAGATCTCATGCTTCAATCTCTGCCAACCCCCTTGTTCCCCACAAAAAATTAAGTAAAAAAAGGGAAATGTTTTTTATATTTTTGGTCACACTACAGTTCAATACCCATTATTTCTTCTCCAAACATAATCATGAGGATTTGGGTACTTTAGAAGAGCCGGAGTGGCTGATTGTACAAGGAAACCACACTAAGGAAAATTTTTTCACTATCCCACCTTTAAATAACTTTTATTGGAATTTTCATCCATCTTCTAGTGTTATGATAGATATGATGATTATGATCATGTATTCTTTAGTGAGGATGAAGGTGACGTAATATTCCACCTCATGAACCGTCACTTTAGCTTCCGAATGAGACAATTTTCTGTCTTCATTAGGATTTATGATCAAAATAATGTTTTGAGTGTTGATTATGTTGAGGTATTCCATGATTGAGATCCTATGGTTGTTAGAGAATTTTGGTCTACAATTTCCCAGCCATCGGATATTTACGTTCTGCAAACTTCTAAGTCATCATGCCTCCAGAACCCCATCCATTGCATATTACATCAAATCATCACCACATATTTCACACCTCAGTTTGATAACGAAGGAAATGTTAGCCTTAGATATTTTTTCATTCTTCACTCCAGGATTACCAACACTCCAGTCAACCTAGACTTAATATTCACCTAATACCTTCAACAAATGTTCTCAAAACCAAAGGGTGTCATATTTTGTGGTCCATTCATCTCTCTCTTTATGGAAACCTCGACATTGACTATAATGAGGATGCCTTCTTTAAACTCAAACTATTTCTTATATTTTAATTAAAAAAGGTTATTTTCACATGGTTGATTGAATATGATGGTATCCAGTATCGGTTTAGAGACCAACAAGTGGGAGGACCGACTAAACTCTAACCCACCCCATCCCCACCCGCTTCCACCAACCAACCTTCCCCCCAATGAAGATGACTCTCCCCTACCCACTCCTCCAACCTCTACAACACCACCACATTTCCACACCAATATGACATACCCCTACATGTAGATAACCCCATTCTTTATCCCATATATTTTCTAGATGTGGCAAAAAGACTCATATTCTATGTTTGTCTGGCATGTGGAGGACACTCAGTTCCAAATCACAGATATTATCATGCTTTATTTTCATCCATCGGGCCTCTACTTCCCCTTTCCCAGCTATCCCACTTCCCATTACATTCCTAGGGTCACCTGCTCTCATCAAGATCGTTTACATCACTCCAAGAGACCTCCTACCATGAGCCTTGACACCGATTTCTCCCCTGATCTCTCATGGGCCGTGGTAACCCATGCTCGATTTCAGCACCCATTTAGAAATTACTATAACATGTGATGTCCTTGATTCTTAACATTTAATAGTATTTTTTCTACATGGTATTATGTGGCTCTATTTGTGAACTTACATTTTCTGTGAATGTTGTTGTATTTAACATGAATGGTGTGATCGTGTTCTTATCCTTCATTTAAATTGTAGTTGTTGTGATATCATTACTTTAATCACACTATTTTTATTACCAAGCCCTTAGGTTCATTATTTATTATGTAACAGAGACACTTTTCTTCTTGGTGTTCTCTCACACACCAACTGTTGATCCCTATATGACCTTTATTGAGGGGAGTTTTTCTATTATAAATCCCATTTTAATCATTTCATATGTTTCTCCCTCCCCATTCATGTCCTTCCACTACCCACCCTTCTCCACCTTACTATGTTCATGGAAGACCATTCTCAGTTTTATGTGTGGGGGGGAGAGCCCACATATGGTACCCCATTTGGTCATTTCCATATCAATACCAATGATGAAGTTTTTTTCTTCTGGGTTTTTGAAGGATGGTTATTGGTTCCACACAAGTATATAAACAAGATAAAAATAAATTTTGGAAAAATATTTTTGGAATTCCTCATATGTGCAGATTGATAAAATCATTTTTGATATGAATAAAAATTGTAACACTTGAGGGGAAACCATTAGATAATCATTCCTAAAATCATTTGTTTAAAAATAAAAAATTTTATGGGGTGGTATAAATTAAAGAACCCTATAAAATGTAAATCAAGTTATTCCAAATGGGAAGTGATGTTTGAAAATTTTTATGCCTCTCTAGTGGTTATTATGTTGATAATTTCATGAACCTCGGACATAGTCCCTAAATTTATCATGATTAGACATGAAAAAATTTTCAAAATATTAATGCTTGCTTCTTATCCCAAAGAAACAAATTCATTATATGGAAATGCATGCCTAAATTTGTTGATGAACATTCATCATACTTCAAATGATGAACATTATTGAGTTTGTGTAACCTATAAAAGTGATTTCCCTCCATTTGGTGATAAAGAGAAGTGTGATTAACCAACCTCACTATATCATGATATGTAAATGGAGGTTTGAACATTCATAGAATGAAGAAATACAATTTCAGTTTTAAACAACAACAATTTAGGAATAAATATTGCAGGTTTTGAATTAGTCTTTCATTGTTGGATAATTTCAAATATTGGTGAGTCATGAATAAAGCATGTAGAAATTTAAAAAATAATTGATCCAAAATACATATTATTTTAGTTGATCTAACATATGAAATTTTTATCTATTTCTTTATAAACTCATGTAATATGATTATCTACGAACATATTTGAGTAAAAAATTGATCAGGTGTGGGGGAGTTTTATGCCCTAATGTTTATAAAGAATTTTAATTCATTTAATCATATTTAAATTGGTAGTCAAGATAAATTTTCATTATTTTAAATCCTAAAAAATTATTGATGGATCGTATATAATTTTCAAAGGAATGGCCATGATGTTTCAAAAACAATATGGTCATTCAGATAGAAATTGGAGGAATTTGTATATGTTTCCATGGTTCACTCCACTACTGAGTCACCCAAACCATGCACCTCTACCTAGAACACCATGAGTAGCTTGGAGCACCAAGAAAAAACCTCTCGCATGGTCTCTGCATATTTATCCAAACTATGTGCAACTTTCAAGAAACTATGTAGGGTGTGAAGGTTTGGATGTAGAGGCTTTCCACTTCGTGTACAAACCATACATACCATAACAAGTTCCTGTGAACCTCAATTTCATTGGATATAACATTGAGCACGGTTGGCACATGGTTTAACTAACTATGAACCTTAAAAGTACAAAAGTCAAAAGGCCACCATCTACCTTATATCTACCCCTCCTACCCATCATTTGACCAGGTATTTAGACATTTAACTATCCTTGGACAAAGGGGGATATCCAATTGATGCAAGGGGGACAATTTTTTGTGAGGATCTTCATCCGGATGGGTATATTTTTTTCAATGGGGGAGATTGAAACTCGGTCTAGGAATTTTTGGAGGATTTCTCTTGTGGTTTCTAGGAATTTTCCTTTCCTTATCAGATTTAATGAATATTTTAGGTATTAAGAACATGTTTTTCATCATTTATTTAATGAGTAGCTAATTCCATTTTTATGTCGTAGATATAGACAATGTAGATTCATTGATAATCAATTTTCTTATTGTGTTTGTGTTGTTTCTTTCTTCATATCATAATTTCCCCTATAATATCTTTTTTTATCTCATTGGAAACTCCAAATCAGACCAATAATAGAGTTCCAAATAATCTCTAGGGAAATTATAAAATGTAAAACCATGATAATTGGTTTAACTTTTCATCTATAAAGTGACAATTTTCATGAAGACAATAAAAATAAATTTTCAAATCAAGAAATTGATCTCTCTTAACTTTATCAAAATGCAATAAACCAAGGAAGTTCGATTACATATGAATCCAAAAGAGATGAGTTTTTATAAATATCACAACACAATAGGCAAATCGATGTTTGAAAATCTTCATAAAAACCCAATACCCTGACGCATTCTATCAATTAATCATTAAAAACTGATTTATGAGTTTTTTCTATTTTAACATAAACCATTCCAGAATTTGAAGATTTAATCATTAAAACATTAGGAAAAAAATAAAAAACCTCAAATATTGATTCTAAATTTTGAAAACCATTATTTAATTACCTATGATTCAAGAAATAGAGCACATTAATTTCCTAGTCAGATTAACCCTATACATATGCTATACTAATTTAAGAGTGGGTAATTCAATTTGGGCTATCAAATGTAACACTTCAGTTGGAACAATACCAAAACTCCTTTCTTAAACCCATTGTTCGGATTGGATTTTCAATTTGAGGAATTTTTATGAAGGAAAATAATTATTACCATGAATTAACATAGTAGAGATAAAATAAATATATTGTAATATTTATGTTTTTATTGAAGCCCTATAACTCCCACGAGTCCACGACATCTTATCCAAAGTGTAAACAATGTTCCCTAATATAAACAGAACACTAATAATATTTTTGGAGGTCATAATCCAAGATAAATTCCCAATTTACACCTTAATATGTACTGGGAATCTAAAACTCATCTTTCACTTTAAGTCTCTTTGAACTCCCAATAATTAAATAATTTCATACTAAATAAGGAAACAAATGGAGATAGTATATTGGGAATACTAAAAAAATAATATTGAAATAAATCAACCATCATCTGAATTTCCTTCATCTTCATATGTACAATCACTAGAAAAAACTTGATGTACAACAACCAAGGGTGGGGGAACCATATTTCATGAATAAATTTATTACATCAAAATCATCTCAAATAAATATCATAATTGAAACATGATTCTTCACTATTTCAGTCTTTTCAATCCTTTAAAGACAAAATTTTTCTCATTTAATGTTCTTCCTACCACATTGGATGAACATAATCCATGAACCACAAATTTTTGTCTCAAATGTTTTGTTTTAAGGTTATATCCAGTTTGAGAACTCAAATTCCCAACATGAATTAAAAGCCTTAATGGTTATCATATGATAATAACTAATCTACATAAAACTCTACTAATGATTTCCTCACAAATATTTCACACTAACACACGATTATTTTCATGGTGGACTGCACCTCTAATAGAATATCAGATCCTCTATAATTTTCTTCTACTGTGAAATGTGAACCAATTTCAATAGCTTCTGGAATAAGGGAAATGTGGTATTTCTTTCACAATATCTCTTAAAATATTCATGAGAATCACCAATTAGTATTTCATTGTTCAACATGTTCTCACTCAATATAAATGATGACTTGGTTTGTTATCATTTCCTTTCCATGAAAGATACTACCAAGAACCTCGAAAAAAAATACATACATTATCTAGATTCTCAGCATCATACCACTACTTGTTAGTATCCAAATGAATCACAATCATAATTGTATGGTCCTTACTATTTTGATGACCCAACTCACTTGGAAATAAACTCTAAGAAAACACCTTTCAAATTAATTCGATTGGTAAAAACATCCTAAGAAACAATTTTGCCATCGCCATGTAGAAAGATATTCCATGAGATGAAAACATCCACAAAGTATTTAATAAAAATGAAACACTGAGGGTTGTGATCCAATAAGGTTGTCTCTACTCAGGATATCCATCCGTATATTTAATTTTAACACCAATGGAAAACCAATATATTCTTGTGGAAGTGAACTATTTTCTCCCCAAATTTATGGAAATTCATGAGTTCCATCTCAGGAGAATATCTAGTCACACAGGACAACTAATTCACCATTACCACATTGGGCCTCTCCAACGCAAGGGATGATTGAAGGGACACCACTATTAATTGAAGATGAGAAATATCTCTATCTACATTGAACTATCCATTACACTAAAGTTTTTCTTATCTCCCTCCTCCATTATTTAGAAAAAATTACAAGGTTAGAAGGTTTAACTACCACACCACTAACACATCGTTAAGGTCTCATCACCAACCATGATTTTGATTATATAAATACTTGCCACTACCACATGTGTCAATATTTCACTCTATGAGACTTCACTATTTTTAGGAACATTTATGGTAAGACCGTGAAAAAATCATCAAACACCTAACAAGCTCATACACGATCGAATATAAGGGGGGATTCATTCCCAGTGCTCCATAAATTATAAAAGGGATTAGATTATTCCAATAAGAAACACTGGAATTCCTTTTTTCATTATTCAAGTCAATTCATGGATAGATATCTGATTTAGGGATAACCAAGGGTTTCCTTTTGGAATAATTCATGTATTCTTCCACATTAATCACAAGTTAATTCTCATCCTTTTTCATTGTGAAGAAATTCATGATTACCATATTATGGGTATATTACTACAACCTAATGGGGGTGGGATTTACTCACCATGCCTAAGGGGATCCCAGTCACTATTGGGGATGGTCCACACTTCACTTACTCAAATATATATTTCCAAGAGAAACATTTCTTATTATTCAATAAACATTAAGGTAGGTTCTAATATATTCCATTACTAATATAAACAAATATCATTATGGATATTTATCTTGAATTAGAAAGATAAACTCAATTCACAAGACAGGTTGAGTGGAATAGGTTCTCTATCAATGAAAACTATCTTACTAAAAAGGTTCCAACAATGGGTTTTATAGAAATATTTAACACCCAACTATTGTAACACCCCGAGATTTTATGAAAAATATTCTTTTTAATTTCATTAATGTCTTGTGTTGTACGCTACCCCAAAATGATCTTTCACAACACGCATCCTTGACTTGCCTTTCATTAGACCCAATCGCGACCTTCCTCGATAGCGTGTGTAGTACACAATACTGAGTTTCACTAAACAACGATATGCTATTAAAATATTATTAAAACTAGTCGTTATGAATAGTAATAACCACTTTTTGAAATTTTGTAAATTTTATTTTTCAAAATGGACTTCATTTTTGGATTCGGAATATCGAAATTCGCTTAGGGTGAAATTTTGGTAATTTTCGGATAACTTTCATATTTTGATGAATAGTGGAAACTACTAAATTTTAATTAAAAACAACTTTTTCAATAGAAATAATTAATAGTGATATATTATTAATTTCAGTGGTTTTAAATTATATTTAGAATATATTTTTACAATTTAATACAATGATGGTCATTGGATGTAATTTCACATTTAAACCAGTTATAAACAAGTTTCAATCTTTTGATAGTTATTATCTCTTAAAAACACGCTATTTGTTTTGACGACGGGAATTAATTTTTAAATAAGTTAATGCAACTGATATGTTTTGAATTTGATAAAATAGACATCAATTTTGAGTTCATAATATCAAATATAGCTTAGGCCTAATTTTTGGTATTTTTCTGAAAACATTCAATTTTTGATGAATAGTGAAACCACTAAGTGGTAGTTAAAAAAACTGAATTTTTCATAAAACTTAATTTTACCGCTTCTGTGAGTGGAATTTTTAAAAATCCGAGAGACACGGTTGATGTCAGTAAGTAAAATGTTGTTCAATGAGATGAAAATAATTTTTCGGTGAATAGTAACTTTTTACTTTTTTTTACCACGGTTAAAAGTAAATAGGGTAATTAAGGGTAGAAATGATATTATTATTACCCTAACACATGTCCTAATTCTATTGGACATGTGTAATTCTACCAAAAACAAACATAGGAATTAAATATGACCATTTAGGCCCACTTGGATTAGATTAGGACATTTATTATTAATTTATTCAAAGAAGGGTTAAAAGAGTTAAAATCAAAGTTTATTTACTAAAACATTTTTAATATGGGGTTATACATAATATAAATTCAACTATAAATATTCATTAGAAAGATAAAAGGATTTCCTGCATAATTATATTTTATTATTAATTTTTAGACATTAAATAATATAATTTATTTATGACACAACGATGATACAGTAATTATCTTATTAATTAAATATTGACATAATTGATGTTATAAATACCCAAATAAATATAATTTGAGACTTTTTATGAATTAAACTAATGTTATAGGTTAATATGACATGTTAGTATTGATTTAATTAACGTTTTTAGAACTTATCATTCTGTTATTATTTTCACAAAAATCAATTACTAAATAGTGTCAAAATTCACATAAAATAGTTTTTAAAACAAATATTATATTATTAATTGTTATTTTATTCCTAAAAATCTAAGGTTTGGCAAAATGACTTAGATAAGGTTATATATATTAATAATAAACAACTTGGGGTTCGTTTGGCTTCTTATAGTAAGTTTATTAACCTTATAGTGTAAGAACACAAGAAGACACGGTAAAAGTAAAATTATTTAACTTAATGTTAAATCTAAATGATAAGGTTAAAATAGGAACATAAACTTGTCTAAAATATATATTATGAGATTATTTCGACCCATCCCCACCTTATCTTCTAAATATATCAATTTTGAGCTATTTAAAACCGAACTTGACTTTATAATAAAATAATATTTTTAGTTATTCCAAAGGTGCCCATCTCCTCCCTTATAAAAGGGCACCTCTTCCCTCTCTTCCTCACACCACTTTGAGCCTTAAAGCTCTGCCAAACCCTGCCACTTTATCCTCTCCACTTCCCTAGAGACATCTTAGAGGTCCTGGTCTTCTTCAAAGACCAATTTTAGTTCCCTAAAAGAAGGTCTCAAAGAAGCACTTCAAAGAAGAGGTAATTTCCGTTACCGATTCTTTCACCTTTATTTATTCTTCCACTTCTTCTTCTTAGGTTGTTTCAATATGAAGTAATAACATAAGTATCACTCATATACTTATATGTTATTATAAGTATGAAACAATCCTATTTCACCATCTATCCATCCTAAGGAAAACGAAATCACCGCGTGTGCGTGCGTACGGAATACCGTCTCCACGCCGTGGTGTAATCTATTTTCCGCCACCACCTTAATTGGATGGGTATAATGGTGTAATGAGTTACTATATATGATTATTATAAAGTTATATTGATACTGGAATAGTATAAATACACTTCAACACAATTTCATGATCATGAGAACGATATCATCGCTCGTGCGTACGTACGGAATACTGTCTCCACGACGCGATGACATTCATTCTCCACTTTAACCATTCATGAATGATTATAAAGTATATATAATAAGTAATCATGAAATATATGACTTAATAATGATACTGGATTTATGTGTATATATATGAATGTCATCTACTTAATTCCGTTCAACTCAATAAGGAAACGAAAACAGCGTTCATGCGTACGTACGGACTACCGTCTCCAGGAACGGTGTGTTTCATTTCATTTATCTATCTATTATATATATATATATATATTGAATATATATGATATATAAATCATGTTTTATATTCTGGAAGTAAGTAAATCAGGATATAAGTAATAATAATGTCAAGAACAACAAGTCCAAACACCTACGACAAATGAATCGATTTTACCAAAAACACTCTTGGACATGGAATTTACAAAAGAACGGTTAAAATAAAGTCATAAGTGAACCATATATGATATAATAACAATGAGTGTGATTCGTTAATAAGTCAATGACATTATTTAAATCATTATACATGAGGTTCGGACACTTACGAAGAAAATCTGACCTAAGGTAAGGGAAATATCACAATATCATTTTTATTCGAGATTGTTTATACTTTGGCATTTACTGGGGTGTATTTTATCATCCAAATCCATGTTTCCTCAATATTTAATATTATTTCCATCCACCTACAATTGTTTAAATCCAATTTTACCATTCGGTGAGTTTTTAGTAAAGGATATGAAAGAAATCTTTTGTCGTTTTTAGTACGAGGTACTTTTTGAATTTTCCGAAAAAAGTACGAAGAATGTTTTTTTTAACTTATACGGCGTGAATGGATTTTTAAAACATTATTTCCAAGAAGCTTCCATTACAAGTTTTCAAGTTCATTTAGTTTAAAATTGTATGACATGTTAAGAAAGGAAAAAAAATTTGAAGTAGAAAGGATATTTTCCTCAAGAATGGAGTTCAAGTATTTTTTCAAAATTATTTTCCATATAAGATAATAAAGGGTTCTGTTTTATCCCTATTATTACATTGATTTGATTATGTTGTGATGGAATTATTTTTATGAATTCCTTTATCTTATATGAATTTTTTTATGATGTCATGATGTTTAAGAATCCCATTTTTATTACATGGGTTATGCAATGATATATGATTTATGATTTTGTGGCACACATAAGAATGGTATCATTATGAGATGGGTGGGACTTATATCTCCCTCCAATTCATTGGGTAAATATTTTATATCTCATGAGATAGACATGGCTGGAACGGTGGGTTATACTGGTTCAGTGAAATAGGACTGAAACAAGAGTGACTCGGTTCAGAAAGGGACTTTGTCCACTAAGATAGACTTAGCAATGAGTCTTGACTAACAAGAAATGATTCTATATGATTATGTGTGTATGACACAAAGTTTCATGTTTTAAGTTATGATTATTGTGATTACATTTCACTGCCATGATTTATCCCATGTTATGAAATTATGATCTCTTTTGCAGGTTAAGATTTCCAAAAGTTATGTTCTTATGTATACGATGTGATTGATATTTCTTTTGTTTACCCTTACTGTGCATTTGAGCTCACCCTTTTATGTTTTCTTTTCCCCAGGATATAAAGAAAGGTTTTAGGTATAAAAAAAGGAAGATCTTTATGGGAGATGTTGAAGATCTTTCACCAGGATTAGAAGATTATATTCCGAGTTTCCAAAGACACTAAACTATTAGGATCCTTGTGTGTGTGTTTTTTTTATGTACTAAGTATTCCGCAAATGTAATGTAATGTCAATGTACGTCAAGCTTCAGGTCACTACAGTTGGTATCAGAGGAAAGGTTTAGTCAACCTTTGGAAACTAGGATGTGAAAACGTTAGTGAGATCCCTAGATACATTTCTAAGGTATGTCTAGGGATGTCCCTAAGGATAAGTATACGTATAGGATATAGTCCTAGAACTATGGTAACGTTATTAGATTAAACCAAAGATGTTAGATATTGAAGTTACTCCCCATTTATTATGATTTTTTCCTCTCACACTATTCTTTTTGGGTTTTAGAAAATGGCTGGAAACAAGATGATTCACGGTAATGGAGGATATGATGGACAATGGAATGATATTCTTCATGAGAAACCAAATGAAATGGGATTTGGAAGTCCAAACATCATTATTATGCCGAATCAGCAATCTCATAATATGATCAATAAAGTAAAATTTGGTAAGTTTCCTGACTCGTCTAATAAGAGAAAGATGGAGTTTCATGATGATCATAGAGGAAAAAAAAGTTCAATTTCCCCTATGTAAATCATGTGGGAAGAGGAATCAAGGAGAATGTTTCAAAGGAACTGGAAGATGCTTTGGGTGTGGAAAAGAAGGACACAAATCCAGTAAGTGAAAAGGAAAAGGTTCAGTTAACACCAGGGATGAGGATAATGGTATTGCTACAACATCAGCAATGGTTAAATGTTTTAAATGTGGAATGTATGGGCATTATGCAAACCAATTCCCAAAGGGAAAGTCTCATGAAGAGAATCAGTATGGTCGTATGGGTATTATTTATGTGGATGATGATGAAGAGACTACAAATGATATGTGAGATGAAAGAATTGTTGAAGCTTGGTCAATGGTTTAAGAATGTAGTGGAATGATTACATGTTTATCATGTGTAATGTTGTATAAGTAATCTCATGCTACTATGGAATAAAGAGACATCTATGGATTGTTACACTGTTGTCTTTCCTTGAGTTTCGAAAGTTTATGATTAATGTTACCAGTATCCATTAAAGGTTATTCAGATATTTTTGGAATGTAGATGATATGTGCATAATGAAGGGATAAGGAGAAAATTAAATGTTTGATAGTATTCATGAGCTCATGACTGATATAAGGAGAAGGTTATATCATGGTTTGAGTATATAGAATTATTGGATTTTGGTATGTGGAAAGAGTTAACTTTTGACAGCATTCATGTTTTCACTAAGGTTTAATGGGTATTCATTTTTCAAGAGAATACATCATTAAGGTATTCACATGATTAGAATGTGACCAACACGATATATGGGGGATAAATGATGGTATTCACATGCTTGGTTGACGACATTTCAAGTAATCATTTTCTTTATACTATGAGCTTGGACCAAAGTATTTTAGATAAGCCTAAATATTGGAATGGATTATGTTAACCATAAGTTAGTATTGTTTATGGATAGAACTTTTTTTGATATTATTTTTGTGATGTTATTGTAATGTAGTTTTAGAAAAAGGACAACCTGCAGGACGGGCGACAGCCCATCGCGTTGGACAAGGCTGTGGGAATCGAACCCACAACCAAAGTGCGATTGGCCTTTATCGCCTACCACTGGCCTACAGGAAGTCCCTGGTTAGTAGAAACTATTTTTATTTTATTAAGCGGTATGATATATGAAGTATAAGTTCATTTTTGGAACCATATACGATGAACCATAAGATGGACTTATAACTTTTGCTAACCTTTTGTTTGAAAGAGATGGAATGACTCATCATTCTATCACATGATCTGCTAACACATCACGAATGAAAAATTCAACCTCATTTCTTTAAGAGATAAAGTGGATATTGTCCAAAGAACGACAAACGGTGAGACTATACCAAAATCACGAAAGTATTTCTTCTAATTCCAATTTCATCAACTTTAGGGAAATGATCTTGAAAACCAAAAATGTTGTATTAGTGCTCTTATATCTGATGAATCAGATGGTACCTTAGATCGTCACAAATTTATGACTTTGTGATTGCTAGATTTTCCATAGCCATGTTTTCTACCACTCTCCATCAGAACATGATGGTTAGATTTCTCTTCCATATCCATATTTTCACCTATGTGGAAACCCAGTGATTAGTTTATTTGGGTAACCGTTACGTTTCATACTTTTGTTTTTAAAGATTGGTTTTGGTATTACTTTTTACGATGTGGGTTTCTATTAAAGAAACTTTTGAATAGTAAACCATTTATAACCCCGACGAATTTCGAGGGCGAAATTCATTTTAAGGGGGGTAGAATGTAACACCCCGAGATTTTATGAAAAATATTCTTTTTAATTTCATTAATGTCTTGTGTTGTACGCTACACCAAAAGGAGATTTCACAACACGCATCCTTGACTTGCCTTTCATTAGATGCAATCGCGACCTTCCTCGATAGCGTGTGTAGTACGCAATACCGAGTTTCACTAAACAACGATATGCTATTAAAATATTATTAAAACTGGCCGTTATGAATAGTAATAACCACTTTTTGAAATTTTGTAAATTTTATTTTTCAAAATGGACTTCATTTTTCGATTCGGAGTATCGAAATAAGCTTAGGGTGAAATTTTGGTAATTTTCGGATAACTTTCATATTTTGATGAATAGTGGAAATTACTAAATTTTAATTAAAAACAACTTTTTCAATAGAAATAATTAATTGTGATAAATTATTAATTTTAGTGGTTTTAAAGTATATTTATAATATTTTTTTACAATTTAATACAATGATGGTCATTGGATGTAATTTCACATTTAAACCAGTTATAAACAAGTTTCAATCTTTTGATAGTTATTATCTCTTAAAAACATGCTATTTGTTTTGACGACGGGAATTAATTTTTAAATTAGTTAATTCGACTGATATGTTTTGAATTTGGTAAAATAGACATCATTTTTGAGTTCATAATATCAAATATAGCTTAGGCCTAATTTTTGGTATTTTTCTGAAAACTTTCAATTTTTGATGAATAGTGAAACCACTAAGTGGTAGTTAAAAAAACTGAATTTTTCATAAAACTTAATTTTACCGCTTCTATGAGTGGAATTTCAAAAATCCGAGAGACACGGTTGATGTCAGTATGTAAAATTCGGTTCAATGAAATGAAAATAATTTTTTGGTGAGTAGTAACTCTTTACTTTTTTTTACCACGGTTAAAAGTAAATAGGGTAATTAAAGGTAGAAATGATATTATTATTACCCTAACACATGTCCTAATTCTATTGTAATAGTGTAATTCGACCAAAAAAAACATAGGAATAAAATATGACCATTTAGGCCCACTTGGATTAGATTAGGACATTTATTATTAATTTATTTAAAGAAGGGTTAAAAGAGTTAAAATAAAAGTTTATTAACTAAAACATTTTTAATATGGGTTTATACATAAGATAAATTCGACTATAAATATTCATTAGAATGATAAAACGATTTCTTACATAATGGTATTTTAGTTGTAACTTTTAGACATTAAATAATTTAATTTATTTATGACACAACAATGATGCAGTAATTATCTTATTAATGAAATATTGACATAATTGATGTTATAAATACCCAAATAAATATAATTTGAGACTTTTTATGAATTCCATTAATTTTCTAGGTTCCTATGACATGTTAGTATTGATTTAATTAACTTTTTTCGAACGTATAATTCTGTTATGATTTTCAAAAAAATCAATTACTAAATAGTGTCAAAATTGACATAAAATAGTTTTTAAAACAAATATTATATTATTAATTGTTATTTTATTCATAAAAATATAAGGTTCGGCCAAATGACTTTTATAAGGTTATATATATTAATAATAAACAACTTGGGGTTCGGTTGGCTTCTTATAGTAAGTTTATTAACCTTATAGTGTAAGAACACAAGAAGACACGGTAAAAGTAAAATTAGTTAACTTAATGTTAAATCTAAAGGATAAGGTTAAAATATGAACCTAAACTTGTCTAAATTATATTGGATGAGATAATTTAGACCCATCCCCACCTTAGATTCGAAATATATCAATTTTCATCTATTTAAAACCGAACTTGACTTTATAATAAAATAATATTTTTAGTTATTCCAAAGGTGCCCCTCTCCTCCCTTATAAAAGGGCACCTCCTCCCTCTCTTCCTCACACCACTTTGAGCCTCCAAGCTCGGCCAAACCCTGCCACTTTCTCCTCTACACTTCCCCAGAGACATCTTAGAGGTCCTGGTATTCTTCAAAGACCAATTTTAGTTCCCTAAAAGAAGGTCTAAAATAATCACTTCAAAGAAGAGGTAATTTCTGTTACCGATTCTTTCACATTTATTTCTTCTTCCACTTCTTCTTCTTAGGTTGTTTAATTATGAAGTTATAACATCAGTATCACTCATATACAGATATGTTATTATAAGTATGAAACAATCCTATTTCACCATCAGTCCATCCTACGGAAAACGAAATCACCGCGCGTGCGTACGTACGGAATACCGTCTCCACGCCGTGGTGTAATCTATTTTCTGCCATCACCTTAATTGGATGGGTATAATGGTTTAATGAGTTAATATATATGAGTACTATAAAGTGATATTGATACTGGAATAGTATACATACACTTCATCACATGTTCACGATCATGAGAACGATATCATCGCTCGTGCGTACGTACGGAATACCGTCTCCACGACGTGATGAGATTCATTCTCCACTTTAACCATTCATGAATGATTATAAAGTATATATAATAAGTAATCATGAAATATATTACATAATAATGATACTGGATTTATGTGTATATATATGAATGTCATCTACTTAATTCCGTTCAACTCAATAAGGAATCGAAAATAGCGTTCATGCGTACGTACGGACTACCGTCTCCATGAACGGTGTGTTTCGTTTCATTTATCTATCTATTATATATATATACTGAATATATGTGATATATAAATCATGTTTTATATTCTGGAAGTAATTAAATCATGATATAAGTAATAATAATGTCAAGAACAACAAGTCCAAACACCTACGACAAATGAATCGATTTTACCCAAAACACTCTTTAACATGGAATTTACAAAAGAACGGTTAAAATAAAGTCATAAGTGAACCATGTATGATATAATAACAATGATTATGATTCTGGAATAAGTCAATGACATTATTTAAATCATTATACAGGAGGTTCGGACACTTACGAAGCAAATCGGACCTAATGTAAGGGAAATATCACAATCTCATTTTTATCCGAGATTGTTTATACTTTGGCATTTAATGGTGTGTATTTTATCATCAAAATCCATGTTTCCTCAATATTTAATAATATTTCCATCAACCTACAATTGTTTAAATGCAATTTTACCCTTTGGTGAGTTTTTAGTAAAGGATATGAAAGGTATCTTTTGTCATTTTTCGTATGAGGTACTTTTTGACGTTTCCAAAAAAAGTACGAAGAATGTTTTTTCTAACTTATACGGCATGAATGGATTTTTAAAACATTATTTCCAAGAAGCTTCCATTACAAGTTTTCAAGTTCTTTTAGTTTAAAATTGAATGACATGTTAATATAGGAAAGTGTTTTTGAAGTAGAAAGGATATTTTCCTCAAGAATGGAGTTTAAGTATTTTATCAAAATTATTTTCCATCTAAGATAATAAAGGGTTCTATTTTATCCCTATTATTACATTGATATGATTATGTTGTGATGGAATTATTTTTATTAATTCCTTTATCTTATATGAATTGTTTTATGATGTCATGATGTTTAAGAATCCCATTTTTATTACATGGGTTATGCAATGATGTATGATTTATGATTTTGTGGCACACATAAGAATAGTATCATTATGAGATGGGTGGGACCTATATCTACCTCCAATGCATTGGGTAAAGATTTTATATCTCATGAGATAGACATGGCTGGAACGGTAGGTTATATCGGTTCAGTGAAACGGGACTGAAACGAGGGTGACTCGGTTCAGAATGGGACTTTTTCCACTAAGATAGTCTTGGCAATGAGTCTTGACTAACAAGAAATGATTCTCTATGATTATGTGTGTATGCCACAAATTTTCATGTTTTAAGTTATGATTATTGTGATTACATTTCACTACCATGATTTATACCATGTTATGAAATTATGATCTCTTTTGCAGGTTATGATTTCCAAAAGTTATGTGCTTATGTATGCGATGTGATTGATATTTCTTTTGTTTACCCTTACTGAGCATTTGATCTCACCCTTTTATGTTTTATTTTCCCCAGGATATAAAGAAAGGTTTTAGGTATAAAAAATGAAGATCTTTATGGGATATTTTGAAGATCTTTCACCAGGATTAGAAGATTATATTTCGAGTTTCCAAAGACACTAAACTATTGTGATCCTTGTGTGTGTGTTTTTGTTATGTACTAAGTATTTCGCAAATGTAATGTAATGTCAATGTACGTCAAGCTTCGGGTCTCTACAACTATCTTATGAAAAATTAATATCTTCACATATTTCATCTAGTATGAGGTCATATGATGATAAGAAATAAATCATACAAAAAACAATACTTTTATGCATGGATAAAGTTCTATATCACATGTATATTCTTATAACTCTGATTATCAATGTTATGTACATGATAGGACATAACCAAGTGTTGTGATTTTTGGTGTGGGATGATGTGTCATCCATCTCAAAATATATTGATTCCACCTACTATTCTATTGAATTAATTCTTTATATGAAAAAATTACTAAAATAAGTAGGTTTCTAGTCTTAACTATATCTTCAATTCACTAATTTGTTTATCCATGGGTAGAACACCAACCTATTCTAAGATCCATGGTGCATCTCTTCCATGAATACTCAAATTTCAATACTCACCTGAGGGTCATCGGTATAGGTTGTGTTTCATGAATACAAAACCATGGATTAATAAATATTCCTCTAGTGTATCTTTATGAACCCCTGAGATCAAGTTAATACCACCAAAAAACATGTCCAAGGAACACCTCATGAGATTCACATGCCTCAAAATGAATTTGTAAATAGTCCTTCCACCCTAGGGAGTGTTGAAAATCTTTAAATAAAACTATATCATGGACAAGGGGTAAGAATACAAATAAGGTAGAGTAATTACATAATGGTTTTGATAAAAACATAACCCAATAATGGATCACTATTCTAGGTAGGTAATATGACACAATGATTACTATCAGGTAGGTGGAAGTCTTAAACTAGATTCAAACAAAAGTCACATAATCCAGCCAAACCTATGTCATGTATGAATCAGGATCTCCTCATAAACCCTTGGGGCATATATCAACTCAATGAATAAATCATATCCATATTACATGTAGTATCATCCAAATCAGCATGTAATATCATCCAATCAAAATAGGATATCCACACTCAGTGTGGTGGAAGAGTACATCAAATAATTAAGTAATATTATATCTCAATTGATACTCAAAAATAATTCCTCCTCGCCCACTAACTGGTGGCGAGACACCTACCAATTAGAATGGGATATTTTGGAAATTTCTACTACATACAAGCTGGTACTTAGTGGATGAATCCCTAAAATTGAAAGGATGAAACCATAAGGGATAAGGAATATTTAGATTTGATAACATAGTTATGATAGTAAATATCAAAAATGACTAAAATATAACATGCATAACAACTTTTTGCTTCAACAAAATGATGTCTTAGATCTCTAGGATGACTAATAAGATATTGGAGTCATGGAAAAATTATGCATCAACCACTATACATATGTTGGACTCCCTATATTGATAACTAAACTAAATACCCCCTTAACACTATTACTTAAAAATCTTAATCCATTTATCACATTAATTCTAACTCCAAATTCAATACCTAGTAATCAAATACTATTATTCCACTTTAGAACAACCCAACACATTGGGTCCATTATTGGGAGGAAGGTAAGTAGAGTGAGTCATCCCAAACCCACCCCTAATAGGAAATAGGTCGGTGACGAACACCAAGTATGCATATTTAAAATATGGGATATCATATCCAATAAAAAAATAATAGTTACATATCTCTAATGCACAATATAACCAATATCGTAATCAATGTGTACATATATATAGGAAAACTATATAAAACACATGCATGAGACATCAAATAAAATAAAAATACCATATAAGAAAATATCAATGGGACTATCCATCAAAAAAACCTCCAAATTTGATATGCATAATATTTCAAAACTCATCTCCTTGATGGGTTTATGATTGGATCAATATATAGCAACAATAGTTTCTTCCAAAAATACAAACATCCATGCTCAACTATATATCACTAATCATTTCAAGACAACATATCTGAAAAATAAATATTTACTCCACATCCAACAAGACTACATCTAAACCATGTGTTTTCCACATAGAGACAATGTGTGTGGGAACATCTCCCATGTAGGTGTGAGTATACACATACTTAGTATGAATCCAGGAAACCACTAATGAAAAAAATCTAATTATTTAGATCAAAACCTCTAGTATCAATGAGTATCTATGAGGAAGACAAGAAATTATTCAAATATTCTAAACCACTATAAGTTATTAGGTTGTAAGTAATTACCAATTAACTTAGCAAACCCCAAAAAGTTCTAAATATCATGATCAACATGGGATGATTAGAGTGCCAAAAAATCCATTATGTCAAAATTAAAAGGCATATACACATGCTACAAATCATTGAAAACCCTTTGGTACCCAAGGATACACAAAGTAATGAAGAATCATATATTCTCAACCTTCTCTTTAAAACATTCCCCATAATCCATAAATATAAAAACATTCCTCACTAAACCATTTATGTCAATCGATGGATTACTTCTCCATAACGTTTATGATTCATGAGTAACCATTTATGAAACCCAATGAGGGACTGTACCATTTCCTAGAAAATATGGGGCATAAAAAGTATTGAACCTTAAAAAAACATCCCATTTATTAAAAACCCCACGTCACTTCAATGCAACTGCAATGGGGGGCTCATGCATCACAAAATGATAATCATCAGTTGAGGGAGTGTTGACCCTAGTGGAGGATCCTTCACCATGACAGAGAATTTAAATGGGGGTAATTTGAACTATTAAGATATAGTATATCATTCCTTGTGTATATGGGGTGGGAAATATTCAACATATTTGATAAATAGTTATAGTATATTTTTCCCAGAGTAAGTGAGGTGGGGGATACCGATCCAATGTGAGGATGGGGGGACCCAATCCCTAACATAATATCACTACCATTGGAGTTTCTAGCAATTGGAACTCTCTGATGAACATGATTGATTCCGATCATCATCCTTATAGAGCTAAAAGGATAAATATATTATATCTCCTCATGTATCACCTCGAATAATAAAAAATGTCACCATTGTGTGATATATAGAATAATACATAAGATGTACGACCAACACATCCAAATATGAATCTTAATCAGTGAGATAAATAAACTAAGAAGGTTATAAAACTTTATACCATTTAATTTTGGGTTACATGATGTGTTGCATTTCTGGGGATGTATGCCCATGCATTTATTCATTATAGTCTGTATCTGAGTCCACCTACATGGAATGTAAATAGAGGTAAATTTCATGTGGACTATATAGACTCACTAGGCATGTACCACTAGCTTCATGATTAATATAGTTTGCAATGAAATGATATTCCTCCTTGGAGACATAGAGTGTGGTCTATGGATTTTATCATTATCATATAGTAATACCCAAACCATTTCATGCATTCCAAACAAGGCATATATCAAAACTGAATTGTATATGGCTAGGAGTGTACCTGACCACCCTATATGGAATGTGAATCTGTACTCCATAACATGTGAAATTTATAACATACTAAAACTATAGTTCTATAATAAGGGAGGTACATAGTGTGTGTTCTTTCCTACTACATGATGTGTCACCAATTAAAAGATCCTATATTCATCCATTATCTTGGAATCATAATGTATTCACTGTTATCACCTCCAATAAATCCAAAAATACCCTATATTCGTTGTCCTTGTACGCAGTTACTCCAAATATCTATTATCACATGATTAGGATGACAAGAATCTATTATTGAAATCGTCCTCACATCATCTAAGTGGAATCTATACTATGTCCAAGTACAAACATATCTCAACTAGTTCCTCTTCTCAGGTAAAGTGCTCTTTGAGACCCATGGCCAAATAATGTAATAACCTTTTCCAATGATCTCTATCATCATATAAAATGACCATAGTTTACGAGTTTTGGTGAATAATAATTTCTATGCCTATGAGTTTCCCCATTAAAAACCATCTACTGTGGTAGTTCTCGAACCTAAGAATAATACCTCCAAAATTGATCAATTTTCATGTAAAATTTGTCTTCACAGTTGTATGCATGGATAACCTGATAATAATCATATTTTTATATTTTTTAATAATTATAAGTATGTGGATAATTTCAATTAATCATAAAAATTCATATCAACTATCGTGAGATCAGTCAATATAAATTTCTATTTTACCTTCATTTATGCAATGTGTGATGCGCACACTAGATAAAAAAATATTGTTCGACCTTTATTTTTTCAACTCAAGGGGACTCATCATAGAATTTTTTTAGAGGATTTTAAAATATAATATAAATGTTGGATAAGAAGGGTGGAAGTTAGTATCCCAATAAAGATAGAAATTACTTTTCCTCCATCATGACAGAAAAATTTCTCTTGGATTTGGGCTTATCTAGCTATAATTACACAAGATCAAATAACTATAAGGGGAGTAAATTCACTTGGCACCGACATGATATTTTATTTTCCAATATTTATCTCTCCTCTAAATTCCATATTGTGAGTGTCACCCAACCAGTCCAATTCTTATTGGATCACCCCCATACTTGTTAGCTTGAATCCTGATAATCCTGAAAGAGGAATATTCTTCTTCTCTAGTAGGTGGATCTCCGAACATGATTATCATATTGTGGATCGCACATCATGGAGTAAGATAATTGGATTCCAATCATGGGTTGTCATATATTATAATCACATACATCTAAAAGGATACCTACAATCATGGGTCTAAATTAAACCCTCTAGATTCCATGGTTTGGACTCAATTAAGTTATAGATCAAGCAAGTGGAATCCAGACTTAAGGACAGTAGGAATGAAAAAATTGTTTTCATATCATGTATGAAAAAAACTTACTAGTGATAATTTTTCATCATCAATGTAGAATTACCCATAAAAATTAAAAATCTATGTGGATGAAGGAAATGGATTGGAACACAGTATATTTTCAAACATTCCTAAGGGAAAAGATTCATTGAATCTCTCCAAACATCCTCATGAAATATGGAACAATCACTAATGATCCATAGGTGGTGGGTGGTATATCTAGTACTCACTTTAAATAAATTCTCATTTATCCTAACCCATGTATATAGAATAGGTATCTAATAGTCTAGGAAGATTATTTTTATTCAATTTTATATGTGTTCTATGATCCTGACAAACATTTTTTCAAAATTATCCTTGAAGAAAGAAGATATGTGGGAGACAGTTATATCTCTCAATGAGGACATCTCTCCTAGACATGAAAGATTATCTAGCTCTATTTATAGGGCATCTATGGAGTTTTTTAAGATGGATATGGTCGATATAATTCAGGACATCTTCCTAGGGGTGACCTTCCGTGAGTGGCTTGTGAAACTACCCTTATTACCATTCCAAAGTTGATGAACTCATCCTCTCTCAAAGATTATAGACCCATCAGCATGTATAACTTCCTAAAAAATCTTTTCTAGTCTTATTAATAGGAGGCCCTTGGTTCACCTCTTTGGTGTGGTTTCTAAGGAGCAGAATGGATTTTCAAGGGGTAGGTCTACTCAATAATCCATTAGAAAAATAAAATATATGAGAAGTGATATTGATAAAAAGAATGATGGATCTAATTTGTTATCAAAATAGATCTAGACAAGGGGTATGATAGATTAGAGTAGGTATTTATCATTAGATTTATGAATTTTATAGGATTCTTGGTCATGGTGGTTGATTTATTTTTTAGATGTTACATCTCCCCTTGGATTGATATTTATTTTATGGATAATAATTGTTTTTTCTTTATTTTAGATCTATAAAGAAGAAATGGAGACCCTCTATCTTCTAGTGTGTTCATTCTAGTCCAGGATTCTCATAGTTGGTCCCTTCCTGTGGGTATTACCAATTTTCTATCCGTCCCTTTCTTTGCTAAATTCATGTTAATGAAATTAGTCATATTATCATTATAAATTACAAGTTATTATTCTCCAATAGTTATATTAGATTCATTAAAGACTTCAGAAAATTTATGGAAAATTATAAAAAGGGACTGGGAAGCACATCAGCTATTCAAAACTATGTGTGTACATTTTAAATTATTTCTCTATTAGTAGGCCGAAAAGAGTTGAGAACCTTCTTGGAATTCACATGAGAAAATTTTCCATGAATTACTTGGGATATCCCATTTGATATATATTATATTGTATTAATTATTATAATGGATTGGTAAAGAAAATTACTAGTCAGTTTTATAACTGTAAAATCAATTTTACTTCTTTTTGTGATAGGATCATCCTTATCAAATCTATTCCCACTTCCATCCCAATAATTATTTTGTAAGTTCTGATGTTTCCAAAAAACATTGTTGTGGAAAATTTATAATATTATGTTGTCCTTCGTATGTTATATTCATGGGGAATTATGTTGTCATTGGGATTCATGGTGAATATTGGTAAATCCAGCTGATGTAAGAGGAATCAATCATAGGAGCATAGTGGTGTTCATGAAAAATTTGCAAGAAAAGTTGGACTATGAGGTTTTGGAAGGTTGTTCACTCTTGGGGAAACATTTCATGAGTAATTAAGGGAAGTATATAGGTTATATAAAGTTTCAACCATTGTGATTATCACATATGCTCATTGGGTATATTTTAGTTTTGCATCATCATTTCAAGTGGATAGTGGTATGTGGGGAGATTAGTTTTTGGAACCATAATTGGTCAGGTGAGTCCCTTGGAGTTTTTGTTTTCCCTACAACAGATATCTCATTTCTCAATATAGCACGTACCCCCTTTTATCTAAGAAATTATGAACCCATGGTTGAATGAAATATTTAGCAGTATCATCATTTCATCTGATCGTAAAAACCTCATCACCATGGGTTTAGAGATGAGTTGTATCTCAACCAAAGTGTACAGAATTATTATATATGAAAACAATGAGCATGATTAAAAGGGTAATTACATCTGGTGAGAACATATTCCTATTAAATTTAACATACTTATTTGGATGATTTTTATTCATGAAATATCGACAGAAGTGGAGATTAAACGGAAGGGATTCTAACATGTGTCTAAATTCTTGGTCATGTTGGAACTCAAAAAAATAAATTTCAGATCACTCGTTTCTTTTGAAGGGGAATGGTTCATGGATAGGTGGATAGATTATTGTGACCTCAGAAGTATCAAACTCTAGCTCAACTTCATTAATGACTTTCTTCAGTCCTTTTTTAAGGGTTGGGTAGGAATCCATAAGAGAATAAGGTGAGGACAATTATTTTATAAATGTGTTTATGGACCATTTAGAATACCAGAAATAGGGTTTTCCATTGTTTATCTCCTAGATCATACCTGGCCAAAAATTAGTGGGATTCACTCATAATGGTGGATTTGGAAATTCTTGTGAAAAAGTGGTTTCAATCCCCCACCTTGAAAATGATCATGGAAAGTAGGAGGACTTCTTCTCTAGTCAAAATTAACAACATATAGGGATGTTGGATCTTCCAAAATCCTCCTACAAATGGACTCAAACTCAAAATCAATTGCTATTTTTTTCTTCCCTCATTCACAGGGGAGGTTTTTCTTGAAACAACAATGTTTTTGTGGTGGAGGAATTTAGAATCTTCTACATCCCATGTTCTGATTCTCTCCACGCACAGGACTACGCCATTCAACATGGGGTCATCATTTTTTTACCTCAATATTACACTAGCTAATAATGAAGTGTACTATACTATTATCCTCAAATATCTCCAAGACAAGAGTATCTCACCCTATTCCATTGATTTCCAAATTGGAAGATAATAATTCTCATTACCAACAAAGTGAATTTTCTACATACATGGCATCAAGGTAACAAAGTCACATGCTTTCTCGCTTTTATTGGCAATTAAAATAATCCATTTATGATATATATTCTACTTTCTTCTCCACCCCCCTTGAGTTTGGGGATCTAGTCTGAGTTGATTCCCTTAGATTTCATTACTTTAGACTACCTTGATCCCAATGGGATCTAACTTTCATTAATACAAATTTTATTAACTTTAGATGGATGGATAGGACACCCAAAAATCTATTTTGGCTCATCTGAATGGTAAACAATGCCCCAATGGGTCAAAACCCTTATAAAGTTTTTATATGGTAATATACTATGTTAAATTAACCATTTTATGTAACGCCCCTACCCCAGTAAACTATACTTGGTTCATTTTTTTAACACATTGGCATGATTACAAGGAATCAAGTACCAAAGGACTGATCAGTTTAGCAGTCTTGAAAAATTGATTGCTTACATTAATGTCACATTACATTATAAAATAAAAAAAACAACAAGAAAATTGTCTCCATTGACCACATTCATATCCCTTAGACTATCCGTGTTGGTCAGTCATAATATACTTCTTCTTATCTGAGGAGAAATAAAACATAGGAAGGGGTGAGCTCAGATTCTCTGTAAGTATAACAATATAGCGGAAACTTTCATAAATAAGCATAAACATTTAAGACAGTGTATAAGACTAAAAAAAACCCTTTTAACCATAAACTTCAGTATAATGTGGAAAAGATAAATCAAATAATTCCATTTACTTATTCACATGGATATTCTACTAGTCTAATAATCACATGTAATATCAATATACAATTTCATAATGATGGAATGCATAATGCCAGACTTCATAACCACATAGTCAAGGCCTCGTGCCAAGACTACAAATAAGATTTTGTCAAGGCCTTGTGCCAAGACACTATTTTTCCTCATGATTCTTATAGTTGCATCAAGGAGCTATAGTGGGCTCCACTCATCACTTACTAAATCCAATGCTTTCCTCATATGAAAAGGTTTAAACATAACATAAAAATTCGTATTAAAACTAGCATATGAAATTTCAATACTTTATACATAAACCATGAATGGTATAAAAATAACACATCCACATTCAAACATATCCCAAAACCTCTAATACAATACGGAAGATTTGAATTATAATAAATCAACCTCGATCAAGAATAATATCCTGTAAAGGATGTTAACATAGTTAAAAATGATCAGTAAAAATATTTGAGAGAAATATCCATTTTCATAAAATCATCTAAAATTCATATAAAGGAATTCATTTAAAATATAGTTTTGAATCAAAGTGTACCATACCACTATGAAACTTTTTAAATGAATTAACATTTTAAAACATTCATGTTTATATAAATAAATCCTAAAAACCATTTTTAAAACATGGACATTAATGAGAAAGGTTTAGAAGAATGAATCATTAAAATATTTAAAATGATGTTTTAGTAAAAAGTAACTAAAAATAATCCCCTTGAAAACTCTTTAATGAAACATGGACATGGATAATAAAAATGTCCCAGTAGATACTTATGTAAAAACAACCTCAGATAATAAAGAGATTGTGAAATTAACCCTTACCTTTAACATTACTTTGGTTGAGGGTATGTTTAACCTCCTGTATAATGACCATAGTATGTTATTAAATTATACAAGAACCATATTCAAATTTATTATATCATACATGATTCATTTATAACTTTATACTACCCTTTCAATAATTATTTCCAAGTTAAATTATCATTTTGGGTAATAATCGCTTTCTTAATCGTATGTGTTTGAACTTGTTATTCTTGATCGAATCATTTAGTTCATGATTTAAATAATTCCAGAATATAAAACTTGATTTATATATCATTTATATTTAGAATATAAATATTTATAATAGATAGTTATATGAAATGTAAGGCACTGTTTATTGATATGGTTGGTTGTACGTATGCATAAACGATGTTTCAGTTTTCATATCGTATTGAATAGAAGTAAGTGAAAAAGATATATGTAAGTACATACATACATACATATATATATATATGTACAGTTGAAATAATATTTCATATATTAAATAATTATTAGTAATATATATTTTTATAATCATTGTTGAGTTGTGAAGGTGGGAATAAGTCTCAACGCGTCGTGGAGACGGTAATCCGTACGTACGAACGTGCGACAATATCATTATATTGCTGGTGAAATCGTAAGTAATTGGATGATATATCATATATACAGAATCATTAACATGATATGTTTATTATTTACATTATTTATACTCATTATTATTTCCAAACATATAATGTAGTGTTTTAATAATAAACTACACCACAACGTGGAAACGGTAATCTGTACGTACGCATGTATGCTGACTTTTTCATTTATAGGATGGATAGAATAACGAATTTGGTTATACCATATTTATAATAACATTAAATTATGTATTATGTACTATAGTTATTATTTTGTTATGGAAGCAACAATGTAAGAGGAAGTGGAAGAAGAAAAGAACGTGAAAGAGGTGATAAAATATTTACCTCTTCTTCGAGTTCTTCAATTTGATTAGATCAAAAGGGATCCTTAGGTTGGATTTCTGACCAAAGGAATTCCTCTAGGATGAAGCAAGGAATGTTGGGAGGATATTTGGTCAGGGTGTGGCTCAGCCAAATGGATTTGCAGGTGTGAAATTAAGAGAAGCAGAAGTTCCCTTTTATAAGAGAGGTGAGGGTCACTTTAGGAAAATCTTGAAATATTATTTTATAATAAAATCATTTTTAGTTTATAATGCCTCAAAAATGAATTATTTCTAGGATAAGGTGGGGATAGGCCAAAAACCTCTCAACCAATAGGTTTTAGATAGGTTTAGTTCACCATATTAACCTTTTCTTTTATATTTAACTCTTTGTTAAATAGTTTCACATTTACCATGTCTCTTTGTATTTTTATATTATATGGTTAATAAACATAAAATAACAAGCCAAGAGACCCCCAAGTGATTAATTATTAATATCTATAACCTAATTTAATTACTTTTTACAAACCTTTGATTTTTAGAAATATTATATCAATTATTAATGTATTATTTGTTTTAAAAAACCCAATTATGTCAATTTTGACACTATTTTGTATTTGGTTTTTTTGAAAATCATAACAGCATAATTACTTTTTAAAAAAATTTATTTAATCAAACCTAAAATTCCAGTTTCACCTATAAAATTCTTGGATGTCGTAAAAACTTGGAAATTATATTTATTTTAATATTTATAATACCATTTATTTTATTATTTCATTAATAAGGTAATTATTGAACCATCATTGTGTAATAAATAAATTTAATTATTTAATGAATAAAAAATATAAATAAAATACCATGATGTACGAAATATTTTTATCTTTTATTGAATATTGATAGTCGAATTTATCTTATGTATAATACTATATTAAAAATGTTTTAGTTATAAAACATTCAATTTAACACTTTTAACTCTTCTTTAAATAAAAAACTAATAAATGTCCTAATCTAATCAAAGTGGACCAAAGAGAATAATATTTTATTAAAAAGGTTATTTTTGGTCGAATTTAACTTATCCAATACAATAAGGACATGTGTTAGGGTAATTATAATATCATTTTTACCCATATTTACCCTATTTACTTTTAATCGTGGTAAATAAAAGTCAAAAGTTACTATTCACCAAAAAAATATTTTCACCTTATTAAACCATATTTTACTTACTAATGTCAACTGTGTCCCTTGGAATTTTTTAAATTCAACTCAGGGAAATGGTAAAATTATGTTTTATGCAAATTTGTTAACGTGCCTAGAAGGTTGTTAAAAGAGGTTAAAAGGTTCAATGAAATTTTATATATCTAATTTTATTATAAAATGACTCCAATGAATTACATTGAAATTATATAGTTATTATATTTTTATTTTGACTTAAAATAAATTTAAATAAAATAAATAATTATTTAAATAAAAAGTCGGTTTTAAATAATAACGCAGTGTTTTTCACTGTTCATCAAAAATTGAAAGTGTTCAAAAAAATACCAAAAATTCACCCTAAGGTAATTTTGATATTCTGAAATAAAAAATGAAGTATATTCTACCCAATTCAAAACATTGAATTTGAATTTATTAATTTCAAATTAATTCCCATTGTCAAAACCAAAAGGTGGGTTTTTAAAAAACTAAAAACTATCAAAAGATTGACATGTGTTTATGTCAAATTTAGATGTGAAATTACTTATAATGACTGAAATTGTATTAAATGATAAAAATATAATCTAATTATTCTTTAAAACCATTAAAATTCATAATTTATTACTATAAATTATTTCAATTAAAAAAGTTGTTTTCAATTAAAACATAGTATTTTCCACTATTCATCAAAATATGAAAGTTATCAGAAAAGTACCAAAACTTTATCCAAACTAAATGTTTGTGACCCAATTCTAAATAATGATTTAATTTCATTAAATTTAATACATAAAAGTGTCAAATATTGGTTTTAAAAAGGGTTCCCCATTTAAAGGCAACAAAATTGCATTTTTTTAAAATAATTATTTTATCTGAAAAAATGAATTTTTTATTATATTATGTATAAGAAACACATAATATGGATGTTAAAATTATATAAAGTATGTAAGATTCAAAATGTACTTAATACTATTCATAACCGCTTTTTAAACGGCTGGTTTGGTAAGTTGTGGTGCGCTCGAACTCGGTGCTACATGTAACGCAAGCTATTGAATTACTTTAATGAGATAACATAGTTTGAAATCTTGGGGTGTTACATTCTCCTATCCTTCAATAAATTTTGTCCTCGAAATTTGAAATTGTTCTCTGAAAATAAAAGGTTAAAAATAGAAAAATACCTTTGTGTAAAACCTACATCAGAAATCGGGTAAATAAAATTTAGTCTTAATAAGTGGGAAAGGGAATAAAAAAATTACCACCAAATTATGATCTCGATTTTGAGAACATTGGTGGAAATTAGAGTCAGATAATTCAAGGAAAACTTAAATATTTATATAGATTGATTGAGGTCATCAATCACAAACAAATGCAAAATTGAGGGCCTCAAAGCCATCAATCTATGGTGATTTAAAATATTGTTCATTCAACTAAGGTATTAGGATAACACTTTCTTGGGTTTAAGATCCCTTCCCTAAATTTAGGAATTAATTTATTCATATAATAAGAGGAAATAATATAATTGAAAAGTAGAGATTCAACCTTCAATTAATTCTTACCACAAACTTATCATTCACTCCAAAGGATAATATAATTCAAAAATATTATATTTATCCTAATCATATAGGTTTCAGAAAAATAATTAATTTATAACTAATTTGACATACTATGTAAAAAACTAAATTATTAAATCTAAGACATCACGTAGTCCAATGGTAGGTGATGCAACCTTGTCACCCTTTGGTTGTGGGTTCAAGTCTCATGACCTTACCAGATACGACGGGTTGTATCCCGGCCTTCGGGTTGTCCTTTTTATAACAATCCAAAAAAATAATCTCAAGAAATGATTTAACCTTAACAATATTATAAAAGGGAAGGAAACAATGCTTCCCATTATTTAGTGGCCTCAAGCCCCTATGATGTTAACCAGCTCTGGCTGGACCATTTCCCTTCTGGGCTTTGCGATTGTACGTTCACTGATCTCCAACATTAATGAATCCATCTTTTCAAAAAAAAACATAAGAAATCTAATCATTCCCCTTCATCTTTGGTAGTATCATAACATTAATATTATCCATTAGCAACATTTGGGGTATACTCTAAGGATTTAGACATTACTTCACGTAGTGTCCCTTCTCCGTGCAGTTGAATCATTGTACATTTGAAGCCTTTTTCTTACCCTTGAAATCATGTACTTGGTGTCCTCTTTCCCTACATTTATAACAAACTCCCATTCCCTTCAAGCATTTACCACAGTTATTCTTTCCACAGTTATCACATTTGGGAAAATCCTTCATTCCCCTCTTCCCTTTATCCATCTTTCTCTCTTCCATTCTGTTCTTCCCTTTCTTCCCATCAAAATCATAGGACTCTAAAAAATATTTACTTATCATATTAACACATGATAATATTTCTTCATATGATGAGAATACGTTGGATACTATTTCCCTTTTAAATTTTGTCTTAATACCATGAATTATATGATCTTTATTAATCTTTTGATCATGCGTACTGCTAGAATTCTCATTCCTTTTAATAGGCGCCATTTCTAAACAATGTCATACACTATCATAGTTTATGACTCGCAATTCATAATTCCAAACATGTAAAATACCTAACATAAATTTAAAATATTATCAATATAATCTATAATCATAAAAGTTTTTCTTTGAGGAAGTATATACTCCTAAATCCTTCATAATGGATTGTAATGAAATTGTGAGTTATCCAAATCATATCCCTCAAGAGTGTCATAACCAAGAGTGCAGAAAGGTATGTTGTCATGTATCAGGATACCTTGGGTCAAGCACGAAACTACTTGTTGGATTTTTCACTCCAAGTTACATCTTTTCCAGAGCCACCTCTACCTGTTCGTATCTAGATAGGGATATATTTCTTGTAAAATACACAAAATCCCTACATTACAAAAATTATAGGAAGTTCTTCTACACCAATCCTCAATGTCTATATTAGGGTAATGTTCCCTAATCAGAGTTTATTTAAATATATTTCCAAGGTTGTTTCGAAACTTCCTCTCATACCAACTGTAACACCCCAACCTCGGTTACATTTATTCAGTGCATTATTTTAATATACTTGCATGATTACAGGGAATCATGTCCCAAAGTACCAATAAATTTAGTAGTCTTGGAAAATAGATTACATACATGAATGTTAAATTACAGTATAAAATAAAAAAACAAGAACAACATTGTCTCTATTGACCACATTCGTATCCCTTACACTATCACTTTTGGTCAGTCATAATATACTTCTTTTCATCTGGGGAAAAATAAAACATATAAAGGGGTGATCTCAAATGATCAGTAAGGATAATAATAGAGAGGAAACATTCATAAATAAGCACAAACATTTAAGACAACATATAAGACTAAAACAAATGACATTGAAACTTAAACATCAGTATAATATGGTAAAGATAAATCAAATAATGTCATTTACTTATTCACATGGATATTATACTAGTTGTATAATAACATGTAATATCAATATACAATTTTATAATGATGGGATGCATAATTCCAGACCTCATAACCACGTATTCAAGGGCTCGTGCCAATACTGAAAATAAGATTATGTAAAGGCCTTGTGTGAAGACACTAGTTTGTCTCATGAGACCTACCGATGCATCGAGGAGCTATATCGGGCTCCACCTGTCAGTTACTAATTCCAATTCACTCCTCATATGAAAAGGTTTAAACATAACATAAACATTCGTATTAAAACTAGCATATGAAATGTCAATAATTTATCCATAAAAAACGAATAGTATAAAAATAGAACATCAATAGTCAGACATGTCACAAAACCTTCAATATAATATAGAATATTTGTAACATAAAAAATCAACTTGGATCAAGAATAATATCCCGTAAAGGATGTTAACATAGTTGATAATGATCAGTAAAAATATTCGAGAGAAATATCCCATTTCATGAAATCATTTAAAAGTCATATAAAGGAAGTAATTTAAATGTTTGTTTTTAATCAAGGAATTATCATTTTATAACATTAATTCCCATATAAATAAATCTTTACAACCATTTTTAAAACATGGACATTAATTAGAAAGGTTTAGAAGAATGGACCCTTAAAACATTTAAAATGATGTTTTAGTAAATATTTCCTTAAAATACCTTTGAAATATCTTGTATGAAATATGTACATGGATAATAAATATGTCCCAGTAGATACTTACATAAAAACAAGCTCGGATAATAAAGATATTGTGAAATTAACCCTTACCTTGCACTTTCCTTTGGTCGAGGGTATGTTTAACCTCCTATATAATGACCATATCATGTCATTAAATTGTACCAGAACCATAAGAAAATTTATTATATCATACAAGATTCATTTATGACTTTATACTAACCATTTAATAATGATTTCCATGTTAAATTATCATTTGGGTAATAATCTCTTTCTTAATCGTACTTGTTTTATCTTTTTATTCTTGATCGCATCATTTAGATCATGATTTAAATACTTACATAATATAAAAATTGATTTATATATCATGTATATTTGGAATATAAATTTTTAGAATTTATAGATTTATGAAATGGAAGGCATTGTTTATGGAGACGGTAGGTCATACGTATGCATAAAAGTTGTTTCTGTTTTCATGTCACATTGAACGGACGTAAGTGAATAAGAAATATGTAAGTACATACATACATACATATATATATATATCCAGTGGAATTAATATGTCATATATTAAATAATTATTAATAATATATATTGTTATAATCATCGTTGAATGATGAACATGGGAATGAATCACATCGCGTCGTGGAGACGGTAATCCGTACGTATGCACGAGCGACAATTTCATTATACTATTGGTGAAATCATATGTAATTGGATGATATATCCTACATAAATAATAATTAACATGTTATATTTTTTATTTACATCATTTATACTCATTGTTATACCCATCCATATAATGCAGTGTTTGAATAATAAACTACCCCACAACATGGAGACGATAAACTGTACGCACGCACGTATGGTGACTTTTTCATTTATAGAATGACTAGAATAAAAAATATGGTTTTACCATATTTATAATAAAATAAAATTATGTAGGATTTACATTATTTATTATTTAGGTATGGAAACAACAAAGAAAGAGGCGGTGGAAGAAGTATAGAACTTGAAAGAGGTGATGAAATATTTACCGCTTCTTCGGGTTCTTCCTTTTGATTTCATCTAAAGGGCTCCTTAGGTTGGCTTTCTGACCAAAGGAAGGCCTCTAGGATGAAGGTAGGAATGTTTGGAGGATATTTGGGCAGGTTTTGGCCGAGCCAAATTGAATTGGATGTGTGAAATTAATGGAAGGGGAAGTGCCCTTTTATAAGTGAGGTGAGAATAACTTTAGGAAAAGCTTGAAATATTAATTTATAATAAAATCATTTTTGGTTTTTAATGTCTCCAAAATGAATTATTTCGAGGATAAGTTGAGTATGTGTCTAAAACCTCTCAATCAATATGTTTTATATAGGTTTAGGTCACCATATTAACCTTATATTTTTTATTTAACTCTTAGTTAAATAGTTTCACATTTACCATGTCTCTTTGTATGTTAATATTATATGGTTAATAAACATACTATAACAAGACAAGAGAACTAAAAGTGATTCATTATTAACTTATATAACCTTATATAAGTACTTTGGCCTATCCTTTTATTTTTAGGAATATTATGTCAATTAATAAAATAGTATTTTTTTTAAAACTCAATTATGTCAATTTTGACATTATTTAGTATTTTGTTTTTGTGAAAATATTGACAGAATAATTACATTGTAAAAAAATTATTTAATCAACTATAACATGTCATATTCACCTAAAAAATTCTGGGATGTCATAAAAACTTTGAAATAATATTTATTTTCAAATTTATAGTACCATTTATTTGATACTTTCATTAATAAGATAATTACAGCATCATCATTTTGTCATAAATAAATTTAATTATTTAATGTATAAAAAATACAAATAAAATACCAGGATGTATGAAATATTTTTATATTTCTAAATTATATTTATAGTCGAATTTATCTTATGTATAACCCTATATTAAAAAAAATTGGTTATAAAACTTTGAATTTAAAACTTTTAACTCTTTTTTAAATATAATAATAACAAATGCCCTAATCTAATCCAAGTGGATCTAAGAGAATCATATTTTATTCCTATGGTTGTTTTTGGAAGAATTAAATATATCCAATAGAATTAGGACATGTGTTAGTGTAATTATAATATCATTTTTACCCTTAATTACCCTATTTACTATTAGCCGTGGTAAATAAAAGTCAAAAGATACTATTCACCATAAATTATTTGCATCTTATTGAACCAAATTTTACTTAATTATTTCAACTGTGTCTCTCGTATTTTTTAAATTCAACTAATAGAAATGGTAATATTATGTTTTATGCAAATTTTCTAACGTGCCTAGAAGATGCATAAAAGATGTTAAAAAGGTCAATGAAATTTTATACAACTAATATTATTATAAAATGACTCCAAGGAATTAAATTGAACTTATATATGTATTATATATCTATTTTTACATAAGATAAAAATAAAATAAAATAAATAATTATTTAAATAAAAAAGTCGGCTTTAAATAATAACGTTGTGTTTTTAACTATTCATGAAAAATTGAAAGTTTTCCGAAAAATACCAAAAAATTTACCCAAGGCTAATTTTGAAATTCTAAATTCAAAAATGAAGTTTGTTTTACTAAATTAAAAACATATAAGTCGTATTTATTAATTTAAAATTAATTCCCATTATCAAAACCAAAAGGCGGGTTTTTTAAAAATTAAAAACTATCAAAAGATTAACCTATGTTTATGTGAAATTTAAATGTGAAATTACTTATAATGACCTAAATTGTATTAAATGAAAAAAATATGATATAATTATAATTAAAACCCTTTATAATTAAAAATTTAACACTATATATTATTTTGATTAAAATTGTTGTTTTCAATTAAAACTTATTATTTTTTACTATCCATCAAAATATGAAAGTTATTAGAAAATTACGAAAAAATTATGCTAACTAAATTTTTATATCCCTATTCTAAAGAGTAATTTAATTTAATTAAATTGAATATATAATACTTTCAAATATTGGTTTTAAAAAGGGTTCTCCATTAAATGGCTGTAAAATTGCATTTTTTTAAAAATATTTCTTTTATCTAAAAAATTAATTTGTTATTATATCATGTCTAAGAAACACATAATATGGAAGTCAGAATTATATACAGTATATAAGATTCAAAATGTAGTTAATACTATTCATAACTTCTTTTTAAACGACTAGTTTGGTATGTTTTGGTGCTCTCGAACTCGGTGTTGTATGTAGGGCAAGCTATTGAATTACTTTAATGAGAAGACATACTATGAAATCTTGGGTTGTTACATGTTACCCATAAGAAGGTTCTATGATTATGAAACTAAAAATTGCGGTGTGCCTTAAATAAAAAAATTATGATTTTATAGAGGCTTCACATCCGATGACATATAAATGAAATGTATAAAGATCACATCATATCCTACATAAAAGTCTAAGATGGTTTCATATATCATCCATCCACTTGAAGTTAAAAAAGGAATTGGTAGATTTTGCATCCCAACCCAGTTCTAAGACCATGGTGGATTGTCATTGCATCCAACTCCCTGACCAACCACTAAACATGAATTGGAAAAGAGTTCAATTTCATATATACATTAATTTATATGAAATTAATTCATAAATAGACAATCCTATTTTACTCTTCCTATATCCAAGGTACATCCTTCATAGAACAATTTTAATTATTAGTGAACAAACATCACTAATTACACAGGCAATAAAAGCTAAATATCATTCAATAATATCATAATCTGATTTACGAGGATCCCCTTCAAGTATTCACTGACATTCATGATTTTATCATTACCATGGGATGCTCCAAGGGAACTAAAATTGGTTAATTATGCCTGACCAAATCAAAGGAAACTATTAATGGGTTTTTATTTCAATATTTCATTACATTTTATAATATCCATGTGGTCATCAATGACTATGAAGTCAATAAGTAAAACTAAAAGGAACTCTCATATCCCTAATGATCCTTATTCCACTCATTAAGAAAATAAACACATCTTAGGTCCAAATTTAAATACTCAAACATGTACACTAATACCCACATATAATAAAAATATAAACCCATATAAACTAATTGTAAAATATAAGGACCATCTAACTCATAGTCATATAATCCTTCCTATTAAATTAAATTGGAAAAATTAATCCCAATTGAATGAAATTATAAATTTAGAAAATATATCCCAAATTTGGGATTTATAATAAATCACCATTAATAGTGAGATAGATTAGAGGTTAATGGTTCAGTTGATTTAAACGTTACATTTGGAGATAAAAATAATATATTATAATTTAATAGATTTAGAATTGAAGATAAAGGGAGAAATCCAATTGTGAACTTTAGGGAGAATGAGAGTGATGAACAATGATCTAAAAAGAATAATATGGTAAAAACTATAATTTTATTTAGAGGTAAAAAGAGAAAAAACCCCTCTTTTAAAATTATTGGATCATGGTTCCCACTAAAACTCTAGTATAAGACCACTAAAATTGGTATGGAAGAGAAAAATCATGTACCTATTACATCAGAAGTAAAATTTCCTCCCAACAGGATCCTGGTGGGAAATATTCTCCTTAACTAATTTCCACAACTTTTCCCCCACTCTCAATTTCCAATCATAATCCTTTGTTAACCACTCCTATATATAAATATTTTAAAAATTTATATGAATCTAATAAAAATAAATGAAAATGATACATTTTCCCCTATCAACCCTTATAATCATAGAAAAAATATATTTCCCAAATAGAAATAATTATCAGGAAAATTTTTCCAGAAAAAATTAAGATGATTGATTGGAATAAAAAATAGTTTCATGTTTCTCTAAATTATTCACATAACTTAATTCATAACCACTACTAGATATATCTATAATTATACTCCTGTATAACCATCCAAATGAAGAATAAATATTGAAAAATAAATAAATAGGTGCTCTATAAAGAATATGTCCCAAAGAAATAAAAGTGAGATAAAATAATCCCTTACCTTAGGTCTTATACCCATTGTATGTATTTAAACAACTTGTATAAAGATTTATATAATTTCATTGACTTATTACCAAATCATATTAATTTTTATGATATCATATATCATCATATTATCATCTGTTTGTTAATAGCATTTCATGATTAGTCATTATTCGGGTATTAATTGCTTCATTTTCTTATGCATGTTTTCTCGAATCAGATTTGGTAACCCTTCATAGTTCATAGTTATATCCTTCCAAAATTCTATTAAAATAATATATATCATATTTATTCATTATATACATTTATATAATAATTTTTTAATAGATATCATGGTGAATGAATTGCATCACATCGTGGAGACGGTAGGTCATAAGTACGCATGAGCGATGATATCATTCCCATGATTTTGAAATGGTATGGAATTGAATGGTATATCATTTGTTCCAAAATAAATATAATTTTATAATAAATACATTTAATTAATATTTATATCATTATAATCATCCAAGTAAGGGGGTGGTGAAAAACAGATTACACCACGGCGTGGAGACGGTAAGCCGTACGTACACACGCGTGGAAATTTCGTTTTTGTTTTGTAGAATGGGTAGAAGGTGTAATAAGATTTTTTGATAGCCATAATAACATATCCATATTTTTTGATAATGTAGTTATTAATTAATAATGGAAACAACAAAGTGAGAGGAATTTCAATAAGAAATGGTCTTGAGGGATTTGGTAAAAGAGATTACCTCTTCTTCGGTGAGCTCCCTCAAGATCTCCCCTTAAAGGTAAAAAGGTTGGTCTTCTGAGAATACCAGAACCTCTATAATGTGACTAAGGAAATTGATAAAAATAAAAGGGTAGGTAATAGAGGAACTTGAAGGATAAAATTGATGTGAATAAGTGAGGGAGTAGGTTCCCTTTTATAATTTTGGTGAGGGGCACTTTTTGAATCTCCAAAAATATTAAATTATAATAAAATATATCTCAACAAGAATACCACCAAAATGTGATTTATTTGAAGATATAATGGGATTAGTTTATAATATCACCAACCAATAAAATTTATTCAACTTTCTATGTCAATTAAAACTTTATCATTTTTTTTCTATCACTTAATTTTTCTATTTTATTTTAACAAGGGTAAAAAATATTACAATTTTAAAAGGTTGCAATATTTACATATTTTTTGGAAATTAAATATTAAATAAATGATTTAGCACATTTTGGACCATATAATATATATTAAATATTTTGTAATTTTTTTAATATTTATTAATAATTAAATTGAACATCATTTTTGAAAAACAACAATATTGTCAATTTTGACAATATTCAATTATTGGATTTTTAAAAATATCAACATAAGATGTTATCCTCGAACCAAATTTTTAATTATATTATTTTTGGGTCAATGTAATCTATAAATTTCATTGGATATATTAATTATTATAAATTCTATTTATTTTAATATTTTTATTAACATTAATTTGTGGTTTCCATTAATAAAATACTTTCAGCATAAGTTTAATGTAATTATTTAATAAAAAATTTTGTTGAATAAAAATTAAAAAAATAATATGATGAAGATAAACCTATAGATTCAAGATGAATATTTTTAGACAAATGTATATTTTTTAAAATCCTGCATTAAGAATTTTATATTTGTTAAAACATGAATGTGATAACTTCAACATCGCTTTAAAAAAAATATTATAAGATTCATAATCCATTCCTAATGGATAAAAATGACAAATAAATATACCATTGGATGATTATGGTCGATATATACTTTCACAATAATATTTTTTCGTGTTTTATTGTCTTTTAATGGTTGCTATAATTTTAATAAAAATTATTTTATTTGATTTCTCATCAATTAAATATTTTTTTGCATCATTAATGTATTATCTATTAAGGTAAATATATATTTCCTAAAAATTAAAAATTAATTTAAATTATAAATAAAAACATCTTTGATTTAGTATTTGTATTTATAGTGGAATTTATCTTCCATATAACCTTATATTTAAATTGATAAATTTATAAGAATTCGAGTAAGACATATTTAACTTCTCCTTCAATAAAAAAAATTAAATGTCTTAATATCACTAATGTGCAATCAAAAGAATGAGATTTTTACCAAAGGGTGATTTAGGATGAAACACACTCATATAATTATATTAGGAGAAGTGTTATGTTATTTTTTTTAATATTGTTTTTACCCTTAATTAAATGATTTACCTTTTTACCGTATCAATAAAAATTAATGATGTTACTATTCATAATTCCCAAAAATAAAATAAGTCTATTTATATAGTTTAGAACAACTGATTCCAAATATTGAATACATTTTTTAAAATTTAAAACATATAAGTTTCATAAATTAATTAAAAATTAATCACGTTGTCAGAATTAAAAATAGGTTTTTAGAAGGTAAGAAATTGCACAAGATTGAAATGTTCTTACATTAAATTCCTGGTAAAATTAATGCTAATGACAAAAATTATAACAAATGATTAAAATATATTCTATTTTTACTTTAAAACCATTCAATAATATAATTTATCCAAATAAATTATTTTGATGAAAAAATTTGTTTTCAATTAGAATTTAGTATATTTTTACGCTTCATCAAAACATATTCCTTATTAAAAAAAATTAAAAATTCATCCGAATTAAATTTTTATATCCCACATCCAAATAATAATTTTATATTGTTACACATAATATTTTAAATTATCAAAAACCATATTTATAATTGGTGCGGCATCAAATGGTGACAAGAATGCATTTCTTGCAAAAAATACTTCTTTTATCCGAAAAAATTAATTTGTTCATATAAAATGTATATAAAATATATAATATGAATTTTAATCATTAGGTTGAATATATTACACATATATTACATTAATAAAGTCCAACAATAGTGATTTTAGTATTTTATAAACTGACTTATTTGCATTCAAATAGATTTTCAGGAGAAAGTTTATATTGTTCATACTCACCATTATAATGATTAGGTTATAAGGTAACAAAATAATAATTAGTTGTTCATGGAAAATTGGAATTTCAAGAAATTAAATCTGTTAAAACAACATTGAATTTTTTGTAACATTGGACAAGCATAGTGTTTCGTATACCGCAAGCCTAAGATAGTGTTTCTTGCAGTGCAAGCATATCATGGTGTAGTGTAGAATATAATAAATCAACGAAATTAAAAAAAATTATAAAAAACCTATCTCAAAAAATTATAATTTTGTCACATTATACCCCCTTAAAATGAATTTATCCCTCTAAATTCATTTGGGTTATAAAAAGATTACTACTTGAAGGTTTCATTCATAGAAACTCACATCGTAAAAATGAATAATAAATGATCCTTTAAAAAGGAATGTAAGAAACCTCACTGTTACTCAAAGTTACTCATAACTGGGTTTATACCTAGGAGAACAAAGGTGTAATGTGAAACCATAGATATGGAAGAAAAATAAAAATATCATGTTCTGATGGAGAGTGATAAAGAACATCATTAAGAGAAAGTTACCAATCAAAATCCAAAAATATATGATGATCTAAGGGACCATCAGATTCATCATATAAGAAGGTAATGAGATAACATTTTCAGTTTTAAATCCTTTAACTAATGTTTAATCTTTTTATGAGAATAAATATGTACGTTATTTCGATATAATTTCATTGTTGGTTATGCCTGGGACAATTCCCGCTTCATCTCTTATTCAAGGAAATCATGTTGATTTTTTCATTCCTAATGTTTTAATAGATCATTATATATATAAATAGAATGATAGTTCATTCCATATATCTTTGTCACAAAAAAATGTTAGCACAAGTTATAAAATATGAAAATGTCCACCTATATTGAGATATTACATTAATCTAACAAACATCAACAGATTTATAACTTATACTTTCCATAAATGGATAACCTTAAAAAACATATGAAAGATGAAAATCAAAAACTTTGAAAATAATTAAACTAAATGGCTTAACACTTATCTCCCATATATCATAAGTTACCTCTTGTTGGTCACAGTCCAAACATGTGATCACCATAATCATTTATTCCTTGATAACTACCTAAATTACTATATATCCATATTGAAAGCACGCATGGTTCCATATTCATCATTCTAAAAGGCTATAAACTTTATCTATCATAGTGTAAACCAATTTTCAATAAATCCTTAATCAGTTATACGGAAATCATTAGCATCCAATTTACTTATAACCAACATATCATTACCTCATCATCATTCTCATATTAATTGTTATCCTACCCTTAATAGTGTCTTTTTCAATTTATTACCCCATTCACTTTTCATGTTTTCCAGTACCATTCAGCATATGCTTTAAATTACCTACTAAAAAACAATAGTGTAACAATCCATATAGGTTTCTCTATTCCATTATACCATAAAATTAATTATAAAACATTATTCATGATAAACAAGAAATCATTGCACAATATTCCTAAACCATTGACCAAGATCATAGTTTTATTCCTTAACACTTATTTCATCTCATATGACATTCATAGTCTCTTCATTATTTGAAACATAAATACTACCCATACAACCTTTCTTATTCTCTTCATAATATTTTCCCCTAGGGAACTGATTTTCATAATGCCCATACATTCCACATTTAAAATGTTTAACTATCATTTCTGTTTTAAAAATACCATTATCCTTGTCCTTTGTGTTAACTAAACCATCTCCTTTACAATTACTGGCTTTTTGTCCATCTTTTTCACAACCAAAACACCTTTCAGTTCCTTGGAAACATTCTCCCAGATGCCTCTTCCCAATTATTTACATGAAGAAAATTAGACTTTCTTTCCTCAATGATCACCATGGATATACATATTTCTCATATTTGGTGGGTTAGGAAACTCACCAATGTAGATATTATTGATCTTATTATGAGATTTTTGATATGGAATAATAATGATTTTTCACCTTCCCACTCTCATTTCATTTGGTTTCTTGTGAGGAATATCATTCCATTATCCATCATATTCTCTATTAACACAAATCCTCCTATTTCTATCCATTTTCAGAAACCCAAAAAAAAGTGTGACCAATAACTATCATACTAGAAAACCCACATAATCAAGGGAAAGTAATTTCAATCTATAACTTCATAGGTTTAATCCAATGTTATTATTTATTGATACCAAAATTCTAGGATTATAACATACAATTAGACTTATCCTTATGACATCCCTATATATACCCTTTGAAATATATCTAGGGATGTCACTAAATTTTTCACATCCTTGTTTCCGAAGTTTGAATATAACTTTGTTCTAATTCCAACTCTAACAACCCAAGCTTGGTGTATATAGAAATTTCATTACTTTTGCAAAATACTTAACAAATGGCACCAAAAGATGAAAAAATACCATATTAGTTTAGGGTCTTTGGAAAATGGGAACACATTATTTTAATTGGTGAAAGATCATCAATATATCCCATAAAGATTTTTTCCTTTAGTTTCCTACCAAAAACCAATCTTTATACCGTATGCAAAAGAAAACATATGAAAAGGGTGAGCACAAAATATCAGAAAGTATAAATATAGAGAATATCAAAGAAAACATAAACATAATAATTTAAAAATATGAACGTAAAATTTTAAAATAAAACCATCTATAACTAATATCAAAATCATGAGTCCTTAGATGAGTTTTTCTAGTTCGTAAGGCATAAATCATTATGGAACATGAACCCTAATAAATTATAATTGGCGTAAAACATGAAATTATTGAAAATATAAAATAAAATAAACTGACTTTAATATTATCCAAGGATAATTTCCAAGACCATCATTGTGGTCAATTTCCATTACTAAACTGAGTTCATTCCTCATTTGATCCCTATATTATTTAACTATGATAACTTTTTATTCCATCCCTTTATTACATAACTGGATTTACTTTTCATTCCATAATTATATATCTAATGAGATATAAATCCTTAGCCAATTAATTTGAGGGGGGATATAGGTCCCTCCCATCTCATAATGAAATCATTATCACATGTGCACAAAAACATAAATCATTCATCATAGCATACCCCAATGACTTAAATTGGTTTCTTAAACATCATTCCATCATAACATAATTCATGTAAAACAAATGGATTTCAAAAATATCAATCAATAAAAAACATAATAAACCCATAAAATAATAGGGATATTATACATGAAACAAAACCCTATTAAATAATTCCATATTAGATGGAAAATAATGTTGATTCGACACAAGAAATTAATTCTTGAGTAAAATATCCTTTCTTTAACAAAAAATTTTATTTTATAAAAATTCCATGAAATTTGAAAATAAAATAAATTATTTTAAAATAAATACAAAATATATTAAATTAATATTCATGGAAATAAGGTTTCATCAAAACATAAAAAGTTAACATGTCATATAAGTCAAAAGAAAACATTCTTCTCGTACGTTTTTTAGATAAGTCAAAAGATACCTTGTATCGAAAAATGACAAAATATTCCATTCATACCATTTAATAAATACTCACCAATTTTCTAAAATTGACATTAATTAGTTATATATGGAGATAAATAATATTTTGTAATACATATTTAGGAAACCTGGACATGTATGGTCAATATACCCTATTATATACTTACGTATAAACAATCTCAGATAATAATGAGATTGAGAAATTAAACCTTACAAATTTATAATTATTTGAATCTTATTCCTCATAAAATAAATAAAATTATATTCATATGTAAATATAATACCCTTTATTATAATAATCATAAAAACATTCATGGACAATATAAACACCACAAAGAAGAAATAGGTGGTGTATAAGGCATATGTCCCATAGAAATAAAAGAAATACAAAATAATCCCTTGCCTTAGGAATGATATTCTTTGTGTGTATCCAAACCTATTTTATAACTATTTAAATAATTTAATTTATTTATTCTAGAATCATGGTCATTTTTAGGATATTAAATTTCATCATTTTATAATTCTTTTGTTGATAAAATTTCATTATTACTCGTTATTTGGGTATTAACTACTTTATTTTATTTTGCATGATTTGTCCAATAAGTTATGTTTCTATTTGTTAAGTCATATTTATATCATTCCAAAATGATATTAACATAATATATATTATATTAATTCATTCTATACATTTATATAATCATGTTTTACTTGATATCATGTAGAATGAATCGCTTCTCATTGTGAAGATGATAGGTCATACATATGCACCAACAACATATCATTCCCATAATTGTGAAATGTTATATAATTTAATGGTGTATAATTTATTTCAAAACCCGTATAATGTCATAATAATCACATATATTTATTATTTCCATAATTATACCCATCCAAGTAAGGTGATGATGAAAAAAAAATTACACCACAGCGTGGAGACGGTAAGTCATATGTATACCTGCATGGTGATTTTGTTTTTGTAGGATGAATAGAAGGTGGAAAAAGGTTGTTCCACAACCATAATAAAATATAAATGTATAGGTGATACTAGAATTATTACTTAATAATAAAAACAATATAAGAAAATTAGAAGAATAAATTTTCTTGAGAGATTCGGTAAAGGAGATAACCTCTTCTTCGGCAAGCTCCCTCTAGATATCCAATTAAAGGCACAAAGGTTGGTCTTTTGAGCAGACCATCACCACTATAATGTGAATAAAGAATTTTATAATTTAAATTCTCTAGGAATGGACTAACATTAAGGCTCAAAGTGAAGTGAATAAGTGAGGTTCGAGGTTCCCTTTTATAATTTAGGTGAGGGGAGCTTTTGGAATCTCTAAAATTATTAAATTATAATAAAATATATCACAATAAAAATACCACCAAAATGTTATTAATTAAAAGACATAATAATATAAGGTTGTAAGGTCATAAACTAGAAAATTATATACATTTTTTCTTTCAATGATTATGTTATCAATTTAATATATCACATAGTTATTGTTTTTCATTTTAACTATGGTAACTAATATTTCAATATTAAAAGGGTGAAATATTGACTTATTTGGTGAAAAATAAATAATAAGTAAATAATTTTGAACATTATAGACCATATATAATTTATTCAAAAAAAATTAAAATGTTTTATGTTTTTTTTAATTAAAAAAAATGTTATTTTGACAATAAAACAATAGTGTCAATTTTAAAAATAGTAAATTATTGGATTTTTAAAAATATCTCGATAAGAGGTTTTCTTAGAAAAAATATTTTATTATATACTTATTGGATAAATATAATCTAGAAAATTAATTAGATATATTAATTGTCTGAAATTATATTTATTTTAATATTTATAATAACATAAATTTTATATTTTCATTAATAAAATAATTCAATATGAGTTATTTGTAATTATTTTATACACTTATTATCAAATAAAAATTAAAAATAAAACAATATGACAAATATAAATCTATTACATTTAATATTAATATTTTTAGTGTGATATATCTTCTATAAAATCCAGTATTAGAAATGTTATATATATTAGAATATTAATGTGACAACATTAAGATCACGTTAAATAAAATATTATATCTATCATAATTCTTTTCATATAGCCTCAAATAGTCATTAAATCTGCCCTTGGATTATTATGGTCGAGATATAATTGACCAATAATATTTTTTTAATTGTTATTCTCTTTTAAAGGTTTTTATCTTTTTAATAAAATTATTTTATTTATTTTCCATCAATTAAATAATTTATGCATCATTAATGAAAAACCTATTAAGGTAAATATTTATTTCCTAAAAATTAAAAATAAATTTCCATTATTATAAAAACCATATTATATTTTAATTTATTATTTATAGTAGAATTTAACTTCTATATAACCTTATATTAAAAATGATATAGTTATAAAAATTTGAGTAAAGCGTATTGAACATTTCCTAGAATAAAATAAATTAAATGTCTTAATATAACCCAAGTGGCTTCCAAAGGATACCATTCTCACCCAAGGATGATATAGATCCAAAAAAATCATCTAATGATATTATGAAAAGTTATAAGGAAATGTAATAATATTATTTTTATCCTTAATTACATGATTTACCTTTTTAATGTATTAATAAAAATTACAGAAGTTACTATTCATAATTCCCAAAAAAATAACGTTATTTATATAATTTGGAACAACTAATTCAAAATATGGAATCAATTTTTCAGAATTTAAAATATAGAATTTCTAGTAATTAATTTAAAATTAATCCTATCGTTGGAATGAAAAATGGGTTTTTAAAAGTTAAAACATTGCAAAAGATTCAAATGTTATTAATTCAAGATTCATGGTAAAATTAATGTCAATGAAGAAAAATATAATAAATTATAAAAAATATATTCAATTTTTTCATTAAGACCATTAAATAATATAATTTAGTCACATAAATAATTTCGTTGAAAAAAATTTTTTCAATTAATATTTAGTATATTTTTACTATTCATCAAAACATAAACATTTTAGAAAAATATCAAAAATTCATCCAAAGTAAATTTTTATGTCTATATTCCAAAAATAATAATATCCGGTTAAATATAATTTATAAAAGGTTCAACTACTATATTTAAAATTAGTGTTCCTTCAAAAGGCAGCAAAAATGCATTTTATGAAAAAATACTTCTTTTTCCAAAAAATTATATTTGTTCCTATATCTTGTATATAAAACTTAAAAGATGGATTCTATTCATTATATTGAATATATTAATAATATATTACATTAATAAAATCCACCAAGAGTTATTTTATTATTTTATAAACTCACTTATTTTCTTTTAAATAGTTTTTCAGAAGATAGTTAATATTGTTCTTACCCCTTTATAATGACTAGATTATAAGATAACATAATAATATATATTTGTTCACTTATACTATGTATTTAATGAAATTAGTTATATAAAAATAACTTTAAATTTCATGTAACATAAGACAGTCATAGTTTTTCAAATACTGTAATCTTAAGTCGGTGTTGTGTGTAGCACAAGCTTATCTTGGTGTAGCGTACTACAGAAGACATACAAGAAATTAAAAAAATACATCAAATAAAAATATCTGGGTGTTAAAGATATGATCTGGATGATTTATCTTGGAACATATAAACATAATTGAGAATAATATTAAAGTAAAGAAGCATTTCATTGAAGTAAGGAGATAGAAAGAGTAACCCGAAGGAAAACAAATGGAGGTTTGGGTAGAATCCCTTAACTTATGTCTGAAACGATTCATAAATAGATCTTAATATCATGAATAATAAAATTAGATTCATTAATTAATAATTAAATAACATTTTATACATGTAATAAATTTAGTATAATTTTATAAAATTCATTTAGGGCCTTTGTGAGGAGTTATACAGTTCAATTTCGTCATTTGGGGGTTCTAATTTTCTTAGATTTCATGATCAGTTTGCTTGTATAAGAGTATCGAAGTTCATGTAAAATGGTAATAAAAATAGAATATTTATGTTATAAATTATTAATGAACATATTTGAGGTTAAATTATCATATAAGTCATTGGGTAATTTTGGGTGGGAATGAATCATTAGGTAAGATGTTAGTGACAATCGTTGGGATTATATTCAATGGTTTTTCCTCACAAAGAACGTGTTTGTTTTATTATTTAACATAACTTTTATATAATGATTCCAGAACATTACATAGTATTTAGTACAAATATTTTAATTTTTTAAACCATAAAAATGCTTTTATGACAATTCTAGTAGTCTTTAATGGAAAAAAAAAAATTTTCGTCCTTGAAGGTAATAAATTAACACCTCACGAATGTCATTATCAATTTTAGAATAAAATAAAAAGGAAAGGGTTTTAATGATGGATTATTCCACTAAAATAATATATTTTTATTATATGTGTTGTACTGGATTTATCTTACCATTTTGATGATGGTAGGTGATGAGAGAAGAAGAAAATAACTTCAAAAAAATTAAAATAAAAGGAAAGATGAATTTACCTCTTGAATTTCTCTTCCCATGAAAACCTCCTTAGGGAAAATATTATTTCCTTTTTATGAGAACAACATAATTAATACATTGTGGGGAGTCTTGGTAATAGTATTGTTTAGAATTGGAACATGTCTAAAATATTTGAATGCATGAGGAGAATCGGTGGTGAGGGGTGGTATTTAAAGTAGATGAGAGGGGTGTTTTCTCATTAGTTAATTCATTAGTTTAATATTTCTATCTCAAGACTATGAATAGTTTGAGACTTTATACAAAATATATTAATCTAATGAAGTATATTTCTATATTTGGGGCTTATATCCACCATTCTTCATCAAGGAATCCACAATTCTTGAATACAGCATGTTTCGTAAATTATTAAATTTCCTATTTACCAAAAATTCATGTGTTTTATAAAATTTACAAAAATTAACCCTAAATATTTTTTTATGTTTATAATTAAATAATGAAATCAATTTTATTAAAATAATTTTCCAAATTTGTGAAATCTAATTTTTAATTAAAATCATCATTTACTCAAAAAATTCAGATTTTAAAATTAAAACTAAATTTAAAAAACAATGAAAAATTAACTAAGGTCTCATAAAATTATCTCATAACCAAGAGAAAAAATATTTATTTATGAATAAATTTTATTAAAATACATTTTATTTTAAATTTTAAAATTAATCATAGAATTGTAATTAAATATTTATGACTAATAAAAATACCAACACATAAATAATAATTACTAAAATATTTATTTACTTATCCAATGATATCATTATATAATATTGTCACTTATAATATGGATAAATTTAATTTATAATTTAATTGGTGATATTACTATTCAATTGTCCAGTTAACTATTCATAAAGGTCACATTACTATTCCAAAGTTCATGTTACTATTCAGTTGGTATAGGTTCCATAACTTTTAGAAATACTTATTATTTTATTCATTTATCATTTATAAAAATTTTATTTTGTTATCAAAGTGATTTTAGATGGTTTAAACAATATGAAATAATTATAATAAGATATTTTCCCATGATAAATTTTGGGTCGTTATAGGGGTACTAAAGACACACATCATAACTCGAACCGTACAGAAGCTTTTGTAAGTTCCTACTACTTGGAGATAATTCTTTCTCCATCCATCCTATTTTCCACAACCATGGATTCCTGCAACACCATATTATAATAAAGATCCTCAACCACACAAGTAAAGTGAACCCAACCACCACACGTCGACACTATCCACTTTGGGTGGCACTGGCTCACCCGCGCAACTTTTTCATCGTGTCTCAAGAATGCATCATAATGGGGAAATTATCCCTCTTCTTTACATGTACAGTTTCACATAAAACATAACCAACATAGAGATCTAAAAATTACACATGTCCCCTTGTAAGATACTTTAAAAAATTAGAAAATAGTGTATCATGCCTGAGTCCAACAGTACTACAAAAAGAACTAGAAGGAACTCAAATCATACCTTGAATTACTCCTGGAGCCTATGTGTAAAGAACAACTAGTTATTGAATATAAAAAACCCTTCTCTTTATAATACATTAATACATGATTCAATTACATAAAATTGCAATTAATGAAACCCAAAATATATATAATTCTAGTGTCTTTTGGAATTCGGTACATTTCATTACAATTGTAAACACGAATTACAAAATCTTTATGGAAAACTTATTTAAGATGCTTGAGCTTATAATTTCATTGGATAGCCTAGGGAAATACATAAGATAGGGGTGATACATAAATAATATTAAACTAATAACCATGTAATGACTTTATGATAATAATACATGTTAGATAAGGAAAAAAAGGAGACATAAATGAACATGAATAATAAGGCATGATATAACATGATAATAATAACATGGGAAATGTGAAAAAAACTTAAAAAACTGATCATAAACATAGGTCAAGGATAAAGTACCCAGAAATCAAGGTAGAAAAAGTAACATAACGTAATCAGGTCTACCCTTGTCCCAACATAATATATTATGATACTAAACGTTACCCAATTCAATGGAGTATTATATAATTCCTCACTCATAAGTAACATTCATTCCATTCTAATGGTTAAGTGTACCATATATATCATAAAACATTGATTCATTCATCATAATAATTTATTCCACAATAAATGAGTGTGTAAGAAATAAATTTAAGTCTCCAATAAAATGGTATATTTTTATTAATCATAATAATAGATTGATTCAATTTTGAATTTCAAAAACGTTTGGCTTGTGTGTTAATAAAATAAGACAAGTCTTTTTTTATTAGGGGGAGCATCTAGTAGTTAGCGGAAGAACCACAGAGGAGGAGCTCTTGGTAGTTGGCAACAGACCCACGGTACTCGATAGGAGGAGTACCTCAATAGTCCAAGGTTAGTGAGAAGCGTCTTGGTGTTGCGACAGGCCCACTGTACTCGACAGAGGAGTTCTCTAACAGTCGTGGTTTCGTTAATAAAAATCCTGGTTTGAGCTGAGTCTATGACCTTTGTGTTTACCTCATGATTGAGATGGGTCGCTTGATAACTTAGGTATATGTATAGACATACACCAGGGAAGTGGTTATCCGTTGATTTCATAACCTTTGTGTTTACCTCAAGATTGAGTTGGGTTACTTGATAACTTAGGCATAAGTATGGGATTATACCTAAGTAAGGGTTATCTATTGAGATTCTCCTTTGTGGTTATCCTTGTTGGAATTAGTGAGACCTTGAGGGTCTCTGGGTCCCTACTGAGTATCGTTATACTCACCACTGCACGGGCTATGCCCGCACTACGTTGGGTTGGTTGTAGACGATGGACAGCACTGATCGTGGTTGAGGATTGCGGAGCAGGTCGGTACCTGGAGGTGGACCACTGGGCGGGACATACTCGGAGCGGACGGCTAGACCCGAGGAGTTGTTTAGGGTATCTGTACCCACCCTTCATGTGAGACTTCCAATGTATGGCTCAACTTTGTGACTTTACTTTTCAGTTGTTGTACTCCCTTTTTCAGTTGTACTTTACTTTCATCTTGGGTTTGTATTCTATCCCACTTACTTTTCTACACTTACTATTGTACCCAGTTTTTCTTAGTGTTTACTTCTGCTAGCTTACTCTGTGTGTTTGTTTACTTATTAAAGTCAATGCCTTCCCTTTTTATCAGGAATTATGCATTGGTGCTAGTCGCCAGCCCCTGGCCTATGGGAGGCGGGCTTGGGGTATTCGCGGCACGAGCCCCGAGGGCGGGTCATGACAATAACAAGATAAAGAAACCTGTATAAAGAGGGGAAATAAAATAACCATTACTTGAATGTGTGGCATCAAAATGATGAAAAAGGGATTATTCAGATCTTGGGGAACCTTGGGAGGATTTTAGAAATGGGAGGTCAGACTAAGGACATGCTCCAAGTATTTTTTGTGAAGATAAGTGGGGAATTGGGTGGTTTTATGTAGGAGAAGAGTGGGATTTCATTAATATTTTGGTATTTGGACTCTATAGAACAAAATTTTCAAAACAAGAAAACTTCCCAATGTTTTTTACCATGGTTTCTGAAAAGGGGGAGTTTTCATTATTTTATTAGGAAATGGTCCAAACATAATAAAATATAACCCTATATTATGTGGAGGTGAGTCTCACTTTTAAAGAAATCAATTTAAAATTGTAAAATATATTATACGTTTGGAGGAATCATATAGGCTTTATAAAATTAATAAAATGAACATGAAATCACATTATTATAATGTTAAAAAATATATTTTTCCAAGTATACCCAATATAGTATCTATTACATCATTTTTGGGTCATTATGATATCATAAAACACATCGTATATTTATACCATATTAAACTTTTACCCAAACATTTTAATATCTTAAAATCTTATGAAAAATCACCACTGGATAATTCAAAAATTATAATTAGAAAAATAATATTTATCTTTTGTAAATAATTTTCTAAATATGTGAATTGTCACTTTTAAAATAAGATTCTTACTTTATTTAAAAATTCTATGTTTTTGACAATAATAGTTTTGAACACAAATAAAAAGTACATTACACTTAAAAAAATTCTTTGGCCATTTATAATTAATAAAAATTATTAATTATAATATTTATTTAAATAATTTTAATTTAAAAATCTGTTAATTCATCAAAATAAATCCCATAATTGAATTTGAATATTATCTGAAAATACATTTTGTGTTTAATGAAATCAAAAATCATAATAATTTATAATGTAATAATAAAAATTAAAATAGATTCATTATTATATAAAATGTATATATTCATAAAATTATGGTCTTGATATATATCCCTTTATTACAATGGTGTACACCCTAAGAGTAAGGTGTGTAATGGTGATACCTTTCTGAGGTCATTTGGCGAACATGGCTTGGATTGTGATCTCATTGATCTTGAACATCTCCCATAAATGGTTTCACTCATGCTAAAGATGTTGGAAATTATCTTGGGATTAGTCAAGGGAAAATCCCAGTGATGTTATCTCCCTTATAAGATTTGATAAATGGGCTTCATAGGAAATTATTCTAACGTTTGAGGTCATCACTTCCTTTTTCTGAGTCAATTGGATTTGTTAAAATCCCTATATTTATAAAAATCAAATGATCCATGTTCAGCAGATATATTAACAATGGTATTATTATTAACGGTCTTTAAATCCAAATATATAACCAAATAAGGTCATGTTTTTTCTATAACCATATTACATAATAATAAATTTAGTTAAATCTCAAAGTGAAACATTATTTATAACTATACGATTCATTACAATCTTCCCCCATTAAAAACATTCTCCCTCAAAAATTTCATTTAACACATTAAAATAGATAATGTTAACTATGTTTCATCACCTCCTCCAGTTCCCACATTTCTTCTTCAAACTTGTGGTTTCTCTAAAACACTTTGACTAGGTGAATTATATTATTTGGTAGAACTTTGTCTCTCTGATCTATGATATTTACTTGCTGCTCCTCATATAAAATATTGTTATCCAATGGTACCACCTCTTAATTGAGTACATGTAAGGGTTTAGGAATGTACTTCTAAGAAATTTATGCATAAAACACCTCAGAAACTCGAGATATGTTAGGTGGGAGTGAATGTCGATAGGCCACCACTCCGACGTGATCAAGGATCTCAGAGCGATAGACGTATCTTGGACTAATCTTTCCCATCTTCCCAAATCTCATCACTTTCTTCCATGGAGATACATGAATAAAACTCATATCTCCAACATCAAACTCTAGTAATATTTGATGATTGTCATCATAGATTTTTTTTACTCTAAGCAGCCTTGCTGTTTCATCGAATGGTCTTAAAATTTTCCACCATTTCATGAAATAACTATTTTCATTCCCCAACTTCATCCCAACATGAAGGTGTTTTACACCTGTTACCATAAAGGGGTTTATAGGGAGCTATTTGGATGCTCGAGTGGAAACTGTTGTTTTAATAGAAATCGACCATAGAAAGATGTTGATCTCATCCTCTTTTGAATTCAATTGAGCATGCTCTCTACATTTTCACAAATTTCTAGATAGTCCAATATAATTGGAACTCCACGAATCATGACCACTTCCTTGGTGTATATTCGTGAACATAGATTAAATGAAAATTTCTATCATATTATAATGAAGTGTGAAGTCTTTGTAATATGATCCACCACAACCCATATACAATTATTACCTCTTGATGTGACTTTAAGAGCATTGAAAAGATCTATAGTGATGTTTTCCCATTTTCATGTAGGTATGGGTAATGGATGCATCATCCACTTGGATTTTTTCTTTTACACCTTCACTTGGTGGTATACAAGATATCCTGATGTATATTCTGTAATCTTCTTCATCATATTGTTCCATCAATAGTGTTCTAGGATATCTTGATACATCTTTATGATTTATAGGTTAATGGAGATGGTTGACCTATTTACATCATAAAAAAGCTCCTTTAACTTAGGATTTTATGGTACACAAAGTCTTGACCCAAATCACACAACACCATAATAATTAACATTGAACTAACAGGATTCCTTTTCCTTATAGATTCCAATTTCTTCTGAATTCCACATCAACCCTTTAAGAATCCTTTAACCTCTCCAGAAGAAACTCTTGATAATTCATTTATGAATGGATTGATTATGTTCTTTCCTTTATGATTCACATGCCCATCTTTTCCAAATAAACGAATATCGGATCATTCTCTATTATGATAAATGAAAAAAAAATTATTGGATCCTTTATACTTAGAGAATATGATAAATTATTCCCATTCCTAGGATGGTAGTGAGTTTATCAGTCCTAGTCTTTGGTCAGCTCTAACCATCTTGGTTGGTGGATGTTCATCTCTATTTGTGTTAATATATACATGATAAATTTTTCATCTGTATATATTTCACTCTTCTCCCCAAATAGATAATATCGCTATATTTTTAATGTGATAATTACTATATCTAACTTCAAATCATGTGTTGGTTAGTTCTGTTAATGAACATTCAACTTCCTTGAATCATAGGCAATGACTTTGTCATTTTGCATCAACAAACATCCCATTCCCTACTTTGAAGAATCGCTGAATAACACAAAATGTTCTCCATTATTGGGTAGTGTGATCATAGGTGCAGTAAAAAGCCTCCATTTCAAATCCATGAAGCTTTCTTCACATTCATCATTCCAATAGAACTTGACTCCCTTCCAGTTTAGTTTGGTGATAGGTTTTGGCAATCGTGATAAATTTATAACGAATTGGCAATAATACCCATCTATCCTAAGAAAACTATGGATATATATCATATATTTTGGACTTGTCCATCCTTTAATTTCTTCTATTTTCAAAGGTTATATATATATCCCATTTTTTATGATATTCCCCCTAATAAAAAGACTTACTTCAACCAGAACTCACATTTTTGTACTTGGCATAAAACCTTTCCTTTCATTATGTATTTAGCACAATATTCAAATACTCCTCATGATCCTCATTACTTTTAGAGTATATTAGAATATCATTAATATATATTTCAGCAAATTTGTAGAGGTAATATCTAAAGACTCTTTTCATAAAGTCTATGAAGATTGTTGGAGCATCAGTGAGTCTAAATGGAATTACTATGAATTCACAGTTCCCGTACCTTAAACGAAAATTTGCCTTGGGTATATCCTCCTTATTCACCCGAACTTGATAATATCATGACTTCATATCCACAATGTAAAATTATTGTTCTCCACATAGTTGATTGAACAACTCATCAATCTATGGAAGAGGATACTTTTTCTTTATCATGATCTTTTTGAGTTCACGATAATCAATGAAAATTCACATTAACACATACTTTTTCTTAATGAATAGGACTGGTGAACCCCATGGTGAAACACTTGGACATATGAAACCTTTATCTAGATTCTCCAATAGTTGATTCTTCAGCTCCTCAAGGTCCACAACTACTATTCTATATAGAGTATTTTATAATGGTAGTTCCCTAGGTATAAGCACATTCGAAAATTCTACTTCTCAGTTAGGCGAAAGAATTTGTAATCCCTTGGGAAACACATCAGTGTATTCCCAAAAATATTGCATGTCTTATACTATGATTCTTTCCTTAGACTCAATCATTTGATCTAGATATTATTTCTCATAGGGAAATAATATCCACGCTTAAGATGATGGTGATAAAGAAAATCCATCCTCCTCCATACACTTGTACAGAATCATGGTCTGAATCGTAATATAGATAGTAATTTCCTTATCGCAAAAATTTATGTTGGATCTATATAAAGAAGGACAATCAATGCCCAGAATTGAATCAAATTACACCATAGGTATTATAACAAGATTCTCTGGGAAGTTATACACAAAAATTATGATATGGGAGTATTTATATACATGGGATGTAATAATTTTCCCATTTGTTGTCTTCACTGATAATTCCACTTCCATGATTTGTTATGGTGTTTGAATAGTTCAACTAAACATTTGTGATATGATGGAATTCATAGAACCAGATTCAAAAGTTTCATTTGTTATTCTTTAACTAATAACTAGTGAATCTATCAACACTTCATCGTTGGGATCCACTTTGATAGTTGTAATGAAAAAATATATCCCTTGATACCTTTGAGGTTTTTGGTTGTCTCCAAAAAACCCTTTTCTTAGTGCATTGGTTTGAAAAATCTCATGGTTCCTTGCAGTTGTAGAAATGAACAATAACATGAGGGTTGACTAGAGAAATCCTTTCCTCTGTCGTAGTAGCAGGTTTTTCATTCCAGAAATTGACGTCTAGGTAACCTTCCATCCCACACCTAAATTAGTTCCTCATCCCCTTTATGAAATTTCTATGATGCTTCTTTCCACACTAATGGAAATTGGGATGTTTAAATTTCTTGACATTATTATATCTCTCTATCAGACTTCCAAAATTGATCTCCACTTTTTGTTTCTTTTCCCCATGATACACTTGAGACTCACTACTCTCCATTTTGACGTTGAGGGTAGATCGGATAATTTCTTCTAGCTATCAATGTCACGGATCACCATGGAGTTTTGTAGGATAGCTTTTATCCCCCCCCAAAGAAGTGTTAAACCATGCACTCAGTTGTGACAATAAAGTTGGAGGCATATCATGAAATCCTTTTGATTTTTTCCTCATATTCCATGATATATAAGCCATCTTTTTTTTCTTTAGGGTAAGGAAATCCCTTTCCATTTTAAGTCGGAGGGTGCGAGGAAAATATTTATCAAAAAACATTTTTATAAATCCATCCATCCCATCTCCTCAATCTCTTCCTTGGGATTTTTATTTTTGATCAATGTCTACCATTGATCACCTTCACCTTCTATATAATGAACATCCAAAAGAACCATCTTTTGTTCAGATCATTGAAGCATGGATAATTTTTTATCAATGGAGTTGATCCACTATTCCATGATTAAGGGATCTGATGACCAATTTAAAGTAAGAGGCCTTTAATGGATGAAGCTCTTGATTTAGGCTTCTTCTCTCTTAGGGGGGTGTTATGCTCCTACTAAACCATGTTTATGTTTATAACATGATTAATCTTATAGATTATCATCATGAAGTGGGTGATTCCTGCTCCCATTGGATTGGGAATCTCGCTGGGGCAGTCATCTCATTGATCTTCACATTGATTTTTTACTCAATTCCACTTATTTCTATCCATAGGATAAAATAAAAGTAAAATTAACTATGATTATATTACACTTTAAAACAAATAAATTGGAATTTTAGGACATTAAAGGGATAACTTATAACTTACATGTATTTCCTTAACTTATGCATTTCTTATCTTTAACCTTTTTTATCCATAAACCATTTCATAACATATTTTATTATTGGTTTTTTTTACACACTAAATAATGTTTTGTAATGAGATTATGAATTATCAATTCATATCCTCAGAGAGTCTCAAACTAGGTGCACAGTAAGGCCTGTTTTCATGTGTCAAGTTACCCTGAGTCAGGCCCGAAACACTTCTTCAGAGTTATTACTCCCAGGTACATCTGTTCTAGAACCATGTCCACTTCCAGTATCCTAACAGGGCTTTATTTTCTTGATTAAACACTTACTCTAATCTAAAACAAATTCACTGTTTTCTTATACTTAGTATTATTCAAAAGTCTTTCACTAGCGTTTTATAATCCTAATCCCAAAAAAACTAATCTTTTCCACCGATACCAATAATAACAACCCTTCTATATATTATACATTAATACATGATTTAATTAAATAAAATTACACCCATTACAACTACAATGATCGATAAGTCTGGTATCTTTTCTAATTAGGAACATTTCATTACAACTTTAACCATGAATTACAACATCTTTATTGAAAACTTCTCTAACATGCTTAAGCTTAACACTACATTGGATAACCTAGGAAAATACATAAGAAATGGTTGAGAGATAAATCCAATAAAGGTTATGATCATGGAATAACATGAAGATAATAATACATTTTATAAAGGTTATAACAATGAGCCATAAAGGATAATGAATAATAAGGAATGTTATAGCATGATAATCATAACATGGGAAATGTAGAAACAACTTAAAACACTGCATCATAAACATAGGTCAAGGATGAAATACTAATACATCATGGTGGAATATGAACCATAAAATAATCATGTACACCCATGTCTCAACATGACGTATCATGATATGAAACATTACCCAAAGAATTGGAGCGTTATATAATTTTGGGTGCACCTGTCACTTTAATATCATTCTCATTCTTAAGTGTACCACAAAGATCCTAAAACATGGATTAATTCATCATCATAATTAACTACATGATCAAGGATTTTGGAATAAATACATTCAAATCCAAAATCAAAAGGTTTGTGTGCATAAAATTGAACACCATTGATAGGAAATGGGTATGACATTCACTACACTAATGGTTTGTCATGGAAAATTGTGGTGAATATTATGAAGCATAACAAAATCACATAAAAATTCATAAAATGGTTTGATGAGATAAAAATGGGTATCTCGTCATTTTTAAATTAACTAGACAGTAACAGTGACATGAATAGACATGTCTAGACAATTTGAATTAGAAAAAGAAGATATAGGATAATAAATAATCTTGAATAAAAAGGGAAAGGAAATGATGCTTATGAAATTTCGGTATGGTAATGGGTGTACATGTGTGGGATTAATGAGATATAAAGGTTTATATAATAATTTATACATAATAATTTCAGTATGAGGGGGGTGAATAAATATACCCCATCATTATTAATTGAAAATAAAGGGCTTAACAAGATAAATAACCTTGGACAATGATGAGAAAGGAAATAATCCTAACTTAAATGTGTGGCTCTGAAATCTTAAAAGTCACATCGTGATAGCTTGGGGTACCTTGGGAGGATTATAGAGATATAAGGGAAGATTAAATACGTTCTCCAAGGATTTTTAGTGAAAAGAAGTGGAATCATGAGTGGGTTTATATAGGAAAAGAGAGAGATTTCTTAAATACTTAGGTTATGGACTCTAGAAAATAAAATATTCAAAGCCACAATAATTACCATGTTTTTTTTTCCATGGATTATAAAAAAGGAGAGTGTTTTTAATTATTTTATTAGTAAATTGTCCAAACTTACAAAAATATTACTCTTTCTTATGTGTTGGTGAGTCACACATTTATAAAAATGAATTTAAAGTACTAAAATATATTATATGTTTCCAAGGATTCATAATGGCTTAATAAAATTATTAAAATAAACATAAAATAAAATTATTTAAATTTTAAACATATATTTTTCTATACATAACCATTATAGTATTTATTCCAACATTTCTTTGTCATTATGATGTCATAAAACACAATGTATATTTATATTGTATTTAATTTTTACCTAAAAATTCGATAGCCTTAGAAAATTATGAAAAAATCACCAATGTATAATTTCAATGTTCTCATTCCCAAAATAATACATATTTTATCTTATCAATATTAAAAATATGTTCATTTTCACTTTTAAAATATGATTTTACATTTATTGAAAAATTCGGAGTTTTTGACAATAACAGTTTTTGAACCCTTATAAAAAACAACATTTGACTTCATAAATATCATATGACCATTTATAATTAATAAAATTATTTAATTATAATATTTATTAAAATAATTTATTTTTCAAAATCCATTAATTTATCAAAATAAACCACTTAATTGAATTTTTATTTTACCTAAAAATAAAATTTTTGTTTAATTGAATTAAAAATAAAAATCATATATAAACTAAGAGTAAAAATGAAAAGTTATTAATTATTTTATACAGTGTACACATTCATGTTTTTAATTTCTTGATAAATATCCCTTTATTTCACTTTTTTACACCCTTAGAGTATGGTTTGTGATGGTGAAACATTAATGAGGTTGTTCGGTGAACATGGTTGGTTTGTGATCTCGATGAGCTTGAACTTCTCCTGTAAATTGTTTCTCTCATGCTTAAGTTGTTGGATATCATAATGGTATTGGTCAAGGTAAAATTTTTGTGATGTTATCTCACTCAAAATCTCCAATAAATGGAATTTATATAGCAAGATTATACTGGTTAAGTTCATCACTTCCTTGGTCTAAGTTAATTGGATTTGTTAAAAGACCTATATTTATAATAATCATGTTATCACTCTTCAATCTCTATATAAAAAATGGTGATATTCTTAATGGAATTTTAAATCTAGCGATATAACCAAGGAAGTTCATATTTTTTATTTAACCATATTACATAATAATAAATTTAATTAAATCCCAAAGGGAAACATTATTTATAAATGTTCAGGTCGTTACATTGCGACTATCCAAGATTCTGACCACCATCTTCTAAGGCCTAGACTGGTCTACCTAGGGATGGTGGTGGTACCATAAAACTAATGTTAATCCACATGATACTTCTCCCCCATCTTCTCAATATCTTCATCCACCACATGGACCTCCTTGCTCATGTTGATACCTCCTCCTAGGTGGTTTTTCGATTGCCTCTCTGACTGCAACATAATGGGTAAGAAAATCCCATGATAGATTTACTTACCTCTCAGAAGCATATAAATGTCTTAGAATCGGATAACTGATTTTTCCATATGATCTCTTATGAAACCTCCTATTTCATGGATTGTTTCACATGCCAACTATCGATGGTCCTACAGATCCTGCATCATTGGAAATCCCAACCGTAGAAGCTCATGATACATGCTTTATCCATGTGCATCATCATCCAAAAACAAAATATCCATCCATGACATAGTTGAGCATGTTTCATCCACCTAAATCAATGGTAGTGGGACTATGAATAGATTAGAAAGAAAAAAATTTCACCTGGTGACCATCATGAAGAAAGACTACCGCGGGACTAAACCCCTTCAAGGAGGCGTCGCCGCTCATTGATACAAACTATTAACTCTGCTATGGAAACCGCATTAGATATCATTGTCGAAACATTCTGACAATTAACCATGATATACCATTGTCAAATGAGATTATATATATATATAGTGATCTGAAAAATGAAGGACAGTCAAAGGACTCAAACCTATATGATGCATGTACTAATGTTACTTGAAACCAATCTCCATGTATGATGAGCCAAAAATAAGGTAGTTACAGTCTTGGGGGATATCAAAATCAATCGATTCGTTGATACTGGGTTCCCTGGCCTGAAATCCGCACTCATGAAACTTTTATGCTGAAGCCCTAAGTTCCCAACCAAATAACGTATGGGGAAAACTCCAAAAACCATCTCATGTTAGAACCACCTACGATACCAATCATTCATGAAAAAACCCATCAACGACCTCCAAAATGAAAAAATTATAAGCCACAACTACATTAATCCAAACTAAGCTAGCTAGGGGTTTGTGAAAAGCACCAAAAGAAATAACTAAAATGGGATTCCTTTTCCAAAAAGTACCTATATGAACACACCCAAACATTTCCAGGTATAATTTCATAGGAATAAAATAAATAAAAATAAATATATTGTAAAATTAATGAATGTAACAACCTCTAGGTAATAAAAAATAGTACAATATAATAATATGAAAATTAAAGAGACAAATAAACTCAACTATAAAAGATGTACCAAACAGACAAAAACTAGAAAAAAAATATAACCTAAATCTAAGGGAGTCCACATTTTATCTATAAGCCCCAATCACTGTACACATTTAAATACAATATAGTATCCATATGATCCTATGAAATCACCACTAATATTTCCTTCATCAATATAATACATGACATGTGTGGGAATATCCCATGCAAGGGTGAGTATATAAATACCTAGTTAGACACCCAAAAAACTAAAGGGAGTGATGGAAGACATGATAGAAGTATTCACTTCATACTAAATAAAGAGGGAAAATGATACCCAATGACATATATATATATATATATGTTCATATAATAATCCTAGAAAATAGAGTAAGGGGGTCTCTATTTCAAATCCCAATTCAGTAAAGAGTCTTCCAATAGTTCCAATGGTCCATCATCGATTTCCAGCATCTCGTGTGTCTATCCGAATAAGTAACTGAGTAAAAGAAATGCACCTCTCCACTATTTTTCATAGTTATGGACGCACAACTTCCAAGTAGGGGACCCATGCCTTAGTACCTTAGGGGGTATCACTCAATAATTAGAGGACCCATGGATGTTTATCATATTTGGGTACAACTCATTAGGTAGAGGACTCATTACCTAGTTCATAGGGGGTTATTACTCAGTAGGTGGAGGACCCAATCCCTAGTTCATAACGGGGTACCAATCAGTAGGTATAGGAAACACACCATATTCCATAAGGGGGTACCACTCAGTAGGTAGAGGACCCATGCCATGATCCATAAGGAGGGTACCACTCAGTAGGTATAATACCCACATCCCAGTCCATAATGGGGTACCACTTGGTAGGTAGGGGAACCATACCCTAGTCCATTAGGGGGAGCCACTTAAAAGGATTAGGACCCAAACCCAAGTATTTATGGGGGTACAAATAAATAGTTAAAGGACTAATTCCTTAGTCTATAAGGGGGTACCACTCAGTTGGTAGAGGACCCATACCCTAGTCTATATGGAGGTACCACTCAGTTTGTAGAGGACACACTTCCTAGTCTCCATGGGTGGTACCACTTAGTAGGAAGGGGACCAACACCCCAGTCAGTAAGGGGGTACCCATAAGTATATAGAGGACCCTTGACCAATTATATAAGTGGGGTATCATGATGTAGGTATATTATCCAAGCCCTGATATAATTGGATGGTTCCAATCAGAAGGTATGGGACACATGACCTAGTCTGTATGGGGGTACCACTCAGTATGTGGAGTAGGGGGTATCTAACCCCAACCTATCATTTATAATCCTACCTAATCACTATCATAATTAATTTCAACCTAAATAATTATCATACTCAAAACCTCTTACATCATCTCAAAATTCACTGAAACTACCACAATTTATTTTTACACCGAATAACACTCTTGATAGGATACTCACAAATCAAAGTCTAAGTCAAAACAAAGGAGATATAAGAATTATAAGTTTCATAAATAAGTAAATGGAAAGAAAGGGTAAGCACAAAGAGTGTGACCTTTCCTAGTCTCCTGGGAAATTCCTGACCAGCACACAGATTGGCTAGACTTGTAGTATTATATGGTTGGTAGTGCAGTCACACAATGTATTTTGGTTTCTTGGGGCCTATCTGTGCTCTCCTTGATGTGCACATGTCCTTTAACTATTCCCATGTACTTGGTCATCTTCCTAAACATGTCACAATCATTGTATTGATTCCATCTCCATGTACATGGTTGGGTACCTGGCCAATCCCAGGTATTGGTATATGCTCATGTAACTGGCCATGTCCAGGTTTCTTGATTTATTGGTTCCCATGTACTCTTGTTGTACATGCCGGGCTGCTAGCACTGGATAACATTTCATGTGGGAGTCTCACAAATCCTGTGGTATTTATATTCACCCAAAAACCCTAGACACTATAGTTGGGGTACTATAGATCATGTTATCATCCCAGTACACCTTGTGTAGACATCGATTTTTCAAAATGATTTCTTCTCCACACAGCTTCAAGATTAATATTGACCTCCTTAAAATCTTCCCATTGACCACATGGAATCCATATAAAATGAATGAATTGTCACTGAAAATCAATTTTTGGAATCCAATGGCTGGAAACCGAGAACCAAATATGCTTGTATGTGGATGTAGATCCACCCACATGCCATCAATGAACTCCAAATCCCAGATCCATGGAAATAATCACATATATCCTATAATGAACCTTGATTATTCCTCAAATCACTAGCCACAAATATTTTCGCCAAACTACCCTGAATCCACTGGTCTGATCGCATTAAGTCCCGTCCGACAATCTCAAATTGTGGACACATTGGGAAATGGTAAACAGTGCAAAGAACGATGGTTGGAAAGCACCAAAAATATGGTGAAATAATTTTTTACAAGTGTTATTGGACAAAAATTTCACAATCATGGATATTTTGTGTGAAACCACAACATGGAAATATAATAATAAAATAAAAAATTATTAATCAATGGGCCCCAAGATATGGGTGAAAAAATGAAGAATAAAAATAAAATTACAATGCATGAATCAAATATTTAATTAAAATTGGGGGAAAATCAAAATGGGAAATCCTTACCCCGAGATTGGATCATTCGTTGGTGAATAACAAATTTTCCAGCGATGGGTAAGATCCCATACATTTGTTTTCTATAAAACCACCATGATCCAATCATCAATCATCATCTGATCTTGATCCACCAATGAATATTGATGTAACCTTCTCTCAATCATCCTAGGTTTACAAAGCCAACTGTAGACGTCTTCCCTGATATACTACTTAAAAAGGAAAATGGTTTTGGAAATTAAATTAATTAATAAATAAAATCACTTAACATACCTTCCAATAGATGCCCCATCTGAACATTAAGTGTGGTCCATCTATAATTCATGACTACAGTAAACTAGTTTAATGGATTCAACTGTGTTCATGGATTTTAGATATGGCCATCTATTCAGGATATATTATATTAATTCTAAAAAACTGCACATGCTTGACATAAAATATATTTTATATTTATATAAAATTAATTTTGGCCTCACCGTGCCCTGAAATGTAACGCCCCAACCCCAGTTACCTAGAGTTGGTGCATTATTACATAATAGTGCAACGATCAAAAGAAATATCAAATCTCGAAAGACCGATTGGTTTAGTAGCCTTGGAAACACTAGATATATTCATAATGTTTTACACTACATCATAAAGTGAAAAACTACTACAACAACATAGTCTCCATATCCCACACTCATATCCCCACATACTATCCCTGAAGGTCGTTCATAAATTACTTCTTCACATCCTGGGAAAAATAAAACATAGAAAAGGGGTGATCTCAAATTCCCAGTAAGGATAACAATATAGAGGAAACTTTCATAAATAAGAATAAAAATTTAAGGCAACGTATAACTTAAAACAAAAGCCTTTTAAACTTGAACTTCAACATAGTATGGAAAAAATAAAATGAAATAATGCCATTTACTTATTCACATGGATATTCTACTAATCGAATAATCACATTCAATATCAATTACCACTTTCATAGTGATGGAATTCATAATGCCAGACTATCATAACAACATAGACAAGGCCTTGTGCCAAGACTACAAATAAGATTTTGCCAAGGCCTTGTGCCAAGACACCAGTTTGTATCATGAGACCTACCGATGCATCGAGGAGCTATAGCGGGCTCCACCTGTCACATATTAAGTCCAATGCATTCCCATATGAAAAGGTTTAAACATAACATAAACATTTGTATTAAAACTAGCATATGAAATGTCAATACATTCACCATAAACTATGAATGGTATAAAAATAGAACATCCACAGTCAAACATATCACAAAACCTTCAATACAATATAGAAGTTTTGTATCATAATAAATCAACTTCAAATGAGCGTAAAATCCAACAGAGGATGTTGACATAGATGAAATCAAAACTCTTTTTAGAGAAATATCTCTTTATATTTTGAAATCATTTAAGAGTCATATATTTATAAAATAAAAACTTTTCTTTGAAAATATTCTTATAATCTTGTAAGGGAAGATTTGACGATTTTATAATGGTGGAAAATAACCTCACCCTCCGTATAAGTTAAAAAAACATTCTTTCCTTAATTCTGTCGAAAAGGTTAAAAAGCACCTTGTTTGGAAAACGATGGAAAGATTCCTTTATAAAACTCTTATAAAAAGTTAAATAAGGGTATAAATGAATTTAACCCATATTCTTTTAAATAGTAAAAATGTTTTGAAATACATTTTTAAAAACATGGATGTGGATGATAAAGAGATCCCAGTAGATTATTACGTATAAACAACCTCGGATAATGAGGAGATTGTGAAATAACCCTTACCTTGTACTTTTCTTTGGTTGGGGTAGGTTAAGCTCCTGTATAATGGTGAAATAATTTTTATTAAATTATACAAGAATCATTTATATTAATATGATATCATATATGATCTTTTAACATTGCTTTGTTAATAATATCTTAGTATTATCGTCGTTTCGGGTGTTAACTTACTCATTTTCTTTTATATGTTTTTTTACATAAACCATGTTTGTCATGAATAGGTTGTATATAATTCATATTCATAATGATATCAAGTCCTTAAACATTATTTTTAAATCATCAAATGATAATTATACTTGAATGGATATGATGGAGAATGAATCTCATCGTGTTCGTGGAGACGGTAGTCCATACGTACGCACGAGCGACAATATCATTCATTTGATATTAAGATAATATATAATTAGATATTATATCATATATACAGAATCATTATCATGTTATATTTATTATTTATATGAGTTACACATCATTATTATACCCATCCAAATAAAAATATATTGAATAACAATTACACCACGACGTGGAGATGGTAAGTCGTACGTACGCACGTATGGTGACATGTTATTCAAAGGGTGGATAGAATACTGAATATGGTTGTACCATATTTATAATAACATCACAATATATATATGATACTGGAGTGATTATTTTAGAATGGTAATAACAAATAAATAAGAAGTGGAAGAAGAAATGAATTTGAAAAAGGGTGGTGAAAACATTACCTCTTCTTCGGGTTCTTCCTTTTGATTTTATCAAAAGGGATCCTTAGGTTAGCTTTATGATCAAAATAAGGCCTCTAGGTTGTAGTGAAGGAAGTTGAGAGAGTATTTGGACAGAGTTTTCCCAAACCAAAAGACTTTTAAGGTGTGAAGTAATGAGATGGGGGAGTGCCCTTTTATAAGAGGGGTGAGGGGAACCTTTGGAAAAGCTAGAAATATTAATTTATAATAAATTCATATTCAGTTTATAATAGCTCAAAAGTTGATTATTTAAATTTTAAGGTGGGGATAGGTCGAAAACCATTAAACCAATAGAATTTAGACAGGTTTGGGTTACTATATTAACCTTATCTTTTAGTTTTAACTCTGAGTTAATTAGTTTGACATTTACCATGTCACTTTGTATTTTTATATTATATAGTTAATAAACTTACTATATACATCCAAGATAGCCCTAAGTGGTCCATTAATGATACACCTATCATGATATAAGTCTCTTTGCTGAACCTTTGATTTTTAGGAATTTAATATCAATTAATAATATAATATTTGTTTTAACAACTCTTTTATGTCAATTTTGACACTATTCAATAGTTGATTTTTGTGAAACTTATAACAGAATTATTACTTCGAACAAAGTCAATTAAATCAACACTAGAATGTCATATTATCCTAGAAAATTATTTTAATTCATTAAAAGTCTCAAATTATATTTATTTGGGTATTTATAATATTAATTATTTTAATTTTTCCCTATTATGGTAATTACTGCATCATCATTGTGTCATAAATAAATTAAATTATTTAATGTCTAAAAATTATAAAAAAAACTATCATTATGTAGGAAATATTTTTATCTTTCTAATGAATATTTACAATCGAATTTATCTTATGTATAACCTTATATTAAAAATGTTTTAGTAAATAAACATTGATTTTAACTCTTTTAACTCTTCTTTGAATTAAATAATAATAAATGTCCTAATCTAATCGAAGTGGACCTAAATGATAATATTTTATTCCTAAGGTTTTTTTTGGTCGAGATACACTTGTCCAATAGAATTTGGACATGTGTTAGGGTAATGTTAATATCATTTTTACCCTTAATTACCCAATTTACTTTTAACCGTGGTAAATAAAAGTAAAAAGTTACTATTCACCAAAAATTATTCTCATCTCATTGAACCACATTTTACTTCTTGATATTAACCGTGTCTCTCGGATTTTTGAAATTCCATTCACAGAAGCGGTAAAATTATGTTTTATGAAAAAATCAGTTTTTTAACTACCACTTAGTAGTTTCACTATTCATCAAAAATTGAAGTTTTTCAGAACAATGCCAAAATTTCACCCTAAGCTATAATTAATTTTCCGAATTCAAAAATGATGTCTATTTTACAAAATTCCAAACATATAAGTTGCATTAATTAATTTTATAATTAATTCCCGTTGTCCCAACAAATTGCGTGTTTTTAAGAAACAATATATACCAAAAGATTGACAATTGTTTAGATCCAATTTCAAAGTGAAATTAATTATAATGAACACCATTGGATAAAATGGTAAAAATATATTATAATTATACTTTAAAACCACTCAATAATATAATTTATCACTATAAATTATTTTGATTAAAAAATTTGTTTTTAAGTATTTTTCACTATTCATAAAAATTGGAAGTTCTCAGAAAAATACCCTAAATTCATCTTAGGATAATTTCGATATTCCGAAACTAAAAATGAAGTCCATTTTGAAATATAAAATATATATAATTTCAAAAAGAATGTATTACTATTCATAACAGCTAGTTTGATTGGTTGTGGTGTGTTAGAACTCAATGTTGCGTACAACACACGCTATCACATTATTCAAAGAGAAGTGTACCGTAGAAGCTTGGGGTGTTACATTCTCCCCTCCTTCAAATAATTTTGTCCTCGAAATTTCCAGAATACTACCACATGAAAAGACTCGGGTGGTTCTTCATCATAAGTTTCTCAGGTTCGCATGTTGCCTCTTCCATCTTATGGTTTCTCCACAAAACTTTTACCAGACGCGTCGTCCGATTTCTTAGCACTTGTTCTCTCGTATCAAGAATCCTAACAGGATCTTCACAATAAGATAGGTCAGGTTCCAGTTATAATTCTTCATAGGTGATTACATGCGTTGGGTCAGGCATGTATTTCCTCAATAGAGATACGTGGAACACATCGTGAACTTTGGAGAGACTTGGCGGCATTGGCAATCGGTAAGCTACAGCCCCAATTCGTTCTAGAATTTTGAAAGGTCTAATGTACCTGGGACTCAATTTACCTTTCATAACAAAACATATGACTCCCTTCCATGGAGATACCTTTAGGAAAACCTGATCACCGACTTGAAATTCCAAATCCTTCCTTCGATTATCGGCATAGCTCTTTTGCCTACTTTGAGCTGCTTTGATGTGATTTTGGATTACCTTCACCTTTTCCATCCTTTCCTCCACCAGTTCTGGGCCTACAAGTTTTCTTTCACCAACGTCATCCCAACAGGTTGGTGTGCGACATCTCTTTCCATATAATGCTTCATATGGTGACATCTGAATACTGGAATGGAAGCTATTGTTATAGGAAAATTATACCAAAGTTAAATATTGATCCCACATACCCTGAAAGTCAAGTGAGAAAGATCTCAACATGTCTTTTAATGTTTGAATAGTCCGTTCTGATTTTCCATCTGTTTGAGGGTGGTAGGCAGTGCTCAAATGAAGTTCAGTATCCAGGGATTTTGGAATAATCTTCCAGAATCCTGAAGTAAAACAGGGATCACGATCAGAAACAATCGATAGGGGTACTCCATGAAGTCTCACAACTTCATTAATATATAGTCTTTCTAGACGTTCCAGTGGTTGATCTTCTCTTATAGCAAGAAAATGTGCTGACTTGGTAAGACGATCAACAATAACCCATATTTCATCATTCCTTCTAGGGGTCTTTGGTAGCCCCATGACAAAGTCCATCATAATATTGTCCCATTTCCACTCCGATATGGGAAGAGGTTTCATGACTCCGCCAGGTTGTTGCCTTCCAGCTTTCACTTGTTGAAAAACCATACATCATGACACAAAATCAGAAATCTCCCTCTTCTTATTATCCCACAAAAAATGTTCATTCAAATCTCTATACATTTTGGTGCACCCATGGTGTATAGAGAAATTGGAACTATGAGCATCATCCAGCAATTCCCTTTTTAGATCAGGTATATCGGGAACACAAAGTCTCTTCCTGAATTTCAAAATTCCATCTTCATACACAAAGTCTCTCAATCTCCCATCGTTCACAGCTTTAATCTTCTTTTGAAATTCTTCATCATCAGTCTGAGAACTCTTAATCCTTTCTAGTAAAGATGGTTTGGAAACCATTTAATAAAGCATTGATGTTTCACCTTCCATGGTTATTCCCATTTCCATCTCCACTAGATCCATCAAAATTGGATCCCTTTCAATTATCATCACGTTCAAAACTCCATGGTATTTTCTACTCAAAGCATCTGCCACCTTGTTTGCTTTCCTCGGGTGGTAGTTTATCGTACAATTATAATCCTTTAGTAATTCAATCAATCTCCTTTGCCTCATGTTGATTTCTTTTTGTGAGAAAATATACTTCAAACTCTTGTGATCAGTATAAATCTCACATTTTTCACCATAGAGGTAGTGCCTTCATATCTTCAAAGAAAATATTACAGCTGCTGACTTGAGATCATGAGTAGGGTAGTTTTGTTCATGAATTTTCAACTATCATGATGCATAGGCAATAACCCTATCATTCTGTATAAGGACACAACCAAGTTCTTTCTTCGATGAATCACTATAAATAATGAACCCATCATTCCCCAATGGTAGAGTCAATATAAGAGCATTGACTAATATTCTCTTTAGTTCTTTGAAACATTCTTCACACTCTTTTGTCCAAACAAATTTAACCCCTTTACGTGTGAGCTTCGTTAATGGGTTTGCCAATCGGGAAAAATTATGGACGAAATGTCGATAATAACCTGCCAAACCAATAAAACTACGTACCTCAGTTATATGTGTTGGTGCTAGCCATTCTTGGATTTCCTTGGTCTTAGAAGGATCAACAGAGATTCGATCTTTAGAGATAATATGGACAAGAAAAGAAATCTCATGAATCCAGAATTCACACTTGCTAAACATTCCATATAATTCATGTCTTCTCAGAGTCTTCAGGATAATGCTCAAGTGATTTTCATGATCTTCGTAGATTTTGGAGTATACCAAGATATCATCAACAAATACCAACACAAATTCATCGAGATACGCCTTGAAAACTCCATTCATCAGATCCATAAATACAGAGGGTGCATTAGTCAATCCAAAAGGCATTATAGTAAACTTGTAATGCCCGTACCTGGTTCGAAATGCTGTCTTCGGAATGTCTTCCTTCTTCACACACAACTGATGGTATCCAGATCGAAGTTCAATCTTTGAAAAGTATTGAGCTCCATGCAGTTGGTCAAATAAATCATCAATGTGAGGTAGTGGATACTTGTTCTTTATTTTTATAGAATTGATCTCCTTGTATTCGATACTTAACCTCATGGATCCATCTTTATTTTTAACAAAAAGAACAGGGGCTCCCCATGGAGAAACACTAGGGAGAATAAATCCTTTATTACTCAATTCCTCTAGTTGTTTTTTTAGTTAAACTAATTCTACAGTGGCCATTCTATAAGGGGTCTTCGATATAGGCCTTGATCCAGGAACTAAATCAATGGAAAACTCAACTTCTCGTTATGGAGTATGTCCAGTTAAATCATCTGGAAACACATCTACATATTCTTTATCAACGGGTATATCCTCTATTTGAAAATTCCTATCCTCACCCATAGTCATTTCGTTCTCTTCCTCCAAAATAATTGAATTTAGTTGAGCTACTGGGGGTGGATCTAGATAAGAATTAGGTGGTGATGATTCTGCTCTAAAGATAAGGTGTTCCTTATCATCATCATCAAGAATCGTAACCTCTTTATTCTTACAATAAATCTTCTCATCATAGTCTGAAAGCCAGTCCATAACTAGGATTATATCAAACTCAATCATATGTATGACGATGATATCAGTAGAAAAAGAACATTTATGTGCTCTAATGGGGACTGATTCACAAAACATTGTTGCAATGATACTTCCCTTAGGATTTTTAACTGACAACTCCCTTGTTAAATCAAATTGGAAATATCTAATTTTCTTATCAAACTGGGAAGATATGAAACAATGCGATGATCCAGAATCAAATAATGCATTTGCTAAACTTGAGGAAACCATTAAATTACATGCCACCACGTCTTTCGGAGCTTTTACCTCCGCAGTAGTGATAGAAAAAGCTTGGTCTGGATTGTAGAGACCTGAATCCTGACGTACAAGGAAATTACATTACTTGTGTGGAATACTTATTACATAACAAAAACACACACACAAGGACCGTAATAGTTTAGTGTCTTTGGAAACTCGGAACGTATTCTTCTAATCATGGTGAAAGATCTTCAACATCTCCAATGAAGATCTTCCTTTTTTTCTTACCTAAAACATTTCTTTATATCCTGGGGAAAAGAAAACATAAAAGGGTGAGCTCAAATTCTCAGTAAGGGTAAACAAAATAAAAATCAATCACATCAGATTCATAAGAACATAACATTTTGGAAATCTTAACCTGCAAAAGAGTGCATAATTTCATAACATGGGATAAATCATAGTAGTGAAATGGAATCCCAATAATCATAACTTAAAACATGAAACTTTGTGGCATACACACATAATCATAGAGAATCATTTCTTATTAGTCAATACTCACTTCCAAGACTATTTTAGTGGACAAAGTCCATTTCTGAACCGAGTCACCCTCATTTCAGTCCTATCTCACTGAACCGGTATAACCTACCATTCCAGCCATGTCTATCTCATGAGAAATAAAATCTTTACCCAATGCATTGGAGGGAGATATAGTTCCCACCCATCTCATAATTATACCATTCTTATGTGTGCCACAAAATCATAAATCATACATCATTGCATAACCCTTGTAATAAAAATGGGAATCTTAAACTTCGTGACATCATAGAACAATTCATATAAGATAAAGGAATTCATAAAAATATAATTCCATCACAACATTATCAAATCAATGTAATAATAGGGATAAAAACAGAACCCTTTATTATCTTAGATGGAAAATAATTTTGATAAAACACTTGAACTCCATTCTTGAGGAAAATGTCCTCTATACTTCAAAAACATTTTCCTTTCTTAACATGTCTTACAATTTTAAACTAAAAGAAGTTGATTAAAAAAAAACTTGAAAACTTGTAAAGTAAGCTTCTTGGAAATAATATTTTAAAAATCCATTCATGCCGTATAAGTTAAAAAAACATTCTTCGTACTTTTGTCAGAAAAGTCAAAAAGTACCTCGTACGAAAGACGACAAAAGATTACTTTCATATCTTTTACTAAAAACTCACCAAAGGGTAAAATTGGATTTAAACAGTTGTACGTGGATGTAAATAATATTAAATATTGAGTAAACATGTATGTGGATGATAAAATACACCCCAGTAAATACCAAAGTATAAACAATCTCGGATAAAATGAGATTGTGATATATTCCCTTACCTTATGTCTGATATGCTTTGTACGTATCTGAACCTCCTGTATAATGATTTAAATAATGTAATTAACTTATTACAGAATCATATTCATTTTTATGATATCATATATGGTTCTCTTATGACATTATATTACCTGTTCTTTTGTAAATTCCATGTTAAAGAAGCGTTTTGGGTAAAATCGTTTCATTTATCATAGGTGTTTTGGACTTGTTGTTCTTGACATTATTATTACTTATATCATGATTTACTTACTTCCATAATTTAAAACATGATTTATATATCATATATATTAAGTATATATATATAATAGATAGATAAATGAAATGAAACACATCATTCATGGAGACGGTAGTCTGTATGTACGCATGAACATTGTTTTCCTTTCCTTATTGTCTTGAATGAAAGTAAGTAGATGACATACATATATATATATATACATAAATCCATTAGATTTAACATGTCATATATTTCATTATTATTCATTATATATACTTTATAATCATTCATGAATGGTTAATGTGGAGAATGAATCTCATCGCGTCGTGGAGACGGTAGTCCGTACGTACGCACGAGGGATGATATCGTTCTCATGATCATGAACTTGTGTTGAAGTGTATGTATACTATTTCAGTATCAATATCAATTTATAATAATAATATATAGTCATTATTTACACCATTATACCCATCCAAGTAAGGTGGTGGTAGAAAATAGATTACACCACGGCGTGGAGACGGTATTCCGTACGTACGCACGCGCGGTGATTTCTTTTTCCGTAGGATGGATAGATGGTGAAATTGGGTTGTTTCATACTTATAATAACATATCAGTATATGAGTGATAATTATGTTATTACTTAATAATGAAAAAACCTAAGAAGAAGAAGTGGAAGAAGAAATAAAGATGAAAGAATCGGTAACAGACATTACCTCTTCTTTGAAGTGCTTCTTTGAGACCTCCTTTTAGGGAACTAAAATGGGTCTTTGAAGAAGACCATAACCTATAGGATGTTTCTAGGGAAGTGGAGAAGATAATTTTTCAGGGGTTTTCCGAGCTTGAAGGCTCAAAGTTGTGTGAGTAAGAGAGGGAGGAGGTGCCCTTTTATAAGGGAGGAGAGGGGTACCTTTGGAATAACTAAAAATATTATTTTATTATAAAGTCATGTTTGTTTTTAAATAGCTCCAAATTGATATATTTCGAAGATAAGGTGGGGATGGGTCTAAATCCTCTCATCCAATAGAGTTTTGACAAGTTTAGGTTCCTATTTCAACCTTATAATTTAGATTTAACATTAAGTTAAATAATTTTACTTTTACCGTGTCTTCTTGTGTTCTTACACTATAAGGTTAATGAACTTACTATAAGAAGTCAAACGAACCCCACGTTGTTTATTATTAATATATATAACCTTATCTAAGTCATTTGGCCGAACCTTAGATTTTTAGGAATAAAATAACAATTAATAATATAATATTTTTTTAAAAAACTGTTTTATGTCAATTTTGACACTATTTAGTAATTTATTTTTGTGAAAATCATAACAGAATTATAAGTTCAAAAAAAGTTAATTAAATCAATAATAACATATCATATTAGCCTATAAAATTATTGGAATTCATAAAAAGTCTCAAATTATATTTATTTGGGTATTTATAACATCAATTATGTCAATATTTCATTAATAAGATAATTACTGCATCATCGTTGTGTCATAAATAAATTAAATTATTTAATGTCTAAAAATTACAAATAAAATACCATTATGTAGGAAATATTTTTAGCTTTATAATTAATTTTCATAGTCGAATTTAGCTTATGTATAACCCCATATTAAAAATGTTTTAGTAAATAAACATTGATTTTAACTCTTTTAACCCTTCTTTAAATAAATTAATAATAAAAGTCCTAATCTAATCCAAGTGGGCCTAAATGGTCATATTGTATTCCTAAGTTTGTTTTTGGTCGAATTAAACTTGTCCAATAGAATTAGGACATGTGTTTGGGTAATAATAATATCATTTCTACCCTTAATTACCATATTTACTTTTAACCGTGGTAAAAAAAGTAAAAAGTTACTATTCACCAAAAAATTATTTCCGTCTCATTGAACCACATTTTACATACTGATATCAACCATGCCTCTAGGATTTTTGAAATTCCACTCACAGAAGTGGCGAAATTATGTTTTATGAAAAAATCAGTTTTTTAACTACCACTTAGTGGTTTAACTATTCATCAAAAATTGAAAGTTTTCAGAAAAATGCCAAAAATTAGGCCTAAGCTATATTTGATATTATGAAATCAAAAATGATTTCTATTTTACCAAATTCAAAATATATCAGTTGCATTAATTAATTTAAAAATTAATTTCCGTCGTCAAAACAAAAGTCGTGTTTTTAAGAGATAATAACTATCAAAAGATTGACACTTGTTTATAACTGGTTTAAATGTGAAATTACATCCAATGACCAACATTGTATTAAATTGTAAAAATATATTATAAATATACTTTAAAACCACTCAAATTAATAATTTATCACTATTAATTATTTCGATTGAAAAAGTTGTTTTTAATTAAACTTTAGTAATTTTCACTATTCATCAAAATATAAAAGTTATCCGAAAAGTACCAAAATTTCACCCTAAGCTAATTTCGATATGCCAAATCCAAAAATGAAGTCCATTTTGAAATATAAAATTTACAAAAATCTCAAAAAGTGGTTATTACTATTCATAACGGCTAGTTTTAATAATATTTTAATAGCATATCGTTGTTTAGTGAAACTTGGTATTGCATACTACACACGCTATCAAGGAAGGTCGCGATTACGTGTAATGAAAGGAAAGTCAAGGATGCATGTTGTGCAAGCTCCTTTTGGTGTAGCGTACAACACAAGACAGTAATGAAATTAAAAAGAATATTTTTCATAAAATCTCCGGGTGTTACATTGATCCCTTGGAATTTTCTGAGGTAAGTTCCCCTAACGCTTAGGACATTCATTTTCATAATGCCCCATCTCCCTAAAATTGTAGCACTAAACATTGGTAGCTTCCTTCTTCCCTTTGCAATCACGATCTTGGTGGCCTTTTTCACCACACTTGTAACAGACTCTTGTTCCCTTCAAGCAAGTACTGGGGTGTTTCTTACCACATTTACCACAGGACTGATATTCAACCTTTCCCTTCTTCCCCTTATTTCAATTCCCAGATTGATCATCAGGTCTCTTCTTCTCTTGATTTGCTTTAATGTCATAAGACTTAGAGAATTCCTTTTCAGTCTTGATAGCACATGAGACAATGTCTTCATACGACGAGAAGGATTGTGAGACTAATGCTCGAAGGAGAAATGGTTTTAACCCATCAAAGAAATGATCAATATTACTTCTTGGGTTACGTATATAATCTCCAGCATACCTTGCTAACCTTGTAAAGTTAGCCTCATACTTTGTGACATTCTCATCCTCCTTTTGTCTCAGGCTAAGAAACTGCCTTTCCATATCTGATCGATGGTCGCGAGGAAAGTATTTTTCTAAAAACAGATCTTTTAACTCCCTCCATTCCATATTTGATACTTCATCATCTTCCTTCGTATTTTGAATCAATGACTACCATTGATCAGCATCTCCAGTGAGGCGGTAAACTGCCATGATAAATTTTTCCCTTTCACTACTCCCCAAAGCCTGAAATATTTTCTCTAGGGAAAATATGCATTGCTCAGTTACTAAGGGATTTGTACTCCCATTGAACATTGGTGGTTGTTGCCTCATGAATCTATCTAACATTGATCATCCACACTTTGGATCAGGGTGCTCCATATGATTAAGGTTATTATTCATAACCTGAGTGAGTTGTTCCAGTATGGTGATTAGCTTATCGGCACTAGTTGCATCACCAACTCCACTATAATTATCTTGAGCAGGAGGTAAATCCCTACATGGAGTGCGTGCATTAATACGGTTTCCATTTCTTCCACTAGGTGCCATTTCTAAACAATGGCATAAACTAGATCAGTTTATGAATCAAAATACATAATCCCATACTTATAAATAACTTAACATAAATTGAACTATTTATGGATATAATCCATAATCATAAAAATGTTTTCTTTGAGGAAGTATATACTCATAAACCCTTCATAATTATTTTTAAAGAAAATGAGAGTTATCCAAAGCATATACCCCGGAAGTGTCGTAACCAAGAGTGCAGCAAGGCCCGTTGTTGTGCACCAGTTCCCGTTCGAGTCCAGCTTAAAGTGGTGTTTTTGGGTTTTACTCCTAGGTACATCTATGCCAGAGCCGCCTCTACCTGCTCGTATCCAGACAGGGATGTATTGCTCGGAAAACTCACAAAATCTCTTCAATACCAAAATTCTAGGAAGTTCTTCTATACTAATCATCAATGTTCATCTTAGGTCTACGTGCTCTAATCAGAGTTTATCTAAATCTAGCTTCCAAGGTTTGTATAAACTTCCTCTAATACCAACTGTAACGCCCCGACCCCAGTTACCTAGAGTCGGTGCATTATTACATAACATTTTCATGATCAAAAGAAAGATCAAATCTCGAAAAACCGATTGGTTTAGTAGCCTTGGAAACACTAGATATATTCATAAAGTTTTACATTACATCATAAAGTGAAAAACTACTACAACAACATAGTATCCATATCCCACACTCATATCCCCACATATTATCCCTTCAGTTCATTCATAAATTACTTCTTCACATCCTGGGAAAAATAAAACATATAAAAGGGGTGAGCTCAAATGCCCAGTAAGGATAAAAATATAGCGGAAACATTCATAAATAATAATAAACATTAAAGGAAATGTATAACTTAAAACAAAAGCCTTTTAAACTTGAACTTCAACATAGTATGGCAAAAATAAAATGAAATAATGTCATTTACTTATTCACATTGATATTCTGCTAATCGAATAATCACATACAATATCAATTACCACTTTCATAATGATGGAATGCATAATTCCATACTATCATAACCACATAGCCAAGGCTTCGTGCAAGACTACAAATAAGATTTTTCCAAGGCCTTGTGCCAAGACACTAGTTTGTCTCATTAGACCCACCGATGCATCGAAGAGCTATAGTGGGCTCCACCCATCACATATTAAGTCCAATGCATTCCCATATGAAAAGGTTTAAACATAACATAAACATTCGTATTAAAACTAGCATATGAAATGTCAATACTTTCACCATAAACTATGAATGGTATAAAAATAGCACATCCATAGTCAAACATATCACAAAACCTTCAATACAATATAGAAGTTTTGTATCATAATAAATCAACTTCAAATAAGCATAAAATCCATCAAAGGATGTTGACATAGATGAAATCAAAACTCTTTTTAGAGAAATATATATTTCTATATTGAAATCATTTAAGAGTCATATATTTATAAAATAAAACATTTTCATTGAAAATATTCTTATAATCTTGTAAGGGAAGCTTCTAAGATTTTATAACGGCGTAAAATAACCACACCCGCCGTATAAGTTAAAAAAACATTCCTACCTTAATTCTGTCAAAAAGGTTAAAAAGAACTTTATTTGGAAAATGACGGAAAGATTACTTTATAAAACTCTTAAAAAAATTAAAACAAGGTTATAAATTACTTTAATCCATATTCTTTTAAATAGTAAAAATGTTTTGAAATACATTTTTAAATACATGGATGTGGATGATAAAGAGATCCTAGTAGATTATTACATATAAACAACCTCGGATAATGAAGAGATTGTGAAATAACCCTTACCTTGTAATTTTCCTTGGTTGGGGTAGGTTAACCTCCTGTATAATGGTGAAATAATTGTTATTAAATTATAAAATAATCATATATATTAATATGATATCATATATGATATTTTAACATTGCTTTGTTAATAATATCTTAGTATTATCGTCCTTTCGGGTGCTAACTTACTCATTTTATTTTATATGTTTTCTTACGTAAGACATGTTTGTCATGGATAGGTTGTATCTTATTCATATTCAGAATGATATCATGTCCTTAAACATTATTTTTAAATCATAAAATGATAATTATACTTGAATGGATACGATGGAGAATGAATCTCATCGCGTTCATGGAGACGGTAGTCCGTACGTACGCACGAGCGACAATATCATTCTTTTGATATTAAAATAATATATAATTGGATAGTATATCATATATACAGAATCATTATCATGTTATATTAATTATTTACATGAGTTACACATCATTATTATACACATCCAAATAATAATATATTGAATAACAATTACACCACGACGTTGAGATGGTATGTCGTACGTACGCACGTATGGTGACATGTTATTAAAAGGGTGGATAGAATAAATAATAAGGTTGTACCATATTTATAATAACATCATATTATATATAAGATACTGAATTTATTGTTTTATAATGGTAATAACAGAGAAAGAAGAAGTGGAAGATGAAATGAATTTGAAAAAAGGTGGTGAAAACATTACCTCTTCTTCGGGTTCTTCCTTTTGATTTGATCAAAAGGGCTCCTTAGGTTGGCTTTATGATCATACTAATGCCTCTAGGCTGTATTGAAAGAAGTTTATAGAGTATTTGGGCAGAGTTTGGGTGATCCAAAGGGCTTTGAATGTGTGAAGTAATGAGAAGGGGGAGTGCCCTTTTATAAGAGGGGTGAGGGGCACCTTGGGAAAAGCTAGAAATATTAATTTATAATAAATTCATATTCAGTTTATAATAGCTCAAAAGATGATTATTTAAAGGTTAAGGTGGGGATAGGTCGAAAAACATTCAACCAATAGAATTTATACAGGTTTGGGATACTATATTAACCATATCTTTTAGTTATAACTCTTAGGTAATTAGTTTGACATTTACCATGTCACTTTGTATTTTTATATTATATAGTTAATAAACATACTATATACATCCAAGAGACCCATATGTGGTCCATTAATGATACACCTATCATGATATAAGTCTCTTGGCCGAACCTAAGATTTTTAGGAATTTAATATCGATTAATAATATAATATTTGTTTTAAAAACGCTTTTCTGTCAATTTTGACACTATTCAATAGTTGATTTTTTTGAAACTTATAACAGAATTATTACTTCAAAAAAAGCCAATTAAATCAATCCTAATATGTCATATTATCGTAGAAAATTAATTTAATTAATTAAAAGTCTCAAATTATATTTATTTGGGTATTTATAATATCAATTATTTTAATTGTTCACTATTATGGTAATTACTGCATCATCATTGTGTCATAAATAAATTAAATTATTTAATAGCTAAAAATTATAAATAAAATATCATTGTGTATGAAAGAGTTTTCTATTTCTAATAAATATTTACAATCTAATTTATATTATGTATAACCATATATTAAAAATGTTTTAGTAAATAAACTTTGATTTTAACTCTTTTAACTCTTCTTTTAATTAAATAATAATAAATGTCATAATCTAATCCAAGTGGATCTAAATGATAATATTTTATTCCTAAGGTTGTTTTTGGTCGAGATACCCTTGTCCAACAGAATTAGGACATGTGTTAGGGTAATGTTAATATCATTTTTACCCTTAATTACCCTATTTACTTTTAACTGTGGTAAATAAAAGTAAAAAGTAACTATTCACCAAAAATTATTATCATCTCATTGAACCAAATTTTACTTCTTGATACTAACCATGTCTCTCAGATTTTCGAAATTCCATTCACAGAAGAGGTAAAATAAAGTTTTATGAAAAATTCAATTTTTTAACTACCACTTAGTAGTTTCATTATTCATCAAAAATTGAAGTTTTTCAGAACAATGCCAAAATTTCACCCTAAGCTATAATTGATATTCCGAATTAAAAAATGATGTCTATTTTACAAAATTCCAAACCTATAAGTTTCATTAATTAATTTTATAATTAATTTCTGTTGTCACAACAAATATCATGTTTTTAAGAAACAATATATACCAAATGATTGACAATTGTTAAGTCCAATTTCAATGTGAAATTAATTCTAATGAACACCATTGGATAAAATGGTAAAAATATATTCTAATTATAATTTAAAACCACTCAATAATATAATTTATCACTATAAATTATTTTGATTAAAAAAGTTGTTTTTAAGTATTTTTCACTATTCATAAAAATTGGATGTTCTCGGAAAAATACCAAAAATTCATCTTAGGATAATTTCGATATTCCAAAACCAAAAATGAAGTCCATTTTGAAATATAAAATATATATAATTTCAAAAAGCAGGTATTACTATTCATAACGGCTAGTTTGATTGGTTGTGGTGTGTTAGAACTTGATGTTGCGTACAACACACGCTATCGCATTATTCAAAGAGAAGCGTACCGTAAAAGCTTGGGGTGTTACACGGAATCATGCACTAACTCAACCCTAGGCTCTGAAAATATTTCTTAATATATTTTGAGGACTTAGGAGGAAAAAATAGAATCTCAAAAACTACTATAAAAATTGATCGATTATTTTATATTTGATATAATAAGTAACTCTAATTGATGAAAATTTAGTCTTATAAACCCTTTCTATTGCACAAATGTAAAATTATCTTATGATAAGAATTCAAAATTTCAATAAACTCATAGAAAACTGAAAGTGGAATTCAAATGTCATAGTTGATTTTTTCTATCATACTATAAGAAATAAGTATGACCAAGTAGAAGGACTATTATCTAAGACTGTTATATTCATGAAATCCTTATCTCATAAAATCCTATCATATTTCATTTATTATCTCTATCTAAACAAGTTGTCAAAACCAAAAAATATACAATGAAACATCCTTGTTTTAACAAATATTACCCACTATCACTATAGTAACATCTAATGTCAATACTATGGAATATAATGTTGATACCGGTATATTTGTTTCATTATGTTCCATATAGACTATCCAAAAATTCAATCAAATCAAAAAAACAGAGAATCATTGAATAACAATTTGGATTTGTATGGTCCATTTTCCCTATCTTTTATTTTCCTATTCCTAATCCTATGGTTGTGATCATGAGTTATCAACAAGATTCATTCTCAAGAATACATTAATTCCCCATCACTATAACAATTTCCATTATTTTATCCACAGTAACTATGGTTCCTTAATAAAATTTTCTTTTAATAGTACCAAATGAACCTCACATATTCCTAACACCAATATTTAATCTAACTCCATGATTCCAAACTTTCGTGTCCCAATATATCAATAATTTAACTCCCAAAACCAACCTCAAGTATGGAATGGGATAGTATATATTGATAAGGTATTTACCGAAGTGATGGTGTACATTACCTTTAAAATAAATTTTTCTCTTGCTATGACACAAAATATTCCACTATAACAAAAATAAATAGTCTCCTATAAAATATATCACAAGAATATTAAACCAATATCCCTATAAAAAATGTAATATAATAAAATGAATCGCTAGAAAAAATTGAAAGTTCCCATACTAGTATAAGGGTAAAAATTGATTATAAAAATGGTATCATCATCAAGAAAATTCCAAACTATTAGATACCACAACTACCATCTATAACTACCCTCTAATATCATACCCATTAATATATATTATTGTATATATAATAAAGTATGAAAAATGAATAAGTGCACATACATGGGTGTGAAATAATACTAAGTATAGTCTTCTAATTCAATGAGTTGGCCCCATGAATTACAACTGTCTACATACATAATTAATAAAAAAAAGTGTAAAAAAAATATAACATCACAACATATCATCAACAATCATAAGATCATTTTGAACATTATTTTCATGCTACCAAACTTAGAAATGGACCATTTATAGTGCTTCCATTTATCAGTGCTAAAAAAATGTTGGAAAAGATCACCTTTATCGATGCTAAAAATAAGGCTGATAAAGTGCACCATTTATCAGTGCTAAAAAATCATTGATAAAATGTAAACATTATCAGTGATTTTTTTAGTGCTGATAAAGGGTATCTTTTAGCAGTGCTTTTATATAAGTATGATAAATGGTACCCTATATCAGCAAGTTATTCTTAGTGATAATAATGGTCCAGAATTAAATAAAATAATTAAGAAAAATAAAAAACAATACACGCATAAATATAAATTAACAATTTAATTAATTAAATAATTATTTGATGAAAATGAATAAATTGAAATTACATATATATAAATTATAAAATTAATAAATAGTATATATTAAATATATAGATAAGTAAAATTAATAAAGTGAAAAAAAATTAAAAATAGTAAATTAAGAAAAAATATTAAACCTTTTATTAATTAAATAATTATTTTTAAAAATGAAGAGTTTTAATATAGATATATATAGATTATATACATTGAAAATAGTATATATTAAATATAGATGTATTAAATGAATAAATTTTTATACATAAAAAAATCAATAAATTACAAAATTACTTAAAAATTACTAATGAAAAAATTATTAATAAAAATTAATTAGAATTATATATGTATTTATTAATTATAAATAGTAATAAATATTATATATGAATTATAAATAAATATAAAATGAATAAAATGTAACATCCTCAACTTGGTGTCCATTATTTGGGGCCCCATGCCAGGTCGTTACATGACCTCAGACGTGCCTCACCGTACGCTAAAGACAGCAGACTAGTAGCACTGGTCTATGGAGAAACATTGGGGAGACTATACCCATTTCTAATATTAAGGAAATAACATAAACTATATCAATAAATATAGTGACCAGAAGAAACAAATAAAATGAAAGCATGTAAAAATTCCAATAATTTACCAAGTAGCCCATTCTCTAACAATATACTGAATACACTACATGCCAGACAGTCATAAAAACATAAATATGAACCAATAATACCTCAAGGCCCAGAATATGGTCTTGATTCCCAAAATGGTCCTGAACTCCCATGCCCCAACATGATATCCTATTCACAATGAAACACTATGTCCATGTCCTAAACTTGTATCAGAAAAAAATTAGGGCATGCTCAGGTACCCATGTGTCACGGCAGCCCAATCATTGTTTGAGTACAACTCATTAGGACACCACCAATGGTGTTTCTTGTAATATCTAATTTGTAAAACATTGTATATGAAATGAAAGATGGGAAATAAATAAACAAGGCAAAAAGGAAATCATTTATGTAATTATCAAATATCCATTTTATCCATTAAGTTCTCTAGAGCTAACCAATCTAAAAAACTAACTCAGGTCACACTGAGATTCTAATCCAAGGCCTAATGGGGTATAAAACATTTTAGCCATAAGAGATGTTCACAAATAAATAACTATCAAATACCCATTAGTTAACAATATTGACTTGATCATTCCCATAATTTGTACCATGGATTAGGCATTAACATCATTTATACTATGGCCTATGCCGGTCAATTACCATGCCTTGGGGAATAAACCAAGTTCCCTATCTCTCTATGGATAAAAATTTCACAAGAAAATACATCACACATTCCCTGGAGCCAAAGTCCAGGTAGTCTCCTCAATTCCAATTGTTTGGGGCATAGAGCCTTAGTCACCTTCCCTAACCCATGCATTATAGGGATGGGTTTTAAAGCCTCATAAAAACCCAAAATGTGGGAATATATCCTCAATCCCAATACCCCCACACTAATAATCCATGTGAACATGCTTCTTTTAACCATTTACTAAATAAACCATTTCAAAAATATTCTCAAAGAATACACATAACATTCATATTTCATATTTCATTCAACACGTAAGTCAATTTCATGAACTAACCCATTAACAAAATTACCATTTACATTTCATAACCCATTAACCAACTTTCCTTATGCCCAACATAGTCTTATGCCATGTTTTCAATGGTAAAAAATCAACATTAATCTCATTTAAAAACGATTTCACATTTACCAACACAAACTATATCTATTAGAAACATATATCATTATTCTTAACACCCCTTTATGTTATGTCATCAACTATGCACATTCCTCATTTAGTTCATTTCATAACCATGTTAACAAGACAACATAATCTTTAGGGGTCTAATATCACTAGCCCAAATATAAATTCAATGACCATGGTACCAATAGACCATTAAAACGACATCATGGTATAAAACACAATTCAAAATACTTATTTGTAATCATCTTGATTCCATCGTTTAAAACACAGGTCTTCATCTTTGAAAACTAAATCATTCCCCAAGGAACTTGTTTCTATTTCAACAATCCAAAATAACACTTAAACTATTTTTTAAAAAAAGAGAACATTTCCCTCATTTCAAACATCATTTCAAGTCTCTTACAAACCCATTTTCGAATCACTTTGATGTCAATTCCTCCATTCAAAACATTACCCATTGTAAAACATCGATTTCCTTCAATAAATCTACAACATGGACAAATCCCAAAACACACAATTAAAACAATTTCATAACCCCCTAGGCATGTACAAAATCCAACTTATAATAATTTAAATTAACCCACTAAACCTACCCACATACCCAATTACACTTTATTTACACATCTGCTCTCATAATTCCCTTATCTCAATTTTTACCAATTATGTTCACTATTTACAAGGGTTTGGTTTACCCCACCGATAGCCCTTTGATTAATCTCCCTCACCAATGGACCCAGTGGTGTTTGTGAAGGGATTCACCCCTCAATCTATGGCCCCAATAATTTTCCCCAATAAAAAAAAATCAAAAATCACAAGGTTAATATATTGTAGAAACTACGTACAAATATATACAACAATATGACTATAGGAAAAGGCTTTAAGACCACCTACCTCATGCTCGATGATGATTACTAGCCTAAACACATCCCTTGATTCGAACTCATTAAACCTTTAAATCCCCAACATAAAATTTTCTATAAAGGTGTGGTATGTCGGGATTTGTAAGGATATAATATATTCTATAAGACCTAATCCTAAAAATTGAGCTTGGAGGAGTGTTAGACTCACCCAGAGATTTTATTTTCACCAAACATCAATATAAATTCACAAGAATTAAAGGAAAATCACCCATGGAGGGAGAGGGTGATGATGGTTCATCAACATTGTTTTGGTGTGTTGAATGGGGAGAAAAATGGGGATTAAAGAAATAGGATTGGGAGGGGAAATGGTAAAAACTCATGTTTGAAAGGTTGTATGGTATGGCAACACGGTTAGCCAAAATGTGTTCCAACCGTGCATATCCCTATGTCCAATAGGGGCCAAGTTGTTCGGTTTCCTTGGAGAACCCACACAATTTGTACAACTAGTATTCAGCCTTGTGCTAGCCTCTATCTAAAAGGGTCCCCAAGCCACACAGTTTCTTGATCTAGGCACACAGTTTGTTCTAACCATGTGCCAACTATGCCATTCACACTGTCTGGTCTCTTCCCCCCCCCCCCCCCCGACCCAAACCCCTAGTATATAATATAAACTCCTCATACACCCAACAACCACCTCATCAACAAAAATAAAATAAGTTTAACTAAAATCTAAATAAGGACATATATTTACAAATGATTGAGATATTACAACATCCCCACCTTATAATTGACTGCCTTGATCCCTACTTCCAAACCTTACTGATCCTCCAAGACCAAAGGTCGGGTCACAGGGACCACCTATCAACTTTTGTTTTCAAAGATTTCTACTAGAAATGGCTGCAATGTCACCATAATTGGACCAAGGAAATAGTCTTACCCTAAAAGAACATCCCCATTTGTACTCCAATACCATGAACTAAGGATCCCAGAGGATGGAAGTACCTCAAACTCATTATTACCAGCATCTACACAGAAGTAAGATCTGAGTAACACCATTAAAACTCCACAAAAATGGAACCAACATGGCACTAAATTTCCTTGGGAGAGCCACCCATAGTTCCCTTAGTTTCAGCATCTCCAAAAATCATGGCCCAAACCACTTGGTTCCATCTCATCCCATCCTTCCAAGATCTAACGATCACTCAAGATTAGCAACACTCAAGGGAACATACCACTTCTAACCACATCTCTCGATCTACACTGGTCTATAACTCGAGCTCCAAAATCCTCAGTCCATTTATTAGTATCTAAAAAGCCCATCCCAAGAAAAAAATGAATCTCAAAGTACTCAAACTCACAAAAACTGAGCCAAAAATTATTACCAAAACCATAACACCAACACAATGCTCATCGGATCCCAATCAACTCATATTACCACTCACATCACTAACCGACCACCTGGTCTCTATAGTTCTCCCTATCATACACTTTGTCTTTCCAAAAAAATCATTCAGTTTTTGAGCCCTACCATTATCAAAAATGAGACTAAAAAAACCTCAACTCAACCTATAAAACTTTCTCGATGTGTTTCCTGACTCAAAGTGACCAAAATCTATGGTGAACTCCCCTAAACTCAATCATTCAGCATTACCATCGAAGAAACTATGATAGGGAACACTTTTTCCATCCATTTATAAACAAAATAAGACTTGGTTCTTCCAAAAAACGCACTCACATTACTGTATGGAAGTTATCAACACAACATTAATGGATGGTGGCTTACATACCACCACATTCATCACCTCTTACCCTACTGTGTTGGGTCATCTCAGCCGACTCGCTCTATTGATTCCCAACTTCCACTTTTGGAATGTCACCCTTCTACCTGAACGTGATTCCATCTTACATTAAGAATATCCATCTACGGGAACCCACTAGAGTCCATTCTCAACCTTCAGTGGAATGTCACTACCATAGCATTTGTTGCTCCGTGAATCATTGTCATCTCTATAGAACCCACCAATGAGTTCCATTGAAACCACTCAGATCACCTCTAAAACCAACCCAATATAAAAGTTTCCACTCAACTCGATCTAACATTACAAATATTTCCCACCTGTAATCCCCTAAGGAATCCAAGAATTCCCTTAAATACTTCTCATTAGAATCTGGATACCACCACACCCACTCTACAACCTGCTTCCTTCATCCATGACTGACCTACCACACCCCACATTAGGAGAATTATTCTCACTACTTTCCTCATGCCATTTAACACATCGTGGCTCGTGCTTTGATTCACAATCCGAACTTCAAAATTGTATGTGGTTGTTTATCCTTTCCCATTATAACAAAACCAATGTTACCCCTACCCATTCTCGGCTTCTGAGAATAGCACCCATGGAAATTTCCAACATCCAGTCCATCCCAAGGACCTCACCCACAATTTTTTGGTGGTGTTCCCCCCACCAAAAGACTCCATAAGTTCTTCTCAAAGAGCGTAACATCTAAGGTGAACCATATCCAACCAAAACAAATTCAAGCTGCTAGGTGTAAATCTATATCCTTCTTGGCACACTCGGAATGATGTAAATATATTGGACATGATCATCACTTGTGAAAATAACAATAATAATTTTTTTAAAAATACCCCCAAAACTATACCTCACTAATTTCACATCCTATTAGAGAGACACCTTAACTTTGCACATGTCTCATTCTTCCCTACCATCCATCATTTCATCCACACTCAAACACCGCAACTCAAATGGTATTTCCAAAAAATAATCACAACTACTTCATGACCCAATGTCAAGTGGTTGTGACCCAACATTCCCATTATCAGCAACCACATTTCCACACTCATGTTATTCTGACATGACCCCAGTGATCTACACAGAAACACATCGACTACCAAACCGAACCACAACCCAACTGCATCGCGCATAACTTACACTTCCCACAATGATCCCATTGAAATTGGACAAGTGTTTATCCTAAGCCACCTGTTCATCCTTCCAAAACAGAATCAATTTTCAAAAGAAGTCCCAAATCTAGACCTCCTCAAATCATTCAAGGTCCCTCACTTTCCTGAAACTACACATTGATCCCCACTCTATGTCACATAGATCGTATATCACCAAAGTTAGGCCCAAAACCCGTTCACTCATATGAACTTGTCTCTTGGTCCATAGGCCTCATTGGACTCGAGGAATATTCTACATTCCCACCCAAAAACCCTACCATTTGTTCAAGAAATCTCAACCATATGACAACCATTACCGTGGCTGTCACCTCCACACCAGAAGTGGCAATCCATTCTTTGGACACTCTTGTCCCGTTGGACCAAAATCAAAATTGGTTCCCACATCAAACACCATCAAGGCCATACATCAAGGATCCAAAACTCCGTGAATATTTCAAAAAAATGCCTTAAAACCAACCAAAATCGCTTAGTCACCTCCTAATAATATAATCAAGGAACAATAATAAACTTTTACCGTACTAGATATCACCAACTATGCATCGATTCCACCTATAAATAAAACATTCCCTCTTCACATATTAAGGCACCTAGAACTCGGTTCCAGCCTTCCTTGAGGTGACCCTTGACATACCAAATCTATCAAATCATAACCACCAATCATGTCACATTTCAAAAACTGTTAAATCTTTTGGGGAGCCCGCATGCCTAACCTCACACATGGAAACACTCTCTGCATGGACCTACCAAGGTCCAAAATGTCTTCTTATGTCATATGCACCCAAAATCACTGTCAAACCAACCGAACCCTCACATGGTTCATTATCGAAGCCTGAATGGTAAAATATTCCCAAATTGGAGTCACATCAAGGAAAGGTCAGTATCACTATCTCTAATCCATAAACATCAAATCTATACCAACTCACTACTCACAGAGTCACTCATGCCCCGACTCCAAAATATAATGCATCCAACTCACCCCAGAAAACATTTACACTAGGCCTCACACCAAGAACAACCACCCACGTATGTAAACATCAGGAGCCAAACCCACCCCCAGGGGGGGAAATACATAACATGAATGATCACTACCCTTAAGAGTTATCACATCATCATTACCTTACAACTTTTCATAACCCAATGTCACATCTCAATCATGGTAACAACAAGCACGTCTCTTTTACCATGAAACCATAATCCAACAGAAGTTCACATTCTAAAACAAAGGTCTCAAAATAGGGAACTCTCACTACCCAAACCACCATTACATGGGGTCTGAGAACCACACTAGGGATACCCATTCCCATTATCCCTATAGGTTCCAAATTTAAAAATCTTCCATTTTCAATACCCAAAAATTTACATTTTCATATACCTTTTTATTTACCAAACATTTCAAAAATAGAATCTTTACTCAAATTCATATTTCAAAAATATTTCATTTGTCAAACACTTCAAGGTATAATCAACCAATGAGGTTTCAAGATAAACCCTACACTACCAGCATATAAATCTCTTTTAAAAAGGGAATTCCCATGTGTGGAATTTTCGAATCCTCCACATAAGGGAACCCCCCTCCCCACAAAGAGGTCACTCCAGAGAGATCCCTAGCTGGGAAGGAGTTGTTGCTAGCTGAGACGGAAGAGCATTCCGGAGGGTGACAACCCGGGCAGCAACGGTTCGTCAAGCAATCTGTCAGCATGGGTGGGTTGTGCCTCATTTTTCCCACCCAATCAGAAACCAAGTGACCCTGCAAGGCAAGTGAATCTCGGGGGAGAGGTTCACCCTGAAAGAAAACTCCTAGGATTCAAACCTTGAACCACCCAAAGAATAGTGTTGTTTTACCCGTCTCCTTCCCCACTACTCCCCCATTGAAGAAGCATTCCAGCATATAAATATCAATTTACTATCAATCATAGGAAACATACAGATGACCTACCAATAATATATTCATAGAATGATGAATGAACACACAAACAACTTCTTTTCAACCTAGTCCAAGAGATAAAACCTAATAAATCTAGAAAACCACAGCCATGTACACCACTTGAGGTGGAAATAACTTTCAAAGATAAAACCTAAAAACCAAACATCGACTCCCACCTCTGGAAACTTGGTTTTTCCCTCATATGTGGGAATACATCCAACAAGACATGATCTCACTACTAGGCCCTGACATGATCAAAATCTCATTTCTACCATTCCATAAAAACTAAGACAAAATACATGATCTGATACCACTTTGTAACATCCCTGACTAGATGGCCACTATCTGGTGCCCCATTATGGGTCCACTACTTTAATAAGGTTTTAACAGTGCTAGTAAAAGGGATTTATTATCATTATAGAAGTGTTAATAATATAATAAATGTTAAAGGGTTACCATTAACAACACATGTAAAAAGTGCTGATAAATTCCCCCTTTAAGAACGCTAGAAAACGGTGAAAAATGGGGCCTTTATAAGTTCTTTTTTAGCATTGGTAAAGGCCACCTTTATCGAGACTTTTTTAGATCTGTTAATGGTGGCCTTTAATACTACAGATAAAGGGTATATTTTCATTCATTCCCCCCTATCAGCACTTCCCCCACCTCTTTATCAGTGCTTTAGATAATCCCACCCTCCCAAGCGTGCACCCCTGCATCTAGAATGTTTCGAACCAGAGACCTTTGGATTATACACCATCGCCTTTTCCATGCCCCTATACTCTTTTTTTTATATTTTATGATATATCTATATATTTATATTTATATATTTATATTATTTTAACCATATATTTATATATATACATTTATTTATTTATTTATTTATTTATTTATTTAAATTCATATTTATTTATATTTTTTATAAAAAAATTGATATTAATTTTTATCAATATAAGGTATATATATTAGAGAAATACAGTTTATATATAAATATGCTTAATTAATTACTTGTAAAATTATATTTTATGTGTGAATATATAAAATATATGAATATATTGGGATATATTTGATTATAAATAACAGTACATTATAAATAATGATAACATTTCAAGTCCATAATATCAATATTAATTTAGGAACTGGGAATAAATTCATCCCCCATGAAAAAGGGAAGAAATACTGCCTTAATTGAGGCTTAAAATCCATCAAAGGTTAAAAACGTACGATACAGAGGCAAAAAAGTCAGTTTTGGAAGCATTCTGGGCCTCTTTTTGCCTCAAAACCGTTGATCGAGATATCCCATGGGTCACCGAGGCATATAGATCAAAAAAATATTCGATTTTATTTGTGTTATAGACCAAAAGGACACCCGAATCAGAAGTTAGAGTTGTTTGAAAGGCCATCTAATATAAAAAAAGTGGGTAATAGTTATTATTAACTCAATTTTTTTCAACAAAGGTGATTGGGGGTTTCTATGGATTACTTGGGAATTGATATCATCTTAAGATCTTATTTTATATATTTCATAGGAAGAATATAAACTTAAAAATGAGTTTATAGTCATTTGAATTTTAAAAAATTGGGGTACCCCGAATAAAAACTCAGTTTTGGAGGCCTTATATGCCTTTTTAGGGGTTGAAAAATGGGGCAAAGCTCATAGAGCTCAGTCCAAAATTCTGCAGTGTAGAGCTCATCATAGACATTGATTTAATATGTGGAGGAGCCCAAATGGACACCCATATCAAAATATATGGTCATTTCATGTTTGAGTTCGATTTATGACATTTTTAAGCTTTATTGTATTTTATTCATTTGATTATCACATGATTTAAATATCATTTTGTTTTATCTCAATTAATATTTTCAATTTCACTAGTTGTGGTGCAGAAATGGTCTCTCGTATCAAAATTTATGGTTGTTTCAGGGTTTTTAGGGTTTCATAACATTTTTATTGGTTTTAATGTTTTCTAGAGTTATTATCAGTTTTTTGGGTTTTCTTGGTTTGTAGGTATTTTATAGAGTTATAATATATTTTCACTAAATATCATATATATTATTTGTAAATTCTTATTTATCCTTATCTAAAACATAATTAAAACATATATTTTATATTCATACCAATATAAATATTTTTATATTTTAATATATTAATATATTATTTTTAATGAAATATATATTTTTTTAAAATATACATTTTATCATCATTAGTGAAATAACATCGATAAATACCCCCTATCACTACTTTTTTACTAGAACTGATAAATTTTTCCATTTATTATCACTTTTTTAGAATCACTGATAAATTTCCTTTTTATAAATTCTTTTTTAAAAGCATTGTTAAAGATCCCCTTTAACATCACTTTTTGTTGCGCTGAGAAAGCTGGTTCTTAACAGCGCTTTTAGCTAGAACATTTAAAACCAAAGCACTGGATAAACACAGTTTTTTAATTATAGTCATTACATAGCCTTAGGAAAGTCCCTCCATATTCCATAGGTAGCCAACTAGCAGGGTGTCTATGGAGAAACAATGGGGAGACTATACCCTCTTATGAGAGTATTAACACAAAAAAATGATTTAAATAAATATATTGACCATCGTCAACAAATATAAGGACATAAAGTGACAATTCCAACATGTAATCAAATAGAACATAAAATAAAAATATGATAAATACAATATCCCATGAACAACCAAACACTATATCCATGTCCTTAACCTGTATCAGTAAACAAGTAGCATCTCCTCAGGAACCCAAGTTCCATGGTGACCTAAGCAGGGTGTCAGTACAAATCAATAAACCACCACTAATGGTGTCTAAAGTAACAACTAGTATGTACAATAGTGTATAAAATGAAATAGGTGTAATAAATAAATAAGAAAAAACATAATAATTTAACTAATTATCTAACAACTATTTTATCCATTATTTTCTCTAGAGTCAACCAATCATTAAAAATAACTCTGATCACACCTGCAGACTAAGATAAGGCACAAGGGGTTACACAAAATTTTAAACACTAGGGGTGTCTACTAATAAAAAACTATCACATACCCATTAGTTAAAAATACTCACTTGATCATTTTAATCATTTTTTCCAAGCGTTAGGAATTTTCATCATTTATAATATGGCCAAAACCGGTCAATTACCATGCATAAGGGAATAAGAAAAGTTCCCTATCTCACTAGGGATAAACATTTCACAAAAAATACATCACACTTTCCATGGAGCCTCAGTCCAGGTAGACTCACCAAATGAAAATGTTAGGAGCATGAGCCTCTTCCCACCTTACCTAACCCATGCATTATAATTTTGGGGTTTATAGCCTCACTATAAACTTGCCTTTGGGTGTACATCCTCAAGTCCAATACCACACAATACCAAGCCATGTTAACATGCTTCTTTGAACCATTTACCACATATAAAAATTTTAGAAACCATTCTCAAAAAATACACATAAGGTTAACATTTCATATTTCATTCAACACATAATTCATTTTCATGCCTTAACCCATTAACAAAATTACCACATACATTTCCTAACTCATTAACAGATATTCCATATCCCAACAAATCCCTTATTCCATGTTTTAAATTGTACAAAATTAATATTAATATCGCTTCTAAATCATTTCACATTTTCAACCAAAATCCATAACTATGAACCACATATATTATTATGCCTAACACCCCCTTGTGCTATATACATTCATCATTTTGTTCATTTCATAACCTTGTTAAAATGCCAACATTATCATCCTGGTTATTTTCTCAATATCCCACAGACCAATTCAATAGATATTGTCCCAATGGATCTTTAAAAACACATAATGGTATAAAAACCATAGAAAATACGTATTTTAAATCATCTTAAGGCTACCCTTTAAAACACGGTTCTTCCTATTTGAAAACTAAAACAATCCCCAAGGATTTTTTTCCCATTTCAATCATCCAAAACAAACCTTAAGCCATTTTCCTAGAAAGGGAATCATTTTCTTATTTCAAAAATAATTTTAAATATCTTATGAAAAAACATTTTTGAACAAATATGAGGTCAACACCATCTTCAAAAACATTAATTTCTTTAAAACATCATTTTCCATCATTAAATCTATAATCAGGAAAAATCCTAAAACACACCATTAAAACCATTTCAAATCCTCCTAAACATTTACAAAATCTAAATTATAATCTCTTCAATTAGCCCACAAACCCTACTGAAATAACCAGTTACACTTTTACTACACATTTTCTCTCATAATTCCCTTTTACCAATGTTTACCAATTATTTTCACCTTTTACAAGGGTTTGGATTACCACATGGGTAGTCCTAGGTTAGGTCTTGCTCACTAAAGGACCCAAGAGGGTCCATGATGGTTTTTTTCACCTCAACATAAGGCCCAAATAATTTTATATAATAAAAAACATAAAAACACTGTAGGTTAATGTATTTTAAAAACTACATACACATATATAAAACAATGTGACTATGGGGAAAAGATTTAAGAGAACCAACCTCATGCTCAAAGACAATTACTAGCCCAAATGCGTCCCTTGATCCGAACTCAAACACCATTGAAAACACCAACATGGAATCTTCTATAAAATAGAGAGTTTTAGGGATTCATAAGGATAGAAGAGATTCTAAAAGCTGTAATCCAAAAAATAGAGCAATGAGGAGTGTTATACACACTCGGATCTTTGATTCGCACCAAAAGGAACCCAAAATTCCCAACAATCAAATGAGAATCACCCATGGGGGAAGAGGGGGTTTCACATTCTCCACCATTGATATAGGGGTTCGAATTGGGTGAAAATTTATGAAAAAATAAATAAAATCGTTAGGGGAAGTATTTAAAACCCACTTTTAAAAAGGAACATGGTTTGAATGCACGGTTAGCCAAACTGTGTGTTAACTGTGTGGCTCCCTCTATCCAATAGGGGCAAAGCCACAAATTTTCTTGGAAACACTCACACGGTTTGAAAACCCATGTTATAACAGTTTTCTAGAATCTATCCAAAAAATTTCCCCAAGAAACATGATTTCTAGGGCCTGGAACAAGGTCTGTACAAACTATGTGACAACTATGCACTTCACAATGTTTGGTCTCTTTCCCCATCTGTTCATGTCCTTAAACCCCAAGAAAGTCCCCAAAAATTCACACACACACAATAACTACCTCATTATCCAAATCCAAATAAGTTTAACCAAAATTAAAACAAAGACATTTATTTATGAAAGTTCAGGATCTTACCTAAAATGTAATAATTAAAAACATTTTAATGTCATATTCATTTTTAATGTTGTTTTATTTTTCAACTGAACATATATAAAACGTTTTATAGGTTGATTTCACATACACAAACATAATTAAGGCATTTTTTTATACAACGTACATAGAAAAATATTCATGCAATTAATGAAATATTATATAGAAACACGTACACATAATATTAATGTAATTTATTCAAATATTAGTATATTTTAGAATTTCATTATAACATGATACATTTAATAAAGTATGTTTTTAATCAATTAATTTTCTTTTTTTATTTTTAATATTAGAGAGTGACGTATTATTTACACATTTTTAATATTTTATTTTGGTTTTATTCTTGAATTTAATAATTTTCTATTATTTATTCATATTTATTTAATTATTATATTTTAGTATTTTACATATGTTTTCATCTTAAATTCAATATACATATCAAAAAAGTTAATAATTAATATTTATTTAATAAAACTTATTCATTTTTTGAATATTTTTAAAGTTTACTAATGTTTAATTATTCAATTTCAATCTTTTATAAAATGAATGTATTTAAGATTATATATTTATTAATATTGTTAAAAATATATTTCTAAATAAATTATTATTAATAAATATATATATATATATGTGTGTGTGTGTGTATTTTTATTTTAAATTTTTATAAATGTATATATTTGTAATTCTTATAAATAAATAAATATTAATTTTTTTTAAAAGTATTTAAATAATTATAAATAAATAATTATATATTTTTAAAAAATTATAAATTTATAATAAATATTTTAAAATAATGAATATACTATAGTTATATTTATATTAATATATATAATATATATATATTAGTTAAGGATGAAACCACATTTTATTTAGGAAATGGGGATACATTATAAAGAAAAGTAGTCAACATTCAACGCAAGGATCTACTTAGAGAGACTTGAACAACATACCTCATCAAGACCCATAGGGGCAGCTACCACTGAGCCACTCTCTAGGGGTTATATATATAATTATATAAACATATACATATATAATTTTTTTTAATAATTATTCATATATTTATAAACAAATAATTATAATTGTAAATAATTATACAATTATAGTAAATATATTTAAATGATTAATAAATTTATATTTATATTTATATTTATTTATTATATATATATATAATTATATATACATAATGTTATAAATATATTTATAATTTTAAAATTATAATAAATATATTTAAATAATGAATATATTTACTATACTTATATTTATATTTAATTATGAAATATATATAAATATATAAATATATATAATGATAAAAATATATTTATAATTATAAATATATTACTCTGAACAAATAATTATAAATATATTTATAAATGTATATTTACTATATCTATAAAATTATATATTTATAATTATAAATATAAATACATAGTTTTAAAAAAAGTATTAATCTAATTATAAATAAATAATTATATATTTTAATAATTTTAAAATCATAATAAACAAATATATAATTATTTATTTTTTTATTGTTTTTTATTTATAATTATAATTTTATGTCCTCTATAAGAGCTAATGTTTTAGCGCTAATAACGATTCATTTTATCAGTGCTAAATAAGTTTTGTAAAAGATGTCTCTTATCAACACTTATAAATTTAGTGCTGATAAAGGGGCTCTTTTTCAGCTCTTTATTGAAAGCTCTATTTAAATTTCCCCTGGTCTATTTAAAAGAACCCTAACTACGACCCATTAAATTGCGATTCTCGACCTCTCACACAAGGCCCCATCTGTCGGTGCTACACCTCTACGTTCTCTTAGACGAGCCAAAGAAGGAATCCAAGGCTTGTTAATTTCTCCTTTTACTCTCATTGTTTTTTTTTAGATTCTATGGTTTGTGTTTTTTCTTGGTTCTTAACCATGACGAACCCTAAATCTCATATCTATCCCACTTACTTATACCTACAGAATGCCACCACTACTCTGTAAATTGATTCTAGCTTTATATAAGACCGATGTAAACTAAATCTCCTTCCATTGTTCAAACTATTATTTCTTATTATTATTATTTTCATTATATTATTTCTCACTACCTTATATAGTATGGATTTTCATTGTTTGAATCTTGTTTCCCGGGTATGGAATCCACATGAAGATGAAAAAAATTGAGATAATAATATGAATTATGAATATATATGTATCTATATATCAAATCATGTTCCTAAAATTTCTTAGAATGATATGTGTAAATTTTCACTTAATTAATATTGGATTATTAGTGTCTCATAAGTGATGTATTGGAATGAAATAAAGAAGTCTGTTCCTATGTCAAAAAATGACAGAATTTTATGGTGGTTCTTATATATTTTCTTTCATTTCATTATTTTTTGTTGTTTATACAGAATTTGAATATGAATCTAAATATAATTTCACATGATGAATATTTTATAGAATAATGAGATGATAATATACTTCTTTCAAGAAATATTAATGTTTCTAAGTTAAACTTTTATGAAATATTATAAAATTTGGTGTTTCTTAACACTATTATATTAGATTTGGGATTGCAGTAATTTTTACCATTATTGAATTGATAAATCCAAGCTTGTTAAACATAAATGTGTTTACTAGGGTTACATTTTGGTTGGCGGTTAGTTGTGATTGGAAGAAAATTATATTTACGATGGAGGTCATTCAACATTTTCAACATTATTAACAATACTATGTTGTTTGATATTATTCTTTGATTATGATTATGTATTAAGATGTCATAATCATTGTTAATGCTATAAAGTACCATTGGTTTCATAAATAAGGTTTTGTTAATAAAGATTCATTTTCAAAATACTGATATACAATACAATGCAATTCAAACATCAAAGTCAAAAATTTTATGCTTCTTTCATGAAAATTGTTACTATACTGAATAGAGATATAATACATCCATACTCCAATGCAACTAAACTTCATTGAATTTATTTAATCTTTCCTTTGATTATTTATTCTCTTCAATCTATTGATGATATATTGGACTCCCTCGTTCAAACTATCCTTCCTCCAATCATTGTGGTCCAAAGGTTCCTTGATGAGATACCTCCTTCTTGAATTCAATTCTTTAATATTCGTCAAAGCTGCTACCACGGCTTTGAATACCGTATCTCCAGACCCATTCTTCAACTCCTTCATCCTTTCATCATCCTCATTATCTACTTCATGAGAACATCAATAATGAAACCTAAGCTTATAAAGATCTATAAGGTACATCTTTAACTAATTGTTTCATATAAAAAACCTATAATAGTTGATGATAAAATGTCTAAAGTGCGTTGTGATATTACAAATGGATAAACCGATGAGGTAATGGAAGGTTCAAACAATAAAATATATTGAATCGACAAAGAAATAAAAATTACATTATGAGATTACCGTCTCCCCACTAGTTCGAGAGAAGCAATTATTATCATTACAACTTAACAGAGAGACTACATTAAAATATGAAAACATGTCATACATTCCCTATGAAAAAGAAATATTAGGAGCTTTCATGATAGAAATAATTGGTCTTGAGACTATAAATGAGATTCTCAATCATGAATGGTTTAGAATCTCATTTTTGAATACATACATAAGGTACATTTTCATTATATATATGTCCAAATAGTGAGAGAATATGTTTATTAAAATTAATAACTATTCATATTTTCCACAGGCATTTATATTACTATTATATAAAAGGAAAATCACAGGATGCATGATTTGGATTCATTAATCACTGTATAAATTCAAAAAAAATAACATTGGATAATGTAGAAATTTAGAGGAAAAAATATTAGTTACTCAAATAGTATGATCAAAAAACATTAGACGAAGGACGCATTTTGATTCCTACAATGAATAATTAAAACTACACACTCTAATCACATAAAATATATATTAACTTTTTCATTACACATTTGTTCTTGTTTTTTTAGGGAGCACTGGATATTGGTCGCAGTCAATTTGGATGCCACAAATATTGTTTTTGGATCCAATACATCGATACCCAACCAACAGAATAGGCATAATGTGTATTTTAAATTTTTAATACACTAAAATCAATATTTTTTTGATAAAAATTGAATTATATGTTTTCGTTTTTGTTTTCCAAGAATATTGTTATTATAGGGTTGTCACTAAATATATTCTAAATCATGGAATGAAGTCCATGTATGAAGCGATAAAACCTATGGATTACAGAAAATGAAAAAAATATAAGTTATATATAGAAAGATTTAACTATAAAAACATTTCGATCCAATTTAAATTATTTGGTTAATTTTTTTGTATTTTTTGAACTAAGATAATGGAATCTATTATGGATATTATGCTTTAAAATTCATGAGAGATATTATAGAGCATGAAAAGACCAACATCCACCAACATGTAATTTCCAAAGATAATTAAAATTCACAAAATTTATTTCATGATAATTTATTTTTATATATTTTATAATAACTATGATTTTCAATAGCCTTCACATTGAAAATAATAAAAAAAAATTAAGAGATGAGTTGGAAGTATACATGTTGTCACAATGTATGCCGAAATTTTTTTTGATGATTGTCACCTATGTTTGTGGTCTAGAATGATTTATGACCATAGATATATATTTTTGGTGTGAAATATTTTTATCATAATTAATATTTTTTATTTTTTATTTTTTTTAACCAGGATATTTAGAATGGTTGAAATTCATATTTCTACAAGCGGTGACCTATAAACAATAAAATTATTGGGAAATATTGGAGGCGGAGGTGGAGGCAGAGATGGAGGCAGAGATAGAGACCGAGGTGGAGGTGAAGGCAGAGGAAGATCCTGATTCAATGACCAAGGTGGAGGAGGAGCCTAAGTCAGAGACCAAGGTGGAGGAGGAGGTAGAGGTGGATACCAAGGTAGAGACCGAGGCGGAGGAGGAGAGGAAGCACTGTCTTGAAAAAAATAAAATTATTGTGAAATGGAGTAGAATAAGGATCAAACAATGATTTGTTTGATAACAATTGTTGAAATTTTTTCATAAAACATTTCACTTAATATAATAACCATTGTTCATGGTTTTTTGTGGGCTTATTGAAAGAATGTTTTCCCCCAATTTTTTAAGTGAATTTACATAGGAAATTAAGTGGAGGAATTTTTTCAAAAAATAACACCACTTTTTCCAACTGATTATAATAGGGTAAAATTTAAATTATAACATTCCAAGTAATGTCAAATATTAGTAAAGTTTAAAATAAAATCCCCACCAAGAAGAAAATGAACAATAGAAATAACAAAACAGGTGCAGTTTCTTGCCCATGAATTCTCTACAATGTAAGGAAAGGGTCTTATTAGTGGATCTAATAGTCACATGAGAGTAATTTAACACCAATACAATCATAAAATGGGTATACTACCCAACATAAATTTCTAAATAAATATGTGTGTAGTCAACCACTGAAGCTTGCAGGAGTGTGTGAGAACTATTGGAGGACAAAAATCATTGAGAGCTTCTAGTCATCAAGGAGGGATCATGTCAAAGGAAAAATTAAATACATTGAAAACAAACCACCTTATAATTAAATCCATGAAAATAAAAAATCCAATATAAACGAAATCAAGAAGAACAAAAAATCAAAATGAAAAGCCCTTTATAAAAGAATCTAGTAGCTTGATACAAAACCTCTACAAAATAAATAAATAAAACTATTTATCAATGGAATCATTAATTTTTAGAAAATAAAAATATATTTATTTCACTTTAGTGGGAGGTGGAATTATTTGGGATATTAAATCATCAATTAGATTCATGATATAATATCACAAAGTCTTTTAAAATCCATAAAATTAACCTTGATCAGGAAAGTTCACATTCATTTGTTAAAATGATCCATGTTCACAAGATCATTAATAAAAAAATAATCACCATTTTCAATAAAAAAAATATATATGTGAATAGGGATATTAATAATTTTATGAAAAAAGTTATTATGATTTTATGTTATAGTTCATCATCACCTAGAAAATGCATTTGGATTGATTTTAAATTTTCATTACTTTTAGAAAAAAGACAATTTCCCTACTCAAAACTGAGAAAAATTATTTGAATTGTTTCAGTACTTTATAAAAATGATCCATAATTCATTTTTAATTTTTATTAATCACACAAAACTCAATATGATCCATGATGTGTCTAGTAAGACACAAAGTCTATTTTATCTGTATGAAATTGATATTTTAATAAAAAAATTGGCACTCACTAAAAACTGAGAAAATACGCTCAATTTTTCTTGATAATTTAGGAAAAAGATTCATAATTCATTTTTGAAATGTAGGAATCTGTATCACATCAATCCCATACATGATATAACCTATATGATTCAAAATACATGTTTCCAGTTTAAAAGGACATTTTAGTAAAAAAAAATATCAGCCAACTCAAAAATATGGAAACCCGTTGATATTATTTTGATAGATTAGGAAAATGATATATATTCTATTTAGGACATGTATAAATTTTTCCACATCTCAATCTTACACATGGTGTGAATGGTATGACTCCAAGTGTATATTTTTATTCAAAATTGAAATTAATTTTAGTAAAAAAAATTGACACTCTCAAAAACAAGAAAATACATTCTTATTATTTTTTGATTTAGGAAAATCATATATAAGTAGTTTTTAATGCATATGAATTATCCATGCCTTAATATAATACATAATGATCATGGTATTACTCAAAGTGTCAATTATAACATTAAAATTGACATTTTAATATAAAAAGTTTCACTCACTAAAAACTGGGAAACCATTCTTGGATTATATTGATAATTTAGGGAAATGATTTATAATTCATTTTTGACACATATGGATTATTCACATATAAAACCCACACATGATGCGGCATGTGTGACTCAAACTGCATGTTTCCAATTTACAATGACATTTTAGTAGAAAACACATGTGGTGTACTCAAAATAGAGGAAATGGATTAGGATTATTTTGATTATTTATAAAAATAATAATTAAGTCATTTGGGATGTGTAGGAATCATATACACCTCAATCTGACACACGGCTTGACTAGTATAACTCCAGGTGCATCTTTTTATTCAAAATTGACATTAATTTTAGAAAAAAAGACAACTAACATGCTAAAAATGGACAAAATACAATCATATTATTTTGGTACATTAATAAAAATATCCATAAGTCATTTTTTACATTCAGGAATCAACCACACCTCAATCCCATACATGATGTGTCTAAAATGACTCAAAGTGTCTATTATCAGTTTAAAATAGGATTTTTAATAAAAAAAAGAGCACTCACTCACTAAAAACATTCAAAGTGCACTCATGTGGTCATAATTATTATGGAACATGATTCACTGTTAATTTCGTACATGTCGGAATTAGTATCACGTAAAACCCACACATGATGCGACCTATATGACTCAAAATGCATATTTCCTGTTTAAAATGACCTTTTTCTAAAAAAGAAGAATTGGAATACTGAAATCAAAGGAAACGTTTCTCATATTGTTCTCATAATTTAGAAAAATGGTTCATAAGTCAGTTGCAATGTGTATGGATCAACTACTTATCAATCTGATGAACAATGTGACTGGTATGTCTCCAAGTGCAAATTTTGAATATAAAAGTGTCATTTTATTTTAAAACATGAATCACATTAACACTACCGGCCCAAATATCCTAGATTATTTTTTCATAATATTATCTATTATTACTTAATGAATTTCCATATAATTTTTATCTTATTATTATTTAGTTTATTTTTATATAGATAATGCTAGAAGATGAACAGTATATGGAATATGGTGGCAAAAATCAGCCGCAACGTAATCAAATATGAAGTGTTCCTGGTATGGATCAAAGTTAAGTTTTAAATTAACATATTCTAGTTAATTTATTTCTTTATATTATTACAAACAAAATAATTGTTTTCTTATATAGGTACATTATTTTTCTCAACCAGGGGTGGCTTGTTCTTTTATATAGGTCCATTATTTTGCTCTATAATAGTTTTTTTTCTTCTATTTGTGTAAGAAATGTTATTTAAAATAAATTCTATATTTGCACCTGAATTTTATAATTTTTGTTGTTTTTTCTAGTAATAAAATGTGTTGTTACATCACACTATAGTATTCTGAATTTATGGTGTTGTTGTGTGATGTAACATCACACTGTAGTAATCAGGTTTATTAGCACTTATAGAATCACTAATAAAAAATATCTTTTATCATCATAGATGAATGGTGATTTATTAGGGCTTTTTAGCACTAATAAATCACCCCATTATCAGTTATTTTCAAGTGCTGATATAACCCTAAGAATTTCAACCATGTTGTTGTAGTCAATGCTTTTTTTAACACTGATAAAGTCCAATTATAGCATTGTTAAAGGACTCTTTTTTAGTAGTGCTACAAAAAAGCCAACATTTTGATTGTGAAAATAATGATTATTTTATATAGTTATATATATAATCATGTTTTATAATCTATGAATAATAATGTATCCCACAGAACTATGTCTTCCCAATGAGTCACTAGGTACTCAAATGTTTATCTAATATCTATTTTTTTAGAGGAAACCCTACTTACCATTCTCTCTTTATCCATTATCGTTATATTCTAGATGTGTAAATTGATCTACCCAAAAACTGGATGATTGTTAGGAAATAAAAAATAATATTTTAGTATTTACATTACTATTTTCAAATCCCATTATAGTTTTATTTCTTGATATCTCCCTCTAGGAAAAAAAGTTATGGGCTAAAAGGGGAATGCAAAACTCTTCCAATATCAAACATAGAATTCTCAAGTAATATACATTTCCGACTATGTCCTAACAATGTTATAAATAAATAACTTTTCTATATCAAATCTAGGGTGTTGGGTGAATAGTAACTGGTACTAGGCCCCATCATCTATATCAATATAAATGTCGTGTGAGAGAATGAGTGTAATAACTCTATTGAATCATCTTATACATCACATTCAAGGAAATTTAGGTATTCCTAAACTTATTATAAATGTTGGACTCTAGAATCCCGGTCAAATAGAATTGTGGAGTAAAGCACTACACTGATGGTTCAACCCATGATGGTTTAAGAAATTTGATAATTATTCTCCTTACACTACTCAAAGAAAGTAAAGGACTCTTATGAAAGATTTTTCATGGAATTAGATAAAGAGTACAATATGGAAATGTCTTATGTTATTGATTTGAAATAAAAGGGGAATGCAAAAATGAGGGGATAGAGAAACTAGAGGGCCTAAATGAATTCCTTAAAGTATGGATATTCTCACAATTATACTTTCTTATTAATGATTTATTATTTTTATAGTTTTACCCTTGATTACTACATTGGTTTTTATGATTTAATTATTTGAAATATAAAATAATAATTTCAGTTTCAACTAGTTATTGTTATCAAATACATGAAATTGTAATACAAGTATGAAACTTCTAACTCATAAATTGGTTATTGTTGTTTACTGTTTGATATTTGGATACATACTTTGGATTTTATTGGCCCATGATATTTAGATTGAAAGAATTTTATTTCTTTTAAATTGAGGTGGATTGTCATTTTTCATGGTTCCCACTCAACCCACAATATGGTTTTTCAAAAATCCAAAAATGAATTAGCGGAGGGATGGATGAGTAGACAATTTAATTTCCCCACTAAACCAACAATCCCATATCTCTAAAGCATAATAATTCTCACATAAAAATATAATGTAATTATATCATCCTCAAGGAGTTTACAAACCCATTTCTTAATGATTAATAATAATAATAACAATTCAATAACATTTAAATGCAAGATATTGATCTTCCCAAGTAAACACATCATTTTTTCCATTGTCCATATCCACCATATGAGTTATATCCATCTGACCTAAGGTTACCCAATGTACAATTGATATATTTACCAATATTCTTAAAGGCTATCTGATTCGTTATCAGATGTATTTGTAAACTTTTATTAATTTTTATTATATCATTATTCATAGTTTTATTTATAATAATCAAAATCCAACAATCATATATTATTTACATTATGAAAGAAGTATTATATCCTTTCTATGATATCTCTTTAATCATTATTAGGATTATTATCTGTTTTAGTCTTAAACATTCCAATAATAGAGTTTAGACCCAGATTTATATAATAAATTATTTTAAAAAAAATAATTCTATTTAAAAAATGACATAAATATATATATATTTGTGAAAGTTAAGAAGTCCTCTAAGTTTCAATTTTTAAAAGACAATTAATAATTTCTATGTTTTCATTAATAATTAATTTTCACTTAATTAATTTATACACATCAACCATTAAAAGTTTGAAATTATCAAAGATATTTTGATTATCTAATTTTATAACCATTAATTAAAATTAAAACCTATTCAATTTTAAAACATTATTTATGATCTTTCCCTTTATAATTATTTTTTTAATTTAATTAATTTAATGATAATAACTTTTAAAAACGTTTGCAATGATGTTAAACTTTTCTAGGGAAATTTTTTATAATTTTACTAATATTTCACCTGTAATATATATAATATTTTCTAATATTATAATAAAATTTAAATAAATAATACATATTAACACATATCATTCCATGAGTAAATATTCCATATTCATAATTAGACCATGATTCTCATATAAGTATTAAAAATAACTCAATAAATTCTCAATTTAAAGTATCATAATCAATCTTATTATGTTATATTATTATAAATTTGAATTAATTCATTATAAAATTATCACAAAGTGAATTGACATCCAATTTTAGTGTTCCATGTCATAATATTTATCAAATTCCATTTATGAAATGAATTCCCAATATATGGGTGCAATTTAATCCTATTAATATAATTATACCATATAAAAGTTTTTATTATTTCATAATAATTTATTATTAACATATTAATTAATTTACAATGAATCTCCAAAGTAACTCTAAAAAACATTCCACTAGGTATAGGTCATCAATAAATTTTCAATATAATTTCATGTTTTCAAAATACCATTAATGTGTGTCGCTATGTTCCCTAAAGGGGTTGATACCTTCTATGGGTGACACACGGAACCCAACCACATTCCCAGCTCTAGATCCATCTAAATCTACACTATGGAACTATACTAATATTCTTTTATTTTCTTATCTTTTTTGAGATCCTAGTTCCACTGTTTTCTATTGATAGGGGTGAATCATTGGGAATGGTTTTACAAATTCTTTGCAATTAAAACCTTATGATAGTTGAAGGTCATGATACACTCTCAATAATACTATAACTCTCACCGACATGAAAAAAAAGTATCACAACACACATAAGATTTTATACTCTTAAAACTCAATTTCAAATATGAATAATTTCCATGTCCAAATATAGTTTAGATATAGGTTTTGTTATCACTACATAATTGTACTGTTTACAAGTGCATATATACAATGGAATAATGAATATATATTTATCATCCTCATCTAAAGGAATGAATTATCTGCCTTGTGAACAAAATTTTTAATTTGTTATACTAGAACCACCAGTCTACATGGATTATCCTTTTATCTTTTTTGTAAACAATATCTCCAGTACTTTATTGGATATCACATCATAGGATAATTTGATCTTCTTTTGGTAGGTTTATGAATATAAAACAGATATTGAAGAAGTGGTATAAGTTGCATACTTCCTCTTAGGTTCTTCATAATAAAATTCTAATGCATGCACTCAATTATATTCTTATTTCACAACAACAATCCTTGAAATAATCAACAACTCAATCAATTTTCCTCAACTTAATCAAAAACAAAAATAAAGAAACAATACAGTTCAGTATCATTCTATTAATATTTTATTGTTACATGAAATATTTAATACATAAAGGTATTAAAAAAACTTCTTAGTTAATCATAACATATTTTCTATTCATTTTCACATTTTATATTTCAATAATAAATGTGAATATTATTTACATAATATAATATATAAAATAACCAGGATTTTCACCTACACATATTTTGATGAAAAAAATTAGAATACATTAGTAATAATGAATTTCAAATATTCAAATTTGAAATATCTAATAATATAAAAATATCCTATAATTTTATCTTATTCAATTTTTCCTTTCTTATCTCCTATGAAGCTGGGGATTTTTCCTTCTTTAATGGCTATATGAAATTAATATATATTCAAATTTATTTAATCTCCCTCAACATTTCCATAATATTTTTCATTTGGATATGGAACTTTTATTTATGGAATGGAACTATAAATACTTCAACATGAATATAAGTTAATTTGAAAATTGTGATTTAGATTTCTTTTATGAACACCACTACGCAATCATTTTATTTAATTAATTTTCTTTACAATATATTTATTCTGGAATTCTTCAATTATTATTTCTAATAAATATCATATTTAACTTAAATTAAAAAAATTAGGGAACACCCATAGTAAATTCTTCTAACGAACCTTAAAGAGTACTATAGGGAACCTTAGGATATATGTGATATTACATTATAATGTCTTTTAATAAATTTACTTGAACTTGTCTCAACCTTACAAACCTCCATGTTCCATCATCAGGAAATGTAAATATTCGAGGAAAAAATAGTATCTTACACCTCAATACCTCATTGACTATTTCAATTCAAAGGAAACATATGTTATTTTACGCCTTCACAAACTCAATGTTCACTAAATATAAATTTATCCTTGTGATTCTAAAAGTTATTAGAGCTTCAAATGGTGATTTTTTAGTTAAGATCTCACCATATGGAATATTGGAAACATCATCAACCCTTGATTCCTCATTGGTATCCTTTTTAGGGGATCATCATCCAATTGTTGAGGAATTTGATAAAAAAAATTAATGAGGAATGGTTTTTGGCTAATCTTATGGGTGGTAGATTATATAATTCTCACTATATCTAGTTTTATTTCTCATGTCAAGTAGATTTTGTGAGGATAGATTTTAGTATGGTATGATTTTTCAAATTATTTTTCTTTCACCTATTCTAATGGGACTATGATTTCCATATGAAATGTTTCCCACAGTCTCATATAGATTCGATGAGACTTATTAGGCTTACCCTACTATTCCCATTCCAAAAAAAATTATTTCCTAATGTATTCCTTAAAAGGATTATTTTCTATAATTGAAACACTCTCATATTAAAATTAAATTTCATCACTAATATTTTTAATGAAATAAAAATTATAAAACCCATCCTAAATTATTTCTCTATTATAATTGATGAAGAAAATCACATTGAGAAATATTTCTTCTTGGAATCCAGTAATTTTGTTAAAATGGTCATGACCACTACATAGATTCCAATCATTGATGGATATTAAATAGTGTTTAAGAAATAAAGGTAGTAAAAAATTGATACATAAAATGGCATGTAATATAAGGATACTTGATAATAATTGAGAACTCAAATAAATTAAAAATATAAGCAAATATTGTTCATTATAATTCACCACTATTTCATTATTCTTTGATGAAACCATTTCAATGGAACAATTCAGTTCAGAACAAAAAATGGTTGATCAGTTTAACAAAAATAGTGTACGAAGGGAAAATGATATTAAGAATATTGGGATAGCACACCCTCCTAAAATTATATTAGGATAGATAAAAACTAAATTTAAATTCATTATCCTTAACCTATAAATAATATAATAATACATAACTCTATAAATTTAAAATCATTACAAGATCCACTAGTTTGGGATTAATTTTTAACTAAATTTGTAGATAGTGGAGTTCTATTCAATTAGGGTACTATCTAGAATTAATTATTTGAAGAGGTGGAATATATTAATTTTGTAATGTATATGGTATTAAAAGTGTATATCAAAGCATGTCCACAACTAATAGTGAAAATATTAATAGTTATTAAATGAGATCTCTATATATTTACTTGTACCATAGAAAATTTGGTTTCTATTTTTTATAAGAGTACATCTAGTAGGGTATTAATTTTATGTGTTTTTAGTGGAAAATTATTATTTCAAACATGGTAGAATAAAATATATATGAGAATTATTACATAATGTAGTAAGAAAATTGTGGAAGGGGATGTCACAAGATAGAAGTTTTTTATAGATGGAGATTACTCCAGGTCATCCTCTTATCTAAGGCTTTCCTATGGATATTTTAGAGTAGCATTCCAATTCGATAAACCCAAATTCCCCTTTCCCTCCCTCCTTCTCATATTGGATCAATAAATTATTAAATTATTTTTTTTAATATGATCAGTGTAAGAAAGTGAATTCAAAATCTATAGAAGTTTTGGATCCATTCCCTAATTTGGTAGGGGTGTGAGAGGTTCACTATTTATTCCATACACTACTTTCGAGTGTTATTCATATTTTAATAAGTTTTTCATGGAATTTTTAACCTATATCCTCTTACATAAGGAGTCATTGATGATACCACTTAATGAGCCTATAAAAAAATAAAATTAATATTCTTATTGAAATATACGTAGAAATAAAATTATGGAGACTTTTCTAGAACTGAAAGGGAAAAAAAGTGGTAGGATTTAAACGATTGTTATAAAATGGTGATAGGGTGTTTCAAAAAACACTCTATTTCCAAAAAATTATCAAAGGGAATGATTTCCATTATGTAACAAAGATATTGATATTTTATGTTAATCAAGGACAAAAGTTTCTCATAACATTGTCTTATTTTTTGATACTTTTTTGTTTTTTATCATAGATAGTCACTCACATTAATTATGAATTTTAGCAAAAATATTTATTAAAGAAATTTAAAATATCTTTTGATTTATGAAAGTGTATAAAAAAATTATTATAGTGGTTCATCACCTATCTTCAACTATCTCATTTGGATCTCTAATTTGTCTCTATGGATAATTGTTCATCTTTTTTATGTTTTCCACCTGATCTATTTCTCCAACCTCATTTACACTATTACAAATTTTATATTATACAAAAAATATTTATATAAAATATAATGTATGAATAAATATCTTATAATAGATATTTATTCTATATCCTTTGTACATTGATAAATCCACATGGATTTATATGAACTAAAAAACCTTTTGCAAAATCGAAACCAGTTTTTGAAATCATGTGTTTAAATTCAACTAATATATTTTTTGATTATTTTGGTTTTAATTAAATAATGGACTATTTTTTTTGTTAAATAAATACCTCTATAACTTTTAAAATTCTATTTTGAATTTTTAAATTTTTAAATTTAAAATAACTCAGAAGATATCCATGATATATTTCATTTTGAAATAATGATAAGAATAAAAATTCATAAATAATTCACTCTTTATTATATATTGGATTTTAAAAACTCATTTAAAATTTTATCGATTGGGTTGGATGTATGAAAAGTTATGTTTATTAAAGAACATCTTCGGGTTTCTTGTCCATCATCACAGTGTTTAGTAGTCCATATATATTTGTTATGTTCAATAGATACCATATTATTAGTATATGGAAAGTTTCATTGTAAATTTTCATTGGGAAAACCATCTATATATTGTAATTTATTGATGTGAAATACAGTTGTTTTGAAAAAAATTATCAATTTGTATAAATGAAGTCTTATTACTTTTCATGCGATAATTTAACTATGAAAAGTAGCATTGTTTTATAATGAATCATGCTTGATAAACATCTTATATCTTAATGGAAATCAAAATTACATTGTTTGTCATGCATTAGAATAGAAAATAACAACATTTATAAAATTTATATTGTATTGTATAAAAATAAATGAAAAATGCATATTTTTCTTACTCTATAAAACTTTCACAAATGTTCTATATAGATTATATTATTTTTCATTTTATCTCTAATAAAATTCATAACTTAAATTACACTAGTCAAATTGTTTTAAAATAATTATAAAATTCTATTATTTTTAAAACTACATGAGGCATATAGTAGGTTCACACCAAATAATATAGAGTTTGTTTCTTTTTAATGAAAACATTATTTATCCCACTTTTTTGATTTATTCTCTACTCATCTCGATGCCTCCATAATCTTCTATAATACATATATCTTCCAAAAAAATAATTCCTAGAATTACTGTTTTTAATATAATTTTCCTCTAATAATATTTTTTTCATTTTATAAAACATTCAAGAAATATAATTTTATAATTATTTAACTTTTAAGACGATTTTCTTCCAATAATGGTAGTAAATATGTCTATTTAATCACATTCACTGGTTATTCTATCTTATCATGTGATTTGATAACCATAAACAAAAATAAATTATTGATTACATTCTTATATATCTATTCTTCTCTAAGAATTTCTCTTGGAATTTAGGTAAACATTCATTTTACCCATATTTAATGTGATTTTCTCTTAATATCAAAGTATTATCTGAAATTTCCTCATTTGGATGATCGCTTCTCATATTAACTCCACTTTTTGTAGATTAATCAAAATATGTAACTTTTTTTTTCTTCATAACCAATTTCACATTAACTTAATAGAATATCCAATTATATTTCCCAATAAAATTGGATATTATAAGTTTTTTATTTATTGATCTAGAGGGACAATATTTTTTGTTAAATTTTAATTTTTTTTTCAAATAAACATTGAAATCATTGTAATGATTTATAAAAATAATTTCATTATCTTTTTATCCATTACATAAATAAATATATTCCCTAATATACTCTTGAAAAAGTGTTTTTTTCATCTCATAAAATATTAGAGTGATGGTTATAAGGAAACATCATTCCTTCACGATCAATATAAATTAATTATTAAATACAAAATCAATTATATTTTTCATATTTTTTGATAAATTTAAAATTGTTTTAAACCACCCTATCTTGATACTCATATATATATCAATTCATCTTATAAAACTAATGTTTTTATAAAAGATTCCACTTTTCATCTACTATTTTAATCTCATGAGAAATTAATTAACATCACCTTATCTTGTTCTTCATGAAGGATTTCTTAATTATTAGGTTTTTAATTTTAATTATTATTATTTTGACGAAAAATAAAAAACAATTCCCATGGTTTTTTAAAACCTCTACAATTTATTTCACATACTATATTTAAAATTAGATATAACATGTATATTAATCTTATATTTTCTTCTTTAAATGATGGTATGTTCTTGTATTCACTACATAGACACCACTCAAGATGTGAATGTTAGTGTCAAAAAGTATCCAAGTTTCCGTAGGGTAGTGTGTCTGTTTATGTGTGTCTTGGAATCAACTCCACTCCACTTTAGTGGATTCATATTTCAAATTTTGGATCATAAACACTGGGACTTTGTGAAGATATTTTCTAGTAATTGACTATGTAAGAGCCTTGTTTTCTTCTTGGATTAATGTGATACACTATATATTTGACATTAAATATATAAATACTTTATTATAGAGAGTTCTGTGTAACTATAGATGGTTTGAGTTATACCATAGGTATGGGTTATAGTTCCATTATAAGGTTGTGTTACCACACAACTACATTAGCATAACAACTCTAAATTATTCATGTTGAGGTTTATCCAGGGACACCATATGAAATATGTATAGGCTCAATAATACTTTCACATTATGTACAATCATTTTTAAGTCATTACAAGTTACATAGATTAAGTTATTAGAGGTATTTATAATTCATAAAACTTGAATTGGGGGGTTTATATTGAGGATATAATAGATAATTCAAAGTAGTTAGAGATATATTATAGGTATTAGGCATACATACATTATTTATTTTAGTTATATTTTCATTTATTTTTTTTATTTTATGTCTATTACTTCTTCTCCCTTAATTTTTTTCTATATATATATAATATTTTTGACATTCATGTATATTATTTGATATTAAAATCATATATTATGGTTATATAGTTATATTAATATAAAGTTTACATATTACTATTATTATAGGTTCATTGATTAATTTATATTGAAATTCATTCCATAATATTGCTTGTACCTTTTTTGTTTTTAACCCTTAGCCTATTATATATGTATTTGGGGAGTCACATACCCAGATCACATCATTGGGAAAGGTTGGGATATCAGTATCGTTGTTTTAGATTAACATGCATCATGTGGTGCTTTATATTTACATATAAGTAGTCCATATAAGATAGATTTAATTAATGTATGATTATGTGTCATATATGAAATTTAATAACTAATTAAATAATATTTATTAAACATGTCTATGTTAAAAAAGAATTTAACCATTTTTATCCAATAAATTTTTTTCCTTTAAACATATTTATAGAGGATCCAATTGATTTCTAATATAAAATTTTATTTTATTAAATATAATTTTATATAATCCTTTTGAAAAACCCGAATAAAATTTAGTATATATATATATATATAATATATTGAATTATATTTTTGGTAATGTATTCATCATAATTTATATTTTTTATGTCTGGGGTTTCAATACCAATGAACATATTATCTATGATGAAAAAAAATGTTCATCTTACATAAAAATTATTAATAAATGAACATAAATATAGATATTGATATAGAAATGTCATACTGTATAATATAAAAATAGGATTTAAGAAGAAGAATCACTATGATTTTTCTATATCATATAAGATTATTATTAATAGAGAATAAATGTTTAAAGAAGGGTTGACATTGATATTATTTTATCGGGGATGTTTAAAAGGAAGAAGATTGAAAAACAAGATAACATGTGATATAATTTTTTCATATGCATTGATCAATCTGAGATTAATTCTGTGACATATGAATAATAATAAAAATATTTTTCAACAAATTAATTTGGTTGAGAATGAGATACCGGATTTATAAAATATATTAATATCTATATTGGTTTGTAGAGTGTTGTGTTTTTAGAAGATAACAACTATTTTGAGATGGTATTTCAAATAATTATGTTACCTTACCACCTCTTGTATAGTTGTTTATTATAAGTTGATACATTATCACTCATTTATAATCAAATCTCTAAAAAACTGAGAAATCTAGGCCTTGTAATTCACTGAAACATTTCAAGGGGTAAATTTCATCATTGAGGTAAAACTTTTTAAAACTCTTCATGCTAATGTATCTTATTTATTCTATTTATTTCTTGTGATGGTGATTGTTAAGGGAGTGTAAATATATTTATACATATTTTTTGATAGATATGTTTTAATATCGATTGGGGAAAATAGAATCTATAATTTGTTAAAATATTATTATATTATTCAATCCCTTCTTATTTTAATTGCATGATCTACTAGGAGCTTTAAATAGTATCTGATCAAGTCTAGGTTTCCTCTAATTTGATTAATTTTCTATACTTTTTTATTTTATATTATATATATATATATATATATTAATTTCATATTTTAATAATGTTTATAGTTTCCTTATATTAAAAATATATTCTTTTTATCTTTCAATACTAACTAGGAGGCTTTATCCAAAACCATAAAGAACAGACAGAAGAAAAAGGCAATGAAGCAAATAAAAAGTTCAAATAAGAAATAGAGTACACTAAAATTAAATGATAATAAAATAGGTAGATGATATTTCAAATATATTTACTCTAACCTAGTAAAATCATCATTTCCCATCTATTAATATAATGAAGAGAATGGATGTAAAAATCTATTAAATACCTTTACTTTGAGGTGAATAATTACATAAAATAAATCATTGTGGAAGTTTTAACTAATATATTATAGAATATACAAGAACTAAATATTCATAAATAATATCTTGTAGTAGATAGATAAGTTAATCATGAATCATTATCATTATAGTCACAAAATTTTAACTTTCTCATCAATAAAGTCAAATCAAATGAGAAATCATCAAAAATTATTAGATAAAATTTCTTTACATTTAAAGTGTAATTTCAGTTTCAAATTAATGAAAAAGTTACTGTAATATTTTAAGAGATTATTAATAAAATAAAATAATTTCATAGGTTTACTATGGATTTCAAGAGTACTCAATTATAATTCAAAGATAAAATATTGATAGATCTTATAAAATTATTTCATGCAAGTGGAAAAATCACAAGGATCATATCGAGAATATAGAAAGAGAATGGGAAAGAATATTTAAATTACTCAGTCCTCATTAAAATATTATCAATGTAATGTTTTGTGTACTAGAATCCAAATTTAGAAACACGGAGGTGATATAAGTGTTGACTTCTCATGATACTAAGAAATGAAGACTATCTATAATGATATATTATGAAATGAGTCTTGTCTCTAAAAAGATCACATTACTGGAAGGAATATATTAAATCCATCTAAGGGTCTATATATTCCATGATAATTGAAAATTGTATCCCATGACCAAGAAAATTTTTTATGCACTAATGCAGCATCATCTACTATTAAAGGTATGTAAGGTTTTGGACCTTCCTGAATCCTTCCATTGTATTAATTAGTGTCCGGTGATTTTAGAGTGTTTTCATAAATATTTTATAAGTAGTTTTAAAATGGTTCTTTAAATTAAAAATTAATTTGGGAAGATTATTTATAAGTTATTTTGATGATAAATGGATTTACTGATTATAAACATAATATCAAAGTTCTAACATATTATTTGAGAACATAATTGATTGTTTTTAAAGCAATTAATATATATAAGAATTGTTTTTAGAGTATTTAAAATGATTTAACTAATTTTTGAAGTGTTTTTAAATATTTAGAAATGATAATAGTCCATTTTTAATTTTATTTATATGTTTTTTTTTAAAATATAATATTTTCAATGAAATATTTACTCTTGCGCATGAAATTGAAGTTACATAATGGTAACGGTACTTTCTAAAGCCTACGTAAGGGGAAATTATATATGTTTAAGGGAAACAATGATTTCTAGACACTATGTATAGGTAAAGCTAGATTTTCAAAGGTTTTGTGAAGTTAATCCTAGGATTCCCTCATGCAGCAAGCTGTTATCGCATCAAGGTAGGGTGTGGTGGAGTTGTAGTGTAAGGGTATATTAGTTTACCCTTATGAATCAGGCGTGTTTTTCATTTGGGTAGCATATTTATAATAATTTTTTAGGGTAAAACAAGTGACCATTACATTTACTTCTTATTATGGGTAAGGTTAAGTCGGAATTTTGAAAGTGTGTATAAGGGTATGCTCAATCTACCCTTACGTGAGCTCTTCCATAGCACTGTGTAAGGGTAAAACATGTTACACTTATGCATAAACCCTAAAATTTCTAAGAGTAAGACATAATTTTCATATAATGTTTAATATTAATATCAATTTATGCTTATATTATCCCTTCCATAGAACTTGTAAGGGTAAAAAAAGTTACCTTTACCCCAAAACCCCTAACATGTGTGTTGGAATTATTTTTACCCTATTTCTCGTGATTTCTCCTTTGTATTTTTCCAGTAACCACCCAAACCCCATTTTAATGTTTTTAAATTCCTAAGATCAAGTAATTAAAATTTTATTACTCATTTAATGACTTTTAACTCATTTCTGTAAGATGTTAACTATTCTAAAATTAAGTTTTGATATTTAAACAAATAATTAGTAAAATTAAATGGGGATTTTAATGATGTATTCTATAATTACACATCACTAGTAGATTTGAAATATCATTACCCTTTTCCCCTCATCTTTCATTCATTTTTACTCCCATCCAAACATCCTAAGGAACATATTATTGAGACTTAATGTTTTAATAGATTTTCTATATTATTTCATTGTAATTTTAAGGGAAGGAAAAATCACTCTCTCATAAATCCCTTATGCATAGAACAATTCCAATACCATCCCAATATAAAGGATCTAATTTCTATATTAAATTTATATGCATATGTGAAAATATCATTCCATTGATTCTTTTTGGGTGGATTTTCAGTGCCAGCCTAATTCGGATAATTAATCAGACTTTGTGAAATTGATGGGAATAAAGAGTTTCTCCTGTATTTTTATATGATTTCTTCAGGGTGTAGATATTTTTTCCTTATAAAAATATTATTTCATGAATAAAGATTTTTTATTATTAATATTTTATTTTGTGTCAATTTAGATAATCTAAATATTATCTATAAATTAAAAAGTAATTATCACATGAGCACAATTAATATTTTTTATATTTCATTAAAATTAAAAAAATTAATTGCATGTTGTGTTATAATTTGATGATCTAGAAACTATTTAATTGAAGTAGAATTTTTATTTCAGATTGAAATTAATATTATTTTTCATGAAGTGGGAGTTCTCATATTCTTTTACTTGTTTTGTGATGGTGTTTAAAGGATTATTCAAAACAATTGCAATGGTATAAATAATGGTTATTAGGAACCCTGTTGTGTGATTATCATTGTGGATTATGAAACCCTTGATGTGTTTATTTGATTAATATCACCTCGAATTAAAAGGATAATCACTTATATATATTTAATGAACCGATTACCCATGGAAATGTGGAATTTTTCGATAATACCCAATGCTAAAGAAGATGTGTATTGTGAAATATTTATAAGATAAAGTGTTATTTTATGTGTATATATTCTAATTTTTGGTGGTTCTGATGTGTGATTATTAAAATGAGATGATTGTTTTCTATTGATGACTTTCCATAAGTTATTATTTGTTGACTATTGGTTTGCGGAAGACAATAAATAAATGTAAAATTGGATAATGATGTTTAATTTAGAATTCGAAATATGATTAATGGAAGTGAAAATGGTTTAAAATGATGTGTGGTAATTGGAATAAATGAGTTGAATGAAAAAGTATTAGTTTTATTAATTCTAATGTCTAGTTAAATGAGAGTTAGTGAAAAATCAATAATTTTGGAAAGGGAGGAACCTCAAATTGAGGATGGATTTAATTGTCTTGTATATAGTGGATGTGTGGATTGATTCATTAATTGTGTTAGTGACATGGATTTTTGATATTTTTGAAGTTGAGGTTTTGGTTGTTATGGGTTTTTTTTTATGTTTAACCTCATGATGGTCTTATTTTTAACTATTGTATATTTTATTTTCCTTGTGATTACTATATGCTCCCACCAACATCAAGCTCAATATGAAAACACCCAAATGTTTTTGAGGATTTTTCCCAACATTTAGATTGTTAGGACCGATGGATAGCAACCCCATATTCCCCTCCCGCTTTTCCAAGAGAGATGACATACATAGAATCTAATGTTCATAAGTAAAATGTGAGATATTGGTGATGTTTTATGAGATTATTAGGTGTTTCATGATGGGGGTCATTCATCAAAAATGAGTGAATTAGTATTTTTATTTCATGTTTATGATACCTTACAATTATGGATATATTTATTTGGTTTAGATACGATGTGATAGACCGTGTTTCTTTGGATGAGATGGGATGTAATGGAACTTTTACATTCGGGTAAGATGTAGTGTGACGTCCCAAGTTTCTTCAAGATAGATACTATGTAACGGCCCAGGTGTATTCAGTAGAGGTGTGATAAAATTTCCTTAGAGTCTTTGGGAAGGATTTTATGGAATATATGGGAGGGCCATTATGTTTGATGTTAGGGTGTGCGAGCATAAAATTATTGGGAAAGTAGTGTAGGGTACACATGCATCAATATTTTTATTATTATTTAATTATAATTGGATTCATTTTTTGTGATTTAACCATAGTGAGGTTAGCAACTAGTGGTCCTGATAGGTATTTATGGATTCTATTTTTTTCCCAATGGGTAATTACTATGTTATTTTAACATTTTAATTATATTCCTTTGTAATGATCCTAATTAGTAAAAATTTTATGATTAACAAATGTTTATAAAAAATATTTTTTACATTTCCTGGAGGACTTCATGGACTATGCTACAAATTACTATCTTTAGTGTTTCTTCTATTGTTGAGTAATTGTCCTAGGATTTTATTTGATGTTGTAATTTGAGACATTAATTATAATTATATTACATTACATTCATGATGGAATGTTGTGTATTTTACCTTTTCTTATGTAATATAGTAGTTGGGTGGTAAATATCATGTATCTTAATCCTACTTTTATTTATCTTGAGGGAAATGCCTCCCATATATGTGACCTTATTTATACTATTGGTTCTAGTCACTAACACGGGTCCTTCTAGAGGTAGGACAAAACGCTCCTTATCTCTATTTATCCTTTTCTATCCTTGTAAGGGTACCATTGGAGGGATATATCATGAAAGTGTGGTGTGATATGTTTTTTTAGTTATAGGATGGATTTTCAGGATAAGAAAAATGAGTATTACATGGGTTAGTAGTGAAATGCTTACATTCAAACATATTATATATTATAGGATATCAAAACGAGATTGGACATGGGATTTTAGATCTCCACTTGATCCCATGTAAGGAATATAAGCTTACCAAATGACCAAATGAGGTGTTGTTTCTTATTGAGTAGAGACTTGTGGGATGTACATGTATCATGATTGATTATGATTGTGATTGAACATGGTGGTTTTGTGAAGTTATGTAATTAAATTAAATATTTCATGAAATTTCCTACGATTTTCTCTGACTATTTCCATATTTTTTTTGTTAATAAATTGTTTTTTTTTGAATTAGTCATATAATACAAAAGTAAAGAGAAATATGGTTATTAAGTGGCATGAACTATTTGTTTTATCCATTATTATACTTGAATGTGTCATTTCTCTGCCTATTATAACATTATTATTCAGCAAATGGAATTTTTTTCCTTTCATAAAATGTATGGCATGAACTCTTCTTTTCATAATGTTTGTAATTCTTAAAGAATCATGCTTTGTGTATTTTTTTCATGAATAGTTTATAAATTTTGAAACCCCTTATGAGGCATGTTACCTTGAGTAGATTTTTTTACTTCCATATTAAAATTATTTTTTTTAAAGCCATGCTTAGGTGTATTCGGGTTTCCATAGATGTTAATATTCAATACATTACTTTCCATTCATAATTTCTCTTAATCATTTTTTTTGGAATTATTGTAAAACTATGTTTTAGACATATAAATTTTGGAATTTAAAAAAAGTAAAATCATGATTATTGATAATTCATATGAATTTTTTTAGTGTATTATAATAATAACTTTCTCTTTATTTTTGGGATGATTTCGGTTCTTTGGTATTAATATAATTATCTATTGTAAGAAATTGTTATACTAGAAATTCTTTTGACATTTTATTTGTAATTTTAGAAAATCGTATAAATTCTTAATAATAACCATTAACAATTTTAATCTCTTCAAAATCAACAGACTATTCTAAAATTTCAATAATGGTTAAGAGAATTATTATTCAATATTTTTAAAAAATATATATTGAATGTAAAAATGTGAATTCATTTCCATGTGTTGCCTTCTACACACATAATATGTTGCTTGTAGGTTTTTGGAATTTTTTGTAATGGTATAATTTTTTTATATTCATATAGAATGATAAGAATTCATTTTGATAACCCGTTGAGACAAAAAATTATTAAAATGATTAAACATATTCATTTCAAGACTGATAAAAATTTAGTTCTTAAAGAATTATGCCCCACATGTTATGAAAATAGTAGTTTATTATGGGAAAAATGTTTAATGTTGATAACATTTGTGTAGTAACTATAAAATTTCTATAATTGGAATATTGTGTGTGTATCTTGTTTAAAATGTTGTATTTGGAATATGTAATGATGTAATGTACAGATCATATTGAATTTAAATATGGAAGTAAAATATTGTTACCCATATTACATTATATAAGCCTATCTTCCTGAAATATGATATAATTAAAGAATATTTAGTTTTAGAATGATAATTATGAAACATAGTAACAAAATATTTTAATTTTTAATTTTTAATTTTTTGATCTGAAATAATTTTTTATTTTGATAATTCTGAAAGTAGGTTCTAAATGTAATGAGTTATTTTAATTAAAACAAATATATAGAATGTAAACATTTTCAAATCAAGTTGGGATTTTTTAAATGGTGAAAATAAGATCCTTTATTATTATTTTTAAGTATGATAAGAAAAATTTATGAGATTATTCATGTTCATTTTTTTCATTATCTTTTTTATATATTATGAAAATTTAAATTGAAGGCACGATATTTCCCTAGAAATAAAATGGAAATATTGAGTATTGTTTTTGGTTTCATTTTTTATTAATTGATATATTTAAGTGTTTATATTTCTTGTAAAAACATGTTTCTAAATTACAATATGATGTTTATATGTTTATTTATGAGGAACATTCCCTGTAATGAAGCATAATCCATGAAAACTCTGTATTTATTAACATGGTAACACTATTTGATCATTGAGATGATGTCTCATGTTGTTAAAAACATGTATCCCAGGTATGATTATGTATTTTTTTTGTTGTCATATTTATGGATTTACACATCAATTTTGGAAAGATTAATCACTTAAAGTTGGTAATGAAATAAAAGGGTTTCTTTCTAAAATCATAAATGAATAAAGATGATCCTACTTTTCATACCTAAATCATTAATAAAGAAGTTTTGACAATTTTTTCTTGTTATATAGTTGTTTGAGTTTTTTGTGATTTATCTTATAATTGAGTCATGTGTTATGGATTCAAGCATACAAATAGAGTTAACCACTTTCTGGCATTAATTCATGTTATATTATGTCACATTTTAAAACATTGTGGGTGAATCCGTGTTTCCCAAAGCATACAATATCATGGTGTGGTGGATGGGTTCCTTTTACTTTCATGCCTGTGTGATCTAAGATTATTTTCATATAAGTGATTGTGTTTATTTTTAAATGTGATATAACACTCCTAAATGCTATGGAAAGAACTTGTGGATTCAAGCATATAAAATGGAGTTAGCATTTCTATTTATTTATGTTATTTAGGGAAACATGTAAAATAGGGAAGTTTAGTTATCATAAATATAATGTTTTTTGTTTATTATAATTATAAATTTTCTTTTATATAAAAATATTTTTGAATTTTAAATGAAAATGGTTGGTGGATAAATTTATTCTTATGGTGCATGATAAATTAAATTATTTAATATTTTAGTAAAATTGGTTGTTTAATTATTAATGAAATGTTTTTTCAAAAGAAAAAAAATACTTTGAATTTTTCATCTTTTGAAGTTCCCATCATTTTTGTAATGCAATTTATTGATACCCACTTGGAAAAAAGTTATTTTCTGGTATTTATTTAACATAAATGAATGATAATATTTTATTTTTAAAAATTATAATTTGTTTGAAATGTTTTTCATGGTGTGTTGAATGTGTTTTTACAAAGAGCCTTTTTTAAATACAATTTAATGGAAACTATTAATATGGGTTTTCATTTTTTATTTTTTTATAACCTATCACATATTCTTAAATATAAATGACCTAGTTAGAATGCACTTATCATCATTAATTTTAAATTAATAAGATTTAAAATTTTAATATTTTGATACATTTATATAAATTAATGGATAATTTTAAAAAACATGATTATGTTTTTAAAAACCTTGATCTGTAATATTTAATGGATTTTTTTAAGTAGAATATCTAATAATATTAATAAATTATTAAGAAATAATCATAGTATACTTTGTTCACTATAATCATGATAATTTATTAATGTCATTTTCTATCATGATAAATGAGGGAAAAGCATGTATAAATTTTAATTTTTTTGAATTCCCCAATAAAATTGTTGAAGAGATTTATATAATAATATTATATCCTCTATGAATTTATATGCTTTATTTTGAAATCATTATTAATTGTTTATTTATGAGGGTTTCACCTTACCTTTTGATGTTTTATTTTGATTTTTTGATTATTATGTCTTTTTTTTGGGGTTTTAATATCCATTTATGATTACTTGTTCTAGTTTAAGTGTTATCTTCCAAAGAGATTATTTTTAGAGATATTGTTGTGTTCCAAAAATGGAAATTTCTTTGAGATGTATCTTATAGGGTGTTTGAATTATCCACCATCCTTTCCCCATTCATTCTTATTTTGTTTTAATTATTGAGGATAATAATATTTTTAGAGTTATCTAATGTAAGGGTATAGATTTTCTTGAGTCCTTCCTCAGCCTTTGTGGGTGTCTGGTGGTTCAATAGTGGTTTCCTAAATGTTTGAAAAGTTTTTTAAAATATATTTTTTAAATTTTAAATTAATTTTTAAAACATATTTATATGTTATTTTTATGTTAAATGGAATTATGAATTATAGAATTAATTTTAATATTTTGAAAGTTTACTTGAGAAATTAATTGAAAGTATATAAAGTGATTGAAATGTTTTAGAAGCGTTTTTAGAGTTTTGTAAATGATTAGATTAATTTTTGGATTTTTTCCCTGAATTTTTCTAAATGATAATAAACCATTTTTAAAATTATTGATAGTTTAGTTTAAATGAAAAGTTATTATTTTCAATGAAATATATCCCCATATGCATGAAATTGAATATTTTTAAAGGTTAGGGTGAGTTTCTAAAGCCTACATAAGTGAAAACTGGATATATATATAATGGGAACCATGATTTCTATACACAATTTATTGTAAATTCATGGTTTTAGAAGGTTTTATGAAGGTAAACTTAGTTTACCCTCATTCAAAATTCTTCTATTTCATTGAGGTAGGGCATGTTCAAGCCACTGCATAAGGGTAAATCATGTTACCCTTAAGAATCAGGCATTTTTTGGGTTATGATTTTATACAACTATATAAAGGAAAAATGGGTCACCCAAGCATAGACCACCAACATTGTGTAAATGTAAGAAGAATTTTGAAAGAGTGTGTAATGTTAAGCTCAAGTTTGCCTTATTTTATCCCTTCCATAGAATTGTGTAAGGGTAAAAAAGTTAACTATATGTGGAACCCCTGACCCATATAAGGGTAAGGTGGATATTTAAATCTTTTGAAATGGTAAGCTCATGCTACCCTTATATAACCCCTTCCACAAGTATGTGTAGGGGTAAAACAATTTCCCAATATTCACTACCCCTAACCTGTGTATGGGTAGTAGTTTTAAACTTCTTTCTTATTTTATCCTACCTCTTAGACTTGTAACCCTCTTAATACCATTTCAATATTTTCACATTCTTAAAATCACAAAATTAATTTTTTTTGACACATTTAATGATTTATAACTCCTTTTTTAAAATTTTTATTAGTCTGAAATTATTTATTGATTTGTACAAAAATCAGTGGGAGATTATGTGGGGGATTCAATCATGTATTTCTTAAATATTAAATTTCATTGGATTTTAAATAACATATCATTAATCCCATCATCCTTATTTAATTTTTCCTCTCATTCAGATGAACCTTGGACCCTATCTTTGAGTATTTAATATTCAAAAGATTCTCTTGATTCTTCCTTGGTAATTTCGAAGCATAGAAAAAATTTTCCCTACCATATATCCCTTATGTGTAGTGAAAGTCCAGTACCATAAACCAATAGGATATCTGATTTCTCTCTTTAATTTTTTTTCATATGTGATATAATAATTCTCTTTATTCCATTTGGGTGGATGTTAAGTGTTATCCTATTTAATATTAATAATCATATTTAATGAAATTTATTGGAATGTGATGTTTCACCAGTATTTTTATATTAATTATTCATATTATAAATATATTTTTCCCTATAAAATATTATCACATATAGAAAGATTTATTATTATTATAATCATATATATGTTGTGTAAATTTATATAAATTAATAATTTTCTTGGAACGAAAAAGTGAGTAAAACATGAAGATAATTAATATTATTTATATTTACTTAAAATAAAAATAGGAAATTGCCTGAAGTGTTTTCAATTTATAATCTATAAACTCAATAATTGAAGCTGGATTGTTATACAATATTTAAATTAATATTATTTTTCATAAATTGGGAATTCTTGCTTACTTCTACATTATTTTGATATTTTTAAAGGATTATCAATGATTATTACCTTGAAAAAAAATATGGTTATTGGGAACCAAGACTGTGATTTAAATGTTTTGGATTATTAAACCTTTAAGGTTATTATTTGATTAATCTCACCATATATTAAAAGTATAATCTCTTATATATGTTTAATAAACTTGTTCCCCCAGTAAATCTAGAATTGTGTGAGAATACACAAACCTAAAGAAGATGTGATGTTATGGAAGCCTTTAAAATACATCATAAAGTAAATGAATGATAAATAGAATAATAATATTTAATTTTGATATCAAAAGATTATTATGAATGTGAAAATGTTCATAATTTATGTGTGGTAATTTAAAAAATGAATTGAAAGTTAAACTAATGAGTTATATGAAATGGAATGGATAGGTAAATATGAGTTATTGAAAACTTAATATTTCTAAAAAAGATGTATCTTGAAATTGAGGTTGTATTTTTTGGATATTATTTGGAGGGTTTGTAGTGTGCTGCATTAGTTGTGGCAGTCATTTGGATGCACGATAGTGGTGATGTTGAAGTTTTTGTGATTATGTGGTTTTGGTCATGTGAATCCTTAGGATGGTCTTATTTTTAACTATTATATATTGTATTTTCATTATTCACTCTATATGCACCCCCTGTGTAAATCCTCGAGTTTCAACACCCAAATGTTTTGGGAGTGTTTTTACCAACATCCACACCATTATGAACTATCACCATATTGTAAATGGATTAAAAAGTGTTTCTAGTTTGAGAATAAAGTCTCAACACAATTTCCCTTATTACAAAGATATAGATACCCTCCATATTCCAATATCTATTTGTTTTTTATATGTATATAGAACTTATTTAAGTATATTGAAACAGATAACTTGATGAATGTTGTGATAACTATAAAACACGAGTAGATATATTCATGTAATTCCATAAATAGTATATTGTTTCTTCCTTGCAACACTTCACATGATATCATAATAATATGCATGAATTTCATTTTGAAGAAGACGGTCTATGATGGAGTTTATTAGAATACATACCTTGAGGGCGAGTTGTGGTGAACAATCTTCTAATAGATATTATTTCTTCTAAATTTGGAAATGTGAAAATCTCTTTCGAGATATAGGATCGATAAATGATAATAACTTTTTTTCCTTGTTTTGATTATATAAAATATAATTATTAATAGGGGTGCATTTAAAGATAAAATATGGTATAAATGGGGGTAAAATATTCCTTTCCTCTGAATATTTTTTATATATATGTTGACTTTATAAAAGGTTATAAATAACCAGAAAATATATATGCACATTCCCTATTGACATAAATTCAAGTTGGTATCAAATTCTAGATAGTAATTTAGACAAATTATATGTTTTGGTTTATCACCCTTGTTTTTTACATCAAGATAGACCAATTAGAATTATATTTAATTAATTAATGGATGATTTCTTAGAGAAATGCAACGAAACCAATCTCTTAAATAAACTGGGATTTAGTTTCAAAAAGGATATAAGTTTAAAAAAAATTAAAAAAGTATGAGATGAATATGAATTCTCCTAATTATTGAATATTTATATTTAAATTTAATAAGGGAGAGAAAAAATAGATACTTTTTTAAGATATATTGATAGTAATATATGTGAAGTAGTTGAGGGTATTGATAAAAAATACAAATGGGGGTATTGAAGTGTCTAATGAATTTTGAGGAATTTTTTTTTTGAAAATAAACAAATCTAACTATCAAAATGTGTTAGTTGATGGAGGGATATCTTAATGTATTAAGAATTTGAAAAGTGTGAGATATAACATATAAAAATTTATTTTCCATTGTATATGTTAAGGAATTTTCATTCAAATTTTTTAAATGAGGATCATGGATATAGTTCCTTTAACAATGAGAAAGGATTTCCACTTATCTAAATTATTATATATAAAGATTCAAGTAATTATCTTATGCATATAATAATTATAGAGTTGATCAAAATGCGTATGAAAGAAAATTGCGGATGGAAGATGAAATAATTATTTGTAAAATATTTCTTATGAATATAAGAAGTTGGAAATAGAAAATCACTTTCAACTATGATTAATGAAGTTTAAATGTTGAATAGAAGATTGAGAATAAGTCCTTGGATTATCAATCATAATTTTTGTTTTATTAAATACATTATATCACTTGGATGGTGGTTGGAAAATATTTAGAATGAAGATGAGATAGATGATGCATGTGTTGGTAATTGTCTAAGAATTATTTCTGAGAATAAGTTTAGATAAGAGAAAAGAAGTGTTGAGGTAGTTAATATAAATTGGATATAACAATAATAATTCATATATTTATAAAAGAGTTTTATAAAATATTTTTAATATATTTTGGAATATTCTTTTTTTTACTCTGATTTATATTGTTTTCCTAAATTTTGGAGTATCATGAGTATAGAAAAGATGAATTTAAGATGATTTTGAGATTAATTTATGAATTCTTGATTTTCTAGTTAAATCATGAAAATTGGAAAAGTATCAACACTCCCTATAATACATAAGAGTATATTTTTTTCTTGTATACAAACAATTGAAAAAGAAATTGATATATAATATTTTACTCAACTGTTAAGTGAAATATAGAAGAGTGGTCTAAAACTCTAAAGTTGAAAATTGACAAAATGATAATACTCTATATGATATATAATAGTAAAAATTTTAGATAAAAACTAAAAAATGAAAAAAAGCCATACATTCTATAAATTTTATGTTTTTAACACCTAATATGTAAGATTCATCCATAACATAAAGATTAAAAGATTGGATAAGCCAAGTTTTTCACAATGATATATTAAATTCCATTACTTTTTATATAAAATTCATTCAAAATATGAATAGATTAAATTTGGGAAAGTAAATAATCATGTTGTAGTATGTAATGGATAATTACCTAATATTTTAGAGTCATGCAAACTTAAAGAGATAGATTTTTTAAAAGGAAAGAAACACATGGTAGTACATAAAGGTCAAAATATAGTATATAAGATTCACACTGATCAAAATTTGGTAAATTTTTTATCCTAATTTTGATATATAAATCTAATTTTTTTGATATGTGTAGTTCATCAAACTTTTAAATGAATAATGTAAAGTTCATTCCATTTCCAAAAATATGAGATTTCATGAATGAGTTATTATGAAGAAGAATAAACAGAATGATGATTGATCAGTTCATCAATAATTTAAATACCATTATTATATTTATAATAATGATTTAAGAAACTATTTTTGATTATTTATAATAGAGAATATGATCTTTATTCCACAAATAATGAGATATTATGATGTATCCTTTTTTTGAAGATATGTATCACATCATTAGATTTTTATAATCTTATAATGAAGATATAAATATTTAATATATAAGGATTCCCTAGAAGTTTTCAATAGGGTAATATCAAGTGTCTTGGAAGATTATATGGTTTTATATTTTAAATGTGATTGAATGAGAATGACTGGATATAGGATATATCGTGGATATTATTGACCAAATTTATTTAGAATAACATGCTACCAAAATTGAAAGACTTCTCCATATTCAAAGTCAACAAATATATTCACATGATCTAGAATATAAACTATAGGTGAGAAAAAGTGATAATTGGGATGGGAAATGGATACTACATACTTTTTAAGCATCCAAGGGAAATAATTTGATGGTAATATGAATATTAGATCTTGTGCATCGAGGAAGAAGAATAATTCCTATTATAACCCTATATCATAGAGGAAAATTAAAAAGATGGAAGAAAATTGTTGATAAAGGAAGATACTACTATTGTTTTGTCAAGACACTATAATATTAAGTATGTTTAGGAAGAATAAAACATATTGTATTAATTTTATTTACATGTGTTGATCATTTTGCTTTTTCATTGAGAAGAACAAGGATAATGTATATGTTTCTTATATTTTTTCTATTAGTTCTCAAATACATCTTATAGATAAATAATGTATTTCATTGTTGATATTGTGACATATAAAGTTTACTAAATATGTTGATCAAAAAAAGATGTAGGAGGAGAATGATATACTTAGGTGATACAGTATAATTATATGCACCTAATTTGATAGACAGAAGGGTTGTTTGGAGATACAAACTATCATGAAAAAATATTTGGGTAAAGGATGATAATTCTCCAAACCATTTTTGGTTTTGAGTATAGGATGATTCCTTATCAGAAATTTATATTAACTTTTCCACATAAGTGATAACGTTTTTTCTTAAACACAACCTAAATAAACAAGGAGTGGATTCCCAAATTGGGGATGAACCTTGTAAAAACTATTCTTGTAAGTGCCTTTTTTTCATAATTTTTTTTGTCATATTGATTTTTGAGGTACCATAAACATATCCACGCATCTTTAACGAGATATAGGCTTGAATATAAAGAAGGGTTGATTAAAATAGAAAGTATCATTTGATAAAAAAATGTTTTATATAGATTCACTAATCTTATTAGAGTACTGCACAATCTACATGGAACTACAATAGATATCATTATACAAAGCATGAAAATATTATGTATTAGATTTAAATTTTAAACAGGAAATCAAAATCATTGATATATTACTACATGAATTATGGGTGTGATTTTGTAAAAATAACTAGAAACAGAGAATATAAGAGGATAAAATGACTTATGGGAAAATTAATATTAGTTATATGGACCTTGGATTCAGATTAATTAGGAATGAATTACCTATTATATTTAGTAAAGTAAAAATTATGATAACATTGGAAATATTTAGTAACCAAAACGTAGTAAACAATTCTATAAAATCTAAAAAAAGTATTGGATTTCAAAAAATAAGACTGTTTTTAATTCTTATAAAATATATCTCACCCTATAAATGTGTTTTATATTTTTTTAAAAATTTATAATTACAATTAAATTTCTCATATATATAGTTTTATTTCATAATTTGTTTATTTTTTTAGTCAAGTCCTTAAAATAATTTAAGGATGGTTTTATTAAAACTTTAAAAAAATTATAAAGAAAAAAATTCAATTTTAAAAATATGTATCAACAGGATTATTTTATCAATAACACCATTAAATAGGTATAAAAGTTATAGTTTTAACCCTATGTTAATCAAATGTTTTATATAGTCAAAAAATTATCCTTATCATCGATCAATAAATATCTATTATCACCAACAATTCTAAACCACAATATTTTTTTCTTATCTCTCAAAAAATTAACACAATTTTATCATATAACATTATTAAAAATATTGGTGATGTTTTGGTCACCCCATATACCATGTGTCCAATTTAGGTATGGATTTAATTGGAGGAGTAGGTTTAAAGAAATGGTAAAAAACATATTTTCATTTATTCATTTTGTTTTATTTTATACTATTTCATAATTATTGATATAATCAACAAATCTATATATATTGAATATATGAAATATTAATTTTTTTTATGAAATAACATTAACACCTCAAATTATTATCTTTTTCTTCTCTATTAATTTGACAAGTTTCATAAATTATCACTATAACTCGTTATGTTTTAGGAAAAAATTTCTTCCCTTAAAATATTTCTCTATCATTCATAAATATTTTTTCTATTCAGTCAAAATAAATGAACATGAGTAAATAATAAGTTATCCATGATATGAGTCAAACTAAATAACCTTTACTCATTCATAATGATACATTACAATAAAAGTACATAGAACTATGTATTATATGCCATATACTAATACGTACCATTAGAGGATAGATCCCTTATAATTAAATAAAGTAAAATGGGATAATAAATAGAAAATAATAATATTTTTAAAACATGGAAATCACATGTAGCTTCTTCACATTTGAAAATCACTTTTAGTAGAAAAATAATAAGAAGAAAAAATATTGTGGTGGGAGAATGATTATTATAAATTCTAAAAAAACTGAAGGAATGAGAAGTGTGATTTTTTATATCATAATTTGATGAATATATATAATATAAAGGGGTCATATAGCCATTATATTATGGTTCTAAAGGTTATATGATCCTTGGGTATAATTCTAGTAAACATCTTAACAGTTTTGAATTATCGATATGTAGTTCATATACATAAAGTTTATTTAGTTGTCAAAAATATAAATTTTCCTTATAAATAAATTATTTGGAATGAAACAAATTATATTGGAGTAGAATAAAATATATTGATCTATTTTCCAAAATACATATATTTTAATGAAATTGTGTTTATAAAAATTAATTTTCATTAATTTTAAATAATTATTTAAAACATGGATTGATAAAAACGAATGATCAATAAATTAATTAAATATATTCCATGAAATGATAAATTAAAAATAAATAATAATATTTTAATAATTCAATGCCAATGGAATATGATTTATTTAAAAAAAATTATTTTTATATATTATATATTTTTGTTTAAAAGTTAAATTTATCCCATTTAGAGTAATAAATTTATATAAATTTATAGTTCATATATATATATATATATCTAAATGAATTAATTATCAGGGAATGACTATTAATTGGTCATAAATAATAATTAAATCATTTAATATAAAAATAGTGATATTTATCAATGAACCTTTTTAAGTGTCATGTATTTTAATAATAAAGAACTTAATTGAAAAATTTAATATTACAAATATAACTTAATGTTTACATGTTTTAAAAATTTAATAATACTTATTTAGTATGAAATTGATCTAGAATAATATTTAAAGTAGTTAATGTTTTATAAGTAATTTATTTATTGAAATAGTTGTATATATATTTTTATTTCATTTGAAACATAAATTTTTCATATTTTGGAATTTAATTAGATTAATGATATCACAACCCGTACTCGGGGCTCGTGTCGTGACTACCCTAAGCCCACCTTCCATAGGCCAGGGGCTGGCGACTTGCATTAAAGGAGAATTCTTGATAAAAGGGAAGGAATTGCCTTTAAACCTGTAACACACACAGTCTGAACACAAGAAGTATAGGCAACAAGTACTAAATTAGAAAAGTAAGGTGTGCTAAAAGTAAGTGGGCTAGTATACAAACCCAAATGAACAACAAGTACAAATAAAAAAGGTAAAACAGCTCCTGGATCGTCCATTGGGGAATCCTACCTGAAGGGTAGGTACAGAACTCGAACAACTCGTCCCTGCGGTACGTCCCATCTAGTCCAAATCCGAGCAGCCTCCCGTCTATCACCCTCAGCCTCAATCACTATTGTCCGTCGTCAGCATAGAACACAACAAGGTGCGGGCGAAGCCCGTGCAGGGGTGAGTATAATAATACTCCGTAGGGGACCCCAATACCCCCAAAGGTCTCCCATAATCCACGAAGGATAACCACCTTATAAATATACAATCACGAAGTATCAACCAACCCTACTTAGATATATGCCCATTCATATACCTTAGTTACCAGTCACAATCCGGCTCCAACTCTTGAGCCCAAGCACAACCCAGTCCACAAAAGAATTATAGTCAATCACATCGATGATAGTGATTGAAATACAAGACTCATCTCACACAGGTATACATATTTTGTTGAGTGATAGAGATGATCAAGTGTAGTCACTAATTCATCTAAGGTTTTAGACCCACACAGGATACAGGTCTAGCTAAGTTGTCAGACCCACACACAATACAGGACAAGCTATTCTGTCTGACCCACACAGGATACAGGAATAGAATTCAGAACTGTTAGTTGCACGGAGGATCCCGGTACAGTAGTCATTGTTGTCGAACACACGGAGGATTCCGGTATAGTAGTCATCGCTGCTGAACCCACGGAGAATTCTGGTACATCTCAGTCGTAGCCATCCCTAGGGTTCTCGCACACAGCATGCTCATTTCTAGGAGGGTATGCTTCCCAATCCAAGTTTCAGAAGATAAACTATCACAAAGTCTTGAGTTGGTGCATCCCATAGTTCTATCTCATCATAAAGAACCCAACGTGACAGACGGTGAGTCAATCGGATGCCCGGTATGAGAGTTATTGGCATTTGTGTTCCAGGGGCCCGGTTGGATATACGCTCGATCCAAACCTAGCCATTTTACAAAATTGTCAGAAACTCACTTAGTGTATCCCAATAGGACCGCCTCATCTCAAGGGTCCCAATGCTGCAGACGGTTTTTCGATCGGACGCACGGTCTAGGAGTTATTCTCATTTAAGCGAAGACGAGACCGGCCCCTCAAACCCAGTGGTCTGGCGGGTCAGCTCGATCCGGTCCAGCGGGTCTGACCCGGCTAGGGTTCAGCCCAGCTCGGTGGGGCATGGCCCACCCACGGACCCGGCCCACACTGCAGGCCGGTCCGATTCGTCCGACGGCGCCAATTGGTGCCACATCCTCCACTGCCCCGGTCGGTCGTAGTCGGCCGGTTCGGTCCAGTGCATGTGGCCCGCGCTGCAGAGCGCTGTTCTCCAGCCCGGTCAGCATGCGGCCAGCCGGTTCGCCCAGTCGAGTGTCCTGCGGACGTGGGTCGGGTCCTCCTCCATACGACGCCTGTGGGTGCTGCAGTTCTCCAGCAGGCTGGCCGGTCGGTCAGCCGATCTTCCCACAGTCCAGCTCCATGGCGGCTGGCTCAACCGGCCGTCTCCGCACCTCCATCGTGGCGTGACGGCATCGTGGTCCTGCTGCCCTCTGCATGGTGACGTGCCACCACCGTTGCGGTTCTTCTTTGGAGCGGTGTGACGACACCACGCCCTTTCGGCTCTGCCTCCGACGTCAACCAAACAAGATTCAACGGAGGGACGTCGGGCCATGTTTGTTCATCCAGAGCCCTCCGCGTTAGGTGATAAATATTTGGCCACCTTCAATCCAAAAATAAGAATCTAAGTACGTGGGTATATTTCATACGTAAAAAGAGTCCAACTCACCCTACCTTGCAATTGGTGATCTCTTGACCGTGCCGCGGTAATACGGCATCCTTCTATTGACTTCGGGAGGGTATGACATTGTCATTGGTGGCGTTCTTCATGTGTGGCATCTCCCCTTTCTTGCCCATGTTGGAAGGAATGGAGACAGCGTTGTCGTTCTTCGGTGGATATGGAGTTCTTCGTCGAGAGAATATCGTTCCTCCAATATTTCTCCCAAAGCTCCACCAATTCTCCCAACAATGGAAAAATATGCCAACCCCAACCATAATAATATAACACATATTATTATGCTCACATAATGAATTCAAATTAATTCAAATTAGAAGATCGAAATAATTAATTTCAAACTCAACTAATTTATTAAGAGAGTGAGTTGGCACATTAATAGGTAAGGTGGAAAGTGAAGAGTTTCCACAAGTTATGGGAATTATAAGGGTTAAAGAGGGTTAAGGGGGTTTAATGGGGTTGAGCTTGTGTAGGCCCCCCACATAATATCCTCCCATGGGAGGTTATGTGGGGGTGGTCCCCACCTCCAACTTCCCCTTTGAGGATTAAACCACCACTTATATAAAAATATGTTAGTAATATTTTTATTTAATTTAATTAGAAAACCCCCAAAATTAACTTCTTCTCTCTATAAAACGCAACTGCAGTAAAGGTCTCCTTAAGAGAATACTGGTGTTGTGAGTTAATCGGTTTCCTTGGATTTCAATTCCGATCACCGGTTCAAAATATATAAAATCCCTCCTGTAATTTTACTGAATGTACCCGAACAAAACGTCAGAAATTGATTTCAGGCACACCGGGCCTCGGAATCAAGCATCATCAGAAACTGCGGACTCGTAAAATTCTCATGTATTTAAAAACAATTCAACGGAATTTACGGGTCTATACATTCGCCCCCCCCCCCCCCCCCACCTCATGGATTTACATCCCCGAAAGCTACAACACACACTAAGGGAACAAATGGGGGTACTGAGCACGCATCTGAGCCTCCCACTCCCATGTGCTCTCCTGGAGGTTCTCATGCTGCCAGCGAACGCGCACAAGAGGAATCATCCATCCACGCAGGACCCTCTCTTATCAATCCTCAATATCCACTGGAACCTCCCTGAAAGTCACCCCGTCATCGATGTCTAGCTCCTCGTGGTCGACGATGTGGGACAGTTCGTCCACGTATCTTCTCAGCTAAGATATGTGGAAGACGTCATGCACCCAGTGAAACTGGCGTGAAAGTGCCAGGTGGTAATCCACCTCACCTACTCTACTGAGGACATGGAATGGTCCAATGAATCACAGAGACAAATTTCCACCTTGTCCAAATCTTCACATACCTCATTGAGGTGAGACCCATAGGAAGACGTGGTTGCCATCCTTGAACTCTAGTGGTCTCCATCTCCTATCACCATAGGACTTATGCCAACTCTGTGTAGTCTTCATCCGCTCCTGGATGATCTGCACCCTCTCCATCGTTGCCTGCACAATATCTGGTCCTTCAAGTGCTGACTCCCCTGGGTCAGTCTAGCATTGAGGCGATCTGCAAGGTTGGTCGTAGAGTGCCTCGTAAGGTGTCATTCTGATGGTAGAGTGGTAGTTGTTGTTATACGCAAACTCTAACAAGTGAAAGTGATCCTCCCAGTTGTGACCAACATCAAGGAGGCATGCACAGAGCATGTCCTCGAGATTCGGAATGGTCTTCTCAGTCTGGCCATCCGTTTGAGGATGGAAGGCGGTGATCAAGTGAAGCTGCGTCTCGAAAGCCTCCTGCAACCCCTTCCATAGCCAGGAATTGAAATGGTCATCTCGGTCGGAGACGATCATCGATGGAAAACCATGAATCCATACGATCTCTTGTATGTAGAGGCGTCTGAGGCTCTCTAATGATCCCTACTCTCTGATCAGTAGGGAGTGGGACGACTTGTTGAGTCGGTCTACGATCACCCAGATAGAGTCGTGTCCTCTAGATTTAAGTGGAATTCACATCATGAAATCCATGGATATCCCATCCCACATCCACTATGGGACCTATAAGGGCTGAACCATGCCTGCTTGAACCTAGTGCTCCACCTTCACTTGCTGACAAGTGAGGCATTGGGAGACAAACTCTACTACCGCCTTCTTCATACCTGGCCACCAGTACTATCATCTATGGTCCTAATACATCTTCGCCACTCCTGGATGTAATGATATAGGGGAAGTGTGGAACTCCCTCAACACCTCCCCCTGTATTGCAACTGGTACCATGGTACATCCTATGAAGTGGATGACGTGATCCGCACCTTCAGAAAACCCATCAGGTGTCTGCCCCGAGGATATCTGAGCATGTCACGTCTCATAGTCGAAGTCCCCATGCTGTGCCTCCTTAACTCTCTAAAGAAGTGGAGGAGTGACTGTGAGAGACTGCAGAAAGAATGCTCCATCTCTATCTACAATAGAAATCTGCAACGCTGCCAGCTGCTTTGTCGCCTCTCTAAGCAGTTGAATGCCCGATCTCCGGCTGAGAGAATTTGTTGCAATGTTCCCCTTCTAATGAGTATAGACTATCTCAAAGTCATAGTCCTGGAGGAACTCGATTCATCGTTGCTGTCGAAAGTTCAGGTCCTTTTGAGAGATGATATACAAGAGACTCTAGTGGTTAGAGTAGACTGTAAAATGCTCGCACATCAGATAGTTCCGCCACATATTCAAGGGAAATACCACTACTGCTAACTCCAGGTAATGGGTAGTGTAGTTCTTCTAGTGTTGTATCAACTACCATGAACCATAAACGATCATTGCTCGCTCATACATCAGGAAACACCTGAGTCCAGTCCCATATGTGTTGCAGTAAACTACGTACCCAACGCCATCCTCTGGTAGCCTCAAAATGGTGCACTAGTCAACCTCGTCCTCAACACCTAAAAGTTTTTCTGGCATCTCTTTGACCACATGAAGGGTTTTCCCTTCTTCATCAATGTTGAAAGCGGTGCTGCAACTCTGGATAATTCTGGTACAAATCTCTGATAGTACCCAGCCAGTCCCCGGAAACTCTACACCTCCATCACACTCCTGGGTGGATCCCAAGAAAGTACTTCCTTGATCTTCGTTGGATCCACTGCAACTCCAGCCTCTGAGATGACGTGTCCCAGAAAGTAAACATCTCAAATCCATAACTAGAACTTCAAGAGCTTACAATAAAGCTGGTGCCCTCAGAGTGTGTCCAGTACTACCTGCAAATGGTACGCATGCTCCTCCTCAGTTGTCGAGTAGATCAGTATGTCATGGATGAATACTACGACCAAGAGATCAAGGTAAGGCTGGAAGATCCTATTCATGAGACTCAGGAACACTCCTGGAGTGTTGGTTATTCCTAAAGGCATAACCAGGAACTCGTAGTGGCCATACTGACACCTAAAGGTTGTCTTCTTTACATCCTCGTCTCAAACTCTGAGTTGGTGATAGCCTGACCAAAGGTCTATCTTCAAGAACCATCATTCTCCCTTAGGCTGATCAAAGATTTCTTTAATCCTCGGGAGTGGGTACTTGTTCTTCACAGTCACCTGGTTCAAGCGACGGTAGTCAACACATAGTCTCAGGCTCCCATCCGCCTTTTTGGCGAACAAAATCAGTGATGCCCAGCGTGAAACACTAGGTCGCATAAATCCCTTCCCCTGCAAGTCCTCCAGCTGTACCCACAGCTCATAAAGCTCAGCGGGAGACATCCGATATTCTAGATTAGATATCGGTGTCTTCCCAGGGTACAGTTCAATGTAGACGTCTACCTCTCTGTGAGGAGGTAGTCCTGGAACATTGTCAGGGAAAACATCTGCGTACTGATCCACCAAAATAGGAAAACTCAGACTCCTCACATCAACTACTATGAGGATTATACTAGCCAACTGATGTGTGATCGGTTTCCCCCTCCTCTATGTAAGTCCATCCTATACTGAAAAGGCTCTGTTCTCACTGGTGAAGGTGAACCTGGTCCCATCAGTACAGATACACCGCACTTTGCACCTAAAACAGTCAATCTGAGCAAGAAATGTGGAAAACCAATCCATACCCAAGATGACGTTATAAGGCCTCGACACCGCTACAAGAATATCCCAGCCGAATCCCTCACCTCCTAGAGTAAGCTCACACTGCCGACACAAATGAGTAAACATAGATTCTTCTCTCGTAGGAGTCTCTAACCACAAGGATCGATCCAACAGCTCCGTCGGAATCTCCGAGCTCCGAACGAGGGCAGTGGAAATAAAATAATGACTCGAACCTGTGTCTTAAGTACTACAGCCAGGGTGGAGTAGACATAGATAGTACATCGAATCATATCCGGTGCACCGTGGTTGTAGGCATCGACTGCCTAGAGCTGAACCCGCCTCTGTCCGCCCGCTCCCTGTGGTCGGGGTGGACCTCCTAGTGGTGGTGGTGGTAGAGCCTCAAAACATCGTCCACCACCCGCTGCTCAGCCAGCTCCTCTCCCACGTCCGCCTGCTCCTGGGGGACCACCAAGGTCGAACCTATGCCTCTACCTGGGAGGTCCCTCTATTGTCTACTACTCATCTTCATGGTGAGTCAGGCAGTCACAAGCCATGTGGCCCTGCCCACCGCATGCATAGCACTGCATGCTCCTCGTATAGCTGGATCTGTCTCGTGTGCCCTGCACAACCGAACCTGTATCCTGGGGTCGCCCACCTGATGGCCTAGTCCACTTGGACCTCTGCTTCATCTGTCTACTACCGGCTGTAGAAGACTCCGCTACGTGTCGCCCAGTGGTGGGTCTCTCTACTGGTAACTTCTAAATGAGAAAACTCTCCATTGGAAGGGCTCGCTCCAACACCCCCTCCTGCGTAGGAATGTTGAGGTGGATCATCGAAGCCCTGATCTCATGCCTGAGTCCCTGCTCAAAGGTTTGGGCCCTGAAGAATGGGTCACGTACCTTATCTATGGAGTAGCGCGATAGGTCGGTGAACCTCGTTGAGTACTGAGCTACTGTTATATTGCCCTGCTGCAGATGAACTAACTCCTGAACCCGCACCGCATGAAGGGTGGCTGGAACAAACTCTGAGATTAAGAGTCTCTCAAAGTCTGTCCAGAGTAATTATGCCTCATCATGCACCGGGAGCATCAGGATCCACCATTTGCTTGTTGCTTCATATAGGAGACTCGCGGAAAGGATCACCATGAGGTCGGATGGTGTATCCTCCAACATAAAACCTCTCAGGACAGCCTCAAGCCAATCCTTAGAATCATGTGGGTCCGTCTCTCCCCATAACCTAGGTGGCCTCTGGCGCTGGAACTCCTAAAATTCAATCAGACGGCGTGCATTCTCTGCTTCTAGAGCTGGTGGTATCTGTGGCCCCTCAGGTAGTGGTACTGCTGGTACCTCCGTTGTGATGGGGCTCTGCACTGAGGCCTCATCGCTCGGGGGGCTACCATCTCATACATAACTTGGAACTCTAGATGGTTGTATTTGTGGGACCATCCTGAAAAGACACAGGTGTGACATAGTTAAAATAGTATACCTGGTGATCTGACACAAAGTAATCATGAAAAAACTTTTTCAAAAGAAACACACATGCAATCAGTGTTTTTTTGCGCTGAGTCGGAGATCAGAAGTCAGAGTCCTAGTGTATAGATACGTCGGCCACCACATCAACACCGGTTTCCCTAAACTGATAACCTCACCCAAAACACTAAACACTATTGTAGTTAAAATAATCTAAGTCCAATTTATACAGTAGAACCGACTCCTCTGATACCAATTTTTCAGGACCCGTCCTCGGGGCCCGTGTTGTGACTACCCCAAGACCGCCTTCCATAGGCCTGGGGCTGGCGACTAGCACAAAAGGAAAATTCCTGATAAAAGGGAAGGAATTTTCTTTTAAACCTGTAACACACATAGTATAAACACAAGCAGTAGAGGAAACAAGTACTAAAATAGAAAAGTAAGGTGTGCTAAAAGTATGTGGTCCAGTATACAAACCCAACTGAACAACAAGTACAAGTAAAAAGGAAAAACAGCACCTGGATCGTCCACCGAGTAATCCTACCTAAAAGGTAGGTACATAACTCCAAAAACTTATCCTTATATTACGTTCCATCTAGTCCAGCTCTAAGAAGCCTCCCGTCTGTCACCCTCATCCTAGATCACTACTGTCTGTCGTCTACACATAACACAACAAGGTGCGGGCGAAGCCCGTGCAGGGGTGAGTATAACAATACTCATTTGGGGACCTCGAGACCCCATAAGGTCTCCTAGAATCCACAAAGGATAAACACAGTAGAAATATACAATCACAAAGTATCAACCAACTCTACTTAGTTATATTCCAATACATATACCTTAGTTACTAGTCACAGTCCAGCTCCGAATCTCGAGCCCAAGAACAACCCAGTCCGCAAAGGAAGTAAAGTCAATCACATCAATGATAATGATTGAAAGACAAGACTCATCTCACATAGGTATAAATCTTTCATAGAGTGATAGTGATGATCAGATGTAGTCACTAATTCATCTAAGATGTCGGACCCAGACAGGATACAGGTCCAGCTAAGCTGTCGGACCCACATAGGATACAGGACTAGCTATTCAGTTGGACCCACACAGGATACAGAAACAGAAGTCAGAACTATTGGACCCATAGAGGATCCTAGTATACAATTCATTGTTGTTGAACCCACTGAGGATTCTGCTACAGTAGTCACCACTTTCTAACCCACAGAGGATTTCTGTACAGCTCATTCGTAGCCAGTCCTAGGGTTCCTGCACACAGCATGCTCATTTTGGGGAAGGTCTGCTCCCCGATCCAAGTTTTGATACATCAACTATCCCAAATTCCTAATTTTATGTATCCCGTAGTTTCGTCTCATCATAAGGAACCCAACGCGACAGACGGTGCGTCAATCGGACGCTCGGTCTGAGAGTTATTGGCATTTTCATTCTAGGGGCCCGATTGGATTTATGCTCGATCCAGACCTGGCCATTTTCCAAAATTGTCTTAAACTCACTTAGTGTATCCCAAGACGACCACCTCGTCACGAGGGTCCCAGTTCCGCAAATGGTGCATCGATCAGACGCGCGGTCTAGGAGTTATTCGCATTTAAGCGAAGATGGGTCCGGCACGTCAAGCCCAGTGAGCTGGCGGGTCAGCCCGATCCAGTCAGGTGGGTCCAACCCAGCTGGGGTTCGGCCCAGCCCGGTGAATTTCGGCCCACTCGCGGACCCGGACCGTGATGTGGGCCGGTCCGGTTCGCCCGGTGGCGCCAAGCGGCGTCGGCTCCTCCTCTGTCCTGACCGGCCGTAGCCGGCCGGTTCGGTCCAACGCACGTGGCCCGCGCTGCGAGCCGTGGTTCTCCCCATGCGGAACCTGCAGGTGCCACGATTCTCCAGCCCAGCAGGTACGCATCTAGCTGGTTTACCCAGCTGAGCGGCCCGTGGAGGCGGGCTGCGTCCTCTTACACGCGGCCCATGCGGGTGTCGTGGTTCTTTAGCAGGCCGACCGGTCGTCCCGCGGTCCGACTCCATGGTGGCCGGCTCGGCCGGCCGCCTCCATACCTCCACTATGGCGCAACGGCACCGTGGCCCTACTGCTCTCCGCGCGGTGCGACGATGTCGCGCCACCACCACTGTGGTTCTTCTCTGGAGTGGTGCGACAGCACCATGCCCTTTCGGCTCCGCCTCCGACATCAACCAAACAAGATTCAACAGAGGGACGCCGGGCCGTTTTTTTTTTTCAGCCCGTGCCCTCCGTGTTAGGTGATAACAATTTGGCCACCGTCAATCCAAAAATAAACTTCAAAGTACGTTGGTATATTTCATATGTAAAAATAATCCAATTCCACCCTACCTTACAATCGGTGATCGCTTGACGGTGTCGCGGGAAGACGGTGTCATTCTGTTGACTTCGGGATGGGATGACGTTGTCGTTGGAGACTTTCTTCATGGGAGGAGTCTCCCCTTTCTTTCCCTGGTTGGAAGGAATGAATACAGTGTCGTTGTTCTTCGGTGGAGACGGTGTTCTTCATTGAGAGAAAATCATTCCTCAAATAGTTCTCCCAAAGCTCCAACAATTCTCCCCACAATGGAAAAATATGCCAACCCCAACCATAATAATATAACACATATTATTATGCTCACATAATGAATTCAAATTAATTCAAATTAGAAGATCCGATTAATTAATTACAATATCAGCTAATTAATTGAGAGATTGAGTTGGCACATTAATAGGGATGGTGGAAAGTGAAGAGTTTCCAAAAGTTATGAGAATTCCAAGGGTTAGAGAGGGTTAAGGGGGTTTAAGGGGGTTGAGCTCATGTGTGCCCCACCACATAATATCCTCCCATGGGAGGTTATGTGGGGGTGGGCCCCACCTCCAACATCTCCTTAGAGGATTAAACCACCACTTACATAAAAATATGTTAGTCATATTTTTATTTTATTTAATTAGAAATCCCCCAAAATTAACTTTCTCTCTCGATTAAACGCACAAGCTGTAATGGTTTCCTTAAGCTAATATTGGCACTGAGATTTCATCGGTGTCCAAGGATTTAAATTCTGAGCTCCAGTTCAAAATATATAAAATCTCTCTCATACATTTGCTGAACGTACCCAAAAAAACTTCAGAAATTGATTCTGAGCACATCGGGCCTCGGAATCAAGCGTCGTCAGAAACTGCGGACTCATAAAATTCCCATGTATTTAAAAAAATCCGAATAATTTCTAGGTCCTTACAAATGAGATTCCAATTTTTTAATCATGCTGCTAAAATTAGGTAATAAGATCAATTTCACTTTTAGAAAATAAATTGTCGAGGTAAAAATTCAGATACCACGGTATAGATAAAATAAGGTAAAAAGGGTTAAACTAAATTGTAAGAAATTCTAATATCATGAACAAAATGTCTAAAATTATGAATATGGGTGTATTAATGAACCATAATGTGAATTTAATAGCCTTTATCCACTTTACTTTTAAACTAAAAACCTTACACATAAAGATTGGATATTTGAAAAAATAGCTACTCAAAACTCACCTATAAAAAGACCCCTAATATACCCCCATAGAAACCAGTATTTTCCATGGTTTATTTCTTTAATACCTTCTTAATTTTACTATCATAAATCCTTATTATATTTTTGTTAACTTATGGTTCCATAAAGTAATCCAAAATCCACCATTCTGAAGGAACTTGTATCAAGAAGGAGATAATTCGTCAAAGTAAGTACCTAGTTATTCACCAAAATGTTTCATTAACTTATGATATTATATATTCCAAAATGTACTTTTTAACTTTAATGATGTTATAATAACATTATTATACTTATAAAAATTGGATATTATTATTATATTACTCTATACTCATACTCCCCATTAGTATAACAAGTTCTTGTTTGGTTTAGATCAACCAAATATATGAATGATGTTATACTATCTTCACCATTAAATATATGAACGAGTATCATGAAATAAATACTATTAATATATCATTTTAAATTGTAATTTTTGTTATTAATATGTAACTGTAAGGGTGAAAAAAACGAACGATTAATATAAATTTACTTATTGTTATAGATAAATCGCAGGAAACATCATTGTAGTGGATTCCTTTCACAAAAAAACAACCATAACTCACAAAATGTCAATATGGGAATGGATAAATAATTTATATGAATTTAATCCAATTACTTGAATGATTCATGATAGATTTATTTGGTATTGAAAAAGGATAATTGACATCTCCATTGTGAAACTCGTTCTAAGGATTCAAAATTTAAAACATCTAATGATGGAAATAAACAATAACTAACTATTATATGTGTAAGGAATGAATATAACTAATGATTATAAAAGTTAATGGATATAAATAAAATTATTAAATAAGTGATTAATATGGTTCTTCTTATTATACTAGAGTTTAAATTTCATTCATGGGTGTCGATAGTAAAAGTAAGGGTTTTCACATCTCAATTTACCATTCATTGAGATATGTTCCATATTCCCCATATATGAACTTTTCTATTGCCTATACACATACCCATTTATTCTCTTCATCATAATTATCATTCAATTTTTTAATTTAAAATTTTCATCTCAGTTTTTCGCTTTCAATGGCTTTTGATTGAATATTTTCCAAGCTCATGTGAGTAAATATTCAAATCTAACATTGAAATAAAGACTGCTAATATTTAAAACCTAATTTGGAGTAATTTTATTTTTATTCTATATAAAACCCCATATATTTTATTCTCCTCCAATTCTCTATATGGTTTAAATTTCTTTTTACTATTTCATCTCCCCTGGGTTTATAATTCACCTCAAAGGATGATTTTTTGTGGAATGTTATTTTAACATTTTTTGTGTGGTATTTTATTCCAACATGGCCCTTTTCTTAAACAAGTGTGAATATGAGTCTACTTTAATATGTTTTCCATGAGAGAACATTTTTCTAAAATATTATTTATTTTTATTTTCAAATATTACTCCCCAATATTTATGGACATTCTAAATTTCTTTTGATTCCTGAATTTTTAGAAATTATTTTATTTTGAAATTAATAGTTTCAAAAGTAATGAAACTTTATTCGGGTCTTTCACATAAATTTTCAATTTATTTTTAAAAGTGGGTTTCATTTGTTTCAACACCATTAAATTATTCTTATGATTCATAGGGGATAGTATCTAATGATACAGTACACATTATTTATCTATATATATTATTGTAATATTTTATATAAGTTTTCAAGAAACCAATTTCTTTCCCATTAGTTCATAAAGATATGATGGGATTATATATGTTTTAATTTTAAAATAGAACACATTTATATATTTCATACTTATATATTTTGTGTGTCTTATATATTCATTTAATGAATTAGGTAACGTTTTATACATCATGATCTAAACTATGTTCTTGGATAGTGAGCCTCATCCAAAAAGGGTACACGGGTGGTGAGCTAATTCCCACAAGGGCCCGCAAGTGGCGATCCCAACCCCAAAAGGGTAATCAAGTACTTATATCAAGACCAAAATGATGAATGGGTGTTTAAAACCATCCCCTAAAGTTTACATGGGTTGTGAACCCAATCCCAAAAGGGTATATGTGTAGTGATCCCATTCTTGAAAAGGTACATGAGTGTTTAGTCCAACCCCCAAAAGTGTACATAGGCGTTAACCTAAAACTTAAATGGTACATTTTTTGTTTGTTAATTCCTACTATATAATGGGTATGTGTTATCTAAGCCCATTATGTGATGAAATTGTTGGTGTTTAACCTTGATGCATGTTTTCTATTCATATTTTCACTATATTATTATGTTTTTCATCTTGTTCAAATATTTTGGACTCATGTTTCCGCATTCCCAATAATCATGTATTATGAAAAAATACTTATTATATGATTTATGTTATTTCATATATGTTTTATTGGGTATGACTTACTTATGTAATGTTCATTTGCCGTGATTTTGATCGCATGCCCTCTTCTTCGCCTTATTCTGGCCTATGATCTTGGATTGTTTCTCTTATGTTAACCATTACTATGAATTTGATATCACCCCATTATTATGGTTCCCTTAACTAAGTTAAAAATAAAATATTAACGTATTATTAGTCTAGAAGGGGTTCAAGTGTGGTAAAAATATGGAGAAATTTTCATTGTATTGTTAAAAAAGCTGTTTTTAAATGCATTGTCCAAAAAAACTAAAATTATTGGTTCCTAACAATGGATTGTTATTAGATTTAATAAATATCCTTGTAAAATGATAAATTATATATTTATGTTAAAGTTTGGAAACCACAATTGTTATCAAATCAAAGTGGTATCATCACTAGACCTAGGAATGTGGGTCAAGTTTGGTTTATTCTATTTTTCAACATAAAAATAAGATACATTTCTCTGATAATCACCACCATATTTTATTATTAGTATTATATAAATATTATAAAAATATAATATATATACCTTTGATTTAATATGTTAGTATATAATAATTAAAATCTAAAAAATCACTTGACCCAATTTATTTTATGTTCAGATAGACCACATTAAATAAAAAAAGCTTGAAATATTGATTTTAAAATAATTTAAGTAATTATAAAGAATTGATTCTAAAACTTTAGTTGTTTTGATACTATTAATAACCTCTTAAATTTAATTTTTCAAAGGTGAATAACTCGTGGAAAAATAATTATGATCAAGATATAAATATAAAAATAATTATGGAATTTTCAAATAAACCACTCCGTATATGAATATATAGAAAAATGTTCAACAAAAAATAAATAATAATTAACAATAATGTATAAAAAAATGTTAAATAAAAAACAATAATGTTCACAAATAAATAATCAATACTACAACATTATATGTTTAGGGTGTTAGTGTGTGATCAAACAAGTTAGGAATTTATGATATGAGATTTTTCTATGAATCATCTCTTAAATGTTTTCACATTTATTTATGTTATACTTGTTGAGTTTTTAAAGATACAAAATGTTTCCAAATATATATGAATTTTCATAAAAACCAATTATTGAAGATCATTCGTGTTAATTATACAAGAATTTACTATTAATGAACTTCATACCTTTATTATCCAAAAAAAATCTTTCACTATATGCTTGATAGAGAACCATTTCAATACCCAGTGGAAATTTTCCTATAAAGGTATCCATTGATTGTGTGAATCTAAATCACTATATAGTAAGTATCTATATCATTTCAATGATATTTTAGTACCTTAGGATTAAAGGAGAGAGATAGAATGAGAGTTTTAGACTTTAGAGTTTTTATTCACCATGAATCACATAATTTCATCCAAGTGAGATATATAATATTCATTTTATTCTAAAAAAATCATTTAAAGGTTTGATTATTTCAAAATTATCCACTTAATTCAAATTTTTTAACATTCATTGGTTTTCTCAAATTCAATTAACTATGAATATATTATTTTATAAGATTAATTAAGATTCGTTATAACTATCTTAGACATCATTTAAGGATTTCCAATCCTACAATTTAATATGTCTTATTTAAGAAATAATTTTTTGTATTATGAATTAACCCATATATTACACCAATTTTTGTATATATACCTAATATAAATATATATGGAACTCCATATCACATATAAAGAAATATTCATACTAAAGGTTTTAATTTTATGCTTTAGTGCATATTTATATTTAAATATATCAATTTTATAAAAATCCACTCAATATTTATGAATAATTTATATTTTATTTTATTTTATATAATAAATTATGACATTATACCTAAAATGGTTTTTGAGATTCTCAAAAACCCATTGGATCACAATAACATAATTTCATTAGTTTTGAAAAATTATAAAAAAATAGATCCTCATTCTCACAACATTTTTAAGCCCCTATAAGACTTTGTATCCTTTATACTCATTATGAATTGATTGTTTACAACTAAAAGAAATTATTAATAATTTAAAATGTGTTAATTCTTAACATGATACAATGGAATCAAGAGTTATCTCAATCAAATATATATATATATATATATATATATATATATCTTAATACTAGCTACCAATATATGTATCTCTATAAATCATGAATAATCACACAATATATTTATCTAAAGCATTGAGTATTTTCACCAAACATAAAACATGATAATCTCACATAATCCAACTCATACATCCTTTAATATTGAACTAATTATAGATAAACACTAATTGATACATTTGAAATATATTATTCCAAGACACAAACACATAGTTTACCAATGAAAATAACTCTTTTTCCAATATAGGATATAAAAATCCAAAAAAAATACCTCATATGAAATCATCAAATTTTAAATAATTTTAAACTCTAGAAAAAATTTAAAATTTTAAAATTAAAAAAAAACAATGCTTTAATAAATTTTTGTAAAATTTATTTTCATTTAAATATCATTGAAAATTCAAAACACTTTAATTCAGATATTTATCTTATTGATATTTTATTTATTGGATAATAAGAAGAAAAACAAAAAACATAAAACTAAATTTTATTCAAATAAAACCACTTTTTCTCATTTCAAATGTGTTTATCTTATTTAAATATATGAAATGAAATAGAATAACACATAAAATTGATTCATGAAACATAATTGTAGTGTCCATTATCTAGTTTACCTCATCTTTGAATGAATAGTGTTCCATATACCTCACACACACCCCACCATATGCTAATTATTACCGACCAATAGTGAGGGTCAATGTATATGGAATGGAGAATTTACCCCCATTGGTATAGACTACCATAAATATATTATAATAAATATTGTCAATATTCACAAAACGTTAGACCAAATTAAAGTGAACATCACTACTACATGGTATTAGTAATAAATAACAATTACTAAGCTATAAAAAAATAGGTAACAGTAATTTATTATAGCTATATATAAATAAACATAGACTACCATGCATAGATCATATAACTCGAGACAAAAAAAATAATTGAAAACAAACAAAAAACATGTCTTGAGTCTAATCTAAATCCCATCTCCCAATTCCCACTAAGCATAATAACTCATCCATTGAGAGATGGGCCCATTCACCAACGAGGATCATGAACTAATAAATATACTCATGTATTAGGGATCTTAAGTATGGGGTGTACATAACATACTTTTCCACCACCAATTATGTTCCTAATTAAGTCTACTATATACTAGCTGATATGAAATTTGAAATTCTCAAAAATAAAAATAAAAATATAATGGTAATAAAAATAACAATGTCATATCCATTGGTAAAACACAATAACTTGTGTGTAAAACTATCTTCTTAGACTAGTTACATGGTTTCTAGAAATATATCACATAATTATTAGTCGAGTTTCAAATCCAAAGTCATATATATTGCGAATAGTGTTCTTTATAACATTATGTCAAACACTTTGGTAGTGTGTCTCAAGGGAAACATATGATTTTTGGTCATTGAATACCCATGATATCATAATAATAATACATGGTTATTATATCAATATAATGATTTCTAAACCATGGTAATGGAATCCTTTCTAATCGTACACAAGAGAACAACACATCTCAATCACATCCTCAAGATATGTAATAATATCTGATCCACACATATAAACTCATGGGGTTGACGTCCTCAGTCCCAGGCCACATCACATGTGAGGGAATAATTTCCCAATCCAACTATTCTCATATGTTCATTTAATTACATTACTTAGAATAATACTTTAATGGAAATCATAACTCACTTCAATGGTTCATCATAATTAGCAAGGAAAATCATCCCATTACTACTAGTATATCCTCTAAGTTATAAACATGGAAAATAATTGAAATATCATCCATCTTCATGAAAATAATAACAGCAGTTTTCATTTAAACCAAATATATCCATCATTGGAATAAAGGAAATAACATCACATAAACATGGTAAAAATCACAAAAAAAAAGTATGATTGAAAACATTAACACCATAATATAAACAATCTTTTTAATATGAGTATATCATATAACATATGTCACAACTAGGTTGGTCCTTGAACACCCAATAAAAATTAAAAACAAAACCATGAAAGAACCTACAAGGTTACACAAGCTAGTCGGGGGGAGGAACACACAACTAAATCTAATTCAACTAGCCAATGGATAAAAGAAACTCCCTAGTTTCACTTAGTCCAACACTAAGATAACCCAATAAAATAATTTATCTCTGCCATGTTTTGGGAGACTAAATTCACCATTATAGGTCTATTTGAAATTTTATATCCCAAAAAATCACCCAAATGGGTTTTGGGTATAGGGTCACACACTCTTTAAGTCAATATAATGTCCATGGGTATAAAATACATCAACTTTTAACACTCAAAGGGTCCCTCATGACACTATAACCCCTTACATTCCAAAAAATGTTCAAGAGACACCATTTTAGATTATGTTATGGAAATTTTTACTCGGGTGGTAAGACCTCTTATCACCCATCACATGAAATAGCCATAAACCATATGTATTAGATAAGGACCACCTAACTTGGTCGAAATGAATATTACTCAACTAGTGTCATAGGATACATCAGATCCAACCAATATGAATCAAAAATTCTGAAAAAAACTAAAAAATTAAGGAATAATTGATATAATATACTAACTATAACACCCAATTATTTTGATAAATAATATTTTTGAATTAATTTAATCTTTTCAATATTCTTCATTTAAGGAAACATTGAATATATCTTGTGTCATAAGAAAGAACCAAGTTATTCTTCCAATGTACACAAAACCAGGTAGAGTTTACGTTACACGCAATACTTACATTGCATTTTGGTGAATGAAAAACATTATTAGTCTTGTGTTACAAACAATATCAAGTACCTTTAATAGCCTCCTCTCCACCACTCCACCTCACTTATTCACACCTATAAGGCCCATTAGATCATCCAAAAAGTTACACAAATAGGCTCTCAAATACCTTCATCTCAACCTATAAGCCTCAATTTTGGCATAAAGAATACCAAGTTACTTCTTTGCTATAAACCAAAAGGAATTACCCAAAGAAGAGATAACATCCTCCAACAAGAACTTTCATTCTATTTCTTTCTTCACAACCTCAATTATTATTATTAAATGTTCATATAATAAAATAACTATTCTCAGTGTACTTATATGTTTTTATGACAAATTTATAACCTAAATTCACACACACTTCAATAAAATGGGATATTCAATCATAATTCATGTGTATGGTGGACTACCATCGTACGAACTAATGTAATTAACTCTTCCATTACAACATTTTAAGGTTGGTAATAAGGATGTAATTAATATTTTTAAATGATATATAAGATATTTATTATGAATTTATGATTTTTGAATTATTATATAAAATAAACCTTAATGGTTTTCATTTTTTGTAAATATGATAACTTCGTTTGTGGTCGTGTGGACCACTGCCTCCTCAAAGATATATAATTCATTCAGGATTTACAAGGAATGTATTATATATGGGTTTAGTGAATGTAAATGATATGTATAGCATAATAATTCTACTATAATTATATTATATATATATATATTTCATTTACATTATTTCAAATACGCCACAGAAATGGAAACATTATTCATATGTACGTACGACATACCGTCTCCATGAATGGTGTATTTATTTTCCTTTTTCTATCTTGTATAGATAATTATAGATAAATATATAATGAATATATATATGATATTTAAATCATTTTTTTAATTATAGAAATAATTAAATCATAATATAAGTAATAAGATCAAGAATAATAAGTCAAAACATCGAAGAAAAATAAAGTGGTTATTACCCGAAACAAAACCTTAACATGAAATTGTTGATAAACATGTAATAAAATATCATAATTATAAGTCCCCAGACTTAAACATTACATAAAATTGAGTTCATTCAATAATTTACATACTTTAATGTTAAGGGTATTTTCAGGTTTGTAGTTTTAGAGGATTATTCCACCATTAATTCATAACATCCCATAATCAAATAAGAGGATAGTACAAAAACAGTGTCCATTTTTTTCAAAATATAAAACTTTAAAAAACATGATTTATTTTCATGATAACAATATTCTTTACTTCTTCTTTTTATTTACCTATAGTTATACCATGGGGAAAAATTCAAAAACTTGAGATGGGCACAAAAAGTTCATTAAGGGATATAAAATAAGGAATGAAACTGTTAGTCCATGAGTATTTTAACCTCAATTATACAATTTCACAAAATCATAATTTTAATTAATAAAAACATAATCTCGTTAACTTACCTCATGAAATCATATGATTCCTAAAAAAACTTCTTATAAATCATAAATTATAAAGGTAACTTGTGAAATCCTTATCATACATATATTGTAGCTTTCCAAATTACATAGGGAGTAACCTTTATGGTTACATTTGGAATAATCATCACAGTATATTCCCTAAATATCTTAGCAGAAACCATATCTTTTAACTCCATCTCATTACCCAATGCATTGGAGCACTACACGGACTCGCTCTCCCTTGTTTTATCATGGAACCACCCATATACATAAGAAATTCCCAAGAACCATAACATAATCATAACACATAAAAAATTTATAAAAGGAAAATAACATTTCCAATTTGCAATCACATTTCAATTTTACAAAGTTTTTAACTCATAAATGAAAAAAAATTGAAAATAAAAGTGTAGACTTTTAAAATTAAAATAAATACATTTAAGAGACATAAAAGAGTGAAATTCAGTTCATGAAATATATGTTAAAAAACATACCATGTTATTGGAATAATCTATCTGTAACATCCTAGGTAAATAAAGAATAAATCATTTTCATATTTATTAATATTTATGAATTAAATATTAATTTTACTTTAAAGGGGTTTCTATGTTCGATAGCGTACCGGATACGCAACAAAGAGTTTCATTGAAATCTTACGTTGCACACTAGTATTAAAATAATATTATTTTAAATGGAAGTTAACACATAGAGGTTTTATTGGAGGGAATGGATATAAATAACTAAAATATGATTATATATTTATTTTAAATGTTTTTACATTTATCCAATAAAAGATAAAGGCTTAAAATACAGAAAGAATTCAATTTTAGGCATGTATACCCTAATTTTCACTAAAGGTTCACTTATCACCTTTTGATGGAGAACCGTCATTAAATATAGTTTTGGTCACTCTTATAAATTATATTTGACCAAATAAAACTCTTCTTTAGAATCGGGACGTCAAAATTTACTTTTTGTAAAGTTTTGGTATTTTTCCGATAAAGTTCATTTTTAATGAATTGTGAAAAAAGTTGTATTTTAATTAAAAACCTCTTTTTAATCTAATTTATTTATATTATTATATTAACTTTTGACTTGTTTTTAGTGTTGAATTAGAATATATTTTGACCATTTAATCCAATAGTGGTCGTTGGAATTAATTTCACTTTGAAATTGGCCTTAAACTAGTGTCAATCTTTTGATACTTATTGTTTCATAAAAACACGCTATTTGCGCTGACAGCGGGAATTAATTATTAAATTAATTAATGCAACTTATATGTTTTGAATTTTGTAAAATAGACATAATTTTTGAATTCGGAATATCAAATATAGAATAGGGTGATGTTTCGGTATTTCTCTAAAAAACTTCAATTTTTGATGAATAGTGAAACCACTAAGTGGTACTTAAAAAAACTGATTTTTCGTTTAAATGAAATTTTACCACCCTTGTGTTTTGAATTTCAAAAATCCAACATACATGATTTTCATTAAGAAGTAAAATGTGGTTCAATGGGATTAAAATGATTTTTTGGTGAATAGTAACTTTTAAGTTTTTAATCGCGATTAGAGGTAATTAGTGTAATTTAAGGTAAGAATAATGTTTTAATAATATGAAATGAACTTTACACATGTCCTACCCTTATTAGATGTGTCTTTTCCGACCAATAAAATCCATGGGTCAACTTGGGGACCCCATGGAGCCACTTTGGTAGGAAAATGACATTAAAAACTTTTTATTTAATGTTAAAATAAAAATGTCACAAACATGAGTTGTTTTACTAAAACAATTTTTAAATGGGGTTATATAAGTCATATATTTCACTATAAATATTCATTAGAAATCTAAAAATATTTACTACATGATGATATTTTTTTATAATTTTTAGACATTAAATAAATTATTTTATTTATGGCACCATGATGATGCAGCAATTACCTCATTATTTAACAATTTAAAAAAAATGAAACGATAATGTAAAATCTAAGACCTACACAGTCAAAAACCTATTGTATGGGTGGATTTCGAACCCTTATCACCTTATCCTCTAAATTTATAATTGTGGGACCTTTTGTATCTGAAAATCATTTTATAATAAAGTAACCTTTTATAACTTTCCAAGAGTGCCCCTCCTCTCCTCTTATAAAAGGCCCCCACCTCTACCTCCTTACCCACACCTGTAAAGCCTTTGGTTCGGCCAAGCTCTGATATATTTGTCTCTACATATCCCTCTATTACTCATAGAATCCTCACTTTGGGCAGAAGTCTTCCCAAGGAAGCCTTTGAGCTAAAATCAAAGAGAGTTACCTGATTTTAAGGTAATGTCTTCACTTGTGTTCTTTTGTTTTATTTTGCTTCTCCAACCCCCTAAACTCATTTTATTCATTTCTTTTGTAACAAATCCAGTATATTTAATATACTTGGATGTTTTTATAAGAATAATTCGAGCTACACTTACACACACCTACATCTAATGGTTAAATAACATACTGTTTCTGTGGATGGAGAATTTATGGCTCACGAAACGATGATTGTTAAATATTCTTCTAACACCTTCAAAGGTGGCCATTAAGATGTAAATATATTTATATATGATATATAATATGTTTATGTTTTCCTTAAGCTTCTATATTTTTCATTTATGGCATACCTTTATGGCTTCCATTATGGGTATACGTGGTATCTTCATTTTAGGAAGTTCGGACTACCGCCCCCTCAAAGTGATTTGATTCGTTAATACCATATGTGGTATGTATAAAGGAAGGAGTGAATGATATTATATATGATACAATAATTGAATTATAATACTATTATTTATCATTATGTTTTAATTCCATTAAATATGAAATAGAAATGGATGTAGCATTCATGTGTATGTACGGCTTACCGTCTCCATGAACGGTGCATTTCATTTATTACAACTAAATGTTATGTAATATTAAAAATGCATGTATATACTGGATATTTATTATATATATGATATATAAATCATGATTATAACTCTAGATATAGTGGATACATGAACAAATTGTAATTATAAAGAGCATATTTTTGACTCATGTACCATTGATCGCTAAAACGACCGATATTAACTTAAATAATTGCATAGTGTTCATGACATGGTAATAAGTGATATAAAAGGAATAATGAACTTGAAAAGGGTTCTTAAGCAAGTAGAAAGTAACTCAAGTTTATTATTCAAGACATTAAAGAACGATCGAGTCAAGTCGGACCTGAGGTAAGGGACTTCGTCTCAATCTCCTTTCATTGAGGCATATTTCGTTCTTTTATACAGTGTATAAACCCCTTTGACTTTTACTTTAATACAAAAGAAATATTTTTCTACAAAGCGTTTTACTAAAAGACAAAAAGGAATGTTTCTTTTAACGTACGTGGTGACAACAACCTTTTCTGCCACCGCGAGTATTATTTGGTCTTTGGCTTCCTCAACAAGTTGTAATGTTTTTAAAATGAAATAAATACCATATACTCTTTTATGTATTTTGGTATTGAAAATGGTTTTTATAAATGATTTGTTATATATATATATTTAAGTGATATATTGTGATCAAATTGTGGAAATGTTTTCTTTCCATTATATTCGTTTTATGTCTTATGATTTTATAATGGTACTTGGACATTTGACGGGTGGATACATGATAAACCGTATGACGGGTGGTGCCGTGAATACCAAGATGGGTGGTTACGTTCTAACCTCCAATGCATTTGGTATGGAAGTCGGCCGTATGGCTATTCCATTAAGTGATATGTGTGGAAGTCGACCGTATGGTTATTCCATTTAAGTATGTTTATGTCCTAAGTTACCTTTATATGTTTTGTGATCTTTATATGGGTTTTATGGAAATCGTTTGGTTACAAAAGGTTAAGTAATGAACTTTTATTCAGTGAAGAGTTTTTGCTACTTCATAATGGTGAAAAGTATTAATTTGATAAAGTGTACATGGTTTACTTGTTGTTTTTAAAAACTAACAGTTTTCATTCATTGTGTATCCCTTACTGAGCTTTTTATGCTCACCCCAAGTTTTTGAAATGTTTTTCATAGGATTTAATGTGGAATAGGGTCAAGGATGGGATCAAGGGAAAGTCATGCTACCTAAAACATGGAAATAGACATGTTTCTTTTTAAGAGTTTTTATTTTATGGAAACTTAGTAGAAGTATCAACTTTGTAATCTTTTTAGATGTAATAGTTATGTCTTAATTCTCTAAAACTTTAAACCTGAAAAGATCCTCAATGTGAATTATTCATTTAATTCAATATTAAGTAAGGTTTAAGCCTTATAGATGGTATCAAAGGTCGGTTTAGAAAACCTTAGGAGTTAGAAATTTTTTAAATTATGAATTAATTTATGGTATGATTGAAATGATATAGAATTTAAAGATTACCATGTTGCTTCGCCTAAGATATTTCTGTGTTCAGAATGGTTTTCCGCAAAGGAAACAAAGCAGCTATGTTGGGATGACATCAGGAGGAAGACAACCTTCCAAATCAGCAACGTGAGATGGTCGGAATCGGAACTGAATAGTTTGTTGCAGTGATGGCACAGTTGACTCGGGCTATAAATGTTGGTGGTATCCATGCACGAGATCAGCCAGATCAACTATATAGGAACATGTTAGTGGTGGAACATTTCATGAGGCAACACCCCCCAACATTTAGAGGATCATCTGACCTCGTGCTAGCTGAAGGGTGGATTAAAGCACCGGAGAAGATTTTTGATATCATGGGGTGTTCAAAACATCAAAAGGTTAGTCTTTCTATTTACCGTTTTGAAGTTGAAGCTGGTCAGTGGTGGTCGATGGTGAAAAATATCAGGGATAGTGATGAGATTGATGATATTCACTGGGACGAATTCAAAGGTATGTTTCTTGAGAAATATTTTCCTAATTTGGTTCATCTTAGGATGGAAAAAAATTCCTATAATTGAGGCAGGAGGATGATTTACTGGCTGTTTATGAAGCAAAGTTCACTCGACTGGAAAGGTATGCTCCAAACTTCATACGAGATCTTGATAGTAAAATAAACCGTTTTTACTCAGGGTTAAAGCCAAGGTATCGAAGGGATTTATCTTCTTGTGAGTTCAAAAGTTATGAAAAACTTATTTGATGTGTGGATAAGGTGGATATGGAGTTTGCCGATGATCAGGTGATCTTAAAAAAAACAACAGAATAAGAGGTCCAGTTGGCAGGCAAAAGGGAAGAATTCATCAAAGAAGCAAGGAGGTAAGAAAACTAAATATCCATCCTGTGAGAAGTGTGGTAAAATGCATCCTGGAGAATGTTTATCCAAGTATGGAAAGTGCTTTCAGTGTTGTAAGTCAAGTCATATTGCTCGTAACTATAAGGAAGATGATCAAGCGGGTAATGAAAATCCAGCGGTAAGATGATTTAAGTGTAATGAAATGGGTCATTATGCAAATGAGTGTCTAATGAAGAACTCCACTGAGGGAAAGCATCTAGACAACAAGTAGAAAGGGGTGGTGAAATCCTTTGCAACTACTTCAGCAGATTTTGGGCCATCAAATGAAGTAGTATCAGGTACACTTTTTGTTTGTTCAGATTATGCCAATGTGTTGTTTGATTCAGGGTCTACACATTCTTTCATCTCTGAGAATTTTTCTAGTAAATTGGAAATTCCATCTCAAGATATGAATCCTAAAATTATGGTAAAAAAACCCGGAGGGAACATTGAGACAAAAAGGAATTATAAGAACCTTCCTATCCTTTTGTGAGGAAAGAATCTACCAGCAAACCTTATTGTTTTTCCTCTAGTATAGTTTGATGTTATTTTGGGCATGGATTGGCTTTCTGTTTATCATGCTATGATTGACTGCAGAGCTAAAATGGTTTCTTTTCAGAAATATTTTCAGTTTGTGTACAAGAATGAACCCTTGATTTTGATAACATATCAGTAAGTTGAAAACTAGTAAAAGATGGAAATAAATGTTACCTTGCACATATTGTTGAAAATAAAGTAACTATTCCGATTAATGATGTTCCAGTGGTAAATGAGTATCTTGATGTTTTTTCTGTTGAGTTTCCTGGTATTATTCATGATCGATAAGTTGAATTTACAGTTGACTTAGTTCCTAATTCAAAGACAATTTCAAAACCCCCTTATCGAATGGCTCAAGTTGAACTTTTAGAGTTAAAGAAACAATTGTAGGAGTTATCAGATAAAGGTTTCATTCGACCTAGAACATCAACATGGGGTGATCCTGTCATGTTTGTTAAAAAGAAAGATGGCTCAATGAGACTTTTCATTGATTATAGAGCCTTAAATAACATTACTATTAAGAACAAGTATCATTTGCCTCATATCGATGATTTGTTTGATCAGCTCCAGGCAGCTCGGTATTTTTTGAAGATTGACTTGAGGTCGGGGTACCATCAGTTGAAAGTTAAATAATCAGACATTATGAAGACTGCATTCCATACTATATATGGCCATTATTAATTTGTAGTAATGCTTTTGGGTTAACCAATGCACCTGCTATATCCATGGACCTTATGAATAGAATTTTCCATGAGTTCTTGGATAAGTTTGTGGTTGTTTTCATCAATGATATTTTTGTGTTTTATAAAAGTAAAGAGGAGCATGAAAGTAATATAAGGGTTATCTTGCAAACCTTAAAAGAAAAGAAACTGTATGGAAAATTTATCATGTGTGAGTATTGGTTACAACAAATTTCTTTCCTTGGTCACATTGTTTCGAAAGATTGAATAACTATTGATCCTGCTAAAACAAAAGTTGTTGAAGAATGGCCAATACCCACAAATGTAACTGTGATCCTTAGTTTTCTTGGTTTGGCAGGATACTACTGAAGGTTTGTTGAAAATTGTTCACGGTTATCTAGTCCAATGACTAAGCTTACTCGTAAGGGTCTTAAGTTTATCTGGACAAAAGAATGTGATGATTGTTTTCAAAAATTGAAAAGAAGATTGGTGAATGCTCCAGTTTTGGCACTTCCTTCTAGGAATGGTGAGTTTGTTATCTACAGTGATGCATCATTGAAAGGACTTGGTTGCGTCCTAATGCAGAATGATCAGGTAATTTCTTATGTTTCACGACAGTTGAAAACTCATGTGGTAAATTACCCTACACATGATTTGTAATTAACTACTATTTTTTTCGCTTTAAAAATTTGGAGGCATCATTTGTTTGGAGTAAACTGTGACATATATACTGATCACAAAAGTTTAAAGTATATATTCACTCAGAGAGAATTGAACATGATACAGAGGAGATGGCTAGAATTAATCAAGGATTATGATTGTAAAATTCACTACCATCCGGGAAAAGAAAATAAATTGGCTGATGCTTTGAGTCAAAAAAGTAATGATTCATTAACCATGCTACGTTTGGAACGAGATCCTTTGGTTTCTGATTTGATCAACTTTGGCATAGAAGTTGTTGGTGCAGGAAGTTCTTCTGTTTTGTTTTAGGTATCAGTGAGATCATCCCTATCAGACAGAATTAAGCAAGCACAGAGGGAAGACAGTGAATTATAGAAAAAGGTAGAGCTGGTTCAGAAGGGTAAGTTTCCTAAATTTAAAATTGATAATGACTATGTTTTGAGGTTTGGGAAGAGATTATGTGTGCCTAGTGATTCACAGTTGAAGAATGAGTTGTTATGTGAGGCTCATAGTTCCCCGTTTTCAGTTCATCATGGTAGTACTAATATGTACAGAGATCTGCGGGAGTATTACTGGTGGGATGGAATGAAAAGTGATATTGCTGATTTTACTATAAAGTGTTTGACTTGTCAGCAGGTTAAAGAAGAGCGGCGGTTACTGAATGGGATGCTTCAGCCTTTACCAGTGCCAGAGTGGAAATTGGAAAATATATCCATGGAATTTATTGTGGGATTACCGAGGACATCTCGAGGTAATAATGAAATCTGGGTTATTGTTGATCGATTGACTAAATCTGCTCATTTCCTTCTTATTCGAGATGCTTTGTCTCTAGATCAAATTGCTCGGTTGTATCTTAAAGAGATAGTTAGGTTGCATGGAGTTCTCCTCTCCATTGTATATGATCGTGATCCCAGGTTTACTTATAACTTTTGGAAAGGCCTTTAGAAGTCATTGGGTACTGAATTAAATTTTAGTACAGCTTTTCATCCGCAGTCAGATGGGCTATCAGAATGAACAATACAGACTTTGGAAGATATGCTACATGCTTGTTCGATGGATTATCAGGGAATTTGGGACCAATATATTTCTTTGGTTGAGTTTTCTTATAATAAAAGTTTTCATTCCAGTATACAGATGGCACCATTTGAGGCATTATATGGGAAGTGGTGTCGAACTCCTGGTTTTTGGGATGAAGTGGGTGAAAGGAAGCTGATGGGACCAGAATTGGTAGAAGAGATGGCAGAAAAAGTTCAGTTGATTCAGAAACACATGAGAACAGCTCAGAGCAGACAGAAACGTTATGCGGATAACCAGAGGAAGGATCTATCTTTCGAGGTAGGTGATCATGTTTTTCTCAAGGTTTCTCCATGGAAAAGTGTGATACGATTTGGTAAGAAAGGAAAGCTGAGTCCAAGGTTCATTGGACCATATGAAATTCTGGAGAGATTTGGATCAGCTACATACATAGTGGAATTACCTCTGAGTTTATCTCAGGTACACAATTTTTTTCATGTTTCGATGTTGAGAAAGTATATACCAGATCCATCTCATGTTTTTAGCCTAGAGGTAGTTCAGTTGGAAGAGAATCTCTCTTATGAAAAACAACCAGTCAAGATTCTTGACCGAAGAGAGAAGGTGTTGTGAAATAAGGTAATTCACTAGGTAAAGGTTTTGTGTAAAAACCATATGGTTGAAGAGGCAACATGGAAATCTGAAAATGCTATGAGGGATAAATACCCCCACTTATTTTGATAAGTGAATAAAATTGTGAGGACGCAATTCCCAAAAGGGGGGAAGGATGTAACATCCCAGGTAAATAAAGAATAATGAATTTTCATATTTATTAATATTTATGAATTAAATATTAATTTTACTTTAAAGGGGTTGCTATGCTCGATAGCGTACCCGATACACAACAAAGAGTTTCATTGAAATCTTACGTTGCACACTGGTAATAAAATAATATTATTTTAAATGGTAGTTAACATAGAGCCATTGTATTGGCGGGAATGGATAGAAATAACTAAAATATGATTATGTATTTTTTTTAAATTTTTTTACATTTATCCAATAAAAGATAAAAGCTTAAAATATGGAAAGAATTCAATTTTAGGCATATATACCCTAATTTTCACTAAGGGTTCACTTATCGCCTTTTGATAGAGAACCATCATTAAATATAGTTTTGGTCACTCTTATACATTCTATTGGACAAAATAAAACTCTTCTTTATAATTGGGACATCAAAATTTACTTTGTATAAATTTTTGGTATTTTTCCGATAAAGTTCATTTTTTAATGAATAGTGAAAATGTTGTATTTTAATTCAAAAGCACTTTTTAATATAACTTTTTTATATGATTATATTATCTTTTTAATTGGTTTTAGAGTTTAATTAGAATATATTTTTACCATTTAATCCAATAGTGGTTGTTGGAATTAATTTCACTTTGAAATTGGACATAAACGAGTGGCATTCTTTTGATACTTATTGTTTCATAAAAACACGCTATTTGCTCTGACAGGGGGAATTAATTATTAAATTAATTAATTAAACTTATATGTTTTGAATTTTGTAAAATAGACATCATTTTTGAATTCGGAATATCAAATATAGCGTAGGGTGATGTTTCGGTATTTTTCTGAAAAACTTCAATTTTTGATGAATAGTGAAACCACTAAGTGGTACTTAAAAAAACTGATTTTTTGTTTAAATGAAATTTTACCACCTCTGTGTTTTGAATTTAAAAAATCCTACATACATGGTTTTCATTAAGAAGTAAAATTTGGTTCAATGGGATTAAAATAATTTTTTGGTGAATAGTAACTTTTAAGTTTTTAATCGCGATTAGAGGAAATTAGTGTAATTTAAGGTAAGAATAATGTTTTAATAATATGAAATGAACTTGACACATGTCCTATCCTTATTATATGTGTCATGGGAGACCAAGAAAATCCATGGGTCAACTTGGGGACCCCATGGAGCCACTTTGGTAGGAATATGACATTAAAAACTTTTTATTTAATGTTAAAATAAAAATGTCACAAACATGATTTGTTTTACTAAAACAATTTTTAAATGGGGTTATACAAGTAAGATTTTTGACTCTAAATATTAATTAGAAATCTAAAAAGATTTCCTACATCATGATATTTTTTTTATAATTTTTATACATTAAATAAATTAAATTATTTATGGAACCATGATGATGCAGCTGTTACCTCATTATTTAATGATTTAAAAAAATGAAAAGATAATGTAAAATCTAAGACCTACACATATCAAAAACCTATTGGATGGGTGGATTTATAACCCTTATCACCTTATCCTGTAAATTTATAATTTTGGGACCTTTTTTATCTGAAAATAATTTTAAAATAATGTAACCTTTTATAACTTTCCAAGAGTGCCCCTCCTCTCCTCTTATAAAAGGCCCCCACCTCTACCTCCTTACCTACACCTCTCAAGCCTTTGGTTCGGCCAAGATCTGCTCTTTTTTTCTCTAGACATCCCTATCTTACTCTTAGAATCCTCACATTGGGAAGAAGTCTTCCCAAGGAAGCCTTTGAGCTCAAATCTAAGAGAGTTACCCGATTTTAAGGTAATGTCTTCACTTGTGTTATTTTGTTTTATTTTTCTTCTCCAACCCCCTAAACTCTTTTTATTAATTTATTTTGTAACAACTCCAGTATATTCAATATACTAGTATGTTTTTATAAGAATCATTCAAGCTACACTTACACACACCTATATCTAATGGTTAAATAACATACTGTTTCTGTGGATGCCGAATTTCTGCCTCACGAAACGATGATTGTTCAATATTATTCTAATACCTTCATAGGTGACCATTAAGATGTCACTATATTTATAGATGATATATAATATGTTTATGTTTTCCATAAGATTCTGTATTTATCATTTATGGCATACCTTTATGGCTTCCATTATGGGTATACGCGATATCTTCATTTTAGGAAGTGCAGACTACCGCCCCCTCAAACTCATTTGATTCGTTAATACCACATGTGGTACGTAAAAAGGATTGATTTAATGATATTATATATGATAAAATACTGGAATTATAATACTATTTTGTATCATTATGTTTTAATTCCATTAAATATGAAATAGAAATGGAAGTAGCGTTCATGCGTACGTACGGCTTACTGTCTCCATGAACGGTGCATTTCATTTCTTACCTCTAAATGTTATTTAATATTAAAAATGCATGTATATACTGGATATATATGATATATATGATATATACATCATGGGTATAACTTTGGATATAATGGATACATGAAAAACTTGTAATTATAAAGAGCATATTTTTTACTCAAGTACCAATGATCGTTAAAACGACGGATATTAACTTAAATAATTGCATAGTGTTCATGAAATGGTAATAAGTGATATAAAAGGAATAATTAATTTGAAAATGGTTCTTAATAAAGTAGAAATTAACTCAAGTTTATTATTCAGGACATTAAAGAATGATCGAGTCATGTCGGACCTGAGGTATGGGACTTCGTCTCAATCTCCTTTCATTGAGGCATATTTCATTCTCTTATACGGTGTATAAACCCCTTTGACTTTTACATTAATACAAAAGGAATCTTTTTCTACGAAGCGTTTTACTAAACGACAAAATGGAATGTTTATTTTAACGTATGCGGTGACAATGACCTTTTCCGCCGCCGTGAGTATTATTTGGTCTTTGGCTTCCTCAACAAGCTGTAATGTTTTTAAATGAAATAAATACCATATACTTAGTTATGTATTTTGGTGTTGAAAATGGTTTTTATAAAGGATTTGTTATGTCAATATATTTAAGTGATATATTGTGATAAAAGTGTGGAAATTTTTTCTTTCCATTATATTTTTTTATGTATTTTTATTTTATAATGGTACTTGGACATTTGATGGGTGGTTACGTGATAAACCATATGACGGGTGGTGCCGTGAATACCAGGACTGGTGGTTACATTATAACCTCCAATGCATTGGGTATGGAAGTCATCCATATGGCTATTCCATTAAGTGATATGTGCGGAAGTCGACCGTATGGTTATTCCATTTAAGTATGTTTATGTCCCAAGTTACCATTATATTTTATGTGATCTTTATATGGGTTTTATGGTAATATTTTGGTTACAAAAGGGTAAGTAATGAACTTTTATTCAGTGAAGAGTTTTTACTACTTCATAAAGGTGAAAAGTATTACTTTGATGAAGTGTACATGGTTTACTTTTTGTTTTGAAAAACTAACAGTTTTCATTCATTGTGTATCCCTTACTGAGATTTTTATGCTCACCCCAAGTTTTTGAAATGTTTTTCATAGGACTTAACATGGAATAGGGTCAAGGATGGGATCAAGGGAAAGTCATGCTACCTAAAACATGGAACTAGACATTTTTCTTTTTAAGATTTTTTATTTTATGGAAACTTAGTAGAATTTTCTACTTTGTAATATTTTGAGATATAATAGTTATGTCCTAATTCTCTAAAACTCTAAACCTGAAAAGATCCTCAATGGGAATTATTTATTTAATTCAATATTAAGTAAGGTTTAAGGCTGGGGCCTTATACTATCGATTTTTAAAACATGGTTAAAACATTTAAAAAGAATATTATATAATCAAAGTGTCCCATAGCACTTTAAAACCATTTAAAAGAATTATAATTTATAAAATTAATTTCCATATAATAAAATTCGTAAAACTATTTCAAAAACATGGACTTTATTGATAAATATTTACAAGAATAAATCTTTACAACATTTAAAACATTCTTTTAGTTAAGGAGTCCCATACCACTTGAGAAAAAAATGAGTAAAAATCATTAAATATTGGCATTAAATATAATTATAATATATTGGTTCGTGATATACTATGACCAAATGGATACATATACACCTTATAGGATAATAAAGGTGCATAACATCACGATATGCCTCAATGAAAGGAGCTTGTAACGAAGTCCCTTAAAATATAAATTTTTTAACCAAATAGATATATGTGTATTCAATATAAATCCACATAAATCAAGAATAAATACAAAATATGATATCAAAAATTTGTTTCCCACAAAATCATAGCACGATATTATCAAGAAGTAGAAGTGTAACCAAAATAATGGAAATTTGGTTATGAAATTCCCTTACCAAGTTCGTATCAAGGACATAAGAATTTATCAATGGGGTTATCATGTGTAAAAATAGAGTAACCAAACAAAGGTAAGTTTAAATTAAAACATAAATAAAAAATAGTGATTCTATACATAATCTGGGCATAATATAATCCACAAAGTATACGTTAAACCCAATGAGTGGAAATTGAGTTCTGAGATTTACATACCTTGAGTATGACTTCTCTCGTACGTTATTTATATTACTGAATAACAAACATAGGTTAATTCATAATTTCATTATAAAATTTTTCAATTTTATTATTCATTTTTTATCACTCATTACCATGTTATAACAATTTCATAATTATTTTAGTTCTTGTCGGATGTTTTGTTGATATTCGGTACTTGAGTCGAATATGAACTTGGTATGATATTAATAGTACATGTTTTCATAAGTCCATTATATCCAAAATATAGAACATGATATAAATATATTATATAATAATTATATAATTATTTGTAATAATATTTTAAGAAAAACTAATAACACAGTTAATGCAGACAGTATGTTATACATACGCATGATTGTTATTTTCATTTTTCCAGTCATATTGAAAGAGAAAAATTAAATGAAATGTATTTAAATATGCAAAAATATATAATATAATTATAGAAGAATTAATATTTCATTTATATCATATATTTTTACTGAAAAAATCTTTAATACATTCCATGTGTTGTGTGAACGAATCACATCATTTTAAGGAGGCGGGAGTCCACATGTCCCCAAATGAAGTTATCGTATAACAACAATATGGAAAGAATGAAGGTATGTTTAATATATAAATTCAAGAATATTAAATAGGATATAATATAAATATTAAAATATTATTTTACAAGAAAAATGGTTTTAAGACCATCCATGAAGGAGGTAATGGAAAAGAAAGAAAAACATTATTCACGGAGGTGATTAACAAGCAAAAAATGGACAAAACTTTTGATTCTTTGAATAAGAGGAGGTGAGAAATGAAATAGATATGAGAAAATAAATTACAAAAATAAAATAAATGTATATACATTATTCTTTATTTATCATGCATTTATGGATTAAGTAGGTGAGGAGAAAGTAGAAATGTAAAATAAATTAAGTGAGGTACTTTGAGGAAATTACATTCGGAATATTCCCCCCTTAAAAGACCATTGAGGAACTTGAATTAGGAATTTCAGTGACACCATCAGCACTTGGATGTGGGGATATTGAGTAGTATATTTCTGGGAATATATTTGAGGATCTATATAGGTTTTTGGGATGAAATAGGGTGGTGGAGATGTGGTATTTATACTTTAGGAGTGGTAGGTTCAAATGATTAATTTATCGATTATTTTATATTAAAGGATAACCATAAAGAGGTGGCATTAAATACCACAACTTTGGATTTAATTAATGTTTTATAGGCTTTTTAGGGTCGATACAAACCCAAAAAACCCTTTAATTTTTTGTAGTTTTTAGGTAAGTTATGCTACTAACCTTTAATTTTAACCCTTGTCAAAATTTTACTTTTACTATGGTAAATAGATTTTTAACCATGATAAATTTTTTATTACTAAAAATGAAATTGAACATAGAAAAAAATTAGTACAATATTATTCCAAATATGGAATCCATTTTATATAATTAAATTCAAATAATTGGGAAAATTATATTTAAAATTAATTACATAGATAAAACTAAAAAGCGTGTTTTTAAAGTGAATCATTCAGAAGATTGAAATGTTTTAATATCTATTTTCAATTTGAAAATTATTCCAATGAACTACATTTTATTAAATGAAAATAAATATGTTTAGTTAAATTATAAATTAAATTAAAAATAAAATATAATTATATAAATAAATTATATGAAAAATGAATTTTTTTCACTAAAATGCAGTATTTTTCACAATTTATTAAAAAATAATAATTTCAAAAAAATTCCAAAAATTTATCCAAATTAAAATTTTATGTCTTGATTATAAAGAATAATTTTATTTTTTCAAATATAACTTTTAAAAAGTTCAAAAATTAGATATTAAATAGGTTCTCTATCAAAAGGCATTAAAATGCCTTTTTTTGAAAAATACCCCTTTTATTCGTAAAATTGGATTTGTTCTTATATAATGTTTAGAAAATAGATAAGACGAATTTTAAACAATATATTGAATTTATATTTAATTAATATATTCCAAAAGGAGTTATTTTATTATTTTTTAAAAACAATTATTCACATTTAAATAGTTTTTCATAAAAATTCTTACTTTATAATAAATTGGTTTTTAGTTACATTTCATGTTAATTTGGAATCCAAAAATTCATTATATAAAAAATTTTAAAAAATAGTTTCATAATTTAGTTAAAATATTTTCATTACCTCCATTCAAATGGATAGGCGATTAAATAATAAAATTTAGTTGTTCGTTTAAGCTCGACGTGGTGTATCATGTACGCTATCAAACATATTGTATCTTTTTTAAAAAAAATGGGATGTTAGAATAATAAAATCATATATGGAATGGTATAGGATAGAATGATTATTTTTTAGAAGTATAATAAACTTATATTTATTATAAAAGAGGTTTTAATGTGTACAAAGAAAGTTAAGACTTAAGGTAAGGGAATTTCCTCTCACTTACTTATATTCATAAGATACATGTCATATTCACCACCCATTGATATTATGAGGTCTATATAATAAAATAATACATGTTATATAATTAATTAAATTTATTTAATGGCATTGAATTTTTCTATTGATTTTTTTATATCAGGGGGATCATTATTCTTAAGTTACTCTAGTAGTAAGGGTTTTCCTATCTCACTTTTATTTCTATGAGACTTCAGCCTTATTCCCCTTTCATTTATTTTATGTGGGGTATATACTTCCCATGAATGTATTCTATGAATCATATAATTAAATTTATGGGTATTTAAATATCCATTTTATGATATATCTTTCATGTGGAGAATGTTTTAAAAGTTATCAAATCGGTAAAGTAATTTTGTCTCAATTTTCTTTATTTTCGATACATTCCATGTTATCCACCAATATTATTATATATGGTGTATATAATTATATTTTAAATATAATATCATTAATATTATTATTTTCATGATATTTAAAGCTTCAAGTAATGTTATTACCTAATGGGGATTATGATTCAAATTTTTGAAAGTGGTAAGATTTTATTGTTATAATTTCATCATTTGTCGGGATTATTTATGATTATGTATCCTTTGATGAAATAATAAGATAAACAAATAAAAAAATATCATGAATTTTTCTGTCCTCTATTAATTCTGATATCTCTAAGTAATGGTACCATTTTTCCACTCGTTGGTACTTAATAAAATTAATAAAGTGTTTTTAAGAAAATCTAAACTTTTATCTCTCTTCGGTCAAAAATCTACATTCTTTCAAAACCATGTTTTCTAAATAAATGTTCTCAAAAAATTTCTAGTATTCTCTTATTATCTTTATAATAAATTTTTACATATTATTTAACTTTTTAAAAAAAAATTAAGTAATATTATTTTCTTTTTACAATCAATGCACTTCTCTAAACTTTTTTGGATGCATTTGGAATGTTAGTATTGTATGGATTTATCCTCCATAATGACTGTAATTTCTTTGAAGTTTATTTAACAAAATTTCAATGTAATTTTAAAATTAAAAGGTTACCAAAAAATTTATGTTTAAAAAGAGTTTCAAATTGTTTTCAAATCTTCTTTTATAAGTTTTCAAGGTAATTCTAAAGAAAGAGGTTTTAAAAAAATTATATGGTTCAAAAGTGTTTAAAAATATTTTCATAGATTAATTTAAATGTTTTTTAAACATCATTTTCAAAAAAAAGTATTTGAATTATTTCAAATACTCTTTTATAATTTATCAATATTATTTTAAAATAAAATAATTCTCAAAATGTTATATGTTTTCGAAAGAATTTTCTTAAGAAAAAATGATATTTTCCTTGAGAAACGTTTTAAATGATTTTTAAAGTTGCTTTTATATGTTTTCAAAGTGGTTTAAAAAGAAAAATAATTTGGAAAGTTTTTATGCCCTAAAAAGTGATATTAAAATAAAGGTTATTTTCCTTAAATTTGATTGAAGTTATCTTTCAAAATCCTTCACCATTTAAAATAACATCCTTAGATATAGTTTAGGATTTACTAGGGATATTATCCATGGAAATATCTCTATTTCTTTCTCTTAATTTTTTATGTCTAAGATCTCACGTTTTTTCGGGAACCAATTTCTCTTCCATTGGGTATTCCATAATAAAATTATTACATAACACATTTCTTTTCATGGGTTATTCTATGAATAAATGATTATGAAACATGTCTCTTTTCCTCATGTTATAATATGATGAAATGTTTAGGATACCATTTAATTTCATGGGTTATGATATGATTTTTATGGAACCCATATCTTTGTATAGGTCATTATATTATGAATGTTTTATGATCTTATGGCACACATATGTTTGATTTTATTATGAGATGGGTTTGACCAATATCTACATCTAATACATTGGGTAAATATTTATATCTAATGAGATAATGATGAGTAACAACTCAACGAACTTCATTTATAATATCCTAGTAAATTAAACTACTATTTTTATAAATTAATTGATTATGAATTATAAGGTTCTTTATTTACTATTTAAAAGTTTTAATATATTATATTAGTTTAGGAAAAACTATTTAAAAGTAATTTTTTAAATTATAATTTGAATGAAAGTATTTAATTTTATATTTAAACAAATTATTTATTTTTCTATTATAAAATAATATTAGTATAATATATTAACATGTTATTTATTTTAATAAAACAAAATTCATGAGTATACATAATAAAACATCACTTTGAGATATTTTTTCATAAAACATATTTTTATTAATAAAAACATGTGTTCATTTAGAAATACATTTTCTTACACTTATCATAATTTGAGAGCTTTAAATACATTATTATTTTGAAGTACTATAACCTGTAATATTAAAATTTCAAATGTCTTATGTAACATTATTTAAATATAATATAAGTATTATATGTTTAATTGTCTAAAAAAATCATTATAGACATTTAAATTTGTATTAAACGTTTATGGTGATATAATTAGGAGTAAAATATTGATTCATATTAAATTAATATGTTTCATTATAAAATATAAATTATGGTATTTTTTAGAATAAATGATTTATTATAATGTGAATATTATTTTTATATAAAACAGGATTATAATTTTTTAATAATTTTTTTTTAAAATTTATTAATTTAATTTAATTTTTATTAAATAAATTAAGAAAACAATAAACCTTTAAAATAAAATATGAAAACATATAGGAATTGGGAATTCTAGTTGGGTGTTCGTGTTTCACGTGATCTTGAAGCGAATATGGGATTAGGTTTCGAAGGGAAGGTCGAGCAAGGCACAAGCACACTGATGGAGAAACTGTGTTTCATTCGAGGTAGAATCTGAGTGAGGAGTCACGAACCTAGAGATTATATACAGATCTAAGGCTTGAGTTGGAGGTCGATTGTTGATGAATTCGGTGATGTTGAATAGGATCCGAGATACATCAATATGGTTCACCGCGGTTAGGGTTTCAGTATTTGGCATTGTAAGAAATATATTCATAGTCTCAGTATATTAGTTAGGTTTTTGTATTCCTATTATGTGTCAAGTTTTTCTTGTTCATTTTCAATGAAAATATTATATTGATTTCTCTTTTATGTGTTTCTCAAAACCAACTTTTATCATCTGATTGTATTTCGTCCACTTGATTCTATTTTGTCCACCGATTTGATTTTTGAATGTTATCACCATATATTGGAGCTATTATCTGGTTGTATTGTTTTTTTATGTCAAAATTGTTGTGAGTTTTTTCTTCTTCATATCAATATGTCAATGAATTGATTTTTTTTCATGTTCTTTGTAATTGGATATGTCAATATTTTTCTATTTTTGTTCTAATGATGAATGAATGTATAATTGATATATTTTATTTTCTATCTACTTCGATACTTTTCTTTATTGAAAAGCTTGATTTTTTCTCTATATAAATAGTGGTCATTATGAATATAAAATCCATACACAATAGTAAAAATAAAATTGAAAACATTATCTCATCATGGAGGGTGGGTGAGTGTGTGTCTGAACCAAAGGGGATCTCTTGTATTTTTCTTCTACAATTCAAGTAAATGATTTATTTATTTAAAATATTTTTAAAATTTATAGTTCTCATAAGGGTTAGTTATGTTTTACATTATATATAATTATATCTTTATATGTATTCCAATTTTCTATATTTTATAAAATCAAGTAAGGGTTTGATTTATTTTTATTAGTTTATATTTAAACCAAATATATATATATACAAATATTTATATATATTTATATAACTAACAACTTATCTATTTGTTTTAATAATACTTGAATATAATTAATTAAATTTATATTTTTTCAATATTTTTGTTATATAAAATTAATTCTACTTTAAGAGATTTTATTTATTAAAAATTATGTTTGAATTGGATTCTATTACAAGGGATATTTTTTTACTCACTATGAATTTATACTTATTTTCTCTGGGACATAATAGATTTTGGTAATAAGGGAAACATTAATTTTCAAATAATTAATTCTTTAAATATCATTATCATAAGTAATTATTATTTATCTAAACTCATTTGTTTTGTTCAATTTTACAAATTCTATTTTTATGTTCAAGTTTATGTTCAAGGTGAAATTTATTTCAAAAAATTATAATTAATGAGTATTTTAATCACATGTTTTATACATATGTGATGTATAACTTATATTTTTAATTTATGATTTATGTATATATGTAATTTTCAATTTTATACTTGATATATATACATATATATAATTAAGTACTATTTTTCATATTTGATTATTCTTTATTTCAAGGTCATGTAATCATTATTTTTTATGGGTTTAATATATTTATTTATTTCTTTTCTATTATTTTCATCGATGAATGTATATTTTAAAAATTATACCATGTTAATTTTATGAGTGGCCCATAATTATTTATTTCTTTTGATTATTTTAAGAAGATAGAATTATATATATCTAATATTTAAATGAATAGAAATTTACTACTTCTATGTTAATGTTTTATAAAATCATGGCATTATTTTATGATTATAATTAATTAAGAAAATTTGTATTTAATATTCTTATTCAGGATTTAGATTTAAAGGATTAAAGTTAACACATTATATAAAATGTAATTCATGAAATGATGAAATATGGTTTGAATGCCTGGAAGGTCCATACAAAGGCTAAATGGCATAAGTTTTGGTTGTACATAACTCGCAAGTGTTTTTCACTGAAAATTATTGTTTATATATGTTTATATAAAAAATAGTGTGTGAATGTGTATTCAGTGCATTGACATGTTTTAAAATAATAAATAATCTGGTGAAATATATATATATATATATGTATGTATGTATATCAATCTCAAAATATTTTCTGTAGAATTAGAATTTGAACATTGTAAACATGATAGGGAGTTGGGAGTGAACTCTTCCCTCAAGAAAGTGGGTAGACTCGGATTGTCTTCAATGTTTTAAGTTTCCTAAAGGTTTTGATTTTAGGATCCTTCCTAATATTTTCCTAAAAAAAAATTGATTAGTTTAAATCATTTTCAATGTATAATTATTTTTTTAAGAATTATAATTTTTTATAACGGTATTTTACAAAGGTATTTTCACTAGAGTATTAAAAACCCTATATTGGAAAATATAAATATCTCCCTATATTTTAAATTTATTTCTACAATTTTTTTAGAATTTATCTTAAGAGGCAACGCACATGAAGTCGTTTTGTATAATTTATTTTATTTTGTATGGTTCGATTAAGTTGTAATATTAGTATATATTTCTACTAAAATTGGACCATTAAAGGATATTGTTATATAATAATTTTTCTATTTTTTCAGTTTATTTTATAAAAAAATATAAACCACATTTATGTGAGATAAACCTAGAAGCATGTGTTTTGGTCATTACATGATCCACTATAGGAGGAAGGGGAAACCTGATCCTCTATGGGAAGAAGGGGAAACAAGATCCAATATTGAAAGAAGAGTAAAACCAATCCATTATAATGAAAGGTCTATGATTAGGGATGGTGGTGTTTCCCTCCCTATAGGTGTAGTCCCCAAAAAGTTCCCTGATGAATTTTGGAAATTAACCTTGACATATAAGGAATGATATTACATGTATATGTGTGTACAAAAAATTATATGTATTATTTATTTATTATGATCTCGTGGAATATTCCCTTAATTCCTTTATGATTCATCTCTTATGAACTGTCAATATTTACTTCATGACTCATGCATTTGATCATTGATATAAAGGGTATGGTCCTATTAAGTTATGCTCATTTTATCATTTCCTTATGTTCATGATTATGCTTACATCTCTCCCTTATTCACCGTTACTGATCATCTGAGTTCACCATTTCTTTTGTTTCCCTTCCCTGGGTTATCAAGAAAGTTTTTAAGTTGAATTACTAAAGGGGTGGATCTATTTAGGAAACATTGAAGGTATTACACTCAGTTAGAATATTTTGTTCTATGTTTCCAAAGAAACTAAAAAGTTATGGTCCTTAGGAATGTACTTTTTAAATGTGGTTAATATTCATCTAAATTGATATAATATCCATATATGTTAATCTAGGTTCAATATAGTTAGTATCAAAGGAAAGGTTTATTCAACCTTCAGAAACTAGGATGAGAAAATTTTAATGATATCTCTTTGTATATTTCTAATGATATGTCAAGGTTTGTCTCTAAAGATAAGTCTAAGGGTAAGTCAAAGTACAGGAAAATGTCATAGAGTTTCATTAAAGGATAGATCGAGTAGTTTCATTGAAATAAAAACATGACTATATACTACACGTATATTTTGTTCTCACTCAGTTGTACATAGGGGTATCAACTATGAAAACGCCTTATTGAGCTAGACTCGATCAGGAACTAGTGAACGACAACAGTCTTTACTGACTAAAAATTAAGGTGGATTGAAATGGAAGATAAATATGAATAACCAATTATTAACCTAAGGTTTCATTGATTAAATAAGTATGAGTCATGATTTAGAAATCAAATAAGTAATTTTAATGATTATTTGGTTTCCCATTATGATATGTTTTTTTCACACTATGCTTCCTAGTTTTCATAAATGGTAGGAACCAGATAGAGATGGACTAACATTGAATATGATGTAAAATTTTTTGATAAACAACCAATGGGAAGATTACTTAATTAAAGGATATTTTGATCCTTCCAAATTATTTTTCATGGAACATGATTAACTACAAGAACCTTAATCGACTCCTATACTCACCAAAGAAAAGATGGAGGGAGTAAGACGAGAATTCATGGAATATGGACAATAAAGGAAATAATATTTAGTATCCTTTGTGTTGAGAATGTGGGAAGAAACTTCCAAGTGAATGTCTCGGAGGAATAATATTTTGTTTTTATGGTATAAAAGAAGGACACAAGGAAAGTTACTCCAAATGGAAAATGAAAATTTCAGTTAACACAATGGATGGAAATATTGTCCTCCCAAAGGTATTATAAACAGTTAAATGTTTTATGTGCGGTAATTATGGGTATTATATAGATCAATTACTTAACGAAAAATATATTGAAGTTATTCAACAAGGTTTTCAGAGTAATGGTTTTTTTATGATGAAAAGGCCATGAAAAACATATGAAAGGAATGTTTTGTTTTAATAGTATTATTTATAAGATTGATTAAATTGATTTTGATGAATATTAAGACATTATTTATATTTCATATTTTAATAATATAATATTATGGAAAAAGATGACGAATCATTTTTAATATCATAAGGATGAAGTGGAATAATTTATGTTTTTATGTATTTGGATTCAATAATTCGGTTACATGAATTTTGAGATATATAATGATTTTTCACTTTATGTTTTATTCTATAGATTTGCAGGAATATGTTGAATGGTTTCAATAGACTTGAAAAGTGATTTAATATAAAATTTATATTCATGGGAAACTCTAGATTAGGGGAAAGATAACCCTTAATATTTTCTTGATGTTGACATAATTATGTTTGGATTAATATATGTTGGATATGAATAAGCAAAGTTGGAATTACAAATTACCTCAAAATAAATAAAGGATTTGATGATAAAGTAATTTATGTTATTTTTGATAATGTTGAAAGTATTTTTTTTATTAAAGTAATATATCCAATGATCATTGGAATAATAAATATGAATGTTTCTGATAGAGATTTAATGATATTTAAGATATTATATTGTTTCAAGAGAATACAAGATAAAGGTACTCCAATTTTTAGTATGTGATAACCAATAGATACTTTATAATATATGTGGAATTAATGTTAAGCTAATTTAGTGGAATTATTTCTAAAGATTTGGATTTTCATCTTTTGAAAGGGTTATAAGGTTAACCATTTTTTTAAATCGTTTAAGTTAAACTTCAGATGAGGTCTCAGATATTAAAGTATTATCTCATCGTATGATTATTTATACATGTTGGATAACATTTTAAATCAATTTTATAAAGATATATGGAATGATTTTTCATTTCATTTTTGGATATCTGATCCGTTAATGCTTTAGGAGTAAAAAATTCACCTTCATTATTTGGAATAATAGATTAAGTGTAAACTGATCAAGGAACAATAAAGGGTGATATTTTACGGAAATTAAGTAAGAATATATTCTAATGAAAATTATTCAACATTAGGAAAAAGGTTTTGTAAAAAAAATTTGTCACATAATCTTCATTTTTTAGGATATCAATTACCCTTTTCAAGCCCCTTTGGTTTATGGGTTTTTAATAATTAACTTTCTCCTAAAAAATTCTATAGAACACTACATAAAAACTTAATAGTTATACTTCTCTTATATGTCCATGTTTTCACTTTCCACACGTGTTCTCTTAATTTTAAAACTAGTTTTTACTAACTTTGGGTAACCATGATGTTTTTATGTTTCCTTTTAAAATGTAATTTTTAGAATTCATTTTTTAAATGTGGGATTCTATGATTGGAACTTCCAAGTAATAAACCTTGGATAACACAGATGAATTTCATGGGTGAAATTAAATTTAAGGGGGGTAGAATGTAATACCCTGATTTTTTGTGAAAAATATTTTTTAAAAATTAATTTAATATTTCCAATATTCTTCATTTCACGCAATACTAAATATTTCTTATGTAATATGAAAGAATAAATTTATTATAATATTATACACAACAAAAAATCCATTTTTCACTAAATTAAACACTTATATTATCTTTTATTACATGAAACACTATGTTTGTATTATGTTACACACAATTTTGAGTTCCTTTGATAGCCTGAATTACACACAAGTCTTATTTTATATAACTACAATGTACTATTAATATTGTTGTTAAAATACTATTATAGATTTCTCCTAGCCATTATAATGGAAGTTATAATTAATATTAACTAAATTTAGAAAAATTTATTTAAACCTGTGAATAAAATTATTCATTTTTTATCAATTATCTACAAATTAATGTAAGAACTGTTTGAAAATAAAGAAATTCTTTTTCGAACAAATTTTTTTTTCTATTTACAATTACTATTTCATCTTAATAAATTTGAAAATCACTATTGGTGATTTTGTTAATAAAATTTATATATTATAAATCTAATAATTGTTTTTACAATCATCCAATATTATTTATAGGCGTAAGATAAGAATAAAATTGATTTTATGAAGAAAATATGTCTTTTTCTAAATTGTAATTTCACTGCCTTTTAATGGAGAACCCACTTTAAAAATAATTTTTGAAAATTTCATTTTTTTTTGAAAAAATAAAATTAATTTATTAAATTAGTATATAAAATTTTAATTTGGGTTAATTTTTGGTATTTTTTAGAGAAGTTTCATTTTTTTGATGAATAGTGAAAAAACTGAATTTTAGTTGAAAACTGCTTTTTCATCTAATTTATTTTTAAAGTAAAATTATATTTTGAGTTTTTTTTAATGTATATTTAGATAAATTATACATAATTTAATAAAATTATGTCATTTTAATCAAATTACTATTGAAATTGTATATTAAAACATTTCAAACATTTGAACTTTCTAACATTAAAAACTCATCATCTCATCCCATATATCGTATTAATTTTATATTAATTTCTACCACTTAGTTTATTATATTTTGATAAAATATATTATATATTTACAATCAACATATTTTATAATGTATAATATGGTAAACTTATTTTTTGACAAAAATTATTAGCGAAATTAATAGAAATTAATTAAAGGGAATAAGGGAAAAGGAGCTTAATTAATTACTAAACATGGAAAATAAGGTGTAAAAATGACCATATAATTGTATAGATATTTTTATGTGGAAATATTTATGAAATTAAACATCCTAGGATCTATAATGATCAATTTTTAACCCTTTGGGGACAATTAAAACATTGAGAGAACTCAAATACTTTCAAAATTCCCAATGTGTCCATCTCCCCACTAATAAAAGGCCTCCTCTCCTCCTCACTTCTTCACACCTATAAATCCATTTGTCTCGTACAAAAACTAACAAAATTAATGTCCCAGAATCCATAATATTATCCTATAATACTCAATTTGCTCATAAATCAAACCAAGTTAGTTCTTTGTTGCAAACCGTAAGGAATTTCCCAAATGATAGGTAACATCCATCAATAATCACTTTCATTTTATTTCTTTATTCATCCCATGAATTATTATTATTAAATTTTTAAAAATTTACCTCAGTATATTAAATATAATTATATATTTTATTTTAAGGGTATGACCTACACTCACACATATTTCCTTTGAATGGGATACACAATCATCGTTCTTGTGTATGGCGGACTACCGCCTTATAAACTGATGTTGTTCATTCTTCCATTGACACCTTTAAAGATTTTGAATAATGATGAACTTTATATTTTTTTTATTATATATATGAAATATATTATGAATTTGTTATTTTTAAATTACTATATACCACATACTTTCATGATTTCTATTTTTTTTGAAAAATAACTTCGTTTTGGATGTGCGGGCTACCACCTCCTCAAAGTGATGTGATTCGTTCATACATTACAAGGGTTTTATTAAGAATGGGTATCATGAATTTTTATGATATATATGTAATAATAATTCTATTGTAACGATATTATATATATTTATACATATATTTCATTTAATTTATTTCTTTTTAATATGCCCAGAAAAAGGAGACAGTGTTCATGCTTACGTACGGCCTAACGTCTCCATGAATGGAGAATTTGTTTTCCTATTTCTACATTTTATGGATTATTATAAATAAATATATACACAATATATATGATATTTATATAATTTTTTACATAATTTAAATAAGTAAATCGTAATCTATGTAAGAGGATCAAGAATAACGAGTCAAAACATGTAGGAAAAACAAAGCAGTTATTGCCCGAAACATAACCTCAACATGGAATTGTTAATAAATGGGTAATATAATTTCCTTATAAAATAATATATGGTAATATATATAATAATATATTTCATTCTATATGTATAATAAACTTATATTTATTATACAAAAGGTTTTAATGTGTAAAAATTAATTAAAGACTTAAGGTAAGTGAATTTAATCTCTCATTCTAATATTAATGAGATACATGTGATATTCACCACCCATTTATTTTATTTGGTTTATATACTTCCCTGCGAAATTTTATATCTTTAATTACCATTATTTAATAATATTAAATTCTTCAATTAAACTTTTTCTTTCATTACGATCATGATTCTAAAGGTACTCAAGTAGTAAGGGTTTTCTCATCTCACTTTTATTTCTGTGAGACTTATGACTTATTCACCACTAATTTAATTTATGTGGTGTATATAATACACATTAATGTATTATATTATTCTTAAAATTAAATTTATGGGTATTTATGTATGAATTTTATGATCTCTATTTCATGGATGGTATGGTTTAAAAGTTACCAAATCAGTAAAGTAATTTAATCTAAATTTCCCTACTTTGAGATACATGGCATGTTATGCTCATATATTCATATATGAGGTGTATATAAAACCCTTTGAAATTTTTATATCATGAAAATTCATCTTTTAATAATATTTTAATCTTCGTGTAATTTTATTCTCTCATGTGGATTAAGATTCAAACTCACCAAAATGGTTAGCATCTATTGCTAAAATCTCATCATTTATTATGATTGTTTACGATTATGCTTCCATTTATTAAATATTGTGATCCAAATCTCAATAAATATTCTTAATTATATTCTAATCTTATAATTAATCATATATTAAAGTAATGGTACCATTTTTTCACTGTTTGGTATTTAATGTCATTAATAATATATTTTTAATAAAATGTGATCTTTTCTTATCTCTCTCTTTGGTTAGAAATATATGTTCTTTAAAATCCATGTATTATAAAGTAATGTTTTTAAAATGTTCCAATATTATCTTATGACCTTTAAAAGATTTGTTTCCCATATTTTACCAACTTATAAAAAAATTAAAGGAATCTTCTTGTCATTTTCCAATCGAGGAACTTTTCTAAACTTTTTGTGGCACATAAGGAATTTTCAGAATTTAAGGATTTATCTACCATAATGACCATAATAACATTAAATATTATTTTATAAATTTCAAAGCTTATTTTCAATTAAAATAAAAAAAAAATAAAAAAAAAATTCTAAAAATTGTTTTAAATTATTTTCAAAGCTTCATTTATAATTTTTCGAGGTTATTTACAAAGAAAATGTTTTCAAAATATTTTATGTATAAAATGTTTTTAAAATTATTTTCAAATAATAATTTTTACTTTTTTAAGGATTTTTTTTAAAGAAAATGATTTAAATTATTTCAATTTTTCTTTTATAATTTTTCAATGTTTGTTTTAAATAAAATGGATTTCAAAAATTTTTAAGTTTTAAAAATAATTTTTTGAGGGTAAAGTATATTTTCATAAATAAATGTTTTAAATTATTTTTAAATATTATTTAATAAGTTTTAAAAGTGGTTTCAAAAGAAAAGTATTTTGAAAATATTGATTCACTAAAAATAGATTTTCAAATAAAGTTAATTTTCCTTAAGAAATGCTCCACGTAATCCTTTAAAATCCATGTCCATATAAGAAGAAAACATCTGATATAGTTTTTTAATTACTATGGATATGATCCAAGGAAACCATTTTCATTATTTCTATAAATTTATTATGACTAAGTTGTCATGTTTTCTATGAAACCTATTTATTCTCCATAGGTTATACCATGATAAAACACTTATGAAACCAAGTTATTTCAGAGGTTATTATATGAAGAAACTATTAAGAAACCTATACCTTTTCCACATGTTAGAATATGATGAAATATTTATACCACCCATTTCATTTCATGGGTTATGAGATGATGTTTATGAAACCTATCTCTTTTTATGGGTCTTGGTATGATGAATGTTTTATGATCTTGTTGAACACATATATATGATTTCATTATGAGATTAGTTGGACCTATATATCCCTCTAATTTATCAGTTACAGATTTATATGTCATGAGATAATGATGGGAAACAAATCAATGAGCTTGATCCCCTATGGGAAGAAGAGTAAACGTAATCTATTATGGGAAGAAAGGTAATCTTGATCCACTATGGGAAAATGGGGGAACTCGGTCCCTTATAAGAAAGGGATTGTAACTAGGGATGGTGGTATGTCCCAACAAGTAGGTGTAGTCCTCATGAGGTGCCCAGATATGTTTTGGGAATTTACCTTGAAATATAGGGATTGATATTACATGTTTATCTATCTGCCATAAATCCTATGTCTTATTCATATGTTATTCTCTCATGAATAATACTCTTGATTCCCTTATGATTCATGTCTTATGAACTATGAATATTTATGTTTTGACTCATGTATATGATCTTTGTTATGTAGGGTTTGATCGTTTAATGGTTTTCTCATGTCCTCATACCCTTATATTCATGATTCTGGTTACATATCTTTCTTTTTCACCCTTACTGATCATCTATGCTCACCCTTTCTTAGTATTCCTTTCCCCATGTTATGAAGAAATGTTTTAAATTGAAGAACTAAAGGGAAGATATTTATGGGAAACATTGAAGATATTTCACAAATTTTGAATATTTTGTTCTAGTATTCTGAATAAACTAAACAATTATGGTCCTCAGACATGAACTTTTGTAATGTTTTAAATATTCATATAAATTAATGTAATATCCATGTATATAAATACTCGGTCACTATAGTTGGTATCAAAAAAATGGTTTATTAAATTTTTGGAATCTAGGGTGAGAAAACTTTAGGGATATCCCTAGGGAAATTTCTAAGGATATGTTTAGGGGAGTCTCTAAGGATAAGTTTAAAGATAAGTCAAAGTATAAGAAAATGTCATGGAATTTTGGAAAAGGATAGAGTGAGTGTTTTACTAGTAATAAATCAATTTCTAGATACTACAAGTTCATGTGGCTCAGGTATAGATTTTCATATGGGTATCTACCATAAAAACACTATATTGAGCTAGACTCGATCAGGAAGAGGTGAATGATAAAGGCCTATGTTTAACACCTAGTTTGACACTCCCAGGGTATATGCTTTAGAAATTCAAAATCTCTATATAAATAATCATTAAGGATTTAAATGTAATATTACTATGAATAACCTATGATAAATCTAATGTTCCATATATTAAAAAATTTACAGTCATGATTAATAAATCGTATAAGTGATTTCAAAGATTGTTCGGTCTCCTATTATGATTATTATTTCTCACACTATACTTTCAAGTTTTATTCAATGGAGGAAACCAGATAGAGTTGGGTTAATAGTGAATGTAAATGATAATTTTTTGATAAAAACCCAAAGAGGATGATTAATGGAGTTAAGGATATTGTGATCATGCTTATTCATTTTTCAAAAAATATGATTAACAATATGTAATTTAACAAAGCCTTAGAATCAAAAAATAGAAAAAGGAAAGATTTTAATCAGAATTAGGGTAATGGAGGCCACAGAGGAAATAATATATATTATCCTTTATGTTGATAATTTGTGAATAAATTTCCAATCGAATGTTTCATAAGAACAGGAATATGTTTCGAAAGTGGAAAAAAACCCAAAGCAAGTCACTAGAACATGAAAATAAATATTTCAGTGAACACAATGGATGGAAGTATGGGCCTCTCTATAGAATTGTCAATAGTTTTATGTTTTATGTGTGGAAAGAATGGGAATTATTGGTATCAGTACCTAAAAGTTAAATCTCATGAATTTACACAACAATGATGTATGAGCAATGGTTTTTCTATTGATGATAAAGAGACCACAAATGACATATGAATGGTATTTGATGTTTTAAGAGTATTATTTATAATAATGATTAAATTGATTTTGTTGAATTTTAATACAATACTTTTATATTTTATTTTAGGAATGTGGTATTTAGGAAAACTATGATGAATCCTTTATAATAGCTTATGGATGGAGTAAAATAATCAATGTTTTTAGGTATTTGGATTCAAAATATTTGTTATATGAATTGTAAGATATATAAGGATTTTTCAGTTTATGGTTCTCACTAAGGATTTATAGAAATATGTTGAATGGTTCTGAGGGACTAAGAAATTGATTTAATGGAAATTTCATATCAATGGTAAACAAAAGATTAATGGAAAGATAACCCTTAGTATATTCTTGATATTAATATAATGATTTTTTGATAAAGACATGTTAGATATGAATAATTAAATTGGATAGTATTTATAACCTCAAAAATACAAAAGGATTTGATGAAAAAGTGGTTTAGGATATTTTGGACAATGTTTAAAGAATTTTTGTATTTAAAGAATATATCCAATGATCATTGGAATAAGAAAAAATTCTTTCTTTCAGTAAGTATTTATGGTAATTTTGGTTATGAAAATGATTGAAGAGAATATATGATAAAGGTATTCCCATGTTTGGTATGTGACAACCAAGAAATAATTTATGATATATGGGGGATCAATGTTAATATAATTTCTTAACCTTCTTTCTAAAGTTTTGGATTTTCATCTTTCGAAAGGGTTATAAGGTTAACCCTTTATGAAATGGTTTCTGTTAAACTTTAGATGAGGTTTCAGATATTAAAGTATTATCTCACCATATTAGGATTTATACATATTTTATAACATGGGATAACCATTCTTTAAAATACAAATGGAATAACTTTTCATTCTGTTAATGGATCTCATGATCTATTAATGCTTCAGGAGTGAAAAACTCGCCTTTATTTCATAGAATAAGATATAAAGTGGGAATAGATTGAGGCACAACAAAGGGAGAGATTATGCTGAAATAATACAATTATATCATCTCATTAAAATTATTCATCTTTAGGAAAACGGTTATTGAAATAAAATTTTGTACCATTATCATCATTTTTTAGGATATCAATGACCATATTCAAGCCCCTTTGTCTTATGTATTTTTGATCGTTAAAATTATTATAAATAAATTCTCTATCATTATCCATCAAAAAATAATAGTTAGATTTATTTTCCATTTCCAAGTTTTCACTTTCCACATATATAATCTAATAATTAAATCATGTTTTTAGTTACTTTGGGTAACTGTGATTCCAACATTCCCTTTTTAAGGGATGTTTTAGAATTCATTTTTAAGATGTGGGTTTCATTGAATATATCTTTCCAGTATTAAACCTTTTATAACCTATAATAATTTTTAAGAAGAGATTCATTTTAAGAAGTGTATAATGTAACACCTGAAGATTCTTTGAAAAAAATTCAAATTAATTTAATCAATTTAGTATTTTTCATTTCATGAAATACTGAATACAGCTTGTGTTATAAGAAAGCTCAATGTTCTTATTCTTTGTACTCCATAACAAGACAGGTTTTTGCTACATAAAACACTTATATTAGCTTTTGGAACATGAAACACTATGTTTGGATTGTGTTACAAACAATGTCATGTTCCTTCAAAAGCACGGATTATACTCAAGACCTAGTTTTACCAAACTATTACATACTATTAATATTATTGTTAAAATATTATTATAGTTTTGAACTTTCCATTTGAATTGAATTTATGTATAAGATTAACTAAATTTTGAAAATATGTATTAAATATGTCTATAAAATGAATCATGGGGCTATCAATTAGCTAGAAATGAAAGTACGAACTGTTTGAAAATAAAGAAATTCTTATTCTAAGAAAACAATCTTTCTATTTACAAATACGATTTTATATCAATAACCAAAAAACCACACTATTTGATGAATGTCTTTAATTAAATTTATATATTATATATTCAGTAAAAACATTTTACAACCATCTAATAGGTATGATATCCATAATAAAAAATAAAACCAATTTTATGAATAAAAAAGATGTATTTTTCGAAAAGGTAGTTTTACCATGTTTTTATGGAGAACCCATATTAAGTAAAAAAATTATAATTTTTATTTTAAAATTTTTAATATTTTTTTAAATTGGGATGTCAAATTTTACTCTAGGTGAATTTTGTTTTTCTTCAGAGAAGTATTCTAATTTGATGAATGGTGAAAAAATACTGAATTTTAAATGAATACTATTTTTTCATCTAATTTATTTATATAGTAAAATTATAGTTCAAATTAGTTTTAAAGTATATTTACATAAATTATACAAAAATTAATCAGATTAAGTTAATTTTAACAAATTTCACATTGAAATTGAATATTAAAATATTTCTAACTTTTGATCTTTTATAATTTAAAAACCCATCCTCTCTACCCGTATGCGGGATTAATTTTAAATTAATTTCTACACATTATATAATTTAAATTTGGTAAAATTGATTCCATATTTTTATTCATAATAATTTATAATAAATAATTAGTTAAACTTGTTTTTTTAACAAATTTATTAGTGAAAGTAATTAAAATTAATTTCTGTGATTAAGGAAAAACCAGCCTAATTAATAACTAAACTTTGAAATTAAGATAAGAAATTGAAGATAAACTTGACTAAGAATTATATTATGTACATATTTATACCCTTAAACCACTAAGGAACTATAATGTTTTATTTTTAACCCTTTTGTGAAAAGTAAAACATGGGGATCACTCAAATATTTTCAAGAATACCCAATGTGTCATTTTTTCCATTAATAAAAGGCCTCCTCTCTTCCTCCTTTATTTACACATCTCAAGCCATTTTCTTGGTTTAAAACATTACCAAATAATCTCCCAAATTTCCTCCTCTCAACCTATAAACCTCACTTTAATAATGAATCAAACCAATTTAGTCCTTTCATGCAGACCAAAAGGAATTACATAAATAAGAGGAAACATATTTCAACAAACACTTTCATTTTATTTATTTATACACCCCATAAATTCTTCTTTTTCCATGATTATAAAATAACAACAATATCATACATATAATTTTATTTTTTTATGAAAAGGTATTCCTTATACTCACACACACTTACGTCAAATGGGATATGCAATCATCATTCATGTATTAGGCGGACTACTTCCTCACGAAACGATGTCATTCTTTCTTCTGTTTCCAACTTCAAAGGCTATTAATAATGATGTAATTTATATTTTTATATATTATATATGATATAAATTACGTATTTATTTTTCTGAAAATTATTATAAAACATATATATTCATTATTTCCATTTTTGTAAATACTATAACTTCATTTGTGGATGTGTGGACTAACGCCTCCTCAATGCAATGTGATTCATTCACACATTACATGGAACGTATGAAGGATGTGTTTTATAAATTTAAAATATATATATGATATAATAATTCTAATTTAATTGTATTATATATATGTATAAATACATTTCATTTAATTTATTCATTCAAATATGCCTTGAAAATGGAAACAGCATTCATGCGTATGTACGACCTACCATCTCCATTAACGGTGTATATATTTCCTATTTTTATCTTTTATGGATTATTATAAACAAATGAATAATAATTATATATTATATTAATATCATTTTATAGATTCTCTAAATAATTAAATCATAATATATGTAATAAGATCAAGAATAACAAGCCAAACCAAATATGAAAAACAAAGCGGTTATTACCCGAAACAAAACCCCAACATAAAATTGTTAATAAACGAGTAATATAAGGTCATAATAAGCTCATATATGGTATTATATATAATAATATTTTTTTAGATATATAATAAACTGATATTTATTATATAGGAGGTTTTAACGTGTTTGAGGAAAGTCAAGACTTTAGGTAAGGGAATCTCATCTCACTTTCTTGTATTCATGGGATACATTCCATATTCACCAACTATTTATATTATATGTTGTATATACTTCCATAAGACATTTTATATCATGAATTATCTTTATTTCATAATATTCAATGTTTAAATTGATATTATTCTTTCATGTGGATCATGATTCTAAAGTTACTAAAGTAATATGAGTTTTCTCATCTCACATTTATTTCTATGAAACTTATTCTATATTCACTAATTTTTTTTTTGTGTAGTGTAAATACTACACCTGGATGTATTCTATGATTATTATACTAATATTTATGGATATTTAGATATCCATTTGATGATCTATCCTTCATTGGGTGTATTGTTCAATGTCTACCAAATTGGTAAAGTGATTTTGTCTCAATTGTTTCATTGAGATACATGCCATGTTATAAACTTATATTGTTCTATGAGGAGTATATAATTTTCCTTGACATGTTATATCATTAATATTCTTATTTTATTGATATTTTAAGCTTCATTTCATGTTAATACCTTATGGGAATTATTATTCAATGTTACCAAAGTGGTAAGAGTATATTGCAACAATCTCATAGTTTATAGGGATTATTTACAATTATGCTTCCATTGATGAAATATTATGATCAATATCTTAAGAAATCTCATAAAATTTCTTATCATATGGTTATTCATTATATCTCCAAATAATTTTACTATTTTTTCAATATTTGGTACTTACGATGATTAAGAAATAGTTTTTATGAAAATCTAATGATAGATCTCTCTTCAGTCCGAAATATATGATCTTTTAAAACCGTGCTTTATAAAAAAATGTATTCAAAAATGTTCTAATATTATATAATGGTGTATAAATTAAGTTTTGACCCTCTTTTACCAATTTTTTTAAATGTATTTTTTTAAGTAATCTTCTTGTCATTTTTAAATTGTTACACTTTTTTAAGCATTTTATGGCGCAAAAGGAATATTCAGAATGTACGGATTTTTCTATCATCATGGCCCTCATATATTTGAAGCATATTTTATAAGTTTTAAATGTTATTTTAAAATAAATATATTTAAAAAAATTATGTTTAGAAATATTTTAAAATAATTTTCAAAGCCTGCATTATAATTCTGCACAGTTATTTTAAAAGAAAAAAGTTTTCAAAGAAATTTCATTTTTAAAAATTGTGTTAAATTATTTTCAAATATTCTTTTATATATTTTCATAAGGTTATTTTAAAATTAAAGGATTTCAATTATTTCAAATATTCTTTTATATGTTTTCAAATTATTTTTCGAAGAAAATGGTTTCCAAAAATTTTTATATTTTAAAAATTATTTTTAATAGGAAAGAATAATTTTCTAAATAAATGTTTCAAATTATTTTTCAGGATTATTTTATAAGTTTTCAAAGTAGATTTCAAATAAAATAATTTTGAAAATGTTCATACAATAAAAAGTAATTTTCAAAGAAATATTATTTTCTTTAATAAATTCTCCATGTTATCATTCAAAATCCTTCTCCATCTAAGATTAAATCCTTTGATACAGTTTATGATTTAATAGGGTTATGATCCATGGAAACCATTCACATTCATTATCTAAATGGCTTATATATAATATTTAAAGTTATTTATGAATATTTTTTCACTTCCAAAGGTTATACCATGATAAAATTCTTATAAAACCAATTTCCTTTATCAGGTTATTCTATGATGGAATGATTATGAAACCTATCTCTTTTTCACATGTTATTATATGAGGAAATTTTTATGATACCCATTTACTTTCCTAGTTTATAATATGATTATTATGAAACCCATCTAATTTTATGGGCCACATTATGTTGTATGTTTTATGATCTTGTGGAACACATATTTATGATTTAATTATGATATTTGTGGGAAAAATATTTCCATCCAATTCATTGCGTAAAGATTTAAATTCCATGATATAATTATGGAAAACAATTCAATAGGCCTGATCCACCTTTCGAATTAGGGGAAACATGATAACCTATGGGAAGAAGGGGAAACCAGATCCCTTATAAGTAAAGCACAGAGACTGGGGATGGTGGTGTGGTCCACCTATTAGGTGTATTCCCCATGAAGTGACATAATAATTTTTGGGAGTGCGACTTCACTTTTAGGGAATGGTATTCCATTATAATGTGTCTTACACTAATTCTATATCTTATTCCTATGTTATGATTTCATGGATTATGCTCTTGATTCCCTTATGAATCATGTCTTATGAACTTCAAATATTTTTTCCATGACCCATGTATATGATCTTTGATAAGAAGGGTATGATATTATAATGTTATGATCATGTTTCCCTTCCCTAATGTTAATGATTATACTTATGTATCTCCCTTATTCACCTTTACTAAGCATCTGATCTCACCATTTCTTGTGTTTCCTTTCCCCAAGTTATAAAGAAAGTTTTTAAGTAAAAGTATTAAAAAGGAATATATTTGTGGGAAACATTGAAGATCTTTCTCCAAGTTAGAAGATTTTGTTCCATGTTTGTAAATAAACTAAACTATTATGGTCCACAACAATGTAATTTTGTAATATACAAAATATTCATTTAAATTGATGCAATATCCATATATGTTAAATTGATTTTTCTATACTGAAAAATTGTAAAAATAAGAAATTGATCAAAGAGGAGTTTGAGGATTACCATATGTGACACATAAATACAAAAAAAACAAGAATCTATACAATAAAAAGGAATATCCAGTCTTTGAGAGTGAAGAATAGATAAGAGAGTGGCTAGAGGGTTGATCTTCTTCTCAAGAAACAAATGAGGTAAATGACACATTGAAGAAAAATTAAGTATAATTAATTGATTAATTTAAAAAAATACAAAGGTGATAGAGTACCTATCCATCCTTTATCAGGTACCTGGCCAACCATTGGGTACCCACCCTAGGGACATCGGGTTCCTGGTGTCCATCATGGGAATACTAGCTCTTTTCCTAAGCCTTTTTGGTGCCCTATACCAACCAACTGGGTACCCAATGTAATAATTCATAAATGAAAGATTCCCTAGAAACCTACTTGACTTTCTTAAACAGCCCATTAGCCCTTATAACACCTCAACTATCATAACCCATCCCAATGGGTCCCACACCATGACTCCCCAAGCCCGCCTCCAATAGGTCAAGGGCTGGTGACTAGCACCGAGTAGGAATATTACTTACATGGGAGGCATTGCCTAAGCACCTGTACACACACACCCATCTCCAATACCATAAATGATGAAATGTAAAAATACTAAGGAACAATATTCATGCATACAACTAATCCCAACCAACAGATTATGATAGGTGGTAAAGTACTGAAAGTAAACTGGGCTAGAATACCAGCCCACCTTGGAAAGAGTCTGAAAACTGCAAAGTCCAACCTGTAAACAGAAAGAGGTACTGGGATTGCTTCTCATAGCAGAATGAACACCTCATCCTGTAGGGAACTCCGAAAGCTCGGTCCTATCCTGGTCCACACTAGACTCTGTCAAAAGGCTGCTCATCTGCAAAAGACACGACACGTGCAGGAAAAGCCCGTGCTGTGGTGACTATAACAATACTCAGTAGAGGACCCTGAAAACCAAAAATAAGTACAAAAAGTAAATTTATAGTCAGATATTCACCGTATATGTCTATAGAACATATAGAAAGAGAGACACAAACCAGCTATACTCAAAACCCAGACCCACGATCTAGAGACAAGTCGCACAACCGCATACCCCCATTAGGGATTCATTTTGAAGATTCCATGAAGCACTCATTTCTGGATAACACACTCCATGAGTCTTAAAGCCTTGATGACATCCGTCCGAGATTTAATATTCATCTGGAACTGTCACGCGAGGAATTTACACTTATTACAGGAGACACACTCCTGAGTGGGAAGATTCCGAAAGATAGATGCACACATTACGGGAGACACACTTCTGATTGGGAAAGATCATGATACACATGTGAGGATCACTGAAAGGGCCATGGAGGATACCGCGACTCATCCGGAATTTGCCTAATGGGTAAAGGATCGACACCCGGTGTAGTTGGTCACGTCGATGCTTGACTCTACCTAGGGTCAAGAATGGATAGATGATCTCGATCTGGTCCACTCGGATGGATGCCTGACTCTATCACAGAAAGTTATGCTAAAGGGACCATACTCCTGTTGAAGGAAAAAATACCAGACCTTTAGGGGAATGAGAAGAAGGGTCACTAACCCAAACAAAACATGTTCAAGTTACGGTGGAAAAGAGGACCATTCCATTTTTTTAAAGTACATGGCATGTAGAAAAGTTACATGTCGTGTCATCTAACCCCGGGCACTGCCCATGTACAACGGCCCGTGTTGTAAGGCTAGTCGTGTAGAAAAGTTAGTACACGGCGTGTAGTACTGTGTACAAGCCATGTCCGGGTGCATGGGATCTGCTCCGTGTATGCTGGACATGTTCCCGTACACAGTCTTTAACCTATGTACTCCAACCGGTGTAATTGTTACACATGGTGACACACGTTGTTGGACTCGCCTGGCTGTGTGATGGAGTACACGGTCGTGTACTCCTCCCCATTTCTATGTACCCCTTGGATACATGCCAAGTCTCGTGTAGCCGCCTCTGCCAGCACTACACGCAGTGTTCTGAAGCTGTGTAGATCATCCTAAGTCTGTGTACTTCCCAAAATACACGTCGATCTTTGGGGAAATTCCAACACATTGTGTGACCAGGGTCACACATTGTGTGATTTCTCTCTAACCCCCAAAACCCTAGCCACCTCGGCCCGTACTACACGGCGTGTTCTTCGGAAGTACATTCTGTGTATTCTGGAAATTTCCAGAAACGCGGACCTCCACCATTGCGCCTCTGATGATTCCCCATTCATCGATCCAGTCATCTAATCTCCATGGAACACCCGGGTTTTAGTTTCAATGACACCACGAAGATGATTCTATTGTTTTCGGACCTCCGATCGGATCCGAAAACACGTATTGATCTTCCCGTTTGAAGAACGCTCGAAGAATGACCTCTTCTGATCCGAGCTGATTCATCGTCCGTCATGGTCGTCGCACCTCTGTAGGGTCATTGCGATGTTGGATCTCTAGTTTGGGATCGTTGCGTTGCAAGATGGGTCTGCAAAGATCCTTTTTTCATCGCCCCATTAAGAACTTGAAGAACACGTGACAAGTAAAGGGAAAGGAAAAAACCAATAAAACAAATTTTAGGAACGAACCTCCACCGTCGTTCATCACGGTGTTGATCTGCTCCTATTAAAAGGATTAAACAGAGTAGAAATAAAAAAACAATAATAAACATGGATTAATTCCCCTTAATCATCCCAATACAACCCTCCCATAAGAACATACAAATCCATGGATCAACTTGTTCGTGGTTAATCTACATTCATCATTTAAATAAAAAACGGGGAAAGAGAAAAGAAATAGCAACCCCTACCTCAACTGGGATCAATCGCTAATGAAGTTTCTGTGCTACCGTCATTGTCGAGATCCTCCACCTTTGTTGGTGCAGTGATTCCCAAATTCTATCCCCCATCATTCATCACTGAGAGTTTTCTCCAATGCTCTGTGGATTCTCCATATATTTCTCTCAATCGTCGCCAATGAGCAATATTCGATTATCCAAATATAAAAGGAAATTTATTGACAACCCATTACGTTGCGGAATTAATGAGTCGGTGTTTCTATTTCTGAGTCATTATGACATGACTTTAATTAAATAAATAGCTTCCCCATCACCATTTTGCAGTGGATATTTCCATAAAGAGATAAAATAAACTTTTCGATTTTATTTTATTTTATTTTACTTAAAACGACCAAAAATTAACTTTTTCCCATGACCCACGCCGATCGAGGTTAGGCTTGTTCTTAAGTAAATTCATAGTCCCGGACACAACGGTGCCCTCATATTTTTAATCCGGGCATCTGTTTGGAAACTTCCACAGTCGTGCACAAGTTCCAACTCACTTAACTAAAAAAAGTTCAAACAACCATTCTGGGAGCACTGGGCCTCAGAATGATGTGTATTTTTCACCCCCATTCTCAAAATAATTCCATATAATATATAAAAATAATACATGGAAAATCTAAGACATTAAATTCTCCCCACCTTAGGGCATTACATCCCCGAAAATCAAAAACAAAGGCTACTAAAAAATATGCGGGTACTGGGCACGGATCTTGGCCCCACACTCCCATGTGATCTCCTGAAGATTCTCATGCTGCAACCGGATGTGCACTAGGGGAATCGATCACCCAAGAAGGATCTTCTCCTGCAGATCTTCAATCTCCATCAGGTACTCAGAAAATGTCACTCCATCCTCGATGTCCATCTCACCCCAGTTGAAGACGTGAGATGGGTCAAGCACGTACCTCCTCAGCTATGACATGTGGAAGACATAATTTACCTGATGTAGCTATGGTGGTAGATCTAGGTGGTACGCCACATCAAAAACTATGCACAATATCTGGAAGGGTTTGATGAACCTCAGAGATAGCTTGTTGCCCCGGCCAAATCTTTGTAACCCTCATTGAGGTTAGACCTGAAGAAAGATATGGTATCCCTCTTCGAACTCTAGAGGTCTCCGTCGTCTGTCAGAATAAGACTTATTCCGGCCCTGTGCAGTTTTCATCCACTCCCGAACAATCTGAAACTTCTCGATGGTAGCTCGCACCAAATCTGGACCCATGATTGCTGACACTACGGGGTCGGTCCAGCAAAGCGGTGACCGGAAGGGTCTCCCATACAAGGCCTTGAATGGTTTCATACCAATGGTGGAGTGCAGGATATTGTTGTATGAAAACTCAAACAGTGGTAGGTGGTCCTCCCAACTACGACCAAAGTCTAAGACATAGGCTTGCAACATATCCCCCAAAACCTGAATGGTCCTCTCCATCTGACCATATGTCTGGGGATGAAATGTTGTGCTCAAGTGTAGCTGAGTCCCAAAAGCCTCCTGCAATTCCTTCCACAACCGGGATGTGAAATGGGCATCTCAGTCTGAGACTATTGTCGAGGGGACACCATGAAGCCAAACTATCTCCTGCACGTAGAGTTGTCCCAAGCTCTCTACGGAACTATGCTCCCTGATATCTAGGAAGTTGGATGACTTGGTGAGTCATTCAATGATCAACCAAATGGAATCATGCCCCTTGGACATCCATGGTAAGTCTGTCATGGATTAGATAGATATTCCATCCCACTTCAACTCTGGAACTTCCAGGGGTGAGCTAATCCCACTGGAACCCGGTGCTCAACCTTCACCTGCTGGCATGTGAGGCATCGAGAAAAGAACTCTGCTACTACATTCCTCATTCCTGACCACCAGAACTATTGTCAGAGGTCCTGGTACATATTTGAAACTCTGTGATGTACTGCTAAAGGGGATGTATGAAACTCCCTCATGACCTCTTCCCACAATACCACGGTTACAACAGTGTGTTCTTTGAAAAGAAGTATGTGCTCCCCACATTGTGAATATCCATCAGGAGCATGTCCTGTGGATAAATGAGCACGTAAATCCACACAATCTACATCCCCAAGTTGTGCTTCCCTAACTCATTATAAGAGTGTAGGGGTGATAACCATCAACTACATGTATGTTTCATCTTCTCTATCCACGAAGGACAACTTCAACATGGCTACCTGCTTTGTCGCCTCACTCAACAGCACTAAGCTCGACCTTCTGCTCAGAGCATCTGCCACCTTTTTCCCCTTCTAAGGAGTATAAATGATCTCAAAATCATTGTTCTGGAGGAAATCTCGCAAATTCCACTGTCTCGGATTCAGATCTTTCTGTGAAAAGATCTTCCTGAGGATCTTGTGGTGAGAGTAGATGATAAACCGCTCTCCCATAAGGTAGTGTCGCCACATCTTCAATGCGATGACTACCGCGACCAAATAAAGATCATGGGATGCTTAGTTATGATCATGTGGCCTAAGCGGGCGTGAACCATAAGCAATCATTTCCTGCCTCTACAATAGGACACAGCCAAGCCCGGTCCCAGATGCATCGCAGAAAACTATGTACATGACACCCTCCTCTAGAAATCTCAAGACAGGGGCGCTCATCAAACTCTGTCTCAACTACTTGAAATCATGCTATCACTTCTCCATCCATATGAAGGGTTTCCCCTTCCAGGTCAAGGCTAAAATCAATGCTAATATCCAGGAGAAGTCTGGAATGAATCTCTGGTAATATCCTGCCAATCCAAGGAAACTTTGCACATCTGTCACGCTCTAAGGTGGCTCCCATTCTAACACAGCCTCCACCTTGGCTGGGTCTACAGCTACTCCATCTGCTGAGATGACATGTCCCAGAAAGTGGACCTATTGAATCCATAACTATCACTTTTAGAGCTTCCAATAAAGGTGGTTCTCCCAAAGTACATCAAGAACCATCCGTAGGAGTCTCGTATGCTCCTCTTATGACGCCGAGTACACAAGGATGTCATCGATGAAGACCACTATGAACCAGTCCAAGTATGGCTAGAATATCCGGTTCATTAGTCCCATGAACACTACGGGGACGTTCTTCATGCCTAAAGGCATCACCAAGTACTCATAGTGACCGTAGCGGCATCTGAAATCCATCGTCGGTATATCCTCATCCCGTACTCGTAATTGGTGATAGCCTGATAGAAGTTTATCCTTTGAGAACCACGGTGCCCCTCTCAATTGGTCTAAGAGGTCTTCGATCCTTGGAAGTGGGTACATATTCTTCACCGTTGACTATTTTAGGTGCCAGTAATCCACCCACAACCTCATACTCCCATCTTCCTTCTTGGAAAACAAGACTGGGGCCGCCTAGGTTCAAACGTTGGATCTCACAAAACCCTTACTCAGCAATTCCTCCAACTGCACCCTCAGCTCGCGAAGCTCTACAGAAGCCATTCGATACGCTGATGAGGAAATCGCTGCCATCCTAGTGTGTAAGTCGATGTATAAGTTGATTTCATAACGAGGAGTTAACCATATAACATATTCGGGAAAGATGACCTCATACTCCGCCACTACTGCTGGGAACTGGGAGCTCACAGCATCCACTGCTCTAAAGATAAGGCTAGACAACTCATGAGCTATTAGTTGCACCCTCCTATGCATAATACCGTACTGCACTGCATGGGTTTCCCTTTCTCTAAGAAAGGATAACCTCATTTCATCATGGCAAACACACCGCACTCTTCGCCTAAAAAAATCAACCTGGGCATGGACCGAAGATAACCAATCCATACCGAGAATGACGTTGTGAGGCCTTGACGCTACCATAAAGAGGTTCCAACTGAAACTCTCACATCCAAGGGTAATATCCCACTGTTTTCAAAGGGGCGTGATCATCGAGTCTCCCCTAGTAGGTATCTCCAAGCATAAGGATTGAGTCAACGATTATACCAGAATCTCGAGGATTGGTAAAAGACATGTGGCTAGGAAGGAATGACTGGCACCTATGTCTATAAGTACGGAAGCTAAGGTAGAGAAGACATAGATCGTACCTCGAATCATCCACAGAGTCCCTGGGTCATACGCCTCGACCGCATGTAGTTGTCCTCATCCCTATCCCCCGGCTCCATGAGCCTGGTGCTGACCTCCTTGGGTAGTGGTGGAAGTAAGTCAAAGCATCTTCCACCACCAGCAGCTCTCTCTTCTCCTCTACCACGTCTGCTGCCTGGCGGGTCAGTCTGCTCCACTCTCTACCTCTGCCTTGGTGGTCCATCCACCGCTTCTCTATCAGCAGCTCGACGGCTCAGGACATCTCTAGAGATATATCCTCTACCGTCGCCCGCATAGCATCACTTATCCCTAGGCTGACTGGATCCAGCCTGAGAGCAATGGACTGTCGATCCACTGTCCTGGGTCCTCCTATGACGTTTTCCATGTCCAGATCCATATGTCTATCACTGGATCCCCGCTTCTAGTGTCTCCGCACCTGTCTGCCTGCTGCTGACTGACGTCGACTGTCTTTGCTCCTCCATGAAGCTCTCGATCACCAAGGCATGATCGAGCACTCCAGCATAACTCAAAATTCATAGAGGCATGACACTAGCTTTTATGTCCCATCGTAGACCATGCTTGAAGTTCTGAGCTCTAAAGTACTGATCCTTGACCATATCTATCGAGTACCTGGTGAGTTTGGTGAACCTCGATGAATAGTTGGCTGCCGTCATACTACCCTTCTAGATATGAAGAATCTCTTGGATGCGTACCTCTCTCAGCATAACTAGAGAGAAATCCTACCTGAAGAGTCGCTCAAGCTCCGCCCATGAAATATTCTCCTCGTCGTGAGTTTGTGTGGTCAGACTCCACCATCATCATGCTGAACCCTGAAGAAGGCTCACTCATAGGATCACCATCTAGTCTGCGGGTGTCCTCACTAGACGGAAAACTCTAGTCACCACATCAAACCATCCCTTAGCCGCCTAAGGGTCGGGCTCGCCTTAGAACCTGAGGGGTGTCTGTCTCTGGAACTCATGGAGCGTGCTAAGCCTACGCCCCTCATCAGTCGGTACTGTAGGTACCACGGGCCTCTCCAATGGTGGTGGCATAGAATGTGCATCACCTGGTGGGAACGCCTGGGGAACTGGTTCATGTATCTAAGCCTCATCACTGAGGGGGTCATCTTCATGATCGTGTTGCTGAATCCTAGTGGGTATGCATCATGGAGGCATCCTGTATGGAAAAAATATGTACCATGAGTATATCTGGATTTCTGACTCAAAGGACATGGAAAACATAACCCATTCCTATATGATTCATGTACCTTTCTTTTATTTCACCACAATCATTGTTTTCTTGTATCGAGCCGAAAAGCAGGTTATCAGAGTCCCGGTGTATGGATACGCCAGCCGCCGCACCAACACTGGAGTGTCTGGCCTGAAATCCGAGATTGAAACAATTAACACTACTCTCCCAAACCCATCTCACAAACTCTTGGTCCTAAGGTAGAACTGACCACCTATGATACCACTCTCTCACGACCCGTCCCAGTAGGGAACGCGCCATGACTCCCCAATGCCTCATTCAATAGTCCAGGGGAAGGTGACTAGCACCGAGTAGGCATATTACTAACATAGGAGGCATTACCAAAGCACCTATACACATGCACCCATCTCCAAGCCCAAAAATGGTGAAATGTAAAAACACTAAGGAACAAAATGCATGCAGACAGTTAAGACCAACCAATAGAGTACGATGGGAAGAAAAGTACTGAAAGTAAACTGGGCCAGAATACAAGCCCATCTTGCAAAGAGTCTGAAAAATGAAAAGTCCGACCTATAAACATAATGAGGTACTCGGACTGCTACTCATAGCCGAAGGAACACTTCAGCCTATTGGAAACTCCAAAATCTTGGTCATGTCTTGGACCACCCTAGACTCTGTCAAAAGGTTGCTCGTATCCAAAAGATGCGACATGTGTGGGCAAAGCCCGTGCAGGGGTGAGTATAAAAATACTCAGTAGAGGACCCCAAAAACCAAAAATTAGTACACAAAGTAAAGGTACAGTTAGATATGAAATTTATATGTCTACAGAACATATATCAAGAAAAAAAATCTAGATATACTCAAAACCTAGACCCTCGGTCTAGAGACAAGTCACACAACTGCATACCCCCATTAGGGATTCAGTTCGAAGATTCCATGAGGCACTCATTCTGGGAGAACACACTCCATGAGTCTAAAATCCCTGATGACATCCCTCCAAGAAGTACTGTTCGTCGGGAACCCTCACGAGAGGGAGTTACACTCATTACGGGAGACACACTCTTCAGTGGGAATATTCCGATAGATAGATGCACTCATTATGGGAGACAAACTTCTGAGTGGAAAAGATCATGATACACATATGAGGATCCCTGCGAGGTCCATAGAGGATATCGGGACTCATCCAGAATTCACCTTCTAGGTAGAGGATCGACGCCTGGTGGAGTTGGTCACGTCGATTCCTGACTCTACCTTGGGTCAAGAATGGATAGAGAATCTCGATCCTGGCCTCTTGGATGGATGCCTGACTCTATCACAGAAAGTTCTACAGAAGGGATCATACTCTTGTAGAAGAAAACGATACCTGACCTTCTGGGGATTGAGAAGAAGGGGAACTAACCTAAACGAAACATTTCCAATTTATGGTGGACATAAGTACCATGCCATTTTCTTAAAAAGTACACAGCGTGTAGAAAATTTAAACGCCAAGTCATCTGACCCCGGGCACTGCTCGTGTACAACAGCCCATGTCATAAGGCTGGTTTTGTAGAAAAGTTAATACATGGCATGTAGTACTGTGTACATGCCCTGTCCGAGTTCCTGGGATCGGCTCCATGTACACTGGCCATGTTCCCGTACACGGTCTTCAACCTGTGTACTCCAACCCATGTAATCGGTACACAGGGTGACCTGCGTTGCTGGCCTCACATGGCCATGTGATGAAGTACATAGTTGTTTAATTCACCCTGTGTCCATGTACTCTATGGATACACGTCGAGTCCCGCGTAGCCGCCTCTTCCAGCACTACACGCCGTGTTCTGAAGTCGTGTAGATCATCCTGTGTCCGTGTACTTCCCAAAATACAGGCTGAGCTTTGGGGAAAGTCCAGCACACCATGTGACCAGAGTCACACACCTTTTGATTCTTCTCTGGCCCCCAAAACCCTAGCCACAGCCGCCCGTAATACATGGCGTGTTCTTCTGAAGTAAACTTCGTGTATTCTAGAAATTTCCAGAAACAAGGACCTCTGTCGTCGCGCCTAAGTTGATGCCCCATTCATCGATATGGTCATCTGATCACAATGGAACACCCTGGTTTTGGTCACCCCGACACCATGAAGCTGCTTACATTGTTTTCAAACCTTTGATCTGCTCTGAAAACATGTTTTGATCTTCCTGTGCGAAGAACGCTTGAAGAACGACCTCTTCATATCTGAGATGATTCATCATCTGTCGTGGTCGTCGCACCTCCATAGGTTTGTTGCGATGTCGAATCTCCGGTTTGGGATTGTTACATTGCAAGATAGGTGTTCAATGATTCGTTGTTCTTCACCCCTAGAAGAACGTGAAAAACGCAAAGAATGTTCTAGAAGTAAAGGAGAAGGAAAAACCAATACAACAAATTTAAGGAACGAACCTCCATCGTTGTTCGTCTTGGCATTGATCCAATCTCGTTAAAAGGATTAAACGGAATATAAATTAACAACAATAATCAACATGGATTAATTCCCCCTAATAATCCCAATACAACCCTCCTGCAAGAACGTATGAATCTACAGATCAACTTGTTCGTGGTTCATCTGCATTCATCGTTTAAATCAAAAACGAGAAAAGAGGAATTAAATAAAAACCCTTACCTCAACTGGGATCGATCGTTGATGAAGGTTCTATGCTACTGTCATCGTTGAGATCCTCCCACTTCATTGGCGATGTGATTCCCAAATTCAATCTGCCGTCATTCGTCACTGAGAGTTTGCTCCAACGCTCTATGGATTCTCTATAGATTTCTCTCAATTGTCGCTAACGAGTAATATTCTATTATCCAAATAAAAATGGAAACGTATTGACATCCCATTACATTGCAGAATTAATGAGTCAGCATTTCTGTTTCTGAGTCATTATGACATGAATTTAATTAAAGAAATATTTTCCCCATCGCCACGTTGTAGCGGATATTTCCAACAAGAAATAAAATAACCTTGCGAATTTATGTTATTTTATTTTACTAAAAATGTCCGAAAATTAACTTTTTCCCTCGACCCACACCAGTCGAGGTTAGTCTCATTCTTAAGTAAAGTCGTCATCCCAGATGCAACAATGCCCTCAGATTTTTAATCCAGGCATCCGTTTGGAAACTACCACAGCTGCGCACAAGTGTCGACTCACTTAACTAAAAAAAAGTTCAAACCACCATTCTGGGCTCACTAAGCCTCGGAATGATGTGTCGTTTTCATGCTCGGTCTCAAAATAATTCCATATAATATTAGAAAATAACACACAGAAAATATTATAAATTACATCAACCCCCAAAAAACCATTGAATTAAATGAGTTCTATGTAAATTTAAATAAAAAAATTACAATTTTGAATGAATGGTGTTACAACCTCACAATGAAAGCCTTCATCCCTTCCTTCTCTATGTAGTTGATATTTGAGTGGAAGCTCATTATATTTTCCTCAATTTTTTACCTCCTTCATCATATCATTTTTAGCTCCACACTGGTTCAACAGCCATAGTACCTCCAAGCATGGATCTCTTTAATTGGAGAAACATAGCTTCATTTGGATTCTTAGTAGAAGTAGTGTGGATGAATTTCATCATCCATAGTAGTGATAACACCTCTCCTTCTCTAATATTGACTTCATATCATCCTTTACTTCAACCTTCTTATTCCATCAAAGAAACACATAATCTTTAAGCATAGTTGTGTCTAGTTAATGCAATGGCCACTATTGAAGTGACTTTTAAACATCGTATCTACTATGGACGGTCATCATTTGTAAATACCAGTTCATGACAGCAGCACCACAGCTTGAACATCCTTGATTACATAGCCGGTGACACTAATGGTACCATAGAAAATGGAAGCACCACATCCACAAAAATCCTCTATTTTCATTCATGAAATGGAAGTACATCTCCCACTAATGGTACCACCATAATCTAATGATATCTTGCATCAATGGTTCAAAACCTTAATGGTAGCACCATATTGAAAATGTGCAATGCTAATGGTAGCATGTTTTTCAATTGTACCATCGCATGACTTTTTAGTGGTAGATTGAAAATATTCGATAGTATCATGTAGCTAAATATTGTTTTCTATCTACCATCAGTTAAAATGATTTTATAAAAGTGTAATTTTTATTATTTTAATTACAACAATAAAAATAAGTATATTTTTTGTTTTATTATATTTTTCTAAAATTATAATTACATGCTATGTGAAAATATATTTATCATATTCTATACACATATAACCATGTATTATAGTTTTTTATGATACTATATTTTACGAATTTTTAATATTTTATCAAAATGAAAATTTATTTATACTATATTATTTTTTTATTAAATTTCTATTATATATGATTATACTAGTAATTATACTGGAATAATTTTTATTTTATTTCATGTAGATTACAATTTCACAAAAATTATTTGATATTTCGTGTAGTTTTTTCAAATACAGGTAGCGGTAAGATTATATTTTTGTTATTCACTAGCTCATGGCATGAAATGGTTGGATGAATTAAGACCCCTAGAAGATATTTGATTTATTAATGTGTTATTAATTTATTGATATGTGATCAAGGGATTAAATAAAATTCATACAGTTTATTCAACAACAGCTTTTATAAATTATTGGCGATATAATTTCTTACTGGACATGCGATGAAGAACTCATTCAACATTTGTTTCTTTATTGAGACCATGAAGTGAATTTAACTTCACCATCCCCTACATCTAAAATGATCAAGATTATATAACTTCATCATCTTGAAAATTATATCTTTAAATTGATTTAATTTTTTTCATGTAATATTTTATTTAATCTATTTGTAATTTATTAATGTCGGATTATTATTTTACTAATTAAAATTATGTTTTTCCCATTGGTTATTTCTGAGTTTGATTATTCTGGGAGATTGAGCATATCCAAATTTTCCTATTATTATTGTCTTATTTTCTATTTTTCTGACATTATAATACTTTCAATTAATATGAACATATTTATTATCTAAATGTAATTCTTAAATTAATGTAATACCAAAAATTGGCTTCATTGGGTTTTGAGTGTGAGTAATATAGTATCATATTTCTAAAAATGATTAAATTATATATTTATAAGCGAACATCCATTGAAAAAATTATAGATCATTACAAAGAAAGTATAGGGACTCGACTATCACACACACACAAAACAAGGATGAAAATTGGGCCTCCCCTATTAAAATCTTAATGGGGATAGTCAGTAATTACCCACCTCAATAAAATCCCAAACAGCTCATCGGTGAACACAAGAAGTGGATTTTCCAATGCAAGTCCAAATCATCCAGCTGCTTTCCAAGCTACTATTTTTTAGGACTCCTTCCACCCCGATCTTTCTCCCAACACCATCAGAGAAATCTATCATACCTTTGAGACTCATACCATGTTCAAAATGCCTATTTTGAGGTGCTGAAACTCTCAAAATCCCATTATGATACCCGGTTCAAAAACCATCCCATCCATGATTTTAAGAACATAGAATCATCTTAAAATCCATACACCCATATGAATGTGAGTAATTATAATATAAATAGTGAAAAATAGTTATAATAATTACTATAAAATAAATCAACAACCATAGATGATGCAATAAGCATATTACCTCTCCCTGTTTCTAGTCCTATCTTGGATTCCATGGGGGGTAGGCCAATATCATGCAGTTGCCTACTCTCAACCTAAGTCTGGTTCCTTCTGATATAAAATGGGTTATTTCTCAACTAAATGTTCTAATAATATTATCCACTTATACCTCTATATCCCATATAGAAAGACCATGTAGATTTTAATTCATTTGATGATGCTTGCGATCGTCTCAAATCAAGAGAACTAGTGTCACACATTACAAGAGGGTAATTTCTAAAAAATATCTAGATGAGACCCAACTAACCAAAAGAAGGGAAAAAACTTATGAGTCTCTTAAAAAGGCTTAATTTTACCAGGCTTTATATATTGGTGGAAAGTGGGAGCCCCACCCCCCATTGATAAAGATGAATCCTACTAAGGAGGAGAATGAGAACTGTCGCCACTTGATTATTTAGACACTTCATGCTTCTTCGTTATCTCCAAGAATCCACTATTACTGAGATAAAACTTTTTAAGGGTTCAAAGAAACCAATTAATTCTATATTGATCAATATCCACCATCATTTATTGATCTACCACCTTTGTATATGCTATAATATTTATTAATAAAACATGAAACTAAATGCATTGATAGGGACCAATTTTATCCTAAGGATCATTTATTTATTTATTAGATATCAGATCTAGATAAAAGTGAAAGAGATTTATGAATTGATTGAAATACTACATCATGGTCTAGTTACCATGTTTTAGGTCCATGAACTTTCTAGAATTATTAAGATCCATAATATCTAAATAAAATTGTATAGAGAACATCATATTTAATCCCTTCCGATCAAGATTCTCATGCAATTTTTCCTGGACAATAAATTCCAACCATATTCAATTTGGACCCTCTAAAATTTAAGATGTGATCTTAAATTTAACAACCTTATGAATCTCAATAGATTTTAATATTCACTCAGTTTTATTAAACAAATCAACTACATCTTAAGCACCATTAGTACCACAAAGAATCAATGGACCACATTGAATAAACTTCTTGCCACATTCCATGTCCTGACATGGACATAATCCGTCTCTATGAGGTTGATATGGACCAGTGATTGCAACTAGATTTATTACTCAAACTATTATTACTATAGAATCCATAATATTTTGATCAATGGGTGGGTTTTCTGATATAAAATTATCTACTTGTCCCACCTAAAGGGTCACTGGGGGTCTTTGGAGGAGGCATTGTAATACACAGAAATAAAATTAAAGATGAGAAACTATAAAATCTCTTTTAAATTTAAAATTTAAAAAAACATATATATCAAATATATAAATCAAAGGGAAGAAATAAAAAAATTTATTTCCTTTCATAATATATCATCAACATTTTTATTTTACATCTCGCGCACCTATTCCATAGAGGAAAAAATAATTTGAACCCTTAAAACCATAAAATACAAGTATCCTAGGTAAATTTATTCTTCGTTTGAAAAATATTATCCATACATCCCATCACACCTACCCTTAATACCTGATAGGCATATCTCATGTCAACCAAAAATACCAAAAACAATAAAAACATGATTCTTTCATACTATGTTTTTCATGAACCGTCCTTGGAGCCAATTCCACATCAGTTCAAGGACCAAAGGGAATTCCTAGTCCCCTTGGGATTTCAACTAGTGCTCGGGAATCCATAATTCACTTTAGGAATGGTTTCAAAAAATAAATAAAGTAACATGTCCTATTTGAGAACCTATTATGATTGTAATCCATTGCTGAGTCATTCATATATATGACTCAAAAAAATAATCATCATCACAATTTCACATAATACCTCTAAAAACACACAATAAATAAAAAATCATAACAATTACAAAGAGAAATAAATGGGTGAATATAACTAACAATCCAAAATTCAAATAGGATGGGATGGGAATCCGATAGGCAGATACATTGTTAAGATAATATATAAAACAGTATGAAAAAAATAAACAAAAAAATAACCACTTATCACCATTTGACATTAGGGATCATCCCAATATGTTATGTCCATAAACATAAACAATGAAATCATGAACATCCATCACCGCCATGTGATGACTTGCCCTTACCTTCACTAATGTAAATAAGGTTTTCTTAAACCCATGAGTTTATGTAGGGTGTGAGTGAAAGTCACAATATAATCTAATAAAGTTATCGATATCATAACTTTTTAAAAAATAAAAAATTCTAGTTTAATCATAATAAATGAAAATATATTTGTAATATTCTATTTAAAAACAAAAAAAAAATTAAAATTAACACTATTGAAATAAAAAATTCATAAAGAAAAATTTTAAAGCTAATTTTCTAAGTAACATCATGGGATTAAATCATATAGTAACTAATATTAGGGAACCTAGAGATAATATTTCACTAATTATGAAAATTTCCTCAATTAGTTGGATGGATATAGAACCACGTCGTTGGATAGTGGGGGTACCACATAAACTACTTCACTATAATACTTAGTACAGAGGGTCCCTATCCCATATAGGGTGAACCTACCCAAGTATGTGGGGTTTCCTATAAGGCTTATTTTATACAAAATTAATATCCAAACACGTCATTTTCATTAAAATATTCATAACCAATTCGAATTTCTACTAAAAACATGTTCAAATCATTTTCAAAACAAAAGGGAATATTTTTAATCACAAGGTGATCTATAAATGATCTCGCAACTAGAATAAAATTTCATCAAAAAAATTAAAAAAACAATTTCAAAATCTTAGAACCAATATTTAATTAACAAAGTAATATATATATATATATATATATATATATATGGAACCACCTACCACAATCTAGACAAATTTCTTGGAAAGGGAGTGAATCCACTTAAAAATGGAAAGAGGGGCCCTTAGATAGAAAGAGGAATCCACTTTCTTAAAAACTCAAACTTATAAAATCAATAAAGAAAATAAATAGGCCACTCTGGATTTTGAGAGAAGAAAAAATCATGATAGAAAGGATAATATATGCAAAATAAGGATGGGGAGGGACTTTCTTGGCATTTTACCTAAAAATAATTAATACAACTCACATGAAATATGAGTAAGAGGAAGGGGAGATCCACTTTGGATGTGCATGGGGCTTTAGGGGTTGAGTGGGTAAGAAAAATATAGTATTGTAGATTTTAATCAGTTTGAGGGAAAACTTTAAATTTCATTCTTTATTTCTAGGGTATTTCGTGTGATTCTGTCACATGATTTTACAAATAGTTCCACACTCATGTAGAGATAACTACCTTCACCTAGGAACTTACATAGTTAATCTGAATGGCTAAGAAAACCATATTCTAATCATGTAAAATGGATATACAACCAATCTATATACATTTCATGGTTATTAACATGGTTATTAGTAATTGTGTTCCAACCTTGTGAAGCCCACTATTTCCCATTCACTTTAAAATGTTAAATTAAATAGCTTCCAAATGATGGATAAGGATAAAAACAATTTAATAAAAATATAATTCCCTGAAATTTACATTTTTTGTGTGACAATTATTTCCTAGGTAGTAATGGATTCAACCTCATTTTGGTTCATCTCTAGAAATTCCCTCTCTATTTTAGTGTGAATGTTTGGGAAAAATACTTATAGAAAAATATCTTCATAAAATCCTATCTTAGTAAGGAGTTGATTTCTTCCTCTTATATTTTCTTCCTAATTAGTTTCCACTATTGATCCACCTCAACATATAAATGAAAAAAAGATCATGAAACCTTTTCATTCTTTCAGGCACTAGATAATTGAAAATTAATTTTCTATTATATTAATCCACTGATAGAAAATTATAGGATTATAATAAAAAATAAAGAATAATATATATTTATATATGAAGAATTAAATATATATATATATATATCTGTGTGTTCCTTTCTTTGGGTTTTGGTTATCTGAAATGGTTTTTATTGTTATTCATAAATTGAGGAACGGTCTAGCATCACCAGAAGATTTTTTTTCTCTAATACACATTATGACCTTAAACACATATCATACATAATATTATTCTCTAAAACATGGTTAAATTAAAACATAAGGAAGTTTGGGATCAGGCATTCAATAAGGGTTGATCATATGAGATATCAGTCGAAGATCATATGTGTGCATAAGATGAATATATTAATAGAATAAAATAATCATGGCACATGAAAATAACATAATGATGTCATACCCAATATATAAAATTATCTTTGTAATAATAAAACATACATGTTTCTAATAAGTATTTATGGTAATTGATGTTATTACAATGTTTCAAGAGAATGCATGAAAAAGTTATTCCCATGTTAGGTATGTGACAACCAACAAATACTTTATGATATATGGGTCATCAATGTTAAGATTATTTAATGGACTTCTTTATAATGTTTTGGATTCTCATCTTTTTAAAGGGTTATAAGGTTAACCATTTATGAAATGGTTTAAGTTAAACTTCGGATGAGGTTTTTGTGATTGAAGTATTATATCGTAGTATGATGATTTATACATATTGGATAACATGTGTTGACAATTTTTTAAAGATAGATGCAATGCCATATCATTTTATCTATGGATATCATGATCTGTTAATGTTTTGGAGTGAAAAATTCACAATCATTATTTGGTAGAGGAGATGATGTGTAAATTGATCAAGGCACAACAAAGGGTGAGATTGTATAGAACTTAAGTAATTATATATTCTCATGAAAATTCTTCAAATTTATGAAAAATATCATTGTATTAAAAAAAACATTTTTGTCATTTCTTATGATATCTATGACCTTTTTCATGCCTCTTTGGTTTATGGATTTCTCGTCGTTAAATTTACCTTAACCATTTCATCGATTAATCTCTATAGAAACTTAATAGTTAGATTTATATTACATGTCCATGTTTTCACCTTCCACCTATGTTTTCCTTTGTGTAAACCTAGCAGTTAGTTACATTGGGTAAAAATGATGTTTCTAACTTTCCTTTTTTAATGTAAATTTTAGTATTCATTTTTACAGTGTGGGATTCTATGAATAGAGCTTAAAAGTATTAAACCTTTCAAAACCCAGATGAATTTAGAGGGAGAAATTAATTTTAAGGGTTGTATAATGTAACACTTAAACATTTTGTAAAATATATTTTTTTGATTAATTTAACATTTGAAATATTCATTATCTCATGAAACATTGAATACAGATAGTGTTATATGAAATAACCAAGTTATTCTTACATTGTACGCAACACCAATCTGATTTTTCACTACATGCAAAACTTAGTGAGATTTCAGTACACACAACACTATATTTGGCTTGTGTTACACACAATATTTAGTTCCTTTGATTGTATGTTTTACATACAATACCTATTTTCACCAAACCACAACATACTATTAATATTATTGTTAAATTTTTATTATAGGTTTTCCCTAGCTGTTAGAATGTATGTTATGAATAATATTAACTAAATTGTGAAATTTTGATTTAAACATCAGTATAAAAATAATCTTTTTGTTTAAAAATTATATAGAAATTATTGTGAAAACTATTTGAAAACAAATAAATTCCTTTTTGAAAAAAAACTATTTTTCTATGAAAAATTATCATTTTATCTCAATAGATTTATCAAGACACTATTTATGAATATTGGTAATAAAGTTTCTATATTATATATTCAATAAAATCATTTTAACCTCATCAAATAATTATTATACGCATAGTATAAGAATAAATATAATTTTATGAATAAAAAGATGTATATTTCTAAAAGTTAGTTATACTGCCTTTTAATGGAGAACCCATTTTAAAAATATTTTTTGGAAATTTCATATATTTTTTTGAAAAAATAAAATAATTTTTTAAATTTTTATAAAAAAATTTACTTTGGGATAATTTATTTTATTTTTTAGAGAAGTGTCATTTTTTGATAAATAGTTAAAAATACACTGAATTTTAATTTATAAGTGTTTTTTAATATGATTAATTGATATAGTTAAAATATATTTCAAAATGGTTATAAATTATATTTAAATAAATATTACATCAATTAATATAATTTAGTTCATTTGACCCAATTTCACATTGAAATTTGATATTAAAACATTTCAACCTTTTGAACCTTTTCATTTTAAAAACTCATCGTCTCAACCCTTCTACGGGATTGATTTTAAATTAAAGACTACCACATATATTTCTAAAATTTATAAAAATTTATTACATATTTAGAAACCTAATAATTTATAATTTTTAATAATTTCAACATATTTTTTACCAAAATTATTAATGAAAGTAATTAATATTAATTACAGAGATTGTGGAAAATGAGTTTAATTAATGACTAAAAATGGAAAATAAGGTTTAAGATGACCTTACACATGTATAAAGATTATTATATGGCCATATTTATATCATTAAACCTATAAGAATCTATAATGTTTTATTTTTAACCCTTTTAGATAAGTAAAACATGGGGAGAACTCGAATCTCTTCAAGAATACCAAATGTGTCCTTCTCCCCACTAATAAAAGACCTCTTATCATTCGCACTTATTCAAACCTATAAATCCATTTATCTCATTCAAAAAAAATAAAAATTATCTCTAAAAGTATTTCCTCTCAAACTATAAGCCTCAATTTGAGCATAAATTAATCCAAGTTATTCCTTTGTTGAAAACCAAAAGGAATTACACAAAGAAGAGGTAACATCCTTAAACAAGAACTTTCATTTTATTTCTTTATTCACCCCATAAATTATTCTTATTACATGATTATAAAATAACCATAGTATCCTCAATATAATGATATTTTTTATTATAATGGTATGATGTACACTCACATTCACTTCCATCAAATGGGATACACAATCATCGTTATTGTGTAAGGCAGACTACCGCCTTGCAAACCGATGTCGTTCGTTCTTATATTAACACCTTTCATGATTGGTAATAATCATGAAATTTATACTTTTATATGAAATATATGATATTTATGATTTATTTATTCTTATTTAATTACTATATAACACATTCCTTCATAATTTTAATTATTTGTAAATAAGATGACTTTGTTTTTGGACATGTGGACTATCGCCTCCTCCAAGCGATGTGATTCCTTCACACTTTAAAAGTATTTTTTAAGGATGGTTTTAGTGAATATATTTGATATATATTATATAATAATTATACTGGAATGGTGTTAAATATATGTATAAATATATTTAATTTAATTGTTTCTTTCAAATACTCCATGAAAATGGAGACATCGTTCATGCATACGTACGGCCTAACGTCTCCATGAACGGTGTATTTAATTTCCTATTTCTATATTTTATAGATTATTATAAGTACATATATACTGAATATATATTATTTTTATATCATGTTTTACATTATTTAAATAATTAAAGCATAATCTATGTAAGAGGATCAAGAATAACAAATCAAAGCATGTACGAAAAACAAAGTGGTTATCACCCGAAACAAAACCTCAACATGGAATTATTAATATGCGGGAAATATAAGGTCATAAAAAATCATATATGGTAATATATATAAGAATATATTAAATTTTTAGATGTATAATAAACTTATAATTATTATACGGGAGGTTTTAATGTGTAGAAATAAATTCAAGACTTAAGGTAGGGGAATTTCATCTCACTTTCTTATATTCATGAGATATATTCCATATTCACCACTCATTTATTTAATGTGTTGTATATACTACCATAATAAATTTTATATCATGAATTACCATTATTTAAAAATATTAAATTTTTCAATTAATGTTATTATTTCATGGGGATCATGATTCTAATGTTACTCAAGTAGTATGGGTTTTCTCATCTCACTTTTATTTCTGTGAGACTTATACATTATTCACCACTCATATCTTTTGTGTGGTCTATCTACTACCCAAAAATGTATTATATTATTATTATAAATATATTTATGGGTATTTAGATATGAATTCTATGATCTCTTAATCATGGGGTCAATGGTTCAAAAGTTACCAAATTGGTAATGTAATTTTGCCTAAATATTACATCTCTATGATACATGCCATGTTATGTACCTATATTCATCAATGAGGTGTATATACTGCCTTTTTAAATTTTATATCATCAATATTATTAATTTCCTGATATTTTAATCTCCAGGAAATTTAATTATTTCATGGGGACTATGATTAAATGTTACCAAAGTGGTAAGAGTCTATTGTAAAAATCTCATCCTTTATCGAGATTGTTTATGATTTTGCTTCCATTGATGAAATTTTATAATCTATATCTCAAGAAATATCATGAATTTTATTCACCTATGGTAATTAATGATATCTATAAGTAATGGTACCCGTTTTACACAATTTCGTATTTATGATCCTTAAAAAAGAGTTCGTAATAAAATATGACCTTATCTCTCTCTTCGTTCGGAAATCTATGTTCATTCAAAACAATTTTTTTAAAATAAATGTTTTCAAAAATTATCTACTATTATCTTGTGATATTTAAAAGGAATTTTTACGATATTTTACCTTACTCAAAAAAAAAGAATTTTATTGTCATTTTCAAATAGGGGCACTTTTCTAAACATAATACGGTGTATAAGGAATGTCCGGCTTGTACGGATTTATCCACCATCAAGACCATCATTTCTTTAAGGATTATTTATGAATTATTCAAGGTTATTTTAAAATAAAAAAATTTAAAAAAATTTGTTTAAAATTTGTTTTCAATTATTTTAAAATTATCATTTATAAGTTTTCAAGGTTATTTTCAAAGAAAAAGGTTTTCAAAAATGTTTTATATCTAAAAATTGTTTTAAATTATTTTCAAATATTACTTTATAAAATTGTAATAGTTTATTATCAATGAAAAGGATTTTAATATTTTAAAATGTTATTTTATATGTTTTCAAATTTTCATTTAAATAAAACAGTTTTAAAAATATTTTATGTTTAAAAATTATTTTTTAAGAGAAAGTATATTTTCTTAAATAAATGTTCTAAATAATTTTTAAATATTCTTTTATAAGTTTTAAATGTGGTTTCAAAGAAAAATATTTTAAAATATTTTTCCCCTTAAAAAGTGGTTTTAAAATATATGTAATTTTCTTAAATACATGTTTCATGTTATATTTCAAAATCCTTCTCCATCTAATATTACATCCTTTGATATAGTTTTTTATTTACTGAGGATTTTATCTAAGGACACAATTTTCATTTTTTATGATTTTTTATGTCTAAGATGTTATCTTGTTTATGAAATCCATTTCTCTTCAATGGTTTATACCAAGATAAAACACTAATGAAACCCATTTCCTTCATGGGTTATTCTATGATGAAATGGTTATGAAACCTATATATTTTCTATAGTTTATAATATGATGAAATTTTTATACTACCCATTTCCTTAAAGGGGTTGTGATATGTTGTTTATGAAACCCATCTATTTTTGTAGAACATGATATGATGAATTATTTATGATATTGTAGAACATGTATATATGATTTCATTATGAGATCGATGGGACCTATATATCTCTCCAATTTAATGGGTGAAAATTTTATCACATGAGAAAATTATGGGAAACAAGTTGACGATCTTGATCGACTTTGGGAAGAAGAAGAAACTTGATCCCTTATGGGATGAAGGGAAAACCCAATCCACTATGGGAAGTGGGGGAAACTCGATCCCTTATAAATAAAGGACTGTGACTGGGATGGTGGTGTGTCCTGAACAATAGTTTTAGTCTCCATGAAGTTCCCAGATACTATTTCAAAATGTACCTCATATTATAGGAAATGATATTACATGTTTATGGGTCTACCACAAATTCTATGTCTTATTAATATGTTATGATCTCACTTATTATACTCTTAATTCCCTTATAATTCATTCCTTATAAACTACCAATATTTATGACATGAATTGTGTAAATGATCTTTGATATGAAGGGTATGTTCTAACAATGTTATTCTCATGTACTCACACCCTTATATTATTGATTATGGTTACATATCTCCCTTTTTCTCCCTTACTGAGCATATGATCTTACCCATTCTCATGTTTCCTTTACTTGTGTTATGAATAAAGGTTTTAAGTTGATTTACTAAATGGGAATATCATTGTGGGAATCGTTGAAGATATATCACCAAGTTTTAAGATTTTATTCCAAGTTCCCAAAGACACTAAACTATTATGGTTCTCAGGCATGTAATTTTTTAAAGTGATGAATATTCCACTAAATTAATATAATATTCATCAATGTTAATACTAGTTCTCTATAGTTGGTATAAAATGAATGTTTTATTTAACCTTTGGAATCAAGGATGATAAAACATTAGCAAGATCCCATGGGATATTTCTAAGGATATGTCTAGGGATGTCTCTAAGGATAAATATAAGTATAAGTCAAAGTGTAGGAAAAATTCATGGAATTTTTGTAAAGGATATATTGATTGGTTTCTTAGAAATACTTCTCTTCTTAGATACTTCATGTGTATGTGACCCTAGAATAGATGTACATGGGGGTATCAACCCTAAAAACATAGTATTGAGCTACACTCAATCGGGAACTGGTACACGATAAAGGGCATTATATCACACATAGTTTAACCCTATGAAGGGATATTCTTTGGAAATTCACAAACTCTTTACAACCCATCGTGAAGGATTTAAATGGAAGATGACTATGAATAACCTATGCTAAACCTAAGGTTCGATAGATTAAATAATTTGGATTCATGATTTATACATCATATAAGTGAATGTTAAGACATGATTTTTATTTTATATTTTAGTAATGTGATATTAATGAATACGATGATGAAGCCTTTTTAATAGCTTAAGTATTAAGTGAAATAATTTATTTTTTTAGGTATTTGGATTCAAGAATTGTTTTAAATAAATTGTGAGATATATAAGGATTAATTACTTAATGTTTCCCACTAAGTATTTAAATAAATATGTTGGATGATTCCAATGGACTATAAAAGTGAATTAATAGCAAGGTGGTATTCATGGGAAATACAATATTAAGGGAATGATAACCATTAATATGTTCCTGATGTTAAGATAATGATGTTTGGATAAAAATATGTAAGATATCAATAAGTAAATTGGAGAGTATCGATTACCTCAGAACTAATAAATGATTTGATGAAAAAGTGTTTTATGTTATTTTTACTAATATTTAGAGAATATTTTATTTAAACAATATATCCAATTATCTTTTAAAAAATAAATCATGCATGTTTTCAATAAGGATTTATGGTCATTCAGGTTATGAAAATGTTTAAATAGATTGCATGATAAAGGTATTCCAGTGTTTGGTATGCGACAACCAAGAGATACTTTATGATATATGGGGGATCAATGTTAAGCTTATTTAATATCATTATTTCTAAAGTTTGGTATTTTCATCTTTCTAAATGGTTACAAGGTTATCAATTTTTGAAATGGTTTATGTTAAAATTCCAATGAGGTTTCAGAGATTAAATTATTATCTATCTATATAAGGATTTATACATATTGGATAATATGTGATAATAATTTTGTATTGACCAATGTATTAAATTATCATTCTATTTTTGGATCTCATGATCTTTTAATGCTTTAGGAGTGAAAAATTCACATTCATTTCTTAGATTAGAGATAAAGTGGGAATTTATCTATGCATAACTAAGGGTGATATTATTCTAAAATAAAGTAATTATATATTTTCATGTAAATTCTTCAACATTAAGAAAAGGGGTATTGAATTGAAATTGTGTCCTATTATCAGCAATTTTTATAAAATCAAGGACCTTTTTCAGGCCTCTTGGGTTTAGGGATCTATGATCGTTAACTTTCTCCTAACCATTTCCTCTATCACTTTCCGTAAAAACAAAATAGTTAGATTTCACTTTCATGTCTAGTTTTCACTTACCACCTATATTCTTCTATATGGAAAATTAGTTGTTAGTTACTTTGGGTAACCCTGATGTTTCCAACATTCCCTTTTCAAGGGAAGTTTTAATATTCATTTCACTACTATAAATTAGATCTTTCCCAACGCTTCTATACCAACGGTTGCAAACCGTTGGTATAGGTCCCCTTTCCCAACGGTTTGGCCAAACCGTTGGGAAAGGCCCCCAAATTGGCCACTTTTCCCAACGGTTTGGCCAAACCGTTGGGAAAGGTAGACCTATCCCAATTTTTTGGCCAAAACATTGGGAAAGACCCTCAAATTGGGCACTTTTACCAACAGTTTGGAAAAACCGTTGGGAAAGGTGGACCTATCCCAACGGTTTGGCCAAACCATAGGGAAAGGTCCCCAAATATGCCACTTTTCCCAACCGGTTTGTCCAAACCGTTGGGATAGGTCTACCTTTCCCAACGGTTTTCCCAAACCGTTGGGAAAAGTGGGCCAAAATTCAACATCCTTCACAGAATGAAAATCACAAACAAATACCTATACCAACGGTTGTTAAAACCGTTGGTATAGGTACTTTCATTTTTTATCGGACCTTCGTACCGAGAACATTATATAAATCAAAAGTTAAAATTTTTCTGAGAATTCATATATATATTTATGTAATTATTATCACAAAAGTCATGTTAGGTTAGTGGTTGAGTCGTTCAATTATAAACGAGGGGTCCTGGGATCAAATCCCAGCGGATGTTTTATTTTTGGAATTTATATACCAACGGTTCCATTACCGTTGGTATAGATTTCATATTAACTATACCAACTGTTTCCAAAACCGTTGGTATAGGTCTATACCAACGGTTTTTGGAAAACTGTTGGTATAGAACTATCCTAACGGCTTACTTGGCTACAGTTCTCCAAACCGTTGGTATGGGCTATACCAACGGTTTGGAGGCCAATACCAACGGTTCTAAACCGTTGGTAAATGTTAGTTTTCCAGTAGTGTTTATATGATCTGTGTTTCATTGAATATAACTTTCAATTTTTAATCATTTGATAACCTAGATGAATTTTAAGGTTGAAATTATTTTATTAGGTGTATAATATAGCACCTAGAGATTTTGTGATATATTTTTTTCATATTAATTTAATCATTTCAATATCATTCATTTCACACAACACTAAATAAAGCTTGTGTTATATAAAAGTTCCAATTAATTATTGAATTTCACACAAAAACTAGATGAGTTTTTACTACACGCAACACTAAAATTAGATTTTGGAACATGCAACACTATGTTTTCTTTATGTTACACGTATTTTAAAGTTCCATCGATGGTCTTCCTTACATAAAAGACCTAGTTTTACTAAACTATAACCTACTATTAATATTATTGTTAAAATATTATTAAAGTTTTCACCTAGAAATTTTAATGGATGTTATGTATAAGATTATTTAAATTTTATAATCTGATTTAATGATGTGTATAAAATGAATCCTTGGGTTATCAATTAGTTATAAATGAATTTAATAACTCTTTGTAAATAAAGAAATTCATTTTCTAAGAAAACTATTATTCTATGTACAAACACTATTTTATCACAATAAATTAAACACACCACTATAGATGAATGTTTTTAATAAAATTTATATATTATATATTCAATAAAAACTATAGACACTCTTATAATATGTTTTATAGGAATAAGAAAAGAATAAAACCTATTTTATGAATAAAAAGATTTATTTTTCGAAAAGGTCATTTTACCTACTTTTATTGTGAGGCCCATTTTAAATATAATTTTTGACAATTTTATAATTTTTCTTTATAAAATTAAAAAAAATTAATTTGGGATATAAAATATTAGTTTGGATGAATTTTTTTAATTTTTCAAAGAAGTTTTATTTTTTGATGAATAGTGAAAAATACACTGAATTTTATTTGCAAACTGTTATTTCATATAATTTATTTACATAGTTAAATTATATTTTAAATTGGTTTTAAGGTATATTTAGAGAAATTAAACATCAATAATACAATTTTGTTAATTTTAGCCAATTTCACAATGAAATTAGATATTAAAACATTTCAAACTTTTAAAATTTCTCAATTTAAAAACTCTTCATCTCATCATTTATGCGGGATTAATTTTAAATTAATTCATAACAATTATTTAATTTAAATTTGGTAAAATGGATTTAATATTTGTAATAATAATAATTTATAATATATAATAAGTTTAGATTAGTATTTTACAAAAATTATTAGTGAATGTAATTAAAACTAAATACTATGATTAAGGGAAACGAGATTAATTAATCAATAATCTTAGAAAATAAGGTGTAAAAATGATTCTACACTTATCTAAAAAATAATATATCAACATATTTAGACCATTAAACATATATTTATTTATAATGGTGTATTTTTATCCCTTTTATGACAAGTAAAACATGGGTATCACTCAAATATTTTCAAGAATACCCAATGTGTCATTTTCCCCATTAATAAAAGGCATCCTCTCTTACTCACTTCTTCAAACCTCTCAAGCCATTTTTCATGTCCAAAACCTACCAAAATAAGCTCTAAAATTCACTCCTATAAACCTATATAAATCAATTTGGTCTTAAATCAATCCATTTTTATCCTTTCTTGCTAACCAAAATTAATTATAAAAAGATGAGGTAACATCCTTCAACAAGAACTATCATTCTATTTGTTTATAAACCCTATAAATTTTTCTTGTTAAATGATTATAAAAAAGTAAAAGTATCATAAATATAATTATATTTTTTTATTCAATGTTTATGACCATCATACATGAATATTACATTCAAATGGGATATGAAATCATCATTCGTTTCTAAGCTAGACCATCGCCTCACAAAATGATTTTGTTCATTCTTCCATTACCACCTTTCAAGGTTGGAAATAATGATGGAATTTATATTTTTATATTATATATATGATATTTATTATGTATTTATTATTCTTTAATTGTTATATAACAAATATCTTTTTTCTTTACATTTTTTTGAATATGATAACTTCATTTGTGGACATATGGGCTACCGCCTGCTCAAAGCGATGTAATTCATTCACACTTTACATGAAAGGTATTAAGGATGGGTTTGGTGAATTTATATGATATATATGAAATAATAATTATACTTTAATTATATTATATAAATGTATACATATATTTCATTTACTTTCTTTATTTCAAATACACTATGAAAATGGAAACAGGGTTCATGCATACATACGGCCTACCGACTCCATTAAAAGTATATTTCCTTTCCAATTTCCATATTTTATTGATTATTATAAATAAATATATACTACATATAAATGATAATAATATCGTGTTTTAAATTCTGTAAATAATTAAATCTCAATCTAAGTAATAGAATCAATAATAACAAGTCAAAAAAAGTACGAAAAACAATGCTTTTATTACCCAAAACAGAACCCCAACAAAGAATTGTTGGTAAATGGGTAATATAAGGTCATAATAAAAATATATATGGTATTTTATATAATAATATGTTTTTAGAAATATAATAAACTTATATTTATTATATATTATGCTTTAACGTGTATGAGGAAAGTCAAGACTTAAGGTAAGGGAATTTCATTTAACTTTCTTATATTCCTGAGATGCATTCCATATTCAGTGCTTATTTATTTCATGTGGTGTATATACTACAATAAGAAATATTATATCATGAATTTAATTTATTTCATGGTATTAAATTTTTAAATTTATATTATGATTTCATTAGTATCATGATTATAAATTCACTCAAGTATAAGGGGTTTTCTCCTCTCACTTTTATTATTTTGAGACTTATGCCTCATTCACCACAAATTTATTTTTTTGTGGTTATATATATCCCCTAAATTTATTATATTATTATTATACTAAAATTAATGTTTATTTACATATTAATTTGATGATAACTCTTTCATGGGGTGTACGGTCCAAAATTTACCCAGTCGGTAAAGCAATTTTGTCTCAATATGCCTTCATTGAGATGCATGCCATGTTATGAACCTATATTATTCTATGAAGAGTATATACTTCCCTTTTAAATTTTATATCATGAATATTACTATTTTCTTGATATTTTAAGCTTAATTTAATGTTATTATCTCATTTTTTGTTATTATTCAAAGCTACTAAGGTGGTAAGAGTCTATTGTTACAATCTCATCGTTTGTTGGGATTATTTATAATTATACTTCTAGTGATGAAATATTATGATCCATATCTCAATAACTCTCATGAAGTTTCTTATCCTATGGTTATTCATGATATATCAAGTAATGGTACCATTGTTTCACACTTTGGTACTTAAGATGATTAAGAATGTATTTTTAATAAAATATGATCGTACCTCTCTATTCAGTGATAAATATATGTTCTTTAATAACTATGTTTTCTAAAGAAATGTTTTCATAAATGATAAAATATTATCATATAATATTTAAATGAAATTTTTACCCATGATTTACCTTTTAAAAAATTGGTTTTTTAAGTAATCTTCATGTCGTTTTCCCATTGATGCACATTTTTAAACTTTTTACGGTGTAGATGGAATGTTCAGAATGTATGGATTTTTATGTCTTCATGACCATGATCTCTTTGAATCTAATTTTATAATATTACATGGTTATTTTCAAATAAAAAGGTTTGAAAAAAACACTTAAAATGTGTGTTAAATTATTTTCAAATCACCCTTTATAATTTTTTAAGGTTTTTTCAAAGAAATAGATTTTCAAAAATGTTTTATTTTTATAGAGTTTTTTTATTATTTTCAAAGATTCATTTTTTTTCTAAAGGTTATTTTAAAAGAATAGTATTTAAATGATTTCAAATATTATGTAATATTTTCTCAAATATTTTTTAAAATAAAATGTTTTTCAATATATTTTATGTTTTGAAAATAATTATTTAAAGAGGAAAGGAAATTGTTCTCAAGAAATGTTTTAAATGATTTTTAAATATTATTTTATATGTTTTCAAAGTGGTTTTAGAAGAAAATTATTATGGAAATGATTATACCATAAAAAGTTTTTTTTAAAGAAAGGTTATTTTCCTTTAGAAATTCTCCATGTTATCTTTTAAGATCCTTATACATCTAAGATGAAATACTTTGTTATAGTTTATGATTTTCAGGGGATATGATTTAAGGACACCATTATCATTATTTCATTGAATGTTTTGTGTATAAACTGACATGTAATTTGTGAAAATATTTTCTCTTCTGTAGGTTATACCATGACAAAATGCTAATGAAACCCATTTCTTTTCATAGTTTATTCTGTGATGAAATGATTATTAAGCCAACCACTTTTCCACATGTTATAATATGATGAAATTTTCATGATAAAAACTTCATTTCTTAGTTTCTCATATGATGTTTATGAAACCCATCTATGTTTATGGGTCAGGATATGATGAATGTGTTATGATCTTTTGGAGAACATATGTATGATTTCATTTTGAGATTGGTGGGTCCTATATCTCTCTCTAATGAATTGGGTAAAGATTTAAATTGGGTGATATGATCATGGGAAACATGTTGATGGGATTCAAACACCATGGGAAGATGGGGAAACCTGATCCACATTTGGAATAAGGTGAAAACGGGTGCCTTATAAGAAAAGGACTGTGACTAGGGATGGTGGTGTGATATACCTATTTAGTGTAGTCCCCATGAAGTTCCCTCATATGTTTTGGAAATACGCCAGGACTTATAGGGAATTATATTAAATGATTATGTGTCTTCCAAAAATTCTATGTCTTATTCCAATGTTATGCACTCATGGATTATGCTCCTGACTCCCTTATAATTCATGTTTTATGAACTTCCAATATTTATTCCATGACTCATCTATATGATATTTGATATGTAGAGTATGATCTTATAATGTTATGCTCATGTTCTTGTACCCTTATGTTCATGATTATTCTTATGTATCTCCCATATTCACCCTTACTAGGCATCTGAGCTCACCCTTTCTTATTCTTCCTTCCCCCAAGTTATGAAGAAATCTTTTAAGTACAAGTACAAAAGGTGAATATCTTTGTGGGAAACGTTTAATATCTTTCACCAAGATATAATATTTTGTTCCATGCATCCAAAGTAATTAAAATATTACAGTCCATCATCATGTAATTTTGTAATATACTGAATATTCATTTAAATTGATATAATATTAATTTATGTTAAGTGTTGTTCGTTATACTGACACATTTGAAAAATAATACATTGGTCAAAGTGGAGTTTGAGCACTACCATAAGAGACTCATAAAGACAAAAAACACTTCAATCTATAAAATAACAAGGAAAATCCATCTTTTCAGAGTGAAGGCTAGAGAAGAGAGTGGCTAGATGGTTGAGCTGCTTCTCAATAACAAAATGAGGTAGATGAGTCATTTAAAAAAATTAGGTATAACTAATTAATCATTTTAAAAAATAACAATAAAAGGAATCAAGTACCTATTGTTCCCTTATCATATACCTGATCTACAATTAGGTACGCACCCCAAGTACATTAGGCACCTGGTGTCCATCATGGGGAAACTACCTCCTTTCTCATGAATATATGGTGCCCTATAGCAATGAACTAGGTACCCAGTGTCATCTTTCATATATGAAGGATTCCCTAGAAACTAACTTGACTTTATTAAATGGCCCACTATCCTCCTATAAAACCTCAACCACCCAAAGACCATTGAATTAAATTAGTTCGATGGAAATTTAGATAAAATACATTACTCTTGTGAATGAATGGTGTTACGACCTCACCACTACAAAACTTCTCATCGCTAATATTTTTCATCAAGAGTAATCAAGTATCATCAATATATAATTTTGGCCACTGATACCACATATAAAACGCCCACCCCCATGCATCCCCCTAGATACACATGTATATTCATTCCAAACATACCAAAGGAAAATTTTTCCCATTAAGACACTCCTCACTCAGATATAATATTTGAATGAGAAACCCCTCAAATGATAATTCTAGTGTTAGTTTTTGTAATTTTATTAATTGTAATTTCTTTGTTTTTATAAATTGAAAATTATCTATTAAAATCCTCTTGAATCTTCAATTGAAAAAACCCTTCATTTTTTCTAAATAATTGATAATTTTTAAAATCCCTTCATTTATATTTTTATTTTAATTATCTTTATTTAAAAATAATTATTGAAAATAATTTTATTGATGTCATTGGAATTAAATGATATTAGGCTTTATTAATATTTATATATTTGGAATTAATTTTTAACTTCATTTGATGTTACATTTTCTAAACTCTTATTTATTTTTGTTTTGTTTAATTAAACTTTCCTCACATTTAATTTCATTTAAATTGTTTAAATATGTAATCATTTTTTCTAATTACATGTGATAATTATTAATTGATAAATGTTAATTGTTTCAAATTTTCAATGTGATGATTTCACAAATGATCTGGGACAATGAGTAAATTTATCCAAGTCTAAGATGTATATTAGTATAGGTGTGAAATATGGGATGAGATATACTATTTCTCGACTATGTGGGACTGAGGTCACTAAGAAACACAATAAATATATTGATCTCCCAATGATCTTTGAATGATCCAAGAGATTGTCCTTCTTTTCATCCTTGATAATGTCAATAGGAAAATATAGGGCTATTCTAGGAAAATCTTTATAAGGAAGGTAATGAGGTTCTTATTAAAGTTATGGCCCAAACTGTTCCATCTTACATGATTTCCCTTTTCAAGCTCCCAGATTTATTTACCCGTCAACTTCGTTCAACATTCGATAAATTTTGGTGGGCCAAGAAAATTGAAAAAATCATTTACATTGGGTCTCATGGGAGAAGTTGTATTCTTATAATGCTTGTGGTGGCATGGGCCTTTATGATTTGAAATTTGTTTACATTTCCCTCCTGGTCAAGCAAGGGTGGAACCTTCTACAGAATCTAGACAGCTTGAGTTCTAGAGTCATCAAAGCTAAGTACATTCACCATGATGATTTTTTATCTTCCATTTGGGTCCTTTGCTGATCTATTTCTATGGGAGTGTCTAGGTATCAAATATGGTCTTGAACTGTGACATTTTTTGGACAATTTTGAGTGGTGATTCGATTAAAAAAAGGTGTGATCATGGTTTTTTGGTCTGGAGGTATTGATTCTTGTTTATTTTACTATGCTTTTCCATGATCATGCGGTTGTGAGAGAGATCCTAGTTTATGAACTTCACAAATAGAACATTCTGAGGGTCGACCAAATGTTCTCTAAGTCCAATAATAAGGTTATCCCGAAAGTTCCTATAGTCCACGATACTTTCCCGAACAAGATTTGTTGGTCTCTTGATTTATCTGGATGTTATACTATTCAATCGATTAATAGGGTGTTCATTAAAGGCGACAAAGGTACTTATACCTCCCTTTGGAAAAATCTTTTTAATCATAATTCTCCACCGAAGTCAGTGATTTTATATTCTCTTATGGTTCATAGGAACCTATATGATAAAATTTGTAGGGATGTCCTCCCTACATATGATCTTATGGCTGATGGGAACCTCTATGATAAAATCATGTTCATACTATCTGGGAGTATGATAGTCACATATTTTCATGCTCTTTTTCATTCCCTTAGGTTACTAGGCTTTGGTCCATGTGTGCGACTCAAGATCTCATTAATTAGAGGAATATTTAGGATGTGAGTCTCATTTTGGGGGAATGGTTCAGATATTTGTCTGCTCAAACTATCGCAGGACTATGAATCTAAGCTTGGATCATTTAGTTTCACCATAATGCCTTCACTTTCAAGAACATTATTAAAGATGATAAGGTATGGCTATCTAAAATTCATAATTGGTCCCTCAATGGATTAATGTTGAGGGGGTTCATCCACATCCATCTATTCATTCCACTCATATCAGATGTCTCTCCCCCCTTGGGAATTCTCAAACAAAATACTAATGTAGAAACTCCTGGGGATGGTTCTTTTGGCCTATGGGAAGTCCTTTAGGATAATGTTGTCTCTATTATTGTGGATCTTCATTCCTCAGACATTGTCGGTTTGTCCCCTCCTATGGGAGAGGTTATGGATATTTGAAAGGGTATATAGTTCATCTAATCTCTTGGCTAGATGGATATTGGGGTTGAATATTATTTTCAAGTTATTATCAACACACTGAACGATGATGAAGGTGGACACCAAGCCTATGGGTCCAATATCGATGGCATCAGGTCATTAGTTCCTTTGTTTTCTTCCGGTTTTTTTCATTGTTATGAGAGAGGGAAATCATGCGGCTCATATTATCGAAGGCTTTGAGAATCATCAGGGGTGTAATTTTTTGCTTTCATCTTTTCATTATGAATTATGTACTTTGGATTTGGTTGATATCTAAGGTTTGAGGATTGTCTTTCAAAAAAAATTCAATGTAATTATTTTTTCAATTTCAGTTATTTATTTATTGAAATGTTTTATAAATAATTTCTTATAGTTTTTTAAGCTAATAATTTTTTTATTCATAAGAATCAAAGTTAAAGTATATGTAAAATATATATTATTATATCTCTTATATTAAGTTTTTTATTCTATTTTTTTAATACAACACTTTTTTTAAAATATATATACATATTTTTTAAAATTCATTTATTTTAAAATTGATCATTTTTTTAAATGATTTTGTGTATATATATATAGATTCATATACTTATATCCGAATTATAAAATTTGTATATATATTTGTATGATTGATCCATTGTGACAACCTGAACCCGGATGCCACTTAATGGGTGCCCTGAGCCTAGTGGGCCACATGGCCTCAATCGCATCTCCCCGAACACCAGAGGCTCCCAACAAGCAGCGAGGGCTTAGGGTGTGTTCACGGGGAGACTATTCCCTCATTATCAGAGTGTAGGTGAGTGGAAGGACATAAACAGTATTATATAGCGTAAAAAATACAAATAATCAGTGGAAGAAAAGTGATACAATAGATAAATGAGAATAACAATAACTATATCAACTAGAACAATGATGATGTAATTTCATGTCACTAGAAAATTGTAAAACATGGATACAAGATAGTAGGCACAATATGTTCCACAATAGTAATAATGAAATCAAAACTATCCCAAGTATCCTACGATCCAACTTGTTCATCTTCTATTAGTCTCTCTCTTAAACAGTCGTAAATCAAGTTTTTGAATTCGTATGCTTCCCTTTGTCTATAAAAGAAACCATTTAATCTACTTCGGGTACCAAAGGCTGCCCAAAGAGAGTGTGAGATAAATTTCAGTGGGTCACCACCAACGGTGTCTAAAACATCTGGCTCGATTAATGGAATATAGTAGTGTGCAGGAATGCATATATAAAGTAAAGAAAGTAGTTGAGTAAATACCCAAGTACCAACTTCAGCCCTCGCCTGGTGTCATAACATGTAACCAATTCTTTACTTTATTTTTACCAATGTGTAAATAAGTCACTATTTATTAATACTGAATGTGAAAAGATGTAACCAAGGAAACATAGGCCTCAAGGGCCACAAACTCAATAGTATGTGAGTTTAGATAAGGGTTAAGAGTGTAAATAAAATATCATGGCCCAAGGCAATCCACAATGTGGCACCTACCGATTCTAGGGAGTACGTGTAAGGTAAAATGGGGTTAACCAATGACCAGGCCCATTGGGCATTAACCATGGAACCTTCTTGTCAATAATGGATCCACAGAGTGTATCCAAGGCATCATGAATCCAAGGAGTTTATTCAAGGCATCCTATAGTATAACATGAACGATCCTACAGTATCATACTAAGAATCCAAAAGTTAAAAAAGGATTGGGTTCTAGGTGGGTCTCAACCAAAGAAAGTTGTATCCAATAATCAGAATGGGGTTCTCAGGTCCTCATAGCATCCTCCGATCAGAATCCAACGCTAGATAGAGTTAGGTCATTCTTATTAATACTGAAGTCTTATAAGAACTCAGTTGGTTACATCTTTTCCTTTCATTAGTGTGATAAGGTCCAATATCATGAAACCATTTAATCAATTCATTTGTCTTAATCCTTTCTTTTCATTAGTGTGAAAAGGTCAAGTACCATGCATCCATTTAATCAAGTCATTAGGATCAAGCCTTTCCTTTCATTAGTGTGACAAGTTCAAGAAGCATGCAACCATTTAATCATTTAAGTCTTGTTCCATATTCAAGGTCTATTTCACTCCCTTAAATTAAGGTGGTAAGGGGTGCTATAGATATGAAACCAATTTTTCATTCACATTCAATAAGGTCAAGTTATATACTTAGTATACTTTTTATTTCACATTTCACATTTAATAACAATTTTGAAGCACTTACACTAGGTAGGTCAAGTGGTCAGCATACATGGTACATTCCATTATGAAATTCTCATTAATTACGATCAATTTATTATAGGAAGGTTCAACATTATAATGTTTAAGCAAAGTCACACTCGAACGATGGATCAAACATGTCAAAACACTAAAACATTAATCTCACAGAACCTTTGACATGAGGGAGATTGAGTTGTGGTTGTAACTGCTAACAAAAATTCATAAATTTGGAAGGATCATAATCACACGATTCTATCAAGTATAATTATTGCATGTAATTTTATTAAATGGATACCAATAAAATCAGTAGTCCCCACATGGATATTCTAAAATCAATGAAATTTAGGGATGAGTTATAGACCACCCACCTTAGGGTTGTTTGATACTCATCCCCCGGTATCGGCCATTGATTTTTCTCATATAAGAGTAGATATAACAAAAGGTAAAAATTCTCACATGACGATATCTTGTTTGAGATCAAGAGAGAAGAATAACTACAAAAAAGGACTCGAGTACTTACCGTTGCATATCCAACATGTCAAACAGGAGCTCGATCGGATACTGAAGGAAGGAGATCTCTTAATTCCAAGATTAGATCTTCAAAAAGATCCAAATTGAGTAGAAAATAGCTTAATCCCACTAGGACTTGGATCAGGTGATAAGATGTGACTATATAAATCATTAAGGGAATTTTGGACATTTTACCCATAATTTTTAACCTGCATACATATTGTCCGCACGGTTTTTCAAACTGTGCGCAAACTGTGTAAGATGATTTTTCCCAAAATAAGATCCTCTTCATGGTTTAATAAAAATGTGCACAATTCATGCACAGGTACCTGGTAAAAAGGGTCATTCTCACATGGTTAGCACACATGGTCATGCGAGATAGCTCAATTTGGAAAAACACAATCTGCATGGTTAGGAAAATCGTTCACAAACCGTGGGACTTGGCCTTTTTTCAAAAAAGAGGTTTCACAAGCTCCAAACAAGCCACACACACCCTTTGAACCTTTTCTAACTCATTATGCATCCATATTAAGTCAAAAATAAAGATTTAGACCTAAAATTAAAGGACCTATACCAGAGTGGAAAATGGGGTTCTTACAACCTTCCTCTCAAAAGTTGTGCACACAACCTCAATGCTACTCTATCTTCATCTGAGCGGCACACCTACCACTACGGTATCCACTTCACATAGCATCTGGAAAATACAAGACTCTATCCCTTCCTTCTCTATGTAGTGCATCTTAAAGCGGCATCTTTTCACCCTCTCTTTACTTTTTCACCTCCTTCAGCATCCCTACTTCAGATATACGCTGGTTCGACCAAAATAGCACCTCCTTGCATGGATCTCCTTCATCAGAGAAACATAGCCCTTCATTTTGACTTCTCAGTAGAAGATCATTGGCTCAAACATCCTCCAATATGCAACACATGTACAACATGTTTTCTTCCACAAAGCACCATGATGTTGTTCACATGTTTTCTTCCATGAAGCTCCATAGTTATAGTGAATTTATTCTGTGATTATAGAATTAGGTCTCCTCGACTTCTCTTATCCTACCATGTGATGGTATATCATCACAATCGGTGAGACCATATGTTTCTCACTACTCTACAACAACGTTATCTTCAATTTCAATAATAGCAATGAAAAATAACAGGGATGGTAGGGTCATCAAGTATCCACAATTATAGTACAACTCTATTCTTTTTTAGACATTATGTTCCTTCTCATCGTACCACCTTAAGCTGATGGTAGCTTGCCTCCATGTTTTCATAACTTATAGATATCATCCTATTGAAAATGTGCAGTGCAAATGGTATCAGGTTTTTCAATGGTAGCACTTCTTGAATTTTTAGTGGTATATTGAAAATGTTTGACTATATCATGTATGTGGTGGCAACATCTTTATACTAAAAGATATTTTTTTATATCCACCGTCTGCTAAAATATTTTTAAAAAAATGTAATTTTTTTTATTTTAATCGTTTTAATAAAAATAATCATATTTTTTTTATATTTTTCTAAAAATATAATTACATGTTGTGTAAAAATATTATTAGCATATTATAAGATCATATACACATGTAGTATAGTTGGTTATGATATTATATTTTCTGAATTTTTAATATTTTATCAAACTAAAAAATTAATTTACATTAATTTAATTATTTTATAAGTTTCTATTATATATGTTTGTAATAATGATCACACTAGAATCATTTTGAATTTATTTCCTGTAGATTAAAAGTGTGCAAATATTCAATGATATTTAGTGTTCTTTTTGAAAATATAAGTAATGGTAATATTATATTTCTTTTATTCACTAAATTGGGGCATGAAATAATTAGATCAATTGAAACCCCTATAAGATCTTTGATTTATTGATATGATATTAATTCATTGATATGTGATAAGGTATTAAATAAACTTCGTACAGCTTATTCAACAACAACTACTATGACAAAAATGGGTTTTCGTAGCGCCATCCATTATCAGTGCTAAAAACACTGATAAAAGGTAATTTTAACAGTGCTAAAAAAGTGATGTTAAAAGTACCCATTTATCAGCGCTTTTTTTAACACTGATAAAGGTACACCCTTTATCAGTTCTTTTTTACCACTTTTAAGGGACCCCCTTTATTAGCACTTTTTTTAGAAGCACTGATAATGGGGGTCTTTATCCAAGATATTTTTGCTAGAGTTGATAAATCCTATATTTCAAAAAAAACATCAAAAATAATATATAAATATATAAATATATTTATATTGATATAAATATAATATATATTTTTTAAAAATATTTTAGATAAGTGTTAATATAATCTTACACTTAATATATTAGATATTTACTGAACTGGATTATAAAATATTTTAAAAAATTGTTATTAATTAATAAATTTATAATTATTTTCATGTAATATGCATTTTATAAAAATTTGAAGAAAGAAAAGATCATAAAATTAATAAAAGATCTAAAATAAGTTGAACATGTAACTCAAAATTCAAATGGTCATAACTTTTGATATTGGTGTTCATTTGAGCTCTACCACATATCAAATTGATGCCTACAATGAGTTCTATTCCCTCGGTAATATAGGTAAACCGTTGTCGTATTTTTTATGGCCAAAAAAGACCCAAAATTCTCAAAAACTGAGTTATTAGTCGGGGTACCCCAATTTTTTGACATTCGATGGATTTTAATAATCTTTTAAGGGGGTATTTTTACCCTTTTTATGTGGGTACTTAATTTATTCTCTGGTCTTACATTCATATTGATATTATGGATTTTAAATTTTATCATTTTTCATAATGTACTATTATTTATAATCAAATATATAACTATATATACATATTTTTATATATTCACCCATAAATATTAATTTTATAAATAAATAATTAAACATATGTATATATAAAATATATTTCTCAATATGTAAGCCTTATCTAAATAAAAAATAATATTCATTTTATTTAAATTAAAAATATATGAATATTTATAAACTTATATAATTTGTGTGTGGGTAGTAGTGTGTGTATCTGTATTAACAAACTGATATATATTATCTATATATTCTAACATACTAATATACATATTAATATATAATATATATAAATATATATAAATATATATAAATATGTGTAATTATACTTACTGATACACATATGTATAATATATATACATGTGTTTGTATGTTTTATACATGTATTTATTTATTTATTTATTTATAAACGCACGCAGAAAAAAAATTATAAATTTATTTATAACTAATCTTATAAATATATATATTAATATAAAAAATTATATAAATAAAATAATATAACTATATATATATACACCCAAATAGATATAAATATATTTTAATATACTAATACATATATATATATATATTAATATTAATATAACTATATATATAATAATATAAATATATACTAATATAAAAATAAATATAACTATATATATATCATTAAATGGTGAAAAAAACAAGATGAGTGAGTGGTAAAGGTGAAGGAGAGCATGGGAGAGATCTCGGGTTCGAATCTAAGCGGTGGCAGCTATGTGTGGGTGGGTGCATGGGGTTAACATTGTTAAAGGGTGGGGGTGTGCACCGAGAACCATTAAATAGGGTTGGCGGGAATGCACAATGGTGGGGCTACCTAACACTGTTGAAACAAGGGTAAAAAGCTATTAAAAGAGGGTCCCTCCGATTTACAGAATATTTTTAATTTTTAAAAAAAATTGACTTTTATCGGCAGTTTTTTAGCACTAATAAAAATGGCATTTATCATCAATTTTTTAGCACTGATAAAAGGGACCCCATTTTAATAGTTCCTCAATTATCAAAATTTTTATAGCTTTGATAAAGGCTTTTTTGAGCTGATAAAACCATGTTTTTTAGTAGTGAACTTCTATAACTTACAGGTGATACGAGTTCTGGTTGGACTTGTGAACAAGAACTCCTTCAGCTTCGATTTCCTTATTAAGGTCATGAAGTGACTTTAACTTTAATATCCTCTACAACTGAAGTAATGAAGATTATATAACTTCATTATCTTCATTATTTTATCTTTACATAAGTTTAATTTGTTTTTTTTTCTTCATGTAGTCTTTTATTTAATCTGTTTGTAATATATTTATGTCACTTTAGGATTTTCCCAATCAACATCATATTTCATCAATTGGTTATTTCTGAATGTGATTATTTTAAGAGATCAAGCATATCCAAATTTTACTATTATTATTGTGTTATTTTTAATTTTTTTCCCATTATAATACTTTCTATTCATATGACCATATTTATTATCTAAATATAATTTTTTGAATTAATATAATACCAAAATTTGGTTTCATCATGTTTTCAGTGTGCTTTATATAATAATATAAAACTTAATAGGATAAAATTATATATTTAGAAGGGAAATTCCAAAAATAAAGTAGTGGATCATTACAACTGATGGGGAGAGACTCGACTAGCTCACACACACAAAAATAGGAGGAAAGTAGGGTCTCCCCTATTATAAGCCTAAGGAGGAATGTCAGTAATTAACCCCTCAATAAAATTCAAAACAGCTCATCAGTGAGCATACAAAGTGGATTTTCCACTACTAGTCAACATTGGCCTACCGGTTTCCAGGATGCTCCTTTTTATGACTCTATCCACCCTTCTCTCTCTCCCAAATCCATCTGAGCTCCCTGTAATACCTCGGAGACTCACACAATGTTCAAAACTCCACTTTTAAGGTTATTAAACTATCTAAATCTAATTGTTATTCCTAGTTAAAAACCATCCCATCAATGATTTTAGGAATATAGAATAATCTTGAACTCCAAACACCCATATGGATGTGAGGAATTATAATAAAAATAGTGAAAAAGAGTTAAAATGAATAATATCAAATAAATCAGAAACCATATATGATGTAATAAATATATTACCTCTCCCTATAACTAGTCCTATCTCAGATTCCATGGGGGATGCACAATATCTGTTAGGTGTTTACTCTCAACCTAAGTCCTATACCTTTTGCAATATATTCGATCATTTCAAAACTAAATTTTCTATTAAGATGATCCATTCTACCTCGATGTAATTTAAATAAATACCATGTGGATTTTGATGCATATGACGGTGCTTGAGATCCTATCAAATTAGGAGAACTAGTGCCACACATTACAAGAGGGTTATTTCTGTAAAATATTTGGAAGAGTCCAAACTAACCACAATCATGAAACATCTTAGGAATATCTGGGAAAGAAGGATTCATGTGACCAGGCTTTTCATATTGGTGAAAAGTGGGAGCCCAACCCCCATAGGGAAAGAATATTCCCACTAAGGGTGATGATGAGAACTATTACCAATGGCTTTTTTAGACACTTCTTTATTCATAATACTCTTAATGAATCCACTTTCAGTACCACCATACCGTTAAGTGTTTCAAGAAACCTATACATTCTATATTTTTGAATATCCACCATCAATTCTTGATCTATAACCTCTATATATGCTATAATATTCAATAATAAAACATGATACTGAATGTAAGGATATATACCGATTTCAAACTAATTATAATTTAATTATTTTTTAGATATCATATCTAGAACAAAGTGAATGAAATTTTTTAATTGATTGAAATACTACATCAAGGTCTATTTATCATATTAAAGGGACATGAACTTTCTTCCATTATCAATATCCATCATATATAAATAAAACTATTGGTAGAACTTCACTTTGAATCCCTTGAAATCAAGATTCTCAAGCATTTTTTCATAGACCATAAATTCCCAACACTTTTAATTATTACCCTCTAACATGAAAGATCTACTTCTAAATTTAAATACCTCTGAAATATCAAGAAATTTGAATATTCCCTTACTTTTATTGAAAATATCCTACATCCTAAGGGATATTACCACCATAAAGCATTAATGGACTATGTTGAATAAACTATTTGTCTCATTCCTTGTCTAAACATGGACCAAAACCATATCTATGAGGCTAATCTGAACCAGTGACTACTCCCTGATCTATAACTCTAACTTTTATTACTATGGGAGAAACAATATTTTGACCAATTTGTGGGTTATCCTGTAGAAAATATATACTCCTCCCATCTAAGGGTCCACTAGGGGTCTTTGGAGAAGGCATAGTACAACAAGGAAATAAAATTGAAGCTAAGAATCTATATAATCCCTTATAAATTTCAATTTAAAAACACTTATTGATCAATTATATAAATTATATGGAAGGAATAAAAAAAATATCTCCTTCCATAACATATGGTCTATATGGATAGTCTCCATCTCGCACACCCATTCTATAGAGTAAATAATAATTAGAACCTTAAAACCATAAAATCCCAATATCTCAAGTAACATTATGCTTGGTTTAATAAATATTGGCCACACATCCCTTCACACCTACCCTTAATCCCTGATATTCAAATCTCATGTCCACCAAACATCCAAAATATTATAAAAACATGGTTCTTTCATACTATTGTTTTGTGAACCATCCTTGGAAATTATGTTACTTCAGTTCAAGGAAAAAAGGGAATTCTGGATCCCCATGGTTTTTCAACTAGTTCATTGGAATCAGGAATACTCTTTAAGAATAGTTTCACAAAACAAATAAAGCTAAATGTTTAATCTGAGAACCTGATATGATTTTCATCCATTGCTGAGTCATTAATATATACGGTTGATAAAATAAATCATCATCACAATGTCACATAATATCCATAAAATCTCAAAAAAATAAAACATCATAACAATGACTAATGGAGATAAAAAAGGGGAATAAAACTGATTGCCCAAAATACCAATTGGATAGGATGGGAAGGTGATAGGCCGATACATTGTTAAGAGAATATATAAAATAGTCTAAAAATAAACAAAATAAATAACTAATTATCTCTATGTGACATTAGGGCTCATCCCACAAAGTCGCCTCCATCAATGTAAATAAAGAAATCATGACTATCCACCACCACCAAGTGATTCCTTACCCTTACCTGCATCAGTGTAAATAAGGTTTTCTTTAACCCATAAGTTTATATAGGGTCTAAGTGAAAATACAGGCACAATCCTAGAAAAAACTCTATATCATAGTTTTTTTAAAAAATGAAAAATTCTATATTAAGCAAAATAAATGAAAATATATTTGGAATACTCTATTTAAAAACAATAAAAAATTTAATATAATACTATTACAATAAAAAAATATATGAATAAATATTTTATAGTTAATTTTATAAGTAACATCATGGGATTAAATATTATGGTAAATAATATTATGGATCATGGAGACACTATGCCACTAATTTGGAAAATTCCCTCAATTAGTAGGATGGATATAGAACTATGTCGATGGAGAGTGGGGGTAAAACAAAAATTATATCACTCGAATACTTAATAGAAGGTTCTCTATTCTATCTAGGTTGAACCTACCCAAGTATGAGGGGTTTCCCATGAGTCTCATTTGATACTAAATTAACATCCAAACATATCATTTTCATTAAAATCCTCCTAAGAAATTAAAATTTCTACTCAAAACATGCTCATTCCATTTTTAAAATGTAAAGTGAATATTTTTAATCACAATGTGATCTATAAATGATCTCATTACTGGAATAAAATATTTTCAAAAAAATAAAAAAACCACCTTCAAAATATAAGAACCAATATTTAAGCTAATTAAGGAATAAATATGGAACCACCTACCTCAATCAAGCCAAATTTCATGGAAATAGAGTGAATCAACTTAAGAATGGAAAGTGGGAACCTTAGAAAGATAGGGGAATCAATATTAATTAAAACCCATACTTATAAAGTAAATAAGGGAAATAAAAAGGCCATAATGAAGTTGGGTAGAAGAGAAAATCATGATATAAGGGAGAATATTTGAAATAAAAAGGATGGGGAGGGACTTACATGGCATTTTTGTTGAATAAATTTAATAAAAATCACCCAAAATGAGAGAAAAGTGAGGGGAGATCCACCTTGGATGTGCAAGAGGTTTTAAAGTTGAGTGGGTAGGAAATAATAGGGTTATATATTTTAATTAGGGTGATGGAAAACTTTTAATTTCAGTTTTTTATTTAAAGGGAATATTTCATTATTTGGTCACACAATTTTCCAAATATTTCAATACTCATGTAAATAGAAATAACATCACCTAGGAACTTACATAGATTATCCAAACTACTATAAAACCTATACGTCAATCATGTAAAATTTGTCTAAAAACAATCTACAAACTTTTCATTGTTATTTACATGGTTATTCCTAACCATGTGCAAACCTTACGAAGATCACTATTTCTCATTGTTTTCAAAAGATCTAATGAAAGAGCTTGAAAATTAAGGATAAGGATAAAACCAATTAAATAACACATCTATCCCTTGAATTTTACATCATCTATGTAACAATTTGTTTCATAGGTACTGATGGATTCATCCTCCTTTGGGTTTAGATCTAGAAATTCTCTCTCTGTTTTAGTGTGAATTTTTTGGAAAAATAATTATTGAAAAATAACTTAATAAAATCCTCTAATTGTAAGTAGTATACTTATTCCTCATATATTTTCTTCCTGATTAGTTTCCACTATTTATCCACCTCACCATCTAAGTGATAAATATATTAGTAAATCATTCCATTCTTTCGAGCACTAGATAATTGAAAATTTATTTTCGATTATATTTATCCACTGATAGATAATTTGTGGATTGGAAGACCAAATAAAGAATAATATACATTTATCTGTGAAGGATTAAATAGAGATATGTTCCTTTATTTGGTGTTTGGGAGTTTTACAAGGTATTCATTATTATTGATTTCTTGAAAAATGGTTTACATTCACCAGGAAATTTTTTTATCAAGACCATATCTCATATGGTTAATCATTATGAAAGTCATTAAATTTCCAATTAAACTCATTGTTAACTTTGTTCCTCCTATTTCTTTCCATTGACTAAAACCAAAATAGTTAGTATTATTATTAAGAAATAATTACCGAAGAAATAAATCCTATGATAAGAGAAATATATCTGAAGATGTCCAAAATTATGACGCCTACATTAAAACCTAAGAAATATTATGTTTATCCTTCCCAACTTTTGGTTCAACATATGTTGTTTTAGGTTTTATCCACTAATTCCTTATAATCCAATCCCAAAAATTAAATAAATCCCATTTTGATACTAACTATTGAAACTGACCATATCTTATATACATAACAAACCCTATTATGGGATTATTCATTAAATAACAAAATAAAACACACACTAGAAACTGTATTTTTAGTGTCTGTGAATACTAGATAAATAACCAAATAATTTTATACGGATTCCTCAATATCTCCCATAATATTTTTTACACATCATTATCTTGTACAGATATCATACATAATATCCTTCTTCATAACATGTTGAAATGGAAACATGAGGAAGGGTGAGATCAGACACTCAGTAAGGGGTGATCATATTAGATATCAATTGTAGATCATTTGTGAGTAGAAGATGGACATATTGAAATAATAACACAATCAGGTTACATGAACATAAAATAACTATGTCATAACTAATAATACATTCCTCATAAATCATGAATCACAGTATAAGTAAATAGGTATAACATAATATGTGATCAACAAGAGTGTGAAAGCAAGAGTCAATAATCATGATCTATGAGAACATAACATAATAATATTGCATAATATACAATAGTGTCACAAAACAAGAATAAAAATTATAGCATATATTTAGTTTAACCACCAAGACATTAATATCATAACTAACTCTCTAACCAACTATCCCTAACATTTTGAAAATTAGAGAACCACCTGTGTCCCATAACATTTTTAACATAGGGTAACCACTTGTGTCCTATATTAAAATCATTATATATAATATTGTACCCAATGAATTGGATGGATATATTGGACCCACCCATCACATAATGATATACCATATATATATGTTCCACATAAATTTGAAGAAATTCATAATCCCAACATTACAAAATTAACCATTGAGAATTAAATAGGTTTCATGAATTTTTTCACAAAACAATATTATATTCAATCCAAATAAAGAAATTGTATGGTATTATTGTAGAATATCCCTATCGAATCATGTTAAATGTTAAAGGATGTTTTTATAGATGGAAGACAATTTATAAGATTATTATGAAACTAATTTGAAAAAATTAGTATTAAAATATTTTAAATTTTATAAATATATTATTATTAGATGCAATAATTTATAAAAAATATAATAGAAACTACTTTATTAAATAATGAAAACATATAGAGGATGATTCATAGATAATACCAAAGAAAATGGTAGGGGAAATTAATATTTCATAAATATTTAAAAAAGATATTCCTTTCACACTTTTATTATAACATCTCAAAATTTCCTTATTTTATTATTAAATATTATATAGATTATTTTATAGACTAGGTGCTGAGATAGAGTGATATCCGAAGGCCCAGTGCACCCAGAATAAATTATTGAAATATATTTAATATATTAAATATCACATGTGCACAACCTTTTGAAAAAAGGATAATAACATATAAATGGGTTCCTGAATCAAAAATATTAGAGAACCGTTGAGTTTATAATTGAGGTTTTACCCAGGGCTCAACTTAACATTAGTTGGTGTGGGCTTTTTGTCAAAAATTTATCCTGGGTGTTTTAAAAAATAAATTTGTTTTTTTTGTTTCTTTGATGCAATGAGGGTTTCGTCTTTAAATAGATTAGTATTTAGGAAATCTAGGGTTATCTGTATAATTCTAAAGATTCTAGAGGACCGTTAAGGAGAGATTTAGAGGATTATATTAGGAAAACAGTGACAAATTAAGATCGGATCACAAATCGTTATGCTAATAGAATTTTTAGACCATGTCAATATTGAAAATTCTATTTTTATTTATTGTTGATTTATCCAACTATAGATTGGATGTCTATTTTATGTGGATTCTTCTCAGTTCTTCAAAAATGGGATGAATGAAAATCAATCTATGAATGGAATGATTTTCGAATCGATCTCCTTATATTAATTTAATGGGAGAAATTATTTTGATGAAATTGTTGATGGATTTAAATTTATTACAAATGGAAATTAACAAATTTTGACATGAACATCAATTCAGGTTTGTTTTTCTTGATTTATTTGTGCTTCTCTCACTTGATTATGGGATTCACCATGGGAGTTCTTCATTTGGACTGGGTTTAGACTAATCCCAATTGATCAATCATTGTGCACCTGTTCCTTGGTGCAAAAATCAGATATCTTAGATCTAGGATCGACACAATGCAATAGAGTTGTGATGGTGGTTATGATAGTGAATCATTTGGTGATGGATGTCTGATTTCTTGTTCATTTGCGTTTTTTAGTGCGCAAAACAGAACGGCACTATATCTGTTATTCTATTGGATCAGAGGTCGAAGCTTGATGATTATCGATGGTGAGACATATATGAGGCATCCCCCTAAGTTTTCCGACTAGGTGTGTCTATAATGATGGTCATAGCAATAAAGAAGAAGACCGGACAATGTATATGGGATTCTAGAAAATCCCACATAACATGACATGTAATAAGGGATTACATGGTGTGTGGATTGCCTTCAGCAATGGATAGGGTTTTGGGATGGAGATAATGATCACATGGCGTGTGACCCCTAACACACAACATGTTCCCCTCCCCAGTTGACTTGAAGTAAACTTCACAAGTACACGGGCATAAACACACCGTGTACTCCCACACAGACACAGCTTTGCATATATAGATAGGCACATTGACACTGATTTAGAACATGGACATGGCTAGATAACACGAGAAATTTATCGTGTGTCTCTACATGTTGTGTAATACTTCTACACACCATGTATATAGAGACTAGATGTTGAGTCAGCCTCTTCAACACAGACAAGACTTGTGATAGCAATACATGTTGTGAACCCCTTGGGACACACCATTTAGTCCCTTCAAGAGTGCTTAAGGATATTTATTTTCTTAAATTGGACCAGTATAGGTTAAGTGTTTTCCCTTGGTCCTTTTCCTTGAGGGTACAGTGCGTAATTATGTCCATATCACATGATAGTGATCCCTTCAAGAGGTTGATTCTCATATAAAGTTGTTTTATCCCTTTGTGAGACTATATTATGATCCTCTATCATCCCTAGTTGAAGTTTTTTGGATCGGCGTGACCTCCCTGAGTAGGAAGTTGATCGTCTATTTAATATTTCATATCGTTATGGTTTGTGTAATTGTGACATATGATCCTCTACATATCATGTTGATCTAGAATGGTTTGTGGAGTCCATATGCAATTCTGGGAATGACCCCCTGTCTGTGTATCGTGGCCACCTTAGACCAGTGAGCTTCCATAGTCTGGGCCCAATGACCTAGACCTCTTCATCAAGTGTCTCTGATGGTAGCATGGATCATGGAGTGGGTTCTTCCAGAATGAGCGTTGTTTCAAACAGACTCATGTTGCTGATAGTTGGTTATGAATGCCTTTTGGTGTGGTGTATTTCCTAAGTATATCTAGTTTTTTATTTGTTTCCATTATACATTTATTTTTATATATTTCATTGAGTTGGATATACTTGGTTCTTCATATTTAGTGTTAATGTGGTGTCTTACTGAGTATTGTTATACTCACCCTTGTATGAGATTTTCCCGCACATGTCGTATATTGTGCAGAAGATGACCCTTTCGACAATGTCTTTGGAGGACAGGGAACAGGTTAAAAGTAGATGGAGATTTTCAAAAAATGTTGTTTTTGGGAGCTTTCATTTGACTTAGTCCTCCCCCTTGGAGTAGGTAGTAATCTCTACATTTTTTTGGGCTTGTATTTAGCACCTTTTCCCCTTTTTGTACTTCACTATCATACTTTCTAGTGGGATCTTTGATGTATGCATGTAGTCTTCCAGTTATTTTACATATTAGAATTTTGTGGGCTAGGATATGTGTGCATTTTTATGGGTACTTTAAGCCAATGAATCCAATTTATAGGATACACCTACTCAGTGTTGTTCACTAGCCCATGTCCTATTGAAAGTGGGCATAGGGTAGTCACAGGTCGGACCCAGGTGGGTCAGGTCGGGATATAATGGTATCAAAGGGAAAATTCCTAATTAAGGACATGAGTCGGTGAGATTGGTTTGGGGAAATAATTTACAGTGTTTTGAGTTCAACTTTCAGGTCAGGGATTCCAGTGTTGGTGTCGCAGCTTATGTATCCATACACCATGACTCTGATCACCTTCCATTCAACTCGGTACATTTAAACATTTTTTATGGGGAAAATTTTTGGTACATGCATCATATAGGAATAGTTGTGTCTTTCATGTCATTCTTGATCCAAATCCTCATATAAACTCATTTGATTTTGTTACATCTTATTTTATTAAAGGATTCCTCCATGTAAATTGTAACACCCTAAGATTCCACGGTACGCTTCTCTTTGAATAATATAATAGTGTGTGTTGTACGCAACTTCGATTTCTAACACACCACAACCAATCAAACTAGCTGATATGAATAGTAATACCCACTTTTTAAAATTTTATAAATTTTATCTTTCAAAATGGACTTCATCTTTGGATTCAGAATATCAAATTTATCTTAGGGTGAATTTTTTGTATTTTTCTGAAAACTTTCATTTTTTGATGAATAGTGAAAAACGCTAAGTTATAGTTTAAAACATAATTTTTATTTAAATAATAATTTATTTTATTTAAATTTATTTTAGGTTAAAATTGATACATAATACCTATATAATTTCAATTTAATTCATCAGAGTCAGTTTATAATAATTTTGGATATATAAAACTTTTATTGAACTTTTTACCGTCTTTTACCCACCTACTAGGAGCATTTGTAAATTTACATAAAACTTAATTTTACCACTTATTTGAGTTGAATTTCAAAAATCATAAATACATGGTTAATATTATTAAGTAAAATTTTGTTCAATAAGATGAAAATAATTTTTGGGGAATAGTAACTTTTAACTTTTATTTACCACGGTTAAAAGTATATATTGTAATTAAGGGTAAAAATGATATTTTTATTACCCTAACATATGTCCTAATTCTATTGGATAAAAATAATTCGACCAAACACAACCTTATTAATAAAATATGATCCTTTTTGGTCCACTTGGATTAGATTAGGACATTTATTATCATTATTTTTAAAGAAGAGTTAAATGAGTTACATTCAATGTTTAATAACTAAAAAAATTTTAATAAAGGGTTACACACAATATAAATTAGATAATAAATATTAATTAGAAACATAAATAGATTTCCTACATAATGTTATTTTATTTATAATTTTTAGACATTAAATAATTAAATTTATTTCTCATGCAGTAATTAATGTATTAATGAAAGATTAAAATAATTGATATTATAAATACCCAAATAAATATAATTTGAGTCTTTTAATGAATTACACTAATTTTATATGTTAATATGTCATGTTAGGGTTGATTAAATGTATTTATTGCTAAGTAATAATGTTTTTAGGACTTTAACAAAAAAACAATTATTAAATAATTTCAAAATTGACATAAATGAGTTTTTAAAACAAATACAATATTATTGGTTGATATAATAATCCTAAAAATATAAAGATCAGCCAAAATACTTATATAATGATATTGTTATCATTAATAAACCACTTGGGGTTCTATTGTAAGTTTATAGTAAATTTATTAACAATATAATATAAAAATACAAAGAGACATGGAAAATGTCAAACTATTTAACTAAGAGTTAAATCTAAAAGATTAGGTTAATATACTGACCCAAACCTGTCTAAAACCTATTGGTTGATTGGTTTTAGAACCATCCCCACCTTATACTTGGAATATTTCATTTTGGATCCATCAGAAACTGAAAATAATTTTATTATAAAATAATATTTCTAACTTTTCTTAAGGTTCCCCTCACCCCTCTTACAAAATGGAACTTCCCATTCTCTCTAATTAACACCTTAAAGGCCATTTGGATCGGTAAAACCCTACCCAAATACCCTCAAAACGGTTCCCCCTTAAACCTAGAGTCCTTCCTTTAGTTAGAAAGCCAACCTAAGGATCCCTTTTTAACTAATCAAAAGGAAGAACCCAAAGAACAGGTAAATATCTCACCACCTCTTTCATGTTTTTTCTTCTTCCACTTCATCCTTCCTCGTTGTTTCCATTATAAAATAATAACTCAAGTATCTTCTATATAATGTGATGTTATTATAAATATGGTACAACCATATTCATTATTCTATCCATCCTTTGAATGAAATTTCAGCATACGTTCGTACGTACCGTTTACCATCTCCACGTCGTGGTGTAGTTGTTACTCAATACATTATTATTCGGATGGGTATAATAATGATGTATAAATGATATAAATAATAAATATAACATGATAATTATTCTTTATATATGATATACCATCCAATTATATATGATTTTAATATCAAAAGAATGATATTTTCACTCGTGCGTACGTATGGATTACCGTCTCCAAGAACACGATGAGATTCATACCCCATCGTATCCATTCAAGAATAATTTTCATTTGATGATTAAAAATAATGTTTACAGAATTAATTTCATTATTAATATTAACGAGATACATCATATCCACAACAAACATTACTTACATAACAAATCATATAAAGGAAAATGAATCAGTTAACACCTGAAACGATGATACTACTGAAATATCATTAACAAAGCAATATCTGAAGATCATATATGATATCATATTAATGTATATGGTTCTTGTATAATTTAATAGCAATTATTTCACCATTATACTGGAGTTTAACCTACCCTTGACCAAGGAAAAAATAAGATAAGGGTTAATTTCACAATCTCTTTATTATCTGAGGTTATTTTTACGTAGGTATCTACTGGGGCCTATTTATCATCCACATCCATGTTTCTTAAAAATATATTCCAAAACATTTTAAATATTTACTATACTATGGGTTAAAGTCATTTATACCCTTTTTTGACTTTTTATAAAATGGTTTTAAAGGAATCTTTTCTTTTTTTCCCAAACAATGTACCATATGACCTTTTTGACAAAATTAAGGTAAGAATGTTTTTTTAACTAATACAGTTGGTGTAGCTATTTTCCACCATTATAATATTGTCGAATATTCCCTTACAATATTATAAAAATATTTTCAAAATAAATGTTTTCTTTATAATTATGTTCCTCTTAAATGATTTCAAAGTAGAAAGAGATATTTCTCAATAAAAGGTTTTGATTTCATTTATGTCAAAATCCTTTGATGGATTTTAAGCTTATTTGAAGTTTATTTATTATGATACAAAACTTCAATATAGTATTTAAGGTTTTGTGATATGTTTGACTATGGATGTGTTATTTTTACACCATTCATGGTTTATAGATAAAGTATTGACATTTCGTATGCTGGTTTTAATACGAATGTTTATGTTATGTTTAACCATTTTCATATGAGGAATGTATTAGACTTAGTAAGTGGCGAGTGTAGCTCGATATGTCTCCTAGATGCATTGGCAGGTCTCATGAGATAAACTAGTGTCTTGTCACAAGGCCTTGACAAAATATTATTTGTAGTCTTGGCACAATGCCTTGACTATGTGGTTATAAATTTTGGCATTATGCATTCCATAATTATGAAAGTGGCTATTGATATTTCATGTGATTATTCAACTAGTAGAATATCCATGTTAGAAAATGACATTAGTTTTATTTATATTTTCAATATTATGCTGATGTTTATGTTGAAAAGGCTTTTGTTTTAGATTTATAAATTTTCCTAAATGTTTATGCTTATTTATGAAGGTTTTTGCTATATTTTTATCCTTACTGAGAATCTGAGCTCACCCCTTTCTATGTTTTATTTTTCCCAGGATGCGAAAATTATATTATGACTAACCTGTAGGGATAGTCTATGGGATCTCAGTGTTTTATATTGAAACAATTTTGTTATATTTTTCCATTTTATGATGTAATGTAAACCTTATGAATGTATCTAGTACTTCCAAGGCTACAAAACTAATCGGTCTTTCAAGACTTGATCTTTTGTGATCATTCCAATGTTATGTAATAATGCATCGACTCTGGGTAACTGGGTTCAGGGAGTTACATAAACAGCCATCTCAGATTCGACTATGTGGTCATGAGGACAATCCTCCTAGTGATGAGGCATCGGTATAGGGGATTGTACTAGAGATAAAACCTCTGTGTGGTTTACCATATATACCACCACATGTTAAGTATTAGATAGAACAAACACTACCAGATGAGGTTGCACATAGGGTGATTGCATTGCACAAGTTTCAGAGGTAGTGACCTCCCAGGTTAGGGGGTGAGCTGGACCCCCAAGTAGATGAGGACTGGATAGAATCAGTCACTCATGTTTTCCATCTAATGAGGACACCTACAAACCTGATGGTGGTCCTCACAATGAGTCCTCTTCAATGATCTAATGGGAAATGGTGGTTCATGGTGACTTAGTTACATGTCTATATAACTCTCTCCAATAATAACTTCTATCATCTCTTTATAAAGGAGTTCTATACATCCAAGTGGTGATCAGTATGCATAGAAGAGATTCTGAATCTGTAAAAGGGAAGTATGACCATGGCAGAGTATTCATGGAGATTCACTAATATCTCATGTTAATCCTTTGATATGGGGTTGTAAAAGGCTTTCATGGATAGAAATTATGAGTTGGTCTTGCATCGTTACATCAGGGAATCATTGATATATCTTATAATTTCCTCCTATAATGGATTTCTTGAGAAAACATTGTTAGTAGAGATATTTCTGGTAGATAAGACGTTAGTACCGGGATCAAATAGTGGGAACCTAGTATCTGAGACCTCGGAAATAGGTAGAAGAAAAAATTCACATGGATCCAAGTGGTTCAGATGATTTATGAGGAAATCCTAGGACTCAAGTTTAGTGGTGTAGGGATCCCAGGGCGGTTTTAATTGGCGAAGAGAAAGGTGGTGTTTTTCTTATGATGGTCAAATATATCTTTAATTAGATTGCCCAACCCATCATATAGTTGATCGGTAGATGGTCGAAGGACCTCTGAGACAGATAAAAAGGCATGATCAGGGTGGTCCATAAGGTAGTGGACATGTAAGAGTATCTAAAATGGTAGTAGGAGGTGGTTAGAGGTTTGATTTATTACCATCACTACCCCCATGTGGTTTGCCCCATGCTTAGGGAGCTAGTTGGAAGGGACGAGGCCAACTGCAGGCTATAGAGGCCTATGACCCTAAGGCTCCATGGATGATACATGGTATGATCTATTTCTTTTCTACTTTAGTTGTAGTATTGATAAACACAGGTTCTACTTATTTTTTCCTAGACACTTCTTCGGTTTGAAACTTATAGATTCTAGTTGATATTTTGAATTGACCCTTAGGGTTCGAGACTCTGAAGGTTGGTGAATTTGTGATTTTTCACTTTTTTTGATAGTATGAACTGATGATTTGAGGTTATATTATTTTATGGGATATCTTTGTTGTGGTAATAAGGCCTTATAACGTCATTCGTTGTATGGACTAGTTATCTACATCTCATCCCGTGTTGACTATTTTGGGTGAAGGATGTAGTGTGTCCATAGTAATGGAATGATTTTTTCATTTGTGAGTGTAAAGGAAACTCAGGAAGTACAGTATGAACTCATGCATAGGATGGTGTAACTGATTACTCATCAGTTGGATAGCCTGACCCTTGTCTAATGGGATATTATGAGTTTCTTGTTTTCTACAGTGGTGTTGGAATATAAGGACGCCTTCCCTAATGAGGTTATAGGTTTACCTCCCTAAGGATAGGTAGATTTTTGCATCAAATTTAATCTCCGGATGGAATCGATATCTGTACCAAAACATTAGATGTCTCCCGTAGGGATTCGTGAGCTATGGATGTAGTTAGAGGACTTTCATGAGAAGGGATTTATGAATCACAGTGTTTCTCCCTCAGAAGCCCCAGTTATGATTGCAAAGAACTAAGATTGGTGCTTGAGTTTATGTATGAATTACTGAATCTCAAAATAGGTGACTATGAAGAACACGTATCCACTACCAAGGATCGATGACCTCTTTTATCAGTTGAAAGGGTCATGATGGTTATTAAATATTGACCTCATATCGGTCTATCACCAGCCATGAGTACAGGATGAATATATACCAAATACGGACTTCATATGTCATTACGATCATTATGAGTCCTTGGTGATTTCATTTTTCATCAAGAACACCCTATCCATGTTCATGGAACCCTGAACAAGATATTTAAGCATTTCTTATACCGGTTCATGGTAGTCTTCATTGATGATATTCGAGTGTACTTAGCATCCAAGTAGGAGCATGCAAGACACTTGAGGATGGTCCTGGACACACTCTGAGAGCGCCATCATTTCAGGAATCTCTCGAAGTGTCAGTTTTTTATTTGAGAGGTCCATTTTCTGGTACACGTCATCTTAGAGGCTAGATTTGCAGTGGATCTAGTGATGGTTGAGGTAGTCCTAGCATTAGAGCCACCCAAGAGTGTTACCATGGTATGGAATTTCCTTGGATTTTATGGGTTCTATCATAGATTTTTACATGACTTATCTAGAGTGTTATCACCCTAGAATTCCTTGACTAGGAAGGGGAAGACTTTTGTGGGGATGTAAAAGTGTCAGTAGTTCATTCATGAGCTGAGGCCAAGGATTTCCAATGCTCCCATCTTGAGGTTAACCGTGAATGGTGTCGAGTATGTAGTGTCCTAAGATGAATCAGGGACCAGAAATGATTGTGTTTTGATGTAGATGAAATCAGTTATTGCCAACGGTTCATGCCAGTTGATACCACATGAGCAGAAATATAGGACCCATGACCTTGAGTTATCCGTACTAGTTTTCGCATTGAAGGTGTGGCAACACTACCTAATGGGAGAGATATTTATCATGTAATATAACCACCATAGTCTCAAGTTTGTATTTTATTATAAGGGTCTTAACTTGAGATAGAGGTGATGGTTAGAGTTCTTATAGGATTTTGACTTTGAGATTGTCTATACTCCTGGGAAAGGGAACGTGGTAGAAGATACTCTCACCAAGATATCTAGTTCGATGTTTCTGAATGAGGAATAGAATTAGTTATTCACATTGTAGTTGTCATTTTTGGATAGAGATGGATCATCTTACCTCCATTCGATGGTTCTCACCCCTACACTATTACATTGAGTCAGGAATGAACAACTTGGGGATAGCGATTATGAGACCCTAAGTACTCGAATATCCACTAGACATACTCCTGATGGATTTTCTGAACTTGGGGAAAAATTCGTTCTTTTTAGAGGATGGAATATGGTACTATTGATGTTGTGGGATGAGGTTATGAGAGAGTTTCATACATATACTTTATCTGTACATCCATGTATGGAAAAGATATACTAGTACCTTTGATGTCAGTTTAGGTGGCCATACGTAAATAAAGGATTTGTAGAGTTTTTCTCCCGGTTCCTTACTTATTAGAAATTGAAGGCTGAGCACCAAGTTCTGGTGGTTTTATCTCAACCCCTTGAGGTTCTACAAAAAAAGTGGGATGAGATTATGTGGACTTCATGAATTTTTTACCACATACGTATAGGGGACACTATGCCATCTCGGTGATCGTTGACTAACTCACCAAGCCAGTCCACTTCCTAGCTATCTGAGAACAATGTTCAATAGAGATATTGTAATTCCTATACATGTAAGAGATAGTTCAACTCCATGGAGTTCCGTAAACGGTCATCTGTGATCGTGATTCTTTCTTAACATTCTGATTGAGGAAGGGATCAGAGAAAGATTTTGGGACACAGTTATGCATGAACACAGTGTTCCACTCCCAAATTGATGACCAAATATAGCGAACCATCCAGGCCTTTGAGGAGATGCAGCGAGCTTGCATGTTGGACTTTGAAAATATTTGGGATGATCACCTACCACTGGTGGAGTTTTCATACAATAATAGCTACGGTTCCACCATCAGTATGGCACCATTCGTGGCTTTGTATGAGCGACACATCATGTCACCACTTTGTTGGACTGATTCAAATGAGTCAACACATATGGGATTAGAGTTTTTGTGAGATACAACAGAGAAGTTTCAAATCATCCAAGAGTGGATGAAGACTACACATATCCTTCATAAGTCTTATACAGAATGAAGATGGATACCATTGTACATCAAGGAATGAGACCATGTTTTCCTGAGGGTCTCACCTTGATGTGGATTGAGGTGATTCGGTTATGGTGGCATGTTATCTTTGAGGTTCATTGGTACTTTTCGAATACTGCATAAATTTGGTGAGTTGGAATATCAATTATCTCTACCATAATAGTTAGATTGTGTACATGAAGTCTTCCATGTGTCGTGGTAGTGGAGGTATGTACATGACCCATCGCATGCTTTAAACTGGGTCAATCTATACATCGAGAATAGAGAAACCATGGTTGAGTTCCCAATAGATATCGAGGGTCAGCATAAGAGGATCCTTTGTGGGTGGTAGATTCATTTGGTGTGTTTCTGGTGGAAGCACGGGAATCTCCGGAAGAGAACATGGGAGAGGGAGGCTCAGATTCTATCTTAGAACCCACATCTCTATGTGTGGCCCTTGTTTTGGATTTTTTGGATGTAAAGTCCTAAGGTTGGGAGAATGAAACATCTCAGATTTTCAAAATATTGTTTTTAAATATTATATGGATTATTTTCGAGACCAATCACTGATATGTTGTGCGATTCCAAGACCTGGTGTGCCCAAAATAAACGTTTGAAATATATTAGATATATTAAATGGAATGCACATGTGGTTTTCATAAAATAGTGTAATAACTTATAAATAGGTGCTCTTATTAAAAATATAGTGGCACCATTGAGTTCATAATTGTGCTTTTACCCTAGTTGTGATTGGACATTAGTCAGAACAGACTATTTGTGAAAACAAATTCATGGGTGTTAAAACATATAAAATTATTTAATTTTATTTTGTTGATGCAGTGATAGTTTCTTCTTTAAATAGATGATTATTTTGGAAATCTAGTGTTATCCGCACAACCCTAGAGACACCGAAGGACCGTTAGTGCGAGATTTGGAGAATTTTATTAGGAGAACTATGTTGGATCAAGATAAAATTTCAAATTACTACGCCAAGGGATTATGTGGAACTCATTAACAATGGAAATGCAATCTTTATTCATTGATGAATGATCCAAATCGAGGTAGGATGTCTGTTTTATGTGGATTCTTCCAAATTATTAAATTATATGAAAAACAAAAATCAATATATGAATGGATTAATTTTTTGATTGATCTCCTTGTAGGATGGGATTTATTTTGTTAAGAATTAACAGGAGAAATTATTTTGATTAAATTTTTGATGGATTTTATTGTTGTCCAAATGTAAATGAACCAAGATCGACACTTACATTGATCGAGGTTTGTTCCTCTTGATTGATTTGTTCATTTCACCATTGGTTCTACAATACACCAGGAGTGTTCTTCGTTCGTCTTGAGGTTCGAATAATCCTATTCGATCACTCATTGTACACATATTACTTTGGGAAACAATATGATATTGTATATATGGTATTGGAACAATAAAATGGAGGTGAGACAGTGGTTTCAGTAGTGAATTAGTCGATGATGGATGACTGATTTATTGTTCTTTGGTGTTCATCGGCGTATAACAAAAAATAGAGCTAGATCAATTCTTACAGAGGATCTGAGTAAAGATCTTGATTATATTCGATGGTGACACTCTGATGAAGATTATCCTTCAATTTCATATCAAGGTGTAGATATAATGTTGGTTGGAGAAATAGAGAATATGACTGGTCTACAGATCTAGTATTTGGAAAAATATCATAGAACATGGCATTTAATCCAAAATTACACAGCGTGTGGTCCCGTTTCAAGGGAGGCTAAGGTTTCAGGAAGGTGTTAATAATAATGTAGTGTGTGACCCCAGTCACATAGCCTGAGACCGTCCATGATTGAATTGTCATGTAATTCAGAAGTATATAGACATGGGATGGAGTACATGGGTACGGATACGCTATTTACTCCCACACAGACATAGCTTGGCATACACTGACTGATGCATGAACATGAATTCGGTATATGGACATTTCCAGGTAACATGATAAGGATACCATGTGTTTTTCAACATCATTTACAACTTCTACACATCACATATATGGAGGCTACATGATTTTTGAGGCTCTTCCACATGGGTAGGACTTGTGATATCCGGAAACATTGTACTCCCCTTGGACATGATGTGTAGTCCTTTCAAGAGTGCTTGTGGAACTTTATTTTATTATATTAGACCAATATAGTCTGATTTTGTTACCTTGGTCCTTTTCCTAAAGGGTACATTATGGAATTAAATCTATATCACTGTATTGTGATCCCCTCTACAGGTCGAGTCTCAGATAGAGTAGTGGTGTCCCTCCGTGAGACTGGAGTGTGATCCTCTATCATCCCTAGTTGGAGTGTGTGGAATCAGAATAACCTCCCTGAGCAAGGTTTTGATCCTCTATCTAGTAGTCCATATCAGTGGGGTTTGCGGAATTGTGAATATATGATCCGATGCATAGAGGGTTGATCGAGACTGCATTCATGGAGTACACGAGCGGTTCTGGACGTGACCCTCTGCCTATGTATCATGGTCCCTTTAGACCAGTGTACTTTCTTGGGAGGGGAAAAATGAAACAGACCTCTTTGTCGAGTGTCTTTTATGGTAACATAGCGCATGGAGTGGGTTCTCCCATGAAAAGTGTTACTTCGAACAGAATCTTATGGTTGATAGTTGTTTATGACCGCCTTTTGGCATGGGAAATTTCTTGACTATATCTGGGTTCGTCTTTGTTTCCATCATACATTGATTGTTATATCTTGTATTGAGCTGGATATACTTGGTTCTTCATGTTTATTGTTTTTCGGATTTCCTTCCGACTTTTGTTATAATCACTTCTACACGGGATTTTCCCGCACGTGTCATGTCTTGTGCAGATGATGGCCCTTTCGACGGTATCCTTAGAGGACCAGGAGTGGGTGGAGCATAGCTGGAGCTTGTTAGACCAATGTGTTTTTTGGGAACTTAAATTTAAATCAATCTTCACCCTTATAATAGGATGGACTCTCTACAGTTTTTGGTTAAGCTTGGACTTGAGCCCTTTTCCCATTCCAGTATTTTTTTGTCGTACTCTATTATGGGATCTTAGAATTCTACATGCATTCTTTTAGTTGTTGTACATTCCAGAATGTGGTCTTGGAAGTGTGTGTGTGAGTGTGTGTACAGGTAATTTAGTTTAATGCCTCCCATTTTTGGGATATACCTACCTGGAGCTAGTCATCAGTCATTGACCTATTAGAGGTGGTCTTAGGGTAGTCATAGGTCAGAACATGGAAAATTGTGTTGTGAAAATTATAAAGAAAAAGAAATTAAATAGAAAATGGCCTTAATAAATCACAGTGTATAGGAGGAAATCCATAAGAAAATATAAAAAAATTGACATGGAGGATAAGGATTCCCAATTAAAAAATATGATATTTGATCGAATCTACTTACAAGAAACCTTCTGGTTGAGTTATGAACAAAAGGGAGGTGAAATTTTAAGAATATGTGTGAAAACAATAACCATAGGAGAAGAAAATATCATGGGTTTTATAGGGAAATTATGAACATATCCCTAAATAGGAATTTTTACACAAAAAATCTCAATTTTAAAATGAGATTTGAAAAAGAAACTCTTACCTTAGGGTTCCTCTTGGTCTCACATTCTCTAAGTCCTTGTATAATAAATTTAGGTTAATTATTCACATGTGAAATAACCTTATTCATATCAATTTTACTTAATGCCATTATTTAATAATTCCTTATTAAAATGATATTTATTTTTTTAATTAATATCCATGTGTTAATTGTTTTTTCATGGATTATTTGGTTTGGAAATTCTAGTACATAGTCTTTGATCATGGATTAATCATATATAAAATTTTTATAATGTATTATTATATTTTGTTGATATAGTTTTGGATTCCCATTGTAATTTTAGTGAATATATTATGATGGTTTTCAGGGAAAGTTTATAAATATCATTTTCAGTGGTTAGGGAATTTTTAAAAGAGTTTAGTAATTGGTCGATATAGATTGGGATAATACCATTTCAGAATTATAAAAACATCTTTAATTAATTATTAGTACATTATATTACTATTATTTTTGTATTTATAGTCATTAATGATGTAAAAATTATAAAATCATTCATGTAGGTTGTAAAACCAACTAAAATAAGAACAAGTTATAATGATTGAATAATTAGGAACAGGTTATCATAAGGTGATAATATCACTTTTACAGAAGATTAATGATTTTGGAAACATGTTACTAAAGTGATAAATATGATTTAATAATAGGAGATGAAGAAGATAAAGATAAATGATTAAAGTTTGGATAACACATATTATATTTGTATATATAGTTTTTTTTATTTATATTATATGAATAAATAAAATTATGTACAATTATATAATTTTTGACTTTTTTCAAATGTTTTGTTTCTAAATGTAACTTTCTGATATTTTCATATTTATTTATACAATTTTATAGCAAATAATATACAGTAAAATTTTTTCACATTTATATAATTATAAATATTTCTAGAAAAAATTAGTCACATTTAAATATAATTATTTTCTATTATTTTTTTAAAAATAATAAATAATATATATATATATAATTTAATTATTCTTTTATTATTCTCTTATTTTTGGAATTTATGATTATATATATATACATATAATAAATTTTAAATATAATTATTCATTTATATAATTAATGACATATTATTTAAAAAAACTATTCATTTATATAATAATTATATTTTAAATTATAATTAATAATTTTAAATTTAATTGAAAATTAATTATATCTTTATATCTAATAAATATATTATATACATTTATATAATTTATAGTAATATTTTATCTATATATTAGAAATTTTAAACAAATTTAAATATATTTTTAATTTTTAATTTTGTTTATTTTTTAATAATTAATAATATATAGTGAATAAAGTTTATACAGTTATATATTTCATGTAGTTGACAAAAAATATTATATTATTACATATCTAATTTATATATATTTTCCAAAAAATAATTTAGTATTATTTTAATTATAGTGGAAAGAAAAATTAATACTAGTTAGTAATATATAGAAAATTATCCTCGGTCAATTAAAATATAGTCACTAATATTTTCAAATACAACAATAAAGTTTTATAATATTAAATATTTAATTATTTATATAACTAATAAATATTTTTTTAATTTAATTGGTAATTTATAAATAAAAGTATTATTAATATTGAATAATTATAATTATTTTTATATACATTTATATAGTTAGTAATTATTTAAATACTATGTAATTAAAAATATTTCAAATAATTTAATATTTTTTCATATATTCATATAAAAAATAACATAAAGTAAAAAAATATAAATTTATATAATTAATAATATTTCATAAATAAAATTTGTCACAAAGAAATATAATTATTTATTATTAATTATTTTTTTATAATTAATAATATACCGAATTTTTAAATATACTTGTATTATTTTTTTATTTTTGAGATTTATCAGCATGATTTTTAGCATAGATGAATCTATGTATATCAGCACTAAAATTTGTACCGACAAAGGTCTCTACATATAACTAAACTGAAGTTGTGTTGGAGTAACTTTTATTTTATGAAGTTGTGTAAGATTAATCTTGGAGTTATCAAGTCTATTTTTAGAACCGATAAAGGTTAAACTTTATAATTTCTAAAAGTATCCCAAATGAAATATCTAATTATCAGTGCTTGTAGTTTTTACATAGATAAAAGTAAATTTTATCAATTATTTTAGTAAGTTCTCATTAAACCCTTATTTCCTTTTTAAAATAACCCAAACTATACTTCTCATCTACCATAACATTCAAGATCTCAGGGAATCTATATTCTTTCTCTCTCACTTACATCATTTTGTAGGAATGTAATTTTAAACTTATGTTTTAATGATATCTCCTCTAGTAATGATGTGTTTTTTTGTGGTTTTTTTATTGTTCTATTGGTATACATTTATCTTAAACCTTTTTTCATTCTTGTTGAACGTTGATATGCTCTCCCTGCTCTATATATGTATATGTTTATGTTTTTGTAAATAGATATCAATATAAATTTTTATATTTACATATTTAGGGAGACACATAAACACACAGACACACACACATATATATATATATATATATATATATATTATGTTTAATATATTTTCATGTGTATATTTATATGCATATTCTCAAATAGTAATACATTTTCATTACAAATAATAGTTTATAATTTTTGGATTTTATATAAAATGATATAGTTTATTTGGGTAGAAATCTACTAAAATGGGGAAATATTATGTCAATTGTGATTAATATAATTTTCAATGATTTTATTAGAATAAAAGGTATAGAATACTGTATCCCTTATCATCCTGGATGTTCTTTTGGTTTTAATTGTTTGGGATCCGGTTAATGTTGATTGAATGACATAGGTTTTATTTCATTAATAAATGAAATATGGTTTTAATTAAAAAAATTAAATTTTAGGGTATATATATTACAAATTGTATTGTTTATAAAAAACACTTACATAGATTATAAATTCTACTTTAGAAGCACATCAGAGCTCAAATTATAGTGAAGATGAATAATGTAGCTACTGTGTAAGATTTATCACTAAAAAAATAAAAATTCTATAAAAATTAAAAATTATGGAGATTTTGAAAATATCACACAAAACCTTTTTATAGCATCCCGCCTTTTTATCACATAAACTTTCATTAAATTTTACAAAAATGAGGATCTTTAAAGTTTAATGTCTTGGAAATCAGGAACTTAAAACATGAAAACATAAAACATTCTTGTTAAACACTTGAAAGTCTTCTCCTTATGTTCAACTTAGGTTCATTACTGCATCTCAAACCTGGAGACATACATCAAAATAAAGGGTGAGCATAATTCCCAGTAAGGGAAACAAGAGAAACATTTTACATGTGAACATGAGATACTTCAATAAGGTCATGAAAAGAACTTTAAGGCATGAGAAAGAAATCATGAGGCATATCATAATAAAAATAATTTTTTTCATAACTTGAATATGTGGCTACAACATTTAATATTGACAATAATTTCGTTTCACCAAGGTCCATCCCCAAGGTGTCATTAAAAATTACAAAGGTTATTCACCAAGGTATCAGTCTAAAAAGTCATCTCTAGAGATTAAGTCTTTACCCAATGCATTGTAGCGCTATCTGGGCGCACACTTGACATGTCTTTATTATCATGTGAGCCACATATATCATTATCAATAATTTCATAGACAACCCATATAGTATAAAAGAAATGGGTTTCATTTCATAATCATAACGTTTTAAAAACTGCTTTAAAGACATGATCTTTATGTCACTTTAAACCCATGAAAAAGGGAAAGTGGGTTTCATGTATGTAAATCCCCGAATTTAAAATAGAACATTTTGATATATATGTGAATACCCCTGTATAAAAAAGATCTTTGAGTATTCACTTAATAACATAAAATAATTTTGAGATAAAGAGGGAGGCATTTTGAGACGAAAACTATGCAGCATATCGTCTACGATACATGGTTTTATAAAACATTGAAAAGAGAGGGGACATGGGTCACCCACTCAAAAATGATAAATAAAACAGTAGGGGAACAGAATATATAGTATTTAGGAGCATGGTAATGAAATTTGAATGATATATCATATGAAACGAAGAACTTGAAAGGAAGAAAAAAATAAGATTTCTCTTATGATAATTCGGTAGCCTAATGACGTCACTTAAAACTTCCAAAAATGGATTGACGAGATAAAATAGGGTCTCTCATCATATGAACATAAATGATCAGTATAATAGATATAGAGATAATACCCCAAAATAATAAAAAGGAACTTGAAGGACTTGACATGAAAGTAGATCTTGAAAACGAGAAGGGTGAAAGAACCCTTAGAAATTCGGCAGCCTAATGGCGCCACTTAAACTTCAACAAAAATGAATTGATGAGATAAAATAGGGTCTCTCATAATATAATCATAAAAGATCAGTATGATATATTTAGAGATCATACCCCAACATAATAAAAAGGAACTTTCAAGACTTGACATGCAATTAGAACTTTGAAAAAGGAGAAAGGTGAAAGAACCACTTAAAAATTCGGCAGCCTAACGACACCACTTAAAACCTCAAAATACTTAATTGAAGAGATCAAATTGGGTCTCTCATCATATGATCATAAAAGATCAGTATGATAAATTTATAGATAATACCCCAACATAATAAAAAAGAACTTGAAATACTTTACATGAAAATAGATCTTGAAAAATGAGAAGGGAGAAAGAATCCCTTACAAAAAATTCGGCAGCCTAACGGCGCCACTTAAAATATCATAAAACGAAATAATGAGAGTAAGAGGGGATATCTCATTATATGAAAATGAAAACGACAATAAGAGGAGTATAAAAGAACATCCTTTAACATAATAACATGGAGCATAAAAGAAATGACATAAAAGAGATTTCTTGAAAAGAAAGAGAGAGGTCGGATCCCTTACCTTAAAACGTAACTCTTAAAAGTCAAAGGATCGGACCTTGAGGGATTGGGGGCACCTTGGGAGGACTCCTTGGGAGGTAAGGAGACCAGAACTTCGTTTATGATGGTTTTTGAGGCTAAAGGATGAGAGGAGGGCTTGGTATTAATAGGGAAAGTGAGGGGACAAGGCATTAATGGCCAAGGGACACCTCACAAGTGCTTTACTCAAAACCATGTGCTCTCTCATGATATTTCCCATGAAGTTAGGCCGCATGGGCCCCCCAAAACAATAATTAATCACCTAAGGTCATTCAACCCTTAAAATATCTCATTAAATCATCATGTCACAGTTATGATGTCATTAAACAAACCGAAACCCTAAAACTGTATTTTTACTATTCACTGAAAATTCAACTTTCTCAGAAAGATCCCAAAATTTCACCTTAATCAAATATCAATGCTCTTATTTCAAAAATGAACTAAATTTTATAAAAATATTTTTCTGAATATTTTTAATTTAATTTTTTAAATAAATACACTATTCATTGAAAATTCATTTTTTCCAGAAAAACCCCCAAAAATTACATTAACATAATATCGATGCTCTGAGTTCAAAAAATGAAATCCATTTTATAAAAATATTTTTCTGAATATTTTTAATTTAATTTTTAATTAAAAAACATTATTGACCTGAAAAAAACTAAAACTTGAATAATAATTTATGAAACCGTTATTTAACCATTTTATTGAATCACATTACTTAATCAAGGTGCCTAGATTATATTAATACTTTCTCTAGGTGAGATTACTAATCCATTTGGACACATTACTAATCCTAATCATAAAATCACTATTCATAATTTACTATTCATCAAAAATTAAGTTGATCTTATTAGACTCTAAATTTAGTACTGAACATAATTTTAGAAGACCATTTTTTGAAAATAATTATACATTTTTAATTATTATAGGTTTACCTAAACATTTTTAGAGTATCCTTTTTCTAAAACTCATCAAAAATATGCATACTATATTTATCCAAACATTTGAAAATTCATAAACATCATCATAAGAAAAAATCCCAATTTTTATTTATAACAAAGGATTACACAAGGCAGTTACGGTCTCCTAACATAGCCCCTTATCACACCAGCATAGGACCTAAGTGTAAGGTGCGTTAAGGTGAGAGAATCTGAGGGAGGCTCGGCCAACATCGCACGGGTAGTAATTTCTATCAGTTTGAACTTCTCGCAAAGGCGATTCTATTCTAGCTTCACACGATGAAGTTCGGCTTGGGTTTGGTCCAGAGCAAAGCTCAGTGGTGCTACCTCCTTCCCAAGTTCTGTTAGATGGGCTTTGATCGGTCCAAGACTACTGGGTGAGGCCATCGAATCTTATTTATATAATAATTAACCAAGATTACTTGTATTTAGAGACAATAATTGAAACGTTTAGTTTACATCGGTCATATTGACCAATGGTCATATAACAGTCAAAACCCAACGGTCTCATTTTAATTATACTCATGTTATCAAATGAAACATTTTTGTTGAGTATAAAAATAAAATAAAATAACACAAAAAATTAGGAAACAAGATTTATTCAAAAATTTCGGGTCGTTACACTTTTGGTCATAGAAATACCAATATAAGATTAGATTTCTATCATATAATGAATTTCAGATAAAACCCAATACATATTGAGAGACTATGGTTGTGATAAAAGGTTCATGTATGTCAAAAAAATATATAAGAATTAAAATAACCTTCATGTCAATGTGAATCAGTTCATGGAAAAGTTTTTATGTATAAATTTTATCCAGTTAGGAGGATCTACTATTTATGTATAATTTATAATGGTTGGTTATACGTAATGATGAATGCGTAATCCTAGCTATGATAATTTCATATATGGTTATAGAGGGATAATTTTATTTTCACAAAGTGAGAAGATATAATAAAGGAACATCAATGATTACATTGTAATCAATAATATTCCTTTTTGTGTGTCTGTCTGTTTAGGTGTTTGTGTTATATGTCATGTGTTTTAAATCTAAGTTTTTAAGAAAAAACATTTGACTGAATTGTTTTTATTATTAAATGAGTTTACACATATAAATAATATATTTAACATGAATTTTTTACCTATGAATATTTTATGTATTAAATTTTTATGTGTAGCTTATTTATCCTAGAAAATTTATTCTATGAAAATTTTTATCATGTAAAATATGAAGTTCAGTAATGTTTAATAATATAACTTGTTTTATTCCAGTAATAATTGAATCTACGTTATATATCTTTACTTCTGATAATTGATTTTAGAAGCATAAAAATCCTTTATAAAATTTTTATTATGTATTTAAATGATTTTACTTTAACAAATAACATACATTATATGTGAACACAGAAATATATTTTTGATAAGAATAATTGTTAAATTTATTTTATATTTATTGTTTTATAAAATATATATAAACTATATATTTTTTCAATATAAGATAAAATACATTGCTTAAATCAATTATTTAGTATACATTAGATATTTTTTATTATATATTATAATTATATTTCTTAAAGTTATATTTTATATAATATATGAATGTAAAAATGATAAATTATAATAAAAACTTCAATGTGTTTTTCTTTTGATATATATGAATATATTTGTACCAAATATGATAAATATGAATCGAAAATGGATGAATGTTAATCATATGACAATGGATTATTATAATGTGATTATATATTTTGTATGGTTTGAAACAAACCCTAGAAATAACCCTTCTAAAATCATTTTACAATGTTTATATTATTGTTATTAAAGTTGAGTTTTCCATATAGACAAGAAGGAAACTTGATATATCCTATAATAGTTGAAAGTTATAAATGTAGGACTCAACATGGGGGAGAACCGAATGTATCTAGTGATAGAGATAATGAGTATAGTTTATAGATCATATAATATGAGTAAAACAACAAATTATAATGAGGATCATATAGAGGAAATGAAAATGGTGCTTGATAATAATGATCACGATTGTCTGAAGCTATTTGAGAAGTTAAATATCTATGAAAATATTCCATTGTATGAAGGTTATACTAACTATACAATATTTTCAACCATATTGGGGCTATATAATTTGAAAATTGGAAATAGATGGTGTGAAATTCACATTTCATAACTACATTCTCTACTGAAAGATACGTTACTAGATGATAATTTCCTTATTTTTCAGACATAATATGTTAAACATATGTTTTGTTTAATGGGTATGACCTCTAAAATAATTAATGCATGTAAAAATGATAATCTTTTGTTTATCAGGGACCACGAATCACATAAGAAATTCTCCAAGCATGGTGTGTCTTGATACAAGAAATATGGATAATGTATATTGAATATTCTACAGTTCTTTATGATCCTTAAATAACTTATATGGTTATATATAAGATAGAATATTTGAATTTAATTGATGTGTTACGTATATATATATATGTGTGTGTGTGTGTGTGTGTGTGTGTGTGTGTGTGAATTCAAGACATAAAACTTCTTCACCAAGTGAATTCTCCCCAATAGAATAAAATTGATCGGGATTATCCAAAATTTATAAATGATATAAGAAATATCCATCTCTATCTATCTATAGTTGGAAAAAATCGTTTTGGTGTAAAAAATATCACTTATAGTATATGGAAAATTATATTGGTAAATTATAAATTGCTACCATGGTTATATATGAAGTGGAAGTAAATTATATTTCCTCTTCTTATATCAGGACCAAAACAACCTGATAATGATACTAGAATTTATTTGGATCCACTGATCGAGGATATGAAATTAATGTCGGATTCAAGTGTTACATTTTATGATCCTCGCATAATTGAAGATTTCACATTGAGAGCTATGTTGTTCAGGATTATAAATAACTTCCCTACTTATGATATTTTTCTAAGATATAAAAATAATGGAATTATTGGTTGTCCCATTTATAAAGAAGTTACTAACTCAGTTAGGTTGAAGCATTTCTTGAAGATAGTGTTTGTAAGCCATCATAAATTTAAACTTGGGATACATAAACACTAATCATAGATAAAAAATCAATGGGAATTCAAAATAAGGTACAACACATTAACATGTGATGAGAAGTTTGAAAATTTAAATGATATTTTCATCATTTTTTATATACCCTTTTTATAATAACATTACAAAAATGGGTTGGAAAAAGGGATCAATATTTTTTAATTACTATTATAGAATTGTTTTTATATAATATATTTTCTTGAGATCATGCATTTCGGAAAATTTTTTTTGATAGTGTTATTGTAAAATTATTAAATGTGTATATAATAACCAAATATGGAAATAAGTATAGGTTATACATGTTTATTATGGGGATAATAGAAGAGTTGGTACTAGTTAAGGCTGAAATGTGGACTTTTCTTCCACCGGGGGCTTTCATTATTTCTAATAATGTGATATTTCAGTTTTATAACTTCCTAACTAGTGTAAAGTTTATAGATATATATTATTTAAATATAGTGAATATCCTTACAATGATTTATTTTAAGATATAGTGAACAAAATTACATGACAATATTGTTTTGAAGAAATATTTAATGCATATAGTTTTTTTTATATTCTACCTAAAAATGTCTAAAAATTTAATAATGATTTTCTTCTTTTTCAAATTTATATGTTGTAATATGATTGACCCAGTGAATTTTACATCGATCAAGAAGTAAATTTCTAGTAAATTATGTGATTTAGAGAAGCTATATTTTTATAATACCTTTATATAATAACAAACTTGATAATTTAGGTGGCCAGAAAGATCTGACTATATGGTAAAATAAATTAAATATGGATATATTCTATTGAATGTTTTATTTTTTATTTTTTTGAAAGGGAATATCAAAAAAAATATGTTCCCATAAATTTTGTATTTCATAGTGATATATTGTGGTTTAATCCATTGAATTATATATTGACAAATTTTCTAACGGGGACACTATTTTTTCCAAAAAATCTCAATGTAGTGGGTACCATGTGTGTGAAGGTATTTCTAGAAGATATATTGTCACAACAACCCTTATAGTTTAGGACAAAGTTAACCATTATATTTTATATAATATTATAAAGGTTTTTTTCATATATTTATATAACTAATGTGATTATAAGGTAATTGAATATATAAATTGATGAAATATGGATATCAAATACACATAATCACCAGTTTATAAGATGTTTTCAATATCATATTTTTAATAATTTAACTAAAAATTTTGACTCAAAATTATAAATGAATTCTATAACTGTCAAGAAGACTATGTGCACAATTATTTTTGAATAATTTTTATATATTTAAAAGTTATATACTATATAATAAGGAAATTTATGAATTTAGTATGATGCAAAATAGTAGATTTTCTCTTATAGCAGAAGCAATGCATGTATCTGACACCATAAATTGAAATATAAATTATTTTAATATTTCATAATTTGGAATCACTAAAAAATAAAGGATTTTAATTATAAAATATTCCAAGTGTCTATTTTTATAAGAAAATAGTTTGAGAATGTAATTAGGAAAAAGTAAATGAATTTTGATTCATGAAATTGAATTTATATAAGGAAGGGTATAAGGATTAACTATTTATATTGGAATCATAGATAGTAAAAGTATTTCATGCATTAGATCTAAATTTTTTTCGTTTTTTATATTTGTGGCAAGAACAATTACAGAGTCAATTGAAAATCCCATTGAGGATTTCCCTTTAATTTGGATATTACAATTACTTCATGTTTATACCAATGTTGATAGTGTCTTATATGTTATAGATAACCCTAAGGAGGGTATTTCGATACAAGTTATAGGGTCCAAATATATTTAACATATGAATAAAAAAAGAAGTTCAATGAAAATTTCAAATGTCTTAGAGTATTTTTTTGTATACAATGTTTTTACACATAATATTATTTATTCACCACTTTATTTGCCTAATCAAAATTAATTGGTTAACTAGTGTGGCAGTTAATGGATTTTACAATTGTAGATTCTACCAATATTGAGTAACACACAACAATGATGTAAAAATTGAGAAAATTTTAGAAGTTTGATAACATTTTGGTGGTGACAAATATCCTAAACGTAAGAAATAATGTAAAGATGAGGAAATGAGAAAAGCTGATATGGTTGGAAAAATATAAGAGAGGTGTAGTGGAATAGTGTTATTAAAAACAATTATGATGAGATGTTGGCATAAAAAATATAATGGTGGATAGAATGCTTCAGGTTAAACTATAGAACCCAAAAAGACTATTTTCATTTGATAAATTAAGGTCAGTACTCAAATTCATGTGTCAACTGATATATATACATGGAAAAACAATGTTCCTACACTGATGGAAATTGTGTGGGAAGAAAATATGTAGAAAATATGATAGATATTATCTATTTCACTGAAAATAACCTAGTTTAAACCCAGGTAGGGCGTATTTCATGAGTACTATAGTAAAATTGTAGTAGCGTACTATAACAAGACTATAGAAGTTGCAAAACTGCAGTAGTGAAGGAACTGTAGCAGCAGTGCAACTACAGTGGTAGTGGGTACTGCAGCATGTACTCTAGTAGTGGAAGTACATAAGTAGGTATTGTAGTAGCCCCAGTTCTATAGAGTTATTATTCACCAGAGTGGACTTTTGGCCAAAAATTGGCACTCAAGCCTAGAATTAGGGCATTCAAGCCCTTGGGCCATCTGACCATGTTTATGGGACACTTGGCCTTGGGCCTATGGGCTATTTAATGGGACTCTCTCTACCAAGATATAAAGGGGTATTTTCCTAAATAATAAAAAAAGGCTTGAACCCCAACTTTAAAAAAATGAAATGTTTATTTACACTTCAATATCCCTTATAGGGTATATTTATATTAAAAACTCTAAAAGTGAATTTGTACTCATGGTTTTTGAAAGGATATTAAATAATTTTAGATACTTCTTATGAAACATCATCTTTCGGATGTTAAGGGGGAAATAAAATTACACACACTGGTAATTTACACACACACATCATAAACCATGAAACCTTGGTTTTTTTATTTATTATTGGGAGGAAGAAACATTTACTGTATTGTGTAATGGATATTAATTTATTTGATATTTTTTGTCTTAATCACATTGATATGTAAATATTAGCTTAATGAAATAAAATAGGTGTATAAATATCCAATATTCATCAAAACCACTATATTCCAACCATAAAATAAGGATGGGTATGATTTAGTTGAAAAAAATGGTATGAATTTTAAATCTATCAAAAAAAATTAATTTTATATGAAACAATTAAAGAATTATATTCCTTTTTTATATTTATATGCATGAATCAGAGTGAATTTACACTTACATCTCATGTCATGTGTTATGGAAATGGATTCATGAATATAAAAATAGGCAAGTTGATGATAAAAACACATAGAAAGTATAATAATCATCTATAATCATGACATAATACAAATTTGTTCTAATATAAAATAGTATTACATAATAATGTATACATTTTCCCTAAATTTTCAGGTCGCTTAAACATAAGAATCATTATATACTATAGCCAAAGAACAGGAACTTTTAGTTTCATTGAAATATCCAGAATAGTATTGTCATGTTAGAGGTCCATGTTTTGGATTTCGATCACAAGAAAACTTTGAGATAGAAAAGACACATTTGGATAAAAAATAGGAAATGAAATGTATGTTGGGACCCATAAATACTCTAATATAAAAACTACGTTGGAATTATGATGTGACCAACCAACTTATTTAAAGGTAATAGTGGTAATAATTAACATAATTAGTACCACAATATCAAAAACCACACACCCACTGGTTTTAAGGCAATCCATTCCCCTAAATGGCATTCCTTACCCAAGGTAATTGATTTATTCATCAAATTTTTTGATAAATTTGAATAAAATAACTACTTATAAATTTATTGTAATAAAATTCTTTGGGGATAAATTTATTTTCATTTATATCCATCTCACCCACTCGCTACCTTATTGTGGAAGGCATAGTGTACAATATCCCAGGAAATATTCTACAAAATAAATAACTTATGACATATCATGTGAAAGTAGGGATTTATATATCTACTGATTCAAGCATCAAGAAACTGATTCCCATTGATGAATATGATTTTCCTAAAGCATAATCTGTTATTGGAACATTCATAGTATGTCCATTTAATCTTATAAAGGGACACCATGATAATTATGTATGTCATTTTCAATTTTTTCATATGTAAGAAACTATTATAATTAATGAAACAATGTATGAACTAAGGTATGTTATTATATAAGGATAAATAAAAGTGGAAACATAAGGTTTATTCCAAAAAAATATAAAGGATTAACTAATAGATTTAAAATACCCACTAAGGGTATGAATAACCAAGCAATTGAACTGTTGTATTTATTAATGTTACAAGTTTATAAAGATAAGACATTCCAAAATAGAGTATAAACTAAATTAAATTTTAATAAATAAAAAATTTCGAGAAGACATTAGAGACATGATTGATCTGGATAATGGAAATTAAAATATCAATAATGGATGATTAGGACCATAAATTGTAAATGTATACAAGAGTAATATTTTTAAATTAATTTCTCCAATAATTTTTCTACTATGTTTTTTACAATTTAATAGAATTTATATTTTCAAGAGGGTAATATATGACATCGATTTAAAAGGAATACATTTTAAAGAAAAAATTGGATTTTTTAGTCCTTATATAACATCTAAAAAAATTAATAATGCATAAAGATGAAATTTTGGTAATAGCACACAATGTAGCTGAAACATTTGAATTGAAAAAAAAATACTACATGATCTTATAAATATTGTTAATGTAGGGGTCATATTCTACACTCTAATCATATAATCTAAATTTCCAACTTTCTATATTACTTATTCATTTTTTAAGATTTACTATAAGCTCATTACAATCAATTTTGATACTCCAAATATATATTGTTTTGACCCAGTGCCTGGATATCCAAAAAAATAACCACACATGAGATCCCTTATGAATTATCAATACATGAAATTAAATATATTAAAAATAAATTTGATATCATATGTTTTTTATTATTATTTAAAAATAATTTGGTTTTTATAGGGTGGTATTTATATATTTTCAAAACAAAATCTGTGAGGATTGTTCACGCGCACAAGAAATCTATGGAATTATAGAGAAAGTTAATTATTAGGTTATATATAATAATATTCCGCTAAAGAAACGCATATTAAAGAAAATAAATTATATTTTTTAATTTTTATTCATTATATTAAATAAGGTAATCACATCATTTATGGACACTATATTTTTAATTTTATAAAATATTTCTTATTCAATTCATAAACTACCATCCCTAGAAATGTATTTTTGAAGTCTATTACAATTTCATTTAAAATACTTATTATATATTTTTTATCTATATTTTCTAGAGTTATAATGGTTTTAAATATTCCACATATTAAAATGGGAAAATATATTTGTTTTAGAATGAGTTCATAGCTAACATGATGCCAGTATTTTTACATAAATCATGAGGATGTGGTTTCCTATAATGGTTCATTGAGATCATGAATATATGGATTATATAAAACATCTTTTGTTAATTTTTCAATATTATATACCATTATTTGTTTCATTTTTTTATTCTATGTGATTATAATCTTTTCATGTTACCCAAAATAATAAATTCATTACATAATTAAAAGAATAGTGTTGAGTGAAAACAAGAACACCAATAATTATAGTATCATATTGGTAATAAGTAGTTGGTTGTTTTTGTTTAGTCCGACTACCACACAAATTAACAAGATTTTTTTATGAAAATATCTTTTTTCTATCATAATTATAATAATCAATGATAATTACTACGATAAAGGGATATGTTTATTAAAAAATAAACTTAAGATTCTTGGTGTGGTGGTTAGAGTTGAAAAAGACTAATAAATTGATATTTATATTCTAATACTAACATGATTATTTATATTTTTCAAAAAATTGTGTTTTCATTTTAAAGGTGAATTTTTTGTTAAAAATGTATACCACGTAGTCAAAACCAAGAAAACACACTCATACCATCATTATTCTTCATGAAGATCATAATTTATTCATTTATGACATATAGTAATTAACTACATTTCAATATGATGCAGATTGATTACCTTTATGAATCTAAAAGCATGTTTTCAATTTTAAAGTAATATAGTTCAAAATATGTGTCACATTTTAAAAACCAATAAAATATTATTCAATTTTAATGATACTTTATTAAAATTATAGGTCATTAATTTGAGATATATAGGAATTACTCATATGTTAATTTTATACATGGTGTGCTCGATATGATTGAATATTTATGTCTTCAATTTAAAAGTGAAATTTTAGTTAAAAATTATGTTTCTCAAAGTAAAAAACTCAGAAAAATTCTCATTCTTTCAACATATATGAAAACAATACTCGAATAATTTTTTACATATAGAAGTTAACAACACATCATTAGGACATGCGGTGTGTTGGGTATAACTGAAAGTGCATGATTTTGGATTTAAAAATATTTTTTAGGTAAAAACACATGCCAAAGACTCAAAACCAAGAAAAGGTAATTTTAATATATTAATACATTGGGATATTTTTTAATTATTCCTTTATGACATATAGGATTGAATTACAATTTATTCTGACATGCATTTTATTTGGTGTGATTAAAATTTCGATTTTCCAGTGTACAATACAGTTCAAAACAAAAATCGCATACTAATAACTAGTAAAACACACATATACAATCATTAAACTTTTCTAAAATAGTAAAATATTCATTTTTTATGTGTAACAATATGTATCTCATCATTTTAATATTTTTATTGGTCATTATGAAAAAACTTGTACATTTTCCATTCAAAATTAACATTTTAAATCAAAACATATATCACAAATACTACATATGGGTCAAATACACAACAAAAACATCGTAAGATTATCCTTAAACTTTAGGAAATGTTTGATCACTTTTTATTACATGAATAAATTTATTTTCTTTCAATCCAACACCTGGTGTGGCCAGTATAATAGAAATCAGACACTATCAGTCAAAAAGAGACATTTTAGTTCAAACCCGACATCACACTCAAAAATTGACATAATATGCTCTTATTATCATGATAATTTAATAAAATTACTTATGATTAGTTTTTTATTTTTAAGAATTAACTGAATATCATACTTATATGTCGCATTTTTGGTATTACCAAAATTACATTTTTTTAGGTTAAAATTGAAATCTTAGTTGAAAGTGTAAATTTATTTTAATTTTTAAAATGTTACTATATTTGTGCATTATTTTATTATATTTTTAATTTAATTATCTATATAGTATTAATAAAATAATATTTTTTTTATTCAAAGTTCACTTTTCACTATTATGCGGTTGAACTAATCTATGGAGAAATTGATCTCATATGAGTTGGATTCTTTTTGAGTTGGTTAGAAATTATATTCTTTTATGATTAATTATACATGTAAAAAGTAATTATAATTTATTGGAATATTTAAATTTAAATTTATTTATATTAAAATGTTAAGAATGTAAATATATTGTTTATTATATGAAAATATTTGAATTTTAATAATAAAAATATTATTTTTTTACTCATTTTAGATGTTGTGGTGTGTTGTTTATATAAAAACATATTAGAGAAGTAAAAAATGGATTTTATCATTGAAAATATTAGTTCTTTTAAAAGAATTATTTTATCATCACTAAATTAAAAATGGATTAAATATACTTTCATTAGAGTTAAAATTCACAGTAATAAAAGATGGTTTTTATCAGCTACAAAGTCAATGCTAATAAAAATGGCCTTTATCTGTGCATTTTTGTCACTTAAAAAACCGCCAATCCAAAAACAGTGTTTTCATAATTATTAGTTTATAACCTCTAATGAAACCCAATTTTAACACTATTGTATTCATAATCCATAATGTTGATATAGTATTTTTGTTTGAATGACGCAATAGGACCAATACATGGAATTTATTCCAAAGAAATCCCCCCATAAATTATTTTATAAAGATTTTTATAAATGTTTTCATCCTTATTTGAAATAAATTTAATTGACTATTCCCTGAAAGTCACTTTTCCTGGTTTTTTTTCATAAAATATGATATTAAAAAAATAAAAATATAAAATATGGAATTAAAAAATATTTAGTATTTGATTGGAATTTATTTTATAAACACAATCATTTATCTTTAGTTGTTATCTTTTTCTAAAAGTTTCTTAAAAATTATTGTCCCCATGTATCAGATGAATTTATTCAATAATTTTATTCTCAAGTAATATTTAAAGATATTTTATCAATTAAAAAAATATTTTGGGTCATGAAACTAAGATTTAAATAGATTAATGGAAATAATATAAATTTTTTAATTGAAATTTGATTTATTTAAAAGAAAAAATAAAATTAAATGATGATTGAATGATAACTAGAAAAACATGAATTGATTAATGTGTATCTATTATAAATTCAATCTCATTCCATTATAGAAATAATTTATAACTATAAACTAAAATCAAATTAGGTTATTATTTAAATAAATTTTATTTTCAAAAATTTGATTATACCACAAAAACCAAAAAGGTGTAAACAAGTCTATTAATTATACCAAAAATAATAATCTTAAAATAAATTATGTTAATAAGTTAATCAAATATAAAATATAAATAACAAAAAAAATAACATAATATTTATTATCCAAACAAAAATTCTAAAATGTGAGTTTTAAAAATACTTAACTGAATCGAACATGGATTTATACTTTTTAATATAAATTATTATGTTGTCTTCACTAAAATTTTAAATAAATTCATTTAAATCAATAAAAATAAAAAATATTATAATTTATATTATGAAAAATTTTAATCAAAGGAAAACAATCATCACTTCAAGTTTAAATTAGAATTTCTGTTTTTTTTAATTTATTGATTTATGGTAAGAGTTGTTAAACAATATAAAATTTAATTAATAATATTATATTATATTATTCCATCAATTTTATCTATTTATTGATTTAAAAAATTTATAACTCTTTTACTCTATTTGGTTTCATCACTTTAGAAAGGTTTGGTAAAATATTAAAACCCAGACTAAAATATGATTAACATAAAAAAAATTAAGGGTGTAGAGTGTTTGTCTACTGGTTCTATATTTTTTCTAGGCTAAAATTCACTCTTAAACTAAATTTTTTTTTAACATTGATAATGTTTAATATTTTTTTAAAATTTTAAATAATAATTTAGTCATTGTATCAAAAAATTACCCCGTTAATAGTATTTAATATTTAAAGGGGTATTGTAAAAATATATTTGGAGAAAAAATTATTTTATATTTTTGAAAACTTTTTTACATATTTATGAGGATTTGTAATTTTTTACAGATTATATTTATGGAATTGAAATTATAATTTATATGTTTTTTAATTTAAATATCATAAATAGTTTTTATAAAATATATTGTGAATACATGTATTAAATTTTTTTAATTTAATTTAATTTTATTGATTTTTTTATTTCTATTAATTGCTTTCATTTTATAACAAGTTCATGTTATGTTAATTTCTTTGGAATAATTTTTATTAGTTTTTGGTTCATCTCTCGTAGTATGGTTCAAATTCCCAAGCTTCCTACTAATGAGTCATGTGAAACTCTTTAATCTATATCTGTTCTATAATTCTCTTCTTGAATTTTCATTTTATTATCCTATAATTATGAGTTGATATTGTATGTATATTTTTATCCATGTTTATTATATATATTATCTACAATTAATCCTTATTATTTCATATTGTCCTATTATGGGCGTCTATGTGAGTGGATCTCACTCTCCAATTATTGAAAAAAAACTCATCATCCTTCTATGTATGGCCTACTAAGAGACCCTTTCCCTTCTTGGATTCATCTTTACTAATTTCTAGGAAGTCTACATGGACACATAAATTTTATTATTGTTTTCTATCTCATAATTTTTTTCAAATTTTTTTCATACATTTACTTGGGTTTTTGATCACTCTCATTTTTAAATTGATGGTTTGATACATTTGATTCGCAGTGTCATTGATCCCCACACATCATTCCAAAATCATAGACTTAAATTTGAAGATTCATTTTTTAAGGAAATTAGAATTTTTTTATTTAACTTGACTTTATAAATTTATATTTTTAACATTATTATTACTTATAAATTTTTGGTATCTAATTTTATTAATCATTAAAAAATTGATTTTTCTATTCATGAGTGAATTTTATATCCTCAATGAAGATTTGGTAACTTCTACTAGGACTGAATAATTAATTCTCTTGAATATATTACATAATACTATTATTTCCCTTATTTATTTCTAAATAAAAAATATTCTCCATGGTAATAATTTCATAAAAGTAGCAATAAATCATGTAAAATCGTTGATTTCAATTTTATTTTATGTTTCCATGTTTTCTTTCATAAATGTTTAATATAATATTATTTAATAAATATTTTATAAATTTTTATTAACATTGATCAAATAGTATGTTCGTTTAATAAATTAACGGATAATGCTTCTGAATCCTAATTTATGAGGTTAGAATGGATATTAGATATTCTTGATTCCGATTTATATGAATTCTACTAAGTTGGAGATACATATATTTGATTGATATTTAATATCAATTTTTAGCACTTTGAATTGAAAATTATTCTACCCAACAAGGAATATAATATTATATTTTTGGATGAGGAAAAATATTACTCCCCTATCATTAGTTGTTCAAGAGTATATAATTAATTTTATTTATATATCATATTATATTCATTAAAAATAAAATAGAATTTTTATAATATTTAATATATAATTTAATATATAAAATTATTAATATGACAAAGAAAAATTATATTTTACTCAAATTCGGACACTATTACAAAATCAAATCCATTGGAGGAAGATTTTATTAAATAGTAATTTATATACTTTTAAAGTGTTTCATATAGCTACAGTATGAGAGAATATCAATTAGTATAATAAAATATTTTGATATCAAACTAATATAGAAGTTATTATATGGTATGAATGTAATGACCAGGTCAAGAATACCCAAAATCATAGCTTGATTTCCACTGACCATCAAAGAATTATTATGGACTTTCTAAATGTTACAATTCCATTGTTGCATTTAAAATAAGATTTATATTCAAAATTAAACAATAATCACCATAAAAATGGTATAAAAAATTAAAAAAATGCATATAATATCCTTGTCATTCGTGTAATCCAATAAGGATAAATATATTAACTATCACCTCTATATAAATATTAAATAAAAATATTATAAAATTTCAAAGATAAATTGGATAACAAAATAATTTTAACTAGTCATCCAAAAATATAAATCTGCTCAAAGGGAAATGACATCAAAATAATTAATAAATGATATAACCAACACACATCACAAACTCAAAACACTAAAAACCATGATACAACTAAATTTGCATTGGAGTACATATGAATTGGTTGATTATATTTATAAACTCGATAGGTATCTCCCTTAATGGATCCCAATGATACCCATTAATAAATATTTCAAGAAAGATAAGTAATATAAATTTATTATAAAATATTTTATCATTTGGAACATTTACCAATAAATTTTTTTGAAGACGATACAAATCCACACACACAATGTAAGTAAAGAAAATTAGTTTCTTCCAGTAAACATATTTAGAAACCATTTGTCATAATTTAATTCTATCGTCCAATAATATATAAATAGGGTAGATTCAAAAAAAATTGAGGGATGAAAATGGGAAAGATTTAACACCACTAAGGTTATAAATTTTTCAAAACCCTCATAAGGACAACCTACACCTTCTATGGCAGGCGTTCTCACTTGAGGAACTCTTCCTGAAATCTAATACTTAACTATTTTATTCATGCTCTTTATAAAATATTCATACTTATTCCATAGAAAATTAAACTTATCATTTCTATGTTTTTAATCTTATTTATAAATGTTGAGAAGATTCTCCCACATATCATGAGAGGTTTTTCATGATATCGCTACTATAAACATTAGGTTAGACAAAGCTCCCCTAGTGAATTAATCACCTTGGAATCAATAACCAACTCCTATTTTATCACATTTTTATATTTCTTGTAACACTATTATTTTTGAGATTCCATTTATAAAAAACATGCACGCATACATCCCCATCGATTGAAAGTAATGTTTCATTTGTTATTTCTATAAGCAAAAGTTGTTTCACTAAAAAATGGGAATTCCTTTATTGTTAAAAACCAGTGCCATAACATAAGAGAGTTAATATATTCACATAGAAATAATTGTTTTTATACAAATTATTGGTCCCAAAAAAGTTACTACACTTATAGGGGTGAATCAAGGAAGATATATTTTTAAATTCTCCATTTATTTGGACCAAAATTCTAGGAATAGGAAGATTATTCATTTTTTCCAAACCATTTTCCCGAGAAAAAGAATTCGTTAAAAAAATTTAATACCCAAATATTACCAATTAATAATAAATTCCACTCAAAAAGGTTTTATTTTACCATTTAAATCAAAATAAAACATTAATGACATCAGACATATTTATATGAACATTAAAAATTATTAAATTTTATAAAAAAACTTAATATATATTTTAAATATACATAATTTAATTTAAAATATATTATAACATCAATCACATTATAATAAAATACCTAAATGTCTCAAAAATGGTTTATGACCTTAAAAATGAACGAAAATATAATAAATCTATTTTAATTTGGATAAAACCTCCATAAAATACCAAAAATCGATTTTATAAATTTATTTCAAAAAAATACATAATATATACAGGTTCACATTAAGGAATAGGTAGAGTGAAGAACACTTACATTAATTTGTCAAATAAAAATCAATGCACAAGGTTCAAAAACATAAAACAATTATATTGAATCTAAAAAAACACAAAACCACACTTTTATAATCTATTTAAAGCATTTATGATATTTAAATATCACTCAAACCAAAGATCAATTATCAGGAGGTGATATAGTGTGTACACGCCCTCTAACTGGGCATGAAAAACTCACTTGGGGATATTTTATCCTCTATTGACAAAAGCTTCTTTAAAATCGATGATTTTTTCATATATCAGAGAAACCCCAAAAACCATATCTTTAAGAACATTTATAATTATAAATAAGGTGTAGAATAATAACTTTAATTAAGGGAAGAGGAAAATTAAGGATAAAAGTATCATAATAGATCTTATCATGGACCTTGGATCACCCTCCATGGGAGATAGAGAAGATTCTCACTCCATATAAGAGGCGGAGAGAAGAAATCATGTTATCTGCCTCTTACCCACAAAAAACCAAAGAAAATTGGATTGATCCCTTTTATGATAACTTATATAATAATAATACTAATATCATTTATTAAATTCTTAAACATAAAAATCCAATTCAGTTAACTATACCACCATCTAAATTCCATTTAAAAATGAATTTAAATTTAAAATAAAATTTCACTTATCATTAAATTATCCCAATATATCCTTTTAAAAAATTTAAATTTCTTGGAAGTGATAAAATCAATTATAATTTAAAACTAGGTGGGAAATATTTTTGGAATGGTTTGTAAATCATTTTCAATCCATGTTTTAAAAAAATTATAAAAATTTAAAATTATAAAAAATTCAAAATTTCAAATTAAAGTTAAAATATATATATATATATATAATAATACATAATAAATATATTTCTTATAATAAAAACCAAACTATAATTAATTTATCCTCAATACATTAAATATTCATGTTTTGTCAAATTGAAACTACTTGTGTTATTAGATGTCAGTGTAATCCAGAAAGAGATGGATTTTACTAGAGCTAAATTTGGGGTCGTTTGAAATTTTTGAATTGGATATATAAGAGGATTATGGTTCGGTATTTTTAGGAGTTTAAAATGAATGTTTTAATATATTAATTTTTGTGGTGAATATAAGTGATAAAATCGACTGTAATATCTAAAGATATAGAGTTTGTAATGTAACTGAAACATCCAATGAATCCTTAGTGGTTGACCACCAAGTGTTTGGTGTGATCAAAACCTATTTTAAAGCTATGAGGAACCATGTGGTTATCCTTATAAAGGCCAAAAATTAATTTAACTACCACTTTTATATTTCATTTTTTTATAGGGTTAATTTTAAACCCCCTTTGGGTTTTCTAGTCTAGAAGGCCGCATTGGATGGGGATTTCCATCCCACCAGTATTATTATTCCTCCATTATTCCTCCATTAAAATGAAGTTTTCAATAGAGTTTTGGTTCATTAATTTTGGATAATCACTGCTCTAATTCCCTCCCTTTTATACTTCACCCCATTTTTCCTTGATTTTAGTGTTAATCAATAATAGATTTAACATTTGATTTCATTTATTTATAGGGAATTAAATTTAAATTTAGGTTTATTTCACATGTGGTTCTTAAAGGATGCTTGATAAGGATGAAAACAAATCATTATTTAATATGTTGGTGATGTTATGTTTCTAAAAGAGTTTTCCATTGGTTTTTAGTGAATTTTTTAAAAATTAATTATTAATTAGGTTTCAATATTTGGTAGTTTTACTCTTAGTATTTCCAAGAGCATTCCATGATTCATTGTAAAGATACTAATCAAGGTTTCAACACCATTTAATTACATGGTGAGTTTTATTTATACTTTATGTTGAAAATTTTACTTATAAAATTATTTTGATTTTTTGTGTGAAAGGTTCTTTTAAGAATAAACAATTACTAATACATAATTTGATAAATAAATGAATTGACATATTAGATAGTTTTCCATTATCTATTGAATATTTTGTATCATGTGTTGCGTGATGGGTTTTCTACTAGTTATACTATGTTTATGTGTTATTATTATTACACTTAGAAATATTTTTTGTTATTATTAAATTTTATAAAATAAGATGTCCTTGTTTCATACTAATAGTCACCAAAGTTTCACCTAGAATTTATAAATAATTCATTTGGTGATTCCTTGGGTGAATTAGTGTCTTTTACCCATGTTTTGTATTGTATAGAGGACCGAGGTTTTGTCTGACATAGTTTTTCAAAAGTAATTGGATTGAAATTTAAAATTATATTTTAATGTAAAATTATTTTTAAATTAGATAAGAAATAAAAATGTGATTTTAAATGAATAATTTTGAAATAATTTTTCATAATTGAAAACTTTGAGATTTTCAAATAGAGTTCTCATTAGATTTTTCACAAGGGACATGGGTGTGTATAAATAGAATGTGATTAATTTTTATGTTTTTATTAAAGTTTTATTTGACTCGAATTTTAATTAATGACAAAGATTGAATGTTTTGTGAAAATATTTTTTCATATTAACCTCATGTGGGAGGCTCCTTGATTCGAAAATATGTATTCCTTTGTGTACTCTCTTGATAGATGGTTTCCTTGTAAAAATACTGATATTATTTATTTATTTTCACACAAAAATTTTGCAATACATCATCAATGATAATAAGAATATGTTTTGATAAATTTCCACGAAAAGAGAAAATTGTAATAAAGTCCCTCATCTATAACCTCATAACTCCTTATATTACTTTTGAAATAATGAATCCTTATTCAAGATGATGTGTGGAAAATAATCACCTTAAATTGACATTTTTAGGCTATTTGGCTATGAATACCCAATTTATTTCCTCATTTTAAGGATCCATGAAATTTTTATTGAATTCATAGCGGTACAGGGTTTAGATAATTCAAAATCCCCATTAGGATCTTTCCCATCAACCCTAAATAAAATCCTCGATATAATCCCTAGGGTATTGCTTCATGATTCACACACCTCCCCCATTATCATGCTTAAGATCTGTTACCCATGGATCCCCATGAGTATCCCTTATACCAAGGCCACCTAATAACTCTGGATGAAGGACTATCATGCATGATGTATCCACCACATATTCCCATGTTGAGTGATGATAATGAATTTTCCTAAATCATTTCATCCTTTTTTAGGTTTTTCAATATTTCTTATCCTTTATTCTATCAATCTATGATCAGGAATCTTCTAATATAACTTTATATGGTCATTCATCTCCTTCCATGGAAATACTTAACCATAAATCTCTTAATGAAAAGGTCTAAGAACACTCATCTCTTAAAATGGAGGTATATTTCTACACACCATATCAATTATGCTTCCATGAATTTGAGATAATCAGTGTTATCATTTATGGTCACACAACCAATATAAAGGAAATTAATGAACATGTATCCCACAATAAGTAATTCCATGATCATGCGTACAAAAACAAAAATCCATGTGTATTTTCTCTTAATTGTATAAATAACCCTATTAAAATACCTCTATAAACTCTCAACTTCCCCAAATATAATCCCTCTAGGGGGATCACTTCTTAAAACCTCTTAATGTATTTTGTGATTAAAAAACAATTTAATAAAGGAGGTTCCAAGGTTTGACGATGATCTCACCAATGTAATTCACCATCCTCTCATTCAATCCCTATGTTTGGTCATTTTTATAAACCCTTGATAATAAGGATCCTTTATCATAGAGGAAAATTTTATTTATTTTCATCCTATATCTTTTCATGGCCATTGAGAGGGAATTTTTCTTTCTGAGGACACTAATATGTTACTTCTTGAATGTAAAACCAAATTTTCTTGCACTGTTTTCCATCCCCTATGTGAATATTAAACCTTAACCTTTTGTACTTACTAATATATATGTGGTGTTCAGGAATAGGCTACCATTCCAAAGAATCCATACATACCTTCCCCATGTTCTCTAGGGAACTTGAGACCATCATAATTATAATCTATTGTAAGACCTATATATTAGTCTAACTTGTCTATATATGAGACATATAAATAATTTTCAATTTTCTTACAAGTACAAAACCAAAATATTATAAGTAATCGATCATCTATGGGAATTAGTTATATGACCTTAAACTACATAACATTTGTTTTAATGGTTTCAGGACCTTTAAAGGCATAACATTGGTCTTTTTCACATTACCCTAAAAGGCATGACATACCTTGTCACATGGCTATGAAATTGTAACCTTTAAATATGTGGGTTTTAATTTCTATTTTATAGATACATAGGAAGCCCCTTTTATGGGACCAATCAAAAAATCATCATACTTTACTACTACCTCTAAAATTTTAGATACTTTTTGGGAGAACATAAACCCTAGTTTTTCTCTTTATGCCTTCCTAGACAATTAAAAACATCTAAATAAGCTTAATTAAATATTTGAAATTTTAAACCCCAACATAGCCCTTTAAGACTTTCTGGATAGTATGAAAATCAAACATAACATTAATTCCTCTAAAGAGACCTTAAAACCCAGTGCATCCCTTTAATCCTTTCTGTATGAAACAAAACTACAGTGTGCCCATAAGTCCTCCTAGGAAACCTTAAACCATAGTGTAACTATTTAACCCTATGGAGATGGTATAGGAATTTTATGTAACCATACATATTATTGGGTGATATTAAACCCAATAATAACCCTTTACTCCATACAAAATGGAAAAAAAATACTATTTTGGATTTAAGTCATTTATTCAGACTCTAAACCTCCTTGAGACCCATTATGCCTTCCTGGATGGTATAAACCTCCTACATAAACTCGTATCACCCATACCAATGTTGTAGATGAGATTTTGAACCCATACCATTTTTCATTAATCAAATGGATCTAATATACTATGGAAAATCTAGTAAATTATTCAAATACCATCATTCCTTTTAGGATATAATTACACATTTGAGTTCCTTCCTTCAGATCATTAAACTATAGAGCTACCACACACACCCTCATGTGAAAAGTACAAGATAAATTACAACCAACCAAGGATGATTTATTTCCTTATATTTTCCCTTTATATGAAAAATAGTTAGCCACACCTTATTAATAGGTTTCTCCCAACCCCTGTGATCAAAAATGTAAAATAAACTGATATTGTTATCAGAAATGATTTTATGACCAGAAGATTAAACCTATCAAACATAACCAAACAAGATAAAAATATCCACAATGAGTTGAGTCAGCCTCCCATCATATTATCTTCAAGGATTATACTTATAAGAATAAAATAAAATATGAATTTTATGGAAATGTCCTAAACAAAAAAAAGATTAAAATGTCATCAAATACTTTACTTTTAAAAGTGGATGCCTAACTTCACAACATCTATTTATGTATTGTTATTTTTGATGCATGTGGAATCCAAAATTTCTTCTACATGTAGACACCATGTTTTTATGTCCACTAACAGTAAAGGATATAATCCAAGGGAAACCAGTTCCTTATAAATTCATCATTATCATACAATTATTTCCTCTAAAAATTCAACAACTAGTGTAATCAATGCCTCAAAATTAGAGTCCCAAAAACTATTATCTCTAATAAAACACCACCATATTTAGATGAAGAGAACCATTGTATAGGATTACATGATGGAGAGGTGATCCTAACCCATTTTATAGTACATTATAATATTATAAATATAATTATAAGAAGTCTCACTCTTCGATATAATAATAGTCATTGGTTGGTGACCATAATATCTATATCAAATAGACTTTTTAGTCTCTCCTTTGAACATGATAATTCCATATTTATTTAATGTCCTAAACTAGGGAATCTAAAAGGACCCCCATCAAAAAAATACCCACCTATCCACCGGAGAGGATGCTGATACCAAAGCCACTACTACCATGATCAAGTGAAATCCTTTTAAGTGGACGGTGAGTCGAGGATAATTTTAGCTTACTTTGGGATTAAGGACCCAAATTTCTATTTGGTGTGTGATGAAAGACACAAAAACTATTATTTTATTTTCAAATGTTGATAAGTATCATGGTGTTCTACCCCATGAACATAATACAATATATCATGGTAATGTTACCCATGTAGATACATAAAAGGACCCAAATGAATCCAATCAATAATCAATATAAATCACTCTATGAAAGGTTTCCATAGTAGGTGTTCATGGATTCTATAATTCCCCATCTTGAAAATAGAAGCCTATTAATTACATTGAACCCTATTACTAAAACAAAATCCCATGATTAATGATCTTAATACTACTATAAAAAAATATGTATGTTCTTCCTAAGTCCCCCCATATATATATTCACCTGAATATCAAATATTAAGCATCCATAGCATACTCTTTTGGTCCTAAGGAGTCTTATCCTGAGCCAACATCACTGAGAACCCATAGCCTGTAAAATTATCTAGAAAAGTTCATGGTACCTTCTTATCAAGAGATATTTATGGGTTTTGAAATTAACTATATGATATTATAAATCCTAATTTAAAAATATATCCATACAATCGCTTGATACTCTTGAGAAATGACTGTCATTCATGTCACCTCTAGAACATTTGTGTCCGGATGAAACTAATAATTACCAATAAACAATAACATTTCAATGTGATAGATTTGAAAATTATCCCTCAACGGTGTTGATAAATTGATTATGGAATATTAATAATATCTACCACATTTGAACAACCACCTGAGGCAGCTTGTAATATTGTCACCATCAATGGGACCTCACACTTAAGGTAGAACAATACCAATCAAGATTTATAGTGAGGCCATGTAACTTTTAAATACTAAATAAGGTGAGATAATTAATATAAATAAATTAACTAAATCCTTCATAAATCCATCATCATTAAAAGGGATATGAAAAATCTTAAAATGGATAGGGGTACCAAAGCTAGGTCACATCATGTATGCATTAATCCCCACCGCCATTATCTAAGTTAGAGCTACCCCAAGTAGATACTATCCATTCTATGAGTACCAAAATATATTATAAAGATGTAAATAAGTAGTGACCTCAACTACAACTATAGTTTAAGAGAAGACTTATCCTATAATACTATGGTAATGTTTATCCCAAACTCAAAAATCACATCCCACAAGGCTAGAGGAATCTTACCTCAAACTCTATCACCTATTCCATTAATTTATCTAAGAGTGGATATATTGGTTGTGGAACCACTTATAAGGATTTTAGTATTATCAAGGCTAGGTGAATACTTATAATTAGCTAAAAAATATCTCTTGGTCTCAAAGTCAAAAAACCGCATTTGAAAATTCTCATAGAATTATATGTCATAGAGAGAACTTTTCTCTATCAATGAAAATACCAAACAATGGTAGGACAAAAAATTGGAAGGTATAAAATCCTATAATCTAATAAAAACCATTCACTTCTATTTAGGATGATGATATCTTAAATGGGTATATAAAAATAGGTGAGGAACTATATCACACATACATAGATGATGAGATATTCTCATTTGAATATGCTTTGATACATATTATCATAGTTATACCCCCTAACCCTCTTGCACATGGATGGGATAAAGAGCTAGATAGGAATAACTCATTAATGGAAAAGTTTTACTGAGGTGAAATATTTAATGAGGGAGTATTCAAAAGATTTCAAATACATAAACAATCATAAGGGAATACACTAGACCAATTAATTGGAACCACTCCATAAATCATCCATAAGTAAAATAGAAATTAATTTGAGATATTTTCCACACTATTATAGTATAACATTGTGGAGTCCCATTAATTTAAGGAATACTATGATTCTTTAAGACAATATAATGAATCACTATAACAAAGTTACACTCACTAATTCAAGGGAATGTACATTGAAAAAACAATGTCAAAGTTGAAGCTCCATATATACAAACCAATCCAACCCACTAGTTGGGTACTACTAAAATATAAAGGAGAGGAGCTACCAAACAACTGTGTTTGGTGAAACATTAACCCATTCAATTAAAATCCTTGTTTCTGATGATTTCGTTGGGGTGCACCCTTCACACGTGTCTCATGCGTACTGGCATCACATTTTTTTCCTCGCACTCCCATTTCCAAAGGTGGGTATCATTCATCAATTTCAACGGTGATGAATACTCCTTTATTGAAACATGATGATGGGATTTTGATTCCTCCTTCTATGGATTCCTCCTTGGATATCTTTTCCTAGTCATGTATCCCCCATATAGTTAATTCATGTTCATAGAACTCATTCCCAGTTCCATATCTTTGTGGATGCTGGTTAATTATGATACTTTTGTGTTGAAATTCCAATGGGTCTTGACAAGGTAGCAGCCTTCAGTCAGGAGAGTAGTCACATTGGGAATTTAAAGATTGTATGGATGCTAGTGACATCGGTCATCAGTATTCTTCCTTATAGGAGGGAATTTCATGGATGCATCATGGGCACGGAACTCAATCCATAATGTGTCGATCACAAGGTATCTGAATCCAAATGTGGATATATTCCACGGATTTTACCTAGGGAATCCCATTTTTAGAATGATTTAGATGACACTATAGTCACATTTCTTGAAAGGATTTCACCTCAGGCTTCCCATGTTTATCAAGAGGTAGCAATATAAGGTAGGTAATGAGTTTAATGTCTTGTACAGACAGAATGAGACTGATCATAACTCCTTGTGGAGGTGGATCGAGGAGTTTTATCCCAAATAGGTGGCACCAATATTTACCATTGGTGGGGATTGAACCTCAAAGAGGTGTCCTACATAACCTTTTTATAATAAAGGGATCAAAATCCATGCACATTCATGTCACAGTTTGAGGTGGTATGATAGGACCAGTCCATGCATTTTAACGTCATATGGTAAGGATGATTACACCGTAGAAGGATCATCAATGACGGGTGATATGGGGATTATGCATGGAATATTCCCTTCATAATAGGATCTCTCTTGAGTGTATTTTGTGCGGTTTATGCATGATATCTGCCTGGGTGCTGTTAGGAGCAGTGATAATGCGGATGGGTCTTACATGAAAAGCATTCCACCATGGGGGCCCAAAATATATGTGGTCTCTAGGTAGGTGGAAAGATCATACCAGGATGTGGAGGCATGGGGAAAATACCTATGGATGTGGATGGATTTTTAGTAGTGTATGGAATGTTTTAAAATTATGTAATGGATGGAACATTGTTTTTGGACCTCAAATAGGCTTCCTACATATCCTAGTTAATTAGGAACAAAATACCATAGTTTGGAATGTGTTATTTGGTATTACATCTGAGGAGGATTCCCATGAGAGGGGAAATGATAGGGTATTATGTGTTGGAGTGGACCATGAGTGGATTATGAAAAATTTTTGGGAATTACACTTAGGATGATGCCCATAAAATGAATATGGTTATCAGGACTTATACTCAGGTGGTTTCCTATAGGAGTTTAGGTTGGATTTTCTGTTCATTGATAACCTATATTCCCACATGATTCACTCTTGGTTTAAGAAATGAGAGGGATCAGTATTACTATTGATTGTTTCATGAAAGATGCACCAATGAGATATGATGTAAAGATTATGCGTGAAAGCATCCCTCTAAGGGTTTCATTCCTTGTGAGTAGGACCTCATTCAATATGAGATTACATCATTCCCTATGATTCATACATAGAAAATATTATTCTTGTGTAATAGGGTGTGCAGGGACTACAAATTAAGGATGATCAGATAGGAAGGTATGTTTCTCATGCTGGGAGGAGGTGACATCCCATGATAATCCTACATGGGGAATCATGTGTTCATTTCATGTGGTAAGATTATAGTTTTACATTATATTCTGAGGATGTTGGTTTTTAGAAGTTTTATGTCTTGCAGCATAGATGTAGGGGACTCACTCATTGCCCCTTAGGATTACATTACCATAGATTATGCACCCTTGGGTGGGGTATGTGTTCAAAAATTATAGGTTCGAATGTTGTGGAGTAGTGGTAGATCACAAGGTCTATGTTAGCATGCCTATGCTGAGAAGTGAAAGGTGTCATTGTACTTATTCTGAGAAGAAAATGGTAGGTGGGAATCCCAGGTCACACTTAAAGTGGAGTGGGCCATAAGAATAGGTGGAACAGATTATATAAGAACTTTATGTGTAGCCGAACTAATCATGGATGGATGTGGAGGCTTTGGGAACTCAACCTTCTTGAAGATGTATCAGTAGAAGGTAGGAATCATGGAGAGTCCCAGGAGAGGGGATTCACAAAGCATAGGGCCTCGTATAAAGGTGCTTCATGAAGATCAATTTCTTCAAAGAGGCCAGGGGATTTGAAAAGGAGTAGGATTCAAGAAACATGGTGAACCTACCTTAGGATAAAGTCTTCTACTAGGAAAGGACTACTTTACAAAGGCTTAATGCTTCACAAAACCTCAAGTACCACTAGGGACCTTCTTCCTTTTTGAAGGGAAGATGCCTTCACAAAAGGAATCCCCAATGAAGGAGAAGGATTTCAAGAACATAAGAAAGGGGTTTAATGAGGCCCAATTACCTTGGATGATCCATTTAAGACTGGTTCATGATTCTCAGGTGGTTAACGGATTTCAAGAAATTCAGAAGCTAAAGGTTGGGGTAACTATCCTTTGAATTTTAGAATGAGGAAGGTACTTATTGGAAAGGCATCTCGTGAAGCATAGAAGAGGTTTATGAAGGAAAAAGGGACTTACAGAATGGTTTTTAATCCATAAAACTCACAGAGGCTACCATAAATTCTTCGCATGGTCATGAAGTGTAATCAAACTCATAGCTGACAGCATCGACCCTTCATGCGGTCATAGAGGTGCTTCTCGGTTAGGAGCTCCATGAACTTCAGTAAGTAATCGGGCTTCGTGGAGAAGACTTAAAGGGGTGGAATGGGATTTTTTGGCTTGGATATTTTCTAAACCAACTTATTTTTCATCAACTATTCTCTATTAATTCATTTTGATTCCAAAAAATATCCCTCGCCCCAGAATGGGAGAAAATCGGAAAAAAAGGAAGGTCAGATTCTAAGGGTGAATCGTCAAAAACTGAAAATTTCATCCCTTTATAAAATAACACTCATGATTCTCATTAGTGATGATGACTCATCATGAATTCAATCTCAAAGTCCATCAGAAACCATGGGATTCCATATATCTATAAACAGAGCAAAGGGGGATATCAAAAATAACAAAACATTTGCGTGAAGAAATTATCATTCTTTATTTTCACGAATCTCTAAATATCCATGAAAATTATCCATGAATGCTTTCTTAGTAAAGAAGACTCTTGGAAATTTGATCCTCGAATGCTTCTTAGAAAAATAGATATCAATAAATTCTCCTTTGTGAATCGTGCACTGAAATTGAGTGATCCATGAACTAGGCTTCATGAACAAGCTCTGTGAATGAACTCCTTAAATGAGAATCAAAAAATAATTAAGTCATGACCTTCAGGACTACTTAGAAAGTTTCTCAAGAATTCCTTGTGGATGCTTCTCAAAGGGAGGAAATGGAGAACAACATCATGATTGGGGAGTGTGTCTAAGGTGTCTCGGACCCAAATCAATTCTCAAACTATTATAAAAGGATCATAAATCATATCCCTTTTGAAAAAGGATCCTATTATATTGCATTAGACTGAGATACAATGTATTCATCCTAAAGGAAAGAAAATATGAATCAACCTACTAGATTAGAGGAAGACTTGGGTAGTACCAGTGGAACAGGGCTATTTCCAACCATATATGGAAGGACCATACACCCATCACAATATACTATCTCAAAACTACATCAATAACATAAATGTAATGAATATAGAAGAATAGGAATCCCTACTAAAATATAATATGATCATTAAGGAAGGATTGGAGGATCCACATAAAGGATTGAAGGATGGATGGGATGTCCAATAGGGTGGCATGGGATATATAGTTCCATGTTTATCGGCTACAAGATATCTAGCCTAAGCTGCTGAGTAGATGGTTATAAAGGACCAATACATTCCATCTACATCACGGGGAGGTTGGAATCAGCCTCAAGAACCTTCATCAGGTATCTAGAATCCTGATCTTGGGGGAGATTTATGATGAATTCATCCCTGTGGATAACGTATTGGGAGACAAGGAGCAGATTCCAGCACTGGAAGAAGTATTGCGGGATCCTGATAAGGGAAACAGTGAGAATAAGCCAAGGAAGAGGGAAATACCTTTTAATAAATGGTTTATATTCTTTTTGAATGAACCAGGGAGGAGGCCCGCTGAGGGGGAGGAAGTGGTAATGAATTTTTCGATGAGTCCATGCACATGCACCGGGGGATACCAACGATGCATGGAGGACTCCTACTAGAAAAATGTAGAGGTGATCCAATGTTAACTGTGGGGATACAACATCAAGTTAGGGAATCAACCCATAGTCAGGTTGGACGAATTCATTGCAACAATCATTTTTGATTGGATTCTCTTGGTGAGGGATGTGCATATGGGGGTGCAGCCAAGAACCTCTATATTGGGAGTGATACTAGAAATGGGGAAGAATGTCAACATAGGATTCACACTATTGGAAAAGTTGTAAAATGTACTTTATCACATTAATAAGAGGAAGACATTGCAATGTGTGTGTTTGAATTTCTACTTTGTTTATAGTTGGGTGGACGCACACATTGGGGGTATGAGAATCCGAACCCTATTTATCCTCCTACAAAAAAATTCAATCCAGAAGTTTTGAACAACATGGTATGCTTCCCAATAAATTTGGGCCTCGAATAATTTCTAGATAAGGTAGGGTTGGGGATTAGTTCACCTTTCACCAGTTTTCCCTATCGACAGGGGTGAGGACTATTGATAGAGTAGGGTCTAAGGAGTAGGAATCATGTCTCTTGGCCTCTGAGGGGCAGTACTGGTATCATTGGTAGACTTCAAGATGGATTTTGAGCTGTATCATACAAACTAATATTTAAGTAAATGCTAGTGTCTTCAGAGGAAGGATCCAAAAAATTACTCGGAGGTATATCATGAGTTCCACCCTTCGGTGATGAGAAAGTTTAAACTCATGTTCACCCATGAATATTAGAAGATTTGGAATGATATTCCACCACCCAATCCTACATAGATTCTTACCAAACACTATGAAATGAGTTGTGAAAGAGAACACCTGGGGTTCATGCTGAGGTAGTGGGAAATCCAAGCTAATGAAGTGGTGTCCCTTCCACTATGAGTCTAGAGAAGAATGATGTCTAGAGAGAATCATTGAAAAAAACTTGTCCATTGAGAAGGAACATAGACATAGTTTCATCCGTTCATGGGCCAAAAGTAGAAAATACTACTAATTGAGGAACAATGTTATGTCGATGGATCATCAAAATGATATCATCAGAAGAATGGGATCCCTCCAGGTTGTCCCCCTGGGTGCATGTTCAAGGTCTAGGGAAGTGATTACACCACCCTAACGTTCCATGTGACGTCATGTATCCTAATAACTTAGAGGCCTAGGGAATGAACAAGAATATCACCACTCCTCATGGGGTGTGTAAGTATCTCATCACTAATGGGATATTCCTCACAAGGTTGTTCAATGAGAAGGTGGGTTTATATGACCCTCATGCTAAAGTGATCCTATACATGGAGAATTTGAAAGATATAGTCTACTCCCAGGGTACCATGCATCCCTTGACTGATCAGGTGAGGACATTTTTGGTCATGTCTTCCCATCCAAATTCTCTTATGAGCCATGTGGCTATGCTCAAGGGTGAAAAATCAGACGAATGTTTGGGGGGATACTTACTGAATCTCAGATGGAGACTGGTGTCTCTCCTCTAACTAGGTAAACTCACTGATATTTTTTATTTTTTTTAATATCACTCGATCTTCAATATCATTTCTTAATTCGTTATTGATTTACATAGGAATTGTCAAGGACAGAATAAGGGGTTGTCTATGACATACCCCAAGAGGAAGGAAAGGTAACCTCAACCCATGAAGAGGAAAGTGTAGGAACTATTCCTAATGTTGTGTTCATGGATGATCAATCACCAATTCCTTCTATTGAGGTAGCAGCTGTGGTGACTGAGGTGATGATGGAGGAAGATACCCTCTTAGTAGATATAGATGGGGTGGATATGGAGGTCGGGCCAACCATAGATGGGAAACTTTAGAGAATTGATGAGACCACTCCCTTGGGGAAGGGGTCGAGGAAAGGTATATAACAATACCGAATGAAGAAGTTGTGAAAGTTGAGAAAAGAAAATATGTTTCACCAAAAGCGGACACTAGAGATGGAGTTTCTTTAGGAGGAGTTGGGAGAGCCTGCCTCAATGGCTAAAGTGATTAGAAGAAATGGATACTAAAGCTGAAACTATAATGGGGAAAGATTCAATGGCTAAAGTGATTGTTGAGGATACATTGGGAGAGCCTGCCTCAAATTTTCCACCACCAGAAAATGAAGGGGTCGAAGGTGAGGTCATTCCATTAGAGAGTATCCAAATGATCTAGGATGACATCATCCACCACTTTGATGTCTCAATGTGTAGTGGAAAATTTTATCATAGGTGGAGAGGTTGATGAGGAAATATTCCCTGAGATGGTCATCTATCCACTCATGTTGGAAGTTCTACAGTTGGAGGACCGAGAAAAAATATATTGTTGATCCTTCCTACTCAAGAGCTAGTTTCACCAAAATATTTTTAATATTCTAGTCCAGAAGTCACTGACGATAACTGAGTCATGCACAACAAGGTCTGGAGGAATGTATACAACATAATCAATCACATCTATATATCTGAGTTTTCGAAATGAGTGGGATATCACTACCATTGGTTGGTCAGTCTAGGGATTAGTGGGATGGATTCCAACACTTTTCATGCGGTGGATCGAGATTTCCTCATCAAGTGAGTGCATGTGGAAGGGTATGAGATCAACCTATATTGGAGGAAAAACGAGGATAAGGGCTCTGAGGTTCTTCAAAAGGTTGATAAAGACATCTCCCACCTAGATGGGATGGTTCAGGAGCTGGTGGTGGCAACTACTACTCATAATTTTATTACTAGTAGTATGAGGGATCAAATGGAAGCACCCACGGCCAAGGAAGATGAGATTGAAAATTCAGAAATTGAATTCCGAATGGATAAGGACTAATATTATATCAAATATAATGATGTTTGATGTAAATTTGATGAGGATAAGGATGATGTTACAATGCGGCAGCAGGCCTTCGAGATCACTCATCAGAAAATACATGAGTATAAGAGCTCAATCGATGAGGTAGGTCCATAGAGGCACATTTTATCAAGGGAGAGGTGAAATATGAGCATGAGACTATGAAATCTATCATCTCATTTTCAGGATCAATCAAAATTCCTTGATTTATTTCCTTATATCAATCATAGTTCTAAGAAAACTAAAAATAAATCCCTAAGCTCATGTGGGTCATGACCAGTGTGAGAAACAAGTGATGACCATGTGATTTCTATTTTAATGAGAGTGTTGGAAATCATTGAACCATCAATATTTTTATCATTAACCGAGCACCAAGAGTTCCTGGGCTGAGAGAGGTTGAGTATGGAGAACAGGGCTCATAGAATATTAGACCTCCTTTTCCAATGTGTGCTAATACATGAACAGGCTAATGTTAGGGGTGTTGAATTCAATACAAAAAATAGCGAATGGGAAGTGTGAATTACAATGAACAAAATTTGGAACATGAGAATAATATAATGGTGGTTTGGGATAACTATTGACCATGTGGGAAACACAATATTTGTATAGTTATCCTAGGATGGATACAAACAAACGGGGGTTGATTACTGACCATGTTTGAAACACAGAACTTATCTCAGAATGTTGTATGATGTCTTTCAGGATATTATCACAACACAGTAGGTGGGCCAAAATGGCTTGCAACCAAACCATTAAGGGGTCCCTTCAGACATGTAAGAGGATAAAGATCTACACAAGGGAAATGTGAAGCATGGAAATGGGGTGATGGAATGTTGAAATAGATTCCAACACTCTCATAATTATTCCATTGTGGCCTAGATCACGTTAGTGTAAGCATATTGGTATGAACATTGATCAAACCCATCCTTCAGGGGAACACTATCTCATATATCGAGGGAGGGCTGAAGGAAAATGAGTGACATGGTATTTGACTAACACTGAAGAAAAGGGTCTCAGGAAAGATTCCCTATAGTTTTCCTTCATGGAAATAAAAGAAAATAGATACACATTTCTATATTGTATGGTGAGGACGTTGGACAGACATTTTAACATCATACAGTAAGGATGGAGAATCTTACTGTTTATCTTAATGTAATTAAGACACTTCTCACAGTTTAACATCATTTGACTAGGACGTTGTACACAGTTTAAGGTCATACTACCCAGACCCTGGCCAAAAATTCAAAGTTGTGTTGCATGGACAACGATAATTCGTTTTCCAAGTGTATTTTTAAGGCATGGAGTAAATAAACCTGACATGAATGAGATGGAAGAGATGTTCATACCACTCAAGCATTACGAAATAGATAGACACCAATAAGAATGAGGACCAAGGAGGTATTTCTCAAATAGTTTAATTTTATGTTACAAGTATCACAGTCTTTTAGTTTAAGGTCATAGAGTTTGGAGCTAGAGTCCCTTGTGTGGTTGGATCACATCGATACAAACCATACTAGAATTCCTAAGACCACATGATTCATAATAGGTTTGGGAAATAATTAATTCTACGGGGGTCAACCTGGCATGTGGAATCACACATTATAGTTGAAACCAAGGGTTTTTAATTCCACTATGATACAGGGGAGTGGAGATGAGGTAAGTCAAGGCCTTAAAGATTTGCATCAATGGGTGATTGGTGAGTATATATTGACTATTAACTGTGTTCAAAACATAGGTAACATAACTACACCATCCAATAATGGGATGAAAAAATCCAATACTGACTATTGACCAAGTTTGAAACATAAGATACGCTATTTTCTTCATAGATACATTAGGACATTAGTACAGCATGGGAAGTGATCCCAAATAGAATGATACCATCACCATTAGGGGGTCCATATAGATATGTAAGTTGATGGAAATCCCAAATGAGAAGGAATTGACGTGTGGAATAGAGCATATCATAAATTGGGGTTCAAATCCAGGTTTTGAAAATAATTAAAAGTCATATTTCATATACCCAAGGGTCGAATGTTCAACAGAATTGTGGATAGAAACAAATACAATGTGTCCAGGCATTGCTACGTACCCCATAAGGATGGAAAAAATACATACATAGTTATATAATGAAGTGTGGTGAGGGACCAACACCGGTGGTAGAAATACTCTCTGTAGAGGGAACTAGATCATCCCATGATTATGGTGAGTCATCCTGAATTTTTTCATGGTAGGATCATAGTTTAATATTGTGCATTCAGGATGTTAATTCTAAGTTTAAAGTCATAGAGTTTGTAAGATATAGATATTGGTTTTATGTCATAGAGTTTGGATTGTGAGGTTCTTAGTTTAAGGTTATAGAGTTCATACAATGGGGTTCCTAGTTTAAGGTTATGGAGTTTGGACCGTGGATTACCCGAATGAATATATTTATCATGGTGGATTGACAGTCCTAACGTGAATGAGGGCCATGAAATCCCTAGTGATTCACCACACATTTCTAAGGATACCTTGATATGGGCCCTATAAACACCTATATGGAATGGAAATAAGAAATAACTGATGTGAATAAGGACCAAGGAGGACCATCATGCCATGAATGGGGCCTGAGGGTGAAGAGAGGGTCGATGAATTCATGGATGGGTCCGGAGATGAGAATTTTCGGTGTATCTATATATCCTGTAAAGGAAAGAATCAATTCATACATAGTTCTTGATGAAAATATACCAGCGTAGTTTTGGTCTAACCCACATATAGGGAGGGTAAAACTTTTTTAAGGGTTTCCAGACCAAGATTGTAACGACCCAATGTTTTTCAATGGAAATTCCCTTCTTATATTTATGTCATAAAATAACATGAAAACACAAAATAATAAAATACTAAGTGATAAGTGACCTTTAAACATAATTTTGTCACTCCTATGTTTGGAATTTTGAAAATCCGATATACACGGTTGTGTTCAAGATGATTTTTGGAGTCTAATGAAACAAAAAATAATTTTTGGTGAACAGTGACCTACCCTTATGAATAGTAACATACCCTTATGAATAGTAATATGACCCTTATGATTATTAAATCATCAAACATAATAGTAACATTACCTATGAATAATTAAATAAAATTTAGACATCTTAGAAAGTGACAATTTTTCCTTAGTAAATGTTTTGGTATTTTGTAAGTCATAAATAATTAATTATAATTAATTAATTAATTTAAAATAATATTTATTTCCCTGAAATGTATTCATAATTTATTTAATCAATTTCTTATAGTTTTTATATAATTTTATAAGACCCTACGTAATTTTTGAAAGCACTATAAAATCAGTTTTAATCCTAAAAACTGTTTTTTTAAGTAAATAATGATTTTAATTAAATATTAAATTAATAATATTTAGAAAATTATTTTTGAAAAATGGACTTCATTTTTTGATTATAAACATCAAAAAAAAATTGTTGGGGTAAATTTTTAGCATTTTTCTGAGATACTTGAATATTTTATGAATAGTAGAATCCGATAATTTACAATAAATACTAAATAATGGATTAATTGAGTAATCGATGATGCTCTGCTGATGTAAGCCCACATTGTTCGGGATTACATTATAAAATTACTGTTATTGGTCATTCAGGACTCACTATTCCTTGTATTTGGGTAAATTAATAAACTAATGAATTTTATATTAAGGAAACCCCTATCCCCTCCACTATAAAAGCCACCCTTTACACCCTTATTTCCTCACACCTCTCAAGCTCCAATCCTTCTCTAAACTATGGCCAAACACCTTCCCTAGCCCCTCCCCCACTTCCAAGAGCTTCTGATCTCAAAAGACCAAGCATAGGCCCATAAGGAGGTTCTCGAGTGGAGGATTCTATAGGTAATTTACCTCCCTCTTCTCCTTTAATTTCCTTTCAAGTTCAAGTTCATTTCTTGATCTCTCCCCACCTATATTCATAAAAATTGTATTTTAACTCATTTATTATAAATATACTGTAATTTTATGATTCTAATGGGATATTATATCATCCAACCCCTTTCCATCTTCCTTTTATTAAAGAGAATGTTGTTCGTGAGGTGTTAATTTATCACCTTCAAGAACGACATGCTTTCTTCTTCCATATCTACCTTTAGATCTGGTCATGAAACCATTTTTATGGTTGAACCAGAATATTTTATATGTATTATGTTCTATTTAAAGTTCTGTAAATAACCTATGGTCATATTACTAAGTGATAAGTTAAAACAAGTTCGTTGTGATCCAAAAACCGCCCAAAATGACCCAAATAACCATCATTTAATTATTATCTAATGATTCATCCACATGGATCTAATATAATTAATTATAAAATCATTAAAGATCTCGTAATCTCATTAATAACATGTAATATCATTTCTGTATGTTTACTCATGTTCTACCCAAACTTCAATTTAAGAATACAAGTGAACCACCCAAGAAAAATCATAAAAATGAACATCCCCGAACAATGTTTTTAAACTCTATAAGTCATCCAAAGGAACATAATATGACATAATGAAACCAGACTAAACCCTATTAATGTAAAAATGTTTCTGGATTTATAATTAAATATTATAATGTCATTATACCGGACAATAAAGAGAAGGAATCATTCGAGTACAAGGTAAGGGGAAATCTCGAAAACAATTTTCTTCCTTCAGGTTCTCCCTCTTTCACTCCATTTTTGATATTATTACTCCTTATGGATCATTTGGTCATCATTTTCTTTACTTTTATAGGATATACATGTTTTACACTAGTTTTTATGTCAAACCAAATGTTTTCCAAAAGAACTCATCTTTTAAGAACACCCCTTTTACTTCTCACCCAAAGTGAACGGTTCTTGTAACATGTATGTTATTCTCTCTTTATTTTGGGAACCCAAATATTATGAATTTTTTATTATGAGATGAAACCCATTGAATTACATGGGTTATTTTATGTACATTTATTATTTTTGTACTATGTGGCAAGAATGATGATGATAATGTTAAGATGTGACGGGTGCGCCCGGAATTATATAGCGTAATATGAATGTTTAAGTGTAACTAGTGCGCCCGGAATTATACAGCGCTCCAATGAATTGGGTAAAGTGATTAATCTCATGAGTAAATGTGAAATTATGTGTGAAAAAGATTCTAGCTTGGTTCAAAAGTATGTGTGGTAGTTAACCACTCAGTTTTGGATCTCTATTAGGGCATCATTTTGAACAATTTCATAATACTTACCCATGATAAGGGTGTTTATTTTAATATAGAATGTATGCCAAGTGTACAACCCATTTACATACCCCCTTATAATATAGTTCTAACTAATTTAAATGAGATCAATGTACATATTTAGGACTTGGAATAGATGGAATTTATTCGGATGAGTATACCATTATGTGGTGCACCTGTTAAGTTTTCTAAGAAGGTGGATAATAGTCTTCAACTCTATGTGCATCACCCGAAGCTAAATTAGGTGATATTAAAGAATAGATATCCCTTATCTAGGATTTATGACCTATTCAATTAGTTAAAGTGATCTCAATTATTCTCTAATTGATCTCTAATTTGGCTATCACCATTTGCGGGTTGGAGAGGTGGACATCATAAAGACGGTATTAAAGATAATGTATCGGATAAATGAGTACTTGGTAATATTTTTTTAAACTATTTAATGTGTCAATAGTGTTCATAGTTATCATGAATAAGATATCCCCCCCCCCCCATATATTGACACGTTCATTGTGGTTCTCATTGAATACATCCTCATATAATCACCAAACCCAGAGCAGTATGACTTACATCTTGAGATACTCCTGAGTACACTTCAAGCACATCATATTTATTCCATGAGGCTGAAGTGTAACTTTTAGATTCATGAGGAAACCTTCATGTTGAATACGGTGTCTAATATATTTATATATATGCACCTAGAGTAATTTGAGGAATTTATTTCCTGGAAACATCCCTAGAACATGTTCATGATCTATAGATTTTTGGGTTTAACTGGATACTATCAAATTTTTATCTCGGAATTATCCCATTTATCATCATCCATGACTACTCTAATAAATATGGGAACGGGTTTTTAATGGTCATACCAATGTGGAGAATAATTTGTTTAGCTGAATTGGAGGTTGAATATAACTCTAAGGTTGATTCCTCTAGAGTTGGAGGTTGGTAATGCTATCAATAGGGATGAATCGGGCATTATTTTTGGAGGAGTATTAATGTAGAGGGGTTGGGAAGTATCTTATAGGTCATATTATTTTCTATATAATGATAATAATTTCCTACCCATGACTTAGAGTTGGTAGTCATGGTCCATGTTTGAGGTGTTTGAGACACTATCTCTTTGGTGAGTGGTTTCTTATCTATAAGTACCATAAGAACCTTCACCATATATTCACTTTTCAGGACCTAAAAAGGAGAAAAATACACTGGGTGTAGTATTTACATATGATTGACTTTGGAATGGCCAAGTAATGAGGTAATGGTAACATTATTTCAAATGTTCTTAGCTCTAATATGTACGTAGCTCAGGAGCTTAGTGAATGGAATTTGGAGGAAAAGTGGCCTTGAAGATATTATTGGCTAATTGGGGGATGGATTATTTCGAGAGGTACTCCATTGGTGGTCACATCTTATTAAGAAGACCAAGTAAAGGTTATAAAAGTGATTGACCCATCCTTCCCTATGATGGGGGAATAGTTAGCAGGAGGTGATCCAATACCCAGAAGGTTATTGGATGATGATGATATAATTATTATACATGGAAGAGTTGTATTCACTAATTCAATTAGATAATATATGATAAGAGACTTCCATACATCTAAATGGGAAATTAATCCGGGAGAAAAAAAGATATACCATGACATTAGGTGGTAGTTCTAGTGGCTAGGGATTAAGAGGGACATTTTTGGATTTTTTTCACAATGGAATACCTTCTAGAGGAAAAGGGTTGAGCACTAGTGTCTTGCTGGATTTCTCCAACCACTTCCAATGCCCATGTAAAAGTGGGAGGATATCAAGGTTGATTTTTTATAGGGTTACCCATGCCCTCAGGAACCACGAAACTGTTTGGGTATTTTATTATCAAATAATGAAAGTTTCACTTTTTAAAAAATAAATGAGACTCACTTAGTAGATGATCTTGGAAAGATATATGTCTGTAAGATGGTATTATTTCATTTATTTCCCATAATAATTATATATAAAATAGATTTATGTTTTACGTCTTAGTTTTAGAAGTACATTAAATATACCTTAGGGTCTCATATAATATTGAGAACAGTGTACAATCCTCAAACAGATGGATAGTGGGAGTGAACAATTCATATATTGGAGGAAATGCCCCAAGATTTCATTCTATAATTCAATAGAAAATGGGTTGATCACCTATAATTAGTTGATTTTCAATAAAATATCATTTACCGGGATTCTATTAATATGGAAACTTATGAGTTTATTTATGGTAGGCCTTTTAGTTCATCGCTTTTTTGGCATGAGGCTAGGGAGCTAGTGGTTATGGGGCCTAGTATAGTACAGAAGACCTCTGAGAGAGTGCAGCTAATTTAGAATCGGTTGATCATAGATTAGAGTAAGTAGAATACTTATTCAAAATATGGGAAGAGACCTTCATTTTTTTATATAAGTGACCAGGTTTTTTAGAGAGTGATTCCTTGGTTAGAACACTAGAGTTTGAGAAAGAAATGGAAGCTAGCATCATTCTAGGTTGTGAACCCTTTGAGATAATCGAGTGGTTGGGATAGTGGCTCACCTTCTATATATTCCTTTCTCTATCGATATGATGAAGTGATAAAGACATACATCAATAATACATTGCTTTCATGGTTAAATTACTACATTCCAAAAATATTTGTACGAACAAAGGATGGACTGATTTAATGACTCGAAGACTAGAACTATAAATATGTTATATTACAACACTTATGAACATTTCTGCAAAACCATTCTCCTCTAATCACCCTTATAGAAATATCATATGATATAATCATCTTCACAACCAAGGAATGGAAATATAATAAGGGGTGAGCTATAATCACCAATAAATGAAATATATAAACTATTCATAATGTTTAGATCCTAAATATGAGGGAAAACATGAGTAAGGGGTAATATCAAATAAAATTATCAAGAGACTTTTAGGTCAAATAGGTTGATGGAAAATGTCTATAGGAGGGTGAATAGACTAGATATAAAAAATTATTAAAATTTATTAATTATCTAAATTATTTATGAAAGTTAGTTAATAAATTTAATTAGTAGGGGAATAAAATAAAAAAACACATTGATGTTTTTTATAGTAGTTCATTATAAGGTGTACCTAGTCTACTCTTATACTAATCAAATCAGTGTGAGATATGTTATTTTCTAATTATATTTTTTAAGGGTAATAATACCCCAATTATAGAATCCTTTTCTATAAATTTGAGGGATAACCACATTGACACTGACTTTTGTATGGGGAGTCAAAACACAATTATAACACTGAATTTAGACAATGGGATTCACAACCTGACTGGTACTGAATTTGTAATTTTAGAGTCACATCCTAATTGTAGAGAATTGTTTTGTCTGTAAAATTACAAGTATAAAGTGAAGGAATTTGAGAGACAGTAAGAATTATAACAAACACAAGAAACCAGGATGAAGAATATAGCTAAAGAAAGCACAAGTACCAATTCTCAAGAAAATTATCAAGATGTATCATTAAGGTAGTATTAGTTATATTATTTTTGTTAATTCCTTGAGAGATCTTCTAGTAGAAGTGATAAATGTTCATCATAAGAATAATTTACAGCACTTTATGGTATCAACACCACCACACTATGCACATGTTATTACTTAAATATATTAAATATATCAACGAATATGTATCATATCAAAAATATTTCTCTTGTGCTCACCTGTACAAAAGTAAATCCTAATACCCATTTAAAATAAATAAAATTAACCCAGTCGAACAGTCATTAAATAATTTAAAATTCAAACAGAATAATACTATTTTTTAGAGAGAGGGGGAGAGAAGAAAACTAATGTCACATAAATATCACTCATCTCATGAATTAAAGTTAAAACAATAAATATTTATTCAAAAAAATTTAAAATAACCAATTAAAAAATTAAAATGGTCTCTATAAAAATAGGTTAATGATAAATCATTTGAAAATAACATGTTTTAATTTGAAAAACAAAATTAAAAAAACCTACCTTTAAAATTAGAAGTAAACATGTGAAGAATATGAAAAAATAATAACACTATTAAATATATTAAAAAAACTGAATGAGTTTAATATCATATAATATTAATTTTTAAATAGTAAAATTGAAGAAAAAAACCTAAAATAAAAAATAATTAAGTTGCACGCTGTAATTTTCATGCATGAAAATAGAAAAAAAATTAATATTTCTAAAAAATGTATAAAACAATGAGAATCACCTTGAAAAATCTCTATGTAACTGATATGAATTTATAAAGTCATTACAATGAATTAAATATTTGAAATGAAGAAGCAGTAAATTGACATATGAAACATATTGAAGAACCTAGTACAATTCTTGTAGGATTTCCATATAGCCAAATTCACATAGGTGAATTTCACGTAAGAGCTTTTTTCTAATTAATAGAAATGACCAAGTATAAAAATTTATGTAATAGATTCATGTAAGTGATTCATGTAAGGGATTCACGCAAGTGAATTCATGTAAGGGATTCACGCAAGTGAATTCATAATATAGGTTATTCACTATGTAAGGTAATCATGTAAGAAAATTCATCACATAAGATATTTTATCATGTGTCCTTATTTCTCACGTAGGCGGTTCACATAAGGGAGTTCCAAAAAATTGAAAACATTTTAACTTTTCATTTTTCAAATAGAAAAAATACCTTGTTAAAGTCAGAATCAAATTTTGGTCATTTTAAATTATATTTATAAAATTTCATGATCGTTATAAATAATCAAGAATAACCTTAATCAAATTTCTATAACTTAATATTTCATGAAAAAGTAGTATCAAAATAGATTTAAAAAACTATAGAAAAAAACTAAAAATATTTAGTAACTAATAGGCCAGTTTCAGACAAGATAGAGATTCATTTAGCAGTTAATGTATTCTAAGGAAATATAGATAATATTATTTTTTTTAAAACTAATAACTCAATTTGGAGTGATTTGGATCAATATATGATCGAAATACATAGGGTAACTAATTCTAGAAAATTGGCCACATGGTTCACAAATCGACTAAGTAGTTCAAAAATTGGCTACATGAATTATGAATTGCCTATGTGTTGAATAGTATATTTATAGTATGAGAATACTAAAAAACATGAATAAATTATAATTTCAAGGTCACAAGTGACTTATTTATCCTAGGAAATCAGAATAAAACATGCAGAATATAAGACCCTGAAAGTTCTAAAAGAATAACATTTTATTTGATAGCGTGTAAGACATGTAACACCAAGTGTTGAAAGGAATATAACATCTTGAGAATTTATGATAAATTTACTATTTAAAATAACATAAATCTATTTTATAGATTTTAATTCAAGAAATACTAAGTTATATTTCATTTCACACAATAATGAGCTTCTTCGGTAGCTTGCGTTACATGCAAGATCGAGTTTTACTGAATACTATTAATATTGTAATTTAAAATGAAAATTATCAGCTATAAGTTAAATTTTTAGTTATGAATAGTATTTAATAACTTATGAAAATGTATGTATGAATTCATTCATTACAAATTAATTAGAAATGAATATAAAAACCAATTAAATATAAAGGAAAAGTTTTAAGCAGCAAAGGCGTTTTAACTTAATAAATTAAATTAATTACTATTATTGGATGATCTTAAAGAAATTTATATATTATATATATAATAAATATTTTTTACATTCATACAATAGATTTTATTGAAATAATATAAGAAAAAATATAATTTTACACATAAAGATATGTATTAGTTTAAAGGCATTTTCGCCACCTTTTAAATATGCACTTTTTTTAAAACTAAATTTTGACCCTTATAAATTTTATTTGAAAAAATAGACATCATTTTTGAATGAGTAATTTCAAAACTATATTAGTGTAATTTTTTTATTTTTCTTACAAGATTCATTTTTTGATGAATTTTGAAAAATACTGAATTTTATTTAAAACTTGACTTTTCATCTAAATAATTTATAATGTTAAATTATATTTTTAGTTGGTTTTAAAGTTAACTTAGTTAAATTATAAATATATATATCTTATAATGAAAAAATTGACCCCTAAATAGTAAAAACATTGTTGGCATGGTTAGGTTTAAAGCAATATTTATTTACATTACATGTGCTTCTATTAAAAATAATTCCCAACACACATAGGATTTTTATTTAATGAATAATAAAAAATATTTAGATTAATTTGATATAAATTTTAAAATAACTATAACTTTAATATAGTCTTAATGGATAAATTACCTAGGTTAAATAACTAGTTACCTTAGTGAAAAACCAAAATGTTAAAATAAGGAAACTTAGAACTTAAGTAATAACATTATAAAAATGAATTTTTTGTGGTTTTTGGTGGTTTTTCTTGACCAAATAATCCCTAACCAACATTTGAATTCAATTTTCTATCCACATGAGTAAATGGATACCTACCAATAGTGAATACCTTTTAGTATTTACAAGAATGTCACTCCTCTTCAACTACAAAAGGGAACTCACTATCCCCCCTTCGTCACACCTCTAAAGCCATTTGGATCATCAAATACCTACCCAAATCACACACCCAAAAACCTCCACTAATACTAACATCCTTAGTCTTGTAATAAATCCAACATAGGATGGATTTAGTGAAAACCTAATGAGGGTACCCGAAGAAGAGGTAATGTTTTTCTAAAAGCATTTTTATTTTATTTCCTTCACCACCACATTTAATTATTTTAATTTCATGATTATATAATAACATCATTATATTAAATAAAATTTGATATTTTTATATTAAGGGTACAAACTAAAACTTCACACGCATCCATAAAATGGGTTACAAAATCATCATTTTTGTGTACTGTGAACTATCACCTCGTGAACTGATGCCGTTCGTTTTTTCCATCGCCACATATCAATGTTGAGAATAATGATATAAATATTGTATATATATTATATATATTGTATTTATGATGTATTTATGATTATTTAATTATTATATAACATATAACTTCATGCTTTCAATTTTGTGTTAATAAGATAATGTCGTTCGTATGTATGGCGGACTATCACCTTGTGAAGTGATGTGATTCATTCACACCATACATGGAATGTATTAAAAATGAGTTTAATAAACATATGAAATAAATATGAAATAAATATGATGTTGTAATGATAATATAAAAATATATCATTTATTTTTCTTTCTTTCAATACAACAATAAAAGGGAGAAAGTAGTCATGCATAAGTAAGGCCTACCATCTCCATGAACGGTGCATTTAATTTCCTATCACTAAATTTTATGGACTCCTATAAATAAATATGTACAAAATATATATGATATTTAAATAATGTTTTATATTCTGGAAATTATTAAATTATGATATAATTAATAGGTACAAAAAAATAACAAGTGCAAACATACTCGAAAAAAACAAGGGAATTAACACCAGAAACCATTAAAATACTGAAATATTATTAACGAATGGGGAAAAAGATGTTATAAAACAATAATATATGATATCTCAAATATTAATATGGTTGTTTAGTAATTTAATTAAATGTTCAGAACCATTATATATGAGGTCAAAGCAAGTATAACCAAAAGGAATGTTCAAGGAAAGGGATTTCATCACAATATACATTCCATTGACAATTATTTGATTTTATCCACCAATACAATTCTATGTGGTGTATATACTTTCCCTATGACATGTAATGTCATGATTCATTCAAAAGACATGATATTTTTAGTTTTAATTTGAAATTATCTCATCTAAGTAGATTTAAATTGAAAATTACCACTTGTTAAAAGTTATCTTACAATCTCACTTCCTTTTGTGATTGTCAACTTTCTCTTAAAACAATCACCTTCTTGTAATAATTTTTCATTGGATAATAAATTTATTTTAAATATACATATTATTTTATGATGTATATGATTATTTTTGAAACTATATACCACTTTTTCTTATGTTGTTTACTTGTAAAGTTATTTGATTTATTTGGGAAATATTGATAAATCTATATCCTTTACTCAGTTCAGATATTTAATAAGGAATTTTGATTATAAATTAGATTAATGATTTGATATATGAGGAATGATTTGGAAAGGTATGACATGGGTTAGGAACCATTTAATGTAAAACCCTCAATTCATATGTAGTCTCATGAGACGATACCATTTGGACAAACCACACACTTTTATAACTTGTATGTTTAAAACTATATTGAGGATATACCATGACATTATAGATAAAGTTGTCCAAATTGAATTATTTTTTACCCAGTACATTTTAAACTTTCTTGAGTATATATCTTGATGGTAAAGTTAACATGTTCCTAAGAAACAAACTATCTAATAATTAATCATTACCATTATACATATTTCAGTTATTATTAACCATGATATTTTGGTTATGATGTTATCTATTGATACATTTAATTCTCATTTATTGATCAAATGGAATGTGTTTTAAGTTATTTACCTTGTCATATTGATTATGCTTATTGATTCATAATATCTTATATTTTACTTAACCCTTATGAGTATTTGATATCACCCTTATTTTTTTCCTTTTCCTAGAATTCCATGAAGCTTGTTATAATTTATATGAAGGGATACTCTAGATGGAATGAATTTATCCTCGAAATAAAAAAAATTATTGTAATTTTGGTATTCAAAATGTAATGTATAACTCATGTATGTATCTATTTTACCAAGGATACTAAAATATTATGTACTTCAGGATGTTTTTCCTTGTATCTAATAATAATATAATGGTAGAAGTGCAACACCCCAAGGTTTCATAGTAAGTTATTTTCTTTAAAATAATTCAATAGTTTGTGCTACACGCAACACCGAGTTTGAGCGCACCACGACTTACCAAACTAGCCATTCAAAAAGCTATTATGAATAGTATTAACTAAATTTTGAATTTTATATACTTCATATAATATTTGAATCCATATTATGTTCTTCTTATACATAATATAAGAACAAATTCATTTTTTTAGATAAAAGAAGTATTTTTCAAAAAATGCAATTTTACCATCATTTAATGGAAAACCCTTTTTAAAAACAATATTTGACACTTTTATATATTCAATTTAATGAAATTAAATCCTTCTTTATAATATGGACAAAAAATTATATTGGATAATTTTTTTTTACTTTTCTGATAACATTCATATTTTGATGAATAGTGAAAAATAATAAATCTTAATTGAAAAAAACTTTTTTAATCGAAATAATTTATAGTATTAAATTATACATTTGAATGTTTTGGAATTATAATCAGATTATATTTTTATCATTTAATAAAATTTAGGTCATTATAAGTAATTTCACATTTAAATTTGACATAAACACTTGTCAATCATTTGATAGTTTTTACTTCTTAAGAACCCGCTTTTTTGTTTTGACAATGGAAATTAATATTAAATTAATTAATATTACTTATATGTTTTTAATTTGGTAAAATTGAATTTATTTTTGAATTTGGAATATCAAAATTATCTTAGGGTGAATTTTCGGTATTTCTCTGAAAACTTACAATTTTTTATGAATAGTGAAAAGCACTGCATTATTGTTTAAAAACTAACTTTTTATTTAAATAATTATTTATTTTATTTATTTAAGTCAATATATATAAATAATACATATATTAGTTCAATTTTATTCATTGGAGTCATTTTTATAATAAAATTAGATGTATAAAATTTTATTGAACTTTTTACCGTCTTTTACCCACCTTCTTGGAGCATTTTCAAATTTGCATAAAACATAATGTTACTGCTTCTGTGAGATTAATTTTAAAAATTAGAGAGACACGGTTGACAACAGTAAGTAAAATTTGGGTCAATAAGATGAAAATAATTTTTTGATAAATAGTAACTTTTGACTTTTATTTACTACGGTTAAAAGTAAATAGGGTAATTAAAGGTAAAAATGATATTATAATTACCCTAAAACCTATCCTAATTATATTTGATAAGTGTAATTAAACCAAAAACAACCTTAGTAATAAAATATGATCCTTTTATCCACTTGGATTAGATTAGGACATTTATTAATATTTTATTTAAAGAAGAGTTAAAAGTGTTAAATTCAAAGTTTAATAAAAAAAATATTCTTAATATAGGGTTATACATAAGATAAATTCGACTACAAATATTCATTATAAAAACAAAAATATTTCCTACATAATGGTATTTTATTTATAATTTTTATAAAGTAAATAATTAAATTTATTTATGACACAATGATGATGTAGTAATTACCTTATTAATGTTATAAATATCCAAATAATTGTAATTTGAGACTTTTGATGAATTCCACAGATTTTATAGGTTAATATGACATGTTAGGGTTTATTAAATAATTTTTTCTAAGTAATCATTCTGTTATGATTTTCAAAGAAACCAAATACAAAATGATGTCAAAATTGACCTAAATGAGTTTTTAAAACAAATATTATATCATTGGTTCATATAATATTCCTAAAAATATAATATTAGGCCAAAGGGATTAAATAATAATATATATGTCATTAATTAACCACATGACATTCTCTTGGAATTTTAGATTTAGTTTATTAACCATATATTGTAAAAATACAAGAAGACACGGTAAAAGTTAAACTATTTAACTAATAGTTAAATCTAAAGGATAAGGTTAATATGGTGACCTAAACTTGTCTAAAACCTATTGGTTGAGATTATTTAAACCCATACCCACCTTATCTTTGAAATTAATCAATTTGAATCCATTAGAAACTAAAAATTATTTATAATAAAATAATATTTCAAGGTTTTCCTAAAGTTGCCCTCACCACCCTTATAAAAGGGTACTTCCCATTATCTTAATTACACACCTCAAAATCCATTTGGATCTTCCAACCCATGACCAAATATCCTCCAAAATTTCCTCACATCAACCTACCATCCTTACTTTGTTCATAAATCCAACCTAAGGATCCCTTTTTATCAACTGAAAATGAAACACCCGAAGAAAAGGTAATAATTTCACCACCCTCTTTCAAATTATTATCTTCTTCCACTTCCTCTTTATGTGTTGTTTCCATACCAAACAAATAACTCTAGTACCTCCTACATACATTGATGTTATTATAAATATGGTACAACCATATTCGTTATTCAATCCATCATATAAATGGCAAAGTCACCATACCTGTGTACGTACGGCTTACCGTCTCAACCTCGTCGTGTAGTTTATTATTCAAACACTTTATTATTTGGATGGGTATAATAATGAGTATAATTGATGTAAATAATAAATATAAAATATTAATGATTCTTTATATATGATATACCATACAATTACGTATGATTTCACCATTAATATAATGATATTGTCACTCGTGCGTACGTACGGATTACCGTATCCACGAACGCGATGAGATTCATTCCCCATCGTTATCATTCAAAAATAATTTTCATTTTATGATTAAAAATAATATTTAAGAACTTAATATCATTATAGATATTAATTAAATACATCCTATTCATAACAAACAAGGCTTATGTAACCAAGCATATAAAGGAAAACAGATTAGTTAACACCCAAAACGATGATACTACTAAAATATTATTAACAAATAAATATTAGAAGATCATATATGATATCATATTTATGTATGTGGTTCTTTTATAATTTAATAACAATAATTTAACAATCATACAGGAGGTTAACGTAACCTTGACCCAGGAAAAGTACAAGGTAAGGGTTAATTCCTCAATCTCATTATTATCTGAGATTTTTTATAAGTATTTACTGGGATATATTAATAATCAATGTCTATATTTCATAAAAACGTTTTCAAATAGAATATTTTAAGGCTTTATGTAAGGGTCTATTTAACTATATCATCATTTTAAATGTATTAAATATTTATTTTTCTAAATCTTTTTAATTAATTTTCATGTTTCTAAAATGATTTTAAGGATTTATTTATATGGACATAATTGTTTAAAAATATAAATTCCTTTCAAATTTTCAAAGCGGTATGGGACACTTTGATTCAAAAATGTCTTTAAATGTATTACTTTCTAAATTATGTACCTTTTAAATGATTTCAAAAAAAAAGAAAGAGATATTTCTCTCAAATAGTTTTGATTTCATCTATTTCAATATACTTTGATGGATTTTACACTTATTTGAAGTTGATTCATTATGACACAAATCTTCCATATTTTATTGATGGTTTTGTGATATGTTTGACTGTGGATGTATTTGTTTTAAACCATTCATGGGTTATAGTTAAAGTATTAACATTTCGTATGCTAGTTTTAATAATAATGTTTATGTTATGTTTTAACCTTTCATGTGAGGAATGAATTGGACTTAGTAAGTGATGGGTGGAGCCCGCTATATCTCCTCGATGCATCTGTAGGTCTCATAAGACAAAATAGTGTCTTAGCACAAGGCCTTGAAAAAATCTTATTTGTAGTCTTGGAACGAGGCCTTGAATATGTCGTTATGATGTCTGGTATTATGCATTATATAATTATGAAATTGGCTATTGATATTACATGTGATTATTCAACTAGTAGAATATCCATGTGAATAAGTAAAAGAAATTATTTGATTTATCTTTTCCATATTATGTTGAAGTTTGATTTTAAAATGCTTGTGTTCTAGTCTTATGCATTGACTTAAATATTTATTCTTATTTATAACAGTTTCCACTATATTTTTATCCTTACTGATCATCTCATCTCACCCCTTTCTTATATTTTATTTTTCCCAGGATGTAAAGAATTATATTACGATTAACCAGAAAAAGTTGGCTAAGGGATATAAGAGTGTTCAAAGGGGACACAATGTTGTTTTTTTATTTCATGATGTAATGTAAAACTTATGTATGTATCTAGTACTTCCAAGGCTACTAAACTGATTGGTCTTTCGGAACATGATTCCTTGTATCACTCCAGTGTTATGTAATAATGCACCGATTCCGAGTAACTGGGATCGGGACCTTACAGTTGGTATCAGAGGAAGTTTAGAAACAACCTTTGAAATAGATTTTGATAAACTCTGATTAGAAAACATTACCCTAAGATAGATATTGAGGATTAATATAAAATAACATAGAAAAATTTTGGTAATGTAAATATAATGTTGGGTTTCCAAGAAATTCATTCATGTCTGGATACGAGCAGGTAGAGGTGGCTCTGGAACAGATGTACCTAGGAGTGGAAACTCTAACAATGAGTTTTGGGCTTGACCCGGGGTATCCCGATGCAGGATAATGGGCCTTGTTGCACTCTTGGTTACAATACTCTTGGGGGATATTCTTAGGGTAATTCCCATTTTCATTACAAACCAATTTTAAGGATTTTAATATAATATGAGAATAAATAAACTTGGTTAATCCTAAGGTTTTTTAGATTAAAAATAAGGTTTCGTGATATTCTCTAAATTATTTTTTGACTGACAATATGCTTTATTGTGTTAATCAATGGATGGATTCCATGTAAGTCATAATAACATTGAATATGATGTACACAGTGGGAACGGTAGTGGAAATGAGCAATTAAATGGAATGTTGATATGTGTAAATGATATCATGTTCATGTCTAATTAGTTTTCAAAAAATATGATCAACAACATATATATTAACCAACTCCCAGACTCAACAAAGAAGAGAAATCTGGTGAATGATAAGAGCTCCAGTAGTGGAGACTATGGAGAAAAGAATGATCAATTTCAATCATGTAGGAAATGTGGAAGGAGACTCCTAATAAAGTGTCTCAATAGAACAAATAAATGATTTATGTGTGGGAAAGAATGACATAAAGTAAATAATTGCTGATTAAAATGAAGAGAAATATGGAATAAAATAAAAATTATCCTAATAATCCAATTAGAATCATTTTCTATAAATTTATGGGACCTTTTCATTACCTGAGTCAATGCCCTATTATATAGGATAACCTCTAATTCAAGGAAGAACCTATATGGAAATAAATGGACGGAGAAATGTTTAAAAGTATGGGATTTATTTGGAAGACTATTCAATTATATGTGTAACCATGTAGTTTGTTATGTGAAAATTCTATTGGAGGAAGAATTGACTTTTCTTTTGTGTATATATTTATAAAGAAAGATTTAGGTTAATATGATCCTTGAATTTTAGGTAATTACAGGTTATTAATTTTTGGGATGAAAATGTGAGGTATGATATAACATTTGTGGTTAAATTATGTTATGGTTATTTTGAGGAATTTATCTCATTTTGGGAATGTTATAAAATATAGTTTTTGAAAAAGGACAATATACAGACCATGTGAAACCCCGTCATGTCAGAAAAAGATATGGGAATCAAACCCTCAACCAGAGTGTGATTGACATTTATCACCTACCACAAGACTACGTGAAGTACCTGATTAGTGTCACTAGTTCTTTTTAGTTAAATGATTTTATTGATCAATAATAAGTTGATTTGGGATCTTATTATTATAAAATGGATATCCTTAGTATAGGAAAATGATTTGGTGATTAAGTGATAAATGTTATTTTGGAAAATGTTCACTTTGTTGGGAACACTATACGCCTACGGAAAATAGAAAACTATGGGATTTCTTTTGAGGAGTAATGTTGAATTTGTATCTGTGTTTTTATTTTGGATTTATATAAATTTGTGTTATTTATGGAAATGATTAACCTATCATAGATAATATGTGATTAGGTTAATTATTTTTATGTATGTGACTTTAAGAGTAGTCGATGTTATTTAGAGATAAAATTTAACATGGAAGACTATCGTAATCAAATTATTCTATGTTTTTGATTTCAATATTAATTTAGATTATATTGAAGTATTTTAAGGACAATTGTTTATTGAATGTTATTTATTGAACTTTGGGTATTGTTGGTTTAATTTTAGAATTTAAGATTAGTATTTTTTTCTCTAAAGGATTATCCTTTTTGGGGACCATCTGATCTTATACTAACCATTTTGGTTTTGGTTAATCTCTAAAGATAAGGGCAATATATAGTTTATCCTTAGTGGATTATGTGATTTTATAAAAGTTGATTCTAGCGCTTCTGGTGTGACCATGTCATATTGAATACACATCATTTGAAAAAAAGACGAGTTAGTGGTAGAAATTTATTAGATAATGAAACTCTACTTAAAAAGTAAATAAATCTCTTTATGTTATTATTCAATATCATAAATAAATTCTTCAACTTTATGAAATAGAATTTAAAACAAAAAAAATTATTTGTTTACTTCTCCTACTGGGAAACTAATGACCGTTTATCCCATCACAATTTTTTGGTTTTCTTATTGTTAACTTTCTCCTGATCATGTTTTCTATCACTCTCCATCAAAACATGACACTTATTTTATCTTCCATATCCATTTTTTCCTACATGGAATCCTAGTGTGGGTTATCTCAGGTGACCTTTGTACATATCTTTCTTTCATTTGAAGTGATAGTTTTATTGACTCTTTGTCTGATGTGGGGCTTTCAAAGAAGTTCCCAAACCCAGTTTTAAAATTTCAAGGACACAATTTCTAAAAGGTGGGAAGAATGTAACATCCCAATATTTCATAGTAAGTTGTTTTCTTTAAATTAATTCAATAGCTTGCGTTACACGCAACACTGAGTTCGAGCGCACCACGGCTTCACAAACTAGCCATTCAAATAGTAGTTATGAATAGTATTAACTGAATTTTGAATTTTATATACTACATATAATTTTAGAATCCATATTATGTGTTTCATTTACATAATATAATAACAAATTCATCTTTTCAGATAAAAGAAGTATTTTTCTAAAAATGCAATTTTGCCACCGTTTAATGGAAAACCCTTTTTAAAACCAATATTTGAAACTTTTATATATTGAATTTAATGAAATTAAATTCTTCTTTAGAATAGGGTCATAAAAAATTATTTTTGATAATTTTTATTTTACTTTTCTGATAACATTCATATTTTTATGAATAGTGAAAAATACTAAATTTTAATTGAAAACAACTTTTTTAATCGAAATAATTTATAATGTTAAATTATGCATTTTAAGGTTTTGGAATTGTAATCATCTTATATTTTTACCATTTAATACAATGTAGGTCATTATAAGTAATTTCACATTTAAATTTGACAAAAACACATGTCAATCTTTTGATAGTTTTTACTCCTTAAAAACCTGCTTTTTGGTTTTGACAACAGAAATTAATTATAAATTAATTAATGCTAATTCTATGTTTTGAATTTGGTAAAATATAATTCATTTTTAAATTTTTAATATCAATATTTTCTTAGGGAGAATATTTTTTATTTTTTTGAATACTTACAATTTTTTATGAATAGTGAAAACAATGAATTATTGTTTAAAAACCGACTTTTTATTTAAATAATTATTTACTTTATTTATTTAAGTCAATATCGATAAATAATACCTATATTAGTTCAATGTGATTCATTTGAGTCATTTTAAAAACAAAATTATATGTCTAACATTTTATTGAACTTTTTACTATCTTTTACCCACCTTCTAAGAGCATTCGCAAATTTGCATAAAACATAATTTTACCACTTCTGTGAGTTGAATTTAAAAAATCCAAGAGACATGGTTGAAATCATTAAGTAAAATTTGGTTCAATAAGATAAAAATAATATATTTTTTTTGAAAAGTAGCATTTGAATTTTATTTACCACAGTTAAAAGTAAATAAGGTAACTAAAGGTACAAATGATATTATAATACCCTAAAACATGTTCTAATTCTATTGTATAAGTGTAGTTTTACCAAAAACAACTTTAGGAATAAAATATAATCCTTTTGGTCCACTTGGATTAGATAAGGATGTTTATTATTATTTTATTTAAAGAATAGTTAAAAGTGTTAAATTCAAAGTTTAATAACAAAACTATTTTTAATATAGATTTATACAAAAGATAAATTATACTATAAATATTCATCAATAATCTAAAAATATTTACTACATAATGGTAATTTATTTATAATTTTTATACATTAAATAATTAAATTTATTTTTGACACGATGATGATGCAGTAATTACCCTATTAGTGAAAGATTAAAATAATTGATATTATAAATATCCAAATAAAAGAAATTTTAGACTTTTTATGAATTCCACTAATTTTAGAGGTTAATATGAAATTTTTGGGTTGATTAAATATTGTTTTTTTTGAAGTAATCAGGCTGTTATGATTTTCACAAAAACCAAATACTAAATAGTGTCAAAATTGACCAAAATAATTTTTTAAAACAAATACTATATTATTGGTTGATATAATGTTCCTAAAAATATATGATTTATAAAAAGGGATTAAATAATATTATATATATAATTAATTAACCACTTGAGGTTCTCTTGGAATTTTAGTGTATGTTTATTGACCATATAGTGTAAAACTATAAGAGGGCACAGTAAAAGTTAAAATATTTAACTAATAGTTAAATATAAAAGATAAGAATAATATGGTGAACTAATTCTATCTAAAACCTATTTTTTGAGATTATATATACCCATAAAAACCTTGTCTTTGAAATAAATCAATTTTGGATCCATTAAAAACCGAAAATTATTTATAATAAAATAATATTTCAAGGTTTTCTTAAAGTGACCATCACCTCTCTTATAAAAGGGTACTTCCCCTTCTCTTAATTTCACACCTCCAAATTCATTTGGCCCAGCCAAAAACATCCCATAAATCCTCCCAACTTCCCTAACATCTATCTAGATTCTTTAATTTGATCAAAAATCCAACCCAAGGATCCCTTTTGATCAACTCAAAAGGAAACACCCAAAGAATAGGTAATAATTTCACCACCCTCTTTTAAGTTTTTTCTTCTTCCACTTCCTCTTTCTTTGTTTTTTACATATCAAAATAATAACTCCAGTACCTCCTACATATTGTTATGTTATTATAAATATGTTACAACCATATTATTTATTCTATTCATCCTATAAATGACAAAGTCACTATATGTGCGTATGTACGGCTTACCGTCTCCACGTCGTGGTGTAGTTTGTTATTCAAACACTTCATTATTTGGATGTGTATAATAATGAGTATAACTGATGTAAATCATAAATATAACCGTTCAATGATTATGTATATATGATATAACATCCAATTATATATGATTTCACCATCAATATAATGATATTGTTTCTCGTGCGTACGTATGGATTATCGTCTCCACAAACGCGATGAGATTCATTCCCCATCATAATAATTCAAGAATAATTTTCATTTTATTATTCAAAATAATGTTTAAGAACTTAATATCATTATTTATATGAATGAAATACATCCTATCCATATCAAACATGGTTTATATAACTAATCATATAAAAGAAAACAGATCAGTTTACACCCGAAACGGTGATACTACTAAAATATTATTAACAAAGCAATATTTAAAGATCATATAAGATATCATATTTATGTATGTGGTACTTTTATAATTTAATAAGAATGATTTAACTATTATACATGAGTTTAACATACCCTCAACCAAGTAAAATTACATGGTAAGGGTTAATTCATCAATCTCATTATTATCCGAGATTGTTTATGAGTAAGTATTTACTGGGACTTATTTATCATCAATGTCCATATTTCATAAAAATGTTTTCAAAAGGAATATTTTAAAGTTTTATGGAAGGTTATATTTAACTATATCATGATTTTAAATGTTTTAAATGTTTATTTTTTAAAATATTTTTAATTAATGTTCATGTTTTCAAAATGATTTTAAGGATTTATATATATGGACATAATTCTTTTCAAATGTTAATTCCATTCAAAGTTTCAAAGTGGTGTGGGACACTTTTATTATAAAATGTCTTTAAATTTCTTCCTTTATAAATTATTTTACTTTTAAATTATTTCAAAAAAAGAAAGAGATATTTCTCTCAAATAGTTTTTATTTCATCTATGTCTACATTCTTTGATGGATTTTTCACTTGTTTGAAGTTGATTCATTATGATAAAAATCTTCAATATTGTATTGAATTTTTTTTAATATGTTTGATTGTGGATGTTTTATTTTTATACCATTCATGGTTTATGGTTAAAGTATTAACATTTCGTATGCTAGTTTTAAAACTAATGTTTATGTTATGTTTCAAAATTTCATATTAGGAATGCATTGGACTTAGTAAGTGACGGGTGAAGCCCGCTATTACTCCAAAATGCATTGGTAGGTCTCATGAGACAAACTAGTATCTTGGAACAATGCATTGAAAAAAACTTATTTGTATTATTGGAATGATGCCTTGACTATGTGTTTATGATGTCTATTATTATGAATTCCATCATTATGAAATTGGTTATTGATATTAGATCTGATTATTTGACTAGTAGAATATCTATGTGAATAAGTAAATGGAATTATTTGATTTATATTTTTCATATTATGCTGAATTTTAAGTTTAAAAGGCTTATGTTATAGTCATATAAATTGACTTAAATGTTTATTCTTATTTATGACAATTTTTGCTATATTGTTATCCTTACTGAGCATCTAATCTCACCCCTTTCTTATGTTTTATTTTTCCTAGGATGCAAAGAAGTATATTATGATTAACCTACGGGAATAGGCTAAGGGATATAAGAGTGTTCAAAGGGGTCACAATGTTGTTGTTTTTTATTTCATGATGTAATGTAAAACCTATATATGTGTCTAGTACTTCCAAGGCTACTAAAATGATCATTCTTCCATGACATGATTCCTTGTATCATGCCAATGTTATGTAATAATGAACTGATTCTGGGTAACTGGGGTCAGGACATTACAAGAAGGAACTAGATCTAGGCTAACGTGGGTTAGGTCTCTATTGTTGGTTTAAGAGGAATTTTAGTAAAATCATTGGGGACAAGATTTTGGAAAACATATATTAGAAAACACAACCCTGTGATCAAATTTTAGGATAGGTATAGAAGAACATCCGAAAGAAACCATGTTTATGATAATGAGATTAGCTACACGTAAATTTTTTAATTTATGCTAAGTATTTCACTAGTTTTGGGATTGTACATTATATTTCATAAAGATAAGATTTAATATAGTGAATGCCCTTATTTTGAAATGGTTCTAGGAAGGAAAAAGGGTATCAATAGTCATGGAAAATATAGATATTTTCTACAAATAAAGCCAACACAACTAGTATTAGAACTGAGAAAATTACGAATATATTAGGGATACTTAATCATGTTTTGAAAAATAAACTTTTCCAAAATGGAGAAACAAGTTCCATATTAAGACTATTCTATATTGGATCACTTTATATGATATAATCCCCCATAATTTAGTGAGACTACTAATTTAGTGGTATCCTAGAAATGTATGAGGTATTTAAAGAAGACATTTGTGGCATTGGAATGTGGTAAAAAATAATAAGTTACATTTGTAGTGTAATGTATCAAAGGAAATATTGAACAATGGTGGTATTTGATCCAGAATACTTAGGAGGAAGAGGAAATATAAGTCATGGAATAGAAATATTTTAAGGAGACATTTTTTAAAAAATATTTCCCTTATGAGAAATAAAAGGAGTTAAAGAGGAAGTTCATTATAATAAATAAAAAATGAAAAAAAAGTGTTTATGAATATGAATTTTACTATAATAGGTCATCTAGGTAAGATATGAATTACAAATTCAAAACATAGTGTGATATTGACCATTTCATTGAAGATATTAATCCAAGTCACTGAAGGAAATTGGTCTCTAAAGATTTTTAATCATATGATGAAATATTTTTTTGTGCTATCAAGAAAGAGGATTAATTTTATAGGTATTGTGGATTAAAAAGGAAAATATAGAATAATATAATGGTAAATTAAAAAATAGTTAAAGGGAATAATTGAAGGAATTGTTTCCTTGAATGTGATAAATTTTGAAAGAAACACCCTGGTACTTTCTTGAAGGGGATGGAAGTATTTTATAAATGCTGAGAAAATGGTCACTAGGAAAAATAGTGTAAAGGTAAGAAAAAAAAGAATGGATATTCAGTGTTTTATCTATATTTAAATGGGAAACTACACAAATAAACTCTCTAAGTGTTAATAGAAGAAAATTGACCAAGTTCAAGCTTATTTTATTGATACAATCAAAAATAAATGATCACTTTTTTCTGTATTTGGATCCAAGAAATATGTTGTAAAAGTATTTTATTCTCATTATAATAATTATGAAATATATAAGTATTGTACTATAGTATTGTTTCATTAAGGATTTTAGGGAATATATTGAACAGTACTGATGACCAAGAAAAATTATTCAGTGGAAAGTTGAACTTCTTGGAAAACACATGAATAATAGAAACATAACCCAAAATATGTTCCTAAATTTGAGATAATTATATTTGGATAAAGAGATTATTGATATGGATAAAGTAAATTGGATAGTAATAAATACCTTGGAACTAATTAATGATAAGTTTATCTAGGAAATTTAATGACCTTATTTCTAAAGTTATGGATCATAATCTTTTGGAAGGGCAGAAAGGTTAACCATTTAGGAATAATTTTAAGTTGAACATTAGAGGAGGTTTCAGAGATTAATTAATTATATTTGAAAACTTTTTTATACAATATTGGTTTGGGAAAATAACTATAAAAATATGGAAACACTTTTCACTATTTTTTATACCTTACGATCCATTAAAAGTGAATTTTAGTGCTTCAGGCATAAAAAATAATGATTTTTTTTTGCGATGTTCATTTTTGATAGTAATATATGAAGAGGAAATTAAACTAAGGACAAACAAAGTATAAAATTATTCTCATAAAATATAAATATATCAAATAATTATATCTCCTTAGAGAGTGAATGAATTCCTCAACTCTAGGAAAAATGGTTATGAAAAGAAAATATTTTCCAAATACCTTAATTTTTGTTCAACCAAAAGTGTTTTAAATCATTGTAGATTTATGGTTTTGATCTCCTAAACTTTCCATTTATCATTAACTCTCTTGTTATCAATGAACATAGTTACTCTCTATAAATATTTATTTTTTTCCTCCATGTCCATATCATCACTTGTCACTGATGTTCTCTTACTTAGAAACCAAGATTTGTGTTATTCTATAATACCTTTATAAAAACCTTTATCTATTACTAAAGGGGTATTTTATTAACTATTATATTATGTGGCTTCCTAAAAAATGGTATTTCTAAATTTCAAACACTATAATTAAAAGATCAAGTTAAAATTTTGATGACACAATTTATTTAAGGTGGGGAAAATGTAACACCCCTAAAATTATAAAAGAATAATATTTTATTTGATAACATGTATGAGATGCAACACCAATCGTAGAAAGGAATATGACATCCTAATAATTTATGATATATTTATAATTTTAAATAAATTCAATATATTCTATATCTTTCAACACACAATACTGAGTTATCTTGTGTTGCACACAATAATGAGTTTCTTTGATAGATTTCATTACAAACAAGACTGATTTTTTCCAAATACTATTAAAATTATTTTTCTAAATGACAATTATCTCAAAGAAATTAAATTTTTAGTCATTATTATGACTAACTAACTTGTGAAAAATTATTTTTTAATTCATTGGAACCAATTAATTATAAATGAATATAAAAAAATTGAATATAAAGGAAATGTTTTATGCACCAAAAGAATTTTAACTTAATAAATTAAATTAATTACTATTACTGGATGATGTTAATGTAATTTATAAATTATATATATAATTAAAAATTTACACTAATCCAATATATTTTATAGGCATTAGATAAGGACAAATCTAATTTTAAGCATAAAAATATGTGTTTGTTCTAAATGCAGTTTCGCCGCCTTTTAATGACGCACTTATTTTGAAACTATATTTTAAAAATTTTATAAAATTAATTTAAAAAAATAAATTACATTTTTAATATGGGGTTTGAAAATTATCATAGGGTGAATTTTTTGTATTTTTTAGAAAACTTTAATTTTTTGAGTAATAGTGAAAAATAATGAATTTTAATTGAAAATTGGCTTACATGTAAACAATTTATAATATTAAATTATATTTTAAATTGGTTTTAAATTTAAATTATATCAATGAAACATATATTAATCCAATTTAGGTCATTTGAATAAATTTCATATTGAATTATGATATGAAAAACAATTCAAACTTCTTAGAATTTTCATTTTAAAAACTCACCTTGTCATCACGTCTACGGGATGAATTTTAAATTAAAGTCTACCACTTATATGAGTTGAATTTTTAAAAATGGATTCCATATTTAGAATCACAATAATTTATAATTTAAATAAGGTAAACTTAATTTTTTACCATAATTATTAGAGAAAATAATTAAATTAATTATCGTGATTAAGGTAAAAACGGGTTTACTTAGTGGTTAAGCTTAGAATATAAGGTGTAAAATGACCTACCCACTTGTCCAGAACCCATTGTGTGGAACTATTTCTACCCTTGACACCTTATGATCTATTCTTATTAATTATTTTGATATTATTTCAAAAACTTAACCAATATAATATGTTAATTAAAAAATAAGACAAAAAAGGAACATTCCATGCCTTTAAGATTTATAAAGCTTTGGGATATGGATAAAAACCACATTGGTTCCATTATATATATTTTTCTTAAAGATAAATTCGTTTTTTAGCATAATAATTTATATTTTATTTTTAGATATGAATTATTTACTTATGATGCTTAATAAACACCAATGTAGTAATTATTTAGTTCATAATAAATTAAAATAAATGATATTAAAAAATTAAAAGTAAAGAAAATTGAATGGTTTATTGTGTTCCCTTATTTTCTTAGATGAATATACCATTTTACACTAATTTTAACATATAATTTTCAAATTACATTATTGTATTGATATTTTTAAATTAAAATTAAAATAATAATTCCAAATTTATATTATTGTTTTTTAATTATAAATTATATTTTATTTAATGATTTAAAATTAGTAAAAACATATCTTCCACCAAATTATTTTTAAATGTTAATAAATAAATAAAATCCAATTCATCGACCAAATTATCATTTATAATGAACATATTGACCACTAAATAGTAAAAACATTGTTAGAATGGTTTGAGTTAAAGTAGCGTTTCTGCCCGTTACATGTACTTCTGTTAAAACTAATTCCCAAAACACATGGAATTTTTATTTTATAAATTAAAAAAATTAAAATCATTGGTTCTAAATTATATAATAAGAATCAATTTAATTTAGTCTTAATGGATAAATTATCGAGTTTAGAAAACAAGCTACTTTATTGAAACCCTGGAATGGAAAAATAATGAAACTTTTAAGTTAAGGAAGAACACTATAGAAATGCATTTATTCTTCTGTGATTGAGCTTTTTATCAACAAAATAAACCCTCCACTCCATTATTATTGAATTTTAGAGCCACATGAGATAAGGGATACCTTTCAATAGTGAATTCCTATGAGTATTTACAATAATTACACTCCTCCTCAACTATATAAGGGCACTCACTCTCCCCCATTTATCACAACTCGCAAGAAATTTGGATCATCCAAACTCCACCCAAATCACTCCCCAACAACCCTACCCTCATCATTAAAGCCTCATTTTGGGAAGAGAGACAACCTATAAAGGACTTAGTGAAAATCTAAGGAGGATACCCTAAGAATAGGTAATGTTTTTATAAAAGCGTTTTTAATTTATTTCCTTCTCTGCCACCTTAAATTCCATTTGTATCATGATTATATAAAAAAATAAGTATGTTCAATATACTTATATGTTGTTATGTTGTTTTCATAACCTACAACTTCATGAACTTACATCAAATGGTTACAAAATCACCATTCGTGTGTATAGTGAACTATTATCTCACAAACTGATGTCGTTCATTTTTACATTACAATCTATCAAGGTTGGGAATAATCACTACGCCAAAATTGGCATTTATCAGTGGTTTAAATCACCATTAAATCATGTGTCGGAATTTACTTAGTGGTGGTTTTTCAAAACTCTTGAAGAACGATTTAGCAGTGGTTTTTTTAAATCATTGGAATAATTTAGCGGTGCTTTTCTATTTTTATTTTTAAAAATAATTTTTTAAAAAAATTATTACTTTTTGTAATTAATATTTTAAGATTTTATTGTTTACTATTTTATTACTTCATTGAATTATTGTTTTATTATTCTATTTTTTATTTCTTTATTGTTTTACTGTTCAATTTTTTTGTTGTTTTATTGTTTTCTTCTTTTTTTATTTTAATATTTTCTTATTTCCTTATTTTCTTATTTTTTTTAATTTTTTTTTATTTAGTATTTATTTATATGCACATGCACATGAATACATTTTTCATATATAGAAATTATGCATTGGATGAGATTTGAACCTCTAACCTCCTGCTTATTCTCTAAAAAATTTACCACTCGAGTAGGCTATTCATGTGGTGAATAAATAGAATTTAGTATATAAATATATATTGATTGAAAAAATGCATAATACATAGATACAAACTAAATAATTAATAAGTAATAAATAATAATTAATAATTAATAATTTATCATTAATCATTAATAATTAATAATTAATACAAAATAATTTATAATTTATAATTTATAATTTATAATTTATAATTTATAATAATTAGTAATGAATAATAAATAATAAATAATATATATAATATATAACATATAATATATATAATATATAATATATAACATATAATATATATAATATATAATATATAATATATAATATATAATATATAATATATAATATTTAATATTTAATATTTAATATATAATATATAATATATAAGTATTGTATAAATAATAAATTAATTAAAAAATAAATTAATATATGATAAATAAATAGAAAATTAATAAAAATATATAATGAATAATAAATAGTAAATTATGAATAAATAAGCAATAAATATATAATGAATATATAATAAATAAGTAAATACTAATACGTTGATAATAAATTCATAATAGAATAATGAAAAATAAAAAAATAAAATACTAATTAATGAATGAATTATAAATAAATAAATAATAAACAAATAAATAAAAAATAAAAAATAAAATAAAAGTAAATAAATAATAATAAATAATAAATAATATATTAATAACAAATTAATAATAAATTGTTAATAAATTATTAGTAAATTAATTATAAATTAATAATAAATTAAAAAAATAAATTAAAAATTAATGTATACACACTGACAAAATAATTAATAATTAATAATTAATAATTAATAATAATAAAATAAATAATAATAATAAAACAAATAAATAATATATATTTAAGAAAATAATAATATAATAATGAAAAATAAATAATAAATGAAATTATAATAATTAAATATATAAATAAATACATAAATACATAAATGAATAAATAAATAATAAATCAATAAATAAATAATAATTAATTAATTAATAAAAAATAAATGAACAAAAAATAAATAAATAATATATATATATATAGTAAACAATAGATGAATAGTAAATAATTAAATACATAAATAAATACATAAATAAATAAATAATAAATGGATATAAATATCTATAAATATATGTATATACATATAACAACATTTACATAAATTTATATTAACACGCATTTAAGTTACATAATTATATATAATCACACTCATATATATAATTGTATATTATTATAAATATATATATAAACACATGTAAATATAAATATCTCAATATATATTTACACATATATGGTATAAAAATATATAAATATAAAATATGTATAAATATTTAGAAATATATATAAATATACACAAATATTCATAAATTCATATAAATAGATATATATAACTGATAATAAATTGCCAAAAAATAGGAAAATACAATATTAGCAACACCATCAAATCAATAGGAATGAAAATCAGTGGATTAAAATCATAAATAATATAAAAAAACATATGTAGACATTCTTAAATGAAGCTAAAATCTCATCGAATGTGTATGATATATATATATACTAAAATTTATTTAAATATATTATATATCAAAATTTATTTATATACATTCAAATATAAATATAAACATATATCTATTTATCAATACACACACATATTTATATATTAAAATTATTTACATATCTGTATGTATATATCTAAATATTTATATATTTTTATTGTAAATTCATTAATATACTATATTTAATGATAATGATATATTTTTATAAAATTACATTTATATATAATGTTACACACAATATATTTATTTATTTAAATATATTATAATATGCACATAAATATAGATTTTTTATCAATTCACACATGTTTATATATAAACATTACTTGTATCAGTATATATATACAAATTAATGCATTTTTTGTAAGGTAAATAAAATAGAAAACTATTTATTTTAAATTAAATGAATAAAAAAATATTCATTTTCATATGGTTAATATATTTAAAAATACATTTCTACACAAATATGTATATATAAAAGTGATTTATTATAAGTAAATATAAGAAAATATGCATATATTTAATTATAAATGAAACTAAATTTTGAAAAATGATAAAACATCAAGACAATAATGTCAATATGAATTTAATCCTGGAGATTAAATTCAATCCCCATTCTAAAAATAGGAAATAAATAACAAGTCGAAACATATTTGAAAAACAAGTCAATTAACACATGAAAAAAAAAAGAAATGAAAAATTATTAACGAAAAGATAATAAGATGTTATAAAAGAATCATATATGATATAATACAAATTAATATCGTTCTAGTTTAAGTTAATAATATTATTAAACTCATTATATAGGAGGTTAAAGAAACTATGACAAAAGGGAAAACATAAGGTAATGGATTTTGTCTCAATTTACATTCCATTGAGACTTATTAGATTTTATGCACAAATTCACTTTTATGTGGTGTATATACCCCCAAATTGATATGTAATATCATGATTCTTTAAGAATTCATTATATTTTAAGTTTAAATTTTAATTATCTCATCTAAGGGTATTTTACTTGAAAATTATCATGTGTTAAAAGTATAAATACAATCTCACATCCTATTGTGAATGTTAACTTTCTCTTGAAACAATCACTTTCTTATAATCATTTTTAATTAGATACTATATTTCTTTTAAATATATATATTATTTTATTATGGATGATTATTTACTAAAATTTATGAACTTTTTACGTACAATTTTTACTTTGAAAGGTATTTGATTTATTAGGGAAATATTGATAAATTTGTATCTGTAACTCAATATGGATACTGGTAAGATGAATTTTTTATGAATTAAATCGATTATTTAATATATGAGAAATGGTTTCAAAGGTATGGCATGTATTGGGGTCCATTTAATGTAATTTTCTTTATGCATCTGTATTCTCATGTGATATATCAATTGGAAAACCCACTATGCATTTGTAACTAGTATGTTTTAGACTATCTTGAGGATAGATCTTGACAGTGGAGATAGAGTTGGCCAAATCTATTTAGTTTTTACCTAGTATATTTTAAAATATCTTTTGGATATATCTTTATGGTAAAGGTATCATTTGTTTAGGAAACATTATATCAAATAATTAATTATTTAATTCATTCATAATTCAGTTATAACTATCCATGAGATTTTGGCTATGATATTATCTATGGATGCATTTCATTATAATTTATTGATTAAATGTCATGGTTGTTTAGTTATTTACCTTTCATACTAATTATTATTATTGATTAATAATATCTTCCATGGTACTTAAACCTTACTGATCATTTTATCACACCCTTATTTTGTTTACTTTCCCCAGGATTCCATAAAGTTTAGTGTTACTGATTTGTTGGGATACTCTAGATGGAATGAAGTTATCCTTGAAAAAAATGGTAATTTTTGTTTTCGAGATGTAATTTAAGACTCATGTACATATCTAGTTTACAAAAACTAGTAAACAATTTAGTCCTTTGGGATATGTTTTCTTATATCCTATGCCAATATAATGGAAGCAGGCACCAACTCTGGGCTTACTGGGGTCAGGGCTCTATATAGAACATGTTATGAAAAATAAAAACATGAAATAAAAATATTAATTAATAAATTAATAAAATGATTTGATAAATATTCATAAAACTTTAATTAATGTGAAATTAAAAGTATTGATACTTTAAAATGAAATAAAACACATAATACTTTGTAATTGTCAAAAAATAAAGTGGTTCATGGATCCACTCAAATTTCTCCCCCAATTTTATAATTAAAAAACCAAGTATAATTATCAAAACATAAAGTGGTTCAAGAATCCTGTCAACATTATCTAACTTTTTTATCATTAAAAACCCAAGTATAATCTCAAAAACACCACCCCCTTTTTTAAATTATCAAAAATATAAGGTTTCAAATAAAATAAATGGATTAAATGTTATAAGATAATGACATCAAAACATATATAATTTTCCTATAAAACATTTCTAAAACATTTTATTTTTAAAACATGTATCAAGGATCTATTGTAAAGTCATACACTTTTATACTTATATGTAAATACAAAGAGAAAATTTTGTCTAAAAATTTGTTGGAGAAAAAAATAATGGTAAATCTTTTAAAAAATAGTATTTTTTACAAACTAAAGGTTTAAATAGTAATTTAACAACATATAGTATGTGTTATTGGTTTTAAAATAGTTATATAATGAGAAAAAATGTGGAAAAAATACATTAAAGTAATTTAAAAATAGATTCTAGATTTCACATATTTTAGGTAAATATGAAAATTTCAGCAAATAAAAATACACACCCCCCCACCCACCTAAACACATGAAAATCTAAAACTATTATGATTCCAACATTCCATGATCAAATTTAAGTTTCTAAAATTGAGAAAAGTCTAAAGGCTTAGTGAAGATATCTTCAAGTTTATTTTTTGTGGGGTTAAACTCTTAAATAATATCTCCCATATTCACAGGATCTCTAAAAAATGTAATTTAGCATCAATATAAACTATGTTAGAATGTTTTTATGAATTATTAAAAATAGAAATTACATATGTATTATCCTAATAATAGAAAATTTATCAATATAAATACCAAAATAACATAAATTTTTCATAATCCATAAACTTTGTGCACAAAAACTAGTAGAAAAAATATACCCAACTTCTACAGTAGATTGATAAATAGAATATTTCTTTTTAGAAGATGAAGAAATTAAAATTTTCCCAATAAAATGACACATAACTAAAGTGATTTTTTAATAATTATATAGCCTCTAAACTAAGATTCATAATATGATATTAAATCAAAAAAAATTATATTTAGGATAAAATAAACAAAAGTTAATAATTAATTTAACATGTCTAATTATTATATTCACATATTGAGTATGAATCTCTTTAGGATCAACATGAAATATTCCATATAAACAAACACTAAAAATGATATTGGGTCTATATGCAGTTAAATAAACCAAGTTACCTGTCATGACTCAATAAACATTAAAATAAACATACTTTCCAAATGCATCAATATCTAATTTAAAACTTGTAATCAGAGTATTTTTCATATATTTACATAAATTGAGATTAAACGTTTTAACTAATTATTAAGAATAATTTGATTGATTATAAAAATTTCCATGTTTCTCTAAGAAATTTTAAGTCAAAGAGAGAACTTTAATTCTCCCATTAAGATCCTTTCAAACTCAAATGACGTAAAATTAGAAAAATCATTATAGTGTAGTTCACTAGAGGAACAAAAAACCATATCATAGACATAAATTTATACTATTATAATATGATTAGAAATTATTTTAACAAAAAGAGAAGGTTCAGAATTACCTTTCTTTAAACCATTACTCAATAGAAATAAATAAATCATATCAAACCTAGAATGAGGTTCTCATTTCAAGCTATAAAAATATTAATATAATTTAAAAACATTTTTAGTAAATTTCTCATTGTCGAAACCAGAAGGTTAAGAAATATAAACTTTTTTAGTTATGAAACCATTTAATAAATAACTTTTCACATCCATTTGATAATTTTTTTACCTTGAGAACCAATAAAATATAACATTATTCTAATAGCCTCTGACCTAACAATAAGTGAAATTTAATATTAAAAGTCTATACCTTATTCTTGATAATATTCTTGGGAAATATTTTGGCTTTATATTTTACAATCTATGCAGATTCATCCATCTTGTTTCTAAAGATCCATTTATTTATGATTTCTTTCTTATCCTGGGGAAATTATACTAAAGTACAAGAATTATTTCTAACAAAATACTTATTCAAGTCTTTCCTAGAAATAATTAAATTACATTCATTTAAATTATTATAAAAATTATTAGGAACATGATTATAAATAAAATAATAATTTCTAAACAAATTAAAATTGAATTTCTAGTTTTAATACTGTAATCAATATTACCAATTACATTTTCAATGGGATTATCTCTATGAATATTCAAATATCAAGGATCATTCTAAGAAGGATTATTCTCCACCTCAATTGATTTATACTTATCTTAAGTTCTTTATTCACCAAAATTAAAATTTATGAACTCATCATCAAAAACATTATAATCAAAAACTAATTTTACATTACTTTCATCAAACATAATATCAAGAGATTCTTTAATAACATAGTTATTTTATTATAAAATCTATAAGCTTTATAATAATTTTAATAACTACAAAAAATACCTTAAACACTTTTAGCATCAATTTTATCTAATTTATAAATTGAATTTCAAATAAAAAATTTGTAACCAAGAACTCTAAAATAACCAACTTTAAGATTTTTTTTATTTAAACAATTCATAAAGGGTTTTATTTAAAAAATGTTTAAAAATAAATATAATTGAAAAATAATATCATTAGAAAATAGATTCATCTAAAAAATATATTTGGAAATTATATTCACTTAACATAGTTATATTCATTTCAATAATGGTTCTATTTTTTTATTCTACAACACCATTTTTTATGTTTTTCTAAGAGCAGAAAAGTTATGAGAATAGCCATTATTTTCACATGATTTTTGCAAATAAAAATTATAAAATTCACCTCCTTTATCAATATGAATAGTTACAATTTTCCAACCTTTTTCATTTTGAACTAAATTACAATAACAACAAATCAAGATAAAGTATCATTTTTATGTGGAAGAAAGTAAACCCAAGTAAATATACTATAATCCTCAAAAATAACTAAATTATATTTGTTTCTTATAAGGTTAAAAATAATATTAAGACAAAATATATCAATATTTAATAAATGAAAAATTTCTATTTGTACTTATCTTATTGATATGTCTGAAAGAAACTTTACATTGTTTCCTTATCTTGCAATTGTCACAAACATGAAGTTTTTGTTCCATCAATGAAGGTGATTGTAATAGATTATCATGTTTATAGAGCCTATGTAATATTCTAAAATTAACATGACCTATTCATCAATTCCAAATAATTCTATCACTATGTTCCCCATTAAAACACGTAACATTTTTAATATTTAGTCCAGTAAAAATAATAGTATAAATAATGTCCTTTCATTTAGCATAGAATAAAAAAAAATTATACTTGAAAACTAATAACTTACTATATATAAATATAACTTCCATTCCATAATCATATAATTGATAAATACTAATTAAATTGTGTTTTAATCCTTCAACATATAAAACTTTAGAAATAAAAGTAGAATTATAAATACCAACTTTACAAAAACCTTTTACTTTTCCTTTGGAAATATCTAAAAATGTAATAGTGTATCCATACATGTGTTTTAAGTGATAAAATTTGATTGTTATCTATTAATATTCTTATATCATCAATTTTACATGTACCATACGTCATTCTTGAGAAATCCAAGGAATTTTTCCCTCAAAAATAAATTACATGAAAATTTTGGTACCCAAGCTAATTTGGGTCTAATTGGATTAGTATTATAATTTTTAGGTACCCATATAATTTAAAAAACTATTGTGTGGTACTCTAGATAAAAAATATTTAGAAATATGAGTTTTTTTAATCCTAAATATTATCAGAATCTTGGTGAACAATCATTTTCATAGTGACCTTTCATGCCATATTTAAAACATGTAACAGTAAAAGTACAACCATTTTTACTTTCAAAAAAATGATTTTGATGGATTTTAGGTAATCTTTATTCATATCCAAAAATATTTTTATTTTTATTTATTTTATTCAAATGCATCATCTTATGATATTTTTCATGAAATTGAATAAAATCAGACAAACTTTATTTAATACATTAAACTTCCTTTTTAAAATTTTTATTTAAATTTTGTGTAGCTATAAAATTATCATAAACTATAGAATGAGTAGTATAAGTAGTATTTCTTATTATTTCATTATATTGAAAAAAAATTACTTTTAGAAACATGTTTTTCAGTATTTTCTTTAAGATTATTATATAAAGCAAAAAAAATTAAAACATATTTTATCAATATTTAAATTTCTTCATTTAACTCTGAAAAATTCATTTTTTAAAAATCATAGTCAAAATTAGAACAACCAAAATAAAAACCTAAATCACTAACCTCATTCATAAAATCAATAAACCGCAATTTTGTATATTTTTTTCATTTTTATATTCTTCACTAGATTTAGATTATTTACTAAAACTTAAACTAGTTGTTAATTCCTTATTCCCCTTATTCTTTTATTTTTCTTTATTATTTATTTTTTGATATTCAAGATTAATATGGAATTTATTTTTTCACTCAAAATAAGTAACATCTAAATCATTATAATTAGTTTATAAATTAAATTAGTAGAAGAATAAAATAAAGAAAAAATGATTCTTTTTATAGTTGTTTGGTCCAATGTGGAATAGTTATAATCTTATATCTATCTAATCAGTGAGATATAAATTGTGCACTAATCTGATTTTTGAAGAGGAATCATAACCCTATTATAGAATCCTTTTATATAAATTGGAGGGATAAAGTCACTAACACTAAATTTTGTATTGGGAGTCAAAACCCAAGTACAACACTATAATTAGACTATGGAAGTCACAACCTTAATGATCCTGAATTTAGAATTCAGGAGTCACAACCTGATGACAGAGAATTATTTTGTATGTAAAATCATAAAGATAAAGTGAAGGCACAAGAAAGATGTAAGGAAGTGTTACAAACACAAGAAAAAAGGGTGAATAATATTAATAAAGAAATCACAGGTATTGGTTCTTGAGAAATATATATAGATGTCTCATCAAGGAATTAATAGCCATATAATTTTTCTTTTAGCCCTTGAGAGATCATCCAAGGTTGGTAAAAAATATTTAGTATAGGAAGAATGTGCATCAATTCAATGTATCACCACCACTACACTCCTCACACTTTATTACTTGAAAATATGAAAGTTCTCATCGAAGATGTATCGCATTAGAATTATTTCACATAAAATATCAAATTACAATTCCCTTTAAAAAAATTATCACATTCAAGCATTAATTAGGCAATTTAAAATTCAAATATAATAATACTAGATTATCAGAGATACAAAAACGATAGAATAATATTAATGTTGCATAAATATCACTCAAATCATGACAGAAATTAAAATTAATAAATCCTAATTAAAAAAATTGAAATAACCTATTATATAATTGAAACTATCCCCATAATAATAGTTCAATGATAAATCCCATGAAAATTTAATGTTTCAATCTGAAATAAAAAATTCAAAAAACATTCCATTTAAAACGAGAAGTAAATATGTAGAGAATATAAAAACCAATAACATTATATTAAAGATATTAAAACAAGTTTGAATGAGTTTAATATCATTTAACATTAATTTTTAAAAAATAACATAAAATAAAATAACATAAAATAATAAAAATGATGCTTTAGTTGCAATTTTTACCATTTAAGCATAAAAATAAAAAACCTTTGATCTTTATAAAAACATATTTAAAACAAAAAAATCACTTCACACAGCCTCTATACAGTTAATATTAATTTATAAATTAATTACAACAATTTCAATATATGAAATAAATATATAGAAAATAGATATATGAAACATAATGAAAAATTATATAATTTCCTATATGATTTCTATGTAGGTGAATTTCACATAAGGGTTTTTCTCTACATAAGATAATTGACCCCATAGACGAATTGATGTAAGGGATTCACATAATTAATTCATATAAGGGATTTGTAAAAACAAATCCATATCATAAGTTACTCACTACAAAAGGGAACAATGTAAGTGATTTATAAACCATTAATTTATTGGAGAATAATACTTTTAAAATGATAGAGATATCACAAAAAATATTTTTATCAAAAATATTACTTAATATCATCCTAAAAAGACATAGATTTTGAATCATATTCCAAAACCCATTTTTTTAAAACAAGATTAAACAATTTAAAAAATTGTTTAAAAAATCCAATAAATAAACCTGCAAAATAAAAAAATTATATGTCAAAATGTAATGTATAAGAAAATAATATATGATCATTTAAATGAAATGGCTTTGAAATATTTGAAAAATCCTTTATTAAAAAACCCATATCATTAATGGCTAATAAAAACCCTGGTTTTAAAATAAAGGGTAATATAAGTATCATTATAGATAAAAATAATTTTAGTTTCCTCTAGGTAAAGTCAACAATTTGTGGGAAGTAGAAAAGTTGATATGGAAGAAAATCCACTAAAAGTGATGGGAATTATTCTTAGAAAAACTTTGTTTCAACAAAATAATAAATTTTTCAAGGAAGAGAACTTGGGTGTAAAACATTATTTCTATAAAAAATGATAAATCACAAAATAAAATTATCATAGATTATATAATCTTTTAATTGAAAAGGTTTTGTACAAAGAGAAGTGATTATGGCCCAAGGGAAGGATTTTAGTCTCAAAAACCCCTTACCTTTACTCTCTCTTAGTCAAATGTGATCTAACCTAATGTAACACAAAAATAAATATCATAAAAAAATATTTTAGAACTTTATTCATTTGTATAAACTTTTTCAAAATTTATTTATGCATATTCAATACAAATTAATTAGTTAGTAATCATCTATTTTCAAAACCAGTTGCTTGAAATTTGATCATTTGGTCTAGTTTTTTAATAGAGGTTTTGTTCTTAATTCTTATCCCAAATTTAATCATTCATAGATAATAGTAGGTACTAAAATATATGTTTTAAAATAATTAAAAAAAACAAAATTTAATTTCTTAAGTGTCTTGGTAAGGTTTTGTGAGGATCAAAACAAATATGGACTTATTTTTGTGAGTTTAATGAATAAAATGTGATATATTAACAACATCATTGGAAATTAATATTATGACTCCTTAATCAAAAAGAAATATTTAATAAATTATTATTATATATTTTTACCATAATATAATATTCCTTAATCATCCATGACAAAAACATTAGAACATCACACTTGTAGGGGTAAAAATTACCTAAAAAAGTGTGTGTAATAATTAATGAACAAGGAAAAGAATGTAATTATATAATGTTAATATAACTATAATATAATATTTAAAATGTAATAAATATCATATATCTTCATTAAAATCATACTTAAAATGATCCAATATGGGTGTTTATGAAAAATGATATTCATTATTTGTGGAGGCAGTAGTCTGCATGTATGCATGATTAATGGTCTCATTTCTCAATGAATGGGAGGGGCTATGGTATATGAAAAATGGTCATTTAAAAATTTTATTTATGACATATAAAACTTATTTATTCATAAAATCCATTCTTGGTACCATAATTTAGAAAATCACTTGGATGTGAAGGCCTTAAGAAAACTTAAGTTGGGCAGAATATTATGTGTAGAGATAGTTCTAAGAGAAGAAAAATAGAATAGTTTCAAGGATTAATTCATAGTTTAATTGTAACTTGAGAGGGTGAAAATGGTATCTTTTCATAAGATAATAAAATTTTAACTTTGTAAATAAATATAATTATTTAACAACATCAAGACACTATTCAAGGGTCAATGGATCATAGGTGGAAAATGAGGGGGTCTTTGATAAGATAAGGTCAAATATCCTATAAAAAAATTATTTTGAGAAAATGTAAGTATGATTTAATTATTATTTTTACATTTAACCTTTTACCCAAATTACCTTTTATTATGGTACCTAATTCTAAACCATAGTTATTAAAATAAATTACAACATTTAATATTGGATCCTATTACCTAGTTTTAAAATTACCATTCAAAATTTGAAAATAATTTTAACACATAAAATTTCTAAGGAGTAAAATTTTTATTTTTAATTAGACACACTTAATCACGTAAAAAAAAATTTTTTAAATAAAGTTTTTAAGCTCTAATTTTATATATAGGATATAATTTTTCTTAGATAGTGGTTTAAATGAACTGAATCTATTTCCTATAAAAAATAAAAGATATCATACATTCAAGGAAAAATAAAACTAAATTTCAGTATCTAAACACTTTATTAGAGGAAAATATTAAAAAGTAATTTTGTTTATTAAAGTAACATTTTAATTTTGTTTTAAATATATTGGACATAGGATTATAATATCATGAAATATTTTAAAATGAATTTTTTTTTCCTTAAATAAATATTTTATTACATTAAATTATTTTTAATCTTCAAGGATAATCTTACATAATTATAAAATCATGAAAAGTATAATTTTCGTAAAAACTTCATTTTTCATCTTAAAATAAACCTTTTCAAAAAATAAAAAAAATACTAAAAAAATTATATGAGTAATTATAAAATGAATATTATTTTATAAAATTTATATTTTTATATTTCTATATTTATCTCTTAAAATAAAATACATAATACAAAGAAAATGGATTTTTTTGAAAATATCAATTTCAATATTAAGTCATATTAATTAGATACCTAATAAATATTAAATTTTTTATCATATTATTATTTATTATAGATTTATTAATATGTTTATCTTAATATTCTTTGGTTTTTAGTAATTAGGTGTATCTTGTGATGAATGTTATCAAACATAACATCATTTTTACAATGTCTAGAATTTTGGGTCATTATATTCCACCCCATAAAATAATTTCATCCTCAAAATTTTATTACACAGAGGAAAACAAGATAGGGTTATTTTATCCCATCACATCCTTAAGTTCCTAGGTATATTTCTCAAACTTATGATTTTCCCGTATCACTTTTACCTGATGTGTGGTCTTGTCCAACAACACCTTGTCACTTCAATCCAAGATCTCTGTGGGTTGTTCTTCATAGGATGGTCCATGTTCCAGTTACATAAATTTTTATTTTAGTACATGTAATTGATCTAGTATATACTTCATAAAAAATGAAATATAGAAGACATCAATCACTTTGTATAGGTAATGATAGACCACAAAGTGATAAGCTACTACCCCCACATGATATATAATCTCAAAGGGACCTATGTATTTAGGGATCAGTTTCCATTTATTCCCAAATCTCATGACCCATTTTCATAGTGATATTCTAAGAAATATAATATCACCAATATCAAATTCTAGATCTAATCTATGATTATCATCATAAATTTTCTATAGACATTATTTCACTTTAATATTCCATTGAATAGTTTGATCATTATTTTTCATTTATTAGACAAGTTCATGACCTATCAACTTCATATATCTAACTTCATCCCAGTATGTTGGAGTCATATATTTATTCCCCTACAGTGCCTCATATGGTTCCATCTGAATACTATAATAGAAACTATTTTTATATAACAACTCTATCTAGAGGAGGTGTTGATCCCAACATCCTTAGAAATCCATCGAACAAAATCTTAGTGTATCCTATAGAGTTTAAATTGTCCTATCAAAATAACTGTCTATCTAAGGATGATATGTCATGTTTAATATCATATATATCTCCAATTACTTATTAAAACTTCTTTAAAACCTCAAGGTAATCATCATATTCCAATCAGATATAATGGATAGTGGTACCCCATTTATACTAACCAATTCCCTTATATACATCCTGGTGAGTTGGTCAATGGGAAAATATTCTATAACATAAATAAAATGAAATAAATTTTTAAGCTAGTTTACTTTAATCCAAATGGAATTGTGACATTTATATGCTTTGGGGAGTCCTATAAAGAAGTTTGTGCTAATGTTTTACCATTTCCATACAGTTATGGGTAATGGTTTCACTATATATTTAGGCTTTTGTCACTCACCCTTAAGTTATTAACATACCAAGAATTGAGATATATACTACATGATTTCCCTCCTCATATTATCACACTAGAAGATTTTCTTCAAAGATCAATGCATCATTATGACTCCAGGAAAGATAAATAAAAATGATATATATGCATCATACAAAATATTCTTCTTTATTTCTGGTATATATAGGACACATATCCATGTTACATACCTTATAACATTATCTTTATCAATAATGAACTCTAGAATAGTCACAAACATTTTCAATAACTATGGATCATATTTCTAGTCCTATTTAATCTTAATATAAATGGATATTTTAGAAATAATTTGGTAAAGAATGGATTTATCTCCTCCCATTATGAATTCAAGATTCAACCTTTTCATATACAAGAGGCTTAGTTATTTTTCAATCCTTATAATTGATAGAGTGGCATGGTATTTTCTACTGAGATCATGATCCACCGTGTTTTCCTTTACAAATTGAAAATGTGTCGAGTAGTAACAATATTTGATTAAATATAACCATATAATTTGGAACATGTTTAAATACTTATAAAATAATATATATTTTAATCTCTTGTGATCACTGTATATATCACCCCTCTCATAGTAAATGTAATTCCACCAAATTTTCAAAGAAAAGATCACTATAACTAATTCCAAATATTATTTTAGGTAATTTTTCTCATATGTTTTTAATTAGTGGGAGCAATATGTAATTACCTCTTCAATTTTCATTAGCACAAAACCCATTACTTTTAATGATTCATCACTATAAATTAAATCCCCTTCACCACTACATAGACATGTAAGTATAGGCACAATGTCTAATCTCTTATTGATTTCTAAAAATATTTCCTCAAATTCTATTGTATAGAGAAACTTCACTTCCTTCTTGTTCCACTTAGTTAGGGTATTGGATAATCATGGGAATTTTATCAAAAAATTCTAATAGTATCCAAGAAATCTAAAAAAATAACATATAAGTCACATAGGTTTGTCTTGACCATTTTTCAATTACAAAAATCTTGGATATGTCCAAAGATATAACATCTCTATTGATAACATGACCTAATAAGGAAACTATTTACAACCAAAATTCACACTTAATAAACTAGGAATAAAATTAGTGATTTTTTAAGGTTCTTATCACAATTCAAAAATTATATTCATGTTTATCATTTCAATTAGAATATACAATAAAGTCATCAATTCAGACTCCCATAAATTTTTCAAGTTAATTTATAAATTCTCTATTCATACAATACATAAATACAACATGTCCTTCAATGCTCATAGTAAGAGAAGGTAACTTTGGAATCTATTTTATAAAATGTGAGGCTAAAAATGTTGGGATCTCATTAGGAATACAATGTTAGGTGAGGAATTTGATTCTATAGAGTTGAATGATTTCAAGGTAATATTATTCACTAAATATTTCCCTTGAACTCTTTATACTAATATGGAATGAGAATTAATTGAATTGAAGCAAAACGAAGATTGTTTTGTTAGATCTTACAAGGTAAACTTCTTGAGACTCACAATGTACACCTCGTAATTTATCTCTATATTATAAGAAAAGATCAATTGATTCTATAATGGATTAAAACCCAAACATCATAAGCCATTAGTGGTAAGATAACTTTAAAGGTATGAGGAATTTTCTGATGTGTTCTTAAGGTTGAAATGGAATGTAGATATCCATGTGATTATGTAAAAGGAAAATCAAGAGGGAGTATCATGAAATCTCTAATGAAAATTCTCATGGGGATAAGAAAGTGAAACTACCCGCATGTAAAATACATTGTTGAAAACACCTGGGTAATTTATTTATAGGTTCTAGAAAGTGTTACAATTGTGGTAAAGTGGGAAACCGATATCATGATACCTAAAGAAAATTAAAGTGTTTTAATAACACCATTGTGGGGAAAAATTACTCTTCTAATGCTCCACCCACTCTTTAATGTTTAAATTTATAAGAGTATGGGAATTGTGTAAATTAGTTCCCAAACCCAAGAGTTAATGAAGGTAACATGTAAGAACATCCTTCTAAACCAAGGGGTAAAGGGAAGGAATATGCAATCACTACTATAGGGATGAAAAATAACAATGATATGGTGAAATATGCACTCATTATCCACTCTAGAACCATGAATTCCTTATTTGATTTTGGTTCTTTACGTTCTTCCATATCTTATAGTTTTACTAAGAATATGGATTCACCACATCCAACATTGAATATTGGGCTATCTTTGAAAACATCTAGGGAAATTTTGAATGAAACTAAGGAGTAAAACTCTTCAAAAAATGAGATTTATAGGGAGATACTTCTAGAAAATCTATATAGCATTGCTGACTAGATTAGTCACCCGAACATTGTTATTGGATCGGGCGCCACTAGCCTTAGGTGCACCTCCCCAAACACAAAAGTCTAATGACTAGTAGTGAGGGTGTAAATAGGGAAAAGTGGGGAGGTTATACCCTTGATGGATAATATAATAATGGTCTTATTACATATATAAGATGCAATTGAAGAAAATAATCAATAGACTCGAACCAGACCCACCATTTTCAGAAGCATAATCGATATCATGAAATAGTAGAATCATAATAACAAAAAATGGTGGAAATAAATAATCATACCACTTGTAGCTACTAAAAAAGAAAATGAATCCAATACAAGTCATATAATAAAATATCTATAAGGTGTTTTCAATGGTTGACCCTAGTATATACATGTATCATAAGCATGTTGAAACTGAAAAGAAAACCAAAAAGGAAAGCTCCAACTGAGGTAGGAACCTCAAGGTCCCTTTCCATTCATATATGCCTAATCAACTATGATCCAACTCCAGAGCCTGAACCCTTACTTAAATGTAAAATCATAAAGTATACATGCATCTTGAAGGGCCCGTGTAGGGTGTGATAAAGAGTCTTGGTAGGGTACCACCCACGAGTACATACCCAACGTAAATGTTTAAGCAGGTGTGTAATATAATAAGGACAACAACTCATTCATTTTAAATAAAAAAATAAGCTTCCTCATTTCTCAAAAACTACCAATAAGCTTTAACCAACTTCATCTGACATAGGAATCATTGAAGAGGAGATGATTATTGTCCCATGGCCTAAGGTATCCTCGGATGTCAGATATCCCAGGTGAACCCTTGGGTTCCACCTCCAAATAAGTAACCTGCCGCCTCATTTCAACCAAAACATTGCGTCCCAAATCAGGTCACTAATGTCCTAAAGTCACACCCAAGTAAATGGAACTCTGGTCCCTCATAACCCTACTCGAAAGCACCTGTTTTCTTAAATCCCAACATCCAGGGGAAGAGAGATATTTTTCCTCAAATAAAATCATTGTCATCTCATACCACGACATCACAAGGAATGGATATTTTCATCCACCCAAAAAATTCCATGCACAAAAACCTTAATTCAACAAGCCACATCCCCTAACCAATATCATCAATGCTATCATCTGATGGCTCATCACCTTCCCTATAGATTTCTACACCAAGAACCCGCAAACCAATTTACCTAATCCACACTATCAGGGGACTCTACCCACATGAGTGTTCAAAAACACCTCATCACTGAGTCATCCTATGTTCACATTAATACAATCGGTTCCTTTTCAATTATAGGTGATAATCAATCCCCAATTTATTATATAATCCACATCAACTCTAGCACCTCATGACCCTACAATAATGTTGCTCAATTATTATGGTTATTCCATTCAATATCATAGGCCATCCCTGAACTAGACAGCCTTTCCACATCAACTAATGTCTATAACGCCTAATCATCAATCACATAACCCAAGTAACCCAGGACATCCCATAATAATGATCACATCACCTCAAACTAGATGTCATTCCACTTCAATTACTCAGGTTGATCCTGTCACGATCCCATGGGTCAAAATAGTATATTATATAAAATTTATATATGTAATTCACGTTAATTTAAATAAAATTGAATTAAATTGAAGAAGAAAACCCTAGTATAACTACCCATTTGTTAAATGGACTCTAACTTAGCCTCACACAAGGGAAAAAAGTTTTATTCATACACCACAACATCCCATAATGTCATACGATCTATTTAAAATCAATCATGAAATTAATTTAGGGTATTGATCAACTACCCAATGGCATGATAAAATATGTACCCCCAAAATGATTGAAAAAACAAGAAAATAGGTATTTACCACTTACCTTGTATTCATAGATGTAGGTATGTCTGGTATTAACCTCTAACTTGAAGTGATTTGGAAGAAATCGATGTTTCTTTAAAATTCCCTAAAATAGGGGAAAACAACTCAAAAAAATTATTGCTCTATGAGGCAAGAGAACAGGAGAAGAGAATAAAGGGAGAGGATATTCTCAATAATGTGGTTCTATGAGACCTAATGGTGATCCTAACAAAGCTCAAAGGAAGGAAGGGTATCAATCCCTATGAGAGGAGGAAAGGGGAGAGCTCCCTATTGTGAGTGAAACCAAGAAGGAGGAAAATAGGAGGAAAGAAATAAAAAATAGAAGAGGGGAAAATTGACTTTGAAACCATTTTAAAGGCGGAATTTTTTGCTTTCATGTTTTTTCAAACCATGTGAAAATCGTCCATTTTAAAGTGTTGTGGTACTACCTAAGTGGCACTACCCTTGCGGCTTGCGCTTGTTTTTCTCTAACCATACACAATCTATGAGAAATACCTATAAAAACTACAGAGATCCTCACACTATCATGTGCCTCACCCCACATGATAATGAAAACTATGTGGTAGTACAAAATGAGGGTTCATGGTTAGCTGGAAGAGGCTACACGGCTTTAAACAAACGGTGTGCCTTAACCTGAAACACCAAAACTTGGTATTCAAGCCTCTCACACACCCCAAACCCATCTGAACACCTGAGGAACTCTCCAATCCTCTTAACCCATCCAAAAAAAGATATTGGGTTAACAAATAACTCAAAATTGAGTTAAGATTATTGAAAAATAAATTTTTATACACACCAATTAAAAAATTAAAAATCGAAGATTATTTTGATCCACTCCAAAAACATAAGATGTTATAATCTAGTTATTATTCCCATGGTCAAATTTAACATAATTTTGGGTAAAACTATCATTTCTTATATAAATCTCATATTAATTATCTATAATTAGGAATATAATTTCATATCCCTAATCATTCGGTTATCAAACCTCAATTCAAGGATGATCATGAACCTTCTTTAGAAAAAAAATCAATAATATGGGTCTTGATACCAAAAAACAAGGGTTACCTAGCTTGTATTATTGGGAAGGAAGTCATCATTAAGAACATGTTCATTTCATGGGAATATATTGATGTATATCCGGATGAATTTTTTGTTCTTACCCTAGAACATGAAGTTGATTTCTCAAATGAACTCACCCATAGACCACTACCTATCTCAAATACTTCCAATAGAATGAATTTATTTGAAATAGATTAATTGAAATGTAATTACAATAGAATCTTGAAAAGGGTTTTATATGCCTTCTTGCTTCACCATGGGGATTATAGGTCCTTCTGTAAAGAATAATTATAGATAAATGTGTTGTCACATCGATTATCATGAGCTCAAAAAAATCATGATAAAAAACAAGTATCCTATTACTCCTATTGATGACTAGTTCCTTCAACTTATAGGAGTGAAATTATTCTCAAAAATCAACCACTAATTTTAATGTCTTCAATATATGATAAAAAGGGAGGATATTCCAAAGACAGTATTGGAAATAAGCTAAGAACACTATGAGTTTATAGTGATGTCATTTGGAATTAAGAATTCCCCAACTATCTTCATGGATATTAAGAGTCTTCAAAGATTAACTAAATAAATTTATGGTAATATTTATAGAAGATATACTTATATATTCAGTATTAAGTAAGATCATAAATATCACTGAAAGACTATGTTGAAGACCATGATTAAGGAGAGAGTATACACCAAACTCAACAAATGTGAATTCTTGCTATAAAAATTTTCATTCTTGAGACATTTCATCATAAGTTAGGGTATATATTTAGATCCATAAAAGGATAAAGTTATTGAGAAATGGCCCAAACCAACCACTAAAACTATTATACATAGTTTTTTTGGTTTATCTGTATATTATCGATAGTTGGTGAGAAATTTGTCATGGGTATCAAATCTATTAAACAAGTGATCATGAAAATAAGTCAGGTTTCTTAAGATAGAATAAATTGAGGAAATATTCATGGATCTTAAGGAAAGGTTGGTCACTACACCGGTGCTTACAATACTATATAGTGGTGAAGGATTTGTAATTTAAAGTGATATATCATTAAATGAATTGGTATTAATACTCGTGAAATATAAAAATGTAATTTTTTATGCCTCATTCCAATTAAGTAAACATGAGAAAAAATACCCAATGCATGATTTAGATTTAGATTCATTTCTCTTTTCTTTGGAAATTTGGTGGCATTACCTATATGGTGAGAATTATGATATATACACTAATCACAAGATATTTCAATATATCTTCTCATAGAAGGAATGAAACATGGTCCCAAGTATATGGTTAGAGTTAATCAAAAATTTTGAAATCTTGATACATTACCACCCTAGAAGGAAAAACAAGGTGGCTAATCTAGTGAGTAGAAAACATCATACTACATTATCCATGATGATGATTGAAAACACCCAATACTCATTGATCTATAAAGGTTTAATCATGAAGTCATTATGTAAGGGGATAAATATTAAATTTTCCATGTTTATAATCAGCTCTCTACTCATGTAAGGATCAAATAGTCCTAGAAGAATGATGTGTATTAACAAAATAAGGTAGAGAATATTATAGAGATCTACTTTGACCAAGAAGGTGTTTCATAGTTTTTAAATCACATATGTGTCTCATATGTACCAGAACTGAGTAAGTAGAAAATGGATAATTCACATTTCTAATACTTTTCCATCCACCCTAGAGGAAAAAATATGTATGAATATATCATGTAAAACTTATTATGGGATAACATGAAGAGGTAAATCATGGAGTATATATCTCAATTCTTTCTCTGTTATAAAGTTAAGATAGGTTAAAATTATCTTAAAGTTATGATTCAACCATTTCCCTTTCATGTATGGAAATGTAAAAGAATCACCATGGATCACAAGACACCCCAATACATCTAAACGTAATAATGACAGATGGGTTATAGTTGATCATATTAAAAATTTAGTTCATTTTTTTTACATCAGAAAAGATTTCTTGATGGATCATATTTCTAAGATATACATTAAAGAGGTGGTTAGTATTCATGGAGTACCTATCCGTATTGAATTGGATTTATATATAAGGTTTATAAAGAGATTATAGAAAATTATTCAACAGTTTTTTTTTGTTTCTAAGCTGAATTTTAGTATTAATTAACACCTTGAGATAGGTGGTCAATCTGAGAGAACCATTAAAACATTAAAGGACATTTTGAGATTATGTTTAATGGATTTTTAAGGATGTTGGGATCAACACCTCCCGGTAGTATAGTTCATGTGTAACAATTGGTTTCCATTCTTCCATTCAGATGGAACTATATGTGTACCTAAATGGGAAGAGGGGAAGGACTCCAACATACTAGGATAAGTTTGGGGAATAAATTTGATAGGGCCTGAACTTATATAAGAAATAATGGAAAAGTTCCAAACCATTCAGTGGAATGTGAAAATAGTGATAATTAGATATAATAAATATTCAAAAAATCATCAAAAAGAAATATAATATGAAGTTCGTGATCTAAATGTCTCAATAGAAATGGGTTATAAGATTTGGGAGGAAATGTAAGTTGATCCATGGATACATCAATATACTTAAGATCATTGATCATGTCAGATCCATAACTTATCACTTAGATCCCATCTTCACCTATCTTAAGGGAATGATGTCTTCCATATATCATTTCTTATGAAGTAAATACAAAATACATAACATTTACTAAACTCAGAAGCTGTGAACCTAAAACATTACCTCTCGGATGAAGAACAGCCCATAGATCTCTTGGATTAAAGATTCAAGGTTTTATAGAACAAGACCACCCATATAGTAATGTTTATATGGTAAAACCATATGTTTGAAAAATATATATGGGAAACTTATGATTTAAATATCAAAAATATCCTCAATTTATTTCCTATGTGTGAAAAAAAATCAAGGATGAAATTTTTTCAAGGGGTAGAATGTAATAACCTGAAATTATGGACTTTATAAAACCAATGTTATGTTTGATTTCATGTATTACATGTTATACCCAATGTAGAAAAAAATTATTGTATTAGAATAAAATTATTAATAAATATATAATAAACTCTAATATGGAAAATTTTTAAAATCATTTACCTTTATAAGATAAACACATACTATGTTTTTTGTTGAAAAGGGATATCTTTAAAAGTGGTTCTCCATATATTTTATGATTTATTTTAAAAGAAAAATTTTCAGTTTTAATAATTTAAATTTGTTAATGTAATCTTATTTTTTTAATTCATCTAACTCAAATTTACTTTGTATAAATTTTTGAGCTTCTGTAGAAAATGATGATTTTTAGTCATAAAATATGTCTTTTACAAAAATTATGATTAATGAGATTTTATCATAATGTAAGCATGACCCAAAGGAATAAAAAACCTTTTAAATAATAATATATTTATTTAAGAAATAACATTATGAAAATTAATATATTCTTTTAGATTATAATTCACATGTCCAACCTTTTTAGAACTAAATTAAATTGTTAGGTTAATAAAAAATAGTATTTTCTTTGAATAAATTATTTTCAAGGTGATATTTGGTTTTGGATTTCCTTGAAATACTAATAAAATATATTTTATTTATAATAAATTAATCTATGTCATTAAAATTTGTAAAAACTGTAATTTTTTATTTTATATAAATTTAAAGTTGAAAAACATAATTTTTTTAAAAAATATTTTTACGTGATAAAGTGTTTTGATTTTAAAATTAACCTTTAACACATTTAGAAATTTTATACGATAAAATTATTATAAAATTTTAAATCATAGGGTCTGAATTAGTTAATTAGTTCAATTTTTATTTTGTTCAGTAAAAAGAATCATTAAGGTTGAAAAACATTACCCTGATAAAAAGTAAAAAATATTGAAAAAATATTTTACTAATGTAAAAAGTCCAAAACTTGTTAAAAAATGTTTAAAATTACTTTTGAGGTTATTTTTCATCCAAAACCAATTTTACCTCCTAATTTATCCATTTTTTCCATTGATTCTTGAATAGTAACATTACAATATTGAAAATGTAAGGGTCACTTCCAATACTACCCTTCTATCAAATTATAAAACGACAATAGTTTCACCACTTTAAGACCCACCTTACCTTAAAATTTATCTTTGAAAATATAGAAATATTCTCCTAATATAATCCTATCTCACCTCTATAATCTTCTTGTCACCTTTATTTTACTTAAGGCCTTCATCTCTAGGGATTTTTCTAAGACAAAACTCAAGATTCTGAGGTGATTATTACTTTATCTTAGTCTTTTTTAGTAAACTTCTTCCTAAATAATCTATAAACATTTTACTATAAATAAATAAGTGACATTATTATAATTAACTTTTATTATGTTAATTTGACAACAATTATTTACCTATTTCCATCCACTAAGAAAAACAAAATAACATTAACTATGCATTGTATGGACTAATGCCTCCATGAAGTAAAGTTTTTTCTTTTCATCTTGTATATTTTATTTACAAAACACTCTAAAAATATTATTCAATAAATTTAAAATATCTAAATAAGATCATTATTGTTAAATTTTAATGACATTATAGTCTTCCTTATCCATATTAACCCATCGAGATATTGCATGTTCATGTTTGGGTTGGTCTTACCACCTATATGAATGATGTTATAATGTTTGTATCATAAAAAATAATGGGATTTCATACAATGGTGTTATAATGTAATAATTATCAATTAAATATGTTTTAATGATTTTGTAAATGTGTTATTGATATTTTAAATATATATCAACATACCACCTTTCGATCATTAATCGCGTTGAAACTAGTTTATCATGTTTTCCATTTCCACAAACTGTATTCTTGCCTTTCAATTAAAGAAAATAATAATTAAAGAATAATTTGAAAACAATGATTATTCTATCATGAATAATCAGTTAATGGTGATGTTAAAACCACTTATTAATAATTTACTCTATTACCGTGATATTTGAATGAGATAGACAAACAAACGATCTAGCTTTCAATAGTGAAAATAATTATAACAAAGTAACATATTTATAAATAAGGATTATAAATAAAGTTAATAAAGGGTAATTTATTTGAATAAGGTCCTGGATTAAGTACTTAATTTAATAATTTTCATTATAAATGAGTTTATAGTAAATTTGGGTTATCAAAAACTCAAGGTAAGTGTTTTTTATCTCAAATTCCTATCTTAGAGACGTGTTTTGAATTATGTACCTATTTTATTTTAATAGGTGTATATAATACCAAATTTATATTTTATACCATGAAATATATTTTATTATTGGTAATTAATGTTTAATTTAAAGTTATATACCTCTTTCAGTTGGTTTTGTTTAAATACTGCTCAAATTGTAAGGGTTTTGATAACTCTATTACCTTTCATTGAGTTATACACCTCTTTATTATACCTTATCATTAAAATTTGGTTCTAATAATAAATATAATGATATCATGTTATGAATCCAATTTATTTTCTATGGAATATATTTTATAACCATGACTACTTCTATGATGATTTCATTTATAAAGTTTAATATTACAAATAATAATTCCCATATTTTCTAATGAACATTATTTTTAATGACCATATTTTCCATTATCACCAAAATTTTCCATCTTGTTTGGAAATATTTTTTTTTTTATCTATTTTTACCATCATATCTATCATTACCACTTAATAAAATGTTGTTTATTAACTCTTTAAATGAGTGGGTTTCAATAAAAGTATAATTTTCTGATATAAAAGACTTTAAATTTCAAGATCTTATATATTATCTTATAACCAACATATTATTATACATGAAAAATATTCTTGCAAAGATTATTTTTTTTAACAAATAATGTTACAAAATTCTCTTTGAAACTTTATGTAAAATATATTTAAAAATATTTTAAACTCCATTTTATAAAAAATTTCTATGGTTTTAAAGAAATAAATTTTTCAAAAAGTTTTTCTTCTAGTTTATTCTATATATATAATATTTACCTAAAATGGATATTTTTTCCCTAGTTCACCTTCTATGTTCTCTTATAATGTATTTTATTTGGGTTAATAGATTTTAGAATCATTTTATTTTTTTGATTAATTTATGAGATATCATTTTATAATCTCTTAAAACCATTTTTTTGTGGGTTATTTTATGATGTGATGATTGTTTTTTAATAAGAATGGAAATATATAGATTAAGAGGTGTGTGGGACCTATATCTACCTCTTGTGTGTTGGGTAAAGGCTTATATCTGGTGAGACATAAATTTTATGTGAATAGATTCATGAACAGCTAGGTTCACAAAGGGTAAGTGTGATGGTGGTTAGATCTACTCATAATTTTATGTGTGAAAAGGTTGGTGGGTATCGAGGTTCACAAAGATAATAAATACTACGTTTTTATTATACCACTTTCCTTTATGCATTCTGTGGCTCATTTTTTATTTTCTTATTCTATGATAAAAGTGTTATCATTTTGGATAATATTTATATATTTCATTCTTATGATTAACACTTATTAATTTAAATTCTTTTAAATTGGATATTTTTCATTATTCATGTTTTCGAATATTATTAAGATCTAAACATCATGTAATTTGATATTTAATCCCATACTAGGCATTTAATCTCACCAATTTTTCTTTTTGTGGTTTATTTTATAATGTGATGATTGTTTTTCAAGTATCATCGAAATATATAGATTATGAGGTGGGTGGAACCTATATATACCTCTAATTAATTAGGTTAAGTCTTATATCTCATAAGATAGAAATGTTATGTGAATAGGTTAGTGAGTATCTAGGTTCAAAAAAGGTTACTGCGATAGTGGTTTGATCTACTAAAAATTTTATGTGTGAATAGGTTAGAGGGTATCCAGGTTCACATATATAATAAATCCTATTTTTTATTACGCCACTTTCTTCCATGTGTTATATGGCTCATGTTATTTTCTTCATGTTTTATTTTCTCATTCCCTGGTAAAATTGTAATCATTTTGGTTGATATTTATATCTTTACTTCTTATGGTTAACACTTATAAATTTATGTTCTTTTAAATTAGATATTTTTCATTATTAGTTATTTACAATATTTTTATTATATAAAAATTATGTCCTTTGATATGTTATCCCATACTGGCCATTTAATCTCACCCCTTCTAATTTTTTCTATTCCTTGTGATTTGAAGATAATTATGTCTCATGGAATTTCTAGGAGAAGATTTAGTTTATGGATAAATGTTTATATTATATAAAATAAGTGTTTTTATGTATATATTCTCCAAGAAACTGAACCTTTAGATCCTTTGGTTGTGAAACTATTTGTGATATGTGCTAATTAAACCATCATATCAATGTATTATTTATATATATTTATATTTGGTTGTTATAGTTTTTGTAAGGGAAAGGTTTATTTATTTTTGAGACTAGGATGAGAAAACATTATTGAAACCCCTAAGGATAAGTCTAAGATAACATAATTATATTTTTTAATGTATGGATTATGAGGTTTTCTAAGAATATAGATCTCTATTTTGTATATTGGAAAGTGGATATAGGATCTGGCATAATTTAACATAGGGGTAATAACCTCAATGAGGGTGTATTAGGTATTAACTAAACCATGACCTAGATTATAATAAAGAGGTATAACTACACACCTGGATGGACACTCCTAGGTGATATGGTTTTGTTAATTCACATTCCCTTTAATGAACCATTAACAAGAATTTAGATATTATTTCAACTATCATGTTTATGAAAAACCTAGTAGAAATATAACTTTGTATAAAATATATTGAAATATATAGAGTTGTTAAAGAATAATTTATTTATTTCCGAGTTATTTTTTTTATGATCATAGTTTTATAATTTATAAATTATCTAATTTAAGTATCCCCACCCTAAACATTACTCTATCGAAGATATAGAGGAAACAAAAGGAATTGAGCTGATGATTAATGCAATGGAAATGTGGTTATTGTCCAAATGATATGGGAAATGGAGTTCAAGATATCATATAAATTTCCACTCAACTCCCTCATGTTATTAATAATAATATGAATAATATAGTGATAATTAATGTGCTGAGAAGGGACAAGATTTCTATTGGATCCTTTATGTTTCAACATATATCATGATTTAATGGTAATTATAACCCATTGATTACTGAAAAATTGATTCACAGAATGGAAAAGATATTTTATATCCTTCAGTTCTCAGAGCATCAAAAGATCATTTTATCCATTAATCCATAAATGGTGAGACCATACAATGGTGTAATCTCATTATAAATATAATGATAGGGGAGGAATTTGATTCTATGGATTGGTAGAATTTATAGGGAATATTTTTCAATAAATATTTCCCTCAGACTCTTTACACTAATATGGAATGAGAATTAATTGAATTAAAATAAAATTAATATAATTATGTTGGGTATTACTAGGGAAACGTCATGATGCTCACAATGAACACCTCATAGTTTATCCCAAGACCTGAAAAGAAGATTAATCGATTCTATGGTGGATTAAAACCCATTATTTAGAATGTATTATCTATAATTGAATTTGGAAGCTATTAGGAAGTTTTCTAATGTATTTTTAATGTTGAAATGGAAGATTGATGCCCAAATGATTTTGGAAAAAGGAAAATAAAGATGGATTATTTGGAAATCCCTAATGAAAAGTCTCATGGTGGAAATAAAGTGAAACTACCCATATATAAAAGATATGGGAGTAAACACTTGGGTATTTCTTTATAGGTTCTATAAAGTGTAAAAAGTGTGGAAAAGTAGGCCACCTAACTTATGACTGTCGAAGAAATGGAAACATGTTGAATAATACCTATGAGTAGAAGAAGGACTCAGTTGATTCTCCTCCCTCTCTTCAATGTTTCAAATGATAGGATTATGGGAATTATGCAAGTTTATTCCCTAACACTATAGTTAATGAAGGTAATAGGTATAATTGGCCTCCTAAACTAAGGGAGAAAGGGAAGGGAGATGTAATCACTACTATAGAGGTGGATCACAATAATGATGTGTGGAAAGGTACACCCATTCTCCATTCTATATCCATGAATTCCTTATTTGATAATTATTCTTCACATTCTTCCATATCTTATAAGTTTACTAATAATATGCATTCATCTCTTCAAACAATTAATATCAAGTAATTTTTAAGAACACCTAATGTAATGTTGAATGAAAATAATATGTAAAAATATTCTCTAATAGAGATTTGTGGGGAGATGCTTCCAAAAAATAAGGTTCTTCTTCCCATAATCAGATTTGACATAATTCTTTCTATGGACTACATATAATTATATAAAGTTCATATCAATTTTGAAAATAAGAAATATCCTTTCATATACCTTGTAATTATCTTATTGAGTATCAATACAAGGATGATCTTGCACGAAATTTAGATTAAAATTCCATAATATGGGTCTTGATAACCAAAAACAAGGGGTTCTTATCTCATATTATTTGGGAGGAAGTTAACATTTAGAATATTCTTATTTTGTGGAAATATGTTGATATATTTCAAAATGAATTTTTTGGTCTTCCCCAAAAACATGAGGATGAGTTCTCAATCAAACTCATACCTATATAATTACATATCTCAAATACTACATGTATAATGGATTTTATTGATTTACTGGAACTGAATAATCAATTACAAGAGAAACTTTTCAAGGGTTTTTTTCCCTATTCTTTCACCATGGGGTATACCAGCCCTCTTTGTAATGAAGTGGATGTATTTTCATCGATTATCATGATCTCAACAATATCATAATCAAAAAAATTATCCTCTGTACCTTATTTATTACTAGTTCAATCAACTTAGAGGATCTTAATTCTTCTAAAAAATTTACCTATAATCTTGATATCATCAACTAAGGGGGAAGAATATTCCAAAGATATCATTTCAAAAAATGTATAAGTAATATGAGTTTATAGTGTTGTCTTTCATATTTTCCAATGACTCTGCTATCATTGTGGATCTTATAAATAGAATCTTTATAGATTACCTGGATCAATTTATGGTATAATTTATAGACAATTTCCTTATATATTCTAAAACTAAATTAGAACTTGAAGATCAATTAAGGACTATTTTGAAGAACCTAAGGAAGGAGTGACTATATTCCAAACTCATAAAATGTGAATTATATCTATAAAAAGTATCATCTAGGGATATTTCATCATAAGTGAGGGTAAATCTATAGATCCATCAAACAATAAGGTTATTAAGAAAAGTCCCAAACCAACCATTGTCACTGAAACCCATTGTTTTCCTGGGTTAGAAGAATATTTACAATTATTTATGAGAAATTTATCATGGATATAAAATATATTAACCCAGTTAACATGAAAAGTATTCAAGTTCATCTAGATAGAAGAGTTTTAGTAAGTCCTCAAGGGGCTTGAGGAAAGGTTGGTCACCACATTTGTGCTTACATGATCCTATAGTAGTGCAGGGTTTGTAATTTACATTAATGTATAATTAAAAGGATTTTGATGAAAACTCGTGAAAAATGAAAAGTTAAATGATTATTCCTTATTCCAATTAAATACACATGATTAAAATTACCCGATGCATGATTTTGAATTTATGGTGGTGATGTTTGCATTGAAAATTTGAGTGAATTAACATTATGGTGAGAAGTGTTATACATACACTGATCATAATAGAATGAAATATATTTTCATGTTGAAAGAGTTAAAAATTCTCCAGATGATATGGTTATAGATAATCAAAGATTATGACTTTTTGATGCATTACTGTCCTTGAAAGGAAAACAAGGTGGATGATGCTCTAAGTAGAAAATATCAAGCTATGTTATTCATGATGAGGATTAAAATACTCCAATGCTCATTGATATATAATGGATGAATCTTTAAGTCATAAGGTAAGAAGATAAATCTTACCTTTATCAATTTTTACTTAACCCTCTTCTTGTAAGGAAAAAATTATCCTAGAAGAATTATTTGGAGCAACAAAAGATGTTGGAAAATATTTTGGAGTTTAAATTTTATAAACAAGGTGTTGCGCGGCTTACAAATAAGATATGTGTCTCATATATATTGTAATTAAATAGGGATATTTTGGATTATATACATATATCATCCTTCTCTATCCATCCTGGAGGTACATAGATGTATAGATATCTGAATTAAAACTTTTAGTGGGATAACACAAAGAGGGAAATCATAGTGCATATATCTCAATGCTTGGTATATCAGAAAGCTAAGGAAGAGAGGCATAATATTATTATTTTTATGTAACCATTACACGTACATGTATAGAAATGGGAAAATATTATAATGTATTTCATTATTGAACTCCCTAGGACATCTAAAGGTGACAATTCTATATGGGTTGTAGTTGATCATTTTATAAAGTCAGCATATTTTATTTCCATTGGACAATATTTCCTGCTAGATCATCTTTAAAAGATATAAATTAAAATGTTTTTTTAGATTAATTTATTACCGATATCTATTTTATCTTATCAAGATGCATGGTTTTCAGTGATATTCTGTAAAATTCATCAACAAGTTTTCGGTACTGAGTTGAATTTTAGCACCACTTATCACCCTCAGATAGATGGTCAGTCTGAAAGAATCATTCAAACTTTATAGGATATTTTGAGATCATGTTAAATTGATTTAAAATAATATTTGGATCAAAAAATCCCCCAATTATAGTTCTTTTAAAATAATAGTTTCTATTATAACATTCATCTGGCTCCATATGGGACTCTGTATAGGAAGAGATGTAGGACTCCAGCATATAGGGTTGAAGTTGGGAAATGACAGATGATATGGCCTTACCATGACTAAAACATTGTGGAGAATGTCCAAACCATTCAGTGTCATGTAAAAATGGTGAAGATTCAATAGAAATGGGTAATGATATTTAGGAAGAATTTGAAGCTGTGCTAGAAATAAATTATTCCCTATGCGATCCTTAATCATTTTGGGTTCAAGGATTATCACTGAACACTCCATCCTCACCAATCCCAAGTGTATTATGTATTCCATGTATCATTTTTAGAAAGTACATACCATATACATAACATGTACTAAAAACATAAGATATGAAACTAGAACATGACCTCCCTGATGAAAAATAACCCGTGGAGATATTGGATAGAAGAGATAGGTTTTTCCGAACAAGACCACCAATATAGTCATGGTTTTATGGTGAAACCATAATTTTTAGGAATATTCTTGTGAACCATAAAATTTAATGAGGAAAAAATATCCCCACTAGTTTTTCCCTTTGTAATAAAATTTCAAGGATGAAATTCTTTTAATGGGGGTATAAAGTAATGACCCGAAATTCTAGACTTTGTAAAAATGATGTTATGTTCAATATATTTCATTACATGATACAACCAAAATATAAAAACAAAAACATATTAGAAGAAATTAATTAATAATAATTTAATCAACATTAATATAGTATATAATTAAAAACAATTAACTTTATAAGATAAATTGTTGATATGTTTTAATATTGAAAAAGTATATCATTAAAAGAAATTTTCAATATATTATTTGTTTTATTTTAAAAGATAGTGTATAAAATTTAATAATTTAAATTGTTAAAAATATAAAAAAAATTTAATTCATAAAATAAAAATTTACATAGTATGAACTTTTGAGTTTCTTAAAAAAAGGTTGATTTTTAATCAAAAAAAATATGTTTTTTGAAAAAATTATGATTTATGATATTTAATCATAATATAAGCATGACCAAAAAGACTAAAAAAATATTTATTCAAAAAATTATTTAATTAATAAATCTACGAATTTTAATATATTCTTTGAGCTTATAAATCCTATGTCCAGCGTTTTAAGAACTAAATTAAAATTCAAATTTAAAAGAAAAATTAGTCTTTTCTTTGAATGATGTATTTTCTAGGTGAGATTTAGTTTTAGATTACCATAAAATTTTTATACCATTTATTTTAAATAAAATAAATTAATTCATTTCATTTAAAATTAGTAGTAATGATAATTTTATCTTATATGTGAATTTTAAGCTCAAAAATATTATTTTTCTAAAAACTATTTTTACAAGATAAAGTGTGTTTATTTTAAAATTACCTATTCATACCTTTATTAATTTGATATGTTAAAATTATTTTCAAATTTTAAATCAAAATGTTTGTAATATTAAATAATTTTAATTTTAATTTTTTTCAATAAAATTAATTACTGAAGTTAAAAAATAGTTACCCTGGTAAAAAATAGAAATGGTAAAAAAAAGTCTTTTATTATGTGGAACGTGGAAAACGTGTTTTAAAATGAATATTTGAGGTTAGTTTTAACCCAAAATTACTTTAATTTCTTATTTTTTCTATTCTGTGTCAATTAATCCTTTAGTGGAACCTTTTTGTTATTGAAAATGTAAGCGCTACTTCAAAAACTACTCTTCTCTGAACTTATAATAACCTAAGAGTTCCCCACCTCAATACTCACATTATAATTGAATTTATACTATAAAATATAGATATTTTTCTTCTCCTATAAACCTCTTCCGCATATTCTTTTGTCTATTTTTCTTAAGGTCTTCATCCCCAAGGATTTTTCCAAGAGAAAGGTCATTCTTCTAACATAAGTATTACTTTATCTTAGTCTTTGACTTACTCTACCCATTAAAAAATAATCTATAAACTTATTAATATAATTAAATTAGTATCATAGAAATACTTAAATTTCATTATATTAATTGAAAAAAAAATTACTCATTTCCATCAAATTAGAAAAATAGAAGAACGTTAATTGTAAGTTGTGCAGACTCCCACCTCTAAGAAGGAATGCTTTTTGTTTTTCATATTGTTTTTATTTATTTATGAAAAGTGATAAAAATATGACTTAATAACCTAAAAACATTTAAATAAAATCATTAATATTCTGTTATAATGATGTTATACACTTCCTTAACTATACTCGCCCATCGATATATAATGTGTTCACATTTGGGTTGGTTTTACCAACTACATGAACGATGTTATAATGTTGATGTCATAAAAAATTAAGGGATGTCATAAAATGGTGATATTATGTAATAATTATTATTTTAATATGTATTACTGATTATATAAAGCTGTTATTAATATTTTAAATATTTATTAACATACCACCTTTTGATCATTAAGGACGTCGAAACAAGTATATCATGTTTCACATTTTCACAAATCGTATTCTTGTCTTTCACTTAATAAAAATAATACATAAAGAATAATTAGAAAATAATGATTATTATAACTTTAATAATCAATGAATTATTAAATTCAAACCACTTAGTAATAATCAACTCCTTTACCACGATATTTGAATGAGACAAGCAAACAAGCAATCTAGCTATAATTAGTGAACATAATTATAACTAAATAAAATATTTTTAATGAAATATTATAAATAAAGTTAATAAAGGGTAATAAAATTGAATAAGGTTCTTAATTAAGTAATTATGTCAACTATTTCCATTATATATGAGGTTATATGAAATCCATGTTAGTATAAACTCAAGGTAAGGGGTTTTTATCCAAATTCATCTCTTTGAGACATGTTTTGGAGTATGCACCTCGTTTATTTTAAGCGGTGTATATATTGCTTAATTGAGATGTTATATCACGAAATAAAATTTATTAATGGTAATTTAAGTTAAATTTAAATATCTATCCCTCTTTCAAGAGGTTTTATTTAAATACTCCCAACATTGTATAGGTTTTGAAAAATCAATTACCTTTCATTGAATTATAGTTTTATTTGTTGAACCTTATCATTAAAATTTTGCTATAATCATACATACGATTACATTATGTTATAAACACTTTTTATTTTCTAGGTAATTGTTTTTTATATCTATTACTTATTATATAATGATTTCATTAATAAATTTTTATTTTATAAAGAATAATTATCGCATTTTATAATGAAACATTTTTTCTATGTTCATATTTTCACTTAATACCAAATATTTCCATCTTGTTTGCAAATATATTGTGTTTAATCTCTTTTACCCTCGTATTTCTCATTACACTATTTTAAAATTTTGTTTTATCAAATTTTAAAATGATGGGGGTTTTGAAAATTTTGTAATTTTTTTTATATAAAAGTCTGTTAATTTCAAGCTCTTATATTTTATCCTCTAAGACTAATTTTATTTACTAAAAAGATTATTCTTACAAGATTACATATTTCCAAAAATAATTTTTTCAAATTATCTTCAAATCATTACGGAAAATATCATGGAAATTATTTAAAACTCTTAATTAAAAAAATTACTTGGGTTTTAAAGAAATACATTTCAAAAAAATTACTTCCATTTTCTTCTACACCTCAAAAATATTTACCACCAATGAAGTTTTTTTTCATAAATTACCTTATATATTCTCATATAATTCATTTCATTTGGTTAAACAATTTTTGGTATCATTTTTTTTATTTTTGAAGCTATTTTATAAGATATCATTTGATCAACTCATGAAACCCATTTTTCTTTCTATGGGTTATTTTATGATGTGATGGTTTTTTTCAAGTGGAACACATATGTATCAATTATGAGATATTTTGTACCTATATATCCCTATAATTAATTGGGTAAAGTATTATATATCATGAGATATAAATTTCATGTGAACAAGTTAGAGAGTAACTAGGTTAAAAAATGGTGTGTGTGATATTAGATAAATCTACTCATAATTTTATGTGTGAAAAAGTTAGTGGGTATTCATATTCAAAAAGATAAGTAATCCTATGTCTATTATTGTGAAACTTTTTTTCCTATATTCTATGGAACATGTTATATGATTCATGTCATATTTTATCATTCCATTATAAAAAATGTATCATTTGAGATGATTTATCTATCATTCCTTCTTATAGATAGCACTTATTGATTTATTTTATTTTAAGTTAGATATTTTTCACAATTCACAATTTCCTATATGTTTATTATCTAAACATTGTATTATTTTAAATTTTTTCTCTTACTAAGAATTTTATCTCACACCTATTGTGTTTTCCCATCCCTGTGATTTTAAGATGATTATATCTCATAGAATTTCTAAGAGGGGATTTGGTTTACGGAGATATGTTCACACTATGTAAAGTATTTTTATGTTTCTAGTATTCAAGACATTAAACCTTTAAGTCCTTGGGTTTTCTGACAATTTTTTGATATTTTTTAATTTATCCCTTGTATCAATGTATTGTTTTTGTATGTTTTTCTTCTTTTTGTAGTTAGTACCCTAAAACAACATTATTTATGTTATTTTTATTTCAAAAATATATATGTCTCACATATTGACTTTAATTTTGAATGCTTCATATGACAATGAAAGAAATGTATATATTGTAATGATGGGTTATAGAGCTACCCCCAATATAATGAAAACTATCGATTCCATTAATATATTCATAAATAATATATCTTATATCCTATATAGATCATACTAGAATGACATGGTTGGTTTTTAACTATCTAGTGCTAGTATATCATAATCATTTAGACTTTTTCTCATAAATATTTCACTTTGTGACCTATAAAAAGGGAGGTAACTAGGATAGAATTTATAAGATGAATTTCATGTATTATATGTGTAATTGGAATTCCTATCTATGAGCATTCTTGTTGGTCCTTGGACATGAAGTCATTATTAATGAATATAATGAATCATTTACTTTTATGTATTGATAAAAACCATGAAAACATATAGTCATAGTGAATTAAAATATGTTTTGAACATTATAAGTCACATAAAATTAATTTAATGGTAATGATAATATTTTTCAATTTTTGATTAATAAAAGAAGATGTCCCAGACATTTTGATGAAATTAAAGCAAATGAATAAATCTCATGTCTATAGAAATCTTAAACAAATAATATTATAAATTTAAATAAAGATATGTAAAATGTATAGGATGGTGACATGTGTATGAATCTTATTTTATGTGGTATTGGTTATAAAATTGATTATATTACATAGTAGCATTCTTAGGAGGTCTTCATTGTGATAAATCATATATTTTATAGGGTTCTTGATGTGTTTCTAAATACCATGCTTTGTATGTGGGTTGGATCTACTTCCATTAATAAAATAGCATATAGGTTCACACACTAAGTATATATAGACGTTCATTTTATTTAGTTGAATCTAAGTCTAAGTATAAAATTTTATTTATTTTGTGTAATAATATTTATTCAAGTTATATTGATTTTAAATTAAATCATAAGATTATTCAAGTCAAGAATAGGTTTCCATAATTTTTTCACTTATTTATTATTAATGTAAATAAATATAACATTTATTAATTCATAGGATGTGTAAATATAATATTAAATTACTTATTTATAAGTTAAGTGTATAAAAATAAATATGTATCCACAAGTTTAGTCAATATAATATTTATCATATAAAAAACATACTTTAATTATTCCGTATTCGATAATATTTATTAGAGGATTTGATCTAGTTAATGATTTAATAAATATACTTTAATCACATTTAAAAAATATTTATTTATTTATTTAATAAATTATATTATAATAATACTTTTCATTTAAAATAATAATATTATTATTATCTTTAGAGAAGATATAAGTGGTTTTTATTAGAGTTGAGTTAAAAGAAAAGGACTTAAGAGAGATTATTTTAATATTAACCTAAGTATAAAAACTATAATATTTAATTTTTTTAATTATTGAATCAAAATTCTAGATAATTCTCATCTCAAGTCCTAGATATTAAATTATAGAAAATCCTCTAAATTTGCTCATGTTTTTTAAGAGATAAATTAAGAAATTTCTACATACAATCAAGAATAAATGATATGAATCACTTGATTCCCTTATGATAACACCTGCGATATCAATAATGAACATTGAATCTTAATGAAACAGTATTGGATATATAGAGGAATTACACTTCCTATTATTGAAGAAAATATTTTGAAAACCTGATTGACGGTCAGCTTCATGACTTCAATAATGAAAAAAAGTCAAATCAAGTATAAAATAATCTAAGAATTTATTTTATCTAGAAAATTAGCTATAATTTACATATAATTACCATAATAAAGTATACAAGTAAATTTTATTGAGTTAATAATAAATAATTTTAAATGATCATCGTGTCTCATAACTATTTCTATGATCGCATCCTTCATGATTTAATCCATATAATGGTTTATTTAACTTAACAATATAGATATCTCGATATCTAGAACATGTTGATAGTTTTTTTAAATACTTTTATAATTTTGATATAAATATTATTATCAATATTACCATATAGGTATGTAGTTACAACATCCATCAAGAATAATTCAAGATCTTCATGGGCAACAGATATTATGAGATACTAAAAAGTTATAGAACCTATTATAGGAGTGTATGTTTCTCTAAGATCCCGACTTATTTTGCGGTATGTTTCATAATAATTTTTCAGAAAAACCCCATATGTTATGTCTATTTAAGCATGTTTTAGAGTTAAAAAGGGAGGTAAGAGACAACTATCATTCCAAGAAAAGGATTTGGGACTGTATAATGCTACTGACTCCCTCCAACTACCTGATACATGTCCATTAGCTAGTCAATGGTCTAACTAGGGGACATATAGGGCTGTTGGGATTATTGGATATCTGGTGGAGGCTAGAGGCTAGCTGGTGGCCTCTAGGTTCCATTTTTTATATGTGGGAAAATTTATCTTTTTCCCCTTTCTCTTTAAAATAACTTGCATAATTTTTCTACTCATTTCATCCAAGAGCTCCCCCTTATACACACAACCCCTCTACCTCTTTTCCATGGTGTAACTCTCTCAACTCTTGGAAATTTGAACTTATATTTAGTGTGATAAAGACCTTGAGGTGTGTCTAAGACATCACTTCCCTCTATTTATTTCTATCTCTCATTATCAAGTGGCATTCCACCATTAATATTCCTTATTTTTCAGGTATTTTATTATTCTTTGATTCATTCTATTCTAGCTCAAATTTAAAGTTGATATTGGGTTTGTGTAATTATTTGATACTATGTTAAGTGGTACCTAACTTTTTCATATAGTCTCACTACTTTTTAGTGAATCATCAAAAGGTCACACCACCATGTCATGTGTAGATTTTTAAAAATTAAAATTGAGTTATATTATGTTAATTCTCTGATTTTATGCACTAGATGAAGTGTAAAGTCCTACATTAAATGTGATCCTAATGGGATACCATGATTATAGAATTTTACCCCTGAATTGATAAGTGAAATAGTTAACTAGTTTACTAATTTCAAAGATAAACAGAGAATTGAGGTGATCTATAAATGTGATGAATTGGGAAATGTTATATTATACGGTGGTTCCCATAGTATGATATGGACCTAGTAAAGGATAAGATAAATATCCATGTATAAACAAATTAAATTGTACCTTTTCAAAAAACAATAAACATATGTGATTGGTAAATTGTTAATTAATTTTCCAATGTAATGTAAATAGTGTGATAACTTTGCTCGGTGAAATTCGAAAACATTCTTGAAGTGGTTTTCACATACCTTGAGTGGTGGTTTGAAATAAAGGAATTGGAAAACACTATTGAAGTAGTTTTTACATTCCTTTTGTTGTGGTTTTGATAAGATGAAAAGAAAGAACCCGTGAGTGAAATAGAAAAATCTTATGAAACAGTTTGTACTTTCCTTTAGTGGCGGTTTTGATATGAAAAAATGGGTTTTTGGGTTTACATAAATTCAGAACAAGACAAATAAATCTTGATAATGGGTTTTGATAATAGGAATACCTGGTTTCTCTATGGTCACTTCAAGTGGCATAATAATGCAACATTCTCAGTCTACTAATGGTCAAAGTGGGTATTTTTGATGTCAAGTGTTAATGTGGAGACCGGGTAAGGGCCCAGATCCACATGGATCAACCCTTTGCATGTTCCTGAGGCTTATAGGGCTCAGAGGAGTCTTAGAGGAAGTACAAAGAAGCTTGGTTGCTAGAAGCTATAAGCAAGTAAGAATTTCACCTCGTGAAGCGTTACACAATGTGAAAATGGATTTCACATTATTTAATATTATGAGGTTTCAAAAATAAAATAAATTCAAAATGTGATAGTTGTTTTAGTGGAAACTGACCTAGAGGAATTACACAATGTTAAAGGGGATTACACATCTTGCAATCCTATGATGCTGCAATGTTTTATTTTTTTTTCAGCCTATGAGGCTATCAAAATCCATGACTGTATTTTCCACTTATCACTCTTCCCAACTGACCCGGTAGTCCACTATTCATCATTTTCAAGATCCCCTAGATGGTAATTGATCTCTGGATTCCATATTTGAATCGTGGTGACCTGTATTGATCCAAGGTGTGTTTTTCCTTCGTTTTCTAGCAGTTTCTCTCAGAGTTATCACATTTTCCTTCTGTTCTTATAACTGTGCTATGGATGTTTCTTACCCATGTGTATAGTGGGTTTTCTTTTAGTTTTTGTTGATAATGTGGTGTTGCAGCGTCCTCGTATGGATACTGAACTTGTAAGAGAGGTTACTGGAGATCTGTTGCATGGTATGTTCTCGTGCAAAGAATGTCGATTACCATTTGAGGTAGGAGATTCATTTCTTATCGATTTATTTACATGAAATTATATAGTTAGCATGATTCATCCCTTTGGATTATAATGAAATTGACCTAATAAAATACTTGAACTGGATTAAATAATTGGTATCGATCGCATATATTTGTTTCTTCATTTTACTATGATAATGGTTTTACTCTTGACTTGATAGATAGTGTGATATTTATTCCTTCTATGGATTAACATGTTGTTCTTGATGAAAATTGGTAAATAACGTAAAGCTGAAATTAATTGATAATTAATTTTCTAAATATAAATATTCATGTTTAATGAATCTAGTTTTTTTTATTTTTCTAATTTGGTGTTAATAAAATTAATGAAAGTGTGCATGTTTAATTGAATTGGTTTATGAACTTGAAGCATGATAATTATTTATGATAAATAAATTAAAAACATGGTAAATTAATTGTTTAATTAATTATTGATAGCTTGAGATAGATTTTTGATTATATTTCCCTTAGTTGGAACCTGTGAATAATGAATCAGTTAATTCAAGATGGAATAAGAACTGATTTTGCGATAAAGGTAATGCCTTGTTAGGGCCTGAGTCTCCCACTTTCTTATAAAGGTTGAGTACCTTGTTCTTTGGAGCCATGAGAGATCGTTGTGCGTGATGGCCGGATGCGTTGTTTTCTAGCTAATATCCCGGTAGCTATGTTTGTTTCTTGATTATTGTAATGTGACATGAGACTGGGATGGTAGAGCCTAGAGGGATGTTAGGGTATGTGGGATGGGGAGTCCAAGATGTGACATGAGCCGGGATGGCTGAGTCTAGAGGTATGTTGTGTTATGAGGGGCAGGGAGACCCAGTTGTTGTGGCAGTAGTTGATACCTCGAGTGGAGAGATACATCAGGATATGCATATGGGTATCAGGGAGTACATTGAAGATGATGGAATGGGTTGAATTTGGGTTTACTTGTTGATATGAAAGCTGGATTCTTGATTGAATTTTTTGTTTGGCATGTAGCTAGGTTGTTTTTTTATCTTCTTTCCTTTCCCCACAGCTTCAAGCAGACGAATGTTTTTGGTTACTCTCTTTCCATGGGATTTGAATATGCACGGGGTATTCCATGTGCATTCTATGTTTATCTCCTCATGTTTGGATGAATTTACCCTTATTCTATTGGTCGTGCAGACTTGATAGGTAGTTCATCTACTCATCATGTTGAGCCCCTTGTGTTTCAGGAGGTTAGAATTTTTTCCTAGAGTGTCTGGTGATATATAAAGTAATGTTGTCAACAAGTGAATAAATGTTTAACCCATGTGGTTGGAGCTCACTGGGATGCAATGTTGAGGTTGAAATTCTAAGAAGATGTGGATTCAGTTTTCTTTTTCCTGAAGGGCATGGATCTTTGTTGAAATGGTAATGTGATGTTATGTGGAAATTTTAACAGTTAATTAATGGTTAAGAATTAATTAATTTAAATTTAAATTTATAAAAAGGGATGAAGTAATTTAATGTAGCTCTTTAAATGGTTGTGTGCTTATAGGATATCTATTTTTAGCAGTGGTAGTCAGGAGTCCATGAGATACTGGTTGTAGTTGTGTTTGAGACTAGGATATGCCTATAGTGTGGTTGTGAGATATATTATATCCAATAATTTTATTGTTTCTGTATGATAATCTATCCTATCAGTTAGGGAAAATGACACTGTATGGATTCTGATCCCTGTGGGTGTTTTCCCCAACATCCCAATGGGAGGATGGATATCTAACTACTCCCTTTGGGCCCGCTCTCTTCTCTTGGTAGTTACTTATTATGGTATGCACAATGGTTATTTTTCCCCATATTTGTATGTAGAGGGTTGTAATGTCTTGTAGATATTTCACACACATGTATTCTGGATATAGTTTTCTATGGACTACTATAGGTATAACATGTCTAGGCTGTGATGGATTGAGGATCCTTACTCAGTGTATGGGATATTATGGATTGAGGTATAATTTTTTTCATCATATTTATATTTTTATTCAAAAAATAGATTGAGGTATAATATTAAACAAATGATACATGTTTTTCTAGATGTGGTGGATCCCAGAAACTACCTGGTTACTTTTGATTATGTGGACATGGTGGAGTGCTTCATGAGGTTCACGTTCTAGTGTTTCATGAAAGTGTCTATGGGATAGCATTTTGGGGAGAGAAGCTAATGATTTGTGATTTTTGGGAAAAGTGGAAAACCAGTGGGGAAGAGGTAGTGGGGTACCCCTGATATTCTTTATTATACTATATTCTCTTGTATGAAATACTTGGTAAGTGTATCCCTAGTGAGGCTGGGAACTTAGTGTACTTGTTTAGTAAATGAGTTATTTTCACTTGTTTTTCACTATGGTTTAGCATTCTTTCTTTACCTTTTTCATGAGAGGCTCTAGGGAGGATCCTATTTAGTATATTTCTATAATCATCGTACATATATAAACTATTTTTCAGGTCATTTGGAGCAAGTTGTAGATCAGGCTAGTTACTGTTATCTTATGGTCACAAGAGTTGTTTGGGATTTGTGGTCACTGTTATCTTTAATTTCTTTTGGTACTTGTAGTTTCCCCTTTTAGTTATAGTAGTTATTTATGACATTAAATTTTTTTAAAAGGGTTTTATTTTATATTATAGTCTGAGTAGAAGTTGGTTGGTGTCTATCTTATCTCTCTCTTTTACATGTGTTTCTCTTAGAGGGTAATACCTCCCATATGCATTTTTATTATACCCTCAATGCTAGTTTCCAACCCAGGGCCTACTAGAGGTGGGACTTAGGGGTCACCATCTCTCTTCTCCCATTATCAACCTAGGAGGGGTACACTTTGTTGGTAGGGGGTCGTGATAGAGTGGTATCAGAGTTTTGGTTGAGGGATAGGTTGAAGTTTGGAGTTAGACATAAGTTAGGTTGCATGGGTTGGTAGGGAAATGGTGTCAGCTAAGTTTAGAAAGAGTTGTAAACATGGGATGCCCACTGAGAAATGGGTATTTAGGGCCCCCAGTGATTTGATGCATGAAACTTTAAGCTTACAATGGCTACAAAACGAGGTGATATTGGTTGCAGGGTAGAGACCAAGGAAAGGATCATGCATCATTTTTCTTTACATCTGTGTTTGAATGGGTATACATTGGGATAGGTTGACTGAAAATGAATAAAACAAAATAATTAGTTAATATTAAAGAAAACCATATTCCATGTTTAAGAGATCTAACTATTCATTCTTTTATAAGCATGACTCCAGTTCGATGTCCTCATCATGTTCACGCAGAAGATGTTTAGTAGGTTGTGCCAGCAGATTTCTTTAGGGTAAAGGTTTATGATAATGACACTTGGAGGAGGACACTTCGAGAGTTTCAGCACTAAAGTATATAGAGATATGAGGGCTCTGTTTCATATGTAGACATAGAAGACTAGGTGGAGGAGGTTGAGATATCCTTCTGTTCAATTCGTTCTCAGAAGGATCACTAGGTTTCTTTGTCTTTGACAATGCTATGTGGGAAAGTGAGGTAGTGGTGGTTCTTGTTCCTTGGGGATCGTGATAAGTCTACAGTATCGAGGGAGGAGTTATGAGACCATTTCGGAGCTGAGTTTCTTCCTTTGACCATGAAGGTTTCCATTCCCCAAGAGCTACATACCCTTTATTAGGGGATCTCTACTATTCAAAATTTTGGAATCCATTTTAGGAACCTTATACAATATGATTCAGACTTGTTACTGGATTAGGAGTCTAAGTCAAAGTATTTTGAGGAGTCTTTGCATACATAGATCTAGAACCAGGTCACCCCATTTATGATAAATACATATCTCAAGGTTATGGAGAAAGAAGACATCATTGATAGGACATTAGCCAGAACCATATCATCATGAGAGGCAAGTTTTCAGAATTCCTCATGAAGTAGAGTTGTGGTATGGTGTTCCCAATTGTCAGGACAGAAGAGTTTTCGATCAGCCAGGGGTAGGTCCCAGCCTTCAGTAGATCATTTCTATGGGGGAAGTGACTCTCAGACCTATGAAAAGGGATTAGACATATGTTTTTATTATGTAGGAAGATGTCATTAGTAGAGAGTGTGTCCAGCCTTTTTAAGCAGTCAGTGTGTACCAGTTGTTCTACTTTAGGTTCCTCCATTGAGGTAGTTCCATCTGAGGTGGAAGCTATAGATTTATCTAGTTTGGGATTAGCCAAGAGTATATGTGGTATGTATAGGACATCACCAATATTCTCTTTTTCCTCATAGATTAGATTGAAACAGTATAGGTGGTCTTCATCATGGTTAGAGAGGTTGTAAAGCAGGTCGTGGTCAGCTTCATGCTTTAGCATTGCCAAGTCCAGTCAATCCAAATGTTGTTCGAGGTACTCTTTGTGTATTTTCTACATGGGTTAATTATTTTTTGATCCAGGAGTGATTAAATCCATCATATCACCTTCCCTTTTCAATTTTTGAGGACTTTAGGTAGAGATACTTCTAGTAACCTAGGCATTAACTATGCCAGTTGGAAGTCGAGCTGAATTGTTTGAATTATGTAGAAACTATGAGCTAGTTTTTGGGTAGCACTGCTCTTGGTGAGACTTGATATTTTTATATATACAACCAAATTACATCATCCTAGATATGGATTGGTTGTATTTGGTGTAGTATATCATGAATTACTTTAGGAGGTAGGTTGTGTTCTTCGATGCTGAGGGAGAGCCAGCAGTTTTTGTTGGAAAGAAAGGCCCTAGAATGGGTCAAAGGAGTGTCCCATCCATATAATACTTTATGGATGATATTATGATTATTTTATCAAATGTTTATTAGTCAGTGTCTCCCAGGGTCATAGAAAATAGCCTGATGTCTTTATAGATGATGTTGTAGCATCACCCCTTCAATGAGAGATCGAGTTCGGGATTGAACTACATCCACGCATGTCTCTTATCTTGTTTTCTCTATATAGGATAGTGACTTCTGAGTTGTGAGAGATACTTAGATAGATTGATGGTCTATTTTAGTGTGGTTTTATCTAGAAGAGTGTGTCGACATTGGATGCACCAGTTTTGTTTATAAATAAGGCTGATGGAAGTTTGCGGTTGTGTATCGATTATCATCACTTCAACCAATTGACAGAAAAGAACCTCTATCCTCTTCCATGGATTGATGATTTATTCTATCAGTTGAAGGGTTAAATTTGGTTCTAAAAGATCTATTTGAGTTCATGATATCATCATAGGCGTGTAAAGGATGAGGATATCTTGTAGACTGCTTTCCATTATCATTGTGGGAATTATGAGTTTGTTGTGATATCATTCGGTGTGATGAATTCTCTAGTTTTGTTTATGGGTTTAATGAATGTTGTGTTCTATGAGTTCTTAGATAAGTTCACGGGGGTTTGAATTGACATCAACCTTGTGTACTCTGAATCCAAGGAGGATCATGTACAACATATGTGTGCCATTTTGGGAGTTCTTCATCATCAGTAGTTGTTTGGGAAGTTTTCGAAGTGTGATTTTTGGGATCTATAAGTCCATTTCTTGTGGAATGTTGTATAATAGTAGGGAGTAGTTGTGGATCCATAAAAGATAGAAGAATTTTTGTCTTGGTCATCCCGCAAAATAGTGGTAGAGGTGAGAAGTTCCCTTGGTCTTGTAGGCTATTGCAAAAGGTTCATAGCTAATTTTTCTCAGATTGTAACTCCTTTAACAGTGTTGACTAGAAAGAATCAGGTGTTCTTGTGGACTGATCAGTGTTAGAAAACTTTTGAGTATGTAAAGGAGAAGTTGTTCAGTGCTCTAGTTCTTTGTATTCTAGTAGAAGCAGTTTAGTTAGAGATTTTTGCTAATGTTTCATGACTAGGGTTATGTCATTTTCTAATACAATAGATTTCAATCATTTATTATGGGTCTTTATAGTTACATCCCCATGATAATAACTATGACACCCATGATCTCAAGTTGGGGGTGGTGGGGTTTTCCTTGAATTTGTGAAGACATTCCCTCATCGGTGAGCATTTTTTTGACTTCCCTGATCAAAAGATCTTGAGGTATGTTTTCTCTCTGCGTGACTTGAACTTGCAACAACATCATTGGATGGAGTGATTACGGGATTATGAATTTGATATTTCGTATACACCTAGGAAGGTGAATGTTGTAGCTGATGCGTTGAGCAGGAAGTCGCATAATGATGCAGTGTGGGAATCAGGCGATTAACAGAGAGTGATGGAACAATTTTCAACATTTCATTTAGATATGGGATAAGTCCAGGATTATGTAACGACCCAAATTTTCATTAATGAAAATTACACTTGATCTAATTAAATGTCTTATTATGTCAAATGGTTACATAACATATGCACTTATTTTATTTTATGATTTTAAAATACAATTAAGAATTGTGATCGTTGCTAATATAGTCGTTGAACAATGATCACATGATTAGTATATGTATAGGGCTTTAACAAATCCAATTTACTCAAAAAAAGGAAGTGATGTCCTCATCCAGTAGACTTTCCCCATATGAAGCCCATTTGTTGGAGCTCAGAAAGAAGGTGGGGTCATTGGGCTTTTCTCTTGACCAAACCCAAGACGATCTTCAACATGTTAAGCTCGAATGGAACCACCTATGAGAGAAGTGGAAGTTGATAGAGATTACCACCCGAGAAATGTTATCCGAGCCACCCCAAGAGTCTATCACCATCGCGCACCTTACCCTAAGGAATTATGTGGGTGTTTTAAGGGGTTATGTAACAAGACCCTAGTACTACAATAATTTACATTATTCTCTTATATATAATATACATTCTTTTTATTATTGTTACTCTGTAAATAGTTTTTAAATCACAAATAGTATTTTTAGTTAATATTCAACAAAGAAATCTATTTCGATGAATTAATGTATTTTTGAATTAAATAATATTTTAATAAAATATTATTATTATTATTATTAAATTACTTTTTATTAAATATAAATTATCGTATAATTTTATGAATGTAATTGTAATTTTTATTAAGGTTTGAAAGCGGTTTTTGTCAAAACCCAGGAATTTTAGATAAATGTCGATTTTTATTTTAAAAGTAAAAAATTCGCATATTTAGAAATTTATATATATAAAATGAATATTATTTTTGGAATTTGGACGTCAAAATTATCCAACGGTGAAGTTTTCATAATTTTCTGAGACAGTCAAATTTTTGGGTAAAAATTAAATATTGTTTAAATATATAATGTGTTTTATGACATCATAATGACCCAATAGTGATGTAATAAAACACTATAAACATTATTTTAGGCCAATATATGTTTTACCATTAAAATAATGTTATTTTAGGTTTGTTTGATTTATTTTAAAAATCTTTAGTGGACCCTTCAAGGCTTATAAAACATTTTGTCTTTTTAAATTATTTTCCTTGATAGTGTGACTCACCTCCACCTAAGAAATCATATTATTTTAAGAATTTTGGCCAATTGCCTTATAAAATATTTTTTTCTACTCCCCTTTGGAAAAAACATGGGCAAAAACCATGGGTTTTTTTGTAGTTTTGATTAGTTTAATGTGAGGTGTCCCAAACTTAAATAATAAAGAATTCCCTCTCCTTTCCTATATAAACTCACCCAAGCTCCCACTTTCTATTCACTCAAAGCCTTTGTAGTTCGACCAACCCATGGACTATTATCTATATAGTCCTCACAAGGTTCCCCAAGATCCCAATAATCCTCTCTCAAGCCTCTCCCAAGATTTTGGGAACACACATCCAAGTAAGGGATTTCTTTCTTTCTCATTTTTGTCCAATTTTCTTTAAGTTGTTATGCCCTTTTGTTTTCAATTAAAAATGTTGGGGTATAATTTCTCACCTAACCAATACTGATGTATTTATTTTTTGATTATGGGATACCCCTTTCTCTCTAATCAATTCATCCCATGTACACTTATTACCATGCCGAAATTCAGTGATGGATTTCTCTCTCCTATTTTACATCCAAGTAATTATTTTGCATTATGGATCTAAATTCCATTAAGTTTGTTGGTAAATGTATCTATATGACCCAATTATTTTCCATTTCATATACATGTGATGAGACACCCATTTCTCACTCATCAACCATTTTCATGAATCCTTATGTCACGCCATTATGCTGCTGAAATTGCACCACATTTTTTCAAGCCAAGATCATTGTGTAGTGAATACCATACTCATGTCTCTATCAAAAGTATTCACCTTTATTCACATATACATATTTAATGGTACTTTAATTTATTTATTCCACATTTCTTAATCATGTAATAACTTATGACGTTGATTGATTCCATGTTATATGATCCATGTGACACACTTATGCATGAAATGAAATGTTTAAGAAGGGTGTGCCCTGAGAGCGCTCCAATGCATTGGGTAAAGTATAGTATCATGATAGATCATTTGTAAAGAGTGTTGAATCATGATAATTCAAGTTCAACAATGGTTTACTCTTTCTTCTTGTGATATGAGGGTTTACACATGCTCCATGTGCAATGATCCTTAGCTCATGCCAATTCCATGTTAAGTGTTGTTCCCACATTTCTATGTTATGATTATCATGATTTATCATGCCTTTATGTTCATGTTTCTCTTGTTCTCTATTGATATACCTATTTTCTAAAATTTATTGTATTTTTCTTGTAATTCCATGTTTATTCCCTTATTGGGCTTTATAGCTCACCCTTTTCTTATGCATGTCCTTAGGTTATCCCATACAATGCAAAGTACGAGGGAATGTAGTGGTCATGTAAAAGAAGTTTTCAATAAAGATGTTGTATTTCATGTTTTAAGTTATTATGTAATTATCCTAAGATAAAAAGACACTAGACCTCTCAATCTTATATGTTGTATTAAGTGAAGTTTATTTAATAAATCATGTCTAAGTGTGTAATAAAATAAAGGGTTGTTATAGTTGGTATCATAGGATAGGTTTAGTTATTTTTTGGGATTAAGATTAGAAAACCCTAGTGAATCCTTAGAGACAAGACTAAGTATAATAAAAACATCCCTAATTTTTTGTGGGTATTGAGTAAATGTTTTATCAAGAAAATAAATGCCTATCTAGATACGAGCAGGTAGATGCGGCTCTTGCACATATGTACCTAGGGGTGAAAACCCTGACAAGGTGTTTAGGGTTTGACCTGGGGTATCCTGGTACACAACAACAGGCCTTGTTGCACTCTTTGTTATGACACTCCCGGGGGATATGCATTGGTAAATTCACAAGTTTATTATGAAACATTATTAAGGGAATTAAAAAAATCCCGTAAGAATATATGTTGGATAACATAGATTGAAGCCTATATATTCATAAGTAAAAGAAATAAAATCTATTTATAAGTCATATTTTTTGTCCTTGGATTACCCTTTATGTGTTACCCATAACTTTCTTTTTATTCCAACCAATAGCCAATAATAAGAGTACTCGAGTAAATAACTGATGTTAAGATCAATGTGATAACTGTGCTAATGAGATTCCTAATCTGATGGGAGTAGGAATAGAAAACTTTTTCACACTTCTATCTAAGTTTACTCAATATTTGAATAGAAACATGGGTTAAAAGGAATGTTCAACACCCCCTAATAAAGAACATGTCACTATCAAGAGCTTCATGAGACAAAGGCCTCCTACTTTTAATGGATCATCTGATCCCTCAATTGTCGAACAATAGATCAACTCAATTGAAAAGATCTTCTCCATCCTTCAATGTTCTGAACAAGAGAAGGTTCTCCTAGATGCTTATCATATAGAGGCTGAATCTGATCATTGGTGGACATTGATCAAAAATAAGAATCTTGGGGAGGAGATCAAGGCGTTGGAATGGAAGGATTTTCAGAAGATGTTTTTTTATAAATATTTTCCACGCACCCTCTAACTTAATATAGAAAGGGAATTCCTTGCCCTCAAGAAAAAAGATGATGAATCTACCAGAGCGTATGAGGCAAACATCACGAGGGTTTCATGATACACCTCCATCTTTGTCATTACCCCTGAATTCAATGTTGACTACTTTTTTGGTGGTCTGAAACCTAACATGTGGAAAGCGCGGGTGATTCGTGACTTCGACAGCTATGAGGAAATTGTCTGATGTGCCCTCAAGGTCTAAATGGAGATCAGAGAATCTCAGGAGTATAATGGGGATAAAAATCATAAGGTGGACTTCACTCCTAGCTGCTCGATGGATAAATTAAATGGTTCTAAGAAAATCCAGCACCCCACTTGCCAAAGGTGTGGAAATAAGCACCCCATAAATTTCTTGAAGGGGAAAAGGAAATGATTTAGGTGTGGAAGAGAAGGGAACCTGGCTATTAACTATCAGCAAGAAAAACTTGTGGCTATGACATAGGAGAGGAACACTTTGCTTGACCCTCAATGCGTTGTTCATTGCTTCAACTACAAAGAACCGGGGAACTTTTCAAACCAATTCCCTAAGTAAAGGGTTTTTGGAGGCAACCAACAACTTCCAAGGAAGCAAGGGAGAGCTTTTTCCATCACTACCACCGAAGTGAACCCCAAAAATGAAGTGGTGACAGGTACACTATCTATTCATTCAAGAATAGAGAATGTACATTTTGATTCTGGTTTTATGCATTCTTTTATATCCTGAATTTTTAGTAGAACAATACCAATGAAACTAAAAATCATGAAAGTAAAGATTTCGGTGAGTACAGAAAATGGGGAAACCATTGCATCCCATGAATATAACTCCTCCCCTGTCATAATTTGTGGATTGAACTTCCCGGAAAACCTCTTAATACTCCCTCTGGTGGAATTTGATGCAATTCTCAGCATGGATTTCCTTTCCTTATATAGATCCAACATAAATTTCCATAAGAGGGAAATCACTCTCCATTTGGAGAATCGACCCTCGAATCTATACAAGTGCAAGGAGGAAGATGAATCTTATTTAGCTCCATCATCTCAAGCGTGGATATTACTTCCCTATGAGCATGCATATCTGGCTTAGATGATTGAGTCCAAGGAATAAACCATCCTTGAATACATGCCTATTGTGAGGTAATTCGTTGAAGTGTTTCCCGAGTAATTGTATGGTCTTCCTCCTACAAGATATGTTGAATTCTCAATTGACCTTATACCTGGGGTGTTTCCAATATCCAAGACTCCATATAGAATTGTTGTTGGGGAGATTGAGAAGCTAAAGAAACAACTATAGGAGAATATAGATAAAGGATTTATATGCCCAAGTGCTTCACCATGGGGTGCACCAGTCCTTTTCGTCAAAAATAAGTATGGGTCAATGTTCATTTTCATCGATTATCGTGAGCTTAAAAAAATCACGATAAATAATAAGTATCCTCTCCCACGAATTGATGACTTGTTTGATCAGCTTCATGGGGAACAATACATATCCAAGGTGGATTTTCAGTTGGGATATTATCAAGTAAGGGTGAAGAAAGAATATATCCCCAAGACTGATTTTCGTACAAGATACGGGAACTATTAATTCATAGTAATGCCTTTAAAACTCACTAATACTCCACCAATCTTCATGGACTTGATGAATAGAGTCTCTAGAGATTACCTCTACAAATTTATGGTAGTCTTTATATATTATATTATAATATACTTTAAAACCAAGGAGGATCATGAGGAGTATCTAAGAACTCTACTAGAGACCTTGCGGAAGGAGAAGCTCTATGAAAAGTACAGCAAGTGTGAGTTCTGTTTGAAGGAGGTCTCAATCTTGGTCCATATCATCAAAAACAATGGGATATATGTGTATCCCTCCAAGATATCTATAATTGAATGATGTCCAAGGCCAACATTAGTAATGGATATCTATAGCTTCTTGGGGTTAGCAAGATATTATCCATGATTTTTGAGAAATTTCTCACGATTGTCCAACCCTCTTACCAAGCTAACTCAGAAGAGAGTAAAGGTTTCTTGGAGTGATGAATGTGAAGAAAGATTCAAGGATTTGAAAAATAGGCTTATCACTATGCACGTTCTCACATTACCCACAAGTGGAGAAATTTTTTGGTTTTTAGGGATGATTCGAATAAAGTACTTGGTTGTGTGTTGATGCAAACTGACAAAGTCATTGCCTATGATTCAAGGAAATTGAAAGTTCATGATCAAAATTATCCAACACATGATCTAGAGTTGGTTGTGGTGATCTTCACTTTAAAAATTTGGCAGCATTATCTCTTTGGGTAGAAGTGTGAAATATATACAGACCACAAAATCCTTGAGTATATATTCACATAGAAAGAGTTGAACATGCCCCAATGAAGATGGTTAGATCTGATCAACAACTATGATTTCTCAATCCATTACCACCCTGGGAAAGAGAACAAGGTGGCAGATTCTCTAAGTAGAAAAGACCCAGTGATTCTATCTTTGATGAGAATTGATAAGGATCTAATCTTCTTAGATTTGATGAAGATAGACATGGGATTCATAAAGAATGGAACATCATCAATCCTCTCACAAATTATTTCTCAACCATATCTTTTGGAAAGGTTAAAGTATGATCAAAAAGATGATATGGGAATTCAAAAGAAAGTGGAAGCTATCAGAAAAGGGAAATCCTTATATTTCAATGTTAATAAAGAAGGAATTGTGAGATTTGGGAAAAGACTATATGTTCCATCAAGTCCGGAACTGAAGAAGGAAATTTTGGATGATGCATATAGTTCAAATTTCTTTATTCACCCAGGAAACAAAAAGATGTATCGAGATCTCTAGGAGCATTATTGGTGGAATAATATGAAGAATGATATCACTGAGTATACATCAAAGTGCCTGGTGTGTCAGCAAGTGAAGTCAGAGAGGCATAAGTCTAAGGGTATGATGAAACCATTGCCCATACCAGTATGGAAATGGGAGAACATCACCATGGACTTTGTCACCGAACTTTTGAATAAATCCAAAGGAAACAATTAAATCTGGGTTGTTGTGGATATTCTTACAAATTCTACACACTTCATTGCAATTTGGGAGGATTTATCATTAGATCAACTAGCACGGATATATATCAGGGAAGTGGTAAGGCTGCATGGAGTACCATTAACTATTGTATCTGATCGAGATCCAAGATTCACCTCTATGTTTTGGAAGAGTCTTCAACATGCTCTAGATACTGAACTAAACTTCAATACATCTTATCATCCTCAAACTGATGTCTAATCTGAGTGAACTATTCATACACTAGAAGATATGTTAAGATCATGTTCAATGGAATTTAAAGGAGGATGGTATCATCATCTTCCTCTGGTTGAATTCTCATATAATAACAGTTTCCACTCGATCATTCAAAAGGCACCTTATGAAACCATGTATGGGAAGAGGTGAAGAACATCGGCATGTTGGATGAAGTCTATGAGCATAAGATTCTATGACCAGAAATGGTCGAATAAATGGTGTAGAATTTGAAAACCATTCTGCAGCATATCAAGGAAGCTCAGAGTCGACAGGAGAGTTATGCTGATAATCGTTGACGATACCTTGAGTTCAAAGTTGGATACATGGTATTACTAGGTATATCTCCATATAATAAGGTCATAAGGTTTGTAAAGAAATGGAAGTTAAGTCCTAGGTACATCGACCCCTTCGATATTCTTGATCGTGTCGGGTCTGTGGCCTATCGACTAGCACTTCCACCTACCATGGCCAAAGTACACAATGTCTTTCATGTATCCCTTTTATGTAAGTACATACTAGACCCTTTAATTATACTCTCTTTATAGGTAGTACAGTTATAGGATTATCTTTCTTATGAGGATAAACTAGTGAAGATCTTAGATCATAGGGAAAAAGTCCTATGAAATAAGACAATTCCCCTCTTGAAGGTGTTGTGGTGAAACAAGTAGTTTGAAGTAGCGACTTGGGAATCAGAGGAAGTGATGAAGAAGAGTCACCCTCATCTTTTTTAGTATGGGAGAAAGAAATTTCGAGGGATAAATTTCTTAAGGGGGGAAGATTATAATGACCCAAACTTTCATTAATGAAAATTCCTCTTGATCAAATCAAATGTATTATTATGTAAAATGGTTATATAAAATATGAACTTATTTTGTTTTATAATTTTAAAATCCTATTAATAATTGTGACCCTTGATAATATAGTTGTAGAATAGTAATCATATGATTATTATAAATATAGTGCTTTAACAAATCCAATTTACTCAGATAAAGGAAGTGATGGCCTCATCTAGTATATTTTCCCATATGAATCCCATTTTTCAGAGCTCGGAAAGGAGGTGGTGTCATTGGGATTCTCTCTTGACCAAACCCAAGCCAAGATTCCACATGTTAATCTCGAACAGAACTGCCTATGAGAGAAGTGGATGTTGATAGAGATTACCACCCGAGCAATGTTATCTAAGACACCCCAAGAGTCTGTCACCATCGTGCACCTTACCCTAAGGTCTTATGGTGGTGTTTTAAGGGGTTATGTAACAATAACCTAGTACTAAGACTATATATATTATTCTTGTATAGAGAATATACATTCTTTTTATTATTGTTACTTTGTAAATAGTTTTTATATCACAAATAGTATTTTTAGTTAATATTCAACTAAAAAATCTATTTTGATGAATTAATGTATTTTTGAATTAAATAATATTTTTGAAAAAATATTATTATTATTATTAAATTACTTTTTATTAAATATAAATTATCATATAATTTTATGAATGTAATTGTAATTTTTATTAAGGTCTTAAATATGCTTTTGTCAAAACGCATGAATTTTCAATAAATATTGGTATTTATTTTAAAAGTAAAAATTAACATATTTATAAAATTATTTAGATAAAATTAATATTATTTTTTGAATCAGGACATTGAAATTATACAATGGTAAATTTTTCCAAATTTTCTGAGATAGTCGAATTTTTGGGTAAAATTTAAATATCGTTTAAATATATAATGTGTTTTATGACATCATAATGACCCAATAGTGATGTAATAAAATACTATAAACATTATTTTCGGCAAATATATGTTTTACCATTAAAATAACATGATTTTTGGTTTGTTTGATTTATTTTACAAAGCTTTAGTGGACCCTTCAAGGATTATAAAACATTTTGTCTTTTTAAATTGTTTTCCTTGAGAGTGTAACACACCTCCACAAAAGCAACCCTATTATTTTAAGAATTTCTTCCACTGACCTTATAAAATATTTTTTCCAATCCCCTTTTGCAAAAACCCTGGGCAAAAACCATTTGCTGGTTGGTTTTTTTATTAGTTTAATGTGAGGTGTACCAAACTTAAATAATATAGAATTCTCTCTCTTTTCCTATATAAACCCACCCAAGCTCTCACTTTCTCTTCACTAAAAGACTTTGGAGTTCAGACAAACCCTAACCTCCTCTCTTTATAATCCTCCAAAGGTCCATTAATCTCCCAATAAGCCTCTCTCAATCCTCTCCCAAGCTTTTGGAATCGCGCTTCCAAGTAAGGGATTTCTTCCTTTCTCATTTTTGTCCAATTTTCTTTAAGTTGTTATTCCCTTTTGTCTTCAATTAAAAATATTGGGGTATGATTTATCACCTCCCCCATACTGCCCTTTTTATGTTTGTATGATGGGATACCCCTTTCTCTTTCATCAATGCCTCCCATGTACACCCATTACCATGTTGAAATTATGTGAGGGATTTCTCTCTCCTCTTTTACATCCAAGTAATTATTTTGTATTATGCATCTAAATTCCATTACATTTGTTGGGACTTGTATCTGTATGACCCCCTTAAAATCAATTTCATGTACATATGATGATAAACCCATTTCTCTCCCATAAACCATTTTCATGAATCCTTATGTCACGCCGTTATGATGCTGAAATTGCACCGCATTTCTCCAAGCCAAGATCATCGTGTAGTGAATACCATACCCATGTTTCTATCAATGGTATTCACCTTTATGCACATATACATATTTATTGGTACTTTAATGTATTTATTCCACATTAATTAATCATGGAATAACTTATGGTGTTGATTGATTATAGGTTATATGATTCATGTGGCACACTTATGCATGAAATGAAATGTTTAAGAAAGGTGTTCCCTAATAGCGCTCCAATGCATTGGGTAAATTATAGTATAATGATATGTCATGTGAAATGAGTGTTGGATCATGATAATTAAAGTGAAACAAGGGTTTACTCATGATTCATGTGCAATGAGGGTTTACTCATGCTCCATGTGCAATGAGTCTTAGCTCATGCTAATTACATGTTAAGTATTGTTGCCACATTTCCATGTTATGATTATCATGCTTTATCATGCCTTTATGTACATGTTTCTCTTGTGCTCCATTGATATGCCTATTGTATAACATGTATTTTATTCCTCATTTTATTCCATGTTTATTCCCCTACTGGGATTTATAGCTTACCCTTTTCTTATGCATTTCCTTAGGTTATCCCATGAAATGCTAAGTACGAGGGAATGTAGTAGTCATGTAAAGGAATTTTTCAATAAATATATTATATTTAATATTTTAAGTTGTTATGTAATGATCCTAATCCCCAAAGACACTATACCACTTGATCTTCTATGTTGTATCAAGTGAATTTTATGTAATAAATCATGTCTAAGTGTGTAATAAAATAAAGGGTTTTTATAGATAGAGGTTGTCTTTTTTAGATGATGGTGTAGTCATCTCCGGTGTGGTGGGTATAGGAATACCATTTGGGGATATTGAGGTGGAGTTTTGGATAGACCAAGTTGTTTGTAGTGAGGCCTCTGATGGTTGGTCTAAAGATAAAAATCACCAAGTGTTATTCCAGGGGAGGATTTTCATTCCTTTGGTGATGCATGAGATGGTTCTCAGAGAGTTCTATAGTACTATTTTGGTTTTAAATCCTAGAATTAAGAAGATATACCAAGAACTAAGAGGTCAATTTTGGTGTCCTGGGATAAAGCATGAAATTGAAGAGTTTTTGTCTCGTTGTTTTGTCTACTATACGATAAAGGTCAAGCACCATGTTCCTGATGATTTTCTCCAGCCATTATATGTTCCTCAGTGGAAGTGGGAGGACATCTCGATGGACTTTTTTACTATTTTACCTCAATATCAGGTAGTCTATGATGCTATATGGGTTGTAGTAGATCATTTGATGAAATTATCCAACTTTATAGAGATCAAGGAGTTGAGTTCAGTGGAGGTTTTGTCGATGAAGTATCTAGATGAGGTTGTGAGACTCCACGAAGTCCTGAGGATGATCATTTTTTATTAAGATCCTCATTTTACCTCTATGTTGTGGAGAGGCCTCCAGCATTATTTTGGTTCTCAACTATTCCTTACCACTACTTTTCATCTACAGATGGATGGTCATATAGAGTAGACTATCCAAACTCTTTAATACATGGTTCACTCTTGTGTCCTATATTATTGATGTTTTTTGATGAGGAACATGACCTTGGTAGAGTTTTCATACAGTAATAGTTTTTACTCCAGCATCGGCATAGTGTCATTGGAAGTCCTGTATAGCTGACCTTTCCATTCTCCATTGTGCAAGACTGGGGTCATAGATTCAATAATTCTAGGGTCAAAACTAGTATAGAATACGATAGATATGTTTTAGGTGATTTTTAAGAGGATGAAGTTAGTACGGTGTTGTCAAAAATCCTATGTCGATCATAGGAGGATACCTCTAGAGTTCGATGTTGGGGATCATGTGTTTCTGAAGGTGACTCCCATTCATGGGAATCAAAGGTTTGATCATGGGAGTAATCCTTCTCCCCAAGTTGTTGGGAACTTCAATGTGTGGGATCGTATTGGATCCATGGTGTATTGGATAGCGCTTCCCCCATAGATGATCCAGATACACAATGATTTTCACGTGTTGTGGATTCTTTTTTGTATTCATGATGACTCTCACTTCATCGATTAGGTAGAGATCAATGTTTATGATGATCCAACCTTCAAGGAGCGGCATGTAGAGATCCAGGGCCGCCATAAGAAGGTGTTGTGTGGTCATTCTATCCCCTTGGTCCATTTCTTATGGTGGTAAGATGGAATAGAAGAGAGTACTTGGGAACTTGAGTCATAGATATGTGATCAGTACCTTGAGTTGTTTGATTTTTATCTCTTATCTTTTAACATTTTTCATTTTGTGGTTGTAGATATTTTCCACATGGATTAAAACTTTTCATGTTCTTGAGTCTAGCAGGTCTTGGAAGAGGTTTGGAGGAAGTCTGGAAGATTTTGGTTGCAAGAAGCTGGAATCAGGGATGGATTTCACATCATGAAGAGTTACAAAATTTGAAATTGGGCTTCACGTCGTGTAATATTTCATGGTTTTAAAAATAAAATAAATGAGATAGGTTACAGGTTTTCCATTATAAACATACCTTGAGTAATTACACGACATGAAAGGGGATTATATATCATGTAATACCCTGATGTTGTAATGTTTTAAGTGTTTTTTAAACCACTTGGGTTTTCAAACCCAACTATTGTAGCTTCCCTCTCACTCTCTCATCCCAAGCAACCAGACAGTCCCCTCTTCAACATTTTGGAGATCCCTTCAATAGGAATCGATCCTGGGCTTCCATCTTTGATCTGAGGTGACCTAGATTGATCCAAGGTCTATTTTTCTTTCGTTTTCTAGCAGTTTTTCTTGGATTCATCTAATTTTCATCTCGTTATTCTCATCATGCTACAGTATTTCTTACCCAAGTTTCTAATGGGGTTTCTTACGATTGTTGTTGATGCAGTGGTGTTGTGGAATCTTCATATGGATGCAGATATTTCAGGAGATGTGATCAGATATCCGTTGTGAAGTCTATTCTAATGAAAAGAAAGTAGATGACCTTTTTAGGTATGGGATTCATTACTTCTCTATTTATTTATGTGCAATCGTAGAGTTAGCATGATTTATCCCCTTTAATCATAAATGAAATTTACCTAATTAAATACTTGAACTGGATTAAAAAATTGGTATTGATCACATAGCGGTGTTGCTGCATTGTACCATGATAATGGTTTGCCTCCAGATTTACTAGATATTGTGATATTTATGGCTTTTTTAGATTATCATGTTGTTCTTAATGGAAATTAGTAAAGTATGTAAATCCAGAAATAATTGATAATTAATTTTCTAAATATAAATAGTAATGTTTAATGAATCTAGTTTTGGTTGTTGTAATTTGATGTTATTAAAATTAATGAAAGTGTTAATGTTTAATTAAATTGGTTAAGGAAACATATTCCTGATGATTCTTATTGAAAAATGAACTAAAGGCATGTTAAAATAATTGTTTAATTAATTTTTAATAGCTTGAGATAGATTGTTTCTTAGACTTCCTATAGTTGGAACCTATGAATAATGAATCAATTAATTAAATATGGAATAATAATCAATTGTGTTCTAAATATAATGTGTTTGTAGGGCCTTATTTTCCTACTTTATTGTAAAGGCTGAGTGCCTTATGATTTAGAGCCATGAGAGCTCATTGTGTTTGAAGACTGGATGACTTGTTTTTGGGCCAAGATTCCAGTTGCTGTGTTTTTTTCCTGCTGCTTATGATGTGATGTGATCCTGGGATGGCTGATCCTATATGGATATTGTGGTATATGGGGCAGGGATGCCCGGATGTGATTTAAGCCTGGGATGGCTGAGCCTAGAGGTCTGTTGTGGTATGAGGGGTAGGGAGGCCCAGTTGTTGTGGTAGAAGTTAACTCCTGTAGTGGCAAGATTCATTGGGATATGCTTGTGGGTGTCGAGGAGGACAACGAAGATGATGGAATTTGTTGAAGATAGTCTTAACTATTGATATAAAAGATGGATGCTTGTTTGAAACTGTTGTTTGGCTGGTGGCCAGGTTGTTTGTTTATCAACTTTCCTTTCCCCACTACTTGAGGTAGATGGATATGTTTTGTTACTCTATTTCCATGGGAGGTGAAGACACATGGGTTGTACCAGGTTCTTTCCATGTTTAGTTCCTCGTGGTTGGATGAGTTTACCCTCCTGCTATAGGTAGCGAAGACTCTATGGGAAGTTCATCTACTCACTATGTCGATCCACTTCTATTTGGGTAGTTTGGAATGTTTTCCTAGAAAACCTAGTGATATATAAAGTAATTTTGTTAATAATTCAATAAATTTTTAACCCATGGGGTTGGATCTTGATGGGATGAAATTTTGAGGATGAAATTATTAGAAGTTGTGGACTCGGTTTGCTTATTCTTATAGGGAATGGATATTTGTTAAAATGGAAATGTGATGTAATTTTGTAATTTTAATGGTTAATTAATGGTTAAGAATTAATTCACATAAAGTGAAACTGATAAAAATAGATAAAGTAATTTAATGTAGATATTTAAATGGTTGTTTGGTTATAGGATATCTAGTCTTAGCAGTGGCAGCCAGGAATCCGAGAGACATTAGTTATAGTTGATTCTAAGACTAGGATATTCCCATAGTGTGGTTGTGAGATATATTATATCTTATACTTTTTTTATTTCTATACACTGCTCCACCCTATTGTTTAGGGAAATTGAAACCCCAAGGATTCTGATCCCTGAGGGGGGTTTTCCCCAATATCCCGGTAGAAGGATGGATGGATGACTACCCCCTTTGGCCCCACTCTTTTATCTTGTTAGTTACTTGTGTTGGTACACATGGTGGTTAGTTATCCCCATATATTTTTTTAGAGGGATATAATGACTAGTGGTTATTTCACACACAAGTATTCTGGATATAATTTCCTACAGACTACTATAGGTATAACGTGTATAAGATATAATGGTTAGAGGATCCTTAATCGATGTATGGGATATGATGGATTGAGGTATAATACCCAAATTATGATACATGTTTTCCAAGCTGGGGTGGCTCCTGAAAACTACCTGGTTACTTTTGGTTATGTGTACATGGTGGTGTATTGCATGTGGTGCATGTTGTGGTGTTTTTCCGAGGTATGTGTGGGCTAGCCTTTTTGGAGAGAGATTCTCAGGGCGTTCCACATTGGGGGAAAGAGAAAAACCAATGGGGAATCCATATCAGGGTATCCTTGATATTATTTATTATATTATAATCTATGTTATGCGATACTTGATGAGAGTAGTTATGGTGAGGTTGGGAACATAGAATATATATTTAGGTGATGAGTTAGTTTCATTTTTTGTTCGTTGTTCTTTAGAATTATTTCTTAAACTTTTTCACGAGATTCTCTGGGGAGGATCCTACTGAGTATACTATTATACTCACCCTATTTATATATAAGATGTTTTTTGGTTAGTTTGATCAGGTTGGAGATCAGTCTAGTTACTACTATCTTGTGGCCATAGGAGCTATTTGGTCTTTTTGGTCGATATCGTCTTTACTTTTTTTGTACTTGTTGTTTCCCCTTTTACTTGTAGTAGTTCTTGCATGAAATTACATTTTTGAAATTATGTTTTCTTTTATATTATAGTCTAAGTAGTGGTTGTTTGGTGTCTATCTAATCTCTCTCTTCGGCATGTGTTTCTATTAGAAGGAAATTCCTCCAATCTGCATGTTTATTATACCCCTAGTGCTAGTCGCAAACCCAGGGCCTACTAGAGCTGGAACTCATGGGTCACCATCTCCCTTCTACAATTATTGGTGTAGGAGGGGTACACTTTTTGGGTATGGGATCGTGAAAACCCATTTGTAGTTGATATTTTATTTTCAATAAATTGAATTTTTTAAATTATAGAACCTTAAATGTAGCTACATATGAGTATGCATATATTTATGGGCCTTGTTGGTGGTGTCCTACTAAGTTATACTCGCACCATGTTTGGGTTTTTGGTTGGTACCCAAGAAGACTTCATGATTGCAATTTTGGAAAGGGGAAAGGGGTCTAAACTTGATGGATAATTATAACTAGCTAGGATGGTTTCTTGACTAAGGGACTCTGATAGACTCGGGACTTTCTTATGGTGTTTTTTCTATTAACTTGGATTTTTTGTTCTTTATATCATTTTTATATTATCTTCAAATGGGGGATCCTATGAGATGTATGATACCTTCATTTTTTTATAGTAGTTGATACTATAGATATTTATCAACACTTTCCTTGTCCTCATTATGTTGTTATTTGGATAGTTTGATGTGATTGATGTTATTATATTGTTATTGTTGATTTAGTGAGAGGGTATACTCTCTTCATGTTAGCATCATATACCCTTAATTCTTGTCAAAAGCCTATGAAATCTGGAGAGGTCGGGTCATGAAAAATGCTATCTGATCCAATACCCAGCAAAAATTACCAAGTCACTGTATGGGTTTGAGGTATGGGGTATAATTAGGAGGTTGTTCCTCAAAGGGTTGCAGAGTGTAAGACCCTTGAAAATAAAGATTGAAAATACTAAATGTTACTACCCATGTCAGTAAAATGAACCTTTATTTTTAGGAGTCTTCCTGATTAGAACTCTACAGTTAACTGTGCTTGTCCAAGAGTAGTTTCATGATGGGTGAACTCCTAGTAAGTTTCTTGGGGTGTGTGTGAGTAAGGAAAAATCATACAAAAAGAACATGTTTTGGCCTTAGGGGATAATATTTAGTTTGATAAGTGACTTGATTGGATAATAGTCTATGGTGTGTTATGAAGGAAACTAGGGTATTATAGGAGACCCATGGGGTCAGTTGACTAGGTTCACATCCTAGGTAGGTTGGGTCATAACCAATGGTATCAGAGCCAAAACCCATAATGAAGTGTAGAGGAACTTTCTAGGTTTGTGGTTTGGGGCCCACAGTGAGAATTTTGTGCTTTAAAAGGGGTAGAGAGTGTAACACACCTATAATACTGAGAATTAAAAGACTAAATTCTACTACCCATGTCAATAAATTGCACCATTATTTTCAAGATCTCAATTGATAAGAAATCCATATTTAATCATTCTTGGTTTGGAGCAGTGCTAGGATGGGTTACCTCCTATGAATCTTACCAGGGTGTGTGTGAGTAATAAAAAAACATTTTAAAAGAACGTGTGTTGGACGGTGGAGAAATTCATTAGTTTAATAAGTTTCATCAATTGGTAATAGCATCTGGTCTTCTAGGAATGAAATGAAGGTATTATAAGACAACCAAGGGTTTATATAACTAGGTTCATGGCCCATGTATATTGGAGAATATGATGTGTTGGGGCTTGGTAATGAGCCTATACTTGGGAGTAGCTAACCCTCGTATAAGGGAAACCCAGGTCACCAGGGATGGGACTATTGTTCTTGGAATTAACTTGTTACAGTTTTATTACTTCACCTTGATTAATGCACTTGTCTTATGGTGTTATTGATTTATGGTATTGTATCTCTCAGTCTAGTAGAGAAAGAGTGTGTGTGTGTGTGTGTGTGTGTGTGTGTTCATGCATTATACTAGGCATATAGGATTCACATGTCATTCATATGCCACTTGTGAGTAGTATTTTTCTATGAGAAAAGGGGTGGTTGCATAAAGTGTTAGCAGTGATTTATAGAGTGCTTTCTTATATAAGACTATGGTGGAAAATTACTTAACCCATTGCTTTCACTATTTATTTAATTTATAATTCTATAAAATAATTATTAAATTATTTTAATGGTTAAATAAAGTGTCAATAAAAAAAATTATATGGTCTTTCCTTTATAACTTGTCAATGGAATTTTCTTTAACAAATCTCAAGAGTGTTATGCCTAAATAAGTAATGGAAACTCAAAACATTAAATCTGAGAAATAATTATATTTGAAATTAAATATGATTAGGGCTTGAGGGAGCACTATTTTTTTGATATCTTATAGTGTAATATACCTATTCTATTTTTCATAAGTTATGAAAACTACCTTTTTATCCATTACTGATGTATAAACTCTTGTTATGGTAGAGATATTCCACCATAGAGATCCATGGAGTCACACCAGGAGGGTGAGGTTGAGGATGCCTCATTAGTATGTTGGTCAGAGACACTAGTAGTTCCTAGTATATCCTTATATGAACAACTTTATGACAGTTTATTGTGGGTTGTATAATTGATAGAGCGAGACACTCATCTAGCTACATTGTCTATGTCTAACCTGGCCCTTGAGTTCCTGTTATATCACTCTCTGTTGTTCATGAGAGAGGATGCTCCACAAGTGGTGATGATATGGACAGATTCAATATGGTACATCTTTAAAAATTTATAGACTCATTAAATAGGAGAGTAAATATAGGGGTATATGTGTTATGGGGATAAGTGAGGCACTAGTGTAATATTCTTGTGTAGATTTATCATCATATTAGCCTTACAATGAAGAAATTTTAGACCTCACTACGGGAAAAACCATTATTTCTGACGGGCTATTTGCGACGGGAGTAAATCTCTTCGCAAATAGTCCCTCAAAGAGGTTATTTGCGATAGGTTGGTCAGCCCATCGCAAATAACAAATTATTTGCGACGGGAATAGGCACCCTGTCGCAAAAAGTTATGCGCGGATTGGCGCGGTTTGAACGTCAAACCGCACGAAAGAGTATTTGCGACGGGTTGGCACCGCCCGTCGCAAATGTCGGGAGGCGGTAAGACCTAGTTGCGACAGAGGGATCACCAGTCGCAAATAACCGGTGGCTGTAAAAATATATTTTCGACGGGCTGTTGTCCCATCACAAAAAGTGTGTCGGTAGGTCACTTTTTGCGATGGGCCCTGTCGAAAATAACCTTTTAACCGCCGACGTTAAATATGCACTTGAAGGTACTTGCGACGGGGCCCGTCAGAAAAAGTACTTTTTGCGACGGGAATACCATCGCAAAAAGTCATGTTGCAAGTAATCTAAGCTATATATACCCCCCACCATTTTTTCTTCTCTCTACCCGAATTTCTTGTTCCTCTGCATCTATAAACTCTAATTTTTGAGAGAAAAATTTTTAGAGTTAGCTTTTTTTTACGAAGAAGTTGTGAAACCGCCTACAATTATAAGAGATCAAGTTTAAAGGTATTTATATTTTATTTAATTTAGTATTTATTTACTTTATTTATACTAATTTTAATTATTGTTGATTAGTTGTAATTAAGTTAGATTTAAATTGGTTTGTCTTCAGTATTTATTTATAATAAAATAAATAAATCATTAGTATTAATTCTTAATAATTAGTAATAATTAATAATTATTAAGGATAATTAGTAATGTATATAAATAATTACTGGTAATTAGTAATTAGTAGCTGTATTTTGCAGTAATTAATAGTAATTAACACTAATTAGTAATAATTACAAAAAAATAGTAATAAATATTAACAATTAGTAATAAATAGTATTAATTAGTAATAATTAGTAATAAATACTAATAAATAGTAATAAATACTAATAAATAGTAATAAATACTAATAAATACAAATAAATAGTAATAAATACTAATAAATACTAATAATTAGTAATAAATACTAATAATTAGTAAAAAATACTAATTAAAAGTAATAAATACTAATAAATAGTAATAAATACTAATAAATAGTCATAAATACTAATAAATAGTAATAAATACTAATAAATAGTAATAATTAGTAATAAATAATAATAATTTGTAATAATTACGAATAAATAAAAATAAATAGCAATAAATAGTAATAAATATGAATAAATGCTAATAAATACTAATAAAAACTAATAAATAGTAATAAATGGTTATAAATAGAAATAAATAGAAATAAATAATAATAAATAGTAATAAATACTAATAAATAGAAATAAATACTAATAAATAGTAATAAATACTAATAAATACTAATTAATAGAAATGAATACTAATAAATAGTAATGAATACTAATAAATACTAATAAATACTAATAAATAGTAATAAATACTAATAAATACTAATAAATACTAATAAATAGTAATAAATACTAATAAATACTAATAAATAGTAATAAATACTAATAAATAGTAATAAATAGTAATAAATAGTAATAAATAGTAATAATTAGTAATAATTAGTAATAATTAGTAATAATTAGTAATAATTAGTAATCATTAGTAATCATTAGTAATCATTAGTAATCATTAGTAATAATTAGTAATAATTAGTAATAATTAGTAATAATTAGTAAAAATAGTAATAAATAGAAATAAATAGTAATAAATAGTAATAATTAGTAATAATTAGTAATAAATAGTAACAAATAGTTTTAAATAGTTATAAATACTAATAAATAGTAATAAATACTGATAAATAGTAACAAATACTAATAAATACTAATAAATAGAAATAAATACTAATAAATAGAAATAAAAACTAATAAATACTAATAAATATTAATAAATAGTAATAAATAGTAATAAATACTAATAAATAATAATAAATACTAATAAATACTAATAAATACTAATAAATACTAATAAATAATAATAAATACTAATAATTAGTAATAATTAGTAATAATTATTAATAATTAGTAATAAATAGTAATAAATATTAATAATTAGTAACAAATAGTAATAAATATTAATAAATAGCAATAAATAGAAATAAATACTAATAAATACTAATAATTAGAAATTAATTGCAACAAATAGAAATAAATAGAAATAAAAAGCAATCAATAGAAATAAATAGCAGTAATTAGCAATAAATAGCAATAATTAGAAATAAATAGAAATAAATAACAATAAATAGCAATAATTAGCAATAATTAGCAATAATTAGAAATAATTAGCAATAATTAGCAATAATTAGAAATTAATTATAATAATTTGCAATTAATTGAAATAATTAGCAATTAATTGCAATTATTAGCAATAATTATCAATAATTAGAAATTAATTAGCAATTAATTAGTATTAATTAGTAATAATTAGCAATAATTAGAAATAATTATCTATAATTAGAAATAATTAACAATAAATAGAAATAATTAGCAATAATTAGCAATAATTAGCAATAAATAGCAATAATTAGCAATAAATAGAAATAAATTGTAATAAATAGAAATAAATAACAATGAATAGCAATAAATAGCAATAAATGGTATTAAATAGTAATAATTATCAATAATTAGAAATAAATAGAAATTATTAGAAATAATTAGCAATAATTAGCAATAATTAGCAATAAAATAAATTGTAATAAATTTTAATAAATTGTAATATCTTGGCACAATTTACGGTGGATTGGCGGAACTCCTTTTTCTCGATGACTCTTCCCCATTCAACTCTCACCGACTCAAAACATTATGAAAATTATGTATCTACGTATGCATATCCAATCTCGTATGCACGAGTTTGAATATGCATTCATAGGACCACATTTTTTATAATGTTTTCTAGTGGTGACAGTTGCAAGATGAAGATTCATCGACGAAAAGGGGGCTCTTTTGTCAGACGGCTCATTAACTTGCAACTTTTTCACACTAAAATCACAAAGTAGAATCTGCTCGGATGTAGGCTTATGAATTCTCATATGCACGAGAATGAATAAGCGTACCTCCGAGAAGATTCTTTATTGTTATTTCAGTGTGAGAAAGTTGCAAGTAAATGAGGCATCGAATAAAAGAGTAGTCGTCAATCCACTGGAAATTGTGATGCCGGTAACTAATGGTAATTATTAAGAAGTAGTTGTAATTATTTATCTTCTTTTTTTGGATAGTGTTTTTCTAATTTCAAATTATTCAAAAACAGTAATGGTTTTATATTTTTTAGAAAAATATGGAACAAGGAAGTCGACAACAGTCATTATTAGATGATCACGTTTGGATAAATCAGTGTAAAAATCCAAACAGTTCTGGTTTAAATCTTGTATGTATTGAGGGTGTTGAAGCTTTCTTATCATTTTCATCATCAAAACCAAAATTTGTTTCAGAAGGAACAATTAATTGTCCCTGTAAAAAATGTGTTATGAGAACATTTGACACATTCGACATGGTTGGGGGTACATCTCTTACAGTTTGGTTTTCAAAAAGATTATGTTTTTGGGTATCAACACAGCGAAAACAGTTCCAGAGAAGATACCAATAACTTGATTCCAGATCCATCACAATTTCAAAATTTAGTACATGATGTTGTAGGTCTATCTATTAAACAAACTAAAACTTAGGATACTATTGATTTAACTCCTAAGTTGGCACCATCTGAATTTTATTAGTTATTGAGATCTACTGAGGATGAATTATATCTTGGTTACAAGATAAGAAAATTAGAAATGGTTGAAAAATTTATGTCTATTAAATCAGATAATTCAATGTCAAAAAAATGTTTTGATCATATATTTTATTTGGTTGAAACATTGTTACCTGAAGGAAATGTGTTGCCTCCAAATTGCTATGAGAGAAAGAGGTTGGTTCGTAATATGGGCCTTAGTTATCAGAAGATTCATGCATGTGCAAATGATTGCATCTTATATTCTGGTGAAAATGATTTATTGGATAGTTATCCCACATGTGGACAATTGAGGTATAAAGAAGCTCAACCAGGGAAGTCTGGATCAATTCCTATGAAACAGTTGAGATATTTCCCCCTTACACCCAGGTTGCACCATTTGTTTATGCCTCAGAACATATCGTTAATTATGTCATGGCACAAAACCAATATTTCAACTAATAAAAGCTTGAATCATCCATTTGATGGTGATTAATTGAAAAAATTTGACAGATTGCACCCATATTTTTCTTTAGAAGCGTGAAAAGTGTGATTGGGTCTTTCTACTAACGGTTTATGTCTGTTTGGTTCTTATGGTAGTCAGTATTCATGTTGTCCTATCTTTATAACTCCATACAATTTTCCTCCATGGATAATGATAAAGGAGCCCTATATATTTTTGACCTTATTAACTCCATGAAATCAAAAAAAGAATATTGGTGTTTATTTTAAACCATTGATTGATGAGTTAAATTAATTGTGGAGTAATGGTGTTAGTACATATGATGTTGCTGCAAAACAAAATTTCATATTAAAAGTTGCATTAATGTGTAAAATTAGTGAATTCCTGACATATGGCATGTTATCTAGTTGGAGTACACATGGCTTGAAATCATTTCCTTACTGTATGAAAGACAACAAAGCCTTTATGCTCGTCAAAGGAAAAAAACCCTGCTATTTTTATTGTCATCACATATTTCTTTCAACCGATCATCCTTTTCGGAGGAACAAATCTCATTTCAGAAAAAGCACAATTGAAAAGGATGAACCTCCAAAAATTATCTCAGGTACATAGTTAAATTCAGTGGTATTTTCATTACCTCCCATCTCATTTGGGCCAACACTAAATTAATAGAAAATTCATGGCTTTGGGAAAGCGTATAATTGGATAAAACGAATCATTTTTTTGGGATCTTCTATATTGGTCTGATTTTTTGGTCCGGAACATATTGGATGTCATGTATATTGAAAAGAAATATTTTGATAATTTATTTCATATAGTTTTGGACACACCTGGTAAGACCAAAGATAATATAAAGTCGTGATTAGATCTTGCCCAAATTTGCAGACGACCAGAACTTGACTGTTTCAAAATGTCATATCACAGAGGTTAATGAAGCCAAAAGTAGCTTATATACTATCCAAAGAGATTCACTTATTATTTTTTTTAGTGGATTGCAGATTTGAGACTTCCAAATGGCTATGCTTCCAATTTGGTAAGATGTGTTAAGAATTGTCATATTACCGAATTAAAACGTCATGATTGTCATGTTATAATGGAAAGACTTATGCCAATTGGATTTATATGTTTGTTTAATTCTATTATGTGGAATTTTATAACATACATATCATATTTTTTCAATACATTTGTGCAGCAACAACAGACTATGATGCACTAAGTAAAATAGAAGAAGATGTTTTTGTCATTATATGTAAACTGGAAAAAATCCTTCCACCAGCTTTTTTTAACTCAATTGAACATCTAATGTTACATTTTCCATATGAAGATAAATATGGAGGTCCGGTATAGTTTCGATAGATGTACCCATTCGAGATATGCTTGCAGAAATTGAAAAAAAACGTACATAACAAAGCATCAGTTGAAGGCGCAATGCTAAAGCTTATTTGAAAGAGGAAATTTCTTTTTTATGCTCTCATTATTTTGAATCTGAATATCCCTCAAAAAACAACCTCATGGGATAGAATGAGGGGAATTCTAATGATGAATTGGACAATCAATTATCAGTTTCTAATTAGTAAGAGGTTGGATTTAGTGGAGTTCATGAACGATGGCTTTCAGATGATGAATATCGCAGAGCTCATACATATGTTCTGCTCAACTATAAAGAAATTACATCATTTGTATTAGGATTTCTTCTATCAATTCTTCTATAATTTATGTCATAGTAAGTAAAATTATTTTATTTTTAGGTTATATGATAATCATATCAAGAAACAACTTCCACAAATTACAGCAGCTGCTCTTGAAGAACACCCACATAAAAAAAATTCTCAATGGTTTCAAAAACTGGTAACATAAATTATTAATGGTTTAACCTATCAATTCGGTTTATGATTTATTATATTGATAATTGTTTTACAAATTTTCATGTGTCTCAACATGCTGATAAAATTGATAAATGACTGTGTATATTGAGTAACCCACAATCCAAAATGGTTAAATCTTGAAATGCATATGTGGTGAATGGTTTTCAATTTCATACACATTTATATGGAGAATCAAAAAAACAATGAATAGTGTAGTTTTCTTGATAGGATTGCATCATAGAGAAATTGAAGTTGACTTTTACAGCATGCTGGATGAAATTATTGAACTGTGTTATCTAGGTCAAAATTAGATAACAATGTTTAAATATCGGTGGTTAGATTCTGAGAGAGGCTTGTAGGTTCATCTGATTCATGGAATAGTTTATATTAAATATAAAAGTATTCTTGAAGTAAATGAACCATTTTTACGGGCTCAACAGGAACATAAAATATATTATGCAAAGTATTATGCTACTTAAAGAGACTTGAGTGATTGGTGGAGCATAATAATAATGAAATCTCGAGAAAATTAGTTTTCTCAAGATGAATGTGGTTAAGATGAAGTACAAGGAATTTAAATTTTTCAAGAGACTACTAAAAATCCACCCTTTTCACAAAGATACATGAATATCGATGATGACACCCCAAAATTAAGGGTTGATGGGGATGATGATGTTATAATGTTACAAATGAATTTTAAATGGAAAGATATGATAAAACCAAAACTCATATGAATATTGATGATGTCGATGATGAATATGAAGAAAATGACATCGTCAAATATAAAGAGGATGATGAAGTTGAACATTGAAACAGTTAAATGCTGGTTATAATTGTAACTAATATATATCTATATGTAATAGTTATTTTCAACTATCTGCTAACAACAATCATTTTGTGTTTCAGATGAACCCTAATGTAATTTGTGAGTTGGAGGAGGCTGAGCTACCTTAGGATGTGGAGGATTTGGGATCATCTGACCCTTAGGCTACTGGTGGTTCATGGTGTATGCGGAGGTGGAATGGTCTTGCATGACTTATGATTCCGGACCCTATCCCTTAGTGGTGTCCACATCATAGTTTCGATCCACACACACAAAGGTATGATAACCTGTGTATTTTAGTTAGCTTTCATTAATTAATTTATATACTAATCGTTTTATTGTTTGTTCTTTTTTAATAGTTTTGTGCATGTTGTTGTGGGACAAGGAAGTGCTATCTAGCGCAATTATTTTTCTCAATCATGGATCACATGGGAACAGATTCCCATTGATGTGCGGTTTGGAATGTTCAATCATTGGCTGGTACTTAAATAAATAATATTTATTTAGAAATTTATTTCATTAATAACTTGATATTATAAATTAATTGTAGGGTTTATGGTATCCCATCAATGATAGCATGTGTGGTGTTATCCACGAGGCATGGGAGATGTCTATGCATGAGTGTTTCTATCAGTTTTTGCAAAATTTGAAAAGGACAACCATTAAGAAAGTAAGAGTGACAGTATTTGATGATTCGTGTAGATCCCACAGACCAAAGTAAATTTCATCTCACATGTGGGATAGATTATGTTCAAACTGGTTGAGTAGTGGATTTCAGAGGAGATCTTCATTGGGCCGGTAGAACCGAGGGAGATATGAGGTGACACATCGAGCTGGTAGCTGTACATTCAGTACGCATAGAGAGCATCTGGTAAGTATATTTTCTAAATATTTTATATAACATTACATATAAATAGTTTATTTTATATTCATATAGGCAGTCGAGCATCCCGATATTATGGAGTACGAAATTTATCGGAGGATGTACAGTGATCCAGCTACTGGAGAGATTAGAGGTGATCACCCATGTCAGATTATGGTCAGTATTATATATTTTTCAGTTTGAAAATTAACTGAATATAATATTTTCACTATTTTATTTTCAAATTGAAATTAAAGGAGTCATATGAGGTCGTGACCTCTTAGACACAGGATGAGAGTCAGGACAAAATGGCTGATCAGACTAGTGCTCACCATTTCGATGAGGCGGCATGGATGCAGGCGACCCAGTATGCCTTCGAGAAGGGTCGAGTAATTGGTATCGGCTCTCATTTGACTCCTGAGAATTATTATGGTTTCATTGTAATGTCGATGTCCAACTCGAGAGGAGCTCATGGAGAGGCATCAACTTCTGGATCAGAGTATTAGGAGCAACTGCGAGCTCAAACTGAGCTTATAGAGAGTTTGTAGAATTAGCAGAAAGAGATGTGTCAGCAGTAGCAGTACCGGTAGCAGCAGCACAAGGAGGACATGTGTCGATGGAAGCATCAGCAGCAAAATCAGATGGAGTACATGCGTCGTCTGACTCGTAATTTAGGGATGGAGTTTCCTCCACCAACTCCTCCAGCTCCTCCAGAAGACTATCCCCCTCGGTGATTGTTTTGTTCTGTTAAAAACATTTGAATTGAACTTTTGTTGTAATATGAACTATTTACAGTTTTTTTCTTTTATATTGGTGTGAATATTGCATAATTGTTTTTAGTATTTTTAATATTTTATTATTTTATTATTTATTATTATTATTATATTTTTAATATTTTTTTATTTTACTAATAATAATAATAATAATAATTTATGATTTTTTTATAAATTTTTTTTGAATATTGAGAATTTTAACATTTTTTATTTTTTTATTATTTTAATAATATGAATATTATTTTTTTCATTAATCATAATTTTAGTATTTTTTTATTTTATTAAGTATTTTCAAATATGGAAAATTTTTATATTTTTTTATTTTAAAAATATTAATATTTTTTATTAAGTATTTGTGACGGGTCCTTTTGCGATGGGAGGCCCATCGCCAATAGATTATATATATTCTTTAAAAGTTTTTTGTGAAAGGTTTCTTTACCATCGCAATAACTTTTTGGTGGCAGGCCCGTCACAAAATTTTTATAACATATAGTCTATTTGTGATGGGTTGGTATCCCGTCACAAATACATTTTGCGATGGGCACATCGCTAAAGGTTCCTGTATATATAATGTATTTAATCGAACATCTATTTGCAATGGGTTCTCTTCCCATCGAAAGTAGTATTTTTTGTGATGGTCCCATTGAAAAAAAATACTAGTTGCGATGCTGTTTTCCACAATGGGATATTAGCGATGGGCCCTCGTTGCAAAAGGGTTTTTACAACAGGATACTATCGCAAATAGTCAAATTTCCAGTAGTTCTTGTTTCTCCAAGAACTTCTTCATAGAGACTTTGAGATTGGAAGGATCCTAGAAATTTATGCATTGGACATAGAAAGGGGTGTCCTTTATGGATTATGTCATTTATTTCACTGATATGTAGCATTTTTCCCTAATAATATATGGAGATGAGATATTTATGGATAAGCAATTTGAGGATGGTCAACATTATTAGGTTAAGGTACTGGATAATGTTTTCTATCTCACTTATTTTTTATATATTATGAAAAAATGTCTCGTCTATGAGAGAAATATTAGTAAATACATAGTTTTGGGTAATCTTCTTCTATGGTAGGTGGCAGTAGTGATTTCTCACGTAGCCAAAAGCATTAGTCAGATGAGACGTACCAAGGTAGTGGTGGGTGTTCAAGACTAAGTAGTGATTCTTATCTTACTCCATAAGGGGAATACATGGTGCAGTGTCAATAGTGTGGTAATTTGGGGAATTCCAAGTCATAGTGTACCCAACCACCCAAGGAGAACCACTATGGTGGAAAATTAAGGCATCTACACCAATTTTGTATGAGTTCTCTGTGGGATACCCGAAACACAGGATCTAGGTCAGTACAGGGTATTGGGATTGGATAAATTATACCTCATCAAGATAGTAGTTGGAGTTCCACCATGAATTCAGGATCATGTAGAGGATATATAGTCCAAGTATAGGGATAGTAGAGTCAAGAAGGGAATACAACCCTGAGGAGTCAGGCTAGGGAATAGTATTGTGGGACAGTCCAGTTACATGCTATCGTGACTACTCCAACTAACCATGATGTTGGGTCAGCCATGGTTTGAGGTACTATTCTTGTGTAATATACTCTCATGTCTTCTTTTTTTGATACAAGGTCCTTATAATCCTTTATCTTTTCTCAAATTATGGTAGTCTTAGTCTTGGTTGTGTAATACCTCTATAGAAAATTAATAATTGATACTCCCTTAGCTATGTGATTAGACAGAATCTGTAGGTGTAGGGATTTCTAATTGATGGTTGGTGACTATCGCTTCCTCTAGGACATATTTTTATTAGTTATGGGTGGTTTTTATTTGATCATAGGGATAGACTAGCTCGTCAAATATCAAGATCATGTTGATTTTTATCACCAATGAGTTTTATTTACATCTCCCAAAATGCAAGACTATTATTTATGTTAGTGAGTGGGATACTTGCGAAGGTCATGAAAGACATGATCATTAGTGACTCTGTAGGGTTATATCCTAAATTTAAATCCTCATTCTAAATGAGGGGGATACATTCCAACTAGTATTTCCTCCCATTTTCGATCAGTGTTTGGACGTATTCCCTGAAAACTTTATAGGATTACAACCTGACCATGGGATAAATTTTACAATTTAACCGATGTCAGGTATAGAACCTATTTACATTACCCTATATAGAATTTTTCATATAGATCTTTTGTAATTGAAATCTTAGTTAGAGAAATTTGAGATAAATGGGTTCATCTATATAGGTACACCCCCCTAGGGTGCTCTATTCATGTTTTCTAAGAAGTTGGATAGTTCTTTAAGACTATGAAAGGATTAATAGAAGATAAACTAGAAAACCATATATCTACTCCCTCTAATCAATGATTTATTTAACCAACTAAAAGGTTCAACATTTAAACCTAATATTGACTTTCGATCTGGGTACCATTATTTGAGAGTACAGCCTTTAGATATTCATTGTTTGAAATTCCAAAGTAGGTATGGTATTTATGAGTACCTAGTGATGCCATTTGGGTTGAAAATGAACCATAAATATTCATGGAATTGATTAACCAATTCTTATACCCTTATTTAGACTCTTTTAGTGTCGTTTTCATTGATGATATTTTAGTATACTTCATGTAGATAGAAGAACATTCTCCACTCTTGGAGGAGGTTTAGAGCGCATTTAGATCACATCATATATATAAAAATATCTCAAATTGTAAGCTCTATCTTGATCGATTTCACTTATTAGGCTATGTGATATCCGAGTTAGAGGTGTTAGTAGATCCATAGAAGGTGAAGTTTGTGCTTTCCCATGGAAACCCCAAGAACATCTTTGAGATTTGTAGCTTCTTGTGGTTGGCCAGTTCTTATCACATATTTATCAATGACTTCTCCTTCTTTGTTTCATAATTAATAGGCCTCACTAATAAGGGAGTTAAGTTTGAGTGCTCCGATTTTTTTGTGAGGTTTCCTTTGGGGGGATAAATAATATATTGACTTCTATACCATTTTTTACCTTACTTTATCCAAGTAAGGAATACACTCTCTATTTCGATGCTTAGGGTATTGTCTTTGGTTTAATTATTATAAAATATCAGTGGTTTTTCACTTATGGGTACATGTAGATGAGGATACAATAATAACTACCCAAACATGACTTGTTATTATATATAGTGGTTCACTCCTTTAGGTGTTAGTGACACTAACTTCTGGGAGAGAGGTCCATGATTTACACTAATTATTAAATCCCAAAATACCTCTTTAATCGGCATTATATGATCCTTCATCTGAGGATATGGGTTAATTATCTGTATTATTTCCACATTGAGCTGACATAGACCCCTAAAAGGGGGATGTTTTTGCAGACTCCCTGAGAAGGAAGACTCGGACCTAGGTGGTCCAACAGTGTTGATGTAAGTGATAGATTATGGATTTTTTTGATGAACTAAATCTCTATGTTTAAGAGTACTATGGGAGACAATATATTTCTTAGTTAGTGATAACTTATTCATGTATGGATATGGTGAAGTATATATAGATTTTATATTTATATTTCTTGATGGTAAGAAGAAGTATATATGGTGAGGAGGCATTTTTAGACTACTACTTGGGTACTAATGAGGTGATCCATGTTTAAAGTCATGTGGAGGTTCCTAAAAGTATTCATGAGGAATTTATAATGAAATTTCATCAATAAATGTGGGTTATATATCAAGATCTTACCAAGAGGTATTGATATTTTTGATGGAAGTATTCGAGGCATAGTAAGAAAAAAAAGATATAGTGGATTTGATAATACGATGCTCCACATGTGAGATGGTGAAGGCGGAGCATCAATGATCTAATAGTCTTCTATAACCATTTCCCATTATAGAGTGTAAATTATATGACATGATAATGGACTTTGTGATGGGGTTGATGTGGATGTTTCAAGTTCATGATGTTTTTTGGGTTGTTGTATAGCATTTGATAATGGTATTTTACTTCTTTTTAGTTAAGGAATCTTTATCTATGTATGAGATTGGAAGATTATATGTTCGCGAGGTGGTATGCATTCATGGGGTTCCATGAAGAATCATCTTTAATAGGTATTCTCACTTCACCTTAATATTTTTTCAGGGTTTTCATAAGGTGATTGGAATATTGGTAGAACTATGTATGAATTTTCTCCTACAGATGGATGGGAAACCTCAATGTACTATAAAAGTGTTATAGGACATGCTTCGAGCAAATGTCCTAAATTTTGGAGGATCCTTGAAGAGTAATCTTCCCTTAGTGGAATTTACATATAATAATATCTACCAAAATTCTATCTAGAAGGATCATTTTGAGAAATTATATGGGAGTTTGTGTCAAACACCTTTGTAGTGGTTAGAAGCTAGGGGGTCAGCATTGCTTAGGCTGAGTCACATATAGGAGACCACTGATCAGATTCAATTAATTAACAAACATCTGGAAACCCCCAAAATACAAAAGGAATCTTATACTGACCAGATAATCCATCCCCTATAGTTCAAGTTGGGAGATTTGGTTTTTCTAAGGGTGTCACCGAGACTTGTAAAATGATGGATTCAGAGGCATGGAAACTTGGCATCAAGGTTAGTAGTACCATTGGAGGTAATTGAAAAAGTTGATATTGGGGGATATCTACTATCTCTTCCATTGAAGTGTATAGCTATTCAAGATGTATTTCATATCTCTCATCTTTGATGGCATCATAAAGATAAATATCATGTTACTGATATTGATGATGTCAAGCTAGAGTTTGATGCTTCCTTTGAGGAACATCTCATTTGTATTGTAAACCATAGCGAGAAAACTCTCTAGATAAATACTAGCCCTATAGTACACATTTTTTGGAAGTACTGGCATAATCTTGAGGATACATGGAAGAGGGATTTTAATTTCTAGGCCCAGTGGCAAAATTTGTTCCTTAATGAAGCTAAATTATTCCAGAGAGTTGAGCTAAAGGGTGAGTTGATATATGGTGGGGAGCTTATAAGACCCCATCCTTATATTAAGTTGTTTTTTACATTAATTTTTCTACTAAACTGATTTTTTATATATATTTAATATTATTTTGTAAATGGGAAGGGTGTTATAAGAAAAATAGGTGTCCAACAGTTGGATTTGGAACTACATCATGCTACTACAGTCCTAAAATCTAGTCAGTACAGGACCATCAGCTAGCTGGTGTAGGACCATAGGATAATTGGTGGTCTAACTAGTATCCATATAGGGCTTCTAATCTCACCAAATAGCTGATGGAATATGGGTTCCTTTTTTTAATGGGGGGGGGTTTACATTTTTACACCATTCTCTTTAAATCTCTTACTATATATTCATCTCATTTTAGCCAAAATCTCCCCATTATATGTACCTCCCTTCTCCCTAACTTCCATTGTGGAATGCTCCAAAGTCTTGTCCATTTTAACTTTTATTTATTTAAATCAAGAACATGAGCTAATTGTATGACTCCACTTCCCTATATTTTTTCATTCTCTCACTATTAAGTGGTGTTCTATATTATTTAGAAAATTATCCCTATTTTCAATGATTTTCTCTTATTCTTTGATTTCTTCCATTCTAGATCAAATTGAAGGAGGGTATTAGGTTTATGGACTTCTCTATGAATAAGGTTGGTAGTGCCTATGTATTTAAAATAATCTAGATCCTTTTTTTGATTCATCATGTGCCCAAATATCCATGTCATGTGTTGGCCTTTAAAATTTTTGATTGAGTTATACTAAGTTAATCCCAAGATCATATTCCCTAGATGACGTGTAAAGGACTATATAAAATGTAATCCCAGTAGGATTTTATAATTCTATAATTTAAACCATGAATTAATAAATTAAATAATGATATAGTTTTCATTTTTAGGAAATAAATAGATAACTATGGTGATTCATAAATATGAGTAATTGAGAAATGTTAAATTATAAGGTGGTTACCATAATCCAATATAGTCATGGTAAGGGAGAAGATAGATTTATATCTATAAATTAAAATGAAATGGTAACTTGTCAAACAATAATGTGTGTATGTGATATGAATGTTACTAATGAATTTTCCAATGTAATATAAATAATGTGATGTCTTGGCCCAATCAAATTTTAAAACACTCGTGAAATGGTTTTCACATGCCTCGAGTGGCAGTTTGATATAATGAAATTTGAAAACACTCTTGAATTGGTTTGAGAATACCTTTTTTGGCAGTTCAAATTAGATGAAAACTAAGCACCCATGAGGCCAATAAAAAATGATTATGAAGTGGTTTATTCACACCTTTATTTCTAGTTTTGATATGAAAAAATCGGTTTTTTAGTAAAGAGACATTTCAAAATAGGAAATGTAGTTTTGGTATTGGGTTTTTATTCTAGGAAGGTTTGGGTTTCTCTATGGTCACTTGAGGAGGTGCGGTACTATGACATGCTCAGAGACATCTAGAATTTCTCAAAGAAAGTATGACCAACCTTGAGTATCTCTCTGGAGCCCAAGCAATGATGGAAATTTATTTACTTTATTTATATTTAGTAAAATGAATTAATTAATTATATCTCCTTGAATGCACTTAAATATTAAGCTGGCTATATTTAGCGGTGTTGTTGGAGGTGGAATGTTGAGTTGTGCTCACACTCTACTCGATCTTCTAGTTGGTTCGTAAATATACTTCTTCAATGTATATTTAGACAGGGTTAAGAGGCTGATTCTTTATAGTTGATTCTGACTAGCTAGGATGGTTTCTGGATGATTTGGGACCAGTTTTTGGATTATTTTTCATCTAGATTGGATATTTTGGTTATTTTTGTATCTTTTGTATATGATCTGTGCATAGGGGATCTATTGGCCTATATGATTCCTTAATTGTTTTATAAAACTTAATACTGTAGTTTTTTATTCATACTTACCATTTCTTAATGATGATGTTATTTGGATTGTGTGATGTAATTGATGTTATTCTGTGATTATTTATAATCCGGTGATAGTGTATAGTCTCTTAATAGCATCCTCATATAACCCATCCCACTACTTATCATCCTCTAGCATCCAGGGAGGTCAGGTCATGACAATTTTCATTATAATAAATCCTAGGTATCTATAAGAAATCATGATCAACTAGTCATTATTTATATCTAACATATTTATTATTTTTATTTATATGCATAAAAAATATCCCTTTATAACAAAAAGGTTTAATCTCTTTATGGGTTTTCACAATTGACCCAAAAACATCAATTTTAGAAAGTGAGTCTAATTCAGATTGGATGGAAAACTTCCATTTATCACACTATGGTTTATCACAGCATTCATCATCTATTTTAGGTTCATGATCCATATTAATTATATAATGTTTCGTATTATATGAAAAAAAATCATTGATAATGGTTTCCACTTTGTTACAACAACTTTTGGTGTTAGTAAAATTTATAAAAAAAATTCTTGATCATGATCATGTACTTATGGTATTTTTTTTAATGAATATCATGATCAATAAAATTTTCATTCTACTTGGGTTTATTTATTCATTCAACCAACATGGGTTATTTCTATTCACTTGGATAAGTATTTTTATCTTTTAAGTAGAGTGTTCTTCCTCACTTTGAGTAAGGATTGGAATCATTTTTTATATCACTATTATATTGTCTTTTTGAGATTTATATTCTTACTGGTAAATTTGCAGTAGGTATATATAATTTTGTAACCTATTTTGAATCATTGAATACATTATTAAATTTATTTGATAAATTTTGTAAATTATTTTTCTTTTGAACTTCAAATTAACTCATGTTTCTAAGAGGATCAAGATGTAAAAATAAAGAAATTTTTCAGGATATTTTTTATACCAATTAAGTTCCCTATATAGTGTAGGAAAAAAATTTCTTTAGAAGAATAATAAAAAAATCTTTTTATAGATAAATCACCTAATAATTTATCAAGATAATTTATTTTTTAAGGAGATTCAATTCCAATATGAATCCCCAATATTCTTTGAGTTCCTATTTTTTGTCATTGTATGGGTGTTATAGGGAAATATAAAAAATAAATACATTTTCTTAAATGTGAAATATTTTGTTCATGACTATGATGATCCTAAACCGAAAACTTGTGTCTGGAGACCCATGTTGGGATCACTATATAGCCTCAAGTGTGTTCCCTAATTGTTAGAAGCTATAAACTTATAGGTAGGTATAAACATAATTATAGAGTAATGGTTTACAATCAAAATAAACCACCAAATAGTCAAGACATGATAAAAATCATTTATATCTAAACTAAACTTCAAAAAATATTTTTAGTAAATTAAATCGAGAAAGTGTGTAGTGAAAACAAAATATAACAATCACATCACTTTTCCTTACATATATCATGATATAATACATCTAAACATACACAAAGATATATAGGTTGGGGTAAATATATGAATACCTAATAGGATTACTCAAGACTCAAATGCATTCCCATACAAGACCTATCCCCAATCAAGTAAATGATTCCATTAAAAATAGTTTGGTAGTATTTAAAAACAAAATTATTTATCAGTCATAATAATGAAAACAAATAATTAGTTGAAATAATGAAACTATTATTTACTTATAAGTAAGGTATCCCTTTTTTTATTACCCCAACATAAATATTTTATATAACCATTTTAAAAAGTATACATGAGAAATAATAAATAATTTAACTTTTTTTTCATATGATCATAGAATATAGTTATTATAGATCATCGCTTACCCAGGTTTTTCCCAAATCCATAACACTACTTTCCCAAATTAAAAACCACATATAACATTCTATTCATCAAATATACTCATCCCTTCAATTTATACATGAAAATTCTTGGTCATTTCTTATACTCAAGAAATTTAATTTAATAAAATATTTTACTTCTTAAAAATAATTTTACCAAAAAAATAATCAAAATATATATATATATAATTTAACTGGTTTAAGAAACCCATAAATATATTTTTCCTAAAAAATATTTAGAAAACTAAATCCCATTGTTTATGCCAAAATCCCCACATTCTCAATAATTATAAAATCTAGGGAATGAAAGTTTTTCAAATCAATTCAAAACAATTATTTGATAAATATATAACACGATAAAAGAAACTAAAATCATATTAATCATGTATAAATGAATCATAACCCCTCAAGTAGTGAATAAAATCCACCTATATTAGATGAGGAACACATGATAATTTAGTAATCCTTAGTTTGATGTCATCATTTTCAATCTAATTCTTCAAACCCTAATAATAGTACCAGGAAATCCCAATTCATCCATTCATAATCTAAATCCAAAATTTTAATGGCCTATATCTACTATAAATATATAGATTCAAATAAATAAAAAATAAGTATAAGTATTGAAATAGACATATAAAAAAATATGCAACATCATCAAGATCAAACCTCTGATCTGATATTGATTCAACCAATATGAGAGAGAAAAGAATCATTCATCGAAGAGGGATCTAAGATTTTTCTCTCAAGAAGTAAAGGGATTGTCTAAAATTAAGTTAGGCAGTATAATAGGGTTTATAGGATGATAATTTGGATTTTAAAAGTTAAATCACATCACCAAAACATGAATGTATGGTCATCCTCTACAATCATTGAGACCTTACACCGAATATACAAACTTCTCCTCCCACAAAACCTAGAATTAAATTCCATAATGCATGATAAAAAATACCATTCACTTCTCTCTAAACATCCCATATAACTTAAACTATCCCGCTTCACATACATTTATACCATCCACCAAACTATGGAGTCTTCACTAGTCCTACAAAAATTCAAATTTCATGATCATAAATCACTAAAACTCAAAGGGGGACTCACCTATCAAACCATAAATGTTATAATTCTACCCACCATAGTATTTTTATTATCTAAAATTAGTTGATATAAATTTCCCTCAAACAACACCATCCATTATTTCAGTATTTGTTCCTCTTAATCACGTGTCTATTCCTAAATCAGATTATGTTTCTATATCACTCTCATGAGTGGCATACTTTGTCCACTTAGGATATTATATTTACTAAAAAATAATCATTGATATTTCCATAAATTTCACATCAAATTCTAATTGCGCTATATAATATGAAATAAAATTATATGGATTCATTTGGTACTTATGTAGATAAGAAACTTGAAGGACAATCTTCATTATAGTATAATTCGATGGAAACTTCAAATGATAATTTGCATCTCTGATTCACTCATAAAAATAAAATGGAATAATATATTAGGAAGAAAACTTCCCTTTATTCATGAGTTACCTATGTAAAAAACATGAGGACACCCACAAGAAGACTCAAAACCCTACCATAAACTTTAATGGTCACCAATGATTATTAATTTAAGACTTTTGTTAATTCTAATCAATCATAAATTGCATCTGAATTTGGTGAACTTGATTCATCATATTAAATGCCTAGCTAGGTCCTAAAAATGATATATCTCCCACTTTTTATTAAAAAATTGTGATCAGAATAGTCTTACATATATCACTTCAATAGGATCCATCCAAATCAATACTTGATAGATATTATTATAGACAAAATCTATTAAATAAATGCAATCCACTCATGATCTATTGAAATCCAATAAACAATCTTAAAGCATTTCCTCCAAAGTTTGTATGTTCCATTATGACTACACTTATATCTAAAAATGATATGGAATGTTAATATTTAACTATGACCCCATTGATTTCTAAAACCCTTCCAATAATATAAAATTAAAATAGGGGTATCTATCTAACACAGTAGATCAAGGAACCCCGTGAATTCTAACCACCTCATCTAGATATTGGATGAGATATATTCCCTAAATCCATCTTTATGAGATGCATATAGGTTATTTCATATCATATGATTGATATTTCATAATTCATGCTTGAAACATGATGTTATACAAACTACCTCATTCAATCATAGCCTATGCTTAAGCATATCATATAGATTGGTTTATAAAAACCATGACACTACCTTTATATACTATTCAATCATGTTATATGATTGAAGATGTATTATAAAACCATGAAATTATATTTCATACATGAAATGAGATCTATTATTAAAGTCATATTGTGTGACATTATTAATCATAAATCATGGTATGAGATACCACTACCTTCAATTATTACAGTAATAAAATTGATCTATCATAATAACTATCATTTAAGGATGTGTTATATGAGATGAAACATGAGGGAGATTCAATAAATCATACATATGATGCATGTGTTGTCCAATCCATTCACACATGCATTATATAACATGATTTAATTCTCAAATACTCAAGGAACCTCCTAGAGGTTTCTATAATAATCCACTTTCATACGATGGAAGTGGTATGGAAGTATATTATGTGTTTCTTAACCCCTATGACCTCTTTTTATAAACTTCTTCATGCCAGAGGTACTAGAAAACAATGAAGGATAGAGTATCTCACCAATAAGACATGGGATTCAGCACGACCCATTGATACATCATAGAGAAGTGATATAATTTAAAATACATTAACTATATTCATAAAACCATTTAATGGTATAAATAAGTTATATAGGATTTTCAGTGTAAGGTGTGCATTGGTTTTATAGTAATCAGAAACTGGTTTTTAAATCAGGTATGGATCCTATAATTTTCAGTATAAATCTTTATTTTGGACCTAATATAGATTCTTAATGAGTTAGTAAAGGTTTCGTGGGTGTTTGGGGCTTGTTCAGAACACAGAACCGATCTTTTGGGGAAAACTAGCTTGGTTCATAGTTTAGAGTAAATCGTGTAGGAATTCCGCACGGTTTGAAAAACCATGCAGATTGTGTTTTTTTCAAAAAGATCAACCTCACATGCTTTGTGCATGGTCATGCGGCCTAACTATGTGAACGCCCCCTTTTTCCTAGGTACCTGTGCATGGCTTGCACATGATGTGATCAAACCATGCGGAGGATGTTTTTTTAGGTACAACTGTCTCACATGATTTGCACACGGTTTGAAAAACAATGCAGACAAACAATACATAGGCTAAAACTCTATGTAAAATGTCCAAAATGCCCTTAATGATCTATTTTACCCTCCTCTTCCTCCCTAATCCGAGAACCAACGGGATTACGACCTTTTACCCTCAATTTGGATCTTTTTGAAGGCCAAATCTAGGGATCAAGATATCTCCTTTATCTGGAATCTTATCGATATTTCATTCGTCACGTTGTATCAACAGTGGTAAGTACTCGAGTCCTCTTTAGTTGTTCTTCTTCTCTATTTCTCTCTACCAAGATATCATCTTGTGATTGTTTTTCACCTTTTCTTACATTTACTCTGATCTGAGCCAAATCAAGGGCCAATATCGAAGGATTAGAGTCGTACAACCCTAAGGTGGGTGGTCTATAACTCATCCCTAGAGTTCATTTATTTTGGAATACTCGTGTGGGGCCTGCCGATTTCATAGGAAGTCATTTCTTAAATTTTCATTACATGATTGTACTTGTTAGAATCGTATGGTTATGCTCTTTCTAAGTATGTGGATTGTTGGTAGCGGTTAAACCCACAACTTAATTTGACCCATGTCAAAGGTTAATCCATATTTGGTTTTTAGTGTTTCTGTGCGTTTGATCCACCATTCGGGTGTGCCTTTTCTTGACCTTCCTAAAGGTGAGACTTCTTATAATAAATGGCTTTCTATTAATGAAAATTTCATAATGGCATGTACCATGTATACTCACCACTTGACCCGTATAAGAAAAGTGCTTCAAATTGATTATTAAATGAGAAATGTGGAATGGTAAGTATACTCAGTATATAACTTGGCCTTATCAAATAAGATTTAATAATTATTACATGTTCGTAGCACCCCTTTCCATATTGATGGAAGGTAGCGGAGTGAACCTAAATAATTGAATATTCCTTAATGGAAAATTAATACTTGATTAAAAGGTTGTAACACTACTTGGCCTATCCACACTAATGGAAGACAAGGCTTGAACCTAAGGAATGATTCCATGATTACAATATCAAATAGGAATGGACTGACTCGAGTTTTCTTTGGATTTTGAGAGAAGAAAACCTTGGGTCTCTGGAACCCCATTCTGATTTAGGGATGTGGTTTTCTTAGGTTGATACCCACCTAGACTCTGATTCTTTTCTATTCCTCAGATACTTGGTATACTACCATAGGGTCCTTTACATTATTACATGATACCTCTAATACACTCCTTGGATCCAACATTGACTAGTAGGTTCCATAGTGAAATCCCATAGGGCCCTGTCCTTTCTTAGCCTCATTTTACCTTGGTCAATCACCTTGGACTCGTTAGGTACCATATTGTGGAATGAATTGGATTACACTCCTTGGATCACACTCTTACCCCTTATCTAGACTCAGATACTACTCAGTTAGCATTCCATGATCTCTACGTTACCTTGGTCATTACCCTAGAACTCCCTCACTAGATATCATTTTCAGTTTGCCTTATTATGTCTTGGGACCTCCACTACTTATACTATCACGGGGTGATGTCAGTGCTAGTTATTCCTCAGGTGACCTATTAACATTAAATGGTAATTAATTAACTAATGAACTAGTTACATGTTCAGACACTAGCAAAGGGCTGAAGCAGGTACTTGGGCATTTAGTTATATTGTATTGGTTGCTTTACTTTATTTATATATGCATGCTTTCATACTTCTATATTCCATTATACAGGCCGGATGATATAGATACTATTGGTGGTGGCCCAATAAGATTTATCTCACACCATCTCTGGGCAGCGTTTGGTACCCATATTAGATTACATGGTTGCAGGTGTTGACAAGGGGAAGAATAGGGCTTTAAACACTTGATTACTTGCGGTTTAGGATGGAGCTTAATAGCAGATGACTGATTTGGATCTAGGGATTCTTGTAGTATCCTTTGTTTTCTTTTAATTTGTGGAAAATGTTATTCCTATTGTATTGTATCCATGTTTTCCAGTATTCTAGTGACCTGAAATTACATCATCATTGTTCCAATTGATACAGTTATTATTATTCTCATCTATCTAGTGCATCAGTTTGCTTCTGTTGTTTATTTATATCACTTCCTCTATTTACAATTTGTTTATATTCCTTCCACTATGCTACACTCTTATAATGAGGGCATAGTCTTCCCAAGGACACACCCTAGGCCCTTGCTACTATTTTGCAGTCTCTAGAGTTTGGGAAGATAAGCTTGAGGTTATGTGGCCCAACGGGCACAGGGAACCTGTGAAGTGGCATTCGGGTCCAGGATGTCTAAATAGTATTCTTCATTTACAGTATTATTATTTTAATTTATCTTTTTATAGAGATCTTAAGAGTATATTTTTGATTGATTTTATTGCTTATATTAAGTGTTAATAGTCTCTTTAGAATCCTATTACATATTTCCTCCCAAACTCCCCCATTAATAAAATCTCTCACTACTAAAAATTCGGTCTATAGCGACCGCCATTGGAGGTCGCTATATGACTCAGGAGACCACCCAGTGACTACCATTGGTGGTTGATTTAGTCTCGTCGCAATAGGCCAACAGTGACTGTACATGGCAGTTGCTGTAGGTGGCCGAAATTCCGGCCTAAAGCGACCGCCTATAGCGACCGCCTATGGCGGTCGCTTGCAGGGGAAATTTTTTTAAAAAAAATACACGATGCAAAATTAGAGATAAAACAAGGTAAAAACATTATAAATGGAAAACAACTTCAAACAGCATAAACATCAAGATCTTCATAAATAATAAATGATAAACGTGCTTCAACGATCCGAACAGGTCCATCCATTTCAATCTTCTACTTCAATAAACCTATAAGAAGACAAAAAAACAACTAAACAAAACAAACGAAAATTAGACATATTTATTCATTTATTATATACATATAATAAAATTAAATCTTAAATCAAATCGTGGTGCTATAATAATTTAAAACCCCCAATTTAAGAAATGCTATCATTTCAGGATTTTTTTTTCTTATTTGGTTTAGTTTGTGAAATTGTTTTATTGTCTAAAAAGGATTTTTTTTCCACGCGCACTGCACGTCCGATGGGCATGCCTTCTCCTCCTACACGTCACGAATAATATTCCTATTGTTTTCGTGTTGTTTCTGGCCATTCGGAGCACGTTTGCTGCGAATTCGAATGTCTCACGCCGTTTTGGTGTTTTATGACTCCAGAAACGCATTTCCAGTCACCACGGTCAAAAGACACCTCTAATTGACGTGTTTTCTACCTGACCATTTCACAATTCACACAACAGCTGTTTTTGTATGATTTCATGGCATTTTGAGGTCGTTCAGGTGGTTTTGACCCCCCAACGCGTCCTTTTAGCACGCACTGAACTGCTGAAAATGACACAATCGGTCGTACCGCACGCACCGCATGTCCGATGGGCATGACATCTCCTCCTACACGTCACGAATAATATTATTATTGTTTTCGTGTGGTTTCAGGTCATTCGGATCATGTTTGCTCTGAATTCGACCGTCTCAGGCCGTTTTCGTGTTTTATGACTCCAGAAACGCGTTTCTAGTCACCGTGGTCAAACGACACCTCATATTGACGTGTCGTCTACCCGAATATTTTAAAATTCACGCAGCGGCTGTTTTCATATGATTTCATGGCATTATGAGGTTGTTCGGATGGTTTTGACCCCCCAACGTGCCATTTTAGCGCGTGTCGAACTATTAAAAATGACACAATCGATCGTACCACGCACACCGCACGTATGATGGGTGTGTAGTATCCTCCTACACATCACGAATAATATTCCTATTGTTTTCATGTCGTTTCAGGTCATTCGGAGCACGTTTTCTCCGAATTCGACCGTCTCACGCCGTTTTGGTGTTTTATGACATCAGAAACGCGTTTTCGGTCACCGTGGTCAAATGACACCTCCGGTTGACATTTCGTCTACCTGAACATTTCACAATTCACACAACGGCTATTTTCGTATGATTTCATGGCATTCCGAGGTCATTCGGGTGGTTTTGACCCCCCAACGCGCCCTTTTAGCGCGCGCTGAAGTGCTAAAAATGACACAGTCGATCGTACCGCGCACACCGCACATCCGATGGGCATTCCATCTCCTCATACACATCACAAATAATATTAATATTGTTTTCTTGTGGTTTCAGGTCATTCGGAGAACGTTTTCTCCGAATTCGACCGTCTCACGCCGTTTTGGTGTTTTATGACTCCGGAAACGCATTTCTGGTCACCGCGGTCAAATGACGCCATTTATTGATGTTCCGTCTGCCCGACCATTTCACAATTCATACCAAAACTGTTGTTGTATGATTTCATGGCATTTCAAGGTCATTTGGGTGGTTTTGACCCCCCAACGCGCCCTTTTAGCGCGCGTCGAACTGCTGAAAACGACACAATCGGTCGTACCGTGTGCATCGCATGTCCGATGGGAATATCGTCTCCTCATACATGTCACAAATAATATTCCGATTGTTTTCGTGTGCTTTCAGGTCATTCGGAGCACGTTTTCTCTGAATTCGACCGTCTCACGCCGTTTTAGTGTTTTATGACTCTGGAAACGCGTTTACGGTCACCGCGATCAAACGACACCTCCGATTGACGTGATGTCTACCCGACCATTTCAAAATTCACACCACGGCTGTTGTCGTATGATTTTAGGGTATTCCGAAGTCGTTCGGGTGGTTTTGACCCCCCAACGCGCCCTTTTAGCGCGCGCCGAACTGTTGAAAATGACACAATCAGTTGTACCGCGAGCACCACACATCTGATGGGTGTTCCGTCTCCTCCTACACATCACGAATAATATTCCTATTGTTTTCGTGTGGTTTTAGGTCATTCGGAGCACGTTTGATCAGAATTCGACCGTCCCACGCCGTTTTGGTGTTTTATGACTTGGAAACGCGTTTCCAGTCTCCGCGGTCAAACGAAACCTCCGATTGACGTACCGTCTGCCCGACCATTCCACAATTCATACCACAGCTGTTGTCGTATGATTTCGTGGCATTATGAGGTCGTTCGGGTGGTTTTGACCCCCCAATGCGCCCTTTTAGCGCGCGCCGAATAGCTGAAAACGACACAATCGATTGTACTGTGCGCACTGCACGTCCGATGGGTGTGTTGTCTCCTCCTACACATCAAGAATAATATTCCTATTGTTTTTGTGTGGTTTCAGGTCATTCGGAGAATGTTTTCTCCGAATTCGACTGTGTCATTCCGTTTTGGTGTTTTATGACTCGGAACGGCATTTCCAGTCACCGCGGTCAAAAGAAACTTCTGATTGACGTTTCGTCTACCGAAACATTTCACAATTCACACCACGGCTGTTGTTGTATGATTTCATGGCATTCCAAGGTCGTTTGGGTGGATTTGACCCCCCAACGTGCCCTTTTAGCGTGCGTCGAACTGCTGAAATGACACAATCGGTATTACCGCACGCACCGCACATCCGATGGGAATGTTGTCTCCTCCTACACGTCACGAATAATATTCCTATTTTTTTGTGTGGTTTCAGGTCATTCGGATCACGTTTGCTCCGAATTCGACCATCTCACGCCGTTTTGGTGTTTTATGACTCCGGAAACGCGTTTCCAGTCACCGCGGTCAAACGACACCTCTGATTGACATGTTGTCTGCCCGACCATTTCACAATTCACACCATGGATGTTGTCGTACGATTTCATGTCATTCTGAGGTCATTTGGGTGGTTTTGACCCCCCAACGCGCCCTTTTAGCGCGCGCCGAACTGTTGAAAACGACACAATCGGTCGTATCGCACACACCGCACGTCTGATGGGCGTGTCATCTCCTCCTACATGTCACGAATAATATTCCTAATGTTTTTGTGTGGTTTCAGGTCATTCGGATCACGTTTTCTCAAAATTCGATCGTCTCACGCCGTTTTTGTGTTTTATGACTCCGGAAACGCGTTTCCGGTCACCGCGGTCAAAAGACACCTTCGATTGACCTTCTGTCTACCTGACCATTTCACAATTCACACCAAATATGTTATCATATTATTTCATGGCATTATGAGGTCATTCGGGTGGTTTTGACCCCCAAACGCAACCTTTTAGCACGTACTGAACTGCTGAAAATGACACAATCGGTCGTACCACATGCACCGCATGTCCGATGGGCATGCCATCTCCTCCTACACATCACGAATAATATTCCTATTGTTTTCGTGTGGTTCTAGGTCATTCAGAGCACATTTGCTAAGGATTCGACCGTCTCACGCCGTTTTGGTGTTTTATTACTCTGGAAACGTGTTTCCGGTCACCACGGTCAAACGACATGTCAGATTAACATTTCGTCTACCTGAAAATTTCACAATTCACACCACGGCTGTTGTCATGTGATTTCATTACATTCCGAGGTTGTTTGGGTGGTTTTGACCCCGCCAATGCGCCCTTTTAGCACGCCTCGAACTGCTGAAAACGACACAATCGGTCGTACCACGCGCACCGCACATCTGATGGGAGTTCCGTCTCCTCCTACACATCACGAATAATATTCCTATTGTTTTCCTGTGGTTTCAGGTCATTCGGAGAACGTTTGCTCCGAATTCGACCGTCTCACGCCGTTTTGGTGTCTTATGACACCGGAAACGTATTTCTAGTCACCGCGGTTAAACGACTCCTCCGATTGACGTTCCATCTTCCCAACCATTTCACCATTCACACCATGGCTATTGTTGTATGATTTCATGGCATTCTAAGGTCGTTCGAGTGTTTTTGACCCCCAGCGTTCCCTTTTAGAGCACGCCGAACTGCTAAAAACAACACAATCAGTTGTACCGCGTGCACCGCACGTCCGATGGGCATATCGTCTCCTCCTATATGTCACGAATAATATTCTTATTGTTTTCGTGTGGTTTCATGTCATTCGGAGCACGTTTTCACCGAATTCGACCCTCTCACACCGTTTTGGTGTTTTATGACTCTGGAAATGCTTTTCCGTTCACCACGGTCAAACGATATCTCTGATTGACGTGTCATCTACCCGACCATTTCAAAATTCACACCACATCTATTTTCGTATGATTTCATGGCATTCCGAGGTCGTTCGGGTGGTTTTGACCCCCCCAATGCATCCTTTTAGTGCGCGTCGAACTGCTGAAAACGTCACAATCAATCGTATCGCGCGCACCGCATGTCTGATGGGTGTTTCGTCTCCTCATACACGTCACAAATAATATTCCTATTGTTTTCCTGTGGTTTCTGGTCATTCGGAGCACGTTTGCTCCGAATTCGACCGTCTCACGCCGTTTTGGTGTTTTATGACTCCGGAAACGCATTTCCAATCACTGCGGTCAAACGAAACCTCCAATTGACGTGATGTCTACCCATCCATTTCCCAATTCACATAACGGCTATTGTCGTATGATTTCATGGAATTCTGAGGTTGTTCGGGTGGTTTTGACCCCCCAACGCCGCCTTTTCGTGCACGTCAAACTGCTGAAAATGACATGATCGTTCTTACCACATTCACCACACGTCTGATGGGAGTGTCGTCTCCTCCTACACATCACGGATGATATTCCTATTGTTTTGTGTGGTTTTAGTTCATTCGGAGCACGTTTTCCACGAATTCGACCATCTCATGCCGTTTTGGTGTTTTATGACTCTGGAAACGCGTTTCCGGTCACCGCGGTCAAACGAAACATTCGATTGATGTTTCTTCTGCCCGAACATTTCAAACTTCACACCACGGCTGTTGTCGTATGATTTCATGGCATTCCGAGGTCGTTCAGGTGGTTTTGACCCCCCATCATGCCCTTTTAGCGCGCGTTGAACTGCTAAAAACGACACAATCAGTCATACCGCGTGCAATACACGTCTAATGGGCATGTCATCTCCTCCTACACGTCATTAATAATATTTCTATTGTTTTCGTGCGGTTTCAGGTCATTCAGAGCACGTTTGCTCAGAATTCGACCGTCTCACGCCGTTTTGGTGTTTTATGACTCCGGAAACGCGTTTTCGGTCACCGCGGTCAAACGACACCTTCGATTAATGTGTCGTCTACACATCCATTTCACAATTCACACCACAGCTTTTTTTATATGATTTTATGGCATTCGGAGGTCGTTCGGGTAGTTTTCACACCCCAACGCGCCCTTTTAGCGCGCGTCAAACTGCTGAAAATGACACAATCGATCGTACCGCGCGCACCGCATGTCTGATGGGAATTTCATCTCCTACTACATGTCAAGAATAATATTAATATTGTTTTCTTGTGGTTTCAGGTCATTCAGAGCATGTTTTCTACGAATTTGACCGTCTCACGCCGTTTTGGTGTTTTTTTACTCCGAAAACACGTTTCTGGTCACCACGGTCAAATGACACCTCCGATTGATGTTCCGTCAGCCCGACCATTTCAAAATTCACAACACGGCAGTTTTCGTATGATTTCATGGCATTTCGAGGTCGTTCAGGTGGTTTTGACCCCCCAACGCGCCCTTTTAGCGCGCGTCGAACTGCTGAAAACGACACAATCCGTCGTACCGCACGCACCGCATGTCCAATGGGAGTTCTGTATCTTCCTATATGTCATGAATAATATTACTATTGTTTTCTTGTGGTTTTAGGTCATTCGAAACATCTTTTCTCTGAATTAGACCGTCTCACGCCGTTTTGGTGTTTTATGACTCCGGAAATGCGTTTTCGGTCACCGCGATCAAACGACACCTCTGATTGATGTGTCTTCTACCCGAACATTTCTAAATTCACAACACTGTTGTTTTTTTATGATTTCATGTCATTCCGAGGTTGTTTAGGTGGTTTTGACCCCCCAACGTGCCCTTTTAGCGCACGTCGAACTGCTGAAAACGACACAATCAGTCGTACCGTACGCACCGCACGTCCGATGGGCGTGTCGTCTCCTCCTAAACATCAAGAATAATATTCCTATTTTTTCATGTGGTTTCAGGTCATTTAAAGCACATTTTCTCTGAATTCGACCGTCTCACGCCGTTTTGGTTTTTTATGACTCCGAAAATGCGTTTCCAGTCACCGCGGTCAAACGACACCTCCGATTGATGTGATGTCTGCAGAAACATTTCACAATTCACACCACGACTATTGTAGTACGATTTCATGGTATTTTGAGGTCATTAGGGTGGTTTTGACCCCCCCAACACACCCTTTTAGCGCGCGCTGAACTGCTGAAAATGACACAATCGGTCGTACCGCGCGCACCGCACGTCCGATGGGCATGTCGTCTCCCTCTACACGTCACGAACAATATTCTTATTGTTTTCGTGTGGTTTCAGGTCATTCTGGGCATTTTTGCTCCGAATTCGACCGTCTCATGCCGTTTTGGTGTTTTATGACTCCAGAAACACGTTTCCGGTCACTGCGGTCAAACGACACCTCTGATTGACGTGTCGTTTGCCCGACCATTTCACAATTCACACAACCGCTGTCTGGAGTGCGGGGGGGGGGGGGGGTGTTCGGAGTGCCGGGGGGAGGGGGGGCTGTCCGGGGTGCAGGGAGGGCTGTCCGGGGTGTGGGGAGGGGTTGTCCAGGGTGCGGTGAGGGGTTGTCCGGGGTGCGGGGAGGGTTGTCTGGTGTGCGGGGAGGGTTGTCCGGTGTGTGGGGAGGGTTCTCCGGCGTGCGGGGGGGATGTCCGGGGTGCGGGGGGGCTATCCGAAGTGCGGGAAGGGGATGTTCGGGGTGCGGGGTGCGGGGGGGCTGTCTGGGGTGCAGGGGGGCTGTTCGGAGTGCGGTGGGGTGGCTGTCCGGGGTGCGGGGAGGGCTGTCCGGTGTGTGGGGGCTGATCAGGGTGCGGGGAGGGATGTCGAGGGTGCGGGGGGGGGGGGGATTTCTGGGGTGCGAGGGGCTGTCTCGAGTGCGGGGAGGGGACGTTTGGGGTGCAGGGGGCCTGTCCGAGGTGCGGGGGGCTGTCTGGGGTGTGGGGGGGCTGTCCGGAGTGCGGGGGGGGCTGTCCGGGGTGCGGGGAGGGCTGTCTGGGGTGTGGGGAGGGGCTGTCCGGGGTGCGGCGATTGCTGTCTATGGTGCGGGGGTTGTCTGGGGTGCGGGGAGGGCTGTTCGGGGTGCGAGGGGGGTCTGTCCGGGGTGCGGGGGGGGGGGGGGGGGGGGGGGTTGTCCAGAGTGCGGGGAGGGGATGTCTGGGGTGCGGGGGGCTGTCCGGGGTGCGGGGGGTTGTCCGGGGTGCGGGGGGTGCTGTCAGGGGTGTGGGGCGGCTGTCTGAGCTGCTGGGCGGCTATCCAGGGTGCGGGGAGGGGCTATCAGGGGTAAGGGGAGGGCTGTCTGTGGTGCGGGGGGCTGTCCGGGGTGCGGGGAGGACTGTCCGGTGTGCGGGGTGGTTGTCCGGAGTGCGGGGGGGGGGGGGGGGGCTGTCCGGGGTGCTGGGAGGGATGTCCGGGGTGTGGGGAGGGGCTGTCCAAGGTGCGGGAGGGCTGTCTGGGGTGCGGGGAGGGCTGTCCGAGGTGCGGGGGGGGGGGGGGCTATTCGGAGTGCGGGGAGGGGATGTCCGGGGTGCGGGGGGCCTGTCCGGGTACGGGGGGCCTGTCTGGGGTGGGGGGCTGTTCGGGGTGCGGGGGGGCTATCTGGGGTGCGAGGGGGCTGTCCGGGGTGTGGGGAGGGCTGTCTGGGGTGCGGGGAGTGCTGTACAGGGTGGGCCGGAGACTACAAATAGTGAACCTAAGCTCATACATCAAAAAAAAATTATGGTTTATATTAGGAATCACATGGTTTTTTCAGAACTATTATAGAACAATAAATTGAAAACATTGAATAATTAAATGAACAAAAAATATCCAAATCATTAATCAGTTTCATGGTTACTTCTCAATTCGTGCACACAAAATTATATCAGGCTAAAACACACATGATACCCCCAAATCACAAAAAATATCACTAGAAACCCAACCTAAATATCAATAACAACCCCACCATTAAAAACAGGAACACACCACGTGAATATGATGCATCATGCATGGTCATTACTACTACCTTCGTCAGGTGGGTTAGGGGCCTAAAACAAATAAACATTATGAATATTTTCATAATAAAAATAATATAAATTAAATAAATAAATATAGTATAAACCTGCATTGTCTGATCCTCTGCACCATCACCTAGACGCACATATTACCGCAGTGCTCTAACCTCAGCGATCAATTGTGCATTTAACTCCTCGGAAGCACACAGCCATGCCTCGAAATCTGACAACTTTTGTGTCATCTGAGCAACTGCAGGACCGACAACCGTAGCACATGACACTACAGAACGAGGAATCCCTTTTACATAGGTCAAACTATATTCATGTCTTTATTGACCAATAATGCGATGAAAGATCTCATCCCTTCACAGGGGAAGCTGTCGTTGGTCCTCTGGAAGATGTTCTAACTCAGCTTCAAATTGAGCCTATGAAATATTTAAATATATATACATATTTTAATATACATATTTTATGTAAGTATTGGTAATGAGTACATGCACTTACTATCAATGTTGCATCCTCTGGATCATTGCGATCACGAGTTCTCATCCACACCGACATTTTATCAGTCAGTGTACCTTTCTCTCGCAACTGTATATGAATAGAATATAAAAACAAAACAATATTAATTAATAAATTAAAAAAACAATAATAAATACCTCATGTGGGATCTGATACACGTGATGAGTCCCGATCATGTAAGGTGGTCCCTACAACGCTCGATTCTCAGAATGGCGTGTTGACACCTCCTACATTCAATTCATTCAAATTTCAAACAAATCACACATTCTGGAAAATATATATACCAAAAAATATATATAAACTGCAACACCCTCAGTGGACTAATATGAAACTAAATCATGCCACTAAGCCGGGAGGAAACCTCTCGGGACTTTTTCCAGAATGTTTGGGGCACCCACATTTGGTACCCAGTGGTCCCTCTTGACTTTGCCTTTACAGTCTTTCCACATATTACAGCATTTTCTCATACACACTAGCCAAAACTCATCGGGACATACTTTCAAATTTTGCTATTAAAGAAAAAAAATCACATATGTTATTATTGTTTACACATAGGGAATAAAGTAAAATGGTTTTCTTACCTGAACCTCCCTCCAAAGACGATCTAATGTGTCCAGAGGGATAGAAGCCCAGTCACACGTGGTCTATGTAAATCGATGTGGGTCATGTATGATATGACCCAGCTGACGAATAAATGCAGGGGCATTCCATCCCACAGGATGAAATGCCTCATCAAAGGAAACATCAAACGTCGTGTCAGAATTACATGATAATATGCCACGACCAGGGCCTCTCTTGCGAGAGGAAGAAGCAGTCTAGTCTGATCCTATTGAAAACAATTTTATATATAATTTGACAGATGTTATAAATATATATATGTGTGTGTGTGTGTGTTTATCAATTACATAAAAAATAGAGACAATGACATTCAAACATACCTTGACCCTGAGACGTAGATGCCTCATATGGATGATGTGGATCTGCTTCCTCTTCCCCTGACATGCCTGCAGTCATAGAAAACATTAGTAAGGGGACTATCCAAAGTGTAAAAATGATAAATTGGATTGTTTTTAAAAAAAATAAAACTTGTACAGTTGTTAATCAAACAAAAATGGATTGAATAATTAGTTTTGAATGAATTTTAAAAATTCATAAAGTTAACAAAACAGATATACAAATTATGTAAAAAACCAATCAATGCATATCCAAATTTCAAATCGAATTAATAAAAATTCAAGAAGCACATGAACCAAATGAAGAATACCTCAATGGGAAGATACACTGACAATAACATCAATATAACATGAGTTAAATCACCCTAAATATTTATAACTGAATAAACTTCCAAAAGTGAGGATTAAAATTTACAAGGATTTATAAAATGGTTAGATAATTTATGATATCCTAGGCTGAATAGAGGGAAAACAATTATACCTTTCATTAATCATGTAAATAGATCGTTTCTCCTTCAACAGTCGCTCTGACCCAATAAATATCTTCTTCATTTTTAACTACGGTATGTTCATCAAGCTGTTGGGAAACAAAAGGAACAGTCTTGGCTTCATCTTGTTCAAATACAAACACTCCTCTCTGATACATTTTGACAACAACTTTCCAACTTGGATTTGAAAGCAAAGTAACGAAAAATAATTTTTTCACTTGTGATGTAAAAATGAAAGGTTCATTATCAACTCGTTCATTTTTGTATAACATATAGTTATAATTCACCAATGAAAACTGATATTGATCGACTTTACATCCATGCACTTGATCAACCCAATTACACTTTAACAATATGTACTTCAACCCATGTGTGTATGCAACATCAATGATGTCTATCAATTGACCATAGTAATAACCAAAATCGACAAATGGACAACCGATGCCACTGTTTTTTGTTGCTCGTTTTTCGTCAACATATTTATCGTGAAATCGAAAACCATTAGCATCTATAGATTTATAAGGATGAGCCGTTATAGATGGACCCTCTTCCAGTTGGATAAATTCTTCAGTTAGCATGGGGTCCCCTAACTCCCTCATCTTATGAACCTACATAATTCATAGAATTCAATAATGATATATGTAGAAATAAATTAGTATAATACTTCATTAATAATGAAAATCAATTTATACGTACATAATCCTTGAACCAATTATGAAATGACGCATAATGAGATTTTTGAATTTGCAACTTAGTCGCACGATACATCTCTTCCTTTATCTCATTAATGTGTTTCCTGCAAATGATAACGCGATGTTTAAATGATCAACTTATGAAAACAAAACATGTAAAAGTTAAACAATAAAATTGATAAGATACTTACTGCATTAATGGTGAAAATGATGGAGTATTGAACAAGATATATTGATGCTCTTGTATCCACTCAATGTTGTCCATATCATATGTGGTTCCTTCTCCAACTGGACCATCTTGAATCCGAGAGGGCTTATCTAATTTTGTTTCAACATCTGTAAGATATTCTGCACAAAAATTAGTACACTGATCCATCAAATAACCATTGTCTATTGATGCCTCTGGAGGAGCTCTGTTGCGTACAAATCGTTTCAATGTACTCAAATACCGCTCAATAGGATACATCCACCTGAATTGCACTAGACTAGTAGCCATTACTTCATCAGTTAGGTGCACTTTCAAGTGGACCATAACATCAAAAAATGAGGGGGGGAATAGTTTCTCAAAGTGACAAAGCGTAAGTACAATTTGGTCCTGTAAAATTTTTAAATCACTCATTCGTTGATTTCTTAAACAAAGATGTCAAAAAAAATTACTCACCTCAATCAATGGTTGAACAACATTGGGGGATAAACAATCACAAATTGCGATTGGAATCAACTACTGAAGTAGTATGTGATTGTCATGACTTTTCAACCCTTGAAATGTCTTGCTCGTCAGATTCACACACTTTGAAATATTAGAAGAGTAACCATCAGGCACCTTGAGAATCTTCAAAATGGAAAGAAATGTCTCTTTATTCTTTGTAGTCATCGTATACTGTGCAGCAGGCATATATGCCTTGTTTCCCTCAGCTAACTGTAAATGAAACTATTTCCTTAACCCCATTTCTTCCAAATCACGGCGTGCATTAACATAGTCCTTTGATTTTCCACTGACACCTAAAATGGTCCACAATATGTTATCACAAACATTTTTTTCAATGTGCATGAAATCCAAATTATGCCTCAGCATTGTAGTTTTCCAATACAGAATACTATAAAAAATACTTTTCTTTTTCCAATTGTGACTACGCTGCCTACCCGCAGCACGAATATTATGTACCGAATGAGCCACCAAATCCTAAATTTCATATACCATGAGGATGTTTTCTTCCTCAATCTGCAATAACATTTCGACTCCTTTCATGATCTTTGGTGCTGGGATGAACTCTCTAGAACCATCAAAAGCCATTCTGTCCTTTCTGAACCTGTGCTGAGGGGGGAGAAAACGTTTGTGACCCATGTATGCCCATTTTTTGGAATGTTTAATCCATACAGATTTTTTACTTTTATTGCAACAAGGGCAAGCAAATTCCACTTTCATACTCCAGCCTGATAAATTTGCATAAGCTGGGAAGTCATTGATTGTTTACAATAAAGCATCCTGTAGTTTGAACATTTCACTCGTTTCACAGTCATAAGTCATCACACCATCACCCCAAAATTCATTCAACTCATCAATCAATGGTTGAAGGTAAACATCAATCTTATCTCCTGTACTTTTAGGTCCATCAATAAGAGTGGAAATTAATATAAATTGTTGCTTCATACAAATCCACGGAGGAAGATTATACGGAACCAACACCATGGTCCATGTGCTATGAGTTGCACCAACCATAGACTTGAATGGATTGAAACCATATACGGACAATCCCAATTGGACATTACGAACATCTTTAGCAAAGTCGAGATGTCTCTTATCAAAATCCTTCCATGCATGAGAGTCTGCCGGGTGGGTTAACATATCACTTTCATGAACTCTTTCTGCATGCCATCTCATTAAATTAGAAACTTTAGATGACATAAAAAATCTTTTCAACCTCGGTTTAAGGGGAAAGTAACGAATTTGATTTACGGAAATCGGTTTCCCTTGTATCGCAATCTGACTTTGATGAGTCTTATTTCCCCTGTTCTCTTTCCACCTGGAAGCACCACAAACCGTACAAATATCCAAATGGGCAGTTTCCTTTCTAAACAACATACAATTTTTTTCACATGCATCTATGGTCTCATATGTAAAACCTATGTTCTCTATCAACTTACAAGCATGGTAATATGACTCGAGAATCTTAGAATCGATAGGAAGAACCTTTTTCAATATCACCAACAGCATGTCGAATGATGTGTCTGACCAATGATTCAAAGTCTTCAAATGCAACAACTCCACGATAAACAACAATTTATTATAAGAAGTACATCCAGGATATAATTTTATTTTTGCATCATCAAGTGCTTCATAAAACCTCCTTGAATCATGATCTTCACCAGAGTGAAGATTTATCTCACCGGTCTTAAGATTATGGATGTCAATTCCTTTAGGATCCAACCCACGTACCATTTCAGTAAGCATTTCATGCATTGGATCATTCATCCTTGCATCAACATCCATCTGAACTACATCTCTATTTTGACAACGAACATATTCTTCTCCATGATGAGTCCAAATCTTATAATTTTTCAGAAATCCATTAAAGAATAGGTGCTCCCTCACAGTATCTCGTGTGAATTGATATCTTTTAGCACATTTTCTACATGGAAAACTAATATAGTCACTTCCAAATCCTCTGGTGAAGTCAATAAAATGCATAATTCCATTTAAATGTTCCCTAGAAGTTCTATTTGGAAGATCAATCCAACTCTTATCCATAATAAGATCTCTATAGCAAACATTTACAAAAGACTTATTACATTTTCATTTTTCATATCAAATATAATTAAAATAAATACTAATTAATTTTTTGTGAACCATTTATAAAATAATAATGTAACTCAAATATCATTTCATACCTGATTGCGCTACAAACCTGGAAGGGAGGGGAGCCAAAGGCGGTGCTACGAGGGAGAGGAGAGGCAGCAGAGGGGAGCTGGAGCTGGAGACGGTATGGCAAGGGAGGGGACGGGTGGCGGCAGCAACGGGGAGCCGGAGGAGACGAGGCGGTGAGGTGGAGACAGTGCAATGAGGGTGGGATGATGAGAGAGGGGAACGAGGATAGGGGGAGCCAGAGTGGACGCGCGGCAGCGGCGAGGGGACGATTAGCGGCCGTGCGGGGACGGAGGGTACCGGGGTGGCGGCGGTGCGGCAAGGGAGAGGACAATGAGGGAGGGGACGGGTGGCGGCGGTGCGGCGAGGGAGGGGATGAAGATGGAGGGTACGGGGGTTGGCAGGGTGTGGTGGGGGTGTCCGGGGTGAGGGGGGGCATTCAGGGTGCAGGGGGGAGTTCCAAGGGGGCGGTGGGCAGAGGCCGGAGGGCATAGGGGTCGGAGGCTGGAGGCGGTGGAGGCTGGAGGCAGGTGGCGGGAGGCCAGAGGGTAGAGGGAGGCCAGAGGGGATGGAGAGCAGGGCGGAGGGCGGCCGGAGCTGGAGGTCAGAGGCGGAGGAATCCCGGAGGAGACGGACGGCAGGGCGGAGGGCGGCCGAAGGGAGGTCAGAGGGCATACAGCGGAGGGCGGAGGCCAGTGATGGTGGAGGGTGGAGGGCGGCAAGGGAGGGCGCACGGAGACGGGAGAGGGTAGTGAGGGAGGGCGCGCGGCAATGAGGGAGGTCGCGCGGCGACGGGGGAGGCTAGCCAGGGAGGGCGCGGGGCGATAGGGGAGGGCGCGCGGTGACGGGGGAGGGCGGTGAGGGAGGGTGTACGGTGACAGGGGAGGGCGCGCAGCGAGGTGAGGAGGGAGGAGGAGGGTTCGGGGGGGCCGAAGCCCCCTTTTTTTGGCAAAACCTAGCGACCGCCAGTGGCAGTCTCTATAGGTAAGGGGGCTCCAAAGCCTAGTTTTCTAGTAGTGTATCATTTGGGAATAAATTGGGTAGACTTTGTAATCCAATCCAGAATCAAACATGTTAGGTCATTTCTCCATGGTGATCTAGGTAATTAAATCACAAAATCCATTGTTGTGTTTCCATTTCAAAGAAATCATGGGTAAACGATAACTCTATTCTTTTACCCTCTGATGAGTTAAGAACTAAGAGATACAATCAGCCACATCACCCTTAATCCCTTCCCGATAGAACTATAATTTGATGTCATGATACATTTTTTCCACTTTAGGATAAACTTTATATCTATATTTATGAAAAATAATCCATAACATATTTCTTCAAATGCAAGGGAACCACTACCCTACCCCCAAAAATAGAGTGTCAAGTATACCACTAGTGACCACCATTCTAGAGACTCCCCACTATATACAACATCATTAATACTATAATATTCACTATTTTTATTTTTTCCCTACTTAGCTTAATCCACAAGCATATAATTAATTTTAATCTATTATAACACTAAATTTATTCCCTCTTTATAATCATATAGATGAAAATTTTCCATCAAGCCTATTAGTCGCCACTGCTCCCTTGATTCTATCATCACATGAGACTTCTTACTTAAGGAATATTCCACTATATTATACATACCTATAGTATAGGAAAACTATAAATTGAAAATTTTAAGATACCCCACAAATAATTAATTTCTTAGTTTAAAATTAAACTAGAAGAAAATATACCTTAGACTTTTATGATTTGTTTACATCATGAACCACTCACTGAGTAGCTAATGTCACTGACTCCTCTAGGCCTGAACAACTTCTTCTAACTCTTTATTATACATTGAATAATTCTTCACATGTGGCTATAACGTACATGATCCATATGAAACCACAATACCCATTTAAATTAACACACACACCAATCCATCTTTAGATGCATCATAGAATACTAAAAACCCTTCACTAGACTTAGGTAATATCAACACCAATACAAAATTCATCCAATTATTTGGATCATAAAAATATCCCTATCACTTATTATCCCACTTAAAATATACTCCCTTCTAAGTCAATGTTATAATTAGAGATTCTAACTTTTAAAAATATTGAATGAGGAGTCCATAGCGTCCTTCCAATCCAAGGAAACTCTAAATATCAAAACTATTATTAGGTTGATCCCATAAAATCCCTTCCTTGATTTTATCTTGGTCCACTAAGGCACCCTTCCCAAAAATGTCATGCCCTGTGACTTCACTTTACACATCCTAAATAGAAATTTGGATATCCTTTTGTACAACCAGTTCTTCCAAAAAATCTAGTATAGTTTTCAAATAATTTTCAAGACACTCTTATGACCTAGAATAAAGAAAAAATCCATCCCAAAAGACCATGGTAAATGAGTAAAGTAATTTATAAAAGACAAGTCCATTAAGTGAATAAAAATATTAAGAATTTTATTAACCCCAAACGACATCACTAAAACCTCATAATGCGCATACCCACTTCTGAAGCTACCATTGGAATATTCATTTCCTTAACCCTTATAAAGTGAAATTTGAATCACAAATCGATATTTAAAAACCACCTACCTCCACTTAACCAGTCAAATAAATAAACCATACAAGGTAAGGGGTATTTATTATTTATTATCAATACATTCAACTTTCAATAGTATATGCACAATTATAAAAACCCATCAACCATCTTAGTGAAGATAACCGGTACTACCTAGGATAATACACTTGGTTGAATAATTCCCTAGTCATCAGAATCCTTTAACTAAATATTCAACTCTTAGGTTCCATGTGATATAAACATGATGAAATATATCCCTATATAATAATTACAAATAATTATTTAGAAAATACATATAATAAATATTTACCCAAAGTTAGAAATATAAATAAATTCTCATATTTCATTAAAATAAGAAACAACATATCTAACTAACACACCAAATCCCTAGGTTCTTTCATAGCTAGTAATGTATAATTATCATGGTTATCCCACTTCCATAAGAAAATGAAAATAATTTCATCAATTGAAGTAAATTTTATATCTATAGCACTCAATATGGGCCTTTAAATTTTAATCCATTTTAATTATGAAATTGTAGGTCTTCATCTCAATATCCAAAAATTCACACAATATTTCCAAATCATTGATCCCAAAAAAATAAAATAGACACCTAAATATATGTTTTTTCATTTCTCCAAGAAGAGTCTAAATATTTAAGGAATAAGTAAATAAAAGTGTATAAAAATAAAGTTGGTGTACTACTCTTTTAAATATGAATGAATGAGATTCAAACACATAAAATATAGCACAAACCATAATAACATAAATAAAAATAGTACCTCTCACTTTTTTAGGCCCTAAATCATATTCCACTAGGATGTGCTTAGTAAAAAAAATCCTAATTATTTTAATCTATTTTTTTCAAATATTACCACCAACCCTCATTTGAGATTCATCTATAGCTTTATTTGGTTTCTCTAAATACATCCTTGATCCCTATATATAGTTATAACCATCAATATTATCTCCTTAAGAGATAAAGTTTCAAAAAATATTCAAAATATTGAGCTTCCCCCGATAATGGAATATCCTTGTATCATATGGAAAATCTAGATTCGGGTGTGTAATGATGTTAAACTAAAAACACCCTGTTGGGTCGGAGAGTGATGGCAAGAGGGGGGGTGAATTGCCTTTTAAAAAAAATTAACAATTTAAAAACAAAGTTAAAAGTGCAGCGGAAATAAAAGAGGCAAGACACAAAACTTGATAACGGAGTTCGGCTTAAACCAAAGCCTACGTCTCCGCTCCCAACTCAACCGTTGAGAGATTTACTACCGCTTGATTTTTAATGGTTTTAGCAAGAAACCCACTAGACTTTAAGGTAGTCTAGAACCTATTACATCTTGCTTTTAATGGTTGAGCAAGAACCCACTAGCCTTCTTACAGGTGAAGGCTAGATCACCTATGACTCAAGCCTTTTAAAGGGAAGGCTTGACTAACCTCTTCACACCTTGAAGGTGGTGTGAAAACCCAAACAAAAAGGAAGATGAGAGAAAGAGGGGTTTGTAGGCACAAACCCAAGTTGATACTCAAAAAGATAAATAATGAAAAACCGTAAGAGGAGAAGCCTTGGGCGCCAAAGGATTGATGAAGTTGATGAAGAGCGCTCCCAATCTTCTTTGATGGTGCTCCTTGGATGTGGAAATGAGTTGGAGCAAGTGGGGATCCTTGAAAGAATGCACCGGAGGTTCCCCAAATGATGGAAAAATGTTCCCGTGGGATACTATTGGCTTTGTTATTATTCCACACAGTTATGGGGCTTCCTAGTCCTTTATTTATAGAGGGGGAACCCTCATATGGCCGTTAGGGGTCTTCGGAGCCGTTGGAAAAGTCTTTGGAGTCATTGGGAGAAGGCTGGTCAAAGCCCAATGGCTAGTTTGACTGGCTCCACCGGCTGACCGGTGCTTGGCCACCGGTTGGCCGGTGCTTTGGAAAATGGAGAGGCCTTCTGCCCAGGCACCACCGGTTGGCCGGTGAGGAGGCCACCGGTTGGCCGGTGGTGAGACAGTAGGTGTCCCTTTTGTCTGGGTTCCACCGGTTGGCCGGTGATGGGACACCGGTTGGCCGGTGGTCTGGACAGAGGGGATGCCTTCTGTCAAGATTCCACCGGCTGGCCGGTGGTCATCCACCGGTTGGCCGGTGGACTGAAATCAGTCCACTTTTGCCTTCTGGCTTTCTTGGCCCAATTCCTTGGCAACCTGAAATCATTCCTATCATCCAAAAACACTTAAAACAAGATTAGATAAAAAAGAGAGTGATTGTGATCATGAAAATTAAACCACGAGGGGTACGAGAGGTACAACAATCTTCCCCTATTTTGATGATCACAATCACCAAAACAAGCAATGTAAAAGATTGAAATGAAAGGCATGCTTTAAAGGATAAATTGAAAAGTAAAGCAAAGCATGAGAGAAAGATTTCTCCCCCAATCAACCAAGAATTTCTCCCCCTTTGTGATTATCAAAATAGCATGGGGCATAAAACTTGATTGAGGGAAATGATTGAAAAACAAGATAGAGATTTTAAACCAATTGAAATTTTTGAAATTTGAATTGAAAGTTTTGAATTGAAAGTTTTGAAAATAAAGCAAACAGGCTTAAACGATCCTAACTCCCCCTAAATAAAAACAACAAATCAACGGGGAGAGGATTTTAGAACCGAGACAAATTTTGGTCCGGTGAGACTCGCTAAAAGGGATTTTTCAATACAAACATGTCTAGTGGCGAGTCTTCTCCTATGAAATTCATCATAAAAGGAAATGGTTTTGGGCCTTCCATACCGGGCATTTTTGCAATCTCACTCATAAATTAAGTGCCCGGGTTTTTTACAATAGTTGCAAAATTTATATTGGGAGCTCCCCCTAACAAAAATAGTAGGAGCATGGGAAGAGGAAGCTTTCTTGGAATAGCCAAGCCCTTGGGTGGTTCTAGATATGCATTGGGAACCAAGGAGCTTCGAAAGGTTATGTTAACCTTCGGTGATCTTAGCTAGGGATTTCCTTAAATCCTTGATTGTTAATTCCATAGAATCAACATCGGGAAGGTTTTGGATCTTGAGGGAAAAGTCTTCCTTTTCTTTGAGAAGTTGATCCTTTTCGGAAGAAAGTTTTTTGAAATTCTTTTTTAAAGCAATAAATTTGGAAGATAGTTCGTGAAATCCTTCCTCCAATTGATCTCTCGCATGTTGGATATCCTCATAAGATAAATGATTGAAAGAATTTGAAGAACTAGAGGATGAGGAGTCGGAAGAGGATACCTCATGAAATGCCATTAGCCATTTTTTACCGTTGTCACTTGAGGAGGAGGATGTGGAGCTATCACTCCATGTGGCCTTGAATGCCTTCTTCTTTTCCTTTTGCTTGGCCTTTTTCTTGTTGAGTGGAAAATCGGGCTTGTAATGGCCTTTCTTGCCACACCCGTAACATGTTACCTCGGGCTCGGATTTTTCGTTGGGTTGAGCCTTGCGGGATTTCTTCTTCTTGTGATTCTTCATGAATTTATGCATTTTTCGGGTAAGATTCTCCATTTCTGAATCACCTCTTGAAGAGGAAGACGATGAGGAGGAGGAGCTTTCTTCTTTTTGAACTTTGAAGGCGATGTTCTTTGGAGTTTTGATGAGGTTGCCTTCCTTTTCAGCTTGCCTCCTCATGGTGATCTCGTAGGTCATGAGGGATCCGATGAGCTCTTCGACCAGCATTTCTTTTAAATTATTCGCTTCTTGAATTGTCGTGACTTTTGGTGCCCATGAACTTGGTAGGATCCAAAGGATCTTCTTGACCATCATTTCTGCAGAATCATCATCTCCAATAGATTTTCTTCCATTGCAAAGGTCAGTAAAATGAGTAAACATTTCAGTAATATTTTCAGATGGATGCATGGTGAAACTTTCAAAATATTGGCGATACATATCCAATCAAGTATCCTTAACTTTGTTTGTCCCCTCATGGGTAACCTCCAAAAGTTTCCAGATTTCATGTGATGAGGTGCATGTGGAAACTCGATTGAATTCATTACGATCAAGGCCGCAATGAAGAGCGTTCATGGATTTGCCATCAAGCTCGAAATTTTTAATATCGGCTTGAGTCCATTTGGATTCATCGGGAGAAGAAAGAGAATAACCATGCATGAAAATTTTATAAATAGGATAACCTATACTTCTAAGAAAAGTGGTCATGCGGGTTTTCCAATAAGTATAGTCGTTTCCATCAAAGAATGGAGCACGACCCAAAGAATAGCCTTCGGGGGCGAAAGAAGTTGAATCCATCACAAAGGATCTTAAATTTGAAACTGGTTAGGGTATTACTCAAATTTTCCCTTTGATACCAATTGTTGGGTCGGAGAGTGATGGCAAGAGGGGGGGTGAATTGCCTTTTAAAAAAAATTAAAAATTTAAAAACAAAGTTAAAAGTGCAGCGGAAATAAAAGAGGCAAGACACAAAACTTGATAACGGAGTTCGGCTTAAACCAAAGCATACGTCTCCGCTCCCAACTCAACTGTTGAGAGATTTACTACCGCTTGCTTTTTAATGGTTTTAGCAAGAAACCCACTAGACTTTAAGGTAGTCTAGAACCTATTACAGCTTTCTTTTAATGGTTGAGAAAGAACCCACTAGCCTTCTTACAGGTGAAGGCTAGCTCACCTATGACTCAAGCCTTTTAAAGGGAAGGCTTGACTAACCTCTTCACACCTTGAAGGTGGTGTGAAAACCCAAACAAAAAGGAAGATGAGAGAAAGAGGGGTTTGTAGGCACAAACCCAAATTGATACTCAAAAAGATAAATAATGAAAAATCGTAAGAGGAGAAGCCTTGGGCGCCAAAGGATTGATGAATTTGATGAAGAGCGCTCCCAAGATTCTTTGATGGTGCTCCTTGGATGTGGAAATGAGTTGGAGCAAGTGGGGATCCTTGAAGGAATGCGCCGGAGGTTCGCCAAATGATGGAAAAATGTTCTCGTGGGCTACTATTGGCTTTGTTATTATTCCACACAGTTCCGGGGCTTCCTAGTCCTTTATTTATAGAGGGGGAACCCTCATATGGCCGTTCGGGGTCTTCGGAGCCGTTGGAAAAGTCTTCGGATCCGTTGGGAGCAGGCTGGTCAAAGCCCAACGGCTAGTTTGACTGGCTCCACCGGCTGACCGGTGCTTGGCCACCGGTTGGCCGGTGCTTTGGAAAATGGAGAGGCCTTCTGCCCAGGCACCACCAGCTGGCCGGTGAGGAGGCCACCGGTTGGCCGGTGGTGAGACAGTAGGTGTCCCTTCTGTCTGGGTTCCACCGGCTGGCCGGTGATGGGACACCGGTTGGCCGGTGGTCTGGAAAGAGGGGATGCCTTCTGTCAAGATTCCACCGGCTGGCCGGTGGTCATCCACCGGTTGGTCGGTGGACTGAAATCAGTCCACTTTTGCCTTCTGGCTTTCTTGGCCCAATTCCTTGGCAACCTGAAATCATGCCTATCATCCAAAAACACTTAAAACAAGATTAGATAAAAAAGAGAGTGATTGTGATCATGAAAATTAAACCACGAGGGGTACAAGAGGTACAACACACCCTTTATACATCCTCTCTTGAGAATAACCCAAGATCATAGAGTTCTTATAAATTCTTCAATATTGATAATCATCTCACTTTCTCTTTTAACTACTAAAAAAATGATATCTATCCTCGGGTTGGGAAAAATTAATTTTTCACCCTTTAAATTCATTATATTTTACACTATTATAGTTTCCTTATTTAACTATACTTCACAGGTAGGTAAATCAAGTAGAATCACCCTCAATAAGATCTCATTTCATAAGGTTATCTCAAACCATCGTGCCTCAAGATAATCACTGATGATCAAATATATCACCAAACAAACCAACTATATGAAATGAGTAGCATAATCTAGAATCGTAGGGTTTCCCTTATTAAACTCTTGGAACTCACTATATTTTTTCATCATCAGCATCACTAAATAAAATTAATTACTAGATGTCTTCAAGGATCTGACCCATATTATATTCACATATAGTTTCCCACCCACATCTATCTCCCACCACTTATGAGCTACACCCTAGAGCATTTAAATAGAGAAAATTACATATGACTTATCAGGAGTAAGAATAAATATAATATTTAGTTTATTATTTCCAAACAATCTTTATCTTCTTATATTATTCCATTATTCATAAAGATAACAGAATTCTACTTCTAAAACATTAAAATATAATCCACTTTCTTATGTATCTCTTAATATACTCCCTTTCCAAGTATTGGGTCATTTAGACTGGGGTTTTCAATATTACATGAACAATTTATACATCCTTCGATCCTTCCTCTTGAATTATCTCACTTCCCACATTCCTAGACTCTTCTTCATGAACTGTATCTCTTTGTGGAGGCATCTTTAAAACACCGTTGACCAAAATATGAAATCACGCATGGAACCATGCTGAAATTTCCTCTATTTGAATTAAAAATCTCAAGACATAGGATCTAATTTATATTCTAGAGTGTCTCTATTCACATTTAATTTATTTATTCCTTTATAAAAAAATCTCACAAGAAACAATAAATTATTTAAATAAATTATTTCCCACACTAAAAAAAAATCAATAATATATTTTAAATCACCATAAAATCATTTTAGGAATATGATGGAAATATACGTTATCTCTATATGTGCATACCATATTTCATGAACTCTTTCTCTATCCCAACCCATAGTGAGTGCAGACACCTATAGAGGACAGCTGACCAACATCTTATAATGTATCCCCTGATCTTTTTCCCTACCCAAACTCCCTAGTAATTCAAGTATCACCATAAATAGGTTAGTTACACCATTTTGTGAGTACCTATTGAGTTCTGACCATCTTATTCTCTAAGACTACAAACTTCCTAAGAAATAACCTTTAAATCACTAATTTGATGTGATTTTTTAATGACCCTATTCTAGAAACCTGCATCCCAAGACCCGCATCTAAATCTCCACATGTCCCCATATATGCTCACTAATTTCCAAGGATTGTAACCTAGTGTCGAGGGATAACCATAATCATTAGGGAATAGTTTACCCTTAAAATAAACTACCAGATATATGTTGCATAATGAAAATTTAATTTAAAATTCAATCTTAAATTTTAAAAAATATTTAAATTAAATTGAATACAAAGCGGGGGGGGAAACCTAATATTCACAATCTTGAAAAAAAAGTGATAAAAAAGAAAAATACGCCGACCAAATGTGGATGGTCCACTCCTACAATGCATGATAAAACACAACCATATCCTCTATGAACTTGGATTATATGATCCATCACTAATAAACGTCAAATATTTTCCCAATACATACATCATGATGTAAGGCATATACACACACATTAACATGTGTTGGAAAGGGTGAGTATACAAATACCTAGTAGGATTCACCAAGACCCGCATGAAATCCTATGAAAGTATTATACTTGATTATTTAATAAATTCCATTAAAAATATATTATAACCATTTAAAAATAAAAAATTCTAGTCACCATAATGAAAAAAAGGAGCAACATGAAATAATGGAACTATTATTTTCCTAAAAACAAGGTAACTCTTCCCAGTTCCTCTCCAAAATCAAGTGGTTAGATAACTATCATAAGCCTAAGAAACATAAGAAATAATAAATAATTTAAAATAGTTTATATCATGTGATCTTATAATACACTCACTATAAATAACCACCCCTATGAGTGTTTCCTGAATTCATGACCCTACTTCGTCATATTATTCACAACATGGAAATTCTCATCCATCACAAATACTTGACCATTCTTTCTATACACGAAACTTTCTGGTTATTTCTAATACTCAAACCATTTAATTTCCTTAACTATTATACTTTCCAAAAATAATTTACCCAAAAAAACTATCAATAAAATATTTTATTTATCCAATTTAAGATATATGTGTATCCATTTTTTCAAAAAACAACATTTTAAAAATATAATGTTTTATGGAAAAAACACAAAATTATTAACCTTTATCAAATCCCAAAAATTAAAGTTTACCAAATAAATTATGGATAATTATTTTTTAATACCCAACAAGATAAAATGTCTTAAAATATCATCAATCACATCAAAAGGAATCATAATACACTATATAGTGAATAATATCCACCTAGATTAGATTAGGACTATATAATGATTCTATAACCAAAGGTTTTATGACACCAATTGTAATTAAATGCTTAAATCCCTAGTAATAAGAATAGAAAATCTTGATTCCTCAATTCATGATCATAATCTATAATTATAATGACCCAGGTCTAATATAATAAGATATATCTATATATATAAGAAATAAATATAAATATAGAAATAAACATACCCAAGAATGTGAAATATCATCAAGATAAAACCTATACTATTATGTTGATCCTATCAATTCTTGAGAGAGAGAAAATCATTCATCAATGGGGAATTCAAAAAATTTCTATGAAAATTCCATGGGACTGATCAAGTACAAGTTAGGTCATCGAATGGAAGTAATGGAAGGCTAATCATGATTTTAAAATTCAAATCATGTGACCCAAACCTAATTTCATTGTTTGACTGCACAAACCTTAGGACCGTGCATTGACCATGTAGACCTCTCTACCCACCAAAACTAGAATACATGATCTCTTATATAGTAAACTGATCATGAACTCCACTCTACCTCACCCAATTTACTTTCATGGACCTTCTATGTAGTCCCTGTAACCATTCCTCTAGCTATAAAATCATTATTACCTATTAAAAAACTCAAAATTCAACCCTAAAAATCAATAAAACTCAAAGGTGTAGTTATCTATGAAACCCAGGTTTTCCTAAAACCCATATACTAATTTCAACTGAGGATATTCACGAAAAATTTATGGTCCAATATTTATTATTTCTACTGCTACAAAATTATATATCTATATACCAAACTTAGAAATTGTGTGTTCATAATAAATGTTATAAATATAAGTTTTAATAGATTTATAAAGGATTCAATAAGACCATTTTGAGTGTGAACATGAGCTATAGTATGTTCAAGACTTATTAAAATTAATATATAATAATTATTAAAATATTGAAATGAACATTCACTATCATTATTTAGATAGATATACTTAATTGAATAATCTAGTAATGTTTACCTTAATTATTGGGGAAAATCCCTCAAGATGTCATCTAGGTATATTTTGGGTGAGGTTATGTTTGTTGAAAAATCCAGAAGACCGCAAATGAGTATGGTTGGTCTTTTTTAAGGATATTTTTTTAACATGGCGCAGTTTCCTTGTGTTTTCTAAATTTTAGGGCCTCAAAATGGGGAGTTTGATGTTGTCAAAGGAATTATTTATTCCTAGAAGTGAATGGTATGAAGAATGTTAAATAATACTCAAAAAGTATGAGAACTGCATACCACAATGCATGGACTACATACCATGTTCTGGGAACGGTACATGGAGCGGTGGGAATAGTACGACGAAACGGTTCATGAAACCAAAAACAGTTCACGGTGGAAGGCGGTGTGATACGCGAATGTCTTGTCGTTAGTGGAAGAGATCAACCGTGTAGGATCAAAGGAAATACTTAGACCGCATATGAGAAACAGTTCACTGGTGTCTTGCGGTTCGCAATGGCAGAAGGATCGTTATGTGGTGAAGGCTCGATTGAAGATTTGGAAAATCAAGGGTTAGTGGATTTTGAAGATATCTCTTCCTATATAATAATCGCTAATCCCACCGATTACTATTGATATAAAATATCATTAGAACATATTTTTTATCTAGGATTTCAGAAAATTCTGAAGGAGGTTCACGAGGAAGAATTCCTTGAAAGCTAAAGTAGTTTGTGTGGAAGAAATTCCGTTGAAGGTTTTATTGAAGAGTTGTAACCCGCATAAGACGCGGTACATAGAGGAAGAAGGCATGGTACGTGGGTGGTTAGCGAAGGTAGTCCATGAACAAAGAATGGTTCACGGACATAGGGTGTTTTGAAGAGGAAGTCTGCGAAAAAAGAACAGCTTGTGGATAGGAGGGGTTTTGCAAAGGAGGTTCGCAGAATCGGTACGCGGTAGCGGTACACGATATCGAAGGTGGAGTCTGTCCGCAGAAGAAGGGCGGTTTGCAGTAGCTGCAGCAGTACACATAGGAGGTGATATACGTACCAAACCCAGTACACATTATGTAAATGAGTAAGGTGGTTCACGATTTGCTCAAGGAATCTTGAAAAAACTCCAAATCAGTTTGCGAAAGGATTTTCTAGTACCTAGTAGTACTTGGGAAGGTGGAATTCATTTATGGGTGAAAGATAAAATTCAACAGAGCATCTACCTAAAGTTGAGGATGTAGGAATTCATGAAAATGAAGGGACCTACATGTCCATAAACTATGTTTAAACTAAAAGTCTATAAACTGTGTGTTGATTCCTTTCTAGGGTAGTGAACATAGGAAGATGAATATGGTGACCCTTTCCACCAGTAGTGAGCCATAGAAAGAGGTATAGGGGGTGACCCTTGGGAATACAGTGAGCAGACCCTAAACCTTGTACACGTAGTGAACCTAGGTATAGAAGATCTAGCCAAAACATTGTACTCATTATTGGCAGTGAGCCTAAGTAAATTTGGTACATCGACACATTACCATTGTATGCTTCATGGACATAGCCCAGTGAGGGTAAACCAATTAAAAATCATTTTTTCTTATTCATCATTTCATATCTGTTCATATATTGCTACGGTAGGAAGAGAGAATTGAGTTTTTCTAACAACGAAAGAAGATCCAAATGGGAAAAGGTTTTAATCTGTCATACCCTAATTCACCCCCCCCCCCCCAGGGTATTCGACCTAGTATACCTAACCTTAATCTTATTATTTGGGAAAGTAATTTAAAAAAAATTGTGAGTTGATAAAAAAGAACACATGGGACCATAAAGTTGATGCCTCAATCAAGATCATAAAATATATAACCGGTCCACATGGTGGATGAATTGAAATATATATTTCAAGATGAATTAACTAAAGGACATAGGGGATTCAATACTAACTTTTGATAGTGATGGACTTATGATCAATTTTCCTTCAGAATAAGTAGAGCATGATAAATCATTATGTTTAAGAATATTTTTATCATTTGATATAATACCATACATATATTTAATTATTTTCATCATTATTATTGATCATAGAATACCCAAATGATCATTCAAAAAATAAATATATCATGGTTAGTAAACTTCTCGTTTCTATATTTGATTCAATTCTTAATATATTTATATAGAATAATTCAGAAGGAAACTTTGAATGTTTCTCTAAAATCAAATTTTTCTCATTATTAATGTTTTTTATATAGAGATATCCAACAACTCCTTCACCAATAGTCTCAATGTAACATTTATTTTCATAAATATCTTTAAATATTAATAAATTTCATTATTGATTAGGATAAAATTAATAGTTATTTATTAAAATCTCTCTACCACCAAGTGAACATATTTTTTATCTTATAAACCCTCTGATTAATTTCTCATTGTAATTTAATATAATTGGATGATCCCTGTTGATTTTAAGGTTGATAAAATATTCATTTTATTTATGAATTATTTGTATTGTGATGATTTCAGTGAGACAAATATCATCATCATGGGAATTAATTGTGATGGAGTGATTCATATCATCCATTTATATTAAAAAGAAAACAAGTCATATACCTGTAATAAAATAAAAAAAATTAAATAAAACATGAAATATTTATTGTAAAACTTTACAAATCCAAAAGTATGTCTCCATGATGATAATTAATACAGTATCCATATGCTTGATACATTTAGTTTTTATAAATTAATTAAAAATGTATAAACACATAATATCATGATCATATATTAAGGTATGTTTAGAAAAATTTTCTTCAAGGATATTTTATTTATATCTAATTTACTATTTGATAAGGATTAAAAAAATGCTTCAATACATGATTGGTATGTAACCAGTGTCCCTTCACACCATATTGAAAGAATTTTTTTTCTGTATTCTTTTAATTATTTGGTTATGGTGGTAGATTATTTAATCACTTTTAGTGGTGATATATCCTCTTCTCATTAGGCATATTACCACCTTAAGAAAATAGTTTTTCTTGAACTTGATCTAGTTAATTATTTCTATTACCATGAATATAAGCAATAAAATTCTCTTTAGGGAATGGAGTTACAGTAGTTGGTTGGGAATCATGGTTTCTTCTCAGAATTTCAATATACTTTTTCACAATAATAAGGAAATGAAGTAATTGAGAATATTTTATAAATCCTTATTTATTATTTTTTTTACAAAATAATATCTAAATTATGAAAATGAGAAAATGTGATTTTTAAAAAATTAGTGTTGGTAAAAATTTCTTTGTATAATTTTAATTATGATATAATTTTAAACATTATGCGTTTATATTCACTTATCAATTTAAAATCATAGAATAATAATTGAATTCATTAATATCATGATTTTGGAAATATTAACAATCATAGGTAATCATATTGAGGTTTTTTCATAACATTAGAGGATCATTAACGATCACATTGTTATTTATCAAATCCCCATGGAGGTGATGGTAGAGGAATATCTAGCCACTATAATGGTCTTTAGTAGAAGCTCAATTGTCAACTTTCATCATCCTTCCAAGTTTTTTTCATCTAAAAATATTTTGAAATCCAAAAATCTTGGAAAAATACTAATTTTTATACATTTTGATAGGGAGAAAAATTTATTTTCTATATGAACACCACTTTATTACAAACTTATTTTAATGGATGAAGTTCGTATAGATAACATATTTAGTTTTGGATCAAATTCCCATTAGAACCATGAGAAATTTCATAATAAAAATACACTATCAATTATAGGAAAAAGTGTTTATGATGAAATGTGGACTTAAATATTTGTAAAGAAAATGTTGAATGAATAAAATAATATAAAATAAGTAAACAAAAGTTAGAGATAAAGTATAGACAAAAAAATATTCATTCCATTAATATATTTACATATATATAGGATACATGAGATTATAATAAATGGTTTAAATCAATTGCTATATTCATTAAAAACTCAAATGATTTTAATATAAAGGATTGAAGAAAAAGAAAATTTTTTCATTTAAAAGGTTTTTTGGGATTGAGATTTCATTATAATGTTGAAATTATTACATCAATATAAATAAAAATTCATAACAAATTATTAGTTACTATAATTAATTCTTGTAAAATTGAATAGTTTTTATTAATTATAATATTAATTATTAGTAATTACATTAACTCTATTAATTCAAGTATTGATTACAACAACTAGAAGGTGGTATTTTGATTTCACCCCTACCCCCGGTATTAATCATTAATTAATTTCATTATTATTTTTTATTAATTATATTAATAATTATTATTAATTAAAATATGAAATTAATTGTGAATTTTATAGTCAAACTGAGTGAAGGTTGAATTAGTGTGAACCAAATTTTACTAAATTCTTACTATCCTAAATTATTCGAATATAAACACTTATTAGGATTAATTGGTATTTTTAAAGTAAATCCCAAAAAAACACACCAGATGAAAAGAAATAAGTAAAAACCACAACATATCAATATATTTACAAGGTTATCCACTAATTTGTATGACTATAACCTTATTTTGTTCAATTTGATTATAAGACATAGATGTACAATATAATCAAAAGTGCATACAACAGGGAAGGTATCATCCTTAAATCCAAGAACTATTTCCAAATAGTAAATTATTATCAAATGGGTTCATTATACCAAATCCATCCAATTTACAATTGGTGTTCCCATCCTCCATCTAAATAAATATCTTCCTCTATACTTCATGATGCTTTTTCATCAAAGTAAATATCTTCTACCATAACTAAGGACTTTAAATTACAAAATATAATCTTTTATAATATCATACATGTTGGACTGTTCTCAACTTCAAAATGATCAGAACATGTATAGAATTATCAAAAAAATATTGTCTTCTTCATCTTTAGTGGAGATCCTTCTGATGATCATAGATAATAGTAGCCCACATCAACACAGATGATAGTTATAAATAGTGATTTTCCATTGATCTATCTTCTATTTTTTTATTTTTTTCTTCTTCTTCAACACTTAGGATATTCAATATTATAACTTCACTAATATTTCACACTTTTATTCTTCTTTGATTATAATGGATATTCAATAGCACTTTTTCATTGGTATATCTCTCTCCACCCTCATTATCATATTTTTTTTCAAAAACTCAACTTTAAAATTTTTAAATCCTTCAATTAATCTTGATCATATTTGTTTATATTTTGGATTTTAAAAAACCACTTTGAAAAGTTTTCCAACTTCATAATTATTTAAATTAGTAAAATGGTAATCATAAAATCCTCCAACCTTTGATCATTATAAAAGGATTAAAAATTTCCACTTTTGAATCTCTATAATTTCCAAATAAAATATCTTATCAAATATTCACTTTAATTATCCACAAATAACAACTTATTTATTTATTCAAACTTCCAAAAAAACAACAATAACCTTCAACATCTATATGATCACATGTAATAATACAATTTTTTTAATCTTATTCTGATGGTGTAAAATTTATAAAATCTTAGAACCATGATATTCAACTTGAATCATGTATTAGAACTCGGTATCATGATATGGTATGAACTAAAGAATAATAAAACATCATAATAATTGATATCCTATTTAACCTTATGTGACCTTTAGTGAGATATTACATATCATTTGAAATAACATGTTACTCTAATATATCCTTAGATCTACCCTTATATATGTAATGGAACTTCAATATTAATCTTATGTATCACTAATTTGTTTTTATGTATGCTCCAAGTTACTCTTATGTATCACTTGAAAATCTATTTTTCACTTCTTTATTCTCTGTAAGATGTTACATATCAAGATATTAATCATATGATTAATTAGAGAAATGTTACATATCAAGATATTAATCTTCCCCATCATTAGGGAAAAATTATATATCATAATGTAACATCAAAAGTATTTTTATAATTATCACACTGAAAGACCTTATGTATACCATTATCAGTTTCATGAAAAACTAATATAAATTTTATATTTCCTTTAAAAAAATTCTAAAAACTCAAAAATATTGTGAATTTCTTTTATATAATCTTGAACTCCAAATCATAATTCTATAAATTCATCAAATCAACTCAAAACTTCTTCAAAATTCCACATCTACTTAAAATTATCTCAAAACATTTTAAATGACTTCAGGAATTCATCAGATTTAATTTACTCTCTTTATTAAAATTCCTAAATTAAATAAAGAAAATAAAGACTCGATATGAGTACATTAATAAATCCCCACTACCTATACACAATATTAGTTAAACTTTAACAAATTAATTTAGAATATTTTGTTTAAATTAATTACTAATTAATATAAGACCTCATATTCACAACCAACTTCATTATTTCATTCAAAAACTATCCAAACTTTCTTTAAAGAGATATTATATTCAACAATATTAAAACTCTATGAAACTCCAATAAATATCTTATCTTCAATATAAAACTAATGAAATATAAAAAATTTATTTAATTCATAGATACTTAGTATTTTATTATGAATGTAGCTCATATATTTTGTTCAGTATAAGAACAAATTAACACAACCTGTCCCATAGAGTCCCCAACTAGACTATGAGTAAGTCGAGTGTTCCACCCAAAGATCACCTCTAATAGACCAGGGGATGGTAACTAGCACCAATTATTCATATCATATAGTATGGGAGGCCTTATCCATTATCAACCTGAAATAGCCACATATCTCCAATTCATAATATAACCAACAAATTTATCATTATATATGTATATATATATATATAATCAATTAAACTGTAATAAAAATAATGCATGGGACATAAAAAACAAGAACAATCATCGCATGGGAAAATAAAAAATAAATTGTATATTTAACAAGACTCTAAAGCTAATATAAACATGATATAGGAAGGATCCTCATCATTGTGTGTACTCTAGAATTAATATCAAGACACAACAAGTACCTCCACCATCATGAACCACCATGAACTACCATGTATCTCCAAGAAATACTAGTTTATTTTCTACAATAGATCCACAACATCTCCATATACACTAAGACTATCATTGAATTATGCATCATATACATAGACACAACAGGTGTGGGAACGAATACCACATAGGGGTGAGTATAAACATACTAAGTATGACTCCCAAAAACTATGAAGTAAACATAAAGAAACAAGTCATCCTAAATTCCAATATTGGAAAGTAACTGGAAGTAATATATAAAAAGATCCCAATATTCTCTAACAATTGAATCCATTAAGGGGGTCTACTTTTCATAGAAATACATTCACCAGTAAAGAGAGTGTCACTCCTTATTATCCATCATATCACACCACTCTTCTAAAAACCAATATAAGGATCTATATAGTCACTAAGGACAGATGTATTTTAGGGGACTAAAAACCCCTACTATCATTACTACCCATATAAGATTTAAAAAAGTGAACATAGGGCATAGAAAAAAGTCTCACTCTTCATATCCAATCTATATTAGGAAATAACACATAGCCCCAAGAATTCAAATGACTCAACTAGTATTCCTATCAAATATATGGAATCACAATGGAGGACTCATACCATATTGAGTAGTGGATAAAAGATGTGAGTTTCACAAAATATATAATAGTAGAACACAACATATGAGAGTAATTCACTGAAAATGAGAGAGGATCTTACTATATTAGTAATACAATGGACCCTTTACTTTTCGAGTGGCACACAATAGACAAGTGGGGATACCTGACCCCCGGTGAATGCTCCAATTTACATGCCATAACCACATATTTTTTTCTATACATATAAAACCATAAAATACCTATATTTCCATGAAAATAGTATTGTATAATCAAATATAAGGTTATTTCATGATATATATGTAAAAACACTCAGTATTGGTTGTACATTTTCATGAAACTAATATATGGTGAGAAAATCATAAAAAATCCATGTAGGTAAAATTTTAGGCCATGTGGTAACCTTCGGGCATACCACATGGTATGCTAGAAATGGGGGGTTTAAATTCATGTCTACCCCACTCATAATTTGGCATTTAGGAAACTGGAACCCATGTGTACTATGGAAAACTACTTGGGTCTGGTCAGAAGAACCAAACCTGGAAGCCCCACCCAACCTATTTCCCAGGACCGCTTCACACCATGGGCTTATGCCTGAGTTGACTACCCTGGTCTCATAGAGAGGAGATCATGTGTACCAATGCACTTTCTCAACCTAAGAGTCTATACACCCATTTTCCTCATTTTGGAGGCCATGATATCCTAGCTAATATATCGAGCCTACTGGTCATCTCAAACCATGGTGGATGGATAGCTTCCACTACCCCCATCCACTACAACTTCATGTCATGACCTCATACTCTCGTGTAGTGACCCATGATATGTTGCACCATGGTTTCCATCTATGGCCACTTTCTAAAAATGAAACCACTACAACCTCTTTCCATAGAATCCTCTTACCATACCACGACTAGCCACTATCATGTAGTCGTCCAACATAGCATAATTTTTGTATCAAAAGGTAGCATCCCACTTCATGTCTCTCCACCACAATTCAAACAAACAACCAAAAAAAGTTAGAATAAAAATTCCTAACCCAATATTTCCATCGCATAAGGGTCTCAATCCAAGGATAAGGATTTTTTTATCATAATTCCATTAATAAATCATGCACACGGGGAATGATTTTAGGGTTAAAAAAGTATACCCTAGTGATTACGTATAATATGGATCATGAAAACAAGAACATGAATTAAAATTATAAAAACAGGGTTCCAAAAATTATGAACAGAGTTAATAATAATAGATCTATCAAGAATCATGAAGAAAATATTATAAATTTGAAATAATGAGCCCTATCTCATGGAATAATGACCATCAATTCAATCCATTGTTGAAATTATTATTTTGTTCATCTTATCTACATGATCTGATCATTGATATCATTGTGGTTCAAGTCTCATTCCCTCTATATAATGTTTATTTTGAAAATATTTGGCCTATATCCCCTATCACTCCTTCTCTAGGGTATATTTCATCAAGAGTAGTGGCTAATCAAAGGGATAAATTATAATTAGGATTTTATAGGGTAGATTAATTTATTGGAAATAAAAATTAATTAATTATAAAATAAATAATTTCATTTATCCACACATTCACAATGGTTTTTCCCATGACCATGAGTGTATACCAAAATAAAACTGCAAAGAGTTTAACTAAACTATTACAGACACAACTAAAACATCGATTTTTCCATCTGAAACTCTATTCAAGGGAAAATTAAAATAACTCACCAACACATGTGTGAGGACTAAAAATAATATTTTATTTTTAATATAAAATTATTGAGTCTCTTTTATGGTAAAAACATCATGAAGGCTTAGTGACCCATCTAAAAAATACTATTGGAAATATTTTAAATGTTTGGGTCACAAAAATATAGGTCACGCCATCCACCCCACGTTTAAGCATTTTCATCCTCAAAAGGGAAATAATTGGGGATCCTTAATATGTAATCTCTTAAAAAACATCATGTGGAAAACAACCCTACATCACATGTAGTTTCTTCAAATTTTAAGGTCCAATGTCTAAATGAACTTAGTGAACAACATCCAAAAAATGGTACATAATCTCACACCACTGAAGATATTAGTTCAAGGCCATCTTTAATCAAGACCTTAATAAAAATGTGAATATAATATATGTGATTCTTTAAAAGCCCCTGCACAAAAACATTTTCACCTCTGAAGGTATCTCTACCAAATGGGATAATGTGGATCCATGAACCAAAAATATCTATCTTAAAATGGTACATAGAAATTTTTATTACTACTAGGAGTACTTCACTCCCCACCCTTAAAGATATTTCCTAGTATTTTTTAAATCCACACAACCCATCTACACTTCACTCCACCATTGAGAGATTCACAAAACAATTTCACTAACACCAGAAAAGTTGAAAGACATAATGATCCTCTAGACCTGCATCAGCTTCTATGTCATCTATTCCAGAAAGGCATAGGAAAAAATGTCTCTAACTCATAGCACAAAGGTGACATAGACCTTATTACCATGATTTATTCACAAACATTCACTAAAATTATCCATATCCTTCCCAATATCAGATAAATCAATATCCACAATTGAATATATCCTAGTTGTGTTGTTATCACTATTTAAAAATAGTTAATGATGAGTATATTAGAAACAACACTAACCTATGAAAAGTACTTAATGTTACACTATTTTCTATCAAGAGGAATAATCTTCTATAATATGAATCGCATAATCCTGACTATTTTTATGACTCTGCCATGTTATCCCTATACCCCTAGATAACACCTCTCATAAATCAAGTGACATTGAACCATAATATCTAGAGAAAAATTCCACTTCCATTGTATATAAATAATTTCTGTATGATGGAAACATCTATAAAGGATCTGATGGACATTCCAAACTGAGGGTAGTTCTACATTTATCCATTCCTCACTCATAATATCAATCAAAATTTTTAATATGAATAGTAATAGAAAACCACAATCATATAGGGGTAGTGGAGACAAGATGTCCATATTCAATAATACCCTTTAGGTCCCTCACTCGAGAACATCCAATCATGAAGGACCAGTAAATCTATATGGTCATTATGGGACTCTCTCATATAATGTAAGTGTGTGAGGACACCATTGTTGATCGAAGGTGGTCAACATCTCCCACTCCAAACAAATACCAACTAATATGAATCTAACTGTCTTATTCCTCCTCCATTTTCTAAATAGGTAGTCCTATACTAATAGTATTTACCACCTTACCACTATTTTTCCACTCTGATCTCATTGATAATCATGTATTTAGCTTTATAAGATCTAACCATTATTTTATGAATCTAGGATATACTATAAGATTTATTGCATTATTTTGAATCTCATGGTATGACTATATAAATTCATCAAACTTTTGATACGCTCCTCCATGAAATGATACCTATAAAGGTTCATTTCATTATTTTACTTAGAAACTGTAACACCCCGCCCCTACCACATTAGCTTGAGGAGGCGGTGAGGGCTATTTGGCATTAAGCGACGTTCACAAGATGCCAAAGGCTGGAAATAAATGTCGAGGGCTTCAAGATCAAGATGGGGAATTATTTTCCCTTAAGGCGAAACCAACCAAACCAACAACTAAGAATTCATGCACTTTTGAACCCAAAAATGTATTCCCAAAAGACAACCAAGTTATTCCACAACACAACTCAAAACCAATACAACCATACATGTCCAAACAACATCATAGTACAAGCAGAAAAAGAAACAACAACCACTACGAGCCATGAAACCACCACAGCTCCACACCAAGCTCCAAGCTCCATGCTCCACCAAGACATCACAATGCACCACTAAAGGAGGGAGATGCCTTACCTTTTCCCACATCACGGTACACAACATCTGCAAGGACACCAACGTGCCAAAGTAGGGGGTGAGTACAAAAACTCAGTAGGTTTTCCCCAAATGACTTCCCTACACACGCCACTAGGATAAAACCGTTAGAACATTTATATAAAATAGTTTATACAAAATAATCACAAGTGCAACCATTTTCATAATCCAAACATGCCTTTACCAAGCCATCACACCCAAACCAAGCAACCAAGAGGAAGCCAACCAAACATGCCACAATCCATCTCATCATTTACACATTAGCACAAAAATTCCATCTTGCAAAGAAATTCACAATAAAACAACCATAACAACCAAACAACCAAATGGTGGAGCTTCCATCCAACCCGTTCACCCATTCACATTTAGTGGCACTTCTCGTCCACTTACCATTGATGGTGTCCCTTCCATCCACTATCCATACCCTTTTTATATTGGTACTTCCTGCAACTTCCACACAACATTCTAAACAATCCAAACCAAGCATATAACCCACCAAGGTCACAACCCCGTGCAATCAACCAATTCCATTGCATATCAATCCATTTCAATAAATCATCCATTTATTGAAAACCATTTTCCATGCCAAAAACAAATTCAATAAAACAGCCCTTTTTATTGAAAACCATTTCCATCAATCATTTTCACAAATCAACCATAGAATCACATTTTAAAATATCCATTTAAAAATCCACAATAATAGCATTTCACCACACAACCCTCATTTTCCCAAAAATCCCCAAAAAATCACCCAAGGGATTTCTAAGAAATTTCGCACATCAAAACACTATTAATTTCAAGCAGAAAAAATTAATTGCAACCAAAACCATTAGCTCTAACCAAGTGGAGTCGAGAGAGAAGCCACCTACCTTTAGAGTTCCCGAGAATCGACCCAGAATCAATCACACCTTCAATCCGGTGAACACACCACCGAAACCTCTCTAGATCCCTTCCCCTAACATTCACAAGCCTTAAAACGTCAACCAAGGCAACCACAACCCTAGATCTACACACCACAAGTTTAGATCCAGAAAACCATGAAAGATAGGGATGTAGATCTAGAGGAAAACACAAGATAAACAAGAGGAGAGACTTACCCAGAACAAACCACCTTCAAACCGCCAAGAAACCTCTTCAAAATCCATCCAAACTGAGTGGGAGAACACCCACAACCCCTAAGAACCCAAGATCCTGAGTTAGGCTCGAGTGGGAGGAATATTGGAGTGAAATAGGTTAATCCCTAGGGTGCCCGGAACTTATAACCCTATTTTTAAGTGGTCGCACGGTTAGTCCACACAGTTTGGAAAACCATGTGCTAATTGTGCGCACGCTACTACCTCGGGAGCAAGGGTTCGAATGGTTTCCTCACATGTTTTGGCAAACCATGCGTAGGCCGTGCGAAGCCTACTGTCTCCCCTGTATGGTTTCCTAGAGAACCCACACGATTTCCACTAACCATGCTCAAACTATGCACCCCTTTAAAGGCCTCCAAACTCATCCAAAACCATTCCAAACTCTCCCAACCTCTTCCCAACTCATCCTATGAATTTAAACACATGAAAAAATGCATAAAAAAAGGTCACATACCTCAAACTGGGGTTACTACATTCTCCCCACCTTTGGACTTTCTGTCCTCAGAAAGTAGTGAACCCGCCCTTTGTCGAAAGAGCTCGGGCCATTGCTTGACCATCTCTTTCTCCCTCTCCCAAGTCTCCTCTTGAATCTGACCATGTTTCCACAAAATATTAACTAAACTGATGCTTTTACCACACAAGAATTTCTCTTTCCTATCCACAACCCGCATTGGCACGTGCACCAATGAAGAATCTGATTCTATCTCAACATGATCCCATCGAATCACATGGTCACGATCCGGTTGATACTTTTTAAATTGTGACACATGAAACACATTGTGCACCGCACTGAACCTAGCTGGCAAAGCCAAATGATAATCCACCTCACCAACCCGCTCAATAATCTCAAAAGTTCCAATATACCTCGGAGATGACTTTCCCTGCTTCCCAAACCGATGATGTCCCAACCGAGGAGAGATCCTCAAGAACACATGATCACTCACCTCGAATGACAACGACCGTTGATGATGATCTGCATACGATTTTTGATGACTCTGAGCCATCTCCATTCTCTTCATGATCAACTTGATCTTCTTCGTAGTCTCCCGGACAAGGCTCGGTCCAACAATCGAGGACTCGCCCGTTTCCACCCAATATAGTGGAGAACAACATGGACACCCATAAAATTCTTCAAACAGAGCCATCTGTATGGATGCCTGATAACTGTTATTGTACAATAACTCAACCAACAACAAGTTCTCCTACCACGATCCACCAAAATCCAATGCACCACTAAGGGAGGGAGATGTCTTACCTTTTCCCACGTCATGGTACACAACATCTGCAATGACACCAACGTGCCAAAGTAGGGGGTGAGTACTAAAACTCAGTAGGTTTTCCCCAAATGACTTCCCTAAACACGCCACTAGGATAAAACCATTAGCACATTTATATAAAATAGTTTATATAAAATAATCACAAGTGAAACCATTTTCATAATCCAAACATTCCCTTACCAAGCCATCACACCCAAACCAAGAAACCAAGGTAAATCCAACCAAACATGCCACAAGCCATCTCATCATTTACACATTTGCATAGAAATTCAATCTTTCAAACCAATGCACAAAAAAACAACCATAATAACCAAACAACCAAACGGTGGAGCTTCCGTCCAACCCGTTCACCCATTCACACTTAGTGCCACTTTCCGTCCACTTACCATTGATGGTGGACCTTCCGTCCACTATACATCCCCTTTTTATAGTGTCACTTCCCACCACTTCCACACAACATTCCAAACAAGCCAAACCAAGCATATAACCCACCAAATTCACAACCCCGTGCAATCAAGCAATTCCATTGCATATCAATCCATTTTAATAAATCATCCATTTATTGAAAACCATTTTCCATGCCAAACAACATTTCAATAAAACAACATTTTTTATTGAAAACCATTTCCATAAATCATTTTTACAAATCAACCATAGCATCCCATTTTAAAATCTCCATTTTAAAATCCACAACAATAGCATTTCACCACAAAACCCTCCTTTTCCCAAAAATCACCAAAACATCACCCAAGGGATTACTAATCAATTTCGAACATCAAAATATAATTAATTTCAAGCAAAAAAATTAATTTTAACCAAACCCATTAGCTCTAACCAAGTGGAGTTGAGATAGAAGCCACCTACCTTTAGGGTTCCTCAGAATCGACCCACAATCAATCACACCTCTAATCCGGTGAACACACCACCAAAACCTCTCTAGATACCTTCCCCTAACATTTACAAGAATTACAACGTCAACCAAGGCAACCAAAACCCTAGATATACACACCAAAAGTGTATATCTAGAAAACCAAGAAAGATAGGGATGTAGATCTAGAGGAAAACACAAGCGAAATAAGAGAAGATACTTACTCAGGAGAAACCACCTTCAAAACGCCAAGAAAACTCTTCAAAATCCATCCAAACTGAGTGGGAGATCACCCACAACCCCTGAGAACCCTAAATACTGAGTGAGGCTCGAGTGGGAGGAAGATTGGAGTGAAATAGGTTAAGCCCGAGGGTGCTCGAAACTTATAACCCTAATTTTAAGTGGTCGCACGGTTAGTCCGTACGGTTTGAAAAACCGTGCGCTAACCGTGTGCATGCTACTGCCTCAGGAGCAAGGGTCTACATGGTTTCCTCGCATGGTTTGGAAAACCATGCGCAGGCCGTGCGAAGCCTACTGTCTCCCCTACACGGTTTCTTGGAGAACCCGCATGGTTTCCACTAACCGTTCTCAAACCGTGCACCCCTTTAAAGGCCTCAAAACTCATCCAAAACCATTCCAAACTCTCCCAACCTCTTACCAACTCATCATATGCCTTTAAACACTTAAAAAAATGCATAAAAAAAGTCACATACCTCAAAATGGGGGTACTACCGAAACACTAGAACACCTTCTTCAGGTTGCAAGATAATGTATAAATGGATATCTCATTGAGGGATAACCATGGGTCATCCTCCGAAATCATTAGTGAATTCCACCACACTAAATGAAAATGAATTATCATCTATACACATATAGAATAAATATAATACTATAAAAATATGGGTAAAATAGTAAATATTCTTGATGGAGGATCTACTCTCCACACCTGAGGGGATTCCACACACTTTTAGGGTTAAACCTCACCCCACTTCCTCAACTACATATCATTATGATGCACAAGAATCAGTATCCAATACATACCAAGGTATGAACCACTAAATATCATTTATTCCATAATATAATCCATTTAAATTACACTTTATCAATTAAGGACAAACCAATTTTACCAAGAGTTAATGAAATATCGATTCCATCAGTGTAAACTCTCTAGATGAAAAGTGCATGGCTAGTGGTTCCACTAAAATATCAAACTATTGAATATATGATTTATAAAAAATAACTCACACTTATTACACATGGTACAAGGGACCATGAAGATAGGAAAAAATTCATACATTGAAATGAAACCATTTATTCCAAATCATATTCATCCATTACATGTATAATCCCACATATCTGATTATCATCACCCCATGTATGATAGGAAATAACTAGATGTGGTGAATGGGGGAGTGGATTGATGTATCATTCATCACCAACTAATCTCATGGAGCTGTATCCTTAATTGAATGGATCCCTAGTAGGCAACTAGGCCTACAACATGGATGCCTCTAATCTCAAAACCATCTCCAATTTGGAAGTCTATCCATGACACCACTCTTGTTATCTTTAGGTGAAATTATAGCCTACTATAAAATCTTAGGCACATCCCTACCAAGAACACTGAACCACTAAATCTAGGTTAGGGTATCCATAATAGGTAGTGTTTCAAGAAAACACAACCATAGATTGATAGCTCTTCCTCTAGAGTCTCTAACTAAACCAATGAACTCAAACATTTCAATTGTGAAACTTGTCCAAGGAACACCTCATAAGGGTCATATGCCTCATCACATACTTATTCACAATCAAGTTACCCTATAGTGGGCCCCAAAACCATGAATAAAACTCTATATTTACTAAGATCTCGAACCTCAACCATGATAGAGCAGTATTGTCTTGGGTTCTATAAAATCATCAACTAGTAATGGATTATTATGTTATCCAGGGAGTTCAATAAAAGAATCATCATCTATTCCATGAGAGTCCTAAATAAATGTAAATGTGGGTCTTAGAATCCATCCAAACATCTTTCTCCAAAGGATCATGGTCTCCTTCCATCACCATTAGGCATCTATCATCATAAAAAACCTATAATATCTTTCTTATGAGTAGTATCATAAAACTTAGTGCAACGGGAAATTTTCCACTAAGCATGAAGTGAAGAAATACATCCTTGGATCATGGGGAAGTATATCTCTCAACCAACTCCCTATAAAATTCCCCATCACTCACTAATCAACGGATAGATGTCCAACTATATGCATAGGATTTTCATGACCCTACCATTTCACACAATATGGCTATCTATGGGTAGAACCATAAAATTGATAGGGAGAACCACTGAGGATTATAGAGTATCTAAATGCAATGACATGGTAAATACATGAACAATCATAACTGATTGGTATATGATGTAAGTATCAAATTTCTTATACCCTACAATCAATTTACTTGAGCTATGGGTCAACAAATAGGTTACCAAAGTTTTATTGAAATGAAAAATTGGTCATTTCACCTATTTTAGTATCCTTGGTCTGATAAATAAACTCAATTCACCTTTAACATCATCACCTTAACATTATAAAACCATTACTCACATGATTATTAACTATAAAATCCATACCTATGACTCAACCTAACTTTGATACCACTCTAACCTGACCCCACCCACTAGGGACTCCCCCAGGTTAGCAGTACATTGAGTGTTCCACCAAAAACCCACCTCTAATAGACCATGTGTTAGTAACTAATACCTATTAGGAATATCACACAACATAGGAGGTCTTAACCAATTCATCCTATATTAGCCACATATCTCTAATGCATAAAATAAAAAAAAATACCAATATTATATATATGTAAATAATTGAATTATAATAAGACATAAAATATAATCACAAATTCACATAGGAAAATTCCAAAGGAAACATATATCTGATAAAACTTTGAATCTAATAGAAATGAGATACTAGAAATCTCTTCCTTTATGAGTGTAATATTATATCGATCTCTAGAGACAATGATCACCACCAATTTTAATAACCACCATGATCCACCATGTATCACCAAGAATCAACAGGAATCCAGTCCAAGCAATCCACACCTACTCCATGTCCACCAAGATCATCTCAAAACTATGCATCATTTGCAGAGACATAACATGTGTGGGTACAAATCCCACATGGGGGTGAGTATAAACTTACTCAATAGAATTCCCTAAAACAAAAAGGTAAAGAAAAATAAATAAGTCGGGTCAAAATTTGATATAGGAAAATAACCAAAAATAATATAAGGAAATGTCTATATATATTCTACCACTCAAATCTATTAAGGGGGACTATCTCCTTAATGAAGTATGTCCATCAGTCAAGGGATTATTACACCTTATTGTCCACTCTATTATGCCACCATTCTAGAAACCCATAGTGTAACCTACATTGTGACCAAGTATAGATATCATTCAAGATATTACCAACCACTACTATCATAAATATTTAGTTATGATTTAAAAACAGAACCCTATACATTGAAAAAATTATCTCTCTTCACCACCCGACTATAAGAGGAAACAACATATCACCCTAATAATATGAACCACCTAAATTTCCACCTTTTTGCCTATTTGGAATCACAATAGAGGGTGAATTCCTCTTCAATAATACAAAACAAAAAATAGCATCACATAGTAGAGGAAAAAATTTCTAATTCCATTAGTAATATAGAGGACCCCAGCCTTTCCAGCATTAGACAGTAAATGTAGGGTACTTAACCCTCAATGAAATATCTGATCACCTATCCAATGTTGTATTTAGTTCCCTAGAACCAACTAATTTTTACTTTCTATTATCGATAAATTCAAATACAATAATATTAATAAATATCTTTTCACGTGTTGATTTTTATTTAATGTAACATTAATTTGGTAATGTACTTAGAGTATTTATCCCATTGAAGGGTCAGAGTAGTTCCCCACTATGATAATAAAAAAGAATTTCAATGAAAATATTCTTAAATATGTATTCTATTTCTAGATAATATCTATCTAACAGTACATAGATGATGTAGACTATCAGGTTTTGGGAGATCATAAGACATTGATACATCTTCTCATGAAGTTCCCACATGGTAATCTCTAAAATAGGGGGACATGATATAATGCCCCATCCTTAAACATTACTTAATCTTGAATTAAATTTAATATTTCACATTGAGGATCTTTTGAGGTTTAGAGTTTTAGAGAATTAGGACATAACTATTACATCTCAAAAGATTACAAAGTAGACACTTCTACTATGTTTCCATTTTTCATAAAATAAGAACTCTTGAACAAAAGAGTCATGTATAGTTCCTTGTTTTAGATAGAATGACATTTCCTTGATCCCATCCTTGACCCTATTCCACTTTATGTCCTGTGAAAAACATTTCAAAAAACTTGGGATGAGCATAAAAAGCTCAGTAAGGGTTATAACAATACGGAAAGAAAACATTATTCCATGTATACATAAGAATCAATGAAATCATACTTTACTCATAAAACATAATAAATTTAACATACCTCATGAAATCATAAGATTTACTCATAACTCAATATAAATCATAAGACATAAAGGTAACTTGAGGCATTCATAACATTCTTACGTAGGGAGTAACCCTCATGGTTATGTTTGGAATACCCATCACAGTATATTCCCTAAATCTCTTCGGAGAAACCTTAGCGTTTAACTCATTCCCATTACTCAATGCATTGGACAGCTATATCGAGTTCACCCTCCCTTAGTTTATCACGGAACCACCCGTCTTCATAAACAATGCCCAAGAACCATAACATAATCATGTCACATAAAACATGTATAAAGGAAACATAACATTTCCACATTTCAATCACAAGATATCAATAACAAATTAATATAATAAAAACATTATCAAGACCATTTTCAATACCAAAATTAAAGAAAAGTAAAACACGGTATTTATTATTCATTTAAAAAAAGTTATGACTTGTACAGGAATCTGAAACTCAAATAATGGTCATGGCGGTGGAGAAGTCGTTGTCGCCGCATATGTACGACAAAAACATTCCATTTTGTCATTTAGTAAAATTCTTAGTATGAAAAATATTCCTTTTGAATAAATTTAAAAGTAAAAGGGGTTTATACACCGTATAAAATAAAGTTGTGTATAAAACAAAAACTGCCTTAATGAAAGGAGATTGAGACAAAGTCCCTTACAAAGACAGTGTCCTTAGATTAAGGATAAATAAATTACATAATTATGTGTGACAAATATAAATACACCCAATATAAGTGGACATTAAGTGTAAGACAACGAGAGTCATTCACACATATTCATATAATGACATATTAAAGGAGTACAAGTTTATCCCAAAGAAATGAAATTGAGTTAAGAAGTTCCCTTGCAAAAATTCGACAGCCTAACGGCGTCACATTAAAATTCAGAAATTGAGTTGATGGGAGATAAAATGGTATCTCATAACTTGGACATAAAATTTACATCAATAAGGATATATAAGAACATATCCCAATATAAAAAAATGTAAATTAAAAGACATAACAAAATAATCCTTTTAAAAAGAGGATGGTGAAAGGTTCCCTTACTGAATTGGGTAACTTTTGAAACATACACCCCATGAAATAAGGACCGTAAAACGTTGATGTAAATACCCATAAAATAAATTATATTACAAAAATAGTAGAATAATTTGCATTACATATACTACTAAAAGGAAATAGTGGCAAATGTTGCATAAATCTCACGGGAATACAAGTGAGATGAAAAATCCATTATTAAAACTCGGCAGCCTAACAGCGCTACTTAAAACATCCAAAAAAAATGGATTGATGAAATAAAATAGGGTATATCATCATATTAACATAGAAATTAAAGTAATAGGAATATAAAATAACATCACCCAATATAATAAATATGATCTTAAAAGAAATGACATAAAACAGAGTACTTAAAAAGAAATAGAGAGGTTGGATCCCTTACCTCGTGTCCGACTTGACTCGATCATTCTTTAATCTCCTGAATAATAAACTAGAGTTAATTTCTACTTGATTAAGAACCTTTTTTAAGTTCATTATTCCTTTTATATCACTTATTACCATTTTATGAACATTATGTAATTATTTAAGTTAAAAGCGGTCGTTTTGTCGATCATTGGTACTTGTGTCAAAAATAAACTTCTTATAATTACAAGTTGTTCATGTGGTAAAATATACATTATATCCAGAATTATATTAATGATTTAGATATCATATATATCATAAATATTCAGTGTATGAATGAATTTATAATATTACATAATATTTAGAGGTAATAAATGAAATGCACCGTTCATGGAGAAGGTAAGCCGTACGTACGCATGAACGCTACTTTCATTTCTATTTTGTATTAAATGGAATGAAATCATAATGATATAAAGGTATATTATAATTAAAATATAATATCATATATATATAATATCATTAACTCTATCCTTTACACGTCCCACGTATGGCATTAACGAATCAAACCACTTTGAGGGGGCGGTAGTCCGCACTTCCTAAAATGAAGATATCGCGTTTACCCATAATGGAAACCATATAGGTATGTCATAAATGAAAAATACAGAAGCATAAAGAAAACATAAAAATATCATATATCATATATAAATATAGTGACATCTTAATGTCCACCTTTAAAGGTTTTAAAAGAATATTGAACAATCATCGTTTTGTGAGGCAGTAATTCGTCATTCACAGAAACAGTATGTTATTTAACCATTAGAAGGAGGTGTGTGTAAGTTTATCTCGAATAATTATTATAAAAACATCCTAGTATATTGAATATATTTTTTTTGTTACAAAATAAAGGAATAAAAAGATTTTAGGGGGTTGGAGAAGCAAATTAAAACAAAAGAACATAAGAGAAGGCATTACCTTTAAATCGAGTAGCTCACTTTGGTTTGAACCAAAAGGGTTTCTTGAAGAGATTTATGCCTAAGGTAAGGCTTCTATGATGAATAGAGGTGTGTGTAGAGATAAGATGATCAGATTTTGGCCGAGACAATGGCTTGAGAGGTGTGGTTAAGGAGGTAGAGGTGGGGGCCTTTTATAAGAGGGAGGAGGGGCACTCTTGGAAAGTCAAGAAATGTTACTTTATATTAAAAAGATTTTCGGATTTTAAAGTTCCCACATAGATATATTTAGAGTATAAGGTGGTAAGGGTTCTAAATATACTCATACAATAGGTTTTAGGCAAGTGTAAGTCTTAGATTTTACATTATCTTTTCATTTTATTTAAATCGTTCATTAATGAGAAAATCGTTGCATCATCATGGTGTCATAAATTAATTAATTTATTTAATGTCTAAAAATTATAAAAAAAATATTATGATGTAGGAAATCTTTTCATATTTCCAATGACTATTTATAGTTCAAGATATAATTTACACAAACGAAAACTAAAATTTTTTTACTTGGGTGATACATACTTTGGTTATATTTTCCTTTTAAAAAACATAAAATTAAAAAGTCACTATCACCCCAAAAGTGATTCTATGGGGTCCCAAAGTTTGGAACAAGGCATCCCATGGTCGGCCATGACACAACCAATATAATTAGGAGACATTTTGGGGTCATTTGTTATTATTATGATATTATTTTATTACCCTTAACTACCTGATTACTAATTAATCAAGATAATTAAAGATAATTACCGTCGTTACTATTCATAATGTCCAAAAACAAAAGAGTATTAATTAAATAATTTGGAAATTATGATTCCAAATATGGAATAAATTTTATCAAATTAAAAACACAGAAATTGTAGTAATTAATTTAAAAGTAAATCTCGTTGTCAAAACAAAAGACTGGTTTTTAAGAAGTAAAATTTATCAAAAGATTGACTTGTTTTTACATCCAATTGAAAAGTGAAATTACTTCCAATGAAAAAAATTGTATTAAGTGATAAAAACATAATTCAATTATACTTTAAAAACAATTAAAATGAAAATATAAATATATAAATATATTATATGAAAAGGCAGTTTTGAATTAAAAAGCTGTATTTTTTCACTATTCATTAAAAAAATACATTATCAGAAAAATACCAAAAATTAGCCCTAATATATATTTGATATTACAAATTCAGAAATGATTTACATTTTACCAAATTAAAAACATAGAAGTTTCATTAATAAATCATATAGTTAATTCCTGCTGTCAAAACAAATAGCGTGCTTTTAAGAAACAATATCTATCAAAAGATTGACACTTGTTTATGTCCATTTTAAAAGTGAAATTAATTATAATGACCACAATTGAATTAAATGGTAAAAATATATTCTAATTACACTTTAAAACAATTAAAAAAGATAATCTATCCATATAATTAAATTAGATGAAAAAGAAGTTTTGAAGTAAAATGCAGTATTTTTCACTATTCATTAAAAAAATGAACATTTGTCAGAAATATACCCAAAAATTATCCAATGTAAATTTCAATATCTCAATTCTAAAGAATAAGTTTATTTTGAAAAATATAGCTTATAAAATTTTCAAAATTTGGATTTAAAAAAGGTTCGTCAACAAAAGGTGGTAAAACAATCTTTTAAAAATATTAGATTATTTATTCTTAAAATTGGATTCATTTGCATTTTAAGCCTATAACATTTATTGGATAAGTTTAAAAATATTTAACAGACATATGTAATAATTTTTTAGTTATTTTTGTTCATTCCTTCCATTACAACGGCTAGGCATTAACTATTAAAAATAATATTATTATATTATTAGTGTGCAACGTAAGATTTCAAAGGAACTCATTGTTGCGTATTGGGTATGTCATCGAGCATAGCATTACCTTTAAAGTAATATTAAAATTTTATTCACAAATATTGATAAACATGAGAATGTAATATTATTTATTTACCTGGGATGTTACACATGAGGACAGAAACCTATTATAATTCTACGTATTTCATATTTCATTAGATATTCCTATATGCATATATGAGTAATGGTCATTATACATGAAATATTTATTAATTCATATAATGAGTCACATATGGATAGGTAGGGTATATTGGCTTCATAACTAGTGACATAGAATTAATGAATAATTCATGAAAGGATTTGTCTCATCTGAGTTAATAGAACTAAATATATTAGGCCATATTATGAAAATGGAACCTTATAATTAAGTATATGTCCATTTAATTTTATCAAAGAGTTCATTTATAAATGTTAAAATAAATATATATCATGTGCATGGGATGATGACACACATAATTCAACTTACTTAATGAGATTTTGATACAAATGGATTATATTACACAGTGATAATTAGTTGGGGGGATTATCTCTTTATTGGAAATTATGTGTTTCTTAATACCACTCTTTATCTATGAGTAGGTATTACTTCTATTGAGATGAATTCCAGTTGGGTCACACACAATGTTTATCTACATGTTCCATCAATTCAGATAAATTGAAGCTCTTGAAGAAGTGGGGCCCAAGTGTGAGGACCAGTGAATGTCCAAGTGAATAATTGAAAGTAAGTTAATTCAATTATATTGTTAAATTTTGGAATAATGAGAATTAAATTTATTTCACAAGGTATTCACAAGTTATTTGATTATAAAAGTGAATATAAGAAAATATTTTTTTTTAATGAACGTCACACCTTCATGGTCTGTTAAATAATTATGGAAGGAATGATATGTGCTAATGGATCATGGTTCATCACATGGAATTTAATAACTTCATCAGTGGGTGGTGAAATTTTCATGACATGTAGAATACATTTACTTAGTTATTAATTTTGTCTTGTTATGGTTTAAGAGGTTTAACTTATCCAATGGCTTAAGTTCAATTTTTCAAAGTTAAACATGAATATTTAAACACATTTTTTATCAATGAATAGTAAGATAAAAAATCATGAATTTATCTCTTCTCCTAACTTCTATTAGGATTTTATAGAATTTGAACAAAGGAAAGATCAAAAAAAACTAATCCATGTTTGGGGATAGATTATGTGATCTTTCAGTGATCATACTAGAAACTGAAGGACCTATATGTTACACACTATGAACCTTGAATAAAAAAAATGATAGTTTGTGGTAAATGTGTAGATGATATAGATGGTATCTATTTTTGTCTTCAATATAGGTGGTCCAGAGATGAGTGTATTACAATGGAATTATGTGACTCCACTAAATCTCTATTTTAGTTTCATTTTCAGACTCAAAATGAATTGCATAAAATCCTTGGCATGAATCAGGTGTCTCCATATTGAATAAAGTATCTTATGATAGATTCATTATTAAAACTAAAATTTACCTATTTTCATGCTTCAATGGTATACTTAATTACTTTAATGGAATCATAGCACTTGTTCAAATATTTAAGTTTATATTTTGATTAAATTTTATAGAATTTAGATATAAGGATTCTATGTGGTCCCAACACCTCTCATGATGCATCGATACAAGTTTGAACCACTAAGAAATGGTTTCTCAAGGATAAAATTGGTTGTGGAAATCAAAAAATGAAATTTTTGTGTGTTTGTGTGTTGTTTCCAGTGTATGTCACCAAAAAAGATAAATGGTGGGGGTGGGGTTTCACCACACGTACATTTGGAAGGATAAGCATAGATCAGAAAACTAAATGGAAGGTAGCTTATGCCATTAACATTGAAAAAGGACCCCCCCCCCCCCAACACACACATACAATCTGGCATTAATTAGGGGGATCATGTCACCCTTGATTTTTCATGAATGTGTTATCTTGTTTTTATGAAACAAAGTATTGTCGATCACATAAGTGGGAACCATAGGTGGTGTGTATCATAGGATCAAAAACATGTATGTCAAGTGATCATTTTCAATCATTACCCCACCCATTTGACCAACCCCAGGCCCATAATTTGATAATGATAATCATTTCAATTCAAAACAAATGGAAAAAATTATTAAAAAATCCAAAATTAATTTTAATTTTCTAGAATTTTTTAAAAATATTTCGGGTGTCATGGAACATATTGTTTATTAATTGAAATTATTTAATTCAACTTTAATGAATTAAAATTCCATCAAGTTTAATTTTACAATTTTCTATTTTATTAGGAAATTTTTTTACTTGTTGACTAATCATGAGATAATACTAATCCATGCATGTTTGGGTATTATTTTATTTAATTAAATTATTTTATTTGAGTTCTAAAATGTAATAAATTTTTATAAAATATCATTTAATAGTTTGTGAATTTTCCCCCCATAATTAAATGTATAATTTCTTGTTTGTCCACATTTTGGTCATGAAATATAATCCTCACATCCCAAGTTCCTATCACATGTGTATGAGTATGAATTACCAATATTAAATGAGTTTCAATGACACAATTTGAGTTGAGATCTGACTTGAATCCAAACAAGGATAGTGTGTGGGCGTTTGAAATGTTTTTCAATTTAATTTGGAATATGAAACAAGAAATTACATTAGGGTCATTTTTTATTGATTATCCACTCTATGGATCAACCAATTGAAAACAACTCGTGATCAGGTCATTATTTGTTTATTTTTTTAATTCATGGTTAATTATTTCATTATGTGGGCATTGTATAATCACATAGGATGGTTAACAAGCATAAAAAGATTAAAATTAATACTATTGTGATGAATTTTTACTATGTATTCATGGTTAGAGATGTGGGTGTAATCACAAAGTAATAATAATGATAAATAAGATCAGATTTTTTTAAAAATATCAATAAAACAAATTGATTATACATAAATTATTTTATAAAAAATGGTTAATTAATTATATAAAATCCACATAATATTGAAATCATGTAGAAGGATAAAATATTTTTCTATAAATATAAAAAAACCTTAAAGAAAATATTAAGTCATACAATGCCTTTCCTTACATGAAATATAAAGAAACCATAGATCAGAGCGTTTAGTCTAACCATTTTCAAAAACTTTTATTTATTGAGAAGTTTTAATAAAAATTTTAGGTCAACTTAAACAATAATCAAGGATTTCATTTAAAATACTTGATATAGTTTGGAGGTGAGTGTTTTTGGAATCCATGTCTAATATTTTAGTATTGGGGAATCCAATCAATGGATCAAGAAGATGTGAGTTTTTACAATTGGTAAGAACCACCTTCCTAAATATATTTAAGTAATTTTAACTGATCCCTCACCTAGGTTATAAGAAGGAAAATATAGATTCATTCCACTAGAATATCTACACAATAGGATATTACAAATGAAATGGTGAGGGCTATTTGAATTTGGTAAAAAAAGTGGATGGCTAATAAATATAATTTATTATTTCAAATTTTTAGTAATCAAGACAAAGCACTACATCCAGATTTTATTTTTATTATAGAAAATTGTAAGTAATACAACCAGGATTTCATCACTATGATCTATATCAGTTAAGTATAATCTGCTCACTGAAACATATTTTCAGGATTTGTACAGGAGCTTGTGCATTGTACCATACCAAGAGTGGAAATTCTACATATTGGTGTCCCTTGTTCCTAAGGAAGAGTATTCTAAAGAGGCTAGTGAGGATGAGAAAGTTGTCTTATAGAAAAATTTATTTGATGAAATGAATGTCTAGTACCTCATGTAATCATTCATTTCTGATGTTCTCTAAAAGATGTATGAGGATATGGATGCATATATCATGTTGTCCCATATTCCTGATCTTTATTAGTAGAAAGATAAATAGGAGATGTTTGAGATCTCCAAGGCACTTTACAGCTTATAGGAGTGATAATTTAACCTCAGGTAGTATAGTAGATTTTTAATATTGAGCATTTGGATATCATGTATTTTAATTTATCTGATGATTTGTGCACCGACCAAGTGATTTCTTCACTACCTTAAGGATTATCTAATTTTATTATCAATTATAAAATAAAAAAATATTGATAAGTAACTCATAAAACTACTAATTCTGATTTTTCCAATCATATAAGAACATGAGACATGAAAAAATAGATCCCTTTATAGTAAAAAATATGAAGATAAATTAAAATTTACCCAAGACCGGTTTTAATTTTACAGCTTATATTGAATACATGATCAAGGAAAAAAATATCTAAACGTAGGGTAAGGAACAACATGAATAATGTTTTTCATGTGGAAAAAAGGTCCACCGGAATAAGAACTTCACCTCAATGAAGAAACACAAGGAAAATTCATGTGAATTTTTTATTTAATGTAACATTTCCAATTCTATAAGTTTGGTATTGGAAATAGAATTTGGTGCTCAACTGGTTATATGGATATAAGAACCAAGTATATTATGTAAGTTTTCTAGAGGCGAGGTGGATCTTTGAGCTTCCAATGGATAAATATTGGCCACATTGGTTATTGGATATTCCCACCTTATTATTTAAATTTGAATGATTTAGGTTTTTTAATATTTTTATTATGTTTCTAGTGTTACTAAGAACATTATATTTTTGTCCAATTTATACATGGGTATATTTTTATTGAAATGTTGGAATAAAAGCTTCTAATTTTACAAAGATTTAATATTTTATGGTATGAAACACATTAATAATATTCTTTATATACTATAATATGAAACCAAGTGTTGAAAATCAATAAAAAATCAAGTTCAAAGGAATTATATCAAACCCAGTTATGGAATCGCCTACTTGGTCTGGTAAATGATAAGTTCCTGACAAATTTATATCAATATGGTTATTTAGATTCTTCTAAACTAAAACCACTTTGTATGTATCATTCCTATTTATAAGTCAAGATGACCAAACCACCATTTGGTGGATAATGTTAAAGTTCCATAGATATTCCTGAATTTTAACATACATATGTGGATATACTAACTTAATGGGGCATAAATATGAATCCTTTTTTATTTTAAAGAGTTCAATAATTAAGTAGAGAGTCATCTTAGTTAGAATATAAAGAAAATTTGATCAGGTCTAGGTGGAGGATATCATAACAATGAGTTCTTCTAATATATAATGAAATAAGGGATATTATCTCAACTCACTCCTCCTTATACACCATAGTCTAATGGTGTTATTCAAAGAAGAAATTGTGCTTTTTGGATAGAGTGTGGTTGATGATGAGTCAAAAATATATTTTATTTTCCTTTTGGGAATATACGTTATAGATTAATATTTACACACAAAAATAAGTTACAACTAAAATGGAAAATGGATTTATATATGAGTTTAGGTATGGGAATAATTCTGTGTTGTTGAGTTTATATGCATCAGGTTGAAAAGAGTATATTATGGTTATCTCCAATAGTAAACTAGCACCCATGGAATAACACATGAGAATAAAATAATATAAGTGAATGTTATATTTTAATAAAACCATAATACAATACACATTTATATATTTCATGGCACAAAAATTCAAATTTTATAGGATGAAAATTTATTTTTAACTTACTTGGTCAAAATAATCCTAGAATGAGTTTTTGAAATTTTTCATTTGAAATAAGCTTTATGAGTGACTAAAAATATAGTGTTTAGCTATTACATATATTTTTTATAATAATTATTTAAAATATTTATATTTGACCTTGTATTTATTATCAATTTTATTGAAATAAAGATAATATCATTTGGAGGTAAAAGAGATATTTTTTAAAATACTATTTTTAAATGCACAATGTATTTCCCTTTTAAATAATTAAAATAATATTTAATGATGAATGATTTAAATGAAATCTATATATTATATATCTATATATATTAATTTAAATCCATGTAATGATTATTTCTCATCATATAATTAATGTAAGTTCATTTTATGCTTGAAAAATGCATTTCTTGAAAACATGTTTTTCGACATGTTTTGAAGGTTTATTTTTAAATTAAATTTCACCACTTATGTGAATTTAATTTGATAAAATGTATTAAATATTTTTAATAATAATAACTAAAATTAGTTTAAACTTAAAACCTGATTATTTTTCATTATGGATAATAAAAATAGTAAAAGTTAATTACTATGGTTAAGGTTAAAATGGGTTTACCAGGGGTTAATATATAAAGATAAGGGTTAAAATGACCATATAAACATATGAAACCACTTTGGTTGGTTTTATTTGTGTTTTAGTCTTATCATATTCAAATATAACCTATTTTGGAGCTATTTGTTCTATAATGTTACTTGAAATTGTTTTAAAACTTTGAAAAATCACAAGTGTGTTGTACAACTCAATTATAAAAGGGTACACCCTACACTCACTTATTTAAACCTCTTAAGTCACTTAGCTTAAAAACACCTACCAAAATATCTCCAAAAAATCCACATCCATGTTCGATATATATTCTTATTCCAAAAATACCAACCCCAGGGTACTTAATAAGATATCCCGATGAGGTTTTTCCAAGCGAATGTAATTTTTTCAATAAGATCCTTCTTTTTAATTCTTCTACCACATTCAATTATGTATTTATAATTAAAATATAATATCACTAGTATATATAATAAACTATTTTTTTATTTTTTTTATGTAATAATATTTATCCATATCCTTCTCCATCAAATGATAAATAAAAAATTATTCATGTGTACGACAGACTACCATCACACGAACTGATGTAATTTGTTTTCCATAACCAAATCACATGGATAGTAATAATTATAAAATAAATGAATATATATATATATATATTACTTATGACATAATATTTATTCTTTAAATTTAATATATCATCTAATTCCCTACCCTTTACTCATTAAGGAAATGATAACATCGATTGTGTGTACGTGCGGTATACCGTCTCCGTGAAGTGACGTGATTCATTTTCCATGTTAAAATTTAAATAATGATTATAAACATGTATATAATTAATAAATATTATATTTATAAATTTAATATTATTTTTTATATGATGAAACTATATCCTATTCACAAGAATTGAAACTTCCATGGAAAAACATGTACGAGAAAATGAAGCAGTTAACACCTAAAACAATGGTAATAAAGAAATTTTATTAACAAAAATGTGATAATATGTCATAATAGAATCATATATGATATTATAAATATGTTTATGGTTTTATTATAAATTAATAAAATGTATAAAACTACTAAAAATAAGGTTTAATCATGTTTAACTAAATGGAAGTGTGAGGTAAGGGATTTCATCTCAGTTTACACTCCATTGAGACATATTTTTTATTATGCACCTATTAACTATTATGTGGTTTATATACTGACCATTTAATATATTTAACATCAATACCTATTTATTAATTAATAATAATTTTTCAATTCAATTTTATAATTTCAATGGGTTGAAATTTAAAAGTTATCAAAGATGTAAAAATTTATTTTATAGTATCATTTTCTTTTAGGATTGATTATATTTTCATTGAAAGAAACTTATAATATATCCTTAATTAGGTCCAATAATTTTCATACCCTCTCTATATTTAATGAGTTTCCATATTTTCATCCAAATTTTTCACTCTCTATAACTTGAATCAAGAAATGAAATGTTTAAAATAAAAGTTGATCTTATTTCTCTTTTCGATTGGAAGCATTTTTCTTCCATGTCTATATTTTCTAAAATTGTTTTACAGAAGTTATTTTTATTTAAATAAATTATTTATTAAGGATTTTTTAATATATAATATACTTTATAATAGGTTTTAAATGAATATTTATTATTTTTTATGAAAGTTTCATTTTAGACTTTCATTAGATAAATTCTAAAGGAATATTTCAATTTAACGCATATAGTGTTAACATACTTTCCCACAATTATAACTATTTTACAATATTTATATTCTTCTATAAGTTTTCAATCGTTTTACAAAGAAAAATAGTCTAATAAATTTTATTTTAATGCTTCTCTTCTATTTTCATTTATCATCCAAAAGACATGAATTTATCACAAAACCTAGATAACCTCTAATTAATTTTATAGTCATTAACTTTATCTAGAAACATTCACTTTATTTTGACCATTGAACATTACATTTATATTAAATATTTATATTATTTGTATCGTGTATGTGATTATTTAATAAACCATAATACATTTCTACATATGGTGTTTACTTTGAAATTTAATTAATTTGTTGTGGAAATGTTTATATTCGGTATTCTTTACTCAATATAAATATTTGTTGATAAATAATATTTTTTATGAATTAAATTAATCATTAAATATATGAATAATTAATTGGACATGAATTGATTTGTGGGGATTGGAATTATATAGCTTGTAGATGCATTGATATTTCTCATGAGACAAATCAGTAGGAAAATTTAAATGGGTTTCTAGTGTATATATGCCCATTGATTAAACTATCTTGGAATAAGGATTTGATAGTATAGATATCAGGATGTCTGAGATCATGATGTATGCATCTCATTCATTAATAATTAAGTTATTATTATCCATGAAATTATTTCATTTATATTATCCATGGATTCATTTTATGCGCAATCTATTGATTAAATTGAATGTATTTTTAGTTATCTACCTTCACATATTGATTATACCTAACTTAAATATGGTATCTTATGTTGTAAATATCCCTTAGTGAGAATATGATCTCACCCTTTCATTTTTTTCATTTATCAAGGATATAACTATGGATATTATGATTAATATCAAGGATGAAAGAATCATTATTATGATATGTATCTAATATTCCCAATGTAATATGAGAATCATGTATGTATCTAGATCTTAAAAACTATTAAACTAATTGGTCCTTAAAGTTTAGATCCATTGTATCCACATAAATGTAATAAAGTAGACTCTAACTCTAGGTTATTGAAGTCAAGGTTTTTCTAGTTAGTATCAGAGAAAGTTTATTCAAAACCATGGGAATTGGATTTTGGAAATCATAAATTATAGAACATAACCCTATGATAAACTTGGAGGATATTTCTAATTGTGGAATAATATCATAAAACTTTTGGTAAGGTATATATTATGTGGGATTTCCTAGAAATACATCTCTATCTAGATATTACAAGTGTATGTGGTTTTAGTGTAGATAGATCTAGGAATAATAACTATGAAAAGAGCTGTTCATGTATATCTTGGCCATAATTTTGGTGCATGGTGAGTATTACCTTACTATACACCAATCCTGACACTCGTGGAGGAAATTCTTGGGTTACTTCACATTTTCATTACAAACTGTTATGAAATATTTAAGAATATTTTTATGATTTAAATATATTACCAAATAAACCAATTTTATAATTCTGAGATTAACAGTGCATAAATTTTGAATTTATGTTATCTGTTATATCAAATTTAGAATTATAAATTGTGATTTAAAATTCATAATCTAGTGTATTCCATTTGTTTAAAATGAAACCTGGAATAAATAGTGGTATCAATATATATGAATAGTGTATGAATTTCCCTAATAATTAATCCAAAACAGCTGATGTTGGAGATAAGAAAATCATGGAAATATTAGGGTAGCATAACCAGATTATAAATAATAACCTTGAAAATATAGAGCCACGTGATTTTATATAGCATGATACACCTATATTTGATTATTTCATGTGATAGAATCCCCCATATTTTAATATAGCTACTAATCTAGTGGTATTTCATAATGGAATTAAGTCGCTTGAAAATATATTTCTTTAATTAGGATGCAATGAAAGGGAAAAGGTTATACTGGCAGTATATTGTGTCAAGGGTGATGATGATCAATTGTGCTCATTGATATAGAATACTAAGTAGGAAGAAGAAATTTTTGTGAAGTATGAGGATAACTTTAGAATACTATCCATGTATGTTATGGATTATATACATAATATGAAGATCAATATTAACCATCTCATTGAAGGGATTAAGCTGTGTCTTTAAAGGGAGCTGTTTTCTCAAAAAATCATCATATGATGAAATATTTTTATGCTCCATAAAAACAGATAAGGAATTTTAAAATTCATATACATTCAAGGGGAATCAAGAGAATAATATTTTATATGAACACTGAGAAAAAAGGGAATAAATTGAAGAAAATGAATCAATTTCCATCATGTGAAATTTTTATAAAGAAACATCCTAGAAAATGATCGAAGTTCATGGGAGTTTGTTAAAAGTGTAGAGATAAGGTTTATCTATCTAATGAATATAAGTGAAATAAATCAAACACTACTATACAGTGTTTAAACTCTAAATAAATGGGGAATTTCTCAAACCAATGTCCCAATAATCAAGATAAATTTCCATATAAGATGATAATATGAGAAATAAAAGCTTATATAATCATTAGAGATAATGTTGAAGTACATAAAGATGTGGTTCAAGGTAATTTAATCATATATGAAAATTTATGTAATTTTTTACTTGATTATGGATCTTTTCACCCTTTTATATATTCAATTTTTTCTAATAAAATTAGATATTTCCCTATATCCTTAACAATGAATTTTTCAATCAAAACTCATAGCATAAATCTCAATATAATAAAGATGTATTAGGAAATTCCCATTATGACACATAAACATACCCTATTTGTGGACTTTATTATTATACATATGGATGACTTTGACAAAACCCTTGGTATGGATTGGCTTTAAAAATACAATGCAAAAACATTATGGTAAAGAGAAGGAAATTATGATTTATGATAAAGATATGGAGTTTCTTATATTTGGAGGGGAGACATCATCATCTGATTCACGAATAGACTCACCCCCTATATCTCTTATGAATCAGATTCTTGGGGAAGAATAGTTCAAATAAACTATAAATGGAAAAGGTAATCTTAAAATTTAGGATGTACATATTTTATAGGAAAACATTGATGTATTTTATAAGGAATTTCCTAGTCATCCACTAGAGTGCGAAATTAATTTTTCCATTGATTTAACACTTGGTGCAAGACCTAGATCAAAGAATACTTATAGAATATCCACTGGGAATTAGTGTATTTGAAGAAACAGATAGAGGGGTTATTTGATAAGGGATTTATATGCCCTAGAATTTCACATCCTTAATCCCATTTTCTTTTTGTTAAGAAGAAATATGAATATATGAGGCTTTATGTTGACAATAGTAAAATCAATGTTATTACAAAAAAATGTTTCATATTCCTCACATTAACGCCTTATTTGATAAAATTCATGGATTTCAATGTTTTTAAAATATTTAACTTCATTATAGGTATCATCAATTGTGATTAAATAAGGAATATATTCTAAAGATAACATTTCGAGTGAGGTATGGACATTACGAGTTTATAGTAATTCCATTTGGAGTAACTAATTCACATTCTATTTTTATGGATCTAATATTAAAGTAATACCTTTATAATTTTATTGTGGTATTTAGTAATGATATCTTAGTGTATTCTAAAATATATTAGGACCATGAAAATCACTTGTGTATCATTCTTGTTACTCTTAAAAGAAAAGCATTCAATGGAATATTTAGCAAGTCTGAATTATGGATTTATAAAATTTTCTTTCATGGCCATATTGTCTCCAAGAATGGAATCTTAGTTTATTCTCTGAACAAAAATGTAGTGAAATAATGGCCTACATCAACAAAAATAAGTGAGTTATATAGTTTTATTCATTTGTAATGTTACTATTGGAGATATTTTCAAAATATTTTCTGATTGGATAAACCATTAACCAAGCTTACATGTGAATGGATTAAGTTCATATGGATATAGTAATGTAAATAATGTTTGGAATAATTGAAGAGAATATTGTTCAATGATCTAGTTTTGACTCTACCATTATAAAATGATGTATTTTTGATATATAGTGATTCATTGAAGAAGTTAATTGGTTGTGTACTTATATAGAATGATAAATTTACTGAATATGAATCAAGGTTTTTAAATAATCATAAACATAACTACACAACCCATGATCTTGAGTTGGAATATACAATATTTTCTTAAAAGATATGGGGACATTATATCTAAGGTGAAATATGGGAGATTTACATAGACCAAAGAGCCTAAAATAAATATTTTTATTGAAATAGATCAATATGAGGAAAATTAAATGTATCGATCTACTCAAGGATTATGATTGCTCAATAAAATACCATTGAGGGAAGGAAAATATTGTGTAGTTATGAACAAAATGAGGATTAAAAGGGATCTTATATTCATAGATCTAGAAAATATAGATACGGGAATTATTAATGAATGGGGGACATCACTCCTTTTTCAAATGACTGTAAAATCATCTTTATTGGAAAACATAAAAATTTATCAATTTGATGATGATAATTTTCAAAAGAAAATTAAATCTGTGAATGATGGAAAATTAGAAGGATTTTTATATGAAGAAGGTGTTCTAAAATTTGGAAAGAGGGTATGTGTTCCATATACACTGGAGATAAAAAGTTAATTATTGGATGATGTTCATTGATAAAATTTCTATATACACCCTGGTAGCACCAAGATGTAAAGGGATTTGAAGGATATTTTTGTGGGATAATATGAACCATGAAATTGTTGATTGTGTATAAATATTATTGGTTTTTCAATAGGTGAATTACAACATCCTATAGGATTCATGAAACCTATAACTATTACTATATGGGAATGGGATGAAATTACTATATAATTTGTCACTGTATTACCAAAGACTCGTAGAAATAATAATGTAATATTGGTTATTTTTTATCACCTACTCAAATCTACACATTTCATTACTATAAGAGAATATTTACCACTTTATCACCTTACACAACTCTATATTAATGAATTTTTAATACCTCATTGTGAACCTCATTCAACAATGTTTGGTCATCATAACTAATTTATATCAAAATTCTAGAAAATTATTTATAAGGATCTTAATATTGAGCTTCATTTGAGCACTGCATACCATCCTCAATATGATGGATAGTACAAAAGTGTTATTCGAACATTATATTAAATTTTTATATTGTTCTAACTTGACTTTAAAGGTATGTAGGATCATTATTTACCTTTGGTAGAGATTTACTATAGCAATAGTCTCCATACCAGTACTTAAATGGTTTTGTATGAAGCATTATATATAATGATATTTCATACTCCAATTTGTTGCAATGAAGTTAGTGAATGGAAACTTATAGACCTATAAGTTTTTTAGGAGAAAATGATAAAGGTAAAGACTATTCAGACTCATATTAAAGAAGCTCAATGAAGTAAAAAATATTTATGATGATAATAGGAGGAAATATTAGGAATTTCAAGTAGGAGATCACATTTCCATGAACGTATATCCACAGAAGGGAGTTGTAAGGTCTGGTAAGATAGATAAAGTTATACCCAAGTACACTGGATCTTTTTAAATTTTATAAAGAATTGGGTCTATGGATTAATAATTGGAAATGATACCAAGCCTCTCTAAAGTACCTGATGTGTTCTATATATCATTTTTAAGGAAGTACATGTTATACCCAATTCATGTGATCACCTCTAAAGAAATAGAATTGGAGCCAGATCTATCTTACTTTGAAGAACCTATCGAGATTCTTAACATGAATAGAAAGTGTTAAAGAATCAAATGAATTGACTTGTAAAATTAATTTATAGAAATAATAAAATTGGTTAAGTGTTGTGGGATCTAGAGGATGTAATTAAGAATAACCACCCTCATTTTTTAAAAATTAATATCTATGAAAATTTTGAGAGTCAAATTTTTATGGGAGGGAAGAATGTAACACCCAAGATTTAATTATATTAAGTGGAAATTTTATTTTAATAAAACAATAATATAATAAAAATTTTAATATTTCATGGCACAAAAATTCTAATTTTATAGGATGAATATTTATTTTTAACTTACTTGATCAAAATAAGCCTAGAATGAGTTTTTGAAATTTTACCTGATAAATAAGATTTATAAAAGATTGAAAATGAATTATTTTTCTATTGATACTTTTATTTATAATAATTTTTTATAATATTTATAATTAACCATTTATTTATTGTTAATTTGATATAAATAAAGATAATATCATTTGGAGGTAAAAAGAGATGTTTTTTAGATAACTGTTTTAAAATGCATAATGTCATTGTATCACAATTAATTAAAATAATATTTCAGGATAAATGATTTAAATTAAATTTATAGATTTAATATCTAAATATATTAATTTGAATCTATATAATTATTATTAAAAATCATATAGTTAATGTAAGATCATTTTATGCTTGAAAAATCATTTCTTCAAAACTCGTTTTTTGACATGTTTTGTGGGTATATTTTTCAATTAAATTTTTAAACCTCAATGAATTGAATTTAATAAAATGGATTAAATATTTTAAATCATAATAATTAATATTATTTAAAATTTTCAACTTAATTTTTTGTTATAATAAATAGTAAAAATAGTAAAAAATAATTACTACAGTTAAGGTTAAAATAGGTTTACCTGGGGGTTAATCTATAAAGATAAGGGTCAAAATTACCTAAACACATTTTTAAACCAAATTAGATGGTTGAATTTAAAACTTACCCCCTTATCAACTTTGAATATGAGAAATTTTGGAGTCATTTTTTCAATAAAGCGACTTGATGTTATATTAAAACCTTAAAATATTTCAAGTGTGCCACTGACCTTAATTATAAAAGGGAACCTCATCCACTCACTTCTTCACACCTTTTAAAAAATTTATCTTCAAAAAATCCTAAAAAAAACTCTCCCAAAAATTATTATCCATGTTAAAAACTAATGGTATTACCAAAATTCCATCCTTAGGGTTCTTAATAAGAGATCCAAATGAGGATTTTCTAAGCGATGGTAAGTGTCTTCACCAAGCTCCTTCTTTTTACTTCTTCTTTTACCACATTATATTAATTATTAATTATTATAATATAATAAAAGCAATATATACCATATATTTTGATGTTATTTATTTTATTTAATAATATTAATCTACCTTCGTCTCCATAAAATGGGAAACAAAACCATCACTCTTGTGTAAAGCATACTACTAGCCCACGAACTGATGTGATTTTTTTTCCATCAGCAGATCGCATAGATAGTCATAATGATGGAAAAAATGAATATATATGATAATTATGAAATATTTTTTATTTTTAAAATTTAATATATCATCAAATGCATTACTTTTTAACCCATTATTGAAATGATAATGTTGTTTGTGCGTATATACGGAAATGGAAATTATTGTAAACAAACCAATGAATAAATATGATATTTTAAAAAATTATTTTAAACATATATATAATGAATAAATATGATATATATAACTTTAATATCATTCTTTATATTATTTAACTATATCCCATTCACAAGAAATGGAAATTTCATGACAAAACATGCATGATAAAATGAAGCAGTTAACACCTGAAATGATGGTAATAATGAAATTTTATTAAGGAACTAGTGAAAAGTTGTTATAAGGGGAACATATATGATATTAATAATATAAATATGTTTTTAAAAAAATTAATTTCAAGTTAAAAACCATTATACAAGAGTTTAAATAATTTAAACTAATTGGAATCTTGAGGTAAGGAATTTCGTCTCAATTTTTACTCTATTGAGACATATTTTTACGATGTACCTATTCACTTTTATGTGGTGTATATTCTAACCATTTTATATATGTAAGATAAAAAAATATTAATTAATGATGATTTATGTTTCAAATTAATTTTATTCTTTCAATGTTTTATAATTTAAAAGTTACCAAGGAGGTAAGAATTTATTATACAATATCACTTTCTTTTGGGATTTCTTATATTTTCATTGAAGAAAAATTATAATTTATCCTTCATAATCTCTAATAATTTTCTTATACTATATATATTTAATGAGTTTACACATTTTATTCCAAATTTTCCCCTATTTTGAACTATAATTAATCAATGAAACATTTAAAAGAAAAGCTTGTCTTATTTCTCTTTTTGATTGGGTACATTTTTCTTTTATGTCCATATTTTTTAAAAAATTTAAAAAAGTTATTTTTATTTACTTAAATAATTTTTTACGATGTTTAAATTTATCCTTGAACTTTTACAAGTTTTTTAAGGAATATTTTTAATGTTTTCTAAATGGTTCATTTTTTACTTTTGTTATAAAAAATCAAATGTAATGTTTCGTTTTACCATATATGGTGTTATCAAAATTTCCCACTATCATAACCATTTTAAAATATTTTGATTATTCTATAAGTTTTCGATGGTTTTATAGAGAATTTTTTTTAAGAAATATTATTTTAATGTTTCATTTAATTTCCTTGTTATCCTACATAGGGCACGAATTTATCATAAAACCAATATTACCTTTAACTAATTTTGTGTTTTTTGACATTCTCTTGAAACATTCACTTTCTTGAGATCATTGAACATTAAATTTATCTTAAATATCCATATTATTCAAATCATGAATGTGAATTTTTCTTAAACCATATACCATTTCTATATATGGTGTTTACTTTGAAAGTTATTCGATTTAATGGGGAAATATTATTATTTTGTATTTTTTTAATCAATATTATTTTTTATTGATAAGGAATATTATTTATGAATTAAATTGATCATTAAATATGTGAAGAATTCATTAGACTTATAGTGTTGGGTGGGCCCCAGAGTTATGTAGCCCTGTTATGCATTGACATGTCTCATGAGATAACTCATTTGGCTAAATTAAATGGGTTTCTAGTGTATACCTACCTATTGATTAAACTATCTTGGCACAAGGCTTTGATGGTGCATATATCCTAATGTATAAGAACCTGAAATACAATATTATGTATTTCCTTCATTGAGAATTCAATTATTATTCCCCATGACATTATTTCATTTATATTATCCATGTATTCATTTTGTGCTCAAGTTATTGATTAAATAGCATGTATTTTTAGTTATCTACCTTTCTATATTGATTATTCCATATTTACTCATGGTAGTTTCCAATTTATATAACCCTTACTGAGCATATGATCTCACTCTTTCATTTATTTTTTCCTCTAACATATGAAGAAGCATATTATGATTGATATCAAGGATAAAAGAATTATTCTTATGATATGTATTTTATATTCCAATTTAATATGGGGATCATGTATGTATCTGGATATCCAAGACTACAAAATTGATCGATCATTTGGGATTAGATACCTTTTATTTATGCTAATGTAATAAATTATATTCTAACTCTGGATTACTGGAGTCGGGGTTGTTACACATGGGTACAAAGTGTATTATTATAGGATATCTTAAGGAAACAATGGGATATTATCTATAAAACACCTCAAATGAGATGGTAGTAGTGGAAAGAAAAGTCTAATTCCTTATGAGGGACAAATCTCCAAAAGATGTTATGGGATAAATATTAACCTTGATGAAGATAAGGCTCAAGATACACTAGATTCAGTATAAGAAAAACTCAATAAGTCCCCATGGAGGATGATTTTCCAAAGGAACCAATACTGTATAGGTGCACTAGAGAGGTCAAATAACTAAATAAATATGGTTTTCAGTTCACTAAGGATAGTGACACATTAATAGTTGATAATAATTAACATGTTTCCTACAAGTATGTTGGAAGTGGATTAGATGATTCTAGATAGAATGAGTTCATAAATTATCAGATAGATTCCATATACCAAAACAATTTTTGGGTTTTGGTAGATCCACCAGTTGATGTAATTATCATCGGTTACAAATACGTATTTATGAAGAAATTAGATATGGATGGTCAAGTTAGTACCTATATGTCATGTATATTTGATAAAAGTTTTAAGAAACAATAAGGAATAAAATATGATGAAATATTTTCACCAATTTCTGTGATAAATTATATTAGAATTCTACTTTCTATGGTAGATTACCCTAATTATGAAATTTGGTAAATGCATTTCAAAATGGACTTCCTTGACATAAACCTTGTGGAATATGTCTATATAACACAACCAGAAGGTTTTGTGAATCAAAATTATGCTAATAAAGTTTTAAAGTTATATAAATCCATTCATGGGTTGAAGTAAGCATTTAGATCATGGAGAATTCATTTTTTAAGATACTGTATTTTACCCAAGTGTTTTCCTATTTATGTTTTTGGTTTAAACTCTTTAATTTATATAAATGTGTTACATTATTTTCTTAAAGGATTGTTTTAGATGTGTTAAGGGACTGAAGAATCTGAAATAATAGTAGTATAGAGGTGGTGTTTAGCAATGGAGATGTTGCATCACCATAGGGATTAAGTTCAGTCCACCAGCTCATCAGTGGGTTGTCTAGAAGTCCAGTAAGCCTATAAGAGGATCACCAGCTATCTAGTGAGAACCATCATCTATATTATGGGATTGGGTATAGTGGTTATCATATAAGATACATACCATCTCTCTAAAGGCATATACAATCGTGCATGTGGACTAATGGATCCCATTGGTTTGTTAGTGGCGTCAAGCTGGGCTAGAGTAATAAGGAGAAAAATTGTATTTTTTCACCAGAAAACCTCTTAGAAACTCATTGTTACCCCTAATTTGAACCTAATATGGGATTTGAAAATGTGAAGGTTTCTCTAAGGCTCTTGATGATTCTCCAACAACTTTCCTTGTCACTTCTAACCTAAGTTTGATCTGGACAACTTGAAACAATGAGTTCTTATTGGAATTGGTGTTTTCATCCTTTTTTCTTATTATATTCCCTTATTCCAACCTTTAATATGTGTAATTATCATTTTATATAGGTAATATAGGTGTTCAAAATAGATCTAGGCACTCGATCTTGGTTCCTTCTTCTCTGTTGATTGAGGTGGGTGGTCTAAAACCACTCCATAAGGTTTGTTTTATTTCCCAAGAATGTGTTACCTTTGTGATTACACTAGAACACCATGTGAAAAAAATTATTAATTATAATTGTTAAATTCTTCCTAACTAGAACATTCATACATCATTTTGGGTCTTCTTCCATTGAGACTTGGACTTATGGCCACTCGAGAGGTGCACATACCTTTGACCCTATGATGAAACGTGAAACGTATGAACCTAGATCCCTGTGATGAAGTGTAGATTGTTTTTGGATTGGATTAACAATGTTATTTATCTTATTTTATGAATTGATGTAATTTTATAGATAAATAATCACTTTCATTGAAAGTTTTTAATTGGCATGAAATTGGAATTGGAATAATGGCATGATGGAATGTGGATATAATGACATGTGAAATAGTAATTCGGAATATATGGAATCATTGAAATTATTGTGATAATTAGTAACATGGAATAATGGGATAAATGGTTTATAATTTTTAATTTGAATAAATTAACCAATATGGGATAACATAACATGTTTGATGAGTTTAAATGCATTGGATCTTATTATATTTTTTGTGAAATGACTAAATCACCCTTGGCATGGATAATGTGCCATGGGAACAGGTAAGTATATACCAAGTATAGAAATTTTCATTGGGGTCGATTATAATTCACCCTTATAATGGATAATGAATAATTGAAATATGTAAGAAACTCTATATTGGTAATTTATATAGATTCCATTAGCACACATATTGGATACTTTTCCCTTAGCATCGGTAATGCACTGTGGGAACATGTAAGTGGCTCTAGAATGGGAATTCACATATAGTCCATTATTGATGCTTGAGGGTGATATGTTTGGCTATGAGATAAAAAATATAGGTTATTAATCCTTGACATAAGAATCCACCAACATTATGAATGATTCATCCAAGGTGGGAGAATTAACCAATGGGAAAAGGAATTTGGCATCATGTCGAAATAGATTTGGCTAACCTCAGATGTCAACTTGGAGCTTGAGGGTCATTTGGTATCTTTTTATATTCTTTATTAATTTATGAATTAGTTCTCATTTTTATCATATTTTTTTTATTTTATATTTCTTTATACAAGATTGTTAAGACGGTGTGGGTGTCAACCAAATGAGGTTTAATCAAACCTTGTTTAGGCACCATTTGGTACTGGGGTAGACATTATGGATGCAGGTATATGAAAGTTCAATGGGACCTATCCTTGATTGGTTTATTTTCTATATGGGATTAGATATTGGATATGGGACTGGGAATGGGGTTTAGGACCAAGATTTATTTTTGCAGTCTTTTGATCTTAAGTTTATTTTAAGTTATTTACTTGTATGACTTTCATCATGATATTTAGTTTGGTATATGATATGGAATGACATGGTTTATTATTATTATTTGTATTATTGGTATTCATATTTTATCTACTTGGGTTGTATTTTATGATTTTTTTAATATTATTTATATTTTGACTTCTACTCTCTTTCAGAGGGTATAGTCTCCCCACTATATTCCTTTAACCCTCACTGCTAGTTGGAATCCTATGTAATATGGGGTGTGGTTAAGGTCATATAGAAACCCATTTTAGTGACATGATGGAGAAAAAGTATGGGGATGTTTCAAAGTGGTATCAAATCCCAAGTATTTTCTGTTGATTTTATATTTGAGGAAGGTGGATGTGAAACTATGATGTGTCAAGGATTGACAATAAGCTTGTGCATGGGAGTAGCTAAACCATGTGTGGGGGAAGCCCAATTTCCCTTGGATTAGATTGTTGTTATTGATATTCCCTTATTAAATTTTTCATTTTATCTCACCTTGGGTGATGAACTTATTGTGTAATGTTACTATTTTCTGGGATTTTACTCATAGGAAGATATGATACGAGGTGAATATAAATGCATCATGGTAAGAATTTAGGGAAATATATTGACATGTAATGTTCATGTTAGGGTATATTTATCACATGTGACATAACATACTATCTAATTTATGAAATGTAATCCCTTGAAATATTTATTAAAACAAAATGAATGGAACTATTATGGAATTCATATTCACTCATTAATCCAATTTTGGGATTAACCTTGTGTTAGTGGTACTCTATTTCCATCTTGAACTTTTGAGGTTGATCTTGTTATGTATCTTGTGATATGAGTGGTGTGTTGAACCTTATGAAGAAAATAAATTTGTATCAAATTCAGGTTGATCATCAGGAGATTAGTAATCATAACACACCTTATAAAGATGAACTGTAAATTCCTACAGATCTATAAAACTTGATTGATTATCATCTTTATGATAGTTTCCTATGAGTCATGTGATCCATAGAGAGGGAGACTACTCACATAATTACTTTTATGTCTGATCTGACTAGATATTTTCATCTGTTTCACCCGACCATGTTCGTTGGGGAGGGAGGACCCTGGGAAGCTGAGTACTAGATTGATTTTATCCATATGATCTTTAAAAACATAAAGAAATTCATGGACATGTGGGTAAATCTTTATAGTTATATGCTACGAGTACTAGACAAGTGTTGGTGGGACATCATAGAGAAATCTTTATAGTAAGAGGATCTAACTTAGAAGGAGTTAGAGGATAAGTTCCTAAGTCACTTCTATCCAAAGACATTGAGGGATAAGAGGGATAAATAGTTCTTGCACCTAATATAGGGAATCAGGTTAGTGATGGACTATGCGAAATATTTTATTGACCTGTAGAATTTTTCTCTATCTTTATAAGTAGATGTGGTAGCCAGGATGAAGCACTTATAGGATGGAATTTTTTAGGATATAAATTCATATATGAACATATTTCACCTAATTAACTTCTCTAAAGTGATGAATCATGACCTTATCATGAAAATGAATCTAAGGGGCCCCCTGAGTAGTGGGAATGTAGTCTTGGAAGGATGATTAAGGATATTTTATTTTGGAATCCATAATTTTCACTACGATAGTCTCCCCCATGGTAGTATTGGGAAGAGTAGTCAAGGGAGTGGATAGCCACCTCAGTGCCATGACCAAGTGTAGTGCTTTTAATGTGGTAGGTTGGCCATAGTAACTTACAGTGTCTTTTCTCTATTGGGGGGCACCATGCTTGAGATAAGATGGACCATCTACAGAAGTTATGTAGGATCACTTAGCAGTTGAGTGGTGGTAGAGGACCAAGGTAGGCACCGGAGTCTAATAAGGACTCAACTACCCCTTGGTAGACTAGAAGTTAGAGTTCCACTCTTCACTTGAGAGGGGGTATGGGACATAGTACCTCAACATAGGATGTTAAGTATCAACATGGGATAATTATAGGGTATTTAGGATCCCATGGTAGAGGGGAGAGTCAGATACATGTTATATAGTCAAATCCTTCTATTTTTGATGTCGAACCTTCCACCATCAAGTGTTTCATTCTTATTTCATGTAAACATGACTATGGTTTGTTTTATATAGGGGAATCACATTCCTTTATATCTTCTCAATTTTCCAATGGATTTTTTTGGTTGTGGAAAGATTAAATGGGGTTATTACCACCGATACATCATTAGGTGTGTGATTAGAAGATATAAGTCATTGTAAGGAGTGTTCACTTGAAATTGGTGGCAATTATTTTTTTTCAGAGCCATTTGTGCTAGAAATATAAGGATTAAATTAGATTCTAGGTTTATACTGGCTAGTTATGAACCAAGAATGCATCGAATGTTATCAAAGGAGATTCACTATTCTATCTCCAGAAGGGGGAATCTATATTTACCTGGGTGAATGGGATCTTTAGGCTGGTCATATAGGACCAAATTTGTGTAGATTATATTTTCTCAAGGTCTAGATAGAAATCCTTGTTTTGGATGATAGTGAGTCATGGAAGAGTAATTTTCCTCCAGTGGTGGACCACTTTAATGATATATTTCCTAAATATTTCTCTATCATACCATCCAAGTGGTATATCGAGTTCACCATCAAGTTATTTCTAGGAGATGGACCTATTTCTATCCCATAATATATAATGGAACCAAAAGAGATTTGAGAGTTGAAATTATAATTGAAAAATCTAGAAGATATGGTATTCATATGTCCTATTAACTCACTGTGGGGTTATCTTATTATTTTCACCAAGAAGTCTTATGGTACTTTGTGCTTATATGTGGATTATTGAAGACTGGACCAAATGATGGTCAAGAACGGGTATCTTCTTCCATGTATCAATGATCTCTTAAACTAAATGAGAGGTGCCTAAATATTTATAATATTGAATTGAGTTTAGGGTACCACCAGTTGAGGTTGATATTGAATAATATTCCTTGCACTACTTTCATAAGAAGGTGTGGATTGTATGAGTTCATGGTAATGTGATTTGGTCTGAAAATTTCACCAATTGTATTCATGGAATTGATGAATCATGTCTTCCATCCAATTATAGTTCAATTATTTTTTGGTTTTAATAAATGACATCTTATTGTACTCCCATCCTATAGATGATTATTCCCAACATCTTAACATCATCCTAAGTAAACTAATAGAGTGTTTTCTATATTCCAAGTGATCTAAATATCATTTCTATATTGATAAATTACACCAATTGGGTCATGTTATCTTATAGAATGAAGTGTAAGTGGACCCAGAGAAGTTGTAGGACAAGATATATTGTGAATGAACCAATAATGTATTTAGGATTTGGATCTTTCTAGGTCTGTAATACTATTATCGACACTTCATCTAGGAATTATCCCATCTAGCAGACTTGATGTCAAGAATAACCAAAAAATGGGTTATTTTTGTTTGGTATGATGATCATGATGAGGCTTTCCAATAATTTAACATCAGTTCGACCACATCAATAATCCTCACCTTAATTAATTTGGGTAAGTAGTATACCTTGCACTATAACGCATCAAGATTCAAGCATAGAGAAGTTTAGATGTAGGAGGATCAAGTGGTTGCATATGTCTCTAAACAATTGAGGTCACATGAGAGGAATTGTTATACTCATGATCTGGATTTATCTATAGTGGTACATTCCTTGATATGTTAGTAGCATTAAATTTTGGGTGAGTGGTTTTTGGTGTACAAGAATCACAAGATACTAAAATACATCTTTTCACAACCGGACCTGGGATTTTATCAGACGAGTTTGTTAGAGTATCTATAATCATTTGACATCAAGTTGGAATACACTCCATGAAAGGGAAAGATAATTGGTGGTTACTTAAGTAGGAAGGCATAGAAAGAGTTAGTCTTGAATATTTTGATGAGTAGTGATTTATGGAACTCTTTATAGATATGCATCTGGATGTTCAGGATTCCCAGGGATGAGTGACTCAAACTACAACATCTATTGTTCATGTGCATCTAGACCAGATAAAGAGAAGGAATTTATCTAATTTAGAGGGATTAATTCTGAGGTAAATCATATATATTGGAGAGACACCATCAAGTTGGTCTCTTAGAAGTGATAAGGTTATTAATTACCATGGTCATATATGGGTTCCTATAGGCTTGAATAAGCAGCTCACGAGGGAATTTCATGATTCTAAATGGGTGTTACATCATATTTTGAAAAATATGTATCATGATCTCTATAGGTAATACCAGTCTCGATGGATGAAGAAAGATAGTGGTCTTTATGGTAAAATACTTCACCATTTAGTATGTGAAGGCTAAGCACCATAGGCCTATGAGATTTTTATACCCTTTTCCTATTTTTTAATGGAAGTGAAATGATATCACCATGGAATTAGTGATAGTATTTCCTAGTACACCTTGAAAAAATGATGTATTGTTTTAAATCAATGATTTAATAATAATGGTGTCCCACTTGTTACCTATTAGTGATAACTTCACTATCGATGATATGGATAATCTCTATGTCTGGGAAATGGTTCAGTTGAATGGATTTATGAAGAGTATCTTTCTTATTGAAATTCATGTATCACATCATGGTTCTGGAATGTCCATTTGATGACACTGGGATCACATATTCTTCTAAGAACATCCCACCATCCTTGGATTGATGACTAATATGGTTAGATGATTTATATTTTTTTAGGGTATGTTATGAGCCTATGTTTTGGATTCTGGTGGTTCTTGAGAGAAATTTCTGGAACTCATTCAGTTTTCTTATAACAATTGCCTCTAGGAATCGATAGAAATGGATCTTTTTTAGGTTGTCTATATAAGGTAATGTTGTTCTTCTTTGTGTTGGTTAGAGTTGGCAGAGTCAGCACCCTTTGGACCTAGTTTCATGTAGGAGACATCTGAATAGGTTCAGTTAACCAGAAATAGGTTTGTTACCATGCATAGAAGATAGAATTCAAATTTTAACCATTAGAGATGACCTATGGAGTTCAAGGTTGGTTATAAGGTTTATCTTCATGTGTCCCCTAGGTTGTTACAATGTCATATAGCACTGAGGTTCAACGTTCCATTTTCGATAGTGGAGAGAATCATCACAATGGTGTACTGATTGTCCCTTCCACAATTCAACTATTCCATGCACATCTTGTTTCATGTGTTTTAGATTTATAGATATCACCATAACCCCTATCACCTAATATATATTGATGATATTGAGATTAATGTTGATGCATCCTTTGAGGAGCATCAGATCCGTATCATAGACCATAGTGAGAAGAATATATGAGGTAAGATCATTCCCCTAGTGTGAGTGAAATGGAAGAAATGGAGAGCTAAATAGGATACCTAGGAGAGGGATTCAGATATATGTTAATAGTGGATTGATTTTTTTACTAATATCTCTCAGTGATGTATAGGATCACAGCATGGGGTGAACAGTTATATGGTGGGGTGGTGGTCAGATATCATCTTTTACCCAGGTGAATTCCTCTTTAATTTTTATGTTGAACCTATTTAAGTTATATAAAATATCCATGTTCTTAGATTATATAATTGTTTCAGAGGTGTTTTGGGAATCAAGAAGCTGAACTAGTAGGATACTAGAGGTGTTATGCAGCAATGGAGAAGTTATATCACTAATGGTTAACCGGTGTAGTCCATCAGTCATCTAGTGGGATGAATATAAGCCCAGTGATCCTATAAAATTATCACCAACTCGCTAGTGAGACCCACTAGTTGTCCAGTGGGATCTCCAACCATGCAGACACACTGGTGGACACAACCAACTGCCTAATAGTTTCCACTAGCCATCTGGTGGCGTCGGGCAATCCAGGAGTAGCAAGGGGTAAAATCATATACCCCCCCCCCCGACCCAAAACCTCTTCCAAACTTCTAATTACAATTAATTAGACCCTAATATGAGATTTAAAATTTTTAAGGGTTCTCTAAGGATCTTGAGGCTTCTCTAAAACCATTCCTCATTCTTCGATCCAGATAACTTGAAATGGTGAGTTGTTCTTGGAATTAGTTTTTTCCTCATGTTTTCTTCTTAGATCCCCTTCTTCTATCCTTGAAAGGGTTTGATAATAATTTTCCATTGGAGATAATAGTGTTTCATGTAGAACTAGGCAATTGATCTTGATTCCTTAATCTCTATTTCTTGAGGATGGCAGTCTAAAACAACTCCCTAATGATTGTTTTGTTTCTCTTGTATGTTCAACCTATGTGATCATACCATCACATCATGCACGTGACCTTTCTTAATTTTAATTGCTATATACTTTATACCTTAACCTCCCAGGGATCCTATTAGGTCCATTATAATTGATACTAGGACTTATAGACACCCGAGAAGTGCACCTACCTTTGAACCTAGGTTGGAACTTGGAACATACAAACCTATATTCATATGATAAAGTGGAAATTATTTTTTAATTGGATTAACAATGTGATTTTTCTTAGTATTTAAATTGATATAATTGTATTGATAAAGAATAAATTGGTATGAATATGATTAATTTTCATGAAATTGGAATTTCCATGATGACATGATGGAATATGGTTATAATGACATGTAAAATGGTAATTGGGAAAATATGGAATGTGAAATGGAATTATTTTCAGTTATTATTATAATTGGTAACTTTGAATAATGGAATAAATGGTTGGTAATTGGTGATTTGGATAAATTAACCAATATGGGATAATTAAACATGTTTGGAATGCTTGAGGAGTTGAAATTCATAGGCTCTTAATTCATTTGTTGTTAAATGGTTAAATCACCATTGGAATGGGTAATGTTACTTAGGAATATGTAATTGTATCTAGAAAGTGAATTTTTAGTGGGTCTAGTTATACTTCATCAATGGAATGGGTAATATTCCATGAGAACAAGTAAGAATCTATAGAATGTGAATTCTTATAGAGTCTATTAGCACACAAATTGGATAATTTTCCCTTGGTAAGGGTAATACACCATGGGAACATGTAAGTAGATCTATAACATGGTAATTATCATATATTCCATTATTTATTACCAATGGAGAGATGTATGGTTATAATATATACGATATGGGTGATTCATCCTTAGTAAGAAAATCCACCAGTGGTATGGGAAATCCATCCAAGCTAGGATAATCTGCCAAAGGGTGGAGACATCTAGAATTGTGCTGAAGCTAGTTTGGATGACCATATGTATCAACTTAGACCTCAAGGGTCGAAATTTATATTTTGATATAATGCAGTAATTTATGAATTAATCCCCCTATTTATCATACTATTACATTCACTATTTCTTTAAACAAGATTGTTTGGATATTTTGGGTGTTGGCCGACTGATTTTTACTCCCACCTTGTGTGGGCGTAGTTTGGTACCCAGGAAGACTTCATGGGTGTAGGTCTAGACTAGGGAAAGGGGACTTGTGGTTGATTGTGTTATTTTTTGGATGGTATTGGAGCTTAGATATGGGATTGTGCATAGGGTTTCAGTCCAGAATTATTTTGGAGTCTTTATTTTGGAGTATTTTTTATTTATTTACTTATATGAATTTATGCACAGCATTTATTTTGGCATACAGTATGGAATGACATGGATTTTTATTATGATTTTATTTTTTTATTCATCTATTATCTTCTTGAGTTGTATATAAGGATCAATTTATCTTATTTTCATTGGGATTTCTACTTTATTCTAGAGGGTATAGTCTCCCCACTATATTCCTTAGACCCTCACTACTAGTCGGAAGCCTTTGGAATATGGGGAGGCATTCATGAAGTTAGGTAGTGACCTATCTTAGTCACATGAGGAAGAACTAGGTAGGGGATGTTACACATTTTGATAAGGCTATAAGAAAATTTGGTTTCATAAAGAACGAATGTGATCCTTGTATCTACAAGTATTTTAGTGGAAGTGTATATGTATTCCTAGTATATATGTTGATTAAATATTACTAAATAAAAAATAGATATCAATTGTACTCTCATTTAATATGTAGCTAAACAAATTCTTCTCTATGAAAGATAACCTAACAAGGGGTGTTAAAAAATATTATTTACTTTTTACCTAGTACAACAAAGTTGTGGACTAGATCCATCTCTCTTGAGGATCTTTAGTTTTCAATCACTCTTTACTCTTAAACGACTTACGATATTTTTGTATTTTTTATATTTATTAAAACAAAATAAAAAATTAGTGGTTTTAGAAAATATAACCCAAGTATAAAAACAAAGGAAATCAGTAAAGTATAAACAGATCTTAGAAAGAAAAAAACTTGGTCCTAATATTGGATACTTTGGTTCCTTAATTATCCACTATTATTATATAAATTTTATTTGATGGTTCATCCCATCATACATGAACTACTACCCCCTAAGTTAAGTGTGGAATTTAGCATACCTAGGAGATCTCTTCAGCACACCAAACCTCACCTCCAATAGCCAATAATGATGAACACACCAAGATTGAGAGTCTGATACCTTCCAAGACATGGATATATCATATGTCATTGTGTATCTAGTTTTAACTCAACTCTATTATAAGAATATATTTCCTAATAAAATGGTGGTAATTGATGTTTAGTAGGGAATATAATAAAATAGTGGAAAATACCTTGGTGTGGTGTACAATCATCATATCATCCCTCAATAAACCCACTTACCTATTATAAAAAAAATCTAAATAATTGGATATAAATAATTTTAGAACACTAATAAAACGTCCCCAAATTCAATTCCTCGATTTAGTCACTCACAATCATGAGTGTGAGAGATCCCAGTGAAGAAAGTGGTAGGGAGAGAGAGGGAATGGTTTATTTAAAATTCCAAGTATAAATACAACATGAAAGGAAATACAACATAAAACAAAAAATAAAATACTAAAAATATGTTGGTATGAAAAGAAATATTGTGAATGAAATCCCTATGATCCAACCTCTAGGTGGATGAATAGAACCTATCATGTTAATATATCTATTTATTTGTAGGTATAATCCCCCCCCCCACTCAATTTTGATTATATTTATAAAATCTCCCTTCTATGTGAGCCTATATATTTTTGGTGAAAAAATTAAGAAATATTATTGAAAATCTAATAATAATGGTATTTTTAATTTTTTTACCATGCATATCACGACATGTGAAACTATTATATAGAAACTCTCCACAAGCTGTGTGTATTGTATTCTCTATAATCATGTAGTGTTTTTGTTATTCACAAAAGAATCAACAAGCCTCCTCAAAGCTTCCCTTGAGATGTAATATAATCCATGAAATGAATTAGAGGGACATGGTGAAAAAAACTCTTTACATACACTATCAGTATCATTGAGCTTCACGGTATACTATGGTCTTCACATATGAGTTGTCTTCATCTTACAACTTGCATAAAGTTTCGATTTTAAACTCCCTACTCAACTTCTATTATGGTTTCATGATTTCAAAAATTCATAGCAGGATGACAAGAACTTTATTGAGATTCATCTTAGTTTCACTAGAATTGTGGTTTTCCCATTGTGATTTGTAGAAGTGAAGGCATGCTCCTATATAGACAATGTCAAAAGATAGTGAGTAACTCTTCATAGAAGTAATGTAACTCAAAACTACTACACATATTCTCTTTAACAACGTGAAAAAGGATATTAATTGTGCTAAAAAAATTTGTTAATCATAGCACTAATAAAGGGGGTCCCCTTTATCACTTCTAAAAAAGTGCTGATAAATGGGGTCCTTTATCCACGCTAAAAAAATGTTGATAAAGGATAAGCTTGGTGCAATTTACTATTAATATAATAGCACACCCAAAAAACCCTATAATTTCAAACAATTCTATATACATATAATTGAAATCATGAATACAAAAATGTCTTCCCATGGTATATACAGAAAAACACTATTATATACATTTCAAACAATGTTTTATATAATTACATTTACAATTATCCAACAAATATTTAAAAACATTAATATTTCTTATCTTGACATATGTGATACCCTCAAAAAAATGTCTACCCATGGTGTCAGTTTCTGAACAAATCATCTCATCCCAAACAAAATATTCCACCAGTATAAGAAACAAATATTATATTAGTTATACTATAAAGAAATAAATTAAACATTTGTATGAAATAATACATTAATAAAATGTCAATATTTAATAAAAAATAAATTTTTGGAGTGATACCTATCACATATTACATAATATTGAGGTGGGATTGATTTCTACATGTCACAGAAGAGTTATGGATCATAGTCATAAAATATCAAAAAAAATCAAATGTATTGTCTCAGTTTTGAGTATGTCACTTGTTATTTTACTAAAATTTATGTCAATTTTAAATAATGAAACATTTGAAGTTATACCAGTAAAACCATGAATTGGATTGAGGTGAGTTTTTTTCCTACCTATCACAAATTACTAATGGATAATTGTCCTAAAGTATCAAAACAATCTGAATGCATTTTCTCAATTTTCATAATACCTGTTGTGTTTTTTTACTAAAATTTCATTTCAAACTAGAAACACAAATTTTGAGTCATACCACTTACATAATGATTCAGTTTTTTGTGATACTACTTTATATATGTCACAAATTACTTATTAATCACTTTCCTAAATTATCAATATAATAGGATCATGTTTTCTTGGTTTTTATTGAGTGACACGTTTTGAACTAAAATGTCAATTTTAAACTGATAACGGACACTTTGAGTCATACCAGTCACATCATGCATAGGATTGAGGTTTGGTTTATTTCTACATACCAAAAATGACTCAAGTAATGTTTTCCTAAAGTATCAAAAAATGTGAAAGTGTTTTCCTGGTTTTCAGTAGGTCACTTGTTATTTTTACATCAATTAATGCCAATTTTAAATTAAAAGACACACTCTGAGTCATACCGGTCATACAGTGTGTCGTATTGGCATGAGGTTGACTCCTACAAGTAAAAAATTAATCTTAGATAGTTTTCCTAAAATAAAAAAAATAATCTGAATGTGTTTTCTAGGTTTTTATTATGTCACTTGTTCTTTTTACTAAAATTAATGTCAATTTTAAATAAAAAGAGACACTTTGAGTTATATCGGCCACACCGTGTATCATATTGAGGTGAGGTTGATTCCTACACATCAAAAATGAAATATAGATAATTTTACTAAAGTATCAAAACAATCCATATGTCTTTTCTCAGTTTTAAGTATGCCAATTTTGTTTTTTTATTAAAATGTCATTTTAAACTGAAAACACATATTTCGAGTCATATCAGTTTCTTTGTGTGTGGGTTTACCATGAGGATACTTCATACACATCAAAAATGACTTATGAATCACTATCCTAAATTATCACGATAATTGGAGTGTGTTTTCATGGTTTTTAGTGAGGGATATGTTTTGAACTAAAATGTCAATTTTAAATTGATAACAGAAACTTTGAGTCATACCGGTCACACTGTGCATCAGATTGATGTGTGGTTGATTCCTACACATAAAAAATTACTCATGGATAATTTTCCTAAAGTATCAAAACAATACAAATATTTTTTATCGTTTTTTAGTATGTCACTTGTTCTTTCTACTTAAATTAATATCAATTTTAAATATAAAGACATATTTGGAGTCATATCGGTCACACCGTGCATCGCATTGAGGTTCATTTGAATTATACGCATCGAAAATGACACATGGATTGTTTTCCTAAAATATAAAAACAATATAAATTTGTTTTCTTAGTTTTCATTATGTCACTTGTTCATTTTACTAAAATTAATGTCAATTTTAAATAAAAAGATACACTTTGAGTTATATCAGCCACATTGTGTATAATATTAAGGTGAGGTTGATTTATACAAGTAAAAAATGAATTATAAATAATTTTCCTAATTTATCAAAACAATATGAATGTATTTTCTCAGTTTTTAGTATTCTAATTGTGTTGTTTTATTAAAATGTCATTTCAAACTAGAAACACGCATTTTGATTCATACTAGTTGCATCGTGCATCAGTTTGATGTGAGACTGCTTCATACACATCAGAAATGATTTATAAATAACTTTCCTAAATTATCAAGACAACCAAAGAGAATTTTCTTAGTTTTTAGTAAGGGACACATTTTGGAATAAATGTCAATTTTAAACTGATAATAGACACTTTCAGTCCTAACAGTCACACCATGCATCAGATTGAGGTGTGGTTGATTACTACACATCACAAATAACTAATAGATAATTTTCCTAAAGTATCAAAGCAATATGAATGTTTTTTTTTCGTTTTAAGTATGTCACTTGTCCTTTTTACTTAAATTAATGTCAATTTTAAATAAAAAACACACTTTGAGTTATACCGGTCACACCATGCATCGTATTTAGGTTTGGTTGACTCATAAAAATAAAAAATGACTAATAGATAGTTTTACTAAAATATAAAAACAATCCTAATCGGTTTTATCAATTTTCAGGGCATCATTTTTCTTTTTACTAAATTTAATGTCAATTTTAAATAAAAGAGAAACTTTGAGTTATACTAGACACACCATGCATCATATTGAGGTACCTATAATTTCTATACATCACAAATGACTTCTATATTATTTTAATAAAGTATCAAAATAATCCAAATGTTTTTTATCAGTTTTTAGTATGCTAGTTGTTTTTTTAATAAAATGCCATTTCAAACTGGAAACATGCATTTTGAGTCATACCAGTCACACATTACGTCAGTTTGATGTCATACTGCTTCATAGACATCAAAAATGACATATGAATCGTTATCCTAAATTATCAATAAAATCATAGTGCATTTTCTTGGTTTTCAGTGAGAGAGGAATTTTGAACCAAAATTTCAATTTTAAACTGATAACAGACACTTTGAGTCATATCGGCCGAACCATTTTTTTTATTGAGGTTTATTTGATTATTACACATCAAAAATGACTCATGGGTCATTTCCCTAAAGTATCAAAATAATATGAATGTATTTTATTGTTTTTTGGTATGTCACTTAATCGTTTTTACTTAAATTAATGTCAATTTTAAATAAAAAGACACACTTAGAGTAAACTGGTCACACAATGTGTCATATTTAGGTTTTGTTGACTCCTACACATCACAAATGACTCGTGGATCATCTTCCTAAAATATAAAAAAAATATAAATGCATTTTATTATTTGAAACTATATGTTTGGCTTGGGGACTCATTATCTTCTGGGAGCCTGTCATTTAAGAGAGTAAGTAGTTTCGTAAAACTATCATCACTCCATATGTTTCCTACTTTCAAATTATACAGCTTTAGTATGACTGAAAATTCATTATATTTAGTGTAAACATCATATAATGGAATCTTTGCACAACTCTTTAAATTCTCAAATAATTTTAGGAAATCACAAAGTTCATATTCAACTATACTTTTCATTTCCTCAATACTATCTTCATCATCATTCACATCTATAATAACATCCTCGATACGGATTTCTTCATTATCCACACTTTTAATCATATGAAATGATCTATAAAACACAGTGTTATCCAAGGAACTAGCTATATTCTCTTTTTCCTTGTGTTTATTACAACATTTATAACTTCGATCTATTCTGTCACAGGTCAAATTCTCTTCCAACTCATCCAGACTAATTAGTCTTGAATAACAACAGCGTAAACACAGGCAAAGTATTTTAGAAGGATCATATGCATGATCTTTTGTAAAATTGATGAACTCTTTTACTCCATCTTTATACTCTTTTTTTATATGATCGTCATCCATCCATTCTTCATTCATATCCATCCTATTTGATACGGTAATATTAATATTTAAAAAATACACAAAAGGGTCCTTTAAAATAAAAGAACTCAACAATTGAATGATATTTATTATTGTATTTTGTTTCCAGAGACTCATCCCCTTATAAGCTAACACCAAACCAGAAATAAGATGTAATTGTAGAGGACTACCTTAATTTAAACCATGCATATGATGTTGTATTCAAAGTAGGTTTAAGAATTGAAATGGTGTAAAACATTAATTTAACTTTTGTGGGAGTGAGGTAATGATGAATATCCTCTGGGTTGGATAGATTTAGTGGAATTCCCTTTCCATGGTGTTATTATCAATCTACATGTCTTCCCTATATAATGTAATAGTTTTTCTCATTCTATAAAAATATAAACTTAAAATATTGTTGAAAAACTACATTTCAGATGTCTTTTGAAAATTATTTATAAAACCACACTTGAAATCCCATTAAAAATCTAACCATTTTCACAAATTATTATTTAAAATAACAATCCCTTTTTAAAATAAACCAATCAGTTCCAAATACTCTTTCACAAATACATGCACACTTTGAAAACAGTCCAAATTATTAAAAATGAAATCCATATTTTTCAAGTTAAATAATTTCCACAAATTCCAAAAATGTTCTCTAATTTTCCATAATTAAATCAACCACATCTCAAACATTTCAAATTAAATAAATTACTTCCTATAAGGAAATCTTCACACATAGTTTCAAAAATTAATGAATTTCTCAAAATCCCCGATTAATTTCAATACCAAAAATTCCATGAAAAAATTAAAAGCGAGGAGAAACCATGTTTAAAACATTTCACAACCATTAAAATGATTTTTATTCCATCAAAAATTTGGTTTTAAAATCTACTCACTCAATAAAATCTTATTTTCCTTTCAAAAATATTGTTTCCAAACACAAAACATGATTTTAAATACTAAAATAGAATATTATAGAAAAATTACATGAATTGGTATATAATTCACTATTAGAGTTTAAATTATTAAGGAAAATTATATAAAAGTGAAATTTAAGGTTAGTCTAAAGATAAGAAATCAAGGAATAAATATTTATCCCATAGGAACATGAAGTTGGCCACATATAGTTCCAATAAATGGAACACATACATATATTGGGATCATACACAAGGGTAATATAATTGTTTAAGTTCACAGGATGACTAATTATTTTAAAGACCTTATCAAGAATGATCTGAATACATAGATAATCGCACTTTATTGGGATTTATATAGGGTATTTAAATCCACCATGATATGGATAGGACTATTTTTCTTCTCAGAAATCTCCAATTAATTCTAAAACTGCTCCAACTTTTTAAAAAACCAAATCATGACAAAAAATATAAAAACCTCTGGGAAACATTTTCATTTACATGAATCCTATTTTAATGAATGGATATATTTTCATAAATCATTTAGCATCCAATTAAATCATTAATCATCAATTATTCTTTAACAATGTTCAATAATATCAAACATCATCAATGATTGTCAACAAATACCATATACAACTCAATAGAAAAATAAATTTCGCCAATTTGATTTTTCTCACAATGCTTACATCCATAAATTTAAACAACCATAAGAGATAGATATAATCTATCCCCCTTTCATTCATAATCTATGATTCTCCAAATATCTATATTTTTTTTACCTTCCTACAAATTTGGGTGTAAAATTTTAAAGGTTCCAATCATATGACCTCATAGAATCTTCTTATAGTTAAAAATTCAACACAACCATAAATAATAGTGAGGATTATTTAATTAACCACTAATCATATATGAGACAATTCTAAGTCTAGGAAAAAAAGGAATTAATCAATATTGCAATGTCATCCTAAAATATAGATCAAATACCTCTATTTTTTTAGAAACCATGGATTATATCTCTCCCAATCTTAGTGAATCCAAGAATAATATAAATCCATATGCACAAATAATATCTATATGCACAAATAATTTAGACTGTTTGGAACTTACGATCCAGTGATAGGGATGGTGGGGGCAGCGGAGGTAGTGGTAACGGCGACGATGATGGGGACAGTGGAGGTGGAGGTGGGGGCAGTAGAGGTGGGGATAGTGGAGAAGGGGGGAAATGAGGAGGAGGTGGGGGAGAAGGTGGCAGAGGCGGAGGTGGAGGTGGGCGGAGGTGGAGGTAGGGGCGACGGAGGTAGGGGTCGTGGATATAGGGGTAGTAGAGGCAGGGGTGGAGGCGGAGGTGGGGGGAGGCGAAGGCGAAGCAGGAGGAGGCAAAGGTGGAGGTAGCAGTGGCAGTGGTAGAGCTCGACTTCCACAAAAGCTTGAGCCTCGAGCAGAAAGTGGATCTTCAAAGGTTTCATTTATAAAAATGAAAAAATCTTTTATCAGCACTTTTTGGAAAGTGCATATAAAAGATGTTTTTATCAGCGCTAAAATATAAAGCGCTGATAAAATGGACCTTTATCTGCAGTTTTTTTAGCTCTGATAAAACATTCCTTTATCGGTGCTAAAAATATAGCGCTGATAAAACATGTCATTATCAGCACCAAATAAACATTGATAAAGTCCTAATATTAATAAATTATTTATAATTATAAAATTATAATAAACATATTTATTATATTATAATTATAATTATAAATAAATATTTATTTATTTATATTAATAAATATAAATAAATATATATTTATTTAAATATTAATGAAATTAAAATAAATATATCAAATATATTTATTTAAATAATTATAAAATTATAAAATATATATATAATTAATATATATATTTTAATGTCATAAGTATTTAAATATATATATTTATTTATATATATTTATGAAAATAAATAAATATATATTTATTTATAATTATAATTTTAATTATAAAAGATATATTTATTATAATTTTATAATTATTTACATATATATTATTTATAATTATAAGTAAAAATATTTGTATATATGCATAAATATTTTTATATATTTATAAATATATTTCTATAATTATATATATTTATTAAATTATAATTATTGTCAATATATTTATTATAATTTTATTATTATTTAAATATATATATTTATAATTATAATTATAAATAAATATGTTTATAAATATTTTTAAATAATTAAAAATATTTATATATATATATATATATTAATATATAAATATATATATTTATAAAATTATAATATATGTTTTTATTGTAATTTTATAATTACTTAAACATATATATATATATCTAATAATTATAAATAAATAAATTTAAAAATTATTTCTATATAATTAAATGTTTATAATTATAAATTTAATAAATAAATATATTATTTTAATATATTTATTTTAATTTTAAATGTATTTATGATAACATCATAAGTTCACGGGTATAACATGAATGAATCATACGGGTGTAAATTTATAAATGAACATTCATAATGATGAATGCATAACATGTGATTGTACGTGTCATCATAATATAGGTAATCTTAACATTTAGAGCATAAGTCACAATCACATCCACAAATTAGTTATACGATCAAATAGAATCAATTATACTCATGCATCAATATATAGATATAAATAACGACAATTAATATCATCATTATCTAATGATATATATATATATATATATTCATTAAATACATATATTTATTTATTTATTTATTTATAATTATATATAAATATTTTTAAAAAGTATTTATATATAATTATAAACATAATAAATATATTTATCATTTAAAAAATTATTATAATTTTATAATTATTTAAATATACATCTATTTATTTATAAACTTATAAATACTTTTTTTAAACATTATATATATATATATATATTTGAATTATCTATATATATATAAGGTGTTTTAGGGTACAATTACATTAAACACGCACCACACACATAGACCGGAAAGACGGGGCATAGCCCCCCTCCCCCAAGGGGATGCTCCACACATCAAGCCTTATTTATTAAAGTATCATACCTATATGCCCAATGAGAATTAAACCCATTACGTTCCAACCTGTAGGTTATAATTTTTTTCAAACCAATGTTCCCACCTACTGTGAAAAGACTTCATGCCATCACGCCTTCATTCCATCCAGAAAATGCACCCATGCGTCTCCTGCCGCTTCACTATAGTGGCGCTACAACACTCCATCCATCCACTAAAGAAGTCACAGCGGCCCAACATCAGCTCCACTGATGATGTCGCATAGTCTCCCATCCTGCACAGCAATGCAAAGCACGTCATCGGCCATGGTACAGTGTCCCTTTCATCACCTTCCATCCACCGATTAAGTCACAGCAGCCTAGAATCCCCACCGACAATGTCCCATCGACCATCCCACATAGTATCCCGAATCACATCATCGACCATCGCACAACGAACCTTGCATCACGCATCGCTCCACCGAAAAAGTCATCATTAGTCCTACCAGATCCACAGAACAGCCAGTGTAGTTACGCTAATCCCACAGAACACCCAACCCCCAAATTTATTTAGAGGAAAATGCAGTGGGTGGGAGCTGAACACTAGACTCCACACCCCTCAAATGTCACAGATAGGTTCAGGTCACCAACTAACGTGAACCCCATTGGTGATTATTAAAATATATATATAATAATTTATCATATTTATATTAATTATAAAAATTATTTTTTAAATTAATGTATATAAATAAATATTATTTTTTAATATAAATATAATAATTTTATATAAATTAAAAATATTTTTTCATATAATTTTTATAAGTTCTAAAATTAATGCTGATAAATCTATCATTTATCAGCACTTCTTTTAGCACTAATAAAAGTAACATTTATCAGTTCTTTTAGCTAGAACTGATAAAGGTGTGGCTTTTATCAGCGCTTTATGCTTAGCGCTAATAAAATTTGGCGCATCCCTTGCCTGGATATATGGTAGTGAAAGCTCCCTAATGCTTCTCATGGTGGATTTAAATTTTATAGTGGTGCGTCAAGCTCATTCATGGTAGTCTCAAGCTTTATTTTGGTGTTTATGGGCCCCATCTTGGATTCATGGTGACTTTTTGGTTTATGCGGGCATGATATGATATCATTCAGTGCAGCGTGAGGTTACAGGAACCCTAGTTGAGGAAGACAGCGATGATAATAGAACCGAACCACCTGACCGATATTTGAATTTTAAAATTGAATAGTTTCCTACATAATACTCATCCCAAATTGTTTTTATGATTATTATTCCTCTGATATATCATACATGTCACTTCATCACCAGTTATTTCCTTGTTGGGGTACCGCCTAGTCTCACCTCCCACCCACCCACCGATATCGCCCCACACTATCTTTATACTCTATATGCCGGTGCCTATAAACTCTAGGTATTTATCTCCTCCTCTCTTATACTTGAACATACACCATAGTTGAGTTTATTGGCTTCCTCATGGTGATCTTCATGAGCTACTATGGTGCTAGCTGAGTTGTCCTATTTTTTAATCAAACACTTTGAAAAAATATCTTACTATTTTTCAAATTCAGAAATTCACTATTCTAACATAAGACTTTAAAAGTCTTATGGATTAAAATTTAAAATCTTACTTAGTAATAGATCAAATCTTCAGAACTTTGTGAAATTCTTATGAAAATTTTTAAAAGGATTACATGATTGTTCCTTTTTCGGATTTTTTTATCTATGAAGTTTTATATGTATACTAAAGTTATTATGATATTTTCACCAAGGTATTATATACTAAAATATTTATCTATTTTTTAGTGTTTCAAGACAAATATTTCCAATTCTCTTATTTTTTTCTTTTCACTCTATTATAATCCATTACTTAGACTATTTTAATTACAACTACTTTAAAGTGTCTCCTTTACCTAAAAAACAACAAGGATATTGATTAAAAGTGTGGATTTATCACATGATTTTAGAAATAAATATAAAAATAATTAATAATAAATAATTGATTCATTTTCACAATAATTTCCAAAATAATTATATAATCTAAATATGGTACAATTACCCATAAAATGATAAAATGGTGGGATTAAAATCATTAAAAAAAAGTAAAATATATGAAAATGTTATCTTAGTCAATTCTACACCACTTATACATTACCCTCATGGAAAATCATATTATACTAAGGTCAATTAAGATTTATCAATATATTAATAGAATCACTTTTCATGTTAAACTACTAAAGAAATATCATGACACCTACATAGATCAAAATTCCCTCTTTCCTCAATGAACATGAATGTTCATTCAACCTCTGGTTAATTCTCTTGTTCATTTATACTTACCTCCTAGAATATGTATCTCTCTTCACTCAAGGATTTAAAAATGGAGTTTCTCTCATGCTTAATTTCATGTATGATTTTGATAGGCTTGATGAATTCCTAAAATTCCCACTTCACAAATCCATAAAATTGTGTCAATCATGAGGCATTTATATGTATTATTTAGGAGTTGGGGGTTGGTTGGTTTTAAATTTCAAAATATAAATGGCAGAATGAGGATGGTTTTAGCACTAAAATGAATTAGAATGCTTGGAAACATTTTATACTCAAAATTTTATCCCCACTCAGTAACCTTTGAAAAAGCTGACCGAAAATACCTTGTGATTATTTTGGGAAATCCTCACTTAGATAATTTCAACAACAATATTATTTTTTCCTCTTCCCTCATTTACATCGGTGTTTTTTTAGTATTTCAAATTTGGAATTCTATGAAGAATTATATATTGGAGGAAAGATATTAATCATTTGGTCTTCAAATAGTAGTGATCTCCCAACCTGGATTTAAATTATACTTCTTGACATGTTTTCAACTTTTTTCATTGAATTTATTTCTACACTATAGTATCAATCAATGTATTAGCTCAAAATAGATTCAACATATTTGTATACACACAACCAACATACTCACCCATACTTGAGTTTAACCATGATCAAAAAATTACTTATGAATAATTTTTTAAAAGGATAAATGGATTATAATGAGGCTATCTAAAAACATATTTCATGGATATAATGGGATAAATAAAAAGGACTGATGTAAAGGGTATGTCGAAAATAAAAGTTTGATTTAAAAAATAAATTTCAAAATGGTGCCTCAATTATATATACCACGTATCATGAACTCTAACAGATTTTAATAGAATAAAAAAATTATAGATCTCAAAACATGCTTTAATAATCTCAATAAAAAAGAAATGTAAATAATGTGTAAAATGGGTGTAAAAACCTCTTTGTATGGAAAAGTTAAACATTGGATCGCACTGGTGAACATGAGTTTCACATTTGGTCAAATTTTATTAAATAATATGATTTTAAATCTAGAATTAAAACCCATTTTTGTATCATTTAAAACAAAATAAATTCAAATCATACATTTTTTTCAAAAATACCAATATGATATGAATTTTCCTTAAGTATTTGATAAATCTCTTTATTCTTAAAAACATTCCAAAAAATAGAAAAAAAAATTTCAAACCTAAATAGATAGTTACTTCTCCCCCACACTTAGACTATTCCTACCATTTATTCATTCAAAATTAATCAAAACAACTTTTCATTTTGAATTTAATCAGGCAGTAAATAAAATATGGGAGAAATAAGTTATATAACCTAACTTATTGGTAGTGGTGTCATTGAATAAAAATCATAAATTCTAATCACTAAATCCATACAATAAATCAGAAATAAATAAAACCTGAGAAATTTTATTTGAAGAAAAACAAAAATGAATGGGAAAAGTAAATAAAAAGGGATAAATATTGTTTTAACCCCCAAGTGGTTATTAAGGTTTTACTTACCTTATACAAGCAGTTCCAACTGTTATCTAAAATTTGATGGTGGGTGGGGTTTCTTTGAGATAAATCACCACATAAATTTCATTATTGTGTGTATTAATTAATAATACTTATTGAGGTCCCCATGGATAGAGTATTGTAAGTCTATCCCCGTTGCAATTAAGTATAGCTTTCATAATGGATATTGGAAAAATAATGGGTCCTTATCCTGTATTTATACTTGTATGGATTCTTATTCTTCATCTAGGTAATGATAATAATGTGTTTTAACAAAAATTTCAAAATGGTGGTTAGAAAACAACTTTAATTTTTAAAAAAAATGAAACAATCTAAATTCAATTCTGATTCTCCCTGATTAATGTCATCTTTTTTATCTATAAACAAGGTTGTATTACACCCATATTTTGGGATCTATAGTGGACACTCCAACCATTACTTGAGGATTATTGAATCCTCTTCACCTTCTTCTAGTATATATTCCATATTTTTTTAATCTATATTGTTAAAGTAAGTAATGTTATTTTTCAAATGAATTTGAGAGAAGGTAAATACTAGTGAATCTAAATTTGTGTCATCCTCCTATAATATTTCAGATTTATTCTCTTATCCTACATGGAGGTTCCCAAAAATTTCCTTAATATGGTTATGCTTTGTATGGTTTTCAATTATGGACTTAACCTATAAAAATTTCTTCAAAAAATGGGTCAATACAAGAGAGTCTATTATTATGTTGTAGTTGCTTATTGATGTTAATCTGGGAAGTACATCTAGAAATTAGTCAATTGTCAAGCTTATGATTCCAATATAGTGTTCTTGAGTACCTATTTAAATTCATGTATGACCTCCTTGAATTCTTCCTCTAAGTAATTTGTTATTTGATCTCCCCTCGTCTTTTTAGAAAATAAATAAAAAATATCTTCCACGGGAGAGGGTGAGTTAATAAATAGTTTTGAAAAAAAATAGATTTCTATTAGAAAAGAAAACAATTTATAGACTATAAAATAATAATGAGTGAAATACTAGTTTGGATCTCTGTCAATGGTGTAAAATGTCAACACCTATATCATGGGGTCATACAAAATACTATTTTCTCCTAGTGTAGAATAGTTTTTGGACATGGTCATCTCTATTGAGGAGATTTAGTCATCAATCACTCACTACTCCTAAACACTTTATTAGATTTATGGATTTTTTATAATTATTAAAATAAAATAAAAAACTAGGGGTTTTATAAAATAGAATGTATGTATGAGAACATAGCAGAGTAGTCAAGACTAAATAGATGTTAGAGATAAAATAATTGGCCCTGGGATTGGATACATGGATCCCATCATTGTCTATTATTATTATATAAATTCTATTTGATATCTTATTTCATCATACATAAACTACTACCCCTTAATTTGAGTGTATAATTTAGAATGCCTATGAGATATCTTCATAACACCTAACCTCACCTCCTCTAATAGTAAATAATTATGAACACACCTCAATTGAGAGTGTGATATCTTCCAAGACACGTCTCTATTGTATGCCATTTCATCTCTTGAATAGACTAAACTGCATCACATGAATATATTTCTCGGTAAATGGAAGGGAATTTATTTTTAGTATTGAATATAAAAAATATTATATAATACCATATAGTGGTGGAAAATTTCCACATCACCCCTAAATACACTCATTTTCCTATTAAAAACAAAAAATAAACATAAATAATTAAGGAGCAAGAATTTGGGAACATTGATAAAACTTCCCCCAAGGCTAATCCCCAAGTCATTATATCACCATCATGAGTGTCAATGATCATAGTGAATATAGTGATAGAGGGAGAGACGTAGGAAGAGAGAGAGAGGGAGAGATCATGTGATTAGAAATATTGTGGGTCTTAGTAAATAATGAAAGTAAATATGAAATAAAACATAACAGAAAATAATCAAACTAATTTTTAAGTAATATAACTATAGTGAACATACTTCAAAAGATCCAACCTCAAGATGGATGAACAGAACCTCCCATTTAAGCCTCTCCCTTTATTTATAGGAATAATTTTCCCCCAAATTTTTATTTTCCTTAAAAATCATCTTTCCATGTGTGCTTTCATATCCAGGGTCAAACAGGAAATAAATCATGCCAAAACTCTTGAAAATATCATATTTTTAATTTCATAGACCACACATATCATGGACCATAAAAATTTTATGTACCATGTCTCTATAGGCCAAATGCATTGCATTCTCCATCATCATGTAGAATTTTTTTCTTCATGGAAGCATTAAAAATCCTCTACTAAGATTCCCTTGAGATTCAATGGAATCCTTGGTATGAACCAGATGGAAATGGTGAAAAAAACCTCTATGCAGATTCAATTGGTGCCATCAATATTCACAATGTATTCTGGCCTTTGCAAAAGGGTCAACTTCATTTTCATAGTGGTGTAAGGAGTTGAGTTCGAACTCCTTACTTGACTTTTATGGAAATTTCATGATCTCATAGCTACATAGGATTAATAATTCCCTTATTAAATATTCATATTAGCTTCATTATCATCAGGGTGTTCCTATAGTTCTTTATATTGGTGAATTCAAGCACCCATGTAGATAGTGGTAGTGGCGGGTGAGTAACTATTCACACAAGCAGTGCATCTCAAGATCCCCAGTGATTCCCTTAGAGGCTCTAGATTTAATAGTGGTACATTAAGATCCTTTATAGTATTCTGATTCTTAATATTGGAATTTAAAATCTCCATCTTGGTTGCATCAAGAATTCTTGGTTGATGTGGGTGTGGCATGAGATCGTTCAGTGTGACACGAGGTCACAAAAACCCTAGTCATGAAAGAATGTGATGCAAACAGATTTGTATCCCCCAGCCTATGTTCATGTTTTAAAATTGAACAATTCTCTGCATAATAATTATACCATAATAGTTTTATAGTTAGTATTTCATCTTAATATCATACAGGATAATCCATATCATGTTATTTCTCCACCATGGTACCTCCCCGTACCCCCCCCCCCCCACTCCAGTATCACCCCATAATAGCTCTCTACTCTATAAACCAATGTTTCTCCATGATATTACTTTATCTTCTCCTCTAATTCACTTGTCCATGAATCGTGTTTGAGTTTTTTGGTAGCCTCATGGGGGACAGCTTTAACTCTTGTGGTACTAGCATATCTTGAATTTTTTTTTAAAAAAAACTCTTTGAAATATTATCTTATACATTTACAAATTCATATAGTGTAACATCCTTGGTAAATAAAGAATAAGACATATTTCATATTAATTAATATTTTTGAATTAAATATTATTTTTACTTTAAAGGGGTTTCTATGTTCGATAGCGTACCTGATACGCAACAACGGGTTTCTTTGAAATCTTACGTTGCACACTAATAATAAAATATTATTATTTTAAATGGAAGTAAACTTTTAGATGTTTTATTGGATGGAATGAACAAAACCAACTAAAATGTGATTATACATGTTTTTTAGATGTATTTACTTTTATCCAATAAAATTTAGAGGCTTAAAATGTGAATGAATCTAATTTTTAGCATAATTTACATTAAAAGGTCGATTTACCGCCTTTTAATGGAAAAATATATTTAAATATAGCTTTGGTCATTTTTATATGTTCTATTTGACCAAATAAAATTCTTATTTTTATCTGGGACATAAAATTTTACTTTGGGTAATTTTTTGGTATTTTTCGGATAAAGTTCATTTTTTAATGAATAGTGGAAAATATTGTATTTTAATTCAAAAGTGTCTTTTAATCTAATTTATTTATATGGTTATATTATCTTTTAAATTGGTTTTAAAGTTTAATTAGAATATATTTTTACCAATTAATACAATGTTGGTCATTGGAATTAATTTCACTTTGAAATTGGACATAAACAAGTGTCAATCTTATGATAGTTATTGTTTCTTAAAAACACGCTATTTGTTTTAACAACGGGAATGAATTTTAAAATTAATTAATGACACTTTTATGTTTTGAATTTGGTAAAATGGGAATCATTTTTGAATTTGGAATATCAAATATATCTTAGGTTGAAGTTTTGGTATTTTTCTGAAAAACTTCAATTTTGATGAATAGTGAAACCACTTAGTGGTAGTTAAAAAAACTGAATTTTTCATTTAAATGAAATTTTACCACTTCTGTGAATTTAATTTCAAAATTAAGACTTACATGGTTGTTATAAAGAAGTAAAATGTGGTTTATTAAGATGAAAATAATTTTTGGTGAATAGTACCTTTTGACTTTTATTTACAGCGGTTAAAGGTAAATAGGGTAATTCAAGGTAAAAAGAATATTATAATAATTCGTAATTTACCTTAACACTTGTCCAGACCTTATTGGTTGAGTCATTAACGACCGTGGGCATCTTTGGGTCGATTTTCGGACCCCATTGAGCCACTTGGTAGTGATAATGACAATTTAGATTAATTAACTTAAATTAAAGGCAAAAATGACAAAAGAAAATATCATTTAGTAAATTAATTTTTAGAAGGGGTTATATAAATTATCCTTTATACTATAAATATTCATTGGAAATATAAAAATATTTCCTATATCATGGTATTTTTTTATAATTTTTAGACATCAAATAATTTAAATTATTTATGACGCAATAATGATGCAGTGTTTACCTCATTAATAAATCATTTAAATAAATAAGATTATAATGATTAAAATATTATTCAAAACAAGTCCAATTCCAATTGGATGATTTTATTTCGACCATGAGTCATCTGATCTTCGACCTTAATGATTTTTGGACCTTTTGAAACTGAATATCATTATATAATAAAATAATATTTTCACTCTTTCCTAAAGAGCCCCTCCTCTTCCTTATAAAAGGAGACCACATATAACCAATTCCTCACACCTCTCAAGCCATTTGTCTCGTCCAAAATCTGCCCAATTAATCTACCTACATACATCTACTCTCCCTATAAGCCTTACCTTAGGTAGAAGGCACTTCAAGAAGTCCTTTGGTTCAAACCAAATGGATTTACCCAAATTAAAGGTAACGGTTTCTCTTAAATTGTTTTCTTTTATTTCACTTCTCCAACCCCTAAACTCTTTTTATTCCTTTCTTTTGTAACAAAAATAGTATCCTCAATATACTATGATGTTTTTATGATAATTATTCTAACTACACATACACACACCTCCATCTAATGGATGAAGAACATAATGTTTCTGTGGATGGAAAACTAACGCCTTACGAAACGATGATTGTTCGATTATCTCCTACCACCTCTCATGGTGGACATTATGATGTAACTGTATTTATATACGATATATATTATGTTTATGTTTTCTTTATACTTATTTATTTTCCATTTATAGCATGCCTTTTTGGTTTCCATAGTGGGTAAATACGATAATCTCATTTGAGGAAGTGCGGACTACCGCCCCCTCAAAGTGATGTGACTCGTTAATGCCATATATGGGATGTATAAATGATATATTTAATGATATTTTATAAGATATTATACTATAATTATAATATATCTATGTATAATTATGTTTAAATTCCATTAAAATAAGAAATATAAATGAAAGTAACGTTCATGCGTGCGTACGGCTTATCGTCTCCATGAACGGTGCATTTCATTTCTTACCTTCATATGTTATGTACTATTATAAATACATGTATATAATAGATATATATGATATATATGATACCAAAATCATGAATAACATTCTAGATATAATGAACCTTTGACCACATGAACAACTAGTAAATATGAGGTGTTCATTTTTTACTCAAGTACCAAATATCGACAAAATGAACGTTATTAACTTAAATGATTATATAATGATTATAACATGGTAATAAGTGATATAAAAGGAATAATAAACTTTAAAAATGTTCTTAAGAAAGTATAAATTTACTTTAGTTTATTATTTAGGAGATTAAAGAACGATTGAGTCAAGTCGGACATGAGGTAAGGGATCTGACCTCTCTCTTTCTTCTCAAGTACTCTCTTCTATGTCATTTCTTTTATGCTCCATGTTATTATGTTGGAGGATTTTCATTTATATTCACCATACTGTAATTTTTATTTTCATATGATGAGATAACCCCTCTTACTCTCATCAATTCATTTTAAGAATTTTTAAGTGGCATCGTTAGGCTGCCGAATTTTTGTAAGGGATTTCTTATCTCACTTTTAATTCCATGAGATTTTTATTATTCACCACCTATTTATTGCATGTGGTGTATTTTTTATTGTCATTTGATATATACTATCATGATTATCTTTATATTCATGGTATTCTGTGATTATTTTGGTGGTTATTAACTTTTGGTCATATGGATCAATTGAATTACAATGTGGTAAGGGGTTTTCATCTCACTTGTTTTTATTCCCGTTAGATTCATGCTATATTTTCTACTATCTCCTTTTGTGTGGTGTATGTACTTCCCATGATTGAACACTTTGTGTAATGTACTTTTATTTATGAGTATTTACATCCTCATTGGATGATCCTTCTTTCATGTGGCATATGTTTTGTAAGTTACCAAATTGATAAGGGAACTTCTTAACCCAATTCCCATTCTTTGGGTTGATCTTCTCTTTCTTATTTATGTCATCCTATGAATATGTGTGAATGTCCTCTGACTGTTTTAAACTTAATATCCACTTATATTGGGTGTATTTATATTTTTCACACATAATTATCTGATTGATTTATCCTTAATTTAAGTATATCGTCTTTGTAAGGGACTTTGTCTCAATTTAAATTCCATTGAGACTTATTTATTATTATGCACTAAATCACTTTTATATGGTGTATATACTATCCTTTAACATGTTATATCATGAATCCCTTTATTCTAATGATATTATAAAGTTATGATTATATGTTACTCCTCGATTGTTTATATTCAAGAGTCTCACATTTTGTTAGAAACTCTTTAACTAAAATATAGTTTTAAATGTTTTAAAGATTTATTATTATAAATATTTATCTTTAATTTCCATGTTTTAAAAATGGTTTTGAGTATTTATTTATATAGACATTAATGTTTTAAAATTATAATTACATTAAAATCTTCAAAGTGGTATGGGACACTTTTATTCAAAAATCTTTTTTTAAATGGTTTTTGAAAATGGATTGATTATTTCAATATCTTGAAATTACTTATTGTGATTTCAAATGAAATTTTATTAGTGAAATTTTTATATTTGAAATATTTCATGTGTTATGATGGTACTTGGACATTTGACAGGTGGTTACGTGATAAACCATATGATGGGTGGTGCCGTGAATACCAGGATGGGTGGTTACGTTATAACCTCCAATGCATTGGGTATGGAAGTCGTCTGTATGGCTATTCCATTTCGTGATATGTGTGGAAGTCGACCGTATGGTTATTCCATTTAAGTATGTTTATGTCCCAAGTTACCTTTATATGTTATGTGTTCTTTATATCGATTTTATGGTAATCTTTTGGTTACAAAATGGTAAGAAAATATCTTTTATTCAGTGAAGAGAATTTACTACTTCATAAAGGTGAAAAGTATTACTTATGTCAAAGTATTCATGGTTTACTTGTTGTTTTGAAAAAACTAATAGTTTTCCTTCTTTGTGTATCACTTACTGAGCTTTTTATGCTCATCCCAAGTTTTTGGAATGTTTTTCACAGGACATAATCTAGAATAAGGAAAGGATGGGATCAAGGAATAGTCATGTTGTCTTAAACATGGAACTAGACATGACTCTCTTTTTTCAAGAGTTCATGTTTTGTAAAAAAAAATGGAAACTGTATAGAAGTGTATACTTTGTAAATCTTTTGAGATGTAATAGTTATGTCCTAATTCTCTAAAACTCTAAACCTGAAAATATTCTCAATGTGAATTATTAATTTATTTCAATATTATGTAATGCTTATGGTCGGGTCCTTATAGTTGGTATCAGTGGTCGGTTTAGACAACTTTAGAGGTTAGGGTGTTATCAAAGCATAAGTGACATAACCATAATGGTTAGTATATTAGAAAGAGTCTTACTTATTTTGAATAAATTTAAGATAACCTGAATAAGTATTTACCCTCTTCATAAGATATTATATGATGATTTTACTGATATACTCACACTGACCTTTTTGGTTTTAGTAAATGGTTGGATCTAGCAGGCACCAAAGTAACAGTGGATGTGAAGAAAATTGTGACGGTTTTCTGAACGATAAACTGAATGAAATGAGATATGCAATGAGAAATCTTGTCGTTATTCTCAACAAATTATCTGGAGTCATGATTGAAAACATGAACCTTAGTGATTTTTATAAGGCATCATATATGCGAGAAACAAATCCATATGAAATTTCAGGTAATAATCATAAAGGTAAGTATGTTCAAAAACCTATGTGTCAAAGATGTGGAAAGAAAAACCTAGGAAAATGTTTCAAAGGGACAGAAAGATGCTATAGATGTGGAAATTAAGTTCATAAAGCAAGAACCTTCAATGAAAAAAGGAAGCATCTAGTTGACTCTAGGAAAGGTAAAGAAGTCCTTTCCGAGGGATTAATTGAATGTTTTAAAAGTGGTTTGCATGTTCATTATGCAAACACATGTCCTACGAAGAAGTTTTGGGAATGGGATCACTAGGATCATACAAATATCCGTTTACCAATACCTAATGCCATTCCGATTGAGGATGAATAAGCTGACAATGACCAATGAAAGGTATGGATTATTTCTTAACATATGTTTTCCTATTATTGAAATCTTAGGATATGATTCATGATTTTGTTTTTAGAAAATAATTATTTCAAAATAAGTTGGAAAGGAATGGTTAATGGATCATGAAGAATGTAAGAAGTCAACATATAAGGGATTCAAGAGTTATGGTAGAATTTAGGATGGTGAAATACTTAAAAGTATTAAGGCTCTTCTAATGATGGGATTACATTAGAAGAATTTTTATAGTATGTTTAACCCTGATGTTTGATATATGAAAATTTTATTCAAGGAATGACTATCTTCTATTTTGTGGATATAGTTATAAAGAACCATTTGGGTTTATATGATCCTTGAATTTGAGGCAATTACCGGTTAATACATTTTGGGATGCAAAACGAAATTTATTAGATAATCTTTGTGGTTAAAATATTTTATGGTTATTTTTGATGAATTTAAATCTTTTTGGTAATGTTATAAAATTATGTAGTTTTTGAAAAGGGACAACACGCAAACCGTGTGACAACATGTCGCGTCGGATGAAGCTGTGGGAATCGAACCCACAACCAAAGTGTGACTGGTATTTATCCCCTACCACTGGACTACGTGAAGTCCCTGGTTATTATGACTAATTATTTTTAGTTATATGATCTTATGAATCATGAATAAGTTGATTTTGGGTTATCTATGTAAATGATTAACCTATCATGGAGGATATGTTATTATGTTAATTACTTTTCAGTATGAGACTTTAAGAGTAACTGATGTTATTTGGAGACAAATGTTAAGATTTACCTTTGAAGACTATGTGATTAAATCCTTCAGATATTTGGGTTTCAATCTTAGTTTGGATTACTTTGAATAATTTTAAGGATAACTGTTTATTTAATGGTCTTTGTTTAACCTTGGGTTCTTTTTGTTGAATTTTGGAGATTAAGAGTAGTATTTCTTTTTATAAAGGATTATCCTTTTGGTGATTATCTGATCTTGTACTAATAATTTTGGTTTTAGTTGACATATAAATACAAGGGAAATAGATAGTTCTCCTTTTGTGGATTATTTGATTCTCTAGAAGTTGATTATAGCGATTTTAATGTGACCAAGTCAGTTTGAATACTCATCGTTGGGAGAAAAGATGTGTTTGTTGTAGAAATTTGGAAAAATATGAAAGTCTATATGAAAAGTAAGTATGTTTCCTTATGTTATTATTCTATGTAGTAAATAAAATCCTCAAAATTATGAAAAGTAACCTAAAAAAAAATTGTTGGTTTACCTTTCCTACTGGGTAATCAAAGACCATTTAACACATCATAAGTTTGTGATTTTCTTGTGGTTAACTTTCGCCTAATCATGTTTCCTATAACTCTCTATCAGAACTTGACCCTTTGTTTTCTCCTCCATATCAATATTTTCATGGAATATTAGTATGGGTTAACTCAGGTGACCTTTGTGGTTCTCTTTCTTTCTTTTAAAGTGATAGTTTTACTGACTCTTTTTCCGATGTGGGACTTTCAATAAAGTTTCTGAGCCCTTTTTTTAAATTGCGAGGATGCAGTTCCCAAAAGGGGGGAAGGAAGTAACATCCCAGGTAAATAAATAATAATAAATATTTCATATTAATTAATATTTGTGAATTAAATATTATTTTTACTTTAAAGGGGTCGCTATGTTCGATAGCATACCCGATACGCAACAACGGGTTTCTTGGAAATCTTACGTTACACACTAATAATAAAATATTATTATATTAAATGGAAGTTAACTCCTAGCTGTTTTATTGGTGGGAATGAACAAAACCAACTAAAATATGATTATACATTTTTTATATGTATTTACTTTTATCCAATAAAAGTTAGAGGCTTAAAATGTGAATGAATCTAATTTTTAGCATAATTTACATTAAAAGGTCGATTTACCGCCTTTTAATGGAGAATCCTATTTAAATATAGTTTTGGTCATTTTTATATGTTCTATTTGACCAAATAAAATTTTCTTTTGATTTGGGACATAAAACTTTACTTTGGGTAATTTTTTGGTATTTTTCGGATAAAGTTCATTTTTAATGAATAGTGGAAAATATTTTATTTTAATTCAAAAGTGTCTTTTAATATAATTTATTTATATGATTAGATTATCTTTTCAATTGGTTTTAAAGTGTAATTAGAATATATTTTTACCATTTAATCCAATGTTGGTCATTGGAATTAATTTCAATTTGAAATTGGAAATAAACAAGTGTCAATCTTCTGATAGTTATTGTTTCTTAAAAACACGCTATTTGTTTAAAAATGGGAATTAATTATAAAATTAATTAATGAGATTTTTATGTTTTGAATTTGGTAAAATGGGCATCATTTTTTAATTTTTAATATCAAATATATCTTAGGTTGAATTTTTGGTATTTTTCTGAAAAACTTCAATTTTTGATGAATAGTGAAACCACTTAGTGGTAGTTAAAAAAACTGAATTTTTCATTTAAATAAAATTTTACCACTTCTGGGAATTGAATTTCAAAATTCCTAATTACATGGTTGTTATCAAGAGGTAAAATATGGTTCATTAAGATGAAAATAATTTTTGGTGAATACTAACTTTTGACTTTTATTTACCTCGGTTAAAGGTAAATAGGGTAATTCAAGGTAAAAAGAATATTATAATAATTAACATTTTACCCTAACACTTTTCCAAACCTTATTGGTTGAGTCATTAACAACCATGGTAATCTTTGGGTAGATTTTGGGACCCCATTGAGCCACTTGGTAGTGATAATGACAATTTAGATTAATTAACTTAAAGTAAAGGCAAAAATGACAAAAGAAAATATCTATTAGTAAATTAATTTTTATAATGGGTTATATAAATTATCCTTTATACTATAAATATTAATTTGAAATCTAAAAATATTTCCTATGTCATGGTATTTTTTTTATAATTTTTAGACAAAAAATAATTTAAATTATTTATGACACAGTAATGATGCAGTGTTTACCTCATTAATAAATAATTTAAATAAATAAGATTGTAATGATTAAAATATTATCAAAAACCTGTCCAATTCCAATTGTATGATTTTATTTCTACCATTAGTCATCTTATCTTCGACCTTAATTATTTTTGTACCTTTTGAAACCGAATATCATTATATAATAAAATAATATTTTCACTCTTTCCTAAAGAGCCCCTCCTCTCCCTTATAAAAGGACACCACTTCTAACCAATTACTCACACCTCTAAATCCATTTGGCTCGTCCAAACTCTTCCCAATTAATATCCCTACATCCCTCTCCTTTCTATAGAAGCCTTACCTTAGGGAGAAGGCACTTCAAGAAGTCCTTTGGTTCAAACCAAAGGGAGTTACCCAAATTAAAGGTAACAATTTCTCTTAAATTGTTTTCTTTTATTTCACTTATCCAACCCCTAAAATATTTTTACTACTTTATTTTGTAACAACACCAGTATCCTAAATATACTAGTATTTTTTTATGAGAAGTATTATAACTACAGATACACACACCTCCATCTAATGGATGAAGAACATAATGTTTCCGTGGATGGCAAACTAACGCCTCACGAAACGATGATTGTTTGATTATCTAATACCACCTCTCATAGTGTCCATTATGATGGAACTTTATTTATATATGATATATATTATGTTTATGTTTTATTTATACTTCTTTATTTTCCATTTATATCACGCCTTTATGATTTCCATAGTGGGTAAATATGATAATCTCATTTGAGGAAGTGCGGACTACCGCCCCCTCAAAGTGATGTGACTCGTTAATGCCTTATATGGGATGTATAAAAGATAGAGTTAATGATATTATATAAGATATTATACTTTAATTATAATATACCTATGTATCATTATTTTTAAATTCCATTAAAATAAGAAATATAAATGAAATTAGCGTCCATGCGTACGTACGACTTACAGTCTCCATGAATGGTGCATTTCATTTCCTACCTTCATATGTTACGTACTATTATAAATACATGTATATAATGGATATATATGATATATATGATACCCAAATAATTAATATCATTCTGGATATAACGAACCTTTGACCACATGAACAACTTGTAAATATAAGGTGTTCATTTTTTACTCAAGTACCAAATATCAACAAAATGAACATTGTTAACTTAAATGATTACACAATGATTATAACATGGTAATAAGTGATATAAAAGGAATAATAAACTGGAAAAAGGTTCTTAAGAATGTATAAATTAAATTTAGTTTATTATTCAGAAGATTAAAGAAATATTGAGTCAAGTCGGACATGAGGTAAGGGATCCGACCTCTCTCTTTCTTTTCAAGTACTCTCTTTTATTTCATTTATTTTATGCTCCATATTCTTATTTTAGAGGATGTTATTTTATATTCACCATACTTTAATTTGTATTTTCATATGATTAGAGACCCCCTCTTACTCTCATAAATTCATTTTAAGAATTTTTAAGTGGCGTCGTTAGGCTGCCGAATTTTTGTAAGGTATTTCTTATCTCACTTTTAATTCCGTGAGATTTTTATTTTTATCCACATATTTGTTGAATGTGGTGTATTGTGTACTACCATTTGATATATACTATCATGATTATCTTTATATTCATGGTATTCTGTGATTATTTTGGTGGTTATTAACTTTTGTTCATATGGATCGATTGAATTACAATGTGGTAAGGGGTTTTCATCACACTTGTTTTTATTCCCATGAGATTCATGCTATATTTGCCACTATCTCATTTTTGTGGTGTATGTACTGACCATTATTTCACACTTTGTGTAATATACTTTCATTTATGAGTATTTACATTTTCATTGGATGACCCTTCTTTCATGTGGCATATGTTTTGTAAGTTACCAAATCGGTATGGGAACTTCTTAACCCAATTCCCATTCTTTGGGTTGATCTTCTCTTTCTTATTTATGTCATCCTATGAATATGTGTGAATGACCTCTGACTGTTTTACACTTAATATCCACTTATATTGGGTGTATTTATATTTTTCACACATAATTATCTGATTGATTTATCCTTAATTTAAGGATACAGTCTTTGTAAGGGACTTTGTCTCAATTTACATTACATTGAGACTTATTTATTGTTATGCACCAATTCACTTTTATATGGTGTATATACTGTACATTGACATATTATATCCTGAATCCCTTTATTCTCATGATATTATAAAGTTCTGATTATATGTTACTTCTCAATTATTTATATTCAAGAGTCTCTCATTTTGTTAGAAACTCTTTAACTAAAATATAGTTTTAAATGTTTTAAAGATTTATTATTCAAAATATTTATCTTTAATGTCCATATTTTAAAAATGTTTTTGAGTATTTATTTATATGGAAATTAATGTTTTAAAATTATAATTCCATTAAAATCTTCAACGTGGTATGGGACACTTTTATTCAAAAATCTTTTTTTAAATGGTTTTTGAAAATGGATTGATTATTTCAATATCTTGAAATTACTTCTCGTGATTACAAATGAAATGTTATTAGTGAAATTTTTATATTTGAAATATTTTATGTGTTATGATGGTACTTGGACATTTGATGGGTGGTTACATGATAAACCATATGACGGGTGGGGTCATGAATACCAGGACGGGTGGTTACGTTATAACCTCCAATGCATTGGGTATGGAAGTCGGCCGTATGGATATTCCATTTAGTGATATGTGTGGAAGTCGACCGTATGGTTATTCTATTTAAGTATGTTTATGTCCCAAGTTACCTTTATATGTTATGTGTTCTTTATATCAGTTTTATGGTAATCTTTTGGTTACAAAATGGTAAGAAATGATATTTTATTCTGTGAAGAGTATTTACTACTTCATAAAGGTGAAAAGTATTACTTATGTTAAAGTATTCATGGTTTACTTGTTGTTTTGAAAAAACTAATAGTTTTCCTTCTTTGTGTATCCCTTACTGATCTTTTTATGCTCATCCCAAGTTTTTGGAATGTTTTTCACAGGACATAATCTAGAATAGGGTCAAGTATGGGATCAAGGAATAGTCATGATGTCTTAAACATGGAACTAGACATGACTCTTTTTTTCAAGAGTTCATCTTTTTTAAAAAAAATGGAAACTCTGTAGAAGTGTCTACTTTGTAAATCTTTTGAGATGTAATAGTTATGTCCTAATTCTATAAAACTCTAAACCTAAAAATATCCTCAATGTGAATTATTCATTTAATTCAATATTATGTAATGCTTAAGGTCGGGTCCTTATATATAGACACTAGTGTAGCATAAGAATTTAAAAGTATTATGATTTTCAATGTAAAGTTTTATGAAGTAGCAATTAAATTATTATGAAATCTATGAAAGTCTTGTGAAAATTTTGAAAATCCTTACACATGTTTCCCATTTTCATATTTTGGCTATCTATGAAGTGTCATGGACAAAATAAAAGTATTATGATATTTTCACCGAATTCAAATTAATTAGATGACTTAGGTTTTTTTAAAGACAAATATTCCCTCTTCTCTTATTTTTGTTCCTCACTCCAATGTAATCTATCACATAAACAGGTTTCTTTACAAATGCTTTAAAGTGACACCTTTACCTTAAAAACAATAATAGGATTTATTAAAAGTATATATTTACGACATTCTTTCAAAAATCAATAAAAACAACTAACAATCTAAAATTGACCCATTTTCACCATAAATTTCAAAATACCACTATAATTTAAAATGTCACAGTTACCCATAAAATGGTAAAATTTTGGGATTAAAATCATTAAAATACAAAGTGAAATATATGAAAATATTATATATTAAGTGAACATGCCTATATTATACGGATCAAGATCTATCATGATAAATTTAAGAGGATTCTTGGACTAAGTTAGGGTACATACATTGATAAGGTACTAATAAGTTTCAATATAGAACAATCAAAGAGGGAATCATTTCCAATTTCACATGGTAAACATCTCTCCAAGAAAATTTGTCCTCGTACATAATAGGAGGGAGGGGGAAGAGTGTGATACTTTCTAAATTAGTGACATGATCTATGATGAATTTCATGCTATGTACTAGGTTTGATGTTACCTATGCCTTTATCATGGTAGTTAGATATCAAGCAGACCTAAGAGAATGGAATTGTACTCCAATAAAGACTATCCTAAAGTATATAAGGTGTACTAAGGATATATTACAATTTTATGGATGAAATTAGTAACTAGTAATTAGGGGATATGTGGAAGCTAATATCTAGATAGATTAGGAAGATTAGAAATCCTAGTCAGGATATATCTTTACCAATAATATAGGGATTTTGAACTGAATGAACTCAACGTAGCTAGTGGTTGCTGATTCTATATCAAAGTATGATTATATTGAGACTTTAAATACAACTAAAGAATTGTTTTTTATAAATAACTAAATATCCTTTGGAAATTTTTTGTAATAATTTTTTCATTTTTTTTCCACACACATTGTTATGAAGGAAATTTTTCCTTAACTATGTTAGGAAAACATTTTTTATGTCAGATGATTCTATGGTGTTCTCAAAGTTCCTAAAATCCTGAATAAATTTATGATCCAAGGTAAAGTTTGTACATGTTTATATAAGGGGAGATAAGAATAACCTATTAACTAAATAGAATAGGGATAAATTTTCTAAAAATATATGTTCCAGATGAAGATAACCAGACACGGGTCACTGGATGAATAGTTTATGTTCTACCTGATGAACCAGAACTAAAGTTATTGGATATATTTTTTGTGAAAATTCAAAGTACCAGTGGCATTATGAGAGTTTAATAAAGGTCCTCCATTAGTTATTTAAGGGTACGGACATATTTTTGGAGGATATATAAAGGTAATTATATTTTTTCAGTACCTATATATAGGTATCAAAGGTGTTAAATAATGGTAGTATTCTAAATTCATAAAGATAAATAAATTCTAGTAGATGAAGAAACCAAATGAAGATATCAGATAGAATATAGTTGATGTTCCGAGATGTAGATTTTTAAGAATAAGGTGTTTCTGAGTTTTTAAAATTTTATATAAATATTAATAAGTTAAAAGGGGGAAAGAAGAATAAATTCATGAGAATTTAAAGTTTGAGTAGCAGTACAATGTGAAGATGAAACACCGGATGAATCTTAGAAGTTGTAACTAGATGGGAAAGTTTCATGTGACATAAGTCTTTAGAAGTTTCAAAAATGTTTTCATTACACAATGTCTAGAGTTTTACCATATTGAGTTTTTCAATCCAAGCAACATATGAAGTTTTTATTGAGGTGGGATACATAGGACAAAAAATTTCCAATAAATCATTTGAAGTAGATTTGAAATAAGGGAGTTAGAAGGAGATATGATATGGAATGTTTTTATAAAGTCATGGGACACACATCTACTAGAAAAAAAATTCAAGTAGCATTACATAATTTTGTAAAGCACAAAAAATTGACGATTTTATGTTGATCTGTCAATGTTTACTTATCTAGATAATATAAGGAAGATTGATAATTTTCCTTAACATTTAGGTTAAGGAAATTCAAGGAAGATTGGATATTCTAATTTTTAATAATTCTTTGAGAATATTCAAGAAGAATCCAAAATTATTGATAAGTGTCCAGAAAATTTCATTTTAGAGTGAGTTTTTGATATTTTATTTTTCAGTGAGTGGTAAAAAAATTGGATTCCCATAATTTATACTTCAATAGAACCTACAAAAAGGGGGATCAAGTACAACCATACTCATCACTATTTATCCATGTGGAAAATCTAACATGATAAACAAAATTCAGAAGTATGAGTTTCCAACCAAATTGGTTGAAGAAGAATATACTGGTCATATGCATCATATAGAATATTAGTATCAAAGGCATAAAATAGAGTTTCAATTAAGAGTTACCTTACAAATTCTTACTAAGAAATGGAATCAAATAGAGCACCAAATAGAGAAATCTGATAGAGTTTCTGAGCATGTTTTTAGGCATGGTGGTTTTGTTCATCGGACATAATGAATGTTAGAAAAAATAGGTGCATTTTAAGTGAGGCACGTTAGATGAAATTCATTGGATGGAGTAAGGGTTAACCATATAGACACTTACCAGATGGATTTGTCATATAAACATTTCCAAATGAATTTTTAGGAATTTGGTTAAAAAGTCTAACAATTTAGTGTGGGAAAATTTTTCAGAAGAAAAATTATGTAATTAACAGGATTCTATATAATCATTATTATTAGGATATAGAAGGAGTCTAATAGGAGTTATATTATTCTATTCACTTTTTTATTAAAGTGAATTTCAATGGACCAACATGAGTTTCCATGGATAGGATATAGTCAACCAAACTGGGGGTGAACCTTGTAAATCTTGTGTGCTTTTCTTTACTTTATTATCATTATATGATTGTTAGATTGTTTTCAAATTTTATAAGGATAATAACTCTAACAAGTTGAACTAAGTGAAAAGAAATTGTAAAAATATCACCACTGATCCCCCCCCCCTTCTCACTATTTCTCATGATCCTAGGGAACTTCAAGAACTTTTTCCAAGAGTTTAATGAGGTTCCTAGTTGTAAAGATACTATAACATTGTATTGTGATAATATTATAGTGGTGTTCTAATCCAAGGAGCTAGGATTATATCAAAATAAAAATCATATACTATGGAAGTATCATCACTTGAGGGATTTTTGTCAAAGGGATATGGTTACAGTAACTAAATTTTATATAGAGGAGAATGTGATGGACTCATTGATTAAATCCTTATCTCAATGGAATCATGAACATCATGTGATACCACAAAAACTAAAATTTGTTAGTAGTTGGATCTAGTGTAAGTGGGTGTCTATTAAAGTTAGTACCCTAGAACCAACCACTTTATACTTTAGATTACTAGTAAATTAAAAATATTTAATATTATTAAATATCATATCACATTATGATTGTTCTTATGCGTAACATTAATGTGGTAATGTACTTAGAGTATTTGTTTCATCAAATGATCATATAAGTTTCCATTTATGATGAGAATAATGAACTAGTATGAAAATATTTTTAAATATATGTTCTATAACTAGATGGAATCTAGCTAACAGGATACAAATGATATAGAGTATCAGGTGTTGAGGGCTTAGAAGACATCGTTACTTATTGTCATGAAGTTATCACTTAATAATCTCTAAGAGATGGTGTTATGAGAACAAACCTTCTAATAAGAATTACACATGTTTTATGTATCATTGGATATTATTATATATCGATGTGTGTATTGGTCCTTATAATTGAGATTATTATTAATTCATGTCATGGGTCATATCCATATATGAATTGAAAAAAATCTTGATGGAATATACTCATGATGAGGTATGATATGTTGGGTACATCATAAGTGATATTGAATTAATGAATAAGTCACGAAAATATTTTTCCATTGTGAGTTAATAGAAGTAGATATCTAATGGACTTTGGTGAAAATGGAAATTTCTGATTAATTCCATTTATATGGAGGTTTATTTATGAGTCCATTTCTACAAATTCAAAGAACAATATATCGAGCATATAAGTTGATGAAACAAGTAATGCAATATGCTTGATGAGATATCAATACTAAGGGATTATATTAGATAGTGTATATTCATAGGGGGTGTTCATAGCCATGAAATATCCCTATCTCTTTAGGGTTCATGATTTGTTTCTAAATACCAATCTTGTCTCTAAGTATGAATCGCTCCTATAAAGATGAGGTCCTAGAGGTTCACGCACAAACTATATCCATAAGTTCCACTAAATTGGATGAATTGGAATTCAAGATGAAGTACGATTCATATTTGGGGACTGGTGAATGTCCAAGTGAATGATTCCAAGTAAATTAATTCAATTATATTATTATAGTTTTAAATAATGGTAATGGAATTTATTTCTTAATGTATTCTCATGTTATTTAATTATAAAAGTGAATATGAGAAAGAATTATTTTTTGAATGAATGTAATGTGTTCAAAGTTAATTAAATAAGTATAGGAGGAATGAACTAAGTTAATTTATCATGGTTCATAACATGGTATTTAACAATTTAACCAATGAATGGAGAAATATTCATGGCACGTTTAATTAGTCATTCATGTCATTTTGGTCTGGTTTAATAGGTTTAACTTATCCAAGGTCTTAAGTGCAATTTTGAAAAGTTAAACATAACTATTTGAACTCATTTTGACCCATGAATAGTAAATAAAACCATTTTCATGAATTTATTGATTTCCCCCCTTCTCTCATTCTTCTAGAAATATAAATTGAAGGCAAGATCAAGAATAGGTTGATCCAAGTTTAGGGATAAATGGCATGATTTTCTAGCAATCATATAAGGGTTATAAGTACATATATATTACACTATAGAACATGTGAATTGAATCACAACATTATAGGGGTTATGGTATATTTTTTGATGATCTAGAGGGTATCTATTTTGATTCCTTTAAGATACAGTGGTCCAGAGATGATTTTACTACACCAAGATCGCTCCATTCCACTAAGGTATCATTTTGATTTCCTTTCCATACATCAAATGAATTTCATATGAACCTTGGAATTAATCAGGTATATCCATATCAAATCAAGTATATTATGATATATTTAGTGTCTAAAATTCAAATTTACCAATTTGAATACTTTTTTAGCTTACCTGGTTTTTTCAATCCAAACCTCACTGTCAGCCCTACGGAGATAGAAACCAAAACTACCTATCTCACCTTGTAAAAATTATCAAATAAGTATAGGAACCATGACATCATTATATATAAGTAAAAACACTCTTTATGGATTATTAATTTTCTTAACATTGTCATATGGTGAGAAATGCTTGAAAATTTCCATGTGGGCCAAATTTCATCCATGTAGTGGCCTTTGATCATGCCATGTGGTGACTAGAAAGTGGGGCATGTGCATGCACCCAATGAATGTCATGAAGTGCTACTAGGGTCAAAATGATTAAACACAACCTAGCATGCCCACACATACCACAAGCTGGTTCAGTGCTTGAGTTGACTACCAAGGGCCTGTAGGGATGGGTTCACATGCCACCCAATTCAGAGGCTAATTTGGCCAGGTGAATAGGTTGAGCAAGTTGATTAGCCTACACCATGGTGGAAAAATGTTCTATGCCTCTATAATCCTCTTTAGCCTCTTACACCCTCACTGAAACCTTTCATAATAACCTTATGTCGAGACACCTATTGTAACGTCCCTCAATCTGGCACTCTCTTATGTTTCCAAATTAGGGTAGTTAATAGACCTCAAGCACACCTCCTCATATGCTAGAGGCATATAAATAGCAGTTGGGGTGTAAAGAACATAGTGGGGAGACTATAACCCTGGTAAAGTGTTACAATATAATAAAAATAAACAATAATAATAAATATCAGAGTAACAAAAATAATTAAAATAGTACAACATACTACTAGAAAATAAAGGAAGAACCAATAAATAAAATAATATTGAACCATGTAATGGTAGGTAGGAATGTATCTAACTGTTAAACTGAAATTAATACAAATAAAATAAAAAGATGACATAATAACTCAAAAGACCCTAGTCCTAAACCCTAGGTCGATCATGTCTCCAAGATCTAACCCATCTAGAAAGAAAAAATCAACTACAAGGTCCATTTCCCTTATCTAAACCTGCATCCATGTAATTTGCTCGAGTACCAAACAATGTCCCGAATAGGGTGTGATTAAAACATAGTAGGTCGATACCCCCATGTCTAAACAAAACTATTATGATAAGAATTGCATGCAATAAAGTAATAAATAGGTGTATTAATTAAATAATTAATATAATATAACAATGAAACTACTTTAGCACCAGTCCATAATATCTTTGAGCATGTATCACAACCATACCAACCATAACCAAAAGTACCTAATATAATCACATAACTGGGAAAAGACCTCTGTATAATAATTTCAGTATACCCGGAAAATCCCTCTATATAATTATTTCATCATATTGGATAATCCATCTAAATCATAATTTTTCCATCACCGAGCATATCCCTCTATAAAATCATTTTAGTATCAAACTAGGCCAATCCCACTATAAAATCATTACAACATGAAACTGTGCCTATCCTAACATATAAGTTTTATAGCATGAATCACAACTCAAGTCAAAATAGTAAGGACAACACAATATCATATCATAATCCTTAATGGTTAATTCTTCAAATTACCATTTTTCTTTAAATTTCACATTCATTTTTATATCAAATTATTACTAGTCATTTAAATGAACAATAATACATTACCAAGGTGATTCTATATCAAGAAATCACATGAGCTATAATTTCATTCTTACACATACTATATGACATTATCCAATTAATTATTATTCCAGGATTCACTCACCCAACTGGTATCCATAATCCAAGTCGCAACACCATTGGATCGAAATGGATCTAAGGAAGAATCCAACACATTATTTATCATATTTCATGATTTAATTAATTTATTCCCACTTGTGTCGGTGAAATAAAATATTCCACATGCTTAAATAATTAAATAGACCATAGGGTTTGGTTTTAGACCACCTAACTTTAACTGGTGATCATCGCAATGCTTCCAATAGGTAACACCAACAAGAATGAAGGTGAAAAATATCATAAGAAGAAACCTAGATCACAAGAGATTCAGATCAACACCCAAAAAAACTTCAGTCAATATATTCCACCACTACAATGGAGATAAATGTAAGAGAGGGGGAAACCTATGAAAAACAACTTTCTAGGATTGGATTCTTGGTCGGGACGTCCAAAATGGAATATGACACTCCAAAATTTCATAGAAATCATCTTGTGCTTGATAAATGAGATAATTAATGTTGATGGAATGAAATTACATGTGCATCGTGTCTTTAAAAACAATCAACCTAATAAATACACGATATGTAAAATTGACACAGTGTGTAATTCTCGATTTATGAGTTATGACAAAAAATACATCACCTTTTATTAAAATAACCCAACACGTACATTATATGACATGAAAAATTTTCACAATGTGTTCTCTTTTCACATCATGAACCAATTTCACAGCATCTTCCCAGTAACAGTTACATGTCATGAAACATTCACACAATGTGTAAACTCCCTACAGACATCTTTAAGCCTAGATTATACAAAAGATCATAAAACAAAATTCAAGCCTTAAAAACTCCTCTAAAACCCTTATAATCCCCTTTAACACATTTATTCCTAGACTCCATTAATTAAAACAAACATATATCCCTAAAATTTAGGTCATTTTTTCCAAAACAATATCTCCATCCTCAAATGAACTCGACCACCAAGGTTCAAAGAAGAAATAAAACTTATATAAAATATGTTCAATGAAGAACTAAAATAGGAATATACTTAGAAAAATATGGGAACCTACAACCTCATCATCATATGACAACTTTCCCCCAAGATGTTCCAAGCATCATTGTGGCGTCTTGGTGAAGAAGTCTAGCCACTATGCTCACATATCAGACACTCTCTCCCAGGTATCCTGTTGAACACACTCATACTGCCAATACACTCAAACAAGAAGTATATAATTTTCCTAGATATACTTATCACTATGGTCCACAATCCATATCAGATGCTCGCCAAAGGACGTATCTATAAAAATCTTGATATCCTCAACATACACCACATGAGAAGGGTCGGGATGCTATCTGTAAAGATATGACACATGAAACATGTCACGCATGGTGCCATAACATTGTGTAAGGTCTAATTGGTATGCCACTAGTTAGACCCTATCTACTATCTCAAATAGCCCAAAAAACTTGGGGGCTAGCTTTCTGTGTTTCCTAACACGTCATTTCCCCAACATAGGAAACACCTGAAGGAAAACACAATGAACACCCTCAAACTCCATAGGTCATATCTAATGGTTATTGTATTTTTTCTACCTACTCTAAATGCTTATAAATTTCCTGCTAATCAACTAAACCAACTTATATTACTCTTTCACAAGACTGGGTCAAAAAATCACTGACTCACCTGGCTCCAACCAACGAAGAGGAGAATGGCATGGTCTGCCATACAAATCCTTATAAGTTTCCATCTATATTGATGCTTGGAAGCTGTTATTATAGTTGAACTCCACAATTTCTAAATTCTGCTCCCATGAACCACTAAAATCCAAAACACAAGCTCATAAAATATCCTCCAAAATCTGAATAGTTCGCTCATATTGACCATCATTCTGTGGATGATAGGTTTTGATCTGATGAACTTATAATCTCTAACCCTTTTGAAGACCCTTCCAAAAATGAGACGTGAAACAAGAATATTTATCATAAATGATACTCCTCATAACACCATTCAACTGAACTATATCATGTACATAAAGACTACCCAAATCATCAATGGTGAAGGTCTCCCTAATCGACAAGAAGTGGGTACCTACATCAGTCAATATATGATCACCAATAATTCATTTTTATTATGATTATCCTTGGGAATACTATCACAAAATCTATAGTGAAATCATCTCATTTCCATTATATAATGGGTAGATGTTGTAACAGACTTGTAGGTCTCTAATTCTTGGATTTCACCTACTGATAGGTGAAACATCATGCCACAAAAAACACTACCTCCTTCTTTAAACCTGACCACCAGTAATATATACAGAGATCATGATACATTTTTTCAGACCAGGATGTACCATCCATCTAGAATAATAAAACTCTCTCATCATCTCCTCATGAAATCCCATAGAAACCCATACTCATCCATGGAAAATAAGATGATTGTCACTACCAAGATACCATCCCACTGGTGTCTCCCCACAATATAAGTTGTACATCAGAGATAAGAACTCTTAATCTGATAATTGATCTATCTTGATCTGGTCTAAAATAACATTTAAAATAGATGTTAAAGTCATAGCTACTCATCCCTAGGACTCCTAAACATCTATATGCATTTTTGTAAAGAGAGATATCATACGCTACTCAACACAAGGATCCCATACTACCTCTGTTCGTTTATTCTAGATAAAGGAGTTAGTAATGATGTTTCACTTTCCTGTTGTATAATTTAAATTGAATTTGAAATACTATAGATACTCAACCCACCTCCTCTAATGAAGTTTTAAGTCTCTCTGAGAAAAGATATAACTTGGACTCTTATGGTCTGTTTACACCAAAATACTATCCCCAATAGAATAATTTCTTTAGTATCTTATGGTGTGTATCATCGCAGCTAAATCTTGATCATGAGTAGGGTTATTCCTATCTTTTAGTCTCATTTGTCTAGAGACATAACAAACCACTCGATCCTCCTACATTATAACTACTCCAAGTCTAATTCTAGATGTGTCACGGTACTCAGTATATGTTTTACCCAGAAAATGTAAAATGATGATAGGTTCTGAGGTAATCTTATCCTTAAACTCCTAAAAGTCGCTCTCATTGGCATCCAACCACACAAACATTACCCCTTTATTGGTTATTTATTCATGCTCAAATTTACCCAAGAGATGAAGGTAGAAAAGTCCTTGTAGTTTAGCTTGGGTTTTCGAATCCTCAGATACCTAAGAAGAAACCAATAGACATGTACATTCTATGGACTATTTTTTGATATGAAGTGGCCAACTTGGGTTGATTTTATATGGGTTTAAGTGAACTATAATATATTGAGTTTAATTCAATTTTAAAGTATGATTTGATCCTAGGTTATCACTTGGGGTAGATTGGATGCATTCCTTTTTCAACTACTTCGATTTCTTATATTTGAGATGAGTTCATTTCAGAATATCAAACAAAATAATAACTCACTGGTTTAATTCATACAAACCCTAATACTAATCACCTATACACTTGAAGGATCAAAGTTTTGATAACTCCAAGGTAAAGTTTCGTATTATCACTTGAAGTGTGTGGCCTTAAAATTCAATAAGGATGAAGCAGTTTTAAAATCATCAATTAAAAATATCATTTTAAAGAAGTGATTAGAGATTAAGGTAGTGATAAATAACATCCGATACATACCCTTTCTACTCCCTTGGATCAAACCATTAGTGTTTTATCCCTCCATTTATCTTATTGTTTCAATGGAAGTGGAAAGTAGACTCATGAGAGAGGAATTGGAGAAGTAAAAAAACAATGAAATAACAATCACTCCACCGTTGTGTGATAATATCACAAGGTTTGGTATGAAAAAGTTCACACCTTGAGGCAACGGTATCAAAGTGATAAGAAGAATAATAGAAAAAGAGAAGATGAAGAAATTTTATAAAGAAGCTAAGGTAATTCAAGGAACTTACAATTGAAGGAATGCGATTACAATATCAAATTGTCAGCATAAAATTAAAATGAAACAAAGCTAAAAAATCATAAACACTTCCACCACCACTGCATTAAATAGGAATTTTGGGAGCCTTGGGTCTATCCTCCAATAGTAAAAAGCATCCCACTTGATTATGGTAGGCCTAGGGTGGTGGAAAGTAAGGGATAGTGGACTTTTTTATCCTTGACTCGAAATGGCAGTCAGCTTGCATCCACCAAACAAATGCACCTAGATGGCCTTCTAGATGGCCTAACTATAGTGTGACATATGAGAAAAAAGTGAATCTCCATATGTATCCTATATATATGTAAAATTTTATCCCAAATTAATTTTTGGTTTCTGAGATATGATTAAATTGGTGGGCTATTTTTCTGGGCTGCAGAATCTGGCCCAGAATTTTATCTCTAACTTGGGCCACCTGAATAACCACAATGGAGGACGAATTAGCACTGTATCTTGAAGAATTATATTTTACTTTATATGAATTATATCATCCCATGAAATTTGGGCTTCATTGGTCCTGTATTTTGGGCCCCACGTTCTCATCAGTGGGCTGGTGTCCAATCTGCCTTCTCCAGAATTGTTTGCATGAAATCCCATTTTGGTGGTCTTCCAATGTGAATCTTCCAACACTACACAAGTAAGAATTGTTCCCAATATAATTATAAACCTGAAAATTAAATATGAAAATAAAATCAAGATCATTGGTTACTTTAAATTATGTTCAAAAATGTACCACATAATAGTGCATTTTAAGAAGGAATTACAATCATAATGTGAAATGATGTTCATAGTGTAAAATGCACTAAAATGGTGTTTATGAATAATAAAGAACATGAATATTATATATATTAACAATTAATATTAGTCTCATTTAGTGGCTATTCAGTTATCCCAAACATTGGTTCTTCCAAATAGGAGAAGTGCTGGATAAAACATTGATAATGACCTAAAAAACCTAGAAATATTTGAATCTCAAAGACATTATTATGTCACTCCTAATATACCATGGTTGTATCCTTATATGGGTCCACTAACAATCCATACTCTAAGATTACATGGCCCAAGAAGTGAACTTTATAAATCCATAAACAGCATTTGGTTATCTTGGTGTAAAGTTGATTCTCTCTCAATGTACTCTTGATGATATCAAGATGTTGGGAATGATAATCTACTGAATAGGAGTACACTAAAATATCATTAACAAAAACCAAAAAAAACATATCCATAATAGGATGAAAGATTCTATTCATAAAGTCTATTAATATCATTAGTTCATTCTTCATACCAAATGGCATCACTATGAACTCATGCAATCCATACCTGATCCTAAAAGAAGTCTGAGGTATATCTAATGTTATCACCCTCAATTGGTGGTGATCTGTAATAAATCTTGGATAAGATCCTATAACCTATTAAATGATCAAATATATCATTGATTCATAGAATAAAATACTAGTTTTGACCATCATCTAGTTTAATCTATGATAATTCTCACATAAGCACAAATTTCCATCAGCCTTCTTGGTTGAATGAACTGGAGAACCCCATGGATATGTATTAAGTGATATGAAACCTTTAGATTGCAGATATTCCAACTGAAATTTCAACTCCTAAAGCTCTATTGGTGCCATCCTATAAGGTGGAATAGAAACTAGATCTACTCCAAGCACCAACTCAATCTTGAACTCGATATCTCGCTCAGGTGGAAAGATATATAACTCATTAATAAAAACATCCTAAAAATGGTCTACCATTGATGGAAAAGTATCCTACTAAATTATAGTATCATTCAGAGAAATTATTGCTATTTGATCCATAATACAGTCCAATATATACTGAATTGGTCCTCCACAACCATCCTGAAGATCGAACTCACCCTAATGAGAATAGATGTCTCCTTCTACAAATAGAAAGTTAAAAATACTCCAGTAACAATCAATATGATCTAATTATAGAACTATCAAATACATACCAAGAATAAAATCAAAAAATTTCATTTTTAGCATGAAAATATTCCAAAAGAAATAGTAACAATTAATTTCTAGAGAACACTCCTTGTAACATTTTATATTCTATAACCACAATTCCAATGGTATGTCAATGGTCAAAACACTATCCAATATCTCCAATTTAAATACCAAACCATTTTAAAATGGGGGAAATAAAATGGAATGTGATTCTCCTATATCAAAAAAAATGCAAGAAAGGGTAGATGATACAAGAATTTTAACTCTGAAGGTAGAATGCCCTGCATCCACACCAGTCGAAGTAGTCTACATAGCATGCAACTAATGTGTCCCTCTACCATGGGATCTAGTTTGAATCTCATAAGATATTCCATATGCCTGGTATTGATACTCCTTCACTGGGGTACCAAATCCCATGCCTTGACCTGAATGTCCTATGGAAATTCATCTACCTATCTAATAATAGGTAGTTAAGTCCTTCTCAAACTCTTTTACATATATTGATCCACTACCACTACTTTGATACTACATTCCCATATAAACCACCTGTAAGTGACCCAGCATACTGAAATAATGACACTCCAAATTAGGGTATATACATTGAGACCACTTATGGCCCAACTTACCAAATTTATATAACTGCAACAGAACATGGTTTGGAGATGGTTTCCCACTTCCCTAGCTTCTCTTCCAATTGTTTTCTTAGTGATAATTTTCATAGTGCCACTTATTTCCACCAGAAGAAGAGCTACATGTTTACCCTATTGAAACAGACTGTTCACTATTCGGTTCCTCTCTTAGATTCCCCTCCATAGTGAGTTCTTGATTCATCACATATAAAAATATACTCGAGCAAAAAATGATCACCTATGACCTGACTTCATTGTGAACCCCATCCTAAAATTGTCTTGGCCTAGAGATATCATCAGCAACTAAATATGGTTAAAAGTGATTCAAGACACTGAAACTTCTAGTTTAGTCTATCACTGACATTCCTTTCTACATTAGGAGTCTGAAACCTAAATCCTTATCATCTCTCAATGTATCTAGATATAATTGGATCATAAACATCACCTCAAAGTCCTTTTAAGATATCACCTATTTCTACCTAGAATTCTCTAGAATATCCCACCAATACTTGTCTAGTCCTTGAATCATGTATGTAGAAATCTTAACCCTACTATATGATGGTGTTTTGAGGTACTTGAAGATTGTCCGGACTAACTCAATCTAGAACTCAACTAACTAGGGGCCTCCCTACCTAGTGAATTTAGGTGGATGATATAGCTGAAACTCTCTTTTCAACTTAGAAATAAATGTTATTACATAGATAGTCTCCATTTCCATGGATCATATGAACCTTAAGAAATTTTCATAAAGCTAAAAAATCATTTGATCTTCAAGAGATATAGGAAGCTCAAGTTCAAATGTGTTATCAGCATGTTGATTTCCACTCTCTTGATGCTCAATTGCAAGATGAGAAGGAGGCATTTTTTTTACATGAAAAATAGTCTCCTTAGCAAACTGGATAACAATAACAGAGAACCACTAGCTCATGGTCTCTCTCTAAACATGGATTAAAAGTGTTTTTGTATGACATAATTGTTATTTATTTTTATTCACTAGATATAACAGGTCTCTCATTTCATAGTTCATACAGGTAAATATATCACTTGTAATAAATATGTCCTTATCATGAAAAATACATGTCAAGATATATACCTATGCACCTATCATGATGCATACATACTCATGTCATGCCACATCAGGACACAAGTAAAAATATCAATAAACAATAACATCACACAACATGTGAATCTCCCTGGGTGAAAATAACATCAACCATAACAAAAAAAACATCATGTTCAACAATCCAATCCTTGGGCACTTGGATTTCCCCCATACAAGGGTTAGATACTCCCATGCACAGTCTCATTACCAATTCTCGACACTCCTAGTCTCCTTTATACCTTTCCCAAATAGTAAAGCAACAGAAAAGAAAAACCTTCACCTCTGAAACCACTTTGTAACCTCCCCCAACCCGACACTATCTCACATGGGAAAATCATGTTGGTTATCGGACCTCAAGTGTGCCTCCCTGTACGCTAGTGGCTTCCCATTATAAGTGGGGTGTAAAGAGAATAATGGGGAGACTATACCCCCTGGAAAAGAGTTACAATACAACAAAAATAGAAAGTAATAGTAAATATCAAAGTAATTGAAATAGCATAAATAGTACAACATACTAATAGAAGTTAAAGGAAGAACCAATAAATCAAATAGAAGTAAACCATGTAATGATAGGATGGAATGTATATAAATCTAAAATTGAAAGTAATACAAATAAAATAATAATCTAACATAATAACTCAAAATACCCCGGTCTCAAACCCCATATCAGTCCCAGCACCAAGCTCCATCTCATACAGCAAGTAACAAAAAACAACAAGGTCTTTTCCCCTTGTCTAAACCTATATCCATGTAATCTACTTGAGTACCAAATGGAGACCCAAATAGGGTGTGAGTAAAACTCGGTAGGTTGACACCACCATAACTAAACAAAACAAATCTAACAAGAAGTGCATTCAATAAATCAATAAAAAGGTGTATTAATTAAATAATTAATATAATATAAAAATCAACTTACTTTGACACCATGCCAGAATTTCTTTGAGCATGTAGCACAACCATTCCAACCATAACCACAAGTCCCTAGTATAATCACATAACCTGAAAAATCCATCTGTATAAGAATTTCAGCATACCAGTCCAAGCCCTCTATATAAGCATTTCAGCATCTGATCCAATCCCTCTATATAAGAATTCAAGCATTTCGTCCAAGCCATCTATATAATCAATTTAACATCACTAGCCATATCCCTATATATAATCATTTCAACATCAAACTATTCTAAGACTATTATATATGAATTATAGCATTAAAATGGGCCAAGAATGCTATATAATCATTACAACATAAATCACAACAAAATTCATAAAAAATGATATCACAATATCATATCATAATCCTCAATGGTTAATTATGAAAATTAACATTTTTATTTCAATAAAACATTAATTTTTATATCAAATTTTCATTAGTAATTTCAATAAACAATAATTCATTACCAAGGTTATTCTATTTCAAACAATCACCTGAGGTCTCATGTCATGCTAACACATAATTTAATCCATTATTCAAATCATTATTATTCAAGGATCCACTCACCCAACGGGTAAACATAATCTATGTTTAAATACCATTGGATCCAAATGAATCCAAGGAATAATCCAACACTTTATTTATCATCATTCATTATTCAAATAATTTATGTGCACGTTGTGTTGGCACAATTGATATATTGCACATACTTAAGCAATAAAACAGACCATAGGGTTTAGTTTTAGACCACATACCTTTAACCATTGATCAATTCAATGCTTCCAATAGGTAATACCAAAAATAAAAAATGTATAAAAGATTATAAGAAGAAACCTAGATCACACAAGATCTAGATAAACACTCAAAACAACTGCATTCAAGTGATTCCACTACTATAATAGAGAGAAATGGAAGAGAAGGGAAACCCAATGAAAAATAACTTAATGAGGATCATATTCTTGATCAAGAAATAAAGAATTAAAGATGGCCCTTAAAAATTTCTTAGAAATCTCCTTGGGATCAAGAGAGGAGAGGCTACACATAGATGGAATGAAATTATATGTTCATTATGGATTTAAAACTAATATACCCAATAAATACACGATGTGTAATTCTCAATTTATGTGTTACATATAAAAACACACTACATCATGTTTAAATAACTCTATTATAACATTAAACAACATGGACTATTTTTAAGACATGTATTCATTTCACATTATAAACCCATTTCATAGCATCTACCCAGTTATAGTTACACATTGTATAACATTTACACGGTGTGTAAATTCCCTATAGACATCTTTAATCCCATCTTCTTCAAAGGAGCCTGAACCACCTATGAAGCCCTCAAAAATTACTACAAACCCTCATAAGCCCCTTTAATACATTTATACCCAAACTCAATTAATTAAAACCAACATACATCCCCAGATTTTAGGTCATTTTCCCCAGAAAATTCTCTTCATCCTCAAGGGAATCAACCACTAATGTTCAAAGAAGAAAGAAAACCCAAACGAAATACATTCAACATAAAAATAAAAGAGAAAGTACTTGTGAAACGATAGGATCTTACACATTTTGTAAGAACCCTATTTTTGGCTACAAAGGACTTTGGAATATTCTTGGTATTATTCTAGAGCAACGACCTCAGACGGCGTGGGATTCCGAGCCCCGGAGCGGCCGAAATTAAATTTTCCATGCGTTCACACTGGGTACGCAAAATAAATGGGATAAATCATAAAAGGAGGTTTGAATCAGGGATATGAGTGTATGGATGGGTCCAAAATGTGGTTTTTACCCTAGGAATGACATAAAGTACGTCGGTGTGGGATGTTTGGACCCCTCGCTCGCTTTCGGAATGTTAAACGGATAAATTAATTAATTAATTTATTCGTTTAATGGTGAAACTCAGTATCTCTTAAATGGTGTCTCGGATTGGAAAACTGAGGGAATCGTTGAGTTTGGAACGTGTCGTTTACCCTAGTAGGAGTGTAAGTTTTGCGGGCGTGGCCCGTCTGTGAAAAATGGCCCCAGGGGAGTTTTCGTAATTTAGGGCCTCGGGCGTTGAGTTTAATAACTTTCGAACGGAGCCTCGAATTAAAATTATGATACCACCGTTGCGCTCAGAGCATGGTTTTTGGCCTATGGGAGCCTTAATCTTGACCCCGCCAAAATTTCAGGTTCAGGGCTATCGGGCGGGCGTTTAAGTATTTTCTACTTAAACACATCCCCTCCCCTCTTCTCCTTCTTCTTCTTCCTCAAACCCTCCCCTCTCCTCCAGCTCCGGCGAAGCAAATCCGGCGAGACGATATCCGGCGAGGCGCAGCGGTTCCGACAGTCTGCACACGAAGAGTTGTCCTACACCCTTCGAGGTAGGGGTTTATCATTTTCATTTTCAGTTTCTCGCAATCTTTGATCTTAATTTATAGCATTGAACTATTATCCGATCGTCGATATATGCCCATGATTACGTAGTACGTTATCTTAGCTTTCTGACGCCTGTCTCAGATTCAAAATCCGATCTCCGAGGCCTCGGAAGCAGTCCGACAAAGGTTCGCAGGTTTTTGGGGTTCTCTGGCCGGCACGGTGGTCCGGCGATTTCCAGCGGCGGCGGCGCGGTGGTCCGGCAAGCTCCAGGCAACGGCACGGCATGGGGTTCGGGTGATGGGATCCGGTCAGCGGGGCGGCCCGGTGAACGGCCAGCCGAGAGCATCGGCCGAGGGTGCCCGCGAGGGGCCGCGATCGGGGTCCCGGCTCGCGACCCCACTTAGGATACCGAGACCCGCCACAGGCGGGTCTCCGCGTGGAAAACGACCGGCCGTGTCGGCCGGTCGGTGGAGGAAGCGCCCGCGTGGCATGCGGGCGAGGGGACTCGCACGAGGCGGTGGGTCGTGCGCAGCGGCCCACGGGTTTGGCTGGGCCGGACTCAGGCGGTTGGTCCGCGGTCCCAGCGGGCCGGCCGGAGTGGGCCGGCCCGAGCAGGGCGAACCGGCCGGACCGGGCCGGTCCGGCCCAAGGGGGTTCTCCCCTTCTATCTTCGAACACCTGTATCCTTAGCTACGGGCGTCTGTTTTGCGTGTCGTCAGCGAAAGCACGGACCTTGCATCAAGGCGGACTTTTTGAGATGGTTTTGGGAATTTTTAATTCCCGAAACGAGGGGCTCGGGGCGCGACACGATGTTAAGTGGTTTGACATTTTTCCCGGGAGTTCTTGTTTTGGACGGCGCAGACGCGTCCGACGTCTGTTTTTGAGATCCGTCAGTGGTGTTGGGACCCTGGCACCGAGGTGGAGCTTTCCAGGGTGGTTTTAGGCATCGAGGCCAAAGTTGAGGCGTAGGCCCCATGGCCCGTCTTCTGAGCTGCGACCAGCGTTTAGTGACTTTCTCATCGGGCGTCCGTTCGGGGCGTGCGGGCAGTCGATTCTGGATTTTTTTCCGAGGGGATTTCAATGGTGCGATCCACCCGCTCTGATTCCGCATGCTAGTGCGGGCCCCGCGAGGGCCGTTTCAGGAATTGACGGAGATTTACAGCTTTATCACTGGGTGTCCGTTTTGGATAAGTGGTTAGTCAAACTTGTGTACTTTTTTGAGAGGATCGCAACGGTGTGATCCGTTTGTTGAGTTTCGGGACCGGGATGCGGGTCCCACATAGCACCGCTCGTGTGCGGTGCGCCGGAATGCATCTTTTTCTCTGGATATTTTTTGCGCTCAAGTGATCAGTCTTTTTGACCTTTTTTCCTGAGAGTATCGCAATGGTGCGATGCGCCCGACTGTTTTCGGGGCCAAGGCTTGGGATCACGGGACGTCATTCGGGCGTGAGGTGGTTTTGGTGACTTCTCCGTCGGATATCCTTTTGAGGCGAGTAATTAGTCTATATCGCATGTTTTTCCGTGAGGATTGCAATCGTGTGATCCGTTTGGTTGTGCGGATCCTATTGTGTGATCTTATTAAATGTGGAAATCTGAAAGGCGCTCTGATGGCGGTCCTTCTACCGTGTTTGTAGCGGACCTTTAGTGTGTGATCGAGTGCACTCCTGGGAGAGTGAGGTTGGTGTTTAAAGAGATTTGGTTGACTGTGCCTCAACCGTTGAGGTGGAAAGTTGGAAAAGTTACGTTTATGCCCTTCGCGTTGATGATGGGGTGTCGTGTGCACGATAGCCTTAGGGCTCGAGACATGTTATACTCTAGGAGTATACGAGAGTGCTTGGAGGTATGTGTGGTTTGTACCTGAAAATGTTTGTGCGCTTGGTTGGGGTTGACGTGGGGCCACACGTCGTGTGGTCCCCATGTGCGTGTCATGTTCTGCTTTGCGTACTTTGACCTCTCGTGACGTAGAGGGTCCCTCGGTTCTCGTTTGTTTGATCAGCAAGGTGGAGTTTTCCCCTGGCTCTGTGATCATTTGTTTGAATAGAAGGGTTGAGTGGTCTCCCCCTGGTTTCGTTCTCAATGGATCGTCCGGTAGCGGTGCTAGTGAAACCCAGTGATGGAACAGGCGCTGAACCTCTTTTGGGTGAGTTGTTCTGGAGTTGGTTGGTTGCACGATACCCACTCCGTGTTCAGTTGGCCAGTGTTTTACCCTCCAGTAGAGATGGCCAGAGCAGTTCTAAGTTTTACCCTCCAGCGGGGCTGGGTAGTGGGTTACTCATCGACTTCTAGGGTCTACCCTCTAGCAGAGACTGGGCAGTGGGTCACCTGACGCTCTTAGGGTCTACCGTCCAGCAGAGACTGGGCAGTGGGTCGCCCGATGCTTTTAGGGTCTACCCTCTTGAAGAGACTAGGCAGTGGGTCACCCGACGCACTTTGGGTCTACCCTCTAGCAGATACTGGGCATTGGGTCACCCGACGACCTCTTAGGGTCTACCCTCCAGCAGGGCTGGGCAGTGGGTCGCCCGTCGTCTAGTTCCAGGTCTACCCTCCAGCAAGGCTGGGCAGTGGGTTGCCTGTCGACTTATTCTGGGTCTACCCACCAGCGGGGCTGGGCAGTGGATCTCCTGATAATGTATTAAGGTCTACCCTCCAGTGGGGCTGGGCAGCAGGTTGCCTGATGATGTATTATGGTTTACCCTCCAGCAGGGCTGGGCAGTGGGTCACCCGATATCATATTATGAATTACCCTCTAGCAGGGCTGGGAAGTGGGACACCTGTTGATATTCCAGACTCAGTCCTTTCTATTAGGCTAGTCTGTGGCTTTCCTCCATGATTACCGGAGCGGGACCCTTGGTTGTATGGGTCAGTGATGGAATGACCTTGCCTTTGAGGAGACCTCTCGACTGCGGGGCAGTGATGAGTTTTGGTTTGATGTTCCCCCAGAACTCTCAAGTATGAGGAGCGCTTTCCCCACTGAGATGCGTCCTTGTGACGTGACCTAATACCGTGCGGGCGAGTCAGTGCCACCCAAAGCGGATAATGTTGAGGTGCGGTAGGTTGAGCCCCTTGACTTGTAGTTCGGGGCAGGCGTGCGGGATGCTGGGCATCGATGGTGTTATCTTCTGGGACTGTTGGCGACTCACTTTTCTTGGGCTGAGCTACGGGATGGAGATCCCCTTATGATCTTGCTTGGGATTCTTGATTGAGCATATGAACTTGTATATACCTTGTTCCAGTACCTACTTCTTGGGTTTGGTTACTCTCCTTCCAGGAGAGGCGAAGATGCGCGGGGTATGCCATGTGCTTTCGGTGTCTAGCTTATCATGGTTGGATGATTCTACTCTCCTACTATAGGTAGCGAAGACTCGATGGGAATTTCATCTTCTCACCGTTTCCAGCTCCTTGTGTCTGGACGAGTCTACCTTCTTTCCTCTTGTTGGGTTGAGCTGGACTCTCTACTGTTACTCTTACTACACTTTCAGTTGTACTCCTCTACTATTCCATGTTCGCTCTATTGCTCACCGTTCGGTACCTCCTTTGTTTCTCCCTCGAGCCTTCGGGGTATCCTACTAAGTATTTTTATACTCACCCATGCTTGGGCTTTGCCCGCACTTGGTGTGCCCTTGCAGACGACGGACAGGTTGGTCATGAATTCAGAGGAGCTTAGGTGTTCGGGAGCTGGGACCACATGCGGTGGTCTTAGTCGAGTTCCAAGTAGGAGACCCGTCAGCTGTTTCTTTTTTTTTACCTTTTGCCGGGTTGTGTCACCTTTTCTGGTTGGGCGTGTGTTTTTCCCCTTTTTCCTTTTTAGCACTTTTCTTGTACTATTTAGAGGTCGATGCACATTTGTGGTATATATAGAAGTTTCCATTTTCTTTACTTGTCTTTTCTTTTACTCTGAACTATTGAATTGAGTGTGTTATGTGCGGGTATACAAGTATTTAGGCAAAGTCCTCCCCGAGTTGTTGTACCTTCGGTGCTGGTTGCCAGCCCCTGGCCTATGGAGGTGGGCTTGGGGTAGTTGTGGCTCGAGCCCAGGTAGGGTCGGGTCGTGAAAAAGTGGTATCAGATGTGGTTCGTTCCTTGGGGCGTTGTGCGGACATCCCTAAAATAAAAGGAATTGGTTGGGATTTAGGGCAATAGTGTTAACGTGTCTCGAGAGCAGCTCTCAGGCCAGGGAGTCCAGTGATGGTTCGGCGGCCGACGTATCAATTCACCAGGACCTTGATAACCAGCTTGTCGACTCAGCATGCTAAGACACTTGTTGCAGGGAAAATTGGTTTGTGCATCACATAGGATTGAGTCTTTGACTGTCCTTCTTGAGTTAGCTCCCCATCGTTATTATTGGTATATACATATATGCTCATCTGACTGTGGCACTCCTTGATAATTTCCAGGATGTCTCTGCGAGGACAACCAGCCAGGATACCAGCTTTGGTTCGTGATGACGACCCTGTGAGCTACGAGGCCATAGTCTAGGACCCATCATGCGAGCCCCTTTCTCCAGGTGGGCCGGTAGCAGCACCCCCACCTGTTGATCAGCAGATAGCTTTAGCAGAGCAGACGGGGCTTGAGCATAGGTTGAGCGCGCTCCATGAGTTCCAGCGGCAGATACCACTGAGGTTCAGTGGTGAGACAGACCCTCAGGGAGCATAGGTTTGGCTAGAGACAGTGGTTCACCTTTTCAGGCATGTGCAGACACCGACAGATCAGAGAGTGGCTTTGGCAGCCACCCTTTTTCGTGGAGCAGCTTGGCATTGGTGGAGTCTGGTGACTCAGCTTCATGATGAGTCGTCGCTTTTGTGGGGAGACTTTCAGTTGTTGTTCCGTGAAAAGTTTTTCCCCTCCTTCTTGCACTCCGTTCAGATTCAGGAGCTCCTTCATTTTCAGTAGGGAGGGATGACGGTGGTCGAGTACGCGGCTAGTTTCGCAGACCGTGCACGCTTTTACTCGGACTTGGTCCATGAAGACAACCTCCGAGCGCGGAAGTTTGAGCAGGGTCTCCGCTGAGAGATTCATGTTGTAATAGTACCCTTGGGCATTTCCACATATCCTGGGGTGCTAGAGCAGGCACTGGTGACAGAGATCTCCCTGTCATGCTCTAGAGTTGGTGGTGGAAGCAGGCACGTTGGAGCCAAGACGGCTGTCGCAGCTAGTGGGCTTCGACACGCAGGACCTCGACGCAGGTGGATTTATGAAAACTGGACTCAGGGGTGTGGTCATACACCATAGTGGAACCGGAGGGCACCAGTGCATCCCAGAGATATTCGGTGCTATGCTTGCGATGGGTGAGGTCACATGGCACGGGACTGCCCGACCAGGCATGCGGAGAGCTTCGGGCAGGCAACAGGTGCACCACCACGATGGAGGCAGCGCCGTGATCAGAGTAGTGCCCAGAGAGGTGGTTCTAGAAAAGGAGCAGGAGGATCTGTAGGTGGGGGATGATGTTACGAGGTCTTCCCATCACCATCAGGTGGTCCACGTTAGGATCAAGGAGCTGACAGATGGGACCACGGACAGCCGCGAGCTTTGGATGTCAACAACCCTATAGAGCATGAGGTGACAAGAGGTATGCTCTATGGCTCTTCTACTTTCTGCAGTACAATTATTAGAATCTATGTGCAGAATGATTTTCTTCCGGCTCCTTTTTTGAGTTGTTACCAGGGTGACGTAGGGCGTCGGGTGTAACCCTGTGTTGGTAAAGTAGAAGGTGTCAGACCCTCCTCTTTAGTCGATGGTGGCCACTCCTTCGCCTTTCGAGCATGTAAGAGAGTCTTGGTCATGGTAGATCGACTACGAATCTTGCGTGACCAGATATCCATGGGTGCTTCACCATATGGATATTCTAAAGGAGGGAATCATTGGGCCTTGTTCCAGGTGCAGGTGGTGATTCCAGTCATAATGTGTGATGTAGAGGTTTGATCAGGGAGGTGAGCTACCCCCAAGGTCCTTCGGACCGTATGAGACCATGTAGAGGGATGGAGAGGTTCCCTACCGCCTTACCTTAACCCCAAAGGCTGGTTTGGGTGCGTGACGTCTCCCACGTGACTCACCTGAGAAGAGGTGTGCATTATCCTATGCACGTCATCGGTGAGGGAAGACCTCGCGTGAACAGATCAAATCCTTTGGTCTGTGTGCGGTGGCGCAGAGTTGTGCGAGGGTTCTTCTGGGTACGGGAGAGCCAGGTGTGGGCTTAGTACCCTGAGTTGCTCCCTGGTTTTGCTTTTCGGGGATGAAAATCATGAAGGAGGGAATGATGTAAGACCCCTGTTTTTGGATACAAAGGACTTTGGAATATTCTTGATATTATTCTAGAGCAGCGACCTCAGACGGCGTGCGATTCTGAACCCCGGAGTGGTCGGAATTAAATTTTCCGTGCGTTCACACTGGGCACGCCAAATAAATAGGATAACTCCTAAAAGGTGGTCCGGATCAGGGATCCGAGTGTACGTATGGATCTGAAATGTGGTTTTTACCCTAGTAACGACATAAAGTATGTCGGCGTGGGATGTTTGGACCCCTCACTCGCTTTCGGAACGTTAAACAGATAAATTAATTAATTTATTTATTCATTTAATGGTGAAAGTCAGTATCTCTTAAACGATGGCACGGATTAGAAAACCGAGGGCACCGTTGAGTTTGGAACGTGTCATTTACCCTAGGAGGGGTGTAAGTTTTGCAGGCGCGGCCCGTCTGTGAAAAATGGCCCCAGGGGCGTTTTTGTAATTTAGTGGCGTCAGGCGTTGAGTTTAATAACTTTCGAATGGAGCCTCGGATTAAAATTACAAGACCGTCGTTGCACTCGGAGCATGTTTTTTGTCCAAGGGGAGCCTTAATCCTGACCCCGCCGAAATTTTGGGTTCAGGGCTATCGGGCGGGCGTTTAAGTATTTTCTACTTAAACGCATCCCCTCCCCTCTTCTCCTTCTTCTTATTCCTCAAACACTCCCCTCTCCTCCATCTCCAGAAAATCAGCTCCGGAGAGACGATCTCCGGCAAGGCGCATCGGTTCCGACGGTATGTACACGAAGCGTCGGGATGCGCCCTTCGAGGTAGGGGTTTATCGTTTTCATTTTCAGTTTCCCGCAATCTTTGAACTTAATTTATAGCGTCGAACTATTATCTGATCGTCGATCGATGCCCATGATCGCGTAGTACGTTATCCAATATTTCCGATGCCTATCTCAGATTCACAATCCGATCTTCGAGGCCTCCGCAGCGGTCCGGCGAAGGTTCGAGGGTTTTTGGGGTTCTCTGGTCGGCACGGTGGTCCGGCGATTTCCAGCGGCGGCGGCGCGGTGGTCCAGCGAGCTCCAGGCGGCGGCGCGGCAGGGGGTTCCAGCGAGGGGAGCCGGTCAGCGGGGCGGCCCGGTGAACGGCCGGCAAAGAGTGTCAGCCGAGGGCGCCCATGAGGGGTCGTGATCGGGGTCACGGCTCACGACCCCACTGGGGAGACCGAGACCCTCCACAGGCGGGTCTCCGCGTAGAAAACGACCGGCCATGCCGGCCGGTCAGTGGAGGAAGTGCTCGCGCGGCATGCAGGCGAGGGGGATCGCACGAGGCAGCGGCCGCGCGCGGCGGCCCACGGGTTCGGCTGGGCCAGACCCAGGTGGTTGGACCGCGGTCCCAGCGGGCCGTCCGGAGTGGGCCGGCCCGAGTAGGGTGGACCGGCCGGACCGGGACGGTCCGGCCTAAGGGGGTTCTCCCCTTCTATCTTCTGACGCCCGTATCTTTAGCTATGGACATCCGTTTTGCATGCCGTCAGCAGAAGTGCGGACCTTGAATCAAGGCGGACTTTTTTAGATGGTTTTGGGAATTTTTAATTCCCGAAACGAGGGGCTCGGGGGGCGACACGATGTTAAGTGGTTTGACATTTTTCCCGGGAGTTCTTGTTTTTGACGGCGCGGACGCGTCCGATGTCCGTTTTGAGAGCCGTAGGTGGTGTTGGGACCCTGGAACCAAGGTGAAACTTTCCATGGTGGTTTCAGGCATTGAGGATAGAGTTGAGGCGTGGGCCCCACGACCCGTATTTTGAGCTGCGAGCAGCGTTTAGTGACTTTCTCATCTGGTGTCCGTTCGGGGCATGTGGGAAATCGATTCTAGATGTTTTTTCGAGGGGATTGCAATGGTGCAATATTCCCGCTCTAATTCCACATGCTAGTGCGGGCCCCGCGACGGCCGTTTCTGGAATTGACGGAGATTTCCATCTTTATCACTGGGTGTCCGTTTTGGACAAGTGGTTAGTCGAACTTGTGTACTTTTTCGAGAGGATCGCAACCGTGTGATCCATCTGTTGAGTTTCGGGACAGGGATACAGGTCCCACGTAGCATCGCTCGTGTGTGGTGCGCCGGAATGCATCTTTTTCTCTAGATATTTGTTGCGCTCAAGTGAGCAGTCTTTTTGACGTGTTTTCCCAAGAGGATCGCAATGGTGCGATGCGCCCGACTGTTTTCAGGGCTGATGCTTGGGATCACGGGACGTCGTTCGGGCATGAGGCGGTGTTGGTGACTTCTCCGTCGGATATCTGTTTGATGCGAGTGAGTAGTCTATCTCACATGTTTTTCTGCGAGGATTAAAACGGTGCAATCCATTTGGTTGTGCGGAGCCTCTTGCGCGATCTTATTAAATGTGGAAATGTGAAAGGTGCTCTGATGGCGGTCCTTCTACCGTGTTTGTAGCGGACCTTTGGTGTGTGATTGTGTGCACTCTTGGGAGAGTGAGGTTGGTGTTTAAAGAGATATGGTTGATTGTGCCTCAACCGTTGAGGTGGAAAGTTGGCAAAGTTAAGTTTACGCCCTTCGCGTTGATGATGAGGTGTCGTGTGCACGATAGCCTTAGCACTCAAGACGTGGTATACTCTGGGAGTATATGAGAGCACATGGAGGTACGTGTGGTTTGTACCTACAAATGTATGTGCTCTTGGTTGGTGTTGACGTGGGGCCACACATTGTGTGGGCCCCATGTGCGTTTCATGTTCTTCTTTGCGTACTTTGACCTCTCACGATGTAGAGGGTCCCTCGGTTCTCGTTTGTTTGATCAGTAGGGTGGATTTTTTTCCCCTAGCTTTGTGATCGTTTATTTGACTAGCAGGGTTGAGTGGTCTCCCCCTAGTTTTGTTCTCGATGGATCGGCCGGTAGCAGTGCTAGTGACACCCAGTGATGGAACAAGCGTTGAACCTCTTTTGGGTGAGTTGTTCTGGAGTTGGGTGGTTGCGCGATACCCACTCCGTGTTTAGTTATCCAGTGATGTACCCTCCAGTAGAGATGGCCAGAGCAGTTCTGAGTTTTACCCTCTAGCAGGGCTGGGCAGTGGGTTACTCATCCACTTCTAGGGTCTACCCTCCAGCAGAGACTGGGCAGTGGGTCACCCGACGCTCTTAGGGTCTACCCTCCAGTAGAGACTAGGCAGTGGGTTGCCCGACGCTTTTAGGGTCTACCCTCCAGCAGAGACTGGGCAGTGGGTCACCCGACGCACTTATGGTCTACCCTCCAGTAGAGACTGGGAAGTGGGTCACCCGAAGACCTCTTAGGGTCTACCCTCCAGCAAGGCTGGGCAGTGGGTCACCTGTCGTCTAGTTCCAGGTCTACCCTCCAGCAAGGCTGGGCAGTGGGTCGCCTGTCGACTTATTCCATGTCTACCCTCCAGCGGGGCTGGGCAGTGGGTTTCCTGATAATGTATTAAGGTCTACCCTCCAGTGGGGCTGGGCAGCGGGTCTCCTGATGATGTATTATGGTTTATCCTCCAGCAGGGCTGGGCAGTGGGTCACCCGATATCATATTATGAATTACCCTCCAGCAGGGCTGGGCAGTGGGACACCCGTTGATATTTCAAACTCAGTCCTTTCTACTAGGCTAGTCTGTGGCTTTCCTCCGTGATTATAGGAGTGGGACCCTTGGTTGTACAGGTCAGTGATGGAACGACCTTGTCTTTGAGGAGACCTCTCGACTGCGGGGTAGTGAAAAGTTGTGGTTTGACGTTCCCCCAGAACTCTCAAGTACGAGGAGCGCTTTCCCCACCGAGACGCTTCCTTGTGACGCGACCTAATACCGTACGGGCGAGTTAGTACCGCCCAAAGCGGATAGTGTTGAGGTGTGGTGGGTTGAGCCCCTTGACTTTTAGTTCGGGGCAGACGTGCAGGATGCTGGGCATCGATGGTGTTATCTTCTAGGACTGTTGGCGACTCACTTTTCTTGGGTTGAGCTATATGATAGAGATCCCCTTACAATCTTGTTTGGGCTTCTTGATTGAGATTATGTACTTGTATATACCTTGTTCCAGTACCCACTTCTTGGGTTTGGTTACTCTCCTTCCAGGAGAGGCGAAGATGCACGGGGTATGCCACGTGCTTTCTATGTCTAGCTTCTCATGGTTGGATGAGTCTACTCTCCTGCTATAGGTAGCGAAGACTCGACGGGAAGTTCATCTTCTCACCATTTCCATCTCCTTGTGTCTGGATGAGTCTACCTTCTTTACTCTTGTTGGGTTGAGCTGGACTCTCTACTGTTACTCTTACTGCACTTTCAGTTGTACTCCTCTACTATTCCATGTTCGCTCTACTGCTCACCCTTCGGTACCTCCTTTGTTGCTCCCTAGAGCCTTCGGGGTATCCTACTGAGTATTTTTATACTCACCCCTGCTTGGGCTTTGCCCGCACTTGGTGTGCCTTTACAGACGATGGAAAGGTTTTTCGTGACTTCAGAGGAGCTTAGGAGTTCGGGTGCTAGGACTGCGTGCGGTGGTCGTAGCCGGGTTCCAGGTGGGAGACCCGTCAGCGATTTCTTTTTGTTTACCTGTTGTCGGGTTGTGGAACCTTTTCTGGTTGGGCGCGTGTTTTTCCCCTTTTTCCTTTTCAACACTTTTCTTGTACTTCTTAGAGGTTGATGCACATTTTTGGTATATATAGCAGTTTCCCTTTTATTTACTTGTATTTTTTTTTACTCTGCATTGTTGCATTGAGTGTGCTATGTGCGTGTGTACAAGTACTTAGGCAAAGGACTCCCTGAGTTTTTGTGCCTTCGGCACTGGTCGCCATCCCCTGGCCTATGGAGGCGGGCTTGGGGTAGTTGCAGCTCGAGCCCGGGTAGGGTCGGGTCGTGACACATTCTTTACCATGTCACAGCTACTTACTATTGCTGACACCATCACAGCCACTTATCACAGCGGCCTCTTGTCACTCCATCAATGGATGTCGTTATGTTGTTTTCCACCTTTTCACTAATACATCATCACATGGTGGTCTACGCCTTCATGTATCACTACCAAAAATCTCTCCAAGAACCAAAAAAATGTTAGAATAAAAATTACTAACCCTAGATTTCCATTGGGTGAGGGTCTCAATCCAAGGGCGGTGGTCTATCTATCATATGACCATTAAAAAGGAATGCATAGAGAATAATTATTGGGTTTAGAAATACTAAGTTAGGGATTTAAAAGAATAGGGATCAAGAAATCAAGAGAATATATTAATATTCCAAAATAAAGGTTCTAAAAATTATAAATGGGTTTTAGTAGAATAAATGTGTCATGTATCATGAAAAAAAATCAACATTTCTATGTATTTTATTTGAATTATTTTAAACATTAAATATTTTAATTATATACAATTTAATACTTTAATTTTAACACCCAAAAATTTTAGTTTAAATGAATAATAAGCTTGATAGATTTCTTGACACCCAACATCGAGCTTTAATAAAACTATGAGATACTATAAAAATATTATTCTTTAAATGTTTCCATTATGACCTAGCCATTAAATTAATGATATGAATAGGGATAATTTTATTTTAAAAAATATGTATAAAATTTTTACATAATTAAAATGTATTTATTAATTCATAATAAATAAGAACTCAATTTTTAATCAATTTATTTTATTCTTCAAAAATATATTTTCTCCAAAAATTGTATTTATTGCATTCTATGCAGAGAAAATATAATTAATTTATATAATTTACAGAAATTTTATTTTATTAAATGAGTGTGATTTTTTGAATAATCGTGTTAATATTATCTTAGGATCAATTGTTGATATTTTTCTGAAATAGTTGATTTTTGAGTAAATAATGAAAAATGTCGATTTTTACAAAACTAGAATTTCTTTTATTTAAATCAATAATTAAAAATTACATGTATGTTTTCCATTTGGTAATAAATTAAAATAAGACTCATTTAATTATAAATAATCTAATTAATTTTATTTTAGTCACCGTCATAATTTATTTTATTATAATTTTATTTTTTTGGCTTAAAAACACATTTTTCAAAAAAAACTATTTTTCATTATGTTTTATGAATTTATATTAAAGTTGATTTCAGTAAATTATAGGAATTAAATATTGAAAAAAATGATTATATATTTATAATTATGAGTTAATTTTGGTAAATATTTTTCTTTTATTTTTTGTCATTATGAATTGTAATCATGATAAATATTTTTTACCTCGATATGGGTAAAACAGATATAATTGGGTTAAAACTATGTGATTAGACCTAAAAATATCCAAAATATACACATTTGTTTCATTTTATTAGTTTAATTTGAAAAATTCCACCCTATATTTGAAAAAAAATAGTTTTTTTCAACTTTCCTTTGATTATAATTTTTATATTATTTTAAGTAAAGAATAAATACAAAATTTCACTCTCTTTCTTTCAATATCTCTAGTATATATTCATTAAGGTAAGAAGAATTTAAGATTGGTTATAAATTTTTTTTGTGAGATAAATACATTAATTTATGATATTAATTTATTTTTAATTTTTATTAATGGTATAATTACATTAAACAATTACACAATGTTGATACAATGCTTGTGCAAACAGTAGAAAAATGAAGGTAAATGATATTAAAAACAATAAAATTAATATGTTTTGGATGAATTCAGGTATGGAATGAATTTTATATTTAATTATAAAATATAATTTATGGTAAATGTGTTTACATTATAATTACGTTGTTTTCTTGGTGAAATTTAAGTCAAATTAAATGAATAGTCCCAAAAGTGACTTTAATGATATTCTACGATAAAAAATATTTTATTAAATGATTTAAAATAAAAAATGAAATGGGGAATTTTCAATGTAAAATGGTTTAAAATTTCATAAATTTACCATTTTTATCCACTTATCACCTTATAATTAAATTTATGACCCTTAAAGTCTAGAAAATGTGTTACCACGGTTAGGGATAAAAATGGTTAACGAGGGGGTTAAACCAAAAGATAATGTTTGAAATGAAACTTAAACATTTGTAAATTGTATTTGTTGAAGTTATTTTTAAATTATAATGTCTTACATTCTAAATTATGTCAATTTTGTTCCAATTTACATGACTATGATATATATTATATTTAAATATTTGAAGTAATTCCAAGTTTGTCCTTTTCCTCACTTATAAAATGGAACCTCCTATTATCCTTTAATAACAATTTTTGATCTTTATATCTTGGCCAATAACTATCCCAATACCTTAATATTTCATTCCATTATTTCTTGAACTTATTTTCTTCTCCTAATACCATCCTAATAAGTCTTAATGTGTAATCTAAATGAGGTATCTCAAAGAAGAGGTCATCATCTTTACTGCCTATTTCAAAGTTTTTTTATTCTTCTGCTTCCTCTAAATCTGTTGTATCCATACTGACATAATAAATTTAGTTACATAAATGTACTAATATTTTTTAATTAATATTGGACAATCATTTTCCACCCCCATTTCATCCTATAGAAAATGAAAACATCACCTATGCGAACTTACGACCTACTGTCTCCACATAGCGATGTAATTCATTTTTCATCACCAATTTACACGAATGATTATAAACATGGAAATAATTAATATATGTTATATTTATGATTTAATTATTATTATTTAAATATAATACATCATTCAACTTCTTACCCTTCCACCCATCAAAAAATGATAACATTTCTCGTGTGTCCATGTGGACTACAACCACAATGAAGCGATGTGATTCATTTTTCATGTTCACCTAACATGGAAGATTATAAATATGTATATAAAGAAAATATATTATATTTATATCATTATTAAAATTATTTTTATGATATATCAATGATCTAGATGCAAGGACCATAACTGCTGAATCAAAACATACATGAAAAATGAAACAGTTATCACACGGAATTGTGATTTTAATAAATAATTGTTAATAAACAGGTAATAAGAAGTTATAAGTAAAAAGTATTAGTATTATAAGTATGAATATAATTATGGTATATATTTATAAAAAAATTAAAATTTCTTATATATTAGGTCTAAGTAACATATGAGACCAGTCGAATTTGATATATGAGGTTAAAGTAACATATAAGGGTTTCTCGACTCATTTTTACTTTGGTGAGACATATGTCATATTCACCACTTGTTTGTTTAATGTGGTGTATATACTAACCATTTGATATGTTATATTAGTAATATATTTATGTTCAGGGTATTTAATTTTTTCATTAATCTATTTATATTCATGTTATTAAAATTTTCATTTGATGCTATTTCTTTCATGGGGTTTATCTTTCAAAAGTTACCAAATCGGTAAGGGTTTATTTCACAATATCATCCTTATTTGAGATAGTTTATATTTAAGATTAAATTTGGGGAATTATATGATATTTATATATTAAACCTTATCTATTTTATTACCCTATATTTATTTCTATAAATTAAAAAAATTCCATTTATTTTCCTCTCTCTAAGTACTCAAAGTTTTGAAAAAATATTTTTAAGCAAAACTAACTTTGTTTTTTCTATTTGATAAGGAATATTTTTCTTCCAAATCTATATTTTCTTTAAAATATTTTCAATAATTTTATTATTATTATATAATGATTTATAAAAGTTATTTTTAACCATTTTTTACTTTATACAAAATGTTTTAAATGGAATATTCTTTTAGTTTTTTGAACAAGACACTTTTTACTAAAGGTGTGCGTGGAATATTTTTTTAATACTTTCTGAAAAAATAGATTTTCCTAATATCATGAATAATATTTACCTTAATTATTCATTTATAAGTTTACATGTTTCTTTTAAAATAAATTTTTTTTACAAATACTTTGGAAATTTTTTAATTTTAAATAATTGATTTCGAAACGAAATGGGAATTTTTTTCGCAAGAAATATTCCTATGATATTTTAAAAATATTTTCATCTATGTAGACACTATTTGATGAATCCTATGATTTACTGGGGATATACTCTAATAATACCATCCACCATATTACTCTGTATATATTATTATTATGTTATATTATTTGTTTATAGGAGGAAATATTAACATTTTTCTAGTAGTCTTTCAGTATAAATTTTTATATTGATTATGTATTGAATTATTATTCATTTATTTTATATAATGAATGTATTGGACTTATTAAGTGATGGGATGGGTCTGATATAGACCGTTAATGTATCATTAGGTCTCTTGAGATAAACTAACTTGGGTATTTTGTGTATTACATTCCTATTTATGTATGGTTCCTTTACATAATGCCTTGATGGTAAGATTATGATATCCGACATATGAATTATATAATTATAAAATAAGTTATTGTTATCCATGTGATTAATTATGTTGTTATGTCATCCATGGATATATTCCCCTTTTATGATATTAGTTATATGGAATATTTGATTGTTTTTTATCTCTACCATATTATTCATACATTATTTATTTTATTATAGCTTCTCTTATACGCTTTCCCTTACCAAGCATCTGAGATCACCCTTTATTATGTTATCCTTTTCCAAGGATATCAAGATGGTATATATGAATTATTCCATGGATATAATATAATAAATAATAAATTTATTACTATAATTATAATTTTTATTTCATGTTTTCAAATGTAATGTGAGAATAATATATGTATCTAGTCTCTCAAGACTACTAAACTATTCAATATTTTAGGATGAAATCTCTTTTATCTTGTGCTGATGTAGTAACATAACCACTAGCTCTAAGAAACTAGATTCAAGGTGTTACGGTGGGTATAAAATGAGGTTTAGTAGGACACCTTGGAACTAGATTTATTAAAAATATATATTAGAGAGCATAACCCTATAATATATTCTAGGTATAAGTTTACGTATAGGGTAATATCATGAAGCTTTAGTAAAATAGAGACTGTGTATTTTTCTTAGCCAATACATCACTGTATGGATAATTGAAAGTGGAAACAAATATGGCATAGATGCACCTAGGGTTAAAAAATATAAAAGGGTTGTATTGGGTATTAACTCGATTGTCACTCGTGCATAATGAGTGGGCCAAAGATTGCACACCGGGATGGACACTCCTGGTGGATATGTTTGGGCTAATTCACATTTTCTTTATAAACCATTATGATGAATGAGAGGATAGAACTTATGAAACCTATAATATTCCATAGTGATATGGGATAAACTTAAAGTTCTATTGTTTTATAATTATAAGGTTAATGATACATTTAAAGGCATAGATATCCCTTTTGAGGTTTGATGTGATGGGAGCTTAAGATGATTAATGATATTTTGTGAGACATTTAAAAGAATAAAACACTTTGTTTTAGTATGAGTGTTAGTGAAAATGTTATTTTAGGAATAATGATTTTACATTTTGTGGGAATATGTTTAATGGTATTGATAAACTTTAGGTTTATTATGATATTAATTGGGATAAAAGGGTTATTATATTTTAGGAACATATATTTTATTATATAGATAACTATGGTATTAAAATGTGATTTTTTGAATAAGGGGTTAGTGTTATTTTTTAATAATTTCACAATATTGGGAACCTAGTTATGTGTTATTTTAGGTAACCTTTATGTTTCTCACTTCCCCTTTTCAAAGTAAGTTTTATTATTCATTTATACGAAGTGGGTTTTCAAAAAAAATATTTTCAAATATTAAACCCTTTATTACAAAGAAGAAAAAAATGTGAGGTTGGAATTTATTTAAGGTATATAATATAAAACCCTAAAATTTTAGTTTAAAATAATAATAACATCGATAGCTTACTTGAAACGCAATACCAAGCTTTAAGAAAACTATGATAAATAATAAAAATATTATTATTTAAATGTGATTATTATAACATAGATGTTAATTTAGTGGTATGAATAGGAATAACCAAATTATGAAGAATATGTATAAATTGTTTTATAATGAAAATTTATTGATTAATCCATAATAAATAAGTACTCAATTTTTAATAAAGTTATTTTATGCTTCTAAAATGTTTTTATTGAATTTTTTGTGTGGAAATTATAATTAATTTTTACCATTTTTTATAAAAAAAAAATTATATAATTAATATCATTTTTGAAAAAATAATTTCAATATTATATTAGGGTGAGTTTTTAGAATTTTTCTAAAAAGGTTGATTTTTTAGTGAATAGTGAAAAATACTGATTTTTACAAAACTGCCTTTTATTTTCTTAAAATCAAGTAATTTAGAAATCAAAAATAAATTTTTAATTTGGTCACAAAGTAAAAAATTTTCATTTAATTATAAATAATATAATTAATTACATATTAATCATCATTATACTTTATTTTGGTATAAGTTCATTTTTAAGCTTAAAAACACATTTTTCTAAAAATTGTTTTTCATTGAGTTTTACCCATTTATATAAAATTTGATATCTACCCATTTTAGAAATTGAATCTTAAAAATGGATTCCGTATTTGGAGTCAGGTGGTTTAGATTTAGTAAATATTTTCCTTTTAATTTTTTAATTATGAATAGTAACTCTGTAAAATATTTGTCACCTCGATAAGGGTAAAACGAGTAAAACGGGATTAAAACTATGGGATAAGACCTAAAAATATCCTTAACACATGAATTTATTTTATTAAATGAGTATAATTAAACCAATACCATCCTATATTAGAAAATTTTTTAATTTCTTTCCACTTTCCTTTAATTATAGCTTTTATATTATTTTAAGTAAAGAATAAATATAAAATGTCACTCTCTTTATTTTAATATCTAAAGTATAATTTCATTGGGATAAAAAGAAGTTAAAATATATTATGAATTTTTATTTTTAATATGAAAAAATTATTATTATTATTATATTAATTTATTTTTAATTTTTATTAATTGTAAGATTACCTTAAATTCTTAACAACATCGATACAGCACTTGTGCAAGCAGTAGAAAAATCAAGATAAATGATTTTAAAAATAATAAAATGAATATTTTTTTGATGAATTTTGATATACCATGAATTTAATAGGTAATTATAAATTATAATTAATTTTAAATGTGTTTATATTCAAATTTCATTTCATTCTTATTGTCGTTGAAGTCAAATTAAATAAATAGTCCTAAAAATGACTTTAATGATTTTTTATAATAAAAAGTATTTTATTAAATGATTTAAAAACAAAAAAAATTTAAAAAAGGATAGGTGGGATTTTAAATGGTAAAAAAATTCATAAATGAACCATTTTTTAGCCACTTTTTACCTTAAAAGTAAATCTGTGACCCTTAAAGGCTAAAAAATGTGTTTTTGTGGTTAAAGTTAAAAAAGGGTTAATAAGGGGGTCAAAGAAAAAGATAAGGTTTTAAATGAAAGTTTAATATATATAAATTTTATTTTTTGGAGTTATTTTGAACTTATCATGTCCTACCTTATAAATTATTTCCATTTGGTTCCTATTTATATGATTATGATATATATTATATTTAAATATTATAAGTTGTTCCAAGTGTGTCCTTTCCATCACTTATCTTTCAATTAAAATGTTTGATATTTATATATTTCATAAGAAATATATTAGTACCTTTATATATTCCTTCCCTCCATTATTGAGCTTATTTTCTTCTCTTAAGACCATCATAATAAGGCTTAAGTTATAATCCAAAGGAGGTCTCTAAAATAAGAGGTAATCATATTTACCAACTCTTTCAAAGTTTATTTTTGCTTATACTTCCTCAAAATATATTGTATATATCCTAAAATTTTGACTATAGTATCATAAAAATAATAATATTTTATTACGATTGTGGTACAACCATTTCCCACCTCCTTTCCATCCTATGGAAAATGATAGCATCATTTGTGCGTTCATACAACCAACAGTCTCCACCTAACTGTGTAATTGTCTTTCCACCACCACTTTAAATGGATGGTTATAAAGATAAAAAATAATATATATGATATTTATAATATAATTATTATATTTTAAATATAATATATCATTTACCTCCTTACCTTTCCAAAAAGTGATGTGACTTATTTTCCATGTTTACATTTCATGGTTGATTATAAATATTTATATAATGAATATATATGATATTTATATCCTGATAAACATTTTTTGTATGATTTAACTATGATCAATATGAAAGTACCATAATTTTCAAATTACTTGATTCTGTTATATAACAGAATCATATAAGTAAACCATATATGTTATTATAAGTATAAATATGATTCTGTTATATAATTATAATAAATTTAAATTTATTATACAATAGGGTAAAGTAACTTACCAGGCATGTCAACCTTGAGGTAAGGTTTTTCTGTCTCAATTTCACTTCATTGAGAATTATGTTATATTATAAACCTAATTTGATTTATATAGTGTATATACTAGCCATTTGAAATATTATACTATAAATTCATATTTACTCATGTAATTTTATTTTTTTCATTCATGTTTCCTCTTTTAAGGGGTTTTGATTGAAGAGTTATTGAAGTTGTAAGGGTTTCTCATCTCACTTTTACTTATGGGGAACATATGCCATAATCACTACTTGTTTCTTTTGTATGGTGTATATAATACCCCTTTTATATGTTATATCATGAATCTATTTATATTCATGGTATTTAAAGTTTCATTTGAATTTATTTCTTTCATGAGGGTTATGATTGAAAAGCTACCAAAGTAATAAGGGTTTATTTAACAATATCATCCTTAATCAAGATTATTTATGTTTATGTTTATATTGGGGGAATTATATGATATTTACATATTAAACCCCAAATATTTTTTTATAATCTATTTATTTATAGAAATTATAATTTTTCCTTTCATTTTTTTCTTTCTAAGTAAACAAAATTTGGAAATAATTTTTTTAAGGAGAACCGATTTTTTTTTCAATTCAGTCTGGAATAATTTTATTCCACATATATATTTTCTTTAAAAAATATTCAATAATGTTTTCACTATTATCAAATGATTTAATATATTCATTTTTACCCATGTTTTACTTTCTATAAAAAAATCTTTAAAATTAATCATCTTGCCTTTTTACGAATGATGCAGTTTTTACCGAAGGTGTGAACGGAATCTTTGTTTTAATGCTTACCGCATGAAAAACTTTTACCACCTCATGACTATTATTTCACTTGATAATAGATTTAATATTTTAAATGGTTTTTTTCAAAGAAATTTTTTTTCCTAATATTCTGTAAATTTTTAGATTTTAAATAAGTGATTTCAAAATGAAAAGGGTATTTTCCTAAAGAAATATTTCAGTGATATTTTAAAACTACTTTCATTTATATAAACTTACTTTGATGAATCTTATTACTTAATAAGGATATAATCTAATGATATCATCCAAAATATTACTCTGGATGGATTATGATCATGTTGTTCTATTTATTGACTGGGGAAAATATTAACATTTTGTATGCTAGTTTTTCAATATGAATTTTTTTGGTGGTTATATATTCAATTATTATTCATTTATTTTATATGATTAATTAATTAGACTTATTAAGTTACAAACAATGACTATTATAGCCCCTCAATGCGTCAATAGGTATCATGAGACAAACTGGCTTGGGTATTTGGCATATGTCATACTTATTTATGTATGGTTTCTTAGTATGAATCCTTGAAAATAAGATTATGATGTCTAATATATGCATTTTATAAGTATGAAACTATTTATTATTATCAATGTGATCGATTATTTTGGTATATCATCTATGGATATATTCCCATTTTATGATATTAGTTATCTAGAGTATTTGATTATTGTTTATCTACCATATTATTTATACTTTATTTATTCTATAATATATTTTTTTGTATGTTTTCCCTTACTGGGAATCTAAGCTCACCCTTTATTATGTTTTCCTTTACCCAAGATACTAATAAGGGATATTTTAATGATTCCATAGATATACTATAAGAAATAATAATGTTTTTACTATAATTTTATGTTTTATTTCATATTCTCAATTGTAATGTGACACTTATGTATATATATAGTCTCGTAAGGTTGTTAAACTATTCAATACTTCAAGATGTTATATCTTGAATATTATGATAATTTAGTACAATAACCATTGGATTTGGGTTACTAGAGTTAGTTTGTTAGATTAAACTTATTTTGTGATAAATTTTGAGTTAATTTTTATTAGGCATCCTTTTTGTTTTCTTCATGGGCCACACCTTAGCCCTATTCTTTGACCCATTGGTTTATTTCTTCTCTTGGATTTTCTTTTCTACCTTATATATAGTTCCTATATATTTTTCACTATCATTAATTATTGTGATAATACAGAACTCATCTTCCCTTGGTATGATCTGGTGGGAGATCTATGTATGTTTCCTACTGGATTATGTAATATTTCCACTTTCCCTTGGTTCTCGATTCTTTATTTTCATCATGGCCATCCATGTGTGAAGTGTGGTGAGGGTTTTTTTTAACCACTTGATGTTTCATGGTTTTCCCAATTAGATCCTTAGTTTTTTAGGTCATCACTTCATTAGTTTATGGTGGGTTATAGTTAGGGTGAGAGCTTCTACTATAGAGGGGTGTTTTATCGAGAGAAAATAAAAATTAGTTTCATATGCCTATTCACGGATGGAGAAACTCAAAAAAGTGAATGTTTGTTATTTATTCTTGATACTTGGTGAGGATATACAATGTGATCTTGGTGTTATATAGTGTTCCCTATTCCAGGATAATGATGAAAATTATGATGGAGTATGATCTTGATGATCATCACTGGTTACATGGAGGCTCTCTGACGAAATATAGGAGTGATTGATCCCTAGAAAGGGGGTCTCGGTCTAGTATTACTTTTATTTTATTGGTTTTTGATGACTTGTTTTTTCTTGTTATTTATTGTTGTGTTATGTGTGCTATTTGAGTTCATATGAGTTTTTCAACATATATCGCATCCTCATATTAGTTTCATCATGATTCTTGGAGCTTTAAGAACTCATCCTTCCTTGTTTCCTCGTGTGCCTTTTCCTTTTCTAGTTTTTTTGTTACTTATTGTTTTTTTTTTGTACTCATTTATTTTCATAGTGGAACCCCAATTCCCATGCACATAGTCTAATTGGATAAAGCGTGTAAAAAAACTAGTGTTCTTTTTTATCCTTATTTACTAATTTTATATCGACTATAGCGGATGATCATCTTGCTTTTGTTTGACTGACTTATTCCTTGACTTATTGTTTTTTCAAGGTATTCATATAAATATTTTTCTTCTTTATAAATTGTATAAATTATGTTGTTCACTCTTGTTGGTGTTTATTCATGAATATGGAATTATTTCACATTTTCTTGATTTTGGTTTGATATAATCAACATGTTCTCTTATGCTTAATAAGAATTATTGTCATATTTGTGTCCCTTTTTCCTTATTTTTATAGAATATTAAACATGTTTTGATCATGATTTGAATTATGTGAACCAAAATTTAATCCACTCATCTCTTTATACTATTTAATATGGACTACCCTATAGAGAAACCCCTAATAATTGGTATTAGAGTCAATAAGGAAGTGATTTTGTATCACCAAATTTGATGTTTATTATTTTATTTTTGTGGCATTATTTTACAACATGCTTATTTATTACTTTGATCAGCATTTCTATGTATTTGTTTTATGGGATTATCTTTTTTATGTTCTGATTAATTAACATATTTGTATGCTTATTTTTTATCCATATCCTTCCTCATTGAGATATGAGAGTTCGGGTAGCTTGTATAGGTGTTGGCCTAGTGGTAGTGTGTGTGAGAGCTAGTGAGGTGTTTCCTAGGTACTATCTTCCTTGTATTCCTTTAGGTTTTAGCTATCATTGATCTCATAGTTCTATTCCATTAGGTATTCACTTATTCATGGAACATCCTTTTGGTGGTGTGTAACATAGGCAAGGTGTTCTCCTTATGTAGAGATTTGTATAATTCGGACTCATTGAGGATTCTTATGGACTTTGAATTGGGACTCAATGTGGATTTGAGTCATTCCCTTTTTTGGAAGAGATTTACAAAGCCTTGTTTCAGGATCAATGTAGTTTTAGTGCCTTCCTAAGGGAGTGTTTTTGGAATTGAACTCATAGAGAATCCATAACTATATATGGACCTATGTGGATTTAGGTTAAGTTCCTAGGTGACTTAGATGATTGAAAATGTATTTACTTGGTTGTTCCAGTTTACTGTGTGATTTCATTGTGCGGTGTTTTATTTCTTTATTATTGTTTGTATTTTAACTATTTCACATTTTGTGATTTTTTATATTATATATTGTTGTTTTCCATGTGTTTTTATGTGAAGGATGGATATTGATCTAGTTTCTTTGGTGTCTTGCAGACACAAGAGATCTACCCCAACCTCTAATGGAATGAGTATAGTTGGGTTAAAAATATATGGATGGAAGCTTAGGTAAGTGAAGGTAGGGGTTATGTTAATTTTGTTCGTTATATTTAGATGTTGCTTTTTAGCAAGTTTTAGCAATTAGCATTAAATTTCATTATTCAGGCTAGTGTGTCACAATGATGCACATGGAGGACAGTTTACTATACTTATAGAATTTATTAGGTTTGTATGTTTTCCTAAACTTATGCGATAGTTTAGGTGGTGCATGTGTAGGTTTTGGGCATAGAGAAAACATCTTTGGTGGGTGTGAAATTGAAATTTCTTTAAATTTATAGTTTCCTGAAACCCTGAGAGATTATATTTCATGTTCAATTTATAATTAATTAATTTATGATTGGAATAAATGATTACCTTGTCTTAGTATCCTTTCTTCGAGGATGTTATTGATATTATGAAATCCCTTTCAGGTTACCTTCGTCGTGTTTTAAGGATTCAAGGGTAGAATCCTTTTGGCGATGATCCACATATTCTACTTTGATCTTTTATTGATGCCAATTGATTTCCAAGTGCTAGTGCGGTGAATTAATTATCTTGTGTGGTTTTTATTAACCACTCTAAGATCCTTCGAGCTTAAAGGAGTTCTTATCATTCTTGAGAGTAAGAGAAAATTAATTCAAGAGAAAGTGAGAAATCTATTGTGCGCGATGATTCTCTATTCTTAATTTTCGATTAACCCTACATAATAGACATAATCATATATTTATAGGGATAGGTTTTAGGTTAAAATATTATTTCATTATGTACCAACCCTTAAATAATATTATAATATTTATTAAACCTAATTCCACATAATAATATTATTATTATTATTTTATGTCATGTGAACTAAGTTTCACAATAATAAATATTATTTTACCAGATTGTAAATTAATATTTATCATCAGATGTGATCTTGGTCCATTTGAACTCCTTGGAATTTATTCAATACCCGAATAAACATTTTATTCATAAATAAATATTTTTATCCAAAAACTAGCAAAAAAATTATAAAATATTCTATAAAATAAATAAATATTTTATTTTCTCAATCCGTTGAATAAATATTTATTTAATTTATGTGATCAATAAAACTTGACTAAAATTATTCCTCAACCTTGAGAATAATATTTATTCCATTAATTAAATTCAAATAAAATTTAATCAAGATCAATGGAAACACTTACTGTGCGACCCTCTATTATTCTTTCTCATTGACCTTAGATGATTATGCTTAATGTCCAAGATTACTGTCTAGAAATGGTTCAATACACTCAATAAAAATAAATTAATGTCGCAATCTAAACAACCATATATGAACATTCATTTTTTAATATAATCCATTTATCTCAATATATCATCAAGCTGGTTTCACATCTGCATCATCAACCTATATTCTTGATATGTATTTCTTTGAAAATATGAAATAAACATCATTACACCATTTCCATGGAATTTATGTGACAGTTATATTTCAATCAAAGGTATGAGATATCATCTTCCATAAATATGGAAGGGATAAATTCTTCCTCAACTTATCCATTAATAACATATCATTCATGATGCACCCAACATACCCTACTTCCTTCCAACATATGGCATGATGTTTTTTTCTAGTAAATTTAATTGTGCAAGTCATGAAATGAATTAATGATAATATTAAAGTCTAAGGACCATTAAATATGCTTGTGGATAGGAATATCTGATGACAACAAAACATACAGAATTCCTACTGGAGGGTCAATTACCATAATCTTCTGTCTTATAGATTATCAAGTGATAACTTCATGAGAAGAATCCTCATCCGCTTATGAATACTCGCACTTAATGATCTATATACTATGTTCCCTATCATAGTATGTTATCTGATCATAGATCTATTTTTAAGAATATCATCATAGAATTTCAAGGTTCTCATCATAGTGGGTAACTTCTATGACCATATCAATGTGAATGATATTCTAGGAAATTATCACATCAATTTTAAATATAAATGTGATAAGATATTTATATTAATATTCACTCCTTTGAATATTCATGTAATCTAAAGTAAAAAGTAGTTAGTTGTAGGTCACCAACTCCAACAGAAGGAACATCATGGGTTTGGATTTATACATTTAATTTTAAAGGTGGATATTTGTGAATTTTATTTACATGATTTTATAGATTACATGTTTTAATTCTATTCAAATTAGTTGTTTAATTTTTCATGGTTTTAATTTCAATTTATTTTGTAGTAAATGTTGAGATTAATATTGGGCTCCTTGAATATTTTTTTCTTGTTCCATGCCTTGGACCTATTCTTTGGCTCATTGGTTTATTTTTTACCTATGGATTCTATTAAATTACTTATATGTGGTTCTTGTCCATTTTTCCTCTATCAATGATTATTTTGTTCCTAAAGTCCTCATATTCCCTTGATATAATTCAAGGGAGATCTTTACTAGCTTATTATTGTCTTATTCATTATTTCCACTTTCCCTTCGCTGTGGATTCTTTATTTTCATCATGACCATCCATGTGCACAATGTGATGAGGGACTATTGTAACCACTTGATGTGTCATGTTATTCCCTATTATGTGCTTGTTTTTATAGGTCTTTTCTCTATTACTTGGTGTGGGGGTTACAGTTAGGGAGTGATCTCTTACTATAAAGGGGAGTTTTTTTAGAGAAAAAAAAGGGAGGAGGTCTGGGTGCCTATTCACTATTAGATTAAATGTTGGAGTTAGTTCCCTAGAACCAAATTATATATACTTTATGATAACCTATATTCATTTTTTAATGCTAATATAATTCTTATAACATCATGATTGTTCTTCTATGTGACATAGTATGTGATAATGTCCTAAGATTAGTTGTATCTCTAAAAGGTCATAGCAGTTCCCGGCTATGATGAGAACCTAGAAGTGTCATGATAGTATTCTTAAATATATCTCATGTTGCCTAATAAAATCATTTGAGGGACACAAATGATTCAGGATATCATGGGTTGAGACTCATAGAATTTTGAGGCACATTCTCATAGTGTACACCTTTGGTAATATCCAGTGTAGGATATTTTGAGAACGAGACCCACTAGTAGGATATCTACATTTATATGTGTCATTAGATGTTCCTATCTATGGACATTTGTATTAATCTTTAGACATTAATATTATTAATAATTAGTGTTATAAGTCTCATAATTTTATATATTGATGAAAATCATGATGACATATGTTCACAATGAGGTAGGATAAGTTTGGTGTGTCGTAAGTAATATTTCATTAATGAATAATTAAAGAAAGGATTTTTACCTTCTTTTATTTAATAAAAGTTGATATATTAGTACCTTTGAATAAAATTATATATCCTAAATAAACCTATGGCCATGATTTTTTATAGGAAAGTTATATTTACAGAAATTCAAATAAAGAGACATCAAGAACAGAGGTTGATGGTACTTGCATGTGTAATGTTCTGACTCGGGTGTCATGTAATGGGGCATCGATCCGGTCGCTCAAATACCCTCAAGTGTTACTCCCCATACTCTATAGGGTACCTAAAATCATTGAAGGTCTGGTAATTCATTTGTGGGGAGACTATACCCTATTTTATCATAGTAAAGTACCAGCAGAATCAAACAACAGTAAACTAGTGTGGAAGCATATAAATCACTAGAATAATACAATGTCACAAGATAGTCAAAACAAGAAATAACATAATCAACTAAAAGGGAAATCATGTTGTAAAAATGAAAGTGTTAGGTGTATACAATGAAACTAAAAGTAAAGACACAACGACTCTATAGCGGGTCCCAAAACACGTTTGTTTCCCTCACCCACGCTCCATTCCCAAACAGAAACTTATCCCCGGGCCTTTCCCTTATCCTTTCCTGCAAAAACAAAGTCTTCTCGAGTGCCGATCTGGCGGCCTGAGTAGGGTGTGAGTACACCTCAGTAGGACACCACCAATAGTGTCTAAAACAAGTCCAGTCATAAGATCGTGTATTCAATTCTATAAAGCAACAAGTACAATGTATAATTAAACCATTATCACATTGTCATTTATTCTTTGTTTAAACACATTAAAATCAGGTTTGATTCATGTATCTCATTCATTTCATAATTCATTATTGTCATTTTTTTGGTGTTGAACACCATTTAAAACCCCCCAAATCTCATTCGGTGTAAGTCTCCATGCCTAACACCCCAAATCTCATCTGGTGTAGATTGCCATGTCTACCACCCCAAATCCCATATGGTGTAGATCACCACGTTTACCACCTCACATCACAAGTGCTTGGATAACTATTTGGGTAGAACACAATGTCTAAGCCCCAACCTCTCCATTAGTCTAGAACGTCATGTCTAGTAACCACATTCTCAATCATTTACATCAGTTATTAATTCATAAATAATTATTCACATAAATACCTGGATAATCCAATGATTAGTTAAATACATCAAAACCCATTAGTTAACCCATGTTTAACTAAGTTCAAAACCCATTAATTAATTCGTCAATTAATTAATTAATCAACATTAATATCATTCCATAATTAATTCTCCACAATTAATTATCCAAATCAAATATCAACTTATCATAATTAATCCCACAGTTAATTATCTTAATGAAATAACAAGGCACATAATTAATCCACTATTAATTATTTTTCATAGCTAATCTTTATCACATGATTAATTACCACGAATTAATTATCTCAAAACCAACCAAATTAAATATCTCAATTACAATATATCAACCCATAAACAATTTCCCCAAATCAAACATCTATTTGGAAATTCCCCTTAACCACATGGTTTAATCATATATTTTATCACCATAGCCTCAATAATTCAATTTCACATTCCAAATTACTCCAATTTATGAAATCAATTATTAAAGGAAGCTAGAAAATCAATAATCTCAAATACACATATAAAATCAATGACTATGGAAGTTCGATTTATACCACCTACCTCAGTTTGTTGATGGATGTTTTCCTAGTGGAAATCCCCAAAATCTGAGCGGCACAACAATGTTGATTGAAATTAGGATCTAAATCCCTAAACCCAAAATTAAGATCAAAGGCATCAACATCATTCAAATCTAGATCTCGATCCACAATCCTAGATCTAGATCTCAACACATGGGTTTATATCCATGGAAACATTGTAAATCTTACATGAAAATATCAAATAAAGATATAGGAATTAATATAAGAAGAATCAGAATGAAATCCACTTACCAAGAAGAGATCAGATCTTCAATATGGGCTTTCAATCTTAAATAACAGTGTTCTAATCACCATGGAATCCCTTCGAAAATCTCTAGGATTGGCTAGAATTCATCAATACTGAGCCTAGGTTGAAATAGTGGGGTCTCTAGGGTTAGAGTGATTTAAAAACTAATTTTCATAGAAAACTATTATGTGCGCTTGGTTTCACCTGGCAGGGGAACACGGTTAAGGGAATCGTGCGCAAACCATGTGGACCTCACTGTTCAGGTTCACACGATTACCTAGGTTTGGGTGCACGGTTTTTCAAACCATGTGAAAACCATGCATAGCCCTCTGTCCATAGATTTTTCTTAAAAATTCATCCAAACATACCTCAAACCACAATTCCAAAGAAAAGTTACTTCAAAGAAACAAAACGTACCTAAAAACGTACCCAAGATGACTCTAGAAAAGTTCGGGATCTTACAATCTCTACACCTTATAACAGATCATCCTCGAGTTTCACTCCCGAACATAACTAAGATTTTGAGCCAAAAAGATTAGGCTATTGATACCTCATGTCTAATTCTCATTCCTAAGATTCCTCTTGAACACATCCATGTTTCCATAACACATGAACTATCAGCACGGTCTTTCCCAAAAACACTTTCTCGCTGTGATCTAACACACGTATCAGATGCTCCTCAAAGGACTCATCTATCTCAAGGTCAAAATCATCCATGTAGATCACATGAGAAGGTTTAGGGTGGTACCGGCATAGTTATGACACATGAAATACATCATGCATAGCACTATATTTCTATGGAAGAGCCAATCGGTGCACCACCGACCTGATTCTCTCCACAAATTCAAATAGTCCCACAATCCTGGGCACCAACTTTCCCTACCTTCGTAACCTACAATGAACCAACCTAGGTGACACCCGAAGGAAAACAAAATCACCCTCTATAAACTCTAGGGGTCATCTCTTCCTATCAGCAAATGACTTCTTCCTACTTTGATCCATATCCATACATTTTTAAATCAACTACACCTGCTCCAACATATCCTGTATGAGACTCGGTCCCAACAACTCTAACTCACCCACCTCCATCCAACATATAGGTGATCTACATGTCCTTCTATAAATTTTCTCATATGGTTCGATCTATATAGTTTCTTGATAACTGTTGTCATAGGTGAACTCCATGGAAGCCAAGTGCTTCTCCCAAGAACCACTGAAATCAACCACACATGCCTACAACATATCCTCTAGAACCTATATGGTACACTTCTACCACCCATCTGTCTATGGGCAGAAATATGTACTCAAAAAAACCTATGTGTCAAGCGCTTTCTAAAAGCCTTTCCAAAAGAATAAAGTAAAGCATGAATCTTGATCTAAAACTATAGTCTATGGAACCCCATGAAAACAAACTATCTATCGAACATACATTTCCCCCAATTGTTCCACTGTGAAGGTTTCCCTGATGGGAAAGAAATGTGATACCTTTTTTATTCTATCCATAATGAACCAAATATAATCATTCTTCATAAGCTTATTTGGAAGACCTACCAAAAAATCAATGGGCATGTCATCCCACTTCCATTCTGGAATAGGTAATAGCTGAAGTAAACCTCCAGGTCGTTGGTGCTCCACCTTCACCTGCTAGCAGATGAAACATCTTGTCATGAATCCTATTGTCTCATTTTTCATGCCTGACCACCAAAACTATCTTCGTAGGTCATGGTATATTTTTTTCACCCCAGGATGTACCGCCCACTTTGAGGCAAGAAACTCTTAAATGAGTTCCTCTCACACAAACCCGGAGGCACAACAACCCGGTTTTTCATATAGATGACCTCATCCTCATATATCAACCAGTCTAAAGGTTTCTCTCTACCTTCAAGGATTTACCTCAAGGCTAGGCACTCCAGATATTCGTACTAAAAATTCATGATCTGTCTTAAGAGTGTAGACTCCATTGCAACAGAAACTAGAGTCATTTTCTCCTGACTCTCCCAAACCACCTCATGAATTTCATCCAGAAAAGTCATCATCTTCCACTCCACACTCGACTCGTGTACCAACTGATTCTGAGTTTTCATGCTCAAGGCATCAGCCACACTATTCTTCTTTCCATGGGTATATGATAGTTCAAAATCAAAGTAATGCATATACTCTACCCATCTTCACTGCCGAATATTCAAGTCACACTGTGAAAAGATATACTTCAAGATTTTTTTATTTGTAAAACCTGTAATCTTTTCACCCAAGAGATATTTTCACCAACACTTAAGAGAATAAACCACTACTTCCAACTCAAGGTCATGTGTGGGTTAATTCCATTCTTGTGGCCTTAACTTCCAAGACCCATACACAATGACTCGATCCCCCTGCATCAACACAGCTCTGAGTCTTATCCCATAAGTGTCACAAACACCGGGTACTCCTCACCTAACTCAAATAGGATCAATTTTGGTGTCGATGTCAAGCACTTATTCAATTCATAGAAATCATTATTGCAGGCTTATATCCATTCAAACTTTATCCCTTTTTTATCAAACCTAAAAGCAACGCTGCCAATCGAGAAAAGTCTTGGATGAAACTCTTGTAATATCTAGCTAATACCAAAACACTTCAGATATCAAAAAAATTCTTAGGATGATCCCAAAAACCCACTAATTGAACTTTATCTGGGTCTACTACCACACCTTCTTCAGAGATGATATTCCCTAAAAAGTGTATCTGATCAACCCAAAACTGCAACTTAGATAACTTGGCATATAACTGATTCTCTCTCAGTGTACTCAAGATGATTTCAAGATGTTGGGAATGATCATCATGAGTCTTGGAGTACACCAATATGCCGCCCATGAACACTACCAAAAACTAATCCAAGTAAAAATGAAAGATATTTTTCATCAAGGCCATAAACACTACTAGAGAATTTGTCAACCAAAATGGCATTACGACAAACTCATAAAGTCCATACCTACTTATGAAAGCAGTCCTTGGTATATCAGAAGTCTGAACACCCACCTGATGATACCCTGATCTCAAATCGATATTTGAGAACACACAATCTTCCTTTAACTGGTCAAAAATATCATCGATATGTGAAAGAGGATATAATTTATTCACAGTCATATTATTCAACTTCAAGTAATCGACACAAAAGTGTAAACCCTTATTGTCCTTATTTGAAAACAAAATGGGTCGTCTCCAAGGCGACGTACTTGGATTGATAAACCATTTATCCTTCAACTCCTCCAACTGATTCTTGAGCTCTGTAAGCTTGGGAAGTTACATTCTTTAAGGAGGAATAGATACTGGAGCATCCCCCATCATGATCTCAATAGTGAATTCCACATCTCTCTCAGGTGGCAACCCTAAGAAGTCTTTAGGAAAGACATCTTGGAACTGTTATACAACTGGTGGAAGGATGTCTTTCCCATCGCCCCCATCATCCAGAAAAAGACTATAAATTTGGGTTGTGAGCACTCCCATTTGCTGAGTAATTGGCCCTTCTCAGCTTTCCTGGATATCCCACTCTCCATGATGAACATACTGGCCACCCTTAGGAAACACAAACTTTACTCTCTTATGGTAACAATCGATGTGGGCTCGGTATGTGACTAACCAGTACATACCCATAATCAGGTTGAATCATGTTATATCAAGTACATAGAGATCCCAAAGAAAACGATACCCTCCGATCTCTAGTGAAAATCACTTTCATAGATATATGTCTTTAGATCATGTTCCCAATGGTGTATTAATATTCATTACTCCGTTCATAGACTCCACATCCAATCTCAATCCATTAACAAGATTTGTTGATATAAAATAATGATAGGTGTCAGTATCAAACAATAAAATAGCTAAAGTAGAAGCTATTAAAATAGTACTTCTCACTGTCGATGTCCCAGTATCACTCTCCACAAGTGTAGGGTGCACTGCATGTAATTTTCCTACCCCTCTTCCATGTGATGTTGTCTGACTCCCCTGAGTATCACCACTCTACTGATATGGGTGCTTTTTCCTTGAAGAACCACGTCCACTACCTCTACCGCTTCTACCAGAAGAACTCTAAATGTCATACCTATATAGTGTAGAAGACCACCTTCTCACATTCTAACTCTAAACAGCTACTCCCTCAACACCAGTCTATCACTACAACTTGTAGAACCTCTGTAGGTTCCCCATCTTGTCGAAACATTGGCACTCTACTGGTGGTTAAGGATAATGTTTGTAATATTGTCTCAACCTACTGCACTGGTGAAAAAACACATTATTAGGATCATGTGCAACTGTTCCTCATGATTTTCCACCTTTATTTCCACTATCCTGACTAAGGTTCTTGTAATAGTGCTTCCTGCTCTCAAAATACACACTCCCTGATTATCCAGCGACAGCTACCTGTCTAGTACTAGAAGCCTCCTTCAGGTTCCCCTCTAAAATCAGAGCCTGATTCACCACTTCTGAAAACTTATTCTGTATAAATATATTCACTTGGGACTTAATTTCACATCTAAGTCCATCCTGAAATATTTTTGCCGAATTAGCCTCATCTGCTGCCAAAACTAGAGAAAAACGCTGTAAATCTATAAAACATTCAGTATAATCCATTATAGACATAATTCACTAGGTCAGATGCATAAACTCTGAATCCTTCTCTTGTCTCGGTGTCTCTGGATAGAAGTGATCCAAGAACTTCTCTAGAAATTCCTTCTATAAGATATCATCATACTGTCCAGATCGTACCTGAATGTCCTGCCAACACTTCACTGACCCCCGTAGAATATAAGAAGCCAACTTGACCTTCCTCTTAATAGGAGTCTCCAAATGTTAAAGTATCATCTCTATGTAATCAATCCAGAATTCATCCCCCTCAGGTCCACCCTCTCCAATAAAAGTTGGAGGGTGTTGTAGCTAAAACTCCCTTGTCAACTCAGATATGCTTTTTAGAACCTGCCTAGATCTCTCTTCATGAAGTGTGTAAAACAAGCAGAGTTCTCTTGGAACTGCACCCCCTCCTCCTCAGCTATAACTAATGGTGCCTCAAGTTCCCTATCTGGAAGTTCATTCTAAGTCTTATCCCAAGGTCCTCTCTTCAATAAGAGTCATGGAGGCATAATCTCTAAAATTCCAAACACACGTCTTAGGTCTCATAACACAACCTTATACCATTAAGTATGTAATGACCCAAACTTTTTAATAACATTTTTTTCCTAAATTTGTGTGTAATTTCATTTTATACTCCACAAACTATATCATTTAATTAATTAAGTGATACCATTGGGTTTCGACTGTTATATGACCATTGGTCAATATGACTGTTGGAAACTAAACTCTTAACGTTGAAATTTTGGTTTATAAATACAAGTGATCTTGGTTAATTAATACAGAAAGAAGATTCAGTGGCCTCATCCAGTAGACTCGGGCCGTACGAATCCCATCTGTCAAAGATTGGGAAGGAGGTAGCATCTCTGGGCATTGCTCTGGACCAAGCCCAAGCTGAGCTTCAACATGTGAAGCTTGAATGGAATCGCCTAAGGGGGGAGTTCAAGCTAATAGAAATCACCACTCGGACAATGTTGTCCAAGCCTCCCAAAGATTCTATCACCATAGCACACCTTACACTTAGGTCTTATTTAGGTGTTATAAGGGTCTATGTAACGAGGCCTTAGATACTTTTTTGTAATCCCTTGGTATAAATAAAAATTTTATTTCTTCTTATGGTAAAATTTGTGAATTTCAAATGTCCGGATAAATGTTGGATGAATTTATAGAAGTTCCATATTACTAATGAATATTGGAAAAAATGGTATTTTAATGTAACACCCCAAGATTTCAGAGTATATTATCTCTTCAAAGTGTTTCAATAACTTGCACTACACGCAACACTGAGTTTGAGCGCACCACGACTTACCAAACTAGCCATTCAAAAAAGAGGTTATGAATAGTATTAAACAAATTTTAAATTTTATATATCCTATATAGTTTTAACATTCATATTTTGTGTTTCTTAGACATAATATAAGAAAAAATCAATTTTTAAGATAAAATAGGTATTTTTTTTAAAATGTAGTTTTATGACTTTTAATGGAGAACCCTTTTTAAATACAATATTTGACACTTTTATATATTAAATTTAATGAACTTAAATTATTCTTTATAATAGGAACATAAAAATTTATTTTGGATAAATTTTTGGTACTTTTCTGATAACTTTCATATTTTAATGAATAGTGAAAAATACTAAATTTTAATTGAAAATGAATTTTTTAATAATAATAATTTATAGTGATAAATTATGCATTTTATTGGTTTGGAAGTATAATTATATTATATTTTTATCATTTAATACAATTTAGGTCATTATAAGTAATTTCACATTTAAATTTGACATAAACACATGTCATTGTTTTTATAGTTTTTTACTTTTTAAAAAACCCGTTTTTTGGTTTTGACAACGGGAATTAATTTTAAATTAATTAATGCAACATCTATGTTTTTAATTTGGTATTTTTCTGAAAACATCCAATTTTTTATGAATAGTGAAAAACACTGCATTATAATGTAAAACAAACTTTTTTAAAATAATTATTTATTTTAATTAAATTTATTTTAAGTCAAAATAGATATATAGTACCTATAAAAGTTCAATGTAATTAATTGGAGTCATTTTATAATAAAATTAGATGTATAAATTTTTATTGAACTCTTTACCGTCATTTACCCACCTTCTAGGAGTATTTACAAATTTGCATAAAACTTAATTTTATCACTTCTATGAGTTTAATTTCAAAAATATAAGAGGCACGGTTGACATCATTAAGTAAAATATGGTTTAATAAGAATAAAATAATTTTTGGTAAATAGTAACTTTTGACTTTTATTTACCACTTTTAAAAGTAAATAGGATAATTAAGGGTAAAAATGATATTATAATTACCCTAACACATGTCCTAATTATATTGGAAAAGTGTAATTATACAAAAAAACCTTATTAATAAAATATTATCCTCTTTTTTCCACATGGATTGGATTAGTACATTTATTATTATTTTATTTAAAGAAGAGTTAAAAGTGTTAAATTCAAAGTTTATTAACTAAACCACTTTTAATATGGGGTTATACATAAGATAAATTCAACTATAAGTATTCATTATAAAGATAAAAATATTTCCTACATAATTTTATTTTATTTATAATTTTTAGATATTAAATAATTAAATTTATTTATGACACAATGATGTTGTGGTAATTACCTTCTTAATGAAATATTAAAATAATTGATATTATAAATATCCAAATAAATATAATTTGAGACTTTTGATGAATTAAAAAAAATTTATAGGTTAATATGAAATTTTATGGTTGATTAGATAAATTTTTTTCTAAGTGAAAAGGATGTTACGACTTTCAAAAAAAACAAGATACCAAATAGTGTCAAAATTGACATAAATTAGTTTTTAAAAGAAATACTATAATATTGGTTGATATAATATTCCTAAAAATATAAGGTTAGTCCAAAGGGATTTAATAATATTATATATGTCATTAATGAATCACTTTAGGTTCTCTCTAAAGTTTAGAGTATGTTTATTAACCATATAGTGAAAGAATACAAGAAGACGCGGTAAAAGTTAAACTATTTAACTAAGAGTTAAATATAAAAGACAAGGTTAATATGGTGACCTAAACCTGTATAAAACCTATTGGTTGAGTGTTTTTCGACCCATCCCCACCTTATCCTAGAAATAAATCATTTTTGAGCCATTATAAACCGAAAATTATCTTATTTTAAAATAATATTTTAAGCTTTTCCTAAATTGACCCTCACCTCTCTTATAAAAGGGTACTTCCCCCTCTCTTAATTTCACACCTCCAAAGCCATTTGGATCAGAAAACACCTAACAAAATACCTTATCAAATATCCTACCTTTAACCTATAGGACTTACATTGATCATAAATCCAACCTAAGGATCCCTTTTGATCAACTCAAAAGAAAACACCCGAAGAAGAGGTAATAATTTCACCACCCTCTTTCAAGTTCTTTTCTTCTTCCACTTCCTCTTTCTTTGTTGTTTCCATTATAAAATAATAAATACAGTACCTTATATATACTTTAATGTTATTATAAATATGGTACAACTATATTAGTTATTCTATCTATCTTATAATGACAAATTCACCATACGTGAGTACGTACGGCTTACCGTTTCCATGTTATGGTGTAGTTTTTTATTCAAACACTTCATTATTTGGATGGGTATAATAATGAGTATAACTAAATTAAATAATAAATATAACATGTTAATTATTATTTATATATGATATACCATCCAATTACATACAATTTCACCATCAATATAATCACATTGTCGCTCGTGGGTACGTACAAATTACCGTCTCCACGACGCGATGAGATTCATTTCCATGTTCACCATTCAATGATGATTATAAAAATATATATTATTAATAAGTATGTAATATATGAAATAATAATTCTACTGTAGATATATATATGTATATACTTACATAAATCTTATTCACTTACTTCCCTTCAATACTATATGAAAACGGAAACAACGTTTATGCGTACGTACGGCCTACAGTCTCCCTAAACAGTGCCTCCTATTTTATATATTTATATATTATAAATATTTATATTATAAATAAATATAACATAAAAATCAAAGTTTATATTCTGGAAGTATTTAAATCATGATCTAAATGATACGATCAAGAATAACAAGTTAAAACACGTACGATAAAGAAAGCGATTATTACCTGAAATGTTAATTTATCATGGAAATCATTATTAAATGGGTAATATAAGGGAATAAATGAATAATTTATGATATAATAAATATTAATATGGTTCTGGTATGATTTAATAGCATACTATAATCATTATACAGGAAGTTAAACGTACCCTCGACTAAAGGAAAGTGCAAGGTAAGGGTTAATTCAACAATCTCTTCATTATCCGGGGTTGTTTTTACGTGAGTATCTATTGGGACCTCTTTATCATCCACATCCGTGTTTCATAAAAATATTTTCAAAAGGAATATTTTAAGGTTTTATTTAAGGGACTCTTTAAATAGATCATCATTCTAAATGGTTTAAATATTTATTATTCTAAATCATTCTCATTAATGTCCATGTTTTCAAAATGGTTTTTAAGGATTTATTTATATGGACATGAATGTTTTTAAAATGTTAATTTTTTTCGAAAGTTTAAAATTGGTATGGGACACTTTTATTCAAAAATGTCTTTAAATGTATTCCTTTCTAAATTTTGTGGCTTTTAAATGTTTTTATGAAAAAGGGATATTTCTCTCAAAGATTTTTACAAATAATTTTCATATATGTCAACATTCTTTGATGGATTTTAAACTTGTTTGAAGTTGATTTATTATGATACAAATCTTCCATATTATATTGAAGGTTTTTTGATATGTTTGACTATGGATGTGTTATTTTTATACCATTCATGGCTTATGTATAAAGTATTGACATTTTGTATGCTAGTCTTAATACGAATGTTTATGTTATGTTTAAACCTTTTCATATGAGGAATGAATTGGACTTAGTAAGTGATGGGTGGAGCCCGCTATAGCTCCTCGATGCATTGGTAGGTCTCATGAGACAAACTAGTGTCTTGGAAAAAGGCCTTGAAAAAATCTTATTTGTAGTCTTGGCACAAGTCCTTGACTATGTGGTTATGAAGTCTGGCATTATGCATTCCAACATTATGAAATTAGATATTGATATTACATGTGATTATTCGACTAGTATAATATCCATGTGAATAAGTAAATGGAATTATTTGATTTATCTTTACCATTTTATACTGAAGTTTAAGTTTAAAAGGAGTTTTTTTTAGTATTATACATGGACTTAAATGTATATTTTTATTTATGAAATTTTCCGCTATATTGTTATCCTTACTGAGCATCTGATCTCACCCATTTCTATGTTTTATTTTTCTCAGGATTCCAAGAAGTGTATTATGATTGATAGGTAGGGTTAAGCTATGGGATTAATGGCGCTATCAAAGTATCATCTATGTTGTGTTTTATTTTCTAATGTGTAATGTAACGTTCATGTATGTAATCTATTTTACAAGACTACTGAACTGATCGGTCTTTTGGTACTTTATTCCTTGTAATCATGCCAATGTATTAAAATAATGCACCGACTCTGGGCTTCTGGGGTCAGGGTGTTACTATAAAGACCCGCACTTATTTCATACATAATCTTGGATTTATTCAATAAAACACTTCCTTTTACATTGAGGATCTTTTCAAGTTTAGAGCTTTATAGAATTAAGACAAAACATTCATAACATTACACATTGTTACACAGTGGATACCATAAAATCAGTTTCCATTTTCCTCAGAATATAAAACATTAAAACTTTAAACAAGACTCCTTGACAATTCTTCAACATTTAACATGTCTTACTTCCTTTTATTACTCATCAATTAACCTGTGAAAAATCATTTAAAAACTTGGGATGAGCACAAAAGCTCAGTAAGGTATGAAAAAGAAGGAAAAATCACATTAGTCTATGAATACTCATGACGTATGAAAACATTTTCAAAAGACATGCTTTCCACCCATAAATACTTACTTTGTGTAACATGAGATTTACAAATATCCACACAAACATAAATATAATCATATAGGTATCTTGGGTCATTACTTACATAATCTTGTAACCATCTTGGTTACCTTAAAATTTGTAACCCTCATGGATACCATACTTTGTGTAACCATCACAGTTACACTTGGAGTAACCATACGGCCGACCTCCAAATTACTCATACCCAATGCATTTGAGGGAAATATAGGTCCCACCCTTCATCATAAACAATTCCCAATAACCAAAACATAATCATACAACCTAAACAATAGCATAAAAACATTTCTTTTGAATCTTATAAAACAGAATTTTAAAAGAGGATTTTAGAAGAAAAGTCCCTTATAAAAATCATATACTTGAAGTGAGACTTAATAGAGTGGATGGAATATGTATATACTCTGTAAATACACATAATTAAACATAATATAAACAGAACCCATCACACAAACAATTTAAATAGAACATAAATTATAAAGTAGAAGGTTAACACAAAGAATGGAAATCGGGTTAAGCATTCCCTTACCTTGGGCTTGTCTTACTTAAAAATTATTTAAACCTCCTGTATAATGGTTAAAAGAGTGTTATTAGTATTTTAAATAAACATTTTCATGTTTATATGATCTTATATGGTCATTTAATAACCTCATTTCACCCCTTAATTGTTAGTATTTTGTTCCTTGCATTATTTTGGGTGAGTTCTTTTGTGATTTTCACGATCGGTTCATGATGAATCGTTCTTGTTGATTGGAAGTGAAACTCCATAATTGGAATATATTAGTATTTATATATTTCCAGTAACATAAATTACACCATTTATCACTTTGATTTCTTTATATGAGGATGATTCATTAGATAAAACATTAATGATGTTCGTTTAGATCATTTAAGTGGTTCTTTGATAATAACAACGTCATTTTGTCTTTTAAATTAGAACCATGAGTACAAAAGAATTAAATAACCTTATATGAGTCATAAAACATATATTATAACCTGGTTCAACCATATAAATGGTTTCATGACCAGACTTGAAATAATTAATGGAAATTGAAAATACATCGTCCACGATATCAGTAATTCGACACAAATGGACAATGTTTTTTTTATTCTTTAAATAAGTGGAAGAGGAGAAGAATACTGATGAAGAATTTTCAATAATAATGAGAACATAATGAATATACATGATTATGGAGATTTCATGCCTCTTGGATAATATGGAGTGAGGAAAGAAGAAAAACGAATCATGAAATAAAATAAAATCTTGAGAAATTTCTCACGAAAATTCGGCAGCCTAACGGCGTCTCTTAAAATTTCATAAAAACAAGATTGATGAGATGAATGGAATATATCATCATTCATACAAGATATTGACAGTAATGGGGGAATATTTAATGAAATATCCCAACACAAGACAAAGGGAATGGAAGAGAATAACAAAAAATGAAAGAAAAGAAAGAAAATAAAAGAGGTTGTTTACCTCTTGATCTCTTCTCCTTGAGATCCTTCTTAAGGGCTTTGATTTTGGTATTTTGGTGAGACCAGCAGCTCTAGGACGTGGGGAAGAAGATTGGGGAGGGAATTTGGCAGAAATTAGACAATTCTCAAGGCTTGATAGGTGTGGGTGGAAGAGGGGAGTGAGGGTGATATTTATAGTGGAGGAGGGGAGGTATTTTAGATTATTTTAATTATTATTATAATATTTTTATCAAGACTATGAATAATCTCAAATAAAGTGGACCTAAATAGTGAAAATATCATGTGAGTTCTAAGAAAGTGGCCTTTCATCACTTATGATGTCATAAATAGTGCATTTTTACTGATAAATTGATTATACGGTATTTTATCGTATTTCACTATTCACCGAAAATTCAAGAGTTTCAGAAAAATACCAAAAATTTACCCCAACCATTTTTCGACGTGTAGAATTAAAAAATGAACTCCATTTTTCAAAAATAATTTTCTAAATATTATTAATTTAATTTTTAAATAAGGTCACAGTTAATTTGAAAAATAACAATATTGAAGTGGAATTAGTTTTATGTGACATTGGAAAATTAATTAAGATCCCATTATCCTATTGCCTTGGAAAAATAAAATAATATTATTATTTACTATTAATGAGGTCATATTACTATTCATATTACTATTCACAAGGGCATGTTACTATTCACCAAAAAAACAAATTTGTTTCATCGGACTTTAAATAACATACTGAACACAATTGTAGATGACAGTTTCTTGAAATTCAAAACATAGAAGAAATAAAATTATGTTTAAAGGGTAGTTATAAATATATACCTTAAACAAAATTTCAAGAATTTTCAATTTATTTTTATAAAACCTTGGGATGTTACAGTTACTGTTGGTATCAGAGGAATTTTAGCAACAACCTTGGAAATAGATTCAGATAAACTCGGATTAGAGAACATTACCCTAAGATAGACTTTGAGGGTTAGTATAGAAGAACTTCATAGAATTTTGGTAATGTAGAGATTTTTTTTATTTTTCAAGTAATACATCCCTTTTTGGATATGAGTAGGTAGAGGCAGCTCTGTAACAGATGTACCTGGAAGTGAAAACTACGACAAGGAGTTTCGGGCTTGACCCAAGGTATCCTAGTACATGAAAACGGGCCTTGCTGCACTCTTGAGGATGAAAAGCTGTACTGAAATTCAACTCTATGCCCAAAGACTTCTGAAGTCCCTTCCAAAATTTAGAAGTGAACCTGGGATCTCGGTCAGACACAATGGAAAGAATAACTCCATGTAACCTGACAATCTCCTTGAGGTACAATCGAGAAAGCTGATATAATGTCATTGTATCTCGAATAGAAAGAAAATGAGCAGACTTTGTTAGCCAATCAAAAATAACCCATATCGCATTGTTACCTTGAGAAGTATTTGGTAGTCCCACCATAAAATCCATGGATATATTCTCTCATTTCCATTCTGGTACTGGAAAAGGCTGAAGCATCCCCTTCGGTAACTACCGCTCTGCTTTAACCTGCTGACATGTCAAACATTTCATTGTAAAATCAGCAATATCTATTTTCATACCATTCCACCAATAATACTCTCGAAGGTCTCTTTACATCTTAGTACTTCCAGGATGAACAGAAAATGGAGAACTATTAGCTTCACACAACAATTCTTTCTTCAGCTGGGAATCACAAGGCACACACAACCTTTTTCCAAATCTTAAAACACAATCTTTATCAAGATTAAATTCTGGAAACTTACCCATTTTAACCAATTATACCTTTTTCTATATCTCATGGTCTTCCCTCTGTGCTTTCATAATTCTGTCTGACAACAAATATTGCACTGAAACCAGAAACAAAATAGATATACTCCCTGCACCAACAAATTCTAAGCCAAAATTCATCAAATCATTAATCAAGGGATCATGTTCCAAACATAGCATGGTTAATGATGCATGATTTTTCTGACTTAAGGAATCTGCTACTTTGTTTGTTGTTCCAGGATGGTAATTGATCATGCAATCATAATCCTTTATTAGTTTTATCCATCTTCTCTAGCTCATGTTTAATTCCTTCTGAGTGAATATATACTTAAGACTTTTTTGGTCAGTATATATTTGAAATTTGGTTCCGTATAGATGATGCCTCCATATTTTCAAAGCAAAAACCACAGCTGCCAATTCAAAATCATGTGTGGGATAATTTAATTCATGAGGTTTAAGTTTTCTCGAATAATAGGCAATTACCTGATCATTCTGCATCAAAACACAACCAAGTCCCTTCAAAGAAGCATCACTGTAGATGACAAACTCACCATTCCGGGAAGGTAAGGCCAAAACTTGAGCATTCACCAATCTCTTCTTTAGTTCCTGAAAACAAACATCACATTCCTCTGTCCAAACAAATTTAACCCCTTTCTGTGTTAATTTAGTTATTGGGATAAATAACCCTGAAAAGTTCTTAACAAACCATCGGTAATAACTTGTTAAGCCCAGAAAACTACGAATCTCTGTAACATTTGTGGGTCTTGGCCATTCATCAACTACTTTTGTTTTGGCAGGATCAACTGTTATTCCATCCTTATTTACAATGTGCCCAAGAAAAGAAATCTGTTGCAACCAAAAATCACACTTTCTGAATTTTCCATATAGTTTCTTTTCTTTTAAAGTTTGTAAAACAACCCTTAGATGTTTTTCATGCTCCTCTTTATTTTTAGAAAAAACCAGAATGTCATCAATAAATACAACCACAAACTTATCCAAGAACTCATGAAATACTCTATTCATAAGATTCATGAATACAGCAGGTGCATTAGTTTACCCAAATGTCATAACAACAAATTCATAATGCCCATATCTAGTACGAAAGGCTGTTTTCGGGATGTCATCCTCCTTCACCTTCAATTGATGGTATCCGGATCTCAAGTCAATCTTGGAAAAGTACTGATCTCCCTGGAGCTGATCAAACAAGTCATCAATATGAGGCAAAGGATACTTGTTTTTAACAGTGATGTTATTCAAAGCTCTATAATCAATGCAAAGTCTCATGGAACCATATTTCTTTTTAACAAACAAAACAGGGTCTCCCCATGGTGAAGTGCTAGGACGAATGAAGCCCTTGACAAACAAATCCTGAAACTAATTTTTCAATTCAAGAAGTTCTATTGGAGCCATACGATATGGTGGTTTTGAAATTGGCTTATCATTAGGAACTAAATCAATTGTGAATTCAACTTCTCGTTCAGGTATGACACTGGGTAACTCCTTAGGAAAAACATCAAGGTATTCATTTACCACTGGCACATCATTAATTTGAATAGTTCCCTTGTTTTAAACAATATGAGCAAGATAACTTTAACTTCCATCTTTTAGTAGTTTCTCAGCTTCCTGATATGTTATCAATTTTATGGGTTCATTCTTGTATACAAACTGAAACTCTTTCTAAAAAACAACTTCTTTATCTCTACAGTCAATCTTAGCATGATAATCAGAAAGCCAGTCCATCCCCAGAATAACATCAAACTCGACTGAGGGTAAAACAACAAGGTTTGCAGGTAAACTATTTCCACATACCACAATATAAATATTCTTATAATTCCTCTTTACTATAACATTTCTCCCTGGTGTTTTAACAACAAGTTCAGGTCTCATTTGTTGAGGTGATATTTCCAATCTACCAGAAAATTTCTCAGAGATGAAGGAATGTGTAGAACCCATATCAAACAAAACTTTAGAAAAATCTGAGTGAACAGACAAAGTACCTGATACAACTTCATTGGATGGCCCAACACCTGCTGACGTAGTCGCAAAGGATCTCACTACACCTTTCTGCTTGTAGTCTGGCTTCTTTGCATCATTTGGATCCCTCTTTGGACAGGCATTTGCATAGTGACCCATCTCACCACATTTAAAACACTTTACAATTTTCTTATCAGGATTAGTCTTTGGATCATTTTCATTGCAATCTCGGGCCATATGTCCAAACTTACCACATTTAAAACACTTCCCAGTTTTGATAAGACATTCCCCAGGGTGCTTCTTCCCACACTTTTCACAAACTGGAAACTGGATTTTCTTACCATCTGATTTCTTTGGTTGATTCTTACTCATTGCTTGCCAACGGGACCTCTTCTTCTCTTTGTTTCCAAAATGCATGTGATCGTCAGAAAATTTCATCTCTACCCTCTCAGCACATCGTACAAGTTTCTCATAAATTTTGAATTCACGGGAGGCCAACACCCTTCGATACCTTGGCTTCAATCCTGAGTAAAAGCGGTTGATTTTTCTATCGAGATCCAGAATAAGATTTGGAGCATACCTCCCCAGTCGGGTGAAGTTCGCTTCATACACAGCCACTGAATCTTCCTCCTTTTGTTTCAATTCAAGGAATTGATTCTCCATTCTAAGTCACACCACCTTAGGGAAATATTTTTCAAGAAAAAGACTTTTAAATTCAGCCCACACTAAGGCATCAAAATCCTCCCTACCCCTGATATTCCTTACCATTGACCACCACTGATCAGCTTCCCCTTCAAAACAATAAATGGCAAGACTTACTTTTGATTGTCCGAACATCCCATAACATCAAATATCATTTCAAGGGCTTTAATCCATCCTTCTGCTGCCACTGGGTTAGAAGATCCATTGAATGCAGGAGGATGTTGTCTCATAAAATGTTCCACCACTGGCATGTTCTGTTGGGGTACCTCTATTGGTTCTCTTGCATGGATGCCACCACCATTTATAGCATGCGTTAGCTGAGCCACTACTGTCACAAACTGCTCGGTTCCAATCCCTACCATTCTGGGCTGTAGATCAGGAAGGATGTCATTCTGTCGATGCCTCTCCTCTTCAGCATCCCTGTTCCTTCTGTGGACAACCATTCTGAACAAACATTTCTTAGATGAATCAACATGGTAATCTTTAAATTCTATAACAAATTAAACATAGAGTGAAATTTATTTATGGTATTCTATTAGCATCACCTTAACCCCTAAAGTTATCTAAACCATCCTTTGATACCAACTATAAAGACCCGCACTTATTTCATACATAATCTTGAATTTATTCAATAAAACACTTCCTTTTACATTGAGTATCTTTTCAAGTTTAGAGCTTTAGAGAATTAATACAAAACATTCATAACATTACACATTGTTACATAGTGGATACCATAAAATCAGTTTCCATTTTCCTCAGAATATAAAACATTAAAACTTTAAACAAGACTCCTTGACAATTCTTCAACATTTAAAATGTCTTACTTACTTGTATTACTCATCCATTAACCTGTGAAAAATCATTTAAAAACTTGGGATGATCACAAAAGCTCAGTAAGGTATGAAAAAGAAGGAAAAATCACATTAGTCCATGAATACTCATGACGTATGAAAACATTTTCAAAAGACATGATTTCCACCCATAAATACTTACTTTGTGTAACATGAGATTTATAAAAGATCCACACAAACATAAATATAATCATAGAGGTATCTTGGGGAATTACTTACATAATCTTGTAACCATCTTGGCTACCTTAAAATTTGTAACCCTCATGGCTACCATACTTTGTGTAACCATCACAGTTACACTTGGAGTAACCATACGGCCGACCTCCAACTTACTCATACCTAATGAATTGGAGGGATATATAGGTCCCACCCTTCATAATAAACAATGCCCAATAACCAAAACATAATCATACAACATAAACAATATCACAAAAACATTTCTTTTGAATCTTATAAAACAGACTTTTAAAAGAGGATTTTAGAAGAAAAGTCCCTTATAAACATCATATACTTGAAGTGAGACTTAATAGAGTGGATGGAATATGTATATAATCTGTAAATAAACATAATGAAACATAATATAAACATAACCCATCACACAAACAATTTAAATAGCACATAAATTATAAAGTATAAGCTTAACCCAAAGAATGGAAATCGGGTTAAGAATTCCCTTACCTTAGGCTTGTCTTAATTAAAAATTGTTTAAACCTCCTGTATAATGGTTAAAAGAGTGTTATTATTATTTTACAGAAACATGTTCATGTTTATAACATCTTATATGGTCATTTCATAACCTCATTTCACCCCTTAATTGTTAGTATTTTGTTCCTTGCATTATTTTGGGTGAGTTCTTTTGTGATTTTCACGATCGGTTCATGATGAATCGTTCTTCTTGATTGGAAGTGAAAATCCAGAATTGGAATGGATTGGTATTTACATATTTCCAGTACCATAAATTACACCATTTATCACTTTTATTTCTTTATATGAGGATGATTCATTAGATAAAACATTAATGATGTTCGTTTAGATCATTTAAGTGGTTCTTTGATAATAACAATGTCATTTTGTCTTTTAAATTAGAACCATGAGTAAAAAAGAATTACAGAACCTTATATGAGTCATAAAACATATATTATAACCTGGTTAAACAATATAAATGGTTTCATGACCAGACTTGAAAGAATTAATGGAAATTGAAAATACATCGTCCACGATATCGGTAATTCGACACAAATGGACAATGTTTTTTTTTATTCTTTAAATAAGTGGAAGAGGAGAAGAATAATGATGAGGAATTTTCCATAATCATGAGAACATAATGAATATACACTATTCTGGAGATTTCATGCCTCTTGGATAATAGGGAGTGAGGAAAGAAGAAAAACGAATCATGAAATAAAAGAAAATATTGAGAAATTTCTCACGAAAATTCGGCAGCCTAACGGCGTCTCTTAAAATTTCATAAAAACAGGATTGATGAGAGTAATGGAATATATCATCATTCATACAAGATATGGAGAGTAAGGGGTAATATTTAAAGAAATATCCCAACACAAGACAAAGGGAATGGAATAGAATAACAAAAAATGAAAGAAAAGAAAGAAAATAAAAGAGGTTGTTTACCCCTTGATCTCTTCTCCTTGAGATCCTTCTTAAGGGCTTTGATTTTGGTCTTTTGGTGAGACCAGCAGCTCTAGGACGTGGGGAAGAAGATTGGGGAGGTAATTTGGCAGAAATTAGACAATTCTCAAGGCTTGAGAGGTGTGGGAGGAAGAGGTGAGTGAGGGTGATATTTAAAGTGGAGGGGAGGTATTTTAGATTATTTTAATTATTATTATAATATTTTTATCAAGACTATGAATAATCTCAAATAAATTGGCCCTAAATAGTGAAAATATCATGTGAGTTCAAATAAAGTGGCATTTCATCACTTATGATGTCATAAATAGTGCATTTTTACTGATAAATTGATTATACGGTATTTTATCGTATTTCACTATTCACCGAAAATTCAAGAGTTTCAGAAAAATACCAAAAATTTACCCCAACAATTTTTCGACGTTTATAATTCAAAAATGAACTCCCTTTTTCAAAAATAATTTTCTAAATATTATTAATTTAATTTTTAAATAAGTTCACAGTTAATTCGAAAAATAACAATATTGAAGTGCAATTAGTTTTATGTGACATTGGAAAATTAATTAAGATCCCATTATCCTATTGCCTTGGTAAAATAAAATAATATTATTATTTACTATTCATGAGGTCATATTACTATTCATATTACTATTCACAAGGGCATGTTACTATTCACTAAAAAAACAAGTTTGTTTCATCATACTCTAAATAACATACAGAACACAATTGTAGATGACAGTTTCTTGAAATTCAAAACATAGAAGAAATAAAATTATGTTTAAAGGATACTTATAAATATATACCTTAAACAAAATTTCAAGCATTTTCAATTTATTTTTAGAAAACCTTGGGATGTTACAGTTACTGTTGGTATCAGAGGAATTTTAGCAACAACCTTGGAAATATATTTAGATAAACTCGGATTAGAGAACATTACCCTAAGATAGACTTTGAGGGTTAGTATAGAAGAACTTCCTAGAATTTTGGTAATGTAGAGATTTTTTTTATTTTCCAAGTAATACATCCCTTTTTGGATATGAGTAGGTAGAGGCGGCTCTGGAACAGATGTACCTGGAAGTGAAAACTACGACAAGGAGTTTCGGGCTTGACCCAAGGTATCCTGGTACATGAAAACGGGGCTTGCTGAACTCTTGGTTATGACACTCCCAGAAGATATTCTTAGGATAATTCACATTTTCATTACAATCCATTATAACGGATTTAGGAGTAAATACTTCCTCAAAGAAAAAAATTTATGATTATAGATTATATTCATAATATTTTCAACATACGTTAGGTATTTTACAAGTTTGGAATTATGTATTTCAATTCATAAACTAACCTAGTGTATGCCATTGTTTAGAAATGGTTCCTAGTAGAAGGAATGATAATTCCAGCAATACACATGATCAAAATATTAAGAAGTATCATATATTTCATGGTATTAAGCCAACATTTAAAAGGGAAATAGTCTCTCATGTATTCTCATCATATGAAGAAATAGTATCATGTTTTAATAAGATAAGTAAAGAATTCTCTGATTCCTATGGCTTTGAAGGGAAGAAATAGAAGAAAATGATGGAAAAGAGAAAGATAAATAAAGGGAATAGGGGAAAGAAGGATTTTCCCATAGGTGATAACTATGGAAATAATCACCTTGGTAAATGCTTGAAGGGAATGGGAGTTTGTTATAAGTGTGAAGAAAAAGGACACCAAGTACGTGATTGAAAGGGTAAGAAAAATGTTTCAAATGTACAATGCTTCATCTGCAAGGAGTTGGGACACTACACGAATCAATGTCCAAATCATCAGAGTATACCCCAAATGCTGCTATTGGATAATAATCAAGTTATGATACTACCGAAGATGAAGAAGAATAATTGGAGTTATTATATTTTTATTAAATTATTGTGTCATTTTATTATTGTATTAATGATGTACATGTTATAAGAATTATAGAGTATATAAGGATTGTATTGCAGTACTATTTCATTAAGGATTTGAGATTGTTTGGAACCAAGAAAAGTGACTCGATAGCTGGTTAAATTTTTTTAGAAAATATATGGTTGAGAGAAAGATAATCGTTAATATGGTTTTGATACTGAGGTAGTGATTTTGGAATAAGATATGATTGATTTGGATAAATTATATTGGATATTTTTGAATACCTTGAAATTGATTAATGATTTGTATATTCTATCATTGTTGGATTTTACAACATTTTTTGATATAAGGAGTATATCTAGTATTATATAAGGAATAAGGGATCATGAATGTAATAAATAAGGTTTTGTGGTAATTCAGGGTGTTACTGTGTTTTAAAAGAATACATGATTAAGGCATTCACATGTTATTACGTGGAAAAAATGATCTTCATTGTGTTTACCTTCCTTATAAATTTTGGACTGTGAGTTTGGATAGAAGTATTTTGGATAAGTCTAAAGGTTGGAATGGATTAAGTTAAACATTGGATACTATTGTTTAAGGTTTAAAAAACTTCTTAATATTATTTTTTTGGATTGTTATAAAAAAAACCGGGAGGTTAGGCAATAACCCGTCGTGTCGGGCAAGGCCGCGAGACTTGAACCCGCAACCGAAGGGCGACAATGGTGGATCACCTACCACTGGCATATGTGATGTCCTATTTTGTATAATGTAGTTTTTTTAAAATAGTCTGAAAAATGAAATATAAATTCGTTATTTTTGGAACCCTATACGACTAGGATAAATAGAATATTTTTTGAATTCTATTATCTTTTAGAGTGAAAGATGATTTTGTGGTAGGAATTAGTTAAAGGATGAAACTCTACTTATCAAGTATATTTTTTCCTCTTATTATATGAATAAATTAATTCTTAAACTTTAGGGAAGGGATCTAAAAACCAAAAATGTGTTATCCTAATACCATATGTTTTGTTGAACCGGTGATATTTTAAATCATCATAGATTGATGGCTTTGAGGCCCTCAATTTTACACTTGTTTGTGATTGATGACCTCAATAACTCCCTATAAATATTTATGTTTTTCCTCTAATTATATGTCTCTAATTTCCACCAATGTTCCCCTAATCAATATCATAATTTGGTGGTGACTTTTTTATTTCCCTTTCCCTCTTATTAAGACTAAATTTTATTAACCCAATTTCCGATGTGGGTTTACCACAAAGGTATTTTTCTATTTTAACCTTTTATTTTCAAAAAACAATTTCAAATTGCGAGAATGCAATTTATTGAAGTAGTAGAGAATGTAACACCTCAAGATTTCACAGTATGTTATCTCTTCAAAGTATTTCAATAACTTGCGCTACACGCAACACTGAGTTCGAGCGCACCACGACTTACCAAACTAACCATTCAAAAAAAAGGTTATGAATAGTATTAACCAAATTTTAAATTTTATATATCCTATATAGTTTTAACATTCATATTTTGTGTTTATTAGATATAATATAAGAAAAAATCAATTTTTAAGATAAAAGAGGTATTTTTTAAAAAATGTAGTTTTATGCCTTTTAATGGAGAACCCTTCTTAAATCCAATATTTGAAACTTTTATATATTCAATTTAATGAAATTAAATTATTATTTATAATAGGAATATAAAAAATTTAGTTTGGATAAATTTTCCATACTTTTTTGATAACTCTCATATTTTGATGAATAGTGAAAAATAATAAATTTTAATTGAAAACAACTTTTTTAATCGAAATAATTTATAGTGATAAATTATGCATTTGAATGGTTTGTAATCATAATTACATTATATTTTTATCATTTAATACAATGTAGTTCATTATAATTAATTTCACATTTAAATTTGACATAAACACATGTAAATCTTTTGATAGTTTTTTACTTTTTAAAAAACCCGCTTTTTGGTTTTGAAAACAGAAATTAATTTTAAATTAATTAATGCAATATCTATGTTTTGAATTTGGTAAAATGGAATTCATTTTTGAATTTGGAATATCAAAATTATCTTAGGGTGAATTTTTTGTATTTTTCTGAAAACATCCAATTTTTTATGAATAGTGAAAAACACTACGTTATTGTTTAAAACCGAATTTTTCTTAAATAATTATTTATTTTATTTAAATTTATTTCAAGTCAAAATATATATATAGTACCTTTATAATTTCAATTTAATTAATTGGAGTCATTTTATAATAAAATTAGGTGTATAAATTTTTATCGAACTTTTTACCGTCTTTTACCCACCTTCTAGGAGCATTTGCAAATTTGCATAAACCTTAATTTTACCACTTCTGTGGGTGGAATTTCAAAAATCCTAGAAACAAAGTTGACATCAGTAATTAAAATATGGTTTAATAAGATGAAAATAATTTTTTCTGAATAGTAACTTTTGACTTTTATTTACCACGGTTAAAAATAAATATTGTAATTAAGGGTAAAAATGATATTATAATTACCCTAACACATGTCCTAATTCTATTGGATAAGTGTAATTAGACCAAAAACAGCCTTAGGAATAAAATATGATCCACTTTGGTCCACTTGGATTAGAATAGGACATTTATTGTTATTTTATTTAAAAAAGAGTTAAAAGTGTTAAATTCAAAGTTTATTAACTAAACCACTTTTAATATGGGGTTATACATAAAATAAATTCGACTATAAATATTCATTAGAAAGATAAAAATATTTCCTACATAATGGTATTTTATTTATAATTTTTATATATTAAATAATTAAATTTCTTTATGACACAATGATGTTGCCTTAATTACCTTCTTAATGAAATATTAAAATAATTGATATTATAAATATCCAAATAAATATAATTTTAGACTTTTGATGAACTAAACTAATTTTATAGGTTAATATTACATTTTAGGGTTTATTAGATTTTTTTTTTTGAAGTTATAATGTTGTTATGACTTTCAAAAAAACAAGATAGCAAATAGTATCAAAATTGACATAAATTAGTTTTTAAAAAAAAATACTATATTATTGGTTGATATAATATTACTAAAAATATAAGGTTCATCCAAAGTGATTAAATAATATTATATATGTCATTAATTAACCACTTGAGGTTCTCTCATAATTTTAGAGTATGTTTATTAACCATATAGTGTAAGAATACAAGAAGACGCGGTAAAAGTTAAACTATTTAACTAAGAGTTAAATATAAAAGATAAGGTTAATATGGTGAACTAAACCAGTATAAAACCTATTTAATGAGTGTTTTTAGACCCATACCCACCTTATCCTAAAAATAAATCATTTTTGATCCATTATAAACCGAAAATTATTTTATTATAAAATAATATTTCAAGCTTTTCCTAAAGTGACCCTCACCTCTCTTATAAAAGGGTATTTCCCCTTCTCTTAATTTTACACCTCCAAATCCATTTGGATCAGCCAAACCCTACCCAAATACCTTCCCAACTATACTCCCTTCAACCTAGATTCATTAATTTGATCATAAATCCAACCTAAGGATCCCTTTTGATCAACTCAAAAGGAAACACCCGAAGAAGAGGTAATAATTTCACCACCCTCTTTCAAGTTATTTTCTTCTTCCGCTTCCTATTTATTTGTTGTTTCTATATTAAAATAATAACTCCAGTACCTTATATATACTTTTATGTTATTATAAATATGTTACAACCATATTCCTTATTCTATCCATCCTATAATGACAAATTCACCATATGTGCGTACGTACGGCTTACCGTCTCCACGTCATGGTGTAGTTTGTTATTCAAACACTTCATTATTTGGATGGGTATAATAATGAGTATAACTTATGTAAATAATAAATAAAACATGTTAATTATTCTTTATATATTATATACCATCCAATTACATACGATTTTACCATCAATATAATGATATTGCAGCTCGTGCGTATGTACGGATTACCGTCTCCACAACGCGATGAGATTCATTTCCACGTTCACCATTCAACGATGATTATAAAAATATATATTATTAATAAGTATGTAATATATGACATAATAATTATATTGTAGATATATATATATATATATGTATATGTATATACTTACATAAATCTTATTCACTTACTTTCGTTCAATACGATATGAAAACGGAAACAGCGTTTATGCGTACGTACGGTCTACCATCTCCATAAACGGTGCCTCCAATTTCATATATATATCTATTATAAATATTTATATTCTAAATATATATTATATATAAATCAAATTTTATATTCTGGAATTATTTAAATCATGATCTAAATGGTACGATCAAGAATAACAAGTTAAAACATGTACGATAAAGAAAGTGATTATTACCTGAAATGTTAATTTAACATGGAAATAATTATTAAATGGGTAGTATGAGGGAATAAATGAATAATTTTTGATATAATAAATATTAATATGGTTCTGTTATAATTTAATAACATACTATGTTCATTATACAGGAGGTTAAACGTACCCTCGACCAAAGGAAGGTGTAAGGTAAGGGTTAATTCTACAATCTCTCCATTATCTGAGGTTGTTTTTGTGTGAGTATCTACTGGGAACTCTTTATCATCTACATCCATGTTTTATAAAAATATTTTCAAAAGGAATATTTTAAGGTTTTATTTAAGGGACTCTTTAACTAGATCATCATTTTAAATGGTTTAAATATTTATTCTTCTAAATCATTCTCATTAATGTCCATGTTTTCAAAATGGTTTTTAAGGATTTATTTATATGGACATGAATGTTTTTAAAATGTTAATTCCTTTCAAAAGTTTAAAATTTGTATGGTACACTTTGATTCAAAAATTTCTTTAAATGTCTTCCTTTCTAAATTGCATGACTTTTAAATGTTTTTATGAAAAAGGGATATTTTTATCAAAGAGTTTTACAAATAATTTTCATCTATGTCAACATCCTTTGATGGATTTTAAACTTGTTTGAAGTTGATTTATTATGATACAAATCTTCCATATTCTATTGAAGGTTTTGTGATATGTTTGACTGTGGATGTGTTATTTTTATACCATTCATGGTTTATGGATAAAGTATTGACATTTCATATGCTAGTTTTAATAAGAATGTTTATGTTATGTTTAAACCTTTTCATATGAGGAATGCATTGGACTTAGTAAGTGACGGGTGGAGCCCTCTATAGCTCCTAGACGCATCGGTAGGTCTCATGAGACAAACTAGTGTCTTGGAACAAGGCCTTGACAAAATCTTATTTTTAGTCTTGCCACAAGGCCTTGACTATGTGGTTATGAAGTCTGGCGTTATGCATTCCAACATTATAAAATTGTATATTTATATTACATGTGATTATTAGATGATTAGAATATCCATGTGAATAAGTAAATGTAATTATTTGATTTATCTTTTCCATATTATGTTGAAGTTTAAGATTAAAAGGCTTTTGTTTTAGCCTTATACATGGTTTTAAATGTTTATGTTTATTTATGAAAGTTTATGCTATATTTTTATCCTTACTGAGCATCTGAGGTCACCCCTTTCAGTTTTTTATTTTTCCCAGGATTCCAAGAAGTGTATTATGATTGATAAGCAGGGTTAAGCTATGGGATTAATGGCATTCTCAAAGGATCATTTCTGTTATGTTTTATTTTCTAATGTATAATGTAACGTTCATGTATGTAATCTATTTTCCAAGACTGCTAAACTAATCAGTCTTTCGGGACTTGATTCCTTGTAATCATGCCAATGTATTAAAATAATGCACCAACTCTGGGCTTCTGGGGTCAGGGCGTTACATTTAAAATATTTATATAAACATTAAATAATTAAAAATGTAAAATGATTTTCAAAAAATGGTCTTCTACAGTTATGACCAGTAAGAAATTTAGAGTCTAATAAGATCAACTTAATTTTTAGTGAATAGTAAAGTATGAATAGTAACATACCCTTATCAATAGTAATGAATAGTAAATTAGCCAAAAAATAGAAACTTCACCCTTGAATGTATAAATACAATTTAGACATCTTAAAAGTGAAAAATGATCGTAGTATAAGTTTTGTTATTTTTGTATGTCATAAATATTTTAATTATAATTTTATAATTAATTTAATAATTTAAAATAAAAATGTATTTTCATAAAATTTAATCATAAATTTTTACTTTATTTTCTTATGGTTATACGATAATTTTATGGGACCTTGATTACTTTTTCAAGGTGTTACAAAATAAGTTATAGTTTTAGAGTTGTTTTTTTAATAAATAATGATTTTATTTAAAAATTAAATTAAAAATATTTAGAAAATTATTTTCATAAAATGTATTTCATTTTTGAATTCAGATCATCGATATTAGGTTAGGGTGAATTTTTGGGATTTTTCTGAAACAGTTGAATTTTCAGTGAAAAGTAAAAATACAGTTTTGAGTTTCGAGTGTTTAATGAAATCATTGATAATGTAATAACAATATAATAAATATGGTTGACTTTTGAGTATTAATATATGTTATTAGGAGTCCCAAGTGTCCAATACCATGGGAAAATACCATAGGCAAGCTCATGGTTTTGCAAATGCCACTGATGAGGTGTCCCTTGGAAATTAATTAAATATTCCCTCACTTTTCCTATAAATACCAAGCCATTACCTCATTAATTTCATTAAAAATCCTAATCAACAAATATATGGTGTTTCTACCTTCCTAGGAGTCCTCCCAAGGTTCCCTTAATCCCCCCAAGGTCCCAACCTTCGAGCTTTCGAAGATACTCTTCAAGGTAAGGGAACCTTTCACCCTCTTCTTTTTAGTCATGATTTCCTTTAAGTTATGTCTTCTAGTTTCCATATTATTATGTCGGGGAATGTTCGTATATATTCTTATTACTTTCCATTTCATGTCCAAATTATTAGATACCCTTTCCGCTCTCATCAATTTATTTTCTGAATTTTTAAGCGACGCCGTTAGGCTGTTGAATTTTTCATAAAAGAAATAGAATCTTCTCTTTTTTTATGTTTCCTTTTCATGTGGTATGTAATTTAAATATCCATAACATGATATTATTATGAATTATTTATGGTTGGTTGACCCTTGTACCCTCTATTTTTAATGTTTTCTAAAATGATGTTATGTGGTCGTTATACTGCAGAATTTTCGTCTCAAAATCTCTCTCTTTTTCTCAAGAAATTCTCTTGTATTATTCATGTGGATACCCAAATATATTTTAATTTCTAGGGGTATTCATCAATACATAAAATTAATCTATTTGATTCTGTAATTGACATACATATAACCCTCACTCCCTTTCCATGGGTTATAAATGACATAATGATCTTATTTTTAAGCACTTTTTAAACATCACAATTTTGACATGAAACCCATTTCTTTGATTCTATTTGGGTTATTTATGAAATGTTTTATTATGATCTATGTGTATCACATGAAAATAAAGAAATATTAAGGGTTATCCCTAATAGTTCTCCAATGCATTGGGTAAAGAATTAATCTCTAGATATGACAAGTTTCACGATACCTTGGTGAATAACCTTGGTAATGTTTTTATGACACATTGGGAATGAACCTTGGTGATATGTTCATGAATGTATAAATGAAATGTTGTAGCCACACATTCAAGTTGTAATTAATGTTATTTTTATTATGATATTCCTCTTTTTCTGTTGCTCATGTCTTGTGGTTTTCATCAAGTTCTTATTGATATCACAAGTAAACTGATTTCCTTGTTTTCCTTACTGGGCCTTCTGCTCACACTTTCCTTTGATGTTTGTCTCCAGGTTATGAGATGAAGCAATTGTAATTAGTATGATATTATTATAAAGCCTTACAAGTGGATTAGAAGAATTTTTTATGTTGTTTTCATATTTTATGTTCCTGATTTCCAAGACACTAGACTTTAAAGATCCTCTGTTTGTAAAATGTAATGAAAAGTTATATAATAAAAAGGTGAGATGGCATAATGTGATAGGAAAAAATAAACACAACAAGTATCAACATGTCCTTCCCTTATTTCTCACCATGCAGTCAACACTAAGGCATTATTTCTACCCTTAACCATCTTACCCCTAGGTCTTGGTTAGCAAGGATAAACACATTCTCATTAACAAGTTTCTCATTTAGACACCCAATTATTCTAAATTTGCATCATTTTTCAATATTTCTCAATTAATGTTAGGAACCATTTTTATTTAAATCACATGACAAGGAAATCAGTTCAAGTTCAACAACTTACCCATAACCTGTTTTCCCATGAGTTCCTAATGATGCATGTCACAACAACCGTGAGTTCCTAGAATGATGCATGCAGAATCAACTCTTGTGCCTCTTTAGGCCAGGAATCAATACTCAACAATTCTAAAAAAAATTATCACATCACACCACAAGTGAATCACCCAAGGTGAAATAATATCCAACCATAACAACAAAAGGCAATCACAACAATTCCACCCTAAGTACCCAGATTTTCCCCCATACATGGGTTTTCAACTCCCATGCATGAGCTCATTACCGAGCCTCGACTATTCCTAGTATCTTGTCTACCATTCTAAAATCAGTAAGACAAAAGAAGAAGAAAGAAATAAAACTCATTTGTAATCACATTGTAACATCTCAACCCAGGTGCCATATAACAGGGCCCCAAGCTGGCCAGTCACATGCCCTCAAGCGTGCCTCCTCATATACTAGAGGGTGATGACTATCATCGAGGGTTTGGTAAGTTTCCTATGGGGAAACTATACCCACTTTTATCAGAGTAAAGTACCAATAGAAACAAACAAAAATAAACAAGTTTGAAATCATACAAATCACCATAACAATAAAATATCACAAGATAGTCAAAACAGGAAATACCATACTCAACTAAAAGGGAAATCATGTTGTAATAATGTAAGTACCAAGTGTCTACAATGCGACTAAAAGTAAAGACATAATGACTCTATAGTGGGTCCCGAACCACGTTTTCTTCCCTCACCCATGCTCTATTCCCAAACAAAAACCTATCCCAGGGCCTTACCCTTATCCTTTCCTTTAACAACAAAGTCTTCTCAGGTGATGATCAGTTGAACCGAGTAGGGTGTGAGTATGAATCATTAGGCCACCACCAACGGTGTCTAAAACAAGTCTAGTCAAAAGAAAATGTATGAAATTCTATAAAGAAATAATTACAATGCATAATTAAACAGTTATCACATTATCATTTATTATTTGTTTAAACGCATTAAAATTGGGTTTGATTTATGTCTCTCATTCATTTCATAATTCATTATTGTCATTCATTTGGTGTTGAACTCCATGTCAAATACCCAAAATCTCATTCGGTGTATGTATCCATGCCTAACACCCCAAATATCATTTGGTGTAGATCACCACATCTACCACCCCAAATCCCATCTGGTGTAGATCTCCATGTCTACCACCTCACATCATAAGCACTTGGATAACTATTGGGGTATAATGTCAGGTCTAAGCCCCAACTTCTCCATTGGTCTATAATGCCATGTCTATCACCCAAATTCTCAATCATTTACACCATATATTAATTCATAAAGAATTATTCACATCAATACCTTACTAATCCAATGGTTAGTTAAATACATCAAAACCCATTAGTTAACCCTTGTTTAACTAAGTGCACAACCCATTAATTAATTCATCAATTAATTATTCAATCAATATTAATCTCATTCCATAATTAATTCTCCACAATTAATTATCCAAATCAAAACTCAAATTATCATAATTAATCCCACAATTAATTATCTTAATGAAACAACAAGGAACATAATTAATCCACCATTAATTATCTCACATATCCAATCTTTATCTCATAATTAATTCCCCCAATTAATTATCTCAAACCCAACCAAATTCAATATTTCAATTATAATATCTCAACCCAAAAACAATTTCTATAAATAAAACATCTATTTAGACATCCCCTTAGCCTCATGGTTCAATCGTCTATTTAATCACCAAGGCATCAAAAAGTCAATTTTACAATCCTAATTACTCCAATTTAGGAAATAAATTATTAAGGGAAGCTAGTAAATCAATAATATCACATACACATATCAAATCCATGACTATGGGAGTTAGATTTAGACCAACTACCTCAATTTTTTATGGATGTTTGCCCAGCAGAAATTTGCAAAATCCGAGCGGCACAACGATGTCGATCGAAATCTGGATCTAAATACCTAAACCCAAAATTAAGATCAAAGGAATCAAGATCTTTCAAATATAGATCTATATCCAAAATATTAGATCTATATCTCAACACATAGGTTTAGATCCATTGAAAAAGTGGAGATCTTCCATGAAAAGTTCAAAGGAAGATAGAGGAAATAATGGAAGAAGAATCAGAAGGAAATCCACTTACCAGGAAGAGAGAGGATCTTAAAACTAGGATTTCAATCTTGAATAACGGTGTTCGAATCGCCTTAGAATCCCTCTAGAAAGCTCTGGGATCACCTAGAATTAGTCAAGACCAAGACTAAGTCAAAATAGTGGGGTTCAGAGGTTTAGGTGATTTAAAAACTAATTTTCATAGAAAATTGTTCCACGTGCATGGTTTCACCTGGTAGGGGCGCACAGTTAAGGAAACTGTGCGCAAACTGGTCGGACCTCACTGTCCAGATTCACACAGTTACCTTGGTTTGGGTGCACAGTTTTTCAAACCATTTTCAAACCATGAACATCCTTTTATACATATATTTTTCTTAAAACTTCACCCAAACGTACCTCAAACCACAATTCCAAAGTAAAGGTACTTCAAAACAACAAAAAGTACCTGAAAAACATTCCCGAGATGACTCCAAAAAGGGTCAGAATCTTATAGCATGCAACCTTCTTGATTAGAGATATCATTATAAAGGGATTATATTATAAAATAAGTATTTGTATGATGTATTATCTCATTTTGGAATTAAATTATTTCTCCATAGGATCTTTAGTGTGTTTTTAAATTCTAACCTTGGACTTTAGGCTGCTTTAGGTAATTCTACTAAGAAAGAGGCATAGAGGGTCACATACTAAGTGTATCCAGAATCTAAGTGAAATAATATATTATTATTTATTATTTAATAAGTTTAATGGATATTATTCTCATATATGGTTTAATAATTATTCATGTTTTCTTGATCGCATGTATTCTGTCACCAGTTTTTCGAGAGAATATTATGTGAGCATAATATTTAATAAATATTTATTTTTTATTTAGTGAATATTATATTTATTTATTTATTGGTGAATAATTTAGTGATATTTATTTATTTAATAAATATAAATTATTCAAGGCCTGATAAATATTATGGAGGAATGGTGAACTTATTTTAATGGTCTGGTGAGAAATAATATATATTGAATATTATTTCATTAAATAATATTTAATTTAATTCATTAGTTTAGTGCATGCCAAGAAATAATATTATTATTATTATTATAGAAATAGGGTTTTGTAAGGATTAAATAAATAATAAATAGAACTTTTTTAATTATTTATTTCTAACCCTAGTGGTATATAAACCCAATTATATTATTTTTCAATAGAGCCAATTCATTTTGTTGTGCACAAAAACATCCAGATAGAATCCTCTCAAGACCTAGAGATATCCCTCTCCAAGAATCCTCCCAATAATGGTGAGTGATCTTCCTCCACCTTCCACTATCGAGTCTATAGAGATCAAGGAAAATCCTAGGAAGCGATTCTCAGGGAGGTCAAAGGTGAACAAAGCAAGTGATAGGATCTATCATGCTAGCACCCAAATATTCCTACAGTGATGTTTAGAGATTCATAGACCACATGTAGATAACTACTAGATGGAATATAATATTGATTTCTATAATATAATTATGGTACCACATATATCCATTTTTAGATTCATTAATGAAGAAATAATTTCATATAAGGTAATTGTTTAATTGGTTAAATTAATTATAAATAATATGTGATGATCGTGTGCTTTGGTTTTGGTGTTTATCCATTGTCTATATTATTTGATTCAATTCTATTGATCATGGAATTTATCATTATGTAAATATAGAATTAATCATCGATTATGAAAAAAAGAAAAGTAGGGGATAACCCATCTGATGATTTCACTATACTCAGAACCATCGGGTGGTATCAGAGCGAGGTTATATAATTATGTATAATTATTTAAATACTGAAGGTTTATTTATACATTTATTATTGGTTTTCAATTCCATTTTAATCATTTATTAATCAAAAATGTGATATTTTCTTCTATTCTTCTTCATTTCTTATAAATATAATCAAATCAATTAATTTTATGAATGAATTAAATTCAAATATTTCATCTGGAGGTGTCGAGGAATCTAGCTGGATAACACAAAAGTGAACATCGTGTACTAATGTTTAATGAACCTATAATTAATTTTGAATTAATTCAAGTCATGTGAATTTACTACACATGATGAATTTAATTATACATTTCGTGTTTACTGGGCTAGCCTGGCACGCGATCAGCCAGAGTACACACCATGTACCTTTAGTACATGACGTGTAGTTACTTAGTCACAAAGAGGTTGTGTATTCTCTTAAACTGCCTACATGACCAGTGGACATGTAACTCGCAGATGACACACCATTTATCCCATGTATGTACTCTAACATTTTTTATGGAATGGTTATATATTGATTCTTTAGGTGTGTGTCGTGGATAAATAGTAATAAAAGTACATGTTATGTTACTTCAATGTACACGCTATGTACTTTTACCAGATTATGCAGAATTGAAAATTAATCTAATATATTGTGAAAACATTATCAAATTGTGTTCTGTGTGGTCATTAAGTTGATATTACTCTCCATGTGATAGGTTTTATGTATATAAATATCTAATTAATTTCTTCATAATGTTCAGATATACATATCATGTATAATTCGTATTACGGTTATTAATCAGCACACATTAATGAATTACACACTATGTAAATATTGTGTGTTCTGTATGGTCATTAAGTTGATAGTACATGATGTGAAATTATGTGATAATTCATGTATTCCATGTGTCATAATAGTCAATAGTATACAAGTATAATACTTATTGGGTAGTTCATAAGGGTACTCACTGTGTTTCCTACAAGGTATATTTTTGTACAAAGTTAATTTTAAATAAATTTATTTAATTTTTTTAAGATTATGATGGATGTTAATCTCATGGAAATTAGTATGAGAATTAAGATAAAATAATTGATTAATTAAAGAATATAATTAATTAATTCGAGTGTGATTTATCTTAAATAAGAAAGATTAGAATTGAATGCTAATTTTATTAAATGCATAATTCATTGAATGAATGTTGATGATCAAGATCCTAGACTTGACTATTGTATGTGATTGATTTAATTTAATTTATTATTAAATTAAAGTTTTGTTTTGTGTGTCGTCACTCATATCATTATGTGAGGGTCTATGTGCCCATAGTTTCTTTTATGTAAACCCCTTAACCAGTCCTTTGGTTCCCCTCACCTACGTGTGAGTAAAATCCTATGTAATGAATGGGGATCCAATATAGTGGAGGTGGTTCAAGTTTTGAGCCAATGAGAAACCAATCCAAGAGATATATATAGGTGGACAAGTGGAAAGCTATAACACAAACCATAAATGGTTCAAGGTGTTTTTCCCCTAGGTATACGGTTAGTTTATTATCTTTTAGTTAAAATAACCATTAGTAAAAGTTCATGATCATACCACTTTATTATTTTATTTATATCAAGTTTCATGGTTATTTCATTATGGATGCGTTTTCATGATCACGTGAATTAATGAATTAACAAGCATGTAAGATAGAACTAAAATAAATTATATTATCCATAAATATTATCTAAGACATGGTTTATCACTTAAGTAAATCCAATTAATACTAAAAATCATTTAATAAAGATAATAATTGAAAATTTACACATAAAAGATAAAATCCATCAATTATATATATTAAGTTGGTATAACATTCCACTACTCCAGTTAAAATTGAACCATAGTTCAAAGTGATTGACCAGCCAAAGTTGGGATTTTTTCAATTATTAGGGAATTATAACTTGAATTTTTGGGTTAACTTAAATTAGTTCACATCTAGGGTTGATTTTTAAAGCAGGACTTGGTGTAACTAAGAGGTAAAGGTTGAGGAAATCCAATTTAAGGGTTTCAGGATTGGGGAGTCCACTCAATAGATCAAGGAACCATGAATTAATGTAGTTATCATTTGGAATGCCAACCTAAAACCCTTCAAATTTCTTGACCATCCAATGTTGGGGTGATGAGAAGGGGAATATGGGTCTTTTCCACTAGAATTTCCAAGAAACGGGATATTCCAAATCCAATGTGGAGGGATATTGAGTTTTGATAAAATAGTAGGAGATTAATAAATATAATATATATTTATCTGTCTAAATTTTATCAGATAAAGTACTAAAACTCTGATCATCTTATTTGTAAAAACATCAATAAATATGACTTTAAACATATCACTATGATCCATACTTGAGAAAGATAATCTTATCACTGGCGCATATTTCCAAAAATGGAAAAAGGCGATTATGCGTTATCCTATGCCATGAAAGGAAATTGTATGTACTAGAAGAACTTAATCCCGATGCTCCTAGTAAGGAGGCTAGTGAGGAAGAGTTATCTATCTATGAGAAACATTTGAATGATGCTACAAATATTCAGTATTTCATGCTATCATCCATGACCAATGATATTTTGAAGCAATATGAGGACATGGATGTGTATATCATGATGTCTCACCTTCAGGATATTTATCAAGATAAGGCAAGACAAGAGAGATACGAGATCTCTAATGCTCTATTTACAACTAATCTTGGAGAGTATAAGCTAGATGGGTCTTATGTAGTAAATATTAGTGTCTACATTTAATTATTAGATATCTTAGGGATTAAATTCCTAGATGATTTATGCATAGATATCATACTTTACTCACTACCCAAGACCTTATCCAATTTTATTATTAATTATAACATGATAAATAATGAGAAGAGTCTTTTGTAATTTATTACTCTAATTCAACAAGTGGATAAGGACATGGGGCATGAAAAAACCCATAGTTATTATGGTTAATAATAAAAAGGAAGAATGAGGAGAAGGTTCCCAAGACTCTTAATAAGTCTAAAACTCCCAAGAACTATCCTTCCAAGAAGAGGAAGATCCATATGGAGGGAAAGGAAAAGGAGGTAGTATGTTTTTCATGTGGCAAGCAAGGCCTCTAGAAGAAGAACTGCAGCCAAAAGTAAGGGGAAGTTAAAGGTGTGTTCGTTATCGAATTTAATCTTTCAATACATACACATTGGTTATTAGATACATCTTTTAGTGCTCACATATATATATATATTCAAATATAGGAAATATGTAGATTTTGAAATATTGCTATAGGAGATGTGGATTTGTGAGATGCCAATGGTGTGAGGTTGGCTGATCTATCCATTGGTTAATAACATCTTTCATTACCAATAGGAATGATATTGGTTTTAAGGTATTATTATCATGTACCAACTATTACCAAGAAAACAAATTGTGTCATGCCTAGATGAAGATGGTTTTATTTTAAAGTTTGGAAATAAAAAATTATTTATTGTATAAAGACAACATATTATATGGTATAGCATGTTTTAATAATGGTCATTATGTATTAAATTATAAAACCCAAGTATTAGAAATAAATACAAAAAACATGTTCACACGACTCGAATAACACCTAGCTGTGGTATCGCCATCTTGGTCATATAAATGAGAAACGTTTGACAAAGCTCTATCAAGATGGTTACTTAGAATATTTTGAGATAAAATCACTTTAAATATGTCATGATTGTTTATAAGGAAAATGATTAAACCACCATTCAGTGGTCAAGGTGAAAGGGCTACAGAGCTTTTTGGATTGGTAAAAACTGATGTGTACGGACCATTTTTAGTAGAAGCTGGAGGTGGGTATTCTTACTTCATAACTTTTATTGATGGATTGAGTAAATATGGATATATTTACTTGATGATGTATAAGTATGAATCCCTTAATAAATTCAAATAATTCAAGAATGAAGTACATAATCAACTTGTAAAGAATATGAAGAATCTTTTATCAGATTGAGGTGGTAAATATCTTAACAAAGAGTTTATCAACTTTTTATGGGATTTTGGGATTATATTTCAACTCACTCCACCTTACACACCATAGTGGAATGTTGTGAGTGAAATGAGTAATAATGACTTGTTAGATATGGTAAGATAAATGATGAGTCATTCAGATATTCCATTATCCTTTTGGGGATATGCATTACAAACTACGACATACACACTAAACCGAGTACTAAATAAAGTAGAAAAGAGAATTCTCTTCAAGTTATGGAGTGTAAAGAAACTCATTTTGTCACATACACATGTATGGAGTAGTGAGGCATTTGTTAAGGCCTTTTTTGGAAACAAAGTAACACCCCTAGGCACAAAGTGTATCTTTATAGGGTATCCTAAGGAAACAAAGGGATACTTCCTATACAAACCCTTGGACAAGAAATATATTATCACCAGACAAGTCATGTTTCTTGAGAGGGAGAACATCCTAAAAAAGGATAGTGGTAGCAATATTAAATTTTATTAAGTTGATGCTCAAGATACATAAGAGTTGGTATATGAACAGATTCCATAGGTTCTCATGGAAGAAGTAGTTCCCGAAACACAAGTACTGTGTAGGAGCACTAAAAGGTAAGATAACCAGAGAGATAAGGTTTTCTAGTCATAAATATAGTGACTCATTATTGGTTGAAAATGATGAACCTATCTCCTAAAAATAGGTAGTAGAGATCCCAAAAGCTGTAAAATGGAAAGATTCCATGAATTCTAAAATAGATTTCATATATCATAACCAATTTTGGGTTCCGGTCAATGAGCCAATTGATGTAAATCTTGTAGGGTGAAAATGGGTATTTAAAAGAAAACTGGACATGGAAGGTAAGGTAAATACCTATAAATAAATTCTAGTGGCTAAAGGGTCTAAAAATCATCGATGAATTGACTATGATGAAACCTTTTAACCAGTTTCCATGTTTAAATCCATCATCAACTTGATATAATAAATTACCATGATTGTAAAATTTGGTATATGGATGTAAAAATAGATTTCCTTAATGGGAACCTTCAAAAGGATGTCTAAATGAAAAAACCAGAAGGGTTTGTTACTCCAGGTTTTTAAAGGTGAAGAGATACATTTATGGATTGAATCAAGCATCTAGGTCATGGAGCATTCTATTCGATGAAGCTATAAAATAATTTGGTCTCATTAAGAATGAATGTGAGACATGTTTTTATAATAGGTTTGGTGGGAATGCATTCATTATCTTAGTAGTATATGTTGATGAAATATTACTTTTTGGAAACTACGTACCAGTCTTACAGTTTGTTAAGGACTTGTTAAACAGGTGTTTCTCCATGAAGGACTTAGGTTAAGTAGCTTATATTCTGAGGATCCAAATCATTCATGATAGATCCAATAGGCTTCTTAGACTAAGTCAAAGTACATATATTGACCAAATACTAAATAGATTTAGTATGAAATAATCCAATATGATATTGGTTCTAGTGTCACATTGTATACATATTTCTAATAAAATGTGTCCTCATTCACAACAAGAAAAAGAGAGAATGAGTAAGATCCCATATGCTTATATGATAGGATCAATCATATATTCTTTTTTATGTACTAGAATTTATGTTGTGTATGCATTGAGATTGGTAGTTAGATATCAAGAAGATCTAGGAGAACAAAATTGGTCTACTATTAAGGTTATCCTTGAGTATTTAAGAAGAACTAAGGATATGTTCCTGGTGTATGGAGGAGACGAGGAGTTGGTTATCAGGGGTTATAATAATGGTAGTTTTCAAACATATCATAATGATCTAAATTCAAAGTGAGTATATGTTTTCTCTCTCAACGGAGGAAATGTGAGCTGGAAGAGTTCAAAGTAGCCAGTTATTATTGATTCTATAGTGGATTTCAGGTATATAGAGGCTTCTGATGTATCTAAGGAAGTTGTTTTTATATGAAAATTTATCCAATAGATTGATGTGGTACTTAGAATTAAATACCCTATCACATGTATTGTAATAATACTATAGTGGTGGATCTTGAAAAAGATTTAAGGTCACACCAACGGGAAAAGCACATACTCTAGAAGTATCACCTCTTGGGGTATTTTTATCAAAGGGGCGAATTTGCAGTAATAAGAGTTCCTAAAGAAGAAAATGTGGTGGAATATTAACTAAAGTTCTATCTCAGTAGAAGCATGGGTATCATGTGAGAGCTAGCAGACTGAAGGTTGTTGGGAGTTATCTCTAGTGCAAGTCGGAGTCTATTGGATTTAGTTCCCTAAAACCAACTTATATGTACTTTATGATAACTTTTATTCATTATTTTTAATATTAATAAACACTTTATCATATCATGATTTTTCTTCTATATAACATAGTATGTGATAATGTCTTAAGAGTATTTTTCACACTGAAAGGTTATAACAGTTTTCCATTATAATGATAACCCAGAAGTTTCACAAAATTATTCTTAAATATAAGTTCTATAGATAAATGAAATCATTTGATCAAAAAAAATAATTCAGATTATCAGGGGAGGAGACTCATTAGACTTTGAGGCACCTTCTCATGGTGTATTCCCATTGTAATATCCAGTGCATGATATTATGAGAACAAGACCTTCCAGTAGAAAAACCATATTTACATGTGTCATTGGATATTACTATATTTAGACATGTGTATTTATCCTTAGACGTTAATATTATTATTAATGAGTGTTATATGTCATGTACTTTGATGTATTGATGAAAACCATGATGACATAAGTTCGTAGTTAGGTAGGATATGTTGGGTGAATCATGAGTTATATTTCGTTAATGAATAATGTGAGAACGTATTTGTCCCTTGTAAGATCTTGGGTTTTTCGACGAGATATGGATCCTTTTTCTAGTTAAACTCTTGTTTAAGTTCTATTTTTGGATTAGGACATAGAGCTGGGCTTGTGGGATAGTTGGGTTGTTTTGGAAAAAAGAAAATAGGGGGATGGAGTTAGGATGTAGGATAAGTACACTACATGTAACTAGAATACATGGTGTGTAGTCATTACATAATGTGTATTGGTTTGGCCAAAACCATTCATGAAATGAAATTAGCTTTCCCTGAAAGGTAAATCCCAAGATTTACATGGCATGTAATGCATTTACATGCCATGTAAATTCCCAAGGTTAGTTTTTAAAATAATATGTAGGGCCTCTTATTTTTGATAGAGGATCACCCCCCTCCTTTCTCTCACACACAGAAGTTCCCCTTGAATCCTAAACTTAGGATTTTGTATTATTTTATGATATGAACTCCATTACATCCATTGTTGCTCTTTTTGGAAGGATTTCAGTGAGTTAATTATTCCTATTGAACCTTTATCTATTTCTCTTCTACTCTATGGAGTTATTTTAGTGCAGGATCTTATGCCCTATTTTTAGGTAATTCATTCTCTTCTCCTTTTTATTCTGATCTAGACTAAATCATAGGTCGATACTAGATGAGGGTTATACCACGGGTATATGTTAGGTGATCTATACCTTTTCCTTAAATTTTGGTGTCTTATATACCTTTTTGTTGTTGTGCCGCATGTCAAACCTTTCATCATTTCCCGTAAAATTAATTGAATGTATTAATTGACTTATTTGGAACCTTTTAGGTTCCCCATGAGTACCATTATATGGTTGGAGGTTATTCACCTCAACCTAGACCACCCATGGGGTGTGTTATCATATCTTCCCCTTGATATTCCACCCCATTGGGTGTTTGTGTGATCTCCATCATTAATGGGAGCCTTTATAAATTGAATGAATTGATAGGAGAATTTTTATGCTTCCTTTTCCATGTGATTACTTATGAGTAAAATGTAATAATGGTTATATGGAAAATGTTGAATGGGTTGAATAAACTAGTGGATTATTTATGATGCTAAAATGGGTTATGAAATGAGATGATGAATTATTATGTTAGTTGATTCCTTGAACATTTCTACTCCTAGGATCTTAATTACATAGAATTCCATGTGAATTTCTACTCCATGGATCCATATTGATTATGGTAGTGGATTATTTATACTTTTATACTCCTAGGATCCTGATTCCATAGGATTTCATGGACATTTCTACTCCATGGATACGTATTAATTATGGTAGTGGATTCCTTGTACATTTATACTCCTTGGATCCTAATTCCATAAGATTCCAATGGCATTTCTACTCATTGGATCTAGCTTACTTAGAATTTCCTTGGACATGCTCTATAGACATGCACCTTGGCATTAACCCAAGTTTTTGTGGAGTTTTCATTGAGATACTCCATGGACTCGATGAGGATTCCTTGGTCATTTATACCTGGGATTCAGACCTTTTTGGCCTGACACTTGATTACTCATCCTAGGCCACAATGGATGTTTATCCTGCTTTACAGATAGCCCTAGTATTGGTATTTGATTGAAATTGTCAGACTGGATAGTATCACACCTATTTTATCATGATTTGCAGTTTCCCTTATTTATGGGAGTTTAACTATTGTTCATAGGGAGTATGTTTTGCTGGATAGGATCACATATTATTTTGGAAATTTACCTTTACTACTATTATACCTAGGATATACTGAACACTACTTCATTATTTATACATAGACTGGACTTGTTATAGATACCATTGGTGGTGGACTACTGAGTGTTATCTCACACCATCTTTAGTATGTTGGTGGGTACCCAGACAGACTTCATGGATGTAGGTAGTGACCGGGGAAAGCATCCACTTTATGATGATTGATTTGATCATTGCTTAGGGGAATGGGAGTATAAGACAGAGTTATTCTCATGATTCTAGCTGGAGATAGTTCATTTTGGTCTTTTTATAATTTTGATAAAAAAATTTATTGGATTCTTGTTTCCATGTATTTCCTTCCTTTTGTATAGAGACATGATGTGTAATCATATTGTATATGAAACTACTTTTGTTGATTTTTTTTATTACTATTTTCATATGGATTTTTATATTTTTTATAATGTTTGGTTATTATTATGCTTTATATATAGGTTGATATGTTACACCATTGTGTTACAATCTGAAATGAGGGTATAGTCTCCCCATAGAGACACCCTAGGCCCTCGCTGCTAGTCAGTAGAATCTGACATATGGGGAAGAATACTTGAGGCCATGTGACCCACTAGCTTGGGGCACCATTAAGTGGAATTCGAGTTAGGTAATTACAAAGTGGTATTAGAGGTTTTAATTTCTTTAAAAAAATTGCATTACTATTTGGGATGGTAAAAAGGAGAAATAGTAATGTGTCAGATTTTGGTAATGATTTGTGCTTGGGAGTAGCTAACCCACGTACAAGAAAAATCCAAATTTCCTAGAATGGGATATGATGTTATGATTTTTTCCTATTACAGTTTATTTGATTCCATCATTGTGCATGGCGCACGATTTGTGATATTATTTTTATTGTTGAGGGATTCATTTGATCCTTGTCCTGATATGGAAAGGAATTTTTGGTCTCATGCATCGTTTTAGGAACTTTATAGGATTCACATGCCATGTCATCTAGGATGAATTTCTTGATTGCATGACATTATTATGTGTTCCTTGTGATATATAATTGATAATTGGTTAACATTTTTTGAAATGGATTGAGAAACATGGTTCCCTATGAACAATAGTCAAGCTCTAATAAACAAGGGAAACTGTAAATTATGGCACATTGATTCATGGACCATTGGTCGCATGAACTGGAACATATTATGTTTTGGATTAAATGGATGCCACACTTCATTTTATAAGGTGTATGGTCCCTTATGGATTGGAATTGGTGACTCATTTGGTTCAACCATTTAAAGATAATTAAAAATAAATATGAATTTAAATGAAATTAAAATTTTGAAATGAAAATTTCACCGATAAATGAATTTTTCAATTACATTGGATAGTCCATATACTGAGACTCATGATGTGAAATAGAGAGTTTGACCTAGATCCAACTATAGATTGGGAAGTAGGTAGTATCTTTGGTACTTTTTATGGTAGCTCCTATTACTAAGTACTGACTTTATGATAAGGCAGAGGGGTGTGGATTGTTATAGGAAGGATTTGACCTATCCTATTCTTTATCTATTATCCTATCATTATTGGTATTTTTTTAGGCATGTTCTTGGAATTGTAGAGTCATGCCACCAAAAATAACTCAATCGTGCGCCAGAAGGGTGGTGATTACCATGATCTAGAGGTGGTGGGACCTAGACTACCAGTAGAACCACCAGCAGTTCCACTTGTGGAAACGCTCATTGTTCTAGATATGGGTGTTGATTATTAGTTCTAAGAGAGTTTACTATGCTTTATGTAGACCATTCATGGAGCCCCACATCCTACCACAACTATGGCAGAGGTGATACGTGTGTTCCAGCAATAACATCCACCCGCTTTTTTAGGGGATGGAGTTTCGTAGGTTGCTGAGTTGTGGCTTGAGAATAATTTATCAATTTTAAAGAATCTAGATACACCACCTGAGAGGAGAGTGAAACTCATGATGTATATGCTTCGGGGGTAGCTAAGTGTTGGTGGGATGTTTTGAACCAGGCTTATATTCTTTGGTATATGGTTTGGAGAGACTTCAAATCTAGTTTTTATGATTAATTATTTTCTAAGACCCTAATAAATGAAAGGGATGGTGATTTTATGTGTTTGGAGATGGATACGATGACTATTACAAAGTATTTGTCATGCTTCATAGGTCTTCAGTGTTTTTCACTGATTTATCTTGATGATGAGCCATAGAGGGTGAGACGCTTTGAGGAAGGTCTCAAGCATGTCATTTGATCGTTGTTCAATGTGTTTCAGTTGACTACTATTAAAAAGATAGTGAATCAAGTGCTTATTACTAAAAAGAACCTTGGAGAAGCTGGGGGTGTAGAGCAGGGCAGTTCAGCCTCTCAACCAAGTGGTTTAGGGTCCAATGGTAGGAAGTACCATTTTGAGGCTTCTCATGTGGGGAGTATCAGACAGGAAATTAGTGTTGGTAGTGTTTTATTCCACCATCATTATGGGAGATAGGGATATGAGGATTTATTTTGATAGATACCCACTCGAGTGTCGATCATGTAGTGGGATGGGCCATGTATAGTGATTTTGTAGGACCTTCCCTCCAACTTTCAATGGAAAGGGGTTGACACTGACTCCAGGTTTAGGAGTGGGATCCACAGCTCAGTGTCAGGCTGGGAATTGGGTTAGTGTCATTCATACAGGATGATGTGGTGGTCATGGTCGAGGTATCCAAACACCATTTGTACTTAGAATGTAAAGTGGGCCTGCTCTCAGTAGTGAGTTTCTTTCACAGGTCCACGATTCATACTAGATATATTTTTTACAACCTACACCTGAGAATCAGAGTGTTGATCTTTGTTTGGTGATAGGTATGATTCTAGTAGCCTCTACTCTAGTATCTACTCTTTTGATACAAGTGCATATCATAGCTTCATATATGTACCAATTTTGAAGTGAATTGGGCATGTTGTTCAGTTTTTTGATGTAATTATAACCTTAGATACTCTGTTGAAGATCAAAATATAGGTTGTATGCTAATATAGGGAGTTCCCCCTTGAGATAGGTGGGTTTCACTTAGTATGGAATATTTTTTCCTCAATATGATAAGGTTTGAAATCATACTCGGGATGTACTGGTTGGTTCCCTTTCATGTGTTCATTGATTTTTATTTTTAGAGGGTGACGTTCACATCACCATAGGGAGGGATTTTTATTCATATGGGTGAATGGGATGTCCAAGAAGGTAAAGATGGACTGGAGAATCTTGGGTTGGGTGGTATGACAGCCCAGATTTCTAGATTATATCTAGATGATCAGGAGTTGCATCAGGAATATTTCCCTCTATTGGTTGATCATTTCAGTTATGTTTTCCCAAATTACTTTTCTAGTATACCTCTAGAGAGATAGGTGCAGTTCTCTATTTATATGGTTCCAAGAGTATCACTGGTATCCATTCCTCTGTACATGATGGCGACTACTAAGTTGTAGGATCTCAAGAGATATCTAGATGACTTCAAGGTGAAGGGGTTTATATGAACCAGTACTTCTTTATGGGGTTCACCATTCCTTTTTTCAAAAAAGGAAAACAAAACCTTCAGTCTATGTGTGGATTACTAGAAATTGAATCAGTTGATAGTTAAGAATCGGTATCCCTTGTCGCAGATAGATGATCTCTTTGATCAAATCTAAGGATCTCTGGTGTTCTTAAATATTTATCTAATATTGGGATATCATCAGGTTCGTGTTCGATCTATAGACATACCTCATACAGATTTTCATCGAACGTATGGTCTATATGAGTATTTGGTTATATTGTTTGATCTTACAAATGCACCATCAATTTTTATGGAACTGATGAACCGAGTTTTCTATCTATATATGGATTTATTTATGGTGGTATTCATGGATGATATCTTGGTGTATTATCACTATCGACATGACCATGCCAAACATCTTGATACTTTTTGGATACACTGAGAGAGCATCAGTTATATTTTAAGCTCACAAAGTCTCACTTAGGGATGGATAAGATTCACTTCGTGGGTCATATTATCTCAGAGACTGGAGTATCATTTAACCTAGAGAATATGAGATCTATAGTTTCCTAGGAGAATCTTAATAATTTCTTTGACCTATGGAGCTTATTGGGTCTAGATTAATATTACTTGCATTTCATACAATACTTCTCATTCTTAACATCTCCTCTTACAGGCTTGACTAAGAAGGTTGTGAAGTTTACATGGTCATATACTTGTGATACAGCCTTTCAAGAGTTGAAAGGAAGACTGACTTCAGTACTAGTCTTGATTATTCTAGAGCTGGATAGAAGCTATATAGTATATTTTGATGCATCAGGTATTAGTTTGGGGGTAGTTCTGATCTAGGAGGAGTGATTTGTGGCATATGAGTCTCATAAATTCAGGCCACGTGAGAGGAACTATTTGATGCATGATCTCGAGTTATCCACTGTTGATCGTGATTTGTGCTATTGGAGGCATTATTTAGTGGGAGAGCGATTTGTATTTTACATAGACCATAAAAGGAACAAGTATATATTTATATAGTATGGCTTGAATTTGAAGCAATGAAGGTGGTTTTAATACCTTCATTTGTTCGGATTTAAACTTTCCTATATGCTAGGAAATGGTAATTTAGTTTCAAATACACTGAGTAGGAGGACTCGGATACAGGCAGTTCATATGTAATCCCACCTTTTTATTATATAAATTTTCATTTCATGGTACAAATAGGGTATCTTTTAAAGTTTAGTTTCTTGGAAATATGGTACATAATACATGAAAACATAAACCATTCTTCTAAATCCACTTGAAATACATCTCCAATGGTTCACCCTAAGTTACCTTTACTACATGTCATGTCTTGGGGACATACATAAAAATTAAAGGGGTGAGCATGAATCCTAGTAAGGGAATAAGAAAGTGAAACATTTAGCATGTGATCTTTTGACATATCAATAAGAACATGAGGAATAATGATAAGGCATGAGAAAGAGGAATATCATAATAATAATAATAACATGAATCATAATATGTAAATGTGGCTACAATATTTAAATGATACATTCATAATCACATCACCAAGGTTTATCACTAAGGTGTCATAAATGAAAATTACCAAGGTTATTCATTAAGGTATAGTAAAACATGTCATCTCTAGAGATTAAATTTTTTACCTAATGAATTGGAGAGTTATCAGGGTGTAACCATCATATTTTTTAATTAATATAATCCACATAGATCATAATAAATCATTTCATTAATAAACCATAGAGAATAAAGAATGAGTTTCTTATCAAAATCATGGCATACAAAAGTTTATAAAGTCTTGATCATTATGTCATTCTTAGCCCGCGAAAAGGGAATATGGTTTTATTATGTGTAAATACCAGAATAAAATAAATTATTTTTACATATAGGTGGATACCCATGGAAAATAAAAATATTTGGGTTTCCAAAAAAAGAAAATAATAGTGAATTTCTTAAGAAGAATAGATAAATTTTGAGAAGTAAATTTGGAAACATGACGGGTATAAAATGTGGTTTTAGAAAGGATAAAATGAGTAGGAAAATGGGTCTCCCATTCATAAGTAATTATTTTTAATTAAGTGTATGATCAAAAGGGTAATAAAAGAGAGTAACCATAACATTTATAAGACACATACAAAAAGCGGTTCTTCAATTGAAGATAAAGTAATGATAATTCTCTCACCTTGAAGAGTTGTTCCAAAACTTGAGGATGAAACTTTGGGGGATTGGGAAAACCATGGGGGAACTCCTTGGGAGGTAAAATTACAAAAAAATTCATGGATTATGGATTGGTAATGAAGGGGATAGGTTAAATGGGTGGCTATTTATAGCAAAAGTGGGGGATTTTGTTTAATAATTTCCAAATATAGGCCTTGGAAATCTAGGTTGTTGAAAATGAAAAACCATTAGCTTAAATTTTCCCATGGTTTTGGAAATTTGGGAAAAAATTTATATTATTTTAATCCACTAAAACCAAACATCATTTTTTATTACTTCTTTTTTCATTGAAAAGTAAAGTTTCCACAAGGTAATGTTTTTAAAAAAAATTCTTAGACTTTAGAAATCCACTTATAGTTTTAAAAATTGATTAAAATATATTAAAATAATTAATATTAACAAAATAAAATATTTTTGTCCTTTGATTGTGTTTAATTAAATATTACAACATTATTAAATAAATATGAAGTCATAAAATATACTTAAAATCCAAAATTGTATTTTTACTATTCAGGAAAAAATAAAGTATTTTATAAAATTCTCATAAATTAACCCTAACCTAATTTTTATGTAATGATTTAAAATATAATATATTTTTTTTAGAATAATTTTATAAATATGATAATTTTAACTTTTAAATATAAAAAACCTTATTTATTTAAAAATATCAATTTTTAAGGAACAATCAAATTTCTGACACTTATAAAAAATTCATAGGCCATTATAAAATTATTTTATAATTTATATTTATATGAGATTGTTTTTAAAGAATATTTAATTAAAAATAATATTATTCAGAATACTTGAGTTTATTATAAAATTGTATATATTTTCTAGAAAAATACAATTATGTTTTATTTGCGTCAAAAAATCAAATTATAAAATTCATTTCAATTAAACATATATTTTTTTAAGAAAAACTATCCTTATGATGAATTGATGGAATAAAAATTTTATTTATACAAAGTAATTTACTATTTATGTAACTAAGTCTTGGACACATAACCCCTTATTACACTCACATACGCCCTAAGGGTAAGGTGTGTGATGGTGGTAATTTCACAAGGTGGCTTAGCAACATTGACCGAGTGGTATTCTACACTAACTTGAACTTATACCATAGGAGATTTCATTCAAACTTCTCTTTATGAAGCTCAAATTGGTCTTGATCAAGTTAAATCCCTAGTGACGATACCTCCCTCCCATTTTTTGACAAATGGTCTTCAAACAGCATGACTCTACTGGTTGAGTTAATCAATTCTCCTTTCTATATCAATTATAATTTGTCATTACTACTTATAAACACCAATTATAATAGTAAAATTTTCAACCAAGGGTATATTTTCTAATATTCATATTAACCAATGGTCATATTGACCAATGGTCATATAACGGTTGAATCTCAGTGGTCACATTTTCTTTTATACCCTATAAATACCACTTCATTCTTTCGCTCAAAATTTACTATAATTTATATTAAGGTTATATTTTCATCTTCATAAGATGTTGATTATTATACTAATATTTTATTTATTTTCTATATTATTTTTAGTTGGGGTGATGATTATAGTATATTGGAGTGATCCATACTTTCCCATTTTATCTTTTTTATTTTATATTTTTTGTACAGTTGTAATGTTTGGAATTTTAATTTGTTTCATATCTGAAAAATGTAATGATTATTGTTAAAGAGATAAAAAAATTGTTTTATCTTTATTTTTTACTTGTATGATATTATATAATATTTAAAAAAAATATTTAGGAAAAAAATATCATTAAAAAAATGTTTTGGTCGTCACATTCTTCCCCCTTAAGAAAATCCATCCTCGAAATTTAAACTCCTTTTATTAGTTGAGAAAAAGTGAGGGTACTTCTGTCTCATTTTCTCCTCTATTTCTCATGTTGATTCTTTGTATTTATGGTTCCTCCATAACACTTTGATAAGGTGGGTAGTCTTTTTGTGTAGAACCTTTTCTCTACAGTCCAAGATCTTCATCGACTGCTCCTCATAATAAAGGTCATGTTCCAGTTGCACCACCTCTAGATTCTTTACATGTGATGGATTGGGTATGTACTTTTTCGAGAGGGATACATGGAATATGTCATAAAATTTATAATTATTTGTTGGATGTTCTATCTAATAGTCTGTTGTTCTTATACGATCAAGTATTTCAAATGGGCCAATGTACCTAGGGCTAAGCTTCCCTTTCTTTCCTAATTGCACGACTCTCTTTCATGGTGATATCCAAAGGAAAACTTTGTCTCCAACATTAAAATCTAATCCCCTTCACCGGTTTTCATCATAGCACTTCTTCCAGCTCTAATCAGCCTTTATATGTTATTGGATGGAATGAACCTTTTTTTTCATCTCTTCCACAATATTGGGCCCGAGCAATTTTCTCTCACCAACTTCATCCCAAAAATTAGGAGTTCTAAATCGCTTTCCATATAGAGCTTCATATGGTTACATTTGAATACTTGAGTGGGATTTTTTGTTTCATGAGAAATAAATTAATGATATGTGTTTATCTCATCCACCTTTAAATTCCATTGAGCATGTTCTCAGTATGTCTTTGGGTGTTTGAATATTCCTTTTAAATTGGTCATCAGTTTGGGGGAGATATGTCATAATAAAATCCAATTCATTATTCAAATCATGTTGAGTACTTCTCCATAATTTATATGTGAATCTTGGATCATGATCAGAAATGATAGAAAGTGGCATACTATTCAACCTCACCACTTCCTTTACATATATCTTTGAAATTTGGTCAAGAGATAAATCTTCCCGAATTTTGATGAAATGGGTAGTCTTGGTGAGATGATACACTATAACCCATATTGAATTATTTCCTTTGTATGTTCTTGGAAGACCGGTGATGAAGTCCATAGTGATATTTTCTCACTTCCATATTATTATGGGTAAGACTTTCAATACCCCTTTAGGAATTTTTCACTTTGCCTTCACTTGCTGACACACCAAGAACCATACTATGTATTTGGAAATCTTCCTTTTCATATTATCCCACCAACAATGATCAAGAAGGTCCCTATACATTTTAGTGCTTATAATATATATAGATAATTTAGATCTATGATCTTCATCCATTATATCCTTATTTATCTTTGAGATAGATGGAATGCATATCCTTGTATGAAATTTCAATACACCTTCTTGATCAATATTAAACTTAGTAAACATCCCATTATTCACAGCCTCTATCTTCCTTTGTAAAAAAGGATCTTATCTTTGATATTTCTTGATCTTACCTAGTAATGATGGTTTATAAATGATTTTAGATAGGGTTGATGATGTCCCTTCCCTTATGATTCCCATGTCTAATTTTACTAGGTCCTTGATCAAAGGATCTCCTTGAATCCCCATAATTTTAAACACAAAAGGATCTAACCTACTTAATGCATCAACGAATTTGTTTTCCCATCCAAGGTGATAATGAATTGAGCAGTCATATTCTTTAAGAAGTTCCAACCATCTCCTTTATCTCATGTTCAATTCATTTTGTGTTAAAATATACTTCAAACTTTAGTGGTCTGTGTATATATTAAATTTCTCCATATAAAGGTAGTGCCTCCATATTTTCAGAGCAAAAATAATTGCAACTACCTATAGGTCATGCATAGGATAATTCTACTCATGAGGCTTTAACTTATGAGATGCATAATCAATCAACTTTTCATTTTTCATGAGGACGCACCCAAGACCTTTCAGAGATGCATCACTATAAATAATGAATCCTTCTCTAACATAGGGTAGAGTTAACATATGTGTAGTAACCAATATCTTCTTCAGTTCTTGGAAACCTTTTTCACACTCCTTTTTCCAGATGAACTTAGTCCCTTTTCATGTTAACTTGGTTAGTGTATTAGAAATTAGTGAAAAAAATTCAAAAACCTCTTATAATATCCTTCTAAACCAAGGAAACTGCAAATCTCAGTTACCATTGTGGGATGAGTCATCTCCTCTAAATCATTTGTCTTTAGAGGGTCAACTGAGATTCCTTTATTGGTTATAACGTTCCCCAAGAATTCAACTTTTTTTAACCATAATTCACATTTTCTAAATTTTCCAAAAATATTCTCCTTCCATGGAGTTCCTAAAATAACCCTTATATGATCCTCATTCTCCTCGTAACTTTTGGAATATATCCAAATATCATCAATAAAACCTACCATGAATTTATCAAGGTAGTCCTTAAATACTCTATACATCAAATCCATAGATATATCAAGAGTATTAGTCAATCAAAAGGTCATAACAATAAACTCATAATGATCATATTTTTTTTTGGAAGGTAGTCTTTGGAATATCTCTTTTCTTCACCCTCAATTGATGATACCCAGATCGGAGGTCAATCTTGGAGAATAATTGATCCCCACAAAGCTGATCAAATAAATCATCAATCCTTGATAGAGGTTACTTTTTCTTTATTATTATCTCATTAAGTCCTTTATAATCAATGCATAGCCACATTGATCCATCCTTCTTCTTCACAAAGAGAACAGGTGTTCCCCAAGGAGACACAGTTGGTCAGATAAATCCCTTCTCCAGAAGATCTTGAATTTTTTTATTTAATTCCTCTAACACCATATTTTCAATTCTATATGGGGTCTTTGATATCGTCTTGGATCTAGGTATGAGATCAATGGAGAACTCTACCTCAATTTCTGGGGGAGATTCAGGTAACTCTTCCGGAAATAAGTCAATTTATTCCTAAATGATATGAACATTATCTATCTTTATATTTTCATTTCCTTCTCCCTCTTCACTAATCATATATGTAAAGAAGTATATGTTAGGTGCTTCTAGGAAAATCTCAGGTCAGGATATCTCACCTTTAAAAATGACTGTAGGTTTTCCACTCAATACTACTAAAATTTCCTTTCTTTTATAGTTGATCTTAGCATTATACTTTCAGATCCATTCCATCCCCAATATAGTGTCAAATATCACCATGGGAATGACTACTAGATTTTCGATGATATTGTACTCATCAAAGTTAATACTAGAGTTTCTATACACTTTTTGATGCTAGGATAATTCCTCTAGGAGTCTTGACTGATAACTATACTTCTATCAGTTTAGGTATTAATTCTATATTCTTTGAAAACTCGGATGAAATAAAGGAATGCCTCCAGAATCAAACAAAGTATTTACTAGCTTTGAGATCATGATGAGAGTACCTGTCACCACATCATTTGGAGCCTCTACTTTAGCCATCGTGATAGAAAATTCCCAAACTTTCTCCCTTGGCCTAATCTGAGGTTTATAGTGGTTCCCCTCCACTATATTCTGATTTCTTCACTAATTAGAAAATTTTACAAGCTTTACACATTGGAAGCATTGAACTTATGGTTGGGTATGAACCATCTTCCCTTTATCATTGGTGTTGATAAGTTGAAGCTTCACTGCACCATGACATTTTCAATCTATATGGCCATCTCTTCCGCACTTGTAGCACTTTCCACTCCCATGTAATCATTTGCTTGAATGCTTCTTCCCACATTTTTTTCATTTGGTAAGTTCCCTTTCTTTCCTCATCTTTCATGATCAAAGTTCCTCCCTGATTTTGGCTCAATTACTCTCTTCTTTTCTTTTGACTTATGTGACCACTGTGTCACAAACCGAATCGGGTCGCCATCCGAACCGACGCCCGACCCGGCCCGCGGCAAGGCCCGAAGGGCGTTCCCGATCCCCACGGGCTGGCACAAGTGCCCGGGTATCAAAATAAACTTTGGGAACGGTTTACCCGAGTGAACAAATATAAAGAAATCAACCAAATAAAAGTAAAAGTGACAGCCAGACGTGAAATTAACCAAAACAGGTTTTTGAGTCACAAGTATTCAAAACCCACATGAGAATAAAAACAAGGTGACCAAAAACCAACCTAAGGATCATCGCCCGGTGTGAGGACATAGCCCCTAAGCCACTACCAAAATGCCACGTGGATAGGCCTGCTAACAACCTGAACCACTACTCCCAAAAGCTGGACCCTTACCTGTATCAGAAGTAAAAAAAATTACTTACACCCAAGGGTGTAAGTAGGGTGTGAGAAATCGCCCAGCAGGATATCACCAAGAAAAGATTCCACGCACAAATATCAAAAGACAATCCATTTGCAATGCTAAATAAAGAAAGAGGTTCAAAAATAAATGGTTTTCATAAAATGACTTTAAAAGAAAGACAGTTCAAGTTAAACACACTAGGGTAATAACTCAGGTGACATATCACGAATCATTGTGCGCGCAAAGTAACCGGTAGCACCAAAGGATGGGAAATCCCCAAAAGGTTACTAGAGCATGTGGGACCCTAGAACGTCGTGTCTCGGTGAAACGTGGCTTAGGTGGCCACGACCCTCAGATAACGTGGCTTAGAAGGCCACGACCCTCAGAACACGTGGCTTAGAAGGCCACGACCCTCATATATCATATGTTTAGTTAATGTTGCAATCGTCAAACCTGCCAGTGAAACTGGGTCGGGTCATCTCCGGAACACTAGCTCACTAGTCCTAGTCTCCCCACCTAATACCCCGGCTTCCCTCCTTGTTCTCACCCAAAGATCAAATTTCACATAACATGTCACATTAGCACTTAGATCCAAGCGTGTCACCTGCACACTGATATCCTCTTTGAAAACCACACACACACCAAAACTTTTCTTTTTAAAAACCTAAACCACACTGCTTACGCTTTAAATTAAACTAGACGCATAACTTAACGAAATCACTTTGTTAATTAAGAAGACCACTAAGAAAAATTATTGAACAGTTTTCAAACATGTCACAAAAATTTTTAAAGGTTAAAAAGTCACTCAAAACCCCTTTTTTATAATAAAACATATTCTGATACACCAAAACACAAACTGCGTCATCCGCACTTTCTAACTCACACCCTACACAGTTTACAAATAGTAATAATAAACAGCCAAAGTAAGTTTTCACAATAAAAATGGACTTGCATCACATAAATATACTACTGGCAAATTAGATGCACATTTAAAAGTATTCAGAATTGATTTTTCAGCATGGAAACTAATTAGCAGGGTGCTGAAAAATTAAACCAACACGCAAAAGATCGCCAGATGATAATTGAGTGTGGAATCACCTACCTCAAATAGGTGCGTGAAACGATACGACACAGAACTCTCATTGCGCCACGGTCGCACCGTATCGAGTCGTCAAACAGGTCCTAAAACAGCAGATCGTTCAACGGGTTTAATGATAATGTTAACATAATAATAATAATAGTAATAACAATGATAATAATAACGTAAAAATAAAAATAGTGATAACAATAACAAAATAATAATAATAATGATAATAATAACATAATATAATATAATAATAGTGATAATAGCATAATAATATAATAATAATAACAATAATAATATTAATAATATATATAGAATAACAATAATAATAATAATTATTATTATTATTATTATTAATAATAATAATTAATAATAATAATGATAATATGGTAATACTAATAACATGATAATTATATCATGATAAAATGTTAATCACTTATTAAATAAAATAAAATAATAAAATAAAATAAAAGTAACAGAAAGAAAACCAACCGAGGGGGGTGCGTGGTTCGGGGCAGAGGAAAGGGATGGCCCGAGGTGGAACAGCGGGAGCAGGAGGCGCGGCCTAGCGGGTGGCCGAGCAGGGAGGCGCAACAACGGCGGGTGAGGGAGAGGCCGGCGAAGCTGCCGGTGAAGGGGGTGCAGGAGAGGGGAGACGGCGCGCCGGCTGGGGCGAAGAAGAAAGGAGGGAGGTACGTCCCGGCGGTCTGCTGGATAGGAGAGGCGCGACGTCGCCGGTGCGGAGTCCGGACGAGGTGGTGTTGGAGCCGATCCGGCAAGAGGGAAAGAAAACAGCGGCCAGGTGGGGAAGAAAAATAAAAAAAAACAGAAGGAGAGGCTTGGTTCGATCGGGGAGGAGAAGGGTGGCGCGAGGCAGGTCTGGGCGCGGCCGAGCGGGAAGGACGGGCCAAGCAGGGAGGGGCAGAGGAGAGGTGCAGGAGCGGTGCGATGGTGAGTGGGTGAGCAGGGAGGTCGGATTAGGGGCAAGGATGGCTGGTCCGACGCGATTGCGGGCGACTAGTATGACGCAGGTCCGGCGGGAGGTGCGGGTGCAGGGTGAGGAGATGGAGAGAAGGGGAGAAGAAGGAGGAGGAGAGGAGGAATGGGGTGCGCCGCAGGAGAAGGAGAGGAATGAGGGAGATAAGAAGAAGAGAAGGAGGGGGAGACGTGGGGGAGAAGGAAGAAAAAGAAACGAAAAGAAAAGAAATAAAAAAAAAAGGAGAAGGGGGTGGCGGCGGTTAGAGTTAGGTATGGGGGGGAGAGTTAAACAAATTAAAATAAATTAATAATATTAATATCATAATAATATTAGAAATAATAATATTAATAGTAATAATAATAATCATAATTTTAATAATAATAATCGCATAACAATAATAATAATAATAATAATATGTTAGCAATAATAATAATAATATCATAATAATTATAAAGATAATAATAACAACAATAATAATATAATAATAACAATAATATAATAATCATAATAAAATAATAACCAGTAAAACCATAATAAAAATTTATCCGGTTAGTTAACGTTTGAGCATCGGCACCACGTGCCGAGCGACGTGAAGCCAACGCGCACTTATCAACGCGCACTTATCAGCGCCACTGCGGAAACCCCTTGTCGATTTAGCCCACACTTCAACCAAGCAATTAGATAAACCAGAAATTTAAACTCATGAAATAAATGTTTAAAATTAAAGTCGTACCTCTAAATGACGTCCGGGCGTGATAATTCTCCCCACCATGAAAACTTTCCGCCCTCGGAAAGTCAGCTCAAAGCCTGATCAGATAATAGAAATGGGTACTCCTGCTCAACCCATGACTTCCGCTCCCAAGTCTCGTGTTCATCATTCCCGTGCTGCCAGAGAATACGAACCAGAGGAATGGACTTTCCATGCAACACCTTTTCCTGGCAATCCACTATACGCACTGGTCGCTCAACCACAGACAAGTAGGACTCTATCTCTAGCTCCTCCCAATCCAGCACATGCGACGGGTCGGGGTTGTACTTCTTTAGTTGGGAGACATGAAATACGTCGTGAATCGACGTCAACTGAGAGGGAAAAGCTAACATGTATTCCACCTTTCCAATCCGTTCAAGAATCTCGAAGGGTCCGACATATCTCGGTGTCAGCTTCCCCTGCTTCCCCAAACGACGGTGACCCAAGCAAGGGGCCACTTTCAGGAACACTCTGTCCCCCACTGAAAACTTGAGGTCCCGCCGCCTCTGATCTGCATAAGACTTGTGGCGACTCTGAGCTGTCAACAACCGCTACCTAATCAGCTTGACCTTCTCAGACATCTCCTGAACAAGACTCGGTCCCAAGAGCGAGGCCTCTCCTACCTCATCCCAACACAGAGGAGACCGACAAGGCCGGCCATAGAGCGCCTCAAAGGGTGACATTCTGATGGAAGACTGGTAACTGTTATTATATGAAAACTTGACCAGCCCCAAATGGCTATCCCATGAGCCTCCAAAATCTAACACACAGGCTCGGAGCATGTCTTCCAGAATCTAATTTGCCCGCTCTGTCTGGCCATCAGTCTGAGGATGGTATGTCGTGCTCATCTTAATCTGCGACCCCAAAGCCTTCTGGAGGCCTCCCCAAAACCGAGATGTAAAGCGGGGGTCCCTGTCAGAAACAACTTCTGACGGCACACCATGAAGTCTGACCACCTCCTGAACATACAAGCATCCCAGTTCCTCTACCTTTGTTGTATCTCTGATCAGAATAAAGTGAGCTGACTTGGTCAAGCAGTCAATCACCACCCAGATAGCATTCCTCCCTCGAGGTGTACGAGGAAAGCCAATGATTAAGTCCATAGCAACCTCGTCCCACTTCCAGGTAGGAATGGGTAATGGCTGGAGTAGGCCAGATGGTCTCTGATGCTCTGCTTTCACTTGCTGGCAGGTGTAACATCTGGATACGAAGTCGGCTATGTCTCGTCTCATGCCTGGACACCAGAATGGACGGCGAACATCATAATACATCTTAGTGGTACCAGGATGGACGGCCCACTAAGATTGGTGGCTATCCTGCATCACCACATTCCGCAGAGACAACGGCACTACAGCATGGCCCTTGAAGCATAGGACCCTCTGGGAAGACAAGGTCCAATCAGAAGGAGTCTCCCCACCATGAAGAAACTGCATAGATCGCTGACACAGCTCATCACCAGGCTGCTCCCGCTGAATCAACTCTAGAAGATTAGGAGTCAACTGGATGCTAGCCAAGAAAGGACCTCCATTGTGCTCCCTGCTCTCCAAATGCATCTGGGCAAAGAGCCCCATCAAAGCCCACTCATCGTTGGACTTCCTCAACGCCTGCACTGGTACTTTTCTGCTCAAAGCGTCAGCTACCACATTACCCTTACCAGGGGTATAGACAATATCAAAATCAAAACCCTGCAGGTACTCAACCCAGTGGCGCTGACTCAAATTGAGATCCTTCTGAGAGAAAATATAGGCCAGGATTTTATGGTCAGAATAGACCACAAACTTCTCCCCAAAAAGATAGTGGCGCCATGTCTTCAAAGCATGCATCACCGCCACCAACTCTAAGTCGTGAGTCGGATAGTTCTTCTCATGCGGCTGGAGTTGGCGAGAACCATAAGCCACAACATGGTCATCCTGCATGATCACACATCCAAGGCCCGTACCTGAAGCATCACAGTACACCACATAGCCCTTTCCTGAATCTGGTAAGGTCAACACAGGTGCAGTGGTCAACCGCCGCTTCAACTCCTCAAAAGATGTCTGGCACCGTGGGCTCCACTCAAACTTCACCCCTTTCCGGGTGAGTGCGGTCATGGGAGAGGCAAGCCGCGAGAAGTCCCGGACAAAGCGCCTGTAATAACCAGCCAAGCCCAGAAAACTCCTGATCTCAAATACATTTCTCGGCTGCTCCCATGACATAACTGCCCTAATCTTTTCGGGATCCACTGAAACCCCTTGTTCTGAGATGACATGCCCCAGAAACTTCACTTCCCTGATCCAGAAAGTGCACTTTGAGAGTTTGGCATACAGGCGGTGATCCCGCAAAGTGCCCAAAACAATGCGCAGGTGACGCTCATGCTCCTCCTCAGATCCAGAATAGACCAGGATGTCATCCACGAATACCATGAAAAATGTGTCGAGATATTGGTGGAACACCCTATTCATGAGCGCCATGAAAACTACCGGAGCATTCTTCAGTGCGAAAGGCATGACTAAGTACTCGAAGTGACCGTACCTACTTCGGAAAGTCGTCTTTAGGATATATGCTTCTCTCACCCTGAGCTAGTGGTATCCCGAACGCAATTAAATCTTGGATAACCACTTTCCCCCTTCAGCTGGTCGAACAAATATTCAATCCGAGGCAAAGGGTATTTATTCTTGATGGTTACCTTGTTCAATTTCCGGTAATCAATGCACAACCGAAGGGTTCCATCGACCTTCTTCGCGAATAAAACTGGTGCGGCCCAAGGAGAGACACTCGGGAGAATGAATCCTTTGGATTCCAAATCTTCTAGTTTTATCTTTAATTCCCTCAATTCGGTGGGGGCCATGCGATATGAGGGAAGAGATATAGGCTGTGTTCCCGGCGCCAACTCAATCGAGAACTCCACGTCCCGCTCTGGGGGTAAGCCAAAAAAATCATCTGGGAAGACCTCAGGGAACTCATCCACTACACGAGGTAACCCACCCTGTGAAATACCACCATCGTCCTCCAGTGCGAGCGACGACAACTGATGAGAAAGATTTCCAAGCTCAGGGAGTGGAGGTCCCGCGCGTCCCGACCGAGGATCCCATTCTCCATGAAATAACTGGGGAGTCCCATCTGGTGCCGTAAAACTGACTCGACGCCGATAGCAATCAATGTGCGCCTGGAAGCGCACCAGCCAGTCCATACCGAGGATCACATCAAATAGGTCTATGTCAAGGACCAAGAAATCCCATTCCATCTCGACTCCCAACACAGAGAGTGTGCACGATCGGCACTTAAGGCCTTGCTCCCTCTTTTTCCCCAACGGTGTTACCAACTCCATAGCAAACGATAACAGCTCGGTTGGCAGGTCCAGCAAATTCACAAAACGAGCAGATATGAAAGAAAATAAAGCACAAGTATCAAATAAAACTACAGCTATAGAAGATGAAACCAGAATAGTACCTCGAATCGTCGAAGGCCCTGCATCAGATCCAGCTAGTGCCTGATCCACAGCATGCAATTGCCTAGTCCCTGCCTGAGAACGACTGCTCGCCTGAGGATCTTCCCTGATCTGGCTCTACCCTGAAGACGATCCGGTCCTACCACCACGCCCACCAAACCGAGATCCTGTCGTCCTGGTCGGCTCTGACTGAACTGATACGCCTCTAGAAGCCACTGATCCAGCCCCACTCTGGTAAGGGCGTGCAGTCCTGCAGAAGCGTTGTAGATGTCCCACAACTCCACATCCATGGCATGGTCTGGGAGGGTATGGACAAACAGGTCAAATGTTCCCCACCCTTCCGCACTGATGGCACACAACGGACCCTGCACCAGAAGCCCCAGATGAAAACTGCCTGGGAGGATGACCTGAGCTTTCGTCACTCTTCTTCCATTGCTCATCGCGCTTCCTCTTCTTCTCAGATGAACTGCCACTGCCAAGCCCTGACACTGATCCAGAAAACCCCAACTTTCCCTTCTGGTCAATCTCGGCCATACAAGCATGATCGACCACCTCAGCATAAGTCTTAAGCTTGAATAAGAAAACCTGGGAGTGAATTTCTGGTCGAAGGCCCTTCTCAAACTTCCGAGCTTTCAAGAATTCGCTCGAAACTATCTCAGGTGCGTATCGTACCAGTTCAGCAAAGCGATTCGCATACTCCATCACTGTCTGATTCCCCTGTGAAAGCTCCATGAACTCCCGAGATCTAGCATAGGCTATGAACTCTGGACAATACTGCTCGTTGAAGATACCCTTGAAATCTTTCCAGCTCATGTGCTCATGTTTCCCAGCCTAGACCACTAATTCCCACCATTTGCGACTGGAACCCTCCAGCTGGAATGAGGTGCACTTCACCCTGACTTCCTCGGGCGTGTCAAGGAAATAGAACATGCGTTCTAACTTTTCAAGCCACTCCTCTGCCTCCTGAGGTTCTGAACCACCTCGGAAAGAAGGAGGTTTTCTCCTTAGAAACTCCTGAGCTCTATCCTTCCTGGAGCCAAATTCTTCCCCTCTAGCTGGAATAGGGGCGGGGGCAGGAGTCGCCCCTTTTCCCAAAGCCTGAACGGATCGGACCATCGCCTCTACCAATCTCTGATCAAGCGGCACGGGAGAACTCTCTCCGGCTTCCTCCCGTGGGTGCATGGGAGCTCTCCGGGGAGGCATCTTACTGAAAAAGGGCAGCAATAAAGAAAGAAAACCATCAATAAAAAGGGAATAAATTTTTCCAAACATGCAAAAACGAATCCATGTAAAAGCATTACTTTTCTTTCCTGGTGTCCACGTACAGTCTTCAGCCTGCACGCCCCACCCAGAAAATAAGTGAAACAAGCACCCTGACATCCCATGGTGACTCAGTATCTGTCACGAGGCGTGCTGGCCAGGCACCCTACTCGCAACATGAATTCTGAGCCCCGACAGACCCAACTCCTGTATAATCCAACTCATCCCAAACAACATGAACCACGAACTAACCTCCTCTGATACCATTTTGTCACGAACCGAATCGGGTCGCCATCTGAACTGACGCCCGACCCGGCCCGCGGCAAGGCCCGAAGGGCATTCTCGATCCCCACGGGCTGGCACAAGTGCCCGGGTATCAAAATAAAATTTGGGAACGGTTTACCCGAGTGAACAAATATAAAGCAATCAACCAAATAAAAGTAAAAGTGACAGCCAGACGTGAAATTAACCAAAACAGGTTTTTGAGTCACAAGTATTCAAAACCCACATGAGACTAGAAACAAGGTGACCAAAAACCAACCTAAGGACTGTCGCCCGGTGTGAGGACACTGCCCCTAAGCCACCACCAAAACGCCACGTGGATAGGCCTGCTAACAACCTGAACCACTGCTCCCAAAAGCTAGACCCTTAACTGTATCAGAAGTAAAAAAATCTACTTACACCCAAGGGTGTAAGTAGGGTGTGAGAAATCGCCCAGCAGGATATCACCAAGAAAAGATTCCATGCACAAATATCAAAAGACAATCCATTTGCAATGCTAAATAAAGAAAGAGGTTCAAAAATAAATGGTTTTCATAAAATGAATTTAAAAGAAAGACAGATCAAGTTAAACACACTAGGGTAATAACTCAGGTGACATATCACGTATCATTGTGCGCGCAAAGTAACCGGTAGCACCAAAGGATGGGAAAGCCCCAAAAGGGTACTAGAGCATGTGGGACCCTAGAACGTTGTGTCTCGGTGAAACATGGCTTAGGTGGCCACGACCCTCAGATAACGTGGCTTAGAAGGCCACGACCCTCAGAACACGTGGCTTAGAAGGCCACGACCCTCAGATATCATATGTTTAGTTAGTGTTGCAATCGTCAAACCTGCCAGTGAAACCGGGTCGGGTCATCTCCGGAACACTAGCTCACTAGTCCTAGTCTCCCCACCTAATACCCCGGCTTCCCTCCTTGTGCTCACCCAAAGATCAAAGTTCACATAACATGTCACATTAGCACTTAGAGCCAAGCGTGTCACCTGCACATTGATATCCTCTTTGAAAACCACGCACACACCAAAACTTTTCTTTTCAAAAACCTAAACCACACTGCTTACGCTTTAAATTAAACTAGACGCATAACTTAACGAAATCACTTTGTTAATTAAGAAGACCACTAAGAAAAATTATTGAACAGTTTTCAAACATGTCGCAAAAAAATTTAAAGGTTAAAAAGTCACTCAAAACCCCTTTTTTATAATAAAACATATTTTGATACGCCAAAACACAAACTGCGCCATCCGCACTTTCTAACTCACACCCTGCACAGTTTACAAATAGTAATAATAAACAGCCAAAGTAAGTTTTCACAATAAAAATGGACTTGCATCACATAAATATACTACTGGAAAATTAGATGCGCATTTAAAAGTATTCAGAACTGATTTTTCAGCATAGAAACTAATTAGCAGGGTGCTAAAAAATTAAACCAACACGCAAAAGATCGCCAGATGATAATTGAGTGTGGAATCACCTACCTCAAACAGGTGCGTGAAACAATACGGCACAGAACTCTCGCTGCGCCACGGTCGCACCGTATCGAGTCGTCAAACAGGTCCTAAAACAGCACATCATTCAATGGGTTCAATGATAATGTTAACATAATAATAATAATAGTAATAACAACGATAATAATAACATAAAAATAATAATAGTGATAACAATAACAAAATAATAATAATAATAATAATAACATAATATAATATAATAATAGTGATAATGGCCTAATAATATAATAATAATAACAATAATAATATTAATAATATAAATAGCATAACAATAATAATAATAATAATAATTAATAATTATTATTATTATTATTATTATTAATAATGATAATATGGTAATACTAATAACATGATAATTATATCATGATAAAACGTTAATCACTTATTAAATAAAATAAAATAATAAAATAAAATAAAAGTAACAGAAAGAAAACCAACCGGGGAGGGGGGTGCGTGGTTCGGGGTAGAGGACAGGGACGGCCCGAGGTGGAACAGCGGGAGCGGGAGGCGCGGCCTAGTGGGTGGCCGAGCAGGGAGGCGCAGCAGCGGCGGGTGAGGGAGAGGCCGACGAAGCTGCTGGTGAAGGGGGTGCGGGAGAGGGGAGACGGCGCACCAGCTGGGGCGAAGGAGAAAGGAGGTAGGTACGTCCTGGCGGTCTGCTGGACAGGAGAGGCGCGGCGTCGCCGGTGCGGAGTCCGGCCGAGGTGGTGTTGGAGCCGATCCGGCGAGAGGGAAAGAAAACAGCGGCCAGGTGGTGAAGAAAAATAAAATAAAAAAAACAGAAGGAGAGGCTTGGTTCGATCGGGGAGGAGAAGGGTGGCGCGAGGCAGGTCTGGGCGCGGCCGAGTGGGAAGGACGAGCCAATTAGGGAGGGGCAGAGGAGAGGTGCAGGAGCGGTGCGGTGGCGAGAGGGTGAGCAGGGAGGTCGGAGTAGGGGCAAGGATGGCTGGTCTGACGCGGTTACGGGCGACTGGTACAACGCAGGTCCGGCGGGAGGTGCGGGTGCAGGGTAAGGAGACGGAGAGAAGGGGAAGAAGAAGAAGGAGGAGAGGAGGAATGGGATGCGCCGCGGGAGAAGGAGAGGAATGAGGGAGATAAGAAGAAGAGAAGGAGGGGGAGACGTGGGGGAGAAGGAAGAAAAAAAAAACGAAAAGAAAAGAAATAAAAAAAAGGAGAAGGGGGTGGCGGCGGCTAGGGTTAGGTATGGGGGGGAGAGTTAAACAAATTAAAATAAATTAATAATATTAATATCATAATAATATTAGAAATAATAATATTAATAGTAATAATAATAATCATAATTTTAATAATAATAATCGCATAACAATAATAATAATAATAATAATATGTTAGCAATAATAATAATAATATCATAATAATTATAAAGATAATAATAACAATAATAATAATATAATAATAACAATAATATAATAATCATAATACAATAATAACCAGTAAAACCATAATAAAAATTTATCCGGTTATTTAACATTTGAGCATCGGCACCATGTGTCGAGTGACGTGAAGCCAACATGCACTTATCAACGCGCACTTATCAGCGCCACTACAGAAACCCCTTGTTGATTTAGCCCACACTTTAACCAAGCAATTAGATAAACAAGCAATTTAAACTCATGAAATAAATGTTTAAAATTAAAGTCGTACCTCTAAATGACGTTCGGGCGTGACACACTGCATCTCTCCAAACTCCAATTCAACCTTTATAACACTCCACACTATCTCCTCATAGATTTTATAGTCTCAATTTTCTAGATTCCTTCAAAGATGGGGTCTCAGTACACCGAAGAATATATCAATCATTCCCTTGGGATCCATAACAAAGGTATAGGTTTATCAATCAAGTCTTGTAAAGTTCATCCTACAGCTTCCTACTGATTTATTTTCCTTCTGATTTAGTTCTAGGAATTCCTTCTCTAATTTCATTCACATCGAACAGGGGGAATATTTATTGAAAAAGATTCCACTGAACTCTTCTCAATCCATAGCATCGATCTCCCTTCTTGGCTTCGTGTTTTTAATCAATGTCCACCACTAATCAGCTTTTGCTTCTGAGGGGTATACTAAGAGGATTACTTTATCTTCCTCCAAATAATAGAGTATAGAAAATATATTTTCCATAGATCTTATCCATTGTTCCGTAATTAATGGGCCAGTATATCCACTGAAAGAAGGTGGTCATTGACACATGAAGGACTCAATGTAAATTTGTTCCCTTTGGGGTGAATATGGTCTCTTGAATTGATTCAAGTTACTATTCATAACTCAACTTAGTTGATTCATCATCCTCGTGAAGTTTTCCATTCCATATTTCATCATAACAATGTAATTGGATCGTCTGTTACACTCATCATTTATGTGGTTCCTCCTATTTACCATCATTTTTCTAAAATAATAAAACCTTAGTGAGACACATGCTACTTTTACGAATCTTATAATTCTAAAGGTATTTTATATCTTAAAACATCATGCTTAAATATGTTATTAATCTCTTATAATAACAATTACATTTTATATATATCCTTCATAAAGGTTAATGAAAAGCTTGTGATTAACCAAACATATCCCTCGGGAGTGTCAAACTAGGTTTGCAGCAAGGAACATTGTCGTGTACCTGTTCATGTTCAATTCTAGATCAAAGTGGTGTTTTTAGGTGTTACCTCTAGGTACATCTGTGTCATAGTCACATCCACTTGTATTATCTAAATAGGTATGTATTTGTTTGGAAACCACTTACTTAATACTTACCAAAATACCATGATTGTTTCCTATATCTAGACTTGTCCCTAGGGTTTGTACTAATTTTTTCAAGTCTTAATTTCCACAAATAACTAAATCATCATTTGATACCAACTATGTCATACCACCTTTTTATTACATAACTTTTCATTATGTGGTACAAATAGAGGATCTTTTAAATTTTAGTTTATTGGAAATAAGGTACATGATTCATAAAAACATAAAAGTTTCTTCTAAATACACTTGAAATACATCTTCATGGGTTCACTCTAAGTTACTTTTACTGCATCTCATATCCCAAGGACATACATCAAATGAAAGGGGTGATCATGAATCCCAATAATGGGATAATCAAGGGAAACATTTAGCATATGATCTTGAGATATATCAATAATAACACGAGGCATAACAATAAGAAATGAGAAAGAGGTGTATCATAATAATAAGAAAATTAATAATAACATGGAAATATGGAAACAATATTTAAATGGTACATTCATAATAATATCACCAAATTATATCACCAAGGTGTCATAAATGAAAATTACCAAGGTTATTCACCAAGGTATCGTAAAACATGTCATCTCTAGAGATTAAATTATTTAATCAGTGCATTGAAGTGCTATCAGGACACAACCTTCATATTTATTAATTAATTTGAGACATATAGATCATAATAAATCATTTCATTAATAACCTGTGGAAAATAAATAATGGGTTTCTTATCAAAATTATGGCGTATAAAAGTACTTAAAGACATGATCATTATGTCATTTTTAGCCCATGAAAAGGGAATGTGGGTTTCTTATGTGTAAATAACCAAATAAAATAAATAATTTTTATATATAGGTGGATACCCATGGAAAATAAAAAGGTTTGTGTATCCACACAAATAAAATAAAATTGAATTTCTTAAGGAGGAGAAAAAAATTGAAAAGTAAATTTGGCAGCATGGCGAGTATAAAACATGGTTTTAGAATAGGGTAAAATGAGAGGGATCAGGGTTCTTACATTCATAAAACATAATTTGGAAGTAAAGTTATGATAAAAAAGGTTAATAAAATAGAGTAACTATAAAATTTATAAGACATATACAAAAAGAGGTCCTTAAATTGAAGAGAAAGGAAGGATAATTCTCTTACCTTGAAGAGTTGTTTCTAAAACTTGAGGATGGAACCTTGGGGGATTGAGGAAACATTAGGGGACTAATTGGGAGGAAAAATCACCATAAATTCATGGATGGTGGAATTTAATTAAATGTGAGAGGTTTAATGGGTGGGTTTTATAGAAAAAGTGGTGGATTTTGTTTAATAATTTCCAAGTATAGGCCTTGGAAATCTAGGTTGTAGAAAATGTAAAACCAATGGATTACCCATGGATTTTTCCCATGGTTTGGGAATTTGAGACAAATTTTATGTTATTTTAATCCACCATAATTGAACATCATTTTTTATTACTTCTTTTATCATGGAAAAGTAAAGTTTCCACAAGGTAATGTTTTTAAAAATTAAATTTTCCTTTTTAAACTTTGGAAGGTCACTTATAGTTTTAGAAATTGATTAAAATATATTAAAATAATTAATATTAATAAAATAAAATACATTTTTTTCAATGGATTGTATTTAATTAATTATTACATCATTATGACATAAATATGAAGTCATAAAATATACTGAAAACCCAAAACTGTATTTTTACTATTCATAAAAAAATAAAGTATTGTAGAAAATTCTCATAAATTCACCCTAACCTAATTTTGATGTGATAATTTCAAATATAATGTTTATTTTTCTAGAATAATTGTCTAAATATTATAATTTTAACTTTTAAATATAAAAATCCTTATTTATTTAAAAATAACAGTTTTTAAGGCACGGTTAAATTTTTGACACTTATAAAAAAATCTAGGCCATTATAAAATTATTTAATTATTTATAATTATATGAGTGTTTTAAAAGACTATTTTTAAAAAATATATATATATTGTTCAAAATAATTGAGTTTATTAAAAAATTGTATATATTTTCTATAAAAATACAATTATACTTTCTTTGCATCCAAAAATAAAATTATAAAATTCATCTCAATTAAACATGTATTTTATTAAGAAAAACTATTCTCAAGAGGAATTAATGGAATAAAAATTTTATTTATATAAAGGAATTTACACTTTAAGTAACTAAGGCCTAGATATGTAACCCCTTATTACACTTGTATACGCCCTAAGGGTAAGGTGTGTGATAGTGGTGGTTTCATGGGGTGGATCAGCTAACATCGATTGAGTGGTAATATCCACTAACTTGAACTTCTAACTTAGGTAATTTCATTCAAGTTTCACTTGTTGAAGCTCATCTTGGGTTTGATCAAGGGAAAACCCCAGTGATGATACCTCCCTACCAAGTTCTGACAAATAGGCTTCAAACAGCATGACTCTATTGGTTGAGGCCATCAATTATCCTTTCTATATCAATTATACATTGTCATTAATACTTATAAACACTAATTATAATGGTAAAATTATCGAACAATGGTATAGTTTCCAATGTTCATATTGACCAATGGTCATATAATGGTCGAATCCCAGTGGTCACATTTTCTGTTATACCCTATAAATACCACTTCATTATTTCAATCAAAATTCACTACAATTTCTCTTAAGGTTATATTTTCATTTTCATAAGATTTTGATTGGTTTACTAATATTTTGTTTCATTTCTATGTCATTTTTAGTTGGGGTAATGACTCTAGTAGATTGGGGCAATCCATACTTTTCCATTTTATTTGTTCTATTTTATATTTTTGTCCAGTTGTAATGTTTGGAATTTTAATTGGTTTCATAGCTGACTAATGTATTGATCATTGTTAAAGAGATAAAATAGTATTGGTTTATCTTTATTTTTTATATTTATGATATTATATAATATGTAACAAACATTTATTCAGGAAAAAAATATCATTAAAAAAATATGGGTAATTACCGTTCAGGAGGCCAGTAGTGTGTGGAAGTTTATGGCTTTGTTCTCAGATCTGAACTCGGAGGTGAAGGGTGGTCATGGGAAGACTTTTCTATTATCTGTGGCAATGACTTACACTCTTCTGGATAGATTGAGGATGAGATAGTTATCAGATGCAGAGGGTCTATTCCTACAGGAGAGTGTGTAAGGTGAGGACCCACCTCCTAGTTAGACTGTTGGTGATGATGAAATTATATGCATGCATGGTCACGTTTGGGTTCCAGTAGACATATGCAGGGAACTAATGTGGGAGTTTCATGTCTCGTCTTAGGTAGTGCATACCAATGTCACCAAGATCTATTATGACTTGCTCCGTCAATACTAGTAGTCAAGGATGAAACGAAATATAGTTGGTTTTATCATGAGGTGTTACACTTGTCAATAGGTGGAGGCAGAACACCAGCGACCTACTGGGCTTTTATAGTAGTTTTTCATTCCCAAGTTGAAATGGGATTATGGTGCGATGGATTTCGTGACCAGTATTCTGATATCACCTTGAGGTAGTAATGTTGTATGGGTTTTTGTGGACAGGCTCAAGAAGGTCACTCATTTCCTTCCGATCAAGGAGACCTTCTCAATAATGATCTTGGGAGGCTTTATATCTGTGAGATTGTGCACCTTCACGGGGTTCCTCATACCATTGTATTGGATAGGTATGCCCAATTTACATCTCTCTTTTGGAAAGGTTTTCAGAAGACATTGGGTACATAGGTTATTCTAAGCATGACATACCACCCTCGGATCGATGACCAGTCAGAGCGCACTATACAGGTTCTAGAGTACATTCTTAGAGCATGCATCCTTGATTTTGGGGTCTCTTGGGAGATACATATACCCCTAGTTGAATTCACATACAACAATAGCTATCGAGAGACTATATAGATGGAACCTTATGAGTCTTTGTATGGTAGTCCATGTCAATCACCTATGTGTTAGTTAGAGGCAGGAGAGGAAGAACTGCTCGAACTACAGCTCGTACAGGAAACTTTGAAGCAAGTCCAGTTAATTAGGAAGTGGATGGCTACTGCATAGTCTAGATAGAAATCTTACTTCGATCATCATCGATGACATTTGGAGTAAGAGTTTAGGGATTGGATCTTTTACGTATCTCACTGAGACTAGGGCATAGAAGGATTGGGAGACAGAGTAAGTTTTCCCTGTGATATGTCAGGCTATTCAAGATTCTGGAGAGAGTCGGGCTAGTGGTCTATCGGTTTCAGTTACCTCAGAGGTATCGATCCATGCATGACGTCTTCCATGTATCTCAGTTGCGTCATTATCATCCAGATCAATCTCATTCTCTTCATTCGAATGAGGTTGAGTTGCAGATAGATGTGTCCTTCGAGGAGTATCCTATTCATATCATTGGCAGGAGCACAAAAACTCTCTGAGGATGGTCAGTTCCTCTAGTACAGGTGTTATGGAAGCACGGTTGTGTACAGCATAAGACTTGGGAGCAGGAGGCTGATGTATGTGACCAGTGGTCAAAGTTATTATTAGGAAATGTTTAACCACCCTTGGAAGGGAAATTTGGGGATGAATTTCTTTAAGTGGGGAGGATTGTAAGATCCTGGGTTTTTTGGCGAGGTGCGAATCATTTTTTTGGTTAAAATTTTGTTTAAGTTCTCTTTTTGTATTAGACCCTAGAACTGGGCTCATGGGTTGATTGGGTTGTTTTGGAAAGAAGAAATGAGGGGGATGGAGTCAAGCTGTAGGACAAGTACATGAAGTGTAACTTGAATACACAATGTGTACTCATTACACGATGTGTATTGGTCTGGCCATAACCATTTGCGAAATGTAATTAGATTTCCCTGAAAGGGAAATCCTGAGATTTATATGTCATGTAATTCATTTACACACCGTGTAAATTCCCAGTGTTAGTTTTTGAAATAAGAGGTGGGGCCTCTTATTTTTTACAGAGGCTCACCCCCCTCCTTTATCTCAAGCATAAGAGTTCCCCTTGAAGCCTAAAAATAGGCTTTGGTGTCATTTTGTGATCTGGATTCTATTTCTTCTGTTGTCGGTCTTATTGGAAGTGCACCACTAAGTTCCCTATTTCTCTTTCACCTTTCATTGTTTCTCTTATCCTTAGCAGAGTTATTTTGGTGCAAGCTCTTATGCCCTATTTTCAGGGAATTCATCTGTTTCTCCTTTTTCTTCTGATCTGGACTGAATCATATATTGATATTGGATTAGGGTTCTACCACGGGTATACGATAGGTGGTTTATACCTTTCCCTTAAATTTTTATGTCTTATATACCTTGTTGTCATTATGTTACATGTCAAACCTTCTGGCGTTGCCCCTAAAATTAATTGAATGTCTTGATTAACTTATTTGGAACCTGTTAGGTTTCCCATGAGTACCATTATATAGTTGGAGGTTGTGCACCTCAACTAGGACCACCCATGGGGTGTGTTCTTATATATTCCCCTTGTTATGATACCTTGTTGGGTGTGTGTGTGCTTGCCATCATTGATGGGAGCCTTTATAAATTGAATGAATGAATAAGATAAAGTTTATGCATCATTTTCCATGTGATTACATATAAGTGAAATTGATTAATGGTTATATGGAAAATGTTGAATGGGATGGATGAACTCATGGATTATTTATGATTGTGAAATGGGTTATGAAATGAGATGTTAAATTATTATGGTAGTGGATTTCTTGGACATTTTTACTCTTTAGATCTTGATTCCATATGATGCTATAGACATTTCTACTTCATAGATGCCTATTGATTATGGTAGTGGATTTCTTGGGCATTTCTACCCCTAGGATCCTGATTCCATAGGATGTCATAGACATTTCTAATCCATGATCTGTATTGATTATGGAAGTGGATGTCTTGGACATTTCTACTCCTTGGATCCTGATTCCATAGGATAGCAAGGGCATTGCTACCCCTTAGATTTGGCTTGTTTGGACTCGCCTTGAACATGATTTGTGTACATTATCCTTGTACTCCACCCAAGTCTTTACCAAGTTCCCATTGAGATGCTCTATGGACTTGATGAGAATGTCTTGGTTGTTTATACCTTGGATTCAGCCCTTTCAGGACTGACACTTTATTACTCGACCTAGGCCACAGTGGATGTTTATCTTGCTTTACAAATAGCCTTGGTATGGGTATTTGATTACAGTTGTCAGACTGGATAGTATCATACCTTCTTTATCATGATTTATAGTTGCCCTTATTTATGGAAGCTTGATTATTGTTTACAGGGAGCCATGTTTGGATGGATAGGATCACATCCGCTTTTGGAAGTTTAGCTTTATTACTGTTATACATGTGATATATTACACACTTCTTCATTGTTTATACATAGACTGGACTTGTTAAAGACATCGTTAGTGGTGGCCTACTGAGTGTCATCTCACACCCTATCTGGACCGTCGTTGGGTACCCGGGTAGACTTCATGTATTCATGTAGGGATTGGGGCAAGCGTCCCCTTTATGATGCTTGATTTGATCATTTCTTAGGAGAAGGGGAGTAAAAGACTGAGCTATGCTCATGATGCTAGGTGAAGATAGTCCTTTTTGGTATTTTTATACTTTTGATACATGTATTGTACCGGATGATTATTTCCATGTATTACCTGACTTTTTGTATCAAAAAATGACATGTTCATCATATTGTATATGATACAGCTTTTGTTTCTTTGTTATTACTATTGTCATATGAATTTTTATCTTATGTTTATTGTTCAGTTATTATTATGTTTCTGTTATATAATGATATGTTACACCATTGTGTTACACTCTGACATGAGGGCATAGTCTTCACACAGACACATCAGGGCCTCGCTGCTAATTGGTAGCCTTTTGCGTACGGGGATATGCACTTAAGTAGAGCACCATTAAGTGGCATCTGGGTCGAGGCGTTACATCCCTTTTGTTCTTTAACATAAGTTGATATATCAAGGCCTTTGATGAAAATGATATAGCCTAAATAAATATATGGTCATAGTGTTCTATAGGCAAGTTTGATTTTCAAAAAGTCAAAGAAAGAGATATCGAGTACATAGGTTGATGGCACAATTATACAACCTGGTTGATTAGAGATGTCAAAATAAAGGGATTATATTACACAGTAATCATTCATATGAGGTATTATATCATTGCAACATTAACTTCTTTCTTTATGGGTACTTTGGTGTGTTGTTAGACGCTAACATTGGACTTTAGGTTGTTTCGGATAATGTCACTAAGAAAGAGGCCTAGAGGGTCACACACTAAGTGTATCCAGAATTTTAGTTAAATAATATATTATTATTTATTATTTTACAAGTTAAATGGATATTATTCTCAAGCGTGATTTAATAATTATTCATGTTTGATTGATCGCATATATTCTGTCACCTGTTATTTGAGAGAATATTATGTGAGCATAATATTTATTTACAATTTAGTGAATATAATGTTTATTTATTTATTGGCTAATAATGCAGTGATATTTAATCATTAAATAAATAGTCATTATTCAAGACCTCATAAATATTATGGAGGAATAGAGGACCGAGTTTAATGGTCTGATGAGAAATAATATATATTAAATATTATTTTATTAAATAATATTTAATTTAATTCATGAGTTTAGTGCATGTCAAGAAATATTATTATTATTATTATTATTATTATTATTATTATTATAGACATGAGGTTCCGTAGGAATTAAATAATTAACAAAGGGTAATTGTGAAATTATTTATTTCTAACTCTAGCGGTATATAAATACAATTATATTATTTTTCAATAGACCCAATTCATTTTTGTTATGCACAACGACATCCAGAGAGAATCCTCTCAATCCCTATAGAGCTCTCACTCCAAGAATGCTCTCAAGAATAAAGAGTGGTCTTCTTCCACCTTTTACTTCTGAGTCTGAAGAGATCAAGTAGAATTATTTGGCAGTGATTCTTGGAGTGATCAAATGAGAACAACTCCAGTGATATGATCAACCGTGCAAACACCCGTAGATTCCTACAATGATGTTTGGAGATTCGTAGACCACGCGTGGATCACTACTAGAGGGAATATAATCTTGATTCCTACAACGTGATGATGGTATGACATAGATCTGTTGTTATATCCATCAATGAAGAAAGAATTTCACATAAGGTAATTCTTTAATTGCTTAAATTAATTATAAATAAAATGTGATGATTTTGTGTTTTGGTTCTGACGCTTATCCATTGTCTGTATTCTTTGATTCAATTCTGTTGATTGCAATGTTTATCATCGTGTAAATCTCGAATTAATCGTCGATCATGACAAAAAACAAAGTTGGACACAACTCATCCAACACTTCCGCTATGTCGGGAACCTTTAGAAACAACAGCAAGAGAAGGGTTGTTCATCGTTCTCGATACTTGGTGAGGAGCTCTGATTTTTCAAGCAATCACATCGCGGTTACAGTCGCTGGCATAGGGTCTCCTACTTGGTCGTTTGTAGGTTTCTATGGGTGGTCAGGTGGGAATGATAAGCACAAATCATGGGCCCTTTTGAATCAGTTGTGGAACTCTTTACCAGGCCCTCTTCCGATCGGGGGGGGATTTCAATGAGGTCTTTTTTCATCATGAAAAAGAAGGGGGACGTGTGAGGAGTGGCACTGCTATGGATGAGTTTAGGAATTCCCTTTGTTGAACTCTCTTCATGACCTCGGGTTTTTTGGCTCTCCGTTTACCTGGAGGCGGGGTAGGTCAATGGAGAACCATCTTGCGGAAAGGTTGGATAGATTTGTTGGGAATAATGAGTGGACTTCTCTTTTTCATGCCTTCTCTATTGTTCATCTACCCCCAGTCTCTTCTGACCACTGTCCAGTCATCTAGTCGACGCTCTCTCAAGGGAAACAGAGAAGGCATGTGTGAACATTTTGATTTGAAAGTATGTGGCTCCAAGACAACAACTGTGAAAAGGTGGTCTAAGCGGAATGGGAGGGACCGAATCGGTGCCTTATGTCTAATATACGCAACACTGCGTCTTGCTTACAGAAGTGGAGCTCTGCGAGGTTCGGAGAATTTGACAGACGCATTAATGAGGCTGAGACTCGCTTAAAGCGACTCCACTCTTCTCCTTGTTCTGCCTCTGTTCTTGATAATATCTTCGTTTTGGAAAAGAATATTAATGCAGTGCTGAGGGAGAAGGAGAGTTTCTGGTTTCTTCAGGCAAGAGAGTCTCACATCAGAGATGACGATCAAAATACCAACTAATTTCACCACAGAGCGTCTGGACGGAGAAGGAAAAATCATATCGTGCATCTGGAGGATCCCAACGAGAGTGTTATTCATGATATCAAGGATATTCACTCCATCATCCTGAATTTTTTCAATAAACTCTATGAAGCGGAAAGCACCATCACTCCTACAAGTCTGACTAGCTGCATCCCAAAGTTGGCTACGAAAGATATGAACCATTAGTTGGAAAGAGATATCTCGGACGATGAAGTTTTTGGCACTCTGCATCTTATTCACTCTACCAAGGCCCCAGGGCCGGATGGGTTTCATGCTCTGTTCTTTAAACGCTTTTGGCATATCGTTGGGCCTGATGTGGTGGCCCTGCTGAAGGAGGTGTGGGCAGGTAGAGCATCTCTTGAATCCCTTAATGAAACTCTTATTACTCTTATCCCAAAAACTCAGTGCCCTCAGAAAGTCTCAGAGTTTCGGCCAATCAATCTGTGCAATGTGGTTTACAAAATTTTCTCCAAAATCTTGGTAACCAGACTTAGGGACTTCCTCCCGTTGATTGTTTCTGATAACCAAAGTACTTTTGTTCCAAAGAGATCTATTACTGAAAATGCTGCCATCGCTTTTGAAGTATTCCACTCTATGAAAACTCGTTCATATTCTAAGAGAGGCATCATGGAAATGAAATTAGATATGATGAAAGCTTATGACAGAGTTGAATGGCCTTTTCTTGAACTTGTTCTCTCTAAGTCGGGTTTTGGGACGAGATGAGTTTCTAATATCATGAATTGCGTTACGTATGTCTCGTACATAATTAATATTAATGGGGCCCCTTCAGCGAGCTTTAAACCATCGAGATGTTTGAGACAAGGGGATCCCCTGTCACCTTATCTCTTCATTCTGGTGGGTGATGTTTTTTCTCACCTCCTTTTGAAGGCGGCGGATCAAGGAATTATCCATGGTACTAAGGTATGTAGAAATGCCCCCCCCCCCTATCTCTCATCTCTTCTTTGCAGATGATAGTCTTCTTCTTGCTCATGCTACCCCGCAAGAATGCAGTTCAGTGTTGCATATCATCAATCTGTACGAAAGGGCTTTTGGGCAACGTCTTAATCCTTCGAAATCAGAGTTATCTTTCAGTAAAGGCATCTCACAAGTAAAGAGAGAGGACCTGCAAAGAATGTGTGGTTTTCCGCTAGTTGAGAAGCATCCTATGTACCTTGGACTCCCGACCCTTGTTGGTAGGTCAAAGAAACAAGTGTTCGCCTCAATTATGGACAGGGTGGATAATCTGATTTGTCTTTGGTCTAGTAAGAAGATTTCCAAGGTAGGAAAGGAAGTTCTCCTGAAGTCAGTGGCTCAAGCAATCCCTTCTTATGCTATGTCGCTGTTTAAATTCCTGGAAACTCTCATAGCTCAGATCCATTCCCGGTTGGCCAATTTTTGGTGGGGCTCTTATGAGGGAAAACATAACTCACACTGGATGTCTTGGGAGAAGTTGTGCATTTCAAAATTTTGTGGGGGCATTGGCTTTAGAAATCACAAATGGTTTAACGAGACTCTTCTGGCAAAGCAATGATGGCGCCTCCTCTCCCATCCATTTGTCATGTTCTCAAAGGTTCTGTGAGCAAAATATTTCCCTCATTCCAACCTCCTGCATGCCCAGTTGGGGCCAAGGCCGAGTTTTTTGCGGAGAAGCATCGGGGACGCAAAATCCCTCCTTGACATGGGCTGCGTCTGGAGAATTGCTGACGGGCATAATGTTCATGTTTGGAAGGATCCCTGGCTAGCAAATGGCATTAACCATAAGGTCTCTTCGACTATTGTTCCTGGTTTCGAAGATGCAAGTGCACGAGATCTGATCAATGACTCGCTTGAGGACTGGGATCGCGGGAAGCTTTACAGCTGGTTTAATGAGGTTGACTGTCAGCTCATCCTAAGTATTCCTCTCACACCAGGGATGGGCAGTGACCAGCTTTGCTGGACCGGGGAGTCTCATGGTAGATATTTTGTCCGCTCGGGTTACAAAATGCGGGTCCAAGGAGTGGCTCATGTCTCTCCTGATAATAGATGGAAGATTATCTGGGCGCTCACTGCCCCCCTAAGGTGAAATTTTTTTTGTGGCAGGTCTGCTCTGGGGTTCTCCCAACCCGTGACTTTTTGGTGCGGCGTCATTTGGCGGATGATGACACCTGTCAGTTGTGCCTCCAGGAGATAGAATCCCCTTTGCATGCAATTCTTTCCTGTCGTGGGGTGGAAGGGGTGTGGAAGGCATGAAAACCGGATTTTGGTTTGTTCTTTGATCTTTCAATTGGGCTGGTCCAAAATCTGGTTAAATGGGTGGCTTCTCTTGAACCGAGAGTGGTGGGGTTGATCTGCATAATTGCTTGGTTTGTATGGACTAGACGAAATGATCGCATTTTCCAAATGAAGGTAACTCATGATCGTCTTTGGGTGGATAGAGCTAGGGAATGGATGAATGGTTGGAAGAATTACGATTCAGTGCCTCCTTTGGGCAACTCTTGGCAGTCGGCTCCTTGTTGGTCCCCCCCCCCCGAGGGTTTCCTCAAGATCAATACTGATGTTGTTGTCTCTGGTAATTCCAGAGTCAGAATTGGACTCATTGCTCATAATAGTTCTGGCCAGATTGTGGAAGCTCAGTGTCGGGTTGTGCCTTTTCCGTGGAGCCCTGTGGTGGCGGAGGCCTCTGCTATCCTCCATGAGATCATTTTTGCCCGTTCAAAAAATTTGACCAAGGTTTGGGTGGAATCCGACCGCCTCGAAGTGGTGAACGCTCTAGCTTCGAAGGACGATACATCTCAACCGTATGGACTTATCTTGAGGAGGATCTGGTCATTGACCGAAGGTTTTGGTGCATGCAAATTTTCTTTTATCAAGCGATGAGGGAATATGGAAGCTCACTGTTTGGCTTGTTTTGGGAAATCTTGGGGTGATCATTGTTGGGTGGACTCGTTTCCTGATTGGCTTTGTAGGCCTGGTTTGTTTGATCAGTAATATATCTTCTCTTTTTCTCAAAAAAAAAATTATTAATCATATATTATCAATTATGTGTTATTATTAATATGTGAAAATTTGAACATGGATCCCCTAGTGAAAATCTATGTTAATGACAACTTGCTATATATATATATATATATATATATATATATATATATATATAGACGGTTGAAAATTCCACTGTCTTGTTGGGTCACCCAATTTCTGATCGGGTGAGTGAATTGAGGCGCGACCCACCTGTGCTGATAGATTGTTGTGTCGAACCGTAATCGCCGATCGGATCGTTGCCCTCCGGGATGTGTGACAACAACTCTCCGGAGTGATCCCTTCATGATGAGGGGGGTTTCATGGTATGGAAGGTTTGAAAAGTCCACATATGAAGATTCCCATTTAATAAGAAAAAAAAAACGGTGCATAATAGAATTACGTAGAATAAGATGATGTGTTAAAAATAAGAATCTATATTTAAAAATAAAAAACAAAAGCGGATTGCGTTAACGGTGTTCACGTAAGGAGGGATTCATTGCTGGACTCATTTTTGTATGTTTTTTTCTTTTCAAAACCCTAAAAAAAACAGGGAAATATATATGTTTATTTATAAAATAATTTAAAGTCAAACTGCACCGATTTGGTAAGAGAAAATATGAGCCCAACAGAAGGGTTATAGCCAAACAAGTTTGGGATAGGCCGCTGTGTGGGCCCCACCTGCATTCGGTGGCCGGCTGCCAACCTCATGGAGTCATGGTTGGGTCGTGTGCGGTGGCCACATGATTAATTACGATCACATTAATGTATATTTTATTTCCACTTTATAAATTTACATAACTATAGACAAAATAATAATTACCTCAATTATTTGGGATACAGATCATAGCAACATGACAACTCATGACCGGATATACATATTTTTTGATTCATTAAAACGATGACGTCGTTGAATTAAATACTGCTAAAAATAAATATGAGATATTATCATAACCTATGAAAATAGAGATTTTTTTTTAAATGACAGCACTTGGAATGAAAAAAAATAAGGTTAATGATAAAAAAAATAGGTTAATGATAAAATATGTTTACCTACTTTCATTTCGCCTCATATTTGATTTATAAATGAATTTTAACTAAAAAAGTGATTAAATTAATTGTTATTAATACATTAATTATAAATTTTAATGGTTGGGTTACAACCGCCAAGTGGTGTCTCACACACACTACAACGAAAACCCACAAATAAACGGTCCGAAAACTCGACCCCGCGATCGGCACCCCAAAACCCCTCTCCCTACCACCCCAGCCACGTGTGGGGGAAGGGGGGCATACATTAACTAAAAATTTTAAATGATCATAAAATTATAAAATATATTCATTTAATTTGATATCCATTGACTTAAAATTTACAAATGAATTTTAACATATTGAAATTATAAATGGGTATTTAAATGGGTTGGGACGGTTAAACGAGTATTTCAAAATATTATAGGCTAGAATTAGATTAATACATTTAAAAAATAAATGGGTTATAAATGATTTATGGTTTGGCAAAATTAAACAGATTAAGGTTTGAGTACTCAAAATTTAGTGTTGGGATTTGTAATATATATATATATATATATAGCAACTCTAAAAAATATTATTAATTGGTTGGTATGATGATGAAATAAAATAATTCATATTAATTTAAAATTTGATTTAAATTACACGCCCCATGTGCAGGATAATAATATCAAGGGAAATCTACTCCTAAATCCACCCCTAAATTTATATTCATAGAACAAAATATATATTATGTCAGAGTAATTAAATTTCTAACTGTTTTTGTAATCACATCACGGATGCATATACATCATATTAATTTGTTCATTGAATACAATTATTTTTTATAGTTTTAATTAATTTCTAATTTTATAAAATTGTTCATTACTTAATTTTAAGTTTGGTAATTTGAATTTGTTTTTTAAGACACAAAATATCAGAATTTAGAATATGTTCCGTCAAGAACAGAACATATATTCCATGTGATATGAAATAATATGTTAATTTAATCCTGTTATATATTTATACAAAGAAATAGCTTGTTAAATTTGTCAATTTACGAAGGCATCCCATGTTTTATGTGAAACATATATGTTATGTCCCATTTTTAATCATGTTATATATTTCATTTTTTGGAAAAAAATTCATTTCATGTTATATGTTATATCAATATATTCTGTCTAAATTTTCCTATCATTATAATTACAGTTTGTGTGTTTTAATCATCTATAGTAACACGATTTCGATAGAACATATTCTTTGTTGTTTTAAACAAAATATGTTTTGTGGTTTTTTGGGTGCTTATATTTCCATACTATTATATGTTTTATTTTAATAAAAAAATATTTGGGATTATTTGTTATATAGTTTGTTTGTGTTTCCATTTCCATTTTAAAAGTAATAACAGTTTTCAATTTTATAAGCATTTAATGCAACAACCCAAATTATCTGTATATGCATTTTTCTGATTTTTTATTCCTGAAATTATATATGTGTCATGATTAAATTGATCTTCCTTTCCTTTTTAATGATAAGAACCCAAGTATAAAATAATTATATAGATAAATAAATAAACATGACAACATAAACAAAATTTCGTTATTTCATTAATGACAAACATAATTAAAAGATATATGCTTATCATATCTAATTTGAAATAAAGAAGGCTTATTAATAAAATTTAATATCATGGCCAAAAGATATACATTTCATGGTTCATAATCTTCCATAATAATCATGTTTATGATGATTATTGTATATATTACAAACAGGTAGTAAAGAGGAACTATAAAACTATAAAGAAACACACAAACACACACATGCATGAAGTCGGGGAAACTAGAACTCAAGACCTCCCCGACACCCCACATGACCCTTTGCAACTAGGCTAACACTACCGCAAAAGTGGATTTTCGCAGCGTCACCCTTTTATTAGCGCTAAAAAAAGCGCTAATAAAGGGGGCACCCTTTATCACCGCTAAAAAAACGCCGATAAATGATACTTTTAACAACGCTAAAAAAAACACTGTTAAAAATACTCCTTTATCAGCACTTTTTTTACTAGCGGTGTTAAAAGGTATATTTCAAAAAAAATCATTAAAAGTAATATATAAATATATAAATATATTTATATTGATATAAATATAATATATATATTTTAAATGTGTTTTAGATAAAGATAAATAGAAACTTAAACTTAATATATAATATATTTAGTAAAAAAAGCTTATAAAATAATTTAAAAATACTTTTAATTAATAATTTTGTTATTTTTATTGAATAGTAGTCATTTAATAACAATTTGAATATAAAATAAATAAATAAATAAAAGATCTAAAATAAGTTGAAAAAACAACTCAAACTTCAAACGGTCATAATTTTTGATCCGGATGTCCGTTTGAGCTCTACCACATATCAAATCGAAGTTTGTGACGAGCTCTACGCCGCTGTGACTAGGAGGACCATGATCAGAGTTTTTTTAGGCAAAAAAGGGTCAAAATGCCTTCAAAACCGAGTTTTTAGTTGGCATACCCCGATTTTTTAATTTTATAAATAATTAATTAAACATTTTTACATATAAAATATATTTATTAATATACAAGCCTTACCTAGATAAAAAATAATATCCATTTTATTTAAAATGCAAAATATGAATATTTATATACATATATAATGTCTCTCTCTCACACTCTCTCTCTCTCTCTCTATATATATATATATATATATTAGTGTGTGTGTGTGTTTTAGCAAACTGATATATATTATTTATATGTTCTATCATATAAATAGACATATTCATATATAATAATGTATATATATATATATAATTATACTTTCAGATCCACATATATATAATATATATACATGTGTATGTATGTTGTATATATGTATGTATTTATTTATTTATACACACATACAAATTTTTTTTTTATAAATGTATTTAAAACTAATCTTACAAATATATATCAATATATGTATAAATATATAACTAAATATATATTAATATACAAATAAATATACGGATAAAAAATATAACTATATATATACATAAATATGTAGATATAAATAGATATTAATAGATATATATATTAATATAAATATATTTTAATATATGCATAAATATAACTATATATATATATATATTTATCTCTCTCGCTGGAGAGTTTTCCCGTTCTAGGTCGTCCTAGGGTTTTTGTGCTTTGGTGAGCTTGCAGCGGCGGTGACGGTCCTCTCGACTCCGATTCTCAGTAGCGATTCTCCAGAGACCTGCAGCGGCGGCAATGATCCTCTCATTTCTGGACCTGTGATTTATGTTGATCTGGACTCATCTGTTCAAGAAGGGTGGATCATCGTTCTTCATATTTCCGCGTCCTTTGGAGCCGCACTTTCTTCGGAGTCGTGTTTCAGATCTGTGCCTTTTTCAGATCTATTGTTCGTCGGCGGATCTGGTGTGCGTTGCCCAAAGGAGTGGATTAGGGTGTGGTTGGTGAAGGGGGGGTTCGCGAAGGGGGGGGGGGGGTCGCGAAGGGTGGAGTTCATGAAGGTTTTCCTCGTGGCGGGTGTGGATCGCGGAAGAATTTGTTCATGAAGCTTTCTGCTCACAAGGTTCTGCTCGTGCTGGGTGTGGTTTGAGAAGGGTGCAAGGTGTGGTGTGCGACGAGAGTCTTGACCGGTGATTCCAGGCGGTGTGGCTTCCTCGGTTGGAACAGAGCCCGTGCACCGTGCGGTTCTTTTTTGTTGTTTGCGTTGTGTGATTTCTCCAATGGTTCGCGGAGGGGAGGATATGCGCAGAACACATCGAGCGTAGGTGTCCGCGAAGGAGGGGGTTTGCGAAGGAGGGGGTATGAGAAGGAGGGGTGCCCGCGAAGGAAGCTTTTGCGTAGGAAGGGTTCGCGAAGGCAGGGTTCGCGCAGGGTGAACCAGTGTTGGGAGTGTTTTTAGCAGGGTGCGCGCGGGAAGAGCTTGCTCGCGAAGGGTGGGACCGGGGAAGGGCGTGATCGCGCAGCCTGGGCGCGAAGGTGTTTGTGGTGTGATTTATTCATAACAAGTCAAATGGAGTCGGACTTACTGAATCGCTGGCGGAATCTCTCTTTAACTGATAAAGAAAGATCAACAGTTGCCACACAGAAGAGTGAAGACGCGTTTCTCTCACATCGAATGTCTCTACTTATTGTAGGGAAATTTTTGACAAATAGACCATTCAATCAGGGAGCGCTGAAAAATACTTTGCAAAATATCTGGAGATTGGAGGACAACGTTGCTTTAAGGGAAGTGAGAGCGGGACTTCTAGTCTTTGAATTCTTTAATGAAAGAGACAAAATAAAAGTCCTCAACGATAGACCATGGTCCTTTGACAACCAGCTCATTCTCATTGAGGACCTTAAAGGCGAAGAAAATATTCAGAAAATTAACTTGTCTTGCTCACCTTTCTGGATTCGAATTAAAGGAATCTCATTTCATGGTAGAACTGAGCGTGTTATGCGGGATATTGGAGGGCGCATTGGTACTTTTCTGGAATGAGACCAGTCTGATCCAATTCATTGGGGCACTTTTGTGCGAATCGGAGTTTCGGTTGATGTTGCACATCCTCTTATGAGGGGCATGTTTTTGGCAAGGGAGGACTTTGACGTCTGGATTTCTTTTGAGTTTGAAAAGCTTCCTATTTTCTGTTTCTTTTGTGGGTGCCTCGAACATTTAGTGAAAGACTGTGATGCGAAGAAGGAAGATGGACAGGGTAATGTCATTTTGCAATACGGTCCCTGGCTTCGTGCCAAAACCTCCGGAATGACGTTTATCTCCAAATTTGAAAAACAAAAGGACCGAGACAAACTTGCGAAGGCTTTTAATAAGTAGGCTGAACCAACTCATACTAATATCATCATGCTTAGACCGCCGAATCTTTCCGCTGACATTCAAGGGGATCAACGGGCGGAAGGAAGGACTTTGTGTAGCACACTGACCTTGATCGTTCCTGAGGAAAAACAAATAAGTCAGGGGCAGGATCTGGTGGATACCCCAAGCCGGGTCCCAACTGTTTTAAAGGACATTCCGTTTCCAGCCGTCGGACCACACTCAAACTGCAAGGAACCACCAGACCCAGGCCCAGGGGTACACCATCTTAGTGATAACCCACCAGATCCGGTCTCTAGTTCAGATGATGTAGCGCCTGGTACTACCTCTCAGGAAAAAGACGATATGACTAGGATAACGTTGAATGCCACTATAAAACAACAGACGTGGAAAAGGGTGTTTCACTGGGAGAGGGGTATGAAGCATTTTGGTACACATGCCAATGAGCATAAACGACGTTCCGAGGCCTGTCAGATGACAGAAAGCCTGCCAAAGAGGTGGAAAGTGGCAGATGACAGACAGTTGGTCGAAGTTGCAGAGGCGGCAGCGGGAGTGTCCCAACCCCACCTAGGGCCATGAAAATCCTTTGCTGGAACTGTCAGGGGCTTGACAATCCCCAAACGGTTCGTGTTCTCTGTCACTGGAGTTCCAAATATCGCCCTGACATAGTTTTTGTATCCGAAACTATGTTGGATTGCAAGGATATTGGCCTGTTGGGTTCGAAGATTGCTTTAAAAAATGTCCTTCCCATTGGAAGACAGGGACACTCGGGTGGCCTCTACCTCCCGTGGAAGGAGCATCTTGGGGTCCAGATTTCTAATTTTTCAAGCAATCACATTGCGATTACAGTTGCTGGCCCAAGGTCTTCTACTTGGTCATTTGTAGGTTTCTATGGGTGGCCGGGTGGGAATGATAAGCACAAATCATGAGCCCTTTTGACTGAGCTGCGAAACTCTTTACCTGGCCCTCTTCTGATCGGGGGGGATTTCAACGAGGTCCTTTCTCATCATAAAAAAGAAGGGGGACGTGTGAGGAGTGGCGCTGCTATGGATGAGTTTAATAATTCCCTTTTGTCGAACTCTCTTCATGACCTCGGGTTTTCTGGCTCTCCATTCACCTGGAGGTGGGGTAGGTCAATGGAGAACCGTATTGCGGAAAGGTTGGATAGATTTGTTGGGAATGATGAGTGGACTTCTCTTTTTCATGCCTTCTCTATTGTTCACATACCCCCAGTCTCTTTTGACCACTGTCCAATCATCTTGTTGATGCTCTCTAAAGGGAAACAGAGGAGGCCTGTGCGGACATTTCGATTTGAAAGTATGTGGCTCCAAGACAACAACTATGAAAAGGTGGTCCAAGTGGCATGGGAGGGACCGAATCGGTGCATCATGTCTAATATCCGCAATACTGCATCTTGCTTACAGAAGTGGAGATCAGCGAGGTTCAGAGACTTTGACAGACACATTAAAGAGGCTGAGACTCGCTTAAATAGACTCCACTCTTCTCCTTGTTCTGCCTCTGTTCTTGAAAATATCTTCATTGCGGAAAAGAATCTTAATGCAGCACTGAGGGAGAAGGAGAGTTTCTGGTTTCTTCGGGAAAAAGAGTCTCACATCAGAGATGGAGATCAAAATACCAACTACTTTCACCACAGAGTGTCTGCACGGAGAAGGAAAAATCATATCACGCATCTGGAGGATCCCAACGGGAGAGTTGTTCATGATATCAAGGACATTCACTCCATCATCCTGAAATTTTTCAACAAACTCTATGAAGCGGAAAGCATCAACACTCCTACAGGTCTGACTATCTGCATCCCAAAGTTGGTTACAGAAGATATGAATCGTCAGTTGGAGAGAGATATCTCTGACGATGAAGATTTTGGCGATTTTCATCTTATTCACTCTACCAAGGCCCCAGGGCCTGATGGATTTAATGCTCTGTTCTTTAAACGCTTTTGGCATATCGTTGGGCCTGATGTGGTGGCCCTGTTGAAGGAGGTGTGGGCAGGTAGAGCATCTCTTGAATCCCTTAATGAAACTCTTATTACTCTTATCCCAAAAACTCAGTGCCAGAAAGTCTCAGAGTTTCGGCCAATCAGTCTGTGCAATGTGGTTTACAAAATTTTCTCCAAAATCTTGGTAACCAGACTTAGGGACTTCCTCCCATTGATTGTTTCTGATAACCAAAGTGCTTTTGTTCCAAAGAGATCTATTACTGATAATGCTGCCATCGCTTTTGAAGTATTCACTCGATGAAAACTCGTTCCTCTTCTAAGAGAGGCATCATGGAAATGAAATTAGATATGATGAAAGCTTATGACAGAGTTGAATGACCTTTTCTTGAACTTGTTCTCTCCAAGTTGGGCTTTGGGATGAGATGGGTTTCTATTATCATGAATTGCGTTACGTCTGTCTCCTACAGAATTAATATTAATGGGCCCCCTTCAGTGAGCTTTAAACCGCCGAGAGGTTTGAGACAAGGGGATCCCCTGTCACCTTATCTCTTCATTCTGGTGGCTGATGTTTTTTCTCACCTCATTTTGAAGGCAGCGGACCAAGGAATTATCCATGGTGCTAAGGTATGTAGAAATGCCCCCTATCTCCCATCTCTTCTTTGCAGATGATAGCCTTCTTTTTGCTCATGCTACCCTGCAAGAATGCAGTTCAGTGTTGCATATCATCAATCTGTATGAAAGGGATTCTGGGAAATGTCTTAATCCTTCGAAATCAGAGTTATCTTTCAGTAAAGGCGTCTCATAAGTAAAGAGAGAGGAGCTATAGAGAATGTGTGGTTTTTCGCTGGTTGAGAAGCATCCTAAGTACCTTGGCCTCCCGAACCTTGTTAGTAGGTCAAAGAAATAAGTGTTCGCCTCAATTATGGACAGGGTGGATAATCTGATTTGTCTTTGGTCTAGTAAGAAGATTTCCAAGGCGGGAAATGAAGTTATCATGAATTTAGTGGCCCAAGAAATCCCTTCTTATGCTATGTCGCTGTTTAAATTCCCAGAAACTCTCGTCGATCAAATCAACTCCCGGTTGGCCAATTTTTGGTGGGGCTCTTATGAGGGAAAACATAACTCACACTGGATGTCTTGGGAGAAGCTGTGCGTTTCAAAATTTCTTGGGGGTCTTGGCTTTAGGAATCTCAAATGGTTTAACGAGGCTCTTCTGGAAAAGCAAGGATGGCGTCTCCTCTCCCATCCATATGCCCTGTTCTCAAAGGTTCTGCGAGCAAAATATTTCCCTCATTCTGACTTCTTGCATGCCCAGTTGGGGCCAAGGATGAGTTTTTTATGGAGAAGCATATGGGGTGTAAAATCCCTCCTTGACATGGGCTGCGTCTGGATAATTGCTGACGGGCATAATGTTTATGTTTGGAAGGACTCCTGGCTGTAAAATGGCATTAACCATAAAGTCTCTTCGACTATTGTTCCTGGTTTCGAAGATGCAAGGGTACGAGATCTGATCAATGACTCGCTTGAGGATTGGGATCATGGGAAGCTTTATAGCTGGTTTAATGAGGTTGACTTCCAGCTCATCCTTAGTATTCCTCTCACACCAGGGATGGGAAATGACTAGCTTTTCTGGACCGGGGAGTCCCATGGAAGATATTCTGTCCGCTCGGGTTACAAAATACAGGCCCAAGGAGTGGCTCAGGCCTTTCCTGATGATCTATGGAAGATTATCTGGGTGCTCACTGCCCCCCCCAAGTTGGGAATTTTTTTTGGTGTCAGGTATTCTCTGGGGTTCTCCCAACCCGTGACTTTTTAGTGCGGTGTCATTTGGCAGAGGATGACACCTATCTGTTGTGCCTCCAGGAGGTGGAATCCCCTGTGCATGCAATTCTTTCCTTTCATGGGGTGGATGGGGTGTGGAAGGCATAAAAACCAGATTTTGGTTTGTTCTTTGATCTTTTAATTCGGCTGGTCCAAAATCTGGTTAAATGGGTGGCTTCTCTTAAACCGAGAGTGGTGGGGTTGATCTTCACAATTGCTTGGTTAGTGTGGACTCGATGAAATGATCGCATTTTCCAAATGAAGGTGACCCATGATCGTCTTTGGGTGGACAAGGATAGGGAATGGATGAACGGTTGGAAGAATAACATTTCAGTGCCTCCCTTGGGCAACACTAGGAAACCGACTCCTTGTTGGTCTCCCCCCCTGAGGGTTTCCTCAAGATCAATACAGATGCTACTGTCTCTGCTAATTCGAGGGTTGGTATTGGAATCATTGCTCATAATAGTTTTGGCCAGATTGTGGAAGCTCAGTGCCGAGCTATGCCTTTATCATGGAGCCCTGTGGTGGCGGAGGCCTCTGCTATCCTCCATGGGATCATTTTTTCCCGTTCAAAAAATTGGCCCAAGGTTTTGGTGGAATCCGACTGCCTCGAAGTGGTGAACACTCTAGCTTCGAAGGACGATACATCTCAACCGTATGGAATTATCTTGAGGAAGATCTGGTCATTAACTGAAGGCTTTGCTGCATGAAAATTTTCTTTTATCAAGCGAGGAGGGAATATGGAAGCTCATTGTTTGGATCGTTTTGGAAAATCTTGGGGTGATCATTGTTGGGTGGAATTGTTTCCTGATTGGCTTTGTAGGCCTGGTTTTCTTGATCAGTAATATATCTTTTCTTTTCTCAATATATATATATATACATATATAAATAAATATATATATATCATTAAATAGAGAACAAAGAAACATAAAGGAGTGATAAAGTGTCTAGGGGCACAGGGAGGAGGTCTCGAGTTTGAATCCAGGGAGAGGTAGGGGCGCGCGCACAGGTGCAGGGGGGGATAGCGCTATTAAAGGGATGGAGGGCGCTGTTAAAGGCAGGCAGGTGGGGTTGAGTGTGGGTGGGAGATTCTGAGGGGTGGGGGGTGGCGAGCGCTGTTAAAAGGTGTGGTCTCCAATTTTTAAATTTTTTATTTTTTTTTACATTTTTTGACTTTTATCAGCGCCAATAAAAACACTGATAATATCCTATTTTATCAGTGCTTTTTTAGCGCTGATAAAAGAGACCCCCTTTAATTTCGTTAATATTAACATCATTTTTTTAGTGCTGTTAAAAGCTATTTATAACACTGATAAAAGTGATATTTCTAGTAGTGTATGCCCTGAGGGCATGATGATTATTATAAAAGTTGAATAAACATTTATTCATATACATCAAATCATGAAATAAACATTTGTTTTTTTAATATTGTTTTGTTCATTTATAATAAAATATTACAAAATCAAATGTAAATATTATATATAACTACCACAAGAAACAATAGATGATAAGTATAGGTAAATGTATTCAAAAACATAGTCACCAGGGAACATCATACCTATAAGAAGCATTGAAAATAGGGGAAAATATAATAAGGCATGAAATAAACTTGTTGCACGAGACATATAATTTTAGAGTTAGAAATACAACTAGAAAAAGTCCATTTAGATGCGGTTTTCAAACGGTTACTAAATGTTACCCTTTACTTTTTTTAACGATGGTTTTTTTTAAAATTGTCATTTAATATTAAGTTTTATTCTATTATTAAATTTTCTCTATGGGTTTTTAAAAAACCACCCATATTTAACAGTTATTTTTAGGAACCTTTCTTTTAAAGCTATAGATCCATTTGTTGTTGTAGAAGAATACCACCACTTGTTAAAAGGGGTGGTCTCCAATTTTTAATTTTTTTACATTTTTTGACTTTTATCAGTACTAATAAAAACGCTGATAAATACCCCTTTTATCAGCATTTTTTTAGCACTGATAAAATATACCCCATTTAATTTTGCTAAGATTAACGACATTTTTTAGTGCTATTAAAAGCTATTTATAGCACTGATAAAAGTGCTATTTGTAGTAGTGTAAGCCCTGAGGGCATGATGATTATTAAAAAAGTTGAATAAACATTTGTTCATATACATCAAATCATGAAATAAACATCTTTTTTGTTTTTTTAATATTGTTTTGTTCATTTATAAGAAAATATTACAAATCAAATGTAAATATTATATATAACTACCAGAAGCAACAATAGATAATAAGTATAGGTAAGTGTCTTAAAAAACATAGTCATCAGGGAACATCATACCTATAAGAAGCATTGAAAATAGCGGAAAATAGAATAAGGCATGAAATAAACTTGTTGCACGAGACACATAATTTTAGAGTTAGAAATACAACTAGAAAAAGTCCATTTAGATGCGGTTTTCAAACGGTTACTAAATGTTACCCTTTAGTTTTTTTGACGATGGTTTTTTTAAAACAGTCATTTAATATCAAGTTTTATTCTATTATTAAATTTTCTCATCGGTTTTTTAAAAAACCACCCATATTTAACAGTGATTTTCAAAAACGCTATATTAGGAACCTTGATTTTAAAGCTGTAGATCCCTTTATTGTTGTAGAAGAAGACCACCACTTGTTAAAAGGGGTGGTCTCCAATTTTTAATTTTTTTTAATTTTTTTTACATTTTTTGACTTTTATCAGTGCTAAGAAAAACACTGATAAAGGCCCCTTTTATCAGCGCTTTTTTTAGTGCTGATAAAAGAGACCCCCTTTAATTTCACTAAGATTAACAGCGCCTTTTTAGTGCTGTTAAAAGCTATTTCTCGCGTTGATAAAAGTTCTATTTGTAGAAGTGTAAGCCTTGAGGGCATGATGATTATTATAAAAGTTTAATAAACATTTATTCATATACATTAAATCACGAAACAAACATTTTTTTTGTTTTTTTAATATTGTTTTGTTCCTTTATAAGAAAATATTACAAATCAAATGTAAATATTATATATAACTACCAAAAGCAACAATAGATAATAAGTATAGGTAAATGTCTTTGAAAACATTGTCACCAGGGAACATCATACCTATAAGAAGCATTGCAAATAGGGTAAAATAGAATAAGGAATGAAATAAACTTGTTATAAGATACATAATTTTAGAGTTAGAAATACAACTAGAAAAAGTCCATTTAGATGCAGTTTTCAAACTGTTACTAAATGTTACCCTTTACTTTTTTTAACGATGTTTTTTTAAAACTATTGTTTAATATTAATTTTTATTCTATTATTAAATTTTATCAGCAGTTTTTTAAAAAACCACCCATATTTGACGGTGATTTTTAAAACCGCTATATTAGGAACCTTGCTTTTAAAGCTGTAGATTCCTTTGTTGTTGTAGAAGAAGACCACCACTTGTAATAATTTTCATTTCAATTAAGTTCCTAATTTGAAGAATGAACCATGTTTCATATTTCTGTTTCCCACTGTTTTCATATCTTTTGTAACAAATTTCCTCTTACTATGTGCATATCCTTCCCTATTTACTTTGTGCGTATTGTATATGCATTTCCTATATAACCATATTGACCACCCGCCAATCATATTATACAATCATATCCATTTTCCATATTCTATATGCATTTTTTGTAGAATCATTTCAACTCATTTTCCTATCAAATATTCTCTATTAATGTTTTAAATAGATTATAGAAGTCTCTTAGGTTTGTTCTTGAATGTTATTTCACAACTCTATATATAATTTCATGGTTTTACTGATTAGGTTTGTTCTTGAATGAAATCTCATTACTCTACATAGAGGTATGTTTCTGAATTCCATGAAATTCATTATTTTTGGGTGATTATAATAGTCATAGAGGAATGTCCTTGATAATGACTTTCTTACGTATTTTTTTGCACACAACTACTTATTTTCCCCTCCATTGTCATTTTTGGCGAGTGGGTTGATGTTTTAGAGATGTTGAAATGGTTTTCATTCACGTTATGGTATGATATCCTCATGCCATTTAATCATTTTTTAACATATCTATTTGACTAGTAATGAAATTGATTTTGTTACATCACAATGTATTTTTATTGAAGTCGTTTCAGGGATCTAAGTGATATAACTAGTAGAAACTAGAAAATGTAGATTGACACCATGCCATTAAAATTTGTATTAAATATATTTGAGGTAGCGAATGAGGAACTGGTTGGGGATAAAACCCCTAAAAAACTCAATGAGTTTCCCTATTATAAAATGGGAAAATTTTCACATATTTTTCATTCAACCTTAAGTACTTTTGATATACTCTCTACAAATTTATTTTCAAAATTTATTTATCTTTTCATTTTGGATTTGTAGACTTCATTTTTTTCTCTTTTGTTTTCTCTCTCCATATTCTCTCTCATTCTCTTTGATGTTTTTTTCTTGCTTCATTTGTGCACTTTTACTGCACTCAGTTGTGATATCATAATGTTTCAATGGAAATCCCCTTTAGAGTTTGTAAAAAATGTGCCCACTAATAAGAGAGTAGAAAGATCTATTTCCAAAACATTAACATCACATAGTGGTTCGAACTTTTAATTTATACATTTTGATGAAAATAGTATTAGATTGGGTAATTATATATTTGATTCCACCCCTCCCCCAAAAAATTACATTTCTATTTAGGCTTGGTCATGCTTCAAAATGATAAGGTCTCATTCATAATGTAATGGTCACAGTTTTCATAATTTCAGGTGATCGATATGTTTTGTTAGATCTTTTTACTGCTTATTATTATTTTTGTATAATTTTTGGGTCGGGTGGTGGTGGTAAGGGTTTTTTTATATTAATCATATATTTTCATTTGAATCCATTTTGATCTATATTAAATAGATATAACCCAACAAATCCCCCATTTCAGGCGATTGATAGGCTTGTCTTATAATTGGTAGGAGATAATGGTTGTGAAGATGGTCCAATTTCCAGTTCTCACATGATATTTTTCTTTGATATGTTTAATGTCACTGTTAGTTGACATACCTTTCTTAGTTATATAATTTCATGTACCAAATATGGAATTAATAGGATATCTTTAATAGGAATTGACAAATCACACATTTTTTTTAGGGTAAGAATAATAAATCGATGCATTATTCAATAAGTAATTTCATATTTTTAACACTTAATTTATTTGTTTACAACTGCACACATTTTATATCATACCAACATTTTTATAGATTTAGCCTTTTTATTGTGCGATTTTCAGTTCATTGTCAACATTATGTTTTTTCCATCAGTGATTTTCATTTTTATCTTTTACTATAATATATTTCTTGTCATTCAATGTCTAGAAATTCTCTAAATGAGAAAGATCTCTCTAAAGTAGGGATTCTCTCTATCTAGCACCTAAGGGTTTCTCGACCTCTTCCTTCGGCCCCATGCTCTTCTTTTTTGGGTATGAGAAAATCAAATTCATCCCACCATCCATATTTTTTCGATTTACAAATTATAAACTTGATACTTAGTTTATCATAAATTCTTCACCATGTTAATTTTGTTACTTTCCTCTATTTTTTGCAATCGGTCACATTCAAGCTTATGGTCCACTATTCAAATTCATGTTAAATTTTAATTATTAATTGTTTATATTTTTTAAAACTATATAGGATTGTGTTTGTGATTTAAATTCAAAATTCATTGGGCATGCTACAGAGTTGAGTACCCTACCTATTGTGAAAATTTAATCCCAATTCCTTCTTAATTGGTATTTCATTTTTCAATTTACAAAATCATTATATTCATATTCTTAATTCATAGAGTATATTTCATAACCCGCCCAAAGCTGAGACTCAAGCCGTAACTACCCCAAGCCTGCCTCTATAGGCCAGGGGTTGGCGACAAGCGTCGAAGACACAACTAACTCAGGGAGGCCTTTACCTAAGAACCTGTACACACACACACACACAACCAACTCGATGAAAAAGTGCAGAGGAAAAGTATAAAAAGATGAAACTACTGTAAAGTAAAGTAAACATGTAGGAACCTCTAGACAGTACAAAGGTATGGTAGCCAATCCTAAAAAGTAAAGGGAAAAAATACACGCCCAACCATAAATCGGTCTCAACCTGAAGAAAAATGGAAAATAGCATCTTTCGAGAGAACCCAGCTCCTCTATCCCAACTATAATGTATGTGGTCCACATAGCCCGTAATCCTACGCTCCTCAGTATTCACAATCGACATGTCCACTATCTGCAGAAGACACGACACATGTTGGGAAAAGACCATGTAGGGGTGAGTATATACATACCCATTAAAACACCCTGAAAAGATAAAAGAGGAGTAGTAAGTGATACAACTAAAGGGAAGCAGTAAATGGAATGAGGTACAATAAAGAAAACAGAAAGAGTGTAGCTCAACCCAACAAGAGTGTGAAATTAAACTCATTCAAACACAAGGAGCTCAAGATAGTGAGGAGATAAACTTCTCATCGAGTTTTCGATACCTATATTCATAGAGTAGACCCATCCAACCATAGGAAAATAGACACGGAAAACACATGGCATAACCAGTGCATCTTCACCTCCCCCGAAAGGAGGGTAACCAAGACCAACTTGTTTCAACAGGATATATATATATATATATATGCTCAGTCAAAGAATCCCAAACAAGAGAGTAAGGGGATCTCCATATCACAGCTCAACCCGAGAAATTTAGTAGCCATCAGTTCCAAGTAAAGCCATCTGCAATGCTCAGTACCTCATCATATCTGCCCAGGAGGCCCAAGTCAAAGGGGCTCAAATCACTGCACCTCGATACTATCCACTTTTGGTAGCACTGAATCACCCGCATGGTTTTAGGTCGTGTCACAAGGATGCATCTTGGTGGGGAAAATGACCCTCTATCTTGTGATTCCTTAGGTAAGTAGAACCACACCTTGCCACTGTATCTGCACAATTGATGGTCTACTTTGAATTGTCAAGGACTATTCTACCCAGCCCCGCTGAGGGGTCAGTCCGATATTTGATCATCGGGGACTAATCTACCCAGCCCTATTGAGGGGTCATCCCGGTATCTACCCATCGAGGATTACGCTACCCAACCCCAATAAGGGATCAACCCAGTATCTTCTTGTTGGGGACTACACTACCTAGCCCTGTTAAGGGGTTATCCCAATTGGTAGCCTATCCGATCATTACCATCATCGGGTGCCATCTCTACGCGTGAAAAACCTAGAACTTCCACATCGTATCTCAAAAGACACTTCTGAGGGAACTATCACGTTCTACCTAAACAAACACTCAGGATAGAAATATCGCGGCCCGAAATCCGAGTTCAAATGAATGAGATACATAGGATTGAAGATTGGTCTGATGAGATCAACAAGTACACGACATGTGAGGGGGCCCACATGACACATGGTCTTTCTTCACTTCCTAGATGTGTCTCTAGTCGGACATGAGTCCTGTCCCATGTAGTAGTTCATGCCGTGTAGGTGAGCTACATGACGTGTTCTATTTATCCAGGAACTGGGCCATGTCTGCTAGCCGTGTCCATGTACTCGGACTCCGTATCCGTGTACTTCGGTACATGGTATGCTGGTCCACACAGGATGTCGCTCGTGTGTCCAAGTCGCGTCCGTGTGCTCGACACAAAGTGTGTGCCTGGATGTGTCTCCTTCACATGGTTTATCTCGCACGAAGAGGTGCTACACAGTGTGTCAAGGGGATTACACACTGTGAAATCCTTATCTCTTCCCAAACCCCAGCACCACCGCTGAGGGAGGCTACATGCCGTGCGTTCTTCATTTAACATGGTGTGTAGTCCAGATTTTCGCTAGAAAGTTAAGATTTTTGTGAATCTTCATCCGTACTCTAAATCTGCTCCAACTGGGGTCAACGTCGCCTGATTTCACTCTGAAATCACTCGATATGGCTGAAGAATGTGGGATTTCTTCACCGTTATTCACGATTCATCCCCATCTGAAACCAAGGGTTTATTTAGATCTTCCGAGCATTGGTGTGGCTTCAATTCTCATCAAATATATATGGATCCTTTGTATTGTTCATCCTCATGTCATTTCATTTCCATATTCGTTCCTCACTTGCAATTCCATCGCCGTTTGGAAAATCCACCTCGTTTCGGGCATCCAATCGAGCTCGGGGTGCCCGACAATCGTCGAACTGGGATCCAAGGTGATAAATGCGAAGAAAAGAGAGGGAAAGGCACCAAAAACCAATGTTTTAATCATCACCACCCAATCATTCTTGGATAACGATTGATAATAGGGATTCAGGATTAGAACATGTGACAAACAATTTGAATCCAGTGCATAGGCTCATGTAGAGTTTGAAAACAAGGGTGCATGTTGAAGAACAAATTGAAAACATGATCAAATTTTAATCCAAGGTGTGAAAATGCTAAAGACGAGTCCTACCTAGATTGGATCGCTCATTGTTGATGTAGAACATGTTTTTTGACAAAGGAGAAAGATCTACTACACTTTGATCTGCCTAGATCTAGGGGTTCGTTGTCGTTCTTCGTTTGTTGTTCGTCAACGGGAAGGAGAGGAGAGGTGAGGGGGTTCTCGTCATTGAAAAAACATGATTATGAGGGAATTAATTTAAAATGATAATTTATAACCCTCAATTTGGTTTAATGATTTTTAATTAATTAAATCACTTAAAATGCTTCACCAATAAGCGAGAGATCTGAACGTGCCACATCGACTCATTTTATGTCACACCTAAGGGAAACACCACGTTCCATACCCAACAATGGTCTCATATTTCTGATCTGATCAACCACTTAAGAGTTATCCCATTTTCTCTAATTAACCGCATGCACATAATATAAAATGTATTTAATATTTTTATAAAATTAATTTCGGGCACACAGGGTCTCGGAATCGCATGCCGTCTCAATGCCTGACTCTAGAATAATGTTTAGAAATATATCAAAGTCGTATTAGGTAAATAATAGATTTCTACATCATTCCCTCCTTCAACAGTTTTGTCCCTAAAAAGAAAAACTAAGAAAAAAACTTGGGATACTGAGCCTATATCTGGCCCTCCTGCTCCTAGGAACTCTCCTGCATGTTTCCGTGCTTCCATAACATGCGAACCATGGGAATGGATTGTTCTCAAAAGGTCCAATCCTGTTAGTCCTCAATCTCCACCAGGTTCTCTAAAAAGGTGGATCCATCCTCGATGTCCATCTCACCCTAGTAGATGATGTGCATTGGGTAATGCACGTATCTTCTCATCTGCGACACATGGAAGATGTCATGCACTCACTCCAGCTGTGAGGGTAAGGTGAGGCGGTAGGAAACCTCGCTGATCCTTTACATGATCTCGAACGACCTGATGAACCTCGGGGATAGATTTCTCCCCTATTTGAACCTCCACATTCCACATCGTGGGGAGACTCTCAAGAAGACATGGTCTCCTTGTTCGAACTCCAAGGGCCTATGACGGTGATCTGCATAGGACTTCTGTCTTCTCTGGGCCATCTTCATCCATTCACAAATGGTGTGTACCTTCTCTATCATCACCTACACCAACTCTGAGCCCACAATAGATGACTCTCCAATCTCCATCCAGCACAAGGGTGACCTACAAGGTCTCTCATATAGGAACTCAAAAGGTGCCATGATGATGGAGGAGTGATAACTATTGTTGTACGTGAGCTCCACCAAAGGCAGGTGATCCTCCTAGCTTCAGCCAAAATCCAACATGTACACTCTCAACATATCCTCTAGCACCTGGATAGTGTGCTCGTTCTACCCATTAGTCTGGGGGTGGAAGGCTATACTCATCTGTAGATGGGTCCCAAATGCCTCCTGCAGACCTCTCCACAACCGTGATGTAAACCACATGTCATGATTTGAGACAATAATCGAGGGTAACCTATGAAGGTGGACAATCTCTCATATGTATAGTTTCCCCAAACTCTCCACCGAACTCCACTCACTGATAGAAAGGAAGTGTGCCGAATTTTTGATTTGGTCTACTATCACTTAGATGTCATCATGTAACTTCACTATTCATGGGATCCCTATGACGAAGTACATGGATATGCCATCTCACTTCCATTACAGGATATGAATAGACTACAAAAAACCTGCCAGTATCTGGTGCTCAGCCTTTACCTGCTGACATGTAAGGCATCGTGAGATGAACTCAGCTACACTCCGTCTCATGTCTAACCACCAAAACTACCGTTTAAGATCCTTGTAAATCTTCTTCACACCGGGATTTATAACTAAGGGAGAAGTATGAAACCCCCATATCACCTCCTCCTACAACGCAATTGGAACTACTATTTTCCCCTGTAATAGGATATCATGATTCCCTCCTTCAGAATATTCATCAGGTGCATCACCTATGGATATCTAATCACATAGAACCTCATAGTCAATGTTTCCTAGCTGAGACTCCTTCACACACTCAAGGATCATAGGAGTCAACACCATCGAATGAAGGAAAACTATACCCTCCTGCTCTATTAGGGTCAGATGTAGGGAAGCTAACTACCCTAAATCTTCCCACACAAGGTGATCCTAGGAATTCCTGATAAGGGAATCTGCAACAATGTTTCCCTTCCCTAGAGTATAGACTATCTCTAAGTCATAGTCCTATAGGAACTCTAACCAGCATCGCTGCATCAAGTTCAGGTCTCTCTAAATGATAACGTACCTAAGACTCTAGTGGTCTAAGTAAACCACAAAGCATTCTCCCAGTAGTTAGTGCCACCACATCCTCAAAGATAAAACCACTACTTCCAGCTCCAGATGACGAGTCGCATAATTCCTCTCATGGGGTCTCAACTTCCTTGACCCATATGTGATGGCCACCTGTCACTGCATTAGCAGGAAACCAAGACCAACTCTTGAGGTGTCGCAATAAACCATGAACTCGACTCCATCCTATAATAGCCACAAAACTAGAGCACTCATCAGCCTATACCTCAACTCCTCTAAGGCCTTATGGCACTACTTAGACCAAGTAAACAACTGTCCCTTCTGCATCAAAGCGGTCAACGAGGCTATGATTCTGGAGAAGTTTTCCAAAAATCTCTGATATTAACATGCCAAGAAAAGAAAGATTCGCATCTCTGACACATTCTTAGGTGAATCCCAAGAAAGCACTGCTTCGACCTTCTCTAGGTCCATAGCTAAACCCTACTCGGAAATGACGTGCCCTAGAAAGTGAACCTGTTATATCCAAAACTGTAATTTCGAGAGCTTTCCATAAAGCTGGTGATCTTGAAGTAAATCAAGGACCCTCCTTAGGTGATCTATATGCTCCTCCTCTATCATATAGTAGATGAGTATGTCATTGATTAAGACAATAAAAAATGGTCCAAGTATGGATGAAAGATCTGGTTCATCAAATCCATAAAAACTGCGAGGGCATTTGTCATGCCGAAGGGCATCACTAGGAACTCGTAGTTCCCATAGCGACATCAAAAGGATAAATTCAGAATATCAGCCTCATAGACCTATAGATAGTGGTATCTAAACCTAAGATTGATCTTAGAGAACCATATCGCACCCCACAACTGATCAAAGAGGTCATAAATCCTTTGTAAGGGGTAATTTTTCTTTATTATGGCATGGCTCAGGTGATGACAGTCCACGTAAATCCATAAGATCCTATCTTCCTTCTTCACAAAAAAAACTGGGGCCGCCCAGGGGGACACATTGGGTCTGATGAAACCCTTCTCACAAAGGTCCTCTAACTGTAACCTCAGCTCTCGGAGCTTAGTGGGTGCCATAAAATATATGGAAGATGATATTAGGTTAGTCCCTGGATACAAGTCGATGAAAAACTCTAAATACCACCTCAGAGGTAGTCTTAGAATGTATTTGGGAAATACTTCCATGTAATCCTTCACCACTAAAGAGATACAGACGTCTGAAGAGTCTTTTGAACCAAGGTCCATACTCGATAGCTGGTGGGTAATGGGATATAACCTCTTTCTCATAGTGCTAACATTTCCTGTGATGAGGTCTCTCTCACTAGAAAAAGAGAACATCATCCCATCAGTGTGTAGGCATCTGACTAACCTGCGGTGACAGTCAATCTGGGTTCAAACCAGGGAAATCCAATCCATGCCCAAGATGACATCATAGGGTTCTATCGTGATGACCAATAGGTCCCATGTGAACCTCTATCCTCCAAGTGACAGCTCTCACTACCGGTAGATGAAGGATACAAAAGAAGAATTCCCTGTAGGAACCTCAAGGTATAGATGCTATGCTAGTGTCTCTACTAGAAGCTCCAGCTCCCGCACAAAGAGTCGATAGATAAAATAATGGATATCCTCTGTATTTACTAGAACTAATGCAAGATTAGAGTAAACACAAACCATACCTTCAATCATGTTGTGTGCCATTGGGTCGTAGACATCTATATCCTACAGCTGTCTGCGGCCCTAACCGCCAGCTCCCTGATCTTGACGCGGGACACCTAATGGTGGAGGTGGTGGGAGGAACTCATACCACCATCTACCACCTTTATCTCCTCCTTCTCCTCTACCAGCTCCACCTCCCTAGGGACAACCCTGTCCCTACATGGGAGATCCCTGATCACAGTGCTGCCTCTGCCGTGGTAGTCCATCTACCGACTGCCTGGGATTCTTAGCACACCTGGTTAGGCAGTCTCAGGCTATGTGACATCGCCCATTATAAGTGTATAATTGACCCTCTCTGGGTTTCCCTGGTGCTCTATACTACCCCTGAACTGGGTGACCATTCCCATGAGTCCGATTATGGAAGGGTCTACTGTTCCGAGATCTCTAGCACCTGACAGTTGCTAAAGATGACTCATCCCTATCGTTCATGCTACCAGATTAAAACACCTGAAATCCCTCTTACAAGAAGTTATTCATCATGAGTTCCCTCTCCAGAACCCCGAGATAGGTGGGGATGCACAAGGGAACTACGCTGGCCCGGATCTCTCTACTGAGTCCCTACTCAAACTTCCATGCTCGGAAGTAGCCATCTCTGATCATGTCGAGGGATTAGTATGTAAGGTTAGTGAACCTTGCCGTGTACTACTCCACAATCATACCTCCTTGCTGTATCTCTAGAAGCTCCTGAATCCTGATGAAGTGAAAATAGGAGGGGTAGTACTAGTCACAAAAGAGATACTGAAAGTCATCCCACATAAGCGTCACCTCATCATGCATTTAGGTAACCAAACTCCACCAGCGCCCAACTGCTTTGTGAAAAAGGCTGGCTACCAAATCCACCCTCTGGTCTATCAGGGTCCGTACCATTCTGAACACGTGGAGAACCAACTCTAGCCAATTATTTGCCACCTGAGGATCTGGATTGTAGTAAAACCACAACAGTCTCTATTGCTAGAACTCATGAAGTGCTCTCACCTTGCGCACATCGTCAGCCTATCCTGCTAGGACCAAATACTGCTCAACGGGTGGAGGCACTGCTACCTATCCACTGAGAGGAAGGGGATCACATGATGGGCCCTGAACTAAGGACTTGTCGCTCATAGGGTCTTCATCATGATCCAGAGCTGGTATCCTGGATGGATGTCGTCACAGAGGCATCCTGAAAATGGTCAAGGAGTGCCGCGGTCAGGTGATCACATATATATATATCAACAAATGAATGAGGAGCTGACTCAAGAAGGGAAATTGAAGACTCAATCCTATATGATTCATGTACCAGTGTTCCCCTTAACAAATGTCTCAGGGTGCCGAGTCGACAAGTGGGTAATCAAGGTCCTGGTGAATGGATACATTGGCCGCCCATACCATCACTAGAATCCCTAGTCTGAGAACCACTCTCGAGACACTTCGAGGTTGTTTCCCAAAATCCCAACCAATTCCTTTTTAGGGAACATCCAAACAATGTACCAAGGCACGAAACACATCTCATAGCACTTTGTCATGACCCGACCCAAGCTGGAGCTTGAGCCACAACTACCCCAAGCCCGTCTCCATAGACCAGGGGTTGGAGACAAGTTCTGAAGGCATAACTAACTCAGGGAGACCTCTGCCTAAGAACCTATAAACACACACACAACCAACTCGATGAAAAATTTTAGAGGGAAAGTAGAAAAATATGAAACTACTGTAAAGTAAAGTAAACATGCATGAACCTCTAGACAACACAAAGGTATGGTAGTCAATCCTAAAAAGTAAAGGGAAAAAATACACACCCAAACCAGAAATCAGTCCCAACCTAAAGACAACTAGAAAAGAGTATCTATCGAGAGAGCCCAGCTCCTGTATCCCAACTATGACCACCATACGCGGTCTATACATCCCATAATCCTATGCTCCTTAGTAGTCACGATCAACCTGTCCGCCATCTGAAAAAGACACGACACATGTTAGGAAAAGCCCATGCAGGGGTGAGTATATACATACCCAGAAGAACACCCCAAAAAGGTGAAGGGGGAGTAGTAAGTGATACAATTGAAGGGAAGTAGTAAATAGATCAAGGTACAATAAAGCGAATGGAAAGAGTGTAGCTCTACTTAACAAGAGTATGAAAGTAGACTCATCCAAACACAAGGAGCTCAAGATGGTGAGGATATGAACTACTCATCAAGTCTTTGCTACCTATATTCGGAGAGTAGACCTGTCCAACTATGGGAAACTAGACACAGAAAGCATGTGTAATACCCCGCGCGTCTTTGCCCCCTCAAAAGGAGGGTAACCAAGATCCAAGGAGTGGGTGCTTCAACATGATATATATATATATATATATATATATGATCATTCAAAGAAACCCAAACAAGAGTGTAAGGGGATATCCATCTCAAATATCAGCCTAAGAAAGTGAGTAGCCATCAATTCCAAGTAAAGCCATCTACAATGCCCAACACCTCATCATATTAGCCCAGGAGGCCCAAGTCATAGGGGAAACAATCACCAAATCTCTATACTACCAGCTTTGGTCGGCATTGACTCGCCCGCATAGTTTTAAGTTGGCTCACAAGGACACGTCTCAGTGGGGAAAACACCCATATTTCTTGTGAGTCCTTAGGTAAGTCAAACCACGCCTTGCCACTCTGCCTGCACAGTTGAGGGTATGCTCTGAATTACCAGGGACTACGCTACCTAGCCCTACTGAGGGGTCATCCTGGTATCTAATCGTCAGGGAATACACTACCCAACCCTGCTGAGGGGTCAGCCTGGTATCTACTTGTCGAGGACTATGTTACCCAGCCCTATTGATGGGTCATCTCGGTATATGCTTGTCAGGGACCCAACCCTACTAAGGGGTTAGCCCAGTATCTGCTCATTAGGGACTATGCTACCCAGTCCTGCTAAGGGTTAATCCTGGTATCTTCTCTTCAGGGATTACACTACCCAGCCTTACTGAGGGGTCGGCCCGATATATGCTTTGGTATCCTGTTTGATCGTTACCATCATCGGGAACCGTCTTTGCGCATGCCAAACCCGGAACTTCCATATCATATCTCGAAATCTACTTCTGAGGGAACTATCACATTCTACGTGAAAAAACACCTAGGATAGATATCTCATGGCCCAAAATATGAGTTCAAACAAAGAAGATATGAAGGATTGAAGATTTCTCAGATGAGCTCAACAAGTACACAACATGTGAGGGGGCCCACATGGTGTGTGACCTTTCTTCACTGCCTGGACATATCTCTGGTCGGACAGTGATCCTATCCCTTATAGTAGTGCATGCCATGTAGTTAGGATACATGGTGTGTTCCATTTATCTAGGGACAGAGCCGTGTCTGCTGGCCGTGTCCGTGTACTCAAACTCGGTGTCCATGTACTTCGGTACACGACGTGATGGTCCATATGGGATGCCTCTCATGTGTCCAATGTAACACCCTAAACATTTTATGGTATGTTTTTCTTAAATACCTTCTATTCATTAAATAACCTATATTGCATGAAGCACTTAGTCTCTGTGAAACAAAACTTTATAGGAGAAATTTATAACCTAGACATTAAACTTAAATTTTCCACTTCTGTGTTTTGAATTTCAAAAAATGGTCATCTACGGTTGTGACCAATAAGTTATTTGGAGTCTGATAAAACCAAATTGTTTTTTTGATGAATAGTAACACACCCTTATGAATACTAATATGAACCTTAGGAATACTAAACCATGTTATTATTTTATTTTCTTAATGTTATAAGGTAATGAGATATTGATTAATTTTTTAAGATGTTGAAAAATGAGTTATAGATTTAAAATTGTTATTTTTGAATAAATTATGATTTTATTTAAAAATTAAATTAAAAATATTTTGAAAAATATTTTTAAAAAATTGATTTTATTTTTGAATTATAAATGTCAAAAAATGGTTAGGGTGAATTTTGGATATTTTTTAAAAATACTTGAATTTTTCATGAATAGTAAAAATGCAGTTTTGAGTTTTCGGTAGTTTAATGACATCATAATGATGTAATAATTAATATAAAAGGCTGGTAGACTTGTGTAAAGTTAAAAATGACATGAGGTGTCCCAAGTGGCTAAAACCATGGGCAAATACCATGGTAAAGCCCATGGTTTTTCAAAAAACCACTAATAAGGTGTCCCTTTAAATTAATAAAAAACTCCCTCTTATTTACTATAAATACCCACTCATCCCTTCATTTTATTTCATTAAAAATCAATAATCCTAGAATCTATGGTAGTTTAACCTCCCTAGGAATCCTCCCAAGGTTTTCTCAAGCCCCCAATATTCCAACCTTCAAGTTTTGGGAATTACTCTTCAAGGTAAGGGAATCTACCACCCTTCTCTTTTCTTAAAGCTTTCATTTTATGTTTTATATTTTATTTTAAATTTTATTATGTTGGGATATGTAATTACATATTCCCATTTTTGTACATATTATTTAATAGTTATGAGATACACCCTTTCTATAATCAAACTATTTTATGAAATTTTAAGTGACGCCGTTAGACTGCCGAATTTTCGTGAGGGATTTCTAAATTTTTTTCTTTTATTTTGAGTTCCTTTATTTTATTCTTATTTTCGAATATCCCCTCATACAAATGCTATGATAATTATATTACCTTAAATGAACTGGAATTATATTATTCTAATGGAATATTTCATCATCATCTCTCTTTCCCCCTCTTATCATACTAAAAATGAAAACACCGTCCAAGATGTGTTAATTTATCACATTCAAGGATGATGAGTTCTCAATTTTCATTACCATATTCAATTAGAGTCATGAAACCATTTTTATAGTTGAAAAATATCATAATATATGTATTTCAAATTATTAAATTTTCTGTAATCCTTAAATACTCATAATATAAAATAATAATACAAAATAAGTTCATTATGCACAAAACTACAAAGTAAATATAGCATTTATCACTATCTTTTATCAAACAATTAATCATCATGGTATGTAACCAAAATCATTATAAGGTAATTTATATCTCTATAAATGTCACTAATAATATATTAAAAATTCTATATGCTTAACCACATTAAAAATGAACTTCCATTCATGAATACAAGTAAGCCGATCATGAAAACCAAGGATGAAAATGCTACCAATATAATAAAATTGAACCTCTTGAACCTCTCAAAAGGTCATTAATGAACCTAATAAGGTTATAATAAATACATTAAATTTTTATGAGGTTCTCTAACTATTAATTAATGAGTCTAAATTTTATTATTCATGCCATTAAGATCAGTCAATGAACACTTTCGGGCATAAGGTAAGGGGTTTCTTATCTCACTTTTAATTCCATGAGATTTCCATTGTTCGACACTTATTTCTTTAATGTGGTATATTATGTACTGAAATTTTATATATATTATCATGATTATATTTATATTCATGGTATTTTGTGATTAATTTGGTGGTTATTAATTTTTTTTCATACGACTCAATTAATTACAACATGGTAAGAGACTTTGTCTCAATTTCCATTTCATTGAAAATTACTTGGTATTGTGCACCTAATATTTTTTATGTGGTGTATCCACTACCCATTTTAGAAAATTTTTCATATGAAATTTTAAATATATTATATATCCATATTATGGTTTCATGGATATGATTATTTTCTTAAGCCGTATACCCTTTTACATACGGTGTTTATTTGGAATGTTGTTTTAACTATGGAAATATTGATGAATTCGTATCCTATACTCTATACAAATATTGAGAAGGAAGATTTTAATTGTATTAAATATATTTATAAATAATGATTTGGACTCTAAGTGATGGGTAGGTCCCACTATATCCCCTCGATGCATCGATAGGTCTCATGAGACAAATCAGTTGGCGACAAACCCTTCAAGTTTGTTTCCAAAAAACCAGACGGGTTTCTACCCACAGACTTAAACCATTTCGACGGTATAGTGGTATCATGTGACAGATATATGACATCCAATTAATAATCATATCTATTTATTCATTTTTAGTTATTACTATCCATGAGGTTTTCACTATGACAAAATCTATGGATGCAGTTTCATACTCAGTTTATTAATGGCATGTGTTTTCCATTTATTCACCATTCCATATTGATTATGTCAAATTGTTTATGGTTAAATTATTATTGATTCATGATTATGATATTTTTAACCCTTACTTATTATTTTAACTCACCCCTTTCATTTGTTTAACTTCAACAGGTTATGAAGAGGAGACTATTTGTTGATTTCCCATGGTTGCAGTTTATTAGTTTTTGTGATGTATTGTATTTTGTTACCTTTTCCAATGTAATTTGAGTTATATATATATATCTAGTTTCTTAAATAATACTAAACTTATTGTACTTTCATGATTTTATTTCCTTTTAACCCTGACAATGTAACAAGTAATGCACTGTCTCCGGTCTAGAGGGGTTGGAGTCTTATAGTTGGTATCAGAGGAAGTTTAGTAGAAAACATGGAAACTAGATTATAAAATGTAGATTAGGGAACAAATACCTAAATTAGTATTCAAGGACAAACATACAAGAACATCCTAGAATTTTGTTAAGGAATATATTATGTGGATCCTTCTAAAAAATACATCCCTTTCTGGATACAAACAGGTAGAGGTGGATCTGACACATATGTACCTAGGAGTGAAAAATATGACAAGGAGTTTAGGGCTTGAACCAGGGTGTCTTGGTACATGATAAAGGGACTTGATGCACTCTTGGTATTGACACTCCTAGGGGATATGCTTTGGATAATTCTCATTTTCTTTACAAGCCATTATAAAGGATTTTAATTTAAATTTTTCCTTATAGAAACCATGTTTATGAGATTAGCTATGCATAGAATTTTAATTTATGATATGTAATTTTCTTATTGATATTATAAATTATTATTAATAACCTAATATAGTTTATTCCATTATTTAGAAATGGCGCCTAATAGAAGAAGGGGAATCAATACTCATGGGAAATGTAGGGATTTCTCCACTGAGAAAGGAAACACAATCAATGTTGGAGCAGATCAGATCATGAAAATATTGGGAAACATTACTTAGGTTGTGATTAATAACCATGAAACACCTGTTTTGGATCATTTAATGTGGAAAAAGTGACCATATTTCAATGGGAATAATAATCCTATGGTAGATGAGCAATGGATCAAGTCCCTTGAAAAGATATTCATGTCATTAAGATGCAATAAAAATGAAAATATAGTGCTGGCAGTATACTATCTCAAGGGCGACGCAGATCAATGGAAATCCTTGATCCAGAATACCATAGAGGAAGAAGAAATAGAATATATGAAATGAAGGAATTTTAAGGAAATATTCTTCAAAAAATACTCCCCTCGTGAGAAACGAACCAAAATGAAGAGGAAATTCCTTGGATTAAAGAAAAGGGAAGAAGATAGCTTCACAAAGTATGAGGCTACCTTCACAAGGATATCTAGGTATGCCATATATTGAATATGTGACTTAGAAGAAAATATTGATCGTTTATTTGAAGGTCTTAAGACATGTCTTCGAAGGGCATTGGCTTCTGAAACATTTTCATCATATGATGAAATTGTATCAAGTGCCATCAAAACAGAGAAGGAATTTTCTAGATCAAATTTTTTCAAGGGAAAACAAGATTAGAAGCAGTACTCTAATAACCAAGGAAAAGGTGAAGTTCCAAATAAGAACAAGGGAATAAATCAATTCCCATTATGTGAGAACTGTGGAAGGAATCATCCCGAGAAATTCTTGAAAGGCATGGGAGTCTTCTATAAGTTTGGAGAAAAGGGTCATCGATCAAATGAATGTAAGGGGAAGAAACAAGTCTATGATGTTCAATGCTATAATTATATAGATATGGGATACTATGAAAATGAGTGTACTAAGTGCCAAGAAATATTGCCTCAGAAAAGTCCACGAGAGTAAGGGAAATCCTGTGCAATTACAACTACAGATTTAAAGTTCCTAATGATGTGGTGACAGATACTCTAATTGTTTCCTCAAACTTAGTCAATGCATTATTTGATTCTAGATCATCATATTCATTTATATCTTCCTAGTTTTCCAAGAAAATTAGACATGTCTAATTTTATTTAATAAAGTATTTATCAGTCAAAACTTCTAGTGGACGTATCATTGTAACAAAGGCATGTCGACCAGTCCCCCTCATGACACATAAATGTTATTTAGTTTCTAACCTTATCATCATACCAATTATTTAATTTGATATAATTATTAGTATTAATTGGATATCAAATTATGATGTGAAGATCTATTGCAAGAATAAGGAAGTTACAATTTTTGAAAATGGTGTAGAATCCCTTATCTTTAGAGCAGAAACCTTGCCATCTAATTCTTATCTTGATCCACCCCCAATAGCTCTATTGAATGAAATTATTAGAGAGGAAGAGAACCAAATATCTATGGTCAAGGAAAGAAATATTCAAATTGAAGATGTTTATATAGTGCAATAATACATTGACGTATTTCCAGAGGATTTACCTGGACATCCTCCAAAGCAGGAAGTTGAGTTCTCTATTGATTTAATTCATGGTGCAAGACCTATATCAAATAATCCCTATAGAATGGATACTATGGAATTAGTGGAGCTAAATAAAAAACTAGAGGAATTGAGTGATAAAGGATTTATTCGACCTAGTGTTTCTCCATGGGGAGCCCCTATCCTCTTTGTCAAGAAGAAAGATGGATCCATGAGGCTATGCATTGATTATAGGGAAATCAATGATATTACAATAAAGAATAAGTATCCTCTACCATGAATTGATGATTTATTTGATCAACTTCATGGATCACAATATTTTTAGAAGAATGACCTTTGATCTTGATATCATCAGCTGTGTGTGAGAAAGGAAGATATTCTAAAGACAACGTTTCAAACCAGGCATGGGTATTATGAGTTTATAATGATTCCTTTTGGACTGACTAATGAAACCTCTTTTTTCATGGATTTAATGAATAGATTTTTCAAGGAATATCTTGATGACTTTGTTGTGGTATTTATTGATGATATCCTGGTATAATCCAAAATCTATGAAGACTATGAGAATCACTTGAGGATTATTATGAAAACTCTTAGAATAAATAAATTATATGGGAAGTTTAGAAAGTGTGAATTTTGTATCCAATCAATTTAGTTCCTTGGACACATTGTCTCTAAGGATAGAATATCTGTTGATCCTGTGAAGACAAAGGCTATTCAAGAATGGCCTACTCCAACAAACATAACTGAGGTATGTAGTTTTATTGGTTTAGTAGGTTATTATTAGCATTTTGTTCATAACTTCTCCTGTTTAGCCAACCCAATGACCAAGATCACACAAAAAAGGGGTTAAGTTTGCATGAAAAAAGGAATATGAAGAATGTTTAAAAAAATTAAAGAGAAGATTACTGAATTCTCAAATCTTGACTCTACCATCAGGGAATGATGGATTTGTGATCTATAGTGATTCATCAAAGAAAGGACTTGGTTGTGTGCTTATACATAATGATAGAGTGATTTCTTATGCATATAGGTAGATAAACATTCATGAACAAAACTATAAAACTCATGATCTTGAGTTAGCAGTGGTAATATTTGCTCTAAATATTTGGAGACATTACCCCTATGGCAAAAAACATGAGATATATATGGATCATAAGAGTTTGAAATATATATTCTCACAGAAATAACACAACATGAGACAAAGGAGATTGATTGAGCTACTCAAGGATTATGATTGCACAATACACTACCACCTGGGGAAGGAAAATAAGGTTGAAGATGATTTGAGTAGAAAGGACCACTAAATTTTGAACAAGATGAGAGTTGAAAGGGATCCTATGTTCATGGATCTAGTAAAGATGGATATGGGAATTATCATGGAAGGTAACACATCACTAATTTTTCAAATGGTTTCCAAACCTTCTTTACTGGAAAGGTTAAAAAGTTCCCAGAATGATGATGAGGAGTTTCAAAAGAAAATTAAAGCTATAAATGATGGGAAGTTGATTGAATTCATATATGAAGGTGGCATTTTGAAATTTGGAAAGAGCCTTTGTGTTCCCGCTATTCCTGAGCTAAAGAGGGAACTATTAGATGATGCTCATAGCTCTAATTTTTTTATACACCCTGGTAGCACAAAGATATATAGAGATCTAAAGGAACATTATTGGTGGGACAACATGAAGAGGTAGATTTTTGAATATGTGTCAAGATGTTTGGTTTGTAAATAGGTAAATACTAGAAGAAAACATCCTGGAGGAGTCATGCAACCCCTTCCTATACCTATGTGGAAATGGGATGATATTACGATGGAATTTGTCATGGGGATACCAAAGACTCCAAGAAATACTGATGAAATATGGGTCATTGTTGATCGTCTTACAAAATCAACACATTTTCTTCCTATAAGAGAAGATTTTCCACTTGAACATTTAGCAAGACTATATATTAATGAAGTTGTAAGACTTCATGGTGTACCCTTATCAATTGTTTCTGATCGTGATCCCTATTTTACATCACAATTCTAGAAAATTCTTTAGAAGGCCCTAGATACTGATCTTCATTTGAGTACTGCCTACCACCCACAAACTAATGGAAAATCAGAACAGACTATTCAAACTTTAGAAGACATGTTAAGGTCTTTTTCACTTGACTTTCAAGGTATGTGGGATCAGTATTTACCTCTCGTAGAATTTTCCTATAACAATAGCTTCCATTAAAGTATTCAGATGACACCATATGAAGCATTATATATAAAGAGATGTTATACACCAACTTTCGGAAATGATGTTGGTGAAATAAAGCTCGTAGGCCCAAAACTTATTGAGGAAACAATAGAAAACTTGAAGATTATCCAAACCCATATCAAAATAGCTCAAATTAGGAAAAAGAGCTATGCTGATAACCGAAGGAAGGATTTGGAATTTCGAGAAGGAGATCATGTTTTCTTAGAGGTATCTCCATGGAAGGGTATTATACGATTTGGTAAGAAGGGTAAATTAAGTCCTAGTTACATCGGACCTTTTGAAATTCTGGATTGAATTGGAGCCATAACTTATCATTTGGCAATGCCCCCAAGTCTCTCAAAAGTTCACAATGTGTTCTATGTATCAATGCTAAGGAAATACATTCCATACCTAACACATGCACTCACTTATGAAGAAATAAAACTTGATCCCAATCTGTCTTATTGTGAAGACCCTATCAAGATTATTGATACTAGAGAACAAGTATTACGAAATCGGACGAATCATCTGGTAAAGGTTCTTTGGAGGAACCATAAAATGGAGGAAGCAATATGGGAACCTGAGGAGGTTATGAAGAAGAACCACCCACATCTTTTTAGTGGTCTTTATACATAAAATCTAGAGAATAAAATTTCCAAAGGAGGGAATAATGTAACGCCCCAAACATTTTATGGTATGTTATTCTTAAATACCTTATATTAATTAGATATCCTATATTTCATAAAGCACTAAGTCTCTATGAAATAAAACTTTATAGGAGAAAGTTATAACCTAGCCATTAAACTTAAATTTTCCACCTCTATGTTTTGAGTTTCAAAAAATGGTTATCTATGGTTGTGACCGGTAAGTTATTTGGAGTCTAATAGAACCAACTTTTTTTTGATGAATAGTAACATACCTTATAAATAGTAATATGAATTATAATATGAACCTTATTAATATTAAAATATATTATTATTTTATTTTCTTAAGGTTATAAGGTAATGAGATGTTGATTAATTTTTCAAGATGTTGAAAAATGAGTTATAAATTTAAAATTGTTATTTTCGAATAAATTATGATTTTATTTAAAAATTAAATTAAAAAATTTAGAAAAATATTTTCAAAAAATGGAGTTCATTTTTTAATTATACATGTTGAAAAATTTTTAGGGTGAATTTTTGGGATTTCTCTAAAATACTTGAATTTTTCATGAATAGTAAAAATACAATTTTGAGTTTTTAGTAGTTTAATGACATCATAATGATGTAATAATTAATATAAAAGGCTGGTTTACTTGTGTACAGTAAAATATGACATGAGGTGTCCCAAGTGTCTAAAATCACAGGCAAGCCCATGATTTTTCAAAAACCACTAATGAGGTGTCCCTTTAAATTAATTAAAAAATACCTCCTATTTACTATAAATACCCACTCATCACTTCATTTTATTTCATTAAAAATCCATAATACATGAATCTATGGTAGTTTTATCTCCCTATGAATCCTCACAAGGTGTCTTCAAGCCCCCAAGGTCCCAACCTTCATGTTTTGGTAATTACTCTTCAAGGTAAGGGAATCTACCACCCTTCTCTTTTCTTAATGATTTCATTTTATGTTTTCTCTTTTATTTTCAATTGGATTTTGTTGGGATATTTCATATTACCCTTTCTGTACATATTATGTAAGAGTTATGATAGACCCCCTTTCTCTAATCAAACTATTTTATGAAATTTTAAGTGACGTCGTTAGGCTGTTGAATTTTCATGAGGGATTTCTCAATTTATTTATTTTATTTTTAGTTCCTTTCTTTTCTTATTATTTTCTCATATCCCCTCATCCAAATGATATTAAAATTACATTACCTTACATGAAATGTAATTATATTATTCTAATTTAATATTTCATCATCATCTATCTTTCCCCATTCTCTTATACTAAAAATGAAAACACCATCCGATATGTGTTAATTCATCACATTCAAGGACGACGACTTCTCAATTTTCATTACCATATTCAATTATGGTCATGAAACCATTTTTATGGTTGAACCAGATAATAATATATATATATTTCATCTTATTAAATGTTCTGTAATCCTTACACACTAATAATATAAAATAATAATACAAAATAAGTTCATTATGCCAAAAACCGCCAAGTAAATCAAGCATTTATCATTATCTTTTATCTAACAATTCATCCTCATGGTATGTAACCAAAATAATTATAAGGAAATTTATATATATTTAAATGTCACTAATAATATATTAACAATTCTGGATGCTTAACCACATTACAAATGAACTTCCATTCATGAATACAAGTAAGCTGATCATGAAAACCAAGGATGAAAATGCTTCCAAAATAATAAAATTGAACCTCTTGAACCCCTGAAAAAGACCACGAATGAACCTAATAAGGTTATAATAAATAAATTAAATGTTTAGGAGGTTCTGGAATTATTAATTAATTAATCTAAATTTTATTATTCAGGTCATTAAGATCAGTCAAAGAACACTTTTAGGCATAAGGTAAGGGGTTTCTTATCTCACTTTTAATTCCATGAGATTTCCATTGTTCGCCACTTATTTCTTGAATGTAGTGTATTGTGTAATTAAATTTGACATATATTATCATGATTATATTTATATTCATGGTATTCTGTGATTCATTTGGTGGTTATTAATTTTTGTTCATACGACTCAATTGATTACAACATGGTAAGAGACTTTGTCTCAATTTCCATTTCATTGAGAATTACTTGGTATTGTGCACCTAATATTCCTTATGTGGTGTATACACTGCCCATTTGAGATCATTTTTCATATGAAATTGTAAATATATTATATATCCATATTATTATTTCATGTATATGATTATTGTCTTTATTCGTACACCCTTTTACATACGATTTTTATTTGGAATGTTGTTTTAACTATGGAAATATTGATGAATCTGTATCCTATACTCTATATGGATATTGAGAAGGAAAATTGTACTTGTATTAAATATATGTATAAAGAATGATTTAGACTTTCAGTGATGGTCGAGGCCCACTATAGCCCCTCGATGCATCGATAGGTCTCATGAGACAAATCAGTTGGCGACAAACCCTTCAAGTTTTTTCCCAAAATATCAGATTGGTTTATACCCACAGACTTAAACCGTTTTGATGATATAATGGTATCATGTTCCAGATAAATGATTTATAATTAATAAGAATATCTCTTTATTCATTTTTAGTTATTACTATCCATGAGGTTTTCACTATGAAAAAATCTATGGATGTAGTTTGATACTCAGTTTATTAATGGAGTGTGTTTTCCATTTATTCACCATGACATATTGATGATGTCAAATTTTTTATGGTTCAATTATTATTGATTCATACTTCCACTATTTGTAACCCTTACTAAGAATTTGAGCTCACCCCTTTCATTTTTTTACCTTCTACAGGTTATGAAGGGGAGACTATTTATTGAGTTCCTTTAGTTATAATTTATTAGTTTTTGTTATGTATTGTATTTTGTTACCTTTTCCAATGTAATTTGAGTTACATCTATGTATCTATTTTCTTAAAGACTACTAAACTGATTGTTCCTTAGGGATTTTATTTCCTTTTAACCATGACAATGTAACAAGTAATGCACTGGCTCCGGTCTAAAGGGGTCGGGGTGTTACATCCAAGCCATGTCTGTGTGCTTGAAATAGAGCGTGTTCCTGGACATATCTCCTTCACATGGATCATCTCACATAGAGATGTGGTACATGAAATGTAAAGGGGAGTACACGCCATTCCATCCTTATCTCTTCCCAAACCCTAGCACTGCCACTGAGGGATGCTACACACTTTGTGTTCTTCGTTGAAAACGACGTGTAGACGAGATTTTCTCCATAAAGTTAAGATTTTCATGAACCATCCTCCATGCTCCAAATCTTCTCCATATGGGGTTAACACCATCTAATTTCACTATGAAATCACTAGATCTAACTGAAGAATGTGGGATTGCTTCTCCATCCATCGTGATTCGGCCCCGTTAAAAACTGAAGGTTTGGGTGGATCTTCCGAGCCCCATCGTGACTTTGATTCTAATTGGATATTTATGGAACCTTTATATTGTTCATCCTCATGTCGTGCCATTTACAAATTTGTTCCTCACTTACAATTTCATCACCGTTTGGAAAATATGCCTCGTTCCAGGTGTCAGATTGAGCTTGGGGTGCTCGACAATCGTCGAACCGGGATCCATGGAGATTCCACAGTGATAAACATAAAGAAAAGAGAGGGAAAGGAACCAAAAAATAATTTTTTAATCATCACCGACCAATAATTCCTGGTTTTTGATTGAGAATAGGCCATCAATATTAGAACATGTGATAAAAAATTTGAATCCGGTGTATAGGATCATGTAGAGTTTGAAAACAAGGGCACAAGTTGAAGAACAAATTAACAACATGCTCAACCTTTAATACAAGGCATGAAAACGTTGAAGACGAGTCCTACCTGGATTGGATTGATCATTGTTGACGTAGATTTTATTTATAAACGAAGGATGAGGATCTACTGCACTTTGATTTTCCTAGATCCAGGGGTTCGTCATCGTTCTTCATTCGTTGTTCATCAATAATAAGGATAGGAGAGGTGAAGGGGTTGTCATCATTGAAAAAACATGATTATGAGATCTAAATGACCTGTGCTAACTCATTTTATGTTGCGCCTTGGGGAAACACCACGTTCCAAACCCAATTATGGTCTCAGATTTTTGATCCAATCAACCACTTAAGAGTTATCCCATTTTCATTAATTAACCACGCACACGTAATATAAAATATATAAAATATTTTTATAAAATTAATTCTGGTCACAACGGGGCCTCAGAATCATATATCGTCTATATGCCTGGCTCTGGAATAATATTTAGAAATATCTCAAAGTCTTATTAGAAAAAAACTAGGTCTCTATAGTATATTTCAATTATACATATTCTGCATACTATCTATATGCACACTAAACATTCTAAAAATGAATTTACTATATTTAGTACTTGCATATTACATATTTATATTTGAAAATATCTACCTTTTAACTGTTACCAAAATCATAATTCAAACTCATATACCTGTCTCTTTTAATTATGAAAAAATCAAGAAAATTATGATATTTTTTTTGATATTTATATTCAATTACTTATATTGCTTTCTTTTTTCCTAATACCTTATATGTTAACAGTTTTGAATGTCCTGATTTCATTTCCCCTTAACATAATAGAAGCAGTTCCCTTTTCATCACTTCAAGTATTTCCCATCTCTCCTAATATTAGCTTTTCATGTTGTGAAACTATAAGACTAATTCCATCATTTTTCCAAAACATTATACAACATAGTAATCTATCAGTTATAAGTGCATTCCATTTTCTCATTTCTTTATAACCCCATTAAATAAAATCGTGTTTTTGAAAACCATTTGATGCATATTTTTACTGCATATTGTATGACTAGGTTTATACAAATTTCATACACACATTATATTCATACTGTATATATTTTATATGGATACTGCATATTCAATACCTATATATTATGTATTAGTCTATGAAAATAATTACCTTTCAAATGTTACCCATATTATATTTCAAAATCACAAATCATTCTCTTTTATTTCTTAAAAAATAATACATTTTTAGAGATATTTATTATTTATATCTATTTTCAATTACGTATACCAAATTCATTTTCTGAATTCCTTTTTATGTTAATATTTTTGAATAATATGTTTTTAATTCACCCCATATCATAAAAAAATCTCAAATATATGACACATGGATTTCAACTACCAGACCACTTCCAAGGAAGCAAGATTACAAAGACAATTAATAATGTTACAATAGAAACATGGTGGTCATTTCACAAGGTACACATTTTCTTTATATTTTCATTAATACATTTACCTTTACTCATATACAATATGCATTTTTTTATAATGAAATGAAATTTTAATTCAAAGTATATACTATTGGAAATACAAAAAACCAAGGATATTATATTTTATGATAGCCCTAAATTATATGGTGGTGACATATGCATGTAAATGAATGTACCGTAGCCTACTATTATTTATATCATAATGTGCGGTGGGGAATGTGATATATGATATCATTTGTATGAATCTGGATACCTCTTCCTACATGGTTTCTTTGATCATGGTTCAATAGGATTTTTCCATTTATATAATTACATAAATAAATATATTCATTGAAGTATTCAATGAATGGAATATCCTATAGGAAGTGACACTCGACTTCCATGATATGGTAGCCAATGCTCAAAGAAATCCACATTAAATAAATAGTGGCTATAAAAGGGGATGTTATCCCTCCTATTTTGGTACCCTCGATGCATGAAAATCCAGAAAAAACTCTATACACTCCCAGGTTATTCATCCATCATCACCAAAGGAATTATCACCCCTTTGAAGAATGAGAACCCTATCAATATGATAAATGATCCATTGGCTTGTGTAACACCTTAGAGGAAAGAGGAATTAAAATATTTATTTTATGATATCCATAAATAATCATGAGTAAAATATAGATTATAAAATAATAAAGATAATCCGATTTTGTTCTTCCTTTTCTACATGTTACCTATATTGAAGATAGATAAATAATATCATGGGTTTCTTACACTTATAAAGATACTTAAATGATATCCCTAAACCCATCAATGGTACTAAAGCCTTGTTATTTAAAAAATCATTGTGTTTATTTACTAGTTTTTAAAGAACATGCTTTTTGTAATGTGTTTAAGCCAATATCGTAACGTACGATCTGAAAAAATTCTTCTGTTTTGGTTAGAATTAGTGTATGGAAACTATATATCATAATGTATGAAATACATAAAACCTAAGGTTTTTAACCAAACTATAACATATGATATAAGATTTATTAAAATATTATTCAATCATGAATTTCTAAAAAATAGATCATTAGGTCGTAATAATGATATATAAGATATCATCAAGCATGATAGGAGCATTAAGACTTCACCAATCGTAAGAGGATATATCAATAACAAATTATGATTGGTTATATATATATATCATAATATATGATTTTATTTTATAATACATGTATTATTAGTCATAGTTTATGTAATGCCACATGGATTTTCAAGCTGTTACATTTTATGAAGAAGTTTGAATTTCCATATGGTTGATAGTACATTTTGAGAGCTGAGACTTAGAATAGGATTATGAGATTGTGAAAATCCATAAAAGATGTTTTTATACATGTTTTGAGACCTCTTAGGTTTCAAGAGGATTCAAGTGAGTGTTATATGGGAGCCAAAGTTTCTAGGATGTAATAGGGAGCTGCTGCAGACCGTTCACGTTGTGAAATAGGGCTTCACGACATGATCTTTCAGGATAGAGGACCAGGGGGTGCCCTACTCAGCTGGTTAAGACCTTTAACAATTATTTAATTCCCTAAAAGGTTCATGAAACCTTTTTTTACAAGGGGATCAACCCATTTTTCTCTTGACATATGGGCATGCATAGGGAGGGTCTCAGCCGGACCTCCCCTCTCACTTTTTTCCTTTGTTCGAGGAAATTTCAGGTGTGATTTCATGGATATATAAGGTTTTTTATCCCTATTATATACTCTATTATTAATTTTGGATGTCAAAACTAATTTCTATTCAATTTGTTTTAGTGTTTTAGTGTCGATTCCACTATGAAATGGAAGAATCAATTGAAATGTATGAGGATTTTTCTTGGCTTGCATAGAGGATGACTTGATATGATATCTACACATTGTTGGAAGTATTTGTGGTGAAGGTATGTCACACAATGAATTTATTTTAGGGGTTTTACTAAATAATAAAAAATTATACATTTTAATGATGATATAAATTAGGTATTTTTTGCATCCAAGGTTTAGGTGCATGTCGGGAGTAGATTGCACCTTGTTGCTCGAATTTTCGATGAGTGGGTGATGCCTGATGAGTTTTTAGGCATTATTCCCATTTAAAATAAATGATTTTATTAATTATAAATTATTATAATTAATTTTTTGGTGAAAATTTTCAAGATTCAAGTGCTTGGGATCATGGACTGTGCTTAGTGGGTTTGGATGAGGCTCGACGGAACTTAGTAAGGGGTTAACTCCATGTTCCCCGAAAGAAACCCCTATGATACAAAAGCATATGAATGAATATTTTTGAGTGTGAATTATTTTATAATTTCATGGGTTTAGTAACATTATATATATACTATTTTCATCCTTAATTTATGTGACTAGGTGGATTTGGGACTTGAAGAACAAAACCAAGTGCTCTTTAGAACTTGCGTGTCTTGGGATTGCCCGACGACTATGTATCAAAGGGGTGAAGAAATTTTTTAGTTGAAAAGATACCTATGGGAGGTCATGGAATGTAAAATGATATTTTAGATATATTATTTTGGGTTATTAGGGCTAGTGGATGGGGGTAATAGGTTTTTGGTTGAGTGATGATGGGCAAGAAAAACGTACATCTCACAGGTGATGAGGATATCCATTCAGAAGTTAGAGGTGAGTCTTGATGTGATCTTGGAGTGAGATGAGTCCTTAAAGACTTGGAATTAGGAAACCATGGGGGTTTTGGTTAGGAATTATACCCCTCCTATTTAGGCTAGGGTTAGGTAGAATATGATGGTTTGGGATGGTCCCAGGGTAATGGGACTAGGAGTGATGAGGGATTTGGTGTGGTTGGACCGATCTTGTGGTGTCTAGGTCTGTGAGATCCTTTGAGCAGTGATGTCACCAGTAGGTGAAGATGTTTAGATAATATTGATTATCAAATATTATGAAAGGTCTAGAGGACCTAGTGTAAGACTTGATAGGTGAGTAGAGATGTGTTATGATGAGGTGCTAGGTTTCGAGCAACTAGTGCCCTGGGATCACCCGATGAGCTATATGGTGGGATACAACCCAGTATGATTTGAATGTTCTTAATTGACCTAATTATAGTCTGTAGGAATGGGTAAATGTGATTGGACCTCCCAAAAGTCTGTGGGTATAGGTTAGTTTGATTGGACCTCCCCAAGTTCGTGAGGATGGTTCAGTGTGCTTGTACCTCCCTATAGTCTGTGGGGATGGGATGGGGTGATGTGATTACCTAGAGTTTGTGGGGATGGGTTAGTGTGATGATTGTGCCCAGATACCTTGGGTATTGGGTCAATAACCTTACCATGCATGGCTTTATTTGATGTGAATGAATTGGATCTTTTATTTCATAGGATTTGGTTGGTGTGCATAAATTGGACCTTTCCTTGTATATGCTTGGGTTTAGGATTTACCCAGGGGATGGGCTAGGGTATGATGTAATACATGATCGATGGATCCTTCCTGGAGTGATCAAGATATGGGTCAAGATATAGATGTATGATCATGACCAGTGCCTATGGGTATTAGGTCGATGTTTACTCACCGCCTAACCATGAATATTTAGGTATGGGATAAAAATCAATTATTTTGGTCCTAATAGAAAAATCAAGAGGGAGATAATTGAGTTTCTGATTAATTTTTTTATTCAAAAAATTTAAAAATCCCTAAGTTTATAAAAAAAACATAGTCAACTAAAATAATATAAATATATAATTTAATGTTTTCAAAATATTTATCAAAGGCTCGATCACAACTCAGTCGAAACAATCTAAAAATCACTTTAACTTTTGAAATAAATTTAATCCATTTAAACACAGTATAAAAAAGACTAAATAAAACAATATATCAGAGTAATTTTTTTCTATATAGTTTTTTAAAAATAATAAGAAAAACAAATAAAAAAACATATTGGAATAAAAAAAAGGCATCAAGTCTCAAGTTGAGACCTAGTCCTATTCCCTTGTAAATCACCTACTACTAAGTAGTTTATTAAATAATAATCTTGATCCATTACTTAGATCGAGTTTTTACAAACAATTACACATAGGCAATCTAGGAGACAATTGACCTCTTGCACAATTATACATGGGATAATAGGTGTAAAATAATAAAAGAAATAGAATCTAGTACTCTTTAATATAGTGTAGAATCATGTGATAATGGATATATATAGTAATGAAAACAAAACTAAATAATAAGCTAAAACAGATAGAACATTATATAAGAAGAGAGAAAGTTAGATGAATCTCAATCTAATTAGCTTTGGTTGATCAATTATATTTAAAATTTTCCTTTAAAAGTTTCAACCAAGTGTTGTAATAAGATATAAGAAATAGAGTGTTGTGAATATGTTTAGTGAATTATTTTTTCACAGTAAGTCCTCAATATCTTTTTGTGTTACTATTTATCTCACACACTTTTTTTCCATGAATGGATATTCTTTTTAAAGATATCACCTTATCTAATTATCCATTTAATAATATTAATAAATCAATTCTTATAACCATTAGTATGATTTGGTAACCTTTAATGATCATACACTTTGGTAAATTCTTCAAAATACTGTTACTAGAGATTTAAATATTCCTCACTGCTTAAGTTAAACATGGCATATTAGAATATAATTAAACATGATTACTATGTAATGTGGAAACTTTATTACGGTCACTTACTTTGTGGTCACTTGCCTTTCAGTCACTTGACTTTTGGTCACTTTCTTTGTGGCCACTTTCCTTATGGTCACTTGATTTGTGATCACTTGCCTTACAATCACTTTCCTTGTGGTTACTTGATTTGTAATCAACTTATTTGAGGTCATTTGCCTTATAGTTACCTGTTTTTCAGTCACTTTATTTCTTCATTTGGTCACTTAATTTTTTCCTACAGTCACTTCATTTCTTTGAGAAAATTTATTCTCATAACTCACAATTACTTGGTTATTCACGCAATCACTTAGATTTTAATGTGTGGTAGCATAATATTAGACTTGATTAATGGAAATATAAGATCTATGTAAAGGAAAAAAACTTTTCATACCTTACATAAGGGTAATAAAATACTCATGTAAGGGTAAAGTGAAACAATTTAAAGGTAATGAACAAATTATAAAGCTTTTATAAGTGTAGAATAATATTTACATAAGGGCACACCAAAGTACATGAAGCTCAAGTAAGGTTAATTTTAGACTTATGTAAAGGTAACAAAAAAATTATAAGATTTATGTAAAAGTAAAATAAAATAGAAAATAAAGGAAACATAATTTTTTATCTTTAAAACAAGGAGTTTCTGTCATTAAAACAAGGATTTTCTTGTCTAAACCAACAATATCCCATTTTTTATGATCACAAATCATGACACATATATAATATGAAACATTATAAATTTCTCCCCATTTTTTTATTATCAAAATAATTCTAGAGAAAAAGAAAATAAAACTGAGTAAGCAATAAAAAGTCAAGACACGAATAAAAACAAATTATTTCATTTCTAATAGAAAAGGATTAAAAAAAGAGAGCTTATCAGGTACTCTAATCAGAATTAGAATAAAAAACATCTATAATGTTAAAAGGGATAATTTGATACTATCCTTTTGCTGTAGAGGATGATATAGGAGTTTTAAGTTGTGGTGAAGAGGTGGAAGAAGATTCTTGAATAACCACACACCTAGAAATATGGCGTTGATACTGAACAAATTTCTAAGAGAAAAAACAAAAGGGTTGGTAGAGGAAGTGGAAGAAGGAGGGGATGAAGAAATGGGTAAAGTAGGCAGAGATATAATGGAAGTATTAATAGTATAAAGGTATGTAATTATTATTCTAGTTAATTACTTCAAATCACTTGAACCATGCTCCATCAACTAAAAATAATATTCTTTATTCTCCAAAAGGCTTCTAAAACTAGAGTAAAAACCTTTAACTTCTCCACTTGAGATTTTAAGGCATGAGTTAGAGGAGGAATTATGAGATCACTATCCAAGGATCTGATCATGATATTCATATTAGATTTAGTAAATATAATTTTTATATAAAAACCAATATCCCTTCATATTGTGTCTCTATCTCTACCAACTTTCTTTACATCTTTTCTAACTAGCTCCAAGGTCTTTGATACATGTGTTTGAAATCACTCAAACAAAATATCTCCAGTTTTATGAAACTAAATGAATATTAATTTATAATAATATTTTATAAGATATTTTAAGTGATCTTAATTAACAAAATCTTTCAAAGGATAAGGAGGTAGAACTGAAGAAGATGCATGAGGATTAGCTGATGTAGAAGACTGAAAAACTGTATTCATAAATATCTGGTTTAACTTCAACATTATATCTTAAAGATCTTACCATATATAATCAACTTGATCTCTTAAATATTAAATCTCATTTTTCATAAGATCCATTTTGAGATGAATTTTAGGCTAATAATGAGAGATAACAAGAGTGACTATCCTAGATATGTCCTATTCTCTAATTGGTTGCACTCTTCTCCTAAAACCAATAGATAATTATTTCAAAACACCCATAAAATATGATTTGAACTCATTAAAATATTCTTTAATCACAAAGGTTATAGAAGTAGTATAATAAGGTAGAGGAGTAGATGGGTCATAAGCGAACTACCTACCATCCAACTCATCTTTAATATCTACTGACTCTGTTTTCAAAGGCTGAACTTATGGTCTAACATTAGCTTCCTCATCAATGCCAAGAAGATATGTATGGATAAATTCAATAGGAGGTATCAAATTTATATTCACTGGTTCCTCAACATATTTAGTAGGAGTTAGACCAAACATTTCTTCAATAACATGGTCAAATGATGGCCTAAGATGAGATACTTCAACTTTCTTGGTAATTAATCTCAGTAATTTGAGATCCTTTAGGTAATTTTTAAATAGAAGAGCTAGAAGTCCCACCTTGCTCAGGTGTACTTCCACCATGCTCAGGTGGACTTCCACCATGATCATCATCACCATATTCCTCCCTTAAGAGGGTTATTCTCTTCCAGTTTTCCTAGGATCACTACCAATGATAGGGATCAAAGTAGAATATCTTTTATAACTTTCTTCACTTCCTTCAGACTCACCTGAGTAACTGCTTTACCATGCCACTTCTTAAAAAAAACCACATATTGATACATCAGAATCATTAAGGTCTTCATATTATAACTCTTCTTCTTAAGAGGGTAGAGGTAAGGGAGAATCATGAGATCTATAATACATCACATGTTAGGTATCCCAAACATCTTTAGGAGTTTCCTCAGCTTACTTAATAAATTTATATACCTCAGTTTCCACTTCTTGAACTTCCACAAAAAATTCATTCTCATCAAAAGAGTACTCAACCATTTCATCAGGTTTTAGACTAGGATCGACTTAGTCAATTGGTCTGAAAATATTCTTAAAAGGCTTACACTTTTTATGAATATTTTCATTTTCAACTACCCACTTTTTTCTCCAAGGGTTTTAGTTATATTTTATATTCCTATATATTTTTTGGTTTAGGATGAAACCAATAGAGGGAATAACTACCCCCTCAAGAACAAACCCTTTAAAAACCTATAGGACTGAGATAAATTTAGGGAAGGTAATGAGTTAAACTAAGAAGAGGACTTGAAAAACTCACCCAAATTCCTCATGATATACCTGGTTAGGCTTTTTTGAACTCCAATTTTAATAAAATATAGAAAAAAATATTTATGCCTCAAAATTTTAAAGACCCCTTTTTTGGGACTAATTAGATGTTGGATGAAATTCACTAAAAATCCACATTCTCCATTTAACTCCCCAACAGTTAGTCTTCTAGAAATTATATTCCTAGTTAACTCCTTAAGGTAACTCAAAAATTCAAAATGAGAATGATTCATAGGATATGAACTATGATAATCCCAATGCACTCATTTATGAGGCAATTTAAGGATTTTAGGCTAGATATTTGGAGAGAAAAATAGAATTTTTCTATTTAAAACTGTTCTAATGGAATCCCTTGAATCACCAGAAACAAGTTCCATAGTGGCATAAAAATCCTTAAACAATCAGGGATAAAATGGATTACCATTATACTTAAACCATTAACTACACCCATACTTCTAAATTGAATTATGGACTAAGGATTTTATAGATTGAATCCATTCAACATCTACTTCCTTTTATACATAGACAATTTGATCTAGTAGATGGGAATTTTGAGAATTGACCATATCACTTGAGCTACCTCGTTCCATTTTATATCTCTTTTAAGGATGTGAACCAACATGAGATAAAACTTCATGAGTCCTTTTTATTCCAACCATTGTTATAATGAGATTTAAATATTTGGAGGTTCAAGTTAGATTACAAAAGGGAAGGTGGATTCAAGAAAGATATATTTGAGAGAGATATAATAAGTAGGTCTTAAAAAAGAGAAAGGGACACTAAGAAAGGGATGTGAAATGATTTAGATTACAATTTAAAATTCATTCATTCATTTAGGGAATAAAATAATAATAAACTAAAGGAAATCCTACAAAAACACTTAAATAAAATTTCAAACTCATACAGTCATAGTAGGTTAACTTACCGTAAAATTGTGGTAACTTAGAGGGATCATGGTAGGTATAATGATCACATGACCAATTGGTAATATTCAATTAACTAATCATATAAAAAAACCTCATATTCACATAACTGACTATATGTACCAAGCTTCACGGTTACTTAACAACAAGAGTATATAATACTTTAGATAAAACTTAAATTAAGAAAAATATTAGTAAACATATATATTTAAGAATAATAATAATAATTATACAAATAATAAGGTTATAAACTGAATTTAAATAAATAGTAACAATTAATCATCCCTAACCGATGTATGATATAATTCAGTCTCTCTATATTTAGTGGATTTGTAAAAATATAAGCAAGATGATGTTAAATTCCAATGAACTCAAGATTAATATGTCCTTTTTGAAATTGTCTCTCAAAAAATGATGTCTTATATATATATATGTTTTGTCCTAGAGTGAGAAAAAATATTTTTATAAATTTTAGAAGCATTTATATTGTCAAAATTTATAATAACTTTTCAAAATTGATAACTATAGTCTAGTAAAGTGTGTTCCATCCATAGAATTTGTTCACAGGAACTACCAACAACTATATACCCAGCTTCAACAATAAATAATGCAATTAATTTTTGTTTCTTACTACACCATGAAACTAGATAATTTCTCAAAAGATGAAATGTTCTAGATTTTCCCCTATATAACTCATAACCACCAAAATAAGCATTAGAATAACTAAATAATTCAAATTTATGACCTATAGATTAGAACAGTCCAAAATTGGTTGTATTTTTGAGGTATTTTAAAATTATTTTAACAGCATTCAAATGATATTCCTTTGGGTTTTCTTGAAAATGGGTACACATATATACACTATACATAATATCAGGTTGACTAGTAGTTAAGTATAGTAAACTTCCAATTATACCTCTATAAGTAGTTCAGTCAACCGACTTTTCAGTTTCATCTAGATCTAACATCCAACTTGTACTAATGGGAGTATCACTACCTTTTGTGTTATCCATACCAAAAATATTTAAAATATCATTTTTGTATTTGTTTTTATTCAAAACAATTCCATCCTTGTTTTGAAAAATTGTAAATCCAATAAAGGATTTTAGGTCACCCATCAAACTCTTTTCAAATTTATTTTTCATCAACTTTGAAAATTAAGTACACAAATATTTCTTGGATGATATCAAAATAATATCATTGATATATATTTGAACTACTAAAACATCCTTTGAAATTACATTTATAAATAGAGTAGGTTCAACAACACCTTTAGTAAAACCATTTGGAATAAGAAAAGTATTGAGCCTATAATAATAATATTTAGGAGATTGTTTTAAACCATACAAGGCTTAAGAAAGATTAAAAATATGATTTTGAAAATGAGGATTTGGGAATATAGGGGGATTCTCTACAAAAAAATCCTCAATAATATAAGAATTTAGAAATTTACTTTTAAAATCCATTTAAAATAGATTGAAATTAAGATGTGTTGTATATGAAAGTATTATTTTTATGGCTTCAAGTCTAGATATTGGTGAAAATGATTCTTCATAGTCAATACCTTATTCTTGAATATAACCTTGTGTAACCAATCTAGATTTGTTTCTAATTATTATACCAGATTCATCAACCTTATTTCTATATACCCACTTGGTGCAAATAATTATGTAGTATTTATGTATATCTACTAATTTCAAAATATTATTTCTTTAAAATTAATTAAATTATTCTTGAACAGCCATTAGGAAATTTTCATCATTGATTTATTCATTGATTTTATTTGGTTTAAGATTTGATAAGAAGGAATTATGCTCAACCTGGTTTCTTAGTGAGGCTCAGGTTAGATTACCTTTTTCTAGGTATCTAATAAAAACATACATATGATGGGTTTTAAGGGTTTTAATAGTTCTAGGGGTTGAAGAACTTGGTTCTTACAAGTATTCTTATAGGTCAGTAAGGATTTGATGACCTACCCTAGGATATTTATCAAGTAAATTAGTATAAATATCAGAAGTATTAGAAGTATTATTGATATTAAAATTTGGGATATCATCCTTAAGATTCTCTATAATAGGTTTGAGTTCACATGGATCTAGTGGTTGATAGGTAGAAACCTCTTTCTTTGGTTTGAAATATATTTTGTGTCGCTTTCCCTTTTGACAAGGAGTGCACACTTTGTCTTCAGGGAATTATTGATTAGGTAAATCCTTGACTAAACCTTTATTATTTATCTTTATAAGAATTTATATATTGAAGTGGTCTAGTATCCTGTACCACAACCAATATTCTCTATAAAAAACACTCAAACAAGAATCATTTTGTGAAAACATGGAATCTAAATTAACAACATAAACATTATAATTTCTTAAAGCAGTAAATACAATAGTATACTTGGAATCACAAACATTACAAGAATTGTTTTCAAATTTATAAATAAAATCATCATTATATAGTTGATAAATACTAATCAAGTTATATTTTAAACTATCAAAAAATAAAACTTTAGAAATAAGGAAAGATTCAGAGTAATTAATTTTTCCAAGTCAAATAATCTTTCCTTTTACATTGTCATCGAAGGTGACATGTCCAACATCCAATTTGATAATATTCTTGAATATTGAGTAGTCTATGATCATATGTATGAATATCAACAATCCAAATACCATATATTCTTACTGGATCACTTCAATAATTTTTTCTACAATCAATTAAATTCACATTGATTTTGGTACCAATATCTTTTTGGGTCTAGATAGGCTAGAAATCAAAGATTTTGGAATCCATATTTGTTTCATTGTCTTATTTATAATAGAATTAACATATTTAGATAGGAAATAATTTTTAGGTCCCTAATTTCTAGAATTATTTCCAAAACTAATAATTTTCCTAGAAACTAATGTATTATTTTTTGGAACTGGTAAAAAAATAATTTTTATATAGCTTCCCTTGATGTTTAGATCCATAAACTATTCCAAATTTAGATTTTGGATTTTTTACTCAACTAAAATGATATTTAAATTTTTTATGATTTCAGTTTTTTGAAATATTTTTTGATTTGTTTATTTTCCTATTTAAAATAAATATTTTTCTTTAATAAATTGAAATTCTTTTCCTTTTCTATACCAAGAGCAGACATATTTAGAATACATAAAACATGAATATTTTTTTAGATTTTTTTATTTATCTTTTGGATCATTCATAGTATCTTATAATATTTAATAGTATTCTTATAATTATTCATTATACATTTCAGAATCATTCAAAATATGAGAATAATAAGTAGAGGGTACATTAGAAGAAGTATCCATAAAGCATAGATTTTCTTTTTTATGTGTATCTTCCCAGATTGAATTTAGTGTGACTCCAAATGTTGATGAAAGTTAAATATGATTAAAGGTAAGTAAAAAAACACTCTAATACCAAATGTTGGTCCCAATAGATGACTCAAGAGGGGGTGAATTGAGTTTATAATTAAAAATTTCTATGAAAACAATTTTAAAATATCCCATTTTATAAAACATCCAAGTCAACTAAAATTTTATAAATATATAATTTAAATTTATCAAAAGATTTCACAAAGGCTCGATCAAAGATCAGTTTTAACAATTTCAAAATTACTTTAAAGAGTATCTCTTACTCTTAAATACAGTACAAAAGAATATGATAATGTATATATAGAGTAATGAAAACACAACTAAAAAATAAGCTAAAATAGTGAGAGAAATAGATAGGAAGAGAGAAATTATAAAGCAACTCAATCTGATCAACATTAGTTGATCAATTGTCTTTAAATATTTCTTAAAAAATCTATAGATAAGTGTTTTATTGAGAGATATGAAATAGAGTGTTGTGGATATGTTTAGTGAAGTAGTTTTTTATAGCAATTACTTAATATTTGTTTATGTTACTATCTATCCCACACACACTTTTTTCCATTCATGTATCTTCTTCTTAAAAAGATCACCTTCTCTAATTAACCATTATAGGATATTCATAAATTAATCCTTGTACTCATTATTCTGATCCAGAAACATTAAATACTCTAAATATTTAGTAAATGATTCAAAATATAGCCATTTTAGATTTAAATATTCCACACTTCTTCAGTTAAACATGGTAACTTAGACTTCACTTAAACACAATAACTATGTAATGTAGTTACTTTATTATGACCACTTACCTTATAGTAACTTTCCTTACCGTCACTTAATTTTTGGTTACTTTTATTGTAGTCACTTAATTTACACCACTTTATTTGTGGTCACATTCCTTGCTGTCACTTTATTTTTAGTCACTTACTTTTTGGTCACTTTCCTTGTGGTATCTTGATTTATGATCACTTGATTTGTGGCCACTTACTTTCTTCATGTAGTCACTTAATTTATTTATATATTCACTTCATTTACTAGAGAAAAATTTCTCATCTAACACATAATTACTTGGTTATTCATGAATTCACTTGGATTTCAACGTCTAGTAGCATAAGATTGGACTTTCATAGAGTTAAACTAATATTTTTATAAATGTAAAAACTTTAAATACCTTACATATGAGTAAGAATATACTCACATAAGGGTAAAGTGAAACCATGTAAAGGTAATAAAAAAATTATAAATATTTTGTAAGGGTATAAAAGTGTTTATTTTGAAGCTCACATAAGGGTATTTTTAGACTTACATAAATGTAATAGAAAACTTATAATATTTGTGTAAAGGTAAAATAAAATGGAAAATAGAGGAAGCATGATTTTGATCATTAAAATAAGGAGTTACTATCATTAAAACAAGGAGTTTCTGGTCTAATAAAACATGTTATAATGGAACAAGTAGACTAGTGGATTATGGAATGGTTCCGAAGTAGGTATAGTCAGGATCCGGGTGGCTTGGTTAACACATGATGACATGACAAGTGTGTGTACCTTGTTGGGTGTCATGTTAGTCTAGTTATCACATTATGAATTAGAGAGAATATTTATTTCAATATTTATTTTCCTTATTCATACATATTCATATTATGGTGTATATTAGGGATTCTTAGTAAGATCCTATTGAGTTATATGGTCACACCCTGTATAGGAATATCAGTATGCGTGCATACCTTGTGTGTGTATTTTAGGTCAGGGCACATGAAGTGTGGTGGATCAGGCTGGGGAAGATCAATGAGTATGTGGATATAGGACATGTGGGGCTTGGGGATGGTAGTCGGGCCAAAGTGTGCATGTTATATTTTTAGTTTATTTTTTATTTTGGGCTATCCCAGTGGGTGAACGATTGTATGTTTTTCTTGACAACATCATGTATGTCAGTGGATATGTTTTTTTATTTATTTCATGCACTTTGATGTTTATGGATGTTTATGAATTTTTTTATTTCCACTATTTTTATGGATATAATTTTATGGAATAATATACCCACTATATGTATTAGGTCCTCACCACTAGTTAATAAATTTTGGTGTACAAGGAGGCATGTTTGAGACAATGTGGTGTCCTTGGCCTGGGCATTGATGAGTGGTTGGGGTGAGGTGTTACAAAGTTGTATCATAGATTTTGTTTTGTTTTTTTTGATTTTGGGAGATAGTAGATAGGTGTTATAGTAATGTGTTAGAGATTTCGATGGATATCAAACTGATGTGTTGAGAACACCTATTTCAGTATGGAGTCTAACTTAATAGGGGCATGGGATCACTATTCTTGGTTTTTTATGTTATGGTTTTATAATTTCATCTCATGTGTCACACATAGAGTTATGGATTTATGATTTATGGGTTTTTGGATCTTGAAACATTGGTAATAGGCTATGTTCATACATCATGGTAGGCACATTAGATTCATATGACATATGTGTGCTTTCCTGTATTTGTCTTTTGACGAGAGTTCCAACTGCTTAAAGTGTTAATAATACCTTATAAGGTGTTTTATCATATAACTTGTTGGTAGAATACAACTCACCTACATCATAGTGTATTTCCTTTTGATGGTTTATCATATGGGCCTTATGATAGGATGTTCTCCAGTGATATAAATACAGTCCCTTTGTAAAGGGATGCACAGAGACCCTTAGTGGGTTAATGAAAGAATTGAGGCCCCCGTAATGACTCGATGAGGGAATCATATTCCTAATAGGTGATACGAGGATGATCATGAGTTAAATTGAGAATGATAGACCCTTGTGGGTCATTGGTATGTGAGTTCATTTATTAAAAGAGTCAATAAAAACCTATATTGTGTTTTACCACATATCTTCTTAGTGGCACTCTACTTAACCAGATCAGGTGGTTCTGTGAAAACCCTAAGGGTTTGTAGAGAAAAGGAGCGGGAATACATTGGGTTGTGATGTAGATAACATGAGGTGCTATTATTATCGAGGTTGGATTTTTAGGGTAGGATCAATTAGATACCTAATCTTGTGGTTCTTAGGATGTAATTTCAATAGCACAATAGGAGTGTGTATAAATGCTTGGGGTTCTAGAATGATTCCCATGTAGTGGGTGGTCACATGGTTAGCCCTGAAATGGGTGAGATGACTTGGGATTTTGGTTGTGACTGACATGTATGTGGGGAATGATCATCATTTTGGTGCATGATCCTAGGTTATACGGAATGCGGCTCACAGGAGAGAGATTCATGTTATGTGATTGGGTTGCAGGAGAGCATGTAGCTGTTGGGTTTGGGTAAGATCGAGTAAGATCACAGGCAGGAACTTGGGAGTGGGTTATTAATGAATCACTATGCCTTTAGAGGAGGAGAATGATAGTTGGTGTGAATTTTCTAGAAAAGTATCAATGTGTGAGGTAAGGTGCGCAGTGGGTGTATGTGTTGCTAGTTGAGTTGCAGATTGGTGAATAGGCCGTGTGTGTGTCTATTGATATTTTTTCGGGTTGTGGATGAACCAGAATAATGATATGGAAGTGGTTTAATGATAAGATACTCATGGAATCAATGTATCAGGTTGTTAGATGAAAATTAGAGATGTTCCTCAGTGATGAGAGGTGAAATCAGTGACATATTGGGGTATTGACTGGCCCGCACACCATTGTTGATTATGCACAGACATTGATCATATTAAAATTTATATTTCCCAAACTACATTTAGATATAAAGGCATAACATAGTGGTAGTATGGGGTCAAATCCACAAGGATAACTAGTAGGAAAACAACCTAGCAGTAAGAACCTTTTGGTATGAGTCCTCATGATCTCTCTCCAATTTGGGTTTTATTAAAACTACATATCTTGGGTTTTAATTAAGATTAAAATAAGGTATCATGGTCAATTTTAGGGTTTAGGGAAAAAATAATCCTAAATCTAACTTGGGATAGAACTATGGCTTAGGATGAAAAGTGGTGAAAAGGTCACCAACTGGTCATAGTCTAACTAATTGGATATACCTAAGATGTAACTATTCTTTGGTCTAGATATATTCAATAACCTAGGTGAAGTAATCTTGGATTAAAGGAAGAAAGTATCATAAAATATTGGTCCTAGATTTCTCAACTCCAACTGGGCCAGGATCCTTCAATTACAATTCCAGTGGTCATGGTTGTGAAAAATAAAGGGATAGATTTTTTTAAACCTAATTACTAACCAAAGGGTTACCAAGTTTTGATTCATAGATTCATTAAATTTAAATCCACCTGTACTCTCAAACCCTAACCCTTAGAGGATTATCCGAGCATGACGATATTAAATAAAAGTAGGGAAATAAGAAACATGCTCAACATAATAAATAAATAGTTAAAATTAATGAAATCCATGACTTAAATCATATAAAATAAATCAAATACTAACTTTAATTATTTTTAAGGGTGACTTCATATTCATAGTGGAAAATATTACATGATGTATATATGTTTCACATTGTGTACTTATTTAAGTGCATTCTGCTTTGACACTTACATAATGTGTAAATAGTTTTCACATTGTGTAATTTGAATCTATAAAGTTCTCCAATTATCTTGAATCTCATGGATTTCATACCTTGTATCTTCAACAAGATTTATATTTCTAACTTTTCATGTCATGTACGATGTTCACGTCATGTATCTTCATTAGGTTTTAGATCCGAGTCTTTCATGATGTGTGACTGGGAATCACATCATATACTTAGTTTAAATAATTTAAATGGGATTCATGTATTGTAATTTGGCTGGAATGTGGTCTTATTTAGGAATACACATAATGTAATATAGATTCACAATGTGTAATGTCCAAATTTTTTGTTTTCCCTCAAGTCCTCCTTTAATTATTGAGTTCTTATTCCTTAAAAAATAAAAATAAAAACCCAATTTATTATAAAATAAAACATGATTAATTCTTACATAAATGTATCTAAAAGATATATATGAATTCGTATTATTAAATCCCCCACACTTGAGAAATTTCTTATCATCAATAAAAAATCATCTCAATAGGGATTTCAAATCGAAAATTTTTTAAATAAGAAACCTGCATAAAATCCAAGAAAATAAAACTAAGTGAAAGTGGAAAAATAATGTCCTCCAGAATCAATCCTATAGAGAAAGTTAGTCATACATCATATTTATGTTATTTATTCAGATTCTTTCTTCTTTTAATTACAAATTTTCAACTTTTTCTCAGAAGCTATACCTATTTTTTAACTTACCTCACAATGAATTTTCTCTCACCAATCAAACTAAAATTAAACTAGAGTTATGATTAAACCTTGAGTACATGTTCCTAACCATATGATTTCTTTGGTTATAACATATCCACTATATAATAAAAAATATAAAATTAATCATGAGAGATTAAGCAATAAGCTTCAAATGACTATGAGGCTAGGGTTAGGTAGGTAGATAGTAGAAATAAATCTCAAAAGGAGGTTAAAGTCTCAAGTATAATGCATGATAATCATGAATAATATAGTAAAAAAACTACTCCTTAACAAAAAATGATTTCTTAGTGGTCCCAATAGCTTAATGAGGGTCCATTAATATGTCAAGAAAGCATAAATAATGTTCCCGGTTCCTTTCTCTTCTTCATTTTTTTTTTTTTTCAAAAATCATGCTTAGGGTAGATCTCACATCCACCACCTAACCACATATGTTACTTTGTAAGAATCATAGGTATGAAAATGGTGTTTTTTTACCATCCTAATACATAATCCCTTTTTTATATTTATTTTTTTCAAAGGAATAGGGTATGTTTAGAAAATAAAAATAGTAATCAGGAACCATGTCATATAAATCCAGTGAAAATACCACCATAAATTCCCTCAATATCAGCATCCTATGTATGGAAGAGATAAAAAATCCCCCACACTTGTTAAAAAAAAATCATGCTTAGTACCAAGAGTAGTGTAGGAAGGGATAATAGGATTGAAATAGTTCCATCCTAAAAAGGTTATTCATGGATAATAGGAGATAAAAAAGGATATATGTATTAGTGGGTATTAGGATAAATAGATCAAAAAATATCGATTTAATCATTTTAATAGTGAATTTGTTCAATCATAGTCTCGAAAATATTCTAATGCGAGTTATGATAGGTTTAATGTCCCAAGTATCTTTCAAGAAACATGATCAAAAAATAATATGACAATATAGGTCTTGAATCCTCTTGAGAATGGGAATATAAAAATAGGGAAATCACTTAGGGAATAGTATCTAGTAATAATTCAATCAAAATCAATTTCAAGAATCTAAAATCAGAATTAAATTACTCAACTTAGGAATCATGATAAAATTCTAAACATAATAAAAATTAATTTCAATAATCTCCAACCAAAATTTTTCCTTTATTTAAACGGGTGTAATGATATTTCAAGTTAAATAATTATTTTAATAAAAAATGTCTCCTAGACTAATGAAAACAAGAAAATATTCAAGTGCTCAGATAATAAAGCTCAATAAAGACTCCCCCACACTTAAAATGATACAGTTTCAACACTGTTTTGGAAAGTGATGTGGGATAGATAACAATTTAAGAATATATAAAAATTAAATGTAAATTAAGAATTTAAAATAGGGAATTGAGAGCTCCTTGTAATGAAAGTGATTCCATGGGGAAAACTGTTGGATGGTTGTGCGAAATTTGGATACCTATAAAAATTGTTAAAAAAAATACATGCACTAGAGAAACCATTAGTAATAAAAGGGGTTAATCAATATGGAAATAGAAAAATAGTTTGGTGAACACAGTTAATAGTAGGATAATGCAGGTCATATAAATGCATGAATCAAATAAAATGAAATATTATATGATTGAAGAATAGATAGTGATTTTGAAAGGAAAAAACAAAGGTCCTAAGAAATGAAATGAAAATAAAGAAAAAAATGGATTTCCTTCCATAAATAACTAATATTGAAATTTTCATCTAGACGGATCAGAAAAGATCAGTTTGTGCCATCCATGGGATTATATGTACTCTGCCTCCTATAGGAACTAGTGTTCATGTTGTCGATCTCATGGGGTCGCTTGATGGGATTAAACACCTCAGAAACAAGTCAACAAAAATACTCATGCAGTAACAGTAAATTATGTGAAAATCATGGAGGGGAATCTTATATAATATGGATATGGATCTTCTTATGTTGTCATTTTATGTCATCCATACACTGATATATCTTATGGGGGATTCTTGAGGGAGGCCTGATAGACTCCTCAATAACCATGGATTATGCGATAGTGATAGACATGACTAAATTAACTAATAAGTAAAAATGGAAATATGTAAGCAAGAAATGCAGTCAAAATTATGTCCCATCCATAGATATGAAAAATGATACATTAGGGAATATGGAAAACAAATAGAGTACAAAAATTGACACCCATACACAACATATAATAAAGGTGGGGTATACATGAATAAAACTAAATAGAATAGGCCATGTCATCATTATCTGCATCGATAATACCCTCCTAAATAGTGGGGGTCTATATCAGCTCTTCCCTATCCATTTCAACTATGGGGTCATGGGATGGTGGAATGAACCTGTAGTATGTGCTGTTGTGTTGGAAGTAGGATCGATCAGTATGAGTGCTAGTAAGGTATTGATCTGTATGGGGGCTAAACATCTGGAAGTTGGATCAATTAGAGGTACCTCATATATAGAAGGAAGGGTGAATCAATTACCCCATCATTCCTACTCCACTATAAATACCTACTGGGTGGTAGGGTCTGTAATATTTGAGGGTAGGCTAACCTGACTGGGAGATGAGATAGGTATGGAGGATGAAGTGGGGTATACTGAGGTTGGTGGGTGGGTAGATGTAGTGAATGGTGGTGGGGAAAGGGTGGTGAAAGGATATGTCACTATGAATGGAATGAAGTGGTGTTGAAAAATCAATCATTGGTTTTCCAAAAGACACTATAGAATATACTAGATATTGGATGGTACAGGTGGGGTAGGTACATATGGGGTAGGGTGTGGTGGAGTGGTAGTAGGTGGTGAAGCTGAAATAGTAGAGGAAGTAGGGGAAGATGTAGAAGTAGGGGCATATGTAGAAGTAGGGGATAAGGCTGGGTCAAAAGGGGAAATAAGATCATGAGTAGGGATAGGGGGCTGGGGAAAGTTGAACCAGAGCCTCATAATGACCCTCCAAGTACTTGGGGACCCATTGGGAGCACCCCTAGATCTTACTCAAGAGACCCATCTTATAGAGTATGATGAGGTTGATCGACTAAATATTCCCAAGTGAGGAAAGAGGTTGAGTGGTGTCAAAGACACTGAGATAAAGGGTGAGGTAGGTAATGAAGCTACCTCCCATAAGTGTACCTTGATCCCTTCACAGCAGGTCCTAGTAGTGTAATAAAAATTGGTGGGCCATGTTGATGGTATGGCCGCCCATTGAATAGGATAGTATGATTACCTCGATTTTTCTGATTATACCATGAGCATCACCAATGGCTAACCAGTCATGGGTAAGAGCTTGATGGATAATCCATAGACCAACACCCCAAAATTGGGTGATATTTTCTGTATGAGGGTCATGGAAGATCTGTAGATCTCGAGTGATCAATGACTGAATCCTCACTGCACCCCACTTGCTTGACTCTAGTCACATGGGATCATTGGTATGGGAAGAAATTAAATCATCAGTGTAGATACCATTATTGACACTGAAATCTCGTAAGGTGAACTCCCAAGGCCTGCCACCAAGATGGAAGGTGACACGCACCACGTCGAGATCCAACATGGTGAAGAAATCTAGGAACATCTCCCAGTACATCTCCTTATTCACCTCAGTGATGTTGGAGAGGTGAATCTGACCAAGAATTTCTAGGACATCCTCATTCACATGGATATGACCAAGAATGGATAGGTCAAGCATCTTGTTAGACCTCATAAGATTAGTCTGTAAGTGGACCATTCATATATGATGTTCGAGGGCTAAAAAATGAAGGCATAGGTGCTTGTACAAGCATGGGGGAAGAACCCTGCGATGGTTTGGAAGAGGACTGGGAATCATCAGAGGTTTATGGAGTGGTCTAACCTTATACGGATGATGAGGGGGTGGAATTTACGGGTAGCGGAAGAGGTGCAAGAGAAAATTTATTGGGTGATAGAGGATCATTGCCCTATGCTGCACATTTTATTGTTTTGGTTCACACTATGACATAGTAAGGTAATGAGAAAGGGGCAGCAAAGAAAGGGGAAGAGTGATCTAGAAGCAGAGTAGAGGAAGGGAGGTGGGTGTTTAGAGATTTAATGAGGAGAGTGAGGAAGGCTGGTGGTTATGGGTTGTGCGGGAAATGGGAGGGGAGGGGCTATGCCATAAACCAAGGTTTTGTGGATTTTAAAGCCACCTTGATGATTTCACATCATGTATTTAATACACTACGTGTAATTTTTGAGTTTTTTTTCTAAGACTAATATTTTCACATCATGTTTTATTTTTACATGATGTAATTTTTTTTAGAATTTTAAAATTTAAAATTTAAAATTTAAATTTAAAATTTAAAATTTAAATTTAAAATTTTAAAATTTAATTTTTTTGGAAGTGAACCTCTAAACCATCTCTAGAATAATTGAACCTTTCTAAACTCTAATATAACCTATTAAACCTATCTTGGGTTGCCTCTTAGCCAGTACTTCATTTATTGCTGAGATCTAGACACGATTCCATTCAAATGAATTTAAAATTAAGGACACACCCCTCATGGAATGGTTTTTGATAACAGAGGGTACGATGGTGGGACAATATACCTCATTATAGGTTCAATGTAATTCACATCCTTATGATCACTGTATCAATTTTCATCAAGTGATAGGGTCTCTTTATCATCCTTTCATAAGCTATTTTGTTTTATTTTCATTATCCACCCCCTAAAATATCCTTATTCCATGATTATATAATAAAATAAGTATCCTAAATATACTAATATATTTTTATTCAATTTTTATGTCTAAACTTACACACACTTCCATCTAATGGGTAATGAACTTACCGTTCTTGTGTACGAAAAACTACCACCTCACGAAATGACGTTGTTCGTTTTTACTTTACCACCTCTCATGACTAGGAATTATGATGGAAACTATGTTTTTATATGATATATATGATATTTTTTATTTATTTATCTTCTGTAATTATTATATAACACATACCTTCATTCTTTTTTTTTTGTAAATATAATAATTTTGTTTGGGGAAGTGTGGACTACCGCCTCCTCAAAGCGATGTGGTTCATTCACACTCTATATGGAATGTATTAAAGATGGGTTCAATAAATTTATATGATACATATGACATAATAATTATAAATTAATTATTATATATATACATATTTTATTTACTTTCTTTCTTTCAATATGATAATTAAACATAAACAACGTTCATGCGTACGTATGGCCTACCGTCTCCATGAACAGTGTATTCCATTTTATATTTCAATCATTTATATATTATTATAAATATTTATATAATGAATATATATTATATTTATATAATGTTTTACATTATTGAAATAATTAAATCATTATCTAATTAATATGATCAATAATAATAAGTCAAACATGAATGAAAAACAAAGCAGATATTACCCAAAGCATAAAATTAATATGGAATTATTAATAAGTGGGTAATATAAATCCATATATTTTATTATATATAAGAATATTTTTATGTGTTATATGTATAATAAAATTATATTTATTATACAATATGTTCTAATGAGTACAAATAAAGTCAAGACACAAGGTAAGGGTTTTATCGTCTCACTTTTATTTTCCGTGAGACACAAGCCATGTTCACCTCCTATTTATTATATGTGGTGTGTATACTGACCATGGATATGTTATATGATTATTATAATTAAATTTATAGGTATTAAAATATCAATTTTATGATATTTATTTCACGGGGATTATGGTTTAAAATTTACCAAATTGGTAAAGCAAATTTGTCTCAATTTTCCTTCTTTGAGGGACATGTTTTATTATGCCCCTATGTTATTTTACGAGGTGTATATAATTCCATTCGACATGTTGTATAATGAATCTAATTATTTTCATGATATTTTATGTTTCATTTAATTTAATTTTCTTACATGTGGATTATGATTCAAAGTTACCAAGTGGTAAGAGTCTATTGAAACAATCTCATTGTTTATCAGGACTGTTTATGATTATACTTCCAATGATGAAATATTATGATCCATATCTCAATAACTCTCATAAATTATCTTCTCCCATGTTCATTCATGATATATTCATGTATTAGTACTATTTTATGCTCTTTTTTACTTAAGATAATTAATATTTTTTTAAGAAAATCCAATCTCTTTTCTATTTTTGGTCATAAATCTGTTTATTTCAAAAACCATGTTTTCAAAAATGTTTTGAAAATGATATTTAAATATAATTTTAGAAAAAAAATGATTTAATTTTTTTTATAAATTTTCAATGATATTTTCAAATAAAAAGTATTTCAATATGTTTTCAAGTTTCCTTAATATGTGTTAAAAAATGTTTTTAAAAGTATTTAGGTTTTAAAAATAAATTTTCAAAGAAGAAAGGATATTTTACTCAAGAAATGGTTTTAAAGTATATTTCAAAATCATTTTACATCTAATATGAAATCCATTGGTGCTAATAATGCCTTTCTGGGAAAAGGATCCAAAGGTTCCATTCACATTCTTTCTCAGAATGGTTTATTTTTTTATGGAATGATGTTTATGAAACCCATTTATCTTTCACGGGTTATATGTATATGAAAACCATTTCTCTTTCATGGGTTATTTTCTTATTAAAACCTCTTCCTTTCATGGGTTATGCTTTGATGAAATGATTATGAAACCCATTTCTTTTTCCATAGGTTATGATATGATTACATGTTTAGCATACCCATTTTATTTTATGGGTTATGATATGATTATTTACGATCTTGTGGAACACATATGTATGATTTCATTATGATATGGGTGATACCTATATCTCCCTCCAATGAATTAGGTAAATATTTATATCTCATGATATAGACATGGATAGAATGTGGAGGGAACTTGGTTCAGTAAAAAAATTTTGTCTGCTACGATGGTCTTGGTAGTGAACCTTGACTACAAAGGTGGTCATGGGAGTGAACGATGGATATCAAGATGGTATGGGGAGTGAACCCATACTACTAATATGTCTTTGGTAGCGATTCCTTGACTACTATGGAAGTTATTTTGTATGCTTATGTGTTTGACACAATTCTATATCTTATTCCTAGGTTAAGATTTCATGGATTATGTTGTTTATTCCCTTATGATTCATGTATTATGAACTACTAATATTTATTCCATGATTCATGTTTATGCTCTTTGTTATGCAGGGTATGATCTAATAATGTCATGATCATGTTCTCATACCCTTATGCTCATGTTTATGCTTACATATCTTCCTTTTTACCCTTACTGAGCATCTGAGTTCACCCCTTTTTATATTTCCTTTCCCCAGGTTATGAAGATATATATTATGTATGATAAGTCTAACAAGTGTATTAGTCATGGAGAACCTAGTGGGAGATAATGTACCTCACTTATTTACCAGGGTTTATGTTTCCATTTTTTCAAAATCACTTTATTAATATAGTCTTTGGGTGTTTATTTGTGTAATGTATTGAGTATTCCACAAAAATAATGTAATGTTAATGTTTTAAAAGAAAGAGTTTCTATACCTATAGTGCTAGTCTCTCTCCCTAATTTTCAGGTAGCACACATCAGAGGTTTTGGGGATGTGGTAGTGCAAGGTTGTTGCATTAAGCCATGGTAAAGTGTCAATGTGAAGATAAATATCTCCTGATATTGGGATATAAATAAAGAGGTTATTGAGTTTTAAGGATCTTTGAGTGATTTAGAGGGCCCTAACACATGGATTAGTCCTAAGAAGAGAGCGGGTGCAGGTGCTAGTTCATACGTGAAAATTTGTAAAAATAAATGGGAAACGAAAGGAGGGGGGGGGGGGGTGAGGTAATCCAAGGTTAGAACCAAATGTTACTATGGAAAGGAATAGATATTCCTGGAAAGAACACCAAAATTTGACCAGAATACATGGTGTCGTTGATTATTCAAGGGCATTGATCAGATTAAAATATATATTTCCCAAACTACACTTAGCTACAAAGGCATTGCATACTGGAAGTGTAGGTTTGAACCTAGAGGGACAACTAGTAGGAAATCAACCTAATGGTAAGAACCTTAGGTTATCAGTCCTAATGATCTCTCTCAAGTTTGGGTTTATTAAAACTATGTAAATTGGGTTTTTATTCAGATTAAAATAAGGGATTAGGGTCAATTTTAGGGTTTATGAAAAAGAATAATCCTAAACCAATCTTGTGATGACCTATGGATTAGGCTGTGTAGTGGTGCCAAGGTCAAAAATTGGTCTTGGTATAACCAATTATATCTACCTAATCTTCAACTATTCTTTGGTCTATAGATAGTCAACAACCTAGGTGTAGTATGCTTGGCTTCAAGGAAGAAAGCATCATAAGTTATTGGTCCCATTTTTCTCAACTCTAAATAGGTCAGGGTCCTTAGATTACACTTCCCATGGTTAGTATTTTAAAAATTAATGGTATATACAATTTTTTTAACTTAATTACTATTAATGGGATTAACATGTTTCTATTCATAAATTCATGATGTTTAAATATACCCTTACTCTCAACCCCTAACCCTAAGCTGACCAGCCGTGCATGACAGTATTAAAAAAAAGTAGGGAAATAGGAAACTTTCTTGAGATAATAAATAAATAGTTCAAATCAATGAAATACATGATTTAAATCCTATAAAATCAATAAATACTAACTTGAATGAAGGAATAATGAAGAACACAACAATTGTTGATGTTGAAAAATAATCAGAATTGGATTCAAAATTGAAATGAAAATCAAGAATTGAATGAGTCTTGAAATGGTAAGCGATAAAAATAGAATGTATAAAATAGTAAAATAAAGGAATAGAATTACTTTTTTAATAAAATGGAAGAGAAACAAAGAAGAAAAGAAAGCAGTTTAGGCATTCATTCAAATATTCATCTATTGGAGGGTGACTTCATATTTATAGAGCTAAACATTACATGACATGTATATGTTTCATGTAATGCAATTATTTAGGTGAATTATAATTTGACTCTCACATAATTTTTAAATGATTTTCCCATCATGTACTTTATATCCAAAAAGGTCTCTGAAGATCTTGGATCTCATGAATTTCATAGCTTATATCTTTGACAAGATTTTGGTTTTGAAATTTTCACATCATATACGATGTTCACATTGTGTATCTTAATCAAGTTTCATATTTGAGTATTTCATAATATGTAACTAGGATTAACGTCATGTACTTTGTTCAAGTCATATAAATGAGATTCACATATTGTAATTCAACTGGTAGGTGGTTTGCTTGAAGAATACACATCGTGTACTACATATTCATGACATGTAATGTCCATTTTTTTTGTTTTCTAGTATGTACTACTTTGAGTCTTGAGTTTCTATTCCTTAAAAAAAATATAAATAACAATTTTATTATTTAATAATACATGATTTATTCTTAAATAACTGCATCCAAAAGATATATATATTAATTTAGATTATATGGTACCATGGTGTGGTCGATCCGAGTAGATACCTTAACATGGACTACCCGGGAGGTATGGGGAAAAATGATAATGGAGGGTGATCATGGGTTTTGAAGAGTTACATGCGTGTAGATACAACCCATTTGGGGTGATTCTTGAGGATTAGTGTAATGGAAACCATATGGTGGGTAGTAAACCATTGGCTATTATGGAACATCATTTCTAGTGACGTGGGAATTGTAACGCCCTGACCCTAGTTACCCAGAGTCGGTGCATTATTACATAACATTGGAATGATCACAAGAAAGATCAAATCTCGAAAGACCGATTGGTTTAGTAGCCTTGGAAACACTAGATACATTCATAAGTTTTACATTACATCATAAAATGAAAAACTACTACAACAACATAATGTCTCCATAGTCCACACTATTATCCCCTCATAATATCCCTGCAGGTCATTTATAACTTACTTCTTCACATTCTGGGAAAAATAAAACATAGAAAAGGGGTGAGCTCAAATGCCCAGTAAGGATAACAATATAGCGGAGCATTCAAAATAAGCATAAACATTTAAGGAAATGCATTACTAAAACAAAATCCATTTAAACTTGAACTTCAACATAGTATGGAAAAAGTAAAATGAAATAATGCCATTTACTTGTTCACATGGATATTCTACTAATCGAATAATCACATGAAATATCAATAACCACTTTTATAATGTTGGAATGCATAATGCCAGACTATCATAACCACATAGCCAAGGCCTCGTGCCAAGACTACAAATAAGATTTTGCCAAGGCCTTGTGCCAAGACACTATTTTGTCTCATGAGACCTACCGATGCATAGAGGAGCTATAGCGGGCTCCACCCGTCACATATTAAGTCCAATGCATTCCCATATGAAAAGGTTTAAACATAACATAAACATTCATATTAAAACTAGCATACGAAATGTCAATAATTTCACCATAAACTATGAATGGTATAAAAATAGCACATCCACAGTCAAACATATCACAAAACTTTCAATACAATATATAAGTTTTGTATCATAATAAATCAACTTCAAATAAGCATAAAATCCATCAAAGGATGTTGACATAGATGAAATCAAAACACTTTTTAGAGAAATATCTCTTTATATTTTTGAAATCATTTAAGAGCCATATAAAATAAAACATTTTCTTTGAAAATATTCTTATAAGATTGTAAGTAAAGCTTTGAAGATTTTATAATGGCGGAAAATAACCGCACCCGCCGTATAAGTTAAAAAAAACATTCTTACCTTAATTCTATCGAAAAGGTTAAAAATGAACTTGTTTTGAAAACGATGGAAAGATTCCTCTTATAAAAAGTCAAACAAGGGTATAAATGACTTTAACCCATATTCTTGTAAATAATAAAAATGTTTCGAAATACATTTTTAAGAAAACATGGATGTGGATGGTAAAGAGATCCCAGTAGATTATTACATACAAACAACCTCGGATAATGAAGAGATTGTGAAATAACCCTTACCTTGTACTTTTCCTTGGTTGGGGTAAGTTAACCTCCTGTATAATGGTGAAATAATTGTTATTAAATTATACAAGAATCATATACATTAATATGATATCATATATGATCTTTTAATATTGATTTGATAATAATATCTTAGTATTATCGTTGTTTCGGGTGTTAACTTACTTGTTTTCTTTTATATGTTTTGTTACGTAAGACATGTTTGTAAAGGATAGGTTGTATATTATTCATATCCAGAATGATATCAAGTCCTTAAAAATAATTTTTTAAATCATCAAATGATAATTATACTTGAATGGATACGATGGAGAATGAATCTCATCGCGTTCGTGGAGACGGTAGTCCGTACGTACGCACGAGTGACAATATCATTCTTTTGATATTAAAATAATATATTAATGGATGGTATATCATATATACAGAATCATTAACATGTTATATTTATTATTTACATGAGTTACACATCATTATTATACCCATCCAAATAATATTATATTGAATAACAATTACACCACGACGTGGAGACGATAAGCCGTACGTACGCACTTATGGTGACATGTTATTCAAAGGGTGGATAGAATACTGAATATGGTTGTACCATATTTATAATAACATCACAGTATATATATGATACTGGAGTTATTATTTTATAATGGTAACAACAAAGGAAGAAGAAGTGGAAGAAGAAAGGAACATGAAAAAGGGTGGTGAAATCATTACCTCTTCTTCGGTTTCTTCCTTTTGATTTGATCAAAAGGGATCCTTAGGTTGACTTTCTGATCAAAATAATGCCTCTAAGTTGTAGTGAGGGAAGTTGGGAGAGTATTTGTGCAGAGTTTGGCCGATCCAAAAGGCTTTGAAGGTGTGAAGAAATGAGAAGGAGGAGTGACCTTTTATAAGAGGGGTGAGGGGCACCTTTGGAAAAGCTAGAAATATTAATTTATAATAAATTCATATTCGGTTTCTAATGGCTCCAAAGTTGATTATTTAAATGTTAAGGTTGGGAAAGGTCGAAAACAACTCAACCAATAGAATTTAGACAGATTTGGGTACTTATATTAACCTTATCTTTAAGTATTAACTTTAAGTTAATTAGTTTCACTTTTACAATGTCTCTTTGTATTTTTATATAATATGGTTAATAAACTTACTATATACATCCAAGAGACCCCCAAGTGGTCCATTAATGATGAAACTATCATGATATAAGTCTTTTGGACGAACCTTAGATTTTTAGGAATTTAATATCAATTAATAATATAATATTTGTTTTAAGAACTCTTTTATGTCAATTTTGACACTATTCAATAGTTGATTTTTGTGAAACTCATAACAGATTGATTACTTCGAACAAAGTCAATTAAATAAATCCTAATATATCATATTATCCTATAAAATTAGTTTAATTCATTAAAAGTTTCATATTATATTTATTTTGGTATTTATAATATCAATTATTTTAATTTTTCACTATTATAGTAATTAATTCATCATCATTGTGTCATAAATAAATTAAATTATTTAATGTCTAAAAATTATAAATAAAATATAATTATGTAGGAAATCTTTTTATATTTCTAATTAATATTTATAATCTAAAATACAACATATATAACCCTATGTAAAAATTGTTTTTCTAAAAGTTATATGCTTGTGTCATTTTTGTATTCATTTTAACTTAATTAAAATAAAGTGTCCCTATCACCTACAAGTGGCACCATGAGGTCCCAAAATCGACAAAAAGATGCCTATGGTCGAAACCTTATCAACCAATAAGTCTAGGACATATTTTAGGGTAATTTAGTATTATTATAATATTATTTTTTTAACCCTTATTTACCGGATTTACCCTTAATCATGGTAAATAAAATATTTACCGTGGTAATTATTCAAAATGTCTAAAAATAAAAGTTACCTATTTACACAATTTGAAAATCCTGATTCCAAATATGGAATCCATTTTTCTAAATTCAAAACACAGAAGTGGCAGAAATTAATTTAAAATTAATTCCCGCTGCCAAAACAAAAAGTGTGTTTTTAAGAGATAATAACTATCAAAAGATTGACACTTGTTTATGTTCGGTTTAATTGTAAAATTATGTCCAATGACCAAAATTATATTAAATGGTAAAAATATATTCTAAATATACTTTAAAACCACTCAAATTAATAATTTATCACTATTAATTATTTTGATTAAAAAATTTGTTTTTAATTAAAATTTAGTAATTTTCACTATTCATCAAAATATTAAAGTTATCCGAAAAGTACCAAAATTTCACCTTAGGCTAAATTCGATATTACGAATCCAAAAATGAAGTCCATTTTGAAATATAAAATATATATAATTTCAAAAATTAGGTATTACTATTCATAACGGCTAGTTTGATTGGTTATGGTGTGTTAGAACTCGGTGTTGCGTACAACACACGCTATCACATTATTCAAAGAGAAGCGTACCGTAGAAGCTTGGGGCGTTACATTCTCCCCTCCTTCAAATAATTTCGTCCTCGAAATTTCTAGAATACTTATCACATGAAAAGACTCGGGTGGTTCTTCATCATAAGTTCCTCGGGTTCCCACGTTGCCTCTTCCATCTTATGGTTTCTCCACAAAACTTTTACCAGACGCGTCGTCCGGTTTCTCAGTACTTGTTCTCTTGTATCAAGAATCCTGATGGGCTCTTCGCAATAAGACAGATCGGGTTCCAGTTCTAATTCCTCATAGGTGAGTACATGCATTGGGTCAGGCATGTATTTCCTCAACAGAGATACGTGGAACACATCGTGAACTTTGGAGAGACTTGGCGGCATCGCCAATCGGTAAGCTACAACCCCAATTCGTTCTAGAATTTCGAAAGGTCCGATGTACCTGGGACTCAATTTACCTTTCTTACCAAAATGTATGACTCCCTTCCATGGAGATACCTTGAGGAAAACATGATCACCGACTTGAAATTCCAAATCCTTCCTTCGATTATCGGCATAGCTCTTCTGCCTACTTTGAGCTGCTTTGATGTGATTTTGGATTACCTTCACCTTTTCCACCATTTCCTCCACCAGTTCTGGGCCTACAAGTTTTCTTTCACCAACGTCATCCCAACAGGTTTGTGTACGACATCTCTTTCCGTATAACGCTTCATATGGTGCCATCTGAATACTCGAATGGAAGATATTGTTATAGGAAAATTCTACCAGAGGTAAATATTGATCCCACATACCCTGAAAGTCAAGTGAGAAAGATATTAACATGTCTTCCAAGGTTTGAATAGTCCGTTCTGATTGTCCGTCTGTCTGAGGGTGGTAAGCAGTGCTCAAATGAAGTTCAGTATCCAGGGATTTCTGAATACTTTTCCAAAATCTTGAAGTAAAACGGGGATCACGATCAGAAACAATCGATAGGGGTACTCCATGAAGTCTCACAACTTCATTAATATATAGTCTTTCTAGACGTTCCAGGGGTAGATATTCTCTTATAGCAAGAAAATGTGCTGACTTGGTAAGACGATCAACAATAACCCATATTGCATCGTTCCTTCTAGGAGTCTTTGGTAGCCCCATGACAAAGTCCATCGTAATATTGTCCCATTTACACTCCGGTATGGGAAGAGGTTGCATGACTCCTCCAGGTTGTTGCCTTCCAGCTTTCACTTGTTGACAAACCATAAATCTTGACACAAAATCAGCAATCTCCCTCTTCATGTTGTCCCACAAAAAATGTTCCTTCAAATCTCTATACATTTTTGTGCTCCCAGGGTGTATAGAGAAATTGGAACTATGAGCATCATCCAACAATTCCCTTTTTAGATCAGGTATATCGGGAACACAAAGTCTCTTCCCGAATTTCAAAATTCCATCTTCATACACAAATTCTTTCAATCTCCCATCATTCACAGCTTTAATCTTCTTTTGAAATTCTTCATCATCGGTCTGAGAACTCTTAATCCTTTCTAGTAAAGATGGTTTGGAAAGCATTTGAAAAAGTATTGATGTTTCACCTTCCCTGGTTATTCCCATGTCCATGTTCACTAGATCCATGAAAATTGGATCCCTTTCAATTCTCATATTGTTCAAAACTCCATGGTCTTTTCTGCTCAAAGCATCTTCCACCTTGTTTGCTTTCCCCGGGTGGTAGTGTATCGTGCAATCATAATCCTTGAGTAATTCAGGACATCTCCTTTTCCTCATGTTGAGTTCTTTTTGTGAGAAAATATACTTCAAACTCTTGTGATCAGTATAAATCTCACATTTTTCACCATAGAGGTAGTGCCTCCATATCTTCAAAGCAAAGATCACAGCTGCTAACTCGAGATCATGAGTAGGATAGTTTTGTTCATGAATTTTCAACTATCGTGATGCATAGGCAATAACTCTATCATTCTGCATAAGGACACAACCAAGTCCTTTCTTTGATGCATCACTATAAATAACGAACCCATCATTCCCCGATGGTAGATTCAATATAGGAGCATTGACTAATCTTCTCTTCAGTTATTCGAAACATTCTTCACACTCTTTTGTCCAAACAAATTTAACCCCTTTACGTGTGAGCTTCGTTAATGGGTTAGCCAATCGGGCAAAATTCTGGACGAAACGTCGATAATAACCTGCCAAACCAATAAAACTACGTACCTCAGTTATACTCGTAGGTGCTGGACATTCTTGGATTGCCTTGGTCTTAGAAGGATCAATAGAGATTCCATCTTTAGAGACAATATGGCCAAGAAAAGAAATCTCCTGAAGCCAGAATTCACACTTGCTAAACTTCCCATATAATTCATGCCTCCTCAGAGTCTTCAAGATAATGCGCAAGTGATTTTCATGATCTTCGTAGGTTTTGGAGTATACCAAGATATCATCAATAAATACCACCACAAATTCATCGAGATACTCCTTGAAAACTCTATTCATCAGATCCATGAATACAGAGGGTGCATTAGTCAATCCAAACGACATTACAGTAAACTCGTAATGCCCGTACCTGGTTCGAAATGCTGTCTTCGGAATGTCTTCCTTCTTCACACACAACTGATGGTATCCAGATCGAAGGTAAATATTTGAAAAGTATTGACCTCCATGTAGTTGTTCAAATAAATCATCAATGCGTGGTAGGGGATACTTGTTCTTTATCGTTATAGCATTGATCTCCCTGTAGTCGATATATAACCTCATAGATCCATCTTTCTTTTTAACAAAAAGAACAGGGGCTCCCCATGGAGAAACACTAGGGCGAATAAATCCTTTATTACTCAATTCATCTAGTTGTTTCTTTAGTTCAACTAATTCTACAGTGGAAATTCTATAAGGGGTCTTCAATATAGGCCTTGATCCAGGAATTAAATCAATGGAAAACTCAACTTCTCGTTCTGGAGGATGTCCAGGTAAATCTTTCGGAAATACATCTACAAATTCTTTCACAATAGGTACATCCTCTATTTGAACATTCCTTTCCTCACCCACAGTTATTTCATTCTCTTCCTCCCCAATAATTGAATTTAGTTGAGCTATAGAGGGTGGATCTAAATAAGAATTAGGTGGTGACGATTCTGCTCTAAAGATAAGGTGTTCCTTATCATTATAATAAAGAATCGTAACCTCTTTCTTCTTACAATAAATCTTCGCATCATAGTCCGAAATCCAATCCATACCGAGGATTATATCAAACTCAATCATAGGTATGACGATGAGATCAGCAGATAAAGAACATTTATGTGCTCTAATGGGGACTGATTCACAAAACTTTGTTGCAATGATACTTCCCTTAGGAGTTTTAACTGACAACTCCCTTGTTAAATCAAATTGGAAATATCTAATTTTCTTATCAAATTGGGAAGATATGAAACAATGAGATGATCCAGAATCAAATAATGCATTTGATAAACTTGAGGAAACCATTAAATTACCTGCCACCACGTCTTTCGGAGCTTCTACCTCAGCAGTAGTGATAGCATAAGCCTGGCCTTGATCCCTTGGCCTTTTCTGAGGTAAGTTCTCCTGACGCTTAGGACATGCATTTTCATAATGCCCCATCTCCCTGCAATTATAGCACTAAACTTTGGTAGCTTCCTTCTTCCCCTTGCAATCACGAGCTTGGTGGCCTTTTTCACCACACTTGTAACAGACTCCCATTCCCTTCAAGCAAGTACCAGGGTGTTTCTTCCCGCATTTACCACAGGATGGATATTCAACCTTTCCCTTCTTCCCCTTATTTCCATTCCCAGATTGATCAGCAGGTCTCTTCTTCTCTTTCTTTTCTTTAAAGTCATATGACTTAGAGAATTCATTTTCGGTCTTGATAGCACATGAGACAATGTCTTCATACGACGAAAAGGATTGTGAGACTAATGCTCGACGAAGAAATGGTTTTAACCCATCAAAGAAACGATCAATATTACTTCTTGGGTTACGTATATAATCTCCAGCATACCTTGCTAACCTTGTAAAGTTAGCCTCATACTTTGTGACATTCTCATCCTCCTTTTGTCTCAAACTCAGAAATTGCCTTTCCATATCTGCTCGATGGTCGCGAGGAAAGTATTTTTCTAAAAACAGATCTTTGAACTCCCTCCATTCCATATTTGATACTTCATCATCTTCCTTCATGTTTTTAATCAATGACCACCATTGATCATCATCTCCAGTGAGGCGGTAAACTGCCATGATAACTTTTTCCCTTTCACTGCTCCCCAAAGCCTGAAATATTTTCTCTAGGGAATTTATCCATCGCTCAGCTACTAAGGGATTTGTACTCCCATTGATCGTTGGTGTTTGTTGCCTCATGAATCGATCTAACATTGATCCTCCACGCTGTGGATCAGGGTGCTCCATACGGGTAAGGTTATTATTCATAACCTGAGTGAGTTGTCCCAGTATGGTGATTAGCTGATCGGCACCAGTTGCATCACCAGCTCCACTATAATTATCTTGAGCAGGAGGGCAATCCCTACATGGAGTGCGTGCATTGATACGGTTTCCATTTCTTCCACTAGGCACCATTTCTAAACAATGGCATAAACTAGATCAGTTTATGAATCAAAATACATAATCCCATACTTATCAAACACTTAACATAAATTGAACTATTTATGGATATAATCCATAATCATAAAAATGTTTTCTTTGAGGAAGTATATACTCATAAACCCTTCATAATTATTTGTAAAGAAAATGAGAGTTATCCTAAGCATATCCCCCGGGAGTGTCGTAACCAAGAGTGCAGTAAGCCCTGTTGTCGTGCACCAGTTCCCGTTCGAGTCTAGCTCAAAGCGGTGTTTTCGGGTTTTACCCCTAGGTACATCTGTGCCAGAGCCGCCTCTACCTGCTCATATCCAGACAGGGATGTATTGCTCGGAAAACTCACGAAATCTCTACAATACCAAAATTCTAGGAAGTTCTTCTATACTAATCCTCAAAGTTAATCTTAGGTCTACGTGCTCTAATCAGAGTTTATATAAATCTAGCTTCCAAGTTTTGTACTAAACTTCCTCTGATACCAACTGTAACGCCCTGACCCTAGTTACCCAGAGTCAGTGCATTATTATATAACATTGGCATGATCACAAGAAAGATCAAACCTCGAAAGACCGATTGGTTTAGTAGCCTTGGAAACACTAGATATATTAATAAGTTTTACATTACATCATAAAATGAAAAACTACTACAACAACATAATGTATCCATAGTCCACACTATTATCCCCTCATAATATCCCTGCAGTTCATTCATAACTTACTTCTTCACATCCTGGGAAAAATAAAACATAGAAAAGGAGTGAGCTCAAATGCCCAGTAAGGATAACAATATAGCGGAACATTCAAAATAAGCATAAACATTTAAGGCAATGTATTACTAAAACAAAAGCCTTTTAAACTTGAACTTCAACATAGTATGGAAAAAGTAAAATGAAATAATTCCATTTAATTGTTCACATGGATATTCTACTAATCGAAGAATCACATGCAATATCAATAACCACTTTCATAATGTTGGAATGCATAATGCCAGACTATCATAACCACATAGCCAAGGCCTCGTGCCAAGACTACAAATAAGATTTTGCCAAGGACTTGTGCCAATACACTAGTTTGTCTCATGAGACCTACTGATGCATCGAGGAGCTATAGCGGGCTCCACCCGTCACATATTAAGTCCAATGCATTCCCATATGAAAAGGTTTAAACATAACATAAACATTCGTATTAAAACTAGCATACGAAATGTAAATAATTTCACCAGAAACTATGAATGGTATAAAAATAGCACATCCACAGTCAAACATATCACAAAACCTTCAATACAATATAGAAGTTTTGTATCATAATAAATCAACTTCAAATAAGCATAAAATCCATCAAAGGATGTTGACATAGATGAAATCAAAACACTTTTTAGAGAAATATCTCTTTCTATTTTTAAAATCATTTAAGAGCCATATAAAATAAAACATTTTCTTTGAAAATATTCTTATAAGCTTGTAAGGAAAGCTTTGAAGATTTTATAACGGTGGAAAATAACCGCACCCGCCGTATAAGTTAAAAAAAAACATTCTTACCTTAATTCTGTCGAAAAGGTTAAAAAGGAACTTGTTTTGAAAATGACGGAAAGATTCCTCTTATAAAAAGTCAAACAAGGGTATAAATGAATTTAACCCATATTCTTGTAAATAATAAAAATGTTTTGAAATACATTTTTAAGAAAACATGGATGTGGATGGTAAAGAGATCCCAATAGATTATTACATATAAACAACCTCGGATAATGAAGAGATTGTGAAATAACCCTTACCTTGTACTTTTCCTTGGTTGGGGTAAGTTAACCTCCTGTATAATGGTGAAATAATTGTTATTAAATTATACAATAATCATATACATTAATATGATATCATATATGATCTTTTAATATTGATTTGATAATAATATCTTAGTATTATCGTTGTTTCGGGTGTTAACTTACTTGTTTTCTTTTATATGTTTTGTTACGTAAGACATGTTTGTAAAGGATAGGTTGTATATTATTCATATCCAGAATTATATAAAGTCCTTAAACATCATTTTTTAAATCATCAAATGATAATTATACTTGAATGGATACGATGGAGAATGAATCTCATCGCGTTCGTGGAGACGGTAGTCCGTACGTACGCACGAGCGACAATATCATTCTTTTGATATTAAAATAATATATTAATGGATGGTATATCATATATAAAGAATCATTAACATGTTATATTTATTATTTACATGATTTACACATCATTATTATACCCATCCAAATAATATTATATTGAATAACAATTACACCACGACGTGGAGACGGTAAGCCGTACGTACGCACGTATGGTGACATGTTATTCAAAGGGTGGATAGAATACTGAATATGGTTTTACCATATTCATAATAACATCACAGTATATATATGATACTGGAGTTATTATTTTATAATGGTAACAACAAAGGAAGAATAAGTGGAAGAAGAAAGGAACATGAAAAAGGGTGGTGAAATCATTACCTCTTCTTCGGTTTCTTCCTTTTGATTTGATCAAAAGGGATCCTTAGGTTGGATTTCTGATCAAAATAATGCCTCTAGGTTGTAGTGAGGGAAGTTGTAAGAGTATTTGGGCAGAGTTTTGCCGAACCAAAAGGCTTTGAAGGTGTGAAGAAATGAGAAGGAGGAGTGCCCTTTTATAAGAGGGGTGAGGGGCACCTTTGGAAAAGCTAGAAATATTAATTTATAATAAATTAATATTCGGTTTCTAATGGCTCAAAAGTTTATTATTTAAATTTTAAGGTGGGGATAGGTCTAAAAAAACTCAACCAATATAATTTAGACAGGTTTGGGTACTTATATTAACCTTATCTTTAAGTATTAACTTTAAGTTAATTAGTTTCACTTTTACAATGTCTCTTTGTATTTTTATATAATATGGTTAATAAACTTACTATATACATCCAAGAGACCCCCAAGTGGTCCATTAATGATGAACCTATCATGATATAAGTCTTTTGGCCGAACCTTATATTTTTAGGAAATTAATATCAATTAATAATATAATATTTGTTTTAAGAACTCTTTTATTTCAATTTTGACACTCTTCAATAGTTGATTTTTGTGAAACTCATAACAGATTTATTACTTCGAACAAAGTCAATTAAATCAATACTAATATATCATATTATCCTATAAAATTAGTTTAATTCATTAAAAGTTTCATATTATATTTATTTTGGTATTTATAATATCAATTATTTTAATTTTTCACTATTATAGTAATTAATTCATCATCATTGTGTCATAAATAAATTAAATTATTTAATGTCTAAAAATTATAAATAAAATATCATTATTTAGGAAATATTTTTATCTTTCTAATGAATATTTATAATATAAAATCCAACATATATAACCCTATGTAAAAATTGTTTTTCTAAAAGATATATGCTTGTGTCATTTTTGTATTCATTTTAACTTAATTAAAATAAAGTGTCCCTATCACCTACAAGTGGCACCATGGGGTCCCAAAATCGACCCAAAGATGCCTATGGTCGAAACCTTATCAACCAATAAGGATAGGACATGTTTTAGGGTAATTTAGTATTATTATAATATTATTTTCTTAACCCTTATTTACCGGATTTATCCTTAACCATGGTAAATAAAATATTTACCGTAGTAATTATTCAAAATGTCTAAAAATAAAAGTTACCTATTTACACAATTTGAACATCCTGATTCCAAATATGGAATCCATTTTTCTAAATTCAAAACACATAAGTGGCAGAAATTAATTTAAAATTAATTCCCGCTGCCAAAACAAAAAGCGTGTTTTTAAGAGATAATAACTATCAAAAGATTGACATTTGTTTATGTTTGGTTTAATTGTAAAATTATTTCCAATGACCAAAATTATATTAAATGGTAAAAATATATTCTAAATATACTTTATAACCACTCAAATTCATAATTTATCACTATTAATTATTTTGATTAAAAAAGTTGTTTTTAATTAAAATTTAGTAATTTTCACTATTCATCAAAATATTAAAGTTATCTGAAAAGTACCAAAATTTCACCTTAGGCTAAATTCGATATTACGAATCCAAAAATGAAGTCCATTTTGAAATATAAAATATATATAATTTCAAAAATTAGGTATTACTATTCATAACGGCTAGTTTGATTGGTTATGGTGTGTTAGAACTCGGTGTTGCGTACAACACACGCTATCACATTATTCAAAGAGAAGCATACCATGGAAGCTTGGGGTGTTACAGGAATGAGATTAGGTGGCTAGTGAGTTGTGTGGGAACTCAGGTATGAGTGGGAAGATCATATCCAATCATTTCACGCAGTAATTGATGGAGTATGGTTCATAGAGATAAGATCTTTTCATATAGCAGGCGATGATAATGATACTTCTTTACCAGGGAGCATCATATCAGTCATGGGTGAATGACCATCATATTGGAAGGATTATGGGTGTAGTGAGATAGATCAGTGGAAGATCTAGGTGAAATTAGGTTACTGATGTTTGATAAGATCCACTAATATATGGTTAATTTTAAAATACTAGATTTATAATTCACATATCATGGTGGTATGATTCATTTCATTATCATTGAGTTTGAGGTGGTTTCAGAGTGAATAATGAGGTGAATTTTTGGGTGGTTAAGTAGGTTTCCTCTCACCTAAATTTCATCCATCAAAATTATGTTCACTAGAATTTCATGTGATGTATGATGGGTTGAATGTGAGTCACATACAATGAAAACAGATCTTATCCAATGATAGTAGGTCCATTGAAAGTTCACATATCCGATGGTTCAACAATAAAGTGTTGGGAGGTCCAAAAGTTTAGAAAAGATAATGGTTCAATGGGTTGGTAACCTTGTGTATGCGGTCATCAATGTTGATATAAGTTTTCAGGGGAGCAGGTTTAACTTTTTTGACTGGTTGTTCCTAATATTAGTATATGGAACCTTATATGCAAAGAGTATGGAAAATAGTGGTTCAAGTAATAATTTATTATATAGATGATATTTTAGTGAGGATTACATTATTTTATAATATAGTTATGTCAGATATAATCTTATAGTTATAAAAAAATAAATTTGGAATGTGTTCCCCCTATAAGCATAGGACATGGTCTGAAGCACATTAAATTCTTTATGTTCTTTATCTTCTTTATATATTTCTGTTGCATGTTTTACCATTGAATATATTTCTAACACTTTGTTTGTTTTTACTATGGTGTTTAAGAGGATTAATTTGTGTGGTTAGTAGGGTTAAATGACTACCTAATTCTAATACACTCCGTCATGGGGAAGAAAACATATGATGATTTCTTTTCTACTATGTAGAATCTATTGCTTGTGATCTTCTAGTGAACTGATGTGAAAAGATATAGTGGACTTATCAGAATCATGGAGATCAATTTTTTGTTTATGGTTTCTTCCCCCAAAAGTGGTATCAAATGGAGTGGTTCTAAGATCATGGTTTTCACACCCTTCGCAACATAGACATGACATCATATAATGGAAAGATTCAGATCAGTAAATTAAATGGATTAGATTTTGGATTCTAGTGAATATAGTTTGAAGACTATCTGATTTAAAAATACTTAGAAGTCCCATTGTCTATGGTAAAGCTAGTGATAGTAGAGAAAGATAAATGGGAGTTCTTGGAAATAATGGCACTAACATTGGAAAACATTTCTATAGAAAGGAATGTTGCTTTTAATACTTGATAAAATAAGCCTACAATAGATTTTATATGGGTTTTGGTTGATATGTATGAAAAATATACGACCCTTATCAATGTATTCATGTTCCAATGGTTGTTCAAATTAATGTTGAAAAAAGGAATACCAGTGAAATATCATGCTGATGAATTCAACTTGATTCGTGGGTAGCTCCAACCAGTAAAGTTACTTTTTCTGATGATGTATGGGATTTTTTGTAGTTATCTTCACCTCTAGAGAGTTGGGATACAATGGTTATTTTAGTTCCTAACTCTAGTGGAAAAATAAACTTGATGTTTGATAATATCAATAATTTGACAATCAATGAGTATCTTTAGTTAAGGTAAGTTCAGGCACTAACCAGCAATGCCCTTAATAGGTAATTATCTCTAAATCCTCCTATCATTAAACTGATGATCAATGATTTATAGGTAATTATGTATCAATAAATTTTGGTAAATTCCATTTATAGGATAGTGAATCCATATAAGTTATTGTAAAAGGAGAGGTAAACATCTAAATGAATAATGGAGGATTCTTGAAGATATCAAAAGTTCACAACATTCCTAATCTATGAAAGAATATTATTTCCAATGGACAATTAGATTATTAGTTTATTAACAATACCTTTGAAAATGGGTTATATAAAGTGTCTTATGGATATATGGTGATTGAAAATGTAGTAATGGATTACTTGATCAAAAATTCCAAAAAAATCTGTAATGGTTGGAAGTTAAAATTATGATGATCTAGATATATGGAACTCTAGGTTTGTTCATATATATGGTAAGAACATGAAGGTTATAAAGGCTAAGTAAATTATGAATCTTGATCACATAGAAATAGGAAAATTTGAAATTTATGTGTTGGGAAAGAAGAAAAGAGTGTCGTTCAACTTGGATGGTCAGAATCCCGGGGATTAGAAGTTGTATCTTGTACACCCAGAAATTTGGGGACCTACCCATGTTTAGTCATATGGTGATTTTCAATACTTTCTTAATTTCATTGATTATAAATTTTCTTTGAAAAGGTAATCCCTAGGTGTGGTCTTTTTTGAACCCTCCACACTAGGAAACCCCCTCCCAACGAAGGGATCACTCCGGAGAGAGCCCTATCCGAGAAGGATCCATTTCTAGCCGAGATAAAAGAGCATCCCTGAGGATTAATTTCATTTATTATACTATAAAGAATGTATGGATTTACTTATTAAAGAATAATCCTAATATATTTTAGTTTTTTATTCATTTGAGAGCTTTGGAAAAAAGGGAGTGCGATTGAAAGTTGAAGTGCATCTAAATAGAAAATAGCGGTGAGTACATTAGATACAAATTTTGAAATTTCTACAAGATAGAAGGAATAATTCATGATAATAATATTATTGGAACTTCATAGTATAATGGAGTGACTGAAAGGATGAACATGACTCTGTTGAATAAATCTAGGAGTATGAGGTTTCACTTAGGAATACCTAAGGTAATTTAGGTAGAGGAAATCAACATGAAAACTTATCTACTAATAGAACTCTGCCATCAACATTTGGGAAGGACATTTTGGAGGATTTTTGGTCTATAAAATGATTATAATTTCATCATATTATAGTCTTATATAGTTTATAATATGTATATATAAATTCCAAAGATAGGGAAAATCTTGATTCTAAATCAAAAATATTTTTCCCCTTTGTATGGAGATGAAATTTTTTGATATCTCTCATGGTATGGTGAAAGAAAATAGATCATCAGAAGCAGGGATGTTATCTTTGATAAAAAGGTTCCATGGAAGGAAAAAAATTGATTGAGTAGGAATTTGGAAGATATTCAACTATCAAAGTAAAGTTTGATTAGGGTGCCAATAATTTGAAAAAACTAGAGAAATCAGACAGTGGTTCTAAAGGAATTAGAAGTATATAAGTAAAACTATCAGATGTACCAAAGATTTCATGGGAATTTTTTTTAAATAATAGCATTAGAATTACATTCCCTAGAAGTACCGGTATTATAATTTCTGGTACTAATAAAAGATCATATCCAAGAAGTTCATATCATCTGATTTAGTAGAGGAGATTAACCAAAATCACTAGTTCAAATGTATGGAGTTGATATGAATTTTCTATGGCTAAAGAATGTAGGAGAACATGAAAATCTAGAGATGGTAGCTTAACTTAGTGATTCTAAGTAGTGGGAGTCAACCATGATTGAGGAAATGGATTCATTAAAGTTCAACATAGCTTGGGAGATGGCTAAAATTACGGTTGGTAAAAATTTACTTGATAATAATCAGGTTTATCAAATTAGGGGATAATTTTTTGGAAAAAATATATATAAGGTGTGACTGGTAGTTAAAGGGTTTTAATAGAAGGAATGAGTAAATTTCTTGAAAGTATTCTCATCAGTAGTTAAAAATTATACCATTAGAATAGTTCTAATCATGGTTTCATGAAAACATATATATCTAGAATAGATATATGTAAAGACTTCCTTCATAGTGATTTAGAGGAGGATATCTATATGCAACAATCAATAGGTTTACCCGAATTTTGATATTGGAATTTGGTTTATAGATTGAAAAAAATTATATATAGGATGAAGTAAGACACTCAAATATGTAATAAAAAATTTAATCCATTAATGATAGATGAAGGGTTAAATAGGTTTAATGTAGATCATTTATTTTATCATATGTAATAGGAAGATGAGATATTCATCATATTAATTTTTTATGTGGATGACATACAGATTGTTGGACTAGATGTATGAAAATTATAAAGTTGAAGTATAATTTATCTATAATATTCAAGATTAAAGATCTTATATAGGAAAGAAATATTTTGGAGGTTAATATTAAGAGATATAGGAAATCCTAGACACTTGTTCTATCTCAGAAATATTATATCTAGGAGATCATGGAAAGGTTTGGGATGATTGGAAGTAAGCCAGTCTCTACCCCTCTTTCAACTCACTTCAAGTTTTCCAAGTCTTAGGTACCATTAACACAAGTTGAGGCTAATTACATGATGAAATTACAATATGAATTAGTGTTTGGAAGTTTGATACATAAAATGGTTTTCACTCATCCAGAAATTTCCCAGCAATAAGAGTTGCGAGTAGGTACATGTTGATTTTTTGAAAAATATATTAGGAGGTAGTGAAGTGGACTCTTTGGCATTTTAAAGGATTGAAACTCAATATTTATGATATGGGATATAAAAACTATTATTAGGATCCATAGAATCAAACTTTTGGAAAAAATGTATATAAGTAAAAGTATAAACATTTTTGTGTTTAATTTTGGAGGAACACCTATCAAATGATCATCAAAGTTGAAAAATATTGTTACTCCATATTAAACAAAAGTGAGTTTTTATTACAACAGAAATTAGAAAATAAATAGTATGGATGAAGTAGTTATTGAAGGATCTAGGAATGGTTAAATAATAAGTATTAAATTACTATTAAAACTAAAGTTTCATTCACTTGAAAAAAAATATAGTGTTCCATACTCATACGAAGCTTATTGAACCGAGGTATCATTTCATCAGAAATTTTCTGGAGGAAAAGGATATGAAGTTACAAAAGATAGAAGGAATCAAAAATCCTATAGAAATATTCAATAAGGTAATAGTTCTGGAAATCCTAACAAAACATTGGGCCTTAGTGGGACTTGGGTGAAGGATGGAAAGAAATGGGGAATGTTGTAGAATGTTAAGTCTTAGAGAGTTCCCAAGGATCCCTAAAAAAAATTTCAGGTGAGAGATTATTGGGAAACGGAGTTTTTTTTATCTCACTAGAATTTCATCCATTGGAATTAAATTCACTGAAATTTTATGTGATAGATAATGGGTTGAACTTGAGGCATAGACAGAATCAATGGTTCTTGTCGAAAGGAAGGTCCATTGGAAGGTTTCATCTACTAATAGTTCTATGGTGAATCACCAGGAGGTCTAAAAGTTCAACAAAACTGACGGGTCATCATGATGGAAACATTTATCAATTAATAATGTTTGTTGATCTAGTTTTTAAGGTAACGTTTTAATTTTTTTGACTAGTTATGCATTGTATAAGTATGTGTATCCTTTAGTGAAAAGAGAATGGAAAAAGGTGGTTCAATTGAGAATTTATTAGAGAGATGATAATTTTGTGAGGATCATATAATTCTGTAATCTATTTGTATCTCCGGTAATATTTTATTTTTAATAAAGTAAAGAAACAATATGTTTCCTCTATAAATTTTGGACATATTACAAAGTGCGTTAAATTATTTGGGTTCTTTCTTTGCTTTTATTATTTCTGTTGCATGTTTTAATATTAAATGTATTTTGGTACCTTTTTTATTAGTAATGATATGTGGGTAAGGACAATTTTTTGTGTCTAGTAGGGTGTAGTGACTAACTACTTATAATACACTTATTTGTGAGGAAGAAAAAATCTAGAGATCAGATTTTTCTTTTTCATAATCTCCTATATGCGATCTTATAGTGAACTAATGTGTAAAGATTTAGTGGTCTTATTGGAAGCATGAAAATTAGTTTTTTGTTAACAGTTTCTTTCCAAACATGAATCATGATTTTTTGAATAATTCATTGGGTGAATCATGGTTCATGATATAGTTCAGGGGGTGAAACTATTTCATGATATGGTTCGATGGGTGATCCTATTTCATCACATGACTCAGGGGTGAACCCGATTTCTTATGCGATTGAGGGGGTGAACCATGTGAAGAGATATCATGATGGCGTTTTTTGAGAATAAAATTCTTAGTAAAGTAAGATAAATTAGTGATATGGATCAGGTTATGAGTGGTAACTTATGTGGTGGTCATTAGTGAAAATTTTGAGTTGGATGAAGGTGTTTTCTTTTGAGTACGCATTAGCGGGTATGACCAAATGTTTTTGGAAAAAGTAAGATAGAGTAGTTCCAACTAGTTATTTTGTATGGAGTTTGAGATAATTAGATATGAAACATGTCGGGAGATTCTTTTAAGATGTGGTTGAGATTGTCCAGGGATCAGACTAGAATTTTTTGGGAAGAGACAATGAATCTAGTATCGGTGTTGGGAGTTTCACAGTGGAAGTTCAGTTGGAGTTTGGAGGTGAAACATAGTGAGTTATCTATAAATTTTTGGCTAGAATAGGTTGGATGATCTATTTTGAGGATTAATATGGATTTTCAAGGATAAAAAGCATTATTGTGGTGAGTTTTTAAATCCCTATGGATATTTGGGTTGTTATGTTTTGATAAGGAGTTCGAATTTTCATATGGTGTATGGTTCATTTTGATAACTAGGACTCAAAATGAGATTCTGAGAGTTTGAACATCCATAACAGATTTTTTCAGGCATGGTTTGAGACCCTTTGGGTGTCACAATGGTTTGAGTGAGCATTATAGGGGATAAAAATTGGATGATATGTAGCATGGAGCTTCTATAGGCCATTCCCACTATAAAGGGTTAGAATACCTTTTTTTAAGAAAGGGGTTCAAACCCTTTTTTTCTTTATAGACAATCACACATGGGGATGGTCTTTATTAGACCTCCTGATCTCTATTATTCTATTTCTTTGATTCAATTCTAGGGGAATTTTTTTAGTTATCTAAGGTATTTTCTCCCTTTTATCTTCCATTGGTTGTTGCTGCAAATTTTTTTATCGATTTGGTTTAGTATTTTGGTGTTGATTCCACTAGATCATGATGGAGTCAGCCAGAATGGATGGGTATTTTTCTTAGTTTCTATAGAGGATGATCTGGGACACTATCTGTGCATCGTTTGAATTATTTTTAGAAAAGGTACATTTCTTGATGAATTTACTTTGGGTTTTATCCTAAATCAAATGAAATTTTATATTAGAGTGGGGATATAAATTAGGTATTTTTTGAATCCTATCTTCGGGTGTGTGTCGGGAGTGAACCACACCTTGTTGCTCAAAATTTTAATAATAGGGTGACACCTGGTGAGTTTTCAGGCATTATGACTATTTAAAATAAATCAATTAATTAATTATAAATTGTTTTAATTAATATTTTGGTGATGTGTGGCATGATATAGGTTCCTAGAAGCTTGGATGGTGCTTAGTGAATTTAGATGAGGCTCAACGGAGCTCGAAGAGGGGTTAACTTCATGTTCCAGGTCAGTGGCCTCTATGATATAAAAGAATATACAAGTCTATTTATAATTGTGCATGATTTCATAACTACATGGTTTCAATTATAGGTTATAAGGACTCGAATAATCCTTAGGTGAGGTTACGGGGTGGCATTGAACCTCTTGAGACAAATCTAGGTGATCTTAATCACTTAGGTGTTTTAGGATCACTTGAAGACTATATCGCTAAGGGGAGAAAACTTTATTTGAGCTGAAAAGAGACCTTTGAGAGGTCTTAGGATATGATACAAGATTTGAGATATCCTATATTGGGTTTCTAGGTCAGGTGAATATGCATGAGAGGTTTGGGGCTGGGTGATGATTTAAGAGATAGAAGTATGTCTCGCGGGTGATGAGGAAATCACTCCTGATGTTGGTGGTGAGTCTTGATATGCACTTGGAGCAAGAGGAGTCCTTTGGTACTTGGTATTGGGATTGGGATGGTCCTTGGGTAGAGGGACAATGAGTTATGTGGGCTTTAGAGTGGTTGGACCGATCCCTTGGTGTCTGGGTTAATGGGAGCCTTTGGGTAGTGACTTCACCAATGGTTGATGGGATTTAGATGGAATAAATGGTAAGAGACCATAATGTGTTTGGATGACTAGTGGATTCCTATATGGGAGAGTTGTGATGTTTTGTGATGAGGGGATAGGTCTTGAGAAACTAGTGCCCCAAGATTATCTAGTGAGATGTCTAACGGGCTGTAGCCCTGTGTGCTTTTCATGGTCTTGAAGGACCTCCCCAGAGTCTATAGGGACAGGTCAATGTGATTAGACCTACCTAGGTAGAGGGAATTTGGTTTTGGATTTCCACTATACTAGAGGATTATTCCTTATTCTAAAAAGGTGGGGGTTGAATCTCTGTGGTTTTTGAGCTTACTAATGTAGAGATTTTGAATCTCATATAATTATAAACCTTTACATGATGGGTTCATATAACTTATGATTGAGATGAATTTATATATTTATAAATATTTTTGGCTTCTATTTTTGGGTGAGTAACATAACTTGTGGGTCATGTAAAGAGTTATATTGGAACCATGGTTATTCTTTGCATGTTTTGGAGTATGGTATGTGTTTTTTGTCAATCCTCAGTGGAAGTTCAGAATGTGTGCCAGTAAAGTGATCATACAGTTCAAGCAGACAACAGTATTGAAGGTGGCGCTTTTTCCCAGTGTTTGCCAAATTTTTGGGCCACAAAATTGGAAAATGAAGACATGGATTATTGGTAAAAGGAGGTACACGCCAAGAGGAAGTGGTGCGTGAAAAAGGAGGGCCGTGTGCAAAATATTTGAGTTGGGCACGAAAAATAGCGTGGTGCATAAAATAGTGGATCGAGGTTTTTCGTGCAAATAGTGTTTCAGAATTAGAACATCAAAAAATGGAAAAGGCATGGGCTGTGTGAAAAATCTGGAGATGTGTGCGAAAAAAGGTACCTGCATGAAATATTACGTGCTAAATAAGAGGTTTTTCACGCAATATGGGGTTTTTAACGCGGGGTTATGAGAGGCCTATAAATAAGAGGTGACCCCCTCATTCCATATGGTGGAAGACCCAGAGAAGATCTGAGGTCTGATGCATGTAAAAGGTTCGTGTAAAGGGAGTTGCGCGAAACAGGCTGAGTTGCGCAAAAAAGTCTGAGCAGCGCAAAAAATTCTGACTTGCGCAAAAAATTCAGAGTTGCGCAAAAAAGGAGAGGTTGCTCGTAAAAAGATGAAATTGCTTGAAATATTTTTCTGCGCAAAAATCAGGTATTACGTGAAAAAGTGAGAACTTGTGCGCAAAGGGTAGTTGCTGCGTGAAATCATCTTTGCATCCTGTTTGCACTTTCTGATTATCCGGTTCAGTGGTTCATTTCATTCAAGTGCATCATTTCCAGCCTTAGATGCAAGAAGAGTCTCGTGCTAAGCAGAGGCAAATACTTTAATGAAAATCTATTGAAGAGACCCTCACGTCTTTAAACTGACTGGGACTTCATCAAAGGCAGTGAGCCAGGGGGAGTCAACGGGAGTGTCCCGAGGGATGTAGTAGGCTATCCCTGAACAGTTGTAAAGGCAGTGAGCTAGGGACATAGTGACTGTTCCTAAACCTTTGTAATCCACAACTAGTGAAGAATAGTGGAATTTGGTATGACCAACAAACTATCGGCATATTCTCATTGGACGTAGCCTTTAGTGGCGAACCAAGTAAAAAGTGCTGTGTTTTCTATTTGCATGTGAATGTTTGATTGCTTCTCATATACATCATACAGGTTAAAATAGTTCCTACCAATGTGGGAACAAGATCCTAAACTTTTAAAAGAAAAATTTGACACCCTGATTTACCCCTCCCCTCTCAGGGTTTCTTGGGGTCCTACAAGTGGTATCAGAGGGAGGTTCACTGATGTTTGATCTGTCATTTAGCATTATGGACAACTCATCTAATGTCAGAGGAGTCCCTCTATTTGATGGAAGTAATTTCCAGATCTAGAAAAACAGAATGAGATATCATCTAAGATCTCTTGGAATGGAAGTACTTTTTTCTACTATTTAAGGAATACAATTCACTGATCCAACAGGCCTGGCTATGACTGACGGAGATAGGAAAATTCTTGATGCAGATGCTAAAGCACAAAATTCTCTCATCACGGCCCTTTTTGATCATATCTATCTAAAGGTGATGATTTTCACCTCAGAAAAATCCATGTGGGATAAATTTGAAAATATTTATGAAGGAGATAGCAAAGTGAAGGAGGAAAAACTACAAGTCCTACACAATAGGTTTTATGATCTGAAGATGCATCTGGATGAGAATGCAGACTCATTATTCAATTAAATTACTGAAGTGGTTGGAGCTATTCGGGGTCTAGGTGAAGAAATCAAAGACATTAATATTGTAAAGAAAATATTAAGAATACTTCCATCCCTGTATATTACAAAGGTGTCATCCCTTGAGGAAATAGATCTTTCTAAACTTTCACTGAATGACCTACTGAGCAGTTTGGTGGCATATGAAATGAGAGTCAAACCAGAAGATGCTACGACTCGAGTGAGCAAGGAAATGGTGTTCAAAGCCATTGAGAAACTGAAAATCTCAAAAGATAGTAGTGGTGAAGATGACGAGGAAAAATAAATTCCGTCTCTCATTGTAAATAAGTTCTAGAAGGGAAAAGGGAAATTCAAAGGGAAGTTACCTCTTGCTTGATTTCTTTATGGAAAAGTTAGTCACATTGCCTCTCAGTGCTTAAGAAAGATCGATGATGAGAATAGCGATGCTGAAAACATTGAGAAGCCTCAGAAAAGGTTTTTTAAGAAGGGAGACTTCAAATTCAGAAAGAAATTACCAAAGAATAGTTTTGTCTGTGAAGAGGAAGAAGATGATAATGAATTCTGTGATGAATAAGAACCAGAATTTAAAACTGGGAACCATGCTTCCATGATGTCTACTGTTGAAAAATCAAAAGATACTGGTGTAGAAAATCAGTTGAAAACTAGTTCCAATCCTGAGTTGCAACTTAAGGATGCTGTTAGTAAGCTTAAGATTAAATGTAAGCGTTGCAATAAGTGGAAATCAATTGTAGAAGAATCAAATGAATACGTTGATCAACTTGAAGCTAAAATTGAATGACTGGAAGAATTGGTGAAAGTACAGTCTAAAATACTTGAAAGCAATGATGATGCAGTGGATCTGAAGTTGAGAATTGAAGATCAGGAAAATGTCATCAATGACCTCACATCCAGACTAGAGGAAAAGTCCAAGACTGCTGAGAGTCTTGAGGAGGAAGTTGTTACTATTAGGAGTATACTTGAAAAAGATTCAATTTCAAAAGAATCAAGGAAGAAAATATAGTTTGGAAGGTTCTCAGATTCTGATCTATTGGAGAGAGGAAAACATGGCTCTAATGGAGTTGAATAGTTTTTAAATGATCAGAGACTTGCCTGCATGGGAAATAGTGGAATTGGTTGTGAGGCAGAGTTGTCATATACTGCAAATAGAGGTAAACAAAATAAAGGCATGATGAAAGTGGGTGATGTGGAAAAGTCATATGAAGTGCTGAAATAGAAACCCCAATTCAATCTGAAAGAAGACACGAATATTATCCTCGAGCCTCCTTTAAAAAGGATCCCTCAAACTATTATCCAACAGAAGAAGGAATGAGGATAAACAGAAGTGAGAAGACATTTCCTCTCATGAAGTGTCAGTTCTGTGGATATTTGGTCCATACCATGTCTTATTGTGAAGAGGCAAGAAGATATCTGAATAGAGAAGATATGGGAGTTCAACGGAGGAGAAAAAAATTCATATCCTAATTCTTTTAGAAGAAACAATTTCTATGGATATTGTTTTCATTGTTCTAACTTTGGTCATAAGGCTGTTAATTGAATGTTGGGAAGGGACATGGACATCTCATACCGGAGTTCGAGACAAGTCAAATCTCGTCAACAAGATAGTGTTTCTCTTACAAACTGGTTTTCTCCTCTCGAAGAATAAATACTCAATCCAATGTATCATGGAAATAAAGGAAGAAAATTGAGAGATCCAACCTTACAGAGGTGGCCCTCAAAGCTACAAAAAGCAACAGTACCTGGATTCTGGATAGCGGTTGTTCATCTCATATGACAGATAATGCTGGCCTGTTAACAGATATCAAAAGGAAGGTTGATGGTACAATACGATTTGATAATGACGGAGCTCTGAAAATCAAAGGCAATAGAAGTACTGAATTAGCTAATGGATAGCTAAAGAAGACCGAAGTCCTTTATGTAGATGGCCTACATGATAATCTACTCAGCGTGAGTCAACTCTATGACTTGGGACTTATAGTTACTTTTAATCAGAAAGGCTGTACTATCAAGGGAAAGACATGTAATTTACTTATGAATGGATGCATAACAGAAGGCAACTTGTATAAGGTTGATAGTAAAGAAAATGTTTGTTACTTGAATGTTGAAGAAGAAAATTTTTTTTGGCATCAGAGACTGAGACACATCAATCAATAAGACATGAATAAAATATCGAAATTGAGGATTGTCATGGACATTCCCAACCTGAAGCGTGAGCGTGAAAAGTCTTGCGATGATTGAATTCATGGGAAGTTGGTCTGCAGTTCATATCGGCTAAAGAATAAAAGGGCATCTCATCTTCTTGATCTAATTCATACAGATGTACGCAGGCTGAAAATTTTTGCTGGAACTCATGGAGAAAGGTACTTTGTCCTTTTCATAGATGATTACAGTATAATGGCATGTGTAATGGTCATTCACAGGAAACGACAAGTGCTTGACTGCATGAAAACATATCGGCGAATTGCCGAGAATGATACTGGACGAACAATAAGAGTGTTGCTATCTGACAATGTAGGGGAGTACACGTCCATTGAATTTGAAAATTACCTGGAGAAGCATGGGATACAATATGAGGTATCTGCTATGAGAACTCCACAAAAAAATGGATTTGTTGAACGTAGGAATCGATAGGTGAACAACATGGCACGAACTATGCTGATTGAGAGTCGTATTCCAAGAAATTACTGGAAAGAGTCTGTTCAAGCTGCAATGTATATTCAAAATCAAACAGGACTTTATATGGGTGAGATGAAGACACCATATGAATTTTGGAATGGAAGGAAGCCCTCTTTGAAATACTTTTGTGTTTTTGGAAGTACATGCTTCATCAAGAATAAATAAGGAAATCAAGGGAAGTATTGTGAAAATGAAGATGAAGGAATTTTCCTTGGATACTCAATGAACAACAAATTCTACAAGTGTTTCAACAAGCGATTAGGAAGGATCATGGAAATCAGTGTTGTGAAGATCATTGAAGAGAAAACCACAAATGATTCACGGATTTAATATGATGATGTGATAGAAAGTGAGGAAGAAAATGAACATGGAGTAAATATAAATACAAAAATAGAAGAAGGTGGACAAAACAATCAGCAGTCACATCATGATGTTGACTCAGAAGAAGAATCTAAAGAGGAATCCTTGGCTGGAGAGAATGCAACTGAACCTCACAGGAGAAATCGAAGAGCTGATATTGATCCATCTAACATAATTAGGGATAGGAGTGCACCCACACAAACAAGGAGGATGAGTAATAACACACAATCTGCATTTCTGTCAGTTGTGGAGCCATCCTCATTTGAAGAAGCTACAAAGGATGAATCATGGGTAAAATCCATGAATGAAGAGTTAGATTAGATTGACAAGAATCAGACATGGGATCTTGTCCAGAGACCCGAAGGTCACAATGTGATTGGTACAAAATGAATCTTCAAGAACAAGTTTGATGAGCATGGAAGTGTTATTAGAAAAAAGGCAAGACTGGTATGTAAAGGATACTCCCAGATTTAAGGTGTTGATGTTGAAGAAACTTTTTCTCCCATGGCTAGACTGGAGTCAATTAGGATTTTCCTTGCCATGGCACTCCAAAGAGGATATAAAGTATATCAAATGGATGTCAAGACAACATTCTTGAATGGTGTACTCGAAGAAGAAGTCTATATTGAACAACCAGTGGGTTTTCTTCTTGGTACTGATGAAACAAAGGTTTGAAAACTAAAGAAGGCTCTATATGGTTTAAAGCAGGCACCACGATCATGGTATTCATGACTGGAATCTTATCTCAAGAAGCTGGAATTCAAAAGAGAAGGAGTAGATCACAATCTATATGTGAAGAATTCTCTAAAAGATTAGTTCATGGTTCTAGTCTACGTTGATGACATTATATTTGGTGGCAGAGCAGAAATCAGTGGATGAATTTTCCAATCACATGAAATCAGAATTTGAAATGTCTATGATTGGGGAGCTCACATATTTCTTGGGGATGTAGGTGATTCAAAAGAAGGATTACGCTTTAATTTCTTAGGAAAAGTACGCAAGAAATATGCTGAAGAAGTTTAATATGCAAGACTCCAAACCAATGTCAACTCCGATTGCAGTTGGAACAAAACTTGGAAAACACAAGGATAGGACATCTGTAGATCCCACCATGTACAAGAGGATAACTAGGAGCCTACTGTACCTGACAGCGACACGGCCAAATATTGTCTTTGCAATATGTCTAGCGGCCCGCTTTCAGAGTAATACAAAGGAGGAACATATGAAAACTGTAAAAAGAATCATGAGGTATATTCAGGGTACTCACAATTGTGGATTATACTTTGCTGCAGGAAGGGACAATGAATTATCAGCATTTTCTAATGCTGAATGGGCTAGCGATGTAGTGGACAAAAATTCCACCAGTGGTGGAGCATTCTATATTGGGAATACATGTGTTGGCTGGTTGATCAAGAAACAAGAAAGTACTTCTCTTAGTACTGCTGAAGCTGAGTATATCTCCGCCACAAAGGCATGCACTAAACTACTCTGGATGAAGCAACAACTAATAGATATTGGTGATGAGGTGAAGCAACCAATGGTGATTTACTGTGATAACAAGAGCGCAATTGATCTTATGAAGAATTTGGTTCAACATTCTCGTACAAAACATATTGAAATTAGGTATCACTTTATCAAAGAAAAAGTTTAGCAAGGCATGATTAGAATGGATCATGTGGGAACTGATGAGAAAGTGGATGATATCCTGACTAAGCCACTTTCAGCGACTGTGTTCGAGAAGCATCGGTTGAACCTTGGAATTCAGCCACCACCCAGTGCATACGGAGGTTACGAATTACCCCTCTCCCCAGTTATGTTAAATATTTTTAATCTGGTTGTAGATATGATGTAGGTTTATGGGGGATATACTATCCAAGGGGTGTAATGAGCTGTTCAATGAATAGATACAGGTCTTTGGGTTTATTGCGAATGGGGGATAAAGGAATAAATTCAGGCATTTCATGGACATGTAATTCTTTCGTGACACTGTAAGAGATTTTCTTGGGCGTCATTGAGAATTACAAAACACGAGAACCCAATTCAAGATTCATCTCTTGTTTTCTACACCGAGCATTGCTCACGTAGACTTAGAGTGTTGGCTGAGTTGATTCTTACTTTTTTGGTTTTCATGTGGATGGTTCTCTGTTGAATTTATTTTCTGATTGCCAACAAACCCAAAGGGGGAGATTTTTGGAACCATGGTTATTCTTTGAATGTTTTGGAGTATGGTTTGTGTTTATTGTCAATCCTCAGTGGAAGTTCAAAATTTGTGCCAGTAAAGTGATCATACAGTTCAAGCAGACAACAGTATTGAAGGTGGCTCCATTTCCTAGTGTTTGCCAAAGTTTTGGGCCTCAAAATCGAAAAATGAAGACATGGATTTTTGGTAAAAGGAGGTGCACGCAAAGAGGAAGTGGTGCGCGAAAAAGGAGGGTCGTACGCAAAATATTTGAGTTGGGTGTGAAAAACAGTGTGGTGCATGAAATAGTGGATCGAGGTTTTTCGCGCAAATAGTGTTTCAGAATTAGAACATCGAAAAATGGAAAAGGCATGGGATGCACAAAAAATCTGGAGATGTGAGCGAAAAACGGTACCTGCATGAAATATTACACGCCAAATGAGAGGTTTTTTGCGCCATAGGGGGTTTTGTGTGCGGGGGTCTGAGATGCCTATTAATAAGAGGTGACCCCCCTCATTCAGTACGGTTGAAGACTTAGAGAAGATCCAAGGTCTGATGCACGTAAAAGGTTCGCGTAAAGGGAGTTGTGCGAAACAGGATGAGCTGTGTGAAAAATTCTGAGTAGCGCGAAAAATTCCTAATTGTGCAAAAAATTCAAAGCTGTGCGAAAAAGGAGAGGTTACATGTAAAAAGATGAAATTGCGTGAAATATTTTTCCGCACGAAAATCAGGTATTGCGCGCAAAAGTGAGAACTTGAGTGCAAAGGGTAGTTGCTACACGAAATCATATGTACATCCTATTTGCACTTTCTGATTATCCGGTTCAGTGGTTCAGTGCATTCAAGTGCATCATTTCTGGCCTTAGATGCAAGCAGAGTCTCGTGCAAAGAAGATGCAAAGACTTTAATGCAAATCTATTGAAGAGACCCTCACATCTATAAACTGACTGGTACTTCATCAAAGGCAGTGATCTAGGGGGAGTCAATAGGAGTGTCCCAAGGGACATAGTGGGCTATCCCTGAACAGTTGTAAAGGCAGTGAGCGAGGGACAAAGTGACTGTTCCCGAACCTTTGTAATCCACAACTAGTGAAGAATAGTGGAATCTGGTATGGCTGGCAACCAGTCGGCATATGCTCATTGGATGTAGCCCTTAGTGGTGAACCAAGTAAAAAGTTCTGTGTTTTCTCTTTGCATGTGAATGTTTGATTGCTTCTCATATCCATCATACAGGTTAAACTAGTTCTTACCAACTTGGGAAAAATATCCACAACTTTTAAAAGAAAAAGTTGACACCCTGATTCACCCCTCCCCTCTCAAGGTGTCCCAGGGTCCTACAAGTTATACATTAATGTGATGTGAACACATTAATACAGTGGATGGAATAGAGATTCAAAAAAAAAACCTTAGAAAATGCATACAAAAGGGAATAAAACATGAGATAATAATGATATAATGATATATGATATTTATTAATTTAATATGCATATGATGTCTGATATTGTCTTTTCATGAGGATGGTTAATGATAAATTTATAAAACCAAGATATAACACAGTGGCTATCCTCAGGGTCTCTCTCAAGGAAGAAATTCCAAATTCCCTACTAGTATTTTTGAAAAATATTTTTGTAATTTTAAATATTTCGAATGCAATAGATTAAAATAGCATAAAACAATGATAGGAAACACAATGGTGGAAATGGAATGAAAAAAAGTGAATGAACAAGAAATAGAGGAAGAAAATCAAGACAAATGAAAAGAGATTTTGTAAGAACAGGTACATATCCATGTCAATCCACCCTCAAATATCTATAATATATATACTGAAGTATAAAACCAACAAATATCAAATCACTCAGGGAATTATCTATGGATCAATACACACACCTCTCTGACACAAAACATTGAGAATTCATGGGAAAAATCACTTTCAATACACGATCACTCTCTGAAAGTGAATAAATCTCCCAATCAAATCACTCTAACCTAGAATTTCGTCCCAACTGAAGTGATCATCAAAGGATAAAAACCAACACAACCTCACTTAACCACTCATTAAATTGGTTTAAGAGATGAAGGGGATACATATCAAATGGAAAAGATAAGCAAACTGATCTAGTGAAATAATGCACTCTTGTACAACCCAAATCACCTTCCTGATATCCTCAGAGTAAAGAAGAGTTGAAAATCATCATTAAGCATGGATCTATGAGTAGAATCGATTTTAACTTCTTGAATCTAGGGCTGTGAATTAAATCTCCATTTTTGGAGAATTGAGGTCACAAAATAGACAAAGGAAGAATGAACAAACGAACATCACAATTTTATTTACAAAATTAAAGAAATGAAATGAAGATATTTGCAAAGATAAAAAAAATAAAACAATGAAACAATGAAATATAAATAAGAATAAGAAAGGAGGGGTTATCATATCCAGGTGTTGAGATGGTTCCTATGTCCGTGGGTTGATGAAAATAGAGGATGATGAGCTCCTCAAATTCAGAAAACTAAACTGAAAATAAAAAAATGACATCCTCACAGGCAGTGAAAGTATCCACATGGAACTCCCACATGTTCCCATAAACTACTTCTTTAGTGAACTCCAAGTGAAAATAGTCAATCCCTTTAAATTTCCCCCACTTCCCCTTGAATATTCAATACAATTCCCCAGGACCCCTTCTATGATCACTGTCCACAATCACCTCCTTGAAAATGTCAGGTAAAAGAAAGAGATGAGGTGATAGTGTCTTATTAAAAAGTTACTATTAATATATATATATATATATATTTAAAGACCTGGAAAATTCCATGTAATTTTTTTTGAAATTATTTGGGATTATTACAAGTCTGTGAAAATTAACGGTGCGTGATTCTGAGGCACGGTGTGCTCGAAATGAATTTTTGAACTTTTTTAAAGGTACGTTTAGTAAATGCATGGGAAACGTTTTCTATATTTTGAACCAGTGCTCGGATTAAAAACAAGAGGTCACCGTTGAATCCACAATGTTGATATTCGCTTAAGGGAAGCTTCACTTCGGCCACTATAAGGAACCGACCTTAAAACATTACATAATCTTGAATTAAAAGAATAATTCACATTGAGGATCATTTCAGGTTTAGAGTTTTAGATAATTAGGACATAACTATTACATCTCAAAAGATTACAAAGTAGACACATCTACTCAGTTTCCATTTTTTTCATAAAATAAAAAATCTTAAAAAGAAACAGTTCTGGTTCCATGTTTTAGATATCATGTATTTCCTTGATCCAATCCTTGACCCTATTCATCTTTAAGTCCAGTGGAAAACATTTCAAAAACTTGGGATGATCATAAAAACCTCAGTAAGGGATATAAAAATACATAAATAAAACATTAGTCCATGTATACATAATAATCAATGAAATCTTACTTTACTCATAAAAAATAATCACTTTAATATACCTCATGAAATCATAAGATTTATGAATAACTCATATAAATCGTAAGACATAAAGGTAACTTGAGGCATTCATAACATTCTTGCATAGGTAGTAACCCTCAAGGTTACGTTTGGAATACCCATCATAGTATATTCCCTAAATCTCTTCAGATAAACCTTAGCGTTTAACTCCTTCGTGTTACCCAATGCATTGGAGAGCTATATCGGGCTCACCCGCCCTTAGCCACCCGATTTCATAAACATTGACCAAGAACCATGACATAATAATAACACATAACTTAAGAATAAAGGAAAGATAACAATCCCACATTGCAATTACAATATAACATTTTAAGATACTGAAATAATAAATCCATTCTAAAAACCATTTTCAATACCAAAATATGTAAAAAGAGTATATGGTATTTATTTTAATTTTAAAAAAATTACGGCTTGTTACAGAAGCCAAAGGTCAAAAGGGTTTTATACATCGTATAAAATAAAGTCATGTATAGATCAAAGGATGCCTCAATAAAAGGATATTGAGACGAAGTCCCTTACAAAGACGGTATCCTTAGATTAAGGATAAATAAATTATGAAATTATGTGTGACAAATAAAAATACACCCAATATAAGTGGATATTAAGTGTAAAACAATCAGAGTTAGTTCACACATATTCATAGCATGACATAATCAATAAGTAGAGGTTTAACCCAAAGAATTGAAATTGGGTAAAGAAGTTACCTTACAGAAATTTGACAACCTAACAACGTCACTTTAAAATTCAGAAAATGAGATGATGAGAGATAAAAAGGGTATCTCATCACTTGGAAATAACATTTACAACAATAAGGATATATAAGAACATATACCAACATAAGAAGATGTAAATTAAAAGACATAACAAAAATAAGTCTTTTAAAAAGAGGAGGGTGAGAGGTTCCCTTACCAATTTGGGTAACTTTCGAAATGTACAAACCATGAAAGAAGGGTCATACAATGAAGATGTAAATACCAATAAATTAAAGTATATTACACAAAGGATACAATGATGGGCAGTACATACACCACACAAAAGGAAATAGTGGAAAATGTATCATGAATCTCACAGGAACAAAAAGTGAGATAAAAACTCCTAACCTCATGGTAATCAATCGAGTCGTATGACCAAAAGATAATAAGAACCAAATTAATCACAGAATACCATTAATAGAATGATAATATATATATCAAAAGGCAGTACACAATACACCACATGAAATAAATAAGTGGAGGACAATAGAAATATCACAGAATTAAAAGTAAGATAAGAAATCCCTTACGAAAATTCGGCAGCCTAACGGTGCCACTTAAAACTTCCAAAAATGGATTGATGAGATCAAATAGGGTTTCTCATCATATGAAAATAAAAGGAAAGTAGGATAAATATAAAATAACATCCCCAACATAAGAACATGGAGCTTAAAATAAATGACATAAAGGAGAATACATGAAAAGAAAGAGAGAGGTAGGATCCCTTACCTCAAGTCCGACTTGTCTTGTTCGTTTCTTTATATTCCTGAATAATAAACTTTGGTCAATTTATAATTTCTTAATTACCTAATTTAAAGTTTATTATTCAATTAATATCACATATTATAATGTTATAATAATTATTTAATTATGTGAGTTCATATCAGACGTTTTTGTCGATGTTCGGTACATGAGTCAAAAATGAACATGTTTGAAAAGAATTGTCCATGTAGTTATAAGTACATCATCTAAAAAATAGTATTAATGATTTAAATATCATATATATCCATTATATATTCATTTTATACTATTTCATAATATTTGGAGGTAGAAAATGAAATTCACCATTCATGGAGACGGTAGGCCGTACGTACGCATGAACACTACTTTTATTTCTTTGTCATATTGATGGAATTAAAACTAAATGAGAGATATATATATTATAATTCCAGAATTATATTAATCATTTAGATGTAATATATGTAATATATATACATTATATATATGTACTTATAATAGTAAATAACATTTGGAGATAAGAAATGAAATGCACCGTTCATGGAGATGGTAAGCCGTACGTACGCATGAACACTACTTTCATTTCTATTTAATACTTTAATGGAATGAAAACATAATGATACATAGTTATATCATAATTAGAGTATAATATCATATATAATATCATTAACTCTATCCTTTATATATCTCATATATGGAATTAACGATTCAAATCACTTTGAGGGGGCGGTAGTCCACACTTCCTAAAATGAAATTATCGCGTTTACCCATTATAGAAACCATAAAGGTATGGAATAAATGAAAAATATATTAGCATAAGGAAAATATAAACATAATATATATTATATATAAATACAGTGACATCTTAATGGCCACCATGAGAGGTGTTAAAAGAAGATTGAACAATCATCGTTTCGTGAGGCAGTAATTCGCCACCCACAGAAACAATATGTTCTTTAACCATTAGATGGAGGTGTGTGTAGTTTTAGCTCTAATAATTCTCGAAAAAACATCATATTATATTGAATATACTGGTTTTGTTACAAAATAAATTAATAAAAAGAGTTTATGGGGTTGGAGAAGCAAAATAAAACAAAAGAACATAAGAGAAGACATTACCTTTAAATCAGGTAACTCCTCTTGGTTTGAACAAAAAGGGTTTCTTGAAGAGCTTTCTGACTAAGGTAAGTCTTCTAGGATGAAGAGAGGGATCTTGGAAGATTATTTTAGTAGAGTTTTGACGATCCAAAGATCTTGAGAAGTGTGAGATATTGGTAGGAAGTTGGGTCTTTTTATAAGGGAGAGGAGGGGCTCTTTTGGAAATCTTGAAACTATTATTTTATTATAAAATTAAATTCGGTTTCTAAAGCTCCAAAAATCATTAAAGTATAGTATAATGTGGCCCATTTTTGAAATAAAATAATCCAATAGGTATTGGAAAAGTGTTGGAAATTTTTCTAAACTTTATGTTCTTATTTATTTAATTTATTCATTAATGACGTAAACACTGCATCATCATTGTGTCATAAATAATTTTATTTATTTAATGTCTAAAAATTATAAAAAAATTACCATATTGTAGGAAATTGTTTTATATTTATAATTAATATTTATAGTCTAAAAGATAACTTGTATAACACCTTGTAAAAATTGTTTTAGTAAAACAATACATGTTTGTGACATTTTTATTTTTACTTTAAATAAAAGGTATTAATGTCATTATCTTACCCAAGTGGCTCACCGGGTCCCACAAATTGACCCATGTATTGTCTTGGTCATCCATGACTCATCCAATAAGGGTAGTACATATGTCAAGATATTTTTATATTTTTATAACATTATTTGTACCTTAAATTACCCTAATTACCTCTAATCGCGGTTAATAAAACTCAAAAGTTACTATTCACCAAAAATTATTTTCATCCCATTGAACCAAATTTTACTTACTAATGACAACCATGTATGTCGGATTTTTGGAATTCAATTCACAGAAGCGGTAAATTTTCATTTAACGAAAAATTCAGTTTTTTAACTACCACTTAGTGGTTTCACTATTCATCAAAAATTGAAGTTTTTCAGAAAAATACCAAAAATTCACCCTAATATATACTTGATATTCCAAATTAAAAAATGATGTATATTTTACAAAATTCAAAGCATATAAGTTTCATTAATTAATTTTATAATTAATTCCCGTTGTCCAAACAAATAGCGTGTTTTTAAGAAACAATATCTATCAAAAGATTGACACTTGTTTATGTCCAATTTCAAAGTGAAATTAATTCCAATGACCACCATTGGATTAAATGGTAAAAATATATTTTAATTAAACTTTAAAAATAATTAAAAAGATAATCTAACCATATAAATAAATTATACTAAAAGGAGGTTTTGAATTAAAATACAACATTTTTCACTATTCATTAAAAAATGAACTTTATCGGAAAAATACCAAAAACATACACAAAGTAAATTTTGATGTCTTGATTCTAAAGAAGGATTTTATTTTGTCAAATATAACATATAAAAGTGACAATAAGTAGTTTTAAAAAGGGTTCACCATCAAAAAGGCAGTTAATCAACCTTTTAAAAAATATGAGAATATTTTTGCTTAAAATTGGATTCATCCGCATTTTAAGCCTTTAACATTTATTAGATAAATGTAAAAATATTTAACAAACATGTATAATCATGTTGTAGTTATTTCTATTCATTCCTTCCATTACGACGGTTAGGCGTTAAATACCATTTAAAATAATATTATTATGTTATTAGTGTGTGACGTAAGATTTCAAAGAAACTCGTTGTTGTGTATTGGGTACGCCATCAAACATAACATCCCCTTTAAAGTAATATTAATATTTTATTCACAAATATTAATAAATTTGAACATATCATATTCATTATTTACCTGGGATGTTATATCCTTCCCCTCTTTTGGGAATTGCATCCTCACAATTTTAAAATTGGGCTTGGAAACTTCTTTGAAATCCCCACATCGGAAAAGGAGTAAATTAAACTATCACTTTAAAAGAAACAAAGAAATGTAAAAAGTTCACCCAAGATAACCCACACTTGGATTCCATGAAAACATGGATATGGAGAAAAAAATAAACCATCAAGGTCTAATGGAGAGTGATTGAAAACATGATTAGGAGAAAGTTAATCACCAGAAAATCACAAACTTATAATGGGTTAAACGATATTTGATTCCCCAGTAGGAAAAGTTAATAGACAACATTTTTGTTTTAAGTTACTTTTTATTGAGGAATTTATTTATGATATTAACTAAAAAATAAGTAAACCTACTTACTTGTTATGTATACTTTCATCTATTACTATATTTCTAACACAAACTCATATTTTTTCCAAAAGATTAGTATTTAGGAAGACTTGTTCACATTAAGAGTGATATAATCAACTTCTTGAGAATCACCTAATCCAAAAAAGATGAACTATATATTTTCCATGTCTTTAGACCTTAACCAAAACCTAAATGGTTAGTACAAGATCATATAATCCCCAAAAAGGATAATATTTTACAAAAAGAAAAACTACTCTTAATCTTCAAAATTTGTCCAACAAAACCCAAAGTTCATCAAAGACTATTCAATAAATAGCTATCCATAAAATTATTAAAAGTAATCAAAACTAATATTGAAACCCAAATCTTAGAAGGATTTAATCACACAGTCTTCCAAGATAAATCTTAACATTTATCTCCAAATAACATCAGTTGCTCTTAAAGTCTCATATTGAAAAGTAATTAACCTAATCACATGTCCTCCATGAGAGGTTAATCATTTCCATAGATAACCCAAAATCAACTTATTCCTGATTCATAAGATCATCTAACTAAAAATAATTAGTCATACTAACTAGGGACTTCACGTAGTCCAGTGGTAGGCGATAAATCCCAATTGCACTTTGGTTGTGGGTTTGATTCCCGCAGCTTCATCCGACACGACGGGTTGCCACACGGTCTGCGTGTTGTCCTTTTTCAAAAACTATATAATTTTATAACATTACCAAAAATAACCAGAACATATTTGAACCACAAAGGTTATCTAATAACTTTCGTTTTGCATCCTAAAATGTATTAACTAGTAATTGCCTCAAATTCAAGGATCATATGAACCCAAATGGTTCTTTATAACTATATCCACAAAAGAAAAGATAATTATTCCTTGAATAAAATTTTCATATATCAAATATCAGGGTTACACATACTATAAAAAGTCTTCTAATGTAACCCCATCATCAAAAGAGCCTTAATACATTTAAGAATTCACTATCCTAAAATCTACCATAACTCTTGAATCCCTTATATGTTGAATTCTTACTCATTCAATAGTCTTCACGATCCATTAACCAATCCTTTACAAATTATGCTGAAATAATTCTTTCCTATAATCAAAATCATGAATCATATCCTAAGATTCCAATAATAGGAAAACATATGTTAAGAAATATTCCATACCTTTCTGTGGTCATTTTCAGTTTCTTCATCCTCAATCGGAAAGGAATTAGGTATTGGTAAACGAATATTTGTACGATCTTGGTGATCCCATTACCGAGTATTCTTTGTAGGACATGTGTTTTCACCATGACCATGCACACCACATTTAAAACATTCAATTGATCCCTCAGAAAGAACTTCTTTCTCTTTAATAGAGTCAACTGGATGCTTCCTTTTTCCATGGCAGGTTCTTGCTTTATGACCTTAATTTCCAAATCTATAGAATCTTTCTTTCCCTTTGAAACATTTTCCTAGGTATTTCTTTCCACATCTTTGACACATAGGTTTTTGAACACACTTACCTTTATGATTATTACCTGAACTTCCATAGGGATTTGTTTCTCTCATATATGATGCCTTATAAAAATAACCAAGTTTTAGGTGGTCAATCATGACTCCAGGTAGTTGGTTGAGAATAAACACAAGAGTTCTCATTACAGCACCCATATCATTCAGTTGTTCTTTCATAAAACCGTCATAGTTTTCTTCAAATCCACTATTACTTTGGTGCCTACTAGATCCATCCATTTAATAAAACCAAAAAGGTCAATGTGAGTATATCAGTAAAATCATCATATAATATCTTATGAGGAGGGTAAATACTAAGATATAATTATTCATGTTATCTTAAACTCATTCAATTTATCTAAAAACTATGACTCTTTCTGAAATCCTAACCATTATTGTAATGTGACTTATGCTTAAAGAATACCCTAACCTCTAAAGTTATCTAAACCGACCTTTGATACCAACTATAAGGACCAGACCTTAAAACATTACATAATCTTGAATTAAAAGAATAATTCACATTGAGGATCTTTTCAGGTTTAGAGTTTTATAGAATTATAACATAACTATTACAACTCAAAATATTACAAAGTAGACACATCTACTTAGTTTCCATTTTTTTTCATAAAATAAAAACTCTTAAAAAGAAACATTTTTAGTTCCATGTTTTCGATATCATGTCTTTCCTTGATCCCATCCTTGACCCTATTCATCTTTAAGTCCTGTGGAAAACATTTCATGTAACACCCCGAGCTTTCACAATACGCTTCTCTTTCAATAATGCAATAGCTTGCATTGCACGCAAGTTCGAGATTCTAACACACCACGACTAATCAAAGTAGCCGTTATGAATAGTAATAACAAAATTTTAAAATTATAGAAATTTTATATTTCAAAATGGACTTCATTTTTGTATTCGGAATATCGAAATTATCCTAAGTTGAATTTTTTGTAATTTTCTGAGAACTTCCAATTTTCTATGAATAGTGAAAAATACTTAAAAAAAACTTTTTTAATAAAAATAATTTATAGTGATAAATTATACTATTTAGTGGTTTTAAATTATAATTATAATATATTTTTACCATTTTATCCAATGGTGTTCATTATAATTAATTTCACTTTGAAATTAGACATAAACAATTGTCAATCTTTTGATATATATTGTTTCTTAAAAACACGCTATTTGTTGTGACAGCGGGAATTAATTATAAAATTAATTAATGTAACTTATATGTTTGGAATTTTGTAAAATAGACATCATTTTTGAGTTCGGAATATCAATTATAGCTTATGGTGAAATTTTGGCATCGTTCTGAAAAACATCAATTTTTGATGAATAGTGAAACCACTAAGTGGTAGTTAAAAAACTGATTTTTCGTTTAAATGAAACATTACCACTTATGTGATTTGATTTTAAAAAATCCAAAATTCATGGTTTTCATTAAGAAGTAAAATGTGGTTCAATGGGATTAAAATAATTTTTTGGTGAATAGTAACTTTTAAGTTTAATTAATCGTGATTAAAGGTAAATAGTGATATTTAAGGTAAAAATGATATTATAAAAATATGAAAATACCTTTACACTTGTACTACCCATATTGGATGTGTCATGGCCGACCAAGACAATCCATGGGTCAACTTGGGGACCCCATGGAGCCACTTTGGTAGGAAAATGACATAAATAACTTTTATTTAAAGTTAAAATAAAAATGTCACAAACATAATTTGTTTTACTAAAACAATTTTTAAATGGGTTTATACAAGTCATATTTTTGACTATAAATATTCATTAGAAATATAAAAATATTTCCTACATCATGATATTTTTTTATAATTTTTAGACATTAAATAAATTAAATTATTTATGACACCATGATGATGCAGCGATTACCTCATTAATTAACGATTTAAATACAATGAAAAGATAATGTAAAATCCAAGGCTTAAACTTGTCAAAAACCTATTGTATGAGTAGATTTATAACCCTTATCACCTTAGCCTCTAATTTTATAAGTGTTGGACCTTTAAAATCCGAAACTCATTATATAATAAAGTAACATTTCATTACTTTCCAAGAGTGCCCCTCCTCTCCACTTATAAAAGGCCCCCACCACTACCACCTTACTCACACTTTCAAAGCATTTTGGCTCGGCCAACCTCTGCCCAAATACTCTCCCAACTTCCCTCTCTTACTCCTAGAAGCATCACTTTGGGCTGAATTCTTCCCAAGGAAGCCTTTGGCTCAAATCAAAAGAGTTACCCTATTTTAAGGTAATGTCTTCTCTTATGTTATTTTGTTTTATTTTTCTTATCAAACCCCCTAAACTATTTTTATTCATTTATTTTGTAACAACACCAGTATCCTCAATATACTATAATGTTTTTATAAGAATTATTCGAGATACACTTACACGCACCTACATCTAATGGTTAAAGAACATACTGTTTCTGTGGATGGTGAATTTCTGCCTCACGAAACGATGATTGTTCAACACTCATATAACACCTTAAAAGGTGGACATTAAGATGTCACTATATTTATATATATGATATATAATATGTTTATGTTTTACTTAAGGTTCTTTATTTTTCATTTATGGCATACCTTTATTGTTTCCATTATGGGTAAACGCGATATTTTCATTTTAGGAAGTGAGGACTACCGCCCCCTCAAAGTGATTTGAATCATTAATCCCATATGTGGGATGTATAATGGATGGAGTAAATGATATTATATATGATATTATACTGGAATTATAATATACCTTTATATCATTATGATTTCATTAAATACGAAATAGAAATGAAAGTAGCGTTCATGCGTACTTACGACTTACCATCTCCATGAACTGTGCATTTAATTTCTTACCTCTAAACATTATAGAATATTATAAATGCATGTATATACTGGATATATATGAGATATATGATATCTATATCATGAATATAATTTTGGATATAATGGATATATTACCACATGAACAAAGTGTAATTATAAGAAGTTTATTTTTGACTCAAGTACCTAAGATCGTCAAAACGACCGTTATTAACTTAAATAATTACATAGTGTTCATAATATGGTAATAAGTTATATAAAAGGAATAATGAACTTGAAAAAGGATCTTAATCAAGTAGAGATTAACTCTAGTTTATTATTCAGGAGGTTAAAGAACGGTCGAGTCAAGTCGGACACGAGGTAAGGGAACTTCTTAACCCAATTTCTATTCTTTGGGTTAATCTCCTACTTTCAAATTATGTCATGATATTATTATGTCCTATCTTGAATTTGTACTTTATTTATGTGTACTTATATTTAATACACATAATAGATCTACTTTATTTAAAAAAATGATCTTTTTAAGGGCCTTCGTCTCAATCTCCTTTCATTGAGGCATATTTTGTTTTATACACAAATTTCTTTTATACGGTGTATAAACCCCTTTGACTTTGACTTTTATTCAAAAAGGATTTTTTTTACAAAGCGTTTTACTAAACGACAAAAGGAATGTTTTTGTCTTATGTAAGCGACGACAACTACTTCTCCTCCACCGTGACCATTATTTTTGTTTCGGCTTCCTCTACAAGCCATAACTTTTTTTAATGAAAAATAAATACAAAGTTTTAACTTTCTTTTATTTTGGTATTGAAAATGGTTTTGAAAGTGTTTTTATTATATCAATGTGTTGTATTGATATCTTGTGATTGAAATGTGGAAATGTTATGTTTCCTTTATGCATGTTTTATGTGATACGATTATGTTATGGTTTATGATATGTTTAAAACTATTCATATGAGGAATGCATTGGACTTAATAAGTGACGGGTGGAGCCCGCTACAGCTCCTTGATGAATCAGTAGGTCTCATGAGACAAACTAGTGTCTTGGAATGAGGCCTTGACAAAATCTTATTTTTGGTATTGGCACGAGGCCTTGACTACGTGGTTATGATAGTCTGGCATTATGCATTCAATCATTATGAAAGTGGTTATTGATATTGAATGGGATTATTATACTAGTAGAATATCCATGTGAGTAAGTAAATGGAATTATTTAATTTTATTTTTGCCATATCATGCTGAAGTTAAAGTTTAAAAAAGATTTTGTTTTAGTTATACATTGCCTTAAATGTTAATGTTTATTTATGAAAGCTTCCGCAATATTGTTATCCTTACTGAGCATCTGAGCTCACCCCTTTCAATGTTTTAATATTTTCCAGGATGTGAAGAAGTATTTTATGAATGGCCTGCAGGGATAGTCAGAAGAGGATATGAGTTTGGACTATGGAGACTTTGTTATTGTAGTTTTTCACTTTATGATGTAATGTAACATTTATGAATGTATCTAGTGTTTCCAAGGCTACAAAAATAATCAGTCTTTCGAGACTTGATCTTTTGTGATCATGCCAATGTTACGCAATAATCACCGACTATGGGTAACTGGGGTCGGGGAGTTATAGTTGTTATCAGTGGCAGTTTAGTACTAACCTTGGAAGCTAGATTTAGATAAACTCTAATTAGAGCACATAGCCCGAAGATAGAATTTGAGGATTAGTATAGAAGAACTTCCTATAATTTTGGTATTATAGATATTTTGTGAGTTTTCCGAGCAATACATCCCTGTCTGGATACGAGCAGGTATAGGCGGCTCTGGCACAAATGTACCTAGGGGTAAAACCCGAAAACACCGATTTGATCTAGACTCGAACGGGAACTGGTGCACGACAATGGGCCTTGCTGCACTCTTGGTTACGACACTCCCGGGGGATATGCTTAGGATAATTCTCGTTTTCTTTACAAACCACTATGAAGGGTTATGAGTATATACTTCCTCAAAGAAATTTTTTTTATGATCATGGATTATATCCATAAATAGTTCAATTTATGTTAAGTATTTTATAAGTATGGAATTATGTATTTTGATTCATAAACTAATCTAGTTTATGCCATTTTTTAGAAATGGCGCCTAGTGGAAGGAATGGAAACCGTATCAATGCACGCAGTCCGTGTAGGGATTGCCCTCCTGCTCAAGATAATTATTATGGAGCTGGAGATACAACTGGTGCTGATCAACTTATTACCATACTGGGACAACTCACTCAGGTTATGAATAATAAACTTACTCGTATGGAGCACCCTGATCCGCAATGTGGAGGATCAATGTGAGACCGCTTCATGAGGCAGCAACTGACAACATTTAATGGGGGTACAAATCCATTAGTAGCCAAGCAATGTATAAACTCCTTAGAGAAAATATTCCACGCCTTGGGGAGTAGCGAAAGGGAGAAGGTTGTCATGGCAGTCTACCGCCTCACTGGAGATGCTGATCAATGGTGGTCGCTGATTCAAAACACACAGGAAGATGAAGAAGTATCAAGTATGGAATGGAGGGAGTTTAAGGAAATTTTCTTAGAAAAATACTTTCCGCATGACCATCGAGCAGATATGGAAAGTCAATTTCTGAGTCTGAGGCAGAAGGAGGATGAGAATGTCGCAAAGTATGAGGCTAACTTTAAAAGTTTAGCGAGGCATGCTACAGATTATATACGTAACCCAAGAAGTAAGATTGATAGTTTCTTTGATGGGTTAAAACCATTTCTCCATCGAGCATTAGTCTCACAAACCTTCTCGTCATACGAAGATATTGTCTCGTGTGCTATCAAGACGGAAAAGGAATTCTCTAAGTCTCATGACTTTAAAGTAAAGAAAGAAAAGAAGATATCTTCTGATCAATCTGGAAATGGAAATAAGGGGAAGAAGGGAAGAGTTGAATATCAGTCCTGTAGTAAATGTGGAAAGAAACACCCCGATACTTGCTTGAAGGGAATGAGAGTCTGTTACAAGTATGGTGAAAAAGGACACCAAGCTCATGATTGAAAGGGAAAGAAAGTTGTTGTCAATGTGGAATGCTATAATTGTAGAGAGATGGGGCATTATGAAAATGAATTTCCTAAGCATCAGGGAAACTTACCTCAGAAAAGGCCAAGGGATCAAGGACAATCTTATGCTGTTACTATAGTTGAAGTGGAATAATTAATGTATTGGTGCTTTTGGACTCAAGGATTATATTATGGTTATAAGAATAATGTGATATATATAAGGATTGTACTGAAGTACTTGTTCTTTTCATTAAGGTCTTAATATGATTAAGGTAATCATATTTTTAGTATGTGACAATAAGAGAAACTTTACTTTGTTTGGGGAATCTGATAAATTGATTTTGGAATTACGAGACCTTTTAGAGAAAGTCTGGACAGAGGTATTTTGGATAACTATAAAGGTTGGGATGGATTAAGTTGAACTTTGAATAGTATTGTTTAAGGTTAAAACATTTCTGAAGATTATTTTTGGAATATTATAATACTATATTTTTAGGAAAAGGACAACCTGCAGGGTGGGGCATAACCCGTCACATCGGACAAAGCTGCAGGAATCGAACCCACAACCATAGTGCGACATGCCTTTATTACCTACCAACAACCTACAGGAAGTCCCTAGTTATTACAAAATAGTTTTACTAATCTAAATGGTATGTGTTAATATTTTAAACCTTATACAATTAGGATAAATAGAATATTTTTGAGTTCTATTACCTTTTAGAGTGAAAGATGGGTATGTGGTAAAAATTTATTAAAGAATGAAAGTCTACATAACAAGTATGTATATTACCTTACGTTCTTAGTAAATTTCCTAAATAAATTCCTCAACTTTATAAAAGGTAAATTATAACAAAAATGTTTCCGGTTAACTTTTCCAACTGGGGATTCAATGACCGTTTAACCAATCACAAGTTTGTGATTTTCTTATGGTTAACTTTCTCCTAATCCAGTTTTCTACAACTCTCCATCATAACTTGATGGTTTGTTTTTCTTCCACATCCATATTTTCATAGAATCCTAGTATGGGCTATCTCGGGTGACCTTTTTACTTATCTTTCTTTCTTTTAAAGTTATATTTTTATTAACCTTATTTCCGATGTGAGTTTTCCACAAAGGTATTTTCTATTTTCAACCTTTTATTTTAAAAAAAAAATTTCAAATTGTGAGGATGCAATTTATTAAAGGAGGGGAGAATGTAACACCCCGAGCTTTCACGATACGCTTCTCTTTCAATAATGCAATAGCTTGCATTGTACGTAAGTTTGAGATTCTAGCACATCACGACTAATCAAAGTAGCCGTTATGAATAGTAATACCCACTTTTTAAAATTATAGAAATTTTATATTTCAAAATGGACTTCATTTTTGTATTCGGAATATCGAAATTATCCTAAGTTGAATTTTTTGTAATTTTCTGAGAAATTCCAATTTTCTATGAATAGTGAAAAATACTTAAAAAAAACTTTTTTAATAAAAATAATTTATAGTGATAAATTATACTATTGAATGGTTTTAAATTATAATTAGAATATATTTTTACCATTTTATCCAACGGTGTTCATTATAATTAATTTCACTTTGAAATTAGACATAAACAATTATCAATCTTTTGATATATATTGTTTCTTAAAAACACGCTATTTGTTGTGACAACAGGAATTAATTATAAAATTAATTAATGAAACTTATATGTTTGGAATTTTGTAAAATAGACATCATTTTTGAATTTGGAATATCAATTATAGCTTAGGGTGAAATTTTGGCATTGTTCTGAAAAACTTCAATTTTTGATGAATAGTGAAACCACTAAGTGGTAGTTAAAAAACTGATTTTTCGTTTAAATGAAACATTACCACTTCTGTGATTTGATTTTAAAAAATCCGACATTCATGGTTGTCATTAGGAAGTAAAATGTGGTTCAATGGGATTAAAATAATTTTTTTTGGTGAATAGTAACTTTTAAGTTTAATTAATCGTGATTAAAGGTAATTAGTGATATTTAAGGTAAAAATGATATTATAAAAATATGAAAATAACTTTACACTTGTCTTACCCCTATTAGATGTGTCATGGCCGACCAAGACAATCCATGGGTCAACTTGGGGACCCCATGGAGCCACTTTGGTAGGAAAATGACATAATAACTTTTATTTAAAGTTAAAATAAAAATGTCACAAACATAATTTGTTTTACTAAAACAATTTTTAAATGGGGTTATACAAGTCATATTTTTGACTATAAATATTAATTAGAAATATAAAAAGATTTCCTACATCATGATATTTTTTTTATAATTTTTAGACATTAAATAAATTAAATTATTTATGACACCATGATGATGCAGCGATTACCTCATTAATTAACGATTTAAATAAAATAAAAAGATAATGTAAAATCCAAGGCTTACACTTGTAAAAAACCTATTGGATGAGTATATTTGGAACCCTTATCACCTTATCCTCGAATTATATAAGTGTGGGACCTTTAAAATCCGAAACTCATTATATAATAAAGTAACATTTCATTACTTTCCAAGAGTGCCCCTCCTCTCCACTTATAAAAGGCCCCCACCACTACCACCTTACTCACACTTTCAAAGCCTTTTGGCTCGGCCAAACTCTGCCCAAATACTCTCCCAACTTCCCTCTATTACTCCTAGAAGCCTCACTTTGGGCGTAATTCTTCCCAAGGAAGCCTTTGTCTCAAATCAAAATAGTTACCCGATTTTAAGGTAATGTCTTATCTTATGTTATTTTGTTTTATTTTGCTTATCAAACCCCCTAAACTATTTTTATTAATTTCTTTTGTAACAAAACCAGTATCCTCAATATACTAGGATGTTTTTATAAGAATTATTCGAGCTACACTTACACACACCTACATCTAATGGTTAAAGAACATACAGTTTCTGCGGATGGAGAATTTCTGCCTCACGAAACAATGATTGTTCAACAATCATATAACACCTTCAAAGGTGGCCATTAAGATGTCACTATATTTATATATATGATATATAATACGTTTATGTTTTACTTAAGGTTCTGTATTTTTCATTTATGGCATACCTTTATTGTTTCCATTATGGGTAAACATGATATTTTCTTTTTAGGAAGTGCGGACTACCGCCCCCTCAAAGTGATTTGAATCGTTAATCCCATATGTGGGATGTATAAAGTATGGAGTAAATGATATTATATATGATATTATACTGGAATTATAATATACCTTTATATCATTGTGATTTCATTAAATGCGAAATAGAAATGAAAGTAGCGTTCATGCGTACATACGGCTTACCGTCTCCATGAACGGTGAATTTAGTTTCTTACCTCTAAACGTTATGGAATATTATAAATGAATGTATATACTGGATATATATGAGATATATGATATCTATATCATGAATATAATTCTGGATACAATGGATATATTACCACATGAACAAAGTGTAATTATAAGAAGTTTATTTTTGACTCAAGTACCTAAGATCATCAAAATGACCGTTATTAACTTAAATAATTAAATAGTGTTCATAACATGGTAATAAGTTATATAAAAGGAATAATGAACTTGAAAAAGGATCTTAATCAAGTATAGATTAACTCTAGTTTATTATTCAGGAGGTTAAAGAACGGTCGAGTCAAGTCGGACACGTGGTAAGAGAAATTCTTAACCCAATTTCTATTCTTTGGGTTAATCTCCTACTTTCAAATTATTTCATGATATTATTATGTCCTATCTTGAATTTGTACATTATTTATGTGTACTTATAGTGAATACAAATAATAGATCTAATTTATTTAAAAAAAATGATCTTTTTAAGGGCCTTCGTCTCAATCTCCTTTCATTGAGGCATATTTTGTTTTATACACAAATTTCTTTTATATGGTGTATAAACAACTTTGACTTTGACTTTTATTCAAAAAAGAATATTTTTTTACAAAGAGTTTTACTAAACGACAAAAGGAATGTTTTTGTCTTACGTATGCGGCGACAACGACTTCTCCGCCGCCGTGACCATTATTTTTGTTTCGGCTTCCTCTACAAGCCATAACTTTTTTTAATGAAAAATAAATACAAAGTTTTAACTTTCTTTTTTTTTGGTATTGAAAATGGTTTTGAAAGTGTTTTTATTATATCAATGTGTTGTATTGATATCTTGTGATTGAAATGTGGAAATGTTATGTTTCCTTTATGCATTTTTATGTGATATGATTATGTTATGGTTTATGATATGTTTAAACCTATTCATATGAGGAATGCATTGGAGTTAATAAGTGACGGGTGGAGCCCGCTACAGCTTCTTGATGCATCGGTAGGTCTCATGAGACAAACTAGTGTCTTGGCACGAGGCCTTGACAAAATCTTATTTGTGGTCTTGGCACGAGACCTTGACTACGTGGTTATGATAGTCTGGCATTATGCATTCCATCATTATGAAAGTGGTTATTGATATTGCATGGGATTATTCAACTAGTAGAATATCCATGTGAGTAAGTAAATGGAATTATTTAATTTTATTTTTGCCATATCATGCTGAAGTTAAAGTTTAAAAAGGATTTTGTTTTAGTTATACATTGCCTTAAATGTTAATGTTTATTTATGAAAGCTTCCGCAATATTGTTATCCTTACTGAGCATCTGAGCTCACCCCTTTCAATGTTTTAATATTTTCCAGGATGTGAAGAAGTATTTTATGAATGCCCTATAGGGATAGTCAAAAGAGTATATGAGTGTGGACTATGGAGACTTTGTTATTTTAGTTTTTCACTTTATGATGTAATGTAACATTTATGAATGTATCTAGTGTTTACAAGGCTACTAAACTAATCGGTCTTTCAAGACTTGATCTTTTGGGATCATGCCAATGTTACGCAATAATGCACTGACTCTGGGTAACTGGGGTCAGGGAATTACATTTCAAAAACTTGGGATGAGCATAAAAAGATCAGTAAGGGATATAAAAATATGGAACGAAAACATTAGTCCATGTATACATAAGAATAAATGAAATCATACTTTAATCATAAAACATAAGCGCTTTAACATACCTCATGAAATCATAAGATTTATGAATAACTCATAGAAATCGTAAGACATAAAGGTAAATTGAGGCATTCATAACATTCTTACGTAGAGAGTAACCCTCATGGTTAGGTTTGGAATACCCATCACAGTATATTCCCTAAATCTCTTCAGATAAACCTTAGCGTTTAACTCCTTCACGTTACCCAATGCATTGGAGAGCTATCTCGGGCTCACCCGCCCTTAGTTTATCACGAAACCACCCGATTTCATAAACATTTCCCAAGAACCATGACATAATAATAACACATAACTTAAGCATAAAGGAAAGATAAAATTCCCACATTGTAATAACAATATAAAATTTTAAGATACTTAAATAATAAATCTATTCTAGAAACCATTTTCAATACCCAAATACATAAAAAGAGTATATGGTATTTATTTTCCTTTTAAAAACATTACGGCTTGTTAAGGAAGCCAAAGGTCAAAAGGTTTTTATACACAGTATAAAAGAAAGTCATATAAAAACCTTTTTACCTTTGGATTCCTTAACAAAAGGTCAAAGGTCAAAGGTCAAAAGGTTTTTATACACAGTATAAAAGAAAGTCATGTATAGATCAAAGGATGCCTCAATAAAAGGATATTGAGATGAAGTTCCTTACAAAGATGGTATCCTTAGATTAAGGATAAACCAATTATGAAATTATGTGTGACAAATAAAAATACACCCAATATAAGTGGATATTAAGTGTAAAACAATCATATTTAGTTCACAAATATTCATATCACGACATAATTAATAAGCAGAGGTTTAACCCAAATAATTGAAATTGGGTAAAGAAGTTCCCTTACAGAAATTCGACAGCCTAACGACGTCACTTTAAAATTAAGAAAATGAGATGATGAGAGATAAAAAGGGTATATCATCAATTGTACATAACATTTATAGCAATAAGGATATATAAGAACATATCCCAACATAAGAAGATGTAAATTAAAAGACATAACAAAAAGAAGTCTTTTAAAAAGAGGAGGGTGAAAGGTTCCCTTACCGATTTGGGTAACTTTCGAAACGTACACCCCATGAAAGAAGGTTCATAAAATGAAGATGTAAATACCCATAAATTAAATTATATTACACAAATGATACAATCATGGGGAGTAAATACACCACACAAAAGTAAATAGTGGAAAATGTAGCATGAATCTCACGGGAACAAAAAGTGAGATAAAAACTCCTTACCTCGTGGTAATCAATCGAGTCGTATGACCAAAAGATAATAAGAACCAAATGAATCATATAATACCATGAATATAATGATAATATATATATCAAAAGGCAGTAAAAAATACACCACATGCAATAGATAAGTGTAAAACAATTGAAATATCACGGAATTAAAAGTGAGATAAGAAATCCCTTACGAAAATTCGGCAGCCTAACGGTGCCACTTAAAACTTCAAAAAATGGATTGATGAGATCAAATAGGGTATCTAATCATATTAAAATAAAATTACAGTAGGATGAATATAAAATAAAATCCCCAATATAAGAACATGGAGCTTAAAATAAATGACAAAAAGGAGAATACATGAAAAGAAAGAGAGAGGTAGGATCCCTTACCTTAAGTCTGACTTGTCTTGTTCGTTTCTTTATATTCCTGAATAATAAACTTTGGTAAATTTTAATTGCTTAAGTACCTCCTTTAAATTATATTATTCAATTAAAATCACATATTATAATGTTATAATAATTAGTTAATTATGTGAGTTCATATCAGACATTTTTTCGATGTTCGGTACAAGAGTAAAAAATGAACATGTTTGAAAAGAATTGTCCATGTAGTTATAAGTACATCATCTAAAAAATAGTATTAATGATTTAAATATCATATATATCCAGTATATATTCATTTTATACTATTCCAAAACATTTTGAGATAAAAAATGAAATGCACCGTTCATGGAGACGGTAGGCCGTACGTACGCATGAACACTACTTTCATTTCTTTGTCATATTAATGGAATTAAAACTAAATGAGAGAGATATATATATATATATTAGAATTCCAGAATTATATTAATTATTTAGATGTAATATATGTTATATATGTCCATTATATATATGTACTTATAATAACAAATAACATTTGGAGATAAGAAAAGAAATGCACCGTTCATGGAGACGGTAAGCCATACGTACGCATGAACGCTACTTTCATTTCTATTTCATAATTTAATGGAATGAAAACATAATTATACATAGTTATATCATAATTAAATTATAATATCATATATAATATCATTAAATACATCCTTTATATATCCCACATATGGCATTAACGATTCAAATCACTTTGAGGGGGCGGTAGTCCGCACTTCCTAAAATGAAATTATCGCGTTTACCCATTATGGAGACTATAAAGGTATGGAATAAATAAAAAATACATAAGCATAAGTAAAACATAAACATAATATATATCATTTATAAATACAGTGACATATTAATGTCCACCATGAGAGGTGTTAAAAGAAGATTGAACAATCATCGTTTCTTGAGGTAGTAATTCGCCACCCTCAGAAACAATATGTTCTTTAACCATTAGATGGAGGTGTGTGTAGGTGTAGGTCGAATACTTATCATAAAAAAATCATAGTATATTTAAGATACTGGTGTTGTTAAAAAAGAAAGGAATAAAAAGATTCTAGGGGTTTGGATAAGCAAAATAAAACAAAAGAACCTAAGAGAATACATTACCTTTAGATCGGGTAACTCCTCTTGGTTTGAACCAAAAGGGTTTCATGAAGAGGTTTATGCCTAAGGTAAGGCTTCTAGGATGAAGAGAGATATATTGGAATATTATTTGAGTAGAGGTTGGATGAGCCAAAGGGCTTGATAAGTGTGAGATATTGGTAGGAAGTGGGGTCTTTTTATAAGGGAGAGGAGGGGCTCTTTTGGAAATCTTGAAACTATTATGTTATTATAAAATGACATTCGGTTTCTGAAGCTCCAAAAATCATTAAAGTCGAGGATAAGGTGGCCCATTTTCGAAATAAAATCATCCAATAGGTATTGGACAAGTTTTGGATATTGTTTTAAACTTTATCTTCTTATTTATTTAATTTATTCATTAATGACGTAAACACTCCATCATCATTGTGTCATAAATAATTTTATTTATTTGATGTCTAAAAATTATAAAAAAATTACCATATTGTAGGAAATATTTTTATATTTCTAATGAATATTTATAGTCGAAAATATAACTTGTATAACCCCTTGTAAAAATTGTTTTAGTAAAACAATACATGATTGTGACATTTTTAATTTTACTTTAAATAAAAGGTATTAATGTCATTATCTTACCCAAGTGGCTTCATGGGGTCCCAAAAATTGACCCATGAATTTTATTGGTCTTCCATGACTCATCCAATAAGGGTATGGCATTTTTCAAGATATTTTTATATTTTTATAACATTATTTTTACCTTAAATTACCCTAATTACCTCTAATCGCGGTTAATAAAACTTAAAAGTTACTATTCACCAAAAATTATTTTCATCCCATTGAACCAAATTTTACTTACTAATGACAACCATGTATTTAGGATTTTTTAAATTCAATTCACATAAGCGGTAAAGTTTCATTTAACGAAAAATTCAGTTTTTTAACTACCACTTAGTGGTTTCACTATTCATCAAAAATTGAAGTTTTTCAGAAAAATACAAAAAATTCACCCTAATATATACTTGATATTCTGAATTCAAAAATGATGTATATTTTACAAAATTTCAAAGCATATAAGTTTCATTAATTAATTTTATAATTAATTCCCGTTGTCAAATCAAATAGCGTGTTTTTAAGAAACAATATCTATCCAAAGATTGACACTTGTTTATGTCCAATTTCAAAGTGAAATTAATTACAATGACCACCATTGGATTAAATGGTAAAAATATATCTTAATTAAACTTAAAAAAAGATAATCTAACTATATAAATAAACTAGTCTAAAAGGAGGTTTTGAATTAAAATACAACATTTTTCACTATTCATTTAAAAATGAACTTTATCAGAAAAATACCAAAAACATACACAAAGTAAATTTTGATGTCTTGATTCTAAAGAAGGATTTTATTTTGTAAAATATAACATTTTAAAGTGACAATAAGTAGATTTAAAAAGGGTTCACCATAAAAAAGGTGGTTAATTGACCTTTTAAAGAACATTAGAATATTTATGCTTAAAATTGGATTCATCCACATTTTCAGCCTCTAAAATTTATTGGATAAATGTAAAAACATTTAACAAATATGTATAATCATATTTTAGTTAGTTCTATTCAATCCCAACATTACAACGGCAAGCCGTTAACTACCATTTAAAATAATATTATTATATTATTAGTGTGTGACGTAAGATTTCAAAGAAACTCGTTGTTGCGTATTGGGTACGCCATCAATCATAGAATCCCTTTTAAAGTAATATTAATATTTTATTCAAAAATATAAATAAATATGAACATCTCATATTCATTATTTACCTTGGATGTTACAACCGTAGTAGTTCAGGTGAAAAATTTAGTTTTTTCGGCTTTTAAAGAAATAATAAAATAACATAGAGATTGTTATTTTATTTATTTTTTTACCTATCACCTGATGATCAGTGGTGGTGGGGACCAAGGAGGTAGTCAGACAATTAATATGGGATATTAAATGCCCACTTACACTTTGGTTGCATAACCACCTCTCGTGTAATTAATGTGGCACATTAATTACGTCAATTAATGAACCTAATAAATTCCTCGGTGCATTACTCACCCTTCCCCCCTCTATTTAAATAAGTCTTGGGGTAGAGTTTTTGAAATGGATTCATCATGTGAGGAACCTCTGGAGAAGTGATGCGACACCTTCCACCAACGGAGACGAAAGCTCGGGCGGCAACAAGCTGGAATCGACGAACGCCAGAAGCTTCATTAAACACGGAATCCTGAGGTAGGGATTGTCTTTTAATTCATGAAATTTCCATGATTATTATCCTCGTTCTTGAATTTGAGGGTGGTCGTTGTGGGGGATTTCAACGAGGTTTATCATTATTTTAATGTTATGTATAAATTACTTCTACTTATTATAATTCTAACATGGAGGGCGTGGGCTAAACAAACAATGCCCAGACCCTCCGCCGCTTGATTGTTCATTGCGTTATTTGGAGGCGAGTTATTCCAACTTGACAAAACCTTGAAACCGAGAGGCGCACAATGACAGCGACATCCCAGGAGGACCATAGGTGTGTCCAGAAGGAAGAACGGACCACCAGAGCTCATCTGGTGGCCCACGAAAGATTCACTGGTGTGACACCGGCGCCGATGGCGAAGGCGGTAGCTGGCGCCGCTCGGCGCCGCAGCGGACTGCAGTGTCGGCCGGTGAGGCGGTGCACCGTCATGCACCGCGGTGAGCAGGACACATCTACAAAGTCACGATAAAGGAGGGAACTAATCCTTGTGGGTACCATGGTTGATGAGGTGGTTCCACCTGGCACTGCGAATCAAGGAGCCGAATGTCTCCTTTGAGCTATTCGGTAGGTGGACCGCACGACCCCTCGCGGGTCGCACCAACCAGCTGGCTGGACCGCCCGGCGGGCCACGCCAAGATTGCGGATTGGGCTGGTCCGTGGCCTAGGGGGCTGAGCCCGCCGCGGCCCCGCCCAATCAGGTCGGGTCTGTCTGACCGAGTCGGACCAGACCCGGACTCATTTGGGCCCAGTTATACCTAAATGACCGTACCTTGAAAACTGGACGTCCCTTTGACAAACCATCTGCAGTGCTGAGATCTTTGGTGTGAGATGGTCCTTTTGAGATACTCCACGAGAGTTTTGGATGAGATTGGAGTACAGACAGGTTGGACTGACCACGAATCCAACCGGACCCTTGACACTAAAATGCTAATAACTTACAGACTGGGTGTCCAGTTGATGCGCCGTCAGTTGCGTTGGAACCCTTATGACCTGAAGGATCCTTGGGTAACTTCTACGTGGGAATTCGTGTCGGTTGAAATATGACCGATGGCTTGAGGAGAAGTTTCTCCTAGAAACAAGCATACTTTGAATGGGAATCCTGTGTCTGGCTGAGACGTGAAGAATGAAGAGCAATTCTGTGTGAATCAGCACCTAGTGATTCTATGTGAATCATCACTGAGAGATTCTGTGTGAATCATCACCCATCGATTTTGTGTGAATCAACACCCAACGATTCTGCATGAATCAACACCCAACAATTCTGTGTGAATCAACACCCATCGATTCTTTGTGAATCAGCACCCAACAATTCTGTGTGAATCAACGCCCATAGATTCTGTGTGAATCAGAACCTATTGATCCTATGTGGGTCTTGCGGGGGTTAGTATCTATCGATACTGTGTGGGTCACTGGTAGTACCTATTGATAGAGTAAGATGATCTAGCCTTACGACTAATCATCTGTACTGCTGTACTTTAGTTATACTTGGTTTGAGCTGTGTCATTTTCTTTGTGCTTTGTGATTGATATCATGTTTGTGGTTTTCCTTTGAGGAATTCTAAGAGAACTTTGGGGGTCTCGGGGTCCCTATTGGGTATTGTTATACTCACCCCTGCACGAGCTTCTTCCTCACCTTGTTGTGTCTTGTGCAGATGATGGGAAACCTTGACTGAGACTCAGGGAGCTAGGTCTTGACGGTGGATAGAGGTGCTGGTGACAGGTGATGTGAAGAGATGAGGAGACGAGCTGTACCTACCCTTCAGGTAGGATCCTTAATGGATGATCTTGAGAACTGTTTTTTGTTTTCAGTTGGTTGTATATTTTCAGTTGTGCTTCTATTATGGCTCATTTACTTTCAGTACACACTTTTACTACTACAATTTTACTTTGGGGTTGCATCTTGTTGTGTTCTTGGGATGTTTGTTTGTATAGGTTTAAATGAAATGCCTTCCCGTTTTAGGGATACACCTTTCTGGTGCTAGTTGCCAACCCCTGGCCTATGGAAGGAGGGATTGGGGTAGTCATGACATGGGCCCTAGGGGACGGGTCATGACAAAATGGTATTAGAGGAGTCGGTTCTATCGAAGAACTAGGACTCTGATCTTTTAGTTTGATATATTTTGAGTCAGCTCACCAGGTATAACTTATTGACCGTGGCACACCTGTTTCTTTTTATAGTGCCACTGCGTAGATAGCCATCCAGGATTCTCGAGAGAGTACACGATGACAGCCCACTGAGCAACAAGGCTTCAATGTAGGGCCCTCTTACTATGTTGGCACCTTCGGGTGGTGTACTAGCACCACCACCACTCGGAGGGAAGCATTTACCACCATCTCCACTAGCAGACGGTGCATACCGACTAAGCATGTTGCATGAGTTCCAGTGGTAGAGGTCTTTGAGGTTTTGAGGCAAGAAAAATCCCCATGCAGTTGAGGACTGGCTGGAGATTGTGGCTAGAGTTTTCCTCTTATTTGGGACACCAGCAGAGTAGATGGTGATCATAGCTGCTAGTCTCTTCTTGGGTATGGTAGGAAGATGGTGGATCCTGATGCTCTATTTACATGACGAGGTGACCCTCACCTGGACGGACTTTGAGAGCCTCTTCAGGGAAGTGTTCATACAAGTGACACTACGCTATGTGCATATCTAAGAGATGCTGCATTTATAGTAGGGTAGCTTATCAGTGGTCTAGTACTCGGCCGGATTCACTAACCTCTCACGCTACTCCACTGACATGGTATGCGACCCATTATTCAGGGCTCAGACCTTTGAGTAGGGTCTCCGATGAGAGATAAGAGTGTCGATGATATCTCTGAATATCCCAACACAGGATAGAGTGCTTGAGCAAGCTTTATTGGTGGATAGATTCTCAGCTGAGCAGGCACCAATGGTGAGAGCCACCACCAGACGATAGGTAGCCGTGTCATTTGTAGCAGGTAGTAGGCATATGACATAGAGGTCCAAGAAGACCATAAATTCCAAAGGGCGACCCTAGGATGTAGGTTCAGAGGTGCGAAGATTGTGAGGTAGAGGGGGTAAGCAGGGAAGATGACTGTGCTTCACGTGCGGAGGGCATGGCCACATGGCTCGCGACTACCCAACCCATCGTACCAATGATCAACAGATAGTCGAGGAACCACTGAGGTAGTGGATGAGGTTTGAGTGAGGTGGTCCATAGGGCGACGAACCTAGAAAAGGAGGAGGTCATGCAGCAGGCGACAATTTGAGGTTCTACCGCCACCACCACCAGGTAGTCCACCCCGACCATAGGAAGCAGGTGGACAGTGGCGAGCACAGCTACAGGCAGTAGAGGCCTATGACAATAGAGCTTCAGATATGATTAGAGGTAAGATTTGTGTTTATTTGACCCTAGATGTAGTACTTATAGACACTGGTTCCAGCCACTCTTTCATTTCCATGGAACTCATTCGGAGCTTAGAGATTCCAATGGATTCATTAGCTTGATCCTTGCGATTAGAGACTTCTATGGGAGAGGATTAAATGATTAAACACTGGTGCAGACAGTGTGAGCTCACTCTAGGAGGTGATAGATTTGGATGGGATCTCCTAGTAGCAGCGTCGAGGCTTTACGACGTCATCTTGGGTATGGACTGGCTATCCAAAATCCATGCTTAGATCGACTATTTTAGGTGAAAAGTACAGTGTGTCTGCGAGGATGGGATCAGGTTTACCTTCAACAGTGAGGAGGAAACCTTTGCAGCATAGTATGGACTATCACAGAGGAGGGTGCAACCAATTACTCATCAGTTGGCTAGCCTCATCCTTAGAGCTGTTTATATGAGGAGTCCAAGTTATCCTATAGTGGTGGACCGGTATGCTGATGTCTTCCCTGATGATTTTCTGAGACTACCTCCTCGTAGAGAGGTAGATTTCTCATTTACCTGTACCTCGGAATGAAACCAATATCTACACCAGCATATCGAGTGGCTCCCTTGGAGCTTTGTGAGATGAGGGTAAAGTTGGAGGACTTACAGAGAAAGAGATTCGTAAGGCCCAGTGTTTCTCCATGGGAATCCCCGATCTTGTTTTCCAAGAAGGCAGATGGGAGTCTAAGGATTTTTGTGGACTATCGGTGCCTAAATCAGGTGTTCATGGAGAACAAGTATCCTCTATTGAGGATCGATGATCTCTTCGACCAGCTGAAGGGAGCTCGTTGGTTTTCGAAGATAGACCTCAGGTCAGGCTATCACTAGATCAGGGTACAGGATGAGAACGTACCGAATACACCCTTCAAATATCGACATGGCCATTACGAGTTCTTGGTGATACATTTCAACATGACCAACACACCATAAGTGTTCATGGGGCTCATGAACAGGATCTTCCAGCCATACCTCTATATCTTCATGGTGGTCTTCATTGATGACATCTGGATATTCTCGGCGTCAGAGGAGGAGCACGCCATACACCAGTAGATAGTTCTGGATACAATATGAGAGAACTAGATTTATGGAAAGATCTTGAAGTGCCAGTTCTGGATATGGGAATTCCATTTCCTTGGGCACATTATCTCGGAGGATAGAGTCACAGTGGATCCGGAAAAGATAGAGGCAGTTCTTTCTTGGGAGCCACCCAGGAGTGTGATCGACGTGCGGAGTTTCCTAGGATTGGATGGGTACTACTAGATAATTTTACCTGACTTATCTAGGGTAGCAGCACCCTTGTTAACCTTGATGAAGAAGGTTCAGACTTTATTGTGGATAGATAAGGGCCAACAGAGTTTCCAAAAGCTGAGATAGAGACTAACAAGTGCCCCCATCTTGAGGCTACTTGAAGAGGGCGTGGGGTATGTATTCTACTACGATGCTTTAGGGACTGGACTCGGTTGTGTCCTGATGAATGAGCGAGTGGTGATTTCCAACGGCTCACGGTAGTCAAGAAAACATGAGTATAACTATGATACCCATGGCATGGAGTTAGCTATAGTGGTATTTGCGCTGAAGATGTAGAAACACTACTTGATGGGCGAACGTTTAACAGTTTACTCTGATCACAAGAGTCTCAGGTATATCTTCTCATAGAAGTACCTAAACTTGAGATAGTGAACATGGCTAGAGTTACTCTAGGACTATGACTTTGAGAAAGTATATACTCTTGGGAAGGATAACGTAGTAGCATATGCACTCTTCAGGAGGTCTGGTCTATAGCTGCTGAGTGAGGAGGCAGAGCAGCTAGCCGCGTTGCAGGTATCCTTTGTAGATAAAGATAGAGCAACTTACATCCAGTCTATGACTGTCACTCCCCCACTTCTTTAGAGATTTTAGAAGGAAAAACTTGAGGACATAGACTGTGTGGCCCGACGTGCTCAGATATCCTCAGGACATGCTCCTGATGGATTTTCTGAATGTGGGGAGCACGTCATCCTCTTCAGAGGATGCTCTATGGTACCAATGATGCTTTGAGAGGAGGTGTTTAGGGAGTTCCACACATCCCCTTTGGAAGTAAATCCTGGAGTGGAGAAGATATACTAGGACCTCTGGTGTCATTACTAGTGTCCATGAATGAAGAAAGTGGTGGAAGAGTTTGTTTCACGATGCCTCACTTGTCAGCAAGTGAAGGCCGAGCATTAGGTACCAACAAGATTAGCTCAGCCACTTGAGGTACTAGAGTGGAAGTGGGATGGTATGTCCATCGACTTCATGATAGATCTACCACGTATGTCTAGGGGCCACAATTCCATATGGGTGATCATTGACTGAATCACCAAGTCGGCCCACTTCCTACCCATCCAAGAGCAGGGATCAGTAGAGGGATTGGGAAACCTCTCTGTATAGGGGGTTGTGCGACTACAAGGGGTTACATAGATGATCTTCTCAGATCACAATGCACATTTTACATCCCTATTGCGGATGGGATTGCAGGAAGCATTCGAGACTCATCTAGGCTTGAGCACCGCCTTCCATCCTCTGGCAGATAATCACACAGAGTGGACCATATAAAAACTTGAGGACATGCTTCATGATTGTTTCCTCGATTTTATCCATAGTTGGGAGGACCACCTACCCCTGGTGGAGTTCTCATAAAACTATAGTTATCACTCCACCATTGTTATGGATCCGTTTGAGACCTTTTACGGGCGACCATGCAGATTACCTCTTTGCTAGACATACCCAGGGGAGTCAGTACTTATGGGTCCATAGTTGGTACAAGATACCATAGAGAAGGTGAAGATCATCCAGGAGTGGATGAAGACTTCCCATAGCCTGCAAAAGTCCTATTCCGACCGGAGACGGAGACCCTTGGAGTTTGAGGAGGGAGACCATGTCTTCTTACAGGTCTCACCCCGACGAAGATTACAGAGGTTTGGCCAAGGTAGAAAACTATATCTGAGGTTTATCAGACCTTTCCAGATCCTCATCAGAGTAGGTGAGGTGGCGTACCATCTGGATCTTCTACCATAGATGCACCGGGTGCATAATGTTTTCCACGTATCGTAGCTGAGGAGATACGTGCATGATCCATCATGCGTTATCGACTGGGGAAAGCTGGACATCGATGATGGGGAACTGTTTGTGGAGTTCGCAGTGGAGATAGAGGATCAACAAGAGCGGGTCCTTCATGGGCGGTCGATTCCTATGGTGCGAGTTAGTTGGTAGCATGGGAATCTCCAGGAGAGCACATGGGAGCAGGAGGCTCATATACGTGCTCATTACCCCCATTTGTTCCCCTAATTTTGTTGTAGCTTTCGGGGACCAAAAGCCCTAAGGTGGAGAGAATGTAAAGACTTGTAAAATTCTATGTAATTTTTTTTAAATTATTTTGAATTATTACAAGTCTATGAAAATTAACAGCATGTGATTCCGAGACTCGGTGTGCCCGGAATGAATTTTTTAACTTTTTAAAAGTTATGTTTAGTAAACGCGTGGGTGGAATTTTCTATCTTTTGAACTGTTGCTCGGATTAAAAATCTGAGGGCACCGTTGAATCTGCAATTCTGGGATTCACTTAAAGGAAGATTCACTTCAGCCACAGTAGGTCGGGTGAAAAAGTAAGTTTTTGTGGCTTTTAAAGAAATAATAAAATAATATAGAGATTTTTATTTTAGTTATTTTTTTCTTACCACCTATTGTGCGGTGGTGGCGGGGATCACAGAGGTAGTCAGAAATTTAATATGGGATATTAAATGTCCAGTTACTCTTTGGTTGCGTAACCACCCCTCGTGTAATTAATGTGGCACATTAATTACGTCAATTAATGAACCTCATAAATTCCTCTGTGTGTTACTCACCCTTTTCATCTTCTATTTAAATGGGGTCTTGGGGTAAAGTTTTTGACATGAATTCATCAAATGAAGAACCACTGGTGAAGTGACGTGACACCTTCCACTGAGGAGCGGGTTCTCCCAGAAAAAAGCGTACTATGAGCGGGAATCCCGTGTCTGGGTGAGACATGAAGAATGAAGAGTGATTCTGTGCGAATTAGCACCGAGCGATTCTATGTGAATCAGCACCCATCGAATCTGTGTGAATCAACACCGAGTGATTCTGTGTGAATCATCACCCAATGATTATGTGTGAGTCAGTACCCAGTGATTCTGTGTGAATTAGCACCCAACGATTTTGTGTGAATCAACATCCAGGTAAATTAGCACCCAACGATTCTAAGGGATCAGTGGTTCTTCCTTTAGTGGGTTTTGTTGTGGTTTGGTTCTCCAGGTAAATTTTGATTTTCTAGATCTTAGTCTCTTCAACTACTTATTTATCTTAGGAAATTTGGATTTGGCAGGTCTTCACTTGGGTGCAGATTTTTCAGTCTAGTTTAGTAGTAGTAGGAGATAGGGAATCTGGCGGTGGATAATGGGGAGGCAGTGAAGGAATGTATGTTCTACCAGTGACCAGGTGCTGCTGTTGGGTTGCAACAGATCTATTCTGCTGATGAGGAGAAGTGGTAGTGGTAGTGAGAATGTTTGGTAGTAATAGATGACGTTGAAGGTCGACGATGTATGGGTGAAATAGTAGCAGGATGCTACCATTGGGGATCTGTGGGTGGTAGCAGGGGGTTGCCACCGTAGGGTTCTTCCTAATGGTTGAAGTGGGGAGAATGTGTAGCTATAGGGTGCTACCAATGGTGGCGGACATAATCCTTCCACAGGGAAACAATAACAGAATTGTGCTACCATTGGGGTGAATGAACTTATACTACAAACAATAATAAGAAAATCAATGAAATAAAAAATTATCATAGAATGAATTAATAAATTATAAATGTTAAAATAATTAAAAACATAGTTTAAACATTTTAAATAAAATAAATTTATAAAAATTAATTTGTTAAAATAAAAATAAAAATAATAGTTAAAATAAAATGAAACTACTTAATTAATTAATTAATTAATTAATTAAATAATTAATAGAATTATTGAATGGTAAAAATTATCAAAGAATTAAATAATAATTAACTATTACTAAATATTAAAATCTTAAATAAATTAAATAAAAAATTAATAAATTTAAAATAATTATTTAAAATAATAAAACTATAAACTAAAATGTAATAAAAATTAAATTCACAGAACAAAAAATATTTAAAATAATTAAAAGAATTTATAAAATCAACAAAAATTAAGCAATCTATAATTCAAAAAATCATTATTAAATAATACAAAGAATGAAAAATTTATAATTTAAATGAAAGAACAAAAAATATTATTATAAAAACCATTAATTTACTAATTATACCATAATTTAATTATGAAGAAATAAATAATCATTAATTAATTATTTTAGACATTAAATAAAAAGTTAATCCCCCAAAAGGATGAAAAAAACCAATGAAATAAATGTGACATCAAATTACCTCACACTTAATCAATTTCAATCCTGAGAAATTCAATGCATTTATTTAATTACAATAAATCCTAAAAAAATGATTATCCTTCCGAGTTCAATTGTACATGCCTGAATTAAAGAAAATAAAAAACTCCTTCATTGCTTGAAAATTTCACACCTCCTTTATGATTAACACTCACTGTCCTACTACAACAAAAATTCTAATTCTAGTTTTAAATGTGTTAACTAGTGAGAATTATGTGGAATTTAAACTATAAAAAATGGAACTATCATATTTCACTCTCTTTCAGGTCCCTCAAGACAAGGTTCAACTTACCACATCATTGATACAATTCAAAATATTTTTATATAAATCAATTGTACCATTTTTCATTTGGGTTCAATATTTCTCTCATCTAAATGAGCTCATTTTTTTACATGACCTTTTATTGATTTTTTCACAGATAAATTTCTTATGCAAGGCACTATGTCGAGAACTTTTTGAGTTTGTATTTATTTATTAACAAAAACTCATCGTGGGTCCTTTTCTTAAAGACTCATCATGGGATCCCAATTTACAATTTCCTCTAGATTCAAAAGATTTATATTACTCTCAATTGAGTTGGCTCCATAAATTGTTTCATTTTACCCTAGTTAAGATACTAGGTACAAGTTTAAAATTCAATTTTCCTTAAGATATAATTCCAATTTCCAAAAAAATATAACATATCACACTTCCCTTTCTAGTTTTCAAATAGTATTTACATAAAAAGCATGGATGGAACCACTTAGAAATCACTCAATTCTAACAACATTAGAACCGGTGAAATCCCTTAAAACAAGCATGCCATTTTTCCCAGGCAGGACACATTGAGTTCTTATTTTATTAACCTAGAAACACACATAAAGTTTAATTATAGACAAAAAGTAAAATTTATTTATAGACACCTAAATTGATGCTTGATTGGGAGGAAATTTGAAAAACAATTAATGGAATTGATATGTTATTAGTGAATCACAATTTAGAATATTAAAGACCCCTCCTCCACACTTAAAACCTAAAAATTCCCCCATTATTGGATCTCAGAGTGGGATACATAGTTAAAATAATTTAATATAGATGTAGAAATAAAGTATAATAAAATACAGTTTGGAAGGGTAACAGGGAAGCTCAAATTATTTTTCCACACAAAATTCAGTTATACACAAAAACTTATACATATGATCCATATCGAATAACACCAAACAAACAAGTGAAAAAAAAATTATTTTTTTGAAAAAGTTCATGCTGTTAGTTGTTATGAAAATATTTTTTTTGAATTCAGTTTAAATAGAAGCATGGTAAGAAATGAGGAAGCATAAAACATCATTTTTCATTCAAATAAATTTAGAGGGTGTAAGCTATATTTTGACATGAATTTGAATTAATTTTTTTAAACACTAGATTCTAGAAAGATAATCACCCAATTTAAGTAAAAAAATTCATTGATTTACAAAATAAAATCAAGGGGTATTTCCCACACTTAGAATTACGCACCATGAATAGAATTAAAAGGGAAAAACTAAAAAATCACTCACTTTATCCATAAGATTCATATTTGTAAATTTATGCAAATGAAGCCTACCTGTATTTTCTTTCTACAATATCTCTAACTGATCAGTTTTAATTCCTAGAAGTGATAAAAAATTAACATCACATTTCAAGATTTAAAGATAAAATTTAATGAAAATAGGTATGAGTTATGGTGTTTTGATCCTTTAAACTTCAGTGTTCTATTTCATTTTTCAATGTCCAACTTCCTCATGGAATTACTACCTGATTATTATCTTAATAAGAAAAACAAAAAAAAATTAAAATGACATTAAGAAAATAAAATAAGAAAACAAACAGAATAATCTTAGGATAACCCCCCTAAGGAGTGCTGTGTTTTTATTGTAAACAGCTGGATAATCATTAGGTCAACCCCAATCTGATAGTGATTCTATATTCTTAATAAGGAACCAAAATATGCGATTCTTCCCATATTTAGTGAGTTCCCATTTTTAGAGTACCACATGTACATATTCCTTTAATCCCCTTCCTTTCCAATGTAGCTTTTGTAGATTAAGGGATAGGGAAACACAATGTAGAGGTACATCCCCTCTTCTTATGCTTGAGGTTGAGGGTGAACAGGCTGTGGAAATGAAAATATTGGATGCGACTTATCCTCTAGTTTAATCCAATCAATTATTTTATCTTGGAAAACAAAAAACATGTCATTATACACTTCTTCAACCTCACACAATTCCAAAAACTTATCTTTAATAGCTGGAAATTCATAATGTTCTAACTCAGGTGCTTGTTTGGTTCCTTCAAGTATGTCCATGAAGTCACAAAATGTAATTGATTATTTAATATCTAAAAAAGTAAAATCAACATTATAATTAACATGAAAAATACCAGTATTAAAACTATTGTAAACTCTATCCATAAAATTATCAACTCCATCAATATGTTTAGCTTGTTCTTCTCCAAAATTAATTAGTGCCCCTAGGATTATGTATGCAGTTGGAGTAAGGTAGTAAAACTCCTCAAGACTCTCATTAATGAAAAAAACCTCTAGTGTTCTATCTTCTAAGGAAAATGCATTGATGTATGATTCTAGTTGAACCTGTTGAATCATTGAAAAATTATTAGATAAGTCACTATAATAAAATTTAGTATATGAATATTAGGGAAAAATGATTATCAAAAAGTTTTCCAACATATTCAATTTCTAGATGTCCTATATCCTGGAATCCGTTGAAATAGTATTTAAAATGTGATTCTTTCATTTCTAGCCTTGAATTAAGGGGCATGTCAAGATAAAAAATAGGCAGCCCCAACTTCTTATTTATTCTTCTTTTCTCATTTATCCTAAGATATTTTCTAGAAATAACAAGTTTAGTGGGTTGTTGGATTACTGTATTTATTTTTTTATACTTCTGATCTGGGTAGGTAAGTCTAAGGATGTCCATGATTCTCTTATTATCTATAAAAGATTTCTTGGTAAGTTCCTTCCCCTTTTGACTCTTTTCATTTGATTGAATTTTTGCGAATACTTCTCTTTAGTTTGATGAGAGATAGAAATTGTAGCATTCAAAATCTCCCACGATTGTTGTATTTGTAATCAGAATTGGAATAATTTCACATCCTTATAAAGTTATTTCATAGGTACCTAGAATGGAACTCATTTGTTTTGGTTTTCTACTTTGGTTCAAGAAGATGGATGTGATGGGTTCGAGTGCAGACTTGATTTCGGATGCCTGCTAGTTCTTTCTAGTTTTTTATTAGGAGCTAAGATTAAGAGATGATATTTGGTGTTAAAGGTAAGGTATTTTGTCAGTGGATTTCAAATGAAGCGATTGTTGAACAACGTACTATTTGGGTCAGGTTTAGAAGAGGTCCAGAGCTGGAAGCTTTCACTCTAGCATGCCATTCAGATTTGGAAGTTCGAGAGTGTATGGCTTTTCCATTGGTACCGGGCCTGTGCAACTTTGCACGAGACAGTTATCCAAGAAGTCATTCAATGATGAAGGAATTCCATCACGATGTAATTGCTGGGTTGGGGAAGATCCTATAGTTTTTGACCTGGGTATCCTCTTTCATGGTTTTATTTGGTTATAATGTTTAGATATTGTGGTTTTTCAATTTTTCCTCAAAAGTGTTTCGATAATAAAAAAGTTAATTTGTAGTCAGTTAGGAGAGAAATCAAATGGTGAATCTGAAAATGAATAGGAAGTGTTTATTTTTTTCTTTAAATTTTTGTTTGTTGTGTTTTTTTAGAAGAATGTAAAAACCACTATGGAAAACATTTCTTCCCCAAAAAAGATGCCAAAATTTTACATTGTCCTTATCATAAGGACAATAAATGATACATTTATAAAACCCAAGATATAACATAGTGGCTGAACTTAGGCTCACTCTTAAGAAATTAATGTCAAATTCCCAAGTGGTATTCTTGAAAATATTTTTGTGATTTTAAATATTTTGAAACTAGTAGATTAAAACAACATGAAAAGTGATGAGGAAAAAAATGGGGGTGATGGAATGGAAAACAAATTGAATGAAAATGAAATAGAGGAATAAAATAAAGATGAATAAAAATAATGTTATCATGAATAGGTCCAGATCCAGGTCAATCCATCCTCAACTCCCTATCACAGATCTGCTGAAGGATAAAACCAAAAACTATCAACTCACTCAATGCATGGTTGATGGCTCTATGCGCACACCTATTTCATGTAAAACACTGAGCATTCATGCACAGAATCTATTACACCAAATGAGAACTCTCCCAACGTTAAGAAATCTCCTAATAAAATCACTTCAACCAAGAATTTTTTTCTGACTCAAGTGATCATTGAAGGATAAAAAAATCACATAAACTCACCTAACCACTCGATCGAGCAGGTTAAGAGAATAATGGGATAATGATCAAAAGGAAAAGATAAGGTAACCGATCTAGTGAAATAATGCACTCTCGTACACCCCAAAGCACCTTCATGATCTCCTTAGAGTAAAAAAGAGGCGATGATCATCATGAAGTGTGGATCTCTAGGAAACATTTAGTTTCACATTATGAATCTATCCCTATGAATTATCTCTCCATTTATAGAGAATTGACATCCCAACATAGATAGAGAATGAATGAATAGAAGAAAATAGAAATTGTATTTTCAAAATTTAAGAAATTAAAAGATTATATTACAAAGATAAAAAACTAAAATAGTAAAACATTGAAAGTCAAAGAAGAAGAATAAGATAGGAGGCGTTCCCATATCTAGGTGTATATATGGTTCCCATGTATGAGGTTTGATGGAAACAGAGGAGGATGAGCTCCTATTATTTGGAAAACTAAACTGAAAAGAAAAAAATAAAATGATATCCTAATAGGTAGTAGAAGTATCCACATGGTGTGCCCTCACGTGCTCGCCAGCTACTTCTTCAAAAAAATCCAAGTGAAAATTGCCAATCACTTGCAAAAACCCATGATTTCCCTTGAATATGGGATGCAACCCCCCATGATCCCTTCAATTATCACTTCCCACGATCACCTTCTCGAATCTTCTAGATAAAAGAAAGAGATAAGGCATTAGTGTCTTCTTAAAATGTTATTATATATATATATTAATATTAATATTATTATTATCGAAAATATTTTAAAACAAAAATAATTATTAAAATAAATATATTTATATATACTTATTAATAGTATTAGATATATATGTGATATTTTTATTTATATACACTTATTATTATTAATATACATATATAATATTTATCATTATTATTATATATATATTATATATATATTATATTTATTATTATATCTATTTATTTATATTTACTATTATATATATTTTTCGTTTGTTTGTTAATCATTCTATTCTTCTTTTTATATCTTTTATTTATTATGATTGTCCACCATATAACGCAGCGACCCCATAAGTCCGAAGCCGATGAATTATTTTATTAAATTGGTATGATTACAAGGAATCAAATCCCAAAGGACTGATCAATTTAGTAGTTTTGGAAATACATATTACATACATGATAACCATAATACACTAGTAAATAGAGAATAAAAACACGATACATAACAAAATTAAATAAATTTCATCCTTAAAATCTTATTCAAATATTTATTCTTCATAACATGGGGAAGGTAAACATAATAAGTGTGAATATAAATTCTCAGTAAGGGTAAGTTAATCGGAAGAAAAAAACGAACTCATGAAAATAATCAACATGAAAAGGTAAATAAATGATAACACATGCCACTAAAATAACTATATAATGAAAAATAAATATTGAAAGGTAATAAATTGAAACACATGACCTTTATTTAATGAACTATGAATTAAATGCATCCAAAGATATGTCGACACACAATATCATGGATAGAAATGATAACTGAAATGAAGCCAATGATTTAATATTGGATGTCATGTATCTGTCACATAAATAACCATATCCTCAAGATCTATTCTCAAGATAGTTTAAAATATTATGGTTTAGTCAATGGATTCGTCTCACGAGACTACTAATGCATCAAGGGGCTATCTATATCTGGTCCCCACCCATATCTTCCAGTCCAAAGAATTCCCCATCTACCGAATTATCAATTTCATTAATAAATAATGTGCCTTATCATAAAATATCCATATTGAAAAAAGGATAAATATTTATCAATAATTTCCCATTGTAGGATAAGTAACAACAATGGTTGTTTTTGTTGATTAATGGAAATACCATTTAAAGATATTTAAAACATTCTTGAGGAAAATAATCATTAAACATTCCAAAGTATCCCATACCACATTGAATCATTTGAATAATAATCCCCATGAAGTAATAAAATTAAATGAAACTTATTTATCATGATAATAAGGAGATTCATGATAAAAATTTTCAAAGGTTACTATATACACCATATAAAAGTTAATTGATGAATAACATCAAATAAGTCTCAATGGAATGTAAATTGAGAAAAAATAACTTACTGTGAGTCCAAATTGTCATGTATGTTTTTATATTCCGGAATAACAAACTGATGTTAGTTATTTAATTTCTTGATAAGATTTTTAAAATTTAAAATTAATTTTACTTCACTTATTACAATGTTGGAAAAAAATACTTAAACAACTAATTTTACATCGGGTGTTTTGACCATATTCGATATATGTGTAAAAAATGACTTTGATAGATCGACCATGGTCAAAGAGGTCATTGTATAAAATATACCATATAATAATCATGATATAATTATCATATTTATACATAAATTATACTTTTATAACCAATAATGAAATATAGTTATGAAAAATGAACCAAAGTTAGAATCATGGAGACGGTAGGTCGTACGTACACATGAGTAACGTTCCCATTTTTTAGTGATTGTTATGAAAAGAAGGTAAGTAACACTATATATTTACAGAAATGATCATTATATCATAAATAAAATGTTATTTAATCACATATATTTATACATAGGATTCTTGTGATGTTAAAGGAATCACATCGTGTCGAGAAGGTGGTAGTCCACACATCCATGACTGACGTTATCACTTTTTAGTGCAAGAAAAGAGTAATAAAGAAAATGATATATTATATGTATAGAAAGGTAATTATGTCATAAATATAATATATATTTTATTTATGTTACATATATTTAATTAAAACCATCTTTTATACGTTCCATGTATAGAACTAATCACATCTCTTTGAGGTGGCGATAGTCAACACTTCCACAAACAATGTTTTCATATTTACATAAGATGGAAAGTATAAGGGTATGTGTTATAAAATAATTATATAAGAATAAATACATAATAAATATCATATATAACATATATAAATATAGTTTCCGTAAAAATTACCAACCATGAAAGGTGGTAAATTAAAAATGAACGATCATCGTTTCATGAGGTTGTAGTTCGCCATACACATAAACAGTATATTCGTCACCCATTAGATTGAAGTGTGTGGGAGGGTATATGACAACCCTGCTTTTATTAAAAACTTAAACATGATTTATTACATAAACTATTCACTTGATACAACATGGAAGATCAAGAGTTCTATCATCTTTGGGTCTTAGGATCATTACATAACAACTTAAAACATGAAATACAACATCTTTATTGAAAACTTCCTTTACATGTCCACTACATTCCCTCGTACTTAGCATTGCATGGGATAACCTGAGGACGTTCATAAGAAAAGGGGTGAGATTTAAAGACCAGTAAGGGAATAAACATGGAATACATGAGGAGTACAATACATGTTAGACAATAGGAATGTCAATATAGCACAAGAGAAACATGAACATAAAGGCATGATAATCAAAACATGGAAATATGGAAACAACACTTAACATGAAATTAGTATGAGCCAAGGATCATTGCACATGGAGCATGAGTAAATTCTCATTGCACATGAAGCACGAGTAAACCCTCATTTCACTTGAATTAGCATGAGTCAACACTCATTGCACATGACGTTTCATGATACTATACTTTATCCAATGCATTGGAGCACTATAAGGGGGCACCCTTCTTAAACATTTCATTTCATGGACAAGTGTGCCACATAGATCATAAAACATGGATTCATTAAACATAATCATTTATTAAAAAATAAAGGAATGTGGAATTCATACATGAAACTTTATAATCAATAAGTAAATGTGCATAAAGGTGAATACCCTTGATGGAGAAATGGGCATGGTATTCACTACACAAAGGCATTGGCTTAGAAAATCGGTGCAATTTCGGCATTGTAACGGCGTGACATAAGAATTCATAAAAATGGTTGATGAGAGAGAAAGGGGTGTTTCATCATATTTGCATGAAATGGACAGTAAGGGGGTCATATAGATACATTCTCAAACAATTGTAATGGAATTTAGATTCATGATACAAAAGTATTTCTTGAATGTAAATGAAGAGAGAGAAGTTCCTTTCGGAATTTTGGCATAGTAACGGGTGTACATGGGAAGCATTTAATGAGAGATAAAGGGGTCTCCCATCATTAAAAAAATAAGAGGGAAGTATGGGGGAGGTGAGAAACCATACCCCAACATTTATAATTGAAATTAAAAGGGCATAACAATATTAAGAAAATTGGACAAAAAAAGTGAAAGGAAGAAAAACCCTTACTTGGAAGTGTGATTCCAAGGCTTGAGAGAGGCTTGAGAGAAGCTTCTTGGGAGCTTGGGGAACCTTTGGAGGATTATAGAGAGAGTATGGAAGAGGTTGTACGAACTAAAAAGGCTTTGAGTGAGGAGGAAGTGGGAGCTTGGGTGGGTTTATATAGGAAATGTGAGTGAATTCTTTATTATTTAGGTTTGGGACCCCTTACATTAAACTAATCCAAACCACAAACAAGATCATGGTTTTTTCCCATGGTTTTTGGAAAAGGGAATAGTAAAACAATATTTTATAAGGCCAAAGTCCGAACTTCTTAAAATAATGGGTTTGCTTATGTGGAGGTGAGTCACACTCCCATGAAAAATAATTTAAAAAGACAAGATATTTAAAAAGTCTTTAGGGGTCCATTAATGCTTTTAAAAGTAAGTAAAACAAATCCAGAATCACATTATTTTAATGGTAAAACATATATTGGCCGAACATAAAGTTTATAGTATTTTATTACATCACTATTGGGTCATTATGATGTCATAAAATACATTATATATTTAAACGGTATTTAATTTTTACCCAAAAAATTTGACTGTCTCAGAAAATTAAGAAAAATTCACCGTTGGATAATTTCGACGTCCTGATTCTAGAAATATAATTTATTTTATTTAAATAATTTTCTAAATATGTTAATTTTTAGTTTTGAAATAAAAACCGACATTTATCGAAAATTCACTGGTTTTGACAGAAATGGCTTTCAAACCTTAATAAAAATTATAATTGCATTTATAAAATTATATGATAATTTATATATAATAACATTAATTTAATAATAATAATAATATTTTATTAAAATATTATTTAATTCAAAAATCCATTAATTTAATAAAATATATTTCTTAATTAAATAATAACTAAAAACACTACTTGTAATTTAAAAACTATTTACAATGTATCAATAATAAAAATAAAGTATATTCATTATTATATACAAAAATAATTTACATGAACATAGTACTAGAGATTTGTTACATAACCCCTTAAAACAGCTGCATAAGACCTAAGGGTAATATGTGCGATGGTGACAGACTCTTGGGGTGGCTCAGATAACATTGCTCGAGTGCTAATCTCTATCTACTTCCACTTTTCCCATAGACGGTCTTGTTCGAGCTTGACATGATGAAGCTCAGCTTGGGATTGGTCAAGAGTGAATCCCAAAGACACCACCTCTTTTCCGAGATCTGACAAATGGGTTTCGTATGGAGCAATTCTACTGGATGAGTCCATCAGTTCCTTTTTCTGAGTAAATTGGATTTGTTAAAGCCCTATATTTATACTAATCATGTGATCACAGTTTGATGACTATAAAAGCAACAGTCACAATTCTTAACATAAAACCAAAGAAGTTGACATTTTATATAAACATTTTACATAAAGAGACATTTAATTAGATCAAGAGAAATTTACATTAATGAAACTTTGGGTCATTACAATATTCCCCCTTAAGAAATTTCGCCCTCAAAATTTCCTTTTCCCATACTAAAATAGATGTGGGTAACTCAGGTTCATCATTTCCTCCAATTCCCAAGTCGCTTCTTCAAACTTTTGGTTTCTCCACAACACCTTGACGAGGGGCATTGTCTTATTTCGTAGAACTTTTTCTCTACGATCTAAGATCTTCACTGGTTTCTCATCATAAGAAAGATCATCCTCCAACTGTACCACCTCAGAAGAGAGTACATGTGAAGGGTCCGGTATGTACTTCCTTAAGAGGAATACATGAAATACATCATGTACTTTGGCCATGGTAGGTGGAAGTGCTAGTCGATAGGCCACAGCCCTGACACGATCAAGAATCTCAAAGGGGCCGATGTACCTTGGACTTAACTTACCTTTCTTTCCAAACCTCATGACCTTCTTCCATGGAGATATGCGTAGAAAAACCATGTATCCAAATTTAAACTCAAGGTCTCATCGACGATTGTCGGCATAACTCTACTGTCGAATTTGGGCTGCCTTGATGTGCTGCTAAATGGTTTTCACCTTCTCCACCATTTCCCCGACCATTTCCGTTCCAATAAGCTCACGTTCACCGACCTCATCCCAACATACCGGTGTTCTGCACATTTTCCCATAAAGGGCTTCATATGGTGCCATTTGGATGCTCGAGTGGAAACTATTATTATAAGATAACTCAACCAGAGGAAGATGTTAATACCATCCTCCTTTAAAGTCCATTGAGCACGCTCTCAACATGTCCTCAAATGTTTGTATAGTCCCCTTGGATTGGCCATCAGTTTGAGGATGATAGGCCGTACTGAAGTTCAGTTTAGTATCCAGAGCATGTTGAAGACTCTTCCAAAACTTAGAGGTGAATCTTGGATCTTGGTCAGACATAATAGATAGTGGTACTCCATGTAGCCTTACCACTTCCCTGATATATATCCATGCCAGTTGATCCAATGAGAAGTCTTCCCGAATAGCAATGAAGTGTGCAGTCTTTGTAAAACGATCCACCACAACCCAGATTGCATTGTTGCCTTTGGATGTCCTTGGAAGTCCAGTGACAAAATCCATGGTGATGTTCTCCCATTTCCATTCTGGTATGGGCAATGGTTGCATCATCCACTTAGACTTCTGCCTCTTTGCCTTCACTTACTGGAACACTAGGCACTTTGATATATATACAGCAATATCCTTATTCATATTATCCCACCAAAATTTTTCTCGGAGATCTCAATACATCTTTGTGCTCCCTGGGTGAATAGAGAAATTTGAACTATTTGTATCATAAAAAAGTTCCTTCTTCAGCTCCGGACTTGACAGAACACATAGTCTTTTCCCAAATCGCACAATTCCTTCTTCATTAACATTAAACTCCGAGTATTTCCCTTTTTCAATAGCATCCACTTTTTCTTGAATTCCCACATCATCCTTTTGAGTATCCTTTAACCTTTCCAAAATAGATGGTTGAGCAATAATTTGTGAAAGGATTGATGATGTTCCCTTCTTTATGATTCCCATATCCATATTCATCTAGTCTAAGAAGATTGGATCCTTCTCAATTCTCATCATTGATAGAATCACTGGGTCCTTTCTACTTAGGGCATATGCCACCTTGTTTTCTTTCCCAGGGTGGTAATGTATTGAACAATCATAATCCTTGATGAGATCTATCTATCTTCTCTGGCGCATATTAAGCTCTTTCTGTGTGAATATATATTTAAGACTCTTGTGGGTCGTATATATCTCACATTTCTCCCCATAGAGATAATGCCACCAGATTTTCAAGGCAAAGATCACCGCCGCCCACTCCAGATCATGCGTTGGATAGTTTCTCTCATGGATTTTCAACTATCTTGAGGCATAGGATATCACTTTATCATTATGCATCAGCACACAACCTAAGCCCTTCTTTGAAGCATCACTGAATATCACAAAAGGTTCCCCAATTGTGGGTAAAGTGAGCACGGGCGCAGTGATAAGCCTCCTTTTCAACTCCTTGAAGCTTTCTTCACATTCATCACTCTAAGAAAACTTTACTCCCTTTCGAGTTATCTTGGTAAGAGGGTTGGAAAATTGTGAGAAATTTCTCACAAATTGTCGATAATATCCAGCTAACCCCAAGAAGCTACGGATATCCGTTATCGATGTTGGCCTCGACCATCCCTCAATTGCATCTATTTTGGAGGGATACACAGATATCCCATTTCTTGTGATGATATGGACCAATAATGAGACCTCCTTCAACTAGAACTCACACTTTCTGTACTTTTCATAGAGCTTCTCCTTGCGCAAAGTCTCTAGTACAATTCTTAAATGCTCCTCATGATCCTCCTTGGTTTTGAAGTATATTAGAATATCATATATAAATACTACCACAAAATTTTCAAGGTAATCTCTAAAGAATATATTCATCAAGTCCATAAATATTGCTGGAGCATTAGTGAGTCTGAAAGGCATTACTGTGAATTCATAGTTCCCATATCTTGTTCGAAAAGTAGTCTTGGGGACATCTTCCTTCTTCATCCTTACTTGATAATATCCCGACCAAAAATCTACCTTGGAGAAGTATTTTGCTCCATGCAGCTGATCGAACAAGTCATCAATCCATGGAAGAGGATACTTGTTCTTAATCGTGATTTTGTGAAGTTTACGATAATCGATGAAAAACCGCATTGACCCATCCTTCTTCTTGACGAAGAGGACTGGTGCACCCCATGGGGAAGCACTTGGGCGTATAAAACCTTTATCCAGATTCTTCTATAGTTGATTCTTCAGCTCTTCAAGATCCACGACAGCCATTCTATATGGAGTCTTGGATATTGGTAGCACCCCTGGTATAAGTTCAATTGAGAATTCAACGTCTCTTTTAGGAGGAAGACCAGGTAGTTCCTCAGGAAAAATTTCAGCAAATTCCCTCACAATATGCATTTCTTCAAGGATGGTTTCTTCCTTGGACTCAATCATCTGAGCCAGATACGCATTCTCATAGGGCAGTAATATCCATTCTTGAGATGATGGTGCTAAAGGAGATTCATCTTCCTCACACTTGTAAAGAATCGGGGGTCGATTCTCCATATGGAGTGTGATTTACCTCTCCAAAAAATTTATGTTGGCTCTATATAAGGAAAGCCAATCCATGATAAAAATTGCATCAAATTCAACTAGAGGGAGTATGAAGAGGTTCTCCGGGAAATTAAATCCACCGATTATGATAGGGGAGGAGTTATATTCATGGGATGCAATGATTTCCCCATTTATCGTACTCACCGACATCTTCACTTCCAAGATTTGTGGTGGTGCTGGAATTGTTCTACTAAACTTTTGAGATATAAAATAATGCATAGAACCTGAATCAAAAAGTACGTTCGCTATTCTTGAATGAATAACTAGAATACCTGTCACCACTTTGTTGTCAGGGTTCACTTTGTCAGAAGTGATGGAAAAAGATCTTCCTTGCTGCCTTGGAAGTTGTTGGTTGCCTCCAAAAACCCTTTGATTAGGGCACTGATTTGAAAAATTCCCCAGTTCTTTGTAGTTTTAGCAATGAACAACACGTTGAGGTTCGAATGGAGCATTCCTCTCCTCTGTCACAGCCGCGGGTCTTTCTTTCCGACAGTTAACAGCTAGGTTCCCTTCTCTTCTACACCTAAAGAATTTCATTATCCCCTTAAGGAAATTTCTAGGGTGCTTCTTTCCGCACTTTTGGAAAGTGGGGTGATGGATCTTCTTAGCACCGTTGGATTTATCCATCAGACCACCAGTATTGAAGTCCACCTTACGCTTCTTATCCCCATGATACCCCTTTGATTCCCCAATCTCTATTTCGACCTTGAGGGCACATCGGAAAATTTCCTCATAGCTATCAAAGTCACGGATCGCTAATGATTTCCGTAGGCTAGGCTTCAGCCCACCAAAGAAGCGGTCAACCTTGTATTCAGGGGTAACGACAAAGCAGAAAGTGTATCGTGTAAGACTTGCGAATTTTTCCTCGTACGCTCCAATAGATTCTTTGTCTTTTTGCTTGAGGTAAAGGAAGTCCCTTTCCATATTAAGCCAGAGGGTGCGCGGAAAATATTTATCAATTTTTTTTTTCCGGAAATCCTTCCATTCCAACACCTTGATCTCCTCCTCAGGCTTCATATTTTTGATCAACACCCACCATTGATCAGATTCACCCTCCATACGATAAGCCTCCAGGAGAACCTTCTCTTGTTCAGAACATTGAAGGATAGAGAAGATCTTTTAAATGGAGTTGATCCATTGTTCAGTGATCGTGGGATCAGATGATCCACTAAAAGTAGGAGGCCTTTGTCTCATGAAGCTCTCGATAGTGACTTGTTCCTTTTTAGGGGGGTTTAGACGTTCCTATTTACCCATGTTTCTATTCAAAGTTTGAGTTATCTGAGAGAGAAGTGTGACAAAGTTCGTGATTCCCGCTCCCATTGGACTGGGCATCTCATTAGTACAATCATCACACTGATCTTCACATCGGTTGTTATCCCGAGTCCTCTTATTACCGTCCATTGGATGGAATAAAAGGAAATTTAGGGGGTAACACATAAAGGGTAATCCAAATACAAAATTTGATGACTTATAAATAAACTTTTATTTCCTTAACTCATGATTCTATAGGCTTCAATCTAGGATTTTCATGATCTACTTTCTAACATATATTCTTAGGGGATTTTTTTTAATTCCCTTCATAGGGGTTCATACTAAACTTGTGAATTTATAAAAACATATCCCTCAGGAGTGTCGTAACCAAGAGTAAATTAAGGCCCGTTGTTCTGCACTAGTTCCCGTTCGAGTCTAGCTCAAAGTAGTGTTTTCAGGTCTTACCCCTAGGATACATCTGTGCCAGAGCCGCCTCTACCTGCTCGTATCCAGACAGGGATGTATTTTCTTGATAAACCACTCACTCAGTACTTACCAAAACTTAGGTATGTTTTTATTATACTTAGTCTTGTCTCTAAGGCTTTACTGGGGTTTTCTAATCCTAATCCCAAAAATAACTAAACCTATCCTCTAATACCAACTATGACAACCCTACTTTTATTACAAACTTAAACATGATTTATTACATAAACTATTCACTTGATACAACATGGAAGATCAAGAGGTCTAGTGTCTTTGGGGATTAGGATCATTACATAACAACTTAAAACATGAAATACAACATCTTTATTGAAAACTTCCTTTACATGACAACTACATTCCCTCGTACTTAGCATTTCATGGGATAACCTGAGGACGTGCATAAGAAAATGGGTGAGCTATAAAGCCCAGTAAGGGAATAAACATGGAATAGATGAGGAGTACAATAAATATTAGACAATAGGAATATCAATAGAGCACAAGAAAAACATGAACATAAAAGCATGATAAATCATGATAATCATAACATGGAAATGTGGAAACAACACTTAACATGAAATTAACATGAGCCAAGGCTCATTGCACAAGGAGCATGAGTAAATTCTCATTGCACATGAAGCATGAGTAAAACCTCATTGCCCTTGAATTAGTATGATTCAACACTCATTGAACATGACGTATCATGATACTATACTTATCCAATGCATTGGAGCGCTATAAGGGTGTACCCTTCTTAAACATTTCATTTCATGCATAAGTGTGCCACATGGATCATAAACCATGGATTCATTAAACATAATAATTTATTCCATGATGAAGGAATGTGTAATTCATACATGAAACTTTATAATAAATAAGTAAATGTGCATAAAGGTGAATACCCTTGATGGAGAAACGTGCATGGTATTCACTACACAAAGGCATTGGCTTAGAAAATTGGTGCAATTTCGACAGCGTAACGACGTGACATAAGAATTCATAAAAATGGTTGATGAGAGAGAAAGGGGTATCTCATCATATTTAAATGAAATGGAAAGTAAAGGGGTCATATAGATACATGTCCAAACAATTGTAATGGAATTTAGATTCATTATACAAAAGTATTGCTTGAATGTAAATGGAGAGAGAGAAGTTCCTTTCGGAATTTTGGAATAGTAACGGGTGTACATGGGAAGCATTTAATGAGAGAGAATGGGGTCTCCCATCATTCAAACAATAATAGGGAAGTATGGGGAGGTGAAAAACCATACCCCAACATTTATAAACATAATATTTCTTAACATTAGGAATATATTAAAGGTTGACTTTCCCTCAACCATATTGTTTTCCAAAAAGTTTTACTTTCTATAGAACAACTTTTCTTAGTACCATTCAACATGTGATCTAAAACAATTAATGAAAAAGTACTACAGTACAATCCTCATATATTCCATAATTGTTATAAGCAATATATGGATGATAAAATATTCAAATGAAATAATTCTTGAATGAGAATAATAATCATTCCTCTTCATCTGTAGTAGTATCATAACTTGACAATTATCCATTAGAATCATTTGAGGTATATTACTTTGATACTTGAGACATTGATTTTCATAGTGTCCCATCTCCTTGTAGTTAAAGCATTGTACATTAGAAACCTTTTTCTTACCCTTGAAATCATACGTATGGTTGCCTTTCTTTCCAAACTTATAGAAAACTCCCATTCCTTTTAAGTACCAGGGTGTTTTTTCCACAATTATCACATGTGGGAAAGTACATATTTCCCTTATTCCCTTTATCCATATTTTTCTCTACCATCTACTTCTTATCTTAATTCCATTCAAATACATAGGACTTAGAGAATTATTTTCCTGTATCATTATCACATGATACTATTTTCTCATATGATGAGAATACTTGGGAGACTATTTTCTTTCAAAATGTTGGATTAAGACCATAAAAGATATGATCCTTCTTACTCTTTGGATCACTTTCATTTGTGGAGTTCATATCCCTTATTCTAGGTTCAATTTCTAAATAATGTCATATACTGGATTAAATCATAAAATAATATATAATACCAAAACTAGTGAAACACTTAACATGAGTTGAGAATTTTACGTATAACTAATCTCATAATCATAAACATGGTTTCTTTAGGGATATAATTACTTTTAAATCCTTATTAATGGATTTTAAAGAAAATGTGAACTATCCTAAGTGTATACCTTGGGAGTGTCAAACTAGGAGCACATTAAGACCCGTTATCATGTACTAGGTTATGATGAGTTAGGCTCAACACACCTTTTTAGACTTTTTACTCTTAGGTACATATTTTCCAAAACCACGTCCAATTGTAGTATCCAGATAGGGTTGTTTTTCTAGGAATACCCACATAATCTCTACCTTAGAAAAATTCTAGGATGTTCTTCTACACTTATCATTAAAGTCTATCTTAGGATTATGTTCCTAAATATTTGTTTTCTAAATCAAGTTTCCAAGGTTTCTAATAAACTTCCTACGATACCAACTGTAACACCCCAACCCCAGAATCCCAGAACCGGTACATTATTTTTTTACATTGGTATGATTATAAGGAATCAAATCCGGAAGGACCGATCATTTTACAAGTTTTAGATATCCATATTACATACGTTATACCCATAATACATTGGGAAATGGAAAATAAAAATATGATATATAATAAAATGAAAAAAACTACATACTTGAAATATTATTCAATTATTTCTTCTTTATAAAATGGGTAAAGGAAACATAATAACGGTGAGTTCAAATTCTTAGTAAGGGTAAGCAAAGTAGAAGAAAAAATGAATTAATGAGAATAATAAACATGGAAAGGTAAATAATTGAAAATAAATTCCATTCAAATAACTGGATAAATCAATATGGAAAGGTAATAAACTAAAAAACATGCCATTTAATTAATTAACTAAGAATAAAATGCATACATATATATGTCGATTAAAAATATCATGGATAAAAATGAGAATTGAAATAAAGGAAATAATTTAATATTGGAAGTTATGTATCTAGAACATGAACAAATATACCATCTATATCTATTCTCAAGATAGTTTAAACTATTTTGATTTGGCCAAATTATTCATCTCATGAGACTACTGATGCACTAAGGGGCTATCTATAACTGGGCCCCGCCTATATCTTCCAGTTCAAAGCATTCCTCATCTATCAAAAAATTTATTTAATTAATAAACAACATACCTTATCATAAAATATCCATATTCAATAAAGGATACATATTTATCAATAATTTCCTATTAGAGGATAAGTAACAACAAGGGTTGTTTTTGTTGATGAATTGAAATACCATTTAAATATCATTAAAACATTCTTGAGGAAAATAATCATTAAACATTCCAAAGTGTCCCGTACCACTTTGAAACATTTGAATCATAATACACATGAAGGAATAAAGTTAAATGAAACTTAGATTATAATGGGAATAATTAGATTCATGATATAAAATGTCAAATGGTAGTATATACACCATATAAAATTGAATTGGTTCATAATATCAAATAAGTCTCAATGGAATGTAAATTGAGATGAAATACCTTACCTTAAGTATGAATTGTCACATATATCTTTATATTCTTGAATAATAAAATAATTTTAATCATTTAATTTCTTGAAAACCTTTTTAAATTTTGTTATTACTTTTAATTCATTTATTACAATTTTGTAAACAACTTCTTAAACTACCAAGTTTACATCGAGTGTTTTGACCATATTCAGTTTATGTGTCAAAAATGACTTTGGTAGATCGACTATGGTCAAAGGATTTATTATATAAAAATAAAAAATAGTAATCATGACATAATTATATTATTTATAAATCAAATATACTTTTAAAATACATTCATGAAATATAGATATGTAAAATGAACCAACGTTATAATCATAGAGACGATATGCCGTACGTGCACATGGGTAACGTTCCCATTTTTCATTGATCATTATGAAAATAAAGTAACAATATATGTTTATAGAATTATAATTATATCATAAATAAAATTTTATTTAATCATATATACTTATACATAGGATTCTTTTGATGTAAAAGGAACCACATCAAGTTGAGGAGGTGATAGTCTACACATCCACGACCAGCATTATCACTTTTTAGTACATGAAAAGGGTAATAAAGAAAATGATATATTATATATATATAAAGTTAATTATGTAATTAATATCATATATATTTCAATTATGTTACATATTTTTAATTAAAACCATCCTTTATACGTTCCATATATAGTATGGATGAATCACATCACTTTGAGTAGGCGGTAGTTAACACTTCCACAAATTATGTTATCATATTTACAAAAAATAGAAAGTATAAGGGTATGTGTTATAAAAGAATTATATAATAATAAATACATAATAAATATCATATATTACATATATAAATAGAGTTTCAATCATAATTCCCAACCATGAAAGGTGGTAAAGAAAAAATGAACAATCATTATTTTGCGAGGCGGTAGTTCATCATACACATAAATAGTATATTTGTTACCAATTAGATTAAAGTGAGTGTGAGTGTATGTAGAACCCATAGAATAAAAAAAATACTTTTATATTTATGAAATTTGTTTTTCTATATAATCATGGAATAAGAAGATTTTATAGGGTGGATAAAGGAAATTAAACTAAAGAGCTTGAGGGAAGACGTTACCTCTTCTTCAAGTAACTCCTTTTGTTTTTCACAAAAGGTATTCCTTAGTTTTTTTTATTCCCAAAGTGAGGAATATAGGATGAGAAGATGGATGTTTTGGACATATTTGGGTAGATATTTATCGATCCAAAGTGGATTGAGATGTGTGAGTGAGGGGAAGATTGAATGCATTTTTCTAATGGAGGAGGAGTGACACTCTTGTAAATACCAAAAGATATACATTAATGGGAGCTATACTTTACCTAATGCGCCTATTTTTTTTAAAAATAATAGTTTAAAGGGGAATAATGGCTGATAAAAACCTCAACTACATAAAAATAATTGCATTTTTATATTTTTGTTCCTTAATTTCTAAGTTTCCCCAATTTTATTATTTTGTTTTTTATTAAAGAAACTAGTTTTCTAACCTATGTAATTTAACAATTAAGAATAAATTAAAGTGAGATTTATTATAAAACATATAGAAAAATAATTATAAATATTATATCTAATTTATAATATAAAAATCCCATGTGTGTTGGAAATTAATTTTAAAACAAGCGCATGCAACGCGCAAAAACCACCGCTTTAACCCAGACCATGGTAATAAAGTTTTTACAAACAATGGGTCAATATGTTAATTATAAAAGATAATTTGGTACATTAATAGACCATATTTAATATATATTACCACTTAAAAATAACTTTATAGAATATTGGATTTTTATTAAATTTAAATCATTTAATAAAATATAATTTATTATAAAATAAAATTAATGTCAATTTTGACATTATTTATTTAATTTTAATTTTAAAATATCAAAATAATTTTTTAATTAAAATATATTAAGTTAAAATATGTGTAACATTATATATTCATATAAAAAAGATAATTAAAGACAATAATTCAATAAACTTGCATCACTTTTAATATTTATAGTATCATTTATCTTAGTTGATTATTAACTAAATATTCATTCCATTAGCATTTCTTAATACTTTTAAGTAACTAATTCATATTTAAAAATTAATGATAAATTATTATGATAAAAATAACCCATTTATCTTTCAAAAGTATATGTATAACCGAAAATATTCTATTTTTTACATATCTCAAAGTTTTATAAATGTTAAAGGTAATGAATGTTACTTTTTTATCTTTTTCCTTACTTAACTTATCATATAGGGAAATTCCATGAAATATTATCCCAATAAACCATAAAATTGGAACCTATAAGGGATATGGTCAAAATATTGGAATCTAATGGATTTTGGAAAAGTTTCTAGGTCTTTTTCCCCTTAAGATTAAGGTTTAGTCCTTTGTTAATCTTAATTTTAACTTAATCACCATAATTAAATTTAATAGCTTTTATTAATATTTTTGTTCAAAAACTAAGTTGATATTATTAGACCAAAAATATTATACTTATTACAACCATTTGTTTCCATTTTTCAAAATTCAAATCATAGAAGTGGGAAAATTAATTTTAACGTTAATCTCATAAATGTGGCGAGAAAACAGGTTTTTAAAATAAAAATGTTCAAAAGTTTAATAAGTTTCTATATCAAATTTCAATATAAAAATGATTCTATTAACATAAATTGGGTTAATATATGTATAATTGATCTATTTTGAATTTAAAAACTAATTTATAATATAATTTAACATTAATAATTATTTAAACTAAAAGATAATTTTTAACTAAAATGCAGTATTTTTAACTATTCCTCAAAAATTAACAATTCTCAAAAAAATAGAAAATTTTTACCCTAATATTGTTTTTAAATTAAATTTTTTAAAATGATGTTTATTTTGACAAAAAATATTATTAAAATTGTCAAAACTTAGTTTTAAAATATGTGCACCATTAAAAGGTGGTAAAACTCGATCTTTCGTGTAATGTAAGCTAACTCAGCATTGTGGTAGCGTAGGATTAACATGGAATTTCATATAAACCAATCTAGTAAAAAAATTAATGTTATTTTAAAATTAAAATATTGTAATGTCTTAGAGTATTATACGCCAAGTGGGTCGTTACTTCTTCAGAAGGGGCTCAACTTATGGTTTCTAGAGGATACTTTGGATTTGGCTTCACAGGGAATCCTACTTAGCTTTGATAATGTATGGTCTTCTTCAGCAATGGATATCAGTTTTAGAAGGTGAAGCTTGGATTTCACAAAATTCTCAATGAGTTCTTCTTCTTTCCAATCAATGATGAATTTTTTCTAATTGGTGGCTGGCGGTAGGAGGATACCCTGGTTCAGATCGATGTGCGGGATCAACAAGTAGTGATGTTTCTTATCCAATGAGGAAAGGTCTTTGAAGGAGGCTAAGGGATTCCTAATCTACTAAGGAATAAATGGTTCTTCCTTTGGTGGGTTTCTTAGTGGTTGGGATCTTTAGGTAAATTTTTATTTTCCATATATGAGTCTCTTTGATTATTGGTTCATATACTGAGCTTTAGATTTGGATTGGCTTCGCTTGGGTGCAGATTTGTTAGCTTGGTTTGGTGGTAGCAAGAGAAAGGGAATCATGCGGTGGATGCTGAGGAGGCAATGGCAGAATAGATGTGCTACTGGTGACCAGGTGCTGCCATTGGGTTGCAACAGATATGTGCTTCCAGTGAGGAGAAGTGCCGGTGGTAGGGAGAATGGTTGGCTGTAGCAGATGATGTGGGATTCCTGTAACACCACTAGGTTCCACGGTAGGTTTCCCTTTGAATAATGCAGTAGCTTGCATTATATGCAACTTGGAGTTTTAACAAACCACGACCAATCAAACTAGTCGTTATAAATAGTAATAACCACTTTTTGAACTTTTATAAATTTTATTTTTCAAAATGGACTTAATTTTTGAATTTTTAATATCAAAATTAGATTAGGGTGAATTTTTGGTACTTTTCTGAAATCTTTCAATTTTTGATGAATTGTGAAAAATATTAAATTTTAATTAAAAACCACTTTTTTAATCAAAATAATTTATAGTGTAAAATTATACATTTGAGTGGTTTTAAAGTATAATTAGATTATATTTTCATCATTTAATATAATTTAGGTCGTTTTATGTAATTTCACATTTAAACTGGACATAAACAAGTGTCAATCTTTTGATAGTATTATTTCTTAAAAACACGTTTTTTGTTTTGACAATAGGAATTAATTTTAAATTAATTTCTGACACTTCTATGTTTTGAATTTGGAAAAATGGATTCCATATTTTGAATCAATATTTATAAACTATATAAATAGATAACTTTTATTTTTAGACATTATGAATAATTACTTCAGTAAATATTTTATTTACCATGGTTAAAGGGTAAATCCAGTAAATAAGGGTAAAAAATAATATTATAATAATATTAAATTTCACTAACATGTGTCCTATTACTATTGGTTGATACATGTATGACCATGGGAATCCTTGGGTCTATTTTGAGACCTCATGGAGCCACTTGAGAGTGATAATGACACTTTATATTAATTAATTTAAAGTAAAGACAAAAATGACATAAATATATATCTTTTAGTAAAACAATTTTTAAATGAGATTATATAAGTTATATTTTTGACTATAAATACTCATTATAAATATAAAAATATTTCCTACATAATTTTATTTTATTTATAATTTTTGGACATTAAATAATTAAATTTATTTATGACACAATGGTGATGCAGTAATTACCTTATTAATGAAAGAATCAAATAAATGGTATTATAAATGGTATTATAAATATTAAAATAAATATAATTTCGAAGTTTTTATGAAATACACGAATTTTATAGGTTACTATTACATGTTAGGGCTGATTCAATGTATTTGGTTAGAAGTAATAAAGTTGTGATGACTTTCACAAAAACCAAATACTAAATAGTGTCAAAATTGACATAAATGAGTTTTTAAAACAAATATTATATTATTAAATTATATAATAGTCCTAAAAATCTAATGTTGTGACAAAGAAATTATATAATTATATTTATATCATTAATGAACCACTTTAGGTTATCTTGGAATTTTATAGTAAGTTTATTAACCAATTATTATAATAATACAAGAATACATGGTAAAAGTTAAACTATTTAACTAAGAGTTAAATCTAAAAGATAAAGTTAATATGGTGACCCAAACCTATCTAAAACCTATTTTTTGAGAGATTTTAGACCCATACCCACCTTATACTCAAAATAAATCATTTTGGATCCATTATAAACTGAAAATGATTTTATTATAAAATAATATTTCAATCTTTTCCTAAGGTTCCCTTCACCTCTCTTATAAAAGGGCACTTCCCCTTCTCTCATAATCACACCTCCAAAGCCTTTTGGCTTAGCGAAACCCTGCCAAAATATCCTCCAAATTTTACTAACTTTAACCTAGAGGTATTATTTTGATCATAAAGCCAACCTAAGGAACCCTTTTGATCAACTCAAAAGGAAACACTTGAAGAAGAGGTAATAATTTCACCACCCTCTTTCATGTTCTTTTCTTCTTCCACTTACTCTTTCTTTGTTGTTTCCATTCTAAAATAATAAATCCAGTATATTATATATACTATTATGTTATTATAAAAATTTTAAATCCATATTCATTATTCTATCCATCATATGAATGAATAAGTCACCATACGTGCGTACGTACGACTTACCGTCTCCACGTTGTGGTGTAATTTGTTATTCAAAAACTTCATTATTTGGATGAGTATAATAATGAGTATAACTAGTGTAAATAATAAATATAACATGTTAATGATTATGTATATATGATATTCCATCCAATTACATACAATTTCACCATCAATATAATGATATTTTTTCTCGTGCGTACATATAGATTACCGTCTCCACAAACGCGATGAGATTCATTCACCATCGTAATCATTGAAGAATAATTTTCATTTTATGATTAAAAATAATTTGTAAGTGCTTAATATAATTCTAGATATGAATAAAATACATTATAACCATAACAAACATGGCTTACATAACCGAGCATATAAAGGAAAACGGATCAGTTAACACCCAAAACGATGAAACTACTGAAATATTATTAACAAAGAAATATTAGAGGATCATATATGATATAATATTTAAGTATATAGTTATTGTATAATTTAATAACATTGTTTTAACTATTATACAGGAGATTAACATACCATGGACTAAGTAAAAGTACAAGGTAAGGGTTAATTTCACAATCTATTTATTATCCGAGGTTGTTTTTATGTAAGTATGTACTGGGACATCTTTATCATCCACATCCATGTTTTATTAAAAATTTAATTCAATTTTTTTTAATATTTAATTTACTATGGGTTAAATTCATTTATACCTTTATTTTACCATATATGTTTTGAAAGTAATCTTTCCATCGTTTTCAAAACAAGGTACTTTATGTCATTTTCAACAAAATTAAGGTAATAATGTTTTTTTAACTTATACAGAGGGTGTGGATATTTTCCACCATTATATCATCGTCGAGGCTTCTCATACAAGATTATAAGAATATTTTTTTAAATAAATTTTTTCTTTTATAATTATATGTCTTTTAAATGATTTCAAAATAGAAAGATATATTTATCTAAAAAAAGTGTTGATTTCATCTATGTCAACATCCTTTGATGGATTTTAAGCTTGTTTGAAGTTGATTTGTTATGATACAAAACTTCCAAATTTTATTTAATGTTTTGTGATATTTTTGACTATGGATGTGTTATTTTTACACCATTCATGGTTTATAGATAAAGTGTTGACATTTCATATTCTAGTTTTAATATGAATGTTTATGTTATGTTTAAACCTTTTAATATGAGGAATTAATTGGAGTTAGTAAGTGACATGTGGAGTCCGCTATAGCTCCTCAATGCACTGGTGGGTCTCATGAGACAAACTAGTGTCTTGGAACAAGGCCTTGAAAAAAATCTTATTTGTAGTCTTGGTACAAGGCCTTGAATATGTGGTTATGAAGTCTGGCATTATGCATTCCATCATTATGAAAGTGCCTATTGATATTTCTTGTGATTATTCAACTAGTAGAATATCTATGTGATTAAGTAAATGGAATTATTTGATTTTATATTTTCTATATTATGCACAAGTTTAAGTTTAACAGGCTTTTGTTTTAGTCTTATACATTGACTTAAATGTTTATGCTTATTTATGAAAGTTTCTGCTATATTTTTATCCTTACTGAGCATTTGAGATCACCCCTTTATATGTTTTATTTTTACAAGGATGTGAAGAAGTATTTTATGGTTGACCTGCAAGGATAGGATAAGGATATAAGTGTGTTCAAAATGGGACAAAATTTTATAGATGTTTTTATTTCATGATGTAATGTAAAACTTATGAATGTATCTAGTACTTCCAAGGCTAGTAAACTGATCGGTCTTTCGGGAAATGATTCCTTGTATCATGCCAATGTTATGTAAAAATTCACCGAGTCAGGGTAACTAGGGTTTGGGTGTTATAATTGGTATCAGAGGAAGTTTAGTACAAACCTTGGAAGCTAGATTTAGAAAAACTCTAGTTAGAGAACAGTACCCTAAGATAGACTTTGAAGATTAGTATATAAGACCTTCCTAGAATTTTGGTACTGTAGAGATTTTATGAGTTTTCCAAGTAATGAATCCCTTTCTGGATAAGAGTAGGTAGAGGTGGATCTGGAACAGATGTACCTAGGGTTAAAACCTGAAAACACCACTTTGAGCTCGACTTGAACAGGAACTGGTGCATGGCAACGGGCCTTGCTGCACTCTTGGCTACGACACTCCTAAGGGATATGCTTAGGATAATTATCATTTTATTTACAAACCATTATGAAGGGTTTATGAGTATATAATTACTCAAAGAAAACATTTTTATGATTATGGAATATATCCATAAACTATTTAATTTATGTTAACTATTTTACAAGTTTGGAATTATGTATTGCGATTCATAAACTAATCTAGTGTATGACATTGTTTACAAATGACGCCTAGTGGAAGGAATGGAAATCGTATGAATGCACATAATCCATGTAGGGATTTCCTTCCTACTCAAGTTAATTATAGTGGAGTTGGTGATACAAATGGTGTTGATCAGCTTATCACCATACCGAGACAACTCACTCAGGTTATGAATAATAACCTTACCCGTATGGAGTGCCCTGATCCACAACATGGAGGATCAATATTAGACTTCTTCATGAAGAAAACAACCACCAACATTCAATGGGAGTACAAATCCATTAGTAGCTAAGCAATTGATAAATTCCTTAGAGAAAATATTTCATGCTTTGGGGAGTAGGGAAAGGGAAAAATTTGTCATGACAGTTTATCGCCTCACGGGAGATGCAGATTAATGGTGGTAATTAATCCAAAACAAAAAGTAAGATGAATAAGTATCAAACATGGAATGGAGGGAGTTTAAACATATTTTATTAGAAAAATACTTTCCTCGTGACCATCGAGCAGATATAGAAAGATAATTTATGAGTTTGTGGAAAAAAGAGGATGAGAATGTCGCAAAGTATGAGGCTAACTTTACAAGGTTAACAAGGCATGTAACAGATTATATACGTAACCCAAGGATTAATATTGATAGATTCTTTTATGGGTTATATCCATTTCTCCGTCGAGCATTAGTCTCACAATCCTTCTCATCATACAAAGATATTGTCTCATGCGCTATAAAGATAGAAAAGTAATTCTCTAAGTCTTACAACTTGAAAGAAAAGAAAGAAAAGAATAGATCTACTAAACAATCTCGAAATGGAAATAAGGGGAATAAGGAAAAATTTTAATATCCATCCTATGGTAAATGTGGGAAGAAACACCCTAGTACTTTCCTGAAGGTAATGAGAGTCTATTATAAGTGTGGTAAAAAAGGCCACCAAGCTCGTGATTGCAAGGGGAAGAAAGAGGCTATCAATGTTGAAGGATATAATTGTAGAGAAAAAGAGCATTATGAAAATGAATTTCCTAAGCACCAAGGGAACCTACCTCAGAAAAGGCCAAGGGAGAAAGGCTAATCTTATGCGATCACTACTGCTGAGGTTGAAGTTCCAAAAGAAGTTGTGGTAGGTAATTTAATGGTTTCCTCAAGTTTATCCGATGATTTCTCTGATTCGGGATCATCACATTGTTTCATATCTTCCTAGTTTTCTAAGAAAATTATATATTTTCAATTTGAATTAATAAGGGAGTTATCAGTCAAAACACCTACGGGGAGTATCATTGCAACAAAGTTTTGTGAATCAGTTCCCATCAGGGCATATGAATATTCTTTATCTTCTGATATCATCATCATAACCATTATTGAATTTGATATAATCCTCGATATGGATTGGATTTTGGACCATGATGCGAAAATTTATTATAAGAAGAAGGAGGTTATAATTTTCGATGATGATAAGGAGTACCTTATCTTTAGAGAAGAAATATCACCACCTAATTCTTATCTAGATCCACCCCTAGTAGCTCTACTAAATTAAATTATTGGATAGGAAGAGAATTAAATAAATATGGGTGAGGAAAATAATGTTCAAATAGAAGATGTACCTATTGTGCAAGAATATGTTGATGTGTTTCCAGAGGATTTACCTGGACATCCTCCAGAGCAAGAAATTGAGTTTTACATTGATTTAATTATTGATTCAAGGCCCATATAGAAGAACCCTTATAGAATGGCCACTGTTTAATTAGTGAAACTAAAGAAACAACTAGAGGAATTGAGTAATAAGGGATTTATTCACCCTAGTATTTTTATATGGGGAGCCCCTATTCTTTTTGTTAAGAATAAAGATGGATATATGAGGTTGTGTATTGACTATAGGGAGATCAATGCTATAACAATAAAGAACAAGTATCCCCTACCTCTCATTGATGATTTATTAAACCAAATTTATAGAGCTCAATATTTTTCAAGGATTGACCTTCGATCTGGATATCATCAGTTGTGTGTGAAGAAGGAAGACATTCTGAAAAAAAACATTTTGAACTAGGTATAGGCATTACAATTTTATAGTAATGCCTTTTGGATTGATTAATGCACCCTTTGTCTTCATGGATCTAATGAATAGAGTTTTCAAGTAATATCTTGATGACTTTGTAGTGGTATTCATTGATGATATTTTGGTATACTCAAAAATCTATGAACATCATAAAAATTAATTGCGCATTATCCTAAGGACTCTTAGAAGAAATGAATTATATGGGAAATTTAGAAAGTGTGAATTCTAGCTTCAGGAGATTTATTTTCTTGGACATAGTGTCTCTAAGGATGGAATCTTTGTTGATCATTCAAAGGCCAAGGCAATCCAAGAATGGCTAGCACTGATGATTATAACCAAGGTATGCAGTTTTATTGGTTTAGCAGGTTATTAGCAGCGTTTTGTCCAGAATTTTTCCCGATTGGCTAACCCATTAACCAAGCTCACTTGTAAAGGGGTTAAATTTGTTTGGAAAAAATATCATGAAGAATGTTTTGAATAACTGAAGAGAAGATTAGTCAATGCACCTATCTTGACTCTACCATCAGGGAATGATGGGTTTGTTATTTATAGTGATGCTTCAAAGAAAGGAATTGGTTGTGTCCTTATGCAGAATGACAGAGTTATTTCCTATGCATCATGACAACTAAAAATTCATGAGAAAAACTATCCTATTCATGATATTGATTTAGCATATGTAATCTTTTCTCTGAAAATATGGATACACTATCTCTATGGTGAAAAATGTGAGATTTATACTGATCATAAGAGTTTGAAGTATATTATCTCACAAAAAGAACTCAACATGAGGCAAAGGAGATAGCTTTAACTACTAAAATATTATGATTTCACTATACACTACCACTGAGGGATGGAAAATAAGGTGGAATATGCTTTGAGTAGAAAGATTCATGGAGTTTTGAACAAGATAAGAGTTTAAAGGGATCCTATTTTCATGGATCTACTAAAGATGGATATGTGAATAACCATGGAAGGTGAAACATCAATACCTTTTCAAATGGTTTCCAAACCATATTTACTAAAAAGGATAAAGAGTTCTCAGACTAATGGTTAGGAGTTTCAAAAGAATATTAAAGTTGTGAATGATGGGAGATTGAGTGACTTCTTATATGAAGATGGAATTTTTCAATTTGGGGAGAGACTTTGTGTTCCTAACATAACTGATCTAAAAAAGTAATTGTTGGATAATGCTTATAGCTACAATTTCTCTATACACCTTGGGGGCACCAAGATGTATAGAGATTTGAAGGAACTTTTTTTGTGGGACAACATGAAGAGAGAGATTGATGATTATGTGTCAATATGTATAGTTTGTCAAAAAGTGAAAGATGGGAGGCAACAGCCTGGAGGAGTCATGCAACCTCTTCCCATACCTGAGTAGAAATGGGATAATATTACGATGGACTTTGTCATGGGCTACCAAAGACTCCTAGAAGGAATGATGAAATATGGGTCATTGTTGATCGTCTTACCAAGTCAACACATTTTCTTCCTATAAGAGAAGATTTACCACTCGAACGTCTGGAAAGACTATATATTAATGAATTTGTAAGACTTCATGGAGTACCCCTATCAATTATTTCTGATTGTGATCCCCATTTTACATCAAGATTCTAGAAAAGTCTTCAAAAAGCCCTGGATACTGAACTTCATTTGAGCACTGCCTACCACCCTCAATCTGATGGACAATCAGAACAGACCATTAAAACCTTAGAAGACATGTTGAGATCTTACTCACTTGAATTTCAAGGTATGTGAGATCAATATTTACCTCTGATAGAAATCTCCTATAATAGTAGCTTCCATTCAAGTATTCATATGGCACCATATGAAGCATTATACAGAAATAAATGTCACACAACAATTTGTTGGGATGATGTTGGTGAAAGAAAACTCGTTGGCCAAGAACTTGTTTAGGAAAAAATGGAAAAACCAAAGATTATCCAAACCCCCATCAAATTATCTCAAAGTAGGCAAAAGAGCTATGCTAATAATCGAAGGAAGTATTTGGAATTTCTAGTAGGATATCATGTTTTATTAAAGTTATCTCCCTGTAAGGGTGTCATACGTTTCAGTAAGAAGGGTAAATTGAGTCCCAGGTACATAAGAACTTTTGAAATTCTAGAACGAATTGGAGTTGTAGCTTATCGTTTGGAAATGACTCCAAGTATCTCCAAAGTTCATGATGTGTTCCTTGTATCACTGTTGAGAAAATACATGCCTGAACCAATGCATGTACTCACCTATGAGGAAATTGAACAGAAACCCGATATGTCTTATTGTGAAGATCCTGTCAAAATTCTTGATACTATAGAAAAAGTTCTGAGAAACCAGAAGACTCATCTGGTAAAGGTTCTATGGAGAAACCATAAGATGGAAGAGCCAATGTGGGAACCCGAAGAACTTATGATGAAGAACCACATGAATCTTTTTATGCAGTAATATTAAAGAAATTTTGAGAATGAAATTATTTTAAGGAGGGGAGAATGTAACACCCCAAGCTTCCATGGTATATTTTCCTTTGAATAATGTAGTAGATTGTATTGTATGTAACTTGGAGTTTTAACACACCACAACCAATCAAACTAGCCATTATAAATACTAATAACCAATTTTTGAAATTTTTGAAATTTTATTTTTTAAAATTTACTTCATTTTTGAATTCGTAATATTGAAATTATCTTAGGGTAAATTTTTGGTACTTGTATGAAAACTTTCAATTTTTTAGGAATAGTGAAAAATTCTAAATTTTAATTAAAAACAACTTTTTAAATCAAAATAATTTATAGTGTTAAATTATACATTTGAGTGGTTTTAAATTATCATTATATTATATTTTTATATTTTAATATAATTTAGGTCATTGTATATAATTTCACATTTAAACTAGACATAAACAAGTGTCAATCTTTTGATAGTATTTTTTCTTAAAAACATGATTTTTATTTTGACAACGAGAATTAATTTTAAATTAATTTCTACCAATTCTGTGTTTTGAATTTGGAAAAATGGATTCCATATTTGGAATCAGGAGGTCCGAATTGTGTAAATAGGTAACTTTTATTTTTAGACATTATGAATAATTACTTCGGTAAATATTTTATTTACCATGGTTAAAGGGTAAATCCGTTAAATAAGGGTAAAAAATAATATTATAATAATATTAAATTACCCTAACATGTGTCCTATTATTATGTTTTGATATATGTCTGACTATGGGAATCCTTGGGTCGATTTTAGGACCCCATGGATCCACTGGAGAGTGATAATGACACTTTATATTAATTAATTTAAAGTAAAGACAAAAATGACATAAACATATATCTTTTAGTATTTTTTTTAAATGGGTTTATATAAGTTATATTTTTGAATATAAATAATGATTAGAAATATAAAAATATTTAATAATTAATTGTATTTTATTTATAATTTTTATACATTAAATAATTAAATTTATTTATGACACAATGGTGATGCAGTAATTACCTTATTGTTGAAAGAATCAAATAAATGGTATTATAAATTTTAAAATAAATATAATTTCAAAGTTTTTATGAAATCCACGAATTTTATAGTTGAATATGAAATTTTAGAGTTGATTCAATGTATTTGGTTACAAGTAATCAAGTTTTGACGACTTTCAAAAAAACCAAATACTAAATAGTGTCAAAATTGACATAAATGAGTTTTTAAAACAAATATTATATTATTAAATTATATAATAGTCCTAAAAATCTAAGTTTCTGCCAAAGAACTTATATAATTATAGTTATATCATTAATGAACCACTTTAGGTTCTCTTGGAATTTTATATTAAGTTTATTAACCTATTATTATTATAATACAAGAATACATGGTAAAAGTTAAACTATTTAACTAAGAGTTAAATCTAAAAGATAAGGTTAATATGGTGACCCAAACCTATCTAAAACCTATTGGTTGAGAGGTTTTCGACCCATACCCAGATTATCCTCAAAATAAATCATTTTTGAGCCATTATAAACTGAAAATGATTTTATTATAAAATAATATTTCAATCTTTTCCTAAGGTGCCCCTCACCTCTCTTATAAAAGGGCACTTCCCCTTTTCTCAAAATAACACCTACAAAGCCTTTTTTATCAGCCAAAACCTACCCAAAAATCCTCCAAATATTCCTCAATTCAACCTATAGGACTTAGTTTGATCATAAACCCAACCTAAGGATCCCTTTTGATCAACTCAAAAGGAAACACTTGAAAAAGAGGTAATAATTTCACCACCCTCTTTCATGTTATTTTCTTCTTCCACTTCCTCTTTATTTGTTGTTTCCATTATAAAATAATAACTACAATATATTCTATATAATTTTATGTTATTATAAAAATTGTACAACCATATTCATTATTCTATCCATCATATGAATGACAAAGTCACCATACGTGCGTACGTACGGCTTACCGTCTCCACGTCGTGGTGTTGTTTGTTATTCAAACACTTCATTATTTGGATGAGTATAATAATGAGTATAACTTATGTAAATATTAAATATAGAATGTTAATTATTCTTTATATATTTTATACCATCCAATTACATATGATTTCACCGTCAATATAATGATATTGTCACTCGTGCATACGTACGGATTACCGTCTCCACGAACGGGATGAGATTCATTCCCCATCATAATAATTCAAGAATAATTTTTATTTTATGATAAAAATAATTTTTAAGAACTTAATATCATTATATATATGAATTAAATACATCCTATACATAACAAACATGGCTTACGTAACTGAGCATATAAAGGAAAACGGTTTAGTTTACACCCGAAATGATGACACTAGTGAAATATTATTAACAAAGCAATATTAGAGGATCGTATATGATATAATATTTATGTATATAGTTATTTTATAATTTAATGACAATTTTTTAACTATTATACATGAGGTTAAAATACCATCGACTAAGGAAAAGTACAAGGTAAGGGTTAATTTCACAATTTCTTTATTATCCGAGGTTGTTTTTACGTAAGTCTCTACCAAGACCACTTTATCATACACATCCATGTTTTCTTAAAAATGTAATTCAAAACATTTTTAATATTTACTATAATATGTGTTGAAGTCATTTATACCCTTATTTTAACATATATGTTTTGAAAGGAATATTTCCGTCGTTTTCCAAACAAGGTACTTTATGACCTTTTTGAAAGAATTAAGGTAAGAATGTTTTTCTAACTTATATGGAGGATGTGGATATTTTTCACCATTATATAATTATAAAATATTTCCATACAATATTATAAGAATATTTTTCAAAATAAATGTTTTCTTTTATAATTATATGACTTTCAAATTATTTCAAAATAGAAAGAGATATTTCTCTAAAAAAAAGTTTTGATTTCATCTATGCCAACATCCTTTGATGGATTTTAAGCCTGTTTGAAGTTGATTTATTATGATACAAAACTTAGATATTGTATTGAAGGTTTTGTGATATGTTTGAATGTGGATGTGTTATTTTTATACCATTCATTGTTTATGGATAAAGTATTTACATTTCGTATGCTAGTTTTAATACGAATGTTTATTTTATGTTTAAACCTTTTCATATGAAGAATGCATTGAACTTAGTAAGTGACGGGTGGAGCCCACTATAGATCATCGATGCATCGGTAGGTCTCATGAGACAAACTAGTGTCTTGTCATGAATCTTTGACAAAAATCTTATTTGTAGTCTTGTAACAAGGCCTTGACTATGTGATTATGAAGTCTGGCATTATGCATTCCATCATTATGAAAGTGGCTATTGATATTGCATGTGATTATTCGACTAGTAGAATATCCATGTGATTAAGTAAATGAAATTATTTGATTTTATATTTTCCATATTATGCTGAAGTTTAAGTTTAAAAGGCTTTTGTTTTAGTCTTATACATAACTTAAATGTTTATGCTTATTTATGAAAGTTTACGCTATATTGTTATGCTTACTAAGCATCTGAGCTCACCAATTTCTATGTTTTATTTTTCCCAAGATTTGAAGAAGTATTTTATGGTTGACCTGCAAGGATAGGCTAAGGATATAAGTGTCTTAAAAAGGGGAAAATTTGTTGTTGATGTTTTTATTTCATGATGTAATGTAAAACTTATGAATGTATCGTTACTTGCAAAGCTACTAAACTGATCGGTCTTTCAGGACATGATTCCTTGTATCATACCAATGTTATGTAATAACGCATCGACTCTCGGTAACTGGGGTCAGAGCATTACAAGTTTGGTAGTGGATGGGAATAATGGTATAAGGATGATATCATTGGGGATTTGTGGGTGGTAGTATGGGGCTACGGTCGCTAGATGCTTCCTAGCGGTGTATGGGGGGAGAATGTGTCCCCGTTGGGTGCTTCCAATGATGGTAGGCATAGCAGTAGCAGAGTGTAACAAAATTAGAATTGTGATACCATTGGGGTAAACGACCTACTGTTAAAAACCACAATAAAAAAAATTGTTGAAATAATTTTTTTCATAGAATGAATGAATAAATTAAAAATGTTAAAATAATTAAAATCATATTTTAAACATTTTAAATAAAATAAATTCATAAAAATTAATTTATTAAAATAAGGATAAAAATAATAATTAAAAGAAAATCAATCTCCATAACTTAATTAATTAATAAATTAATTACAAGAAACAATGAATGATATAAAATAATCAAAGAATTAAATAATAATTAACAATTATTAAATATTAAAATATTTAAATAAAATAATTAAAAAAATGATAAACTTAAAATAATTATTTTAAGTACTAAAACTATAAACTAAAATTAGATAAAAATTAAATTCATATAAACCAAAATATATAAAATATATAAAATAATTTTTAAAATCAATAACAATTAAGCAATCAATAATTCAAATAATCATTATTAAATAATATAAATAATAATAAAATGATAAATTAAATAATAAAATAAACATTATTATTATATAAACCATTAATTTACTAATTATCCCATAATTTAATAATTAATGAATATATAATCATTAATTAAATATTTTAGACATTAAATACATAGTTAATCCCCCAAAAGGATGTGACAAAACCAATGAAATAAATTCCACATCAATTTATATTAAGTTGGTGATAATTTTAAAAGAAAACACCTCAAATACTAAGTGTGATATTCCTTCTAAAGAAGAACATTTTAAGACATCGATAATACAATTATGTATGTTCTTCCATAATAGGGTGCCCATGGATTATATTGTGTAATACATGGTGGAAATTACTAACACTAAAAGTTTGGCAACAAAACCCCATAGTGGGATTTTGGGTGAAACTTAGTTAGGAAACCCTTAGAGTTCAGATACTAGAGGAATAAAGTTAATTTTTTCCATACGATGGTTCCACAAAAAGGATTTCCAACTAAACTATCTAAGAATTATAATTGATAGGTTTTGGATAATTACCAACCTAAATATCTAATTTGTGATAGGAACTCCATCATGGAATCATTAGTTAGTAAAATATGGATCTTTTCCCACTAAATATATATCATTTATAGGCTCATCATTTTTTGTGGGAGTATTTTCACTTATAGTCCTTGATGAAAAGATATAAAACATGATACACAACCATAGATATGTATTTTTGTTTATTATTGAATACTTCATTATAATAATTTATATACCCCTTATATTTACAACATATAAAAAAAATCTTGATCAATATCTAAGTTTTAGAAGAGTACTTAAAGAGAATTAATTTGAGCATATAAAGGTGAATGTTATAGAGGTCAATTTCACCAACTCTGAATCATGGGTATTGTATACCAAGTGTGAATCACACATTTGTAATGATAAACCTAGGCTTATAAAGATGAATGAATTCACAAATTTTGAATTATAAGTTCATGTCATTAATGTAGCAAGAGTTGTTTTCATTGGAAGTTAGTACTTATGATATGACTTTACCAAGTGGATTACTTATGGAATTAGAGAACTATTTTTTCCCTCTATAAATACAAATTTGTTTCTATCTCATGTTTGGATAATATGAGATTTTGATTCATTATTTAGAACAAGATTTGTTCTATATATAATAATAAAATGTTTTATGGAAGTGGAAATATGGTATATGAATTATATATTACACATATGGATAATCCTATTTATAACTTTCATAGTAAGAAGGTTAGGGTTGATTATAATCCTACCCACCTTTGGGATTTTCATCTTGTACATGTAAAGAATAAACACATATAGAAACTCCATAGAAATTTATTTTTGGAACAATTTGATTACCAATCCTTTGATAAATGAAAATATTTTTTATTATGTAAAATGAGCAAAGAACCTTTTAGTGGAAAATGTGAAAGTTCTAGTTGAATATTAGATCTCATGCATAGTGATTCATGTAGAACAATGAGTACATAATAAATTAGGGGTTTTATACACTTCATAACTTATATTGATGATTTTAGTTGGTATAGATATTTGTTTATGATGACACACAAGTATGAAAATTTTGAAATGTTCAAAAAGTTTTAAAATGAAGTATAAATTAAATTGGGGAAAAGTATTAAGATTATTTGATCATATCAGGGTGGTGAATACTTGATCCATAAATTACCTAATCATATAATAGATTTTGGAATTGTTCTAAAACTCACTCCACCTAGAATACCACCATAGAATAATTTTTCTTAGAGGAGGAGTCATACCTTATTTCACATGGTTTAGTCAATGATGAGTTAATGAGCCATTATTATTCATTCCAGTGTCATTATCTAGAGCCTACTATATTCCTAATTAACGATGTTCCATATAAGTCATTCATAAACACACCATATGAAATTTGTTATGGGAAACATACCTCTCTGTTATATGTAAGGATTTACGGTTATGAAGCATATGTATGATGTTTGGATTCTACAAAACTTGAACCTAAGTCTAATAAGAGATTATTATTGGTTATCCTAAAGAAAATAAGAGATATTATTTCTATAATACTACTGAGAACAAAGTTTTTTTATTCAAATTTTCTATATTCCTTTAGAAGGAATTTATCTGTTGAGAATTTAGTGGGAGGAAAGATAAAATTGAATAATTTAAAAACTAATGATAAGGATGTGTTCCTAGGATAGAAGTTGATTAGGTTACCTAAATAATTACAAAAGAATAAATGAATCTATCTATAAAATAAACTCAATGGTCTGGTAGGTTTCATCAAGATCCTGAGAGATATGGGTTTATTATTGTAAATAATGTTGATGTAATTTTCATAGGATATTAACCTATTACCTACAGAGTGTCCATTGAGAGTTTTGATTCCAAGATATAGATAAAATCCATGGAATGTGAAATGGTCTCTATGTATACTAACCAAGTTTGGAACTTAGTGGATGCACCCGAAGGCATGAGACCCATATGATGTTAGTTTTCCATAAGAAAAGTAACATAAATGGTATAGTTTTTACCCATAAATCCCACATGGTGGAAATAAGCTACAATACAATTTTCAGTGTTGACTATGAAGAAACCTATTCACCTATAGTGGAAATAAAATCCCTTCAGATATTTCTTACCATAAAAGCTCACTTAGATTTTGAGATATATAAAATGGATGTCAAAACCAATTTACTTAGTGTGAATTTAGTCAAGGATGTGTATATGATACAACCATAAGGTCTTGAAGTGAAAAATGAGTCTGTTAAGGTTTGAAAATTTCAATGATCCATTTATTGACTGAATCGATATTCTCAAAGTTTGGATATTTATTTTAATGATAAAAAAATAGTTTTGTTCATCAAGAATGCAGATTATTCCTATGTATATAAGTGAATTAGTGGGAGTGTATTGTGCCCATAAGGATTTGGTTGCATTTGTTTTCAATATGTCAATATGAGTTTGGTGATGGAGATGATGATTCTTGGATGATTGTTATGGGTTACATATTAAAGTATATAAATTTTATGATTGATGTATTTTTCAAAAAAATCAATAACTGGTGTTTTTTAAGGTATAGACATTTTCTAAAACACATTGGAATCATTTTTGGGGTGATTTATAATGATTGGTGATGATTTTCGGAGACTATGATTCAAATTTGAGCAATTTTTGGAATTTTTATAGTGAGATAAAGGTATGGTTGAACCATTGATTGTGGATTTACATGGTTGACCACCCACATTTAATTGAATTTGTTCATACAATTGATTTCACACTTAAAAAAAATAGATAATTCTTCGTGTAGTCGATCTAGAAAGGCATAGTCTATTAGAGTTGTATGAATAGTCAATCCATATAGTAGAATTATATGTATGGTTGATATAGTTGGTGCAGTCAATATAAGCATATGATCACTTTTTTGTGGGGTGAGGATCTAATGTTTGAAATTTCTAAAAGGAATATATAATATATTCCTAGGATATTTGTAGTTTGTAGGATATTTAAGAGTGCATTAGACATTCTAGGTTTGTAAAACATTTAAGGGCATGTAATATATTTGAGGTTTAAATGATATTCAAGAATTTATATGATATTTTATGAATCGTGTATGACATTTGATATTTTTGGATATTTCACAAAGGAAATCATCATACGACACTAGCTCATATGATTTTTTCAGTCTACTTATGAATTTTTTCATTATATAAAACATGATAATTATCCTATGGAGAATTATCCTACACGCATGAGAGTTATCCTATGGATATAAATGAAGATGATATGATTTTCACACTGAAAAAATGAGTTCCACATGAAAAATAATCATGATTATATGCTTGTGGAGATTTTGAAAGAGTTTAAAGATTAGAATTTTGAAATTAATTAAATTAAGGACATTTCCCAAGTCTTTAAAATATTTAAATGTTGTTTTTAATTGGAATTTAAATGTTGAATAAATTGAGAATATGTTGAAAAATTTAAAATAAGAGATCACTCCTTATAAATATCTTAGAGTTTCCATATTTTGAATATGGGGAAATAATATTTTTTTGGTATTTTTCTATATGATTATAATTATATGTAGGAATTTGGAAAATTAGCAGAGTGAAAAATATTGAGAAGTCATATATGCTATGAAATAATTCTGAGAACCCAATACACATCTGTATCATGGAGAGAGAAGGAGTTGAAGCTAGAACCACTGAAGAAGAAGGATATGTACTGTGCACCTGAGTATTCACAAAATTTGAGAAAAATATACATTACCAAAGATCAAGAAGAAGTCTTGGTACCAAGACCATTGCTGTAGTTCTTGAGGGATTACATGTACAGAGCTGCTAATCTATCTTCTCATGGAGGAGGACCAACATTAAGAGGTGCTGATGAGCACTAGGATTCAGAGGTCTTTCATTGTTGGATCTTTTTGTTGAAGAGTTTTTTTATATTCTAATGGAATTTATAAGTGGATAAAGAAAAAATGTACTCTATTTTGTATAATATTGTTGGAGATAATGAGGAATCCATTTTAGGGGGAAGGGGTATAACCAACATGGAAAGGAGTAGTTTTTTTAAGTAAAACCTTGTAAATACAGTGTGTTGTTCACTTACTTACTATTAATTTATGTGAAGTAATAGTTGTGAGAAATAATTGAGTGGATATATAACCTTAATAAGTTCAAAAGGTTGGGATAAAAGGGAATAAATTTTAAAAATAAAATATATCACTGATTCACCCTTCATATTTTCAAAAAATATAAACAGATCTGGGTATAACAAAGTGTTTTAGTATTTTTAGTATTGTACATAGATGAAATACTACTTATCTATAATGATATAAGAACTTTAAAATCTGAAAATATATGGTTGGGTAAATTCTTATCGATGAAATAGATGGGTGAAATAACCCACATAGTACCTTTAAAGATATATTGTGATAGATCTAAGAGGATTTTTTCAATGAGTTAGGACACATACATTGGTAAAGTGTTAAATTGGTTTAACTTGGAGAACTCTTGAAGGGGGACTTTACCAATGTTATATGGAATGAATCTTTGGAAGACTCAAGATCCTTATAAGGAGTTATAAAGGATTATTATAATTCCTCATACATCCTTCATAGTCTCTATCATGTATGACACACAATGTACTCAACATGATGCCACATATTATTTTATCATAACCAGTAGATACCAATCCAATCCTAGTGAGAAAAAATAGATTATTGTTAAGAAAATACTTAAGTACATGAGAAGAATTAAGGATATATTCTTGTTATTTTGATTAGTGGATGATCTCCATGTAAATATATATATCGATGATAGTTTCCAATATAATAGAGATGACATTAGATATCAATATTGTTTTTTTGTTTTGCCTAATCATTGGTGATATTAGTTGGCAATGTTTGAAATATGATACTTTGGAGGAATTAATAACAGAGGAGGAGTACATAGCTACATCAGATGCTGTGAAGGAAGATGTTTTAATGAGGAAGTTGATTTATAAACTTTAGGTAGTTCCTAGATTCTAGGGAGTAATCTTTCTTTACTATAACAATAATGGATCCATTTATAAGGCCAAGGAACCCCGATCTTATCAAAGGACTAAACACATTCTTTTCAAATACCATATCATATGAGAGATCATTGAGAGGGGAAATTCTAAGATCATTTGGGTGGCTATAAAGGGAAATCTTTCAGATCTATTGAAGATACCATTATTTCCACAGAAACATGGGGGACATGTTAAATCTCTTAGTATATCATACATAAGTGATTGATGTAATGGTGGAATAATGTTTCATGATTTTATAATTCATTTAATAAATATTTATATTTTATTAATTTATCCTAAAAAATACTTTATATGAATAGTGGAATGATAATATTCCTTCAAATTATAATATTGAGTTGCCCCTAATCAATGACCATTATGTACTATTGGGGGTTGTGATGAGAAGTTAATATTAACATGAGCAGTGAAATAATAAGATTACAAGTGGGGTCTTATTATTTATACTAAACCACCAAAGTATATCCCTTGTAATTTCATATAGTCATCAATATATTATTCTATTAGGTGCTTCGAGGTAAAACTACATTTAAACACACACACATCACACACACACAGTCCTGAAAGTTAGGTCATAGCCCCCCCAAGGGATCACCCACCCAACCAGTCGCTCTTATTATATTATATATATTTGGCCTGAAGACCCAGTGGGAATGAAGCCCACTATATAGCCTATAATCCAGAAATTTTGGTCCAAAGGACATTCTATGAATAGTATGACTATAGTATCTGAGATGCTATAATATCGCCACCACTATTGTACTCGCTATAGTACCCACCACTGCTACACTCATTCCTATCACTACTATAATACTGCTACAATAATGCCACTACTACAATCCCCACCACTACTATAGTACTACTACAGTACCTGTACTTCAGGGTATTTGAACCCCCAACCTTGGATGTAGAATTATGGGGTTCTTACCACTAATACAAACCCCAACTTCAATATAGTCATCGATATACTTAGGGGAATTATTATTATTAATCATTTTTTACATTAGGTTTCTAAGATACCTAACCCGAAAAACATTATACTTTGATAAATTTGTTACAAAATCTTTTAGGATTAACTAATCATGGTGTGGTTGGGTATGTTTTTAATCATGAAATTGGTTGGATCTTAACCAAGATATACAATGTTAAAATCATATTATATGGAAGGAAATCCTTGCATTGATTGAATTGGACTAAAGAAATATATGACCATACTTAGTTGAGTCACATATTATGTGTTAAACTAATTATATGAGGGACATATGATGTGATAATTTACTAGATGAGTGAAATGTGTTGTATTTATCAGCTTGGTTTTCCTTTTTATAAGACTCAAGAAAGTATGATATGGACTATACTAGATTGAAATTGTTCTATACCTAGTCGTCACTTGATTCATGGATAAAAGGATTACATAGGTACACATATTATGTATATGATTCATCTTGTGGTGTACATGATTAGATAGAGATATGGGTATGTTTAATTAGGATCACACTAGACTATTTAATAGCTTGATTAGCACTAATGCTTTTCTACAGGCCACACTTTGCTTAAAACTATGAAATCAAAATTTCATATTTGTTGTCAATGTTATTAAGGACCATAAGGTCACACAAGTAGGACTTTAGAAAATTAAAATGTTTTGTAAAAAATATTTGTTCTAAAATAAATAGTGTTTGATAAACTGTATCCAAAAGGGGTTTTTATGGATTCATAAAGAGTTATGGAGTTTTTCATTAAGTCCTAAAATGATTTTTTTTAAGTAGGATATTTTTGGAAATGAAAAAAATCAAGGATATCATATTTTATGATATCCAAAAATCATAAGGTGGTGATGTAACTTTCTCATATTTAAGTATTAATTTTTTTCATTTAAAATTAACACAATGATTAATAACTTTGTTCACATGCAACACCAAACCAAAAAAAACCATGAAACATTATATAATAGTTATAACTTATCCATTATGTTGATGGTTATAAATTTAGGTAACCTATTTATGAAATATATATATATAAATAAAGATCATATTATATGCTAATGTGTTGATAAAATTAAATTAGTAAATCTATATAACTAATAAGATCTCTTTATGATTAAAAGTGTATTTTTTTTCTAAAATTACCCTTTTATATACTTTATTTTAAGAAAAAAATATATTATAGATAAGGTATGAATAATATATATTTTTATGAATAATAATACAATACAAATTTGATTAATAATTTATAGGAAATAAGATTATAAATGATTAATACTTTTAAAAGATATTTTCTTATAAAAAATAGTTTTTTAATTATAATTTATGATTTTATTTTAAAAATAAATTATTAAATTTTAGAATTTGAATTTTAAGAAATTAAATTAATTTTTAGATTTATAATTATAATATTATCTTAGGTTATTTTTTTTGTATTTTTTTAGGTGAATAGTAAAATATTGTTTTTAACAAAACATTAAATTTATAATTATATAACCAAGTTTGAGAAGTTTATAAACCTTTTAATTGATAAAATATGCGTTTAATGAGTAAAAATATTTTTTTCAAAAACCATTCTTTATTTAGGAAAACCTATGATTAAAATTTTAAGGACCTAAGTAATATTTTCCAATAAAAACCATTTTCAGTCATTTCTTTTACTTAAAAAATATTTTCTTAAAATTTGGTTTTGGAATGATTTTAAATCCACATAATTTTTATTTGTTTTATATTAAACCAATTTATATCATGAAAATAAAATAAAATGATAAATTTATCCCATACATAAATTTTATGCATAAAAATTCCCTTTTTCTAAAAATAGGATTTTATGCAACACATAAACTAAAATTTGAAATTGATTTTTTATACAAATAGAAATTTTATCTGATAAAATTTATTTAATATTTTTAATTAGTAGCTACAAATTATGTAATAACGTGAATTTTATTTTTAGGCATAAAATGATTTACTTAAGTAAAGACCAGTTAATATGGTAAAAGTAAAAATTATAAGAGTAAGAGATTTAAAATTTTGTTTAAAAAATGTTTGAAAATTAATGTTTGAGATATTACCTCCCTTATCTCTTCCACCACTCCATTATTATCCTTTTTTGTGTCTTCTGAACAAGTGGAACATGTTATTTATTTATATAAAGTTGAAGTATGTAGTCTTAAAACCTTTCCCTTTTCCATTATATTATAATCCTAATTCATTTCTATAAGCTTATTTTTATAAGGAATTATCCTAATCCCCCCATTTCCATGGAATGCTTCGAGAAAACTAAAATTTCTCAATGTGAGTACTCATCCCCCCTAAAGTTTATTACTTATATTTACCTTTTCGATTATAATATTATAATTCATATAAAATGAAAAAATTATTATTTTTATACTTAATTTTATTATGGTAAGGGAATAAATATTAACCAACTTTCACCTTTTCTATTAAGAAAAATGAAACCATCATTCATGAGTTGTGCAGACTACAGCCTCCATGAGGCGTTGACTCCAATTTTTCACCACCGTATATATTCACTAAGTATAAGGATTAAATTGAAGAATAAATATGATATATATAATATATTTATGAATATGAAAATAAAAATCACAATCCAATTTCCTTCCCTATCATTTTTTGAGAAACTAGAATGTTAATCGTGCATTGTGCGGACTACCACCTATATGCAGTAATGTATCTTGTTTTTCATCTAGTTTATTTATTATTTATTTAAATATATTAAAATATGATTCAAAATATAAAATTTATCTAAATTATTTCATTATTATTTTATAATAATTATATTATTCCATAATAAACCAATTTTATAATCATAATAATCCAATAATAATGGTATGTTCATGTTTGGGTCGGTCTAACCTATTACATGAACAACACTATAAAATAATACCATGGATGACTATGATAAATTAATTACTAATAATATATGATTTAGATAATAAAATAAATATTTTATTTATGGTTCTATAATGGTAATACTAAAATTAAACTCGTTCACTAAGATATGTTAAAAATCACCAAAACATGTTTTTTGAAGATTTCACCTTCAAGGATCATAACCAAAAATCACATAAAATGAAATTATAACTTTATAAATAATTATCAATAAAAAATTATAGTACATTTAATTATTTAGGAATTATTAAATCTATGATAAAAATAAATAATGACACCACTATTACAATACGTGTTCAAAAAATCAAGATTACTCACACCTGATATTGAAAATAGGTAAAAAATAACTAATATACATATAGAGAATACATATAAATGAGTATTATAAATGCTTATAGTTATAAATGAGTTTATTAAATATGTTATTAATATACTTATTTTTTTTATCTAGAATATTAGATCATGTTGATGGAAATCAAGATAAAATGTAAGGGTTTCTTATCTCAATGTTTCACACCTTGAGACATATTTGTTTTTATACCCCATGATTTCATTGAAATGGTGTATCTAATTAACCTTTAATATTTTATATCATTATAATATAATTATTCATGATATTTAGTTTTTCATTTGAAATCACATCCTTTAAGTAGTTTTTACTTGTATGTTTCTAAGGTTGTAAGGGTTTTTGGATATCAATTTTATTCTATTGAGATATAAATCACGTTCACCACTTGTTCTTATTTTGTGGGGTATGAATCAGACATGGATTTATTTTTTCATAAATTTAATTAAATCAATGTTATTTTCCAATCCATATCATTTTCTACCTTTCATGTATTTTCAATTCAAAATATTATGACATTGTAAGTATTTTTATTAATTCAATCTCCTTTTCTTTGTGTTATAAGATATCATCTTAAAATTCTAAAATATATACTTGGTTTATTCCAATATAATATTTTATATTGAAACATATATTACTTTATTTTTAGAAATTACTTATTAACTCAATGCTCTTACCTTGATTTTTTTTATTTATTAGAAAGTATATCATTATTGAGAATAATTATTGTCCTCTTTAATGATGGTTTCCCCTCCTCATCCATAATTTCCCATCCCTCCAATTTTATCATTTTTAATTTAGAAACCTAATTATGTGTTATATCATGTAAAATTTATATTTAAATTATCCAATTTTCAAAATAAAATTTTACGATCCATTTTATTATGTTTTATGTCAGCAAATGTTTTTTAAAACATAAAAAGGGATCTTTGAAAACCACCCTCATTACTTTTGGGTCACACATTCTCTTTTTTTTCTCTATTTTTTATCAATAATATTATTTTATATTCATTAATTTTTATATATATTTTATTTACATATATACCTAGTTTATTATAAATTTCATTTTTAGAATTAATACATGTTTTAGGTTCCTTTGGAAATTTCAACTTTTAAGTAAACCAGAATTAAGGGAGTTTTCCGATTTCTTATTTCATGACAAGTTCCTCCTCCATAAATTTTTTTTTCACCATGAATATATTTAGAAATCCCTCATTATTTATTGTAAAAAAATCCTAGTTCTAATTTTGTCTAAATTAAATACTAATATATTTCCTTCCTTAAAATATCCTATGCTCATTTAAAAAATAAACACTTATCTGGTTCATTTTTATTCTTATTTATCCTTAATAATTCTCATAAATTTTACTACATTAGAACTAAATATTAAATACATATTTTTATATACATAAATTTGAACATATGAAATTATTTAATTCCTTCTTCCCCTATGAATCCTTATGATATAGCCTTTGAGGAAATATTATGAAACCCACTTCTTTATCATGGGTTTTATCAAGATTATGCTTCTTGTATGGTTTCTTTCCTTATGTGGAACACATATACATGTACATATTATAAATTTAATTATGTGATGTGTGGGAAAAAAATTATATCCCTCCAATGCATTGGGAAATGTTTTCATCCCATGAGATACCTTGTATGGTGCATAAGCAATTAGCCTAAGCATATAATGTTTTGTGATGGCTGGGCCTAAAATTATATAGCCCCAATGCATTGGGTAAATATTTATATCTCATTATATATTATGTATGGGGTAAGGGAGTGAAACTAATACACTATAGATATTATTAAACTATGTCTATGAGATTAGGGAGTGAACTTAATAAATTATGGGACTTTGTCAACTATGTTTATGGGAATAGAGAGTGAACCCATGACACTATGATACTTTGTACTGTAGTGAAACAATACACTATGGTAATTTTCCCAACATGTTCATGAGAATAGAGAGTCATCCCATTCCATTATGGGAATTTTTCCACCATGTTTATTGGAATGTGGAGTAAACCCAATCCATTATGGGAATTTGTATACTATGTGATAATGGTCTTGAGAGTGCACATTTATCTATGATGATGATGTCATAATTTATTTTAATTCAATATATTTATGATTCCATGTTCATATGATATAATTTACTTATCCCATGTTTCAATGATTATCTCGCACTCTTATGTTATGGAAATTGTTTGATATTTTAAGATTACATGTCCTTACTTCATGATTTTTGGAGAAATATTAATTTCCCATGTTCTTTTTAATAATAAATTTATCCCTTGATCATGTTTCTCATATTCTTATGATCTAACCCTTGATGAAATGATGATAATTTTTATATTACTGAGCATTTGAGCTCACCCCTTTCTTATGTTTCCCCTCCCTAGGATATGAAGAAAAGTATAACCCATAACAAAGTATAGAAAGGGGTATAGAAGGGATAAGTTATGGATAAAGGTCTATATGTTTGTAAAATATGTTTCCTATGTAATTGGTCCACAAAAAATCTAAACCAAAAAGATTCTATGAGTTATGTGATATTTTTAAGAGATATAATGTCTAAATTTTGGTAATGATGTAAAATAAAGATATGTTTATTTTGGTTTATTATAGGTAGAATATGCATATATATTAGCCTATAACTATTTCTATTGTAGAGTATAATGGTGCATACAATATATAATATCACATGCATACATCTGAACACCTCTTTCCAAATGTTTTCTTCAGTTACAGATCAATAAGATTGACCTATTTATGGATTTATATACTAAAAAGAATCATTGAAGTGTTCAATTAATAGAAGATACAAAAGGAATAAATGCTTGGGTTCTTTAGGATGACAACCTACACTTGAAACATTATTCATTAATTGAATATTGTCTATAAGAAGGGATGTGATCCCTCCTATTGTGGTACCCTTAATGCACAAAAATATAGATAAAAACTCTTTTCACTCCCACATTATTTTTTCATCATTACCAAAGGTGTTTGAACTCATTTGAATAATAGAAACCATCTCAATATGATCGAGGATCCATTGGATGGTGTACCCCCATAGAATTAAGAGGAATTCTACTGTTTCATTGGCGATCTCCATTAAACTTCGAAGAGTAATTGATGGATTATACAATAATGAAGGAACACCCATTTTTTCTAGGTTTTTATGTTATATCTATTGAAAGTAGATCCAGAATATCATAGTTTTATTCAACTACTAAAGATTATTAGATGACCCCCTAAACCCATCATATATAATGACCATTATAAATATATTTTATTTCTAAATATATGAAATGTGGATTCTATTTATAAATATTTTCAATATGAAATATGTAAGAAATATATAAATACACACATTCTATTTTAAAATATATTCATTTTTTCTATATCTATATATACAACATCCAATATGCATTACATTTATGAAATATGTATTATGTTTATAAAAATATTCATTATGTAACTAAATATATAAAATATGAATTTTATTCTAATATTCATTATGGATTGAGAAATATCAAGGTATATTCAATACTCATTATTTATCCTATATTGTATTATTGTAATATATATTATGTACATGTATTCTATAATTTAATCTTTAATATACATCCATTATTGATTCTGTTTATTTTAATTCATTATAAAATATGAATATATTTTTCAATATGGATATGATTAAAATATAATTTTTAAAATCATTACTTTATACCTATAATCAATGATACATTGTTCAAGATTTATCTAATAATTATTTATTTTCTAAAAATATTTTATTTACAAGACTTTAATGATGAATATTCTCCTCAATCTGGCTAAATCCCATGAGAATGATTGAGTGAAATAAAAATATATATTATGAACATATTATAGAGTCAATGTATATAAATACACAAAAAATGTATTAATATTCACTACATTGTAATATATAGTACTCCACAATATTACACTATCATATGGGCACAATGAAACATTCAACAAGTAATATTCATACTATACAATATTCACATATTACATATAAGAACACTTCAACATATATGCATACACAACAAAATTTATACATTACATACCCTATAATATGTAATATTCTTCAATATGCATACACTTCAATGAGTATAATTTCTCAATATTTAATATGAACTTAATACATAGATAGTGTATATGCATACACTATGTACAATGAATCATATATGCATAAACTGTAATATTTATTATATAAATACTAGTGATGTAGTATTCTTCAACATGTAATATATGATACACTTCAATTTGTAAACATTACAATATAAAATATGTAATATCATAGAGGAAGTGTATATTCATATTAACATTTTTATAAGTGTATGCATATTATTATTTTATAGAATCTATTTATTGAATATATATTCTGAATATAATGAAAGATTATCGATATAAGTCTATATTATCTCTGAATATACAATGTAATATTATTTTAATTGGTTCCTTTACCAATCTCTGTTATGTTCTCATAAATATATGTTTGATTTTGGATTTCAATATAGGTTAATTAAATTATTTGGTCCAAATGATAATAAATATTGATGTGCTTCCTATCATCATCGATGATTTACTTTACATTATTTTTTAAAAATTTATTTTTAATACACAATTAAAGTTTTTTTTCCTATGTTATATTTTTTTGGTAACTACCCATGCTTTACACTTTTTTCACACTAAAAAAATATTTTCTCCTCCCATCAACTTGAATTTATATTGTATCAGATCTAGTTGATTAAAATATTTAAAATATGGTTTGATTGTTTTTTCATTCATAGAATATATAAAATGAGAAATTTAGTATTAGTTATTTATAAAATAACATCTTGTGTATAAAATGAAAATTATCATATGAAAAACATAAAATAAAAAATATAATTTTATTTCAGTTATAAAATGAATTCTATAGTTTTCTTATATATGAAAAATTTAATATTGGTTATGTGGTATAAAATTTTATTTCTATTATATGAGTTACATATCATATAATATATAGTATGAAAAATGAATTATACAACATCCATAATGCACCATATGTGTACATCAATGTCTAACATTAGTTCTGCATATATCTTCACTACAATACAAATTCATCAATATGTCTTTTTCAATTGGATTTATGATTAAATTTTAGAATGGATTCATGTTTTATCTATTAATTAATTTCTTTTTTGTAGATAATGTTTTTCAATAGTTTGATGATAAATATTTAACACAAATCAGAAAAAGTTCCATTAATATGGATTATGGTAGAGATAAAATTCCAAATTCTATCACATATAATCTCATTAAGAAGAAAATAAAGAATGAAAAAAGTAACCATTTATATTTTCCTTAATAAATTAATACTATGAATATATCTTTTTAATATGATAATGATATTCAAACTTATATTCATGATTTTACAGGAATAACACCTGTTATCAATATTTTTTTCTATTATAATATTTTTCTTTCTTATCTCATTAATAAAATTTCATTTACATTGTGAGTGTTGAATATATTCATCTTTAAAGTAACTTTTATTTCATTTATTCAATTTTTACATACATGTCCATATTGTATATGGAATTTCATTTTTGTAGTTTATTCAATCAAACAACATAAAATTTACTTATATAATTAATCAGCTAAATATATTTATATTATTGTGTATACACTCTTTACTAATTATATACCATTAATAATGTTATTATTTAGTGTATCAACTCTCACAAACTATTATCTGTTACATTTTTTTATTTAATATATGTTCTAGAATTCTTTTCTATTTCTATGTTGTATCTTCCTTTATTTTTTTATAAACAAATTTTATTTTTATTTGTTTTAAAAGCTACCATATTCTGTGAGAATGCATGAGGGGAGGGGGGATACTAGTTATATATGAATATTAAAAAAATAGATAATAAGTATAGTGGAATTTCTTTAAAAATCTAGTCTACAAGTAACATCATACCTATAAGAAGCATTGAAAATAAGAAAAAATAGAGTAAGTCATGAAATAAAGTTTTTGTATGAGATTTGTAATTTTTGATTTAGAAATTTAACAAGAAAAATATCATTCTGAGGCAGTTTTCAGACTATCACTAAATTATACACATCAAAATTTTTGTTTATTTTTTTAAAAATAATCCTTAAATATATTTTTTTTATTATATTATTAAATTTTCATGGTGGTTTTTTAAAAAAGAACCACTATTTATTGATGATTTTTAGAAGTTATGCTAAATGTAATACTTTACTTTTTTTAATGATTATTTTTTAAAACCATCTCTAAATAATAAATTTTATTCAATTATTAAATTTTCACAATGGTTTTTTTAAAAAAATCAAAATTTAGTGGTTGTTTAAAGCATTAAAAAATGTTTAAATTAATTAATTAATAATAATAAATAAATAATGGTAAATAATTATATGTGTGTGTATTAAAAATAAATAATAATAAATAAATAAATAATATTCAATAATTTATAATTAAGAATTAATAATCACTAATTAAATAATTAATAATAAATAAATGTTATATTATTTGTCATTAGTAATGTTTAAGTTTTAATTACTATATATATATAATAAGTAATAACTAATTAATAAGTTGTATATAATAATTTATATTCATTAGAATATAAATATATTAACATATAAATATAAATAAATAAAAAATCATATATTTATATATGATAGTTAATAATTAAGAATTACCAATTTTTAATAATATAAAATTCTTTTTATATCAATTAGTAAATTCTTTATTATTAAAAAATAAAAATAATTTTTTTTTTATTATCACACACAAATTTATAATTATCTAATAGATATATATAAACACACGCACACACACACACACACTCTCTCTCTTTCCCTAATCCTTTTTTTGAATAAATCAATTTTTTGGTTTTTTTATAGGTACTTTTATAAGGATATGACCAAAGATCCATTCACCAAAAACATCAAAATTACACCTGAAGATCATAAAATCATAGAAAGAAAATAAAAAATAGGAAGGGATTCACTAGAGATTCGGGCCACTCACATGTAGACCCCCCCTAAATTTCAGTTTAGAGAATTGAAGTGATCGACCTCGAGATTCTACCCTTATTCCTCCCGATCCTCAGGATGATGTAGTATTACTATATGAGTAACCAAAAGTTGATGGGATTTTCTCCAATCGAGGTCCCACCACTACCATGTGAGGCCTGAATCCAAGAATCATTGTTAATGATGTAAACCATAGATTTACAAAACCTAAATGCTTCTCTAGAGCCCCACCAAGGATTTCCAATCCAAAAATAATAAAACCACCATCAAAAAATATATATATATACTGAAAGAACACCATGAAAAGAACATCCATAGAGAGAGAATGAGCATCAGGGACATCACTCGATGAGAAATATGAAAATTAGTTCACTTGAGGCATGATTTTCCATCCATCAAAATAATACCTTCTCCACCAAACTCACTGCCAACATCCCATTGCATAAAACCTTTAGAAAACTATCACCATGTTTTCAATGCACCACTTACCTAAATGAAAACCTTGATTAAACCTACATAACATCTACCATAATAGTATAACAGAGAGGAAAAACTGATGAAAAAATCTATATAAAATGGATATCCATAGATAATTGTGATTGGTTTTTTGAGGTTTTATTAAAACTTAATCAACAAATAGGAAACAATAAGAAAACTCATTTCCTAGGATCTACCATGACTAATAATTGAAACAATGTATATATATATAAAATGAAGAACTTTTGTGTACCTTTTACTAATAAATGGTTGAAACTATTTATTCAATAATATTCTTGATAAATATCTCTAAGAGGTAGTTAAAGGACTCCCTCCTCTACAATGTATCCATGGGTTGAAAGAATCACTTGACCTTGAAGTGGATAATACTCACATCCATGATATATTATTACCTCACTAGGAAAATGATAACAAATGAATTGTACTTTAAAGGATAAGAGGAATTTATCCAAGGCTTGGGTAATCTCTAATAAACCATGTGAAGGTGTTTGCCTCTATATATAAACCTTAGGGATATTCCACAAATGACCATTCATTAACTCATATTCTATATAATGTATGAATAAATACTTCTATCAATCATGCATTCATTATATGAATAATTTTTGATCCTCCCAAACACTTAATATTATGAAATGTTTAATGATATCTTATAGAGAAGACAAATATGATCATTAACATTTAATGATCCACAACCAATAACAATCATAAGAATCCACATGATTCATACCCTATTATTCAAGACTTTACGATATGCTCAGATCATAACTCACAATATTCTAGCGTAGTGCACTAATATATAGCCAAATCATACCCTATAATTGGATAAAGGTAGTGGAATGTTATCCAATAACATGTCTTATGATATACTCATATCATTTCTTACGATATGTCCAAAATACATCATATGCATAATGGATTTAGGTCACGTCTTCTTCAATATACCACTTACAATAAAGCCATATAGAATTAATTCTATTTCAAATTCTATTTTATCATATAAAATAAATTTTAAAACCATATCTAAAAATGATTTTGGATATTTCAAAAACACTTTTGAAAATATATCATCAACTTCACCTTGTATCACAATATATACAATACCTTGTGAATACCTATCCATAACTCATTTTGGATAAACACTAATTTTTTTAGAAACTATATAATTAAAAAAAATCTCTATTCAGTCAACCACAAAGTTTTTTAAGAATAATAGGGATATAATAATAATTATTATAGCTAGAGGAAATGATTAAGAACCCCAAAACCATGATCACTATGCTTAGAAAAACTAGTCCTGTGAAACTAGAAATGAAGAACCGAATGTGTAACTTACACTAAAGCCATTTACTACCACTTATACGATCTCTATCTTTATATATTCTTGAATAATACCACTAAAGGTTATCCAAATGTCTTCAATATCTTTGATATATCCATGAGTTGACTATATCTCTTTTCATATGAGCACGATTCACGTTATCACTATAACGTTCCAATACCTTATAATGTAAAGGTGGAAGTCAAAAGAGATATATTATTGGAGATATTTGGATATATATTGGGTCACCTAGATAGATTTCCATCACATAGTAGTGACTCTCTATAAATAACTCAAGAATGATCCTTGAGTTTTATCAAATTTAATCACGTGTTATAACACCTGAATAAATTTTTTAACCAACTCATTCATCACATGACTTAATACATCAAAATCCATTATGTTACATCTAATTTAATAATTCCTTAATGATAGATGATGTGAATGAATAATATTTGATCATCCCTATTATTGAATATAGTGGAAACCTATATTTCACAATATATCGATAGTCATACTCTGTTACTACATGATTAGTGGCCTTATGATATGATTTAATCATACTTTATGATTACAGAAGGGTGTGTCATGAAATATTATTTTATTCATTTATGATATATCATAGTCATATGATATTATATAAATGGATATTAGAATGAAACCATGCTTTATGACATATCCTAATTGTATCCTATTATATATCTATATTCATATTATGAATTAATGGATTTTAGGAAAATATCTTCTTCAATATCCCACTTGAAATAAATCTATATAGGCTTTGTTTAATTTCACCTTATACTATATCATATACAAAAAATTAGGAAATAATTTAGAATTATTTTAAAACACTTTTGGAAATCTATCATTAAGTTTATTTCATATCATATCATATGAAATAAATTGTGAATACCCATCCAAATATCTTTTGGATTAACTTTAAAACCATTTTAGTGAAGATGTATGAGTTAAATTCAATTCAGATTACCTAAAATAAAAAGTGTTTTCCCATGATCCTTTATAGTGTTGATAAAAAATATGAAAGACTTGATCTATAAATGTAATCAAATAGAAGACTCTAATAATGTATCAATGCTACTCAAGATACAAATGAATATGATGTGATCTTCATAAAACACATGTATATTTATACCTATTTCCACCAGATGCATCACATGAAAACATTAATTCTCCTATGTTCTCTTTTTCCAAGACATTGAGTGACCATGGTACATGGATAGTTTCAATTCCATGTAGACAAATCAGACGTTCTTGACTCTCTGAGTATATATTGACCAGATCGATAAATACATCATATGTAATTTATTTTTATGGATGATCACAAAAAATTTCCCTCACTTAGATAGATAATAACATTATATGTACTATCTATGTGTGTTCTTACACTCCCTAGTCCATCTCAACCAAGTGACAAAATTTCATAATCTTTATATGAGAGGAAAAATCCCATATTTATTGATCTCCAACCGATGACATAATCAAAAAAATACCTAACCACCTTAGCTAAGTCTCAATACTTGTATAAGAATGGTATCAAAGTATGAGGGTTCTCATGTCAGGTATCTATCTAACCTTATGTAATGGGGAATCCTATATGATTCATGTAACCCCATTATAGCAAATTCATAGTGTATGACACTCTATTTGGTATACTTCATGGGCTATCCAGCACACAAAAACACTTTTATGCCTCAAGAGCATATTTTGTATCCCATACAAGATTCCTACTCACAATAACCTTAACATTTTATCATAACCTACAATACTCCCTTACAAACATCAGTTAGGGATAACTTAAATTTGTATTTTGAGAGGTCAATTATCATTACACTTTAGGAAATTTATATCTATATATACATAGATGCATCCAACATAAAAAATTATAAATAGGAGATTTCCTTTTATATGATATGTTTTATAATCTTATAAATTTTTATGAATACTTAAAAAAACCATACATAAGAACATATCTACATATCATATATGATAGACCACCAAATCAACCTTATGTTTGATGCACTTTAGAAAGTTTTTTTAAATTATTACATATATTTTAAATTCTCTCCACATCTTTATGTGATCATTAGATAAAATACTCCAACTGAAATATTTAGTGAGTTACATCTATAGAGAAATTATGTTTTAATATTGGTGAGATTTAAGAATCATATTATAAATGTTCAAATCCATTAACATGTTAAAACTCCTCAACTCAAAAACATCAAATGTTATGATTTTAATACATTCTTTTTTCTACTTAGAACACTTTATAAGTTTAACATAACTATACCTAGAACCCTTTCTATCAATATATTCCTTGAAATCTTTTTTTGGTAAATAATTTAACTATTTAAATTATTACTTACCATTATATAAAAAAATCCTTTAGGATATAGTGAATTTCCCTTTTTTGTGGTAACTAAATATAGATATCTACATTTTTAACACCATAACCTAACATTATTTTAGGATATTTAGTGAAATTCACTTTGAAAATTGACTGGCATAATCGACCAGTAAATATTGATATTAACTTTATATTGGTAACCAAATGTAACCTTTTACATTTGTCTTTACTATCAAATATCCTAAATTATTTAGTATATTAAGCACAATTAATTTAGTTTTAGACTAAAATAATCTTTTATTTTTTAACTTTCAACTTATCTAATTATAAACATACTCCAAAAAGATTCTTAGACACTATAGTCTATTAAAAATTCCATTCTATGATAAATAACTATTTTGAATTTAATAAATAACACTTATTTACTATTTGTTGGAATATTTAATAAATAAAATATTATTTCTTTTTATATTATAGTCTATGTGTTTTTAGTATTTTTCTTGTAAAAATAATAACATTCATTAAAACATTCTACTGATGGGTGGTGGGAATAAATTCCCTCATATTTTAAAAAATAGTTGGAAAATACATTATATTGGATAAAACATTTTTATCCACATCACTTTTTCAAAACATTCCATGGAATCTGATAAATCATAAACCCAGAGTATATAATTAATCATCTCATTTTTTCACAATAACTCTTTTTTAATGAATAACTTATCTTATCATATAAGATAAATGATATGAATATACACATCCTTTACATAGATCTATTTTATCTTGATTTATTCTTTAACATTCAAAAATTTTATGTAATAAGTCTTTTCTTGATCACTTTTAATGAAATATATAATATCAATAAATTATTTCACTATTTTTAACTCTATTATATTTAAAACAGTTATAAATTGTAAATCCTTTTTCAAATAACCTTAAAATATGATGTATTTATGCCTATAACATTGATACTTGATATTAAAATTCAATGGAGTTTCCTAAACTCTTTCTGTTATATTTAATAATTCTATTCTAGGGAATCATTACTTCCATTACCCAATAACAAATTTAGGTTATAATAACCTTGATAGGATACTTAATGATATATTTATGAACTCTCCAATTAACTTTTATTCTTATGGTATGAACTTTTACCCATTTTTACTATCTACACAACACTAAAACCTAGATATAATATCCCCAATTCATATATTACCAACACTTTGATAATAATGCGTTAAAATTTTCTTAAACTCATTCATATTGTTAGAAAATTTCCAAAAAATAAAAAAGGATGAATTTTTTAACCAGAAGAGGCCTTAATAAAACTTTTAGTCACACCGAGTCCTTTACATATCCAATCATATTGAATATATGAGTAGATATTAAAAATACTCTGGTCTTTTTTATCTATTTCTTGAAAACCTATGTTAATCATTCTTTACTTATCATAAGAATCTGGATTCACCTATTGAACAATTTCAACACTTGGTTATTGAGGAAGGTGCTACTCTAACACATATAATTTCTTCTTACATGAGAACTATTCTTAAGTTACTATTCAAAGGAGTTTCTTACATTAATATTATACTTCCTATATTATAAATATCAATGTTATGTTTTATGATGATGATGATATTTATTTAAAACACAATCTTTTATCTGATGAGTATCACGTTTAAATAATATTTAATAAGGAATTTTATTAAATGAGCTCCAAATAAAATTATGAACCCTTTTAAAATCATCACATCTATTAGTAAAACAATATCCATATTTCACTAAGCAATGGTTTTTCTAGGGAATTCATCTTATTACTTAGTTATTTAGGTAGGCTATCATTCCAATAATATCACATATGACTTCTGGATAGATGAGTGGATAACTATTTATCCAAATACATCATATAGATAAACTAAAATACATTCTTCTAGTATTTTAATTGTTAGGGTTTCCAAACTAAGTGTAACCCAAGGAAAAAACCAAGAAAAAGGAATATAATGGTTAATTCCACCTCAATAATTTCTTTCCTTGAACAAGATAATCCAAGGGCACCCATATATGGCCCAAAACCACCTGGTTAGATGATAAGGGTTTTAAAAAGTATTACTTTGGAATGAATCTAACACTTATTATTTTGAAGGGGATTTAGTATCACCATGTTATCTCATTTTATTACCTTTATGTAAGAATGATTCTAATGATTTTGTTTTGGAAATCCCATTCCCTCCACTAATTTAATATGTCCAAAACATATTAATGTGTAACTCTTTACACAACCCACAATTTTCTTTACTCACTCAAAAATAGAATCCAAACGTATTTACACATTTCCAAATGCATATCATGCATAAGTTACATGAAATTTTCATGTAAATGTTTATAATCATATGAAATTTATAATCTACTCATTTGTATTCCTGGAGCCCCAAATATCCAACCCCCACCTTTCTAGAACAATACATAAGCCTTAAGTCTAGTAGGAAGTCCAACCCAAAGTCCCTCAAACCAAGGATACTTAACTCAAGATATAATTCAATTCATCATAACTCCAATACCTAATATTCATAAAATATATTCAATAACTAAAGTTAATCTATTAACTTGACTATACTATGAGGATATGGAAGATGAAAACTAAATATTATGCAATTGTTCCAAAATATAATTCAAGGCAAAACAATTTTATAAGAAGAAATTTATCACATAAAATAAATAATACACATATTCATAATGTTAAAAATTTATGAAAATAAATGAAGGAATAACTTTTAAAATAAATCAGGAACTCTCATATTTAAACATGATATAAACATTTAGGAATTATTCATAAATAAAAGATAATTATAAATACTTTATAATTTTATCTTATCTTATTGACATTCCATAATCTTGAATATAAACACTTTATACTCATTTCATAATATTAACTACTTCATATTATTTATTATATGAATTTTTTTAGTATATGAAATTTTAGGAATTAAAAAAATTTATAATTCAATTTTTAATATGTAAATATTTTATATAATCTAAATATCATACACTTAACATTATTTAATCTGCAATCAAATCAATCTTCAAAACTCTTTTTTTTGTGGTTTCAAAATTATTCCATATAATGCCCTTAATTTGAAATATTCAAATTAATTGTTTTGAACAATTCATAATCTAAATACAAAAATTTTATATTTTTTCATTATTTTTTCATTTAAAAACACTTTATAAACCACCCTTATGATTTGAAAATAATATTTTTATTTTTTAATCATAAGTAATGTCATATAAATTGGTAAAATATATTTTTCTAATATTAACATTTAATACAAAGGATTATTTAACAACTACTATTTAATATACATTTATTTGTTAATTATAAACTCTTTATAATTAACTAATCTATAAAATATTTATAATTAATTAATATATAAACTCTAAAAATTAATAAATATCCCTAAAGTAACTTTCATCATTATTTATAAAAATTTTATAAATAATTAAATCCAAATCATAATTTAATTAAATAAAAATAAATTTTCTTAAGAAATCATATTTTATGATATAATAGGAGTCATTAGATATGATTTTGATCATTTTTAACGATATGAGATGAATTTTAAGATATTATTATTAAGTGCAACACTTGAATAGTTTTAATTAAATAAGTCATATTTTATTACTGATAACCATGTCACATCCTATGATATCCATATTGTATTTTATGATATACCAAGACATCATATAGCTGATACGACAAATCGTTTTTTAAAAAAAAATTACATAGATGATCGTATGATACGATATACAAATGTTGTATTCTATAACCTATGAAAATACATAGGTTTAAATTGTGTCTCATATTAAAATATCCTATATCATATATCATGATACAATATTCTTAGACTGACATGTCATATCATATTATATAACTGAAATATGATATGAAATATGATTTCAAAATTCTTCATTTCCCACATGATGTCATAAATCTAAATTCATGGTTTACTCTAATACCACTACTAGGGTTCATTGGAATATAGTAACAATTATTAGTGAAAACATAAATGATTAAAAACCCAACAATAATGATCGATATGCCTAGAAAAATGAAATAGTTGAAACTAGAAATCAAGAACCAAATGTGTACCTTACATTGAAGACACTTCCCATTGAATCAACTATCACACCTTAAACATTAATTAATTAATTAATTAATTAATTTATCATCGGTCTCATCCTTGATTTTTTAGGATGTTTCTTTTTAAATATTCGATTTTTTTTAGGTTTAGTGAAGGTCGGCCAGTTAAATCTACCAATTAATACTAACTATGTAGAAACAAAATGGATAACCTATAATTTTTAACAAAATAATTTTTCATGGTTGGAACACCTTTTATCAAACTATACAGATCGATTGCGTATATTCTAGGTTCATAACTATAGGGAATAATGATTGGATCACTATAAGATTGTGTATTTTTTCCACATGAATCTCTATTTAAGTTTCGGTAAACCTGTTTGGAGTTTGGTTACTAGTGATAGATCTTTGGTTGGTGAGTATGAAAATGAGTTGGGTTCTGTGAGAGAACTATTGGGGTAATGGAAATTTCAGGTTGTAGAACAATTTTACACCACAAAACCACAATTTATTATATAAATTTTTTGAGATGACACCGTAAGACCCAGAAAAGATGAAAATCATCGGGGAAAGCTGTAAAACCGAACTTACACCTTAAAATTTCATTTTACGATGTAAGATAATTTTTCATTAGGTTTTAATTCTAGGTAATATGTATTTATATGTATGGAGATATCTTGGAATTCATGAAAAAAATCCCTTATTTACCACTAGTATAAAAATTCTTTTTAACATCATTTTTTATTTTAACATCAGTTTTTAACCAATGTTATTACAGTCAATGTTGAAAATAATATTTTAACACAATTTAAATAAAACTGAAAAATAAAGTTATAAAGTTATTGATTGAAAAACATTTTCGACATGGAATACAAATTTTCACATCGGTTATATTTATAACTAACATGCAAACCCACCTTTATCATCAGTTATAATAAAAACCAATGTTAAAAATATTAAGAAAAATATTTTTAACATCCGTTTTTCATATATCATATTTTAAAACCATAATTTTTTTACAAAAACATTTTATTTTTTGTATGCATTTATTTTAAAGGTCATGGCACCAAAACAGAGTTACGGATCAAAAGTTATGGCCATTAGAAGTTGGAATTCTCTAAATGATAAATTTTATCATGAATTCCATAAAATATCATTGATTAAAGTATAAGTTATAGAATATAATATTTTAACATCTAAATTAAAAAAACATGAGTTAACATTTTTCCTTTTTCTCCAAACGTGTGATAGTTTCCTTCAACATTAGAGATCATTTCTTGATATTTGTTTTCTTCACGATGAAAAACTCGTGAGGAATTTTTTATTATTACCTTATAGATCTGATATGAAATCTTCATGATCATTTGAAGTCATTAAATTCATAAAAAAAATGAAAATTTTCATCAAAATGTATATAATAGAAATAAATTCGAAATATAAATATAATACAAATAGATTACCACTTTCAAGAGATCAAAAAGTGAAATAGGATTTGATCAAAAATTAAAAAGTGAGATAAAAAAATATCAATTGAAATGTACACATAGATATATTTAAATGTGAAAATAAAAAATTCAAAATTACACTTTGTATTCCTAATCGGGAAGAAAAAATGGCAAGCACATGATGTGAAACATTGAAAATTAGTTACCTTATTATTCTCAAAAATTTCAACTCTAAATTTTAACATCAATTAAAAAAACAACGTTAAAAGGATACTTTTAACATCAGTTTTTTCAAAATAGATGTTAAAATTAAATGTTCAGATTCATTTTAAAAACCTTTTGTTAAAATTATTATTTTAAATTTTTTATTATAAAGTTAATGATTAAAGTTAGATTGTAAAATCATTTTTTTAGAAAACCAACATTAAAAGAACTATAGATTAATAGTTTGTTTCTTAGGATTTTATTTAACTCATCATGGAGCCAAAATGGACTTACGAATCGAAAAGTTATGGACACCATAAGTTTTAAGTCCTTCTCAAGAGATTTATAGTTTTGGATGACAATAAATGTTATTCCATAAGTTCATTTTGGCTATATTACTTTTGAAATAGAATCTTGTGATAAAAAATATTCCTTTTTAAGTTATTTTAACATAGTTTTAAAAAAAAACTGACTTTGAAAGAACTTTTACTATATGTTCATAAAAAAATATGTTAAACTTAATTTTAACATTAGTTTAAAAAATGACATTAAAATATACCTTTAAGATTTACTTTTAAGGCTTATTTTTTAAAAATAGATATTAAAATTTTGAGTTGAATTTTTTTAAAATTAGTGAATTTCTAGTTTCCAATTTTTCTCATTGTGTGCTTGGGGATTTTGAATTATAGTATATTTTTGGGGATTTTGAATTATATAATATTTTTAATGTTAGTTTTATAAATAATGGTCATTGAAAATATTTTGAAAGTTTTTTAACATCATTTTTTTAGAAACCGATGTTAAAAGTATACTTTTAATCTTGGTTTTTAATAAATCGATGATAAAAAATTCAAATTCCAAGCATGAAATTAGATTTTAACATCAGTTTTTTTAAAATTGATGTCAAAAGATATTTTAACATTGGTTAAAAAAAGCGACATTAAAATATTGGTGTGAATGGAATTCTATTCATATACATCATGAATTGACCATTCCCATCATATTTTAATGCCTACAACACCAGTTGTGAATTGGGATAGTGTATTCAATATTCTTCTCCCCATATAAGTCCCTTAAAGTGACTATAGTGGGAAGTATAATTGATATAGAGGATATTTCTCCTTGGATCCTTGTGTTTTAGATCATTAGATTAAAGGTATGCCTCTATATTTCTCCTCCTTTCCATCTCCTCTATTTTATTTCATGTTATAAACCCTAGTTGATGCGTGTGTTGGAAGTATTTGTAATAATAAACAAAAGTAAGGAAATAAGGATAAATATTTACCCTGGATGATAATAATTTTCAATTTCTTCTCCGTTTTGTGGTGGGTGATCAAAATCATATCTCTAATGGTCTCTTTTCAATTATCCTAGTATATACAATACATTTGGTCATACTTTAATACCATGCACATGACCTAATAAATTAAAATATCCATTGTTTGACATGTTACACATGTATAGACCTTACATCAAACCTTTTTAGGTCATTTGGTATTGAGATCGAGACATGAAGCCACTCAATAGGTGTGCCAAACTTTGAACTCACTTGGGTTTTTGGTAATATTAATCACTATACACTATGCTTTTTTGGATTTTTTTTTGATTTTTGGTGTGACAGAAGTAATTGTAAATACTTGTGAAATTGGTGTGATTTATTGAAATGAAATTACATTGAATAGAAACTGGTAAGTTGTTATGGAAAAAACCTTGGGGGTTTAAATGGTAAATGGAAGAGGATTGATGTAATTTTGATGATAATTGGGATCCTGACCTTATGGAGAGTAAAGGTCGAGATAATTGGTACTGTGATGAATTGACTATAATGGAATGTTATTACACATGTTATTATTGGGTTTTGTTATCTTCAAATTCTCATATAGATGTCTTGTTCATGTTATGGTGAAATAATTTGATAATGGGTCTTCCCCAATTATACTGAAATTCTTATATAGAGGGCTTGGCTCGATTATACTGAAATGATTATGTAAAGGTATTGAATCAGTTATTCTATAATGATTTGTGGGATATAACCTAGGAGGGGATTTTGGAAATGGTTGGAATGGTCACATGATATTCTTAGAGATATCCTTCTTAGTTCCAAAGTAGGTTGGGGATAACCTTGGGTGTCAACTCAAAGCTCGAGGGTCAATGTATTTATTTCATGTGAAGTATTAATTGATAAATTAATTCCTTTTTGACTGATTTATTGAACAATATATATATATATATATATATATGATTGGATTTATTTAGACATGGTGGTGTTGACCTATTGAGTTATACTCACACCCTATATGAGCTGTTGTATAGTACTCAGATAGATTTCTTGGATGGAGTTTTGGACAAGGGAAAGGGATCTTGTGGTTTATAGTTGGTTTATTGATTGGTTGGACAATGGATATGGGACTGACATGGGGTTTAAGACCTGGATCTTGGAGTCTCTATTTTAGTATGATTAGTATTCTATTTTTCTTGACATTCATCATGTAATTTAGTTACATTTTATCCTATCATTACATTATTCTATTATTACGGAGTTATTGGAGTTATTCTTCATTCTACTATGGATTCATGTTGTTAATTATCATTTTTATTATATTTCCACTACTCTATTTTATATTTCTTATATATTTATACTATTTCCCATTGGGTATTTTCTCACCACTATATTCCTCACACCCTTCATACTAGTTGACATCCTCTAGCATACGGGGAGGCACTCTTGAGGTCATGTATACAACCTGGCTCGATAACTTGATAAAGAACTATATCAAGGACATTATAATGTGGTATCAGAGCATCCAATTTCCTTTTTTTACTTCTCTAATATTTTTTAAAGGTATAAATGATACTAGGATATGCCAAGACTTGGTAATGAGCTTGTGTATGAGAGTATCTAACCCATATACGGGTGAAAACTTGAGTTCCCAGGGATGGGATAGTTGTTCATGTTGTTCACTTGTTATAATTTTTCTATTATTTTAACTTAGGTGATTCACTTATTTTTTTATGTTATTATTTATTGATATTTTGTTTACTTATGGCATGATATGGCATGAGATGAGTACACATGAATTGTGATAGGCACATAGGGATATATTTCGACATACAATGTTCATGATAGGGACATATTTACCTCATGTGACATAATTTCCCATTTGAATTATGAAATGAAATTCCTTATTATATATTCTAAATTAAATGAAAGAAAATTGTTATGTTATGCTAATTTAATTGTTAATACATGTGAAAAGGAACATTGAGTTAGTGTTTCTTTGTTTTTATCACCTATCAAGGTTATTAATGTTTTGTTCTTGTTTTTTAATGAGTGTATTGGTCTTTGTAGAGATAATACCTCCACATTGTCTTTAAGTTAAGCATAAGGAGAATGATAATCCATACAATCCTAACATAGCTAAGTTAGAACTTCTTATGATGCCATAAAATTTTATTGAAGATCAGTTTCATGGAAGCTTCCTTAGGGTCATGCAATCTTGAGAGATGGATACTATTCTCACTACTCTTACGATGTCTGAGCCAATGAGAGATTTTTAGCTATAGCATCCGCATATGTTCACCAAGGTGGGAGGCCCCTTGGAAGATAAGTTCTAGATTGAGTTAGTTTTTACTGTATTTAGGTTCCTAAATACAATCTCTAATAGGTGGATGAATCTTTCTACTTATATTATTTGATGAAAAAATGAGCATTGGTAGGACATCCTAGAGAAATCGAGGTAGTAGGAAGAGTTATCCTAGAAGGATTTTGAGGAAAATTTTCTAAGTCACTTATATCCCCAAACTATGAGGGATGAGAAGGATTGTGAGTTTATGAACTTGAAATAGGAGGTAATTCCAATGATAGACTATGTTGGACTCTTCACAAACCTATAGTTCTTTTCTCTATCATTAATAGTAGATGTGGGCGCCAGAGTAAGACATTTACAGGATGGGTTTCAATATGAGATCAGGTCACAGGATAATTTATTTCACTTAAGAATTTTTATGGATGCGATGAATTAGAATTTCATCATAGAAGTGAATTTAAGATAGGCCTCAAGTGGTGGCTATGCAGTTTTAACATGGTAATCTTGGATCTCTCCATATGGAAGTAGGAAGTGCTGCTATTATAGCTTCCGACAAGGAAATAGTGGGAAGAATATCTAGGGCAGTGAACAATCATTTTAGAACCATGGTCCATTATAGTGATTTTAGTGTGGATTTTCTCTCCACAAGAACCCACAGTGTCCTTACCCAAATATAGAGTGTTGAGATTGCAACAAGATAAGTCATATTAAAATGTTTTGTAGGACCCCAAATCATTCGAGAAGTGGTAGGGGATTATGGTAGGCACTTGAATTAAGGAGTGGCTTAGCTATCCCTTAGAATACTAGTATATGGAATTCCATCAGGTATTTAGGATGAGGTAGAGGATATAGTACCCTAGAACATGGGAGACAATAATATTTAGATGGAGTATAATAAGGGATTCAGAATGGTGCCTAGTTTAGAGGGGTGAGTTATTTGCATGATATGTAGTCCTTTTAAACTATTATGGATGTGAGAACTTCAACCCTCAGAGGTATTATTATTGTATCATCTACCCTTACTTGTGTTTTTTGAATAGGAGAATCAAATTACTTTTTATCTGGTCAATTTTAAAATGGTTTTGGTTTAGTTGTGGAGATCTTGGATGTAGTTATGACCATTAAAACACTATTGGGAGTGCAGTTATAGGATATAAAATGTTGTAAGGCTTTTTACTTGGAAATTAGTGGCTATAGTTTCCTTTAGGAGATGTTAGTACTGAAAATGACAGGATTCAATTTGATTATAAGTATGGATTGGATAGTTCTATACCAAGATTATATAGTATATTATCATAGTATGGTCACATTTTTTTATCTCTATAAGGATGTATCTATTCCCTCTATGGTGAGTGGGATTTTTAGGCTGGTCATGCCGGACCAATTCCATGCATAATGGATTATCTTGTAACTCATATTGAAATCCTTACTTTGGATGATGGTTGAATGCAGTAGTATTTTTTTACTATAGTGGTAGACTATTTTTAGGATGTATTTCCTGAATAATTATCCATCTAAAAAATCAATTAGGAGATTGAGTTCATGATCGAGTTAGCGTTAGGAACAGAATTAGTTCATATCCTACATTACAGAATGATGTGAGTAGAGCTTCATGAGATAAAATTTTAGTTGGAAGATATGGAACCTAATGGATTAATACAACTTAGTACTTATCTATGGTGTTCTCCAATTATTTTTTAAGAAGGCCTATGGGACTTTTCACTTATGTGTGGATCATTAGATATTTAACTAGATTATGATTAAGAATTGATATCACCTTCTTCACATCAATGAACTCTTTGATAAGCAGGGAGGTGCCAATATATTCTCCAATATTGAATTGAGATTATGGAACCATCAGTTGATATTAATATCATCAAACATACCTCTGAAAAATTTTAGGAGATGATATGGATTATATGAGTTCATGGTTATGCCATTCATTTTGAAAAATTATCTACCAGTTTTCATGGAACTAATGAACTAAATATTTTTCTATATCAGTTTGTGGTAGTTTTTGTTGATGAAATTTTAAAATATTCCCATTCTGAAGACAATTATTCCAAACATCTTTAAATCTTCCTATGTACACTAAGATAGAATCAACTTTATTCTAGGATATCTATATGAAATTTTGAGATTGATTGAGTGCACTTCTTGGGCCATGTCATCTCAAAGGCTGGAGTGGTAGTGGACCCAAAGAAAGCTATAGCTTTTGTATCTTGGGATCAAACCTATAATTTTCTTTAGATTTTAAATTTCTTAATTTTGTTAGGTTACTATCAACATTTCTTCAAGTAATTTTTTTTTGGCCACCCTAATTTTTGGGATGGACAAGAAAGTGGTGAAGTTTTTTAGTTAGATGTTTGTGAGAGATCCTTCAAAGAAATGAAGAGAAAACCGACCTCATCACCAATACTCACTTTTACAATTCTAGTAAAGTATTATACCATGTATTTTGATTCATCTAGAGTTGGAATTGGAAAATTTCTAATGTAGGATGACGAAGTCATTTCTTATGGATCTATAAAGTTAAGACCGCATGAGAGGAATTACCCTACTCAAAATCTAGAGTTAGCTGTGGTGGTACACATCCTGAGATGTTTTTGGAACTATCTGATGGGTGAGAGGTTTGTGTTATAAAAGGACCAAAAGTGCCTCAAGTACATATTTTCTCAGCGATACCTAAACCTTTGTAAGAGGTGGTGGGCCATGTATCTAAAGTTTTTAAACTTAGAGTTGGATTAAATACTGTTAAAAGGAAACATTGTTGCTAAATCATTGAGATAGAAGACATATAAAGAGTAAGGGAAGGTATCATAGGAATGGTGGCGGCTAATACAACACTTTTAAGACACACATCTTGATGTTCAAAAGTCCCACAGATGAGTAACTCTGATTTCAATATCAGTCTTACTCTTTTTTTTGACCAGTTCAAGACATAGTAGTTTTCTGATCTAGAGGACTTAGCTCTGAGGGAAAGCATATATGGTGGGTAACATAATCAATATGGTCTGTTGGTAGTGTAAAAATTCTTATTTTCTATGTTCAACTATGGGATCCTATAGGTTTTCACAAGGAGCTGATATGATAGTTACATGCTTCTAAATGGTAGGTGCATCCTGGTTTGACAAAGATGTATCTTGATATCCTTATGAAATACTAGTGTTCTGGGATGAAAAAGGATATAGTGGGATTCATGGTGATATGTCTCACCTGTTAGGAGGTGAAGTCCAAGCATCTAAGGCCATTTGGGTTGTTACAAACTCTAACCATTATAGAATGGAAATGAGATGATTTCACTATGGATTTTGTGATAGGATTACCCTGAACACCCCACAAGAGTGATGCTATATGGGTAATTGTGGATTTATTGAGGAAGTTATCTCACTTATTTACTATCTGGGAGACATGCAACATTCATGATTAGAGTAGTCTCTATATTTAGGAGATAGTTTGACTGCATGGTGTACGAAGTAGTATTGTTTCATATTGAGATCCTTGTTCCACATCTTGGTTTTAGTGGGGTCTTTATAAGGTTCATGGATCATAGGTACTTCTGGGTATAGCTTATTATCTTCATAATTATGACCAATATAAGTGAATGATTTAGATTTTGGATGATATGTTGGGAGCCCGTGTCTTGTATTTTTTTGGTTCTTGGTAGCAGCATATAGAACTTCTGGAATTATCTTATAATGACAGCTTCAGGAATTGATCAAAATGGATTATTTTGAGATTTTTTTATGGAAGTCCATGATTTTTTCCTCTTTACTATTTAGAGGTAGGTGAGTCAATTCTCATTGAACCTAGTCTCATGTAGAATATGTTTGAGTAGGTTCAGTTGATCAAAAATTGGTTGCTGACTATACAGAGTCGAAATAAATCAAATACCCATAATTGGAGATGACCTATATAGTTTTTGGTTGGTTATCATGTTTTCCTTTGGGAATTACCCACTCTAGGGAAACACTGTATAAAAAAATAGGGTAACCTAGGGACCATATTTTTCAGTCCATTTGAAAGTGAGGAAAGAGTTGGTCCAGTGGAATACTATTTGACTATTCCACTGTGATACAACACCATGCATGATGTGCTTCACATGTCGCAGATTCAATGATATCATCCTTAGATTTATCGTATGATGGTAATTAATGATTTAGAGCTTTATATTTATGTGTACTTTGAGGATCATTTGATTAGTATTATGGTCCACGCTGAGAGGAATCTTTGGGAAAGATCATGCCTCTTGTGCGAGTATAGTGGAAGCATCGGCATGTCCAATAAGAGACTTATGAGAGGGAGTTTGATTTCTAGACATAGTGACCTGACTTTTTTTTCCAATACCCCATAGTGATACTTGGATTAGCTTGGGGATATACTGTTATATGTTTGGGATGTTATAAGATCCAATCATTTTTCTATGTGTGTATCTATTTATGTTTCAGTAATCCTTTTTGGATTCCAATTTATTTTGTTTGAGCTTTGGTTGGAGAGTTTGAAAATGAGTTGGGTTCTGGGAGAGAGTTTCAAGGGTGATGAAAATTGTAGGTTTTAGAACAAGGTTACACTATAAACTCCCAATTTATGATGTAAATTTATTGGGCCGACCCCATATAACCAAGACAATCCATGAATTGTCTCGACAAGATGTAAAATCAAACTTACACTTTAAAATTGGAATTTATGATGTAAGATAATTTATCATATGTTTTTAATTCCATGTGATGGATTTTTCAGCATATGTGGAATTCATGGAATTCATGATGTAAATCCCTTATTTACATCATGAATTCACCACACTCAACCTATTTTAATGACCACTGCGCCTATTGGGTGTCGAAATAACATGTTCCCCATTCATATCTCATTAGAATACCATTTGATAAACTTTGAATAAGAATCCTATTTGATCTAGAGGATTTTTCTCATTTGATCATTGCATTCTGGATCATGAGATCAAAGTAATACCTCCATATTTATCTTCCTTTCCATCCGATCTGTTTTCTTTCATATGGAAAACCCTAGTTGATGCGTGTTTTGGAATAATACAAAGTCTTTGAGTAAGGGAATGAAAAATAGATAAATATTTACCCCATAGACTGATAATTGTTAGAAACTTCTCTATTTTGAGGTGGGTGGTCTAAATTATACCCCAAATGGTCTGTTTTCAATTATCATATTATAAGAAATACATGCGATTAGGCCGGAACACCATTCATGAAACCTAATTAATTGGATTATCCACTATTGATGAGTTACACATGTATATAACTTCCATAAAATCTAGTAAGGTTGTTTGGTATTAAGACTGATAAATGTGGCCACCTGATAGGTGGACCAACCTTTGACCTTACATTAGTTTTTTGTTAGATTAATTATTATGTACTATGATGTTTTATAATTTATTTATTATTGGTGTAACATAAGGAATTGACCTAACTTGTGAAATTGGTGTGATTTATTGATATGGAATTACATAGACTATAAAATGGTAAGTTGGTATGGAAACAACCATAGGGGTTTAATTGATAAATGTAATAGGATTTATGTAATTTTGATGATAATTGGGATCCTAACCTTATGGACTGTAAATGTATAGATAACTAGTGATATGAGGAAGTGAACATAATGGCTTGTTACAACATGTGTTATTCTTGTTTTTTGGTCGAAATTCTTATATAGAGGGATTGATCCATTTATGTAGAAATGATTATTTAAAGGGTTGGTCCTAATTATACTAATATATTTATATAGAGGACTTGACCCAGTTGTGATGAAATTATTATATAAAGGGATTAAACCTATTATGTTGTGATGATTTATGGGCTATACCCCAGGATTTTTTTTGGAAATGGTTGGCATGGTACCATGACATGCTTATAGATATTTGGATTAGTTCCAAAGTAGGTTGGGGCTAACCTTAGGTGTCAACTCGGAGCTCGAGGGTCAATGGATTTATTTCTTGCAAACTATTAATTGATTAATTTAATACCCTATTTATTTATTTATTGTATATAGTATATTTATATATATATGTCATACTAGATTTATTTTGACATAGTGGTGTCAACCTACTAAGTTATACTCACACCCCAGACGGACCACCTTATAGTAATTAAATATATTTTTTAGATGAAGGTTTGGACAATGGAAAGGATCCCTATAGTTGATTTTTACTTGGTTGATTAGTTGGATCTTGGATATGGGATTAACATGGGGTTAGGGATTGGGATATTGGATTCTCTATTTGAGTCCTCTTAGTATTTTATTTTTCTAACATTCATCATGTCATTTAGTTATATTTATTTCTATCATTACAAGATTCTATTATTATAGAGTTATTGGAGTTATTCTATATTACTATATGGATATATGTTATTGATTATTATTTTTCCAATATTTCTACTACACTGTTGTATATTTATTCTATATTTATACTCTATTCTAGAGTGTATAGTCTCACCAATATATTCTTCACACCCTTACTACTATTCGGTAGCCTCTGGTGTATGGGGAGACATGCTTGAGGTTATGTAGCCAACCCTGTTGGGCGGAGAAGTGATGGAAAGAGGGGGGGTGAATTGCCTTTTAAAAATTAATTAACAATTTAAAATCAAAGTTAAAGGTGCAGCGGAAATAAAAGAGGCAAGACACACAACTTGATAACGGAGTTCGGCTTAAACCCAAGCCTACGTCTCCGCTCCCAACTCAACCGTTGAGAGATTTACTACCGCTTGCTTTTTAATAGTTTTAGCAAGAAACCCACTAGACTTTAAGGTTAGTCTAGAACCTATTACAGCTTGCTTTTAATGGTTATGCAAGAACCCACTTGCTTTCAATGGTTGAGCAAGAACCCACTAGCCTTCTTACAGGTGAAGGCTAGCTCACCTATGATTCAAGCCTTTTAAAGGGAAGGCTTGACTAACCTCTTCACACCTTAAAGGTGATGTGAAAACCCAAATGAAGAGAGGATGAGAGAAAGAGGGGTTTGTAGGCACAAACCCAAAATAAAGCTCAAAATGATAAAACAAGAAAAACCGTAATGGGGGAAGCCTTGGGCGCCAAAGTATTGATGGAGTTGATGAAGGGAGCTCCCAAGCTTCTTAGGTGGTGCTCCTTGGATGTGGAAGTGAGTTGGAGCAATTGGGGGTTCCTTGGAGGAATGCGCCGGAGGTTCGCCAAATGATCAAAAATGTTCCCGTGGGCTTCCGTGTGTTTCCGGGGCTTCCTAGTCCTTTATTTATAGAGGGGGAACCCTCATATGGCCTTTGGAGGTCTTCGGAGCCGTTGGAGAGGCCTTTAGAGCCATTGGGAGGCAAGTGGACAAGTCTGGTCAAAGCCCAACAGCTAGTTTGACTGGCTCCACTGGCTGACCGGTGCTAGGCCACCGGTTGGCCGGTGCTTTGAAAAAGGGAGAGGGCTTGGGCTCAGACACCACCGACTGGCCGGTGAGGAGGCCACCGGTTGGTCGGTGCTGAGGCAGTAGCTGACACTATTCTGTCTGGGTTCCACCGGCTGGCCGGTGGTGGGACACTGGTTGGCCGGTGGTCTGGACAGAGGGATGCCTTCTGTCCAGGCTCCATCGGCTGGCCGGTGGTCTTCCACCGGTTGGCCGGTGGGACTGAAATCAGTCCACTTTGGCTTCTTTCTTTCTTGGCCCAATTCCTTGGAAACCTGAAATCATGCCTATCATCCAAAAACACTTTAAACAAGATTAGATAAATAAGAGAGTGATTGTGATCATGAAAATTAAAGCACGAGGGGTACGAGAGGTACAAAAATCTCCCCCTATTTTGATGATCACAATCACCAAAACAAACAATTTAAAAAAGAAATGAAAGGAATGCTTTAAAGGATAAATGGGAAAGTAAAGCAAAGCATGAGAGAAAGATTTTTCCCCCAATCAACCAAGAATTTCTCCCCCTTTGTGATTATCAAAATAGCACGGGGCATAAAACTTGATTGAGGGAAATGAGTTGAAAAACGAGATAGAGTTTTTAAACCAATTGAAATTTTTGAAATTTGAATTGAAAGTTTTGAATTGAAAATTTTGAATTGTGAGTTTCGAAATTGAAAGTTGAATTGAAAGTTTTGAAATTGAAAGTTGAATTGAAAGTTTTGAAATTGAAATTTTGAAATTGAAATCAAAAAGGCTTAAACGATCCTAACTCCCCCTAAATAAAAACAACAAATCACCGGGGATAGGATTTTGGAACCGAGACAAATTTTGGTCCGGTGAGACTCGCTAAAAGGGATTTTTCAATCCACACTTGTCTAGTGGCGGGTCTTCTCCTTTGAAATTCATCATTAAAGGAAATGTTTTTGGGCCTACCATACCGGGCATTTTTGCAATCATACTCATAAATTAAGTGCCCGGGTTTTTTACAATAGTTGCAAAATTTATATTGGGAGCTCCTCCTTACAAAAATAGTTGGAGCATGGGAAGAGGAAGCTTGCTTAGAATATCCAAGCCCTTGGGTGGTTCTAGATACGCATTGGGAACCTAGCAATTTCGTCAAATTTTGTTCACCTTGGGTGAACTTGGCAAGAGATTCCCTTAAATCTTTAATTGTTGATTCCATAGAATCAACATCAGGAAGGTTTTGGATCTTGAGGGACAACTCCTCCTTTTCTTTGAGAAGTTGTTCCTTTTCAGAAGAAAGTTTTTTGAAATTCTTTTTTAAAGCAACAAATTTGGAAGAAAGTTCGTGAAAACCTTCCTCCAATTGATCTCTCACATGTTGGAGATCCTCATAAGATAAATTATTAAAATAATTTAAAGAACTAGAGGAAGAGGAGTTGGAAGAGGTTACCTCGTGAAATGCCATTAGGCATTTTTTACCGTTGTCACTTGAGGAGGAGGAGGAGGAGGATGTGGAGTTATCACTCTATGTGGCCTTGAAAGCCTTCTTCTTTTCCTTTTGCTTGGCCTTTTTCTTGTTGAGTGGACAATCGGGCTTGTAATGGCCTTTCTTGCCGCACCTATAGCATGTTACCTCGAGCTCAGATTTTTGGTTGGGTTGAGCCTTGCGGGATTTCTTCTTCTTGTTCTTCTTCATGAATTTGTGCATCTTGCGGGAAAGATTCTCCATTTCGGAATCGCCGCTTGAAGAGGAAGATGATGAGGAGGAGGAGCTTTCTTCTTGTTGAACTTTGAAGGCGATGTTCTTTGGAACTTTGATCAGTTTGACTTCCTTTTCATCTTGCCTCCTCATGGTGATCTCGTAGGTCATGAGGGATCCGATGAGCTCTTCGACCGGCATGTTCTTGATGTCTTTTTCTTCTTGAATTGCCGTGACTTTTGGTGCCCATGTGCTTGGTAGGATCCAAAGGATCTTCTTGACCATCGTTTCTGCAGACACATCATCACCAAGGGACTTTCTCCCATTGCAAACATCAGTAAAACGAGTAAACATTTCAGTTATATTTTCAGATGGATGCATGGTAAAACTTTCAAAATCTTGGCGATACATATCCAATCGAGTATCCTTGACTTTGTTGGTCCCCTCATGGTTAACCTCCAAAAGTTTCCAGATTTCATGAGATGAAGTGCATGTGGAAACTCGATTGAATTCATTACGATCAAGGCCGCAATGAAGAGCGTTCATGGCTTTGCCATCAAGCTCGAAATTTTTAATGTCGGCTTGAGTCCATTTGGATTCATTGGGAGAAGAAAGAGAATAACCATGCATGACAATTTTATAAATAGGATAACCAATGATTCTAAGAAAAGTGGTCATGCGGGTTTTCCAATAATTATATTCGGTTCCATCAAAGAATGGAGCACGACCCAAAGAATAGCCTTCGGGGGCGAAAGAGGTTGAAGCCATCACAATGGATCTTGAATTTGAAACCGGTGAAGGTATTACTCAAATTTTCCTCTGATACCAATTGTTGGGCGGAGAAGTGATGGCAAGAGGGGGGATGAATTGCCTTTTAAAAATTAATTAACAATTTAAAATCAAAGTTAAAGGTGCAGTGGAAATAAAAGAGGCAAGACACGCAACTTGATAACGGAGTTCGGCTTAAACCCAAGCCTACATATCCGCTCCCAACTCAACCGTTGAGAGATTTACTACCGCTTGCTTTTTAATGGTTTTAGCAAGAAACCCACTAGACTTTAAGGTTAGTCTAGAACCTATTACAGCTTGCTTTTAATGGTTATGCAAGAACCCACTTGCTTTCAATGGTTGAGCAAGAACCCACTAGCCTTCTTACAGGTGAAGGCTAGCTCACCTATGATTCAAGCCTTTCAAAGGGAAGGCTTGACTAACCTCTTCACACCTTAAAGGTGATGTGAAAACCCAAATGAAGAGAGGATGAGAGAAAGAGGGGTTTGTAGGCACAAACCCAAAATAAATCTCAAAATGATAAAACAAGAAAAACCGTAATGGGGGAAGCCTTGGGCGCCAAAGGATTGATGGAGTTGATGAAGGGCGCTCCGAAGCTTCTTAGGTGGTGCTCCTTGGATGTGGAAGTGAGTTGGAGCAATTGGGGGTTCCTTGGAGGAATGCACCGGAGGTTCGCCAAATGATCAAAAATGTTCCCGTGGGCTTCTGTGTGTTTCCGGGGCTTCCTAGTCCTTTATTTATAGAGGGGGAACCCTTATATGGCCTTTGGAGGTCTTCGGAGCCGTTGGAGAGGCCTTCGGAGCCGTTGGGAGGCAAGTGGACAAGTCTGGTCAAAGCCCAATGACTAGTTTGACTGGCTCCACCGGCTGACCAGTGCTAGGCCACCGGTTGGCCGGTGCTTTGAAAAAGGGAGAGGGCTCGGGCTCAGGCACCACCGGCTGGCCGGTGAAGAGGCCACCGGTTGGCCGGTGCTGAGGCAGTAGCTGACACTATTCTGTCTGGGTTCCACCGGCTGGCCGGTGGTGGGACACCGGTTGGCCGGTGGTCTGGACAGAGGGATGCCTTCTGTCTAGGCTCCATCGGCTGGCCGGTGGTCTTCCACCGGTTGGCCGGTGGGACTGAAATCAGTCCACTTTGGCTTCTTGCTTTCTTGGCCCAATTCCTTGGCAACCTGAAATCATGCCTATCATCCAAAAACACTTTAAACAAGATTAGATAAATAAGAGAGTGATTGTGATCATGAAAATTAAAGCACGAGGGGTACGAGAGGTACAACAAACCCAACTCGATCACATGATGGAGCACCTTGGTAGGGACATTTAAAATTGATATTATAGAATTGGGTTTCCTTTTTTTTGTTTCTTTACTATTTGGGATTGGTAGAAAGGAGACTAGGATGTGTCGAGACTTGGTAATGAACTTGTGTATGGGATTATCTAACCAATGTATGGTGAAAAATCCGAGTTCTGGGGGATGGAATTGTTTTTCATATAGTTCACTTATTATAGTTTTGATGTTATTTAATCTCGAGTGATTAAATTTTTGTGTGATGTTATTTTTTATTTACATTTTCTTACTTGTGACAAGATATGGAATGATATGAGTATGAATGCATCATTATAGACATTTAAGAATATTTTTGACACACATTGTTCATCATTGGGACATATTTACAGCATATGACATACTTTACCATATAAATTATGAAATGAAATCCCTTGTTATATTTTTCAAATGTAATGAAATAAAATTATAATGTTATGAAAATTAAATTTCTAAAATAAGTGTAGAGGAACCTCAATCTAGTGGTTCTTGGTTTTTATCAACCTTTTAGTTTAGTCTTATTTTGTTCTTATGTTTAAAGGAGTGTGTTGGTCTTTGTATATATAATGCCTTTGCATTATCTTCGAGTTGAGCATCAGGAGAGTGGTAATCAACAAGATCCAAATATAGCTGAGACATAACTTCCCATGACTTCAGAGAATATGATAGAAGATTAGTTTCATGACATCTTCCTTAGAGTCATATGATCCATGGAGATGAAAACTATTATCACCCCACTTATGATGTGTGAGATGGAAAGAGAGTTTCTTAAACATCATCTACCTTTTCTCACTGGGGGGAGGCCCCCAGGCAGCTGAGTTATGGATTGATTTAGTCCATAATATCTTCAAGAACCTTAATCCACCCACTAATATAAGGGCTAATCTTGCTACTTATATGCTTTGAGGACCATCCAAGGGTTGGTGGGACATCCTGGAGAAAGATGGAAAATGGGGGGAGTTATTTTGGAAGGATTTTCAAGTGAAGTTTCAAAGTCAATTCTATCCTAAAACGTTGAGGTATAATAATCCTGGTGATTTCATGCACTCAACATAGGAGGGTATTCCAATTATGGACTATGATGGATGTTTCACATACCTATAACACTTTACTCCATCCTTATTAGCAGATGAATTAGCTATGGTGAGAGTTTTCCTGGATGGGATTCGCTATTATATCTGGTCACAAGTTAATGTATTTCACCTGATTAGTTTTTTGGACATGAATAATTATAATCTTATCATTGAATGAAATATAAGAGAGGTCCTGAGTGGTGGCTAGGAATTATTAGTATGTAAATCTAGGAACTCTTCATTTGGAATAAGGAAGTTCCACTATGATAGTTACCATCGGGGCTGTAGTGGAAACAATATTCATGGCAGTGGAATGTCATTTTAGGACCATAGTACATTGTAATGATTTTAGTGTGATAGGTCTATCCACAAGAACACACAGTGTCCTTACCACATTATTGTGTGTTAATATTGTGTTAGGATAGGTTTGGTTCCAAATATTTTTTGGGACTCATAGTAGCTGAGTTGTGGAAGGGCATCAAAGCAAGAACCTGAGTCAAGAAGAGGCTCTGTTACCCCACAACATACTGGCAGCTAGAATTATATCAATCATTCAGGACAAAGTAGTAGACATGGTACCCCAAAGCAGGAGTGATTATACTATTTAGAGGGTGTAACAAAAGGGATTCAGACTGGAGCCCCAGAAAGAGGGGAAAGTTAGGTGCACACTATGAAATCTACTCCAGTTGGTATGGACGTAGGACCCTATACCGTAATAGGTATGATTCCTATATCATCTACTATTGCTTGTGTTTTTTTGATATAGAAGCATCACATTACTTTTTATCTGTTCGATTTAAAAATGGTTTGGGAATATTTGTGGAGATCTTGGACAGAGTTTTGACCATTGACACACTTTTGGGAGTGAATTCAAAGGATATCAAATGTTGTAAGTCATGTTCCATGGAAATTGATGGCCACAGTTTCCCTTGGAAGCGGTGTTTACTGAAAATGAGAGGTCGTGATTTGATTCTTGGTATGGATTGGATAGTTCTGTATACGGATCATAATTTTTTTATTAGAGCATATTTCTAGAAGGAGGTAGTTATTCACACCAGGGTGAGTTGGATTTTCTAGATGGTCATGAGGGACCAATTCAGTGGATATTAAATTATACCAAAACTCAGATATAAATATTGTTCTAAATGATGGTGGAATGTAGCAGTACAATTTTCTTCTAGTGGTGGAACACTTTTGGACATATTTCTTGATTAATTATACAACTTATAACCTATGGTGGAGATTAAGTTCATGGTCAAGTTGACATTGGGATCATAAATAGTTTCTATCCCACTTTAAAAAATTATTTCTACAGAGCTTCATTAGTTGAATGTTCAGTTAGAAGATTTGGAAAATAAAGGATTTATACAACCTAATAATTCTGTATGGGTTTATCCCATGTATTTATCCAATAAGGTTGATGGGACTTTGTGCTTAATTTTGGATTATTAGAGATTGAACCAGATGACAGTCAAGAATAGATATCGCCTTTTATGTATCAATTATCAATTTAATTAGATGATAGGTTCTACTATCTTATCTAAGATTGAATTGAGGTTAGGGTACCATTAATTGAGATTAATACTATTTGACATACACTATAATTCCTTTAGGAGAAGATATATATTGTATAAGTTCATAGTTACGTCGTTCAGTTTGAAAAAACACACCAGTGGTATTTATGGAACTGGTCAATTGAGTCCTTCATTGTTTTTTGGATTAGTTTTTGGAAGTTTTTTCGATGACGTCTCAGTGTAATCCCTATTATCATACGATCATTACCACCGTCTTGATGTCATCTTGAGTATATTGAGAGAGTATTGGTTTTATTACAAGTTATCTAAATGAAATTTCTAGATTGATTTAGTTAACTTCTTGGTCCTTTTCATCTCATAGGTTGTAGTAGTAGTGGGGCTATATAAAGTTGTAGCTATTGTATCTTAGGATTGAACTAAGAGTGTCTTTGAGATTCTTAATTTCCTGGGTTTATTAGGTTATTATCAATGTTTTACGCAGAATTCTCCCATTTTGTGTCACCAATGTCTGGGATGATCAAGAAAGGGGTGATGTTTTTTTCTTCAGATAATTATGAGAGATATTTCTAGTAGATAAATAGAAAACTAGACTCAACACTGATGCTTACTTTTCCAATGCTAGGAAAGAATTATATCATGTATTTTAATTCATCAGAAGTTGGACTCAGATAATTCATAATGTAAGAGTACCAAGTAGTTTCTTATAGATCCAGGCAACTAATATTTCATGAGAGGACTTGTAACATCCCGTCCCTTCTCATTGGCTTGAGTCAAGGAAGAATTTCAACTTGTCCTTAAGAGATATCCACAAGATGAGAAAGGCTAGAAATAAATTTTGAAGGGATTCAATACATGTGGGGGATGATTTTTCCCTTTTAAAGTAAAACAACCAACCAAAAATGACATAACCAAAAGGAACACTATATAATGCATGATAAAAATGAAATAAAACTCAACATTTCATTCATCCATATAATATAAAACCAAGTACCATAGTGGAAGACCATAATATCAAAGTACATAACAGAAGAGACAACTCAAATAATCCAATTATATAGCTCCAAAATCAAACTCCAACTCCATGTTCCAGAATCATGAAGTACCACTAGAGAAATGCAATTCTTTAACTTTACCTGTGTCCCGATAAAAAAATCTACCAAAGAAAAAAGGTTCAAAAGAAGGGGCGAGTAATAAAACTTAGTATATTTTCCCTAATTACTTACCTACCCATTCCACTAGGATAGAACTAGTTAGCACATTTTATAAAAACATTTATATAAAACAACTTAAAACAATTTATCAAAGAACCACAAATATTTTAACAAAATTGTTTTCCACAATAAAATCATTTTCTATTAAAGAAACCAAGCATGTTCTCTAAAAACATTCCATGTTTTCATTTTTTTCACATCCTTTTCCAATCCACATATCCACATGTCTACATATCTACACATGCATGCTTCGTTATGATAGTTCCATACTCATGAGAAGATTATCAATGATCTAAAAAGTATCACAAGATAATCAAATCCAATTTTCCATTACACATTTGGCACCAAGAAAAAGGTATTATTTCAACCAAGCCTCATAATTTAATATGAATGTGCACCACCAAGTATGCCCAAAAACCATTTTAATGCGAAAACCACTTCAATTCCAAAACAATTTCAATAATAAAAAACTTTTTTATTTAAAATATTTCCAAAAAAAAATTCAATAAAAACACCATTTTATTTAAATACCTTTCTCAAGAAATAAAATAAAGAACAACCATTTTTAAAATCTACATTTTAAAACCATTTAACAAAGCATCTTGTACAAAAATTCACAATTCCATAAAAATCTAGAAACCATCACTAAAGAAGGTTTATACCATGATTTATACACAAATTTCACAATAAATTTCAATCAATTAAATAAATTTGAAACTAATACTTCAAGTTATAAATAAATTATTTGAGAGTGAAGCCACCTACCTTGGGTTTTATGATGAAAATGAAGAACATAATGAAAACGCCCATGAAATAGGGTTAAATATCCATGAAACTACCTTATATGCCCTCACCTATCATCCAAAAATACAAATATATTCATATTTTAAATAAAATATCTTAGATCTATCCACAATGGAAATAGATATTAGAAAAAGATAGGGATAGAGAAGTTGATATAAGGAAACCCAACAAGAACTACCAAGAATGAAGACAAACTGTGAGAATCCAGCTTCAAAACATTAAGATAAGACTTAAGATCACCTAGGGATCAATGAGAGAAGCTTACTTGAACTTTGGGAATATAGAATATTGATTTAGGTTTAGATAGGAGGAAAACAAGTGATTTAGAGACAAAAACATGTGAGACCCAACATTTTAACCTGTACACAGTTAGTTGCATGGTTAGGAAAACCATGCACTAACCCTGCACCAGCCACTCTCTCAAGGATGAAACTCACACATTTGGATCACATGGTTAGTAAACCATGTGACAACTATTACAAATTCCACTATCCAACATAGCATAGTTTATCCAAATCTTCCACACAGTTTGGGAAAACTGTGCGTTGCCCATGCACCTTCCCTTTATCCCCTGATTCATTGTGCATGGTTTCCTGTTGGTGTTTCACTATTTTATCAAACCTTGCACCAACCATTCACCTATATAAAATCACAAAAAACACTCCAAAATTTCTCCAAACTCTCCCAAACCTCATCCATAAACGTTTTATACTTAAATATCATAAATAAAGGGTTACTTTCTTAAAACTTAGGGTGCTAAATTATCCCCACCATCGGCCTTTACATCCCCAAAAAGTAAAAAAATCATCATCTTTCTGAAAGAGTTCTGGCCACTGCTCTTTCATTTCCTTATCCCATTCCTAAGTCACTTACTTAATCTGACCATGTTTCTACAAAACCTGCACTAGACTGATGCTTTTTACACAAAATAATTTCTCTTGGCTATCCATATTTCGCATTGGGATATGTACCAGTGAAGCATAAAACTCCAGTTCAACATGATCCCATAAAATCACATGGTCAAGATTAGGATGATAAATTTTCAACTGAGATACATGGAACACATTATGTACAACATTGAACCATGGTGGAAATTAAAAAGGATATTCCACCTCACTAACCCATTATAGTATCTTAAAAGGGCCCATGTATCGAGGAGATAACTTTCCCTTCTTTCCAAAACACCGATGTCCATGCCTTGAAGAAATTTTCAAGAACACATGATCACTCATCGTGAATGAAAACAACCAAAAAAGATGATCCACATACAATTTCTGATGACTTTGTTCTATCTCCATCCTTTTCCCAATTAATTGAATCTTTTATGTTGTTTCTTGGACAAGGATCAACCCAACTAGTGAAGTCTCACCTATTTCCACCCAAAAAATTGGAGAATGAAAAGGAAACCCATAAAAAGATTCAAAAAGATCCATTTGTATTAAGTTATGATAACTATTGTTATAATATAATTCCACTAATAAAACATGCTCTTCCCATAATCACCAAAATACATTACAAAAGCCCGAAATATGTATTCTAATGTTTGTGTCATTCATTCAGATTGTCTTTCTATCTAAGGATGATATTATATACTCATAGTCAACTAAGTCCCAAGGGATTTCTATAACTATTTCCAAAAATGTGAGATAAACATTAGATATATGTCTAACATGATTGAAACTGGTATTTCAGGCCTCTTTAACACTTCTCGAATATATATATTTGAAAAGTCCTTCACTATATGTGATTTGTGAATAGGGATAAGGTGATTCAAATCCGATCCAACATCACCCATATGGCATAATATTTCTGAACCATTCTTGGGAGTCCTGTTACAAAATCCATAGCTATCTGTTCCCACTTCCAGATTGACATAGGTAAAGACTGCAAGATAACTTCTGGTCACTGATGTTTTAACCCAACATTTTGACAAGTAAAGAATCTGGATGTGAACTCAACCACTTTCCTATTCATACCTACCCACCCGAACTGTGCTTTCAAAACCTTATACTTTTTTTGAATTATAGGGTGGTTATCCCAACTCAAATGATGGTATTCATGGAGAATTTGTTCTCGAAAATCCATAGGTATGACCATCTAGTTCCTAAACCACAACGTTGAAATCCCATCCATCATCTATCCTTTAATGTTATCCCCACCATTGAGTTTTGAACCCATTTCCACACATTCTACATCAGATGTTTGTGCCAAAGTAACCATTTTTACTAAATCAGGATCCAAAGAAACTAGAAAGAAAACTAGGATGTCACCTCAGTCTTCACATTCCATGTTTATTTTCATCCATTACAGACATCAAATTCCACTGATATGAAGCCTCTTTTTCCAACTGATCATAATTCTTTCAGCTTAATTCATTTGCCACCGTATTTCCCTTACCTAGTGTATACATCAAGTAAAAGTCAAATATTTTAAGATAATCCATCCATATTCTTTATCTCAGGTTCAAATACTATTTTGAGAATTTATTATTCAATCTATTATGATCTATAAACACAATACATTTCTCACCAAAGAGATAATGATTCCAAGTCATCAAAGCTTGGACTAAGTCAACTAACTCAAAATCATGTGTTGGGACCTTCTTCTCATGAATCAAAAATTTTCTTGATCCATAAGAAACAACATGATCACCTTGTAAGAGAACTCATCCCAACCTAGATACTGAATCATCACAATACACCACGTACCCATGTCCTGATTCTGAAAAAATCAATATTGGTGTTGATTATGGTGAAATTTAAGCTCTTGAAAATATTTATGGAATTCATCATCCCATTTTAATGTAATATTATTCTTTATTAAAGTTATAATAGGTGAGTCTAGTCGTGAGAAATCATAAAAAAAGCGTCAGTAATGACCATCTATGCCAAGGAAACTCCATATATCAAAGACATTCTTTGGTGTTTTCTAAGAGATAACAACTTCTATCTTTTCTAGATCCATACAAACACCTCTTTTATAAATTAAATGGCTAATAAAGCATACCTTTTATATCCAAAAATCACACTTAGTTAATTTGGCATACAACAGATGATCAATCAAGATTCCTAACACTATCTCCAAGTGTTTCTCATTATCTACCCTTGTCTTTGAATATAATAGTATTTCATCCACAAAATCTACCAAAAAATAATCTATAAACCTCTAAAATATCTGATTCATCAATTCCATGAAGACCACTAGTTCATTCCTAATACTGAAAGGCATAACAACATACTCATAATGAGAATATATGATTCTAAAAGCTGTCTTTAGAATATCTTCCTTCCAAACTAACAATTGATGATATCCTAATCGCAAGTAAATATTTGAGAACCATTAATCTCCACTCAATTGATAAAATAGATCATCAATTCATGGAAGTAGATATCAATTATTTATCATAACTTGGTTAAGATTATGATAATCCACACACAACCAAAGATTTCCATACACCTTTTTGAAAAACAAGACTGGAGATTACCATGGATACGTGCTCAGCCGAATGAACCCTTTTCTTTTCACCTCTTACAAATGCACTTTAAATTCCATTTATTACAATAGTTCCATCTGGTAATATAGAAGGGAAATATAACTAGTCCTTAGAAGGATATAAATCATAAACTCCACTTCCCTTATGGGTGTTAAACCGAAGACGTTTTTAGTAAACAAATCTTAAAACTAATCCACCACTATTGGAAAACTATGGATCTTGATCCTGTCCATTGATTCCAAAGAAAATGATTCAAACTAGTATGATATCATTCCCACTACTAGTTCCAACAATCTCTTTGCACTTTCCTTTACATATTGATCCCCTTGAAAGAGATGCTCGACTTCATATTCAATTATTAAACTAAATCTTTTTGTATGATAGTCGATGTGAGCCTTAAATAGAGTCAACCAATCCATTACCAAGATTATATCAAATTTATCCATCTCAAGCATGGAGAAATATCATTTTAGATTAGCTTTATTAATAGTTAAATAACATTCTCTAGAAACAAAGGTTTGACACTCTCTTTGACCAAGAGGAGTTTAAAGTTTTATCACAAAAGGTACCATCTCAACTTTTAAACTCAAAAAATAAATATCATGAGATGAAATAAAGGAATTGGAAGGATTAGTATAAAAAATGTATAAGGGTATAATTAAAAAGAAGTATACCTCACACTATAGATGGTCTAGAATGATTATCCATGATAACATATTCAGCTTCATATAACTGATTCGTCACTATGCTTTTCTCCTAGTTTCCCTATTGATATTATACTGCCCAAGTAGTCATGGTATTCCTAGAATCACCATGTCTATCCTTATTCTAATACCAAGATTTATTTTTCCCTTGCCCCATTAAAGCATCCGATGCTTACAACACCTGATAGGTTTCCTAAGCACATGAACTTAGAGCACTAATAAAATAGCGCTAAATGTTACCAATCTCATTGAAATCATGACATGCTCTTGGTGGTGATGTACACTCTTATTTCATGTGGTAAAAGGAACTAAATTGGAAACATACTACTTTAGTCATGGTTCTCAGAGTAGGGTTCACCAATCTAGCCGTCTGATTTTGATTAATGGCCCCACCTTGGAAAAAGGTGTCCCTCTTTCTCTTTCCCCTAACATTAGAGTTCCAACCATTTCCTATGGGTATCCAAATACTTCCTCTACCCATATATCCTGATATGTCCCTTTTAGACACTGTATCTCTATTGAAAATTTCTATAAAGTCCATAATATATAGCACAAAAATATTCAAGCGAATATCCTATCTCATCCCAGATTCAAAGATTCATGCGTTCAAAGATGAACTAGCAGCATCTTTGGGTGAAAAGCACACTAAATTCATGAATTTAGCCACATATTCTATTAAAGATTAATTTTATTGCATCAAACTGAAGAATTATGTTGTTATTTTAATTTTAAATGTATGAGGATAGAATTGATTGTTAAAAAATTCCAAAAAATCCTCCCGACCAATGACCTGATCTACTTTAGCTTACATAGCTAAATCCCACCACTAGCATGCAAGATCTTATAGCATGTATATTACCAGCATGAATTTTAAATATATTAGTGTGACGATGAAATCAAAGGTACGATTCATCCTATTTATCCACACCTCTACCTTCTATGGTTCTGAATCACCCTAAAAGATGGGTGGATTCTACTTTTGGAATTGGATGGATTGATCCAATTTCCTTGGTTCATCCATTTGGTTCCCCATATCCACATATAGAAAATATTAGACTATATGCTAAACCAGCTGTTGTTTCACCTACGGCTCAGGTGAAGCCACATTATTAGCATCCTCTTCCGGTTGGTTTCTATGACACCAACATGTTCCATTTTCTATAAAAAAACAAAATCTATAATCCTATATCTCTTTTAATTGAAGGATTAACATTTTAAACTCTACCAAATCACAAAAATAATTTCCAAACTGAACCTTTTTCGACATTCAAACATTTTTGAAAAATCTCACTTGCTTTTGAAAATAAATTCATTTTCGAAATATCACCATCATTCTCTTTTCAAAATCTCACATTTTAAAACAATATCAAAAATGTTCAAAAAACAATACATTGCACCAAATAATTAATCAAAATGAAATATTAAATCCTAGTGGGAATTCATTCATCTAATGCATATCATTCTCATATCATTGGCTAAACCTATGAGAATAAGATTCTAAATCCTATAAGTGTCTACAAAATACTTATGTACCGAAATCCCTTGTAACTTGAAGTTCAACACAAAAAGGTTAGCTACATCTTTTTATGCTCTACATTTCAAGTCCTGACAATAGTACTCCTTTCTATGATCCCAACCTATGAAATAGACCCAAGTAAACTAATCTGCAAGACCAAAAACCAATACCAAGTCAAAGAACACTTGTTCCAAAAAAAAAGAAGGACCAATCTGACACCACTTGGCCTTAAACAGATTTTGGATCGAATAAAACTAATACCACTTTTAACATCCTACCCCTTATAATTTTCTTGAGTCGATGAGGAATTACTTCATGGACTTAATCGATATCCCCAAGATGACAAATGCTGGCAATAAATGCCGAAGGGCTTCAATACATGTGGGGTATTATTTTACCTTTTTAAAATAAAACAACCAACCAAACATGCCATAACAAAAAAGAAAAATATATTATTCATAATAAAAATGAAATACAACTCAATATTTAATTTATCAAAATAAATCTTAAACCATATACCATAGAAGAATACCACAATATCAAAGTACACAGCAGAAGACACAACTCAAATAATCCGACGATATAGCTCCAAATTCCAAATTGAACTCCATGATATAAAATCATGAAGTTCCACTTGAGAGTGCAATGATTTACCTTTACCTATGTACTGGTGAAAAACATCTAAAAAAGAACCATGGTTCCAAATAAGGGGTGGTTAATTAAACTCATTATATTTTCCCTAATGACTTACCTACTCATGCCACTAGGATAGATCAAGTTAGAACATTTTATAAAAAAATTTATATAAAACAACTTAAAAAATTTATCAAAGAACAAAAAAATATTTTTACAAAATAGTTTTCCACACTAAAATGGATTTCCATAAAATAAACCAATCATGTTCTCCAAAACCATTCCATGATTCCATTTTTGGCATATCCCGTTCCAATCCACATATCCTCATCTACACATATCTATGCATGCATGCTTTATTATGATAGTTCCATACTTATGCGTGGTTTCTCATTTATCAACCAAGTCATCAAAAAGTAATTAAATACCATGTTCCATTAAAACTTTGTAACTGAGAACAAGGTCATATTAAAATCATGCATCATAATGTAATATGAACACAGACCACCAAGTATGCCCATAAACCATTTCAATTCCAAAACCACTTCAATTCCAAAATAATTTCAATAAAATAAATTTTTTATTGAAAAACTTTCCAAAAAACCATTTCAATAAAACTAACCTTTTGTTATAAACATTTTCTCAAGAAATAAAAACAAAACAATCATTTTTAAAATCAAAATTTTAAAATAATTTAATAAAGCATCTTGAACAACAATTCACAATTCCAAAAAAATCCACAAACCATCATTAAAAGGGTTTTTACCATGATTTTCACACCAATTTCAAAATTTAGGTCAATTTAATCAATTTGAAATTAAATCTTCAAGTTATAATTAGAGGAGTCTATAGTGAAGCCACCTACCGTGGGTTTTATGATGAAAATGAAGAATGACACAAAAAATCCCATGAAACAAGGTAAATATCCATGAACCCAACTTAGGAATCTTACCCTATCATCAATAAAGGAAAATATATTCATATTTGGCATAAAATATCTTATATCTATCCACAGTGGACATAGATCTAAAAATTGAGAGGGATAGAGAAGTAAATCTTAGAAAACCCAACAAGAATTTCCAAGAATGAAGTCATAATGAAAGAATCCATCTTAAAAACTCTAATAGAATCCTTAGGATCACCTTTATATCAATGGGAGAAGCATCCTTTAACTTTGGGAAGAGAGAATATTGAGTTAGGGACACATATGAGGAAAAATGATGGATTTAGAGACAAAAATGTGTGAGATCCATAATTTTAGGATCTCATTTTTTACCTGTGTATGGTTAGTCACACAGTTAGGCAAACCATGTTCTAACCATGCCCCAGGAACTATCTTAAAGATGAACCTCACATGGTTTTCTTGCATAGTTAGTAAAACATGCGCCTTCCATGCCAAATTCCATTTTCCAACATAGCATGGTCTCTCCAAGGATTCTACACAGTTTGGGAAAACCTTACACCACCCATGAGGTGGGTTGCTACAATAATTAAACTACTCATGGTATGATGTTAGCTATGATGGTATACACCCTGAGATATTGGATACAATATCTAATGGGAGATATGTTTGTAGTATGAATAGAACACAATATCTTCAAGTATATTTTTTCTCATTGAGACCAAAACCTTTAACAAAGGAGGTGGGTTGAGTATTTTCATTTTTTCAACTTTGAGTTGGTTTAAACACTAGGAAAAGGAAACATTATTTCCAACACCTTGATATGAAAGATGAATATATAGGAAATATAAGAGTCTTATGATGAGTGGTGGATGATGACACTCTTTATAGACATGCATCTTAATGTTCAGTAGTTATAGGGATGAGTATCTCTAATTTTGACATCGATTTTACCCATAATCTTTGACTGGATCCTAAAAGAGTAGTTATCTAATTTGGAGGGCTTATCTCTAAGGGACATCATATATAGTTGGGATCCACCATCAATATGGTATCTTAATAATGGATACATTCTTCTTTTCTATGACTGATTATAGGTTCCTACAAGTTTTTGTGAGGAGATTATGAGAGAGTTTCACGATTTTAAATGGGAGATGCATATTATTCTAAAAAATATGTATTATGATATCTTTAGGAAATACTAGTGCATAGGGATGAAAAAGGAAATAACGGGATTCATGTAAAGATATTTCACCTTTTAGCAGGTGAAGGCCAACCATTAGAGGCATGTTGGGTTGTTATGACCTTTATTCAGTTGAGAATGGAAGTGTGATGATGTCACTATAGATCTTATGATAGGATTACCCAAGAATCCCTGTAGGAATGATGTTGTATGGGTGGTCATGGATTGACTTAAAAATGTTTCCTACTTCTTTCCTATCAGGGAGAGCTTCACTATTGATGACTTATTTAGTATCTATGTGCAGATAATATTTTGTTTTAATGGTGTACCAAGGAGTATAATTTCATATTGAGATCTTTATTTCACATATTGGTTTTTGTGGGGTCTTTAGTAGGATTTGGGATCATAAGTTATTCTATGTAAAACCTATCATCCTTAGGAAGATTTACAATATGAGAGGGTGATCCAGATTCAATGGGACATGTTGCGAGCCTATGTCTTGTATTTTGGTGGTTCTTGGGTGTATCCATTAACACTTGTGTAATTTTCTTATAATAACAACTTCTAAGAATAAATCCAAATGGTTTCTTTCTAGGATTTTTATGTAAGTAAATTACATTAACCTATTTTCCAGTTAAAGGTTGGTGATTTATCACCCATTGGACCTAGTCTCATGCATTAGACATTTGAGAAGGTTCAGTTGATTTGAAAGGGGTTGGTGATCATGCATAGTCATTAGAAATCATACCCTAATCATCATAGAATACCTATAGAGTTTTAGGTTGGTCATCATGTTTTCTTTCAGGTGTCACCCAGGTTGGGGAAATGTGATATTAGGAAATAGAAGAAGCTAGTGCCCAGGTTTGTCTAGCCATTTGAGATTGTGGAAAGGGTTGATCCAGTGACATACTATTTGACCCTTCCATAGTGCTAAAAACCCATGCATGATGTGTTTCACATGTAAAATATTTATAGATACCTTCCCAAACCTTCTCATATGATGGATGTTGTTGAAGTCAACAAGTATATTGATTCTTTCTTTGAAGAGTATCTAATTTAGATTGTATACCATAGTGAAAATAATATCTAGGGGAAAGACCATGCCTCTTATGCGAGTATAGTGGCAGTATAGGCTCATGAAAGAGGATACCTGGGAGAGGGAGTATGGTATACAAAAATAGTGACCTTAATTACTCACCAATACCCCATGGTGATTCTTGGAGCAGATCAGGGATGAGCTCTTATATTGTGGGGAGGTTGTAAGATCCCATATTTTTTCCAGGTGTGTCTCTATTTATGTTTCATTAATCCTTTTTGGAGTCTGTTGGATTTTTTTTGAGCTTTGGCTGGTGAGTGTGTAAAGGAGTTGGATTCTAGGTGAGAGTTATAGGGTTGCTATAAATTATTGGTTTTAGAACAAGTTTATACTCTAAAATCCCAATTTATTATATAAATTCATCAGGCCAACCTCGTAAAACTAATACAAGCTATGAATTATTAAGGTCTAGTCATAAAAGAAAACTTATTCCATAAAATTTTATTTTACAATGTAATAGTTTTTCCCTTGTTTTTTAATTCCAAATGATGAGTTTTTTGGTGTATGTGGAAATCATGGAATTCATTATGTAAATCCCCTATTTAAATAAAAAATTCATCACACATAGCATGATTTAATACCCACAGTGCCCATTGTGTGTTAAGATAACATGTTCCTTATTAATGTATTATTGGAAGACCCTTTGAGTGATAATGAATGAGAATCCTCTTCAATCCAGAGGATCATTCTCATTGGATCCTTGTGTTCCATATCATGAGATAAAAGGTAATCCTCAATATTTCTTTTTATTTCCTTCTCATCTATTTTATTTAATTTTGAAAAACATAGTTTATGTTTCTATTGAAAAAATCCACAGTTCTTAGGGAAGGGGGGGGGATAAGGATTAATATTTACTTAAAACACCGAGAGTTGCCTGCATCTTCTCAGTTTTGATGTGGCTGGTCTAAATAATATCTTTAATGGTTTGTTTTCAATTATACTAGTATATAAAATAAGTGTTTCATGCTAGAAAACATTGTGTGTGACCTTATTAACTGAATTATCAACTATTTGATGAGTTACACATGTATATACATTCCATTGGATCCTATTGGGTCCTTTGGTTTTGAGATTGAGACATGATACCACCCGATATGTGTGCCAGAATTTGAGCACACTTGGGTTTTTGGTTAGACTAAGAACTAAACACTATAATGTTTTGGAATTTGTTTATTATTGGTGAAATATATGCAATTGGAATAACTTCAGAAATTATTTTTATTTATTTATATGGAATTACATAGACTAGAAAATAGTATGTTGGTATGGTAATGACCTTGGTGGTTTAAATGATAAATGGAATGAGATTGATGTAATTATGATGATAGTTGGGATCCCAACCTTATGGAGTGTAAATGGATAGATAATTAGTACTATGTTGAATTAACAATAATGTCTTGTGACGAAATGTGTTATGATTTTTGTTTTTTTTACAAAATTTTTATATAGAGGGTTTGGACTGGTTACATTGAAAGCTAATATAAAGGGCTTGTCCCTATTATAATGAAAGGATTATATAGAGGATTTAGCCTGATTATGATGAAATGATTATATAAAGTGCTTGGACTAAATATGCTATAATTATTTAAGGGATATAACCTAGGAGGGTTTTTAGAAATGTTTGGCATTGTCCTACGACACGGTTAGTGATATCTAGCTTGGTAATGAAGCAAGTTAGGGCTGACCCCCAGGTGTCAACCCCAAGATTAAGGGTCGGTAGATTTATTTTATCTGTTGTATTAATTGGTTAAATAAATACCATGTTTATTAATTTATTACATGATATATATATATATATATATATATATATATATATATATATATATATATCAGATTGGATTTATTTAGACCTGGTGGTGCGGCCCTGCTGAGTTATACTCACACCCTGGATGGGCCACCGTCTTGTCCCCAGAAAAATTTCTTGGATGTAGGATTGTACAAGGACAAGGAAATCTATGGTTTATTATTTCATGCTTGATGGTTTGGATCTTGGAAACAAAAGTGACATGGGGTTAAAGACCAGAATATTGTATCCATTATTTGAGTATCCTTTGTCTTCTATTTTTCAAAAATTCAACACATCATTTAGTAACATTTAATCCTATCATTACATGATTCAATTATTACTGAGTTATTAGAGGTATTATTTATTCTTATATGGATGCATGTTATTGATTATTTTTTTCCAAATATTTTTCAACTCTTTTTATATTTAAACTGTATTTTTACACTATTCCAAAGGGTATAGTCTCCCAACTATATTCATAAAACCCTTATTACTTGTTGGAAACCTCTGGCATTTGGGGAGGCATGTTTGAGGTCACATTTCTGACCCATATTGATCACTTGAGGGAGTGACATGTTAGGGAAGTTATTTCATAAAATGACTTAGATACCCTTTTATCCTAACACCCAAGCTGACATTGACATGGCCTAAAGGGTGTTACCGATCCCCATGGGTTGGAAACAAGCACCTAACATCATATAAGAGAAAAGTGGGATTGGTTTTTCCATAAGCACAATGGAATAAATAGTTACATATCAGTATTATCAAAGAAAGATGCCAAAAGAGACCGTACTTGAAAGTAAAAGAGGTATATGAAAACCCAAATAGTACATAATAAAAGTACCTAAAGAACAATATAAACAACCTAAGTCCCAATGTACATAGAACTCCAATCCCAATAATCTATAAAAACCACCACATCTAAGTGGTTCTTTCCCATTTCTCAAACATGGAAGAAGGAAATCTAAAAACTTCTAAAGGAAAAGGTAGGGTGTGAGTTAAAAGGCTAGTAGGTTCTCACCATATGCTCAATAATAAGATACCATAATAAATAAACCAAATTATTATTTCAATTTCAAATAAAACAGGCATTGGTGTACAATTTTATATTTAAATCAAGACATTCTTTTCATTTAAATTGATGGAAACATTTTAAACAATGTCTTAAGTAATTATTTTATATAAAAAAGTTTATATAAATATATAGGAAGGAATAAACAAATTTCATAATCAATGTCCTATAAATCAAAGTAATCCCAATAATAAACATAGTTATATACCCTATGGTATGAATGTTCAAATTTATAGGATTCTTATACACTCATTTATATGATCATGGTAATGTGAACACACGTCCCTTAGGCTCAGGATGAAAATTACCCTTCAATATCGCAATGGGGATAAGATCTTCCAAACTAGGTTTATATTAGAGTTTTAAACCATCAACCAATTTATATGGAATTATCATACTAGGATGTTTGTCCCAAATAAACCACCAACTACCTATGACTACATGTTCTCAATCAATCAAACAATCATGGGTAATTTATTTCAAAATAGTTTAAAATGAAATATCCACATTCCTAATTTCAATATGTCAAATTCACCTTAAAAACCAAAAAATAGGTTTTTAATAAATTCATTTCATTCCTTTTTTCAAGATAAAACCAATCATTGGTTTCTATCAAATCAATTTAATCCATTTTTCTCAAAATCAATTTCAGAAATTCCATCAAATTAAAATCCTACCACATTTTCCAATTTCCTTTGGAATTGGGGTTTCCCCCAAAAATTCATTACAAATCAATTAAAATCCCAATCCTCATAAAATTTGGTTTTAAAATTCAATTGAAATAAAATTAATTTAAGTGAATAAAATAATGGGTTTATAGAATTGAAAATATAAACAGAACCACCTACCTTTATCACAAAGATCACGTGACACAAATCCCGCAACGAGATTTTCAAATGAAGAATGATGACAATATAGATCAAAGAATAAAACATAGATTCATGATAAAAAAGGATTTTAGATCCATATAGAACAAGATGATCTAACAATCCCATGGTGGAAATAAGAATAGATAGGGATAGAAGAAATAAGAGAAGTTCACTTAACAGAGATGAATCGAATGAGGTTCTCCAAGATTCGATCCACCCAGGAAGGTGTTTAGAGTAGCCAAAATGTGTCCTTGAGAGAATTTTGAACCTTGGAAATCAATATATGGTGAGTTAAACTCGAGAATGAGGTAAAAATGTGGTTAATGATTTTTTTATGAATTTTCAGTAATAAAAAATCCTTGTGTGCATGGTTTGCTAAGTAGGGACACACAGTTTGTCAAACCATTCACCCTAACCATGTTCCCTTTTGATGGGGTGAATAGTTTCTACTAGGATGGCACATAGTTTTTCAAACCACTCACCAATCATGAAACCCCCCACTATTTTTGTTTTCAAGGTTTTCACTGGGTGGGACCATGGTTTAGGAAAACTGTGTGTCAACTATGAAGAACCTAGAAATTTTCAATTTTTTTAGACTTCATCTTGAAGATACTCGAGATGAACCATAAATATAGCATGATAAAAAGGAGTGTCGAGGAGTACCTAAAAATATTAATAGGTGTTGGAGTTGGTGGGATAGAACCAACTACTTTGTACTTTATTCATTAATAAATGCCTTATCACATCTTGATTGTTATTCTGCGTGACAATGAATGTGATAATATCCTAAGGACAACTGTTTCATTAATGGGTCATAGCGGATCCCTGCTATGATGAGAAACCGGAAGTTCCATAACAGTGTTCTTGAATATATGTTATATGGCCGGATGATATTATTTGAGGGACACAAATAATACGGGCCATTAGGGTTGAGGACTCATAAAACTTTGAGGCACCTTCTCATGGTGTGCGCCCTTGGTAATATCCAGGAGGATATTATGAGAATGAGACCCGCCAGTAGGAAATCCACATTTCATAGTTTCATTTGATGTTCCTATCTGCGGACGTGTGTATTGGTCCTTAGACTTTAAGATTATTATTAATGGGTTTTACAACTCGCGCACTTAGATGTATTGACGAAAATTGTGACGACACACTGTTTGTAGCGAGGTAGGATATGTTGGGTGCGTCACGAGTAATACTTCATTAATAGATAATGCGGGAAAGTATTTTTCCCTTCTGTTCTATAATGGAAGTAGATATCTCAGGACCTTTGATGAATTTGATATATCCTAAATAAATCCATGGCCATGGTAAGGTATGGGCGAGTTCAATTATGAGAATTAAAAGAAAGAATAATCGAGCACATGGGTTGATGACACTAGCATGCAACCCGCTTGATTAGAGATATCGAGACAAAGGGATTATATTACACGGTAAGTGTTTGTAGGAGGTGACACATCATTGCGACATTAACTTATTTCTCTATGGGTGCCTTGGCGTGTTGTTAGACGCTAACCTTGGAATTTAGGTAGGCTCTTCCTAATTCCACTGAGAAAGAGGCCTAGAGGGTCACTCAATAAGTGTGTCCATGTATCTCAGTTAAATATTAATTTAACAAGTTAAATAAATATTTTTCCTGACTGTGGTTTAATAATTATTTAAGGATTCCTGATCGCATTTATTTCGACACTAGTTATTCGAGAGAATATATTGTGGGTGAAATAATATGTATTTATTAGCGAGTAATGCAGTTACATTTATTTCAGAAATAAATATCCATTACTCAAGGTCTAATAAATGAGGTGGAGAAAAATAAAAGTACACGCCGTGTATGTTTATACATACATGCCGTATAGTTTGTTTTTTCAGGATTCGTGAGAAAATATTGTTTATTTAATTAAATGATATTAAATGTGATACATTGGATGCATGTCAAGTAATAATGATGGTAAACTGTCATTATTAAGACATGGGGTATTACTAAGAATTAAATGAAATAAGTAAATGCTTTTGGGCAATTAATTCATTTTATTAATTTAAGTATTATGAATCCCAATTACATTATTCTAAAAAAGGTTAGCCATTTTGGTTGTGCACAACGGATTGGAAATACTCTCAAGCCAAGAGAGAATTCCCTTTCCACCAAGAACGCTTTCAAGTTAGGAAAGCAAGATCCTCCACCGGATCAAGGCGGTTGAAGACAGATATCGCAAGCGAAGGTTCTTCTATACTAGCACCCGAAGATCCCTTCGGTGACATCCAGAGATACGTGGTGCACGTGTGGATCACCGCTAGAGGAATCCTATACTTGGATTCTACAATGAAATGACGGATCACAGGATCGTGACCGGAGACTCCAAAGAAGAAAGAATTCCACTGAGGTAATTCTTATGAATTAATTAAATTAATTATAACCAACATATGATGATCCTATCTCAATGGTTTCAGGACTCTTCTTTTCTTTTTTGTTCTTCATTCTATTCCAAATACCCGGCATTTTATATCATGATGGATCTCGGATTGAACGTCGTTCAACGCTAAATCTAAAGTTGAGAAAACCCACCAACGTGCTTCCGCTGCGCCTGGAACCTACAAGTGGTATCATAGGGGTCATATCGTTGATTATTATTATTTAGTTTTTCATTGGTGATTTATGCATTTAATAATTTAGTTGTTTCAATTCAAGTTTAATCGTTCTGTAAATATGAATATCGAGATACATTCCTCCTCCCTCGTTTCTTATTCTCCTTATAGAAATGAATTTTTCTTTTAATTTTGATTAAAATAAAATAGAGTAACTCATCCGAAGGAGCCAAACTTTTCTGGCCGTACAACACCAGAATAAACGGCGTGTATTTGGAAGTACACGCCGTGTAGTCTAGGTTCAATGCATTGACCAATACGCCAAATCAGGCCATGTATTGAGGTCATTTATGACACCGTGTGTTGACCGGAAACAGGTGGCAGACGGTTTCCAGATTACACGCCGTGTGGTCCAACTGAACACGACGTGTAGTCCCTTCGGGTTAGGGTTGGGCTGTGTACTCCATACACAGCTTGACCGACTGGAAACCGTGTAACACGGAAACTACACGACATGTGTCCAAAAGAACATGACGTGTACTCCGAAAATTTCCTAAGTACATTAACACGCCCTGTCCCCGGGCGTGTACTTCAGATGGACGGTGAAGAAAAGTACACGCCATGTAGTCAGAACTACACACCGTGTACTCACCCAAATTATGCAGATTTATTAAAATTTATTATTATATTATACAAACCCTTGAGACGCGTACCATTGTGCAGGCATAAAGCTGAGGAACAACACATGATAGGTGTTTTATATATACGTGTTTAATTTAACATCTGCGTAATGAATGGGAATTCACCGGGTTGCCTCCAAGGTACAAGTTACGTACAAGGATAATTTTAAATGAATTTATTTGTTTAAAATTATGATGGATTAGAATCTCAAGGAAGTTTAGAAAATGGTTTAAGATAAAAGGATTTATTAATTAAAGATAATTAATTAATTCGAGCGTGATTTATCTTAAACAAGAACAATTAAAGAATTGAATTCTAGTTTTATTTATGCGTAAATATCGTTGCATGTGTGGATGATCATGAGTTAGACTGAGACTTTTGTATTTTAATGGTTTCTTTTAATTAATTTATTTAAATTAAATTTGTTGGCCTGTGAGCCATCTCCTCATTAATATGTAGGGCCTGCATGCCCAAGGATTCTTTTATGTAAAACCCCTTTTTACCCCTCAACTGCATGTGAGATAAATGCATATGTAATGGACGGAGCTCCCAAGCTAGTGGAGGTGGCTCAAGTCAAGGGCCGAGGTGAAACCAATCCAAGGAGATACAAAGGTGGACAGGTGGAAAGCTGTAAACACGAACCCGCAAGGTTCAAGGTGTTTCTCCCCTAGGTCTTGGGTTAGTTTATCAACCGCTTGATAAACTAACCAATATAACAAGCTCATGATCATACCATTTATTTTATTTCTGTCATTTTCATGGTTTATTTATTGTGGGTGTGTTGCCACGATCACACAATTAATGAATATAACAATCATTCAAGATGGAACTAAAATAAAAACCGGATTATACGTAAATATTATCTTAGACATGGTTGATCACTTAAGTATATCCCACTTAATATTAAAAATCATGTAATCAAAGATAATAAAATGTCAATTTACGTATAAGGATAAAATCCCTCAAAAGAAATATTAAGTCGGCATAGCCTTCCATAATCTTGGTTAGAATCAAACCATAGTTCAAAGTGCTTGACCAACCCTAGTTGGGGTGCTTCCAATTATCGGGGAATTATAATTCAAGGTTTTGGGTTGACTTGACTTGGTTCTCATCAAGGGTTGACTGCCACAATAGGACTTGGTGTGACCAAGAGGAAAAGGTTGAGGAAATCCAAAATAAAAGGATTTCAAGATTGGGGAGTCCACTCAGCGGATCAAGGAGCTGCGAGTTAATGCAGTTGGCATTTGGAATGCCTACCTAAAACCCTTCAAGTTTCTTGACCAACCCTAGTTGGGGTAATGAGAAGGGAAATATGGATCCTTTCCACTAGAATATTCAGGCAACATAATATTCCAAAGTCAATGGTGAGGGCTATTGGATTTCAATAAAATATTGGGAGACTAATAAGTATTAATTTATTTATTTATCTCAATTTTTTTGTAATAAAGTACTAAACCTTTGCTCATATTAATTTGTAGAAACAGAAAGAAAACGACGTCAAACATATCATTGTGCACCATACTTGAGAAGGAAAACCTTCTCACTGACACCAATTTCCAAGAGTGGCAGAGGCGTTTACGCATCGTACTTCGCCATGAAAAGAAATTGTATGTGCTGGAAGAGCGTATTCCAGTTGCACCTGGGAAATAGGCCAGTGATGAGGAATTTTATCTATATATGAAACACATGGATGATGCCACATATGTCCAGTGTTTCATGCTATCGGCCATGTCTAATGAGCTTTTGAAGTAACATGAAAACATGGATGCATATAGCATGATGTCTCTCCTTAAGGATCTCTACCAAGACAAGGCGAGACAGGAAATGTATGAGATCTCCAATGCTTTGTTCAGCACGAATCTTGGAGAGTCTGTGCCAGCTAGGCCTCATGTAGTCAAGCTTATTGGCTACATTGAATGCCTGGACATCTTAGGGATTAAATTTCCGGATGAGTTCCGTACAGATCTCATCCTATCATCACTTCCCAAGACCTTATCTAGCTTCCTTGTCAACTATAATATGAGAGACAATGAGAAGAGTCTATTAGAGATTCTGACCTTGATTCTCCAGGTAGATAAGGACATGGGGCATGACAAACCCACGGTCCTTATGGTAAATAAGAAAAGGAAGGACAAGGCAAAAGGGCCAAAGACTTATAAACGGTCTGAAGCCCCGAGCACCGTCCCTCCAAGAAGGGGAAGATCCAGAGGCAGGGCAAGGAATGGGAGGCAGTGTGTTTTGTATGTGGAAAGAAGGGCCACTGGAAGAGGAACTGCACCCAAAAGTGTGGGGACGCTGAAGGTGCATTCGTTATCGAGTGAAATCTTTCTATTTCTACGCATTGGGTATTAGATACAGCTTCTGGGGCTCACATCTGTATTCAATTGCAAGAACCAAGTAGATTTAGAAAGATCACCAGAGGAGAGGTGGATCTTCGAGCTGCCAATGGTGCAAAGCTAGCTGCATTGGCTATTGACGACTACCACCTCTCATTGCCGACTGGGATGATTTTGGTTTTACATAACTGTTATTTTGTGCCTAGTGTTACCAAGAACATAGTTTCTGTATATTGTTTGGATATGGATGGATTTTTTTTCAAGTTCGGAAATAAGGGTTGTCTCTTTTATAAGAACAACTTATGTTATGGTATGGCACATTTGAATAATGGTTTGTATGTATTAAATTATGAAAACCAAGTGTTGGAAATTGATAAACAAACAAACTCACATGACTCATACATCACCCAGTTGTGGCATCACCACCTTTTTCATGTAAACGAGAAGCGCTTGACAAAGCTATGTCAAGATGGATATTTAGACTCTACTGAGCTAAAACCACTTGATAGATGTCGCGATTGTTTACAAGGTAAAATGACCAAGCTGCCTTTTGGTGGACAGGGTGAAAGGGCCATAGAGCTTGTAGGATTGGTACACACGGATGTATGTGGACCGTTTACAGTAGAAGCTAGAGGTGGATATTCTTACTTCATTACTTTTACTGATGATTTGAGTAGATATGGATTTGTCTACTTAATGAGGTATAAGTCAGAAGACTTAGAGAAATTTAAGGAATTCAAGAATGAAGTAGAGAATCATCTTGGTAAGAAGATAAAGAATCTTTGATCCAATCGAGGTGGAGAATATCTAAACTAGGAGTTCATCGATCTTCTACGGGAGTCTGGGATTCTATCTCAGCACACTCCTCCTTATACACCACAGTGGAATGATGTTAGTGAAAGGAGGAACCGCACCTTGTTAGACATGGTGAGGTCGATGATGAGTCATGCAGATCTTCCATTATCCTTTTGGGGATATGAATTACAAAATAAAGCATACACATTAAACTGAGTACCAACTAAGGAAGAAAATGGAATTCCCTCTGAGTTATGGAATGGAAAGAAACCCATTTTGTCACATACACGTGTATGGGGATGCGAGGCATTTGTTAAGGCCTTCTTAGGAAACAAACTAGCACCCCGGGGAATGAAGTGTATCTTTATAGGATATCCTAAGGAAATGAAAGGATATTACTTATATAACCATCAAGACAATAAAGTGACTGTCGCCAGACAAGCCAACTTTCTTGAGAGGGATAACATCCTCAAGAAGGATAGTGGGAGCAAGATTGACTTCGAAGAAGTTGATGCTCAAGATACACAAGAGTTGGTATAGGAACAAGTTCCACAGGTCCCCGTGGAAGAGGTTCCAGAAACACAAGTACTGCATAGGAGCTCAAGATAGGTAAGGGAACCAGAGAGATTTGGTTTCCCAGTCACCGAGGATGGTGAATCATTATTTTTTGAAAATGATGAAACTATCTCCTACAAGGAAGTAGTAGAAATCTCAGAAGCCGCAAGATGGCTAGAAGTTATGAATTCTGAGATGGATTCCATGTATCAGAACCATGTTTGGGTTCTGGTCGATGAGCCAGTTGATGTAAAGCCTGCTGGATGCAAATGGGTATTCAAGAGAAAGCTGGACATGGAAGGTCAAGTTATCACCTATAAATCAAGGCTAGTGACTAAAGGATTCAGGCAGCGTCAAGGAATTGACTATGATGAAACCTTCTCGCTAGTTTCCATGTTTAAATACATAAGAATCATACTTGCCATAAAAGCTTACCATGACTACGAGATTTGGCAGATGGATGTCAAAACAACATTCCTTAACGGGAACCTTCAGGAAGATGTCTATATGACACAACCGGAAGGGTTTGTGACACCAGGTGAAGCCAAACAGGTTTTCAAGTTGCATAAATCCATTTATGGGTTAAAGCAAGCATCCAGGTCATGGAACATTCGATTTGATGAAGCCCTAAAGGAATTTGGTTTCATTAAGAACAAATGTGAGCCATGTGTTTATAAGAGGTTTAATGGGAATGCATTTGTTATCCTAGTAGAATATGTTGATGAAATATTGGTTATTGGAAACGACTTACCAGCCTTATAGTCAGTTAAGGACTGGTTAAAAAAATGATTCTCCATGAAAGATTTAGGTGAATCAGCCTACATTCTAGGAATCAAGATCATTCGTGATAGATCCAAGAGGATGCTTGGACTAAGTCAGGGTACATACATTGACCAGATACTAAAGATATTTAGTATGGAACAATATAAGAGAGGATTGGTTCCAGTGTCACATGGCTTACATCTTTCCAAGAAAATGTGTCCTCAGACACAACAAGAGAAAGATAGGATGAGCAAGATCCCATACGCCTCGACAATAGGATCCATCATGTATTCCATGTTATGTACCATGCTTGATGTTTCCTATGCACTGAGCATGGTAGGCACATATCAAGAAGATCCAAGGGAACAACATTGGAATGCTGTTAAGACTATCCTTAAGTATCTGAGAAGAACTAAGGATATGTTCCTGGTGTATGGAGGAGACGAGGAGCTTTTCATCAGAGGGTATGCTGATGCTGGTTTTCAGATAGATCAGAATGATCTGAAGTCGCAATCTGGATATGTTTTCTGTCTCAATGGAATAGCTGTGAGCTGGAAGAGTTCAAAGCAGCTAGTTTTAGCCGATTCTACAGTGGAGTCCGAGTATATAGTGGCTTCTAATGAAGCCAAGGTAGCCGTCTAGATTCGAAACTTTGTCCAGGAGCTTGATGTGGTGTCTAGCAGTAAAGATCTCATTACATTGTATTGCGATAATACTGCAGCAATGGCTCTTGCAAAAGAACCAAGGTCACATAAATGGACAAAGCACATAATCCGGAAGTATCACCTCTTGAGGGATTTCTATCAGAGGGGTGAAGTTGCTATGAGAATAGTGTCCACAGAAGAGAACATGGCGGACCCCATGACTAAAGGCCTATCTCAGCAGAAGCATGAATATCATGTGAGAGTTAGCGGGTTAAAGGTTATTAGCAGTTGGCTCCAGTCCAAGTGGGAGTCTGTTGGAGTTTGTGGGATAGAACCAACTACTTTGTACTTAATTCATTAATAAATTCCTTATCACATCTTGATTTTTCTTCTGCATGACAATGCATGTGATAATATCCTAAGGAAAATTGTTGCATTAATGGGTCATAGCAGATCCCTGCTATGATGAGAAACCGGAAGTGCCATAACACTGTTCTTGAATATATGTTCTATGGACGTATGATATTATTTGAGGGACACAAATAATACAGGCCATTAGGGGTGAGGACTCATAAAACTTTGAGGCACCTTCTCATGGTGTGTGCCCTTGGTAATATCCAGGAGGATATTATGAGAACGAGACCCGCCAGTAGGAAATCCACATTTCATAGTGTCATTGGATGTTCCTATCTGAGGATGTGTGTGTTGGTCCTTAGACTTTAAGATTATTATTAATGGGCATTACAACTCGCGCACTTAGATGTATTGACAAAAACTGTGATGACACACTGTTCGCAGTGAGGCAGGATACGTTGGGTGCGCCACGAGTAATACTGCATTAATAGATAATGTGAGAAAGTATTTGTCCCTTCTATTCCATAACGGAAGTAGATATCTCAGGCCCTTTGATGGAATTGATATAGCCTAAATAAATCCATGGACATGGTATGGTATGGGAAAGTTAAATTCTGGGAAGTCAAAGAAAGAATAATCGAGCACATTGGTTGATGGCACTAGCATGCAACCCGCTTGATTAGAGATATCGAGACAAAGGGATTATATTACATGGTAAGCATTCGTAGGAGGTGACATGTCATTTCGGCGTTAACTTATTTCTCTATGGGTGCCTTGGCGTGTTGCTAGATACTAACCTTGGACTTTAGCCAGGCTCTGCCTAATGCCACTGAGAAAGAGTCCTAGAGGGTCACACACTAAGTGTGTCCATGTATCTCCGTTAAATATTAATTTAACATGTTAAATAAATATTATTCCCGACTGTGGTTTAATAATTATTTAAGGATGCCTGATCACATTTATTTCGACACTAGTTATTCGAGAGAATATATTGTGGGTGAAATAATATGTATTTATTAGCGAGTAATGCAGTTATATTTATTTAAGAAATAAATATCCATTACTCAAGGTCTAATAAATGAGGTGGAGAAAAAAAAAGTACACACTGTGTATGTTTATACATACACGCCGTGCAGTTTGTTTTTTTGGGATTCATGAGAAAATATTGTTTATTTAATTAAATGATATTAATTGTGATACATTGGATGCATGTCAAGTAATAATGATGGTCAACTGTCATTATTAAGACATGGGGTATTACTAAGAATCAAATGAAATAATTAAATGATTTTTGGAAATTAATTAATTTAATTATTATAAGTATTATGAATCCCAATTACATTATTCTAAAAAAGGTTAGCCATTTTGGTTGTGCACAACAGATTGGAAATACTCTCAAGCCAAGAGAGAATTCCCTTTCCACCAAGAACGCTTTCAAGTTAGGAAAGCAAGATCCTCCACCGGATCAAGGCGGTCAAAGGCGGATATCGCAAGCGAAGGTTCTTCCGCGCTAGCACCTAGAGATCCCTTCGGCGATATCCAGAGATACGTGGAGCACGTGTGGAACACTGCTAGATGAATCCTATACTTGGATTCTACGATGCAACGACGGATCACAGGATTGTGGTCGGAGACTCCAATGAAGAAATAATTCCACTGAGGCAATTCTTATGAATTAATTAAATTAATTATAACCAATATATGATGATCCTATCTCAAAGGTTCCAAGAATCTTCTTTTCTTTTTCGTTCTTCGTTCTATTCTGAATATCCGGTGTTTTATATCATGACGGATCTTGGATTGAACGTCCTTCAACGCTAAAATTAAAGTTGGGAAAACCCACCAACACGCTTCCGCTGCGCCCAGAACCTACAATAGGATGTTATAAACTCTCCATCATATAAACTTTCTGTCCGAATAATGCCTGTCAAGATGTTTGCATGTCAAAAAGTTAAGGCCACTGCCCTCTCATCAATGACTCTCTCTCCCAATTCTCATGAGTATAACCACTGTGATACCATAACACTCAAACCAAAGGTATCATCATTCCATTAAGAAACTTGGATTCAGAATCAACTATCCTGATTGGATTCTCAGTAACGGATAAATCAGGTGCAACATCAAGATCACTCCATCTCATAACATGAGATAAATCATAAATATACTTTCACAACTATGATAAATGGAACACATTATGTATCAACATAAAATGTGGAAGAAGTACTAAATTATAAGATAGTTTCCACTCCTAATCAACAACCTTAAAAGGTCCCAAAAAATAGGGAATAAGATTCCATTTCCTCCCATGCTGTCGATGACCCAAAAGAGGTGAAAATTTCAAGAAAACCTGGTCATCAACTAAAAATTCCAATGGTCTATATTGACGATCAACATAAGATTTATACTAGCTCAATTTTGTCAACATTATCTAATGAATCAACTAAATATTTTTCGTCATCTCTTGAAATAAGCTCGGTCCAACCAAGGAACTTTCACCAATCTATGACCAAGACAATAGAGATTTATAAGGCCAACCATACAAGGCCTCAAATGGAGGCATTATGATCACAGTCTAGTAACTATTATTATAATCAAACTCAACCAGCCCCAAATTTTTTTCCCAATATCCAAAAAAATCAAGGACACAAGAACAAATCATTTCCTCAAGAATCTATATAACAATAAGAGACAAAATCAGAAATATACCATCTTATACCTAGCCACCAAAAATCATTACCACATGTCATATAATATATTTTTGGTTCCTGGGTATACAACCCACTAGGAATTATGGAAACCCACCATCATATCTTTCCATATATACAATGAAACTGTAAACCAACTCCAAAAAAATTGAATACCCTTCCCACCATAAAGTGATTCTCTAACAATACATAGTTTATAATCAAGTTGTTGTTCCTGAAGAATCATATCGAGAAGAGAGGAGGTCAACTGAACACAGGAAAAGGTAACCTTGGACTATGTCTCCCAGACTCTAATATATAACTATGAAAAAGAGCCATCAATTTCGACTCTTCTGATGATTCCTTCACAACCTAGGTTGGAAGTTTACTGCTCAAAGAATGATCAATCACTATCCCTTTCCCCGATGTATAGGTAATGTTGAAATCAAAATACACTAGGTACTCTACCCAACAAATCTGGAAAAGATTCAAATATTTTTGAGAGAATTTATAACTCAAAATTCAGTGGTCAGAATACAAGATAAACCTTTCTCTAAAAAATTAATGCTTCCAACTCTTAAGTGCATGCATCATAGCTGTAATTTCAATGTCATGGGTTAGATAATTCTTCTCATGTGGTATAATATTCCAAGATTTATAGGAAACGACATGATCACCCTTCATAAGAACACAAACCAAACCCAAACCTGATGTGTCGCAGAATACCACATAGGCCTACCCAACATATAGAAGAGTCAAAATCAGTGAAATTGTCAAAATACATTTCCTATCAACAAAATAACTCCAAAATTTATCATACTAATAAAATTTACTCCCTTATGAATTAGATAAGTCATCAGGTAATCCAAATTTGAGATATACTTTATGAACCGATGATAATATTCAGCAAATCCCAAGAAGCTCTGAATCTCATTTTTTTTACGGTTTCTCTAATGTCATAATAGATTTCAAATTTTTAGGATCAACTGAGATAGAATGTTCTGAAACTACCTATCCCAAGAAATTCACTTCCCAAATCCAAAAATCACATTTTGATAGCTTAGCATAAATTCGGAAATTTATCAATAATTCCATAACTGTTATCAAATAACACACATGATCCTCCTCAGACTTAGTGTAAACACGGATTTCATCCACAAAGACAACAAAATAAGTATCAAGATACTCATGGGATATCATTTCCATCAATGCCATAAATACTGTATGATCATTGGTTAGGCCAAATGTCATGAAAAGGTACTCATAATGGCCATACCTTCTCATAATGATGGTTGTCTAAATTCTTGATTTTATTATTCCCTACTTGTGAAAACCAGATCGAAGATCAATCTTTGATAACCACTTCACCCATTTCAACTGGTCAAACAGATCATCAATCCATGGAAATGAATATATATATTTTACCCTAACTCAATTGAGTTTCTAGTAATCAACACAAAGGTGGAGTGGTTTGTAAGTTTTATTAGAAAAGAGAACAGGTGCTGCCAAAGGTGAGACACTCAGGCATATAAATCCTTTCTATAAAAGATCATCCAACTAAGTCTTCAAATATTTCTTTTATACAAGTTCCATGTAGTAAGATGGAATATATACTGGTTGAGTACCAGGAAATGAATCAATAGAAATCTCCACCTCCCTTATTAGTTGAAAACCATATAATTCAGAAGGTAAAACATAGGGAGAATCAAGGAAAAATAGAGGGAGATCATCACTCAAGGATTCTTGATCCAGGTCAAAAGAAAACACTAATATTACTTTACCCAACTCTGGATAAGAAAGTCCAGTCATCATCAACCATAGGTCCCATTCTCCTTGAAAGATACAACACACCCCATCGAGTGTAGTAAAGGAGATACGTTTAAGATATCAATCAATTCAAGATTTAATAGCATTGAGCCAATCCATCCTAAATAAGACATTAGGAGGTTTCATGTAGAGAACCAAAAAAGTACTAAGTAAGATCAATATTTGATAAAGAGAAAATAGAACCAGGACAATAGAGACCATACTCTGTCTTCATTCCAATGGGTGTAGTAATATCCATCACATAAGATAAAAGATCCATATAAAGATTTAGCAGATTCATAATACGATTAATTATAAATGAATGAGATGAACCTATATCAAATAAAGTAGTAACTAAAGATGAATAAATTGTAATGGTACCTCTCAATGTCACTGGACCTACATCAGTTTCCTTTGGATACTCTTCCAAAACATGAAGAAGATTCATTTTGGATGCCTGTGGCTGGAACCCTTTAGTTCATGAAGAATATGATTTCAATATAGTACTATTAGGAACTGATGATCCTGTTCCACTACTTGGATAAGAATAGAATGATAACACTTTTTAAGTGACCTGAGCATCCTAAGGAACCCCATATATTAGGTTCCCCAGTGAAAACATGTTTCTAGTGCTTAGGAATTCCACACTGGTAGAAAATCAGAGGGCCTCTTTCTGGAACTACAGGAGGTCTAAAAGAACCATGCTATCAAGAAACACCAAGGGAATCATCATGATTTCCATTTACTTTAAAGAATAAAGAAACTCATGAAACTTTCACTAGGAGAAAAATGAACTCCCATCAATGTTGACTTACAAGCTAGGTCAAGCTCAAGCATAAACACTCTTTCCATCATGTCAGTATAAGAAGAAAGATTTATCAAGAAAACCTAAGAATGAATATTAGATCGAAGTCCCATATCAAACTGTCAAGTCTTTATCTTCTCATTCTATACAATCTTAGGTGTATACTGCACTAACTCAACAAAGTGATTTTCATATTCATTCAAGATCCTATGTGCCAGCTTGAGTTTGAAACACTCTATATCCTTAACTAGCACCATAGAATATAGATATAACTATTAGGTGAAAATAAATTTAAATTACTTCTAATATAATACCTCCTCATTCTTCTCCATTACCATTATGTCTCCCCATCTCCTGCTAGGCCCTCCTAGTTTGAAGGAGGAACATTTCACGTTGATTTAATCTAGATTCTCAAAGAACTCAAATGAAAGATCAATTATACTCAACCAAACCTCATCCCTTTGGGGATCCTTTGAGGCTTGGAATCATGGAGACTTATAGAGAAGGAACTCTTGAGCATGATTACAAAAAAAATACCTTATGAGGTTACACGACTGGAGCCTGAATACTAACATGGGCAGGTGCCTATCCCAGATCTTGGATAACATGCACAATAACCTCAACTTGATTATGGTCCATGGGGGGATTTTATCATTGTGGTTGATCAGAAACACCCCCTGAATCCTATCCACATGTCTTCTTAGAGGCATGATTCCACACAACATTAGTATAAAACATTGAATACATATGAATATTACTCAAATAAACACTCAAACAAGAGAAACAAGTTGAATAATCCCATAAGATAGATAAAAAAGATTTCAATTTCAACCTATCTAAACCAAAACCAAGTAAAAGACTAGAAATAATCCTCAAGATGTATTTCCCAAAACAAACCTAGTGACTTAAGGGTCATCATGGTGAAACCTATCCAAACACTCACTTGTAACTACATCTTAATTCTAACAAGATTTGACAATTGCAGATTGGCATCAAGTTAAGATACACAACGTGCACCTTTGATACCAATTTGTTATGAACCATACTAGATACCCTTGTACCCTAACACCAGAGCTGGCACTGACATGGATTAATTTTTATTCTTGATCCCCACGGATTGGAGAAAACCACCTAACATTATAAAATACAAAAGTGGGAGTTGTTTTTCCATAAACACAACAGAAAAAACCAATACATATCAGTATGTTCAAAGAAAAATCACAAATAAGATAGTACCAGAAATTCAAACAGGTATATCAAATCCTAAATAACACATCACCAAAGTACTATAAGAATAAGCTAAAAAAACAAGTCCTAATAGAAATAGAACTCCAAGCCTAATAATAAATAATAACCACCACCTCCAAGTGGTTCCTTCCCCTAGCTTGAACTTGGGTTAAGAAAATATATAAACATGAGAAGGAAAAGGTAGGGTGTGAGGTAAAATTATATTAGGGTCTCACCAAGGGATCCATAATAATATGCCATAATAAATAAACCAATTAATTCTTTCAATTTATGATAAAATAGGCATGACTATATACTTTTATATTTAAATCAAAACATGATTTTCATTTTAATTAATGGAAACATTTCAAACAATGTCTTAAGTAAATTTTTTTATAAAACAATATATACAAATCCCTAGGAATGAATAAATTAGTTTCAAAATAAATATAATAAACATCAAAGTAATCGCAGCAAGAAACATGGTCATATAACCTATGATATGATAGTTACAAGTTATAGGATCCTTGCACACTCATTTCTATCCTAGCGTGTTTGACCCAAATAACCCACTGACTACATATGTTCACATTTTTTCAATCAATTAAATAATAATGGGAAATTTATTTCAAAATAGTTTGAAATAAAATCACCCTATTTCCAACCTCAATATTTCAATTTCAATCAAAAAACCAAAACATGGGTTTTTAATCAATTCATTTCATACATTTTTCAAGATAAAACCAATTTTAGGTTTCTATCAAATCACTTTAATCCATTTTTCTCAAAATCAATTTCACAAATTAATTTCAAAAATTCCATCAAATTCAAACCACACCATAATTTCCTATTTCTATTTTCTATTGGAATTGGGGTTTTCCAACAAAATTTAGGAAAAGAAAATTCAAATCCTAATATGCATCAAATTGGGTTTTCAAAATTCAATTTAAAGAAATTTAATTTGAATCAAATAAATCAAGGGTTTATAACATGTAAAATCTCAATAGAACCACATACCTTTAATACATATCATGTAAAAAAACACCCACAACAGGATTTTCCAATGAAGAACGATGGAAATAGAGATAAAGGAATGAAACCTAGATTCAATATAAAAAAGGAGCTTTGGTCCATCTACAAAAAAATGATCTATGGAGGAAAGAATCACTGAGTGAGAGAATATCGCTTATAACAAAGGAGTCGAACAAGGTTCTCTGAGCTTTGATCTGACTAGAAATGGATTTATAGGAGCCAAAATGGGTCTTTTAGAACCTTCTCAACCTTAGAAATCAAGATATGAAGAGTTAGGGTCAAGTGGGAGGTAAAAAGTGGGTTTGAAATTTTTTTTATAATTTTTTGGAAATAAAAGTCTTGTGCATAGTGTTAGCTAGGAAGACCTGCACAATTTTTCAAATCGTACGCCCTAATCGGGCATCCCTCTAATAGGGTGCACTATTTATCCTAGGTGGGTAGATGATTTTTCAAACTATGTGAAAACCATGTAAACCCCCACTATTTGAGATTGCATGGTTTCTAATGGGTGGGAACATGGTTTGAGGAAACTGTGCACAACCCATAAATTTCCAAAATTTCCAAACATCATCTCAAAACCACCCAAGAAGAACCCTAACTGAACTATGATAAAAGAGGAGGGTTGAGGAGTACCTGAAAATAGTAACAAAATGATACAAATTACACACAAACTTTATTAAAATTTGGAACAATTTTATGGGTTGTACATGTTTTAATAAATAAATAAATAAATAAAATTAATATAAAACATAACACACACCTCACCCATGTCCCCTTACCTGATAATGTGACAAACCCCCTTCCCTCCCCCATTAAAATTCCTCCACCTATCTAGATCACCATTATTTGTCAATTTATCCCATTTTATTCATAGTTTAGTTCTAAATCTCAAATGTATGATATATACTATCCTATATTTCTACTTTTTTCCTTTCTTCTTTCTTGCTTTCACTGCACATTCCATATGATGAACCCTAAGTAGGTTTTGGTCCATATTTCTCTTGTATCCCAATTTTAATTAGATATTTTTCTTGTTTAGTATTCCTCTTGGTATTGTGAGACTCCTTGTACTTTTATTTAATGGTTTTAGGATCATGCTATAACACTAGTAATTGGAACACCTTACCTAGATAAGGATCATTCTATAACACCAAATAAACAATATTATGATGTTATATGGTTAGTTACCATTGGGACTTTGGATTCAACCAAAACAATGACTCGTGCGTGAGAATGATTATATATAGTTTGATCACCAAGAGTGCGAGGATCCTCATATGATTTACCCTAACCTTAGATGGCATAGGGAATTTTACTATTGTCATTATTTTATGTAATGCTTTCCATTTTTTTCTTTCTTTCATTAAAATTATTAGATTCATGACACTTGTACTATTTTATAAAGTTTTAAAGTATATCTTATTTTCCTCTATAATTTAAAAGGTTTTAAAAATTATTTGAAAAAGGGATATATCTAAATGGATTAGAAAGTGGTTCTAAAAGTGTTTTTAAATAATAATTCCTTAGGCCGATGAAACATTTTCATAGTGATTGATTCCATTTAAAAGAAAAAAGAAATATTTAGAAACGATTAATGACCTATGACTGGTTTTTATGTGACGTGAAACCTACTTTTGATAATGTATTTCAAACCATAATAAAAATGTTCCTTTATTTAAAGACTTTAATTGGGGTGTAGTTTCCTTTATCATGCATACTGAGCTTTTTTATCATGCCTGTATAAAATTTCATGCTTTACTTTAGATTTTTTTCACATGGTTCTTATTTAGTTATGGTCGAATGGTGACTTGTACTATTACATGGAGGTATATTTTTGTTTTATTTTATTTTATTTCCCCTTATCACATTGAGTATATAAGCCGTTTTACTACTTTATATGGTTAGAGGTGTAGTGATATTGTGGTGCCTGATGATAGGAATCTGGAGTCAATCGTTTCTATAAAGGAGAGTGACTGAAGGGATTTTTTGTTTAAATTTTTTACTTCTTTTATATTCTTATATTTTTTTATTTTATTTATCAAATTTGTTTTAGAATGAACTTCCAAATTATAGATGTGTGATTTTAAAATTTTATTTAATTTATAATGATTGTTTCTTTAATTTTTATTGGGTGAAATCATTCCCAATTGGTTCACTTTGATGTCCGACATAAGTTTCTAGCATATGAGGACTAAGAAAACCCCTAAAGACTTATTGTGGACCAGTTTGGGCATCTGATGAAGGGATGAATCATATAGGTTTGTGAAAAAATCACATCATTGTGTCCCTTTTTGATTTTTCTAGTGATGGTAGATTGGACATAGGACTGCCAGATCTTAGGAGGAAAGTCATGGGTGGCTGACTACTCACTATTTATAATGAAGAAACTTGAGTTTCCATGGTATTCTAGGATTTGAGTTTTGATTTAAAGTTTTATTTATAATTATTTATTATGATATTTGGTTCATGTTGAGAATGTTTTTAATTTTGATGATAAAATTTGGATCTCTTAAGGAATGTAAATGTTTTGGGGGTGAATTGAGAATTGAACTAGTGGTACCTGGTGAGATTTACTAGCCTAAAAAGACATGTGATGCCAGCGTACAAGGATTAATATAACTCCCCATGTAAGTCCTTTGATTATTACATTTTCCACCAATCCATGTGGCCAAGTCATTCATAGACACTAGCATTTTTCTAATATTTTTTTGATATCCCTTTGAAAAAAATTATTTTAGGTTATGTGTTGGTGTTGTTTGGATTGGTTTTGATGGGACTTCATATTGGAAGTTTAAATTTTAAAAGGTGGGGGTTACTTTTGAGAATGATAAAAATATAAAGTTTTTATTTAAATTAAGGAAACATATTTTAGAGTTTGGAAATATGATTTTAATGGTAACAAATAGAGTTTATAAAATGTGAAGATATTTTATTAAATGAATTAAAGTGGACTTGATGTTTAAATTTGGGTGAATGTTTTTAGAAAAGAACTTATAATTTTCTAAATTAGTTTTTGAATTAAAAAATTTAATATTTTTTTAAGAAGTATGAGATTTATGAAATGGTTTTAAAAACTGACATTTTGATTTCATTTGGTGTTATGAATTTTCTTAGTGATTGAGGACTATTTATATTAATAGTTTTAAAGTGCATTGTTTTGGGATTAGTATTCTCAAAGTTGAAAATTATTTTATGTGTAACTACGTTAGGTTTAAATATTTTCTATATAGTTTAATGGATTATACAGTAAATTACAATATTTTGAAATGATATTTAATAAATTCACTAAAATTTGAAAGCTAAAAATTTCATATTTTTAAATTTTATAAAAGTAGGATGTTGTGATCATGTTTATTGGTCACAGATATTTTTTTAGAATTTTTTTATGTAATGACATTTTTCTTATTATTTTTAATTGAGTTGAGTTATTTTGGAAATTTCTTTACTTTCATTGTTATTTTTAGTCTAACTTCCATGAAATTTCCTCAGGGTAGTGTCTCTCTAGGATTTAGAGTTTCCTTTTTTATTGATAGATTCTACTTTGATTCTTTGACAAGTAAACAAGTTTAGTTTTTTTCTATCCTTTTTTTCTTTAGTGTGATTTAGTTTTGGGGTATATTAAAAATCGTTTGAGGATTGGGGTGTTCTGACTTGATGATTATTTGGGTATTTAATTAGTTCCTCAAGTGTTAAAAGTTGTTACAAATGGTTAAGTGGGATATGCATACATCATTTATCCTTTATGTATCTACAAATCTATGGATTATAGTGGTTATGTGATGAGATTCAATCTGGGATTGTATTAGGTGAGTTTGGAAGGGGAAGACCTTGGGTACACTAGTTGATGTTATACCCTATCTATTGGGTGTTTTTGTAATACCATAATATTTTATGATATATTTATCTTCAAATAAATTTAATTCCTTTTATATCATGTGATACACAAAACCCAGAGTCTAAATGAACCATAATATAATATACCACTAAATTAGAAGAGTAAATAGGAATAACCACATTTTGAAAAGTTTGTATAAAGATTTTAGACAAATTAAATATATTTATAAATAATAAATCAGTTTTTAGTAAATTCATTGTATGCTTTAGTAATAAATTTCTCATAAAAAATGTAGTTTATTAGATTTTATCAAAAAATAGTCTAATTAATTTTCAACACTTTTAGAAAATTTATTTGAAAAAAATTAATTTTATTTTTTAAATTAGCACATCAAAATTATCTTAGAATGAATTTTTTAGAATTTTATGAAAAGATTTATTTTTTAATGAATAATGAGAAATATAAATTTTTATTAAAAGCTATCTTTTCATTTAAATAATTTTATCATTTCCATTTTAAATGGTTTTAAAGTAAAATTAGTTCTCTTATATTATTACTAATCCAATTAAGTTCATTAGAATCAATTTTATGGTTCAATTTGTTATAAAAAAATTATACTTAATTTTTTTTTGAAAAACTATTTTTCATTGAGTTTTGAGTTTTATCATAAATTAATTTATGAAACTTCTAGAACTTTAATCCTTAAAAATGGATTCCATATATGGAATCAAGTGGTCCCAATTTGGTAAATATGTCTCTTTTATTTTTGGTCAATACATATAGTAACCATATTAAATATTTTTACCATTGTAAAGATAAAATGGGTTAGTTAAGATAAAAAGTAATGTGATAAGGCTTAAAATTCTTTTTATCACATGAATTAATTTCATTGGATGATTATATTTCATCTATAATAATTAAAAATTCTATCATATGACCTTTTTGTTTCTATTTAACTTTTTTACCTTTATAATATTTAAGTAAAAGATAAAGTAAAAAATGTCACTTTTGTCATGACCCCATCCCCACAAAGTGTACCCCTCCTGGGTCGGTAATGTGAGAAGGGAGATAATGTCCCCTGAGTCCTGCCTCCAGTAGGCCCCGGGTTGGCGACTAGCATCGAGGGTATCCTAAACACACAAATGGGTGGCATTACCCTTTATGAGAACACATGCAGAAGAACGATAAGATAGACAGCAAACAACTCCAAATCAACCAGTAAGATAAAATAAATCCCAAGTAAATATATGAAATGTCATGAAAACATACTACAACTGAAAGGGGAAAAACTGCAAGTAACCAAAAAGGAAGTAAAATAGCAGCAACCACAAGCCTAAACAGCTCCTGAAATGGAAAGCTAGTAGTAACCAGCCTGATCTCCAACCTTATCAAAGTGACCTGAAAATTAGTTTATATACACATAGGGTGAGTATAATAGTATAATCAGTAGGATCATCCCCGAAGCCTCTCGTGCAAAAGTAAAGAAAGCATGATAAAACACAATAAACAACAAGTGAAACTGACTCGTCACCTAAACAGGTATACTAAGTTCCCAGCCTCACCAAGGATACTCTCACCAAGTAACGAAAAAATGAATATATCATATAATAAAGAATATCAAGGGTATCCCACTACAACTTCCCCACTACTTTTCTTCTTTTTCCCAAAGTCGCATGTCCTAAGCATCTCTCTCCAAAAAGGATTTCTTGCAGACACCTGGGCGAAGCACCACAACATGCACCTCGTGCAACAAAACCACCACATCCACATAAGCAAAGTAACCAGGTAGTTTTTGGGAGACACCACATCCTACATAATGTGTATCATACATTGGGTATTATACCTCAAGCCATTACAGCCCATACACTGAGTAAGGATCCTCAAGCCATCACAACCATTACACGTTACACCTATAGTAGTCCATAGAAAACTATATCTAGAATATATGTGTGTGAATATCCACAATCCATTATAGCCCTCTACACACATATATGGGGAAAACTAACCGCTGCGCCTACCAGCACAAGTAACTACCAAGAGAAGAGAGCAGGGCCAAAGGGGGCAATCAACCATTCATCCTCCCACCAGGATGTTGGGAAAAACACCCCCCAGGGCTCAGAATCCCTGGGGTGTCAGTTGACCTTACTGACAGGGTGGATTAGCATATAGAAACCCAAAAATTACAGAATATACAATAGATCACAACCACACTATGGGGATAACCTAGTTTTAGACTCAACTGCAGCTAACGTCTCTTGGACTCCGATCCGCCACTTCTAAGACTTGGTATCCTATAAGCACACAACCATTTAAAGAGATTTAATACATTATTTCATTCCCTTTTTATCAGTTTCACTTTACATTAATTAATTATCTAAACATTAATTAACTAATAAAAATTCCACATTAAATTTCATTAGTATCACACCCAAAGTACAATGTTCCTTCAAATCACAACCTCAGCATTGCAGCCCAGAAATCTCCAAACCCCATGGGTTAACATAATTTATTCAATTATTTATTTAAAGCATTACTTTACCATATTCACAGTCATTATAGAAAAACATTCTATGCTACTAAACACAAGGGGGTTCAACACGGTGAGTAGATGAACTACTCGTCGAGTCTTTGACACCTATGGCCAGAGTGTAGACCCATTATCCCTTGAGAAGATAAACACGAAAAGCTTGTGGCAAACCCCACGCATATTCCCCCCTTTGAAATAAGGGTAAGTAAGACCAGCTACCTTGAGCAGTGGGGAGAAGTAAAGAACATAAACAACCAATAAGAATCAGTAAGCATCCAAACATTCACATCCAATCCATTCCATCATCCCTTGTGGCCTCCCTGACACCCACATGCATAAACCGATGTATCTCGCTACTCTAGGCATCAACTGCTGCCACAATCAATAGGCCACCCTGCCCCCACATATCAAAATAGCCGTCCAGGCTCACACCACAACACAAGCACCAGGAAAAAAACATCATATAAAATGGTCTCTTGGCCCTTAAACAACCAAGAGGGTAACTTAGAACCATATAAGGGATTATCATTTATCAAACCACCAGTTCTTTAATCCATATTGAATTAACTGATTTATTAATAATAGGTTCCAACATTGGGAAACCTAAACAGTAAGGTATCACATATAATTAAACATACTTATAGCACTATTTTGATTAACATCAAATTACAACAAGAAGAACCAAATTCATTTACATGCCTATTTATATTTAGCCAAACCATTATCAATTAATTATGATTTACATTATTTAGCAATTTACATCAAGAATGAACAACTTTATGAATTAAGCATACATATCACACTATCTAGCAAAACAAGAGGCAATAACATACAATCAATATCAACTTATTTATCCAGTTCAAATATTTATTATATCAATTACATTGTGATCTAGTGGGATAAAACATGATAAATATATAGTTGCACATAAAATAAAAGAGGATAAATGAATACCCTACCCAAAACGGTTCTTGTCGTTCTTTATACAAGAATTATCCACACAAAGAATCACGATCGCCTCCTCCCGGGACAACTTTATCCACCTGAGGTTGCTGCGGTATGACTGCACCAACGGAAACCCAAGAAAACTCAATTTGAATTATAGAGATCACATACCATAATAGGGTAAGGATAAACAGAAGGAGTTGAACCCAAAATAATGGCGATTGATCATACCTTATACCGAAGATTGATCGATACTGCTTGGTTGCATCAAAATAGAGCAGAACTAATCCTAGCAGGAACGATTGATTGCACAACCCGTACAGAATAGAATGAAAGGTTCTAGCATCTCATAGCTGAGAATAAGGAGGAAGAACTAAGGATAACGATATCCCGTACCTTTAGAAGACTTAATGGAGCAGTGGTTTAAGATACACTAGGTTTTCCATTAAAAGTGGATCGCATTAAACCTTGCGGGTTGACCAAGTAAAAACGTCCTAAGCCTTAGGATAAATTAATATAGGAGTTATTTCCATTGAATCAGACTTAGAGTCCTTAAAATAAGGTTTTAAATGCATTTTATATCAAAGGAAACTTTAAAGGGGAGAAACTGTAGGAAGCTAGAAACACTGTTCATGAACTCAAAATTTGGCAACGGAAATAAAGGTTACTGATAGTATTGTTCACTGATGGAATTGTTCATAGAATTGGAAATTTTGGAAAGGAAAGAGAGGTTACCATTAGAGGTTACTGATAGAAATGTTCACCAATGGAACTGTTCATAGAATTGGAAATTTGGAGAAGGAAAGAGAGGTTACCGTTAGAGGATACCAATAGAACTGTTCACCGATGGAACTGTTCATAGAATTAGAAATTTGAAAAAGGAAAGAGAGGTTACCATTAGAGGTCACCGATAAAACTGTTCACCGATGGAACGGTTCATATAATTAGAAATTTGGCAAAGGAAAGAGAGGTTACTGTTAGACCTCACCGATAGAACTATTCACTGATGGAACTGTTCATAGAAGGTTACCGATGACACTATTCACCAATGGTCACCGATGACACTGTTCACAGAAAATTTCTGATGCACTATTCATAGAAGATTACCATTGCAATGTTCACAACTATTTACAATTGGAACTATTCACCAAACTGGAAAATTGGAAAAGTGTTGGGGATAAGTCACCTTGACCTCTTGAACCACCTCATACACCTGATTTTCACAAAGGAATGGACCAGAGAGGTCTGGAGCATTACATCAGATACCTCTCAAAACATTCTCGTCATTGAGAATTAAAAACCTACCTAAAGGGAAAATGAAATGGGGTCCAAACAAGAACCCATCGAGATACCTCTCAAAAGAGAGGAAGCCACAAGAAGCAACAAAAGAAATCCATACTATATATATGAAAGGTCTATAACCTAAAAGGGGATATTGTTACATTAAAAGAGTTAAACATCAAAAAAATCTGGGTACTGAGAATGTATCTGTGACTCATGTTCCCAGGTACTCTCCTCCATGTCACCGTGTCGCCAAAAGACACGAACCAAGGGGATAAAAAGTCCGTGCAACACCTTCTCTTTGCAGTCTTGGATCTCCACATGTCGCTCCTCGAAGGCCGCATCATCATCAACATCGATCTCTCCCCAATCGATGATGTGAGAGTCATCATGAAGATGACGACAGAGCTATGATACCTGGAAAACATCATGTATCCGACTCATCTCCGAGGGAAGTGCTACTCGATATGCCACAACTCCAACACGAGTTAACACCTCAAAAGGTCCAAAAAACTAGGGAGAAATCTTACTTCCACAACCAAACCTTTGCTGCCCGTGACGAGGAGCCACCTTTAGAAACATGTGGTATGCAAAATCAAACTACAAGGGCCTCCTTTGATAGATATATGATTTATGATGATCTTGCGCTGTCTTCATCCTCTTTCGAATCACCTAAACCATCTATGTTGTATTCTTCACTAGTTCCGGTCTGAGAATTGCTGACTCTCCAACCCCAATCCAGTATAGTGTAGAACGGAAAGGTCGGCCATACAAGGCTTCAGAAGGTTCCATTCCGATGGTGGAGTGAAAACTATTATTGTAAGAGAACTACACCAAGGGTAAGTGACTCATCCATGAACCTCAAAAATCCAAGACACAAGATGATAACATGTCTTAATGAGTCTGGATAGTCCGCTCTGTCAGACCGTCCGTCTGAGGAAGAAAAGCAGTGCTAAGGAATAACTGAGAACCAAAAGCATGCTGGAGACCTCTCCACAACCTAGAGGTAAAGCGAGGATCTCGGTGATAAATTATCGTCCTTGGGACTCCATGAAGTCTCACCACCTCCTCTAGAAACTTCCTTGACAAAACTTCCACTGAGCTCGACTCCTTGATTGCTATAAAGTGGGATGATTTTGTTAAACAATCCAATACCACCCAAACCGCATCATGTCCTCCTTGAGCTCGAGGTAAACCAGTAACAAAGTCCATTGAGATGTCCTACCACATCCACTGAGGAATATATAATGGATTGAGAAGACCACTAGGAACACGGTGTTCGACCTTCACCTTCTGGAAGACCAAACATCGAGACACAAAGTCCGCAACCGTACGCTTCAAACAAGGCCACAAAATCTGGCACCTCAAGGCTCAATGCATATTTGTCACGCCAGGATGCACTGCTAAAGGTGAACTATTGAACTCTCTGAGAACCATCTCACACATTTTCAAATGAACAAATATCCTTCCATGATACAACACTCGGTGTTGTTCATCCTAAGACCACCCATCAGGGGCCTCAGAACAAACAAATTGGTCTCTACAGACCTCCACCTCTAGATCCCCAAATTGGGACTCTTCCACCTTCTGCACCAGTGATGACTATACCTTTATCTAAAAAAGACATGGTTTTACCCCAAATCCTCCCTTATCTATATGAAATGCTGACAGTTCTTCCATTACTCTCTAGGAATCACCAGATTCACACACAACATCACTACATGAATTTCGACTCAGCGCATCATCTACAACATTCCCCTTTCCAGGTGTATATGATATCTTGAAGTCATATTCCTGTAATAACTCTATCCACCGATGCTATTGTAAGTTTAAGTCACACTGGGAGAAAACATACCACAAACTCTTATGATCGGTGAAAACCACAAAGCGCTCGCCAATGAGGTAATGTCTCCACAACTTCAGAGCAAACCCCACGACTGCAAACTCAAGATCGTGGGTGGCATAATTACGTTCATGGGGACATAACTGCTGAGACCCATAAGAAACAACTGATATTTGCTGCATGAGAACATAGCCTAACCCCAGATGTGAAGCATCACAGAAAACATCAAACTGAACTCCCTCTACTGGAAGACAAAGAACATGAGAACTTACTAACTTCTCTTTTAGATACTCAAAAGCTGCATGACACTGATTATTCCATATGAACGCCTGATTTTGCTTGGTCAATGCTGTCAGAGGAGTCACAACTTGAGATAAATAGGCTACAAACCTCCTGTAGTAGCCTGTGAGACCAAGGAAACTTTTCACCTCTCACACTATCTTGGGGGCTGACCAATACACAACTGCTTCTATATTTGATGGATCCACAACTACTCTCTGCTGGGAGATAACATGTCCCAAGAAAATGACTTCTCGAGCCCAAAACTCACACTTCGACAACTTCCAAAACAACTTATGTTGATGAAGAACTCCCAAAACGGCGCTTAGATGTTCTGCATGCTCTTCCTTAGATGTGGAGTACACAAGTATGTCATTGATGAAAACCACCATGAACTTGTACAAGAACTCACGGAACACAGCGTTCATAAATCCTATGAACACATATGAAGCATTTTTTATGCCGAACAACATTACAACGAACTCATAATGCCCATGATGACAACGGAAAGTAGTCTTCAGGATATCCTCATCCTTCACACGCATCTGATGATATCCTGGCTGCAATTTGATCTTTGAGAATTATCTTGCACCCTTTAGTTGATCGAATAAATCATCAATACCTGGAAGAGGATAGAGATTCTTTACAGTCACTTTGGTTAAGCGAAGATAAACGACACACAACTGCAAACTACCGTGAACCTTCTTTGTGAACAAAATTGGTTCACCCCACGGTGACACACTCATCCGAACAAAACCACACTATAACAGACCATCAAGATGTATACTTAGCTCTCGTTACTCAAAAGGGGCCATCCTATATGGAGACATAGAGATAGGAGATGCTCTTGATTGTAGCTCGATCCCAAACTCGATCTCTCGTCGAGGGGGTAATGCTACAACCTCTTCTGAAAAAACATCAGGGTACTCTTCCATGACCCTAGGAAACACCAACTGTAAAACCTATGAAGAACTCAACATCAGTTCATACATCATGGATGATAAGGATGTAACACACCTATGAACCATTGGATGGTCTCGCTCACCAACAAAACACCAATGAATCTCTATCCGTATCGAAGAAAATGACCTGATTCCTGAAGAAATCCCTGATAGACTGTACTGAATACAACCAATCCATGCCAAGGATGACATCATATGGTTGTATTTGAAAACATAGAAAATCTTCCCAAGAGCAATGCTGCCTCAACACTAGCTCACAGTCTCTACATACTTCAAATAAGTTAGCTCGACCTCCAACTAGCGTAGTCAACGACAAAGGCACTGGAATCCTCTCTACCTCAAGTCCCAAAGCATGGAAAATGGTATAAGATATGAAGGAGTGTGTCACTCCTGAATCAAATGAGGCATACACCAAGGTAGAAAACACGCAAAGGGTACCTCAAACGACGTCTGGATTTCCTGGCGCTGGCAACGCTAAATCATGAAGTTGACCATGACCACCTCCACGGCCTCTCTAACCCTGATAACGACCAGCACCACGACCACACTCTACTCTCTAAGGATGGGGAGCGTCACGAGGATGTACTCTACCTACCCCATCTACCCTCTACTGATCTTTAAGTGGTGAAACCTGCTGTTGCTACCTCGAATGGAACTGCTTCAACAGAAGAACCTGGAGCGGAAAACCTGGTGCATGATGACTGCTCTGAAAGTTCAGGCACTCTCGTTGTTAATGACCTCGACCACCATAAAAAAAGAAGCCCCTGATCCCTTGGCATAGGCCTGAGAGCTGCTGCCCCTAGAGAAACGAGATTCTGTGGGAAGTGACCTACCCCCAGCCGAACAGAAACTCTTCTACCCTGAAAACTAGGAACTCCAGACCATAGCTCTGCTTTGTGAGGAATCATGATGACTCCCCTCTCGGGTTGATACGGTTCTGGCCAGAGTCCTCTCGACGACCTCTGCCCTTGCCAGCACCTCAAGATATGTCTTTAGCATAAATAAGGTGACCTGGCATTGGATCTCTGGATAAAAATCCTCCTTTAAATTCCTCACCCTGGCCTCCTCATCTGGAAATAGGTCTGAAGCATATCCTAAAAGGTTCCTGAAATGAATTCCAAAATCTCGCACTCTAGAGCTCCCCTATCGATGGGTAAGAAGCTCTTGGCGACCAGACGCCTTCAAGACCGAAGAAAGAAAGTCGACCCTAAACTTGTCTCTGAAATCCTCCAATGAGATCATTGAATCCTTGTGATCCCCGATGAACAAGAACCACCACTGCCTCACTGCTCTATGTAGCATTGTCACAACCAAGGACACCAAGTGCTCCTTCCGAGCACGGATCGAACTGAAGCCTATCTTGACCTCATCGTACCAGTATTTTGTGACTGAATCTGAAATGGATCCCTCGTACTTCTGTAGACTCTGGTGCTTAAACTCTCAAAGTGTCCTCCTCCATGTGTCATCATTTTTAACCTCTACCCGATGATGATCTACTGACACAGTCTGCTGGACATCTTCTATGCGATCCTGAAGAGGACGTCGACCTAGAGCCATACCTGAAAAATAACAAATAGTTAGAGATCCTAAACCTAGAATATGGAAGAATCGACATTAATTAATTAATTGATTTCTTTCATTTATTTTAGGTTAACCTATCCCAAGGTCTACCCATTCAAACATAGACACAAAGAAGAATGATGCATGATCCTTTCCTAGGTCTCTACCCTGCAACTAGTATCACCTTGTTTAGTAGCCATTGTAAACTTAAAGGTATGTACATCAAATCGTAGGGGGACCTAAATGCCTATGCCTCAGCCGATCTCCAGTGTTTACATAACTTGCTAAACATGAATGACACTGTTTCCCTAACAACCCATGCAACCTAACCTATGCCTAACTCCAAACTCCATCCTATCTCTCAACCTCCCTCTGATACCACTCTTTCACGACCCCATCCCCACAAAGTGTACCCCCTTGGGCCGGTAATGTGAGAAGGGAGATAATGACCCCCCGAGTCCCGCCTCCAGTAGGACCCGAGTTTGTGACTAGCACCGAGGGTATAGTAAACACACAAATGGGAGGCATTACCCTCTAAGAGAACACATGAAGAAGAGAGATAAGATAGACACCAACCAACTCCAACTCAACCAGTAAGATAAAAAAATCCCAAGTACACATATGAAATTTCATGAAAAACTACTACAAATGAAAGGGGAAGAACTGTAAGTACCCAAACAGGAAGTAAAACAGCAGCAATCACAAGCCCAAACATCTCCTGCAACCACAAGCTAGTGGTAACCAACCTGATCTCCAACCTGCTCCAAGTGACCTGAAAAGCAGTTTATATATACACAGGGTGAGTATAAAATTATACTTAGAAGGATCCTCCCCGAAGCCTCTCGTGGAAAAGTGAAGAAAGCATGATAAAGCACAATGAACAATAAGTGAAACTGACTCATCACCTAAACAGGTATACTACGTTCCCAACCTCACTATGGATACTCTCAACAAGTAACACGTACAAGAATATATCATATAATAAAGAATATCAAGGGTACTCTGCTACTACTTCCACAATAGTTTTCCTCTTTTCCCCAACATCGCACATCCTAAGCATCTCTCTCTAAAAAGACTTGCCCTCAGACACTTGGGAGAAGCACCACAACATGCACCTTGTGCAAAAAAACCACCACGTCCACATAAGCAAAGTAACACTACTGGAAATTTAAGGTATACCAACAGTTGAAAATCATTGGTATAGGGTGGAGAAGAATTGGTATAAATCATACCAACGGTTTTAGAAACCGTAGCCCAGTAAGCTGTGACAATAGACATATACCAACAGTTTGACATAAACCGTTGGTATATGTGAAGAAATATACTCTATCCCAGTGGTTTTATAAAACCGTTGGCATAGAGTTCTTATACAACACATATGCCAATGGTTTCAAAACCATTGGAATATATCTTTTAGTCTTCCATTCACCACTATACCAACGGTTTAAACTATTTTTAAAGGTTTTGTACCAACGGTTTAGAATCGTTGGTAAAAAAACATACAGAACCTATACCAAGAGTTTAAAACCATTGGTATAGGCTTTGCTATGCAATTCACACAGCAACCTGCTCTGTGTGCTGCTGTGTGAATTGTACACAATACATACAATACAATACATAATAAGGATACATAAATAAAAACTAATAATTAGAAGGATACATAATTTAATAATCAATTATTAATACAATACATTAAAAACATAATATGTAATTATTTGTGATACAAAATTAAGAATACATAAAAAATTTCATTTTTTATAACACATACACGATTGAATTCAATAATTAGAAGCTAATAACCCAAAATAAGGAAATTAATAATGAATTCAACCAAACAAAAATATAATATCATGGTTTGGGGTGGGTGTCTTTGAACATAGTAATGATGATAATGGGTGTGTATCAATGAACTTGTGTGACTTAGGGAATATAGTTGTCCTTGGCATATTAAATGTCATGTGTTTTAGAATAGGGGTAGGAGTTCATCACATGAGAAGTGGATTGTGTGAGGCTGGACCATGGATCGTTGTGCTAAGGTATCAACACAATCCAAATATGTTTGGTCAGTTTTCCGTATGCTGGTTGTTTTTACTTAAAATGATGTTCATTTTAAACAAAAGAGAGACAATTAGAGTGATACCAGCCACACCGTGCCTCAGATTGAGGAAGGGTTCACTCGTACACATCACATATGACCCATGGATTATTTTCCTAAAGTATCAATACAATCTGAATGCGTTTGGTTGGTTTTCTGTATGTCAGTTGTTGTTTTCACTTAAAATGTTGCCCATTTCAAATAAAAGTGAGACACTTTGAGTGGTACCGGCCACACCAGGCCTTGTATTGAGGCTCAGTTGACTTGTACACGTTATAAATGACCCATGTAATTTTTTATAAAGTATCTAAACAATCCAAATATGTTTGGTCAGTTTTCCATATGTTAGTTGTTTTTACTTAAAACAATGTCCATTTTAAACAAAAGAGAGACACTTAGAGTGCTACCGGCCACACCATGCCTCGGATTAAGGCGGGGTTGACTCGTACATGTAAAAAATGACCAATTTATTGTTCTACTAATGTATCAACACAATCCGAATGTGTTTGATCTGTTTTCCATATGCCAGTTGTAGTTTACATTTAAAATGTTGATCATTTCAAATAAAGGTGAGACACTTTGAGTGGTACCAGCCACACTATGCCTCAGATTGAGGTAGGGCTGACTCGTACACATCAAAAATAACTCATGGATTGTTTTACTAAAGTATCAACAGAATCCGAATATGTTTGGTCCATTTTCCATATGTCATTTATTGTTTTCACTTAAAATGATGTCCATTTTAAACAAAAGAGAGACATTTAGAGTGGTTTCGGACACACTGTGCCTCAGATTGATGCGGTGTTGACCCGTACACGTCAAAAATGTCCCATGGATTGTTTTATTAAAGTATCAACACAATGTGAATGCATTTGGTTGGTTTTTTGTATGCCATTTGTTGTTTTCACTTAAAATGCTGTCCATTTCAAATAAAAGTGAGACACTTTGAGTGGTACCGGCTACACCGAACCTCGGATTGATGCAGGGTTGAGTCATACACATCACATATGACCAATTCATCATTTTAATAAAGTATCTGTACAATATGAATTCGTTTGGTTTCCATATTCCAATTGTTTTTACTTAAAACAGTGTCCATTTTAAACAAAAGAGAGACAATTTGAGTGATATCGGCCACACCATGCCTCGTATTGAGGTGGGGTTGACTCATACACATCACATATGACTCATGGATCGTTTTTCTAAAGTATCAACACAATCCTAATGCGTTTGGTCGGTTTTCCGTATGCCAGATGTTGTTTTCACTTAAAATGATGTCCATTTTAAACAAAAGAGAGACATTTAGAGTGGTACCGGCCACTCCGTGCCTCAGATTGATGCGGGGTTGACTCATACATGTCAAAAATGTCCCATGGAATGTTTTAATAAAGTATCAACACAATCCAAATGCGTTTTGTTGGTTTTCCGAATGCCAGTTGTTGTTTTCACTTAAAAAGATGTCCATTTTAAACAAAAGAGAGACATTTAGAGTGGTAACAACCACACTGCACCTCGTATTGATGAGGGGTTGACTCCTAGACATCAAAAATGTCCCATGGATCATTTTCCTAAGGTATCAACACAATCCAAATACGTTTGGTTGGTTTTCCGTATGCCAGATGTTTTTACTTAAAACATTGTCCATTTTAAACAAAAGAGAGACACTTAGAGTGGTACCAGCCACACCGTGCCTCGTATTGATGCGAGATTGACTCATACACATTAAAAATGTCCCATGGATCGTTTTCCTAAAGTATCAACACAATCTGAATGCGTTTGGTTGGTATTCTGTATGCTAGTTGTTGTTTTCACTTAAAATGATGTCCATTTTGAACAAAAGAGAGACATTTAGAGTGGTACCAGCCACACCGCATATCAGATTGATGTGGGGTTGACTCATACACATCAAAAATGTCTCATGGATCGTTTTACTAAAGTATCAACACAATACAAATACGTTTGGTCGGTTTTCCGTATGCAAGTTGTTTTTACTTAAAACATTGTCCATTTTAAACAAAAGAGAGAAAATTAGAGAGGTAACGACCACACCGTGCCTCATATTGATGCAGGGTTGACTCATACATGTCAAAAATGTCCCATGGACCGTTTTCCAAAAGTATAAACACAATCCGAATGCGTTTGGTTGGTTTTCTGTATGCCAGTTATTGTTTTCACTTAAAATGTTGTCCATTTCAAATAAAAGTGAGACACTTTGAGTGGTACCGGCTACACCGTGCCTTGGATTGATGTAGGTTTGAGTAATACACATCAAATATGACCAATGGATCATTTTACTAAAGTATCAACATAATCCAAATATGTTTGGTTTTCGTATGCTAGTTGTTTTTACTTAAAATAGTGTCCATTTTAAACAAAAGAGAGACACTTTGAGTGATACCGACCACACTGTGCCTCAGATTGAGGAGGGGTTGACTCATACAAGTCAAATCTGACTCATGGATCGTTTTCATAAAGTATCAACACAATCCAAATGAATTTGGTTAGTCTTCCGTATGCCAGTTGTTGTTTTCACTTAAAATGATGTCCATTCTCAACAAAAGAGAGACATTTAGAGTGGTAACAGCTACAACATGCCTCAGATTGATGTAGGATTGACTCAAACACGTCAAAAATGTACCATGTATCGTTTTACTAAAGTATCAACACAATCCGAATGCATTTGGTTGGTTTTTCATTTTCCAGTTGTTGTTTTCACTTAAAATGATGTCCATTTTAAACAAAAGAGAGACATTTAGAGTGGTATCGGCCACACCACACCTCAGATTGATGGGAGGTTGACTTCTACACGTCAAAAATGTCCCATAGATCATTTTCCTAAAGTATCATCACAATATGAATACGTTTGGTCAGTTTTCCATATGCCAGTTGTTTTTACTTAAAACATTTTCCATTTTAAACAAAAGAGAGACACTTAGAGTGGTACCAGCAACACCATGCCTCATATTGATGTGGGATTTACTCGTACACGTCACAAATGTCCCATGGATCATTTTACTAAAGTATAAACACAATCTGAATGTGTTTGGTTGGTTTTCTATATGCCAATTGTTGTTTTCAGTTAAAATGTTGATCATTTCAAATAAAGTTGAGACACTTTGAGTGGTACCAGCTACACTGTACCTAGGATTGATGCGGGTTTGACTCATACATGTCAAAAATGTCCCATTAATCATTGTACTAAAGTATCAATAGAATCTGAATATGTTTGGTTAGTTTTTCATATGTCATTTGTTGTTTTCACTTAAAATTTTGTCCATTTCAAATAAAAGTGAGACACTTTGAGTTGTACCAGCAACACCGTGCCTCATATTGAGGTGGGGTTGAGTCTTACATGTCACATATGAACCATCGATAGTTTTCCTAAAGTATCAACACAATCCAAATACGTTTGGTCAGTTTTCCGTATGCCAGTTGTTTTTACTTAAAAGGGTGTCCATTTTAAACAAAAGAGAGACACTTTGAGAGATACCGGCTACATCGTGCCTCAGATTGAGGCGGGTTTGACTCTTACACATCACATATGAATCATGTATCGTTTTCCTAAAGTATCAACACAATCCGAATGCGTTTGGTCAGTTTTCCATATGCCAGTTAGGAAAATCGTGCAACAACAGTGATAATATCTTATACTAAAACTATAGACATTGTGCATGATGTGCATCCCCTGGTGCATGGTTAGGGAAATTCATGCACATTTCTTTTAATATATGGCCCTATATGGTTGGTATATACCTAGTGGGATGGACATAAATTTTTTACTAACCGTGAGGCATAGTGTTTTTATACGCCGACCGGGGTTCCGAGCTCCGAAAAAGCCCTAGAAGCCCCATAAACCATTTTAACATCATTAGGATTCCATATTTAGTCAAAAATAAAGAGTTATACTGAATTAAAAAATATCCATACCAGAGTGAAAAACTAGGTTCAAAAATGAAGAGTTATACTAAATTCAAAAATGTAATGGATCAATCTACCCCTGATCACCATCACCATCACCAATTTCATCATCAGCCTCATCCTCGCCACCATATCTGTCATCGTCATCATCCTCATCATCATCCCCATGATAATCCTTGGCCCCATCCTTGCCCTCGGACCCATCCTTTCCCTCGTCCTCATCCTCATCCTCGCCCCCATCCTCTTCAGCATCCTCATCATCACCAGGAACATCATCATCTCGACCGCTACTAGAACTGACACCTGGTGTGTTGGATAATGCACCCATCGACGACATATATGTCTAACAAGATGCACTAGCTTCTGGTGTAAGTGATGAAGATAAAGCTTTGATCAGTTTCATAAATTCTTTCTCCCTCATTTGAACATGTTCTTCCAACTATGTGACACATTTATTAGACTGCCTTGCATGCTCCTTGACATGTTCCAACTTGGTGGAACTAGAATGGATACCTGTAGAGGACCAATACCTCGTTAGGACTATATTCTTACTAGGTCGGCAGCGTACTTGAATAGAGTGCTCATCTCCCAAAACCTGATATAAATGATCGTGTGGCCCAAAATTTTTAGGATCCTGGGCATCAAGGGCCTCTAAAGAATCCTGTTAAAAATATTAATAGATTATTAAATTTCAAAATAGATATTAACATTTGAAATAAACAAATTAAAACATACAATCTTTTCTTGTGTCGGTTCATTAACCGCAGTTCCATCTTTTTTCCTTATACTCGAGCAAAAAAAATTTGCTCGAGGGGACATCCTTCAATATTCACTTTGTGCTTCTGTAATGACATTTAAACAATATAAAGTGCAAGTATAATAATATATTCAATATTCAATAAATCACATAATTTAAGTAGGAAACAATAAAAAAGGAAAGTCCTAAAGAAAAATTATAAACAACTATATCGTACCAGCTGCCTCTCATGATCTGACATAGTAGTGCGCCCCAAAGTGTGGAGGTATTGCTTTGAATCAATGTTTTTTTGTTTTTTTTCTTCAGAAGATTCCTAAATAATGTTTAATAATAAATAAGATAATATCAATGAAAAATATGAAAACTATCATTTAAATACCTCAAATGGGATTAATAGCTTAAATTTAGTAGTCGCCCAATGGGTAATCATTTGGCGATATTGCTCTATCGGACAGTCATCCATGATAGGTACTATCTCAAAATTGGTTCCCAATCTATCACACTAGCCAACATACAATTCATGCTTATAAGATCTCCAAAGCTCTCCTAGCTCCTTTAAACGTGCTGGTCGTGCACCTTCGCCATCAGGGAAGTTAAACTGAAGCTGACACCCAATAGATTAATTCATATAAATACAAAAAAAATTAATACATTAAATACAATAGATTTTTTACCCATATTTATGCCCATGCATTATCCTTGACTTCGTGTGGAAGATGTCTCCAAGAGAGAGGGCTGACCAGAATGATGTCGGAGTATTTGGCTAGCGTCTCCAAAAAACCCCAACATTCCTGCCCAAGTTTATCAATCATCTATCCATCATCATTGTATTCAACCATCAACTGTGTCTGGAGGTTCCATACCACACACAAGCGAGTACTCCCCCTCCCCCGCCTCCTATCATTAGATGAATATGTTATTAAAGAAAAAAATATCAGTACAAGTTATAATAAAAATAAATTTTGGTATAAAAATTTGTTAGAGTTATATAAATATACCTGTGGTTGTCGGATTAATGAGTGTCACTGGATGTGCAGAAGCTGAAGGAATATCCTGTACAGGTGGAGTGTCCCTTAGTGTATTCTCCTCAACCACATACTATGTCAGAGTAGGAGTCGAAGAAGGTGAAATATAATAGCTCAGAGATAATGAACCAGAAGAAAGAGATGATGGCACAGACTTCTGGACAACTGGTAGTGTAAACATCAGAGGCCTAAATATCCCGCGTGTCCCTAAAGACACACCAGGATCAAAATGGGGTATAGAAGATACATCTGTGGTAGGGGCATAGTTCAATTGGGTATGACCAGTGGATCATCTAACTCTCGCACTATGAGCCCTCGTACCACCAGCCTCAGTACCGAGACCACTAGATGATCATCTAACTCTGACACCACCCCCTCTTACCACCAGCCTCTATACTGGGAGAAATATCAGTCTCCTCATTGGATATATCTCATCTAGGGGGTGGATCCTAAAAAAAAGTTTAACACAAAAGTAAACACATGATATTATAAGTTATTGAAATATATATATTTGAAATAAAATACTCACAATAGGGATGAGTGGAGTAACGCCCATCTGTGTCATGTGATGATTATTTTCTTGTCATTTTTTCCACCGCATCTCTTCAATGGGTGTCATTTCCTACAATGAAAACAAATATGGAAGTAATTAGAAACATATAACTAATGTGTAACCCCAAAATATATATATATATAAACCATTCTAATAAAAAAACCATAAAGAAACAGAAGATTTATGGTGGTTTAAAGGTAAGTACTAGGATACACACTCTGAATGATGTAGGTAAAACATGTAGGTGAGAACATAACAATATGATTTTATATATTTCCCACCACAACTTCAGGTTCACAATAAACTCTGACAATTGAGATATTGGAGTCATCATAAGTAATAAACAGATTTCTTCCAATTGCAGTAGGGATGGTGTCAACTTCACCATCACCATCATCAAAAACATGTCTGGGATTTACTTCAATAATTACATCAAGTTTAGGATGACAATGATCTTTGACATAAAAAACTTGTTTCACCATTGATGCCAATACATATGGTTCATTGGTGGCAAGAGTGCGATTCATGTCAATAAATCGAAATCCATAATCATCAATAAAGGTGCCTTACCTCATCATTGAATCAAACCATTGAAATTTCATCATTGTGACTCGACCATGCGAGTAATAATCCAAAAATATTATTTTCTCCATGACTCCATAATAAGCTACATTTTCAGAACGAGGTCTATTATCTGATGAACTGGCATGACAGTCTGTTGTGGCAGTTAGCATAACACCATCATGTTGTGTTCTCATGTTTCTTTCTCGTTCAGTGATAACAAATTTGTATTCATTGATCACAAGTGATTTACAAGCACTAACCTTGGTATTAGGACCAAAATCCAAAGATCTTATTTCCTAAAAAATAGAGTCTGCAGGAAAACTCGATACCTGCAATATAATCAAATTGTAAAATTAATTAAAAATTATTTTTATTTAGTTATTACAGAAATATTTGTACCTTCAATTTCAAGCAAGCAGAAAACCATTTGCTATGAAAAGTCTCTTTCCTTCTCAAAGATAAAGAACGATTCTTTCTATATATCAATTATTTATGTTCTCTATAGATAAAAATAATAATAGTTTAACAAATATTTAAAACTACAAGAGATAAGATAAGAGATACATCTACAATTTACTTACTTGATATACTCATCGAACAAATCACAATTGAATAACACTATGTGATGTGCTGTCTCTCTCTCTTCAAGACTTATCGTCGTCAATGTATATGATCTCGTAATTCCTCCTGTCTGAGGAAGTGATGGAAAAATGGGATCAATTTTCTCATAATATTCTTCTTCATTTTTCATTGGTCTGTTTATTCTCATAATAAGATCAGAAAAATACATTGAGCAGAAATCCATACATTCTTGATCCAAATAGCCGTTCACAATAGAACCTTCAGGATAATTCCTGTTCTGAACATATGATTTCAATGTGTACATGTTTCTTTCAGTTGGTTACATCTAACGGAAAGAAACATGTCCTCAAAGAAGTATTTCAGTCGGAATATGGACAGTCAGATGCAACATGCATGTAAAAAATGATGGAAGGAAAATTTTCTCTAACTCACATAAAATTAATGGTGTCTCTACCAATAGTTTTTGCAAAAAGGATTTGGAAAACTTCTTAGCACAAAGATCTCTAAACAAATAGCACAACCGAATAACTGAGACTCTTACATTATTGGAAAAGAGATGATAGATTGCTATTGGAATCAACTCATTCAAAAGGAAGTAAAAATCATTAGTCTTAAAAGATTTCATATTCAACTCTTTTCTGTTGACCCATTTTGATATATTGCTTTAATATCCATCAGTAACTTTAATTGTATCAAGCACTTCCAGAAATTGATTTTTTCAGCAGGTGTCATCACATAAGAAGCACATAGAACTTGCCATTTATTTTCACTGATACAGACATGATACAATTCTGGTATGATCCCCCAATCTACCAAGTCACACCGAGATCGTAAATCATCTTTTTTTCTTTCCCTTGACATTTAGAATAATCGAAAGCAACATTTCACATATATTCTTTTCAATTTGAATGACGTCTAAGCAATTACGTAACAAGTTGGTTAACCATTAAGACAACTCAAAGAATATACTCTTCTTCTTCCAATTGTGACCGGTATCATTGGAAACATTTTTCCTCTTTCTAAATTTCATTACACCCTTCCCAAATGAATAAATGAAATCTTTCAATACATTAAGCACATCTGTTCCAGGAATACGCTGAGGTGGATCATCAGTCTCCATGCTATTTTCAAATCTTCGACGATTGTTTCTATATGGATGGTTCATTGGAAAAAATCGTCGATGTCCCATAAAACTAAAACTACGAAGATATTTTAGTCTTATTTATCGAGTATTCTTCATAAAAATAGGACATAAAATTTTCTTTTTGTGCTTCATCCAGACATCATTACATAAGCAGGAAAATCATTGATCATCCACATAAGCGCAACACACATCTAAAATATATCTTTTGAACATGCATCGTTTGTGGGAACACCCACATCCAAAAGAAGTTTCAACTATTTTATTAAAGGTTTCATGTATACATATATGTCATTTAAGGGATCAGAAGGGCCAAATATCAGTATAATCAAGAAAGTGTAAGGATTTTTCATACACAACCATGGGGGAAGGTTATAAATGTGTATGAAAACTTGCCAGGTGCTGTGCGAAGTAAGCATCTGCCCAAATGGATTAAAACCATCACATTAAAGACCCATTCTCACATTACGTACATCAGCTGCAAATTCAGGATATCAAGAATCAAATATCCTCCATGAAAATCCATCTGTAGGGTGAACCAAATCTTCATTATTCTTTTTTCTCTTAGTGTCATGCCATCACATTTTTATTGATATTTCATCAGACATGAAAAGGTTATGTAATCTAGGGATCAATTGAAAGTGCCACATTACTTTTTGTGGCACATGAGATGGTGTTCCATCATCTTTTGGATTCCATCAGGAGGTTCCACATTTGATACAATCATTTATTTCAGCAGTTTCCTCCCAAAATAAGCTGCAATCATTCAGGAAAGCATGCTTTTTTTTGAGAATCCAAGTTCATCAACTAACTTCCATGCCATATAGTGGTTTGAGGGAATATCTTCATCATCTGGAAGTAAGTCATTCAAGAAGGTAAGAATGTAATCGATTGCAGTATTTGAAATACCATACATAGTTTTCCCATGAAACAATCGTATTAAAAATTTCAATTTTTTCATTTTACCACATTGCCGATATACTGGATTCATCACAGAATAATTCAGTTTTTCACCCTATCAACATCATCATTTTCATTGGATGCATCATGTGTGCTTGTATCGAAATATTGTTGGATGGACATCCTTTCCTTCTCATGATGCCGAATAAATGGAAACAGATCATATATCAAACTCTCCAATTCAGTCCAATCATTTGGATCATCAACATTTTGAGATTCCATTTTCTATCCATTGTGATACCACAGATAATATTTTGTTTAGAAACCATATTTGGTTATATGATATCTAACTGCTTCACAACTCAACCAAGGTATTCAAACATAATTAGAACATGGGCAGTGTATGCGACCACTATCTGATGCCTTGTCAAATGAAAAATCTAAAAATTTGTTCAAATTATTTTGAAAATCAGTTGAAATCCGATCAGTTTTATATATCCAACTTCTATACATTCTGTAAAAAAATTGCAATAATTCATTTCAAATCAATTCAATAATATTGAAGTTCAATCAAAAAAATATTTAGGTAAATGAAAATTATTTACTTTATATAAAAGCATAACTGACACACTACTCTATATGATAATCATATTAAGAAACACAAAACAATACAGTGTATATAAGAAAATAAGATACAAAATTTCTAATGCCTGTATTCAAGGATTTCCTAGTAAGATATTGGAAGTGGATCAAGGAATACATAATCCTTAAGGGTCTTATTGTGAGGACATGAGTTTTATACTTTAACTTCATCAGGGAGATCAGGATGAGGAGTTGGATGAGGATCACATCAAAAGTAGTTATGGCCTCATCAAGTTTCACCTTAACCATGGATTAAAGGATCCTAGGTTTGGGGCCATAGATCATAGGTTGGTAGGGTGTATTCAATGAATCATGTCCCAATTGATTTTGGAGAGGGACCTTCAATAGTTATAGGTATGGATTTGATTAGAAACACCTATAAAAAGGATATCCAAGAATTGTGACGTCCCAAAATAGGATGCCACTCATTAGTGACCCGAACCAAGATGAACACATGGCCTCAAGTACATCTACCAAAATTCCAAATGTTATTGACTAATAGGGAGAGCCTTTGGTGTATCTGAAGGAGACTATTCCCTCATTACCTAAGTTTCACAATTTTAATATTATCAGTCAAAAAGTAGATGAAATATAACAAAGGGAAAATATTGGAAATGGATGAAAATTAACAAATCAGTAATACCAACTAATAACAGAATCATAAACCGAATGATGGTAATGTATGTTATGAATCAAGAAGAAAAACATAGTTACAACTAGTAGGAAGTAGTACTATAAAAGAGTCTCAATAAATTCTAAAATTTGACCTATCTTCTTGAGCTACAACCCAATCATCTTCTACATGCTCCATCCTATGTCATGTGAGTAGTCATGCATCTGTAAAATGGTGATTCCCCTTATCTAAACATATAATCATGTAGTTTATCCATGTGGCCAATGGAATATTGAACAATGTGTGAGATACAATTCATTTAGGTGACCACCGGGAGGTCTATAACTATCCATTATATTTATATAACATTCTAATATAATGATATGATAAATTAAAGTGAAAACTAAAAAAACTAAAAGGGTTTTATATGGTTTCAGAGAAAAAAATCTAAAAGGGTTTTCTAGGTTAAATTAAAATAGAAAAAAAATTGATACACATAAAAATCAAAACTTAAAACTGAAATATTAGATAGATAACAATACAAATAAGGTACCACTTAAGAAAATACCTAATTTGGAATTGTTCGGATGAAGATTTAGCAGCTTGGATGGGGGAAGCCAAGATTCCAACCGTTCGGATGGAGGAATCGAGATGAACCCGAGAGAGGTGCTGTCCGAATGGGGGAGAGGTGCTGTCCGAATGGGGGAGAGGTGCTCGATCACGGTGAGAGGTGCTGTCAAATTAGGGCTCTGTCCAAATAGGGGAGAGGAGAAGGGCCGCACGAGGTTATTAGGGCAAACCTTTACCAATGTTTTTTCAAGAACCGTTGGTAACGGGGGGGGGGGGGGATTTAGACCCCTTTACCAGTGGTTCTAGTGAACCGTTGGTAAAGGGTGTCCTGTACCCAGTTTTACCAAAAGTTTAAGAAAACCGTTGGTGAAAGTATTATTTACCAACTGTTTAAGAAAATCGTTGGTATATAAGTGTTGGGAAAAACACCTATTCCAGTAGTGTAACCAGGTAGTTTCTGGGAGCCAACACAGCCCGCATAACGTGTATCATACATCGGGTATTATACCTCAAGCCATTAAAACCAATACACCAAGTAAGGATCCTCAAGCCATCACAACCTATACATGTTACACCTATAGTATTCCATATAAAACTATATCCAGAATATATGTGTGTAAATAACCAAAAGCCATTACAGCCCTCTGTACACATATATGGGGAAAACTAACCGTTGCTCTTACCAGCACAAGTAACTACGAAGAGAAGAGATCAGGGCCAAAGGGGGAAGTCAGCCATTCATCCCCCCACCAGAATGTTAGGGAAAACACCCCCAGGGATCAGAATCCATGGGGTGTCAGTTTCCTTTACTGATAGGGTGGATTAGTGTATAGAAACACAAAAATTAAAAAAAATATACTATATCTCACAACCACAATATGGGCATGACCTAGTCTCAGACTCAACTGCTGCTAACGTCTCTTGGACTATGGGCTTCCACTTCTTAAGATAGGTATCTTATAATCACACAACCATTTAAAGAGATTTAATACATTATTTCATTCTCTTTTTATCAGTTTCACTTTACGTTAATTAATTATTGAAACATTAATTAACCACTAATAATTCCACATTAAATTTCATTAGCATCACACCCAAAGTACACTGTTCCTTCAAATCACAACCTCAGCATTGCGCCCCAGCAAGCTGCAAAACCCATGGGTTAACATCATTTATTCAATTAATTATTAACAGAATTACTTTCCCATATTCCCAGGCATTATAGAAAAACATTCTATGCTACTAAACACAAGGGGGTTCAACATGGTGAGTAAATGAACTTCCCGTCGAGTCTTTTCCACCTATAGCAAGAGTGTAGACACATTATACCTTTAGAAGCTAAACACAGAAAGCACACGGAATACCCCGCACGTCTTCACCCCTTTTGGAGGAAGGGTAAGTAAGACCAGCTGCCTTGAGAAGTGGGGAGAAGTAAAGCACATAAACAACCAATAAGAATCATCAAGCATCCAAACATTCACATCCAACCCATTCCATCATCCCTTGTGTCCTCCCTGACACCCAAATGCATAAACCGATGAATCTCGCCACTCTAGGCATCAAATGATTCCACAATCAATAGGCATCCCTTCTCCCACATATCACAACAGCCATCCAGGATCACACCACAACACAAGCAGCAGGAAAAACAAACATCATATCAAATGGGCTCTTGGACCTTAAACAACCAAGAGGGTAACCCAGAACCCTACAAGGGATTATCTTTTATCAAACCACTAGTTCTTTAATCCATCTTGGATTAACCTATTTATTAATAATAGGTTCCAACATTGGGAAACATAAAAATTAAGCTATCACAAATAATTAAACATGCTTACTGGACCAATTTGATTAACATCAAATTACAACAAGAACCAGATTCATTTACATGCCTCTTTATCTTTAGCCAAACCATTATCAATTATTTATAGTTTACATTCTTTACCAATTTACATCAAGAACAAATAGCTATACGAAGCAAGCATAGATATCACACTATCTAGAAAAACAAGAGGCTGTAACATACGATTGATATCAATTTATTTATCCGGTTCAAATATTTATTATGTCAATTCCATTGTGATCCAAGGGGATAAAACATGCTAACTATATAGTTGCACATAAAATAAAATAAAATCAACGAATCCCCTACCTTCAAGCGGGTCTTTTTGTTCTTTATACAAGAAATATCCACATAAAGAATCACGATCACCTCCTCCCGTGACAAAGGAAAGAGAGGTTACCGTTAGAGGTTACCAATAGAACTGTTCACCGATGGAACTGTTCATAGAATTGGGAATTTGGAAAAGGAAAGAGAGGTTACTGTTAGAGGTTACTAATAGAACTGTTCACCAATGGAATTGTTCATAGAATTTGAAATTTGAAAAATGAAAGAGAGGTTACCGTTAGACCTCACTGATAGAACTGTTCACTGATGAAACTGTTCATAGAAGGTTACTGATGACACTGTTCACCAAGGGTCACCGATGAAATTGTTCATAGAAGGTTACCGATGCACTGTTCACAGAAGGTTACCATTGCACTGTTCACAACTGTCTACTGTTGTAACTGTTCACCAAATTGGAAAATTGACTAAGTGTTGGGGATAAGTCACCTTGACCTCCTGAATCACCTCATACACCTGATTTTCGCAAAGGAATGGACCAGAGAGGTCTGGGACATTACATATTTCTTTCTATTAATATCTATAATAATTTATGACATCGATAAAAAAAATTATTTTAAATATAAATGATTTTTTTCATGGTAATTTATTTTTAATTTTTACTGATGAAATAATTAACCTTAAGGTTTATGCAACACCAACACACTGTGTGTGCAACTAGTAGAAAGATTAATTAAATAATTTAAAAAAATTAAGAGTAATTTTTTGAGTGATTTATAGTGTAACATGAATTTTATAGATAAATATAAAATATTTAATATGTGTGAAATGTTTATATTATAATTAATTTACATTAATTTTTTTTAAAGTCAAATTAAATGCATAATTCCAAAAATTATATTTTATAATAAATTATATTTTATTAAACGATTTAAAATTCATAAAACATTTATCTTAGTCCAAGGGAATGTAATATGGATTAAAATATAAATTGTTTTCCTTTTATGACTTACTTTTTCTTTTATGGTAACATTCTTAACCCTCAAAGAGTATATAAATTTGATATTGTGATAATTATCAAAAGGGTTAATGGGGAGTTAAAACGAAGTGATAAGGGTTAAAAAATCACCTAAAGTTATCCAAATTTTATTTTATTAGAGCATTTAGACTTATACAGATCCCATATTTTAATTATATGAATTTATATCCATTTTTCCATGAAAATTAATTTATATTAATTTAATACTTTAAGTAATTCTAAGAGTGCCACTCCCATCACTTATAAAATGGAACCACATCTTCTTCATTATTCATAATTTTTATGCCTTAGATCTCAACCAAACCCTAACCAATAATTTCCACAACTGCCATATCTAGCAAGTATAGTTTTTGGTCTTCTTAAAACACCATTAAAAGGGCCTTTAATAAGTAATCTAAAAAACAACTCCCAAAGAAGAGGGGGTTAGAGCACTTTTGAAACAGTTCTAACTTGAGGTAATGATTTTTATGTGATGGAAAACCAACATTTGAAAATGTATTTTTGACTATAATAAAAATGATACTTTTTTTAATTCTTTACTTGAGTTATAGATTTTTTTGTATTCTTATTGAATTTTCTATTCATGCATATCCAACATTTAAGATTCTGATTTATATTTTATTTTTTATAGATATTTTTTAGTTTAGGTTGGATGATGACTTATAAAGTCACATGGGGGTATTTTCTTATTTTTTTTATTTTAGTTTCATTTATCATATTGTCCATGTAGTCTTTTTTAATAATTTGTATGGATGGATTTGTAGTTATATTGATTTAGTCGAGGATAGGAATTTAGTGGTGGTCATTTCTTTTGGAGATGGTGATTAGGGTGTGCATAGATATTTGTCTGTTTAATTTATTTCTGGGTTTTATATCATATTTTTTTATTATTTTACCTTCACTCTTTAATTTGACAGAGATGTTTGACATATAAATGGGTCTTTCCAAAATATTATTTAATTTTCACCACTCTTTGCTTAATTATTTATTGGGTGAAATCATTCCGAGCTAGTTCACTCTAATTCTTGGCACTAGTTTCCAGCCTGTGGATTTCAGGAATGACCCTTAGGTCTTATTGCATGTTGTTTTGGGATTCTAATATAGGTACAACTTAGGTTGTTTTCTGAAAAATAAAACATGTGAAATTGAAATTCAAGAACCAAATGTGTAACTTACACCAAATACACTATCTATTACCTCCACTATCTTTATGTTTATATATTCTTGAAGAATATAACCAAATAGTATCCAACGATCTCTCCTATTAGTGATGCATCCATTGAATAAATAGTTCTATTATCATACAATAAGGATTCACCTTATAAACTTGATGTGTTAGTGCCTTATAATATAAAGGTTGTTGTAGAAGAAGATACAAGCTAGGGGAGATTTGTCCAAGATTTTTTTCCTAGATAAATTTCTATCGCATGGAAGAGGATATTTATAAAAACCACAAGGATGGTCCTTTAGAGTTTTTTATTTATAAATGTGTTATAATGCATGAGTAAATTGTTTGGACAAATAATGAATCACATTTATGGATACATCAAACTCCCTTGTGTTAAATCTTATGTAGTGGTTCTTTAATGATTGTTTTGTGGAAGAATAGTGTTCTATCACCTATATAATCAAAGATAGTGGAATATTATATCCCATATGATATAGTAATTCATACTTTACATCTGTATGGGAAGTGCCATTATGACCCGATCCAATAATATGTTTTAATTTAATAAAGGAGTGTAATGAAATATTATTTCATGCCTCTAAATATACATTTTTCATATGATATGAAATGAATGGATAGTAACATGAAACCATACTTTATGGTATCTTCTAATCATATCCAATTATACAACCATACACATCATATAAATTAATGGATTTTGGGTATATAAATCCTTAAAAAAAGTAACCCCGTTGGCCTTTGTATCATTTAAAGGAAATATAAATTCTCAGATCTACAAATGTATGAAAAAAGTGGCTCTATAAAATAATTAATGCTACTTGAGTTACATGGGGATATTTCATGATATTCATAAAAAACATGTATCTTCATCCCTATGTCCAACAAATTTATCATTTGAAAGTTTTCATTTTCATATAATCCATTTTTTTGAAACACTCAGTGACTATATTATATAGAGTACGATGATACCATATATCTTCGTCATATATTATTTATTCTCTAAGTATAGTCTATAAAAGTTAATGAATACATCACATGTCATTCAACTTTATGTATGGGAACATTGTATTCCCCTCACTTGATAGATAAGTATATAATATTTATTATCTAGGAATAGTTATACACTTCCTCAGTCTATCTCAATTGAGGACCCATATGTCATACTTTCTATAAAAGAAGATAAATCGTATCTTGGTTAATGTATAACCATTTATATGACCAAAAATATACCCAACCACCTTCTAATTAGTTTAGCCTCAAGGATTGTGTAAGAAGGGTATCAAAGTATGAAGGTTCTCATGATAGGTATCAAACCAACCTTTGGTATTTGGGAAATCCAAATACAAATTATACAACCCTAGAATACCAAATACAAGTGTATTCCACTCACTGTGGTATACTTTATGTGTCATATAGTAAAAAAACTCCTTCGTCCCTTCATGAGAATATTATGTATCCTAATAAAGGAATCCTCATCACTCTAAACTTAAAATTTACTGAAAAACTATAATAATCACTGGTGAACATCAGTCAAAGATAGCTCAAATTTTTTTACTTTTAGAGATCAGTTATCATTTCACTTCATGATTATATATAACAAATATGAAAGAATGATAAATTTGATATTTCCTTTTGTATAAAATTATATAATTTTATTCTTAAACTCTATAAATATTTTTAATAAAACAATACATAGGAATCTATTTTATCATATCATATCATATATGATAGACTACCAGATCAACCATATGTTTTCAACCATTTTCAAGTTTGTTAAAGTCGTTATATCTCTATGTAATTCCTTCCACATATCTATGTGAACATCTAATAAAACTGTCCCAAAAAACTCCTTAGTGAGTAAAATCTATAAAATAATTTTGTTTGAATAATTTTTAGAGTTATGAATCATATTAATAAGGTTCAAATCCTTGAAAAATGTATTAAAACTCCTTAAATTAAGAATATAAATTTTTACGGTGTTAATAACTTTTGTTTTCTAGTTAGATCTTATTCCATGTTCATCATTATCATAATTTGTGGAACTATTTGCATCAAAATTTTCCTTAAAATCTACAGATAACTAATGTAACTATTTACATTTATCTTTTACTGACATAACCTAAAACTTTTAGAATATTAAATTATATTCAATTTATATTTTTACTAGAATAATATTTACGTATCAAATTTAAACTTCTTAAAATCCAAATACACTCCCACCAGTCTGTTAGTGTGGATACCAAGGTGAAACTGATGTGGTTAGGCTCATTACAAATAATGGATTTTCATATACCTCTTCAGATATATCCTTGGAACTTAATGAATAAAAATCTATAAGAATCATAGATATGATCTTTTTATATATATATTTTTAATTAATTTATTTGGATAAGAATTACTTTTCATGTAATTCACTCTTTTTTTTATAATTGGTTGATTGTTCTTTCCATACCATCGTTTTAATAAAGGATTCAAGGGTAGAGTCCCTCTACAAGTATCCACATGTGATTCATGAACGACATAATTCCACCATAGAATTTGTAGGTACTAGTATGGATAATCCTAACCACCTACATCATTCAATTTTGATCACAAAAATATTCCCTTCTATTCTTAATGGATTTTATCTAGTAATCTAAGGGATTTGAGAGAGAGGAGGAGGATCAATGCTCTCTATTATTAATATAATTCTAGAGAATCTTTTACATGAAAAAATGTTTTATTATTATAATGAAATGAATCAGGTTATATACATAGGAAAAATAATCAGTTATTACTCATAGTCCCTTAACCAATATTTTGATACTAAGTAAATCCCACATTGAATAATAATTATAATATTATTTCCTTAACATGCACTAAAATAACAAATATTTAAATATATTTTCTTCCAAAGACATAACATATCCCATCAATCATCCTTAGCATTTATCAAACCATGAATACTAACTATTTATTTAAATAAATAAATATTAGTGTATTATTCATCCAAGAAATAATTATGTGATAAACATAACCTAAAAATCTATTATCCTTCCTAAATTGAGAATAATATTTATTTTAAAATTAAATTCAAAAATAATTTATCCAAGGTTATAAATATGATTAGTGTATTACTCTCAATGTCTATTTATCAATGACATTGGGGGAATTGGACTAAATTACAAGACCAATTTCTAAAAACACATCAAGGATTACACAGAGAAAGAAATTAATGTCACAATGAAAAAGATCTCCTATAGATGAATACTATGTAATATAATCTCTTTGTATCGATATCTCATCAAGTAGGTTACATAATTATGTCATTCAACTATAAGTTTGATATATATTTAATTGAATTTATTTAATTGAACTTTTTAGTAAACATCTATTTCCATAAACATAATCAAAAAATTTCATTCCAATTAAAGGTCTAGAGATATATACTTCCACTAACTCATAGGGAAAAAAATCCTTTCTTGAATTATTCCTTAATGTCATATCACTTATGATGCTCCCAATCTATCCCATTCCACCGTAAAAATACATCACCAAAATTTTCATCAATACATAAAATTACATGATTCATGATGTGAATCAATAATAATCTCAACTTGAAATACCAATATACATATACATAGATATGAATATATAATGACATAGATAATAAGTAGAAATTATACCAAAATCATGTTCTCATAAGCTCCTATATTGGATATTACCATGTGAGAACATTATGAATAAAGTATCATTATATTATGTGCCTTTAACACCTAATGGTCAAACATAATTAGTTCCCCATTAGATAGATGTCATCCTAGTATGGAATATTTTTAAGAATATTTTCATATCACTTCAAGATTCTCATTATAGTGGGAAACTTTTATAGCTTTTTCGTGTGACAAATACACTAAGTAAATTATTTAATTAATGTTACATAGAAGAACATTACACATGTTATAAAATATTAATTAATATTTTTATATTTGAATATACAGGCTATCAAAAGTACAAATTCTTTGGTTTTAGGGAACTGAATCCAACAAAATCCCATTTGGGCTAGATAAAACTATTAATTAATTTTAGTTTACTAGATCTCACATGATATTAATGATTATGTTTAAATAATGCTTTAGTCATTGGGTCCACCATGTTCAACACCATGGAAAATCTGCATACTATGACCTCACCCATTTGAGAAAAATTCCTCTGGAGATAATACTTACAAATTATATGAAATTTTAATTGATGTGACCTTGGCTTATTAGTGAGGTCCACCAATATAGTATAATCATAATACAATGTGATAACACCTTTACTAATAGGAACCACATGACCATCTTGGGAAAATTTCCATATACACACACTATTTCTTTAGCTACATCAAATGCCATAATATAATTGGAATCTACTATAAAATTAGAAACTAATAGCTTATTTAACCTATTCTACTTGACAGCTCCTCTGTAAAGACATAATACATATCCCAACTATGACTTAAGATTATTCCAATCTATCAAGAAGCTATAATTTTTATATACCATGAATACTAGATCCTCATATCCTCTACAAACTAGGAATATATACTTTATACACCTTAAATACTTTAGGATATTATTCAAAATAGTGTAATTCTAGACCCCTAGGTCTAAATGATATCTTCATACCATTATCAATTCTTAGAAAACATTAATCCTGGTAAATTACAAGACATACAAGACATATCATACCAATGATTCATAAGGAATACTACCCATCCTATCTCAATCAATATCCTCTTTTGTTCAAATACACGTTTTATTGGAGTTATGTATACCATTTGACATTGGAAATAATCACATCGGGGACTATTCCTTACTAAATCTATTTATTACCTTGTTAATGTATATACCCTGACTTAGTCTAAGAAGGATCTTGGATCTATCATGAATGATATTTGTCCCTATAAAGTATAATTCTTCACCTATGTCATTCATGGAGAAGCACTTGTTCAGCTATGTCTAACTTACTTTAATACCAGTATCAAATTTAACATTAGTAATATATTATTGATATATACTACTATAAAAATGACTACCCTCCCACTGAACCACTTATAGTGTAACATCCCTGACCCAGTAGCCATTATATATGGTGCCCCGAACAGGGTCATCAAATGAACTCAGGCACACATCCCCGTACGCCAGAGGTTGTCGAATAAAAACCTAGGTCTAAAGGAAAACCTGGGGAGAATATACCCAACTATTAGAGTAAAGCCACAATATATGTACTATAAATTAATTAAATAACCTAAAAAACAATAAATGGTTAGTATATAACATGTTCCTAAAATAAATAAGAATACGTGCTATAATTTTTTTTGAATAAAATACAATCCAGGCGGTCATACAAATATAATGTCTATTAAAAAAACCATAAAATCCCCCAAGCATTGTCCTGAGTCCCAACCCGGTCCGGACATCTAATTCTCTAACCCCACATCTCATGAAAACACCAAATTCCAGGTCCCTGTCCTGAACCTGTAATAGAAACAAGTAGCAACTGCTCATGTACCCATGTGCCATGGCGACCTAAGTTGGGTCTGAGTAAAATTTAGCAGGACACCACCAATGGTGTCTAAATAAATAACCAATATTCACAATAGTGTATTTAAGGAAGAAATTGCAATAAATAAGCATGGGAATGAAAGGAACATGTATCACATTTAGCAATTACTAATTAACCACTTTATCCAATATGTTCTCTAGGGTAAACCAACCAACACAACTTGCTCTCATCTCATAGGGAGCCTGAGCAGTAAAATAAGGGATTATCCACTTTAAATTAAAAGGGAACTCACTAATCATAATCTTTCAACATACCCTGGAGCCCCAGTCTAGTAATGAAGCCATGTCCATGTGTTTGGGAAGCGTAAATCATCAGTCCGACATCCCAACCTTACATTACATAACACATACCATTGAGTCTCAGTCCAGGTAGTCTAATAAAATTAAACCATTATGGGAATAGATCCTCAGTCTGACTCCATAACCCATGCATTATAAGTGCGGGGTTTAGAGCCACAGAACAACCCGACCCATTGGCGTTGAACCTGAAGTCAATACTGACTATTACAAATTATGCCTTTAACAAAGCTGGTATTTATCAGCACTATAACAAAACAGTGATAAATGACATGTTCATCTATTCTAAATAAAGTGTTGATAGATTTAACCTTTTATCAGCACATCTTTTTTAGCTTTGATAAAGGAAACTTTTATCAACGCTTTATTTTTAGTGCTGATAAAAGTATTCGTTATCAGTGCTTTATTTTTAGCACTAATAAAGTGTATCCTTTATTTGCGCTTTAATTTTAGTACTAATACATAGTATCCTTTATCCACACTGATAAAGGGTATCCTTTATGAGCACTTTATTTTTAATGTAGATTAACATTTATATAAATAAAATTAAATAATAAAATAAAATAAAAATAAAAATGTGTTTATTAAAAAAATATTACAAATTTCATTAATTAAAAAATTATTGATAAAAATGAATAGACTGATTATACATTATTAATTTTTAAACATTTTATTAATTAGATAATTTTGATATTTAATATTATTAAATTTTTTATATTAAATATATAGATATATATATTAATGTATATAAATATGATTTATATATTTCCAAATATCTTTGCGCTTTACATTAAATAGTCATACATTTATTGAATAATGGTTTATAATTAAAAATTAATATGAATGAAAAATATGGACTATAATTGCATAGTAATCGACATATAATTGAATGTAGTTTTATTTTTCAATTTAACATAGATAAAATGTGTGTTATATTGATTTTACATATATGTAATTAATGCATTTTTATATACAATGCAAAAACACCAAACTTATCCATTTTTCAATATTGTTAGTGTACTTATTCTCAATTTATTCACTTTCACTCAATTTTAACATAGATGCATGAACTTAAAAGATGATATTCAAATATAATATTAAAAATATATCTGGAAGAAAATATTTATAAATAAATATATTTATAAATGTAAATTTACTATATTTATACAATTATATATTTATAATTATAAATAAATAAAAATATTTTTTAAAATGATTTATATAATTATAAATAAATAAATAAATTTATTTAAATAATTATTAAATTAATAATAAAATCACTTAAATAATGAATATATTTAATAAATTTATATTTATATATATTTATTAAATATATATATGTATAATTATATAAATATAATTATATAAATATATATAATGATATAAATATTATTTTTTAAAAATATATCTATAATTATAAATAAATAAATATAAAATTATAATTAATATATTTAAAAAGGAATATATTTACTCTATATATATTAATATATATTTATTAAGTATATATAAATATTTTCAATTTTTTTGTTTATAATTATAATTATAAATTCTTTATTAGTGCTAAAGTAATAAACGATGATAAAATCATCTTTATCAGTGCTTTATTCATGCTGATATAGATGTGGATTTATTAGCACTAACCAACTCACTGATAAAATGAACATTTATCAACGGTAAAGTTTTAGCACTTATAAAGATTGATTTTATCAGCATGTTTTTAGTGCTGATAAATACATATATTTATCAGCGCTAAAAAATCACCGACAAAGATTTATTTTATGAGAATTTAAGTAATAAGCATTGAGAAAAGGGATATTTATTATCACTTGTTTGTAAGTGATGATTAAAGTCTACTGACCTATTTTAAAAAACCTAACCATTTGTGAACTCATCGCGATATCAAGAGATTTCCACGGAAGCCACCCACTGCAGGCACTCCTCCTCAGTGAATCGAAGCTCTAATCACACCACTCAACTACTGTCGGTGCTCCAGTTGCACGAACAACTCATCTAACATCCAGTTTTCGATTTCAGTTGTGATGCAGATAGGGTTTCACATCATTTTCTAGTAAAATTTCTACAAGAGTTAGGCGATTCCATGCCCTAAAATTTTAGACAATTTAATTTTCTCACTTGGTTAAATTTCACAAGATCTATAGTTTATTTTGGTGGTGCAAACATGTTTGGAAAATGATTTTTCATGCATTTTTGTTGAGAATAAATTTCTAAATAGAAATTTTTATGTTTCTATATAGGCCTTATTGTGAAGAATGAGTGGAAGTGTTCAATTAATTGTTTGATTAGTGAGAAATGTGTTTTTGTGGGTGCTTAAGGCGCACGTGTATTGAAGAAGGATTTTTGATAAGAAATGGATCATTTTGGGCTTGTTATCCCTATTGTTTTCTTTTGAGTATGAATTGTGAAGTGCATAAATAATGAATAATTTTTTTTAGAAATGAAATTTGGGATGTGTAAATGATTTATTAAATGGTGTGAGTGATACGAAATGTGTTTTCAAAGGGTTTTGCATGCTTTATGTTGGGATTGGGTTTTTAAATGAAAATGGATATGTTGTGTGTGTGTGTGTTTTTCTATGGTTTTCTATGGAAGGGTTTTATGGGTTGTTTGGATGGTGAAAAATTATATTTTCAATGGTGCATAAATGCAGATCGGTTTGGAAGTAAGTTCTTAAAGGTAATTGACATAATTTTCATTGTTGAACATGTTGTACCTTTTTTAATGTGAATTGTAAATTTTTCTAAAGGATGGAAGACTTGTTTTGAAAATGATTTCGGGCTGTGTTTAAATTTGTAAAAAAAGGGCTTTCTATGGAATTGGGTGCAAATTGGGGTAAAATCTAGTTTTGTTAATTGGGAGTGTTCTATAAATTATTTAATAGATTTATTAAATTATATAAGTGTTGAAAATTATGTTTGATGAGGTTATGTGGTGCATTTGATTTTAAAAGTAGCATTTTCATGTGAAATTGGTAGTTATTTTGATGTAAAGCCTTGCAGTGCCTCCGAGGGTTATTTTAGAAAACTTTTTAAATGAATTACCAACATACCTAATAGGAGTGAGTCATATTTGTGAAATGATTTGGTGTGCATATATTTTCAAATGGGGTTTGGGTGTGCAAGTAGTGGCACACTATGTGTACTTTGTTTGGTAGAACTTGTGTGTGTAAATGTGCTATGTTATTGACATGTGAATGTGAAACTTGATTGAGCACAAATAAAAGGGAATCCTAGGTAATTGGGTAAGTTGATTATGCTGTGTTAGGGAATCTTGATGTCTGCAAAGTAAAATAATTGTCCATAGAATTAATGTATTATCTCATATTTATGATTAATTAATTTCTTTTTAGTATTACTCACACAATAATTGTTTTCTTATATAGGTGGATTCTTCAGTTCGAGTTAGGGTGATCTTTCCAAATTTCATTCTACTTCTCCCTTAAAATCTTTTTACCCATGCAATAGTGAATTTATCACTTTCTTAAGTTACCTCTACTACCTTTATAGGAAGAGCAATGATTCTTCCTCTGCTCAATCATATAGGAAATCATGATTTTTTTCAATATAAAATCATGGTCCATAGAATTAATATATTATTTCATATTTATGTTTAATTCATTTCCTTTTAGTATTACTCACATAATAATTGTTTTCTTATACTGGTGGATTATTTTGTTTGAGTTGGGGTACTCTGTCCAACTTTCATGCTTCATCTCCCTTAAAATCTTTTCACTCATAAAGTGGTGCATTTATCAATTTCTTTCAAGTTACCTCCACTACCTTTTCAAGAATACAAACGATGCTACCTCTGCTCAGTCAGAGAGGTAATCTTGATGTTTACATAGTAAAATCATTGTCCATAGAATTAATTTATTATTTCATATTTTTGTTTAATTTATTTCTTTTTAGTATTTCTCACATAATAATTGTTTTCTTATATAAATGGATTATTTTGTTCGAGTTGGGGTGCTCTGTCCAACATTCATTATTTTTATCCCTTAAAACCTTTTCACCCCTATCGTGGTGCATTTTTTACTTTCTTTCAAGTTACCTCCACTACCTTTTTAGGAAGAGAAACGATGATGTCTCTGCTCAATCACAGAGTTACTATTGATGGTGGCATAGTAAAATTATTTTCCATATAATTAATGTATTGTTTCATATTTATGTTTAATTTATTTCTTCTTAGTGTTAATCACATAATAATTTTTTTCTTATACATGTGGATTATTTTGTTCGAGTCAATGTGGTTTGTTCGAAGCTACTCATATAGTGTTGGCAGTTCGACAAAGAAAGTTAATGTAAATCATGGTTACATTGATAGTTAGAATTATTTTTGAACGTATTTAATAATTTTTATTTATGTGATTGTATAAATCAATGTTTTAAATTTATATAATATAGTGTTTTTTCTAGTATTTGTGCTATAAATATCATTTCATTTAAATTCTATATTGGGGCTTGTTTTTTTGATATATCTAGTGTGTTTTTGGTGCTTCTAGTGCGGCGTTGTTCTAAAACAGTACACTATAACATTGTTGTAGTGTACTGTTACATGATAATTCAGTATGGAATTTTATCAGTGCTTTTGAAAGCACTAATAAAAAATGCATTTATCAGTTCATCTAAAAGCGATGATAAAGGCCATTTCTAGCACTGTTGAAGGCCTGTTTTGTAGTAGTGACCCACATTCCACCAATCCATGTGCACATGATTCTTAAACCATAAAAAATTTACCATTTAAATGTTTTAGATAATTTCATCACATATTCCATTTACAAACCAAAAGTCAATAAACACACCTACCATTATACTGAATGCACCATTATGCCATATTAACAACTAGATGAAAATTAATATAAAACTCATTTTAACAATCCATGATAACACACAAAATCAAAATACCAATTTAAAATCATCTTAAATCGATACATTTAAAACGTGGGTTTTCCACTTTAAAAAATAATCCATTTCCCAAGGCTTTCACTTATATTTAAACCATTTCAAAAAAACATTAAGGAATTCTCATAAAGAAAAAGGAAACATTCACTCATATCAAATATAAATTTTAAATATATAAATAAAACCACTTTCTAAACAACCTTGAGGCCAACAACTCCTTTTAAAACATGGATCACTTTTAAAACTTCATATTCTTCATTTAAAAACCATAACCGAATCAAAATCCAAAGTGAATTATTTAAACCTTTTTAAAATCCCATTAGAAATTGCACAGAATCTGACATATAATTATTTCAATTTACCCTTCAACCAATCCCACACACCTGATTACAATTTACAACTCATTATCTCTTATAATTACCCAGTATCAATTTTCATCAATTTATTTTACCATTTTCAAGGGTTTGATATACCCCATGGCTAGCCCTAGGTCTTGTAAAAAATATCTCTTGAACCTAGGGAAGTCTGTGAATGGTAATGAACCTAAATATAAGGCCACAATTTCATTCCTTAAACCAAGATATCAAAAATCAATAATGAAACAAATCATCACAACCACATACACATATAACACCTCAAGACTATGGGAAAAAGCTTTAAGACCACCTACCTTGATTCTGGGGACAACCACAGGCTCGACATTAGCCTTGGATTCAAAAAAACCGACCTTTAAAGTTTTTAACCTAAAAACCATTGGAAAAATATGGTTTTAGTGTTTTACAAGAAGGGGATAGATTCTACAAGACATAATCTAGAAAATAGAGCAATTAAGAGTGTTATAATAACTCAGATCTTCAATATGCACCCAACGGTGCTCCATATATCCTAGAAATGATGAAGATTGGACATTGGGAAGTTTAGGAGGATAACCTCATCGTCCTTGGCCATTGTAAGAGAAATTAGGAATAAAAATGAGTGAGGTTTCATAAATACTAAGGGGAAAAAGGTAAAATCCATCATTTTTAATGGGGCACATAGTTTAGCTGCATGGTTGGCCAAACCATGTGCCAACTATACACTACCCTCTTTCCAAGAGGAGGCCAGGTCACAATGTTATCTGGGAATTATGAATGGTTTATCAAACCGTGTGATAACCATGAAATATGGATCTATCCACACCCATATGTTTTTCCTTTCCCCTTTCAATGTTTCTTCAAACTATGTACCCCTCCTCCAAGCATGCATAGTTTGGGAATACAGTTACTACTAACCATGCGCCAATTGTTCAACATACACTGGTTGGACCCATTCTCCCTTTTTTCTTGTCTCATACCCATAGAACACTCTTGAGCCTCCTCAAACACTGAGAAAAATTTCTTTAACCTAGAATATAAAGTGACTTATTCCAAAACTTAAACAAAAACGTACCTCAAGGAAGTATGAGATCTTACATGTAGACACATGGATCACATTCATTCTATATGAAAAAAATTCCATTATGGATTCATTCAATAAAATGTTCCATGGTCTAGATGCTTTATTTATTCCATAAATAGATATTTGAAGCTTTAATACCTTATTTGATTTACTTTAAGTCACAAAACCTTCCGTTTGTTTCATATAGATATCTTCCATAAGGTTTCTATTAAGGGAAGTTGTCTTGAAATCTATTTTAAAAATCACATAATCATTGAAATATTATATGTAAAGTATAATTATAATGGATTTTATCATGTAATGTATAAAAAAGTTTCGTAATAGTGTATTCATTAACATTGCTTAAAACTTTTAGAAACTATCTTGATTTATCGGTACTAACATCAACTTCAATTTTCTGTTTCTGTTTGACTACCCATTTTCACCCAGTAGAATTTTTATCTATTATAGGATCTACCAGAACCTATACTTGGTTATGAAATATGGAATTCATCTAGGAATTCATAGCTTATTTCAATTATGAAACATTTAAGTTTATTAGTGTAACATCCTAGGTAAATAAAGAATAATACATATTTAATATTAATTAATAGTTGTGAATTAAATATTATTTTTACTTTAAAGGGGTTGCTATGTTCTATAGCGTACCCGATAAGCAACAATGGGTTTCTTTGAAATCTTATGTTGCAAACTAATAATAAAATATTATTATTTTAAATGGAAGTTGACTCCCAGATGTTTTATTGGCGGGAATGAACAGAACCAACTAAAATGTGATTATAAATGTTTGTTAGATGTATTTACTTTTATCCAATAAAATTTAGAGGCTTAAAATGTGAATGAATCTATTTTTTAGCATAATTTACATTAAAAGGTCGATTTTACGCCTTTTAATGGAGAACCCTCTTTAAATATAGTTTTGGTAATTTCTATATGTTATATTTGACCAAATAAAATTCTTCTTTTGATTTGGGACATAAAATTTTACTTTGGGTGATTTTTTGGTATTTTTCAGATAAAGTTCATTTTTTTAATGAATAGCGGAAAATATTGTATTTTAATTCAAAAGTGTCTTTTAATCTAATTTATTTATATGGTTATATTATCATTTAAATTGGTTTTAAAGTGTAATTAGAATATATTTTTATCATTTAATCCAATTTTGGTCATTGTAATTAATTTCACTTTGAAATTGGACATAAACAAGTGTCAATATTTTGATAGTTATTGTTTCTTAAAAACATGCTATTTGTTTTAACAACGGGAATTAATTTTAAAATTAATTAATAACACTTTTATGTTTTGAATTTGGTAAAATGGGCATCATTTATGAATTTGTAATATCAAATATATCTTAGGCTGAATTTTTGGTATTTTTTTGAAAAACTTCAATTTTTGATGAATAGTAAAACCACTTAGTGGTAGTTAAAAAACTGAATTTTTCATTTAAATGAAGATTTACCACTTTTGTGAATTGAATTTCAAAATTACGACTTACACAGTTGTTATCAAGAAGTAAAATGTGGTTCATTAAGATGAAAATAATTTTTGGTGAATAGTAAATTTTGACTTTTATTTACCGCGGTTATTGGTAAATAGGGTAATACAAGGTAAAAAGAATATTATAATAATTCAAAATTTACCTTAACACTTGTCAAAAACTTATTGGTTGAGTCATTAACGACCATGTTCATCTTTGGGTAGATTTTGGGACCCCATTGAGCCACTTGGTAGTGATAATGACAATTTAGATTAATTAACTTAAAGTAAAGACAAAAATGAAACAAGAAAATATCTTTTATTAAATTAATTTTTATAAGGGGTTATATAAATTATCCTTTATAATATAAATATTCATTGGAAAGATAAAACGTTTTCCTATATCATGGTGTTTTTTTATAATTTTTAGACATCAAATAATTTAAATTATTTATGACACAATAATGATGCAGTGTTTACCTCATTAATAAATCATTTTAATAAATAAGATTATAATGATTCCAATATTATCCAAAACCTATCCAATTCCAATTGGATGATTTTATTTTGACCATGAGTCATCTTATCTTCGACCTTAATGATTTTTGGACCTTTTGAAATCGAATATCATTATATAATAAAATAATATTTTCACTCTTTCCTAAAGAGCCCCTCCTCTCCCTTAAAAAAAAGACCACTTCTAACCAATTAATCACACCTCTCAAGCCATTTGGCTCGTCCAAACTCTGCCCAATTAATCTCCCTACATCCCTCTCATCTCCGTAGAAGCCTTACCTTAGGCATAAGGAGCTTCAAGAAGTCCTTTGGTTCAAACCAAAGGGAGTTACCCAAATTAAAGGTAACAGTTTCTCTTAAATTGTTTTATTTTATTTCACTTCTCCAACCCCTAAACTCTTTTTATTACTTTCTTTTGTAACAACAACAGTATCCTCAATATAATAGGATGATGTTATGAGATGTATTCTAACTATCGAAACACACACCTTTATCTAATGGATGAAGAACATAATGTTTCCGTGGATGGTAAACTAACGCCTCACATAACGATGATTGTTCGATTATCTCCTACCGCCTCTCATGGTGGACATTATGATGGCAAGGTATTTATATATGATATATATTATGTTTATGTTTTCTTTATTCTTCTGAATTTTCCATTTATATCATGCTTTTATGGTTTCCATAATGGGTAAATACGATATTCTCATTTGAGGAAGTGCGGACTACCACCCCCTCAAAGTGATGTGACTCGTTAATGCCTTATATGGGATGTATAATGGATAGAGTTAATGATATTATATAAGATATTATACAGTAATTATAATATACCTATGTATCATTATTTTTAAATTCCATTAAAATATTAAATAGAAATGAAAGTAGCGTTCGTGCGTACATACGGCTTACCGTCTCCATGAACGGTGCATTTCATTTCTTACCTTCATATGTTATGTACTATTATAAATACATGTATATAATGGATATATATGATACCCAAATCATGAATATCATTCTGGATATAATGAACCTTTTACCACATGAACAACTTGTAAATATAAGGTGTTCATTTTTGACTCAAGTACCAAATATCGACAAAACGAACGTTATTAACATAAATGATTACATAATGATTATAACATGGTAATAAGTGATATAAAAGGAATAATAAACTTGAAAAAGGTTCTTAAGAAAGTATAAATTAACTTTATTTTATTATTCATGAGATTAAAGAACGATTGAGTCAAGTCGGACATGAGGTAAGGGATCTGACCTCTCTCTTTCTTTTCAAGTACTCTCTTTTATGTCATTTCTTTTATGATCCATGTTCTTATGTTGGAGGATGTTATTTTATATTCACCATACTGTAATTTTTATTTTCATATGATGATATACTCCCTTTTACTCTCATCAATACATTTTAATAATTTTTAAGTGGCGTCGTTAGGCTGCTGAATTTTTGTAAGGGATTTTCTTATCTCACTTTCAATTCCGTGAGATTTCCATTATTCACCACTAATTTATTGAATGTGGTGTATTGTGTACTGAAATTTGATATATATTATCATGATTCTATTTATATTCATGTTATTCTGTGAATAATTTGGTGGTTATTAACTTTTGTTCATACGACTCAGTTGATTACAACGTGGTAAAGAGTTTCATCTCACCTTTTATTCCCGTGAGATTCATGCTATATTTTCCACTATTTCTTTTTGTGTGGTGTATGTACTGACCATGATTGTACTATTTGTGTAAGATACTTTAATTTATGGGTATTTACATCTTCATTGTGTGATCCTTCTTTCATGTGTCATATGTTTTGTAAGTTACCAAATCGGTAAGGGAACCTTTCACCCTCCTCTTTTTAAAAGACCTCTTTTTGTTATTTCTTTTAATTTACATATTATTATGTTGGGATATGTTATTATATATAGTTATTGATGTAAAATTTATTTCCAAGTGATGAGATACTCTTTTTGTCTCATCAAATCATTTTCTGAATTTTAAAGTGACGCCGTTAGGCTGTCAAATTTTTACAAGGGAACTTCTTTACCCAATTTCAATTTCATTGGGTTCAACTTGTAGTTACTGGATATGTCATCCTATTAATATGTGTGAATGAACTATTATTGTTTTACACTTAATATCCACTTATATTATGTGTATTTATATTTTTCACACATAATTTTAAGATTTATTTATCCTTAATTTAAGGATACCATCTTTATAATGGATTTCATCTTAATTTACATTTCCATTGAGACTTCATTGTTGTTATGCACCAATTCACTCTTATATGGTGTATATAATTTCATTTGACATATTATACCATGAATACCTTTATTATCATGATATTATAAAGTTCTGATTAAATGTTACTCCACAATTATTTGTTTTCAAGAATCTCTCATTTTGTTAAAAACTCTTTAACAAAAATATCATTTTTAAATGTTTTAAAGATTTATTATTCTAAATATTTATCTTTAACGTCCATGTTTTAAAAATGGTATTGAGTATTTATTTATATGGACATTAATGTTTTAAAATTATAACTCCCATAAAGTCTTCAAAGTGGTATGGGAAACTTTGATTCAAAAATATTTTTTTAAATGGTTTTTGAAAATGGATTGATTATTTCAATATCTTGAAATTACTTCTTATGATTTAAAATGAAATGTTATTAGTGAAATGTTTATATTTGGAATATTTTATGTGTTGTGATGGTACTTTGACATTTAATGGGTGTTTACGTGATAAACCATGTGATAGGTGGTGCCGTGAATACCAGGACGGGTGGTTACGTTATAACCTCCAATGCCTTGGGTATGGAAGTCAGCCGTATGCCTATTCCATTTAGTGATATGTGTGGAAGTCAACCGTATGGTTATTCCATTTAAGTATGTTTATGTCCCAAGTTACCTTTATATGTTATGTGTTCTTTATATCAGTTTTATGGTAATATTTTGATTATAAAATGGTAAGAAATGATCTTTTATTCAGTGAAGATTATTTAATACTTCATAAAGGTGAAAAGTATTGCTTATGTTAAAGTATTCATGGTTTACTTGTTGTTTTGAAAAAACTAATAGTTTTCCTTCTTTGTGTATCCCTTACTGAGCTTTTTATTCTCATCCCATGTTTTTGGAATGTTTTTCACAGGACATAATCTGGAATAGGTTCAAGGATGAGATCAAGGAATAGTCATGCTGTCTTAAACATGGAACTAGACTTGACTCTTTTTTTTCAAGAGTTCATGTTTTGTAAAAAAAATGGAAACTGTGTAGAAGTGTCTACTTTGTAAATATTTTGAGATGTAATATTTATGTCCAAATTCTATAAAACTCTAAACCTGAAAATATCCTCGATGTGAATTATTCATATAATTCAATATTATGTAATGCTTAAGGCCAGGTCCTTATAGTTGGTATCAGAGGTCAGTTTAGACAACTGTATAGGTTAGGGTGTTATCAAAGCATAAGTGACATAACTATAATGGTTATCATATTAGAAAGAGTCGTAGTTATTTTGAATGAGTTTAAGATAACATGAATAAGTATTTACCCTCGCCATAATATATTATATGATGATTTTACTGATATACTCACACTGACCTTTTTGGTTTTAGTAAATGGATGGATCTAGCAGTCACCAAAGTAACAGTGGATGTGAAGAAAACTGTGACGGTTTTCTGAATGAGAAACTGAATGAAATGAGAGATGAAATGAGAAATCTTGTGGTTATTCTCAACCAACTATCTGGAGTCATGATTGAAAACATGAACCTTGGTGATTTTTATAAAGCATCGTATATGCGAGAAACAAATCCACACAGAATTTCAGGTAATAATAAAAAAGGTAAGTATGTTCAAAAACCTATTTCTCAAAGATTTTGAAAGAAACATCTAGTAAAATGTTTCAAAGGGATAGAAAGATGCTATAGATGTGGAAATTAAGGTCATAAAGCAAGAAACTTCCATGGAAAAAGGAAGAATCTAGTTGACTCTAGGAAAGCGAAAGAAGTCATTTCTGAGGGATGAATTGAATGTTTTAAAAGTGGTGTGCATGGTCATTATGAAAACACATGTCCTACGAAGAGGTTTTGGGAATAGTATCACTATGATCATACAAATATTCGTTTACCAATACCTAATTCCATTCCGATTGAGGATGAAGAAACTGACAATGACCAATGAAAGGTATAGATTATTTCTTAACATATGTTTTCCTATTATTGAAATCTTAGGATATGATTCATGATTTTGTTTGTAGAAAATAAGTATTTCAGAACAAGTTGTAAAGGAATGGTTAATGGATCATGAAGAATGTTGAATGAGTAAGATGTCAACATATAAGGGATTCAAGATTTATGGTAGAATTTAGGATGGTGAAACGCTTAAAAGTATTAAGGCTCTTCTGATGATGTGATTACATTAGAAGACTTTTTATAATATGTGTTACCCAGATGTTTGATATATGAAAATTTTATTCAAGGAATAATTATCTTTTCTTTTGTGGATATATTTATAAAGAACCATTTGGGTTTATATGATCCTTGAATTTGAGGAAATTACCAGTTAATACATTTTGGGATGAAAAACGAAAGTTATTAGATTACCTTTGTGGTTAAAATATTTTATGGTTATTTTTGATGAATTTAACTCTTTTTGGGATTGTTATAAAATTATGTAGTTTTTTAAAAGGGACAACACACAAACCGTGCGACAACCTGTCGCGTCGGACGAAGCTATGGGAATCGAACCCACAACCAAAGTGCGACTGGTATTTATCGCCTACCACTGGACTACGTGAAGTCCCTGGTTAGTATGACTAATTTTTTTAGTTATATGATCTTATGAATCAGGAATAAGTTGATTTTGGGTTATCTATGTAAATGATTTACCTATGATGGCAGATATGTGATTAGGTTAATTACTTTTCAGTATGATACTTTAAGAGTAACATATGTTATTTGGAGATAAATGTTAAGATTTACCTTTGAAGACTATGTGATTAAATCCTTCAGGGATTTGGGTTTCAATCTTAGTTTGGATTACTTTGAAGAATTTTAATGATAACTGTTTATTTAATGGTCTTTATTGAACCTTGGGTTCTTTTTATTGAATTTTGGAGATTAAGAGTAGTATTTATTTTTATAAAGGATTATCCTTTTGGTGATTATCTAATCTTGTACTAATAATTTTGGTTTTAGTTGATGTATAAATACAAGGGAAATAGATAGTTCTCTTTTTGTGGATTATGTTATTATCTAGAAGTTGATTATAGGGATTTTAATGTGACCAAGTCAGTTTGAATACCCATCGTTGGGAGAAAAGATGTGTTTGTTGTAGAAATTTAGAAAAGTATGCAAGTCTATATGACAAGTAAGTATGTTTCCTTATGTTCTTATTCTATGTAGTAAATAAAATCCTCAAAATTATGAAAATGAACATAAAACAAAAAAATGTTGTTGGTTTACCTTTCCTACTGGGTAATCAAAGACCATTTAACACATCATAAGTTTTTGATTTTCTTGTGGTTAACTTTCTCCTAATCATGTTTCTTATCACTCTCCATCAGAACTTGACCTTTTATTTTCTCCTCCATATCCATGTTTTCATGGAATCTTAGTATGGGTTAACTCGGGTGAGCTTTTTTCTTCTCTTTCTTTCTTTTAAAGTGATAGTTTTACTGACTATTTTTCCGATGTGAGACTTACAATGAAGTTTCCGGGCCCATTTTTTTTAAATTGCGAGGACGCAATTCCCAAAAAGGGGGAAGGATGTAACATCCCAGGTAAATAAATAATAAGAAATATTTCATATTAATTAATATTTGTGAATTAAATATTATTTTTTACTTTAAAGGGGTTATTATGTTCAATAGCATACCTGATACGCAACAATGAGTTTCTTTGAAATCTTACGTTGCTCACTAATAATAAAATATTATTTTTTTAAATGGAAGTTAACTACTGGATTTTTTATTGGCGGGAATGAACAAAACCAACTAAAATGTGATTATACAAGTTTGTTAGATGTATTTACTTTTATCCAATAAAAGTTAGGGGCTTAAAATGTGAATGAATCTAATTTTTAGCATAATTTACATTAAAAGGCCGATTTAACGCCTTTTAATGGAGAAACCTCTTTAAATATAGTTTTGTTCATTTTAATATGTTTTGTTTGAACAAATAAAATTCTTCTTTTTATTTGGGACATAAAATTTTACTTTGGGTAATTTTTTGGTATTTTTCGGATAAAGTTCATTTTTAATGAATAGTGGAAAATATTGTATTTTAATTCAAATGTGTCTTTTAATATAATTTATTTATATGGTTAGATTATATTTTCAATTGGTTTTAAAGTGTAATTAGAATATATTTTTACCATTTAATCCAATGTTGGTCATTGGAATTAATTTCACTTTGAAATTGTACATAAACAAGTGTCAATCTTTTGATGGTTATTGTTTCTTAAAAACACGCTATTTGTTTTAACAACGGAAATTAATTTTAAAATAAATTAATGAAACTTTTATGTTTTGAATTTGGTAAAATGGGCATCATTTTTGAATTTGAAATATCAAATAGAGCTTATGCTGAATTTTTGGTATTTTTCTGAAAAACTTCAATTTTTGATGAATAGTGAAACCACTTAGTGGTAGTTAAAAAAACTGAATTTTTCATTTAAATAAAATTTTACCACTTCTGTGAATTTAATTTTAAAATTCCTACCTACATGGTTATTATCAAGAATTAAAATTTGGTTCATTAAGATGAAAATAATTTTTGGTGAATAGTAACTTTTGACTTTTATTTACCGCGGTTAAAGGTAAATAGGGTAATTCAAGATAAATAGAATATTATAATAATTAAGAATTTACCTTAACACTTTTCAAAACCTTATTGGTTGAGTCATTAACGACCATGGGTATCTTTGGGTCGATTTTGGGACCCGATTGAGCCACTTGGTAGTGATAATGACAATTTAGATTAATTAACTTAAAGTGAAGGAAAAAATGAAAAAAGCAAATATCTTTTAGTAAAATAACTTTTAGAAGGGGTTATATAAATTATAATTTCTACTATAAATATTCATTGGAAATCTAAAAATATTTCCGATATCGTGGTATTTTTTTATAATTTTTAGTCATCAAATAATTTAAATTATTTATGACACAATAATGATGCAGTGTTTACCTCATTAATAAATCATTTAAATAAATAAGATTATAACGATTAAAATATTATCCAAAACCTGTACACTTCCAATTGGATGACTTTATTTCGACCATGAGTCATCTTATCTTCGACCTTAATGATTTTTGGACCTTTTGAAACTGAATATCATTTTATAATAAAATAATATTTTCATTCTTTCCTAAGGAGCCCCTCCTCTACCTTATAAAAGGAGACCACTTCTAACCAATTACTCACACCTCTAAATCCATTTGGCTCATCCAAAATCTACCCAATTAATCTCCTTACACCCCTATCCTATCACTAGAATCCTTACCTTAGGCAGAAGGCACTTCAAGAAGTCCTTTGGTTCAAACCAAAGGGAGTTACCCAAATTAAAGGTAACACTTTCTCTTAAATTGTTTTCTTTTATTTCACTTCTACAACCCCTAAACTCTTTTTATTACTTTCTTTTGTAACAACACCAGTATCCTCAATATACTAGGATATTTTTATGAGAATTATTTTAACTACACATACACACACCTCCTTCTAATGGATGAAGAACATAATGTTTCCGTGGATGGAAAACTAATGCCTCACAAAATGATGATTGTTCGATTGTCTCCTACTGCCTCTCATGGTGGCCATTATTATGGAGATATATTTATATATGATATATATTATGTTTATGTTTTCTTTATGCTTCTTTATTTTACATTTATACCACTCCTTTATGGTTTCCATAGTGGGTAAATACAATAATCTCATTTGAAGAAGTGCGGGCTACCGCCCCCTCAAAGTGATGTGACTCGTTAATTCCTTATATGGGATGTATAAAGGATAGAGTTAATGATATTATATAATATATTATACTGTAATTATAATATAACTATGTATCATTGTGTTTAAATTCTATTAAAATAAGAAATTGAAATGAAAGTAGCGTTCATGCGTACGTACGACTTACCGTCTCCATGAACGGTGCATTTCATTTCTTACCTTCATATGTTATGTACTATTATAAATACATGTATATACTGGATATATATGATATATATGATACCCAAATCATGAATATCATTCTGTATATACTGAACCTTTGACCACATGGACAACTTGTAAATATAAGGTGTTCATTTTTGACTCAAGTACCAAATATCGAAAAAATGAACGTTATTAAATTAAATGATTACATAATGATTATAACATGGTAATAAGTGATATAAAAGGAATAATAAACTTGAAAAAGGTTCTTAATCAAGTAGAAATTAACTTTAGTTTATTATTCAGGAGATTAAAGATCGATTGAGTCAGGTCGGACACGAGGTAAGGGATCCGACCTCTCTCTTTCTTTTCAAGTACTCTCTTTTATGTCATTTCTTTTATGCTATATATTCTTATGTTATAGGATGTTCTTTTATATTAACCATACTGTAATTTTTATTTTTATATGATGATATAACCCCTCTTACTCTCATCAATTCATTTTAAAAATTTTTAAGTGGTGCCGTTAGGTTGCCGAATTTTTGTAAGAGATTTTCTTATCTCACTTTCAATTCCGTGATATTTCCATTGTTCGCCACTAATTTATTGAATGTGGTGTATTGTGTACTGAAATTTGATATATATTATCATGATTCTCTTTATATTCATGTTATTTTGTGAATCATTTGGTGGTTATTAACTTTTTTTCATACGACTCAGTTGATTACAACGTGGTAAAGGGTTTCATCTCACTTTTTATTCCCGTGAGATTCATGCTATGTTTACCACTATTTCCTTTTGTTTGGAGTATTTACTACCCATGATTTTACTATTTGTGTAAGATAATTTAATTTATGGGTATTTACATCTTCACTGTATGATCTTTCTTTCATTTATCATATGTTTTGTAAGTTACCAAATCGGTTAGGGAACCTTTCACCCCCCTCTTTTTAAAAGAATTATTTTTGTTATGTCTTTTAATTTACATATTATTATGTTGGGATATGTTATTCTATATCCTTATTTATGTAAAATTTATTTCCAAGTGATGAGATACCCTTTTTGTCTCATCAACTCATTTTCGTAATTTTAAAGTTGCGCCGTTAGGCTGTCAAATTTTTACAAGGGAACTTCTTAACCGAATTTCGATTTCTTTGGGTTCAACTTGTAGTTATTGAATATGTAATCCTATGAATATGTGTGAATGACCTCTAATTGTTTTACACTTAATATTCAATTATATTGGGTGTATTTATATTTTTCACACATAATTATGAGATTGATTTATCCTTAATTTAAGGATACCATCTTTATAATGGATTTCATCTCAATTTACATTTCTATTGAGACTTCATTGTTGTTATGAACCAGTTCACTCTTATATGGTGTATATACTGTCCTTTGACATATTATATCATGAATAAATTTATTCTCATGATATTATAAAGTTCTTATTAAATGTTATTACGCGATTATTTGTTTTCAAGAGTCTCTCATTTTGTTAAAAACTCTTTAACAAAAATATCATTTTTAAATGTTTTAAAGATTTAATATTATAAATATTTATCTTTAATATACATGTTTTAAAAATGGTTTTGAGTATTTATTTATATTTACATTAATTTTTTAAAATTATAATTCCCTTAAAAGATTCAAAGTGGTATGGGACAGTTTGATTAAAAAATATTTTTTTAATTGGTTTTTGAAAATGGATTGATTATTTCAATATCTTGAAATTACTTCTTGTGGTTGAAAATGAAATGTTATTAGTGAAATGTTTATATTTGAAATATTTTATGTGTTATAATGGTACTTGGACATTTTTTGGGTGGTTACGTGATAAACCATATTACGGGTGGTGCCGTGAATACCAGGACGAATGTTTACGTTATAACCTCCAATGCATTAGGTACGGAAGTCAGCCATATGGCTATTCCATTTAGTGATATGTGTGGAAGTCGACCGTATGGTTATTCCATTTAAGTATGTTTATGTCTCAAGTTACCTTTATATTTTATGTGTTCTTTATATCGGTTTTATGGTAATATTTTTGTTACAAAATGGTAAGAAATGATCTTTTATTCAGTGAAGAGTATTTACTACTTCATAAAGGTGAAAAGTATTACTTATGTTAAAGTATTCATGGTTTACTTGTTTTTTTGAAGAAACTAAAAGTTTTCCATCTTTTTGTATACCTTACTGAGCTTTTTATGCTTATCCCAAGTTTTTGGAATGTTTTTCACAGGACATAATCTGAAATAGGGTCAAGGATGTGATCAAGGAATATCCATGATGTCTTAAACATGGAACTAGACGTGTCTCTTTTTTTTTTCAAGAGTTCATGTTTTAAAAAAAAAATGGAAACTATGTAGAAGTGTCTAATTTGTAAATCTTTTGATATGTAATAGTTATGTCCAAATTCCCTAAAACTCTAAACCTGAAAAGTTCCTCAATGTGAATTATTCATTTAATTCAATATTATGTAATGCTTAAGGCCGGGTCCTTATAATTAGTGCCTCATTATAGAAAAAATTATCGGCATTATCAACTAATAATGAGTCACCATCCTCAGTGATAGAAAACTATATCTCTATAGTTCTCCAACATCTCTAGTACTCCTAAAAAATAATTGTGTACCTAGACCAACGTATTCCATGGATACTTGTGGAATTTTTTCTTATGCCAACTCTGGTGTATCTTGAAATTCAACTTCAATAAAGATGATCTTTCTCCAACTATCCTTTTAGAGATGTATTCTCACTCAAGTAATATATTCTATCTTTTCACTATTACCTTCTTGTATAAGGGGTAGAATAAATAGTATTCCCATATTTAATTTTTTTATATCCTATAAATATACACTTCATGACTCGTGGTACTAGTTTTTTTCTAGAGAGTTACTTAGAAAATGGTCTGTAACCCCATACATGAGTATGTGATTGAACAAAATTCTTCTTTATCTAAAACTGGAATGGAATATTTTTTTCATATTTAGTTGGCACATAGTTTAGTAAATATTCTAAAATCTATAATCCATATTCCAAAATGGATAATGGAAGATCTGCAAGACTGATCACTAACCTCACCATGTCTAACAAGGTGCGGTTCCTCCTTTCATTGATGCTATTTTAATATTATGTATAAGGAGGAGTGAGATGAGATATAATCCCAAACTCCCTTATATATTTTATTATCTCATGGTTTAGATATTTTGGCATAGTCTGATTAACATCTATTAATCTTCTTACAAATTTTAACCTCTACTTTATTCTTTAACTCCATAAATTTCTCAAAGGTTTGATACTAATACCTTATTAAGTATACATATCCACATATAATAAATTATTTATTAAAAGGTTTTTAGTAATAGTATCCAACTATTACTTAAAACAGAAAGTTATATACACTATTTGTTTAATTAATAGAAGATATGTGGATGTTTAACCCTTCTCATGAAATTGAGGTTTGATAATTTTTCCTTTCAAACAAGCATGAGAATATCATGTTGTTTTAGTTTAAAAGAATATAAATACACTTCTTGATACAAATTTATCAAGTGCTTATCATTTAAATGACTCATCTAGTGTTTCCATAAATATTTGTGATAAGATATTTTGTGAACTTTTTTTGTTATCAATTTATGACACTTGGTTTTCATTTTCAAGTACATAAATACCTTTATTCAAATGTGATATACCATAACATATTGAATCATTATAAAATTAGAAACTATTATTTACAAAATGGAAAATAAATCCATCTATATTTAAAATGGAAAAGGATATAATGTTTTTGGAAACACTAGGAATGTAATAAAAATTCTTTTAAATTAGAATCATTCTTTTTGAAAAAGTATGGTTTAATTATTGTTTGTTAGTTTGGGGAATTTTCATTAATTTTTTTGGTGTGATATGAGCTTTGTGAACTTGAATCATTCTCTATCATGTGGGAATACCCAATTAAAAAAACTTAAACATATATTTCCTGGAAAATTGAATCTAATTACACCAAGTATTTATTAGGAAATAAACCCTTGATTCCAATTTGATTAAGTTGAAGCAAAATATTAATGAAAATTCCCCAATAATTGAAAGCACTCTGAATTGGGCCATAAAAACACTTTTGATGTATAGTTTCATTTTAAATCAAGTAATGGATGATGTTTCCATAATTAATATTACCTTGATGAAATTTTAACTTATGTGTAAAATTTATTTATTTTATTATTTTAAATTATTGTTAATATTATATATTTTAAATAATTAACTAATCATGTATTGATAAAATAATTTAGGCACAATACATTTATTTATTATATCTTTAAAAATTGTTAATTTATTTATTTTAAGTGATTTTAATTAAACATAAAATAAAATAAATAAATAAACATGCACATGATAAGAATAAAATAAGTATGTTGAATGATAGTGAGATTTACTATTGGTAATTTTATCAAGAAGATAATAAACCAACCCTATTACATAAGTGAATTACTCCTTGAACTAGACCTGGGTTGAGTTACAATATTTCAGCTTTTCCACTTATGTATCAATTTGGTTTATTTCACCTCAGAACTATCTTAAACTATCTCCACATGCCTTAGAAATAATTCCTTTATATATGTTTACTCAAATGAAAGTGAGAGGAATTGGGTTATATGGTTTTGTATAAGAAACTATGGTTATAAAGGTATATAAATAATAAATAGGAGGGGATGATTTTCATATCATTATTTTAATTGAATAATCATTATAAAAAAACCCAAGAAATAATAATTAAATTAAAATAATCCCAAAACATACATAGGTTGGTAAATATAGGGACCATCAATGAATAAAATGAGTATAAATTTAAGACCAACTAGAATTCATTTCAATTAATTATTTTTTGAGATAAAATTCCTAAATTAATAAATTAATTATCTAATTAATTGATTAATTCATTTACCCAAATCTTCTATCTAAATAGTCCTAGAGATTCCCATACACTGTAATTTTAAATAAATTATATAAATTTTGAAATTAATTAAGTACATGATGTTTACTTGAAGAAGAACAATGTATACCTTTCTGTTTCCACAACAAACCCATTTTCAGAGTTTTACTATTTCAAAACATGTACCGTCACATGAAATTGTACTTAACTAATGTTTTTATTTTCCATTTAATATAAAATCTACATACAAAACTGGTTTATTACTATAAATTTCATGATATATATGACATGGTGTTCCATTATTAAAGCTATAAATTTATCACAACATTTATAACTACATGACATTACTTAATTTACATGAAATATACCACCGGAAATGACTTTGATGAGAAAAACGTGCAATATGGCCATACATGTAAGGTATCTACAAAATTATGTAGAAATAATTAATTATTTCCTCATTTATTATCACATGGACCACTTAAATACTCGATGTATATTAAATGTGTAAAACTTTTCACGTAGAATTTATATCTAGTTAATGACATGTTGGTTAGCTTACATTAATAACTTATCAATGTGTTAACTCACACTACACACCTAGGTAATTATTGTTTTTTCATGGGTAATTATATGTTTCACAAGGTGTATAACTAGATAAATCTTATTTACTTCATATATTTATATGTCAGTTGAGTGGTAGTAAGCATGGATTATAATAATTATACACTGTGTACTTTGAACACATAACTTTTGATATTCCTATAGGGTCAATCCATTTGGGAATACATGTCATGTACCCCAACTAAATGATATTTACACCCTTTCAAATTTCATTCCAGGAGGAGGATAGTAAGTGATTTGTAATTACATCACAAACCAAACTCCCATATGAAGTACAATGATTTTCATAGCCCTTCCTTGTGTAGTTTTTCATGGGTACTCAATGTGTGTGATTCCATAGACTTGGGATCCTAAGATTGGTGATATAAATATATAATTTACAAAATTTCCTTTATACATCTATAAAATCTTGGATATAACCATCCATAATTACAAAATCAATAACTATTATTGTTCTCTTACATTTTAAGGATCTTTTATAGTTTAGGGCTTTAAAGATTTGGGGAACATCATAAAATAAAAAATCCCATGTTCTTTGTTACAAGTATATATTTTTTTATTATATATATCAGAAGCTACTTAATTCATGATAAGTATTAAACATCTCCCATAAATTATTCAAGACATGATGTCATTCTAGACACGTCACATGTACTACTTTTCTTCATAATATAGGGACACAAACAAAATAAAGGGGTGATATCAAATGATCATTTAGAGAAACATATAATTGAAGTAATAAAAACATAAATATGGCATAAATATTATTGATAGAATAGGTAAAAAAATTAATCTATAATGAACATGAAACTAAGAGCATAATATATCCAAAACAATAAATAAAAAATGGATATTAAAAATACTAATCTCATACTAATGGAATGAATAATGCATAACATAAAAAACCTTTTGTAATGGCATTGTACTAATGAACTTTACTTATTTTCAAGTCCACATTCAAGATGTCATGCTAAATTGGATAGGCATACACCAAATATCTAAACCTATTTTGTCTCATGAGACCTATCAATTAATCGATGGGATATATACTGCCAACCCCCACTAGTCATTTATTTAAGTAAAATTAATTCACCATAAGATTCAATGAGACCATTCATACCATTCCCAATGGAACCTCTTATTTAAAAAAAACATGGGTATCCATATAATGAAAAATAAAAATGTCAATACATTTCTTTAAGTTAATAAAAGGGATAGCCTGATCATAATTCATATAGAGAAAGAAAGTATATGATCAAAAAATGCATAGTCAAACTTCCAATAATAATACATATTGTAATTATAATACTTTGACCCTTGCAAATAAAAGGAATAATATGATCATAACCCATCCGTAGGAAGTATTTGGATGGTTAAACAAAAACCAATCAATTTTCTTATAATCAACCATATTATAATGTCAATAATTTTCACCATTTTGATAGAATAACATTATTTTGAGGTGAAAACAATCCAATATGAACTATATAAAATTTACTGATCACAACAAATAGAACAATGATCACACAAATAATTTAAAATTAGTATAACATGATCATGATCTATCTAGAGGAATAGTGGATGGTTTGAAAAGAACACATCCTAAGAAGTGAAAAATATTTTTCAAAGGGTATATGTGGTAGGACTTCGTATCCCTATAAAAACTAAACTAAAATGATATAATAAAATATAAGGGCATTATGTACCCAAATTATATGAAATAAGTTAAAATAATGATCATAACCTAATGAACAAAAATTGAGTTACCAAAAATCCATACTACTGGGGAAACAACTGAATCAATATCCACTTAAGTAAGGGGAAATTATTTGGATAGTAAACCCCATTTAGTAAAATAATTATGATAAAAATACATCTATGTGTAGTAAAAAACCATGACAATAAATCATGGTGTACAAAATGTATCGTGCCTCAAAGAATGAGAATAGAGACTAGGAAAACCCTTACGACTTTAGAAACATTCCAATAAAAACTAATTGAATAAGAGATATTATAATTAAACTTATTATATAATGATTAAAATATAAATAATGATATTACATCTCAAATAGGTAACATGTACACCACATAATTGAAATTTAGTGCATTAATACCATACTTGTCTCAATGAAGGGAAATTGAGATGAAAACCCTTACAATCATTGGAAAATTGGAACTAAAATCACATGAGAAAGTAAACATGAAATGGGACATTTAATATCATGAAATAAAATATAGTAATGATATGATTATTAAAATGGTGTGTAAATTACACCATATATAATAAAACAAGGTGTATAACATAAACATGTCTCAGTTAAAGGAAATTGAGACTGAAGCACTTACCTCTTGTTCCTAACTACCAAGTGTGTAATTTAACCTCCAATATCACAAACATAGATATAAAAATTACTTATTTAATAACCATAATCATATCCATTTTCATTTATACCCTTCATAAATTTTCATTCTCTAGTTTAATTTTACCAATTTTCTACAGTGGGTGTTTATTATTTTGATCATTTGTTCTAGTTTCATAATATCGAAGTCTATGGTCTTTCTTATTTAAAATTTAATCATAAAGATTTCATTTAATTTACTGTTAGAGATCATTTATAATTATTTATATTGTTTTAAATTCCTTTTATGAGTGTTTTATTCTTTATCCTTGAAGTTGAAATTGAGAACAAACTTGTTTTCGTGATTCTTGTCGATTGAAGGATGTTTTATTAATTAATGAATTAAATGTTTATAAAACATTAAAATAATAAAAAATCATTATTTACATATTTATTATATTAAAAAAGAATATAAGTTATAATAAACATCCATGACCTAAATGTATAATATTGTTCAAGTATGTGGTTAAATCAACCCAAACATGAACCTACCATGATTACAGGATGATTATGAGATGGTTTAGTGGAAATATCATAATAATAGGAGCATAATTATATTATTAAGTTTTTATTATTATTCTATATTATAATTTAAATTATTTATAAATATAATATAGTTTATATAAAGTCATTAGTTAGAAAAAAGAGAACATTTACCTCTGATTTACCTCATTTTAAATGACTGAATTAATGATAATCATTTGTTGATCAAATCAACAATATGTACTTAAAATTTTCCCAAAAAAACCTTAATTATATAATAGAAATAATATTTATCATTCAACACCATCCTTGGATCCAACCTTTTAAGGTTGTGAATTGAAACGAAACACATTACATCATGGAGGTGGTAGTCTGCACAACTCACAAACAACAATTTTGTTTTTATTAATGGGAAGTGTGTATAAAAAGTGATATTTTCATTAATATAGTAAAATTATAGTATATAAATTATAATAATATCATTATATTTGTGTTTATATAATAAATTTTAATGAAGATAATTAAGAATAAAACTAAGTAGTTGATAATACTCATGTAAGGGAATTGAATTTTACTTAGAAATATATTTAGAAATACAAGAATTTTACAAAATTAATGTTGAACATAAGCTTTTGAAATTCATAGAGGGTTATAATAGGATAAACAAGTATATTTTCAAGGATAAATTATAATGATAGCTTTATCCTGAAGTGGTGATGATGTTACCCATTTATATGTGATGAAAAGGGTAGTTTTCGGAGAAACCCCTAAATTTTCAATAATGTAAGGTTTCTATTCAAGTGTTAAAGGCCAAAAAAGGGAAACATTGGATAGGAAAAATTATTTTGCTTCAAAAATCATCTCTAACACTCATTTTTAAAAAAAAATTGAGTGTTTTATGTCTTCTTTTTAACTTTTGTCCTTTTACCCAAAATTACTTTTACCTTGGTAATTAATTTTTAAACCATATTAATTAATTTAAATAATAAAGATTAAGATTGGAAATTTTAACTAATTTGATACTTATAATTTCAAATTTGAAAATAATTTGATGAAATAAACTTTTTAATCATGTGAATATTTAATTTTAAAATAAATACCTTTAATCGCATAAAAACATTTTTTAGAGAAATAACATTTTTGTCATTTTAATTTATATATAAGGTAAAATTATAATGGATACTAATTTTAATTAAATAAATTGATTTATTATAAAAAATAAATTTTATGATTCATTCAATGAAATCCAAAATCAAATCAACCTTGAAAATAATTTATTCAAGGAAAATAATGAAAACTATTTTTTAATATTAAAGTAACATTTTAATTAGTTATAAAAATGTTTTATATAGGTTTTATAAGTTCAAATAATATTTTAAAATAAATATTTTTATTCATTAAATTCATATTTTTTTTCTTTAAAGGTTTTATAAATTTTTAGGTCATTATTTTATAATGGTTAATTCGTACGAATTACAAGTTTTGTGAAAACCATATTTTTTAACTAAAAAATAAACTTTTTAGAAAAATTTCAAAAATCCATACTAAGTAACGTTTGATAAGAATAATAAAAAAATGTATTTAATTTTTATTAATTTCAATTTCAAAAATTTATAAATTTAGTTTTTGAATAAAATCATAAAATATAATTAAAGATCTATTTTAATTAGAAATGAAATTTTAAAATTTTAACAGTTATTATTCTTATTTCATATAATCTTCAAAATAAATATGTGTTTACCAGAAATTAATATAAATCACAATTTATCATAATTAATCATATGTTTCTTGAAATTAAATTCAAATCGCATAAAAAAGATTTTTTATAAAAATACTTTTCTAAACAATAAATGATCTTATTAGTCATTTTATGAAAAATAATTGATTTTCATATATTTTAAAATTAGAATTTATTTTCATTATATATATTTCATAAATTTATTGATTATATTCATTCCATCTAATTCAACATATAGTTTTTAAAGGTCATATTTGAACATTTTTATAATATATATATATCCTAGTAAGTTCACTATTGCATGCAGAAAATCATATAAAAAAATAGAACATTTAAAGGTATTTTAGTGTGTATAATTACATCATATTCCATGTATATATTCTATATTTAAAAATTATCTAATACCTATAAATGATATTTTCAAGAATTATTTATATTTTCTTTTATTATTCTTGGTCAGATAAAAGTTGGAGATCATAATATCCTAAATTTCAAGTTAGAGAATAAAAAATTAGAAAAAAGTATAACCATAAAATGAATAAATCTATCAATGATTAATAAATAATTATAAATTTCTACATGAACATTTATACCCCACTTGAGGGTTCTAGGGTGTGGAAAAAGGAGTTTGGCCTATGAACCACAATATATCTTCATTGATTTCTTCAGATATATCCTCATAACTTGATGAATGAAACCCTTGAAGATTCATTGATAACATATTTTAAAATTTAATTTATAATTAATATATTTGGATAATAATTAGCTAAATTTAAATTCATTTTTCATTATCTAATTGGATAACCTTTCTTAACATATAGTTATTGTAATAAAGCATTCAAGGGTAAAATTACTCAAGAATTATTTACATGTACTCCAGAAACATTGTAATGTCACCAAATAATCTCTGGAATCAATCTTGGGTGATCCTAACTACTTGAATAATTCATTATTGATTTTAGAAAAAATCCATTTTGGTCTTGAAAGATTCTATCTAGTTCTCTTAAGGACTTGAGATGGAGGAGGAGGATCTATTATCTCTATTCTTGATAGATTTCTAGAGAATTTTCTCTATATTCTTTATGGAGTTATCTAGAGATAAATTTTTCCCACACAAAATCATTTTACTCGAGAAATAAAATAAATTATGTAACATGCTTAGGTCGGTAAATTATTTATTTCACAAAGGACCATAATTAATCTCTTAATTCTTAGTAAACTCCACATTGAATAATAATAATTATAACAACCCCAACCCCTATAGCCCAGAGTCAGTGGTTATTTAATTACAATGGTATATATATAATATATGACATCACAAAGGTTCTATAGGTTTAGTAGTCTTGAAGAACTAGAAACATACATGGTTCCTTTAATACATTGGAAATTAAACATAGAACATAACAAAGGAAAATAAACTGTTTCCTTGAAACTTATTCAAATATTTAATCTTCATAACCCATGGAAGGAAAAAAATGGGAGAGATCTAATGCTTCATAAGGGAAAAATTAATAAAAAATAAGTGAATTAAAGTCAATAAAACATAGTCATTATGGAAAGGTAAATAACTGAAAACACATTCCATCAATAAACTGATAATTAAAATTAATCCATATATTTTTTCATTGTGAGAATATCATATAAATTAATTACTGAATATATTATGATTAAAATGCTTAATTTTTTTATTTCATGTTTCTGTAACATGAACCACTACCTTCAAGATAAGATGATTTAATTATGTGGGTAGAAACCCGTTTGATTATGCTTGGGAACAAACACGAAGGGAATGTCACCAACTATTTTGTCTCATGAGAATTGTTAATGAAATGATGGGATATCTATGACTAGGACCTAGCCATCACTACAAGTCTAAATCATTTTTCATTAATATATTTAATTCATGAACACCATGACTTATCAAAATATTAATATTGAGCAGAAAATAAGGATTCATCAATATTTATCTAGTTAAAACAACATTCAAAGAAAAACACATATGAAAAAAATGGTCTGTGGATAAGATAGTAATAATATCCATGATACAATAAATATGGATATTTAATCAAATCATCAATTCATTATGATCATAAATAAAATGTAAATATACATTCACTATACACAAGGAATAAGTGGTGAAAAATGCATAACCAACAAGAATATCATAATTGTGTCCATGAAAGAATTTATTTAAATCATACATGGAAATCATTTAGAAAAAATAGGCATATATGATGATAAATTATGTCCAAATAAGGTTAAAAATGTAATAATAGAGTTTAAGATACTTTATAAATGGGCCACTTTAATTCAGTTTAAGGGAAAATATTAAAGGGTATTTAAAGGTGACATAAGCATAATTGTTTTAATAAAACCAGAAATATACTAATATATTTTTTATGGAAAAAATAGTGTTTTTTTAAAATAATGGTGTCTTAAAATAGATTATGTATTGTACTTGAAAATGGGTAAGAAACTGGGATATTCTCTTTAATTGGGTTTTCTTGTCGGGAGGATTTGAGAAGGAAACATTATAAAACATGAATTTACCCATAAAAGAAATAAGAATTGAGATAGATAAATATGTTTTGTAAATAAATACATAATTTATGAGGATAAAATAATAGTAATTAAGAATTAAATTTGGGTAAAGAGAGATAAAGTGTAACCAAAAGGAAAAATGGAGGTTTAGAGATAAACCCTTACCTTATGTTCGAAAGTGTTCTCCACTTGCGCTTAATGTCATGGATAATGAAATTATATTAATTAATAATTAAATTAATAACCTATTAAAAATTTATTTTATTTATTATAATTTTATTAAGTTCATTTATGGCCTTTTTTATGAGTTATATGATTCAATTTCATTGTTTGGTGGTGTTCGTTTCCTTGGTTTTCATGATTCATTCACTTGTATACATGTATAAAAGATAATGTAAAATGGGAATAGTTATCTAGAATTAAAATTATATGTTATTAGTAAAATTTTATAATATTAAATTGTATTATATATCATTTTGTTTCTATATATGAGGATGATTCATTAGATAAAATGTTAATGATAACCGTTTAGATTATTTTGGCGTTTTTTCGATCATCACAAACAAGTTTTTCTATACTAAATTAATATTATGTATACATAATGGTTCTAGAATAGGAAATTAGTTTTAATATAAAATTTAAAATCTTTTTTAACCATTATAATGGTTTTATGACTAGACTTGAAGGCGTTATTAGACAATGAAAAATCATCACCCACAAAGGTGGTGAATCGACACCTCTGAGATGATGTTTTCATTTTTAGAAAAAAAGGGGGAGAGTAGAGAATTTATGGTGGTTATAAAATTAAAATAATTAAATTATAGTATATATATGATACTGGAGTTATAATTTTACTTTGTATAGGGGAATTGAGGTAAGAATAAGAAAAGAAATTAAATTGAAAGTGAGAGAGGGGAGTTTTTACCTCTTGAGTGTCGTCTCATTGAGAACCTCCTTAAGTTACATGGAAATGATCTTTTTGTAACACTGAAAAGACCATATCATAGTAAATATGTTTGGGAGAGTAATTGGAAAGAATATTATCAATCTCAAAATCTTATAATTTGTGAGGATAAGAGGTGGTGAGTGGTGGTATTTATAGTGGGAAGAGAGGGTTGTTTTTGATTATTTTATTAATTAGTTTATTATTTCAGATAAAGACTATCAATAATGTTTCTTATTATGAATAAATATAGTAAATAGAGAATTTGAGTTTGGGATAGTGTCCAATTACATCATCTATGACTCAACCAAGACTCAAAAATTCATGTATTTGTCTAAAATGTAAAATCCCATAAATTACCATATTTCACTATTCAGAAAACATTTCTCTATTTTAGAAAATTACAAAAAATAAACTGTAACCATTTTTCTACACGTATAATTAAAATTTTGGCTAAATTTTATGAAAATATATTTTTTTTAAATATGATAAATTTAATTTTTAATTAAAATCATCATTTCTTTGAAAAATATCGATTTTAATATTATAACTGATTTTATGAAACATTGAAAAATTAATTAAGGACTCATAAAATTATCTTATAATCATAAGATAATAAAAAATTAATTTACACATCTTTTTTTTTAAAATAAATTTTATTTTTAAAAGTTATATTAATTATAAAATTGAAAAATAACATTTACACTTTAAAAAATTCCAATATTTAATTTATCATTTTTAAAACATTTATTTACTTATTATATGATAAAAATATATCATATTTTCATTTATGATATACCTAATTTTTTTTATAATTTCATAGGTGAGGTTATTACTCTAATGGACATATTATTGTTCCTAATAGTTATATTTATATTCCAATAGTCATGTTAATAATTAATTTAATTTTATGGTTTGTTTGTGCGATATAAACAATCAAATAAATTAAATTTATTTAATAAGATACATACCATAAAATATTGGGGTGTGATATTGTTCCATCATTTGAAAATCTCAACCTTAAAAATTTTAATGAACATTTCCTTCTAAATAGATATGGGTCATTCTTCTTCATAACATCCTCAGGTTCCCATGTCACTTTATCCATTTTATGGTTTCTCCAAAGAAATTTTACTGGTCGAGTCATCTAATTTCTAAATACTTTCTCACTTGTGTAAATAATCATGATAGGATCTTTTAAATAAGAAAAAATAGGTTCTAGTTCTATATATTTATAGTTTAGTACATTTGTTGGGTCTGGTATGTAATTCTTTACCAATTATATGTAGAACACATCATGAACTTTAGAGAAACTAGGAAACATTTCTAATCGATAAGCTATAGTTCCAATTATTTAGAGACTTTCCAATAGTATGATGTACTTTTATATCAGCTTCCATTTCTTACCATACCTTATAACACCCTTCCATTGATTTACTTTAAGAAAAAATGATCTCCCACTTGAAATTCCAAACCCTTTCTTCGATTTCCAACATAACTCTTTTTCTTACTTGAAACTGATTTTATATGAGACTGAATGGTCTTTACCTTTAGAATTATCTAATAGGTTCAGGGCCTATATGTTTACTCTCACCAAATTCATCCCAACAAGTTGGAGTATGAATTCTCTTTCCTTATATTGCTTTATATGGAACAATTTTAATACTAGAATGGAAACTATTATTGTAAGAAAATTATATCAAAGGTAAATACTGATCCCATGAATGTGTTGTCATGACACGTCAAATTGATTATATTTATAAAGTTAATTTATAGTCTAGGTAAGACCCTAGTTCATCTCTCAAAGAGCGTTGGTGGGTTTAGGGTGTGTGTTTTTACTAAGGAGTACTAAAATATGGGTGGTTTTGAAAATTGTTTTACGATGAAATTACTTAATTGATTGTTTAAAAGTTGAGAAACCAAACAGATTTTAAAAAATAAGAGATAAAAGGGTTCATTTTGAGTTCAATACACACTTTAATGTTCATCATTCTTGTAGATTAATTTACGTTTGGAGTAATTATTTGGTTGAAATTAATTAGAATCCCGATTAATTCCTAAGCCTTTATTTTATTGATTGAAGAACCAAACCTTGACATAACAGTCATATTGTTAGGGTCCAGAAATTAGGCATGGAATAAGAGCTTCCAAATCATATTAAAATATCAATAAAGTGGGTAATAAAAGGATTCTTGTGTTTTCCAATCAGAATAACACAAGTCACACACTCAAAACATCACACCGATCAGTTAGAAATTTAGTACAAATCATTCACGTGCATCAAAACAAGTATTTAAATAAGAAATAATTTAAGATAAATGGAATAAAATGTTTTAACACCCAAATAAATCCAAACCAGTAGATAATATATTGGTCAGAACTCCCTTGACATGTGTGTAGTTCCCTCACAACGAACACCCAACGTTTAGCTCGACATCGGGAGGGGGAGGAATCTTGGGTGGAACTCCTTCTTCATGTTTGATCCCCCTATGATGACAGGGGAATAAAAAACTTATAGGATGAATATTATAATCCTCTAGGACTCTAAAATGGAAGAGCCTTGCCTCCCAGCTGAACTTGCAAATGAGGAGCCCAAGCTTCCATTTTATCGGCAAACTGGAAGGTGGTTTTGGGCACACATATTGTGTAAAACCACTTCGACACGGTTTTCAACCACTTGACTATATAATATTTCTTTAGAAAAAACAAGAAATATGTTTCCAAACCTCTTGAATATATCCACCTAAATTTTTTCACCATGTGGAAAAATAAATCTCTAGATATTGATAAAATACAGAACACCACATTTGACTTTGTGCAGATTTGATTCTTTGGATAGATCATTTTGGATGGGCATCGTAGAGGCAGAATTAGGCTTCAGTTCCTTCATATGAAATGTATACCATTAAATTTTGGACTATCCCACAAAATTTAATCCCATTTTGATTTAGTTTTTATTAGAAATATACTTTTGAGTCCACTGGTGTGCATGGATCCTATGCCTTTTGACCCATTTTTCTTGGACATCATCATTGGCCCTCCAAATCACCTCCACCTTCAATGATATTATCAAAAAAGTATAATTTCCATTTTTAAAAGTAATAAATACAAAATAATTGAATCAAACATGAAGTGAAATTTTATATTATTTTTATAAACTTCAATACAAAACTAGTTTAGCACAATGATGTAATATTGAAAATGAATCAGTGAATCGTAGTGCGTTCACAACCCCACACTTAAAAATTTTCACTCCTGGGAAAAGTTAAATTTTCAGAAGTTATGCATGTAGATATTTCATACTTAATAAATATTTAACATTCAATTAAAATTTAATTCCTGATAGAAATGTGATCAAAGAAAAAAACACACACCGAGGAGTTATTCTCAATGATCATTGAAAAAGACGTCTAAAAAATTGTATCCAAATGAAATTCCAAGAGATGAATGATACCAAAAAAAGAAAATAATTTAAAAGTTAATAATTTCACTAATTCTCTATGTGTGTGTGTGAAAAACATTTCATGCTATTATTTCCAATTTCTATTGAGTAAATATAAGTTCTTTTAATAATTGTATACTTACAAGATCCTTTCCACCGAACTTGCCCCACATGATTTGCAATAAAATTTCAAAACCCACTCACTTAAGTATTCCAAAAAGTCAAACCATAAGCTCCTGACCTAGATATCCCCATATGATGTATATTTCATCAATCCCCTCATTTATTAATTTTTTAAAAGTTCCACTTGGAATAAATATCACACTTTTCTTTCAACCCTTTTTTGATCTCCTCACAACACTAATTGTAATAGTTATAACAAGATAAAAAGTCAAAGAAGGGTGATTCTTTACCTGGACAATATACTACCCTTTTTTTTGGTTTTTTTGAGGGCATACAATAGTCAGATAATAGGTACACACGCATAGGTCAATATAGTATAGTAATGAAATAGACCAGATAAGGAACAAATGCATGGAAAAATTATTTTGGAAAGTAGAGAAAAATCAACCTAACTTATATTTACCTTCCATTAAGTAAGAAATTTTCACACATCATGGTTGGGTGAAAAAATGTGTGGAGAGATTAAGTGACACAATTTTCCCTTTAACTATTCATTTAAATGGGCACTATTCTTCTCAAAGGTTTCAAAATGATACAAACATTCATATCACCATCAACAAACCAAATTTCGAAAGAAAGTCACACCATAGTATTGAATTCTTTCTAAAATGCACATTTCATCAGATTTTTTTTGAATTTTAAAACAACATGAAATACTGATATTCCACATGCATTTTCAATAACATTCATGATTAAACATTCATTATTTGACATGATAAAGTGGGCATAAAAAAAGTAATCTTCCGAAAGAAAGGTGAGTGGAAGGGAAGGGGGGAATGTAACAATACAATTCAGAAAGCTAAAAAGAGAAAAATAAGAAAGTTGAAGAAAATTATTCCTAACTAACCCAGGAATATACCCATCCCCCCACACCTAAAGTGTGTAGTGTCCTCAATGTAATAAAAGATAATGTCAGAAGGAAGGATAAAACCTGGTGAGTGTCATTCATAGATTGCTTCTTGAACATGGAGTTCCTCCATCGGGAACTCTGGAAGGAATTCGTGGAAGTGCTTCAGCCAATGCCCATTGACAATTAAGGTTTACTTGGTTTATTCATGTTGAACCTAAAAAACACCAAATGAAGATGCATTATTAACAGTGTATGGGCCAAACCAGTGGGAACAAAGCTTACCTAGATGTAACTTCATCCTTGAATTGTAAAGGAGGACCTTATTCCCAATATGGAAATGACGATGAAGGATGAGATGATCGTGGGTAGCCTTGGTTTGCTCATTATAAATCCTATAGTTCTCATATGAATCTCTGCACATTTCCTCTAGATCTTGAATCTGTAACTTTCTTTGAGAACATGTACTGGAAAGACTAGAATTGCATTGTTTAATAGCTCAGTAGGACCAGTGCTCAATCTCAACAGGGAGGTGACAACTCTTTACCAACACTAACCGATATGGTGACATGCCAATGGGAGTTTTGAATGCAAAATGGTAAGACCATAATGAATCATCGAGTCTAAGACTCTAGTCTTTTATATTGGGGTGAACCATTTTTTCAAGAAAATGTTTTACTTATCTATTTAAAACATTGGCTTGACTATTTGTCTGTGGGTGATAAGTAATAGACACGCGATGAACGACCCCATTCCGATGCAAAATAGATTGCATTTTTCTGTTGCAAAAATGAGAACTCTGGTCACTGATGATGATCTTAGGCAATCCAAACCTACATAAAATTATGGTTCTAAAAAATTCTAAAACTGCCTTATAATCATCAGTCCTTGTATCTCGTTCCTCTACCCATTTTGAAACATAATCCACTTCAATTATAATGTACAGGTTACCAAATGAATTGGGGAATGGTCCCATAAAGTCAATGCCCCAATCATAGAAAATTTCCTGGAAGAGTAAGAGTTTTTGTGGAATCTCATTTATTTTAGATACATTCCCCATTCTTTGATAGCGAGGACAAGATTTATAGAATTCATGGGTATCCCAAAATAATGTGGGCCAAAAGAGACCAAAATCGAGGACCTTGCAAGCAGTCTGTTGAGTACCAAAGTGCCCCCACAAGAAAATGTGTGGTAGAAGCTAATGATGGATTGAAACTCACTATCCGGATCACAAATCCTAGGGACTTGATCACGATAGGTGCGCCAAAGGTAGGGGTCATCCAAAATGTACCAATGAGACTCGTGTTTTAGATAGTCAGCCTGGTTTTTGTTGAAATTAGTAGGAATGAAAGATGCTATGAAATAATTTACAATTTCAGCATACCTAGGAATAACATCTTGCACTCGGTACAATTGGTTATCAGTAAAAATATCATTTATAGGAATACATGGGGATGAGTCAATGTTTGAGGATGTGTGGATCCTATTGATATGGTTAGCCACCACATTCTATGCTCATTTTTTATATCTAATTTCTAAATTGAATTCCTGAAGGAGGAGAATCTAGCGAATGATACGTGATTCGGCTTCCAGTTTCTTAAGGAGATACCGAAGGGCTGCATGGTCTAAGAACACAATGAATTTGGACCCCAAAAGGTATGACCTGAATTTTCCCAAGGAAAACACAATGGCAAGGAATTATTTTTTAGTTGTGGTGTAGTTTTCTTGGGTAGGGTCCAAAGTACGTGAGGAATAGACAATGACATGTGGATCTCAATCGAACCATTGTGATAAAACTTCCCCAACTGCATAGTTAGAGGCGTCACACATGAGGTCAAATGGAAAATCCCACTGAGGTGGTTGGATTACTGGGGGGTGACATGAGACTCCATTTTAACTTATTAAAATATTCCTCACATTATTTATCAAAAACAAATTCTTTTTCTTGTTGGAGTAATTGGGAGAGGGGGAGTGTAATTTTACTAAATTCATGAATGAAACGACGGTAAAATACAGCATGACCTAGGAAAGACCGCACATCCCATACATTTTTGGGGAATAGTAGGGAAGAAATGGCATCAACTTTTGATTTATCTACTTGGTCACCATCCCTAAAATGAAATGTCCCAAAACTATACCTTGTAGCACTATGAAGTTGCATTTTTCATAATTTAATACAATATTCTTTTCAATATAGTGATGTAGGACTAAAGTAACACTACTCAAACATTCATCAAAAGGGGAGAAATAAATAGTGAAATCATCCATGAATACATCCATGAAATTCTCCATGTAATCTAAAAAAATATTAACCATGCATCGCTGGAAATTACCTGGAGCATTGCCTAGACCAAATGGCATCCTCTTATATGAAAATGTGCCGAAGCGGTAAGTGAAGGTCATCTTTTCTTGGGCCTCAGGGGAAATATAGATCTGAACGTATCCAGAATACCCATCAAGGAAATAGTAGTGGGACTTACCTGCTAGCCTCTCTAGAATTTGTTCAATGAATGGAAAAGGTAAATGGTTCTTCCTAGTGTGTCGGTTTAGTCGGTGATAGTCTATGCAGACACACCAAATATTCTGAACATGAGTTGGAACCAATTCATTATTTTCATTTTTGATTAGTGTAAGGACGTTTTTTTATGAACTACTTGAACAGGACTGACCCATTGGCTGTCATAGATGGGGTAAATGATTCCAGCAACCAATAATTTTGTTACCACCTTTTTCACAACTTCTAGGAGGTTTGGGTTCAGTTGACGTTGTGCTTTCCTCACTGGTTTAGCCCCATAATTTAATTAAATATGATGTGTGAAAATTGATGGGATAATACTAGGAATGTTAGCAAGTGTCCATTCCAAATATTGTCTATACTCCCTCAAAAGTTCAAGAAGTCATAATTCATGCTCAGGAGGGAGTTAACTAGAAATAATGATGGGAAACTAGTTTCCATTATCAAGATATGAATATTTTAAATTTTGAGGCAGATATTTCAGTTCTAATTATGGTGGATTTTGGATTTATGAAAGTTTGTGTGAAAGTGATAGGTCACTAATATCATGTAATTTCTCAATGGTATCATCCTCACATGAGGAATGATATTTTACAAGCTTATCAGTATCACCAATGGTCAGTGGATCCTTAGTGTTCAAGAAATCATCCATAAAAAAACATGCAATACAATTCTCTAGATCACTAAAAAAATAATTTCATGATTCATTACCATAAATTTCAATCAAGGATGAAAACATATAAAGGGGATCAGGGGAATGATAAGAAGTGTTTTCAAGAGAAGGGAGTACATCAATTGATTTAACATTGAGAGAGGAATGTTCTTCTGAGGGGTGCTTCATGGAATCAAGGATGTTGAAATGGACTATGTCACCACCAAAATCCATAGACAATGTTCCATTATGGACATTAATTATGGATTTTGAGGTTTTCAAGAAAGATCTCCCCAATATAATTGGGTCTTGTTTATTCATCCTATCATCTTCCATTTTAAGAATATAAAAATCATCAGGAAAAATTAAAATTTAAACCCTCACAAGAACATCCTCTAACACACCATAAGGGTCTGATATACTCCAATTTTCTAGCTGAACAACTATACCAGTTGGATTTAGTTCCCCGACCTACAAAGAAGAGTAAATGGAGTGAGGCATCACATTAATAAAATTTCCCAATTCAAGAATAGCATTAGAAAAAGAATACTCCCCATTGGTGCATGGAATCGAGAATGTCCCAAGATCATTGAATTTGGTAGGAAGTTATGTATCTATCAATGCTGAGACATTCCTCCCCAAGATCACCTTCTCATCACCTCGAAGTCACCTTCTCTATGTACACATATCCTTCCGAAACTTGGAATATTTCAGAATTTTCTAGATGGCATCAATCAAGGGGATGTTGGCCTACACTTTCCAGAAAGTTTCCATGATTTATTTGTCAAGTTCAGTTTCATTTTGTTATCTTGGTTGGGTGTCCCTTTGGGGAAATGGAAGAGGAATGTATGGGCATAGCAGTTCATAAATTGAAACCCTATTTCCTTTAGTAGGGATTCTCTCAGGACAAGGGACTTCTTTATTTGGACCATTTTTAGTGGTTGGGATGGTGGTGTTCTTAGAAGGGGATGACTCTAATGGAGGGGTTATTTGGATTTTAAGTTGAGTTCCACTCCTAAGGGTGATGGAACTAACATTTCCCTTATCCCTAGGGTTAACAAGTGGTTGAGAGGATAATTTACCAGACCCATGGATTTGGATTTCACCAACTGAGTTAGCTATTTGTCCTAATTTGGTTTTGAGGTCTTGTATGGCTTCTTGGGTAGTTTTTTGGAATCGGAGATTGTTGGTATCCATTTGATTTTTCATATCTTCTAGTCTGGGCCTGGGTTTGGGAGGGGGCAGTTGGAAATGCCTTTAGGGTTGTTGAGGATTTATGGGTGGTGGTGGATGACTACTCTGACCCTATTGGTTTCATTGTTGTTGAGTTTGGTTTGAATACCCCCTTTCCTATAGGGTTGGTTGTCTTTCCAACCAGGATTGGATGGATAGTATGGTTCTTCCCTAAAGGGTTGGTAATAGGGGAGACCTGGAAATATTGCCTCACAACTCTAAGAAGTTTCAATTAGTTGGGGGAATTGATCAGAGTAGTGGGTGTTATAAGAACATATACTATAATGGATGGGAGGAGGAGATTGGGATTTCCCTTGGGAAAGAGCAAGTTTTCGAAGAAGAGTACTTACCTCTTCGAAATTTTTATCCAGCTTCCTCTCGAATTCAATACTTTTCACTTCATGGACACCTCAAATGGGTACATTAGACCTTATACCAAATTTTTGAGTGTTTTGTGCCATGTTATCAATTAGGGTTCTTGTAGCAATTGGGGTCTTATCAACTAGCACACCACTTGCAGCAACATCAATCATATTTCGATCAATATGAATTAGACCTTCATAAAAATAATAAATTAAAATTTGAACAGTTATTTGGTGGTGTGGAAAGTTTGAACATAACATTTTAAAGAGTTCCCAATATTCATGTAATGTTTCCCCTTGTGATTAAATTATACCACAAATTTCTTTCCTTATAGTTTCAGTTTGAGAGGCTGGGAAATATTTTTCAAGAAAAAGACATTTCATGTCTGCCCAACCTTTAATTGGTCAATTAACATAGTAAAGCCAATATTTTTTAGTATCTTTTAATTATAAAGTTAATTCCCTTATCTTTAATTGTTTTCATCCACATTTTAAGGTTTTAATTTAGAACAAATAGTATGAAATTCGTTTAAGTGTTTATGCAGGTCTTCTCCAGGAAGTCCATGAAATCATGGAAATAAGTGAATTAGACCGTATTTCAGTTCAAAATTGGGTGCCTCACCTTGTATTTGAATATATGTGGGTTGAATATCAACATTTTTTGAAGTTAGTTATTTTAGTGTTTGATTGTTTTCAGCCATTTTATACTTGTTAATTTCAGGTTCTAATTTGGTTCCAGAAGAAGAGGGGTTTAGAAAAGTCTCAAGTTGTGGTTTTTCCTCCTTCAAAGTGTTGTCTTCTGCACCTCAGGGCTAATGATATAAGGTTCTCTCCGGTTTGGGTTAGAAATGTTTTAAATATATTGGATTAGAACGCATCATGCACAAAACCTACATAATAAATAAATCAAAACTCAATGATATAGGTAAATGTATAAGATAAAACAAAGAAATATCCACAAAATATTCAAAAATCTTATAAAAGGCATGCACTAAAAACCAAAGCGCTCCCCAGCAACGGCGCCGAAATTTTAACACTCTATCATGGCATGTCAAATTGATTATATTTATAAAGTTTATTTATAGTCTATGGAAGTTTCTAGGTCATCTCTCAAGGATAGTTTATGGGTTTAGAGTGTGTGTTTTTACTAAGGATTACTAAAATATGGGGTGGTTTTGAAAATAGTTTTAGGATGAAATTACTTAATTGAAAGTTTAAAAGTTTAGAATCCAAATAGATTTTGAAAAATATGAGATAAAAGGGTTCATTTTGAGTTCATTATACACTTTCAAGTTCATCATTATTGGAGATTAATTTAGGTTTGGAGTAATTCTTTGGTTGAAATTAATTGTAATCCCGATTAATTCCTAAGCCTTTATCTCATTGCTTGAAGAACCAAAACTTGACATAATAATCAAATTTTCAAGGTCCATAACTTATTCATAGAATAAGACCTTAAAAACTAGATTGAAATCTAATGAAACAGGGTAAGAAAAGGATTCTTGTGTTGTCCAATTGGAACAACACAAGTCACACACTCAAAACCTCACACCGATCGGTTAGAAATTAAGAGAAAATCAATCGCATGCATCAAAACAAGTATAAAAATAAGAATTAATTTAAGATACATGGAAATTGTGGTTTTAAAACCCAAATCAATCCAAAACAGTAGCGAATATATGGGCTGGAACTCCCTTGACATGTTTTTAGTTCCCTCACAACGAACTCCCACCGTTTAGCTCGACATCGGGAGGAGGAGGATGCTTGGGTGGAACTCCTTCTTCATGCTTGATCACCCTATGATGATTGGGGACTCCATAACTTCTAGGATAAATATGATACTCCTATAGTACTACAAATGGAAGATCTTTTCCTCCTGGAAGAACTTGCAAATGATGATCCCAAGCTTCCATTTTATTGGGAAAGTGGAAGGTGGTTTTGGGCACACAGATTGTGTAAAACTACTTAGACCATGGTTTTCGACCTCTTAAAAGTTGAATATTTCTTTGAAAAAAACTAGAAACCTGTTTCCCCACCTATTTAATGGATATAAATAGAGGTTCTCACAATTTGGACAAATAAATCTAGAGATATTGAAAACATATAAAACACCCCATTTTACTTTGTAAAGATTTGATTATTTGGACAGATCAGTTCGGATGGGAATCATAGATGCTTAATGAGGCTTAAGTTCCTTAATATTAAATGTTTAATGTTAAATTTTGGACTTTATTACAAAAATTCAGACTATTTGGATGCATGGTTTATTATAAATATTCGGTTGAGTCCACTAGTGTGCATAGATCCTGCGCAGTTGAGCCCATTTTTCTTGGACATCATCATGTGCCCTCCAAATCACATCTACATTCAATGAGATTATAAAAAAAGTATCATTGAAATTTTAAAAGTAATAAATAAAAAATAATTTAATCAAACATGAAGTGAAATTTGTTTTTATTTTTATAATTTTCAATACAAAACTAGTTTAGCACAGTGGTGTAAGGGTGAAAATTAAATAGTTAATCGTCCTGCGATCATCCCACATACTTTGAAAGTTGGTCGATCATGATATCAACACGTATTCTAATATTTTAATAGTCCTTTTAGAATTTCCATCAGTTTGAGGGTGATAATAATCACTCAAATGAAGCTCAATATCTGAAGCCTTATGTATACTCTTCCCGAATTTTGATGTAAAACATGGTTCTAGATTAGAAAAAATTGATAGAGGTGCGCCATGAAGTCTTAGAACTTCATTAATATAGAGTCTTTCTAGGTTCTCAAGAGTTAAATCATCTCTTGTATCAATAACATGTTCTGAATTTTTAATTATATAAAAAATAACCTATATAGTATCATTATTTCTGGGGGACATTGCTAATCTAGTGACGATGCCTATGGTAATGTCATACCACTTCCACATAAGAATAAGTATAGGTTGTATGATTAATATAGGATGATGTCCATCAACCTTCACTTGTTAAAAAACTAGGTATCTTGAAACATATTCAGCAATTTTCCACTACATATTATCCCATCAAAAATGTTCATCAAGATCTCTATATATCGTGGTAATACCTGGGTGTATAGAGAAATTCTAGCTATGAGAAAAACAATATCTCCCTATTTTTCTCAGGTCTCAATGGAACAAATAACCTCTTTCCAAATTTCATAATTCTACCCTAATACATAATTATGACCAATCCTTCATTTCTTTTGAATATTCTCATCATCAGATTTATAACTTTCTATCTTTTCCAGTAAAGATGGTTTAACAATCACTTAAAAAAGGAGTTATGTTTCCCCTTCTGTAAAAATTCCCATAACTGTATTTACTAAATGAATTAATAGAGGACATTTATCAATCCTCATTTGGGTATGAAGTCTATTATCTTTCCTACTTAACTCACCTTCTACCTCATTTTATTTTCCAGGGTGGTAGTGTATTGTGCAATCAAAATAGTTGAGTGAATTGATCCATCGTCTTTGCCACATGTTGAGTTCTTCCCATGTAAATATGTATTTCAAACTATTTTGATCCATATATGTCTCAAATCTTTCACCATAGAGATAGTGTCTATATATCTTGAGAGAAAAGATTATGGTTTCTAAATCAATATCTTGAGTTGTATAATGTTCTTCATGAGTCCTCAACTGCCATAATGCATATGAAATAACTTTATCATTTTTCATAAGGAAACAACCTAGTCCTTTATTTGATGCATCAATATATATTAAAATATCTAAATTTCATAATGGTAAAATCAAAATTAGTTCATTGAATAATATTATCTTCAATTATTCAAAACATTATACACATTATTTTTTACATATGAACTTAACCGATTTATGTATGAGCTTGGTTAATGGATTCTCCAATCAGGAGAAATTCCGAATGAAATGCTGATAGTAACCTGATAAACCTATAAAACTATTTACCTATGTTTTGTTCATTGGTTTAAGCCATTCTTATATGGCCTTTGTCTTCATAGGATCAAATGTGATTCCATCCTTAGAGACAACATGAAAAAGAAAAGAAATTTCCTGAAGGCAAAATTCACACCTGAAAAATTTAACATATAACACTTTCCTTATACGAGACTCAAGAATAATCTACATGTGATTATCATGGTATTAATATATTCTAGAATAAATAATAATATCATCAATGAATATTAAAAAAAATCTTCAATATATTCCTCGAATACTCTATTCATTTGGGACATGAAAACAGAGGGTGAATTAGTCAATCCAGATGGAATTACTATAAACTCATAATGTACATACCTCGCCTAGAAACCTATCATTGGAATATCTTAATTATTTAATCTCAATTGATGATACCTAGAATTAAGGTCAATATTCAAAAAATATTGAGCTCCGTGAATTAGATAAAATAAGTCATCATTGCGGGGCATAGGGTATATGTTCTTTATTTTAATAGCATTGATTTCTCTAATGCTAATACACAACCTCAAGGATAAATCTTTCTTCTCAATGAAGAGAACATGGGTTCCCCATGGATAAACACCCGGGTGAATAAATCCCTTATTACTCAACTCCTCTAGTTAGTTCTTTATCTCCACTAATTCTATAGTGTCCATTCTATAAGGGGTCATTGATATTGGTCTTGCATTAGTGATTAAATTAATGGTAAACTCAACTTCATGCTCTGGGTGGTGTCCATGTAATTCCTCAGGAAATATATCAATATATTCCCATTTAATTAGTACATACACAATTTGAAGATTAATTACCTCATTAATGGATGATGTTTTCTCTTCCTCTCTAATAATTTCATTTTGTAGAGCTACTAGGGGTGGATCTAGATAAGAATCATATGATGAAGTTTTTTTCTCTAAAGATAATGGATTCTAAATATTCCTAACAAATCACAATTTTCTTCTTCTTGCAACAAATATTTGCATCATATTTTGAAATCTAGTCCATACTGAGGATTATATAAAACTCAATCGTAGGTGTGATGACAAGTTAAGAAACTAAAGCATGTTTATGTGAAATAAAGGGGATTTACCTACACATTTTTGTTACAATGAGACTTCCCTTATAAGTTTTGACTGTCATCTCCCTTATTGAATCAAAAGGGAAAGTTATTATTTTCTTGGACAATTAGGTAGATATAAAAGAGTTTGATGATATATAATCAAATAAAGCATTGGATAAATTTGAAGATAGGATTAATGTACCTTCCACCACATCATTGGGTACTTCTACTTTAGCTATGGTGATCACATATGCTTGACCATCTCCCCTTTGTCACTTCAGTGGTATATTCCATGGATGCTTGGGACACTGATTTTAATAATACCACATTTCATTACTGATGTAGAATTTAACATCATTGATTTATTTCTTCCCCTTCCATTCATTAGGCCAATGACCATTTCCTACAAACTTATAACAATATTCAATTCATTTTAAGAATCTTCTAGGATTATTTTTCCATAATTTTTGCATAATTGGAATTTATTAATTCCTCTATTCTTCTTTGACACTTCACCTTTTACATGGCTATCATAAGAACTCTTCTTATCTTTATTTTCCTTGAATATATTAGATCTAGAAAATTCATTCTCTATCTCTATGGTACTCAATACTATTGCATCATATGATGAAAATGTTTGAGACGCCAATTCCCTTTAGTGACATAGCTTAAGACCTCAAAAGAAATGATCAATTTTTTTTCTAAATAACATATGTAATCTATAACATATCTGGATAGTATTGTGATGGTAGCGTCATACTCTACAACACTCTCTTCTTTCTTTTTCTTCAAACTAAGGGATTTTATTTTCATTTTAGTTCACTGCTCATGAGTGAAATATTTATTGAATAATGTTTATTTAAATGATTTAAAATACATGTCTTCTATTTCATCTTCCTCCTTAGTATTATAGATCTAATACGACCATTGATCGACATCACCCTTAAGGAAATATACTGCCACTAATACCTTTTCACTTTCATCATATCCCAATGTCTGAAATATCTTTTTTAGGGACTTGATTCACTGCTCAGCTACCACTGGATTAGTAGTCCCCCCAAAATATGTGGGCTTATTTCATAAGAAACATTAAAAAATATTTATAATATGATTATTCGTCATAACCTGAGTAAGCTGTCATAATATGCTCCTGATTTTCTCATCTCCAACACTAACTATGTTGACTTTCGTAGTGGTGAAATCCCTAGATTTTCAATGAGTATTGATTCTATAAGAACTAGGGTTTTCATATAAGGTACAAATATTTTATTTTTCAGTTTAAATACATAGTAATGGCCTAATGTAAATTACATTTTAGGTTATAAAGGCATTGAGGGTGTCTAGGAATTTTTCAGATCCCAAAACCCAAGTTTTGGGGTGATTTAAGCTTGGCGCACAATTAGTATAAATAGTTCGGGGTAGTCCAAACTACATAAAAACCATGTGATTTGTGTGAGAAGATCAGGTAAGGGACAAATTTTTAGGATAAAAAATGATATTTGGGCCACCTAGACGTGCAACATCCTCTGTAATTTTTAGAGAGAGTTTTTGCACAGTTTTCACACAGTTAGTCAAACCGTGTGAGGAAACCATGTGGGTGTGTCTACCCTACAAATACCAATGCACGGTTGGCACACATTTTTTAAAACAATTAACTTAAACTATAAGACCCATTATATTTTGAGAAATTTAATAATTTTAAATTAATTTAAGTTCTTTTAAAACCTAATATTTTATTTTCTTTATACGCACATCAATTAGACTTTTTGGTAGCATCCTTCGATGACTATATATGGATTTGAGGTGTTTTCTCTGTACGATCTATGATTTAAGAACAGAATGTCTCATTTGATCCTCATCAATGATTACTTGATTCTTTTTTCACTATTCATCATTCTTCATCCTATCGAAAATTCTATTTTGGTGAAAGAAGATTTTCCCTACTTTAGGTTATTTGTTCATTCTTCCTTTTTCTACCGATATGAGTTAAATTTAGAGTTGATATTAGATGAGAACCATGATACCAAGATATAATTGGTGTTCTATACTTTTACCACTGTTTTTGGTGATTTATAGACCTAAATTAAATTATTCCACCTTCCATAATTTCAAATATAGCCCCAAAATTAGATTGGTAAATTGAACTAAATGGAATAGGACATGTCCGGGATGCCCTTTGGTTCTTTTGAGATGTATTGGTGGTTGTTTCCCAATCCAAGATCACCCATTTGGTGTGACATATGAATTCACCTTGTTAATGACTTATTAAACCATCCATGGGATCCGTTTTCATGCTTTCCTAGTTTGAGGAAGTTGAATTATGATTAAATGGAATCTGATTGCTTTCCTAGGAGATTTATTTCCTCCTTGCTATGTTGAACATGATATTGAGATATTAAACTGTTTAATTTTGGAACTGAACTAGTGGTTATATTTTGTTTTCATATATAATTGGTTATACTCATGAGATGAATTTGAATGTGATAGTTATACTAGTGGGCATACGATTATGGTATGAATTTATTAGTTATTTAAAATGGTAGTGGACACCTCAGTTGGTAAACTATGGGTCTTGATTCCATTTATATTCTTTGGATGTTATTATATGGATATTAAACATGGTTGTGAATTCCTTCGATTGAATATGCTCATTGGGTATTGATTCTATGGGATTCCATGGGCCTTGCCACCCCTTGGATATAAATTTCTTGGACTCATGTAGGATATGTTTGGTATGACATGCTCCCAGGACTCCAACCAATGCATAACCGAGTTTCCACTGAGATTCTACTGGGAATCGATGAGGATTCCATGGTCTTATACACCTTGGATCTGACCCTTCATGTTTTGAAACTTTGTTTTTGCAACATGAACATGGGTTATGTGTTACATGGGATTATACAACTTGATTGTGGTTGTTATGCCTCTTGTGGTTATACAAAAAGGCCACAATTGATATGGTTCTATAGTTTGTATGGAGAGTCAGTGGGTCTTACTACATTTTTACTTGTAGATTCTTTATATATGAGATTGACTATCTTATATAGGGATCTTCTAGAGGGTATTTAGGATTTATATTTTTGTAGTTTACATTCCATGGGCATCTTTAAATTTCTTTACTTATTTACTCACATAATACTTATCTTGTTATGTTTCACAACCTAGTCTGTATAGACCTTTGGGTGGTTACCTACTGGGATTGAATCTCACACCCTATTGGGACCATCGTTGGGTACTTGAACGGACTATTTGGATGTAGGTAGAGACAAGTGAAAGCACCCATAGTTTTAGAGTTGATTTTGGTACAATTCTTAGGAGCATGGGAGCATATGACCAAGATTAGGCTCTTGATTCTATTTTGAGATAACATATTTTGGTATTTTTGGTATTTTTTATACTTGTATTTTACTATAATACTATGTACCAATTTTGGATACTTTATAGATACATGTATAACCATCATTTTATATGAGGTACTGCTTGATTTGCTATGTATTCTTATCTGGTTTATTTATTAGTTGTCTTCTTATTTTATATGCTTCCGTTATTGACTTTTATTTCTATTACTCTATGTTATACTCTAGTAATGATGATGTAGTCTCCACATGGACATACCCTAAGTCCTCATTACTAGTCAGTTGCCTATAGAATTTGGGGTGATGTGTATGCGGCCATGTGACCAACCAGGCTTGGAACATTGTTGAGTGGAGTCTAGGTCTGGGACATTTCAAAGTGGAATATAGGGGTTTCTTTTCTAGTTTTATTTTATTATTTGGTGAAAATTGATAGGTATATGAAGGAAATGGAGTTTGGTAATGAGCTGTTCTCAGTAGTAGTTACACTATGTATAGGGAAAAAGAAAATTACCTTGAATGGAATTTCTATTTTCTATATTTTTACTATCATGGTTTTTGACTCCACCATTCGGTGAAACACTTTAATTTTTATGTTATTATTTATATGACTATGGGTTCTATTTTGTTTCAACATGATGAGATGAGGGTATTCCATCTCATGCATCATATTAGGCACTGATTAAAAAATCGCATGCCATGCATTATTCCAAGCCATTTAGGATGTATTATTCATTGCACACTATTTTGATAGGTTTTGTGATAGATGTACCTTCCATTTTGATAGATTTCATGAGGTTGATAGAGAAAGTTACATTATCTTTCATTTCTTAAGTATTATGGGACATTATGGACTTTGAAGTGACACACCTTTTGTTTTAATTGTTTAAAATGAATTTAGCATGGTATGAAATAAATGGGCACTGAATTTTGGGTTTAGGAGATGTTATGTACCCTCATGTATTTGGATTGGGTGAACCATTGGTTAAATCCTCATAATAAATGATTATGGAATGAAATGTAAAATTAATGTTAATTAAAGTGAAAAATGAAATGGAAATTATATTTATTATAGAAAAAAGTTGACCTAGACCTGACTTTTGAGAAGGCAAGAGGAAATGTTTCAAGCGGTGTTTATGAAAGTTCTTTTACAGTCCTTACTTTGGAGAAGCCTGTGTGGAGTGAATTTCATTTAGTAGGGTTTTGAACTATCCAATGATTTTGATCTAATTACATTGATGTTTTCATTTTATGAGGTAAGTGAATGGATTCAAAAATTTGCAACTAGCCCAGGAAGTTCAGTTAGGGAATGTTTCTTTTGATACAAGCCATTATGGGTGTTTATAGCCTTGATAAATTAACAACTACTTTGGGTTTCTTTTTTAAGGACCCTTGTTGGCTTAATGGACCCTTATAGGTCACCTTATCTATTATAAATTAAAAATGAATTTAATTGATAAATTTAATAATTTATTAGATTATTTCAATAAATGCTTAAGGTTTTAAAAGGAAGTTTTATAAGACTAATCTGTTATGCCTTGGAGAGTTAGTCAAATATGGCACCGAGCTCTTTTGTTTAGAATTGGTTCTTTAGGATCTGTTCGAATATTTTAAATGATTAAAGGTTATATGTGAATAGGTGTAATGACCTTAAAAATGGAACCTGTAAGTGGTTTCCTTGGTTTAAATGTATTTTTTAGTTTCTTTGGAATGAAAACATGAGTGTTCTTCATGGACTTTCAATTTTTTATAAATGGATTAAATGATAGGCTATTGAGCCTGGTGAATTTTGTTTGGTGTGACTTATTGATAAGGTCAATGCGTGTGCTTTGTAAGGGGACAACTGTGGTAGGTAGAACCCTTAAATCCCAAATGACCTACTAAATTTTATTAGTTTGTAACATTTGGTGCCATTCAAGTGACTTGTCCCCAGTAGGAATCTTATCTTCTAAATTAAACCCTTGTTTTAATGGGTGTTCATGGCATCTTTGACCCTTATTACTGGTGTGAGGATTGAGTACTGCTCATATCTATCAGGTTAGACATTATGAGGTGATGGTTGTGTGTTTCGCAGGTCTCGTGACCCTTTCTTCTTCCTCAATAATGGAAAATTGGTATATCGTCCTCTTGGTTAAAGTTCGTATGGGGTAGTATGATTCTAGGTAAATATATCGTACCTACCACCTGATACTCAGTTATATAGGGTGGATAGCCTATGGATATATCAAGGCGTTGTCTTGATTTTGTAAACTTGGGGTAGTATGCATTCACATATGTGGCACCGGTCGATTTGTAAAATGATGAAACGAACTAGTTGATTCTGGTGAAATCATTGTGCCTTGTGCTATTGAGTATGTTTTCATGTCATCTTTGTATATGAGTAACTAGAGGTTTAAAGAATCAATTTCATCCCAATGATCTGGATGGCTTTCAAGAGACTCAGGTGTTTTGACATAACAATCAATTTGGATTTTTCTTTCATTCCAAATACTTTAACATATGTAAGTGTGAATCAAAGGAGTATCAAATGTGTGGTTAAGGTGAATTTGATCTATTGTACTTATTATTTTATGGCCTATCTCTTCTTTTGATGATAAGGACACTCTAAAGGTGGGGAGCATCACATAAGGGTTAATTTTTTTGTCAGTTCTTTCTTGGAGGCATGAAATTATTATGGTTGGATGGGTATAAAACACTTGAGTAACACCCTTGGCCTTAATATGATTTTTGGTTGTAAGGATTTAATGATTAGGGGATGAATCGACTGTAAAGAAATTGTGGTTCAGTTAATGATAATGCATCAGAAGGTGAAGCCAAGCTTCTTTAAAAGGAAGTCGACCAGTAATGGTTCGACTGATCTTCTTGGAAATCTTTAGTATCCTCTTAGTGTGTCCTTTTTTAACAACAAGAATGTAACCTATCTTGACATCATTCTTGATGCACTAAGAGAGAATCGGTATTACACCACACTAATGTTTTAAAAGAGGTTGGGAGTGTCTGTTTCATTTTCTCATTGTATCACACTGGACACATGGTTCTTATGAAGGCTTGGTTAGTTTGAAGTGATACCTAGGTTCATGTATAGGTACACCTTGGAAAAAATATTGGAAATCAGCCATTTTACTATGCCTATACTTTCAGATTGATGCCGCTTTGGGCTCAGTCAATAATATAATGTGGATATCTTGGTTTGTACCAATGTATCACTTCTAAAAATTGAGTATGAACTACTTTGGGTCAGTTCCTTAGACTCTAGTTTAATAAATATGAGATCATCTTAGAATTATGTCATGCTTAGTGGTGATATTTAGAAAGAGTGATGATTCTAGTGTGATGGATTTGGGTTACCCCCTTATTCATGTTGAGGAACAACAATTTTAAATGGTCGAGTGATGAGTTGATCAAGGAATGTCCCTGGGTGTTGGGTATGGACTTCGGTGGATGTGTTTTTCATAAATTAAAGATTCATTAGAAGATGGTGTTTCATTTTATTTTTTTAAACCCCTACCATCTAATATGAGAGTTTAAAAAATAGTCATCCAGTGTGGATCGACTTTTTATCCTTCTGGTTTGATGTTTATTATCAAAAGGAACTGACTTAAACACCCCGTTAGGTTAAGGAGGGTGTGGTAAAAATATAGGAAATGTATTTTAGGAAAGCATGTGTGACTGGTTATAGTTTAGTCGATTGGGATTAAAACAATTTTTTATGGTGAGGTACCTAATATAACCTTATATGTAGCCGGGTTTTTTCATTTAAAGAAGTCACATCGAGAGCATTGCTAGAATTATTAATGGCATGATTTGTAAATAAATTATGATGGTGTAGGTACTGTGGTTTAGAATTGGCCTCTTTTTGTGATAAATCCATGGTGGGGAGCACTATAGGCTATACGTCTAAAGAAACTATGATGTGATCGTGTCTCTAGCCAAATGGTCTCACCAGTACTGGTGTCCAATTTTGAAAAAATGTGTATCTATTTTAGTCATGTCATGTTCCACCTATTAGTAGGTGAAGGTAGAACACTAGTGACTAGCTAGGATCTTAAAGAAGCTACCCATTCCCAAGTGGAAATGGAATGATGTCATGATAGACTTCATGATGGGTTTACTAAGGTCACCTCGTGGTAATGTTGTTGTGTGGGTTATTATTGTCAGGCTCACAAAGGTTTCTCATTATTTACTGATCACAGAGACCCTCCATGTTGATGAGTTTGGGAAGTTGTATATCTGTTATATATTACAACTTCATAGGGTAACGTCAAATATAATTTTAGATAGAGATTCCCACTTTATAGCTCATTTCAGGTAGAGTTTTTAGAGGGATATGGGTACAAAGAAGATTCTAAGCAAAAAACTCCACCCTCAGACTGATGGATAGTCAGAGAATACGATACCGGTGCTTGAGGGCATGCAGCAAGCATGCATCCTAGATATCTGGGGATCTTGGGAGAAGCATATACCCATGGTCAACTTCTCCTACAAAAATAGATATCAGGAAACTATACATATGGAAGATTATGAGGATTTGTATGGTAGGACATGCCGATCGACCCTATACTGGCTTGAGGCTGGTGAGGTGGCTTTATTGTAAACATGTCTCATGAAGGATACTTCTAAGAAGGTCCAGTTTATTCAGAAGTGGATAGATACTACATAGTCTCGACATAAATCTTATGCCGATATCCATAGATGAACTCTATTATTTGTGGTTGGGTTATGTGTTTTAACAAAGCTGGGACATAGAAAGATTAGAAGATAGAGAAATATTTCACCATGATATGTTGAGATAGTTGAGATTCAAGGTAGATTTGGTTCATTATCCTATAGGTTGTGGTTACATAAGAGGTACCAAGACATAAAATACATCTTCAACATATCTCAGACATACTATTATCATTTGGACTCATATCATACTTTTTAGTCCAGTGAGGTTGAGCTATAGGTTGATGTGTTCTCTGAGGAGCATCTGATTCATATAGTTGACATGAGCATGAAGGTTCTACAATGCCATTCAGTTCGTCTAGTATGGTTACTATAGAAGAACAACCATTTACAGGATGGGACTTAAGAGTGGGAGGCTGACTTACATTCTCAATGGATAGAATTGTTCTCAGATGAATCATGACCAGCCTTTAGAGGGAAATTAGAGGATGAATTTATTGAAGGGAGGAATATTTTAAGAATTTAGGCTTTATTATGAGGTACAAATCCTTTATTTTTAGTTTAAATGCTTAGTAATGGCCTAATGTAAATGCTCTTTTAGGTCGTGGAGTTGTTAGGGCGTGTCTAGGGCTTATTCATATCCAAAAACACAAATTTTGGGGTGATTTAATCCAAGAATATGGTTAGTGTAAACTAAGTAGTGAAGGCTTCAAAACATAACAAACTTTGAAAGTTGTGGATTAAGAGAAGGTAAGAGATGAAGAGTTAGTCCAAACCGTGCAATATGGGTTGTACATTTATGCAAGAAACGTTTCTATTTTTACATAGGGATTTTTCATGGTTTCCGCATGGTTAGTAAAATCACACATAGAAATCATGTGGGTGTCTCTACTCTATATTTACCTGTGCATGGTTGGAGCACCGTATATCAAACCATGTGTATAAAACATACAATCCATGATATTTTGGGAAATTTAATAATTTTAAATTAAATTAAATTCTTTTAAATACTAAAATTTCATTTTCTTTCTACACACATCAAGGATACTTTTTGGGATAATCCCTCGATGAATATCTTTGGATTAGAGTTAGTTTCTCTATCTAATCTATGATTCAAGCGTAGAACATATTTTTGGATCTAAATCAATGAGTAGTCAGTTATTTTTTATCTATTCATTATTCTTCTTTCTATCGACGATTCTATTTATGTGTAAGGTAAGTTTCCATATTTTCAGTTTCTTCAACCATTATTCATTTTTCTCTTGAGCTGAGTTGAATAAGGAGTGATACTGTATGATAAAATTGTTATCTAGAAATGATAGGTGGTATATAAATTTCCTTTTTTGTTTGGTGCTTTATAGATCTAGCTTCCATTGTTCCCCCTGAAATATTTTCTAGTGCAACCCCAAAATTAGACTAGTTAATTGAATTAAATGGAATATGACCTGTTAGGAATGCCCATAGGCCCCTTTGAGATTTATTGGTGGCTGTTTCCCAACCTAGGGTGACCCATGGGATGTTCCATATGAAATATCATTGTTAATTCTTTGTTAAACTATCCATGGGATGTGTTTTCATTCTTGACTAACTATAGGAAGCTTAATTGTGATTAAAAATAATTTGATTTCTTTCTTAGGAGATGTATTGAATCCTTTCCACGTTGAACATGATATTGATATATTAAACTATTTAATCTTGAATTGAAATAATGGTTTCTTTTGGTTTTGATATATGAGTGGGTATACTATTGAGATGAATTTGAATGTGAATGGTTATATGAGTGGGAAAACTCTTATTATATGAATTGATTAATTGTTTGAAATTGCAGTGGATTCCTTAGTTGTTACACCAAGGGTATAAATTCAATTATCTTCCTTGGATATTATTCCATGGATGTTTAATGCGGTAGTGGATGTATTATATTGAGTATTCCCCTTGGGTCTTGATTCGTTGAGATTTCTTGGGCCTTGCCACCCCTTGGATCTGGCTTGTTTGGACTCACATAGGACATGTTTTGTATAACATAAAACTAGGACTCAAAGAGTGCCCAAATGAGTTTTCAAAAAGATGGTCCTGAGAATCAATGAGGATTACTTGGTCTTATACAACTTATATCCAACCCTTCATGGTCTGACACTTTGTTTTTATGGCACGACTATGGGTTATGTGACATGTGTGATTATACAATTGGTCTATGGTTGTTCCGACTCTTTTGGTTATTCAGAAAAGCTGTGGTTGATATGGTTATTTGGTTTTTATGATAAGTACATGGTGATTAATCTATTTTTTACTTTTAGTTTCCTTTTTTAAGAGATTGACTATCTTCTATTGGGAGCCTTGAGAGGATATTCGGGATTTCTAACTTTGTAGTTTACATGCCATGGGTTTCTTTACATTTCCTTACTACTTTACTCACATACTTATTAGCTTTTTATATTTCAAATCCTTTATTTTAAAGACCTTTGGGTGTTTACCTACTTTTATTTTATCTCGTACCCAGTTTGGGCCACCGTTGGGTAGCTGAACATACTATTTGGATGCAGGTAGAAGCAAAGGAAAGCATCCACCATTCGAGAGTTTATTTTTCTAACATGCTTAGGAGCAGAGGAGAATGATTACTAGATGAGGCTCTTGATTATATTTAGAGATAACATATTTTTGGTATTTTTTGTATTTTGGATACATTTATTTTATTGTATTTTTATGTACCTATTTTGGGTGCTTTCTGGATACACGTATCATCATCATTGTATATGAGACACTTTTGGATTTGTTATATATTCCTCTATTGTTTATTTATAAGTTGTATTATTGTTATATCATCTTCTTTTATTAGATGTTATTTCCATTACCATATGCTAATATTTGGTAATAATGGTATAATGTCAACACAAACACACCACAAGCCCTCAGTTTTAGTTAGTAGCCTCTGGAGTTTGGGAAGATGCGCTTGGGGCTATGTGAACAACTAGACTCAGGGCACTATTGAATGGCATCTGAGTCCGAGACATTAGAAATTACCTTTCTTATATTTGGTACCATCACTAAATAATGGAACACACTATGTTATCTCATAATCATCAGGATTACTAAGACAAAAATTTAATCTATGTAATTATTATAATACTCATGTTTATTTAACATCCAGTTCCAAAGGTTTCTACTAAACCAACCTCTAATACCAACTGTAAAAACCCCGACCCCAATATCCAAGATTTAGTGGTTATCTTCTTACAATGGAATAGATAAAAGATATCACATCACCAAGTATTGATTTTTTTAGTATTATTGAAGAACTAGATACATACATGGTTCCCCTATTATAATGTTAATTAAACATATAACATAACAAATGAAAATAAACTACTTTTGTGAAACTTATTCAATTATTTCATCTTTATAACCCAAGGAATGAAAACAAATAAAAGGGTGAGATCAAATTCTCAGTAAGGGTTATATGAGTCTATAATAATTAAAGAAAATTCAATAAGTAATAGTCATTATAGTAGGGGAAATACCTGGAAAACACATGTCATCAATACACTAAGAATGAAAATGAATCCATAGATTTTGTCATAGTGAAAATATCATAGAAAGTAATAAATGAAAAATAAATAAATAAAATGATTATTTTTTTGGACGTCATGTATCTTGAACATGAACCACTACAATTAGGACAATATGGTTTAAGTCTTTGGGTTGAAACCCATTTGATACTGCTTGGGAACAAACACGATGGGTTTGTCACCCACTGTTTTGTCTCATGGGACATGTCAATTCATCGAGAGGCTATCTATAGCTAAGGAACAAACATACATGAAATTACAAATCATTCTTCATGTATAGAATTAATTTATTAACAATATGACTTTTCAAAATATCCATATTGAGTATAAAATACAAATTTCTAAATATTTCATCAGTTAAAAAACCTTAAAAGAAAACACCATATGTAAAAAAATAGAATACAAATTAGAAAATAATCATATCCATGATATAAGAAATATGTATATTTAATTAAATCTTCAATTAATCACAGTAATAAATAAAAGGGAAGTATACATACACCACAAACAAGGAATAATTGGTGAGTAAGGCATAACCAACGAGAATATCATAATGGTGTCCAAGAAAGAATGGATTTAAATCATACATATACATTAATAAGAGAAAATTGGTATATATCATAATAAATTATGTACAAATTAAGTGAAAACATATAAAATAGTGTTTAATAAACTTTATAAATGAGTCACTTTATGGCGGTTTAAGGGAAAATATTTAAGAGTCTTTAAAGAATAAAAAAATAATTATTTTCATAAAACCAAAAATGAACTAAGATAGTTTTTTAGGATAAAAGAGTTTTTTTTTGAAAAATAATGGTGGATTAAAATAGATTATTGGGTGTACTTGAAAATGGGTAAGAAATTGAAATATTCCCTTTAAATGGGCTTGTTGATTGGGAGGAATTGAGAAGGAAACCTTATAAAACATGAATTTACCCTTCCAAGAAAGAATAATTAAGATACGTAAATATGTTTTGGAAATACACTTAAAATTTAGGATGAGTTAATAATAATAATTTATAATTATATTGGGGTAAAGAGAGAGAAAGTGTATCCTGAAGAAAAAAATGGATTTTTAGAGAGAAACCCTCACATTATGTCCGAAAGTGTTACATACTTTCACTTAATGTCCTGGATAATGAAATTTGATTCATTTATAATTTAATTCAGAACCTATCCACCTTTTATTTTATTTTTTTATAATTTTATTAAGTTCATTTATGGACCTTTTGATAAGTTATAATATTAAATTTCATTGTTCAGGAGTGTTCGTTTCCTTGGTTTTCATGATGGGTTCACTTTTATACATGTATGAAAGATTATGAAAAATGGGAATAGATTTAAAGAATTGAAATTTTAGGTTATTAATGAATTTATATAATATTAAAAAGTCTTATATATCATTTTTTTCAAGATATAAGGATGGTTCATTATATAAAACGTTAATGATAACAATTTAGATTATTTTGGTGTTTTTGTGATCATCAAGAACTAGTTTTATTTTATTAATTGATATTATATATATACCAGTTCCAGACCACAAAATAAGTTATAATATACATTTTAAAGTATTTTTTAACCATTATAATGGTTTTATGACAAGACTTGAAGTGGCATTAGAAAATTAAAAATCACCATCCACGAAGGTGGTGAATCGACACCTCTAGGACGATGTTTTCATTTTTAGAAAAAATGGGGAGAGAAGAGAATTGATGGTTGATATACCCTTAACATAATAAGATTCCAATATATATATGATTTTGGAGTTATCATGTATCTTTGGATAGAATATTTTAGGGAATTATAATAAAATAGAAGAGATTGAAAAAGAGAGAGAGATACAATTTTACATCTTGAGTGTCGTTTCCTTGAGAATCTCCTTAAGGGACTTGGAAATTGTCTTTGAGTGAGACCAGCAAGATGAGAACACGGGGAGGAGGTTCAAGAGAATAATTGAGAATAATATTAAAAATATCCAATTATTATAATGTTTTAGGAGAGTAGGTGGTGAGGGGTGAATTTATAGTGGGAGGAGAGGGGGGTTTTTGATTATTTTATTCATTAGTTTATTATTTTGGCTCAAAAATATCAATAATGTTGATTACTATAACTAAATAAATTAACTAGAGAATTTTATTTCAAGATATTTTCCACTTACATCATCCATTACTCAACCATGACTAAAAAATTCATGTATTTGGCTAAAATATTAAAAACCATAAATTACCATATTTCACTATTCACAAAAAATTCAACTATTTTAGAAAAACCCAAAAAATTCACCCTAACCGTTTTTCTACATGTTGAACTCAAAAATGGACTTGATTTTATGAAAATAATTTTATAGATATAATAAATTTAAATTTTAATTAAAATAACCATTTATTATAAAAATACCGATTTTAAAATTATAATTGATTTTATGATGCTTTGAAAAATTAATTAAGGTATCATAAAATTATTTAATAATAATTATAAAATAAAATATTAATTCAGGAATCTATTTTATGGAAATAATTTTCTTTTAAAATATTATATTAATTAGAAATTTATAAATAAACATTACAGATTACAAAAATGTGAGCACTTAATTTATCATTTTTAAAACATTTATTTACTTATTATTTGAAACACATATATCATATTTTTATTTTTGAGATACCTAAATTTTATTTATAATATCATTGGTGGAATTATTATTCTAATGACCACATTACTATTCCTAATGGTTACGTTTCTATTCCAACAGTCATGTTAATATTTAATTGTATATCAGAGTTCGTTTGGGCAATATAAACTATCAAATAAATTAATATTATTTAAGAAGATACATACCATAAAATAACAGGGTGTCATAATAATAATAATAAAAATAATAAGAATAATAATAACAACAACAACAACAATAATAATAGTTATAATATTTTCTTTACATGCACTAAACTTGTAGGTATTTAAATATCATTTCTTCAAAACCCTTAACTCGGTTAGTCAATTCTCATCAATATTTTTCAAATCTTGTATAATAAATATCTATTAAAATTAATAAATATCACTATATTTTTAATTAAATAAATATTTATGTGATCAACATAACCTAAATAATATTACTACTTAGAACATGAGAATAATATTTATTCTAACACTAAATTAAAATATAATTTATTTGAGGTTTTGAGTATTCTAAGTGTGTAACCCTCTAGGTATAACACCCCATAACTTAAACAACCCATAATAATATGGTTATAACAAGGTTTTCACTTTATTATGTTTTGGGGATTTTTTTATTTATAGTTTTATATAATTGGGTAAAAACATTACATAAAAAAGTGTACCCTTTCACATAGTACATATTATTTCCACAAAAATAATGATTTATGTTTACACCCTTGTTTTATTCAAGAAACATTTTATTCATTTAATATGATCCACTATAACAAACAACCGACCTTGGTAAAATGTATATACATCCTTAGATATTGTGAAAAACATTTGAAAACATGGAATGAGAAAAACAAATCTTAGCAACAGATATAAAAATAAAGGAATCCCATTTGTCTAGTGGAAAACATGAAATCCCTTGAGGATATTATCTTTTTTAAAAATAAAAATTTGAGAACATAAATTAAATATTTCCATATGTGGAAATAAATATTTTCTTAGAGAAAATCTTTCAAACCCATTAGTAAGAATATGATAAATCATGAAGGAATCATGAAGGAATTATGAGGCATGTGGGAACACATGAAAACATTCCTTTGAAAAACAAAACATTCAGCTTTAAATTTTCCTTAACTCATGAAATCAGAATATTACGATAAAAAATATTTCTGTGAGAATAATAATGGTATCTTGAATCATACTATTTATAATCCATTTTCAATATTATTCAAACCATTTTAGAATAATGGAATCACACTTAATTTCATAGGAGTAACGATCCCAATTATCTCTCTTCTTTTCACCTTCGAAGAAAACATCACAACCCATTGCATTAGAGCGCTATATCCGGTTGACCCATAATCATGATATATATAGGCCTTTCCCATAATAATGTATAATACTCAAGTATCAAATCATAAAAAAATATGTAATCTTTCACCATTTTATCTTAAAACCCTTGTGAAACTCATTTGAACCCATATATAAAACACTTTACATTTTTGCATAACCATTAGGGGAAATATCCCTTTACTTTGGAAAATATTAAAAAAGAAAAATTAAAAGAGAGGGAATATAACATAATTTTTAAAATAATGTTAACTTATCAAATAATCTTGATAACTAATAACAACATTGACGATAGGAAAATTCAGTCAATCTATATATGTCAAAATTATTTTTTTCTCTTTTATAAAAATAAAAAAATAGCCCATATGAAAAATGTTAAAAAGATTAATTTTTAAACCATTTTAAATAAAGTAAAATATAGTCTAAAATTAAATTTATCAACCATTTAATCATAAATAAAGAACATGGATATATAGGGGAAATATTTTAAAACATTTAAAACAACGTTTTAAAGAAAAATATTTTACATTAAATCGTTTCTAGGTTTTTTCCATTCTCTAATTCCTAAAAAATAGAATTATATTAGTTTTATACATGATAAATAACCTTTTTCTTGTTAATTTTATTATTATTATTACTTTTGTTTCATTTATTGTAATTTTTTATATAATTTCAAAATGGTTAAGTTAATGTTGGATTTTTTGGGTGTAGTTCAATTTATAACCTCATAAAAACAATGATGTGTTGACCACAGTCAGAGGGGTCATGGTTCCATTACCTCTATTTTTTTAAATATTATAAATATCATATATATACATAAAATATAGTTTTAATACTAACCATGTAATGAAATCATGAAAAATAATTAAGGTTGTTTTATGGAGATGTTAGTCCATATGAACGCATGAATGACATTTTCGTTTTTATTTTGAGTAGAGAATATTTTTTTAATATTTTAATTTTAAATAGTCATAAATATGTTATAACTTTCATATTTATTCATTATTTTTATCCTTCACACCAAAATTGTATGGTGGAGATGAAAAATAAATCACATCACTTTGCGGAGGTGGTAGTCCACACACACACACGAACATCGTTATCTTTTTCCAATGGATGGTATGGTAAGAAGGTAAGTAATGTATTATCTTTAAATAATAATATTTTTTATATAAATATCATAAATATTCATTTTCCATAATTTTTACTAGCTATATATTCTGGTGTTGAAAAGTGAAACACATTGCTTTATAGAGGTAGCATTCCACACGTATACAGAAGTGATGTTTAATTTCCCAAAGGATGGAAAAAAGATGTAAAAGTGTTGTATGATAATAATAATAATAATTTTAAAATTTAAGTATATGTAATATACTCATGTTATTATTTCATCATGGTTAAATAATATTTAAAATGTGTTGAAGAAGATATAAACCTGAAGCACATGGTTAAACCTCTTCTTTGAGAAACATCCTTTTTCTTACACATTAAACCATCTAGGTTTGGTATTTTGGTGAGAACCAAACCTATTGGACTAGGGTATGTATGTTGGGGAGATATTTGGGTCGGTATTGGATAAACTATTTTTATAAAAACGTGTGATTAAGGGAGGAGAGGAGTACCCTTTTATAAGTGAGGGGAGTGGTGCACTTGCATTTTTTCAAAACATTTAATTATTATAAATGTTTTAATAAGGGAAAAGTGGATAAAAAATATAAATTTTAAGACATAGTTTTATAAGGGTATAAATAAAATCATCCAATATTAATTAAGATAATATTATGTGGCCTTGTCACTTAGTTATTTCCATAATTAACCCGATTTACCCTTTACCGCGGTGACACATTTTTACCATGGTCAGTATTGATAATGACCAAAAATAAAATTGAACTCATTTATAAATTTGAAAATTTGGATTAAAAACATGGAATTAATTTTTCATGCTTCATTTTTTATAATTGGGATAAATTACTTTTAATATTATTGCACAAAATGCAATGAAAAATAGTATTTTTGAAAATTGCCTTTTAAGCATAAAAATAAACTAATACCAAAATAAAATATAATTTTGATTCATATAGAATTATTTATATAATATTTAATAATATTTATATTATATTACTCTATAAAAAAATATGAAACTAAATGAGGCTTTTAAATTACTTTATTTAAAGAAAAAAAATGAAAGTTTGTCAAAAAGCACCATTTTTACTATTCATTCAAAAATCAATCCTTTCCAAAAAATCAAAAAAATGAACCTTAAGAAAAATTTGATATTCTGATATAAAAAATAAAATAAATTTTGTTAAATTCAATTTCTAAAATTTCTAAATTTACTTTTTAAATAAAAAAGTGAAATTCATTAAAAAATAATTTAGTTTAATAAAAATATTCCATTCTTGATTGAAAATATTTATAAAATTATTTATAAAACTATGATAAATATGAGTCAATAAAATGAATAATTATAAATTATAATTTTGATTTATTTTTAACTTTAAATCGGTTTTCACATTCATCCCCCTTTTATAAATTATATCCTTGAAATTTTATTCACGAATTAAATAAGTGGGGGTGATTTTCACTCATAGCATTTTACGATTCGCATGTTGCTTCCTCAATGATGTGATTATAGCATAAAAAATTATCCAAGTGAATAAAATTATTTCAAATCACATTCTCTATGTGATCCAAAATATGATATATCCTTTCTTCATGAGATATAATCTCCAATAATTGTACCACTTCTAGGATCAAAACATGAGTTTCCTTAAATTAATTTTATTTCCAAGAAACATGAAACAAATCATATACCTATGGTTAACATGGAGGTAAGTCTACTAGAAAATAAAATTATCCAATATTTTCTAGAATTTCCTTTGGACCAATATATCATGGACCAAATTTTCCTTTATTTCCAAAAGTTATTACACCTTTTCATGGAAATAAATTAAGAAAAACATGATCTCCTACCTATTATAAGAGATATACCCTCTGGTTATCCAAATAGACTTTATTCATCCTCTAAGACACCCTTATATAGTTCTGAATCATCTTTACCTTCTATACCATTTCTTCTACCAGTTCTAGTCCTAGAAACTTTTTTCACTTACTTCATCCCATCAATCCATAGTTCAACACCACTTTCCAAATAATGTTTCAAGAGGCACCACAAATATACTGGAATGGAAACTGTTATAATAAAATTCCATAATAAAAAATAATAATCCCTAATTCTATTATAATTAAATGATAAATCCAAAATAACATTTTCCAATGTCCTTATTATTAATTTTGACTGTCCATCTGATTGAGGATGAAATGTAGTACTAAAATTTAACTAAGTACCCAATGAATTCTTAATTCATTTAAAAAAATTTCAAGTTATATATAATATTGAGATCAGATAAAATAGAGGGATGAAACCCATGTTATCTGATTATTTCTTTAAGATAAAGTCCAACAAGTTTATCCAAATACATAATATCTTGAATAAGAATAAAATATGCATATGTATTAAATTGAACAATAGTAACCCAAATCACATTATTACCTTAATACATATATGATAATCCATCCATGAAATCTATAGACATGTTCCCCAATTTCTATTCAGGCATCAGAAAAGGATGAAAGACACCCTTCGATAGTTGTTTCTCAACTTTATCTTATTTACAATTCAAACATTTTATGGTAAAAGAAAAAATATATTTCTTCTACCTTACCACCAAAAATATTCTTTTATATCTATATACAACTTAGTACTGTCAGGTTAAATAGGAAATTAATAGCTACGGCATTCACTTAACTTTTCCTTATTCAACCGAGAATCACATGGGACATATAACCTCTTTCCACATTTGAAAACACCATATTTATCAAACATTAACTCATTAAACAAACCATTATTGATATATTATACTCTTTCTTGAAAACCATGATTTTCCTTTTGAGCTTCCTTAATTATTTCTAAAAAATATGACTATAATGACTATTAAACCAAAGGATAGGGAGTTCCTTCATTCACAATTTATAGTCTATAATTAATTAAATCATTAAAAAAAGGATCATGTTCAAAAATAACATGGTTAATGATACATTTTCTTTTCAACTCAAGGCATTAAGTACCTTGTTTATATTACTTGGATGATATTGAAATAAGAAATAATAATATTTTACAAGTTCTAACCATCTTCTCTACCTTATGTTCAAATTTTTTTAGTGAATATATACTTTAAAATTTTATTTTCAGTATATATTTCAATTTTTACCCTAACTAAAATATTCAACCAAAATTTTTAAATAAAAAAACCACCACTATAAGCTTAAGGTCATACAGAGGGTAATTCTTCAGATAGAGTTTCAATTGAAATAAATCATATGTAATTATTGATGAACTTATATAAATTCATAATGAAGTACTTTAAAATAATCATCACTTTAAATACCAAATTAATCATTTAGTATTGTTAAGGCTAACACTGGAGCATTATCCAATCTTCTTTTCAATTCTAAGAAACATTTAGCTTATTCATTTTTCCAGCTGAATTTAACTTGTTTTTGTGTTAACTTAATTAGAGGTAAATGTAATCAAGTAATGTTTTCAAAAAAAATTCAATGGTAACCTACTAATACAAGAAATAATTGAATCTAAATGGTATTTATAATCCATAACCACTCTTTCCCCACTTTAGTTTTTACAAGATAAATAGTTATTCTATCATTAAAAATAATATTCCCATGGAATGAAATCTGTTGTAACCAAAATTCACATTTTTATAATTTACAACATAAATTATTTTCCTTTAATGTATGAAAAAATAGATAGACATTTCTTAGGTTTATCTTAACATTTAGAATAAACCAGAATGTCATAAATTAAAACACATAAAATGTATGAAAATACTTATGAAAAAATTTATTCATCAGATCTAAAATTATGGCAGGTGCATTCATAAAACCAAAAATCCTAACTAAAAAATCACAATTCCTATACTTATCATGAAACGTAATCCATATAACTTCTTACTCCTTCAACTCTATCAGTGATACCCAGTCCTATGGTCAATCTTTAGAAAATACCAGTCACCCTAAAGTTGACCAAATGAGTCATCGATATAAAGGGACCAACACTTGTTCTTAATAGTGATATTATTGAGTTATCTATAATCAATGAAAATTACCATATAATAATAATTATTTTTAACTAATAGAATATGGGAACCCTAATGAGAAGTTCTAGGGAATATGTAACCCTTATCAAGTAGCTCCTGTAACTTCTATTTCAATTTTAAAAAACTCAATTAATTCCATTTTATAAGGAGGTTTTGAAATTAAATTAACAGTTGTCACTAATACAACAATAAACTCAACCTACTATTTAGTAATAACACTAGAAAAATAATTAGGAAATAAATATTTATGCTCATTCACTATTGGAACACCACTAGTTTGAGAAGTTTCTCTCATTTCAACAATATATGCAAGATAACTTTCACTCCCATCCATAATCAGTTTCTTAGATTATTTATTTGTTATCGAAGGTATGAAATCATTCTTATATATGAATTTAAACTCACTCTAAAAATTGAATATGACTTCTTCTGCTATGTAAACTATATTATCTTGACTAAATTAATTATAATACATACCCAAAATGCCATCAAACTGTAAAATGGAAAAGTTAACAATTTTTTTTGTAAAATCCATTCGATGGATGATAACATGATGATTTCTATAAATTATATTTTTATGAAAACCCATTATTTTTTTAACTAAACTTAGTGTCTTTGTTTTCTTAATATGTTATTTTTATTATATTTTATAATTTCTCAGAAATAAAAGAATTTGTGGATCCCGAATTAGAAATGACATTGGAATAATTAGAATAAATAAGTAATATACCGGACACCCCTTCATTTTATGGTATATAATCTACCATATTATTAGTAAAAGACTTTTCTACACCTTTATTATTTTTATATTGATGATTTATACCTTTAGTAACTAACTCCTGACATGCATTAATGTAATGACCCAAATCATAGCAACTAAAACATTTCACCACTAGATGACTTTATTTTTCCAATTATTGGTCTAATTAGAACACTTTTCCTTATATTTGTGATCCAAATGATCAATAATACCTCATTTGTTACACTTTATTGATCCTACCAAACATTCTTTAAAATATATTTTATCACATTTCTAATAATTTTTGGGATTACCTCTAAATTTATTTGTTGTCTACTTCAACTTTACATTTAACTATGGCCACTTATTAATTTTGTTTTCACAAAGTAAATAATTGTCATAAAATTCCATATCAACTTTATCATCACATTGAACAACTTCCTCATAACTTATAAATTCTTAAGAGGAAAATTCTATCTATAAACCTAGTTTTAGACCTATGTAAAATCTATCAATTTTACTCTCATAGTCTAGAATGAAATTTGGTGGATACCTAGCTAGTATTGTAAAACATTCCTCATAAGTGGCCATTGAGTCTTATAAATTTTTCATCAACTTTATTAATTGTTTTTTCCATTCTAATTTGAGGAACTTTAGGAAAATACATCTCAAGAAAAATATCTTTAAATTATTTGCACTATATGGAATCAATCTATTTTTTCCTTAGAATTTTTAGTCAAATATCACCATTTATCGAGTTTTCCTTCTACATGATAAATAAAAAGAGAAATTTTTTTATGTTCTATACATACCAAAAATTCAAATATGTTCTTTATTTATTTTATCCATCCTTCATCTTTTACCTAGTGTAGAGATCCACCAAATTTCAGAGGGTACTGTTTCATGAAATACTCCACTATATCCATGTTCCTATATGGAGAATTTGATGACTATATTTTATGGTTTCAAATATTAATAGTCCACATCAATTGAGTTAAAAATTTGAAAAAAGTATTTATTCTAATCATTCTAGGTTTCCGATTCAGAAGGTTATTATCCTCTTAATACCTTCCAAATTTAGCTACCCTATTTCCTCAATGGAAAACCATTCCTAGTGGACACGGATTAGATTAAAAAACTTATAAATCATCCGAATATATCTCATAAAAATATAATGACATATTATATTCACTTTAAAGAGTATTTTAGAATTCTCATAACCTCTAAAGGTATCTAAACCTTTCCTTTTATACAAACTATAACACCCCATAGCTTAAAAAACCCATAATTATTTGGTTTATAAAAAGGTTTTATCTTTATTACATTTCAAGAATCATTTATGTTTTTATTTTTAATTAATTTGGTAAAAAATTTACATAAGATAGTGGACACGTTCACACAATATACATATTTTCCACAAAAATAGTTCTTTATGTTTATATCTTTGTTTCATTCAAGGAACTTTTTCTTCATCTAAGATGAGTAACCATAGTTGAAAAAATGACCTTGATAAAAATTTTAATCACCCTAAAATCATGTGAAAAATATTTTAAAACATGGGATGAGAAAAAAATCTTTGTATGGTATATAAAAATAATGTAATCCCATTATTCCATTAAAAAACACTAAAACCCATAAGGATGTTTAGATTTTTAACAATAATAATTTTAGTACATAAATAAAACATATCCAAAATTTAAAATAAATATTTTCTCCAATAAACCCATTAGAAATCATATAAGAAACCATGAAGGCATCCTGAGGCATGTGGTAATGGATAAAAAAATTCCTTTAAAGAAAACCTTTGAACTTTAAAGTTTATTATATGAAATCTAAAGACTTATATAAATCCATTTTTGAAAAAAATATAGGTACCTAGGAGTAACAAATTAAAAACTCATGATCAATATTTTTTTCCCATGTTATGAAAAACTAATTATTATTTATTCTATAGGAGTAACCATCCCGGTTATCTCTGTCATTTTTTCCTTTGAAGACTACATCATTACCCAATTCCTTAAAGGGATATATCAGAGATAAACCATCACCATAATATATATAGGGCTCACCCATCAACATCTATAATGCTCAAGTATGGTATTATGAACAATAAATTTGTGAAATTTCACCTTTTTATCATAAAACCCTTGAAAAAAAATCATCTAAACCCTTAAGTTAAACACTTTCTATTTTTGTATAATCACAAGTAGAAATATCATTTTTCTTTGGAAACTATTAAAAATTAAAAATACTAAAAGGGTGGTAATTTTATATACTTTGAAAAAACATTAAAATTTTCAAGGAATATTGATAATGAATAATTTATATGATGGTGGTAAATGTTGTTCACATTTAAAGAACATTATTTTTTCATTTTTTGCAATAAGTTTAAAATAACCCATATAGAAAACATTGAAATGGTTAATTTTTAGACCATTTTATGAAAAGTAAAATATATTCAAAAGTGAAATTTAAAAACTATTGAATCATAAAAAAGAATATTCTTGAAACAGTTAAAAAACATGGATATAGAGGAGAAAGTTTTTAAAAATTTTAAAACATTATTTTATAGAATATTACCTTAGATTAAGTATCATATAGATTTGTACATTCTATAACTCCAAAATTAGAAAATTATATTAATTTTATACTTACATAATATCCCTTTTCATGTTCAATTTATTTTTTTATTCAATTTATTTAATTTATTACCATATTTTATTTAGTTATTAAAAAGGTTAAGTTCATGTGGGAAATTTTTTGGTTGTTTGATCAATACCCTCAAAATAGAATTGGTGTGTTCATTTTAGTTAAAGGATTTATGGTTCCATTACATATAAAATATTAAACATTTTATAATTATCATATTTATACACTAAATACACTCTTAAAATCAACCATGTACGACAGACATGAAAAATGAATCACATAGTTTTATGGAGACTATAGTATGTATGCATACATGAACGATGTTTTCATTTTACATGTATTTTAAAATGAATAAAGTAGTAAATATTTTAATTTTATAGATTAAAAAATATGTTATACATTATATATTTTTTAATTATTTCCAACATTATGAAAATACCCGTAAGGTGGAGGTGAAAAATGAATCACATCGCTTCATGGTGGTGGTAGTCCACATGTACACACATATACATGAGCGACGTTATCATCTTACAGAATATGGTAGGTTAAGAAGGTAAGTAATATTTTTTTATTATAGAATCATAATTATGTCATAAATATACTATATATTGATTTTTCCATCACTTTAACCATTCATATCATCTAGTGCTCAAATTTTTAAACAGATCTTGTAAAATAATTTAAGTCTGAATAGATCAAAAGAATTTATAAAGAATGACACCTCAATTGTTTTTTTGTGATGATGACATACTGTGCTCATCACTAGATCATAATTTTCATGACATCCTCCCTCTAAATGTATTCCTATGGACTGACAATTTGGGAAGGGAGATGGTGACCTAATGAATCTTGTATTCAGTAATCCATGGGTTGAAAACAAACACTGAGGCTATAACATACGTACAAATACGTGGAATTACCCTATAAGAGAAGATGTAGAATATAGATATAATACAAATATGATAATAAAATTATAATAAAATATAATAAATGTATAACTGAAGTATATATATATATAATTTCATTCAAGACTAAAATAACTAGAATGGAACTACAAGTACCAAAAAATTAACTAGGTAGTGACCACGAAGCTCATACAACTCCTAAATAACCATGAACTAGTAATATAAATCCCAATATCTAACCTTATCATACAAAACTAAAAAAAAAAAATATATACTAATGGTAAGCATAAAAATTATACTCCATAGGATCCTCTTTGGAGCCTCTCATGAAAAAGATAAATAATGCATACTAAAGCCTAGTGAACAGTACGTGAAGATAAATTTTCACCCAAATAGGTACACTAAAATCAAAGCCCAACCATTGATATCTTTGACTAACAGTCTCAAAAAATAGATCATATATTATAATAATAAAATAAGGGTACCCGAATTCTTCTTCTATAGCGACCCTCGCCTTTCACACATACCATTACATGATTTTAAGCACAATTAAACATCAAATCAGAAGCCAAGGATCATAAAGTCTAGTGTCTTGGAAGACTAGGTACATAAAACTGAAAAGATGAGACTCAATAAAATATTTCATTATTTATCATCCATGTCACAACCTGTCTCTCGGGGCCCGTACCCTGACTACCCCAAGCCCACCTTCCATAGGCCAAGGGCTGACGACTAGCACCAAAGGCATAATTCCCTAAAACTGGTAAGGCGTTGCCTTTATGAACTATAAAAAAACACAACAGAGCACATAGCTGGATATAAAACACTAAGTAAACTGTATAAGAAAATAGTTCTGAAATTAAAAGGGGCTAGAAATACAAGCCCAACTGTAAAGTACAAGGAAATTGAATGTAGAAGTACTAAAAAAGGGAAAACGACTCCTGGATCGTCCACCGGGAAATCCTACTTGAAGGGTAGGCACAGATAGCCTCCACAACACTCCACGTCCGTCCATCTCCTCTGTGTACCGTCACACTGTGTGGACCAACTCCAGGTACCATCCAGTCCTTGTACACTCAGCCTCGGTCAGCGTTGTCCGTCTTCTGCATCCAACACAACAAGGTACGTGCATAGCCCGTGCATGGGTGAGTATAACGATACTCAGTAGGGACCCAAAGACCACCAAGGTCTCTAAAAATCCACCAAGGAAAAACTATAGAGTTCGAAATCAACGGATAACCATTACTTAGGTATACGCCCATACGTATACCTAAGTTATCATGTAACCCATCTCAATCATGACGAAAACAAATAAATCACTGACTCAGCTCACAAATGTATAAAACTTATGTAGAGAGATAGAGATGATCAGATATAGCCACTAAATCATCTAAGCTGTCAGAACCACACAGGATCCAGGACCAACAGTTAGAACTGTCGGACCCACACAGGATTCAGGACCAGCTATTATGTCGAACCCGCACATGATCCAGGAACAGAACTCAAAATTGTCAGACCCACATATGATCTAGGAATAGTATTCAGAGCTTTCAGAGCCACCCAGGATCCATGAACAGTAGTCAGTGCTGTCAGACCCACACAGGATCAAGGAACAGTCGTCAGAGCCTAGCCAACCATAGGGTTTGCACAACACATGCTTGTTTCCGGGAAGGTCTGATCCTCAAGCCAATAGTCAATATGCCAACTGCCACAAAGTCCCACAAAGAAGTATCTTAAAGTTCTGCCTTGTCATAGGGGTCTCAACACAACAAACGGCGCATCAATCGGGCGCCCAGTCTGTGTGTTATTAGCCTTTTAGTTCCGGGGGACCAATTGGATTCGTGCATGATCCAACCTGATCGTATCTCAACTATACCCCAAACTCCGATGGGGTAAACTTAATGGGACAGTTGCGCGACAAGAATACCAGTGCCACTGACAGTTTATCAAACAGTCGTCCGGTGCCAAAGATATGACCAAAAGAAAGTAAAGGCCAGTAGTGGGCCTGAGTCTGGTCTGACCCGGTCAGAACGACTCAGCCCGTCTTAATCTGGGATGACCTGGTCTAGGTCGACCCGATCATACCTGTTGGGTCTTTCCCTACCCATCAGGTGGGCCAGCCTGTTAGGTTAGGCCCGAACCACTAGGCCCGGCCCAGTTGACCGTGTGGGAAGTTCGGCCCATAGGCCACCGCAAGGGACACAGCTCGGCCCAGAGGGCGTGGCTGGTTTGGTTCAGCCAGCACCATGAGTGGTGTGTTTCGGGCGGCTTGGCCGGTTCAGCCAGGAACTAGGGTGTGGCCTCGGCAGGCCTGTGGGGCGGCCGGGCAGGCTGGGTGGTGGCTTGGGTAGGCCGGTGGGGCCTCCGAGCAGGCCGACGCGGCATGTGGGAGGTGGAGGGCAGGCCGGGCAGGGCGGGCGGGAGGCCGTGGGTAGGCCGGCGGGGCACGGGCAGGGCCGGCGTTGTCCGACCGGGTTCAACTGGGGCGCGCGGGAGGCTGGTGCAGGTTGTAGAGGCCGCAGAAAGCACAACCTTTTTCGTCGCCGCCTTCTCCATTTCGTTGCTTTGTCTCCATGATTAGGATCATCTTAAAAAAGAAGGGCAGAGGGGGGTCAAGCCATGTTAGTTTGTCCCATACCCTCCGCGGTTAGGGAGATAACAAGAGGATCACAAGTATGAAGCACAATAACCCTCGATCTTCATTTTGAGAGAAAGGAAGAACATGGGAAAAGATCATACTTAGATAAAATTAATCCCCTACCTTTGTTTGTCATTCGTCGTTCGTTGACAGAGTCGCGGAAAGTAGATGAAGAGAATCGTCATTCGTCACATCTTCTGCACGCTTCCAAACCTAAGCTGCATCAGCTTTGGAAGACGCTCCACGTTTGTAGGTTTCCGAGGAAGCAGTCGAAGAAGGATCGTCGCTGACATTCTTCGTTGGAAGAACGCGTTCTTCGTTCTTCGTTGGGAGAATTCTAATCCTCCAAATCTCTCCTCTTTCCCAACTTCCACCCAAATGCCATGTGAAATAATATTAGATTGAGTTGTCTAATATTTCGTTGGCACAAAAATTCATAAAGAAGAATTAAAATAAAAGGCTCCCCCTAACTAATTCACGAGATTTGTCTCAAATTAATTAGGGGAGATTGGCACAAATTAAATAAAGGGATGTTGAAGAGGCTCCCCTATATTAATTGGAGCTTGAGGTTTTATCCACTATAATGGGGATTTTCAAGGGGTTAAAATCCTGGGTGGTCCCCACCACATTAATCCTCTCATGGGAGGTTGAGTTCAGGTGGGCCCCACCACCATAACCTATCATGGGAGGTTAAGGTGCAGTGGTCCCACCTTCAACCTCCATGAGGAGGTTTTAACCACCACAAACCAAATGGCGGCTCAAATAAAATAAAGTGTAACTCACTTTATTTTAATATCTTTCCATGAAAACCCAAAATCTAACTTTTATTCTTGACTAGCTGTCGTCGAGGTGAAAGTCTCCTTAAGAGAATACCGGCACTAAGATTTCAAAGGTTCCCTTAGATTTCAATTCTGAGCATTAGTTCTAAAGTTATAAAATCCCGCTCGTACGTTTACTGAACGTACCTGAATAAAACTTCAGAAATTGATTCCGAGCACACCGGGCCTTGGAATCACGCGCCATTAGTTTTCACAGACTCGTAAAATTACCATGTATTTAAGAAAAACTTTTCCTTGGAAATTATAGGTCTTTACATTCTCCCCACCTCAGGGCTTTACATCCCCATAAGCTACAACTCGAACTAAGGGAACAAATGGGGGTACTGAGAACACATCTAATCCTCCAACTCCCATGTTCTCTCATGGAGGTTCCTGTGCTACCAACACACGTGCACCAGAGGTATCGACCATCCCTGAAGGACCCACTCCTTTCGATCCTCAATCTCTACTGTAACATCTATAAAAGTTGCGTAATCGTCGACATCCATCTCCCCATGGTCAATGATGTGAGAAGGGTCATGCACGTATCTCCTCAGCTGGGATACATGGAAGAAGTCGTGAACCTAATGCAACTGAGGTGGAAGATCCAGGCGGTATTCCACCTCGCCGACTCTGCTAAGAACCTAGAAAGGTATGATGAATCTTAGAGATAACTTACTGCCTCGACCAAATATCCATGGAACTCGTCGAGGTGAGACCTGTAGGAAGACATGGTCGCCATCCTCGAACTCCAGAGGCCTCCGTCTCTTGTCAGCATATGACTTCTTCCTGCTATTTGCAGTCTTCATCTGCTCCTAGATGATCTGCACCTTCTCAATGGTAGCCCATAATATCTCTGGTGCCACTAGTGCTGACTCCCCAGGGGCAGTCCAGCACAAAGGTGATATGAAAGGTCACCCGCACAAGGCCTCAAAAGGTTCCATCCCGATGGTGGAGTGATAGATTTTGTTGTATGAAAACTCCACTAAAGGTAAGTGATCCTCCTAGCTATGACCGAAGTCGAGGACACAAGCACGTAGCATGTCCTCGAGGTTTGGAATGGTCCGCTCGGTCTAACCATCTGTCTGAAGATGGATGGTGGTGCTCAGACGAAGCTGCATCTTGAAATCCTCCTACAACCCCTTCCATAGCCGGGAAGTAAACCGTGCATCACGGTCGGAGACAATAGAAGAAGGTACTCCATGTAGCCGCACAATCTCCTACACATAGAGGAGTCCCAAGATCTCTACTGAAATCTGCTCTCTGATCGGTAGGAAGTGGGCTGACTTGGTGAGTCGGTCAATGATCACCTAGATAGATTCATGTCCCCTAGACGTACGTGGTAGACCTGTCATGAAGTCAGTGGATATCCCATCCCACTTCCACTCTGGGACCTCTAAAGGCTGATCCAAGCCTCCTGGTACCTGATGCTCCGCCTTCACTTGAAGACAAGTGAGGCATTGAGAGACAAACTCCTCTACTACCTTCTTTATACCTGGCCACCAGTGCTGTCGTCGAACGTCCTGGTACATCTTCGTCACTCCTGGATGTACTGCTAGAGGGGATGTGTGAAACAACATCAACACTTCCTCCTGAAGTGACACTGGCACCACAGTATGTCCTCTGAAGAGGATGACGTACTCCCCACATTCAGAAAATCCATCAGGTGCCTGGCCTATGGATATATGAGCACATCATGTCTCACAGTCAGCATCTCCATGCTGTGCATCCCTGAATCGCTGAAGAAGTGGGGGAGTGACTGTAAGAGGCTGAAGAAAGGCTGATCCATCTTGGTCCACAAAGGATATATGTAAAGAAGCCAGCTGCTCTGTCGCCTCGCTTAGAAGCTGTATACCAGATCTCCTACTGAGTGCATCTGCTACAATGTTCCCCATCCCATGAGTATAGACTATTTTGAAGTCATAGTCCTGGAGGAACTCAAGCCAACATCGCTGTCTCAGGTTTAGGTCCTTCTGAGAGAAGATATACCTGAGACTATGGTGGTTAGAGTAGACTGTGAAACGCTCTCCCATTGGATAGTTCCGCCACATCTTCAAGGCGAAGACCACTTCTGCTAACTCTAGGTCATGGGTAGCATAGTTCTGCTCATGATGTCTCAGCTACTGAGAACCATACGCTATCACTGCTCTCTCCTGCATCAGGACACACCCGAGTCCGGTCCCTGATGCATCGTAGTAGCCTACATACCATAAGCTTTCCTCTGGAAGCCTCAATATGGGGGCACTAATCAGCCTCTGTCTCACATCCTGAAAGCTCTGATGGCATCTCTCCAACCACATGAAGGGTTACCTTTTCTTCGTCAAGGCTGAGAGTGGTGTTACAACTCTGGAAAATTCTGGCACAAACCTACTGTAGTAACCAGACATACCCAGGAAACTTTGTACCTCCGTCACACTCTTGGGTGGCTCCCAAGAAAGTACCGCCTCGATCTTTGCTGGATCCACTGCAACTCCAGCCTCTAAGATGAATTGTACCAAAAACTCTCAGATCCAAAACTGGCACTTCTAGAACTTACCATAAAGATGGTTCTCTCGGAGTGTGTCTAGTACTTCCCGCAAATGGTAGGCATGATCCTCCTCAGTAGTCAAGTAGATCAGAATATCATCGATGAAGACTATGACAAAGAGATCAAGGTATGGTTGGAAGATCCTGTTCATGATTCCCATGAACACTGCTGGAGCGTTGGTTACGCTGAAGGGCATAACCAAGAACTCATAGTGGCTGTACTGACACCTGAAGTCCATCTTCTGCACATCCTCGTCTCGAACTATGAGATGGTGACAAACTGATCTGAGGTCTATGTTCCAGAACCACCATGCTCCCTTCATCTGATCAAAGAAGTCTTCAATCCTTGGGAGTGGGTACTTATTCTTCATGGTCACCTGGTTCAAGAAATGTTAGTCGGCACAAAGCCTCAAGCTCCCATCCACATTCTTGGTGAACATAATCGAGGCTCCCAGGGTGACACACTTGGCCAGATGAAGCCCTTCCCCTGCAGGTCCTCTAGCTGTACCCGCAGCTCGCGAAGCTCCGCGGTAGCCATCTGATACACTGGTGTAGATATCAGTGCCGTCTTGGGGTACATGTAATTGGAGAAGTCTACCTCTCTATAAAGAGGTATACCCAGAACATCAGCAGGGAAAACATCCACATACTAGTCCACCACTACAGAATAGCTCAGACTCTCCACATCCACTGCTCCGAGGGTAAGGGTAGCCAACTGATGAGTGATCGGCTGCACCCTCCTTCGAGTAAGTCCGTCCTGTGCTACAAAGGCTCCATTCTCACTGTTGAAGGAAAACCTTGTCCCATCCATGTGGACACACCACACTTTGCACCTAATACATTCAATATGAGAATTAAATGTAGATAACCACTCCATACCCAAGATGACGTCATAAGGCCTCGACCCCGCTATGAGGAGATCCCAGACAAAGCTATCACCTCTTAGAGTAAGCTCCCTTTGTCAGCACCAGTGCGTAATCATCGAGTCTTCTCCTGTATAAGTATCTATCCATAAGGATCGAGCCGACGACTCCGTCAGAATCTTCGAGCTCCGAACGAGGGTAGTGGCAATGAAGGATTGATTGAAACCTATGTCTATAAGAACTGCAGCTAAGGTGGAGTAGACAATGACCGTACCTTGAATCATATCAGAAGCACCATGATCATACGACTCAATTGTCTGGAGTTGAGATCTCGCCTATCCACCTGCTCCCTGCGGTCGGGGTGGACCTCCTGGTGGTGGTGGCTGTAACACCTCAAAATGTCTCCCACCGCCAGCTGCTCGACCAGCTCCTCTTCCACATCTGCATGCACCCTGCGGACCACATCGATTGAATCTCTGTCTCTACCAGGGCGGTCCTTTGACCTTCTAATGATCATCCAAACAGTGGGTCGGACAGTCATGAGCCATGTGACCCTTACTACCGCATGTGAAACACTTCCTGTTCCTCACATGACCGGATCTAACTCATGTGCCTCGCATAACCGAACCCGTGTCCTGAGGTTGTCCACTAGATGGTCTGGTCTGCTTGGACCTCTGCGACATCTGTCTAATGCCAGCTGTAGAGGACTCTGCTACGTGATGCCCAGTGGCGGGTCTCACTGCTGGTGTATGCTCAGCAAAGAAACTATCAACTAATATGGATCTATCCAACACCCCCGCCTGCGTCGGGATGCTGAGGGAGATCATCAAATCTCTGATCTCTCGCCTGAGCCCCTGCTCGAAGGTACGGGTCCTGAAAAATGGTTCCCGAACCGTAACTGTGGAGTAGCGTGAGAGGTGGGTAAAACTCGCTGAGTACTGTGCCACCATCATGCTACCCTACTGTAGATGCAGTAGCTCCTGTATTCACATCGTACGTAGGGTGGCTGGGACAAACTCTGCCCAAAACAAGCTCTCAAAGTCTGCCTAGAGATGTGTCGCCTCGTCATGCACCTGGAGCATTAGGCTCCACCATCTGCCTACTGCTGCTTGAAGAAGACTCGTGGCAAGGATCACCATATGGTCGACTGGTGTCCCTACTAGTCTGAAGACTCTCACCACAGCCTGCAGCCAATCCTCAGCTGCCTCCAGGTCCGTCTTACCCGTGAACCTAGGAAGCCTCTGGCACTGCAACTCATGCAATGCGCTCAAGCGGCGTGCACTCTGTGCTGCTGGGGTTGGTGGTATCGGTGACCCAATGGGTAGTGGTGCCGCTGGTGCCTCCGCTGTGATAGGGCCCTGCACCGAGGCCTCATCGCTCTATGGTCTACCATCTTGTACAACTCTCGGAACTCCAGCTGGCTGTCTGCATGGGGCCATCCTGAAAAGTTACAGGTGCACCACAATCAATAATTTATACCTGGTGAGATGACTCAAAGAGATCACAAAGAAGACTCCTGAAACATACACACAATCAGTGTTTTCGTGCACTGAGTCGGAAATCAGAAGTCAGGGACCTGGTGTATGGATACGTTGTCCACCGCACCAACACTGGACTCCCTGAACTGAAAACCACACTCAGTACTCTGTACACTATTGATTCATAGAAAAGAAAGACCAGAGTCCTAAGTTCTGTGGTAGAACTGACTCCTATGATACCAATTTGTCATGAACCGTCCCCCAGGTCCTGTGTTGTGACTACCCCATGCCAGAATTCCTTAGGCCAGGGGATGGTGACTAGCACCAAAGGTGTAATTCCCTAAAACTGGGAAGGAGTTGCCTTTGTGAACTATAAAAAATACAACAGAGCACACAACTAGATACAAAACACTAAGTAAACTGTATAACAAAAGAGTACTGCAAGTAAAAGGGGTCGGAAATACAAGCCCAACTATAAAGTACAAGTAAATTGAAAGTACAAGTACAGAAAAAAGGGAAAATGACTCCTGGATCATCCACTGGGAAATCTTACTTCAAGGGTAGGTACAAATAGCCTCCACAACACTCCACATCCGTCTGTCTCCTCCGTGTACCGTCACGCTGTGTAGACCACCTACGGGTACCATCCAGTCCTGGTACACTCAGCCTCGGTTAGCGCAGTCCGTCGTCTGTATCCAACACAATGAGGTGCGGGCATAACCCGTGCAGGGGTGAGTATAACGATACTCAGTAGGGACCTTGAGACCACCAAAGTATCTCAAAATCCACCAAGGAGAAACCAAAGAGTATGAAATCAACGAATAGACATTACTTAGGTATATGCCCATACATATACCTAAGTAATCAAGTAACCCATCTCAATCATGATGAAAACATAGAAATCACTGACTCAGCTCACACAGGTATACAACTTATGTAGAGAGATAGAGATGATCAGATATAGCCACTGAATCATCTAAGCTATCAGACCCACACAGGATCTAGGACCGGTAGTTAGATTTGTCAGGCCAACATAGGATCCAGGAACAATAGTTGGAGCTGTCAGACCCACACAAGATTCAGGACCAACTATTCTGTTGAACCCACATAGGATCTAGGAATAGAAGTCATAACTGTTAGACCTACACAGGATCTAGGAATAGTAGTCAGAGCTGTCGGACCCTCACAGGATCCAGGAACAGAAGTCAGAGCTGTCGGACCCACACATGATCCAGTAACAATCTTCAGAGCGCAGCCAGACACAGGGTTTCCCCAAAGCATTCTTGTTTCTGGGAGGGTCTGCTCCTCAAGCCAAGATTCAATACGTCAACTGCCACAGTCCCACGAAGAAGTATCTCATAGTTCCACATCGTCATAGGGTTGTCAACTCAATAGACGGTGCGTCAATCAGACGCCCGTTCTGTGAGTTATTAGCCTTTTTGTTTCGGGGTCCTGGTTGGATTCGTGCACGATCCAACCTGACCATATCTCAACTTTATCCCAAACTCTAATGGGGTAAACTTAAAGAGACAGTCACACTCCAAGAATACCAGCACCGCTGACGGTTCGTCAAATGATCATCCGGTGCCAATGGTATGACCAAAAGAATGTAAAGGCCAGTAGTGGGCCTAGGTCCGGTCCGACCCGGTCGGACTGACTCGGCCCGTCTTAGTCTGGGCCGACCCAGTCTGGGTCGACCTGGTCAGACCTCTTGGGTTTAGCCCGACCCATTGGGTGGGCCAGCCTGTTAGGTTCAGCCCGACCCACTGGGCCCAGCCCAGCAGGCCGCATGGGAAGTTCGGCCCGGAGGTCACCGTGAGGGGCATGGATCGTTCCATAGGGCGTGACCAATTTGGTTTAGTTAGTGCCGCGAGAGGCGTGGTTCAGGCAGATCGACCCTGAAGGCCGAGCTGGTTCGGCCAGTGGCGCCATGAGGGAGGCCGCAGGGCTTGGCCGGTTCAGCCGGGAACCGGGGTGCGGCCTGGGCAGGCCGGGTGGCGGCCTGGGCAGGCCGGTGGGGCATCCAGGCGTGCCGACAGGGCTCGCAGGAGGCCGTGGGCAGGCTGGGTAGGGCGCGTGGGAGGCTGCGGGTAGGCCGACGGGGCGCGAGAAGGGCCGCTGCGGTTCGGCCGGGGTGCGCGGAAGGCCGACGCGGGTTGCGGAGGCTGTGGAAAGCACGACCTTTGTCACCGCCACCTTCACCATTTCATTGCTTTGTTTCCATTCCGAGGATTATCTCAAATAAGAATGGTGGAAGGGGGTCAGGCCATGTTAGTTTGGCCTAAACCCTCCGTGGTTAGGGTGATAACAAGAGGCTCGCAAGTATGACGCACAACAACCCTCGTTCTTCATTTTGAGAGAAAGGAAGAACATGGGTAAAGATCATAATTAGATAGAATTAAACCCCTACATTTGTTTGTCGTTCATCATTCGTTGACGGAGTCACAGAAAGTAGATGAAGAGAATCGTCATTCGTCGCGTCTGCCTCATGCTTCCAAACCCAAGCTGCTTCGGTTGTGGAAGACGCTCCATGTCGATAGGTGTCTGGGGAAGAAGTCGAAGATGGATCGTTGCCAGCGTTCTTCATTGGAAGAACACATTATTCATTCTTTGTTAGGAGAATTCTAATCCTCCCAAGCTCTCCTATTTCCCAACTTCCACCCAAATGCCACGTGAAATAATATTATATTGAGTTGTCTAATATTTCATTGGAATAGAAATTAAAAAAAAAGAATTATAATAAAAGGCTCCCCCTAATTAATTCATGAGAGTTGGCACAAATTAATTAGGGGAGATTGACACCAATTAAATATCGGAGAGTTGAAGAGGCTCCCCTATATTAATTGGATCATGAGGGTTTCTCCACTTTAATGGGGAGTTTCAAGGGGATAAAATCCCGGGTGGTCCCCACCACATTAATCCTCTCATGGGAGGTTGAGTTTGGGTGGACCCCACCACCATAACCTCTCATGGGAGGTTAAGGTGGGGTGGTACCACCTTCAACCTCCATGAGGAGTCTTTAACCACCACACACCAAATGGTGGCTCAAATAAAATAAAGTGTAACTCACTTTATTTTATTATTTTTCCATGAAAACCCAAAATCTAACTTTTATTCTCGACCAACTACCGTCGAGGTGAAAGTATCCTTAAGAGAATACTAGCGTTGCGAGTTCAATGGTGCCATCAGATTTCAATTCCGAGCACCGGTTCAAAAGTTATAAAATCCCACTCATATGTTTTCTGAACTTACCTGAAGAAAACTACATAAATTGATTCCGGGCACACCGGGCCTCAGAATCACACGCCGTCAGTTTTTGCAGACTCGTAAAATTGCCATGTATTTAAAAAAAAATTTCATGGAAATTCTATGTCTTTACAATCCATTATGATCTCTTAACTTCCTTTAAGCCCTTATATATTCATAGGATAACCTAGGGATAACATGAATTGAGGGATGAGCTAAAAATCACAGTAAGAGAATAAACATTAAAATCAATCATAGACCATGGTTTAGAAGGCATGTCATAATGATATAAAAATAAATGGAACACAATTAAACATTCTGAATCATAGCATGGGATCACATAATCATGGATTTATAGTAATGGGACAACAACATAAAACATGACTTTAGAATGAGTCATGGATCATTGCACATAGAGGAGCACGAGTCAAGGCTCATTACATATAGAGGAGAACAAATCAAGGATAACCACTAAGACCATTTCACATAACGTCTCAGGAGACTAAACATTACCCAAGTCATTAGAGTACTATCTGGGTTCACCCATCATAACATATTAAAGAATATGTGTTCCACATGAAGAATCACACATAAGGAATAAAACATAAACGTAAGGGTTACCCATGGTAAGAATTGGGTATTATAATCTTGGCCAAAAGGTATAAAATATGGGAATATCACAATGGTGTCCTTGAAAGAAAGGATTTAAATAATACATGGACATTCATAAAGTAAAATAGGCATAGATATTGATGAGTGATTTCAAACTTTATTTAATACATTTAAAAATGGCATTTATGATACTTTAGAAATAAAACATTTTATTACAGTTTAAGGAAAATATTAAATAGAATTCTTAGGTAGAAAAGAGAATAATATTTTATATAAAACCACAATTGAACAATTAAAGTTTTAATAATTTAATTAGTGATTTTATAAAAATAAGTGTGGATTAAAACAGATTATATAGTGAACTTGAGGTTGGGTAATTATTTGAGTAGTTCCCTTAAATCGGGCTTACTTATCTAGAAGAATTGAGCAGTGAACCTTTTAAAAAACATGTATACCCCCAAAATAGAAGGATGAATGGGTATTGATACATGATTCTCGATAATATCCATATAATTTAGAATATTTACATAAAAATAAAATATAATTTAATTTCAGTAAATAGAGAGAACGAGTAACTTAGAGGAATAATGGAGGTTCAAGTAGAATCCCTTACCTTATGCCTGAAATATTCTTCATGTGATCTTAATATCATGAATAATAAAATTAATTCTATTAATTAATTAATTTAGGATTTTTCATACATGTATTTTATTTTTTATAAATTTATTAAGTTCATTTATGTCCTTTTTTATGGGTTATGAAATTCAATTTCATTGTTTGGGAGTGTTGATTTCCTTGGTTTTTATGATCGTTTTACTTATATATGTGTATGGAAAACACGTAGAATGAGGAAAGTGGTCCATAAAAGAACTTATAAGTTACTAATGAACTTATATAATGTTGAAATATAATTTTTTCTACATGTGAGTATGATTCATTAGATAAATCATTAATGATAATCATTTAGATTAATTTAGCATTTTTTTATCACAATGAACTCATCTTGATTTATTAATCATTAACATGTGTACACAATGATTAAAAAAAATTACATAATATATAATAAATATATTATAATCTAATTAAAACATAAAAATGGTTTCATGAACAACCTTGAAGATGTAATTTAAAGATGAAGACACGTCGTCCACGAAGGTGGTAAATCGGCACCTCATGGATGATGTTTTCATTCTTAAAATAAAAGATAAAGGAGTAGATATTTAATGAAAAATTATTCCACCAACAAGATAAAATTATATTATATGTAATATAATGTATTTTTCATGCCATATTTATTAGGATAGGTGAGGAGAGAAACATAAAGTAAAGGAACTTGAAAATAAATTAAAAGAAAACAGAAGAGGGTTTTACTTCTTGATTCCTTCTTCTTGAGAACTTCCTTAGTGGATTGGTTTTGGTCTTTTGTTAAGAAAAAAATCTCCAAGTCACTATGAAGGGGATTAGGAGGATATTTTGGAAGAATCATTACAAGGATCAAGGCTTTATAAGTTTGAGGACAAGAGGTGGTGAGGGGTGGTATTTATAGCGGAGGAGATGGGTGTTTTCTCATTATTTAATTCATTAGGTTATTATTTTTATCAAGGCAATAAATTTTGTTGATTATTGAGAATAAATAAATTAATTAGATTATGTGAGTTCTAAATAATTACGATTACATCATCCACGACTAAATGAATAGTGTATTTAACTTATAATGTATATATATCGTAAATTTTTGTATTTTACTATTCACAAAATTAAATTTTTTCAAAAAAATCCAAAAAAAATCACTCTAACAATTTTTTGATGTTTATAATTTTAAAATGAATTTAATTTTATGAAAATAATTTTGTAAATTTAATTTTTAATTGAAATATTAATTTACTCGAAAAATACAGATTTTAAAATTATAACTGGTTTTTATCACTTTTAAAAATTAACTAAGGACTCATAAAATTATCTTCTAATCATATGACATCAAAATATTAATTTATGAATACATTTTATGAAAATTTATTTTCTTCTAGGTTATTAAATTAGTCATATAATTTTAATTAAATATTTCCAACTTATAAAAATACCAACACTTAATTAATTATTTTGAAAATATTTATTTACTTAAACTATGATATAATTTTATCATATTGTCACTTATAATATGGATAAATTTTATTTATACTATAATTGGTGAGGATACTATTAAATTGGTTAGTTTACTATTCATAAGGGTCACATTACTATTCTGAAGGTCAGGTTACTATTTCATCAGTATAGGTTCCTTAACTTCTAGAAACACTTATTATTTAATTCATTAATTAGTTATAAAGCTTGTATCATGTTCTCTTAAGCGTTTATACCATATGGAATAATTATAATAAAGAAAATTCCATTGATAAAACTTTGGGTTGTTACATTCTCCCCCTTATGAAATTTCACCCTCTAAATTTTGTTTTACAAACCATCGTGAAAAAAAGTGTGGATACTTTTCCTTCATTGATTTCTCTGGTTCCCATGTTGCCTCTTAATACTTATGGTTACACCATATTACTTTGACCAGGTGAGTAGTCTTTTTGCATAGAATATTATCTCTACAGTCCAAGATCTTCACTGGATCCTCCTTATAAGAAAGATCATTCTCCAACTGTACCACCTCTAAAGTCAGTACATGTGAAAGATCTGGTATGTACTTCCTCTAGAGGGATACATGGAATACATCCTGTCTGCATAGGTCTTTTGTCAAATTTGGGCTACCTTGATGAGCTGTTGAATGGGTTTCACCTTATGCACCATTTATTCTACCATTTTAGGTCATATTAGCTTATGTTCACTAACCTCATCCCAACATGCTAGTGTTCTGAACCTTCTCCCTTAATGGTATTCATATAGAGCCATTTGGATGCTCAAGTGGAAACTATTATTGTAATATAATTTTACCTGTGGAAGATGTTGGTACCATCCTCCTTTGATGTCCATAGAACACACTATAAAAATTTCTTCTAGTATCTAAATAGTCCACTCAGTTTGGCCATCAATTTGTGGATGATAGGCCGTACTAAAGTTTAGCTCTGTTCTTAGAGCATTTTGAAGAATTTTACAGAACTTGGAGGTGAATCTTTAATATCGATCAGATAAAATATATAGTGGTACTCTATATAGACTTAAAAATCCTTTGATGTACATCAATGAAAGTTGATCTAGTGAGAATTCCTCTTGAATTGCGAAAAAGTGAGCTATCTTTATAAGATGATCCATAATAACCCATATAACATTCTTTCCTCTAGATGTCTTTGGAAATCCAATAAAAAAGTCCATGGTGATGTTTTCCAATTTACATGTTGGTATGGGTAATGGTTGAATCATCCATTTAGATATTTTCCTTTCAACCTTCACTTGAAAAATTTGCAGTAACTTTGATTTATATTTAGTGATCTCCTTTTTCATTTTGTCCCAGAAAAAGTTCTCCCAGAGATCTCAATACATCTTTATGATCCTTGGGTGAATAAAGAAGGTTGAAATATGTGCGTCATTCATAAGAAATTTATTTTTCTCTAAATTTGATGGTAAACATAGTCGTGACACAAATCTTAAAACTCCATCCTCAACGATCTTGAACTCGGAGGATTTCCAATTTTAGATAGCTTCCACCCTTTTATGAATTTCCACATCATTTCTTTGGGAATCCTTTATATTATCCACAAGGGACTATTGAGCAATAATTTGAGAAAATATTTATGATGTTCATCCCTTAATGATTCATATTTCCATCCTTTGTATGTCTAAGAAGATTGGATCCTTCTCAATTCTCATCATTGATAAAGATACATTATTTTTTATACTTAGAGCATATTCCACCTTATTTTCATTACCAGGATGGTAATGGATTAATTAGTCATAATCCTTGATGAGCTCCAAAAATATTTTCTAGAGCGTATAAATATTCTTTTGTGAGAATATATATATATATAAATATATAAATATATATTTGAGACTCTTTTGATCAATATATATCTCACACTTCTTCCCATAGGGACAACGATGGCAGATTTTCAATGTGAAGATCATAGATGCCAACTTTAGATCATGTGTAGGACAATTTTACACATGAATTTTCAAATGTCTTGAGACGTAGGTCATAAATTTATCATTTTTCATTAGTTCTCAACATATTCCTTTCTTTTGAGAATCATTGTACACCATAAAGAGTTCTACACTTTTTGGGTGTGTGAGTAATGACACAATGATAAGCCTCTTTTTGAGCCCCTTAAATATTTCTTCACATTCTTAAGTCTAGAAAAACTTCACTCCCTTCCATGTTAGCTTAGTTATTTGGTTTTAAAATCATGATATGTTCTTCACAAATTGTCGATAATAACTGGATAGATGAAGAAATATACGAATATCTATTAGAGATATTTTCCTAGGCCGCTCATTGATTGTATTTTTCATGGAAGGGTACACATATATTCCTTTACTGGTGATTACATGCCCCAATACTAGTACTTTCTCCATCTATAACTCAAATTTATTGTACTTCCCATATAGTTTCCACTTCACAAAGTCTTCATCACACTATTCAAATGCTCCTCGTCTTCATCCTTGCTCATGGAGTATATCAGAATACCATAGATAAAGATTACCACAAATTTTTAGAGGCAATATCTAAAGAATGTATTAATTAAATCCATGAAAATTTATGGAGAATTAGTGATTTCAAAGGTAATCTGTCACGACCCATCCTCGGGGCCCGTGCCGTGACTACCCCAAGCCCGCCTTCCATAGGCCAGAGGCTGGAGACTGGCACCAAAGGCATAAATCCCGATAAATGGGAAGACATTTCCTTTATAAAAGTAAAAGAACATCCCATAGTACAAGCATAAGTAATACATTAAGTACAAAAGAAAGTGCTGAAAAGTAAGTGGTCTAGAATACAAACCCAAATGAAAGTACAACTACAACTGAACGAAAGTACAACAGAAAAAAGAACAATCAGCTGGAAGAATGGAAGCAGCTCCTGGGTCGTCCTCCTTGGATCCTACCTGAAGGGTAGGTACAGATAGCGCAACTCCTGGATCGTCCACCATGGATCCTACATGAAGGGTAGGTATAGATAGTACAGCTCCTGGATCATCCACCACAGATACTGAATCGACGTGAGATCCACCTCCGGGTACCGTCTAGCCCTCGGACACTCGGCCTCTGTTAGTGATGCCCATCGTCTGCAACCAACACAACGAGGTGTGGGCATAGTTCGTGCAGGGGTGATTATAAAGATACTCAGTAGGGACCCCGAGACCCTCAAGGTCTCACTAAATCCAACAAGGATAACCACAAAGAAGGATCTCAACAGATAACCCTTACATAGGTATAAGGCCATACTAATACCTAAGTTATCACGTAACCCATCTCAATCATGAGCAAACACAAAGGTTATGAAATCAACGGATAACCACCACCCAGGTATATGCCCATACATATACCTAAGTTATCAAGTGACCCATCTCAATCATGAAGTAAAACCAAAGGTCATAGACTCAGCTCAAACCAGGATTTTCATTATCGAAACCATAACTACTGAAGAGACCCATATCTGGAGTGTACAATGATCCTGTCACGACTCCAAGGTACTGATCACTAACCTAAAACTGCTTAGGTACTCCTCCTGTCGAGTACCGCGGGTCAGCCACCCAAACACAGTAGTGCTTCCCGCTGGGGTATGCCACCCAAACACAGTAGTGCACACCACCTAATAGCCTGCAGAGGTTCTCTCCGGACGAGTACCGCGGGTCTGCACCCAAACACTGTAGTGCTCCGTCCACCATGGGTCTGTATCCAAACAAAGTAGTGCTCCATCCACTCGGCTAGTGACTCACTCTAAGTTGAGTTGGTCAAGCAGTCGTCAGGTCTCAGTCAGCTACACGGTCTCCATACTCTGTATGCTTGTCTCCGGGAGGGTCTACTCCATGAGCTACTGGTCGATACTCCAAGTATCACAAAGTCCCACTAAGAATTATCTCAAAGGACCGCCTCGTCATAGGGGTATCAACACAACGGATGGCGCGTCAATTGGGCGCCCGGTCTGTGAGTTATTAGCATTTTCGTCCCAGGGGCCCGATTGGTTTTGTGTACAAACCAACCCATCCGTATCTCAACTGTACCCCGAAATCTCATAGGGTATACCCATAGGGAACGTTTCTCAAAGTTATCACCAATGCCGCTGACATTTCGTCAAACGGACGTCCGGTCTGAAAGTTATCGGCTTTTCTGTTCCAGGGGCCCGATTGGATTTCGGGTACAATCCAACCTGGCCACTATACAACTATATACAAAACTCGGGTGAAGTATTCCAAAAGTTCATATCATCAAGAGGAATCCAAAAAAGTCGACGGAACATCAATCGGAAGTCCGGAACTCAAGATATAAGCGTTTCCGCTCCGAGGGCCCGGCCCGGCCTGGGCGGCCCAGCCCGGCCTGGGAAGCCGGCTGGACTGGCTCTGGCGTGGCGCCCGCGTGGCCAGCGGGTGCAGGGGTTACGCTCCCCCCCCTGGTTGAAGAAAAACCGGCGTGCCTTAATTCCGTGCCGCTTCACCTCCGGAACGGCTAAGCCATTCCGGTTTAGCCGCCGCCGCGACGGTCCTGTTCCGGCGGCGCGCCGCCGCCGCCTTCCGCGGACCCCCGGATGTGCTCTGGTGGTCCGTTTCGCCTCCCGTCTTCTCTAATGGTCCTCCTGGGACCAAATCTTTACTGCAATGTCTTTAAATCGCCTCTGGGGCCTGATTCATCATCACCCGATGATCCGTACGTCAAATAACAAATCGCGGCCTCTTCAGGGTTTTCCGGCACGGCGCGATGACGCCGCGACTTTTTTCGGCCTCCATGGCGCGGCGCGATAGCACCGCGTTTCTTCCCTGTGTTTCTTCCTGATTCCATGTGGTGTCTTTGCACACGCCGCCTTCGTTCTTGCCGTAACAAAAACAACATCGAAGGGGGGCGGAGGGTCGGCCGTGTTCGTGCGGTCCGACCTTCTCACATTATTACGATAACAGGAGGCCAAAAAGAAGTCGATGAACGACAAAGAATTCACGAATAAATAAATTACCCCTACGGTTTTCACCGCAATCAAGAATTCCCAACCCGCAAACATATTCTTTCACAGATCAACTTAATATTTAGTTGATCCGCGTTCTTTGTTTTAGAAGGGAATAAACATGGGTTCATTAATATTGACAAATTAATTTCCTACCTCAAAGGAAGTTTAAGGAAGCTAGCATCGTAGGGGTGGTTTCGATGACGTTGTTTGCGTGCATCCAAGAAGGGAACGACGTCTCGCACTAGCTGCGGAGAGGAGAAGGAACGACACGTCATTGGTGAGTTTCCGCATCGGTGCCTCATCCTTTTTCGTGGAGGAAGAAGAGGTCTGAAGATACCGGGTCGCTGAGTTGATGATCCTTGATGAAGTGTTTTCGTTCTTCATTGAGGATGAAGACGTTCTTCACCGGAGAAGATGAATTTCTTCAAGAGACTTAGAGATCTCTCCTCTAATCCTCAACACAACCAAACTAACCCCCAAAAATAAAATAATCTATTCTTATTTTATTAAGTCATTCTATGAGTTCAAAATTCAAAAACTTAATTCCATTAATTGGATTAGTGTGTTGGCATGATTGAAGTGAGGAGAGGGAAGGTCACCCAATTAATGGGAAGTTTAAAGGTTAAGATGAGTTACACATCTTAAGTGGGGGGGTTTATAGGAGTTAAGGAATGTGAGGGGTTGGGCTTGTGTGGGCCCCACCCCACCTTTATTCTCTCATTGGTAGTTAACAACAAGTAGGTCCCACCCAACATCCACACATAGGTTATAACAACTTAGAATATGAAATAAAATTGTAACACAATTTTATTACTTCACATTTAACTCCCCTTTTTTTAACAACTCCTCTCGAGAAAACGCACCTTCGGGAAAAGTCCTCCTAAGAAATTACTGGAACTGCAGTTTCATCGGTGCCCTCAGATTTCGATTCCGAGCACCGATTCAAAAGATTGAAAAACCCGCTCGTTCGTTCACTGAACGTACCCGAGCTAAACTTCAGAAATTGATTCCGGGCACACCGGACCTCAGAATCAGGCACCGTCAGAAACTGCGTTCTTGTAAAATCCCAAAGAAATTAAGAAAAAAAAAATTTCCTTGAAATTTCTGGGTCTTTACATTACTCCCACCTCAGCGCTTTACGTCCCCGTAAAGCTTTAACAAAAAACTAGGGATACAAAAGCGGTACTAAGCACGCATATGAGCATTCCGCTCCCATGTGCTCAGTTGGAGGTTCCTCTGCTACCTAAAAAAGCGCACAAGAGGAATCAACCATCCTCGTAGGACCCGCTCCTATTAATCCTCAACCTCTTCTAGAACCCCACAAAAGTCACCCCATCGCCAACGTCCAGCTCCTCATGGTCGATGATATGAGAATGGTCGTGCTCATATCTCCTCAACTGAGATACATGGAATTCGTTGTGAACCTGGTGCAACTGAGGTGGATTGGTCAAATGGTAATCCACCTCGCCTACCCTGCTGAGGACCTGAAAAGGTCTGCTGAACCTCGGAGATAACTTGCCGCCTTGGCCATATCTCTGTAAACCTCGTCGAGGTGAGACCCGTATAAGGACATGATAGTCATCCTTGAACTCTAGAGGTCTCCAATTCCTATTTAGAACTGAAACTCAAAACTCCTGCTGCCGCAAGGGTAAGGTTGACTGACTCAAGAGTGATCAGCCGCACCCTCCTATGCATGATTCCATCCTGTGCTGCCTGGGTTTTCCTTTTCGCCAACCAAGGAAAACCCCATCCCAACGCTTTAGATAGGACACAACCTTTTTTTTCTAATACAGTCAATCTGAGCATGAACTGTGAATCTAATCCATACCGAGACCAACGTCGTAAGGCCTCAACACTACCACCAAGAGATTCCAACCGAAACTCTCGCCTCTTGGGTCAGACCACATTGTCGGCGTAAGTGTGATTATCGAGTCTCCTCCCAAGGTATCTCCAGATGTGAGGGTCAAGTCAACGGCTTAACCGGAAACTCTAGGTCTGGGACATGATTCGTGGAAGGAAGGAATGATTTGTATCAATGTCTGTTACTACGGAAGCATGTAGTGGACACAGACTATCCCTAAAATCATTCTTAGAGCCATTGGGTCACACTCCTTGACCGCATGAAGATACTCTCTTCCCCTGCCCTCCAGCTCCCTGAGCCTGGAGGGAACAACAAAGGTGGGTGGTTGTAACATGTTGATATGTACACCACCTCATGCTGCTCTCCTAGATCTGCCTCCACATCTGCTACTCTGCAGATTTATCTGTCCTTAACATTTCCTCTTTTTGTAACATTCGCACGCCCAAGTCTCTGAGACTGGCACCAGTTCACTGCATTCCAACTTCTAACATTCTCTAGCTGTATTCGTTCAGCGAAAGAACATTCAACCACAAGGTTCTCTCTAGCACCCTAACGTGAGTAAGAATGCATAGAGGAAAAAGTGATGGATCAGATATCCTTAAACACACCATGCTCAGAGGTCCAAGCTCTATTGAACTGATCGAATTGTATTCATCGAGTACCCGGAATGTTCGGTACGCCTCGATGAATACTCAGCTACCGACTCGTCGTCCTGCCGAAGCTTTATAAGCTCTAGAAAACTTTCAGCCACCTCCTCAAGCCAGTCCGCAGCCGCCTGTGAGTCGGGATCGCCTCGGAACTTGAGGGTATTTGATTTTGGAACACGTGTAAGGCAGTAAGCCTACATGTGTCACCTACCGGTACCATCAGTTGTAACTATAGACCAACAGGTAGTGATGTATAGTTGACACACTACCCGAAGGCACTATCTTAGGCATCAGTCCATGTATCAAATCCTCATCACTATGCGTACCATCCTCATGGTCACTCACTGGAAAACACTAGTAGCCAAGTCCACCATCCACTCTACTGATGTCTCAGTTAGGCGGAAAACTCTAGCAATTGCCTCCAACCAGTGCTCTACTGTCTAGGAATCTGCCTCGCCTCGTAACCTTGGAGGCCTCTACTGCTGGAACTCATGCATCACGCTCTGCCAGCATGCACAGTTCGCTAGTATGACTGGTGGAATCTGCTGCCCAACAAGTGGTGGTGCTGTTGGTACACCACCCGAGGGTGCCAACATAGTAAAAAGGGCCCCACACCGGAGCCTCGTCGCTCGGTGAGCCATCATCGAGTACTCTCTCGGAACTCCAACTGACTGTCTGCGTGGAGACATCCTGAACATATGTGACACGGTCAAATGATTTATACCTGGGGAGCTGACCTGGTTTGAGCTGGCTTTAAAACTTTGGAAACACACACGCAATCAGTGTTTTCGTGCAAAAAGTTGGAAATCAGATGTCAGGGTCCTGGTGTACAGATATGTCGGCCGCAACACCAACACTGGACTCCCGGAACTGAAGACCACACTCGGTACCCTTAACACTATTGCTTCACATAGAAAAAGATCAGAGTCCTTAGTTATACGGTAAAACCAAACTCCTTGGATACCAATTAGTCACAACCCATCCTCAGGGCCCGTGCCGTGACTACCCCAAGCCCGCTATCCATAGGCCAGGGGCTGGAGACTAGCACCAAAGGCATAAATCCCTATAACTGGGAAGACATTGCCTTTATAAAAGTAAACAAACATCCCAGAGTACAAGCGGAAGTAATACACTAAGTACAAAAGAAAGTGCTGAAAATTAAGTGGGCCAGAATACAAACCCAACTGAAACTACAGCTATAACTGAATGAAAGTACAACAGAAAAAAAAATCAGCTGGAAGAATGGAAGCATCTCCTGGGTCGTCCTCCTTGGATCCTACCTGAAGGTTAGGTACAAATAGCGCAACTCCTGTATCATCCACCACGGATCCTACCTGAAGGGTAGGTACAGATAACGCAGCTCCTGGATCGTCCACCACGTATACTGACTCGATGTGAGATCCACCTCCGGGTTCCATCTAGCCCTCGAACACTCGGCCTTTGTCAACACTGACCGTCGTCTGCAACCAACACAATGAGGTGTGTGCATAGCGCATGTATGGGTGAGTATAACGATACTCAGTAGGGACCCCGAGACCCTCAAGGTCTCACTAAACCAACAAGGATAACCACAAAGAAGGATCTCAACAGATAACCCTTACTTAGATATAATCCCATACTTATACCTAAGTTATCAAGTAACCCATCTCAATCATGAGGAAACACAAAGGTTATGAAATCAATGGATAACCACCACCCAGGTATATGCCCATACATATACCTAAGTTATCAAGTGACCCATCTCAATCATGAGATAAACACAATGGTCAGAGACTCAGCTCAAACCAGGATTTTCATTATCAAAACCGTAACTGCGGAAGAGCCCCGTCTCTGGAGTGTACAGTGATACTATCATGACTCCGAGGTACTTCTCACTAACCTAAGACTACTAAGGTACTCCTCTTGTCGAGTACCGCAATTTAGCCACCCAAATACAGTACTGCTTCTCGCCGGGGTATGCCACCCAAACACAGTAGTGCACACCCCCTAATAGCCTACAGAGGTACTCTCCGGACGAGTACCACGGGTCTGCACCCAAACACTGTAGTGCTCTATCTGCCATGGGTCTGCACCCAAACAAAGTAGTGCTCCGTCCACCGGGCAAGTCGACTCACTCCAAGTCGAGTCGGTCAAGCAGTTGTCAGGTCACAGCCGGCTACACGGTCTCCGTGCTCCGTATGCTTGTCTCTGGTAGGGTCCTCTCCACGAGCTACTGGTCTATACTCTAAGTATCACAAAGTACCATGAAGAAGTATCTCAAAGGACCGCCTCGTCATAGGGGTCTCAACACAACGGACGGCGCGTCAATCGGGCGCCCGGTCTGTGAGTTATTAGCCTTTTCGTCCCAGGGGCCCGGTTGGTTTCGTGTACGAACCAACCCGTCCATATCTCAACTGTACCCCAAAATCTCATAGGGTATACTCATAGGGACCGTTTCTCAATGTGATCACCAACGCCGCTAACGGTTCGTCAAACAGACGTCTGTTCTGAAAGTTATCAGCTTTTCCGTTCCAGGGGCCCGATTGGATTTCGGGTACAATCCAACCCGGCCACTATCCAACTACATCCAAAACTCAGGATAAGTATTCCAAAAGTTTCTTCTAATCAAGAGGAATCCAACAAAGTCGACGGAACGTCAATCAGACGTCCGGAGCTCAAGATATAAGCGTTTCCGCTCCGAGGGCCTGGTTGGTTTCATGTTCGAACCAACTCGTCCGTACACAAAGTTCTCCGAAACCTTGAGTGTAATATACAGAAATGACCGTCTCGATCAAAGTATCGCATTTCAACAGATAGAGCATCGATCGGAGGTCCGTAGCCCAAGTTATGAGCTTTTGAACGAAACTGTCTGAAAATAGGGGGTTCGGACCCGGTCCGTCCCGGCCCGATCCCCCCCGGGCCGGCCCGAACCGGGTCGACCCAACCCGGATCCGGGTCCGGCCCAACAGGGCGCGGCCCGACCCAGTGGGCATGGCCCGGCCCGGCCCGGTGGGTGTGGCCCGGCCCGGCTAGGCCCGACCTGGGAAGCCGGCTGGCTTGGCGCTGGCGCGGCGCCCGCATGGCCAGCGGGTGTGGGGGTTACGCCCCCCCCCCTCACCCGGTTGAAGAGAAACTGGTGCAGCCCAATGCCGCACCGCTCCACCTCCGGAACGGCTAAGACGTTCCGGTTTGGCCGCCGCCGGTCGCCGGCGCCTCAGCTGTCGCCTTCCGCGGACCACCGGACGCGCTCCGGTGGTCCGTTTCGCCTCCCATCTTCTCCAATGGTCCTCCTGGGACCCGACCTTTACTGAAATGGATTTAAATCGCCTTTGTGGCCTGATTCGTCATCGCCCGATGATACGTACGTCAAATAACAAATCGCGGACTCTTCGTGGTTTTCTGGCACGGCGCGACGACGTCGCGTCTTTGTTCGGCCTCCACGGCGCGGCGCGACGGCGCATCGTTTCTTCGCCGTGTTTCTTCCTAATTCCGCATGGTGTCATTGCACCGCACCGCCTTCATTCGTGCCGCAACAAAAACAACATCTAAGGGGGGAGGAGGTTCGGTCGTGTTCGTGCGGTCCGACCTTCTCCCATTATTACGATAACAGACGGCCAAAAAGAAGTCAATGAACGACAAAGAATTCACGAACAAATAAATTACCCCTACAGTTTTCCCCGTAATCAAGAATTCCCAACCCACAAACATATTCCTTCACGGATCAACTTAATATTTAGTTGATCCGCGTTCTTTGTTTTATAAGGGAATAAACATGGGTTCATTAACATTCACAAATTAATTCCCTACCTCAAAGGAAGTTTGTGGAAGCTAGCGTCGCGGGGGTGGTTTCGATGACGGTGTTGGCATGCATCCATGAAGGGAACAACATCTCACACCAGCTGCGGAGAGGAGAAGGAAGGGCACGTCGTTGGCGAGTTTCCGCGTCGGTGCCTCCTCCTTTGTCATGGAGGAAGAAGAGGTCCGAAGATACCGGGTCGCCGTGTCGATGATCCTTGACGAAGTGTTGTCGTTCTTCGTTGAGGATGAAGACGTTCTTCTCCAGAGAAGATGAAGTTCTTCAAGAGACTTAGAGCTCTCTCCTCCAATCCTCAACACAACCAAACTAACCTATAAAAATAAAATAAGCAATTCTTATTTTATTAAGTCATTCTATGTGTTAAAAATTCAAAAAATTAATTCCATTAATTGGATTAGTGTGTTGGCATGATTAAAGTGAGGAGAGGGAAAGTCACCCAATTAATGGGAAGTTTAAAGGTTAAGATGAGTTACACATCTTAAGTGGGGGGTTTAGAGGAGTTAGGGAATGTGAGGGGTTGGGATCATGTGGTCCCCACCACACCTTTATTCTCTCATGGGTAGTTAACAACAAGCAGGTCCCACCAAACTTCCACACATAGGTTATAACAACTTAGAATATGAAATAAAATTGTAACACAATTTTGTTACTTCACATTTAACTTCCCTTTTTAACAACTCCTCCTGAGAAAACACACATTCGGGAAAAGTACTCCTAAGAAATTACCGGCACTGCGGTTTTATTGGTGACCTCAGATTTCGATTCCGAGCACCGGTTCAAAAGATAGAAAAACCCGCTCGTTCGTTCACTGAACGTACCTGAGCTAAACTTAGGAAATTGATTCTGGGCACACCGGACCTCGGAATCAGGAACCGTCAGAAACCGCGTTCTTGTAAAATCCCAAAGAAATTAAGAAAAAAAAATTTCCTTGAAATTTCTGGGTATTTACATAATCACTATGAAATCATAGTTTCCATACCTCGGTAATATACAACCCTTGTCCAGATTTGCCTATAACTGCTTATTCAGCTCTTCTAGATCAATGGTGGCCATTCTATAAGGTGTATTTGATATAGGAAGAGATCCAGGACAAAGTTAAACTAAGAACTCAACCTCTTGGTTAAGGGGAATACAAGGAAACTCTTTAGGTAATACATTAGTATAATCCCTCATGATGGGAATATATTAGAGCATGATCATATCCTTTGTCTCAATCATTTGAGCACGATATGATTGCTCATAAGGTAGTAATATCCACACATAAGATGATGATTCTAAAGAAGATTCATGTTCCTCCTTACACTTTTATAGAATTAGAGGATGCTTCAGGATGTGAAGAGGGATATCTCTTTCCCAACAGTTGATGTTGTATTTGTATAAAGATAACCAATATATGCCGAAAATAACTTCAAACTATACCAAAGGGAGTATCACAATATTTTCTGTGAGGTTTAGTCCACAAACATTAACTGGGGATGAGTTGTATACTTTGGATGCCATAAATTCCCTTTAGATATTCCCACAGACAACTCAACCTCCAAATTTTGAGGTGATGTTTGAATAGTTCTACTAAACTTGAAAGATATGAAAGAATGCATAGAATAATTATCAAATATTACATTCTCTATTCTTGAATGAATAATCAGCGTACCTGTCACCACATCATTGTCTGAATCCACATTATGAGTAGTGATAACATAAACCCTTATTTCCTTGGAGGTTATTGTTAATTTCCTCCCAAATCCCTAGGATTAGGGCATTGATTTTCAAAATTCCCATGTTCCTTGCAGTTGAAACACTGCACTATAGGATTAGTTTTGATATGAACCTTCCTTTCTTCTTCCACATTAGTGGAATTCTTCACATCCATTTGGAAATTATTATCCAGGTTTCACATTCTTCCACATGTGAAGCATTTCCTGGTTCCCTTTAAACAGTTCTTAGGATTATTCTATGAACATTTTTGACTTGTGGGATATTCGATCATTAATCCATCTTGGGATTTATTTGATAATCCCCCCATATTAGACTCTATTTCAACTTTTTTTTCACTAGGCCTATGAGACCATTCAGAGTCTCCAATCTCCGTTTCAACCTTGAGGGCACAAAAAATAATGTCCTCATAATTTTAGATGTATTGAATCACCAATTCTTTTCATAGAATTAGTTGTAATCCACTAAAATAGTGATCCATATTGCTTTTAGTGTTCATGTGAAATCCAGAGGCATACCTTGAATGACTTATAAAGTTTGATTCATACACATTGATAGAGTCTTCTTCCTTCTTATTAATTCCAAGGAACTCTCTTTCCATCTTGAGATAGAGTGTTGGGGGAAAATATTTATTGAAAAACATTCTCCTAAATTTTTCCCAATCCATGGATTCAATTTCCTCTTCATAATTCATATTTTTGATCAGTTTCCACCACTGATCGGCTTCCCCATCAAAATGATAGACCACCGATTCAACTTTCTCTTCTTCTGAGCACTGGAGGACAAAGAATATCTTTTCAATGGAGTTAATCCACTGTAACCTGAGGTGGGGATCATAATATCTACTAAATATGGTATTCCTTTTCCATATGAATAATTCTATGAAAACTTTATCTTTCCTGGGATAAGGAGGGCCTTCCAAATGATTCAAGTTATTATTAATAACTTGATCTAGTTGAGAAAGTACTATCAAGAAGTTTTGAGCAACCGTTTTCATCATACTTGGCATATCATTTGGGAAATCCTCAAATTTCCTATCACATTGATGGTTCACATGTGTTATTATATTTACCTCTGTTAACTATGAAAAATAAATTGAAATTAGGTATAATTCCCAGGCCCTAAACATTAAATAATACTGAGTTAAGTCAATAATTCACAATGAGGATCTTTTTAGGTTTAGAGTTTTAGGGAATTTAGACATAACTATAACATTACATCTCAAAAATTACAAATTAGACACTACCACTATAACCAATTTTTTCACAACAATAAAACTCATTAAATAAGACACCAATTATTTTCTTGATAAAAATATTCTTGAGTTCTTCCTTTATCTTACCCTTCCTTATACCCTATGATTTTTTTTTCAAAAACATGGGATGGGCATAAAAATCTCAGTAAGGGATATAAAAGGAGGAAATAAAACATTAGTCCATGAATACATACAAATCAATGAAATCACACTTTTCAATCATAAAACATAATCTCTTTAACCTACCTCATGAAATCATAATATTTATGAATAACACATAGAAATCATAAGTCATAAAGGTAACTTTTGGAATCTATAACATACTTACATTGTAGATTTTGCTGATATATAGGGAGTTACGATTGGAATACCAATCAGAGTATATTCACTAAATATATTAGGAGAAACATTAACATTTACCTTCGTTGGGTTACCCAATGCATTCGAGAGCTATTTCGGGCTCACCCTCCCTAGGTTTTTCATAGAACCCCCTGTATTTGTTTTATCTCATAACCACCCGTCAAATTCCAAAGCAACATTAAATAATCATAACCCATAAAATATTTTATTTATCAACATTTCACTTTTCAATCATAAGAAATCAATTCAATAGAATGAAATATTCAATCCATTTTCAAAACCATCTAAAACATTTAATAAAGATATTTTTGAATCAAAGTGTCCCATAGAAATTGGAAACATTTAAAGGAATTAAAATTTTTAAAAATTATTGTCCATATAAATAAATACTTAATTTTTTTTGAAATCATAGACATTAATGAGAAGATTAAATATTTAAAACATTTAAAAAAATGTTTTGGTTAAAGAGTCTGTTACCACTTGAGAAAATACTTGAATAAAATTGATTAAAGAATAAAATTAAATGAAACATATAATATTATAAGAATAAATAGATTCATGATATAATATGTCAAAGGGTATTATATACAACGTATTGGATATTAAAGGTGCACAATATCAAGAAATGCCTCAATGAAAGGAGATTGAGATGTAGTCCCTTACAAAGACTTTATCATTAGATTAAGGATAAATAAATGAAATAATTATGCATGATAATTATAAAAACACCCTATATAGGTGGATATTAAGTGTAAAACAAATATAGTTCATTCACACATATTCTTGGAAAAACAAAACCAATGAAATGGATATTTAACTCAATGAATGGAGATTGAGTTTAGATTTCTCTTATAATGTTCATATAAATAATGTAAGAATTCATCAATGGGGTGATTATGTGTAGAAATAATATATACAAAAAAAGGAACTAGAAATTACAACATAAAGAAACAAACATTGATTCAACACAGAATATTGGCATAATATAATCAACAAAGTATGCTTAAAACCCAAAGAGTGGAAATTGAGTTTAGAAATTCCCTTACAATGATAATTTTGTAAATAAAATAGATTTATAATGTGTAGTCACTATAAGTACACATAATAAAAGAATAAAAAAAATATAGGACATCAAAATTTATTTCTCACATAACTATAGCACGACATTATCAAGAATTATAATATTAACCCAAAGAATTAAAATTGGGTTAAGAAATTCCCTTAACTTGTGTCCGACTCATCTCATTCGTTCTTTATATTCCTAAATAATAAAAATTATTTAATTTTTAATTTATTAATAAAAGTTTTAAAGTTTATATTTACTTTTATATCACTTATTACCTTTCTATAACAATCATATAATTATTTAAGTTCATATTGGTCGTTATGTCGATGTTCGATACTTGAGTAAAAAACAAACTTGTTATAATTACAATTTGTATATGTAGTAAAAAGTAAATTATCTCAATAATATTATTCATTATTAAATTATCATATATATCCAATATATATTTATTTATAATATTACATTGATTTTTTAGATAACAAATGAAATACACCATTAATGGAGACGGTAAACCCTACATAAGCACGAACACTAATTTTATTTTTTTATATTTAAAGGAATGAAAACTAAATGATACATAGGTATATTATAATTAAAGTATAATATAATATTTTATATATGTTACATAAGTTTATTAACACCATAATTTATACTTTCCATCTATGGCATGAAAAAGTCATATCACTTTGAGGGGGCGGTAGTTCGCACTTCCTTAAATGAAATTATCATATTTACACATTATGGAAAGAAAAAAGGTATGATAAAAATAAAAAATGCAGAAGCATAGAGAAAATATAAATATAAAATATAAAATATATAAATACAGTTCAATAATAATGGCCACCATGATAGGTGGTAGGAGAAAATTGAATAATCATCATTTCATGAGGTAGTAGTTCGCCGAACACAGAAATAGTATATTCCTATCAATTAGATAGAGGTGTGTGTAAGTGTAGTTAGAATACTTATATTAAAAAAATACTTGTATATTTATTATAATAGTTTTTTTATTTAATAAATTTATAAGAATAGGATAGGGAGTTTAGAATGAAAATAAAATAAAAGAACTTGAGAGAATACATTACCTCTAAATCGGGTAACTTCTTTTGATTTGATCCAAAATGAATTCTTGAATTTCCTTCTTCCCAAGTTAAGTATTATATGAGGAGTGGAGGGATTTTGGGAGATTATTCTGGTTAAATTTTTATGATCCAAGGGGCTTGAGAGGTGTGTATTATGTGGGTAGTGGTGGTTGCCTTTTATAAGAGGGAGGAGGTGCCTTTCTGAAAGGTCTTAAAATATTATTTTATTATAAATTGATTTTCGATTTATAATGGTCCAAAACTAATTTATTTAAAATATAATACTCTTTTGGGTTGAAAAATTATCAAAAAATAGGTTTTAGACAAGTTTAGGTCACAAAATTAACCTTATCATTTATCTTTACCCCTTAGTGAAAAACATTAACTCTTAATGTGTCTTCTTTCATTTTCATAATTTATGGTTACAATAGTTACTATAAAATTCCAAGAAAACCCTAAGTGGAAAATTAATGAAAATTTTAATATTATATAAGTCTGTTATCATAATATAATATTTTTAGGAGAATTTTATCATTTATTAAAATAGTATTTGTTTTAGAAACACATTTATGTCAATTTTGACACTATTAAGGAGTTGATTTTTGTTGAAGTCATAAAAATATAATTCCTTAAAAAATGGCATCAAATAAAATATAATATGCCAATATAATATATAAAATTCATGGATAGAATTAAAATAATCGAATTACATTTATTTTAGTATTTATAATATCATTTATTTGAATCTTTCTTTAATGAAGCAATCATTTCATCATCATTGTGTCATAATTAAATTTATTTATTTAATGTATAAAAATTATAAATAAGATAACATGAAATAGGAAATATTTTTATATTTATAGTGAATACTTATATTCAAATGGATCACTTGTATAACTCCATATAAAAATTATTTTTGTAAAAGACACATGTTTATGCTATATTTTTCTTTACATTGAATTAATTCTTATAAAATGTCATTGTCACTCCCAAGTGGATCTATGGGGCCCCGGAATCAACCCAAAGATGATAATGTTTATAAATATATAATATAATAGGATTATTATATGTGTTAGGGTAGTTTAATATTATTATAATATTATTTTTTACACTCATTTACTAGATTTACCCTTTAACCATTGTAAATAAAATAATTACTAAATTTACTATTCATAATGTCAAAAAATTAAAGGTAACTATTTAAAAAATTTGTACCTTTTGATTAAAAATATGTATTCCATTTTTCCAAACTCAAAACACAGAATTTATAGAAATTAATTTAAAATTAATTCTCGTTGTCAAAACCAAAAAGCGTGTTTTAAGAAGCAAAAACTACCAACAGATTGACATGTGTTTATGTTCAATTAAAATGTAAAATTACTTACAATGAAAATAATTGGATTAAATTATAAAATATTATTCTATTTATAATTTAAAACCATTAAATAATATGATTTAACCATATAAATTATCTTGAGGAAAAAATTTGTTTTCAATTAAAATTTAATGTATTTTTACTATTCATCAAAATATGACAGTTATCGAAAAAATACCAAAAATTAATCTAAAGTAAATTTTTATGTCCCTATTATATTGAAGAAGTTTATTTTATTAAATAGAACATATAAAAGTTTAAAAAACAAATTTTTTATAGGGTACTCCATCAGAAGGCGGTAAAATAGTATTTTTAGAAAAATACTTCTTTTATCTGAAAAATTGATTTTGTTCTTATATCATATCTTGAAAACATATAAGATGAATTTAAAACAATAATTATAATATAAAACATATATTTTTCATTAAATAAAAATCCTTAAATGGTGATATTATTTTACAAACAAAATTATTCTTTTTTAAATAGGTTTTCATAAAAATACATTCTTTATATTCAATTTGTTTTTATTTCCATTTCTAATATATTTGGTAACCAATGAATAATTATTTAAACTTTTGTAAAACATATTTCAAAATTTATTTTAAACTATTAATTCCTACCATTCCAACATTTAGACTTTAACTACCATTTTAAATAATAAAAATATTATTGTAATATATTTTGGTATAACTCAATGTTGTCTGCAATGTAAGATTTCAGAGAAACCCGTTGTTGCGTGTTGAGTAGGCTATCATAAAAAGTGTCCCCTTTAATGTAAAATTAAAATCTTATTCAAAAATATTAATAGAAATTAAAAATTATTATTCTATAAATACCGGGGTAGTCACATCATTCCTCCTTTTTGGGAATTGCATCCTCAGAATTTTAAAATTGGGCTCAGAAACTTCATTGAATGTCATACATCCAAAAATAAATTAATAAAAGTATCACCTTAAAAGAAAGAAAGGTAAGTAAAAAGGTCACCACAGACAACCCATATTAAGATTTCATGTCGGAAAACATGGATAAGAAAGAGAAACTAAGTGTCATATTCTGATGGAGAGTGATAGAAAACATGATCAAGAGAAAGTTAACTATTAGAAAACCATAAAATTGTGATGGGTTAAGCGGTATTTGATTTCCCAGTAGGAAAATTAAATGAAAAACGTTTTCATTTTAATATCCTTTTCATAATATTGAGGAATTTATTTATTATTTGGACTAAGAACATAAGGAAACATGCTTATTTTTCAGGTATATTTTCATCCTTTAATAAATATCTACCACAAAATCATCTTTTCTCTAAAATATGAGTACTAAAGATGACTTTGTCACACATAAAGTGCAAGAATATACTTATAGAGAATCCCATGATCCTTAAAAGATTTACTATTTATTCATCCTATCTTGAAACATTAACCAAAACCAAAATGGTTAGTACAAGATCAAATAATCCCCAAAAGGATAATCTTTTATAAAAAGAAATACTACTCTTAATCTCCAAAATTCAACAGTAACACCCATGTTCTAAAAAGAACATTTAATAAATAATTGTCCTTAAAATTCCTCTAAATAATCCAAACAAAGATATAAACCCAAATTTTAGAAGCATTTGATCACATAGTCATCCATGATAAATATTATCTCTAAATAACATCGATTACTCTTAAAGTCTCATACTTAAAAGAAATTAACCTAATCACTTGTTCTCCATGATAGGTTAATCATTTCCACAAATAACCAAAATTGACATTTTTTCCATAATAAAAACATAGATTATTTAAAAATTAAATTCAACCATTACTCCTTAAATAAAATACCATTGTATTATATTTTCCTTACTGATATAGTGTTCCCAAAAGAGCGAATGTCTTCCAAAATAACTTTTATCACTTAATCACCAAAACACTTTACTATACTATGGATATCCATTTTATAAAACCTAAGTTCCCAAAATCAACTTATTCTTAATCCATAAAATCATTTAACTAAAAAAATAAGTCATACTAATCTAAGAATTTATGTAGGCCAGTGGTAGGTGACAAATCCAAGCCGCACTTTGGTTGCCAGTTCTATTCCCGCAGCTTTGTCTGACGCGACAGGTTTCTCGCACGGTCAACATGTTTTACTTTTACAAATATTTTATAATTATAATAAAATTTTAAAAATATGATAAAATATTAAAAAATAACCATAATATGTTTTAACCTCAAAGGTTATTTCATACCTCACATTTTTCATCCCAAAAACTAATTACCCATAATTTCCTCAAAGGTGATTGTCTCCAAAAATACCGTTAATCACCTTGAAATAACATAAGTCTAAAAGGGGTTTCTAATTAATTGAACTTATAAAATACCATAAAATTATACACCTATGATCATATACCTAATACTTAATAAAACATCATAATCTCAAAAGTTATCTAAACTAACCTCTGATACCAACTATAAGGGCCCAACATTAAACATTACATAATGTTGATTTAAGTCAATAATTCACATTGAGGATCTATTCAGGTTTAGAGTTTTAGAGAATTAGGCCATAAATATAACATTACATCTCAAAAAGAAAAAATTAGACTCTTCTACTCTAACAAATTTTTTCACAACAACAAAGCTCATTAAATAAAACAAAAATTATTTTCTTGATAAAAATATTCTTGAATTATTCCTTTCTTTTAACCTTCCTTATACCCTTTAAAAAACAATTCAAAAACATGGGATGAGCATAAAAAAGTTAGTAAGGGATATAAAATAAGGAAATAATAAATTAGTCCTTGAATACATAAAAATCAATGAAATTATATTTTTCAATAATAAAACATAATCTCTTTAACATACCTTATGAAATCACAAGATTTATGAATAACACATAGAAATAATAAATCATAAAGGTAACTTGTGGAACCAATAACATAATTAAATTATATGTTTCATAGCCACATAGGGAGTTACGTTTAGAATACCCATCATAGTATATTCCCTAAATCTATTAGGAGAAACATTAACATTTACCTCCATCGTGTTACCCAATACATTGGAGAGCTATCTCGGGCTCACCCTCCCTAGGTTTATTATGGAACCACCCGTATTTGGTTAATCACGTAACCAACTGTCAAATTTACAAGTAAAATTACATAATACTAACACATAAAAGATAGTAATTATTGACATTTTACTCATCCATCACAATAAATAAATTCAATATATTGAAATATTCAATCAATTTCTAAAACAATTTAAAACATTTAATAAAGATATTTTTGAATCAAAGTTTCCCATACCAATTTAATTTTTTTAAAGGAATTGAAAATTTAAAACATTAATGTCTATATAAATAAATCCTTAAAACCTTTTTAAAAACACTCACATTAATGATAAGATTAAATATTTAAAACATTTAAAACACTATTTTTGTTAAAGAGTCCCTTACCACTTGAGAAAATACTTGAATAAAAATAATTAAATAATAACATCAAAAGAAACCTATAATATCATAAGAATAATTTTATTCATGCTATAATATGTTAAAGGGTAGTATATATACCTTTTAGGATAATAAAGGTGCACAATATGAATATATGCCTCAATGAAAGGACATTGAGACATAGTCCCTTACAAAGACTGTATCATTAGATTAAGGACAAATCAATTACATAATTATGTGTGAAAATTATAAATACAACCATCATAATTGGATATAATGTATAAAAAAATCATAGGTAATTCACACATATTATTGGAAAAACAAAACCAATGATATGGATATTTAACTCAATGAATGGAGATTGAGTTATGATTTTCTGTAAAAAGTTTATATAGATGACGTAATAATTTATAAATGGAGTGATTACGTGTAGAAAAAGTATATCCACAAAAAAGAATTGGAAATTACGACATAAACAAAAAAATATTGATTCCACACCTAATCTTCACATAATATAATCAACAAAGTATGCGTAAAACCCAAAGAGTGGGAATTGATTTTAGAAATTCCATTACAAAGATAATTTTGTAAATAAAATAGATTAATTATGTGTATTCAATATAATTAAACAAAAATAAATTATAAATACAATATAGGACATAAAAATTTATTTCTCACACAATCATAGCACAATATAATCAATAATTAGAAGATTTAACCAAATAATGGAAATTAGGTTAAGAAGTTCTCTTAACTTGAGTCACACTCGTCTCGTTCATTCTTTATATTCCTGAATAATAAAATTAAGTTTATTTCTAATTTATTCAGAAAATTTTCAAGTTTATTATTCATTTTATATCACTTATTACCTTGTTATAACAATCATATAATTATTCAAGTTCATGTCGGTTGTTTTGTCGATGTTCAGTACTTGAGTTAAAAATAAACTTGTTATAATTTTAAATTATCCATGTTGACAAAATTCCATTATCTAAAGAATATTATTAATGATTAAAGTATCATATATATCCATTATATATGTATTTATAATATTCCATAACATTTTAGATAATAAATGAAATGCACCATTCATGGAGACAGTAAGCTGTACATACGCATGAACGCTACTTTCATTTCTTTTCCATATTTCAAGTAATGAAAACTAAATGATACATGAGAAAATTATATTTAAATTATAATATCATATTTTATATAAATTACATAATTTCATTAACATCATATTTTATAAGTTCCATGTATGGCATGAATGAGTCATATCACTTTGAGGGGGCGATAGTCCGTACTTCCCCAAATGAAATTATCATATTGACACATTATGGAAAGCCTAAAGGTATGTTGTGAATAAAAAATACAGAATCACAGAGAAAATATAAATTTAATATATATCATATATAAATAAAGTTCTATCATAATGGCCACCATGAGAGGTGGTAGGCGAAAATTGAACAATCCTTATTTCGTGAGGCAATAGTTCTCCATACAAAGAAATAATATGTTCGTATCTATTAGATGGAGGTGTGTGTAAGTGTAGTTTGAATCCTTATCATAAAAACATCCTAGTATATTTAGGATACTATTTTTGTTATGTAAACAAATTATAAGAAGATAATAGGTATTGGAGAAGGAAAATAAAAGAAAATAACTTGAGGGAAGTTGTTACCTCTAAATTACAGAACTTCTTTTGATTTGAGCCAAAAGGCATTCTTGAATTGAAATCTTCCCAAGTTAAGGATTATAAGAGTAAGGGAGGGATTTTGGGAGATTATTTGGAAAAAATTTGGAAGATTCAATGGGATTGATAGGTGTAGGTTATGTGGGTAGAGGTGGTGGCCTTTTATAAGAGGGGGAGGGGCACTTTAAGAAGGTCTTGAAATATTATTTTATTTTAAATTTATTTTTGATTTTAAATGGCCCCAAACTAATTTATTTAAAAGTTAATATTATTTTGGTTCTAAAACCTCTCAACCAATAGGTTTCAGACAATTTTATGTCACCAAATTAACCTTATCTTTTAGCTTTAACCCTTAGTTAAGAAAATTAACTCTTACCATATCTTCTTACTTTTTCATAATTTATGGTTACTATAGTTACTATAAAATGCCAAGAGAACCATAAGTGGATTATTAATGACGTTGTAAAAATTATATAAGTCAGTTGGCCAAATATTATATTTCTAGGACAATTATATCATTTAATAAAATAGTATTATTTTATAACTCATTTATATCAAATTTGACACTATTAAGTAATTGATTTTTGTTAAAGTCATAACAACTTGATTCCTTCGAAAAATGGAATTAACTCAAATCTAATATGTATATTTCATCCATAAAAGTGGTGTATGTAATAAAAATAATAATATTACATTTATTTTAATATTTATAACATCATTTATTTGAATATTTCATTAATGAAGCAATCACTACATCATCATTGTGTCATAATTAAATTTATTTATTTAATGTTTAAAAATTATAAATAAAATACAATGATGTAGGAAATTTTTTATATTTATAATTACTATTTTTAGTCAAATGTATCACTTATATAACCTGATATAATAACTTTTTTAGTTAAAGATATATGTTTATATTTTATTTCTCTTTACTTTAAATTAATTCTTATAAAACGTCATTATCACTCCCACATGGATCCATGAGGTCCCAAAATCGACCCAAGGATGACCATGGTTGGAAATATCTAATAAGATATGATTATTACATGTTTTAGGGTAGTTTAATATTATTATAATATTATTTTTTACCCATATTTACTATATTTAACATTTAACTCTGGTAAATATAATAATTACTGAAGTTGCTATTCATAATGTCAAAAAATAAAAGCTACCTAATTAAAAAATTTTAACCTTATGAATCAAAATATGGAATCAATTTTTAAAAATGTAAAACACATAATTTTCATAAATTAATTTAAAAATTAATTCCCATTTTCAAAACTAAAATCGTGTTTTTAAGAAGTAAAAAATTCCAAAAGAGTAACATGTGTTTATGTACAATTAAAATGAAAAATTACTTCTAATGACCATAATTGGATTAAATTATAAAAATATATTTTATTTACACTTTAAACCCATTAAATAATATGATTTAACCATATAAATTATCCTGATGGAAAAAGTTGTTTTCAATTAAAATTTAGCATATTTTTACTATTCATCAAAATATGATAGTTATCAGAAAAATATAAAAAATTCATATAAAGTAAAGTTTTATGTAAATATTAAAATATGAAGTTTATTTTACCAAATATAACATATAATGGTTTCAAAATTTTAATTTATAAAGGTTCACCATCACAAGGCGATAAAATTGCATTTTTAGAAAAATACTTCTTTAGTCCAAAAAACTGATTTTTTTCTTATATCATATCTAGAAAACATATAAGATAAATTTTAAACATTAAATAAAATATATAACATATATTTTTCATTAAAAAAAATCAAAAAAGGGTGATATGATTTTATAAACATAGTTATTGTCTTATAAATAGGTTTTCATAAAAATACATTCTTTATATTCATTTGGTTTTTATTTCCATTCATAATAAATTTGGTAACCAATGAATCATTATTTAAACATTTGTTAACCATATTTTAATATTTAGTTGATAAAATTCATTCCCACCATTCCAAAATCTATGCATTAAATACCATTTAAAATAATAATTGTATTATTGTATTATATTTCTATATTACTCAATGTTGTGCGTAATGTAATATTTTGAAGAAACCTGTTGTTACGTGTCGAGTACGCTATCAGAAAAAGTGTCATATTTAATGAAAAATTAACATCTTATTTGTAAATATTAATATAAACAAAAAAGTATTTTTCAATATATACTCGGGTCATTACATTAGGGGAATTTAGTACTAAGATAATAAGCATAAAATGGAAAATTTATACATAAAAGGATAAACTCTTAGAAGAAAAGTATACCCTAACTTTTGATTCCTTAGATTTAAATCTAGGTTATCCATGATATGTTTCTTAACATATATTCTTAGGGGAATTTCTTTGTTACCTCAATAATGGTTTGTGAGTAGCTTATGAATTTACCAAAGCATATCCCCTAAGAGTGTCAAATTAGTTGTGCAGTAAGGCCCATTTTTGTGTACCAGGTTACCCCGTTTCAAGCCCTGAACACCTTATCAGAGTTTTTTCTCATAGGTATATCTATTCTAGAGCCATATAAACTTTTAGTATTTAGACATGGACGTATTTTCTTGAAAAACCACTTACTCTATACTATCTAAAATTTAGTGGTGTTTTCTCATACATAGTATTATTCATAGGGTTCTTACTAAAGTGCTATATTTCTAGTCTCAAAAATAAATAAACTTTTATTATGATACCATATATAGATACCCTATCATTTTATACATATCATTACATGATTTTAAGAATAATTAAACATCAAATTATAATCCAAGGATCGTAAAGTCTAGTTTCTTGGAAGACTGGTTACATAAAACTGAAAACATGGGACTAAATAAAAAAATTCTTTATTTATCATTCATTATAATCTACTAAATTCCTTTGACCCCTTAAATATTCATAGGATAACCTAGTGATAACATGAACAAATGGATGAGATGAAAATCCTAGTAAGGGAAAGCTTAACACATGGTTTAGAAGGCATATCATAATTATATAAAAAGGAATATAACTTGATTGAAAATAAGGAATTATAACATGGGATCATATATTCATGGACTAATAGCAATGTTTCAGAAACAAGAAACATGACATCAACCTGAGTCAAGACTCGTTGCATATAGAGGATCACGAGTCAAGGCTAACCACCAAGACCATCACACATAACGTCTCGTGAGACTAAACACTACCCAACACATTGGAGATATATATAGGTGCATACATCATAACAAGTTCATGAATATTTTAATTAAAAAAGGAATAGATCATGATGATTGATGTCAAACTGAAGTTAATGCTTGTAAAAATAGCATTTAAGAAACTTTTGAAATAAAAAAGTTTAGTGCAATTTAAGGAGAATATTAAAGAGGATTTTTAGGTAGAAAGGGGAATAATATTTTATATAAAACCATAGGTTAACCCATAATGTTTTCATAATAAAAATAGTGATTTAAATAAAATAATTGGGGAATAAAATATATTATAGAGTGCACATGAAGTTGGGTAAGAATTTGGGAAGTTCTCTTAAATCTGTTTTTCTTATTGGGAAGAATTGAGTAGGGAACATTTTAAAAACATTTATATCCCTGAAAAATAAGGATGAATAGATCTTGATACATGATTTTAGAAAATATTCACAATATTTTGAAGATTTAAATAAAAATAAAAGATAATTTAAATTGGGTAAAAAGAGAGAAAGAGTAACCCGAAGAATAATGGAGGTTCAGTTAGAATCCTTTACCGTATGTTCGAAAAAATTCTAGACATGATCTTATTGTCTTGAATTTTAAGAACCTGGTTCTTATTCTTGAGGTATGGGTTTCTTCTTTTCCGTATTTCCTTAAGTGTTTTTGAGAAAATAAGGAAAATGGGGAAAAAATACCAAATTTTGTGGGTACACGCCATGTACTTTTCCACACGTCGTGTACTTTGGCCACGTGGGATGAGTACACAGGGCGAGTAGGCTTTTCAGTGATAAAGGGTGTAAAAACTGACTACACGCCATGTACTTAGTATTTACATGCCACGTAATAAGTCGACAGGTGAACAGTGAGGCGGTGGAGGCAGCCGCCAGCGGAGTGACAGTACACGCCGAGTAATGAGAAATACACGTCGTGTACTCAAGTCGATGGATGAACAGTGCCATGGTATAAAGAAGCCGCCATAGGAACAGTTAAATGATGGAAAGTAGACGCCATTTACTTGAGAGTACATGCTGTGTACTTTAGATTACATGCCTTTTAGTTTGTTTTATTCGCTTAAAATGCACAGTAGCCTCATCATCTGGAAGAAGAAGCTTTGAGTTCGTTTTGGAGTTGGGAGAGGAGGCCAGAGCTTCACAGATCTCCCGACCGCACACTGGGAATCTAAATCCTTGTTTGATGGTCTTGATTGAACTGTGCGGGTGATTTCTTCCCTCTCCTTGTGTGTTTCTTACCAATTATTTCCTGAGGGAAAATTATTTGAGTTTTAATGAATGAACTTTTATCCCAGATCTACATCGTTCTTGGACGATTCGGGTGGTGTCATTCATGTATACCGATCAGAGATGATCGAGGTAGGTGGTCTGATGTTTATTTTCAACTATTGTGTTGAAATTGTGTACCGTAGTGCTACGCGCCCATGGTTGGGGTGTCGTATGGCTGAGGCATTTTCTAAAGAGATATCTAGAATTGTATAGATAATATAATGATAAGTTTAATATGCTGTTTGGGATCACTGCCTGGATCCAGGATCACCCCGTGGGTGCGTTCCTCTATTTATCCGTTTGGCCAGGATACCCTAGGGTATGCCATGATTATATTGTGTATTGAATTTTCTTGAGAGAAAATTTATATAAATTGCTTATTTAGGATTTGGGTGCGGCCCGGTGCCTTGTGCCTGAGGGGAGCATTATATTTAGCATGAGGGTAGTATTTTTCTTAGCCTATGGGCAGTGTTTGGTTAGCCTGCGAGTAACCTTTGTTTATGCTTATGGGAAGTAGTTTCTGTGCCTGAGGGAAATATCACGTATTCCTGAGGGCAATGATCATTATGCCTGATGGAAATCTCCTGCAGGTATTTGATTCTGTTACCTGAGGGTAAGGATAGTATGTCTGAGGACATGGCTATTTAGAATATTCACTGTGGTGATTTTATATATTGTATCTACCAAGTCGAAGCACAATCTTGGAGGTGATATGTAATAATTAAAATGGCAATGAAACTGGTAGTGATAGTTACTTTAGAGTACTTACTAGTTTATTGCATTTTCCTTTGCACACTGGTGTTGCACGTTTTCACTGACAGTTGGGCACGGGCCTTTGGTGGGTGCCTACTGTGATTTATTTTTCACACCCTGTTTGGGTCATGTATTCATCTCAAAAAGTCTATATTTCTGCAGGTGTCGACATGGGAAAGGGTCCCTATACAGGTACATGATTGTAGCAGAGAAGTAGGAGAGCATGTGACCAAGCTTAGGCTTGCGATGCTACTGCATTCTGTTCACTCTATTTTGTTCTGTTTGTTGTACCCTGGACTTTGAGTTATATTGTATTGTATTGCAGTGTATCTTGTTTTTCCTGCTTTCATAGAAATAGTGACATGCATCATTTTCATATATAATTGTTGGTTATATTTTACTACAGTTTTTCATTTCTATTTCATATTATTTTATGCTTCCACTATTGTAAGTTATTTTCTTTTCCGCTGCACTATACTTTGAAAAATTAGGGAATAGTTTCCCCACTATCAGACCTAGGACCTCACTGCTAGTCTGAAGCCTCTGGAATTTCGGGAAATGGGCTTGAGGTCATGTGACCAACCGGGTTCGGGGCACCCATTGTGTGGCTTCCAGATCCAAGACGTTACAAAGTGGTATCAGAGGAGTTCTTTTCGTTGACTTACTGTTTGGAGCCTTAGTCATGGATAAGACATAAATGGTGGTTGGTAATAAGATGTGCCCATGAGTAGATAACCCCTGTACAGGGAAAAGCCAGTCTACCTCATTTCTTGCAATTATTCTGATTTTTCAAATTTTACAGTTGATTTGATTTTTACCATAGGGTGACACACTGGTGATTGTGCTGTTTATATGTTATACTTGGGTTCTATTTAGTTTCAACCCGATGAGAAGAGGGTATGCCATCTCATGCATTATTTTGTCACATGATAGAAATCAAATGCCATGCAAAGTTTCCATTCCATATAGGTTCATTAGAAATTTCATGTTGTTGTGATAGTTGTTGTGCTAAAAAATCATGCTGTTGTGATAGCCACTTTGATGAATACCTACTATTTGAATAGGGTATTGTTGTGTGAGGTTGTTGATAGAATGAACACCAAACTTTAGTTTTTTGGGAGTATGGTCCCTCACTCACTAGAATTTGGTGGATCATTGACGAGTTTACTTTGTTATAACATGTTTAAGATTCCAAGCTTTGATTTGTTGGGAGTATGGGCCCTCACAAATTAGAATTTGGAACTTCAGAGTTGTTCAGTTTTTTTTTTCTGGGTTTCGGGGTAGTTTCTGAGGCTTACTGTCTAGAAACCTCAGCATACACACCATGTAGTTATTTAGACACACGCCGTGTGTTATTTTGTTCAAGAATAAATGGAAAATTTTTAAGTACACGCCGTGTAAACTAAGTACACACCATGTAGTCTCTTACCGTGTCATAGGCTATGTGGGCGGGGACACAGGGTTGGGATTGGCTTGGGGAAACATGCCGTGTACCAGTTGTACACGCCGTGTAGTGTTGAACCGGTGTCCGCCCGTGTATCTAACAAAAAGTATGAAGGAAACCTTATGACATACATGCAGTGTCTACCTTGAACATGTCGTGTAGTCTGACCCAGATACCCGGCCATGTCACGAACAACACGGGTCAGTTTTATCTTTCCTAGTACATGCCGTGTCTGCCTGGAACATGCTGTGTAGTGTCAACCATGTAGCCGACCGTTTAGCAAGCAACACGGGTCAGTCTGGGGATTCTTTGAACATGCTGTGTCTTTTTGAAACACACCATGTAGTGTGACCTGGGTACACAGACCGTGTCACAAACAACACGGGCCATTGAAATCTTGTAGAGTACACACCGTGTTCTTGTGGGACACGCCATGTAGTCTTGTTTTAGGAGAGCCGTGTGTCTTAGCCGTGTAGAAGGATTCAGGCAGGGAAGAAAGATTCAAGTACAATCCATGTATTCAGAAGACATGCCGTGTGTTTGGGGTGTTACAAGACCAGTTTCAGCTGGAGTACACGCCCATGTGGATGGCTTGTGAGAACACGCCATGTAGTATTTATACATGCTATGTAGTCAAGTTTTTTAAATCTTTAATTCTTTCTTTCTCCTGATCCCTTCCTGCTCTCCTCATTTTTAGTATTTGATAATCTGGATCTAAGTTGTGCAGTTGACTTTGTATAGTCATGCCGCCGAGATGACCATCAGTTGTTCTCCAAGAGAGTGGCGATGATTTTACTCCAATGGTGGTAGTCCATGGGCTACCGATGGAACCTCCAGCAGTGCTAGATGTGGGACCACCCGTTATAACGGACACAAGAACGGAGGCACAGTTCCGTGAAGACTTCATGCGGTTTATGCAGACCTTCCAGGGAGCACCGCTGGCTGATACATCTATGGAAGAGCTGACTCGTATATTCCAGCAGCATCATCCACCTACGTTTTTCGGGGATGAAGGATCACAGGCTGCGGAGTCTTGGCTGGGTTCTATGCAGACTATCTTCGAGCATCTGAAGATGCCTCCAGGGAGGAGGGTCATGCTCGCTACATATATACTGCGTGATTCCTCCAAGAGGTGGTGGGATGTTACCACCCAGACCGAGCATCACAGAGACATGGTGCGGGAAGATTTTTAGGAAGTCTTCAAGGAATTTTTCTTTCTAGAGACGCTGAGCGAAGATCGAGCTCGAGAGTTCATGAATCTGTAGCAGGGCACTATGTTAGTGGTGGATTATTCTGCCCGCTTCACCAAGCTACAACTCTTTACATCGGTTATGGTGGGTGATAAGGCATTTTGGCCTTGATACTTTGAGTATGGTCTTTGTTATGACATCCGAGCACTGGTGAACATTTTATGGTTGCCTACAGTGCATGCTATTGTGAACCAGGCACTGATTACAGAGAGTAACTTGCAGGAAGCTAGTGGTGCAGACCAGGGTGGTTCGGAACCAGTTTCTGGTACTATTTTTACTGGTAAGAGGAAGAGGCAGATGAATTTATCTAACGGTGACAGTACTATCTATAATATTTCATTAGGTGGCCATGTATTATTCTACCAGTGTGGTAAAGAGGGGAACATGAGACCTCAGTGTCCCCATAACCCAATAGAGTGCCGAGCTTGCGGCAAGATGGGTCATCTACAGCGTTTCTGCAGGGCATTTCTTCCAGTGGCTAGTGAGAGGGGTTCTGTGCAGACTCCGCGTGCGGGAGCCAGACCAACACCTTCTTACCAGTCAGGAAATTAGTATACATCGGGACATACATGCAGAGGTGGTGGGCATGGCCATGGTAGCCAGACACCAGGATCACAAAGACAGCAGGGCGGGTCAGCTTAGGGTAGCCAGGCTATGTTGCAGGGCCGCGGCATTGGGCAGACATATGCTGTGCAATAGACCCAGCAAGAGTAGGATCCTGGACCTTCCACTATTAGAGGTATTATTCTGGTTTCTTCTGTTTTGTCTTCTATACCTTTCGATACGGGTGCTACACATGGCTTTATATATGAGCCCATTGTGGAGATCCATGAGCTCTTTATTTCTTCTTATTCTGATATTATGATGCTAGACACTCCGTTGGGGAGTAGAACGACTGGTGTGCGTCAGTACAGGGAGTTCCCCCTAGAGGTTGGTGAGTGTCACTTTATGTGGGACCTCTATGTCTTAGAGATGGAGAGCTATGATGTCATTCTTGGGTTGGACTGGTTGGTACCCTTTAGAGCCTTTGTATATTTCTATCGTCACCGGGTGAGTTTCACATCACCAGAGGGTAGAGAGTTTCTATACAAGGGTGAATGGGATGTCCAGGCAAGTCGAGCGGGACCCAAGCATCGTGGGTGAGGTGGAGTGACATGCCAGATTGAGAACTTATATCTAGATGACCAGGGAGCATGCCAGAGGTATTTCCCTTATATAGTTTATCATTTCAGGGATGTCTTCCCAGACTACTTTTTAGGTCTACCTTCGGAGCGTCAGGTGGATTTCTCTGTTGATCATGTGCCAAGAGCGGCACCGATGTCCATTCCTCCTTATAGGATGGACACACCTGAGTTTCAGGACATCAAGAGGCAATTATAAGAGTTACAGAAAAAGGGTTTTATCCGAACCAGTACTTCTCCTTAGGCTTCCCTTGTCCTTTTTGTAGAGAAGGCAGATGGTACCCTCAGACTCTGTGTGGACTATCGGAAACTAAACTAGCTGACGGTCAAGAATCAATATCCCTTACCAAGTATTGATGATCTTTTTGATCAATTTCAGGGAGCACGAGTGTTCTCGAAGATTGAATTGATATCCAGATATCACCAGTTATGCGGTAGACCATCAAACATACCGCTTATAGCTTTTCGGAGAATATATCATCTATACGATTAGTTGGTTATGCCATTTGGACTCACGAACGCACCAACAGTTTTCATGGACCTGATGAATCATGTGTTCCATCCTTATCTAGATTCTTTTGTGGTAGTCTTTGTGGATGATATCTTGGTGTACTCTCACACTCGACATGACCATGCCACCCATATTGAGATCATACTCAGTACACTGAGAGATCATCAGATATATGCAAAGATCTAAAGTGCCACTTTTGGATGGACTTGATACACTTCCTAGGTCATATCATCTCAGAGGAAGGAGTTGTAGTGGACCTAGAGAAAGTGAGAGCAGTAGTTTCCTAGGAGGATCCTAAGAACATGTTTGATATACGGAGTTTCTTTGGGGTGGATGGTTACTAAAGGTGCTTTCTACAGGAATTATCCCGCTTAGCAGCGCCACTGACAGGTATGACTAAGAAGGGTGTGAAGTTCGATTGGTCAGAAGCTTGTGAGACAGCCTTTCAGGAGCTGAAGGGAAGTTTGACATCAGCACCAATCCTAATACTTCCATATCAAAGGAAGATCTATAAAATTTACTATGATGCATCATGTATTGGGTTGAGAGTAGTGTTGATGATGGGCGATCGAGTAGTTGCGTACGGGTCTCGGTAGTTGAGGCCACATGAGAGGAATTACCCAATGCATGATCTCGAGTTGCCTGCAGTTGTTCATGCATTACGCTGTTGGAGACATTATCTCTTGGGACAACATTTTGTGGTGTTCACGGATCAAAAAAGTCTCAAATATATGTTTACCAAGCATGAACTGAATTTGAGACAGTGAAGCTGGGTTGAATACCTTCAGTCCTTCGACTGTGAGATTTCCAATACACCTGGTAAGGATAACGCAGTTGCTAATGCACTGAACAGGGAGACTCAGATACTGGCAGTTCATGAGTCTAGTGGTGAGTGGAAGCTTATGGCTTTGTTCTATGAGAATCATTTGGAGATGCGCGACAGTCAGGGGAAAACCTATCTTTGATCCTTATCTAGGACTTCTACCCTCCTGGATAGAGTGAGGATGAGACAACTATCTGATTCGGAAGGCCTAGTTCTAGGAGAGTCGGTGGCAAGTGAGGACCCTCCTCCTGGTTGGACGATAGGTGATGATGAGGAGATGTGTGTACTTGGACGAGTGTGGGTTCTATGGGATATACGAAAGGATTTGATGCAGGAGTTTCATGCTTCATCTTGGGTATTTCATCCTGGAGTCACCAAGATGTACTGTGACTTGAGACATCAGTGTTGGTGGCCAGGTATGAAAAGAGAGATTTCTGGTTTTTTTACGAGATGTTCCAACTCTCAGTAGGTGAAGGCGGAGCATCAGAGGCTATCCAGACTATTACAACAACTACCCATCCCAAAGTGGAAATGGGATGATGTTGCGACGGACTTCGTGATCGGGTTTCCGTGGTCACATCGAAGCAATGATGACATGTGGGTTATTGTGGACAGACTCATGAAGGTAGCTCACTTCTTGCCGATCAAGGAGACCTTCAGTGTTGATGATCTTGGGAAGTTGTATATCCGGGAGGTAGTACGTCTTCATGGGGTTTCTCGTCCCATCATTTAAGATAGGGATTCCCATTATACATCTTGTTTCTGGTAGATTTTTCAAAGGGCACTGGGTACACAGGTTCTTCTAAGCATGACTTATCACCCTCAGACCGATGGCCAGTCAGAGCGTACGATACAGGTGCTAGAGGACATGCTGCATGCATGCGTCCGAGATTTTAGGGGATCTTGGGAGAAGCACATACCCATGGTCGAGTTTTCATATAAAAATAGTTTTCAGGAAACTATTCAGATGGCACCTTACAAGGATTTATATGGTAGGCCATGCCGATCACCATTGTGCTGGTTAGAGGCTGGTGAGGCAAATTTATTCGGACCACGTCTCATGCAGGATACATCAGAGTAGGTCCGATTGATTCAAAAACAGATGGCTACTGCACAGTCTCATCAGAAATCTTATGATGATCACCATAGATGACCACTGAAGTTCGTGGTCGGGGATCAGGTTTTCTTGCATGTTTCACTGAGGCTGGGACACAAGTGGATCAGGAGACAGGGTAAAATTTCACCAAGGTACGTGGGGTCCTTTGAGATTCTGGAGAGAGTTGGGACGGTTTCCTACAAGTTTCAATTACCACAGCGATATCGGGCTATGCACGACGTCTTCCATGTATCTCAACTATGCCGCTATCATTCAGACCCGTCTCATGTTTTTCAGCCCTAGGAGGTTGAGCTTCAGGCCGATGCATCCTTTGAGGAGCATTTGATTCGTATTGTTGATAGGAGCACGAAGGTTCTCTAAGGCCGGTCAGTTCCTCTTGTACGGGTGCTATGGAATCATGACCGAGTATAGGATGAAACATGGGTGCGGGAGAACGACGTACGTGCTCAGTGGCCAGAGTTGTTCACAACTTTATCTTAACCACCCTTTAAGGGAAATTCAGGGATGAATTGCTTTAAGGGGAGAAGTTTATAAGAACCTGGTTCTTATTCTTGAGGAACGAGTTTCTTATTTTCCCTTTTCCTTAAGTGTTTTTGAGAAAATAAGGAAAATGGGGAAAAATACCAAATTTTGTGGTTACATGCCGTGTACTTTTCCACACGCTGTGTACTTTGGCCGTGTGGGATGAGTACACAGGGCGTGTAGGACTGTCAGTGATAAAGGTTGTAAAAACTGACTACATGCCGTGTACTTAGTATTTACACACTGTGTAATCAGTCAGTAGGTGAACAGTAAGACAATGGAGGTAGCCGCCAGCGGAGCAATAGTACACGCCGTGTAATCAGAAATACATGTCGTGTACTCATGTCGACGGATGAATAGTGATGCGGGGGAAAGAAGCCTCTAGAGGAACAATACAATGATGGAAAGTACACACCATGTACTTGAGAGTACACACCGTGTAGTTTGTTTTTTTCGCTTAAAATGGGTAGTAGCCTCCTCATTTGGCAGAGGAGGCTTTGAGTTCATTTTGGAGCTATGAGAGGATGCCAGATCTTCACATATCTCCCGATCGCACCCCGGGAATCAGAATCCTTCTCTGACGGTCTTGATTGAACTGTGCGGGTGAGTTCTTCCCTCTCCTTGTGTGTTTCTTACCAATTATTTCCCAAGGAAATGTTATTTGAGTTTGAATGAATTAACATTTATCCTAGATCTACGTCATTCTTCGACGATTCGGGAGGCGTCGTTCACATATACCGACCAGAGACGATCGAGGTAGGTGGTTTGATGTTTATTTTCAACTGTTGTCTTGAAATTGTGTACCATTGTGCTACACACCCATGGTTGGAATGTCGTATGGCTGAGGTCTTTGCTGAAAAGATGTCTAGAATTGTATATATAATCTAATGATAAGTTTAAACTGCTGTTGGGATCACTGCCTCGATCCAGGACCACCCCGAGGGTGCATTCCTCTGTTTAGACGTTTGGTCAGGATACCCGAGGGTATGCTATGATTATATTATGTATTTCATTTTTTTGAGAGAAAATTTATATAAATATCTTATTTATTATTTGGGATCGGCCGGGTTCCTTGTGCCTGAGGGTAGCATTCTGTTTTTCCCAAGGGTAGTGTAGAGACCCGAGGCTTGACGTACATAGATATTACATTACTTTTGCGGAATACTTAATACATAACAAAAACAGACACACAAGGACCGTAATAGTTTAGTGTCTTTGGAAACTTGGAATGTAATCTTCTAATCGTGGTGAAAGAACTTCAACATCTCCCATAAAGATCTTCCACTTTTTGTTTCCTTACCTAAAACCTTTCTTTTAATCCTGGAGAAAAGAAAACACAAAAGGGGTGAGCTCAAATGCTCAGTAAGGGTAAGCATAGAGAACATAATAAAATCCTTAGACATTTGAATGTAAAAAAAACATGGGCATAAAATCTAAACATCAAAATCATGAGCAATGACATGAAACATGGCAGTACGTAAGGAATAGATCATGAAGAAACATTAATCATGATAAATTAGCATGGGAATAAAACATGTAATTGTGGCAACCATTCAGAACTTGTTATGATTTCCATAGTAGCCAAGGAATTGTTGCCAAGACCATCTTAGTGGACAAAGTCCCTTTCTGAATCGAGTTCACTCCTCGTTTCAGTCTTGTAACACTGAACCAGATTAACTTACCATTCCAGCCATGTCTATCTCATGAGATATAAATATTTACCCAATGAATTGGAGGGAGATATAGGTCCCACCCATCTCATAATGAAATAATTCTTACTTGTGACACAAAATAAACTTAAAACATTCATCATAACCCAAAGAATAAAATGGGTTTCAGAAACATCATCCCATCATCACATAATCCATATAAAACAAATGGATATTTCATCATAAGAAAATTGAAACTATGTAAATCATAGAGATATTATACTTGAAACATAAACAAATGAAATAATGTCATCTTAGATAGAAAATGGTTTTTATAAAACACTTGAAATGAATTCTTAAGGAAAATATCATTTCTTCTTCAAAATAAATTTCTTTTCACAAAACATCATGCAATTTTAAAAGAAAAAGATTTTGTTTAAAATAGTCATGAAATATTTTGGAGGAAGATTCATGAAAATAAGGCTTTATAAAATCTTAAAAACCCTTTCATGCCGTATAAGTTAAAAAAAACATTCTTCTCGTACTTTTGTCGGAAAAGTCAAAAAGTACCTTTTAGGGTAAATAAAATAAAGATTCCTTCCACACCATGGGGTAAAAGTCTAAATGGGTAAAAAGGACTTTAAAAACTACATGAATAAGATTTTATAAAACATGGAAATGGACGATAGCAATAACCCCGAGTAAATACTTACGAATAAGCAATCTCGAATAAAAATGAGATTGTGATATTTCCCTTACCTTAGGTCCGATTTGCTTCGTAGGTGTCCAAACCTCGTGTATAATGATTTAAATAATGTTATTGACTTATTACAGAATCATATTCATTGTTATTATATCATATATGGTTCACTTATGACTTTATATTACCCATTCTTTTGTAAATTCATGTTAAAGTAGCGTTTTGGGTAAAATCGTTTCATTTGTCGTTCGTGTTTTAACTTGTAATTATTCATATGATTAAATAGATCATGATTACTTACATCCAGAATGTAAGACATGATTTATATATATTATTTATTCAGAATATACATATATATAATAGATCAATAAATGGAAATAAATACACCGTTCATGGAGACGGTAGGCCGTACGTACGCATGAACGTTGTTTTCGTTTCCTCATTGAATTGAATGGAATTAATTGGATGACATAAATATATATATACATAAATCCAGTATCATTATTATGTCATATATTTCATTATTACTTATTATATATACTTTATAATCATTTATGAATGGTTAATCATTGAGAATGAATCTCATCGCGTCGTGGAGACGGTATTCCGTACGTACGCACGAGCGATGATATCGTTCCCATGATTGTGGAATTTTATTGGAGTGTATGTATACTATTACAGAATCAATATCACTTTATAATAATCATATATAGTTATTATTTACACCATTATACCCATCCAAGTAATGTTGTCTTGGAAAATAGATTACACCACGGCGTGGAGACATTATTCCGTACGTACGCACACGCGGTGATTTCATTTTCCGTAGGATGGATAGATGGTGAAATAGGGTTATTTCATACTTATAATAACATATCAGTATATGAGTGATACTGATGTTATTACTTCATAATGAAACAACCTGAGAAGAAGAAGTGGAAGAAGAAATAAAGTTGAAAGAATCTGTAACGGACATTACCTCTTCTTTGAAGCGCCTCTTTGAGACCTCCTCTTAGGGTACGAAAATTGTTCTTTAAAGAAGACCAGGACCTCTAGGATGTTTCTAGGGAAGTGGGGAAGTGAAATGGACAGGGGTTGGCCGATATTGAAGGCTCAAAGTGGTGTGAGGAAGAGAGGGAGGAGGTTCCCTTTTATAAGGGAGGAGAGGGGCACCTTTGGAAATCTTAAACATATTAATTTATAATAAATCTAACCCTACTTAAAAACCTCCAGAAATGAATCATATTCAAATATTATATGATATAGGGTTGTAATTTCATCAACCAATAAAATTTATACATGTTAGGAAATTAGTTTAAACATTATCAACTTGATTTATCCTTACTTAATCAATATAATTTTATTTGTGGTAATAAAATTCTAAAATTTAAATTATAACAAATAATAACTTATTTGTTGTGAATTGTCCATAATTGGATAATTTATATCATTTTAGACCATATAAATTTAAATTTATAATTTTTATATATTTTTGTGATTTTTAAAAATTTTTATAATATTGTATTTTTATAAAATAAGAATAGTGTCAATTTTGACACTATTCATTTATTTGAATTTAAATAAAATATATACAGAAGATATGTTCTAACTAAAAGCTTTAATAGATTCATAAAAGTTCATATTTATCTATAAAATTAGTGGAGAACATTAAATAGTTCATATAGTATTTATTTTATTATTTTTAAAACAATTTATTTGGTTTATCTCTTAATAAAATAATTACTACAACATTTTTGTATAATTATTTAATATATATATTTGTTTCATAAAAATTAAAATTAAAATCCTATGATGATTATAAATCTATTAACTTTCACAATAATACTTTTACTCGAATTTATAATCTTAAAATCACAATATTTAAATTTTTATATTTATTAAATTATGAAGGTGAAAACTTTGGCATCATTTAAAATAAAATAATATAAGTGTAATAATCACTTTTATAAGACTCCAAACGGTTATATATTAGTTCATGGGATGATTATGGTGTATATATACACTACCAATAAGTTTTGGTCAGGTTTGTGGGTCTTTTAATGGGTATTATTATTTCAATGAAAACTATATTACTGATTTTTCACTTAATAAATTGTTTTTGCATCATTAATGTATCACCATTAATGACAATTATTTAGTCCCTAAAAATTCTAAATAAATTATCATGATGTAGATAATTTTATTAGATTTCTGGAGAATATTCATGTTCGATGTTTTTTGATGTTTATTACTAAATTAAAATTATTATACTTATAATATTTTAGAGAGTGACATGTTGTCACTTTCTTTAGTTTTAATAATAATTAAATTATTTTCATGGTCAAAAGTCTATAAAATGTATCTAATCCGACCCTTAGGTGATATGGGTATACTTTTATCCATCCAATAGAATTTTTTCATGTGTTAGGGTAATTTTATGATATTATATTTACCCTTAATTACCCGATTTACCTTTAACTATGGTAAATAAAATTTACCGTAGTTACTATTCATAATTCCCAAAAATAAAAAGTAGCCTATTAACATAATTTCAACCCACTAATTCCAAATATGGAATCCATTTTTTCAATTTCAATACACATAAGTTTCCGAAATTAAATTAAAATTAATCCCGTTGTCGAAAGAAAACGTGTTTTTGTTTAAAATATTGCAAAAGATTGAATTGATTTAACCAACGAATTCAAGGTAAAATCAATGCTAATGACATATATTATATTAAATGGTAAAAATATATTCCATTTATACTTTAAAACCATTCAATATTATAATTTAACCATATAAATTATTACGATGAAAAAAGTTGTTTTTAATTAAAATATAGCGTGTTTTTACTATTCATTAAAATATGAAAGTTATCAGAAAAATATCAAAACTTTATCCAATTTAAATTTTTATATCCTGATTCAAAATAAGAAGTTTATTTTGTAAAATTTAACTTATAAACATGTCAAAAACTATATTTAAAGGGGTTGCGCCATCAAAAGGTGGAAAAAATGCATTTTTTGAAAAATACTTATTTTACCCGAAAAAATTATTTTGTTCACATTCCATGTTCTAGAAAATGTGTAATATGAAATAATAATGTTATAAACTTCAAAATTTAGTTAATACTATTCATAAAGGCTAGTTCGTAATAATATTAAAACCATATATCATTGTTTAGTGAAACCTGATATTGCGTACAACACACGCTATCGAGGAAAGTCGCGATTGCGTGTAATGCAAGCCAAGTCAGGGTTGAGTGTTGTGAAAGAATACCTCATTGTTTTGTATAACAGAATCCAACCATATTTCATTTACACATTTAATATATATATATATATACACACACTCAATATTGCGTAGAATGACTATTATAAAACGAACTTGAAATTGAGTGTAACACAATCTAAGAATAGTGTTGTGTATACTTCAAGCTAATACAGTGTGGCGTGTAGCACAATATAATCTTGTTGTAGCATAAAACACATGACATCAAATAAATTAAAAAGAATACTTATCATAAAATATCGGGTTTTTACATTCTACCCCCCTTAAAATGAATTTCGCCCTCGAAATTCGTTGGGGTTATAAATGGTTTACTACACGAAAGTTTCTTTAATAGAAACCCACGTCGTAAAAAGGAATACCAAAACATGGCTTTAAAAACTAAAGTATGAAATGTAATGGTTACCCAAATTAACTTATCACTGGGATTCCACATAGGAGAACATAGGTGAAAATATGGATATGGAAGAAAAATCTAACCATCAAGTTCTGATGGAGAGTGTTAGAGGACGTGGATATGAAAAATCCAACAATAAAAAAGCCATAAATTTGTGATGATCTAAGGTACCATCTGATTCATTGGATATAAGAGCACTAAGACAACATTTTTGGTTTTCAATATCATTTCCCTAAAGTTGAAAATTTTGAATTAGAAGAAATACTTGCTTGATTTTGGTACAATCTCACTGTTGTTTGTGCTTTGAACAATTTCCACTTCATCTCTTAAAGAAATGAAGTTGAATTTTCTATTCGTGAAGTGTTAACAGATCATGTGATAGAATGATGGGTCATTCCATCTGTTTCAAACAAAAGGTTAGAAAAAGTTATCAAGTATACATAAGTCCATCTATGGTGAGATTAATCATATATGGTTCCTAAAATGGACTTATACTTCATATATCATACTGCTTAATATAATAAAACTAGTTTCTACTAAACAGGGACTTCCTGTAGGCCAGTGGTAGGTGATAAAGGCCAGTCGCACTTCGGTTGTGGGTTCGATTCCCATAGCCTTGTCCGAAGCGATGGGTTGTCTCCCGTCCTGCAGGTTGTCCTTTTTCTAAAACTACTTTATAAATAATATCGGAAAAAATCTAGCCTTAAAAAATACTAACTTACGTTCAACATAATTCATTATAATCTTTAGGCTTATCCAAAATACATATGTCCAATATCATAGTATAAAGAAAATGATTACTTGAAATGTCATTAACCAAGCATGTGAATACCATCATTTATCCCCCATATATCTTGTTGGTCACATTCCAATCATGTGAATACCTTAATCATGTACTCTCTTGAAAAATGAATACCCATTGAACCTTAGTGAAAACATGAATGCTATCAATAGTTAACTCTTTCCACATTCCAAAATCACAAAAATTATATATACTCAAACCATGATATGACCTTCTCCTTATATCAGTCATGAGCTCATGAATACTATCAAACATTTAATTTTATCTTTATACCTTAATTATTCGCATATCATCTACTTTCCAAAAATATCTGAATAACCTTTCATGATCACTGGTACCATTCATCATGTACTTTCAAAACTTAAGGAAAGACAACAATGTAACAATCATTAGATTACTCTTTATTCTATAGTACCATGAGATTACTTATACAACATTACACTTGATAAACATGTAATCATTCCACTACCTTCTTAAACCATTGACCGAGCTTCAACAATTATTTCATCTCACATATCATTTGTAGTCTCTTCATCATCATCAACATAAATACTACCCATACGACCATACTGATTCTCTTCATGAGACATTCCCTTAGGGTATTGGTTTGCATAATGCCCATACGTTCCACATTTAAAACATTTAACCATTGTTGTTGTCGTAGCAATACCATTATCCTTGTCCATGGTGTTAACTTAACCTTTTCCTTTGCACTTAATAGCTTTGTGTCCTTCTTTTCCACACCCAAAGAATCCTCTAGTTCCTTTGAAACATTCTCCTTGATGCCTCTTCCCACATGATTTACATAGGGGAAACTGAACTTTCTTTCCTCTATGATCATCATGAAACTCCATCTTTCTCTTATTAGCCGAGTCAGGAAACTTACCAAATTTGAGTTTATTGATCCTATTATGAGATTTCTGATTTGGCATAATAATGATGTTTGGAATTCCAAATCCCGTTTCATTTGGTTTCTTAAGAAGAATATCTTTCCATTGTCCGTCATATCCTCCATTATCGTGAATCTTCCTGTTTCCAGCCATTTTCTAAAACCCAAAAAGAATATTGTGAGTGGAAAAAATCATGCTAGGGAAAACAACATAGTAAAGGGGGAGTACCGTCAATATCTAAAATCTTAGGTTAAATTCTATGATCATTACTATAGTTCTAAGACTATATCCTATACGTATACTTATCCTTAGGGATATCCCTAGACATACCTTAGAAATATCTCTAGGGATCTCACTAACATTTTCACATCCCAGTTTCCAAAGGTTGACTAAAACATTCCTCTGATACCAACTGTAGAGACCCGAGGTTTGACGTACAAAGATATTACATTACTTTTGCAGAATACTAAATACATAACAAAAACAGACACACAAGGACCGTAATAGTTTAGTGTCTTTGGAAACTAGGAACATAATCTTCTAATTGTGGTGAAAGATCTTCAACATCTCCCATAAAGATATTACACTTTTTGTTTACTTACCTAAAACCATTCTTTTAATCCTGGGGAAAATAGAACATAAAAGGGGTGAGCTAAAACGCTCAGTAAGGGTAAGCATAGAGAACATAATAAAATCCTTAGACATTTTAATGTAAAAAAAAACATGAGCATAAAATCTAAACATAAAAATCTTGAGCAATGACATGAAACATGGCAGTACGTAAGGCATAGATCATGAAGAAACATTAATCATGATAAATTAGAATGAGAATAAAACATGTAATTGTGGAAACCATTAAGCACTTGTTATGATTTCCATAGTAGCTAAAGCATTGCTGCCAAGACCATCTTAGTGGACAAAGTCCCTTTCTGAATCGAGTTCACTCCTCGTTTCAGTCCTGTAACAGTGAACCAGATTAACTTACCATTCCAGCCATGTCTATCTCATGAGATATAAATCTTTACCCAATGAATTGGAGGGAGATATAGGTCCCACCCATCTCATAATGAAATCATTCTTACTTGTGCCACAAAATAAACTTAAAACATTCATCATAACCCAAAGAATAAAATGGGTTTCATAAACATCATCCCATCATCACATAATCCATATAAAACAAATGGATATTTAATCATAAGAAAATTGAAACTATGTAAATCATAGAGACATTATACTTGAAACATACACATATGAAATAATTTCATCTTAGATAGAAAATGATTTGATAAAACACTTGAAATGAATCCTTAAGGAAAATATCCTTTCTTCTTCAAAATAAATTTCTTTTCACAGAACATCATGCAATTTTAAAGGAAAAGGATTTTGTTTAAAATAGTCATGAAATATTTTGGAGTAAGCTTCATAAAAATAAGGCTTTATAAAACTGTAAAAACCCTCTCATTCCATCTAAGTTAAAAAAAACATTCTTCTCGTACTTTTGTGGGAAAAGTCAAAAAGTACCTTGTAGGGTGAATAAAAGAAAGATTCCCTCCATACCATGGGGTAAAAGTAAAAATGGGTAAAAAGGACATTAAAAACTACATTAATACACTTTAATAAAACATGGACATGGACAATAGCAATAACCCCCAGTAAATACTTACAAATAAGCAGTCTCGGATAAAAATGAGATTGTGATATTTTCCTTACCTTAGGTCCGATTTGCTTCTTAAGTGTCCAAAACTCATGTATAATGATTTAAATAATGTTATTTACTTATTACAGAATCATATTCATTGTTATTATATCATATATGGTTCACTTATGACTTTATATTACCCGTTCTTTTGTAAATTCATGTTAAAGTAGCGTTTTGGGTAAAATCGTTTCATTTGTCGTTCGTGTTTTAACATGTAATTATTCATATGATTACATAGATCATGATTACTTACATACAGAATGTAAAACATGATTTATATATAATATATATTCAAAATATACACATATATAATAGATCGATAAATGGAAATAAATACACCGTTCATGGAGACGGTAGGCCGTACGTACACATGAACGTTGTTTTCATTTCCTCATTGAATTGAATGGAATTAATTGGATGACATACATATATATATATACATAAAAACATTATCATTATTATGACATATATTTCATGATTACTTATTATATATACTTTATAATCATTTATGAATGGTTAATCATTGAGAATGAATCTCATCGCGTCGTGGAGACGGTATTCCGTACGTACGCACGAGCGATGATATCGTTCCCATGATCATGGAATTTTATTGGAGTTTATGTATACTATTACATAATAAATATCAATTTACAATAATCATATATAGTTATTATTTAAACCATTATACCTATCCAAGTAAGGTGGTGGTGGAAAATAGATTACACCACAGCGTAGAGACGATATTCCGTACGTACGCACGCGGGGTGATTTCATTTTTCGTAGGATGGATAGATGGTGAAATAGGGTTGTTTCATACTTATAATAATATATCAGTATACGACTGATACTGATGTTATTACTTCATAATGAAACAATCTAAGAATAAGAAGTGGAAGAAGAAATAAAGTTGAAATAATCGGTAACGGTCATTACCTCTTCTTTGAAGCACCTCTTTGAGACCTCCTCTTAGGGTACTAAAATTGGTCTTTGAAGAAGACCAGGACCTCTAGGATGTTTCGAGGGAAGTGGGGAAGTTAAATGGGCAGGGGTTGGCCAAGCTTGAAGGCTCAAAGTGGTGTGAGGAAGAGAGGGAGGAGGTTCCCTTTTATAAGGGAGGAGAGGGGCACCTTTGGAAATCTTAAAAATATTAATTTATAATAAATATAATCCCACTTAAAAACTTCCAAAAATGACTCATATTAGAATATTAGATGAGATATGGTTGTAATTTCATCAACCAATAAAATTCAGACATGTTAGGAAATTATTTTAAACATTATCAACTTGATTTATCCTTAATCAATTTAATTTTATTTGTGGTAATAACATTCTAAATTTTAAATTATGACAAATAATTACTTATTTGTTGTGAATTGTCCATAATTGGATACTTTATAACATTTTAGACCATATAAATTTAAATTTATAATTTTTATATATTTTTGTGATTTTTAAACAATTTTATAATATGTTATTTTTATAAAATAACAATAGTGTCAATTTTGACACTATTCATTTATTTGAATTTAAATAAAATATATAGAGAAGATATGGTAGAACTAAAAGCTTTAATAGATTCATAAAAGGTAATATGTATCTATAAAATCAGTGGAGAACATTAAATAGTTCATATAATATTTATTTTATTATTTTTAAAACCGTTTATTTGGTTTATCTCTTAATAAAATAATTACTACAACATTTTTGTATAATTATTTAATATAATTATTTGTTTCATAAAAATTAAAATTAAAATCCTATGATGAATATAAATATATTAACTTTCACAACAATACTTTTACTCGAATTTATCATCTTAAAATAACAATATTTAAATTGTTATATTTATTAAATTATGAAGGTGACAACTTTGGCATCATTTAAAATAAAATAATATAAGTGTCATAATCACTTTTATAAGACTACAAACGGTTATATAATAGGTAATGAGATGATTATGGTGTATATATACACAACCAATAAGTTTCGGTAAGGTTTGTGGGTCTTTTAATGTGTATTATTATTTCAATAAAAACTGTATTACTGATTTTCACTTAATAAAAAATTTCTGCATCATTAATGTATCACCATTAATGACAATTATTTAATCCCTAAAAATTCTAAATAAATTATCATGATCTAGATAATGTTTTTAGATTTATTGATAATATTCAGGTTTTAAGTTTGATTATGTTTATCAATAAATTAAAATTATTATACTTATAAGATTTAAGAGAGTGACATGTTGTCACTTTCTTTGGTTTCAATAATAATTAAATTATTTTCCTGGTCAAAAGTCCATAAAATTAATATAATCCGACCCTTAGGTGATATGGGTATACTTTTAGCCATCCAATAGAATTTTTTCATGTGTTAGAGTAATTTTATAATATTATATTTACCCTTAATTACCCGATTTACCTTTAACTATGGTAAATAAAATTTACCGTAGTTACTATTCATAATTCCCAAAAATAAAAATTAGCCTATTAACATAATTTGGACCCACTGATTCCAAATATGGAATCCATTTTTTCAAATTCAATAGAGAGAAGTTTCATAAATTAAATTAAAATTAATCCCATTGTCGAAAGAAAACAGGTTTTTGTTTAAAACATTGCAAAAGATTGAATTGATTTAACCTGCGAATTAAAGGTAAAATCAATGCTAATGACATAAATTATATTAAATGGTAAAAATATATTCTATTTATACTTTAAAACCATTAAATATTATAATTTAACCATATAAATTATTATGATAAAAAAAGTTGTTTTTAATTAAAATATAGCGTTTTTTTACTATTCATTAAAATATGAAAGTTATCAGAAAAATATCAAAACTTTATCCAATTTAAATTTTTATATCATAATTCAAAATAAGAAGTTTATTTTAAAAAATTGAACTTATAAACATGTCAAAAACTAGATTTAAAGTGGGTGTGCCATCAAAAGGTGGCAAAAATGCATTTTTTGAAAAATACTTATTTTACCCGAAAAATTTATTTTGTTCACATAACATGTTCTAGAAAATGTGTAAGATGAAATAATAATGTTATAACATTCAAAATTTAGTTAATACTGTTCATAAAGGCTAGTTTGTAATAATATTATAACCATATATCATTGTTTAGTGAAACCTGATATTGCGTACAACACATGCTATCGATGAAAGTTGCGATTGCGTGTAATGCAAGCCAGGTCAGGGTTGCATGTTGTGAAAGAATCCTTTGTTGTTTTGTATAACATAATCCAACCATATTTCATTTATACATTGAATATATATATATATATATATACACTGAATGTTGCGTAGAATGACTATTATAAAATGAACTTGAAATTGTGTGTAACACAATCTAAGAATAGTGTTGTGTATACTTGAAGCTAATACTGTGTGGCGTATAGCACCAGATAATCTTGTTGTAGAATAAAACACAATACATCAAATAAATTAAAAAGAATACTTATCATAAAATATCGGGTTGTTACAGGTATTGTTTTTCTTAGCCTGTGGGCAGTGTTTGGTTAGCCTGAGGGTAACCTTTGTTTATGCATGTGAGCTGTAGTTTCTGTGCTTGAGGGAAATATCACGTATTATTGAGGTCAATGATCGTTATGCCTGAGGTCAATCACCGACGGGTATTTGATTCTGTTACCTGAGGGTAAGGATAGTATGTATGAGGACACAACTATTTAGAATATTCAATGTGGTGATTTTCTATGTTGTAATTGCCAAGTCGAAGCATAAGCTTGGCGGTGGTAAGTAATAATTAAAATGGAAATGAAACTGGTAGGGATTGTTACTTTTGAGTACTTACTAGTTTACTGCATTTACTTTTACACACTATTGTTTCACATTTTCACTAACAGTTGGGCACATGCCTTCGGTGGGTGCCTGCTGAGATTTATTTCTCACACCCTATTTGGGTCATGTCTTCGGCCCAAACAGACTATATTTCTACAGGCGTCGACAGGGGTAAGGGTCCCTATACAGGTACATGATTGTAGTAGTGGAGTAGAAGAGCATGGGACCGAGATTAGGCTTGCGATGCTACTGCTTTCTCTTCACTCTATTTTGTTCTGTTTGTTGTACTCTGCACTTTGAGTTGTATTGTATTGTATTTTAGTGTATCCTATTTTGGCTGATTTCATAGAAATAGTGACATGCATCATTTTTATATATAAATGTTGGTTATCTTTTAATGTAGTTGTTCATTTCTAGTTCATATTGTTTACTGCTTCCACTGTGGTATGTTAATTTCTTTTCCGCTACGCTACAATTTGAAAAATGAGGGCAAAGTTTCCCCACTATCAGACCTAGGCCCTCACTACTAGTTGACAGCCTCTGTCGTTTGGGGAAATGCGCTTGAGGTCATGTGACCAACTGGGTTTAGGGCACCCATTATGTGGCTTCCAGATCCAGGACGTTACATGAATAATAAAATTAAATCCATTAATTAATTAATTTTGAACATTTTATAAATTTATTTAATTTTTTATAATTTTATTAAGTTCATTTATGTCCCTTTTGATGGGTTATGAAATTCAATTTCATCGTTTGGGAGTGTTGATTTCCATGGTTTTCAAGATTGGTTTAATTGTATATGTGTATGGGAAACATGTAGAATGAGGAAAGTTTCCCAGAAATGAATTCATAGGTTCTTTATGAACTTATTGAATATTAAAATACCATTTCTTCCAATTATTCCGGATTATTCAATAGATAAATCATTAATGATAATCATTTTTAATAATTTTGTGTTTTTTGATCATAATGAACAAATCTTGTTTTATAAATCATTATCATGTGTAAAAAATGATTACATAACATTAAATAATATACAGTAAATATATTATAATTTGGTTCAACCATAAAAATAGGTTTATGACCATCCTTGAATATGGAATTTAAATATGAAATCACTTCATGCATGAAGGTGGTAAATCAACACCTAACAATCAATGCTTTCATTCTTAAAATAAAATAGAGAGGAGAAGATATTTGATGAATAATTATTAAATAAACATTATAACATTCAATTATATGTAAGATACTTGATTTTTCATGCCATATAGATTAGGGAAGCTGAGGAGAGAGAAATAAAAGAAAGGAAATTGAAAAGAAATTGAAAGAAAATAGAAGAGGGTTTTACCTCTTGATTCCTTCTTCTTAAGAACCTCCTTAGGGGATTGATTTTTGTATTTTATTAAGAGGAAGATATCTTGTTCATGAGGAAGGGGATTGGGAGGATATTTGAGTAGTATTTGGACAAGGATAAAGTATTAAGAGGTGTGAGGAGAAGAGGTGGTGTGGGGGTAGTATTTATAGTGATGGAGAGAGGTGTTTTCTAACTATTTAATTCATTAGTTTATTATTTTTCTTAGGATAAGAATTAGTTTTGATTATTGAGACTAAATATAGTAATTAAATCAGGTGAGTTGGAACCAATTTTTATTAGATCAACCATGACTTAATGAATAGTGTATTTAACTTATAATGTACATATACTATAAATTACCAAATTTTACTGTTCACAAAATTCAAATATTTTAGAAAAAACCCAAAAAATTACCCAAACCATTTTTTGACCTATATAATTTAAAAATGAAGTCCATTTTATAATTTTTTTATAAATATGATACATTTTGTTTTAATTAAAATAATAATTTACTCTATAAATACACAATTTAAAATCATAATAAATTTTATACCAATTTGAAAAATTATCTAAGGTCTCATAAAATTATATTACAATCATAAGAGATCAGAATATTAATTTATGAATACATTTTTGAAATATAAATTTTATTTTAAATTTTTAAATTAGTCATAAAATTGCAATTAAATATTTATGACTTACAAAAATACATACACTTAATTAATAATTTTTAAAATATTTATTTACTTATACTATGATATAATTATATCATTTGTCACATATAAGATGGATAAATTTTATTTATACTATCATTGGTGAGTTTACTATTTTTTTGTCCGGTTTACTATTCATAAGGGTCACATTACTATTTCAAAGGTCAAGTTACTATTTAATCGGTATAGGTTCCTTAACTTCTAGAAAAAATTATTATTTAATTAATTGATCATTTATTAAGCATGTATTTTGTTCTATCATGTGTTTATACCATATTAAATAATTATAAGAAGGGAATTTTTGTTGATAAAATTTTGGGTCGTTACAGCTTCCCCACTTGTTTATAACTCTTCGCAAATGTTTCACGGCCTAAGACATATCCCTGTAAAAGTAATCTAGCCCAAAAACACCTAGGTTAAAGTATCACATCATGTATCTCATAAATCATATTATCCCATCATCGTATATAACATAATAATATGAAAACCAATTATTTTCTTGGAGCCACCGTATCCCATAGGACATGTATCATACATTGGGTATTATACCTCAATCCTTCACAGCCCATACACTGAGTAAGGCATATCAAGCCACCAAAACCTATACACATCATACATTTAATACTATTTTGGATACTATATTGGAAGATATATGTGTCAAAAATATTCATAAGACATCATATCCCTCCACACACATATGTTTAAAATATAACCACATTGTATACCATCACATAATACTACCAAGAGAAGAGAGCAAGGCCATAGGGGGTAGTAAGCCATCCATACCTTGCAAACCTAGATGTTGGTGAAAACGCCCTCCCAGAGTCCACTGGGTGTCAGCCAACCTACCAACTTGGGTGATGTAGCATTTTAATTCAAAAAACATATATGACATTATGTATTTCACAACCACACTATAGGAAATAACCTATTCTTAGTCTAAACTACAACTAACATCACTTGGACACCAGATTTCCACTCTAATAGACTAGATATCTGATAAAAAACACGAATTAAAAGAGATAAATTTATATTATTTATTTCCTAATTATACTTATTAATTAGTTAATAAATTCATTATCTATTAATTAACATTATTCTGATCACATTTCATTAGTCATCATTTAACATTGATTAAACCACACTTTGTTACTCTCAATAAAAGTCCACACCTTCCAAGAATAAACTATCAAAGGCCTTGGTTTCAAAAGATTTAACAATAACATTTTCATTCTAAGAAAAACAATCCCATGGGTTAAAATATTTGTTATTCTTTAGCAATCCATTATTCTAGGTACTTTAGGAAACATCCTAGGCTACCAACAATAGGTGTATAACTATGAACATCCAGTTGCCTCATGTAGTGGGGAAAGGAATGTAGATAAATAAGAATCCCAGCCATCTAAACTTTAAAAATATTTATAAGAAATCATATCTTATTTAAGAAGAAACACAGGTAATCTTATCTTCAACCTATTCCATCAACTCTAGTTCTATCCCTAAAATCATCATGCATATCACTATGCATATCACCATAATAGGAGTTAACTAATGCTACAAACTTAGGTCTCTCCATCCATATCTCATTAGCTATACTATGCTCACATCACATCACACAGAAAGGCTCACATCCCTAGAAAATAATTAAGGAAACAACTAACAAGGTTAAATGGGAAACTAGGCCCTAAAATAATTCATTATAACATAACATGCAAACAAGATCACTCATCCCCAAACACGTGGCATTCATTTTTTCATGATAAAATGACAACTCTCAAAACCAAATGATTATATTTATTAAAAAATTGGTTTTTTTATTCCATATTGAATGAATATATTCATTTATCATATCTTCTAGCCTTTCATGCATTAAGCATCAATTTGATTTCCATAAAATAACAAGAAAATAATTATAAAACATGCATCTTTACATTATTTATCCAACAAAAATATTACCAGATTTATGTTGTTTGTCCAATTTCATCAATATGTCATGAAAAAACCAAGTGTTATAAAAATTTTAAACAAGATAACATAGATTTCATGCAATCTAATAAATAAAGGAAAACCATTATCATGGTGTAAACACATGTGATATATACAATCATAATACAATTATTTATCATTTCATTTTATCCTTTATTTGGGTTAATTCAACCACCATCCAAAAAAACTAAACCATTATTAATTTATTATTTCACATAAATAAAGTATATGCATCGAATTCCCTACCACAAAATAGAAAATATTCATTGATTATAATGACTCAACAACAAGAATCTATGATCACCACCCCAATATAAAAACTATTATTCTACAAGGTAGTCATGAAATGAACACACTAACAAAACAATAAATAAATCCCTATAAGAATTATGGATACCATTCACTATATCACATATAGATTTAATGGGAGGAAACAAGATCGAATGGAGAAGAAACCATAAGAGAGCAAGAGAAACACTCATTGGATCACCACAAGTCAATCATGGGAAGTCGATGATTAATACCTATTGAAAAGGGATTCAAAGACATTAAAAAAACATTCTCTATCACCTAATATTTTATGGAAATATTGGGAGAAAACTAGTTTCAATTGGATTGGGGGTATTTATGGGAAGACTGATATTTAGATGACCAGGAGGCATCTCTCCTTACTGTACCAAAAAATAATATAAAACATGGGAAAAATGGAGAGAAAAAAAACAACCAGACAACAAACCTCTTGGTTAATAATGTGTTAGATATATATAGTGTAGATACTATAAAAGGGGAAAAGGAGATGCATTGCGACCCTAAGTACCATGCCACAAAATCCATTCTCTAAGAAGGAAGCTATGAAACAACCCAAGGTGCCACGCCAAAACAATTTTTAAATATACAAAACCACATAAAACCCCAAGACCACTACCAACCACTCCACAATTCCTAGCTAAGATTCTATATAAAGGGAAATAAATTAGTATACCTCTATACCACAATTATATATAATTTCTATGTATCCCCACAACTCCTCCCCGAGCTCCCCTACACTACAACCAGAGCTCCGTGCCCGTAGAAGACAAATAGTCTACACCATATACATAACCAATATTCCACATTGGACTGGATTATGATATATCCTAGGGATATGTGGTGCGGAATTTGATCAAATCCATCATTTTTCCACAAATCACTCTCCAAACACCTTGGAACGCTCTCTAGGTTCCTCCAACATGAAAAACACACAATATAAAGGGCTTCCAGAACTCAATACCTCAAAATCATAGCACAATTGAATCAAGTAATAAACCATTTAGATTTTATAAACATGTAAAAAATCCCTTAGTTCATCATTATATGAATGTTTATACTTGAATAAGAGATTTTATTCCTTTATATCACCTTTACTAATACCAGAACAACATAGACTTGATCTAAGGAGGAATCAAATTGATCAAATTTATATATATATATTTCTCTCTCTTAATTTTGAGACAATCCATGGTATGACTCAAGTTGATCAAATTTTTATATCTTATTAAATGCATTATTATGTAAAATGGTTATATAAAACAGTCACTTCTTTGGTTTTATGTTTTTGGATTTTTAAAATACCGTTATGAATTGTGACCACTACTAATATAGCCGCTGAACAGTGATCACATGATTAGTATAAATATAGGGCTTTAACAAATCCAACTTAGTCAGACAAAGGAATTGATGGCCTCATCCAGTAGACTTTACCCATACGAAGCCCATTTTTTTGAGCTCATAAAGGAGGTGGCAACATTGGGATTATCACTTTATGAATCCCAAGCCGATCTTCAACATTTTAAGCTCAAGTGGAACCGCCTACAGGAGAAGGGGAAGCTGATAGAGATTACAACCCGAGCAATGTTATCTAAGTCACCCCAAGAGTCTTTCACCATCGTAAACCTTACCCTTCAGTATTATGTGGGTTGTAGAAGGGGTTATGTAATGATACCCTAGTACTATGATTATGTACACTATTTTTGTATATAGAATATACATTCATTTTATTATTGTTACTTTGAAAATAGTTTTTAAATCACAAATAGTATTTTGAGTTAATATTCACTAAGGAATCTATTTTGATGAATTAATGGATTTTTGAATTGAATAATATTTTAATAAAAAATTATTGTTATTAAATTAATTTTTATTAAGTATAAATGATCGTATAATTTTTATGAATACAATGGTAATTTTTATTAAGGTTTGAAAGCAATTTTTGTCAAAACCCATGAATTTTTGAAAAATGTCTATTTATATTTTAAAATAAAAAATTCAAATATTTATAAAATTATTTAGATAAAATGAATATTATTTTTGGAATCGGGAAATAAAAAATTTCCAATGGGTAATTTCTCATAATTTTCTGATACATTCGATTTTTTGGGTAAAAATTAAATACCGTATAAATATATAATGTGTTTTATGACATCATAATGACCCAATAGTGATGTAATAAAAAACTATAAACATTATTTTAGGCCAATATATGTTTTAACATTAAAATAATGTGATTTTAGGTTTGTTTGATTAATTTTACAAAGCCTTAGTGGACCCTCCAAGACTTATAAAACGTTTTAGCTTTTTAAATTGATTTCATTAAGGGTGTGACTCACCTCCACATAAGAAAACCAATTATTTTAAGACGTTAGGACATTATCCTTATAAAATATTATTTTTCACTCCCCTTTTTAAAAAACCATGGGAAAAAACCATGGGATGGTTTGTGGTTTTGATTAGTTTAATGTGTGGTGTCCCAAACCTAAATAATAAATAATTCCCTCTCCTTTCCTATATAAACCCACCCAAGCTCTCACTTCGTCTACACTAAAAGCCTTTATAGTTAATCCAACCTCTTCCCTCCTCTCTCTAGAATCCTCCCAAGGTTCCCCAATCACCCAATATTCTCTCTCAAGCCTCTCCCAAGCCTTTGTAATCACACTTCCAAGTAAGGGATTCCTTCCTTTCTCATTTTATCCATGTTTCTTAATATTGTTATTCCATTTTATTTTCAATTATAAATGTTGGGGTATGATTTTTAACCTCACCTATACTTTAATATTTATGTTTTAATGATGAGATACCCATTTTTCTCTCGTCAGTGCCTTCCATGTGTACCCGTTACCATATCGAAATTCCGTAAGGAATTTCTCTCTCCTCATTTAAATTCGTGAAATTATTTTGTATTATGAATCTAAATTCCATTACCTATCATGGGACATGTATCTATATGACCCCTAATATCTATTTCATTTATATAATATGATACACCCCTTTATCACTCATAAACCATTGTTATGATGTCTTATGTCAAGCCGTTAGGCTGCGGAAATTACACCACAATTTTCCAAGCCAAAATCATTATGTAGTGAATACCATGCCCAATTCTCTATCAAGGATATTCAACTTTGTTAACATTTACATATATATTGGATAGTTTCATGTATGAATTCGAGATTCCTTTTTCGTGGAAAAAATTATGATGTTTAATAAATCCATGTTGAATGATCTTGTGGCACTTCTATGCATGAAATGAAATGTTTAAGAAGGGTGATCCCTGATAGTACTCAAATGCATTGGATAAAGTATAGTATCATGATACGTCATGTGAAATGAGTGTTAACTCATTCTAATTAAAGTTAAACAAGGGTTTACTCATGATTCATGTGCAATGAGGGTTTACTAATACTCCATGTGCAATGAGCCCTGGCTCATGCTAATATCATGTTAAATGTTGTTGCCACATTTCCTTGTTATGATTATCATGATTTATCATGCCTTTATGTTCATGTTTCGATTGTTCTCTATTTACATGCCTATTTTCTAAAATTTATTGTATTACTCATGTTATTCCATGTTTATTCCCTTACCTGGATTTATAGCTCACCCCTTTCTTATGTATATCCCCAAGTTATCTCATGCAATGCTAAGTACGAGGGAATGTAGTGGTCATGTAAAGGAAGTATTCAATAAGATGCTGAATTTTATGTTTTAATTTGTTATGTAATGTTCATAAGCCCCAAATACACTATACCTCTAAATTTTCTATGTTGTATGAAGTGATGGTCTTATGTAATAATTTATGTTTAGTGTGAAATAAAGAGTAGGGTTATTATAGTTGGTATCAGAGGATAGGTTTAGTTATTTTTGGGATTAGGATTAGAAAACCCTAGTGAAATCCTTAGTGATAAGAATAAGTATAATAAAAAAATACCTAAATTTTTGTAAGTATTGAGTAAGTGGTTTATCAAGAAAATACATCCCTATCTCGATACGAGCAAGTAGAGGCGACTCTGGCACAAATATACCTAGGAGTGAAAACTCCAACAAGGAGTTTTGATCTTGAACTAGGGTATCCTAGTATATGACAGTGGGCCTTGATTCACTCTTGGTTACGACACTCTCGGGGGATATGCTTTGGTAAATTCACAAGCTTAGTATGAACCATTATTAAGGGGAAAAAATCACCTAAGAATATATGTTAGAAAGTAGATCATGGATAACATAGATTGAAGCCTATAGATTCATATGTTAAGGAAATAAAAGTTATTTATAATTCATTCATTTTGTCCTTGGATTACCCATTATGTGTTACCCCTAACTTTCCTTTTATTCCATCCAATGGCTAGTAATAGGATGACTTGGGCTAACAACCCATGTGAAGATCAATATGATGACTATTCTAATGAGATACCTAATCCTATGGGAGCAGGAATCACAATCTTTGTCACGATACTCTCTTAGTTAACTCAATATTTGAATAGAAACATGGGTAAAGAGGAATGTTTAATCCCACCAAAGAATGAACATGTCACTATTCAATGATTCTTGAGACAAAGGCCTCCTACTCTTAATGGATCATCTGACCCCTCAATCACCGAACAATGGATCATGTCCATTGAAATGATCTTATACATCCTTCAATGTTCCGAACCAGAGAAGGTTCCTCTAGATGCTTATCATATAGAGGATGAAGCCGATTAATGGTGGACATTGATAAAAAATATGAAGCCTGAGGAGGAGATTGAAGTGTTGGTATGAAATGATTTCCAGAAATTTTTTTCCGAAAAATATTTTCCGCACATCCTCTAGCATAATATGGAAATATACTTCCTTGATTTCAAGAAAAAAGATGACGAATCCATCAGAGAGTTTGAGGAAAACATCACAAGTCTTGAATGATACTCCTTCGGCTTTGTCGTTACCCCCAAATGCAAGGTTGACCGCTTCTTTGGTGGGCTGAAACAAAGCCTGAAGAAAGACCAGACAATCCATGACTTCGAAAGCTATGAGGAAATTTTTTGATGTTATTTTAAGTTTGAAATGGAGTTTTGTGAATCTCAGGGGTATCACAAGGATAAGAATCTTAAGGTGGAATTCATTTATGGTAGTCCCATGGATAAATCCAATGGTGCTAAGAAGATCCAGCACCCCACTTGCCAAAGGTGCATAGAGAATCACCACAAAAATATCCTGAAGGGGATGAGGAAATGCTTTAGGTGAGGAAGAGAAGGGCACCTAGCCATTAACTACTGACAAGAAAAACCCGCAGCTACAACATAGGAGAGTAATGCTCTTTTCGAATCTCAACGTGTTGTTCATTACTTCAACTGAAAGGAACCATGTCCTATTGAAAACCAGTTCCCTTAGCCAAGGGTTTTAGGTGGAAACCAACAACCTCCAAGGCAGCAAGGGTGAGCTTTTTCCATCACTACCGTTGAAGTGAACCTCGAAAACGAAGTGGTGATAGGTGTTCTAGTTATTCATTCAAGAATAGAGAACATTATTTTTGATTCTAGTTCTACACATTATTTTGTATCTCAAATTTTTATTAAAATAATCCCAACACCACCACAAATCATTGATGTAAAGATGTTAGTGAGTATAGAAAATGGGGAAATCATTGCATCCCATGAATATAAATCCTCCCCTATCATAATTGGTGGATTTAACTTCCCATAAAACATCATCATACTCCCTCTTGTTGAATTTAATGCAATTCTTAGCATGTATTGGATTTCCCTATATAGAGCCAACATAAATTTCCGTGAGAGGGAAATCCATTTCCATGTGGAGAATCGGCCCCCGATTCTATACAAGTGAAAGGAGGAATATGAATCTTCTTTAGAACCATCATCTCAAGCATGGATATTGCTGCCCTATGAGAACTTGTATCAAGATCATATGCTTCATTCCAAGGAAGAAACTATACTTTAAGACATGCCTATTGTGAGGGAATTCACTGAAGTGTTTCCTGAGGAATTGTATTGTCTTTCTCCTAGAAGAGATTTTGAATTCTCAATTGACCTTATACCTGGGGAATTGCTAATATCCAAGACTCTATATAGAATGACTGTTGTGGAGCTTAAGGAGATGATGAAACAACTACAGGAGAATCTGGATAAAGGGTTTATACACCAAAGTGCTTCACCATGGGGTGCACCAGTCCTCCTCATCAAGAAGAAGGATGGGTCAATGTTCCTTTACATAGATTATCGTGAGCTTAACAAAATCAAAATATAGAAAAATTATACTCTCCCACGAATTGATGACTTGTTCTATCAGCTACGTGGAGAAAAATACTTCTCCAAGGTGGATTTTCAGTTGGGATATTATCAAGTAAGGGTGAAGAAGGAAGATATCCCCAAGATTGCTTTTTGTACAAGATATGGGAACTATGTATTCAGAGTAATGCCTTTCGGACTCACTAATGCTCTAGAAATATTTATGGACTTGATGAATAGAGTCTATAGAGATTACCATAAAAAATTTGTTGTAGTATTTATAGATGATATTCTAATATACTCCAAAACCAAGGAGGATCATGAGGAGAATTTAAGAACAGTACTAGAGACCTTGAGGAAGGAGAATCTCTATGAGAAGTAAAATAAGTGCGAGTTCTAGTGGAAAAAGGTATCATTATTGGGTCACATCATCACAAGAAATGAGATATCTATGGATCCTCCAAGACAACTGCGATAGAGGGATGGCCGAGGCCAACATCGGTAACTGATATCCATAGCTTATTGGGGTTATCTGAATATTATCACCGATTTGTGAGAAATTTGTCACGATTTTCCAACCCTCTTACCAAGATAACTTGGAAGGGAGTAAAGTTGTCTTGGAGTGATGAATGTGAAGAGAGCTTCAAGGTGTTGAAAAAGAGGCTTATCACTGCGTCTGTGCTCACATACCCCAGGAATGGAGAACTTTTTATGGTATTTAGTGATGCTTCAAAAAAGTTCTTGGGTTTTGTGTTGATGTAGAATGATAAAGTGATAGCCTAAGCCTCAAGGAAGTTGAAAATACATTAGAAAAACTATCCCATGCATGATCTAGAGTTGGAAGCTGTTATCTTTGCATTGAAAATCTAGCGGCATTATCTCTACTAGGAGAAGTGTGAGATATATACTGATCAAAAAATCCTCAAATATATATTCACACAAAAAGATCTTAATATGCACCAATGAAGATGGATAGAACTCACTAAGGATTATGATTGATCAATCCACTACCATCTTGGTAAGGAAAAAATGGGCATATACTCTAAGTAGAATAGATCCTGCATCTTTATCAATGATGAGAACTAAAAAGGATCCAATCATCATAGATATGTAGAGGATGGACATGGGAATCATTAAGGGAGGAAAATCATCAATCCTTTCTCAAATGATTGCTCAACCGTCCCCCTTGGAGAAAATAAAGGATGCTCAAATAAAGAGTGTGGAAATTATAAAAAGAGTGGAAGCTATCAGAAATGGGAAATCCTTAGAGTTCGTGGTTGAAAAGGATGAAATTGTGATATTTGGGTCACGATTATGTGTACCATTCGATCCAGAGATAAAGAAGGAGCTTCTGAATGATGCACATAGTTCAACCTTCTCTATTCACCAGGGGAGGACAAAGATGTTTTGAGATCTCTCAGAAAACTTTTGATGGGACAATAAGAAAAGGGAGATTTCTGAATATACATCAAAGTGCCTGGTATGTCGGAAAGTGAAGGATGAGAGGAAAAAGTACAAGGGGATGATGGAACCACTACCCATACCAACAAGGAAGTGGGACACCATTACCATGGACTTTGTCCCTGGAATTATAAGGACATCCAGATGAAACAATTCTATATGGGTCATTATGGATCGTCTTATGAAGACAAATCACTTTATCATGATTCAAGAGGACTTCTCATTGGATCAACTTTCACAAATTTACATCAAAGAAGTGGTAAGGATGCATGGAGTACCACTATATATTGTATCCGATCGTGATATGATAATCACCTCGAAGTTCTGGAAATGTCTCAAGCATTCTCTAAGTACCGAACTAAACTTCAGTACGACCTATCATCCTCAAACCGATAGCCAATCTGAGAAACCTATTTAGACACCAGAAGATATGTTAAGATCATGTTCTATGGAATTCAAAGGAGGATGAGACCAACATCTTCCACTGATTTAATTCTACTACAATAACAGTTTCCACTCGACCATTTGGCACCATAAGAAGCCCTTTATTTGAAAAGGTTAATAATTCTGTTGTGTTGGGATGAACTCAGTGAGTGTAAGATTCTATGACTTGAAATGGTCAATGAAATGACGGAGAAGGTGAAAACCATTCAACAACATATCAAGGTAGCCGAAATTCAACAGAAGATTTATGCATACAACCATTGATGAGACCTCAAATTCAAATTTGGAGACATGGTATTTATATCAATATCTCCATGGAATAAGGTAATGAGGTTTAGAAAGAAAGGGATGTTAAGTACTAGGTACATCAGCCTCTTTGAGATTCATGATCGTGTCGGGACTCTGCCCTATCGACTAGCACTTCCACCTATCATAGCCAATGTACATGATTTCATTCATGTATCCCTCTTAATGAAGTATATACCAGAACCTTCACATGTACTCTATTCAGAGGCAATATAGTTATAGGATGATGTTTCTTATGAGGAGCAACCAGTTAAGATATTAGATCATAGAGAAAAAGTTCTATGAAATAGGACAATGCCCCTCGTGAAAGTGCTGCGGAGAAACCACATGTTTTAAGAAGAAACATGGGAATCAAAGGAAGTTATGAAGCAGAGTTACACTCATCTGTTTTAGTGTGGGAAAAGTATTTTTCAAGGGTGAAATTTCTTAAGGGGGGAATATTGTAACCCCCCAAACATTAATTAATGAAAATTCATCTTGATCTGATTAAATGTATTGTTATATAAAATGGTTATATAAAATATGAACTTATTTTTTTTTATGTTTTTGGATTTTTAAAATACCTTTATGAATTGTGAACGTTGCTAATATTACCATTGAATAGTGATCACATGATTAGTATAAATATAGGTCTTTAAAAAATCCAATTTACTCAGACAAAGTAATCGATGGCCTCATCCAGTAGACTTTACCCATACGAAGCCCATTTTTTAGAGCTCAGAAAGGTGGTGGTGTCATTGGAATTCACTCTTGACCAAGCCCAAGATGAGCTTCAACATGTTAAGCTCAAGTGGAACCACCAATGGGAGAAGTGATAGTTGATAGAGATTATCACCCGAGCGATGTTATCCGTGCCACACCAAGAGTCTTTCACCATCGCACACCTTACCCTTCCATCTTATGTAGATATTATAAGGGGTTATGTAATGATACCCTAGTACTATGATTATATACACTATTTTTTATAGAGAATATACATTTATTTTATTTTTGTTACTTTGAAAATATCTTGTAAAGCACAAATAGTATTTTAGTTAATATTCAACCAAGGAATCTATTTTAATGAATTAATGGATTTTTGAATTAAATAATATTTTAATAAAATATTATTATTATTAAATTACATTTTATTAATTATAAATGTTGGTATAATTTTTATGAATACAATTGTAATTTTTATTAAGGTTTCAAAGCTATTTTTTTTCAAAACCCATGATTTTTCGATAAATGTCAATTTATATTTTAAAAGTAAAAATTCACATATTTAGAAAATTATTTAGATAAAATGCATATTATTTTTGGAATCATGATGTTGAAATTTCCCAATAGTGAATTTTTCATAATTTTCTGCTAGAGTTGAATTTTTGGGTAAAAATTAAATACCGTTTAAATATATAATGTGTTTTATGACATCATAATGGCCCAATATTGGTGTAATAAAATACTATAAAAATTATTTTTGGAAAATATATGTTTTAAAATTTAAATAATGTGATTTTAGGTTTGTTTAATTTATTTTACAAATCCTTAGTAGACCCTCCAAGACTTATAAAACATTTTATCTTTTTAAATTGATTTCCTTGAGGGTGTGACTCACCTCCACATATGAAAACATATTATTTTAAGAAGTTCGGATATTGGAATTATAAAATATTTTCTTCCACTCCCCTTTGAAAAAAACCATGGGACAAAACCATGGACTGGTTTGTGGGTTTCATTAGTTTAATGTGTGGTTTCCCAAACCGAAATAGTAAAGAATTCCCTCTCATTTCCTATGAAAACACACCCAAGATCCCACTTCCAACTCACTAAAAGCCTTTGAATTTCATCCAAAATCTGACCTCCTCTCCCTATAATCCTACTTAGGTGCCCCAATATCCCAAGAGGTATCTATCAAGCCTCTCCCATGCTTTTGGGATCACACTTCCAAGTAAGGGATTCCTTCCTTTCTTATTTTATCCAAGTTTCTTAATATTTTTATGCCATTATATTTTCAATTATAAATGTTAGGGTATAATTTTGAACCTCCCCTATACTGTCATCTTTATGTTTTAATAATTATAGACCCCTTTCTCTCTCATCGGTGCCTTCCATGTATACCCGTTATAATGCTGAAATTCTGTAAGTAATTTCTCTCTCCTCATTTACATTCATGAAATTCTTTTGTATTGTGAATCTAAATTCCATTACCTATGCTAGTAAATTTAAATATATGACCCCTACTGTCCATTTCATGTACATATGATGAGACAACCCTTTATCTATCATCAACCATTTTTATGAAGTCTTATGTCACACCGTTATGCTGTAGAAATTACACCGTAATTTTCCAAGCCAAAATAATTGTGTAGTGCATACCATGCCCAATTCTCTATCAAGGTTATTCACCTTTGTGAAGATTTAGTTATTTATGGGTGAGTTTCATGTATTAATTCCACATTACTTTATCTTGTAATAAATTATTATGTTTAATGAATCCGTATTGAATGATCTTTTGGCACACTTATTCATGAAAGGAAATGATTAAGAAGGGTGTGCCCTGATAGCGCTCCAATGCATTGGCTAAAGTATAGTATCATGATACATCATGTGAAATGAGTGTTTAATCATGCCAATTCAAGTGCAACAAGGGTTTACCTATGCTTCATGTGAAATGAGGGTTTACTCATGCTCCATTTGCAATGAGCCTTGCCTCATGCTAATATCATGTTAAATATTATTTCCACATCTCCATGTTTTGATTTTAATGCTTTATCAATCCTTTATGTTCATGTTTCTCTTGTGCTCCATTGAAATGCCTATTGTATAACATGTATTTTATTCCTCATATTATTCCATGTTTATTCCCTTAATGGGCTTTATAGCTCACCCCTTTCTTATATATGTCCTCAGGTTATCCCAAGAAATGCTAAGTACGAGGTAATGTAGTGGTCATTTAAAGGAAGTTTTCAATAAGAGGTTGCATTTTATGAATTAAGTTGTTATTTAATGTTCCTAAGCCCCAAAGGAACTAGACCTCTTGATATTATATGTTTTATCATGTGAAGGTCTTTTGTAATAATTTATGTCATGTTTTCAATAAAGATAAGGGTTGTTATATCTTATACATTCTCGAGTTCTATTGGATAGTTATAACTACTTCCTAGTACAAGTTTCGTTAATTTATTTGATATTTATCAGGATTTATTTATATATATTCTATATCAAATATAGTATATACAATGAAATATATGATAGATCCCATCACTAAATCATATAGAGTTATACTCATCTACTTAATCTCCTCATATATCTTAAACACATCATATTGGAGAGATTTATACATTGTGACATACACAAAAATCACTATTGAAGTATTCCAACTTATATTTTTCAATACCTTGTCAATTTATATACTTTAACATAGTCTAAGTAAACAATAAATAAATCATAGAATATATGATTCACTAGAAATTGGGTAATTATATTAATTCATTTATGGAGAGATATTTTTCAACTAATTATTTACTAACTATAAGATTAATATCAGTTTTCTATTTGTTATACAAAATATATCACTTGGAAAACTAGAGAACTTCCACTTACCACGAATCAAAACATGAAAAAATAATCATCAGATAATTTAATTACAGTTTTTATCTATAAATGGATCATTTTATTTTGATACAATAATTATAGAAAGATAATATGGAATTTAGAAGTCAAATATATTTCAACATATCTATTTCTAAAAATGTTCCAACATATCCAACACATTGATTTATCTTAAACATTTTACATATAATATTGATTTAAAACAATTATATTTATCATTCATGTTCATATATTAATTGAATACTCATTTATACCTAGATGGTTTTATATTATCTAGAAGTTATACCAAAACAAAGACTTGATTTTGGTACATGGATTCCATTTCATAATTAATTTCCACATGTAAGTTAGAGAATCATTTTCCATTTAGTTATAAATTATAATATAAAGATTTATTATTCTCACTCAATAATGTATCACCAAAATTGGAAATAAAAAACTATTTCACTTTCATTTTAACTTTCCTACAAAGAATAAGTGTCTTTGGAACTATCCAATCCATGATTTGTTTTAAAATTTCTCTTATTCCAACTACATGTTCATCTTTAGCCTTGAGTTTGTTGAATTCCATCTTTTTCCCACCAACTCAATTAGAGATATGTTCCCTCCATGGACATATATACTTTCACATGACTATTACTTTTTTATCTTAGGGATAACATATATATTATTCTTTATGAATATAGTAGAATTTATATAGATGCAATTTGTGTTTCTTGATGCATTATTGATCATAGAGTTAACCTATTTTTTTCCTATCTTAAAACAAAAATTTATGACATCCTAATTTTAATTCATTTTATAACTTACATGGAATACCATCCACTATTTTTGTTAGTATAATTTTTAGTGGTTAATGTTTCTATTTATGAAATATGTTCCAAATGGAATAATAAAATACTTGAACACTCATTATTGATTTCACCATGACGAGTACAATGTAATTACTCCATTTACTAACACCATGAAATTGATGTTTTTAAGTAAATATGAGTTTTAATATAATCTTAAAACTAAAATTTATGAGAAGTGGATTCTTAGTTAAGATATTATTCATATTTTCTCTACTAAATAATATTCTATCTTCTTACCAAGATCATTCTATATATTAAATTTATATTCCTATAATATTTTTAAGAAATATCATTTTTTATATATCAATTATATATGAATATATATACTCATAAAATCATTAAAAGTGATGATGTATAAGATTTTTCCATTTAATTTTACTTAAAATAATTCAGATGTAACATATTGAACTAATTATAGAACCTCTAATTCTTTGTCAACTTTTTAAGTTCCCTTAATAGTGATTGATGTTTTTATTTTTTTTCAATGTTTGTTGAGAATTGTTTGTGGGTTATGGGATGTTTTGTTGAGATAATTGAAATGTTTTTTAGACAGTTAAGGGTGGTTGGAATTAATTTTAAGATTTTTTTTACAGTTGAAAATGTTTTGAAATTAATGTATGGGACATTGAATTTGAATAACTTAATTCTCTTAGAAGTCTCACACATAAAAATATTTGAGTAGTGCGTATAATATTTTGATCAGTGTATGGTATTTTTCACTGAGTAGGACAATTTAGTAACAGGAGTAAAATATTAATAATTAATTTAACTTATTGGGAAAACAAACAATTAATTTATACTATATACATGAAATTTTTTATTGCGTCTGATATTTGAGTGTGTCACTTTTTGGGTAATTTGAGCACATTTGACTTTTGACACACATATGGAAATTTTTGGATAAATTGAAAATAAAATTCTACTACATGTAATATTTTTTGGCAAGGAATATAATATTTACCTTTTTTTACAAATCTAGGGCCTTACAATATTTGAGTAGTTATCTTATAATATTTTCCTTCGTTAAAAATTGTGTTTCCAGAATTTTTATATTCTGAAAAATTTAAAATCCAAAAATTCATAAGATAATATTAAAAGGTTGAAACTATATATTTAAATTTGGATTCATGCTCTTTCATGTGTGAATTCAAAAAGACTTATCTTTTTTTATGTTGGTTTAATGTTTCATTTATTTTTTAGCTGGAAAACCGATGTGTATCAAATATGAATTTTTATCAAATAATATCCAAATATTAAGTCTATAATGTTAATTTTAAAATGATAATTTGGTTTATTATTTTAATAATCACTAGAATTCGAGTATACAATGAGTTTAGATAAACTTTTTATGTATGAAAGTCTTAGCTACTATGTATTTGAGCCTTTTTCTATAGAGATGTTATTCATGCCATAAGTTGTAATGAGATGAGTTTGAGCTAAAATTAAATGGACCAGATGATAGGAAGTTATGAAATTTTCAAATATATTATTTACGAATCATTAATGGTGAAAAAATGTGGAATTAAATTCTTGAATGAGTGACATAGTGAAACAAAATGGGAATAAGGGTAGAATCCAAATTTTATTAGAGGCATGTAGTTAATTGAATTATAAAATATTTATTAGACAGTTGTACATGTTTTAAAGTGAAATATATATATATATCATGATGTATGATTCTATTGATGGAACAATCAAGGATTCTATGTTTGAATTTAATATTCCCGAATTATTTTAATTCTGGTAATTCTGAGAATTCCAAATATATGGAGCCATAAAAGAGTGAGAATCATGAATTTCTAAACATCAAATAAGACAATGTGAAATAAAATGATATCTAAAGAGAGCTTGAATCCAAATTTTAGAGAAATTGTATTCATTTATTTTAGTGATAGTATTAAATGAGTTTATTGAAGTATGATATCAAGATGTATATCTATATATCGATTCACATGAGGTGAGAAATTGTTATTTAATATCTTATAGGCTCCTGGAGGAAGATCACATATGCTAAACCAGACCTTAAACTAGATCTTTCTCATTGTTTTTTTATATCTAAAAGTTTGTAGTGTGGAACTAATATTTCTAGTGTGGTCCTAAAAAATCATGATGCAATGACATGATAATGGTTTATTCTTTTGAATTGTTCTTATGGTAAATAATCCATTTCAAGAGGGATTAACCACCCAAGATAAGGAGAAAGTTTCCTATGAAGGGGATGAACCTTGTAAAAATACTCATGTTAATTTTTTTATTTTCTACATATAAGAGTGAGGATGATAATTTAAATTTGAGTCGATAAAAATTTATTAAGTTTCATATATTCATTTAATTTATAAAAATTTGAAAAAATAGGTCTCCACTGATTCACACTTCTTCTTAGTGGAGTAAATTGATACCTACAACATCAATTAACAAAAGAGAAAAGTCCCTCTGTTAATTTTTATCAAGTTATAAGTATGTAAAATATAATTTATAATAATTTTATAGGTGTGCCTACATATGATGAGAAACATTATCATATCTAGAAGAAAACAATTTTTCTATACCTTATACCCCTTGGATTGGAGGTTAGAGATGATACATTTGTTGTTTTTTGACACATTAAAAGGAATACTAGAATTAAATATGTAGATATAATAAATATAGTATTTGATTATAATAAACAAATCCTATTATTATTCAATTTCTATAAAAGGCTTACACATAAGTAATGGGTCTTCAATGAGACATTGAAATCCATGATAATCTGGAAATTAACTATGAAGGAAATGTGAAAGTTAAGGAGGCTAAATTATAGATTTAATGAATCATGTTTGAAGAAATTGATATGGATGAGGAAGATAAAATTGAATTTTTTTTACTCAGATGAATAAATTTTTTATAACTATCTATTAGTTTGGTAATAAACATGATGATTTTTTAAGTATTAAGAATCTCATGATGAATTTTCTAGGAAGGTTTGATCCTAAGATATCAGATATAGAATATATAGAGGATTATTCCTTAAATTAAATTATTTACATTATCATATCTTATGAAATGAGAAAAATTAAAGCCTTTATGAAAAAGGTAAAAGATGAAATGGATGTTGAGTCCATTTAAATGTTTAAAATCAAAGAACAAGATGATGATGCTGATTCTGTTAAGTTGGATAATGATGGATGTTGTTTTAGGGGAGATAAACCTTATAAAAATTATGAAGGAGATAATATTATTATCTTGGTGAATAAGAAAAAGGTAATTAGTTGTGGAAAATAAAATAAAAACCATAAGGAATATTTATAGTAGTTTTATTCAATATAGACCTACTATATTTTTATATCACTCTACTCTTTGAGAGATACATTGTGAACTATACTAATTTTTGAAGGGGAATCATAACCTGATTAAAACCTATATTTTATTGTGTAAGTATAAAAAAGGAACCTTAATTTTGTATGGGGATTCCGAATCAAAATATATCATAGAATTTAGATAGTGAGTGTCTAAACAGGAGTGATATTGACTTTAGAATCCATGAGTCAAAACCCAAAGTAAAAGAATATTTTTTTTGAAAAATCATAAACATAAATTATGAGAGTATGTGTGAGAGAATAGAAGCAATGTTACAAACATGAGAAAACTAGACAAGGAAGATGGACAAACTAAATCTGCACAAATATTGGTTTTTAGTATTGGATCATCTTGTCTTGTCAAGGTAATATAAGTAAAATATTTTTTTGAATAATATCTAAGAGATAATGAACAATGGTAAATAATGTGTATAGGGTAAATTAATTCTTTGAAGAGTATGATTTATTTTTAACACTTTGAGTGTAATCATGTGTGATTTTCTTATAACATTGAAGTATTATTGAGACCTTTATATAAGTTATGTAAAGAAATAAAAGATAAAGAGATCTCTTACAAACAATTAGATTAATAATAACTAAGTCAAACAATTTTATTGTAGATAAAAAATATTCCAAAAATATCAAAAGAATTCAAACTGATTAGAATATATCAATTAAATAATTTAAAACAAGTCAAAAAATTTGAAATTTAAATGATCAAACTAATTTAGTCAAATAATTCCACAAATATCATAACTGAGTTAACTATTTTAAAAAACTTCTTAAATTCATCCCTAAAACAAAAAGAAATATTTATTAAGAAATTAATAAATGAAAAATAATATTTAAAAAATGTCGTAGACATATAATACTTATTTTAGAATAATTAAATTAAACAAAACATGTAATATAAATTATATCTAAATACAACGTAACACATGCTATGCATTTTAACATAAATTAAGAACAATATTAAAGCAACCCTAAAGACAGGTTTGAAAATATCCAAAATAATAAAAATAGACCTATAAAGAATTATAATTAATAAATAAATGAAAAAAATAAAACAAACTTGCAGTAATAAATACATTGTAAAATAAAAAAACTTATTTGGAAATATTTTTATTAAATAAATTTTAGAACATAGATTTTGGTACCGTTTGTAATTATTTTTTGAAGATCAAAACTCAAATTTGTAGAACATGTTTCCATGAAAACAAAGGTACTGCTATGCGGGGAGAGGATATTCTACCATTCATAGTAACATATTTTAACACTAATGGTAGAAGAAATATTGAAGTGACAGAAACATAAATTTTGAATTGTTGGAAGAATAAAATTATAACTGATTAAATTTTTTTAATGAAATAAGAGTAAATTTTTAACTAATATAAGAAGAAATTTTGAACTACCGAAAGGATAAACTTGTAGAAGATATTAGTAGAAAATATTAACTGATAAAATAAAAAAATATAACTAATAAAAAAAATTATAACTGATAGAAAAAAATTATAATTAATAAATCATAAGATATAAAATTTGAATTAAAAAAAGTCATCCTAATAAAAAAAAATTAAAAATTAACACATATAATATAAAGTATCACATTTAAATGAAACAAACCCCTATAGTAATTCATCTACACATTAACTCATGAAATAAATTTAAAATGAATAAAACATGTGATATATAAATCATTATATGATCACACTAAATAATAAAATATACCATAAATTAAACAAATGAAGTATTTAAAACTACTAAAAGAATATGAAATGAAATTTAGTCAAAAAAAAAAATCACTGAGTATTTAAAACAACCATGTGATCAAATAAAACAAAACACATTAAAATAATATCTCTTATTTTGTTTGATTACAAATCAAGAAATGTAAAACAAAATAAAATTTCCCCCATTTTTATAAATTTACAAAAAATGAATAAAAACTCCCGTTATACATATGTAGAAATAAAACCATAAATATTCCAATATCCTAGGCTTAATTTTAATTTTTCAAATTGAGAAAAGTCTAAAGGCTTAGTGAATATTCCAAGAAGTTGATTTTAAGTAGGGAAAATTTTTAAAACAACATCACCCTTATTCAATTGATCTAAAATAAAATGAGATCTTATATTGGTATGAGTTATTTTTAAACACTGTTAAGGATTTTTAGAAATATAAATTGTAGATTTATTATCATTATAAGTATAAAATTTAACAAAATAGCAACCAAAATCCCATAAAGTTTTCTGAATCCCTAAAATTTGAGTACAACTAGTAATAAAAATTTACTCAAATTCAAGAATAGACAAAGTAGAAAATAATTTCTTCTTAGAAGACTATGAAATTATAATTTTTCTTTGAAAATGAAACAAACTTGAAATTATTTTTCTTTAAATTCTATAGCCTCCAAAATCAGAGTAAAAATGTGATATTAAATCAAAACAATTATTCCTAGAATAAAACAAACTAGATTTAAATATTCCTTTAACATATCAAAATTTTCTTATTATATATTTAATATGACTCACTTTAGGATCATCTTGAAAAATTACATATATAAAAACTGACATGATATCGGGTCTATATGTTGTTAAATAAAGAAAACCAACTATCATTCCTATATAAACATTAACATCAATAGATTTATTGGAAGCATCAACATTTAATATACAACGAGTACTCATTAGAGTTTTCAAAGATTTAAAATAATTGAGAACAAAAATTTCAACCAACTATTTAGTATACTTAGATTGATTAAAAAATATACCATATCTCCTTTTAAAAATTTGTAGTCCATGAAAGAACATTAATTCTCTCATTAAGCTCATGTGAAACTCATATTACATCAAAGTAAAGAAATCATTACATAAAAGTTCACTAGAAGAACTAAAAACTATATCATCAATATATATTTTCACAATTACTATATCATTATAAAGTATTTTAATAAATTTAGTAGGATCAACGTCACCTTTCTTCAAACCATTATTTAATAGAAATATATAAAGACTATCATACCATGTATGAACTTATTGATTGAGACCATACAAAGCTGTATATAATTTATAAACATGATAAGGAAATTTCAAATATTAAAAAAGGGGATTGACTAAATTAAACTTATTTAGATATAAAACCATTTAATAAATCACTTTTAAAATCCATTTTATACTACTTATAAAATTTAAAATAAGAAAAATATAATAATATTCTTATAGTCTTTAACTGGGGAACAATTTTAAATTAATATTTGAAATCTATAACATTTTATTGAGAATGTACTTGATAAAAAGTAAAAATTTATTTTAAAAAATCTTTCTAGATTAATCCAAATTATTTTTAATGAACTATTTAGTATTAATTACCATATTATATTTAGGAAACTCAAATAAAGACCAAACATTATTTATTACAAATTGATTAATATCATCCTATGTAGAAAAAATACAATTAGGTTTATTTAAAACAATAATAATATTATTAGGAACATGTTCAGAAAAAAAGTATATTTTTTAAAGAAGTTTAAAGGAGAGCTTCTAGTTTATATACCATAACCAAAATTACCAATTACATTGGCAGTAGAATGATCCTTATAAATCCTCAAAGATATAGGATAATATTGAGAAGTATCTAGGTCCCCCTCAATATATAAATTAACTATAAATTTTTATTTCCAAAAATAAAATTAATGAAATATTCTTCAACATTTTAGAGAAAAAAATTCTAGAGATCATAAAAGTTTTCAACCATTATATGCACAGATTCTTCAAAAATCATGGTTTGATTATTATAAACTATATAAGATTTACTATTTGAGGAATAAAAAATAAATATACCTTAAATAATTTCAACATCAAACTTATATAAATTTTACTTTATATTTAAGATAAAAAAATTATAACCAAAATCATTAAAACAACCAAACTATTGTTTTCTACCATTAAATAAGTTATAAAGGGTTTTCTTCAAAAATGATTTAACATAAAATTTATTCAAGACATGGAAGTAAGTGTTTAAAAATTCTTCTCAAATGTACTTAGTAAAACCAAATTCATTGAGCATAGTTCAAGCTATTTCTTAAATAATTCTATTTTTTCTTCTCACTAAACCATTGTTCTGTGAGGTTCTCGGAGGATAAAAGTTATGAGCATAAACATTATCTTCAAAAAACATATCAAACTAAAAAATAATAAAAAACCACCTTTATCTCTTAATTAAAAGAATTAACCAATTTATCATATTTTGAACTCACTTACAAAACCTGTAAATATAAATAAGGTTTTAGGCTTACGATACCGGAAACAAACCCATGGAAATCAACTAAAATCATCAAAAATAACAAAAAATATTCTTTACCACCGATGTAGTAGTTTTCATAGGACCAAATAATATAAGATGAAATAATTCAAGTGGTTTAGAAGAAGAAATATTATTTATTAGTTTTAAAATACTCCCTGGGCTACTGGACTTTTGAGGTTGAATCAAAAGAAAAATCTTTTATTACCTTTAACATGGGAAAATCTAGAACATGTTCTTGCTTGGAAAATTTATTTATAACTTAGAAATGACAATATATAAGAATTATTTTCTATATAAAATCATATATTTCTTTTTCATTGAGTCAATTAACATTTTGATTAGATAGATCTGATAAATTAATAGAATACATATTATCATTTCGATATACATGAAACACAAAAAAAAATATTTTTAAACACTAAAAATTTATTTTGTTCAAACTTAAAATGAACACTATCATCAAAATGTTTTAAGATTCTAATTATATTATGTTTATTAAATTCAATATATATAAATTTATAAATTTATAAACATTAGAAATACCTACTTCAGTAAAACCGTTAACCTTTGCATTAGGGTTATCTGTAATAGTGAAAAATCCTACACTGCATTTTTCATAAGAGAGGAAATTTGATAGGTCACCAGTCATGTTCTAAGAATATCCACTATCCATGTAACTTGTTTAATTATGATTATTATTGCATTTATCCTAAAAATATACATTATATAGTGAATAATTTTGGTACCCATTCTATTTATGGTCCAAATGGGTAATCAATATAATTCTACAGTACCCAAATAGATTTAAAAAATTTATTCTAAGGTACTATAGAAGAAAAATTCTTTGAAATAAAATAACTATTAATGAAAAGGGAAATATAAAATATAATATAACATTCATTATCATCATATGCCTGTAATATACACATGAATCATGTAACCAAAGACGCTTTTCCAGCATAATTTCTAACAAATGTTCTCTTGTATAGCATAAGAATACATGGATTATAGCGAAAAACAATTTTTATTTATCCAATTTCATCCACCATATTTTAATATTTTTTTCCTTAAAAAAAGTAGATAAAATTTATTTTAGGTTTAAAAATTCATTTATAAGATTATAATTCTCCTTATGTGTAGACTCAAAATCATCAAAGATCTTACCTTAAGCCCATAAATAAAAATTTAATATTTCTTCCCTAAGATAATCGTTATCCTCATTAAAATTATTACTTTCTCTAATAAAACTATTATTTTCTTATTTTAATTATTTAAAAAAATCATTAACTCTTATAATTTATTTTTAAAGATTTTGATTTTCTTTATACAACTCATCAAATCTATAATAGTTAGTGTCCAAATAATTACTTGAATCATAATCATTAAATACCTCATTTCTATTAATAGAATAGAATAAAAATATTCATATTATAATCAAAAACATATTTAGCTACATTGATTCCTATAAGTGTATTTGGATCAGTATTAGGAAAATTCAAATTTCTTAATATTGTTTTCCAACGATCAATGTTAAATTTATTTAAATAAGACTCCATTATTGTTTTCTAGTAACCATAATCGTTACCATCAAAATGAGGAGGTTTCTAAGTATTCTACCTATCATTAAGATTTAATAATTCTATATTAAATAATCTTAATATTTAGATGATGATGTATAAGAATAGTTTAAACAAAACAATAACCATAATAATAAAATTTAAACATGAGGACTAGAAATGAATATAGAAGGATTGAAAAATTTATATAGTAATTTTTTCTAATATGAAGTGTTACGTATTTGGAAAAAATAGGGCTAAATAATCCCGAAGAGGGCGAAACCTTTGATACTAATTATTGGAATTACTAAATAGAAAATAGAGCTAAACTAAAATATTCCTATAAAGTTAACCCTTTGAATATAATTTTTTGGTTAGATAAGGATGAAATTAGGTCTAGAGGGGGGGGGGGTCAATAGAACTTATAAATATTTTTAAATGGATAACATTATTATCAAAGTAAATTATAAATATAATTAATAACGAAAAACATAATAAATAACACATGTAATTTTTATAATAGTTAATTCTGAAGATTTCAAACTCTAATTTTATACCGCTCTACTCTTCAATAGATTAATTGTACACTCTATTGATTTTTGAAGTGACATAATTACCAAAGAGACCTATTTATTTCCTAATAATACTTTGAAATATTTATAGTAATATTTATAGAGCTAGGCGTTGAGATGACGTGAAATTTCGAGGCTCGGTGTGCTCGGAATTAATTTTATAAAAATGTTATGTGTTTTTTATATTATGCACACATGGTTAACTAAATAAAATGTGATATATATTAAACATGGACTCAGATGAAAAATATGAAACCACTGATGAGCTCATAAGATAGGTTTTACCCTAGGAAGAGTACAACCTTTGTCCGCATCAGGAGGTTGGCACAGGTACCATCATGGACGATTAATTAAATAATTAAATAATTGATTATTTTATTATTTTATTAACTTCATTTAACCTACTGAGAGGTTATAAATTCATTCTTTAGAGGGGGTTGGCCTCTAAATTAAGTTTGGCCAATGACGAAAAAACCTCCCTTCCTCTCCTCTTCTCCTCTTACCGTTGACGAACGACGAACGATGAAGAATGATGAGGAAAATATTAGATCGAGGAAGAACAAGGAGCAATGAAAGTAGAAGCTTCTCCCAATCATTTCAGAAATTGTGATCTTCATCAATGAAAATGGATCTAATCCAGGTTGGGTTTGTCTTTGTGGATTCCTTACCTCAGTTTAATTCTCATGATGAATGTGAATTAAATGAATTAATTCATAGATCGAAAAACAATTGGTTAAATCAATTTCTTCTTGTTTATATTGAAATTGAAATTATTGAATTATGATAAATATTTATTTGTCAATTCCTTATGTTCTTGATTCTGAATGACGATGGAAAAAAAACAAGACCATCGATCCGTACATGAACCATGATTCTTAGATTTGAATCTTTTCACATTCTCCGTGAGTTCTTCGGCGCGAAATAATTAAGCATGTCAAAAATTTGATGTTTTGTTGAGCGCAAAAATATGGACATAGAGATCTCAGCCCAAGGATTGAGAATATGAGATTGTGACAATTTTCGGTCTTAGAACAAAGATGTAGTTGGCCGCGGAAAAGGTGATGTGGTGGTGCGATTTCAATGTGTCTTCAGGGTGCGGCTGCAGGCATGGTAGGCGATGTGACGTACTGCGGTGGTCAAGCTGAGGTAGTGAGGCAGTGCAAGGCTGGCAGTGCGGTGGACTTGGCGGCATTGTCCCAAGGCGGCAGACTGGCAGTGTGGCTGTCCCGGTGGGCATCAGCGCGCCGGAGCAGGGTGCACGACTATGGTCGGCGGGGATGTTCTGGTGAGTCCAGCAGGGGGAGACTAATTGGGGGTGGCTCGTACAGATGACTAGTGCAAGATGGTATTTTGAATGTGAATAGTTACAGTGGTTTTAGTGGGTGTGGAGAAACTCGGCGGTTAGGGTTGAGTAGGAGAAAACCTTGGGAAGGAGTTAATTGGAAAGAGAAAGATTTGGAAGAAAATAAATAAAAATTTAAAGCAATAAAAGAAGAAATATGATGAATGGGGTGATGCACACCAAATTGGAGAGGTTACCTAGCATGTTGGGTTGTGTGTGGCATGTGATAATTGAAATAAATAAATTATAAATAATAATATATTAATGATATTATTAATTATTGTTGTCAAACCATAATTTGTCCGTAAATTATCCGTGTGAGATCGGTTTGATGAACAGTTAGTGGTAGTGCAACCCTGACTTAGAGACTGAGATTCCGAGTCCAATATTGGATGTCTTTTTTTGTGTGTTTTTAGATTGGGTACCTAAAACGCTCATGAAATAATAGATTTAATATTATTATTAAATATTGGACCCAACATAACTCCTGTGTGTGACGTCTGATTGACTTGCTGTCAACATCAATGTGACCCTATCATTAAGATGGTCAATTCAAGTCCAATAGTGAATATTAAATTTTGGTTCCTGGATCGTGTCTAAAAAATTCCCAATAATAATGATATTATTATTATTGTAGAATCTTGCATCTGTCGTAACTCTTTCATATGACATTGGATTGGCGAACTATCTATGTTGTTGCAACCCTAAAATTTAGGTTGATATTTGGGTATCAATTTTGGATATTTAAGCCGAGCTCGTGGCATGCGCCCCATGAGGCCAATTCACACATGTTGCTGTGCGATGAAACTCTTTCACCGGGTATCCATTTTGAAAAAATGGGTATTCCATCTCGTGTGTTTTTCCGTGAGGATCGCAATGGCGTGATCCATACAATTTGTTTAGGGACCAATATGTGGCCCCCATGTGACTCCATTCAAGCACAATGTGGTGATATATGACTATTCCATCAGATTTTCGTTCAGGGAGAATGAATAGTCAACCTTGTTTATTTTTCTCCAAGCATCGCAATGATGTAATCCATCTGGTTATCCGGTGCCGTTTAAGGATGCCTGACCATAAAAGTACATTTTCTACCTTTTGTTTAAAAACGTACATTAAGTGCTCATCAGTTTTTTGGCTAGATTTATTTTGTACTTTGGGAGTACAGTAGAATGCCTAGGGGTACTTGATTTTCAGTTTAGTATCCAACTATGGAAAGGTACCAGGCATCCGATTAATGTACCGTCTATTACGTTGGAACCCTTACGACAAGGAAGACCTTTGAGTTACTTCTACGTGGTACTTCATGGAAGTTGAAGTATGATAGATAGATTGAGGAGAAGAATCTACAGAACTCAAGTGGACCAAGTGCGGGAATCCTATGGCAGGCTGTCAAGGGAAGAGTGATCCTTTGTCGATCGACAACTTAAGACCCTATGTGGATCAGCAGTAGTGCGACCTAATGAGGACCATCCTTAGAGAGTCCCTTTGTGGATCAGAAACTTACAACCCTTTGTGGATTGACAACTTAAGAACCTCTGTGGATCAGTAGTTGCGCGACCTAAAAAGGACCAGCCTTAGAGCGGCTTGTCATGGATCGACGACTTATGAACCTGTATGGATCAACAGTAGCATGAACAGACAAGGACCATCCTTAGAGTAGCCCATCTTGGATCAGAAAATTATGACCCTGTGTGGATTTATGACTTATGACCCTGTAGGGATCAATGACTTATGGCCCTGTGTGGATCGATGACATACGAGACTATGTGGACCGACAATAGAAAAACTTATTCATGGTTCAACAGTGGAACTTCTCAATGGAATAAAATTATTTTTCTTTATGAATAAACATTATAATTCATATTCTTTAAGTTATACCTGGTGTGAGATGTGATATGGAGATCCTCTTTCTATATCTTTTGGGTTTCTTTGAGTGATCATATTTACTATTTGGTGGAGTTGTAGTCTTTATGTTCAGTTTTGTTGTACCTTGTTCTCTCTTACTACTCCCCTCTTTAATATCTCTATTTCTACTCTATCGAGCCTTCATGGAATCCTAATAAGTATTTTTATACTCACCCCTTATTAGAGTTTTCCCACATTTGGTGTGCCATTGCAAACGATGGACAAGTTGATAGTGATATCAGAGGATCTTAGGGATATAGGGTGCTTGGACCACATGCAATGGTCGTAGCTTGGGATTCCGGAGTGGGACCCTTCTAGTTGTTTTACTTTTTCACCTGTTCCTATGTTGTGGAACTCTTCTAGTTGGGTATGTATCTTTTCCCCTTTCCCTTTCAGTTTTACATTTTTTTTGTACTTGTACTATTTAGAGGTCGATGCAAATATGTTTGGTTTAATTTTTATAGAAATGAGGTACCCTTATTTCTTTTCTTATGCACTTTTTTATTGAGTTAGTTGTGTGTGTGTGTGTATAGGTTCTTAGGAAAAGGCCTCCCTGAGTTTGTTGTTCCTTTTGTGCTAGTCTTCAGCCCCTTTCCTATAGAGGCAGGCTTGGGGTAGTTGTGGTTCAAGACCCATTACGGGTCGGGTCATGAAAAAGCGGTATGAGAGGTGGATCAACCCTTGGGAATTTGTTCAAATGTTTCCCTAAAAAGGTTTTGGTTAGTTTTAGGGAAATAGTGTCGTAGTGTCTCGAGAGATGCTATCAGTCCAAGGAGTCTAGTGATGGTACCGACGACTGACGTATCTATTCACCTGGACCCTAATTACCTGATTGTCAACTCGACACCCCGAGACACCTGTTGTAGGGAACAATGGTACATGCATCAATAGGTTTGAGTCTTTGAATATCCTTCTTGATTCAGCTCCCCATTATTGTTGATATATAAATATGCTCATCCATCCACGATACTCCTTGATAACATTTAGGATGTCTCCGCGATAACTACTAACCATGATACTAGATCCAATTTGTGATGAAAATTCAGTGAGAAATGAGGCCTCAGTTCAGGACACATCAATCAAGAAACTTTCTCCAGGTGGGTAGGTAGTAGAACCCCTACCTGTTGAGTAGTAGACAGTCCCAACAGACTAAGCTGAGGACGTGCGCAGGTTGAGTGCACTTTTCGAGTTCCAGCACCAGAGACCACTGAGGTTCCATGGTGAGCCAGACCCTCAGACAATGAAGGTTTGGCTAGAGTCGGTGGTCTTCCTATTCAGGATTGTAGGGAAACTGGTAGATCAGATAGTGGCTTCAGCAGTTGACCTTTTCCCCGGAGCAGTTGGACATTGGTGGAGCTTTCTTACTGAAATACACGATGAGTTGGCACTATCGTGGGATTACTTCCATAAACTATTTCATGAGGAGTTATACCCCTCCTGTTTGAACTCCGTTCGACTTTAGGAGCTCCTCTAGTTATGGAAGGGACAGATGGTGGTGACTAAGTATGCGACTAGGTTCATAGACCTTGCATACTACTATTTGGACAAGATACATGACAGATATTTCTGAGAATGTAAGTTCTAGTAGTGACTTTGTAGAGAGATATATGCTATCATAGTTCCCTTGTGCATCCCCACCTATGCTGAGGTGATGCAGTAGGCACTGGTGGTAGAGAGATTCCTTTCACACCATACATCTGGTTGTGATAGTGAGCGCAACAGAGATGAGACATCTGCTGCAGCTAACAGATTCCAGACGATGAGATCTCAACGTAAGAGATATTCTCATGATCAGTCTCAGGCACATGGTCATATGAAGCCCAGACATCATTGCATAAATTTGGTGAAATAGTCCCTTATACTTGTGCACTCAAGGCACAATTGTATAGAATATGCCCTTAGCAGAAAGTGAAGGAAGTCACAGACTCACCTAGTGCCAGAAGTTTTAGATCAGTTAACATCCCTGCGCCGAACCTTGTTGATAAGTAGGGTAAAATTTTTCTTCAGTCAATGGTGTTGACTCCTTCACTTCTCAATCATGTAAGAGAGTCCCGGTTGTGATTCATCGACTGTGCAATTCTGTGTCACCGGATATCCTTAGGTGTTTCACCATATGGATATTTTGAAGGAGAGAATCACGAGACCCTATTCCAATGACAAACAATGAGTCTAGTTGTGACATGGGATGTAGAGGTTTAGTTGGGGATGCAAAATATCCCCTGAGTTCTATCAGGTCATTCGAGACTGTGTAAGGAGATTACAGGGTTGCATACCACCTTTCCTTTTCCCAAATAGTGGGAGTGGGTACACGACGTCTTACACATGGTGCAATTGAGGAGATACATGTGTGTTCTAACACACGCCATCAACTGAAGAAAGCCTTATGAGGGTGGACCTTCCCTTTGGTCAATATTCTTTGACAGCACAGAAGCATACAAGTTTCCCTGGGAGCGGGAGAGCTAAGTACGAGCTCAGTATCCCGAGTTGTTTTCCTAGTTTTCCTTTTCGAGGATGAAAATCTAGGAGGGAATAATGTAGATACCAGGTTTTATTCCTAATAAGACTGTGTAATATTTCTGGGAATATTTACAGACTTGAGAGCTAAGACGACGTGTAATTCTGAGGCCTATTGTACCCGGAATTAATTTTATAAAAATGTTAAGAGTTTTTATATTATGCACACATGGTTAGAAAAAGAAAACAAGATATATCTTAAACGGTTTAAGATATTGGAAAAAATAATCCACAGTTGGGTCCGGAACGTGGTGTTTCTCTAAGGCGCAACATAAAATAAGTTGTCGTGGGATGTTCGGATCCCTCGCTTATTGGCGGTGTGATAAATGGATAAATTAAATTATTAAATTATTCATTTAATATCTCAAACCCAAATATCCTTCAAATAAGGACTCATATGAAAAATATGAGACGACCAATGAGTTCAAAAAATAGGTTTTACCCTAGGAAGAGTATAACCTTTGTTAGCATCGGGAGGTTGGCATGTGTACCATCATGGAAAATTAATTAAATAATTAAATAATTGATTATTTAATTGTTTGATTAATTTATTTTAACATATTAAGAGGTTATAAATTCATTTTTTAGAGGGGGTTGGACTCATAATTCAGTTTGGAAAAAGATGACAAAACCTCCCTCCCTCTCCTCTCCTCCTCTTCCCGTTGACGAACGACAAACGACGAAGAATGATGAGGAAAATCTTGGATTGAGGTAGAACAAGGAGCGACGAACACAACAGTTTCTCCCAATCATTGTAGAAATTGTGATCTTCATAAATGAAAATAGATCCAATACTGGTAGGGCTTATCTCTGTGGATTCCGTACCTCATTTGAATTCTTATGACGGATGCAAATTAAATGAATTAATTCGCAGATCGACAAATAATTGGTCAAATCAATTTCTTCCTCTTTATCTTGAAATTTAAATTCTTGAATTATGATAAATATCTATTTTTCAATTCCTTATGTTCTTAATTCTGAACGATGATGGACAAACAAAAAAATACTTCGATCTGTAAAGAAACCATGATTTTTTTATTTCATTCTTCGTGCGTTCTATGTGCGTTCTTTGGCACCAAATAATTAAGCATGTCAAAAACTCGATGTTTCATTGAGCGCGGAATACAGACGCAGAGATCTCAGAATGAGGATTGTGAATGTGTGATTGTCACTATTTTCAGGCTTAGAATGAAGTTGCAGCGACCCGTATAAGGGGTGATGTGGCAGTTCTATTTTGGCATTTCTTCAAAGTGTGACTACAGGTGAGGGAGGAGGTGCGGCATACTACAGAGGTCGAGCAGAGGAAACGAGGCGGTGCGAGGTTGGCAGTGCGGCGGTCCAGGTGACAGCATCCCAAGGAGGTAGGATGGAAGTGCGGTTGTCCAGTTGGGCGTTGGTACGGCGGAGCAGAGCACACCACTATAGTTGGCAGGGATATTCCAACTAGTCCAGTAGGGGGGCGACTAATCAGGGGTGGCCCATGCAGATGGCCGATGCAGGCTAGTGTTTTGAAGGTGAATAGTGGCGGAAGTTTCGTTGGCTGTTGAGGAACCCGATGGTTCTCTGTGCGAGCTCGGTTTGATGAACCTTCTGCAGAAGTGTGGCCCCGACTTCGAGATGGACATTTCGAGTCTGATATTGGATTTATTTTTCAGGTTTTAAAATTGGGTTCCCAAAACGCTTGTGAAATAATAGATTTAGTAGTATTATTAAATCTTCGACCCACCATAACTCTTGCGTGCAATGTCTAATTGACTTTCCATTAGTATCGATGTTATCCTATCATTAAGATGGTCGATTCAAGTCCAATGCTGAATATTAAATTCCGTTTCATGGCTGGGGTCTACCAAATGCCCAATAATAATGATATTATTATTATTGCGAAATCTTGCATATGTCATAACTCTTTTATACGAAATCAGATTGGCATACCATCTGCAACATTGAAACCCTAAAATTATGGTAGATCTTTTGGCACCAATTTTGGATATTTAAGCTGAGGTCGAGGCCTAGGACCTGCGAGGCCGGTTCGTGCATGTTGTGGTGAAATGCAACTTTTTCACCGGGTATCCGTTTTGAAGAAATGGGTAGTCCATCTTGTGTGTTTTTCTATGAGGATCCAAATGGCGTGATCCATACAATTTGTTTCAGGACCAAGTTATGGGCCTCACATGATGCAATTCAAGAAGAATGCGGCAATATATAAATTTTCCATCAGATGTCCGTTCAGGGCGAATCAATATTCGATCTTATGCATTTTTTCCAAGGATCACAATGGTGTGATCCATCTGGTTATCCGGTTCCATTTGAGGGGGCCTTCCAGTAAAATTACATTTTCAACCTTTGGTTTAAAAATGAAAACTGCACACTTTTTATCTTTTTGGCTAGATATATCTTGTACTCATGGTGTACACTATCACGACTAGGGGTAGTTGATTTTCAGTTTAGTAAAGAAGTATGAAATGGTATCAGGTGTCCGATTGATGCACCGTTTGTCACGTTGGAACCCTTACCCAAGGAAAACCTTTGTGTTACTTATACCTCGGACTTCGTGGAAGTTGAAGTACGACTGATGGCATGAGGAGCAGAATATACGGAACTCAAGCACACTAAGTGCGGGAATCCTATGGAAGGATTTCAAGTGAAGAGTGAACCTTTGTGGGTTGATGACTTACGACCCTGTGTGGATAAACAGTAGCGCGACCCGGTGAGGACTATCCTTAGAGTGGCCCACTGTGGATCGGTAACTTACAACCCTATGTCGATCAATGACTTATGACCCTGTGTGGATCGATAGTAGTGTGACCAGACGAGGACCACCCTTATAGGGGTATGTCATGGATCAGCGACTTACGACCCTATGTGGATCATTGACTTATAACCCTGTGTGGATCAATAGTAGCACGACCAAATGAGGAAGATCCTTAGAGCAGCCCATCGTGGATCATCAACTTATAACACTATGTGGATTGATGACTTATGACCTTGTGTGGATTGACAACTTATGACACTATGTGAATCTATGACATAAGACCTTGTGTGGATCAGCAATAGAACAACTTCTTCATGGTTCACCATTGGAACCTCTCAATTGAACAAGATGATTTAGCTTTACAACTAAAAATCATAATTCTTGTTCTTTAAGTTATACCTGGTGTGAGCTGTGAGATGGAGATCCCCTTACTCTCTCGTTTGAGTTTCTTTGAGAGAGAATATATACTATTGGGTGGAGCTAAACTCTTTTTGCTCACTCTTTTTGTACTTTTTTTCTCTATTACTGCTCCCCTCTTCAGTACCTCTCTTACTTCTACCTCGAGCCTTCATGGATTCCTATTGAGTATTATTTTACTCACCCATACTTGGGTTTTTCATGAATTTGGTGTGACCTTGCTTATGACAGACATGTTGATTGTGATATCAGATAAGGTTAGGGATACAGAGTTCTTGGACCACGTGCGATGGTCATAACTTGGGATTCATGAGTTGTCCACTTCTAGCTATTTTTTTTTTCACCTGTTGAAAGGTTGTGGAAATTTTCTAGTTGGGTGTGTGTATTTTCCCTTTTCCCTTTATGCTTTACTTTTTTTTGTACTTATATTATTTAGAGGTCGATGCATATATGTTTGGTTCCCTTTTTATAGAAGTGTGTTACCTTGATTTATTTTCCTCTTCACTTTTTCATTCAGTTGGCTATGTGTTTGTGTACAAGTTATTAGGCAAAGGAATCCCCAAATTTTTTGTTCCTTCGATGCAAATCGCCGTCCCCTGGCCTATGTTGGAGTACTTGGGTAGTTGCGTCTCGAGCTCAGATACGGGTTGGGTCATGAAAATTACCCAATTACAACTTTATTTTTCTAGTATACGTATAAGTAAGACACTTGAATTTTGTATTGGGATTCATAACCTAATTATAACAATGACATTATTCTGTGGGAGCCACAATCCAAAAACTCCCAACATTAGAATTTTTTAGTCAAAAATTGAATAAAAGGAATGATTTTGTATGCAAATGAATAAAAAAAAGTGCGAGAGAACATGTGAGAGAAGGCAGGTAGTGTTACTGAAACCAGAAACCAAGAAAAAAAGATGAAAAAAATGAAAGGAGAACAATTACAAGTTCTTGAGTATTGGATCAGAATGTCTCATAAGGGTCGTAGATATTGAAGCAGTTTGGGTTCAAGCCTTGTGAGATCATTAGCAGTGGTAAAAAATGTGCACTATATCACTTTAAGAATTACAATGTAAACGTTATTTCTATTTATTTGATTTAAATTTTATGTTATCACCTTATAAATTTTAAGAATCCGTGAGTTCTTTAAATAACTACTCCAGAGCTACCATAGCTAAAGGGAACTCAAACAAGTAGTTTTAATAATAATGATTATGTTAAATTGTTTTATTAGGGATAAAAAAATTCTAGAAATATTGAAATAATACAAACTTATTTTAATATATCATTTGAATAATTTAAAACAATCTAAAAAATTTGAAATCTAAATATTCAAACTAATTTAGTAAAATAATTCCACAAATATTGTAACTAAGTTAACTATGTAAAAATACATCCTAAATTCCTACATAAAATATAAAAATAATTATTATTCATTTAGTACATTACAAATAATTTAAAAAAAATGTTCATATACACATAATAATTATTCTAGAAAAATTAAAAAAACAAAACATATAACATAAATAACATTTAAATATAGTGTAACACATGTTGTGTATTTCTATAGAAATTAAGAATAAGATTAAAAAACACTAAAAAATGTTTACAAAGATCCAAAATAATTATTAGACTTATCAATATTTATAATTAATTTTAAAAAATATAAATAGAATAATAATTAAAAAAACTTATAGTAACTAAAACATTTAAATATAACAAAAACAAAATATGGAAATATTTTCATAAAATAAAATTTTGAACCCAAATTTTCGTACTATCATGATCAACAGTTACAAATCAAAACTTATATTCTTAGAACACACTACCATGAAAATAGAGGTTCTATCATGCAGAGATAGAATTTTCTATGATTCACAACCATATATTTTGACACTAAAATCAGTAGAAATTTTTAACTAGATGAAGTAGAAATTTTGAGTTGATAAAATCATAAATTTTGAACTGATGGAAGTGGAGATTTTTAACTGGTGGAATTTTTTTTTGAACCGATGGAAAGAAAAGTCTTGAACTGATTTAAGTAGAAATTTTAAACTATTTGATGTAGAAATTTTGAACTTATGGGAACCAAAAAATATAAATAAAAGAAGTAAAAAATTACAACTGACAGAAGATAAAAATTATTTTAAAAAAATTTTAATAGAAAGAAGTAAAAATTGTCACTAACATAAGAAAAAAAAATAATGCATAAATTATAAGATATAAAATTGTAAAAATAAATATATTTATGCTAAATAATTTAAACATATAATACCTACTATTATATTTAAATGAAACAAAACACTTTTATAACATATTAAAAAATTAACTTATTAAAATAATTTAAAATGAATAAAACATGTTGTATATAAATTATTATATAATAACATTAAATATGAAAATATACTATAAATTAATGAAATAAATAACATGAAAATTACTAAAATCATATCTAAGTAAAAGTAATAAAACAAAATGAAATCATTGAATATTTAAAGCACCGATGTTTATAAAAGAGAGGCCCACTGATCTTTAGTGTAGTACATACATATACAAAATATCATTTATCAATTTAAAAGGATATGGACACACAAATATTTATAAATGATATGATACAGTATTACTCATATTGAACAATGAAAAATATGAGAATCTCACATCACAGATAACAATCTATTTCTTTATGATATTGGAATTTATTCCAATCATGTCCAAGGATATGAAATGATATAGATGTTGAGTTGGGATAGCCTAGAATTAATTTGATGGAAATATAGATAACTATATATGTCCCATGGTACATAAAAACCATTTTTTGTCTACATAAACATCATCTTGAGATACATAAACATTGGAAAAACTAATGTTCTGATCAAACATATATTTATAAACATTATATAGAGTGAATCTTCATACGTATTATCTCATGATTTGTATGCATTAAGTAATTATATGTTAACATCACATATGATCTAAATAGAAATCAATCCGTGGTCAATTTTTTGTACTTATGGTTGATCTTTATATAGTTTCTTGTCTATCTCAAGGTTTATTAGAATGATCACTTTTCCAATCAGATATCTACATATAGTTTATTGAAATATGTGGTTTTTTGGAAGGAACATTGTTTTTAGATTGGTCACTTTAATCTATATTTGGGGTTGAAAGTCATAATCACTTCATATATTCAATCTTGAGAGGTATATTTGATCCATTGTGTAAATAAATTTTTTTATGGAGTCTACTCTGTGAAAAGCTAAGACTATGTTGTAGTGAAATATATGGGGGTGTTTTGAAGACCATATTGATTTATTATGGTGGTTTAAATTATGGTATTATTAAATTTCAATATAAATAATTAATATAATTAATACCACATATTATTTAAGATATTGATAACAATCATGAGTGAAAAATTGTCACATTTTGAGCTTCATGCCTTATCACACATAGTGTTACTTGTATCTCATGCAAACATAGAGATATTACAAAGCATACATGTTGATTTTTTAGAGATTATGTCAGCATGATATTTTAATATTAAAAAGGAAATAGTCCGAGTCTTTAAGATATTAAAACGGAATATATGAATTTGAATTCAAAATAATTTTAATGAGGAAATAAATCAGGAATATCATTGATAGATTTAAATGAGGATATCACATATGATTGAAGATCAAGGAGTTCCAAAAACACTATTTCGGAATCAAATATTAAAAATATTATTATTTTAGAGCTTAATATGTTGGATATAGATATATAAAATAGGAGAGAAAAATTGTGAAAGAGTTCTTGACTGTAACTAGTACACATTCAATAAGACGAAAGAAAAAGGTGAATTCAGGAGCCTGATATAACATCTATTACAGGCCTTAAAGTATCGAAGAGGGAGAAAGAGAAAAATCTTGCCACAAGTAAATTAAACATGTAATTTTATAAATAATAATAAAGAGAAAATAAATAATAATAATAGATTCTGTAAAATATATATCAATTTATCTAACATAGGCTAACATTTTGAGAGATCTATCCAATAGTACTCTACTGTAGAAATATAAATAATGGTGAGGAAACATTTGATATCACTAAATATTTATGTAACACAATTTATATTGGTAAAATATCAATAACTTATATCCATGAAATCTTGGAGGGACTCAAGGCAACATAAGTGATCTTTCTTCAAGGATGTACAAGCCATATTTTTGTATAAAGGGTCAATAAGCCCTCACATTCTTTAAACCTAGTTGGAGCTAGGATAATGAGTTAAAGGATATTGTAAAAAACTAGGTAATTTTATGAAAAAAATTTAAATATTATTAATATTCATTAATTATATAATTTATAGATATATTAATTATAATAATATTAAGTATTATTTTAGACTAAAGGAAAAAATTTTTATTTATAAGAAAATTTGTTTTTCATGCGTTATATACTTTTATTTAAATTATTTATTTTGTAATTGTAGAATTTTAATTTTAAAAATTTAAATTCATTTTTTAATTCATCAAATCAAAAATACCATAGGATTATTTTTTTATAATTTTTTAAAATGTTTTATTTTATAATGAATAGTGAAAATACTGGTTTCAATGAAATTTGACTTTTCTGTTGAAGAATTTACAATGTCGTATTATATTTTGGAATATTTTTAAAATTTACCTAGTTAATTTAAATTAAAATTAATCATATAAATGTTATTTTCATTAATATTATACTTGAATCTAGCATAAAAAAATTTTAAACTTAAAAGACAATTTTTTATTCTCAGAAAATGTTTTTCATTATGTTTTGCAGTTTTCAAATTTCAATTAAATTCTTAAATTTATATGAATTGAATTTTCAAAAATGGTTTAATTAATTGGAATAATAATAATTATCATTAGGTAATAATTTCAACTTAATTTTTTTGTCATAATGGATAGTAAAATTGAAAAAAAAATCTATCAGAGTTAAGTTTAAAACAGTTTTACTAGTGGTTAAACTAAAGAGACAAGGGTTAAAATAACCTAAATATTTTTATAAATATTATTTTATGGACATATTTCGACCCTATATCATATAATATTCATAAATTCAATATTTTTGGAAACATTTATCTCGAGTAATAAAATAAACTATTTTAATCTTTTTAAAAATTCCAAATGTGACCACTCCCCCACTTATAAAAGAACTTCTCCTATCCTCACCAATATACTCTTAAAGATCCTTTTTATTAATGAAATACCCACCTAAATACCTTAATTACATCCCTACACACTTTATAGATTCCATTTTTTGATCATAAAACCATCATAGTAATTATTTAGGTATAATACTGAAGAGGTTTTTCGATGAATGCGTATTGTTCTTAACCGAGCGTTTTTGTTTTATGTATTTTTATAACAACTTAAAATATTATTCAAAAAATATTAAATAATAAAACAATTATATTTTATATAATTATTTTTTATGTCAATTTTATAACCTATATCCATCTACTTATTCCATAAAATGGGAAACTAAACCATCGTTCGTGTTTACGACGGACCACTACCCCACAAACCAATGTAATTTATTTTCCATAATTACTTCTCTTGAATGGTTATTATAAGGGATTTAATATATATATATATATATATATTCATGAAATATTTATAATTACGTAATGATAATATATAATTTATTTTATTATTGTTCCATCCATTGGAAAATGATAACGTCATTCGTGCATACGTGTGGATTACTACCTACACGAAGCGATGTGATTCATTTTTCGGGAAAAAATTACATGGACACTATATATAAGTGTATTTAAAGTTATAACATTATATTTATGATATAATAATCATTTTTTAAAGTTAAAATTATTCTTAACCTATTTTCAGTATTCTCTTTGAAAAACTAAAATGTTAGTCATGTGTACCTAAGCCCTAACATCTCAATGATTGTTATATAATTAATTTTACATAATAATCTTTCATGGTTATTTTTAAAATTATAATTGATTTGTAATAATGATAATTATATCATGCCTATTTTTCTTGATATGATCTAAAAAATATCCATTTGATCATGGTCAACATGCCGAGGTCATTTTGAAGTTACGAGCGAACATCCCAAAAACACTCAAAATGGAATTTAATGATTACGTAGTTAAATATCACATTTGAATAAATAAAATAAAAGGTGTAATGATAAGATATTAAACCTGGAAAATATTCTAATGAAAATAAATAATTGATAAAATTTAATTATTTAGGATGATAAAGAATGTATGTGATGAGTCAGACTTGTGGTAAGGGACACTTTACCTTAAAAACCTCATTTTAAATATTTTAAAGATTTATTTTATAAATATTTTTATTACATGTACATATTCGTTCAAGGATGTATTTATATAGAAATAAATTAATTATAATGTACATTTTATGTCACTTTGTTTTTTTATTTACAAGGTGTTGCGACCATAACCCATGTGGCATGAAGCTGGTGCCTACTACCATTACATTGACATAAGATACGTGGAAACACATCCCAATGGACTGATTGGTTTATTAGTCTTGTTAAAATAGATATATACATGAGTCTTACATTACATTTGGATATAAAAAATTACTACATAATATATTTTTTGAAAATAACTTCATTCTATATAGTGTATCCCTACATATCAGTCATAGTAAAATTTGTAGAATCTTGGAGAAAGGAAACAAAATAAGGGTGAACTCAAATGTTCAGTAAGAATTAAATATAGTGTAAGAAAAAATGAATCTATTAGAATAATCAATATGGAAAGGTAAATAACTGAACATATATTCCATGCAATCAATAAACTGAGAAGGAAGTGCATAAATAATATAGCAAGGTAATTAGATGAAAACACATTCCATTGAAATAAAATGAACATTATGATTAGATATGGAAGAATCAATATAGAAAGGACAATATCCAAAAGAACATACCATTTGATCAATAAACAGAGAATTAAATAAATCCATATATTTTGTCTTAGTCCAAATCTCATGGATAATAATAACGGAATAATGAATGAAGGTAATGATTACGTTGGGTCCTAAAAACTTTACAAAGGAATTAGAAATAATCCCTTAAAAATTAGAAAAAGAAGGAAAAAGAATTGAAGGATGATTTAAGGGGAAAAAATTTAAAGGAGAAAAATGGATAAGGAAGAATGGATGTTGTGAAGAATAATTCCATTGTGGATCACCACTCTTCATGGAAATCCTCTTCGCGAGGCACTCTAAAACTAAATATTTTTTGGATGGAGATGGTGACACCATCTTGTACTAAAGAAACAAAAATAATCTACAAGAAGAAGGTGGATACTTCCACCCCAAAAATGACGCTCTCCCATGAATTAAAATGGTTCGCAGAGAAGGCGGTACCAATTGATCCTGGTGAATGAAATAACGTATTTCATGGGACAAAGGTGGTGATTTCCACCTCGCAAAAAAATCCATGAACCCGCTAACTGAGTCATCCATGGGACAGATATCTCATGTGGGATTCCACAAAAGATGGATTGTGGCCTCATCATAGATGACCAGCCATACCAGTATCCAGTTTCTCTGCCTCTCAATAAATATATCCCAAGAGGAACCAAAGGAAGGATCAAGGAATCTAGAGATCTATAGACAAAGTGATCGATAACTCAGCAAATGATGAAATCCTTTGACAATTTTCCATTGGTAAAACATTCCACATAGAATTAAGGAGGGTAAAATAAATCAATTTTTAGTCCACAAACTCAACATCCTCTATGGGAATACTTACCACAATGTGTATAATCAATAGCCCATTTGCAACCAGGTGACCCCCATAAAAAAATATACATGGGTTGAATGCAACGCTGTATAGAAAATCACTATACGAGTGGAACAAAATCCCACATAGCACCATGCTATGCAGTTGGAACCCTGCACCACATAGAAATCACTATGTGGGAGGAATTTGATCCCTTATAGTTCCATGATACATGGATGGAACCTAGCCTCATGTAGAAAAACACTACACATACCAAACTCAAGTCCGCATACCACAATGGTATGTGGACAACACCCTTTCCAACAAAGCACCACGCTACATGTAGGGAAGCCCATCCCATTTAAAAACATTCTTTGCAGAATGGGGTATCCTTACGACATTCCACTCTCAAACCCCAATCACTCCCTTTTGTCATATCATTAGGTCCTATGATGGCCCCTCTATAAACTAGTCCAATAGAATTAGGCCAAGGCCTCTTCCAAATCCACAAGAAATTTATTATAAAATTATCAAGCACATCATTAAGCCATTTAAAGTTTACATACCCATGGCAATCAAAGTCACATCAGTAATCTTTACTGAGAAGTGGATCCTCTAAATTCCCCACAGTTTACATTATAGAAATAATGCGAGTTCTAACATCAGGATACCCTCTTGAAGCTCACAATTATTGGGATTGAAAGGAGCCACAAGACTTTCCCTTCGACAAGGGACAATGTTGAATATTACCTTATCTCGCGGTACAAAATCACATGACACTCATTCCGAGGTAAGCCCCTAACCTTTCTTATGGGAGGTGGAAGTTACTGATCCACTTTATATCAGCCTAGGATGTAGCTGAATAGATCAGAAAATGTGATATTCCCAACTACCAAAATAGAAGAGGATATGAACACACTCATATCCCTCTATTACTTTACCTATGGGCTCCAACACCATCCATCAACAGATAGGGTAAGATCAAGTAATCATCAGATATATTTCTTCTTATTATTTCTCACACCAAGAATGACTCACATGGTCTTAAAGGTTAGAGGTGATCCTGATATCTATAGGATATGAGACATTAAAAGAGACTCCTACATTGTATAAGCCCCAAAACCATACTTCAACCTTCAAAGGGCCATATTCCCAAGAAATTAGAACTAAGTGGGATGTTTCTACATGTATTACCCAATCATGTCCCATTTTGTACCTCCCCTAATGTGTAGGTCCTAATGTTAAAAAATACGTGGTATTTGATTCCCAACTATCTGGGATACATAGGAAGCCTCTCGGAGGTCAAAACAGAACTCCAAAATCCACCCTAATATTCTTTGGGCTATATTCCTAGAAGGGTCACATATATCTAGGGAGACCACCTCTTCTTTAGGTCCCTCAGGTTGCCACAACATAAGTCCCACACCATCTTCGGCTAGAAAACGTTTTCCTGAATGTCCTTACAACACGAAGTTAAACTACATGGTAAATTTCTTATCACATGACCTCAAAAGATGATGTGCCCTATTGAATGGAACTGAAGTACGTGGGTTGTAATTCCTCAGATGAGGATACTTAGGATTCCAATTTCATGGGTTCTATCCCATCACCAAAAAAATTCTATCCCCCTGGATGATGATAAAATTCAGAGTTCCACATCATATGGCTTAAGATAAGCATTGTCCCAAAAAATTACCAAGGAATCTCTAATTTTTCCACTAAAGGGTAACATTGATGGAGAAAATCAGATACATAAAGATAATTCTAAACCCATATGTATTCATAATCACATGCGACCTAAAGGTAATCCATAGACACATGCTTGGGAATTAACCAAGGATTTGTGAACATATGAACATTAATTAAGTTTACAAGAGAGTCTTGGAATATGAAATAGTTCCCTCAAAAGGGTGTGGTGATCCCGATTTCCCATCCTCTTGAACAATATGAGTTCTTATGTGTCACTGGCCAAGTTACCCAATGACCACCTACCTTTGGAAAGTAGGTCCATTGATCATGGATACAAGAGCCGCTGGACATTTCCATCTTCATGAAAAAAACCCGTTAGAGACCATCGGAAGACCTTATATCCAACATCAGTGATTACACACCATTAAACCCCCTACTATCAACTGTTAATTTTAAATTTCTAATTTTCATAAGAAAATAGAAAAATATGAATGGATGTGATGATAGAGAATCAAATAAAGAATAAGAATATTTTGAAGAAACAATTAATTATATAATAGATCCTTTAACAATGCAACATGACAAAAAATAACAAATAAAAACATATAAGAAAGAAAAAGTGGTTATTACTCAAAACAAGACTTTATTGGGTAATCGTTAAGAAATGGGTAATAAATAGAAATATGTAAAAGATATATGGAATTATATATTTATTTATATTCTTTTTAAATATTTATAATAATCTTATATTTTTTATAGTGGAGATCAAAATGTGTATTAAAAAAGTTGAGACTCAGAGTAACGGATTGACATGTCACTTTTATATTTTATATTTCAAAAACCATATTCACCCCATTTTTTGTTTAGGTGTGAAAATAAAACCCATTAATGTGTATTTTTATTATTATATATAAAATTATTATTGTTTTTATATCCATTTTAGGATATTTCTTTCATAATGTTTATGGATCAAAAGATACAAATGGGTAATGGATATTTTCTCTCCTGTTTCCTTATTTGAGATATGATGAATTTATACACCTAACTCATAATATTTATATATAATTAAAAAAATTACATGGAATATTCGAGTCCTTGCAAAAATGTAATTTACATGTTTTCTAGACATAATTGGGTATTTGTAAAATAACCTATCTCTTATGGAGTCCCCGTATAATAAAAATGATAGGGAAACTATTCATATGGAACCATATGAGGTTCTTTATGGCTGGAAATGTGTATCACATATATAATGGATAGAGGTAGATGAGTCACTGCTATTTGGACCCCACAAAAAATCCTTTGGTGAAAACAAAAATAGTAAACTGATATAGGAAACTTTAATACCACATATCCTTCATGATATAAGAAGGATATACTACCTAGTTCCCATTATAATATTTCACTCCTGACCTTAGAACAATGATTTTAGGTGATAAAAAATGGTGACCCTAACATGAAAATTCTCCAATGGAAACATAATTGGGTTATAGTCCATTGGTCGATTTTTTGTGTATTTGGTTGAAACAAAAAATGGTGAACTTGATGTGAGAGGACTCCAGTGACAAAATAATTGGGTTATATTCTATCAGTAATTTTTTTCGTGTATTCAGGTGAAAAAATGTTGAACCCAATGCGAATCCTTAACCAAGGTGGCAGTGGTACCCAGCTTTAGGCCCCTTTTTCACCCAAAGTAGAAGATTACCAAACAAGATCGTTAGTTATGCATGTGATCATGGGATGCTACTTTGATGATTTTTTGTTGTTTGTATCTGTCAAATGGATTTTAGGCAATCTAAGAATCTTCCTTCAGTCTAATAGAATCTTTAAAGTTTACATAGATATATAAATTAGTGAATGCATAGTTGGATGAGTCCTTGACCAAGCATACGACTCCATCACTCACCCATTGTCTTCAACGCTGGGTTTCAAATGCTCTAGTTAAAGAGTACCATCAAAATGGTACTCTCCCCACCTTGGACATAACAAAGTAGGACCTCTAGTCTATAATTATCCATCATCCATCCATCCAATGATGGTAGGTGGCCCAGAACATGGAGGTTCCACTGGCTTTCTTCAACCATTTTGAGAGGCTATACATAGACTACCAGATTGAGTGCCTCCCTTACCTTAGGTAGGTAGATGAAGTCATCACCAATGATTTCATCACTACAACACATGGGTCCCTCCCAAGGCCCCTACTTGAAATCATCTTTTTCCACACTAGGTGGCATGATATCCTCACTCTAAAGAGGATATCACCCTAATTATTCCTATTGAAGTCCTACGAACCCAGGTCCCTCAAGTGGCACACCAAAGGTGAAAATAAGATGATTGGGAACAGGTTATCACCATTATTCACGAGGAAGAAATATACCATGAAAACATGAAAAAACATTATGAGCATACATATATTCTTGCTCCATATTATGAATCCCACAATGTAAATTTGTTTTTACACTTGGAGAAATAAAAAATAACCGCCAATGATTGCTAGAATCTCCGTGAAAATAGGGAAGAAAATTATAGACAAATTAAAACCCCAGCCAATGTACATGAATCCCGTCAACCAAATATGAGGGAAACTAGATATGAATAGGTATAAATTCTGGGTTCCAATTATAAATCCCACCATCGAAATAGGGAAGAAAACAAGAAGATGAAATTCCTTTCTCGTGAATATGAAGTCCACCAGTCAAATATGATAGAAAACAAATACATGAAGATTCAAATTAATATGGATGAATACTATGTTTGTCAGAAAAATATAGTAGAAAATGGGCAGGTAAAATTTATTTCTCATGAATATAAATCTCATCATTCATATACGATGGAAACTAGACACAATAATTAGTATATCCCAGCTATAAAACAGGGGAAGAATCATTCCTCTACCCCCACATGGGAGAATTTTTAGTACCCACAAGAAGAATATGGAGGACCAAGGAATGCACAAACTCCTGATCCAAAATCAGAATGAACAACTATTCATATTCTAGAAAAATATGTCTCTCAAAACATATTGAAAATGATGTATATCCATACATCAATTACTAACCATATCCTGTATACTTATCAAGATGTAATAAAATCTACAAAAATAGAATGGATCCGAACCCAAAATCCTACTTCCCCAAGTGGGGTGACTCATCCACATAATAGGGTGGTCACTCCAAAGTAGAAATTGATCTATGCTCACATCCCGGAGGGTCAATGGATATATTCTATGATAAATGGACAACCATATTGGGCATAAATACCCATTCCTATGGGGGTTCACCAGTCCACCATGGTGGTCACTCTAGGGAAGACATATATCCCTTTTAGAACTCAGGATTCTCACCATCATATATTGGAAGCATCAAAAGTTTCACTTGAACATGCACACGTATATGATGGAATTCATCCACAAAAGAATTCCCTGATTTCCCAAAAGAGAGTACCCAAAAATTAATTTCACTAAAGGTAGCTAGAAAATAAATAGCATATCAATAACCATTCTCTACTATAATATGGAGTTCTTGGAGATATGAAACACATCTAAATGGTGGGTTAGGATCCTACCAATCCATTATAAAATTATAGAAGTGATAATAGAAGTTGTGAAGGAACTCCCTACAATATTGGTTATAGTTGCTCTGAAGGTCCTCCTCAGAGCACACACCATGAGGGAATACTTCATGGGAAACAAATGATCTATCATGAGAGACTATATCCTGATGAGTGTCACAGTAGCCCTCATCGTGACTAGAAGATCTAACAATAAGAAGTTCCCCCCTTTCTATTGTCATCCCAGATGGTCTCACTCAGGGTATATGCTGTATATATTCTCCCTATAGTTAGACATCAAATTGTGATGGTAGTCCTCACCCTAATAGAATCAGCTACGAAGGTCCTCCCTAGAGTGACATATCATAATAGCAAGGAGGTCCTGCACTTACTATCATCCACCCTAATGGTCCTCCCTATGGTATACACTATAGAAATTCTCGATACAGTCGGACATCAATCTGTTATGGTAGTCCTCACCCTAATATAATCATCTGCGAAGGTCCTCCCCATAATGGCATATCAGAATAACAAGAAGGTCATACCCTTCCTGTCATCCTCTCTGATGGTTTTCCTCTGGGTATATGCTAAAAAAATTATCCAAGTATTTAGAAGAAAAACTATGATGGCAGTACTCACCATTATAGAATCAATTGTGAAGGTCCTACCTGTAGTTAAGTTCAATATATCTAGGAAGATTCTCCCCTTGCAGAATCAAATTCAATAAAGCCCTCATATGCTGAGGTGCTTGGAAGGATGGGTTCAAAGATGTCAGATAACCTATCAATAACAACTGACTACCTTTCTCAACCTGGAGATGGCCCGGGTATACACTCATCTTCTAATCCACCTATAGACCATTCATATTTAAATTATACCTCTACTAGGCCCACAAATTATGACCAAATCTTCAAGAAACATCCAAGTTGGGCAGATCAAGTTGGGGTGTTTTTGGTGAAAGAACAAAAATATATGTTTCGCGTGAGAATAAAATTATCCAAGGTTGATGTACGAGTCAAGTTTTGGCCCATAAACACTTATTATTTATACATATTAAGATATTTTTCAAAATAATGTATACATAACATTATTCTCAATATTTGGAAAAATATCCACCAGTTGAAAGAAAAATTGTTACCCTATGATGGGTATGCAGACCATGTCAAAATATTGGGAGAGCTTCATCACCAAATCGACCTAAAAGACCCTATTTCTATATAGAGACCACAATCTATGAGGTAGAAGAAATATATTCATCTAAATTTCCTCCATGTACTACATAAATTGCATCGTCTTATTAGAGGCTCCCCATATGTTGCTCATGTATGAGGATGTGGAGAGCATGGATCTATGAATTTCCCCCCACACTCTATTTAATAGGACCCATTATAAATGATAACCTGTAATGTCATTATCTAAAGGAAACAATCAAATGAAATTCCTGTTCAGGAAGGGAGACATGCCCAGTACGGATTGACCCTGAGTTAGTCTCAAAAGCATCATGCCTAACGAGAGTAAGACATTGAAAGAATCCGGAAATAGGTGTCTGAGAACATTCTAAAAGATTAATGCTTAAGTGAATCCAACCAAAAAACATTTATAATGGCCTTAGAAACAAGTAGCTCATGTGTAGACCTAGAATCATACATGGAGAGCACCCAGATGGGAATGCACGAGATTGAGCAATTGGAAATTGAAGAAACAATTACTATAGTACAAGATCATCCACAACCTATAGTGTTTGGGATATTTTTAACACATAATGCCCCTGTAAGGCCAAAAAATCTAGACCAATGAACAATAATGAGATAATGGAAGCAAACCTAGCCTGTAGGGCTGGGGGAAGTTTTACCTCAATAACCGACCCAGTGGAAATCTGTATTTTAACATTTTGGGAGCACAAAAAATAAAGAGGTCTCCCATTTTATCCCATATCATGAATCATTCCCTCCAGAAGGTAGGAATATGATAGGATGATATAGATTTTCCATTTTAGTTACCCTTTTCCAAGAGGATCGAAGAAGATCCAGGAATAGTAGAAAAAGATCGAATAAGAAATGTGAACAACCCTACCATTCAACAACTAGTTAGCCACCCACAATGTGTCATGCATCGGTAAATGTCATGGATGTAAATACTATGAGACACATTGAAAATGATAAAAATTAAGAAGATAAAAGAGAGGATGGTTCCATCAGGAATCTGATCCACACTGAGAATGAAGGTGTGCGTACTCGAAACCAGTGGGCCACCCTGAATTTGGGTGTTCCCCCAATCAATCCTCCACTACCTCCTCGGAAAGTCCCTAATAAAGGGAAGAATAAGAAAAATGTTTCTCATGACCCACCTCTACCTCCCAGTGATAATTATCTCACTATACTTGAAGAAATATTTTATCGAAAGGAGGATGAGATGAAAGAGTTGAGGTGAATCAACATTATATTACTTTGGGGTATACCTCAACCACAAGTTTTTATCCCAAAAAATGAAGCAAGGCCCAAGAAATTCTCCCAACACAGAACTCGGGCCATCAACCTACCTGGACACGATCATGGAAGAATATCAATATTTCACCCCATTGAGGAAATAGATGGCACAAGTGTAGGAAAATCTTTCATAGATGCTGCTAATCGAACAAATGCCTCAAGTACTAGCAGAACCAACATGTCCAATATTTCCCCCTACTATGACAATCCAAGGTTATATTCAATAGGAAACACATCAAGGTATCATTAATACCATCAATTCATTAGAATCTTGGTTGGAAACCATGGATGGGGACATGCTCTGGTACAACCAAAATGGATACCTTACCCCGACTGGGAGAGTAATACTCCACCACCAACAAATTTAGAGAACAACATGTTCTCAATATTAAATGGTTTTGGTGACCTGGAACAACATATGATGAATTATGCATCTTATTGTGATCCCATTATGGGAACCCCTGAGCAACAATATATAGTGAAACTTAGATTCTTCATGTGAACTCTGCAAGGTTCAACCTTTGTATGGTACACCAGTTTTCCATCTTAGTTGATAACAGGATGGGAGGATCTTAGGAAAAAATTCCTTTTATTATTCATATGAACACTAAAAAAGATATTATTCCTTAGCCTCATGAGTTTCAAGAAGTAGGATAATGAGAGAGTCTCAGACTTCATTTCCAGAAAAAACGGGATGACCAACTCTTTGAACCATCTACTAACCCATGATGACATTCTTGTTATGTGCATTGATAAATTCCATGAAGAGATACAAACACCACTCATCCTAGTAAAATTTACAAGTGGGTTTCAGGATTTACCATACATTTCCCAAAAAATAGAATACTCATAACAACAGACTAAGGTCAAGTCTTGGGTAGCCCTATTAGTCCCAGGAAAAATATCGAGAAAAGATGAAGTGGCCTCCTTCCTATTTAATCCAGCCTCTATACACCCCCTAGCTCCAAATAATGCACTGTATCATACTTCCCCCTAAGTTCCAGCAGCAACCTCTATCTTGAAAATATGAGAAAAGGGGACTTGGGAGAAATCAGTTCGAGGAAAAAAGGAATAAAACTTAATCATTATGAGATGGAAAAGTACGTTTTTATTTTTTATCCATTATGAACTGAAATTTACTATATTTACTAGAGTCAACAATATTTGAAAAATTCATTCTTAATGACCTAAAAAATTATTATCCCTTTCAAAAGATACTGGGACACACCATTCAAGAATGTTTCATATTTAAGGGCATCCTAAAAAGAATGAAATATTCTAGCGAAATAAAACTGGGACCATTTCTAGCTCAAGTGGCATATGTTTCCACCATTGATCCTAATGAAGAAGAGAAGTGAATTTTTTTTGTTAATATAAGGGACCAAAAGTTAGACTATTGGATAGATTAGAGAATAGTCAACCGAGCTCATGGAATACTCCAAGCATAGTTGAAGTAACCAAATATACACCTCGTAGATACTGTTACAAGACATTCAACATCCTCAACCCCACAACCCTTGAAAATTTGGAATTTCAAGAAGTAGATTGACCAAAAAGGCATGAAACAATTGTAAGAAGCTGAATGCATGTCAAGTCCAACATCAGCCTTGAACCTCTTATATTTTATTTTATTAGATCTAAAATCTTGAAAAAGTCCCCACCAAACGATACCACCAGAAGTAGTCAATCAAAAAGATTCATCATCAAATTAAGAGTTGATATTAAACTCCATTTATCTCATTTACTTAATGGACCCCTTCTCTAATGATAAGTGTGGATAGGAACTCGAGTTACCTAGATCCAAATGAGGAGCCGAAGGAAGAGGCTGAAGAAACAAAGGATATTAGGGAAGAAGATTCCATGAAATAAATAAAAATTATGGATGCACCCCTACTCAAACAATCAATTTTTTAGAAAATCATGGAAGAGCTCTTCAGCAGACCCAATAGGAGCCGGAAAATCCTTCTGCACCTACTAGATTCCACTGTGGCCTGATTATTCTGAAGTATCCATTAGAGGAGGATCAGTTTTCATATGCCTGTGGTGTGAATGTAGACCTACCCGACCCAAACCACAAATAACGGAAGAACTGCTAGCTAATGTTTCAGATGTCGGTCCATCTACACCCAATTCTCAAGCCCATAAAGTTCCTATGAAAGAGAATCCCTATTCTAGGAAGCGTCAAACTTTATACCAGATGTATACCATGTTGAAATAGTTAGCTTTAGTTCTATCCATTATATCAATCCTAGATGCCCTGAATCTATCGGCAGACTTCAAATAAGTGTTCACAGAAGCTTTGCTGATCCCCTAGGAGTTTGAAGCTAAAGTGGATGCCATATAAGTCTACTGAACAGAGACCAATTTTGCAGAATTACATGTGGTTATATCCTTCACATATCAAGATTAAGACAATATTATGCAGGAACACATCAAAACTTTATATGTTTCCAACATGATAAATTTTATTTATGTTCAGAAAGTCTTATTTGACAATGGCTCTATATTCAACCTCATTCTTGTCTGAAAACTTCATTGGCTGTAGTGCATCAAGGATAACCTATAACCCTTATCCAAAAACCTATTGGGTTATGAAAAAAGATATCAGAAACCATTAGACCAAATCAAGATCAAAACTCAGTTTTGGGACCGCATAACCGAATCATAATTTTGGGTGGTTCAGAAAAACATATCCTTTAGTGTCCTGTTATGAAGGCCTTGGTTGCATCAACACACAATAATTCCAGCATCCCACCACCATTGCTTCAAATACTTTACTAATGGAAAACATTGGATGATGTACGCCAATAAGGCCCCATTTGAATCATGTGAGTCACATTGTATCAATACAATATTTTACGAGCAGAAATGGAAGAAAACCTTGGTCAATGGTATTGATTGGGTCACAACCCAAATGGTTTGGAGATGGTCCCAACTGACCCCATTAAATATCTCAGTGAAGAATACATACTACCAATCAACCAGATTGGGTGTGTGTGTCTAAGCTTGGATGTGTACTCAACCGTCTTCATTGTCTCAGTCATTTCCACTGAGTCTAGTTGCATTGAAGAATCTACTAAACCCCAAGATTATGATGAACAATCAGATGTAGACACCCTCAAACAATCTTCAAGGATCTTGAAAATCCCTATCTCACACGTTGAGGTAGAATAGGAAGAAAAAAACTCTTCCATCCTTAACTCCATCCTCTCTTGAAACCCACCGCTACTATCATGGTCAGAATAAGTTTCTTCATCCTCTGAATTCCAAGATCTCAAATCTTCTCCTAACTATGGATATCTAATATCAGGAATTGTTTCTCCATAAGAATAAGAGGAATAAGAAGAGGATGAGAAATATGAAAATGAAGAAGACCTTAGGAATGCCCCTCCATCTTTCGAGGAAGGCATCTCCACCACCGTTGAAAAGATCAAGGAAATAAATTTGGGTATGAAATAAGATCCCCAACCCGCCCTAATTAGTGAATCCATGTCTTCTGAAGAGAAAGAGGTATATACCTCTTTCATAAGGCAACATTGAGATGTATTTTCCTGGAACAACACAAAAATTCTAGGACTCGATCCTAAAGTAGCCACTTATAACCTATTCTTTCCAGAAGATCCTCAGGGATATAGACAAGCATCCAAAAGGACACACACAACACATACTACCAAGATAGAGGTTGAGGTTTACCAGATCAATAGATCCAACTTCTTTAGGGATGTTAAATACCACATCTGGATGGAAAATATCATCCCCATAAAATAGAAGAACAAAAAAATTAGAGTTTTCATCGATTTCAAAGATCTAAACTGTCACTACCCAAAATATGATTTACCAGTCCTCATTACCGAACTACTGATCAATGAAACATCCAGATTTTAGGATATCTCCTTCCGGGATGGTTATTTAGGATACAATCAAGTCTGAATAGACCGATAAGCTGAATAAGTTATCTCCTATACGCCCCCTAGGGAGTGTATTGTTATTGCGTGACACCCTTTGGTTTGAAGAATTGTAGTGGAACATATCAATTTTCCATGAATCACATCTTAAAACCCTTCCTGGGAATGTTTTTCAAATGCTATATTGATGAACTGGTGGTTAAATCATGACAACGCTTATACCCCTTGTCCTATATTGAAATATTTATAAACAATTTGTGATAAAATATTATGAAAATTAACCCTTTGGAATGTGATTTCATAATTACCTTAGGGATGTTCCTCATCTTCATCATATGCAATCGTGGAATCGAAGTGAACCCTGAGAAGGAAATGGTTGTACTTGGCATGTCAACTCCCCGGAACCTTACCGAGTTGAGAGGACTTTAGGGGAACTTTTCCAAAATTTGAAGCTTCATATCCAAACTAATAGGAAAATGTTTCCCTTTACTATTTTTATGAGAAAATAAGATGAATATCAATGGAACAATGATTATTAGGAAGAATTCAACAGTCTCAGGAAGTATCTCTTAAGTCTGGCAGTACTAATGCCACCCGTCGAAGGGAGACCACTCATTTTGAATGTGACAACACTGGAGTGATCCCTAGGTGCCTTCCTTGCACATAATAATGATGATTAAAGAGAAAATAACATCTACTATCTCAACCAAACCATTATTGTAGCATAGACTCATTGCTATGATATCAAGAAGAGTTATCTAGAGATAATATTTATAGTCCAAAAATTGAGGCACTACCTGCAGCATAATGAGGTCCATCTAGTTTCTCATAGAAACATGATAAAGTTCATTCAAAACCATTTTATGTTTAAAGGATGCCTAACAAGTTGGCTGTTCATCCTCTAGTAGTTGGACATCCAGTTCATACTTCAGAAATAAATCAAAGGCTAGACATTAATAGATTTTCTGGAAGAATATCCCTCGGTAGAAACAACATCATTGGACACTAAATTACCTGATGAGGAGGCCTTCTCTATAAATTAATATCCCAAAATATTGGAGATTATTTTCTTTGGTATGCCACCTTTTTATTTCATAACTTTTTATTACATTTTACAAATAGAGGATCTTTAAAGTCCATTGTCTTGGAAATCAGGAACATAAAACATAAAACATGAAAACATAAAACATTATTTTAAATACCCTTGAAAATATTTTTGAAAAGTTTATCCTATGTAAAATTACTACATCTCATAGCCTTGAGACATACATCAAAGGAAAGGGTGAGCAGAAGGCCTAGTAAAAAAAGCAAGTGAAGCAGTTTATATGTGAACTTGAGAGATATCAATAAGAACATGTAGATAAAGAGGTATATCATAATAATAATAAATTGAAACATAACTTGAAAATGTGGCTAAAAAATTTAATTTAGACATTCAGGAACATATCACCAAGGTCCATCTCTAAGGTGTCATAAAAATTACCAAGGTTATTTACCAAGGTATCATGAAACTTGTTATCTCTAGAGATTAAATTCATTACTCAATGAATTGGAGTGCTATCTGGGATCACCCTTAATATGTCTTTATTTTCATGCGATACACATATATCATAATCAAACATTTCAAAAATAACTCAAATAGAATAAAATAATTGGTTTCATATCAAAATCGTGACATTTTAAAAAGTGCTTAAAAACAAGATCATTATGTCATTTATAACCCATGGAATGAGAATAATGGTTTTATGTATGTCAACTAAGGAATAAAATATATCATTTTTATGTCTTGGTGAATACCCCCTGAAATGAAATATTTTCGGGTATTCACATAAATAAAATAAGATAATTTCTTAAGAAAAAGAGCGAGATTTTGAGATTAAAATTCTGTAGTATAATAGCTACGCAACATGGCTTTAGAAAACATAAAAAAGAGGGTAAAAGAGTATAACTTCCATAAATGACTCATTTTAATGTATAGGGACATAATAGAATATAAATAAGATCATGGAATGGATATTTTAATGACATACCACATGAAAAGAGAACATGAAATAAAAGAGAAGATGCAATTTCTTTTACGAAAATTCTGTAGCCTAACGACATCACTTAAAAATTCAGAAAATGAATTGATTAGAGGAAAATGGGTATATTGTAACGCCCCGACCCCAGCTACCCAGAGTCGGTGCATTACTTCGTAACATTGGCATGATCACAAGAAAGATCAAATCCCGAAAGACCGATTGGTTTAGTAGCCTTGGAAACACTAGATATAATCATAAAGTTTTACATTACATTTCAAAGTGAAAAACTACTACAACAACAAAGTCTTCATATCCACACTATTAACCCCTCATAATATCCTTGCAAGTCATTCATAATTTACTTCTTCACTACCTGGGAAAAATAAAACATAGAAAAGGGGTGAGCTCAAATGCCCAGTAAGGATAACAATATAGCGGAACATTCAAAATAAGCATAAACATTTAAGGCAATGAATTACTAAAACAAAAGCCTTTTAAAATTGAACTTCAACATAGTATGGAAAAAGTAAAATGAAATAATTCCATTTACTTGTTCACATGGATATTCTACTAATCGAATAATCACATGCAATATCAATAACCACTTTCATAATTATGGAATGCATAATGCCAGACTATCATAACCACATAGCCAAGGCCTCGTGCCAAGACTACAAATAAGATTTTGTCAAGGCCTTGTGCCAAGACACTAGTTTGTCTCATGAGACCTACCGATGCATCGAGGAGCTATAGCGGGCTCCACCCGTCACTTATTAAGTCCAATGCATTCCCATATGAAAAGGTTTGAACATAACATAAACATTCGTATTAAAACTAGCATACGAAATGTCAATAATTTCACCATAAACTATGAATGGTATAAAAATTGCACATCCACAGTCAAACATATCACAAAACCTTCAATACAATATGGAAGTTTTGTATCATAATAAATCAACTTCAAATAATCTTAAAATCCATCAAAGGATATTGACATAGATGAAATCAAAATTCTTTTTAAAGAAGTATCTCCTTTTATTTTGAAATCATTTAAGATCCATATAAAATAAAACATTTTCTTTGAAAATATTCTTATAAGCTTGTATGGAAAGCTTCGATGATTTTATAACGGCGGAAAATAACCGCACCCGCCGTATAAGTTTAAAAAAACATTCTTACCTCAATTCTGTCGAAAAGGTTAAAAAGGACATTGTTTTGAAAACGACGGAAAGATTCCTTTATAAACCTCTTATAAAAAGTCAAACAAGGGTATAAATAAATTTAACCCATATTCTTGTAAATATTAAAAATGTTTTGAAATACATTTTTAAGAAAACAAGGATGTGGATGATAAAGAGATCCCAGTAGATTATTACGTATATACAACCTCGGATAATGAAGAGATTGTGAAATAACCCTTACCTTGTACTTTTCCTTGGTTGTGGTAGGTTAACCTCCTGTATGATGGTGAAATAATTGTTATTAAATTATACAAGAATCATATACATTAATATGATATCATATATGATCTTTTAATATTGATTTGATAATAATATCTTAGTATTATCGTTGTTTCGGGTGTTAACTTACTTGTTTTCTTTCATATGTTTTGTTACGTAAGACATGTTTGTAAAGGATAGGTTGTATATTATTCATATCCAGAATGATATCAAGTCCTTAAACATCATTTTTAAATCATAAAATGATAATTATACTTTAATGGTTACGATGGAGAATGAATCTCATCGCGTTCGTGGAGACGGTAGTCCGTACGTACGCACTAGCGACAATATCATTCTTTTGATATTAAAATAATATATAAATGGATGGTATATCATATATACAGAATCATTAATATGTTATATTTATTATTTACATGAGTTACACATCATTATTATACCCATCCAAATAATAATATATTGAATAACAATTACACCACGACGTGGAGACGGTAAGCCGTACGTACGCACGTATGGTGACATGTTATTCAAAGGGTGGATAGAATACTGAATATGGTTGTACCATATTTATAATAACATCACAGTATATAAATGATACTGGAGTCATTATTTTAGAATGGTAACAACAAAGGAAGAAGAAGTGGAAGAAGAAATGAACTTGGAAAAGGGGTGGTGAAAACATTACCTCTTCTTCGGGTTCTTCCTTTTGATTTGATCAAAAGGGCTCCTTAGGTTGGCTTTCTGATCAAAATAAGGCCCCTAGGTTGTAGTGAGGGATGTTGGGAGAGTATTTGGGCAGATTGTGGCCGAACCAAAAGGCTTTATAGGTGTGAAGAAATGAGAAGGAGGAGTGCTCTTTTATAAGAGGGGTGAGGGGCACCTTTGGAAAAGCTAGAAATATTAATTTATAATAAATTCATATTCGGTTTCTAATGGATCCAAAGCTTATTATTCAAAGGTTAAGGTGGGGATAGGTCGAAAACCACTCAACCAATAGAATTTAGACAGGTTTGGGTACTTATATTAACCTTATCTTTAAGTATTAACTCTAAGTTAATTAGTTTCACTTTTACAATGTCTCTTTGTATTTTTATATAATATGGTTAATAAACTTACTATATACATCCAAGAGACCCCCAAGTGGTCCATTAATGATTAACCTATCATAATATAAGTCTCTTGGCCGAACCTTAGATTTTTAGGAATTTAATATCAATTAATGATATAATATTTGTTTTAAGAACTCTTTTATGTCAATTTTGACACTATTCAATAGTTGATTTTTTGTGAAACTCATAACAGATTTATTACTTCGAACAAAGTCAATTAAATCAATCCTAATATATCATATTATCCTATAAAATTAGTTTAATTCATTAAATGTTTCATATTATATTTATTTGGGTATTTATAATATCAATTATTTTAATTTTTCACTATTATAGTAATTACTGCATCATCATTGTGTCATAAATAAAATAAATTATTTAATGTCTAAAAATTATAAATAAAATATCATTATGTAGGAAATCTTTTTAGATTTCTAATGAATATTTATAATCTAAAATCCAACTTATATAACCCTATGTAACAATTGTTTTGCTAAAAGATATATGCTTGTGTCATTTTTGTATTCATTTTAACTTAATTAAAATAAAGTGTCATTATCACTTACAAATGGATCCATGGGGTCCCAAAATTGACACAAAGATGCCCATGGTCGACCATCTATCAACCTATAGGGTTAAGACACGTTTTTAGGGTAATTTAGTATTATTATAATATTATTGTTTTAACCCTTATTTACCGGATTTACCCTTAACCATGGTAAATAAAATATTTACCGCAGTAATTATTCAAAATGTCTAAAAATAAAAGTTACCTATTTACACAATTTGAACATCCTGATTACAAATATGGAATCCATTTTCCTAAATTCAAAACACAGAAGTGGCAGAAATTAATTTAAAATTAATTCCCGCTGTCAAAACAAAAAGCGTGTTTTTAAGAGATAATAACTATCAAAAGATTGACACTTGTTTATATTCGGTTTAATTGTAAAATTATGTCCAATGACCAACATTATATTAAATGGTAAAAATATATTCTAAATATACTTTAAAACCACACAAATTCATAATTTATCACTATTAATTATTTTGATTAATAAAGTTGTTTTTAATTAAAATTTAGTAATTTTCACTATTCCTCAAAATATGAAAGTTATCCGAAAAGTACCAAAATTTCACCTTAGACTAAATTTGATATTCCGAATCCAAAAATGAAGTCCATTTTAAAATATAAAATATATATAACTTCAAAAAGTAGGTATTACTATTCATAACAACTAGTTTGATTGGTTACGGTGTGTTAGAACTCGAAGTTGCGTACAACACACGCTACTGTTTTATTCAAAGGAAAGCGTACCGCGGAAGCTTGGGATGTTTCATTTTAAATTTTTGATGTCCCCATTTAGTCAAAAAGTTTAAAATATTGTATTTAAAAAGGTTTCACTATTAGAAGTTGATAAAAGTGAAATACTGAAAATGAATCTGTTCTTGCATTATGACTAAGAAACTCATAATAGGGATTCTAAAATTATAAGGATTATATAAAGTTGAAAATGTAGTTAATACTATTCATGACCTCTTTTAATGGTGTGATTGAACTTTGTGTTGCGTGTAGTGCAAGTTGTTGAATTATTTTTAAGAAATAACACACTCTGAAATCCTGGGGTGTTACATTCTCCCCTCCTTCAATAAATTGCGTCCTCGCAATTTGAAATTGTTCTTCGAAAATAAAAGGTTGAAAGTAGAAAATATATTTGTGGGAAAACCCACATCGGAAATTGGGTTACTAAAATTTAGTCTTAATATGAGGAAAAGAGAAATGAAAGGGTCACCACCAAATTATGATCTTGATTAGGAGAACATTGGTGGCAATTAGAGACATATAATTGGAGGAAAAACGTAAATATTTATAGGTAGTGATTGAGGTCATCAATCACAAACAAGTATAAAATTGAGGTCCTTAAACTCATCAATCTATGATGATTTGAATTACCATCGGTTCAACAAAATATAGGGTATTGGGACAACACATTTTTGACATTTCAAAATATCTTAGTTGAAATCCCACATCGAAAAATGAATTAATGAGGCCTCTATTTAAAATAAAGAGTGGAAAGTATGAAGATTACCGAAAATAACACATACTAGGGTTCCATGTAGGAAAATATGGATATGGAAGAGAAATCTAACCATCAATTATCTGATGGAGAGTGGTAGAGAACATGGCTATGAAAAGGCAAACAATCCCAAAGCCATAAATTTGTGATGATTTAAGGTACCATCTAGGACAACATTTTTGTTCTAAGTTTCTATTATTAATGTTGAGGAATTTATTTATAAGATTGGCTAAGATAATAAGGAGATATACTTACTTTATAATTAGAATTTTACCCATTAATAAATTTCTACCACAAACTCATCTTTCACTCTAGAACGTAATTTTTTTTTCTATTTATACTATTCGTACAGGGTTCCAAAATAAATGAATTTATAATTCATCTACCAGATCTTTTAAAAAAAACTACATTATTTAATTCAGGAAATCTCGTTGGACAGTGGTAGGTGATACACCCTTGTCTCCCTTCGGTTGCGGGTTCAAGTCTCGCAGCCTTGCCGGACGCGACAGATTGCCGCCCGACCTCCGGGTTGTTCTTTTATGGCAATCCAAAATAATCCAAACTAGAACTATCCAAAATACTTCTGTCTAAACTCACAGTCCAACATTTATAAGGAAGGTAAACATAATATAGATCCTTTTTACCCCGTAATAGAATATGAATACCTTCATCATGTATTACCATATTCCTTATTGATTACATTCATGCTCCCTTATTCCATATAGAATGATGGATATACTTCATTAATCCAAAAATGTTTTAAACCCCAACAATGATGGAATATAAAAATCATTAATTAGTTCCAAGGTAATCAAGAATATCCAATATAATTTATCCAAAACAATCACATATTATTCCAAAATCACTACCTCAGTATCAGAACTATATTATGATTTATCATTCTCTCAACCATATATTTTCCAAAAATTTATCCTTCTATTGAGTCACTTTTCTTTGTTCCACAAAATCTCAAGTCCTTAATGAAATAGTACTGCAGTACAATCCTTACATACTCCATAATTATTATAACAAGTAAATTGTTGATACACACTCAATTGACATAATCAACATAAGAACTCTAATCATTCCTCTTCATCTGTGGTAGTATCATAACTTGATTATTATCCAATAACATCATTTGCGGCATAGTTTGATGACTGGGACATAGGTTCGCGTAGTGTCCAAACTCCTTGCAAATGAAGCATTGTACATTTGAAACCATTTTCTTACCCTTGCAGTCACGTACTTTGTGCCCTTTTTCTCCACACTTATAACAAACTCCCATTCCTTTCAGGCAAGTTCCAGGGTGTTTCTTTCCACAGTTACCACATATGGGAAAATTCTTCTTTTCCCTCTTCCTTTTATCCATCTTTCTCTCTTCCATCCTTTTCTTCTCTTGCTTCCCTTCAAATCCATAGGACTCAGTAAAATCTTTACTTATCTTATCAACACATGATATTATTTCTTCATATAATGATAATACATGGGAGACTATTTCTCTTATAAATTCTGGCTTAAGACCATGAAAGATATGATCCTTCTTTCTCTTTGGATCATTTGCATTGATGGAGTTCTCATTCCTTCTACTGGGCGCCATTTCTAAACAATGGCATACACTAGATCAGTTTATGAATCAAAATACATAATCCCATACTTATAAAACACTTAACATAAATTGAACTATCTATGGATATAATCCATAATCATAAATATTTTTTTCTTTGAGGAAGTATATACTCATAAACCCTTCATAATGATTTGTAAAGAAAGTGAGAGTTATCCTAAGCATATCCCCCGGGAGTGTCGTAACCAAGAGTGCAGCAAGGCCCGTTGTCGTGCACCAGTTCCCGTTCGAGTCTAGCTCAAAGCGGTGTTTTCGGGTTTTACCCCTAGGTACATCTGTGCCAGAGCCGCCTCTACCTGCTCGTATCCAGACAGGGATGTATTGCTCGGAAAACTCACAAAATCTCTACAATACCAAAATTCTAGGAAGTTCTTCTACACTAATCCTCAAAGTTCATCTTAGGTATACGTGCTCTAATCAGAGTTTATCTAAATATAGCTTCCAAGGTTTGTACTAAACTTCCTCTGATACCAACTATAACGCCCCGACCCCAGCTACCCAGAGTCGGTGCATTACTTCGTAACATTGGCATGATCACAAGAAAGATCAAATCCCGAAAGACCGATTGGTTTAGTAGCCTTGGAAACACTAGATATAATCATAAAGTTTTACATTACATTTCAAAGTGAAAAAACTACTACAACAACAAAGTCTTCATATCCACACTATTAACCCCTCATAATATCCCTGCAAGTCATTCATAATTTACTTCTTCACTACCTGGGAAAAATAAAACATAGAAAAGGGGTGAGCTCAAATGCCCAGTAAGGATAACAATATAGCGGAACATTCAAAATAAGCATAAACATTTAAGGCAATGAATTACTAAAACAAAAGCCTTTTAAAATTGAACTTCAACATAGTATGGCAAAATTAAAATGAAATAATGCCATTTACTTGTTCACATGGATATTCTACTAATCGAATAATCACATGCAATATCAATAACCACTTTCATAATTATGGAATGCATAATGCCAGACTATCATAACCACATAGCCAAGGCCTCGTGCCAAGAATACAAATAAGATTTTGTCAAGGCCTTGTGCCAAGACACTAGTTTGTCTCATGAGACCTACCGATGCATCGAGGAGCTATAGCGGGCTCCACCCGTCACTTATTAAGTCCAATGCATTCCCATATGAAAAGGTTTGAACATAACATAAACATTCGTATTAAAACTAGCATACGAAATGTCAATAATTTCACCATAAACTATGAATGGTATAAAAATAGCACATCCACAGTCAAACATATCACAAAACCTTCAATACAATATGGAAGTTTTGTATCATAATAAATCAACTTCAAATAATCTTAAAATCCATCAAAGGATGTTGACATAGATGAAATCAAAATTCTTTTTAAAGAAGTATCTCCTTTTATTTTGAAATCATTTAAGATCCATATAAAATAAAACATTTTCTTTGAAAATATTCTTATAAGCTTGTATGTAAAGCTTCGATTATTTTATAACGGCGGAAAATAACCGCACCCGCCGTATAAGTTAAAAAAAACATTCTTACCTCAATTCTGTCGAAAAGGTTAAAAAGGACATTGTTTTGAAAACGACAGAAATATTCCTTTATAAACCTCTTATAAAAAGTCAAACAAGGGTATAAATAAATTTAACCCATATTCTTGTAAATAGTAAAAATGTTTTGAAATACATTTTTAAGAAAACATGGATGTGGATGATAAAGAGATCCCAGTAGATTATTACGTATATACAACCTCGGATAATGAAGAGATTGTGAAATAACCCTTACCTTGTACTTTTCCTTGGTTGTGGTAGGTTAACCTCCTGTATAATGGTGAAATAATTGTTATTAAATTATACAAGAATCATATACATTAATATGATATCATATATGATCTTTTAATATTGATTTGATAATAATATCTTAGTATTATCGTTGTTTCGGGTGTTAACTTACTTGTTTTCTTTCATATGTTTTGTTACGTAAGACATGTTTATAAAGGATAGGTTTTATATTATTCATATCCAGAATGATATCAAGTCCTTAAACATCATTTTTAAATCATAAAATGATAATTATACTTTAATGGTTACGATGGAGAATGAATCTCATCGCGTTCGTGGAGACGGTAGTCCGTACGTACGCACGAGCGACAATATCATTCTTTTGATATTAAAATAATATATAAATGGATGGTATATCATATATACAGAATCATTAATATGTTATATTTATTATTTACATGAGTTACACATCATTATTATACCCATCCAAATAATAATATATTGAATAACAATTACACCACGACGTGGAGACGGTAAGCCGTACGTACGCACGTATGGTGACATGTTATTCAAAGGGTGGATAGAATACTGAATATGGTTGTACCATATTTATAATAACATCACAGTATATAAATGATACTGGAGTCATTATTTTAGAATGGTAACAACAAAGGAAGAAGAAGTGGAAGAAGAAATGAACTTGGAAAAGGGGTGGTGAAAACATTACCTCTTCTTCGGGTTCTTCCTTTTGATTTGATCAAAAGGGCTCCTTAGGTTGGCTTTATGATCAAACTAAGGCCCCTAGGTTGTAGTGAGGGATGTTGGGAGAGTATTTGGGCAGAGTTTGGCCGAACCAAAAGGCTTTAGAGGTGTGAAGAAATGAGAAGGAGGAGTGCCCTTTTATAAGAGGGGTGAGGGGCACCTTTGGAAAAGCTAGAAATATTAATTTATAATAAATTCATATTCGGTTTCTAATGGCTCCAAAGCTTATTATTCAAAGGTTAAGGTGGGTATAGGTCGAAATCCACTCAAACAATAGAATTTATACAGGTTTGGGTACTTATATTAACCTTATCTTTAAGTATTAACTCTAAGTTAATTAGTTTCACTTTTACAATGTCTCTTTGTATTTTTATATAATATGGTTAATAAACTTACTATATACATCCAAGCGACCCCCAAGTGGTCCATTAATGATTAACCTATCATAATATAAGTCTCTTGGCCGAACCGTATATTTTTAGGAATTTAATATCAATTAATGATATAATATTTGTTTTAAGAACTCTTTTATGTCAATTTTGACACTATTCAATAGTTGATTTTTTGTGAAACTCATAACAGATTTATTACTTCGAACAAAGTCAATTAAATCAATCCTAATATATCATATTATCTTAGAAAATTAGTTTAATTCATTAAAAGTTTCATATTATATTTATTTGGGTATTTATAATATCAATTATTTTAATTTTTCACTATTATAGTAATTACTGCATCATCATTGTGTCATAAATAAAATAAATTATTTAATGTCTAAAAATTATAAATAAAATATCATTATGTAGGAAATCTTTTTATCTTTCTAATGAATATTTATAATCTAAAATCCAACTTATATAACCCTATGTAACAATTGTTTTGCTAAAAGATATATGCTTGTGTCATTTTTGTATTCATTTTAACTTAATTAAAATAAAGTGTCATTATCACTTACAAATGGATCCATGGGGTCCCAAAATTGACACAAAGATGCCCATGGTCGACCATCTATCAACCAATAGGGTTAAGACATGTTTTAGGGTAATTTAGTATTATTATAATATTATTTTTTTAACCCTTATTTACCGGATTTACCCTTAACCATGGTAAATAAAATATTTACCGCAGTAATTATTCAAAATGTCTAAAAATAAAAGTTACCTATTTACACAATTTGAACATCCTGATTCCAAATATGGAATCCATTTTCCTAAATTCAAAACATAGAAGTGGCAGAAATTAATTTAAAATTAATTCCCGCTGTCAAAACAAAAAGCGTGTTTTTAAGAGATAATAACTATCAAAAGATTGACACTTGTTTATGTTCGGTTTAATTGTAAAATTATGTCCAATGACCTACATTATATTAAATGGTAAAAATATATTCTAAATATACTTTAAAACCACACAAATTCATAATTTATCACTATTAATTATTTTGATTAAAAAAGTTGTTTTTAATTAAAATTTAGTAATTTTCACTATTCATCAAAATATGAAAGTTATCCGAAAAGTACCAAAATTTCACCTTAGGATAAATTTGATATTCCGAATCCAAAAATTAAGTCCATTTTAAAATATAAAATATATATAACTTCAAAAAGTAGGTATTACTATTCATAACAGCTAGTTTGATTGGTTACGGTGTGTTAGAACTCGAAGTTGCGTACAACACACGCTACTGTTTTATTCAAAGGAAAGCATACCGCGGAAGCTTGGGATGTTTCATTTTAAATTTTTGATGTCCCCATTTAGTCAAAAAGTTTAAAATATTGTATTTAAAAAGGTTTTACTATTAGAAGTTGATAAAAGTGAAATACTGAAAATGAATCTGTTCTTGCATTATGACTAAGAAACTCATAATAGGGATTCTAAAATTATAAGGATTATATAAAGTTAAAAATGTAGTTAATACTATTCATGACCTCTTTTAATGGTGTGATTGAACTTTGTGTTGCGTGTAGTGCAAGTTGTTGAATTATTTTTAAGAAATAACACACTCTGAAATCCTGGGGTGTTACATATATTATCATTTAGACATAAAAATGATGGTAATATGGATAAATAATATCATAACCCAACATATAAAAATGGGACTTCAAGGACATAACATAAAAGAAGTGTTGACTAAAATAGGAGGGCGAGAGGCTCCCTTACCAGGAAGAGTAACTTCAAAAACTCAATGTTTGGGATCTTGGGGGGGGGGGTTGGGGGGATTGAGGGAACCTCAGGAGGACTACTTGGAAATAAATAGACAAGATATTATTTGAGGTTGAATTTTTAATGAATGTAATGAAGGAATGGGTTGGTATTTATAGAAAAAGTGAGGGAATATTTTATTAATTTCCAAGGGATACCTCATTAATGGTATTTTCAAAACCATTGGCTTTACCATGGTATTTGACCATGGTATTGGACACTTGGGAAACCTCATAACATATCTTACTATACAAAAGTTGACCATAATTATTAAATCATGAATACATCATTAGTGATTTCATTAAACACATTGAAACTCAAAACTATATTTTTACTATTCAATGAATTTTTTTATAAAATATCATAAATTCAGCCTAACCTAATATTGATGCTCTGAATTCATAGATAAAATCCATTTTATGAAAATAATTTTATAATTATGAGATGTTTAATTTTTAAGTAAAAATACTATTTTCTCGAAAAATACTAATACTTAACTAATAATTTCTGAAACAGTTATTTAGTAACACTATTATATCAAATTACCAATCAAGATGCCTAAATTTTATTTATAATTTATTAAGTGAGGATACTATTCCATTAGACACATTACTATTCATAAGGGTAAAATTACTTTTGCAAAGGGTAAATTTACTATTCACCAAAAAATATATTTTGATCTTATTAATGCACATTTTCCACCCTAATTACAACCATGTATGTCAGATTTTTGAATCTAGGGGTGGCTCATACAACATTGCCTGAGTGGTGATTTCTATCAGCTTGAACATCTCCTGTAAGAAATTTCATTCAAGCTTAATGTATTGGAGTTCAGATTGGGCTTGGTCCAGAGTGAAGCCCAATGATGCCACTTCCTTCCGAAGCTCTGACAAATGTGCTTCATATGACCCGAGTCTTCTGGATGAGGCCATCAAATCTTCTTTCTGTATAAATTAACCACGATCATTTGTATTTATAAACAATTATCATAACGTTAAGAGTATAGTTTCAAATGTTCAGATTGACCAACAGTCATATAGCAGTCGAAACCCAATAGTCTCATTTTAATTATAATCACTTCATTAATTAAAGGATATAGTTTTGTTGAGTATAAAATATAATAACACACAATATCAGGAAATAAATATTATTCAAAAGTTCAGGACATTACATTCTTCCCCCCTTAATAAATTTCATTCTTGAAATATCAACTCGTACCCTTAGAAGAGAAAAGATGTGGGTACATCTTCCTCATAGACTCATCTAGTTCCCACATGGCTTCTTCACATTTTTGGTTCCTCCACAACACCTTAACAAGGAAGGTAGTCTTGTGATGTAGAACCTTTTTTGTATAACCCACGATATCCACTAGATACTCCTCATAAGTGATTTCATTTTCCATTTGTACCAACTCAGGATTTAGTACATGTGAGGGGTCTGGTATATACTTCCTTAAGAGGGATATGTGGAAGAAATCATAAAATTTTGCTAGATTTGAAGGAAGTACAATCTGATAGGCCACTGATCCTATGTGATCAAGGATTTAATAAGGGATAATTTACAAAGGGATGAGCTTACCTTTCTTCCCAAACTTTATGACTCTCTTCCGAGGTGAAATTCACAGAAAGACTTTATTACCAACATCAAACTCTAAGTCCCTTCGATGCTTGTCAGCATAGCTCTTTTTCTGACTCTGAGAAGCCTTAATGTGTTGCTGGATGGCATGAACCTTTTCAGTCAAATCTTGCACAAGATCAGGCCTATGAAGATTTCTCTCACCAACTTCATCCCAACAAGTAGGAGTTATACTTTTCTTTCCACATAGAGATTCATAGGGTTCTATTTTAATGCTTGAGTGGAAACTATTTTTGTAAAAGAACTGAACTAATAGGAGATGTTGACCTCATCCACCATGAAATTCCATTGAGCATTTTATCAATATGTCCTCAAGTGTTTAAATAGTCTTTTCAAATTGGACATCAATTTGGGGGTGATAAGCCGTAATGAAATTCAATTCAGTACTCAGAGCATGTTGAAGACTTCTCCAAAATTTTGATCTGAACCTTGGATCATGACCAGATATGATAGAATGTGGAACTCCATGCATCCTTACCACTTACTTAACATAAATCTTGGAAAGTTGATCAAGATTGAAATCTTCTCGAATAGTGATAAAATGGATAGTCTTAGTGAAATAGTCCACAATAACTCATATCTCATTGTTTCCCATGGAAGTTTTTGGAAGACTAGTGATGAAGTCCATAGTTATATTCTCCCACTTCCATGCTGGTATGGGCAGTTGTTGTAATACCCCTTTAGTAAGTCATCACTCTACCTTCACTTGCGAAAATACCTGGCACCTTGTAGTGTAGTCAGTAATATCCGTTTTCATATTATCCAACCAACAATGATCATGAAGGTCCTTATATATTTTCGTGCTTCCTGGATGTATAGAGAAAGTAGAGATATGAATTTCATCCATCAGCTCCTTATTTATTTCTCTAATAGATGGAACACGTAGCCTTGTACAAAATTTCAGTACACCTTCTTGATCAATATTGAACTCAAAAAACTTCCCATCCTTCACAGCCTCAAACTTCTTCTATAACAAAGCATCTCCTTTCTATGATTTTTTGATCTTCTCTAGTAATGACGGTTGAGAAATAATTTGAAAGAGGGTTGATGATCTCCCTTCCCTTATAATTCCTACGTCCAGCTTTACTAGGTCATTGATCAAAGGATCTCATTGAATCCTCATCTTGGATATAACTACTGGGTCTTTCCTATATAATTCATCCACAACTTTGTTTGCTCTTCTGGGAGGATAATGAATTGAAAAATAATAGTCTTTAAGAAGTTCCAACCATCTCCTATGTCTCATTTTCAATTCCTTTTGTGTGAAAATATACTTCAAGCTTTGATGGTCTGTGTATATATAAAATTTCTCCCCATCAAGATAGTTCCTCCATATCTTTAGAGAAAAAACGACCACAACCAGCTCAAGATCATCCATAGGATAGTTTTTCTCATGAGTCTTCAACTATCGAGATGCCTAAGCAATGAACTTTTGTTTTTTCATGAGGAAGCACCCAAGCCCTATCAGATATTCATCGCTAAAAATAACGAATCCTTCTCCACTTGAGGGTAGATCTAACACAGGTGCATTAACCAATCTCCTCTTTAGCTCTTGGAAACTTTCCTCACACTCCTTTGTACAGATGAACTTGACCCTATTCGAGTTAACTTGTTTAATGGATTATAAATACGTGAAACGTTTTTCACAAAACTCCTATAATATCCTTCTAATTCAAGGAAACTAAGAATATCAGTTATTTTTGTAGGCTAAGGCTACTCCTCAAAACCTTTTGGTTTTTCAAGGTCAACTATGATTCCTTCATTGGTTACAATGTGCCCCAAGAAAGCAACTTGTTGTAACCAAAATTTACATTTTCTATACTTTCCAAAAATACTATCCTTCCATAGTGTTTGAAAAATAACCCTTAGATGATCCTGAAGCTCCTTGTGACTTTTGGAATATATCTGAATATCATTAATAAAAACTACCACAAAGTTATCAAGGTTGTCTTTAAAGACTCTATTCATCAAATCCATAAAAATAATAGGTGTGTTAGTCCGTCCGAAGGGAATAAAAACAAAAGAATAATTCCCATATCTTGATCCGAAGGTAATTTTTGGAATATCTTCCTTCTTCACCCTCAATTGAAGATAACCAGATTGAAGATCAATCTTGGAGAAGAATTGATCCACATGAAGTTGCTCAAATAAGTAATCAATTCATGGAAGTGGGTATTTTTTCTTCACTGTGATCCCATTCAGTTCTCTATAATCAATGCATAGCCGTATTGATCCATCCTTCTTATTCACAAAGAGAACATGTGCTCTCCAAGGAGACACACTCGATCAGATAAACACCTTCTGCAAACAATCTTGGGGTTGTTTCTTTAATTCCTATATCTCCTCATTTTCTATCATATACGAGGCACTATGAAAAAATTTGTATTTCATGGCGTTTTTTTCGTTTAGCGGCCGTTTAAACCGCCGCTAAATTGTTCTATAGTGGTTTTGAAAAACAACCGCTAAATCACGTGTCAGGAAATAATTAGCGACGGTTTTTTAAAACCGCCATAGAACGATTTAGCGGCGGTTTAAATAGTCGCTTAATTGTTTTTTAATTTTTTTTAATTTTTTTAATTTTTTTTTAATTTTTTAATTTTTTTAATTTATATATTTATTATTTTTATATATTTTCGTAATTTATTTATTTATTATTACCACGCTCATGCCCATCTCCATGCATAAGTCCATGTTTATGCACATTCCCATGCAATATATAGAGATTCTGCGTTGGGTGAGATTTGAACCCCTCACCTCTTGCTTATTCTCCAAAGACTTAACACTCTAGTAAGTACTTCATGTGGTCAATAAATCGAATTTCATATACTTGTACACATATATATTAATTGGAAAAACAAGAAATACATAACAAATAGATACACACTAAATAATTATTAATCAATAATTATTAATCAATAATAATTAATCAACAATCAATAATTAATAATTAACAATTAACAATATACAATATACAATATATAATATATAATATACAATATATAATATATAATATATAATATATAATATATAATATATAATATATAATATATAATATATAATATATAATATATAACAAATAATACATAAGACATAATATTTAATACATAATATATAATACATAATATATATTACATAATATATAATAGATAATATATAATTTATAATAGATAATTGATAATATATAACATATAAAATATAAAATATAAAATATAATAAATAATATAAAATATAAAATATAGAATATATAATATATAATATATAATATATAATATAAAATATAAAATATAAAATATAAAATATAAAATATAAAATATAAAATATAAAATATAAAATATAAAATATAAAATATAAAATATATAATATATAATATATATTGTATACTGTATATTGCATAATATATAATATATAATCGATAATATTTAACATATAATATATAATATATAATATATAATATATAACATATAATATATAAGTAATGTATAAATAATAAATTAATTAAAAAGTAATTGAATATATGATAAATAAATAACAAATTAATAATAAATTAATAAATAATAGATAAATAAAGAAATAATAAATAAGTGATAAATGATAAATAACAAATAATAAATAATAAATAATAAATAATAAATAATAAATAATAAATAATAAATAATAAATAATAAATAATAAATAATAAATAATAAATAATAAATAATAAATAATAAATAATAAATAGTAAATAATATATAATAAATAATAAATAATAAATAATAAATAATTAATAATAACTAATAATTAATAATTGATCACTAAGAATTAATATTTAATATTTATATATTTATAAATAATTAATAAATTCCTAATCAATTATTAACAAATAATAAAAAAATAATTAATTAAAAATTAATAAATAATGAATATTGAATAAATAAATAAATAAAAAATAAAAAATGAATGAATAATAAAAAAAATAATAAATTTATATTTATTAAATTAAAAATAAATTATTAAATAATAAGTAATAAATATTAAAGAATAAAAGCTAAATAATAAATAAATAAATAAATAAATAAATAGATAGATAGATAGATAAATAAATAAATAATAATTAATAAATAATAAATAATTAATAATAACTAATTATTAATATTCAATAGTCAATATTTAATATTTAATAAATATTTAATATTTAATTAATAAATAATAAATAAATAATACATAAGTAATAAATAGATAAATAATAAATGAATAATAATCTACTAATAAATTAATATTTATTAAATTAAAAATAAATTAATAAAGAATAAAGAATAAAGAATAAAGAATAAAGAATAAAGAATAAAGAATAAAGAATAAAGAATAAAGAATAAAGAATAAATAAATAGAGAAATAAAAAATAATTAATTAATAATTAATAATAACTAATAACTAATAATTAATAATTCATTATTAACAATTAATAATTAATAATTAATAATTAATATCTTATTTTTAACATTCAATAATTAATATTTAATAAATAAATAATAAATAAATAAATAAATTATTAATTAATAATTACAAATTAATAATTAAATAATGAATAATGAATAAATAAACAATTAAATAATTAAATAAATAATAAATAATAAACTAATAATTAGTAATTAATAAATAATTAATTAATAAATTAAAAATAAATTAATAATTAATGTGGACATAATAAATAAATAATAAATAAATAAATGTTAAATATTAAATAAATAAATAAATAATAAAAAATAGATAAAGATAATAATTAATTAATAATTAATAAATATGTAATAAATAAATAAATAAATAAATAAATAAATAAATAAATAAATAAATAAATAAATAAAACATAAAACGTTAAGAACTTCTAAAAACCCTAAAATCACTAAAATGACCATAAAATATGATCTGAGACTCCCTTTTCAGTGCCACAACCAGTCGAATTGAAGATCATGAAATGAGATTTGATATGATATATGGTACTGGCCGAACAAACACTTGTATTGAAAGTTATAACAGTTTGAATTTTAAGAAATCGATGTTTGCAATTAAAACCTCTATTTCAGAAGCCTTATGGGCCTTTCTGGAAAAATAAAAAGGGGTACAATACTCAAATAGTTGGTGCCAGACCTAAGTGTCATAGAGCTCGTCTTATGCTTCGATTTGATATGTGGTAGAGCCCGAATAGGCCCCCGGATTAAAATTTATGGTCGTTTGAAGTTCGAGTTCAATTTTTGACTTTTGACTTTTGAATATATTTTTTTCCTTTGATTATCACATGATTTAAATCTCACTTGGTTTTTTCTCATTTGATAAAATTTTATTTGAATAGTTGTGATGCTAAAATGTATTCTCAAATCAGAAGTTGTGGTCATTTGATGCCGAAGTCTGTTCTTCTACTTATTGAAGATTTGTTTTTAGTTTAAAAATATTATTAACTAATAACTATAAATATTAATTAGTTGACACATTAAAAATATTTAAAATTATAAATAATAAATTATATTTGATTGAAAATAATAAATAATAAAAAATAAATAAATATTTTTTTTTGAATTCTCAAAATTATTGAGGCAGTTTTGAAAAAACTGCTACTAAAAAATTATTATTTTTTATTTAGAATATATTTAAAAAAAATAAAAAAAAATAACAAAAAATTTGCGGTAGTTATTTTCGGTGGTTTTAAAAACTACCGCTAAATTTTTGATCAAAAAACATTTAACGACGGTTTTAAAAATTGCCACGAAAAAACCGCTGCTAAACCACTGTTTTCTTATAGTGAAGTCTTCAATATCATATGAGATCTAGGTATGAGTTCAATGGAGAACTCTACCTCTCTTTCTAGGGGAGGTCTAGGTAACTCCTCAGGAAATATGTCATTTTATTCCTAGATGATGGGGACATTTTCTATCCTTATACTCTCATTTCCTTCTTATTCTTCACTAATCAACTCCATAATGTAGGATGTAGGAGGTTCTTCTAGACAAAGATCAGGTTGAGATATCTCTCATTTGGAAGATAACTGTAGGTTTCCCATTCAAGACTACTGAGATTTCCTTGCTTCTGTATTTGATGCTAGCATTATATTTTGAGAGCCAGTCTATCCCTAATATAATGTCTAATTCCATCATGGGAATGACTACTAGATTTGTGATAATATTGTGCTCACTAATGCAAATACTAGAGTTTTTAAACACTAATGATGTATGGATAATCCCACTAGGAGTCTTGAATGATAACTCTACTTTTTTAAATTCCGAGGTTGATTCCAAATTCTTTTCCAACTTGGAGAAAATGAAGGAATGCATAGAACCAAAATCAAACAAAGTACTTTCTATCATTGAGAGAACCACAAGAGTACCTTCCACCACATCATTTGGAGCTTCAACATCAGCTGTCATGATAGGAAAAGCCCGACCTTTCTCCCATAGCCTTTGTTGAGGCTAATGGTGGTTCCCCTTCATTACCCTCATAATTGGACAGTGATTGGAAAAGTGACCAAGTTTTCTACACTTATTGTATTGGACATTAGATAGGGCCTACACCATATTCCCCTTGTCATTAGGGTTGGAAATTTGAGGCTTCACCTCACTACAAAAATTCCATGCAATATGGCCATCTCTTCCACACTTGTAGCACTTCCCATTATCGAGCAGGCAGTTCCCCGAATGCTTCATCCCACATTTATTACACATGGAAAATTGTACTTTCATTACTCCTTTTCTCTGATAAAATTTCCTCCCTAAGATGGTGTCCGTTGATCTCTACTTTTCATTGGATTTTTGAGACCACTACGTCTCACCAAACTCCAGTTCGACTTTCATCGCACTCCGAAAAATCTCTTCATAGTTATCATAATATCAGTTGGATATATTCTTCCATAAATGAGGTCTTAGTCAACCAATGAATCTATCAATCTTCCCATTAGTATCCATGAAGAATGCTTGAAGTATAATGGTAAAGCCTTGTGAATTTCATCTTCTAGCTTCCAACAGATTCATTCTCCTTCTGCTTCAGCTCGAGAAACTCCTTCTCCATTTTTGTTCACTTCGAATGAGGGAAATTCTTTTTGAAGAATATCCCTTTGAACTTTTAACAATGCATATCTATAACTTAAACTCTTGGCCTTTTGTTTTTAATCAGTTCCCACCACTGACTCATAAAGGCCTAAACATAATGTTGTTCCATTCGCGGTGAGATCGGTCTTTCAGCTTGATTCAAGTTCTTTCACAAAACATGAGTCAACTGGTTCATCATTCTCATATACCTTTCCATTCTGGCTTCCATTAGAGGGCTGCCAGTGCATGGTTCATTGCGGTCACTATTTTGACAATTCCTCATATTTCATTCCATTTTATAAAAGAATAAAACCTTAGCGAGAAATTTTTTTCATATATGAATCTTTTAACTATAAAGTATTTTTATGTCTTATAACTTTATGGTTAAACAGTTACATTTCTCTACAAATCCTTCATAACGATTCATAAAAAGAATGGGATTAACCAAACATATCCCCCATAAGTTTCAAACCAGGATTTCATCAATTCCCATTGTCGTGTTCCAGAATATCACGGGTCAAGCCTGAAACTCCTTGTCATAGTTTTCACTCCTAGGTATATTTGTGCTAGAGCCACATCCACTTGTTCTTATCCAGACAGTGATTTATTAGTCTGAAACAACTTAATATTTCACCAAAATACCATGAAGGTTTCCTATATTTAAAATTTTATATAGGGTTCTTCCAAATGTTTTCATTTCTTTATTTCCAAAAATAACTAAACTGTCCTTTGATACCAACTTTGGCATCCCGCCTTTTCATTTCATAACTTTTCATTACATTTTACAAACAGAGGATCATTGATGTCTGGTGTCATGAAAATCTGGGACATAAAACATGAAAACATAAAAAATTATTCTTAATACACTTGAAATGATTCTTGAAAAGTTATTCCTATGTACAATTACTATATCTCATAACCCGGATACATACATTAAAGGAAAGGGTGAGCAGAAGGCCCAATAAGGAAAGAAAGTGAAATAGTTTACATCTGAACTTGAGCAATATCAAAAAGAACATGTAGATAAATAAGAATATAATAATAATAATAATAATAATAAATGGAAAAATAACTTGAAAATGTGGCTACAACATTTAATTTATACATTCATGAACATATCACCAAGGTCCATCCGCAAGGAGTCATAAAAATTACCAAGGTTATTCACCAAGGTATCGTGAAACATGTCTTCTCTAGTGATTAAATTCTTTACCCAATGCATTGAATGATATCTGGGTGCACCCTTAATATTTATTTATTTTCATTTTATCCACATAGATCATAATCAAACATTTTAGAAATAAACTAAATATAATAAAAGAAATTAGTTTCATATCAAAATCACGATATTTTTAAAAGTGCTTAAAAACAAGATCCTTATGTCATTTATAACCCATGAAAAGGGAATAAGGGTTTTATGTATGTCAATTATAGAATAAAATATATCATTTATATGTCTTTGTGAATACCTATATAAACTAAATATGTTTGGGTATTCACATAAATAAAATAAGATAATTTCTTGAGAAAAAGAGTGAGATTTTGAGACGAAAATTATGTAGCATAACGACTATGAAACATTGATTTAGAAAAAAAAATTAAAAATAGAGGGGAAAAAGTATCACATACATAAATGAATAATTTTATAGTATAGGGACAGAATAAAATATAAATAATACCATGTTATGGATATTTTAATGACATACCACATGAAAAGAAAACTTGAAAGAAAAGAGAAGATGTGATTTCGTTTGTGAAAATTGGGCAGCCTAACAGCATCGATTAAAAATTCAAAAAATGAATTGATGAGGGAAAAATGGTATCTAATCATTTGGAAATAAAAATTAAAGTAATAGGGATACATAATATCATACCCCAACATATGAAAATGTGAATTCAAGGACATAACATAAAAGAAGTGTTGACCAAAAGAGGTGGGTGAGAGGTTCCCTTACCCGGAAGAGTAACTTCAAAAAATTGAAGGTTGGGACCTTGGGTGGCTTGAGGGAACCTTAGGAGGACTACTTGTGAGGTAAAAAGACTAGATCTTCGTTGATTAGTAATTTGGAATGAATGGAATGAAATAATGAGTTGGTATTTATAGAAAAAGTAAGGGAATAATTTATTAATTTCCAATGGACATCTCATTAATGGTATTTGAATAACCATGGGCTTTCCCATGGTATTTTCCCATGGTAGTTCTCACTTGGGACACATCATAACATATATTACTATACAAAATTCTACCCGAATTATTACATCATTATTATATCCTTAATGATGTCATTAAACACACAGAAACTCAAAACTGTATTTTTACTATTCAGAGAGAAACAAAATATTTTATAAAAATATCATAAATTCAACCTAACCTAATATCGATTCTCTGAATTCAAAAATGTACTCCATTATATGAACATAATTTTATAATTTTGAGATATCTTATTTTTATGTAAAAACACTATTTACCCGAAAAAATACTAATACTTAACTAATAATTTTTGAAACAGTTATTTACTAATGCTATTATATCACATTACCAGTCAAGATGCCTAAATTATATTTATACTTTATTAAGTGAGGTTACTATTCCATTAGTAAAATTACTATTCATAAGGTTAAAATTACTGTTCCAAAGGGTAAAGTTTCTATTCTTCAAAAAAAATATTTTGATCTTATTAAACAAAACGTTTCACCCAGATTACAACTATGTATGTCAGATTTTTGAAAATAATTTCATAGAAAAAGTTATTTAATAATAAAATATTTTTTTACTATTCATCAAAACACAATTAATCAAATACTATTCATAAAAACACTATTTATTTAGTACTATTCATCAAATTTAAACTTCTTAGAAAGCTTCTAAAAACTCTTCCTATGTTATTTTTGACATTTGAAATTCAAAAATGATGATTAATTTACCATAATAATTCTCTATGTATGAAAAATATCTAAAAAGTACAATTTTTACTTCAAAAATCAATTTATAAATTTTTTCATAATTAATTCTATACTTTATTAGAAAAATATATTTCTAAAATTTGAATGATGAAATAAAAATTTTATTTATAACAAGGGATTACAAAAAATAACAAAGGCCTCATTACATAACCCCTTATAATGCCTGCATACGACCTAAGAGTAAGGTGTGCTATGGTGATAGAATTGTGGGCGACTTCAACAACATTTCCTGAGTGGTGATTTCTATCAGCTTGAACTTCTCCCACAAGAGATTCCGTTCAAGATTAACGTGTTGGATTTTGGATTGGGCTTGGTCCAGAGTGAAGCCAAGCGACAACATCCTTCCCAAGCTCTGATAAATGGGCTTCATACAACTTGAGTCTACTGGATGAGGCCTTTGAATCTTCTTTCGGTATTAATTAACCCTAATCATTTGTTTTTATAAACAATAATCATAATGTAAAGAGTATAGTTTCCAATGGTCATATAACAATCAAAACCCAATGATCTCATTTTAATTATACTCACTTCATTAATTAAATAATACAGTTTTGTTGGTTATAAAATAAAATATCACACAAAATTAGGAAACAAATATAATTGAAAAGTTCGGGTTGTTACAATTTCGATGCTACGTTTAGAATATTAATAGAGTAAAGGATAGAAGACCCGAGGCTCAAAAAAGTGGGGATGAGAGTCATACTCATATCTCCGACAAAGGCATTCCTACCTAACTCCTTCCTACCATTGTATGAGTGCATGAATAAGGAAGTAAAATATCTGGGTGACGACCTGGACCCAGATGCCACATAATGGGTGCCCCGAGCTTGGGGGGCCACATGGCCTCAAGCACATATTCCTGAATGCTAGAGGCTGTGGGCTAGCAGTGAGGTCCTAGGTTGTATCCGTGGGAAGACTTTTCCCTCATTAGCAGAGTGTATCACAACAGACGGAATATAATGTAATAGTAAAAAATGGAAGTAATATAAATAAATAGAGGAAGAAAAATTATGCAATAAAAAAGAATGAATAATAATAACTATTTCAAATGGAGCAGTGATGATATAATTTGATGTCATTAGAAAAATAGAAAGTATGGATACAAGAGAATAGGCATAACATGTTCTAGAAGGTAAAATAAAACAAATTCTACTCCAAGAATCCCAAGATCCTACTCAGTCATCTGCTATCAAGCTCCATCCTATCAGCATACAATCAAGTATTGGAAGCTGCATGATTCCCTTTTTCTATACGTGCAACCCTGTAATCTACTCTGGGTACCAAACGGTGACTGGAGAGGGTGTGAGATAAATCTTAGTAGGAAACCACCAATAGTTTCTATAACATTCAGCCCGTGTAATGGAATATAGTAGTGTGCATGCATGAATATATAAAGTAAAGAAAGCAGTACAATATAACTAAATAACCAAGTACATACTTTAGCCCTCAACTGGTGTCTGAACATGTAACTGATTCATTAATTAAACAAGTACCATTTAATTTTAATAGGTCAAGGGAGGCATATCCAGCACTGAAATCAACAAGTGATAGTATAAGTAGTGAAGGTCCCAAGATGTAATAAGGAAACTAGACAATTATATCCAGCGAGGGAGTTCGAGGGTTAAAACCAAGGTGACGTAAACTCACTGAAGACAACTCAGTAGTATCCAAGTCTAACTAAGGGGTAATAACGCAATACAAGGAGGGAAATACAAGGCATTCCACAATAAGGCACCTATTGAGTCCAAGGTTATAGACCAAGGTAAAGAAGGGCTAAGAAAAGACAGGTCCCTATGGGCTTTCACCATGGCACCTACAAGTCAATGTTGGATCCAAGGAGTATATCTAAGGTATCGTAGAATAATGAAAGGGACCCAACGACAGTATACCAGGCATTCAAGGATTAGAAAAGAACCAGAGTCTTGGTGGGTATCAACCTAGAAAAACTATATCCTTGAATTGTAATGGGGTTCCCAGGACCCAAGGTATTCTCCGCACAGAATCCATGGCGAGCTTGAGTTAGTCCATTCCTATTTGATAGTGTAATCATGTAGTAACTCATTTGGTTCAATTCTTTCCTTCCATTAGTGTGGATAGGTCAAGTAGAGTTAAAACCTTTTATTAATTAGTCCAAGCCTTGTCTTACATTAGCGTGGATTGTCCAAGTAGTATTGTAACCATTTAATCAAGTCTTAGTTATCCATTAAAGCACAATCAATTATTGAGGTTCACTCTGATACTTTCCATCAACATGGAAAGGGGTGCTATGATCATGTAACCTTCATTCAATATTTTTTAATAAGGCCATGTTATATACTTAGTATATTTTCCATTTCACATTTCACATTTTACTTTTAATAAATCATTTGGATACACTTACCTTAGGCGGGTCAAGTGGTGAGCATGCATGGTACATTCCATTATGAAATTCTCAGTAATAGAAATCCATTCATGATAAGATGACTCACCTTTAGAAAGGTCAAGAAAAGACACACCCAAATGGTTTCTCAAATGTATCGACACACTAAAAACCCAATTATGGCATAACCTTCGACATGGGGCGGATTGAGGTGTGGGTGTAACCACTAACAAATAATCACATAATTGGAAAGTTCATAATCATACGATTCAAAAAAGTATATTCGTGGCATGTAAATTTAAGAAAAGGTTTCCAAAAAAATTGGTGGGACCCACACTGACATTCCAAAATCAACAAACTTTAGGGATAAGTTACAGAATACCCACCTTAGGGTTGTATGAGCCTTCTCCTATAGTATCAGCCCTTGATTTCCCTCGGATTATAGTATATCTAAGAAAAGGTGAAAAACACTCACATGGTGATATCTAGGTCAAGAGTGAATGAGAAGAAGTATAGCTAAATAAGACTTAAATACTTACCATTTCCCATCCAACATGATGAACATAATCTCGACCGGATAATAGACGAAGGGGATCTCTTGATCCCTAGCTTAGGCCTTCAAAAAGATAAAAATGGGTGAAAAAGGAGGAAAATCCCAATAGATCTTTGATTAGGAGGAAGGTGGAGGATTAATAGATTATTAAGGGCGTTTTGGACATTTTACATAGGTTGTTACACTGCACATAGTTTGTCCACACGTTTTGTCAAACTGTATACAAACCATGTGAGAGGGTTCTGCCCAAAATGTCTTCCTCCGCATGGTTTGATCAAATAGTGTGGCACACATGCACAGTTACCTAGGAAAAAGGGTCATTCACTTAGTTTGGATTCATGTCCATGTGCCAACTGTGCAAGGTGCCGCTGTCTATAAAAACACCTTTCGCATGGTTTTCCAAACCATATAGAAATCCAGCATGGTTTACTATAAACTGTGCATAGAGTCTGTTTCCTCTAGAAAGACGGGTTCTAGGCTCTGAAAAATCCCCGAACACCTTCAGAACTTTTACTAACTTATTAGGAATCCACATAGGTCCCAAGTGAAAATTTAGACCAAAAAATAAACAATCTATACCTGAGTGAAAAACTAGGTTCATACAGTCTTTCCCTCTTAAAAGACCTCTCCCCCGCCCCAATTCCCCTTCCAAGGGTAAAGAAACACTATCTAAGAATAGTTCTGGCCATTTGGAACATACATCGTCTTCCCTCTCCCAAGCCTCATCCTCTAATCGGCCTTGCTGCTATAACACCCATACCAAAGGGACAAACATGTCTTGGAGAGCCTTCACTCTTCAGTCAAAAATGCCTACTAGATACTCCTTTAAGGTATCATGAGCTTCTAAATCAACTTCCTTAGGATAAAAGTTATTAGATGGGTCAACATAATATTGGTGAAGATGTGAGACATGAAAGACGTCATGCATGGCATGGTACCTCTGAGGTAGTAGCAACCTATAAGATACCGGCCCAACTCTCTCTAGAATTTCAAATGGCCCGATGTAATGAGGTGACAACTTTCCTTACTTTCTTAACCGTCTATTCCCTAGCCTAGGTGATACCTGAAGAAAAAAAAATTATACCCAACCTAGAACTCAAGATGTCATCAATAAGGATCAACATAAGATTTTTTTCTAGGATGAGCAGTATTAATACGCTTCCTAATCAGTTGGACCCATTCTGAAGTCTCTTGAATGAGACGAGGACCTAGTAGGGCTGTCTGACCTGCCTCTAGCTAGCACAAGGGTGAACAGAATGGCCTACCATATAAGGTTTCAAAAAGAGCTATATGAATCTTCACATGGAAACTGTTATTATAGGTGAACTCGATGAGGGGGATATGCTTTTCTCAAGAACCTCCAAAATCAAGGATGCTTGCTCGAAGTGTATCCACCAAAACTTGTATTGTCTGTTCCGACTATCCATCAGTCTGAGGGTGAAAAGCTATGCTTAGAAGCACCTCAGTTCCCATATATTTTTGCAAACATTTCTAGAACTGTGAAGTGAAATGAGCATCCCTATCTGAAATGATCGTATGTGGAACTTTGTGTGTCATATGATCTCATAGACATACAGTCTTCCCATCTCATCAACTGATAAAGTCCCCTGAATAGAAATTATGTGGGATGATTTTTTTAGTCGATCAATGGCTACCTAGATAAAATCACTACCCCTCAGTGACATATGTATGGTGAATACAAAATCCATAACAACATCTTCCCATTTCCATTCTGGGACTAGAAGTGGCTGTAACAAGCCTGTAGGTCTTTGGTGCTCTACCTTCACCTGCTAATAGGTGGAACACCTAGTGATGAAACCTGCAATCTGACATTTCATCCCAGGCCACCAATATTTCCATCATATATCATGATACATCTTCGAGTGCCTTGGATGAACTACCTACTGGGATGTGTGGGACTCTTTTATCAGATCCTCTCTCACATTTTCAGAAACCCAAATATTTCCACATAGATTCCAGACGTTATATATATCCACAGTCCAATCTGGAGGTGGGTTATCTCCTGATATACTCTCATGGATAACCAAACCTTTAGGATATGAAAACTACCTACTCTTCACCTTTTTAATGGGGGAAGTGGTAATTGTTATGGCTGAGAGGTAAGACTGCTCAAAAATTTGGTGAAACTCTAGATGATGTTCAGAAAAGAGGGCCATTAAATTCCATTCATCACTGGCTTTCTATACAACCAACGTTTGAGTATTCTGACTCAGTGCATCTTCAACCACATTGCCTTTTCCAAGCGTATAAGCAAGATCAAATTCAAAGGATTGAAGATATTCGACCCATATTTGCTATCAGAGGTTCAAGTCACACAAAGAAAAGATATACTTGAGGCTCTTGTGATATGTATACCCCACAAAGTGCTCACCCAAGATATAATGTCTCCAGCAACATAAGACAAGGACAACTACTGCTAGCTTGAGGTCATGTGTCGGGTAATTTCTCGCATGAGACCTTAACTACTGAGATCCATACCCAACAACTCTCTCTTTTTGTATAAAAACTACACCTAGGATAATGATTGATGCATCAAGGAAGACGATATAACCTTTCCCAGGTTTTGGAAGAATCAGAATAGGTGCCGTGAAAAGCCTCCCTTTCAGCTCCTGAAAGGCTTTCTCACATGTTTCTGAGAACATGATCTTAACACCCTTCTTTTTAAGTTTAGTAAGAGGTGAAGCAAGATGTGACAAGTCCTTTATGAAATGCCTGTAAAATCCTGAAATCCCTAAGAAACTCTTGATATCAAACACGTTCTTAGGGTACTCCCAGGAGACTACATCACTTACCATTTTAGGGTCAACATATACTCCTGATTTTGAAATAATATGGCCCAAAAAGTGGACCTTGTTGATCTCAAAGTCACATTTAGAAATATTGGCATAAATATGATGCTCTATAAATGTACTCATAATGATCTAAATATGTTTTCCATGGTCTTTAAGAGTGTGAGAATACACCAAGATGTCATCCACAAAGACAAAGAAAAAAGGGTCCAAATAGGGATTGAAAACCCTATTCATCAAAGCTATGAAAACGAAAGGCACATTCGTAAGACCGAACAACATAACAAGATACTCATATAGACAATACCTGCTATGAAAATATATATGAGGTATTCTTGATGGTATGAATCTCACCTAATGATAACCCAATCTCATTTCGATCTTAGAGAACACCTTTTCTCCTTAGAGCTGGTCAAAAAGATAATCTATTTGAGGAAGTGGAGACTGGTTCCTGATCGTAAGCTGGTTTAATCGTCTACAATCAATGCATAAATAGAGGGTTCTGTCTGCCTTCTTAGTGAAACGTATAGGTGAACCCCAAGAGTATGTACTATGCCGCATAAAGCCTTTGGCCTATAAGTCCTCTATCTATCGCTTGAGCTCCTGAAGCTCAGTAGGTGCCATCCTGTACGGAGGAATGAACACTGGAGCTCCTCCTAAAATAAGCCCTATTTGAAAAATCTACCTCTCTATCAGGAGTTAATCCACAAAAATCATCAGGAAATATATCCATGAAATGATCAATTACTAGAGGGAAATTAGTTTGAAGAAAACCCTAATCCACTATGAAAAGATTTGCAATCTGGGTGGTCACTCTACCTAGCCTATGATACTTTTGTCCCACTCTCCCAACCCGGACATCCCACTTGCCTTTGAAAAGATAAGTGTTGCCTTATGGTGATGTAAAAGATACCCTTAAGTGATGACAGTCTACAAAGGCGTGATAGTGGACCAACTAGTCCAACCCGAGAATGACATTGATGCCTGTCATCTCGAGAACAATGAGATGCTACAAGAGAGAGTAAATACCTACCTCAAGGGGATAGTCCCTACACTAGTGTATGCCCTCCGTCCATATTCCCAATGGTGTATTGAGGGCCATTACACAATAGTGATACTGTATCTCTACTTCGAGACCTTCCATGATAGATACAAAAATAAAAGAGTTTGAAGAACCTACATCAAACAAAGTGGAGACAACAGTAGAGGCTACTAGAATAGTACCTCATATTGTAGATGCTCCCGTAGCCTGATCCTCAGGTATCAGCAGTATGGAATGCAACTGACCTGATCCATGACCCTGTGAAACAGATGGACTAACACAATCCGGACTGATCTGCTAACACTTCTGGTGATCAGGTATCAGACTACCATGACCACAACCACCTCCTCTACCAGACCGACCAATGCTACTCTTACTCCCCACCTGACGCGGTGAAAAAGAACTCACTCCTGAAGGTGGAGTTGAAGGAGATTCTTTTCCACTCGAAGCTGGTGGAAAGGTCCTACAAAAGCATTGAATATGACCCATACATCCACAATCCTGACACTTCATAGGGTGTCTATCACACTGGGGCTTCTTATGCCCTAATTTTCCACACTGATGACACACTACCAAGCTATCAAACATGATACTATGGTTGACACTGCCTTGATGATAAACCTCAAGGGAACATTTCTTGCCACCGAAAGAACTACTGGCCTAACGCTGAACCAATCCTTTAAACCTAGTACTCACTCCGCCCCTCAGGTTACACACAGTGATATGGCCCTGATCAAATATTTTAGAGAAGTTAGGAAGGACAAATAAATTCACGTGAGTTTGGATGGCGTACTGGATCCCATCCTCAAATCGTCTATCATGTGAAAGCTCATCACTGGCTAGAAGCGGTACAAAGAACTGTAAACCAGTGAAACATGTTGAATAATACACAATTGAAATTGAACCCTGCTCGAGATGCGTGAACTCTCTGGATCTATCACCTCTCAATGACTAAGGAAGGAACTGATCATATAAGGAAGTCTAGAAGTCCACCCATAACATGACCTGACGACGTTCAACCTAGGTAACAACATCCCAACAATTCTAGGACGAATCCCAAAGCATGTATATAGAAAACCTGACTCTCAAATCTAGAGGTGTTTCCATATGCTCAAAGATAGACAACATTGCCTCTAGCCAAGACTCAGCAGCCTGAGATCCGCCATCCCCTGAAAAAGCAGGAGGATGCTGTTGTTGGAACTCACGGGTCAGATCAGCCATCATAGGTGCAACCCATGGAGCACCTCCCATGGACTGCATCAAATGTAAGAAACTATCACAGACTTGGGAATCAGTTCATGAATTAGGTACAGTATTCAGTGCCTCAATTTTCACTCTTGGAAGTAAGACTGGTGGATCGGGGCCCACCATGTTAGGATCATGGTCATCACCACGCTCCTGGTGAACGAAACGAGGACATCGTGATGACATTGGTCTATAAATGACAAGAACACACCTTTTAAAAATCTTATAATCATGGAAATAACATCACTAGTAGAAAAAGATCATAAGAAAACTCACCACCCAAGGCATAATTCCCAAATTACCCACTTAGATGACCAATTATCGATAAGTTCTCAAGTATAAGTTTTATGTCATTTTGCATGTAATTCTTAGGTTCAATCCTTTACATTTCATAAACAAGATAAGGAAGAATAAGTATGTGAAAACAATTCATTTTTGATTTCAAGATTCACTTTATAATGGATAGTCATTTCCGATGAATCAGTGCCCATACACCTATCACCAAAAACGACACCCATTTACTTATAGTATAATGGATGGACTCGGTAAATTACTCATTCCAACCCATGAGGGACCATACACCTCATGAATTGAGACATACATTCACTCTATCTAAGCTAAAGTAATACACATTCAAGAAACTGTCACAATATCCCTCAAAAATCCTAGGAATATCAAGCAATGAAAATAGTGAAATGCACCTATATGGCATGGAAATATACATGACATGTGAATTATAGGTGCCTATAATGATGCATGCATAAATAATCCTTGACATCATATCATCCAAAAAAGGATGAAATAAATTCCCAAAGAGTAATAATCAACAACACCACACAACACATGAGTCACCCAATGGTGAAATAATATCAAATGTAATAATCAAAATAGATCAACAATAGAATTTTTGGGTAACTTGGATTTTAACCCGAACATGGGTTCGCGACACCCAAGATCTGCTTATGAACAAGTCCCAAGCATTCATATTCTACAATATATTATATCCAAATAGTCTTGAAAGAAAAGAAACCACCTTTGATACCACTTTGTGACGACTCGGACCTGTATTCCACTTAATGAGCTCCCCAAGCCCGGTGGGCCACATGGACTCAAGCGCATATTCCCGAATACCAGAGGCTGCCGACTAGCAGCGAGGGCCTAGGGTGTGTCAATGGGATGACTATTCCCTCATTAGAAGAGTGTAGCATAGCGGGAGGAATATGATGGAATAGTAAACAACAAAAACAATATAAATAAATAGTAGAGGAAAAGTGATGTAATAGATAAGAAAGAATAATAATAACTGTATCAACTGGAGAAGTGATGTTATAGTGTCATGTCACTAGAAAACTGGAATGCATGGATACAAGACAATATAAATAACATGTTCCACAAGGTAAAAGAAAATAAATTCTACTCTAAGCTTCCCAAGATCCTACCTGGTCATCTATAATCAAGCTCCATCCTATCAGCACACAATCAAGTATTGAAAGCTGCATGCTTCCCTTTGTTAATACCCACAACCATGTAATCTACTCTGGGTACCAAACGACACCTGGAGAGGGTGTGAGATAAATCTCAGTGGGCCACCACCAATAGTTTTTATAACATCCGGCCCGTGTAATTGAATATAGATGTTTGCAGGAATGTATATATAAAGTAAATCAAGTAGTACAGTATAACTTAGTAACCAAGTACCCACTTCAGCCCTCATCTTGTGTCTAAACATATAACCGGTTCATTAATTAAAAAATTTCTATTTAATGTTAATAGGTTAGGGGACGCATAGCCAACACTGACATCACCTTGTGATAGTATAAGTTGTGAAGGTCCTAAGATGTAATAAAGAAACCAGACAATGGTATCTAGTAAGGGAGTTCTAGGGTAAAAATCAAGGTAACATAAACTCATGCAAAGCTAACTCAGTATTATATGAGTCTAGATTAGGGGTAAGAGTGTAATACAGGGAGCATAATCCATAGAATTCCACAATAATCCACCTACCGAGTCCAAGGTTGTAACGACCCAAAGTATGTCAATGGAAAATTCCCTTCTTATATTTATAAAAACACAAAATAATGAACTACTAAGTGATAAGTGACGTTTAAACATAATTTTTTCACCCCTATGTTTGGAATTTTAAAAATCCGACATACACGGTTGTGTTCAAGATAGTTTTTGGAGTCTAATGAAACAAAAATAATTTTTGGTGAATAGTATCATACCTTTATGAATAGTAACCTACCCTTATGAATAGTAATATGACCCTTATGAATAGTAAATAAGAGTAACACTACCTATGAATAATAAAATAAAATTTAGACATCTTAGAAAGTGACAATTTGACCTTAGTAAACGTTTTTGGTATTTTATAAGTCATAAATAAATAATTATAATTAATTAATTAATTTAAATGAATATTTATTTTCCTGAAATATATTCATAAATTATTGAATCAATTTATAATAGTTTTTAGATAATTTTATAAGACCCTACGTAATTTTTGAAGGAACTGCAAAATCAGTTTTAATTTTTAAAAACTGTTTTTTATGTAAATTATGATTTTAATTAAATATTAAATTAATAATATTTAGAAAATTATTTTTGAAAAATGGACATCATTTTTAGATTCTACACATCGAAAAATGGTAGGGGTAAATTTTTTGGTTTATTCTGAAATACTTCAATTTTCGGGTGAATAGTAAAAAAATACAGTTTTTTCGCATAATCAGTGTACACTAAATTGCATCATTAATGATGTAATGATGACATAAAAATTCTAGAACTTTAGTTTCGGCCAAAACATTTTAAATTTCATAAATTTTTCCTTTAAATACAATAAATCCAATTCTCAAACCTAAAAAGAACTTTCCAAAGCCTAAAGTCAAAAGGTGATTTCTTAAAGTGTTTTTTTCTCTTTCTTTCACTTTCCTTTTAATAAATTAATGAATTCAAATTATAAAGAAGATTTAAAGCCTAAAACGAATTATATTATATTGATATATGATTTAGGATGTCAAAAAACTACTATTACAAGTCTAACTTATGATATATTATTTTATTTAATATTTTATTCCAAAAACACCTCCCTCCTCATGTATAAATAAGCCCTCCCCATCCTCTTGCCAAAACACACCTCTCAAGCTCCAAGACTTCTCTAAAATCTGCCCAAACACCTTCCCTAGCTCATCCCCCACGTCCAAAAGCTTCTGGTCTCATCAAATGACCAAGCCTAGCTTCCTTAAAGAGGATCTCAAGAGAAGGATTCTAAAGGTAATTTCTCTCCCTCTTCTCCTTTAATTTCCTTTCAAGTTCAAGTTCCTTTCTTGATCTCTACCTACCATTCTTCATCCAAATTGTTTTTTAACTCCATTATTTTACATATACTGTAATCTTATGATTCTAATGGTATATTATATCACCCCACACCCTTTCTCTCTTACTTTTATTTTATTAAAGAGAACGTTGTTCATGTGGTGATAATTTATCACCTTCAAAAACGACATGTTCTCTTCTTCCATTTCTACCTTCAATCTGGTCATGAAAACATTTTTATGGTTGAAACAGAATATGTTATATGTATTATATTCTATTTTAAGTTCTGGAAATAACCTATGGCCATATTACGAAGTGAAAAGTTAAAATGAGTTCATTGTGATCCAAAAACCGCTCAAATTAACCCAAATAATCTTTATTTAATTCTTATCTAATTATTCATCCACATGGATATAATATAACTCATTATAAAATAATTCAAGCTTCTGTAATATCATTAATAACATGTAATATCAGTTCTGTATGTTTACCCATGATCTACCCAAACATCAATTTAAGAATACAAGTAGACCGTTCAAGAAAACCATGAAAACGAACATCCCCGATCAATGTTTTTAGACTCTATAAGTCATCCCAAGGAACATAATATGAAATAATGAAACCTGAATGAACCATATTAATGTATAAAAGGTTCTGGAATTTATAATTAATGAATATAATGTCATTATACAGGACATTAAAGATGAGGCATTCGAGTACAAGGTAAGGGGAAATCTCGAACCCAATTTTCTTCCTTCGGGTTCTCCCTCTTTCACTCCATTTTTGATATGGTTACTCATCAAAGATAATTTGTTCATAATTTCCTTTAATTTTCTGGGATATACATGTTTTTCACTTGTTTTTTTATGTCCATCAAATTTTTTTCCAAAAGAACTCTTCTTTCAAGATCTCACCTTTTACCTCTCATTCAAGGTTGATGGTTCATGTATCAAGTATGTTTTCCCCTCTTTCTTTTGGGAACCCAAAGATTATGAATGTGTTATTATGAGATTAAAACCATTTATTTACATGTGTTATTTATGTACATGTTTGATATGTGTTCTAAGTGTCAATCATGATAATGATAATGTTATGATGTAACGGGTGCGCCCGGAATTATATAGCGCAATGTGAATGTTTAAATGTGACGTGTGCGCCCGGAATTATACAGCGCTCCAATGAATTGGGTAAAGTGATGAATATCACAAGTAAATGTGAAATGATGTGTGAACATGATGCTAGATTTTTTCACAAGTATGTGTGGTAGTTAACCACTAAGACATGATGTTTCATTTTTATGCATTGCCACATTTTAAGTCTTTTATTTATACTCCTATCATGTTCATGATCTTTTGCCTACATCATGATTACGCTCACCCAATGCTATATTTTTCTTATCTACCCTCTTACTGGGCTTCTAGCTCACCCCTTTTGATGTATATCCTCAGGTGGATACATGTACTGAGGAGAGGACAAGTTCCACTAAGAAGCTAGCGAAGAAGAAATTAAATAAATGTTTATGGTTGATGTTGTATTTGTTATGTATGGTCCTAGTTTTCCCAAGACACTAAACCTATGGATCCTCCATATGTAATACTATTATGTTGTTTATCTTTGAAATGATGTAATAGTAAAGTAAGAAAAGTCCGGTTCGCTATAAAGGTGATCGACCAAGATAAAACTGGTCTATGCAATGACCGAGCTCTATGAGATTTCACCATGGAACCTAGTTGTCAATGTAGGATCCAAGGAGTGTATCTAAGGTATCATAGAATAATTAAAGGGACCCAACGAAAGTATACCGGTAATCCAAGGAATAGACAAGAATTGGAGTCTAGGTGGGTATCAACCTAAGAAAACTGTATCCTTGAATCGGAATGGGGTTCCCAAGACCCAAGGTGTTATCCTCTCAGAATCCAAGATGAGCTCGAGTCAGTCCATTCTTATATGATATTGTAATCATGTAGTAATTTATTTGGTTAAAATCTTTCCTTCCATTAGTGTGTATATGTAAAGTATAGTTGAAACAATTTATTTCTTGTTCCAAGACTTGTCTTCAATTAGCGTAGATAGTAAAAGTAGTGTTGCAACCATTTAATCAAGTCTTAGTTAGCCAATAAGGCATAGTCAATTATTGAGGTTCACTCCACCCCCTTCCATCAACATGGAAAGGGGCTCTATGGGCATGTAACCTTTATTAAATTTACTTTAATAAGGCCATGTTATATACTTAGTATACTTTCCATTTCACATTTCACATTTCACTTTTAATAAATCATTTGGAAGAACTTACCTTTGGCAGGTCAATTGGTTAGTATACCTGGTACATGCTATTATGAAGTTTTTAGTAATAACAATCCATTTAAGATAAGAAGACTCATCTTTATAATGTTCAAGAAAGGGAACACCCGAATGGTGGCTCAAATGTACTGAAACACTAAAAACAAAATTATTGCATAAACTTCGACATGGTGTGGATTTAATTGTGGGTGTAACCACTAACAACTAATCATATAATTGGAAAGAGAATAATCATATCATTCCAACAAGTATAATCATGGAATTTAAATTTAAGAAACAGTTTCTAATGAAATTGGTGGGCCCCACACAAACATTCCAAAATCAATGAACTTTATGGATGAGTTATAGACCACCCACCTTAGGGTTGTACGAGCCTTCTCCTCCGGTATCGACTCTTGATTTTCCCCAAATTGGAGTAGATCTAAGAAAAGGATAAAAAATGATCACATGGAGATGTCCAGGTCGAGAGTGAAAGAGAAGAAGTAAGGATAAAGATGACTCAAGTACTTACCGTTGGGCATCCAACTTGAAGAACAAATTCTTGATCAGATTCCAGAATAAGGATATCTTTTGATCCATAGATTTGGCCTTCAAAAATATCCAAATGGGTGAAAAAGGAGGAAAATCCCACTGGTTCTCAGATTAGGAAAAAAGAGGAGGATTAATGGATCATTAATGGAATTTTAGACATCTTGCATAGGTTTTTAGCCTGTGCATAGTTTGTCTGTACGACTTGTCAAACTGTGTGTAAACTATGTGAGACGGTTCTGTCTGAAAAGTCTTTCTCTCCACAGTTTATCAAACTATGTGCCACCCATGAATGGTTACCTGAAAAGATGGGGCGTTTTAATGGTTTGGCTGCATGGCCATGCACCAACCATGTAAGGTTCCACTGTCTAAAAAGACACCATCCACGCAGTTTTCCAAACCGTGCCGAAATCCTTCTTGGTTTACTCTCAACCGTGCGCATAGTCTATTTCCTCCAAAAGATGGGTTCCATGCTCCGAACAAGCCCCATACACCCTGGAAACCTTTAATAATTTATTAGGAATCTGCATTAGGTCCCAAGTAAATATTTAGATAGAAAATCAAAGGATTCACACCTAAGTGAAGTGCTGGGTAATTTCAATTAGCCTCTCATTTTAGGGATAGAGATGGAACTTCAAGTACAAGTAAAGTAGTTGAAGGTAAAATAAGATTCAGAAATGGTCATCAAGTAGGTCCAAGATGATTATAACATCAAAAAGGAAGAAATTATCTCTTTGATAGACCACATTTGGGGACTAATGGCAAAATTTTCCTTAGAACTGATATTCACTCAGGTCCCCAGATTGAAAAACTCCCATGCTGATGAATTGGAAATTGAAACCATAACTCTAACTGATCTACACTGAGAAGAAATGGTCATCAACATTGCACATCACCTGATGGTCTCACCATTCAGTCATGCCAACTTAGAGTAAATCAATGAGATTAGATCCATCCAGGAACTATTTGGTCCTACCATCAGATGGATGGAACCCATTATGGACTACCTTTTAAAGGGAGAGATCCCACTCGAAAAAGTTGAAAAAGAACAAATCCCAAGATGGAAAATTAACTTTGTTCTATTTGGAAACCCTAACCACTAAGAAGAACTCTATAAATGAGGCATCTATGGGGTCCTTCTCAGATGAATTGATGGAGAAGAGACCTTAACCATCATGACGTAACTTAAAGCCGAAGCTTATGGATCTTACCAATTAGGATCCATGATTTCCCATCAAATTCAAAGGCATGGATACTACTGGACCACTCTAATATAGGACTGTACTAAATTCACTAAGAAGTGTCATTCCTGCCAAGTTCATGCTAATTTCATCCAACAACCCCCATATTTATTTATCACAACCAAGTACTTCTGTCCATTTTCTATATGGGGAATAAACATCATGTGACCATATCCTCCCACTACAGCCAAAATGTTTAATTATATTCTCAATGAAACTGATTTCTTTTCAAAATGGGATGAAGCTATACCACTTAAATAAGTAGAGGCAAGAAAAATTTTCTGCATTGTGAAAGCCAATATAATGACCATATTTGGTGTCATTCACACCATACTTATGAAAAAAACACCAATTTACATTATTTTATGTTGGATAAATTATACCAGGAGTATGGTAACAAGTCAAACCATTCATCCCGCTATCATAAAGTGGATAATGGGTAGATAGAGGCCTTAGAAAAGATATTATATAATATATTCTAGAAAATGGTAGATAAGGATAATAAATCATGGTCAGACAAACTCCTCCATGATCTATAGGCCTATCAAACCATGACCCACACCTCCACCAAAGCAACCCCATACTAATTAGTATATGTGACAGAGGTGGTCCTTCCCATTAATGTTCAATTTTTATCCCTCCATGTTTCCATCTATGATCAATTATCCATGGATGATCAATCACAGAAACAGTTAGATGAACTAGAGTGACTTAATGAAAGGAGACTGTATGTCTTACATGATTAGGAGATTTATCAAAAACGGATTACAAGACCCTTTAAAAAAAGGTTCACCTATGGTCTTTCCTAAAAGGATAAATTTTGTTAGTTCTCAAGACACTGATTATAATTAGAAAAAAACCTCCAAAGTTAGAGAAAAGATGAGAGGGACCACATTCCATACATATTTTATACTCCAATAGAGCATATTACTTGATTCTAATGGATGTGAAGCTCTCAACAACCCCCACCAACTCAAAGTTCCTAATGAAATATTTCATGTAACTACACAACAAATAATCCTCACCAAACAATAATGAACTTCAAGGAAATCATCCCGATCAAATGACATTAAACTTTAGGATACATTATTCTCCTTCTCCTAAAATTGTGTGATCAAAATCCTAACTATATGACGTCAAACTATGTGGCTAAAAGTGTTCACCACATGATGTTAAACTGCATGAAACAAATCATCCTAACCACATGATGTTAAACTATATGGATTCTGTCCCCACAACATGACATTAAACTGTGTTTCCAAATTCATAATTTCATGATGTTAAACTGTATAATATTATTTAATTGACAATACAACACACATGGTCTAGATCTGTGTGGGATAAAAATGAAATCCCCCACTCCAGTGTGAGATTCAGATCCACATAGATTATCTATTTTTCAAGAAAAAGATTCTAATTTATTCTTGTTCATACATGATATTGAGTGATGCCTAGATATTACATCCTAGTCCATCCACCCCAAAATAATGGTTAAAAATGACTCCTTCCCCCTCTACATGGTTCAGACTGGTGCATAGAACTTGAAGAACTACATATGGCTTGATTTATATTCATATTGGATATGTAGTGACGCGTGGATATTACATCTGAGTCTAACCACCTCAGTAGTGAAAAAATTTCCCTCCCTGTGTATAGGCTAGAACTACGTGGGGAGCATTCCTATAAAGAACTATTTGAGGATTTATTCTCATTATATGGGATACATAGTGATTTCAAGATCCTATGATCTAAGCCCAATCATGAAACACATAAAATACCACCTCCCCTACATACAAGACAAGTCAATGTAGGGGATTACTAAAGAGGCCCTATTTATAGGACCACATCAAGAATAAAATTCCCCCCTACTCTCATATGGACTTGACCTATGTGGGGAGCCTTCCCATTAAAAACTATGTGTTGATTGATTCCTTCCCTCGCAGGATATGTTGTGACACCTGGATTTTACATCTTGGTCCAACTACAATAAAGGATCAGAAAATGACCCTATATATGAATGAGATCTACACTTAGAAATTTCTAAGAACTATGTATGGATTCATACTCATCCCCACAAAGTACATAGTGATGACTAAATCCTACATCCATGTCCCAATGAGGTACATGAATTTTACTAACATTTTTATAAGTTTTTTATTTAGTTTTAATTAATTTGTTAACCGCTTCTTGTGTTTTTAGTTTCTTTTTGTATTTTTTAATATTTTAGTTGTTGTTATAGTTTTTAGTTAATTTTATATTAGTTATTTATTTTAATTTTTTAGTTTTTATTAATTTTCACTTTATTAACTTTTCATATTATATTTTTTCAATTAATATTAGTTATTATTATTACTACTGGTTTATTAATTTAACATGTAAATAATATATATATTTATATAATTCTACTTATTATTAGTATTATTATTATTATTATTATAATTTAACATAATTAGATAATTAGTCATTGTTTAATTTCATTTGAATTTAACTTTTTATTTTTTATTTATTTTCCCCATGACCTGCTCTCCACCCCTCCCTATTCCCACGCAACCCCCCTTTTTTTCTCCACCTCATTCCCTTATCCCTCCATGCCACCCCTATTTCCTCAAACCCATCCCTCTATACAATATAACCCCCATCCACATCCCTCTCTCCAATCCTCACCCCATTATTCCAGCGCCCAACCCCAACTTCTCACGGGCTGCTCCCTCCTTTTACCCAGCATATCCCTGCCGCCCCATTCCAGCACCCCACTCCGCTCAACCTCTCACCCGCCGCCTCCCCTTCTAACCCCTCGGCCACCCCCTCCTATTCCCCTAAGCCCCCACTCTGGTTAGCCAACCACCCTAATACCACTGGACTCCGCCACCCCATTTACCTCGGATAGCAAGCACCCTCCTCACCTCACGCCATCCCTACCTTCCCTTCTCAGCCACTTCAGGGTGCAACAAGTACACCAGCCACAACTGCAGGCTCTCCTCGATCCGAAGCAGCGGAAATCCACCCTCGACTTCAACATACAGCATCATCGACGCAGCGGACATTTGGACACGTCATCGACTTTCGCTTGGCTTCCAGAGATTAACGCCACACGACGAGAGTGAGCGCAAATCAAAGAATATTTTCAGCAGCGTGGTGGTTTGATTCGGGTGCGGCGTCAGCAAATGCCCAAAGCAGAGTGATGATTATCATTTTGCGATTATTTCCGGTGTCTCACGGTGACCATAACAATGAAACGAGCACGATGATCTCTTCCATTCATTATTTTATGTGTCGTGTCGTCGCGATGGTCGGCTAATTCATTTGTGTCGGGGTTGTGACGAAAGTGATGGTAATTGCATGTCTTTAATTTATTATTATGTTCGATTGCCTTTTAAATTAATTTTAATTGGATGTTTATTTAATTAATTATATTTGCGTTGAAAATAATTTTTATTGGGATCTGCACACATGCTTTGGTGCCCATTCATGTGATACCAAATAATTAATCACAAATGGGAGTTCATCAAAGAATTTATTTATCTGGAATTCGATCAAGCGTGCGATAAAATTTTGAATAAATAAATATATTAATTAAAAAATTAATATTTTGTGTGCACTCTCCTTCAAACTTGCATGAGTGATACCTAATAAGTAATCTCATTTGAGCGAACCCAACACAGGTAGATACTTCGACTTTGTGATAAACAGGTCACTGTATTTCCCCAAGTGATTCCGTGCTATAATGACGCACAAATTATTCGTCAGGATAGAGAACGAAATGATAAATAATTTTTGTGAAAATTAGAATGTTATATAACATCAAAGAATGAGACCAGATGGCATTTTGATTAAATTTGGAATCGGTGATAATTGAATAAATAAATATTGAAATGTAGGAATTAAATAATTGACCTTGCATGCACTTGAACAGACGTCACGACTCTGACACTTCCATTTCTTCGAGTTTCTTTCATATCTTAGTTCACTTAGATAGTTTTAGTTAATTTAAATATTCATTATTAAAATAGTCATATAGTTTTTAGAAATTAGTTATTAATTACACAATTAAAGCTCCTCGGCCTGAACATTCCTCCAAAAGGACATTTCTAGTGTCTACTCACATTCTCTCTGTGGTTCGACCCTGCTCGCCACTTCTATAGTAGTTAGTAGGTAAATAAATATTGCAAATTTGTACGCGTTGCGACGTGCATGCCACCCAACCACCAGAAAAAGAAATACCCCTTTCCTTTGTTATGTCACCCATGTGTGGTGGAATAAACCTTTTTCGCCCCTTGTTTCTCATAGAGAGAATAGCTCACATGGGCTTAGGATTTTCAGTATGGGATTCCACACATGATCAAGGCATATCAATCTACAGTAGGGTTGCCATGGTCTTGGTAGAAAGACCTAAAGAGGCACACCAAAGTCATTGTCACACAACATTAAACTACAAGATACATCATGAAATATGTGCTACTTGATTCTCATTTCAATGAGTTACAAAGTAACACATAGTCCTTTAATCATAGTCCTAGTCATGGAGAAAAAAAATTCCCCATTTTCTATGAATAAATAAAGATATGTGCATAAGGTTTCAAATCTAGATTTCGCATCTGGGATCTATTAAGGAATAGAAATTCCCCATACATATGAGTCAAATTTATGTAAAGTGATTCATAATTCATGGTAAATTATCATTTGGATGATTTGTGTGTATCTAGAAATGTCATTTCCATCTATAATAATTTGTGATCTAGGTACTTTTAGATCTTCACAATCCTCCTATGACCATTAGGAATGGAAGCTCAGTGTCCTGAGGACACATTTTTTTGACTATGCATAATTTCACTTGGTGTCTTGGCATATGTCTCCCAAAAAATGTCAATTATCCAAAGGAAAATTCTTACCCAGGTGAGGTTTTTCCTACCTTTATATTCCCAATGTCTTTCATGCCCCATACCATGCATCCTAATTTGAGAATCCCTAATATCATGGTTTACACTACCTTCCCCCTTCACATATGGATTATGTTCGAACATCCTAGATTGATTATCCTCCATTTCCTTCATGATTTCTCTGATAAAATTTCCTAACCTCATGATGATAAAATGTATGTAAATTTTCAAAATTGCATGACATTAAATTATATAATAAAACATTCTTAACAAATGTAATTAAACTATATTATTCCTCAATAACTACGTATTGATTTATTCCTATCAATATAGGATACATAGTGACACCTAGATTCTATGTCTTGGTCTAGATAAAACCCATTTAAAACTTCCCCTCTCCCTACGTATTGACCAAACCTATACATGGATTTTTCTCAAGAACTACGTATGACTTTTTTTACCACCCATATGAGATACTTAGAAAGTCTAGAAGTTTAATATTTGGGCCCAGTCGCGAATCCATTCAGCCTTATAGACCATTTTCCTATGTTTCCTTTAAGAGTGTGTGGTTTGACATAGGTTCTATTAGGTCCTCATTCAATTCAGGTCATAGAAGTCGCTCCATGAACCTCCCATTGGAATACATTCACTTTATCCTCACAACATGATGTTAAACTATTGTACCACAGTCCTAGATGTATGATGATAAACTACAAAAAACCATAATAATTCACTTATCCGAGGGGAAATTACTCCCTACATCAATCAACCACCATGCCATGTCCAAGAATGATCATTCTTGGTGTATGGTCTAGACCTATATAAGAAATTTCTGAACACAAAAAAGAATATCCACCTATGTTTCAATTCATAAAATAAATCTACATAGAAAAATCAAATATGTGCCTCAATCCATTAGGGATATTTTATATAAGACAAAAATTCCCCACCCATATGCATAGATTTGATCCACATATGAAGGAACCCTTTAAAAAATATGTCTGGATTGATTCCTAATGTTATAATAATTTCTTCAAAAAAAGATGTTAAACTGCACAACTATTGTCCCTTCCCTATGCATTGGCCAGACCTACGTAGGAAATCCCCTTGCACCTGTGTGAGGGAAATGTCTCTATCCCTTTCTAGGGAAATTGTTTCTTGAAATGCCCCTTTCATGCTTCGACCCCCTCTTTTCATAGACCAAACTCTATGTTTGGAAATATTTTAATCCCCATAACATTCCCCATCCATAGAAGATGGAGGTCTAGTGTCATGGGGACACCTTTGTTTGACTATAAAAAAATTCCACAGTGGCTCTGCATAAGTTTCCTACAAAAAATGCATATCAACCGGAAAAAATTCATTATTAGGAGAGGATTTTACTATCTCCAAATGACCTATGATGTTTATGTCCCATCTCACCCCTTGGATTTGTAAACCTCCCAGATTATAGTTTACACCATTTCTTACCCTTTATGCCTGAATATTATAGAATATTCCCAATCAGATTACTATGAAAAGGGCGAATATTTAACCCATTTTTTAGAACAGAGTGGTAAATCCGAAACATCCTAATAGTAAGACATTAAATTGAACCACCAATGTACTAATTTCACATCGACATACTGTTATTTTTTAACCCTCCTTTACAAAATTGAAATTGATGTGGGAACAATTGAACATCCAAAGTTTAAACAGATTCCCTCATAGTTTTCAAACATCACTCTTGAGCCACCTTCTGTGGTATTTAAAAAAACCAGAAAAATAGGAACCTCCCATAAAATCACATATCCATTAGAAATGGAGGGATAGTGTCCTAGGGACACCATTCTTTTACTATACAAAATATTCCTTGGTGGATCTGCATAAGTTTCCCACAAAAAGGGGCCTGTCAATCAGAGACAAATTTATCCTCAGGATAGGATCTTCCTACCTCTGTATTCCTCAATGGATTTTATTCCCCATATCATGTTTCGAATCTATAACTCATAACACCCGGGTTAAGAAAAATACCTCATTCATTTCATGTTTAAAAACAATCAGGACATTCGTAAATAATAAACCACATTGGGCCCCTCACCCCGCAATTCACAGCCAAAGATGTTAGGCCAAAAACATCAATAATGTTAGTCTGATTTTCAAGAATTTAAATTACACATGAAAATGGACATGAAAATTTCAAGGTTTAAAACCTGAAAAAGGCATCCTAAACAAAGGTCAAGTTTCAGATCGCTATAATTACACTTTGTATGGTTTAGCCAAAATATAGAGAAATCAAAAATCAAAGAGACACAGATCTTGTTAGGTAAAAAACAAGCAAAGGTTATCCTAAGGAAATTTCAGCTTATACACACTAAGTTCGCATCATAAAAAAAGAATTAGGAAAAAATTAGGGTTAGAAAAAAATTATAGTTATATTATAAAAAGACACAATTTTTTTAGGGTTTTCTATGTAAATCTAGAAATTGTCAAACTATTCTCACTGACTCCTTTTTCTCAAGAAACAATTAGTGCATTATTTGATATTGGATTCAATTCATGGACACTTTTACATTATAATAGGCTCCAATTAATTCTAATCAGAACCCATTCCCATGGGGGGAATTTGTTGGGTCCTGAAAAATTTTCAAAGGAAATCAAAATGCACCCTTCGAAATTTGAAAAGGAAGGAAAAATAATTGGAGGAATATTAAAGGGAATTTTTTTAAAGGATAAAAAATGGTGAAACATTAACAGATTCTATGAAGGGTAAATCCTTCACAGATCACCACTCGACATGGTGATCCTCTTTGCGAGGTTCCCATGAACTAAATAGTTCATGGGATGAAGATGGTGATGCTAGCATCAGAAAACGAAACTAAAATCATATGTAAGAAGAAGGTAGAGACTTTCAACCTGCAAACAATGCTCTCCTGAGAACTAAAATGGTTTTTAGGAAAGGTGGTTCCAATATATCCCTATGAACAAAAAAAATTAGTTCATAGGATGAGGTAGTGATTTTCACCTCGCAAATGATGACTTTGTGCCCCCAATGACTAAGTTGTAAGCAAGCTAGGAATCTACCATGGGATTCCAAAAAAGAGGGCTTGTGGACTCATCATAGATGACCACCCATGTCAGTATCTAGTTCCTCTACTTCTCTATAAATAGAACCCTAGGGGAATAGAAGGAAGGATCAATAGGTGAAGAGATCGATAGATATGCAAATGATTGAATCCTTTGATGATTTCTGATGGGTAAAACATGCCACATAGCATTGAGGAGGATAAAATAAATCAATTGAATGTTCGCAAACTAAACATCTTTTTTGGAAATACCACCCACAAAGAGTAAAACCAATGGACCCTTTTCAACTAGGTGGGTGCATTGAAAAAATATATACTGGTGGAACTTTTCCCCATGTAGCACCATGCTACGTGGCTGTAACCCTTCCCCGTGTAACAAATCACTATGTGGGAGGAATTAAATCTTTCATTGTGCCATGATGTTTGGATGGATTCTTGAACCATTTAGCAAAATTCTACAAAAACCAAACTCAAGTATGCATCCCAAAATGATATGCAGAACCCCCTTTACCTATAAAGAACCATGCTATGCAGAGGTAAGTCCATCCCACATAAGAACATTCTATATAGAATGGGGTATCATAGGGAGTTCCACTCTCAGGCTCTAATCACTTCATTTTATTATTTTATCATATCCTATGATAGAGCCTCTATGAACTATTCTAATGGAATAAAGAAAAGGCCTCTTCCAAATCCACTAGACATTTATGATAAAATCATTGGGCACATCAACAAGCCCTTTTGAGTTCACATACCTGTGGTAAGCGAGGTTATGTGGGTAATATTTTCTGGGAAGAAGACCCTTGGAATGACCCCAAGTTTACATTCATGTGGTAATAAAAGTTCTTTCCTCAGAATATCCATGTGAACCTTAGAATTGTAGGGATCGAAAGGTGCCACTGTCCTTTCCCTTCAATGAGGGCCAGTGTTGAAAATTCCCTTCTCTCCCAAGACCAATCACAAAGCACTCATCTTGAGGTAATCCCCCAGCCTTTTTTATGGGAGGTGGAAGTTCTTGTTCTTCTTTCTATTAGCCTAGGATATAGCTGGATAGATCACCAAATGGGAAAATCCTAGTTACCAAAAATAGAATAGGATATGAGCACACTCAAATCCCTCTCTCTATCTTTCTCTTTGGGCGCCATCAGCATCCATCAACAGATAGGGTAATATCATGTGGTAATCAGATCCACTTATTCCTTTTGTTTTTCACACTGATAATGACTCACATGGACTTAGAGGTTAGTGGAAACCATGTAATCCGCATGATATCAGAACTCAAAAGGTCCTCCTATATAGTATAATCCCTGAAACCATACTTCAACCTTTAAAGGGACATATTTCTGAAGAAGTATCACCAAGTGGGTAGTTTCTACACATAATCCCCAATCATGCACCCCTTTGGGTCTCCTCGAAGGTGTATTCCCCTAAATTATGAACTACATGTGATTTGATTACATACTAACTGGGATATTTAAGAAGCCTTTGTGAGGTCAAAACCCAACACCCAAATCCCCACTTATGTTCTCCAGGCGATATTCCTAGTAGGTCCACATTAGTCTCAGGAGACCACCACTATTTAGGGTCCCTTAGGACACCTCAAAATAAGTCCCACACCATCCTTAATCAGTCAAATTTGGCTTGAACATCTTTACCACATGATGTTAAACTACATGGCCAAGTCCTGATCACATGACCTCAAATGGTGATGTTTCAAGTTGAACTACACTGAACTATGTGTGTTCTGATTCCTCTCATGAGGATATTAAGGAATCCAATTTCATTGGTTTGATCCAAACATAAAAAAAACTTCCGTCCCCTTGGATAATGGTAAACACTATTTCACCCCATTATATGGCTTAAGACCAGTGTCATCCCAACAAAATACCAATAAATATCTGATTTGTACACTAAAGGGTAACATTGATGGAGAATCTTAGATACATACCAATGATTCTAAACCCATTCATATTTATGATCAGTCACAACCAAGGGTTAATCTATAGACACATTCTTGTGAATGTACCATGCATTCACAAACATATGAATGCAAATTAAATCTATAAGTGAATCCCTAAATAAGAAATAGTTTCCACCAAAAAGGGTGTGACGGGCCCAATTTCCCATCCTCTCAACCAATGTGAGTTATTAATTTTCATTGGCTAAGTTACCCAATTATTTCTTTCCTTTGAAAAGTCGTTCCATGAATCATGGATATAAGATCCATTTGAAGTTTTCAACTGCATGAACAAAACTGGTTGTAGAACGCCCAGAGACCTTTTATCCAGTGTCAGTGATTGCACACCATGAAACATCCTGTAATGAACTATTTAGTCCACAAATTGTTTTTAGTGAAAAAATGGTAACCTGATGTAAGAAACTTTACTATGAAACATCCTTCACAATATAAATGGATATAATTACAAATAACCATCATAAAATTTTAATCTTGACCTAAGATCAATGATTTTAGGCAAAATAAAAATGGTGATCCCGATGTGAAAATAATATAGTGAAAAAATAATTATGTTATAATCCATCAGGAAATTTTGTTCACATATTTGGGTGAAACATCATAAATATTGGACTCCATGTTTCCCATGAACATGGAACCTTTATCGTCAATACCTTTAACAAGATAGTTTAAAACATACCTGGTGAAAACCCATTTAGTTGATGTTATCCAACTAATTCGTCCCATGAGACTAACAATGCATCGAGGTGATTACATTAATTGGTCCCAACCCATATCTTGCATGTCCAAAGAATTTTTCATATATCAAATAATTGATTTAATTAAGGAATAATGTGCCTTATCAAATATTAGTATTGAGTACAAGATACATATTTATCAATATTTCCCCAATTAATTAAATAAATTTCAAAGAAAACACCATATGTAAAAAAAATATATATTTTATGCAATAATAATATCCATGAAATATGATATGAATATTTGGGGGAAATTTAATGTTCAATGATCATAAGAAAGTGAATAAATTAAGGGGAAGTTAATGACTAATAAAATGATTCAAGGAATTGAATTTCAATATTATCCTTGGCAAAAATAATCATAATACATACATTGGAAGAATAAGGATTGTATCAATACAATGTATAACCATTGGGGAAATAATAATTATTTTTTTCATTGATGAAATAAAAAATAACTTTAAAATAATTCTTTTAGAAAATTCCTTATCATTTTGAAAATAAATTTTAAAAACATAAAAAAATTAAAAATAATTTTATTTGAAAACAATCATTAAAAACATTTCCTTTAAAAATATCCTTGTAAAATTTCAAAGTAATATTGAATGAAATGATTGTGGTTAATCCAATACATGTCACAAAAGGTAAAAAGAACATTCATTTTGCATTGTAAAAAGGTTAGAAATGTTTCTTATTCAGAAAATGACAAGAAAATGCCTTTTAAGATATTTTATAAAGAGTATAAATGGATACAAATGTATATAATAAATCATTTTTAAATGGTTAAAAACATTTTTGAATACATTTTTAGAAAAACTGGGTTTTGAAGAAAACAGGTTTCTGAGCAAAGAGAGAAATTAAGTTGGGTTTTCTTAAAAACATATTATAAAACATTTTATGTACCAAAGAGCTGAAAAAATGGAACTATTACATGAATATAATAATTAATAACCATAAGAGAATAAAATTAAATGGTTTATTAAAAAAATTTCAATTAATATCCTTCAACTGATATTCAATAATAAATAATCTTGATTAGAATGATATTGTGAAATAACCCATTAAAATGATCATAATGTTGAAGTGAGATTCATCCTATGAATTAATTATGTGTATAAAATATAATTCCACATAAAATAAGTGGAAATAAAATAATATTTATTCAAAATTCATTACTCACATAATATTATAATATTAATGACAATGAGGAAGTAATACAACCTAATGAAAATCGATTGTGTTGTGAAATTCTTTACCAATTGGTAACTATTAATTAAAATTACATTAAATTAAATAATTAAAATTGGGACATAAAATAACATTAATAATGAATTATTCATGATAATACATGTCAAGAGTAATTATATACACCATATAAAATTAATTAGGTTTATAACATTATAATATGCTTCAATGAAATGAATTTGAGAAAAAATCAGTTACCTTATGATTCCATTTAGTTAAATGTGATTTAACCTGCTTTATAATGGTTTTAAAAATGTAATAAACATATTACATTACCCTAACATCAAATATGATTCTTTTATAAGATATTATTTCCTATTTTTCAATGATCATTCATTATTTTCACTGTTTTGGGTGTTACTTGCATAGGTTTTCGAGTATGTTTTGTGTTATTATTTTTTGTACCTCTTACTTTGATCATGATTTAAAAATATCTATAATTTAAAACATGATTTAAAGATCATATATATTCATTATATATTTATTTATTGTAATCCATAAAATTTGGTGACCAGAAATGAAATACACTGTTCATAGAGAAAATGGGTCATACGTACGCAAGAACTCTATTTCCATTTTCTTATCACATTGAAAGAAAAAAAATAAAAGATATATACAAATTTTCGGTCAGAGTAGCTACTCAAGAGTGGGGGTTAATTGAGTTCCAAATAAAATTTCTGTTAAAATATTTCTCTTAAATTCCCCCAATTTAAAAACTATGTTAAACTATAGTGAATTTGTAAAACTATAAGGGTTCGATTAGGTTCTCAAAAGATTGATTAGGTCTCAGTTAATTTAATCAGAAGATTAAATTATCTTTTGAAACTAACCTACTAATTTACAAAATTTAAAAACACTTGCTAGATTAAATATCAAAGTATCTTTAAAACAAATTTTATTTAAAAGTAATTAACAGCGGAAAATAAAGTATATAATATACTTTAGACTTAATCTTAGATGCACACCAGATATAAACAAGAGGTTCAGTCTCAAGCCGTGACTTAGTCCTCTCAAACAACTTATATAAATTTGATCCACACCCAGGATCAGGGTAAATAATAGTACAGAGACTGTCCAGGTACGAAGACCTCTACCACAGTTCTACGTAGGAAAACAAAACAACAACACACTTGTTGTCCAGGTCTTACTTGACCTCTACCACTATCCACAGTGGGATACAAGAGAGTTATAAAAGGTTTGTGTGAGGATTTTTAAATCCTCCAGCTTAGCTCAGGAGATAGTGTGTGTATAAAATATACAGAGCACACACACTGCTTGAAATGTAAATAAAAGAATCACTAAGAGAGTAGATATGAGTTTTAGAATGATCTAGTTATTTTAAGTTCAGCTCTGGACTCTTTTTATTAATCAGGAATGCTTCTGAGTCCTCCTTTGGTTTTTGTCTGAAAAATAGAGGGTCGTTTTCTTCATGTTTAGTTTGATCAGCTTGAGTGTATGAAGAGCTCGTTTTAGTTCTTCACTCCTTGAATAAGATTTAGTTTGTATTCTCTTCTTGTATGAATAGCTTCATGTATGTATAGTGTTCTTCAGGTGTGGATGAAGACTTTATTTTCTCTATGTATACACCACTTTTCAGCACTCTTCAGCCTTTATTTTTCGCACACTTCATGTGCCTTCTTAGTTACTTTCTGCCTGGTCGTTGTCCTTCCTTTTATAGCTTTCAGATCCGGAAAATGGGAATGATTACCTTTTTATAGGTATGAGGTATGGTTCCTGGACATGCCAACAACTATCATTAAATAACATTGATTGCATTAAAATCATCAAATATGACTGTTTATTAATAAATAAATAATATTGTCAAAGTATAGAGTTTATGAAAAGACTGGTCAGTCTTTCATCAGTAGCCTTCTGTCGGTAGATATGTAACGATGGACATTGAATAGCAGTGACCTCCTATCGTTAGATATTTTTTCTTGTACCGGTAGCTCCTTGTATCGGTACCTGTTACTCCGTGTATCAGTAGCTCTATGGACCGGTGACTCCTTCTATCGGTAGCTTTGCTTCTATCGGTATCTCGTTTTGTCTAGCAGTAACTCACTTGTATCAGTAGCTTGGTGTATCGGTGAATGTCTGTATCGATGACTATACTTATCGGTAGACTTTGTATCGGTATCTTGTGCATACTGGTCGCTCTTTTCTGTACCAGTGATTAAGTGTATATCGGTTGAATTGTTCTATCGTTAGCTCTGTTCTGTTTCAGTGACTGTCTATTCAGTCTATCGGCAACCTTTGCCTATCGGTAGACTAAGTACCAGAAGGGATCTATTTATCCGTATCAGTAGATATGTGCATACCAGTGGACTTAACACTTATCAATTCTATGCAACACATATTCAAATTGAATTAGAATTATTTCAAAGTTCATATAAACATAGATAAACATATTTCAAATATTGTTTTAATATTATTATTAACTTGATAATATAGTTTCATAGATTGAATGAAGTAATATATAGATAAACATTATTTGGGATTATCAAAGTATGTGAAAGCATAATTGGGATTATCAAAATAGGTGAGGTCAACAATCTAACCCTTTTTGATAATCACAACTTATGATATAAAAAATAATCAGTAATGTATTAGAGGATATAGCCTTAAATTCAGTTGTATCAGAGACCACAATATATTATAAAACACATGTACTAAAGGTAAAATGTAAAAAAAATATACAAGAGGGAAATGAATTAAACACAGAAAATATAGTATTTCTCCCCCTTCGGCATAAAGGATATTAGTTCTCCCTTAGATATGTTTCCCTTAGATAGTATTTCTCTGATATGCTTCCCTTAGATAGTATTTATCCCCCTTTCTGATTGGAAAAAAGTGGGACAAAAAGGAAATATAGGAGAAGAGAAGTAAATATGAGTAAAAGTAAGTAAGATCATATGTATTCCTTGGAGCAAAAAGATATAAAGAAGAACATAAATGAAACAACAAGAAATACAAGTGATTCCTATCAAAAATCCTATCCACTGATCAATCCACATCCGCAGAATGAGATCCCCCCTTGGGATCCGAAGAAGATTCAGGTGAGGTGGATGCAGATGGAGGCTTAGGAACACCAGAAATGATCAGAGGAGGTTGAGCTACTGAAACTGTTCCTGGCCTGTACTGTGTTGCTCTCTGAGTGATCATAGGATTAAGGCTTCAGATAGCTTGGGATGGAGTCATTTGAGCAGGAGAAGTAGTAGAGGCAGAGGCATGTAAAGATGGAGGTAGAATCCCCGGTCGAGCATCAACATGCAAGAAGGGAAACACGAGGTTTATGAAATACATAATGATTCATCCTCCTCTTTCCATAGCAGAAATGAAATCATCCTTTTTTCTATGAATTTATCTAGTATAGGGGTCGACTCCCTAATCTTGCTGACTTGTTCTCTGAAGGCTTGATTGACTGGTGGTAGCTTCATGTTTTTTAACATATGCTTGAAATGATTATTGAGTTGATGCTTGGTGTAAACCCACTGGAAATAGTAATCTACATTTTCTTTCACTTCTTTCTGAGAAGCATAAGCTTCTCTCATATAGTCCTGAACAATCTTCATAATATCTCTAGTGGTATCTCTAGTAGAAGTCACCACTTTGGTCAGATCAGATGAGTCCACAGATCCACTGTTTGATGCTGACCCAAGCTCTTCCTTCATCAATTCTCTAATCTGATCCAAATCTACTGAAGGTATGGAAGCAAGAGAATCAAGAGAGAAGGTTATAGTTTCCTTGACACTCTTAGTTATCCCACTAATAAGATTTTTCAATGCAGAATCTTGAGCACCGATATGACTCTCCACATAATTTTTAAAGCCTTCAAAAACTGAAACCATCTAGCTTACCACACTCTTCACATAGGCTAAATCCTTGTCTGCTTGAGATTTTGAACTCATATAGTATTCCAGAGAGACAACTGATTTCTTCAGAACTTCAACATCCACTGCCAGTCTAGATACTTGAGTCTGGCAAGCCGTAACATCATCCACTATCTCTGCCAAAAAGGTTGACACATTACAACCAAGAGAGAGTTCAAAATACTTTTCCAAATTCCTAATCTCTTCAAAAAATTGATTCTTTAACTCGGAAAAAGAAGCACTCAAAGACTCTTTCAGCTCATCCTTTAAGGATTCAAGATCAGCCTTGGTGACGATACTAGCAGGAACACCAACATGTGCTCTTTCAGAGACTATACTGGTAACAGAGTTATCCATAACAGTCTAAATAGATGACACTTGTGAATCTTCCATTCTTTTTATTTCTTCCAGAAAACTGATTTTTATATCAGACTTTAGCTTATCCAGATAATGTATTCTTACCACATATTCAGGTAATATCTCATACTGATTATCATAATTGATTTTTGGTCTCTGAAGGGATGTATCATTATCAGAGTCTGGGTAATCCAATCCAAAAACTACAAACCATGGGTCCTCTACGCAGTCTTCAAACTCAATAGACACAGAAACACTACCAAACCTGGTTGGATGCTCCCCCTCAACTGGTGCATTCTTTTGTACAGCAATGACATCCTCATCAACTCTTTCTTCCTCAGAAGATTCTTGCACAACCATCTCTATTTCTGCAACAGCAGGAGGTTCCTCAAGAATGGGTAAAGGTCTATCAACTTCATAAAATTCCTCAAAAGGCATTAGGGAATGTCCAATCAGTGGACTAAGGCTCAAGATAACAGAAACGGATGCTTCAATGGCATGAAATTCTTCTTCATTTTCTCATTCAGCCTCTTCCTGATCTTCTCTCTGTTGGTCTTCCTCATCCATAGATTCCTATTTATTTCTTACACCCAAAATAGTTTCTGTACTAGGTAGGTTCAAAGAACCACTTTCTTTTTCTTGTGACACAACTTCAGGAGCTAGGATAAGAGGCAAGTTTGGATCTCCTCTGTTTTCTGCAAAGGAATCTTTCTCTTCCGAATCATCACTATACTGTGGATCTTCTTCATCAGGTCCTAGACCTGGATCCCTTATATCCTTAGGCCTTGAAGGATGATGCACATGATTGAACTTATCATATAGATTCTTATCATCATTAACCCACTCTCCTCTCCATGGATTCTAGTTTATCTTCATGTATTTGCAAACTGTGCCTATGATACAAAAATTACTCCTTACTACCACTATCTCATCTTGAGACTCAGCTACCCCCTTCACTTTAATCATAACAGAAATCGACTTGGCAAAGAATAAAGCATTGGTCTTTGATTTGAGTCTGGTCATATCCTCCATTTGAATCATTAGCAACCTGCACAGATTAAATTTCACACCATGTATCAAAAGATGTAACAGAAAGATATATTGATATATTAAATTTGAAAAGTCCCCTCTTCTTGGGCTTAGCACATTTGTCACAAACTTGAACAACAATATGTTCTCTCAATTCATTTCAGCAGCCACCACATTTATTTGCCCACCACTACCAGTGAGCTCCTCTAAGGCAGTCTCATAATAAAAAATATCACTGGTAGGTGATACTGTCTTCGATGAATAACCATAAACTCCTTCATGTGGAACACTCAGGTACTCAGCCCACTCAACAGATAAAAAAGATTTTTAATTTCCATTCACAAATGAAATCATTCAGTTCTCATCTCCTGATTTCTCAAAACTGACAAACTCATAGAACTGTTTTACTAGCTTCGGATAGTAGGGGCAATTATTATTTGAGAAACATTCTACCCACTTCTGATCTTCCAGCACCTCGATAACTAATGATCTACAAGACATCATCCATTCCACGCATAGATCTTTCTCGATTACAATAGCTCCATTTTGTAAATTTGGGTTCACTGGTCACCTCCCCAACCTTGTTCTACTGACACTGCTACATACTTCTGGCTCTGTCTTCTGCTTCTTCGCATTCGGCTCATCAATGTCATCTCCAATAGTAGGGAGTTTGGTTTTTTTCCTTCTCTGGTTCAAGGAACTTAGGGTTTTCGAGAGATTCAAGAGCTAGGGCCTGAGGGTAAATGAAAGGATCGGTGAATTGAGAAGTAACTAGGACTTCATTTTTTCATTTAGGAATAATAAAATAAATAATTAAAATAAAATAATTAAAGTATAAATGATACAGATTATGGTGGTCGACAGAAGTTTAAAACAGCGCATACTTAACGGTAGGGTATACCGGTGAGAATTCTTAACAGTGAGGTTTATCTATCAGTGAGGTCCACTAACGGTGAGGTCCATAACAGTGAGGTGTAACAGAGAGGTTTCTATACTAGTGAGGTATAAGAGTGAGGATCCATACTAGTGAGGTTTGACAGTGAGGTTTCATACCGGTGAGGTGTAACAGTGAGGTTTTGATACCAGTGAGGTGTAACAGTGAGGTTTCTACACCAGTGAGGTGTAATAGTGAGGTTTCTATACCAGTGAGGTATAATAGTGAGGTTTCTACCAGTCAAGTTTAATCATTCCTAACTCATGTCTAATGTAACTTAACCTATCCGAACATAAAGTTTTGGTGAAAATGTCAGCTAATTGATGTTCAATACCTATAAATTCAAGAGTAATATCACCTTTTTGGTAATGATATCTCAAAATGTGATGTCTTACATCAATGTGTTTGGTCCTAGAGTGAGATACAAGGTTCTTTGAAATTTTAATTGAACTAGTGTTATCATAGTTTATTGAAACATGCTTAAAAACATATCCATAGTCCAAAAGAGTGTGTTTCATCCACAGAATTTGTGCACAACAACTACCAGCAGCTATGTACTTTTCTTCAACAGTGGACAAAGCAACTGAATTCTGTTTCTTACTAAACCAAGATACTAAGGATTTTCCCAATAAATGACATGTTCCAGATGTGATTTTTCTATCCAACTTGCAACCAGCAAAGTCAGCATCTGAATAACTCATTAATTCAAAAGATTTTCCTTTTGGATAAAACAAACCTAAATTTACAGTATGTTTAAGATATTTGAAAAATCTATTAACAGAAAGTAAATGAGATTATTTTGGATTAGCTTGAAATCTTTCACACATACACACACTAAACATAATATCTGGTCGAATAGAAGTAAGGTAAAGTAAGCTTCAAATCATACCTCTGTAATTTGTTTGATCCACTAGTTTCCTAGTTTCATCTGCATCCAATTTACAAACAGTACTAATAGGATTATCACTTTCTTTAATACTATCCAAACCAAATCATTTTAAAAGATCCTTTATATATTTACTTTGATTCCAAATAATACCATTTTCATTTTGAAAAACTTGAAATCCAAGAAAATATTTGATTTCTCCCATTAAACTCATTTCAAATTCATTTTTCATACTCTTTGAAAAATCAGTACATAAATAATGTTTAGAAGATCCAAAAATAATATCATCAACATAGATTTGTACTATCAAAACATCTTTAGAAATTCTTTTAATAAAAAGAGTTGGTCCAACAATGCCTTTCGTAAAACCTTTTAAAATAATAAAATTGCTATATCTATCATACCAAGCTCTTGGAGCTTGTTTTAAACCATATAAATCTTTGGAAAGTTTAAAAACATGATTTTGGAAATGGGGGTTTGTAAATCCAGGTGGTTGTTCAACAAAAACATCTTCAGTTATAAAACCATTTAGAAAAGCACTTTTGACATCCATTTGATATAACTTGAAATTCAGATGAGCAATATAGGAAAGTAAGATCCTAATGGATTATAATCTAGCTACAGGGGAAAAGTTTCCTCATAGTCTATACCTTCCTCTTGACTATACCCTTGTGCAACTAACCTAGATTTTTTTCAAACTATATTTCCTGATTCATCAACTTTGTTTCTAAAAACCCATTTAGTGCCTATTTTCAAAGTGTCCTTAGGTCTCTCTACTAACTCCCAGACATTGTTTCTTTGAAATTGATTTAATTGTTCTTTCATTGACATTACCCAAAATTCATCTTTGATTACATCGCTAATATTTTTAGGTTCTATCTATGAAAGAAAGGATTTATGTTCAACCTGATTTCTTAGAGAAGCTTTAGTCTGTGTCCCTCTATCTGGATTACCAACAACAACATCCAAAAGACGATTCTTTATAATCCTAGTTGATCTAGTAAAGGTAGGAATAGTAATTTTTGGTTCATCTATAGGTTTGGGTTCAACAGAAGTAGGTTCTGTAATGTTTCCATAATTGGATGTCTTTACAGAAGGTTCTTTGGTTTTATCATTAAGGTCCAGAATAGACAGATTTTCTTCAATATTTTCAAGAGAGGACTTAGGTTCATGTGGATAAGTTTCATAAAATTTGATGTGAACAGATTCCTCCACACATTTGGTTCTTTTGTTAAAGACTCTATAGGATTTTCTAGTTAAATAATAACCATGAAAAATTCCTTCATCACTTTTAGAAGAAAACCTGTCAATATTATCCTTTGTATTGAGAAAAAATACTTTCCAACCAAAAACTCTGAAGTAGTTAACCTTAGGTTTCCTATTGTTCCAAATCTCATAAGGGGTTTTCTTAAGAACAAGTCTGATAAAAAATCTATTGATAATATAACAAGCTGTATTTACAGATTCAGCCCAAAAGTAAATTGGAAGGTCATACTCATTAAGCATTGTCCTTGCAATTTCTTGAAGGGTTATATTTCTTCTTTCTACTACACCATTCTGCTGAGGTGTTATAGGGGAAGAAAAGTTGTGACTATAGCCATTGTGTGATAAATAAGATTAAAACTCAATATTTTCAAACTCACAACCATGATCACTTCTCAGGGTCTTAATCTTAAGTCCACTAAGGTTCTCTACAGACTTGGAGTATTTAATAATGTAAGAACAAGATTCACTTTTGTGATCTAATAAGTATACCCAAGTATATCTAGAATAGTCATCTACTAATACATAGACATAGTGATTCCCATTTAAACTGGAAACTCTATAAGGTCCAAACAAATCCATGTGAACCAACTCGAGAGGTTGAGAAGTTGAAACTTCTTTCTTTAATTTGAAAGAAACTTTATGTTGCTTTCCCTTTTGACATGGATTACAAACTCTGTCTGCTGGGAACTCAAGTTTAGGTAGGCCTCTAACTAAGTTTTTCCTAGTCATTTTTCTAAGGGAATGGATGTTGCAATGTCCTAATCTTCTATGCCATAGACAAGACTCTTTATGAAAAGCATTAAGCATGTAATGTTTTGTTTAGCTAAAGAATTCAAATCAACAGCATAAACATTTTCATTTATCAAAGAAGAAAATACTAAAACATATTTAGAGTTAAAAAAATTACAAAAATCATTTTCAAATTTAACATTAAAACCATCATCACACAGCTAAAAAATACTCAATAGATTATAATTAAGTCCACCAACAAATAAAACTTTGGTAATTAAAACTGAATCAGTGTTTCCAATCTGGCTTGGCCTGATGATTTTTCCTTTAGAGTTATCACCAAAGGTGACGTGGACTCCATCAACTTTGATTATTCTTTTGAAGCATGAGTAATCTCTAGTCATATGCCTTGAGCATCCACTGTCCAAGTACCATATCTTCTTATGAGAACTCTTCAAGAAGATTTCCTACAAAAGAGGTTTAAACAGAAAATGATTTTGGTACCCAGATTTTCTTGGGTCCAGACAGGTTAGCAAGAAAACCCTTAGGTACCCAGATTTGTCTCATGGGTCTCAAATAATTTACAGAATAAATAGGTTTTGAAAGATAAAGTTTATTTGATCTATAACCAATTGAATAACTAGTTGAAGAATATAAATTTCCAGAATTATAACTAGCAGTATTCTTTCCTGATTTAGGAATAAATCTTGTTTTAGTGATCTATCTCTGTCCAGGCTGATAGCCTATTCCAGTGGTATATTTTGGTGCCACTTGTTTTCCTAGCATTTCAGTAAGTCTATCTTTTCCATTTGTGAATTTTTATAAGTCCTTCTTTAATTTCTCATTAGACAACGTCAGTTCAGTAATTTCCTTAAGTAATTGAGCATTCTTTTCCTTTTCTATATCAAGTGTAGATTTAACAGAACTGGTTAGAGCATAGTGTTTCTTCAAGGTATTATACTTGTCCTTCAATTCATTACATGCTTCTTCTAGCACATTACAATATTCAAATAAATCTTCACTAGACATATTTTCAGATTCAGAATCAGAATCAACTCTAGAATAATACGAATTTAAAGCAGGAGTATTCAATGTTACCTCAGATGTTTTTTTTCATAAAACACATGTTAGCACAATTATTTTCATAGTCATAAAATTAAGATTCACTTGTGTTGTCTTCTGAAGCACTCCAGGTAGATTTCATAGATTTCTTGTACTTATTGTACTTGTAGTCATGCTTCTTCTTGAACTTGAACTTTGGACAGTCTACTTTCACATGTCCTTTCCTTTTGCATTTATAGTAGATAATCTAATCACTCTTATCTGGATTTTTCCAGTCCTTCTTCCAATGAACTTTATTGACATATTTTCCTTTGTAATTTGATTTTATGATGAATTTATTCTTCCTGTATAACTTCTTGAATCTTCTAGCTATTTGAGCCATCTCTGCCTCACTGTCAGATGCATTCACATCACTGATTGAACTATCACTTTCACTTTTAATTTTTCCTTTTATTTACTCTTTGAAGAATATGTCTTGACAGTTACTGACTTCTTTTTTGGTTCATCATCCTCTTCTTTGTTGACCTTCAGCTCTTCCTCATACATCATTATCTTACCAATTAATTCTTTAAGAGGATGTTTTCTGATGTCACACGATTATCTAATAGAAACAGATGTGCCTCTCTATCTTTCTGGAAGACATCTTAATATCCTTATGATCCATTATTTTACAGGAACAACTTTACCAAGGGAGCTAATAGTGTTGAAAATCTCATATAACCTAAGATACATGTAATAAATAGGTTCATGAGGCTTAATTTTAAAATTATCATATTTAATAGTGTATGTGTTCAATATAATTTCCTTAACATTGGTTGTTCCCTCCTGGAAAATAGCCAAAGTGTCCCAAATTTCATAAGCAGTTTTACAGGAAGATATTCTGTTAAATTCCTCATCACCTAAAGCACTGTACAAAGAATTCATTGCTTTATAGTTATTATTGTAGGCATTCCTAGTAGCTTCATCCCAAGTAGTTCTATCAGTTTCTGGAATATTATATTGAGTTTCTATAGCAGTACAGATATCAAATCACATACTCTCCAAATGAATTATCATTTTAAGATTCCACTGAGCATAATTTTTACCATTAATTAAGGGTGGCCCGTTGGTAGTAGAAGCTTCTAATCTATTGTGCGTAATTCGCTTTTAGAAAATATATTTAAAGAGATAAAATTTAGAACTAACATAAATTTAAGATCATTAAGATACAACTAAAATCACAGTTTAAAAATAGAGTATTTTGAAAACCTTGATTAACAACACATTCCTCTGATACCAAATGTTGGTCAGAGTGGATACTCAAGAGGGGGGGGGGGGGGGTGAATTGAGTTCCAAATAAAAGTTCTGTTAAAATATTTCTCTTAAAATCCCCCAATTCAAAAACTAAGTTAAAATGTAGTGAATTTGTAAAACTGTAAGGGTTCGATTAGGTTCTCAAAAGATTTATTAGGTCTCAGTTAATTTAATCAGAAGATTAAATTATCTTTTCAAACTAACCTTCTGATTTACAAAAGTAACAAACACTTGATAGATTAACTATCAAAGTATTTTTATAAGAAATTGTATTTCAAAGTAATTAGCAGTGGAAAATAAAGTATATAGTATACTTTAGACATAATCTAAGATTCACATCAGATATAACCAAGAGGTTCAGTCTCAAGCTGAGACTTAGTCCTCTCAAAAAATTTATATAAATTTGATCCACACCCTAGATTGGGGTAAACAATTGTACATAGACTATCCAGGTACTAAGATCTCTACCACAGTTCTACGTGGGAAAACAAAACAACACCACACTGGCTGTCCAGGTCTTACTTTACCTTTACCACTATCCACAGTGGGATACAATAGAGTTATAAAAGGTTTGTGTGAGGATTTAGAAATCCTCCAGCTTAGCTCAGGAGATAGTGTCTGTATAAAATATACAGATCACACACACTGCTCGAAATGTAAATAAACGAATCACTAAGAGAGTAGATATGAGTTTTAGAATTCTATAGTGATTTAAAGTTCAGCTCTGGACTCTTTTGATTAATCAGGAATGCTTCTAAGTCCTTCTCTGGTTTTTTTCTGAAAAATAGCGGGTCATTTTCTTCAAGTTCAGTTTGATCAACTTGAGTGCATGAAGAGCTCGTTGTAGTTCTTCACTCCTTGACTAAGATTGAGTTTTTGTTCTATTATTGTATGAATGGATTCATGTATGTCCAATGTTCTTCGATTGTGGATGAAGACTTTCTTTTCTGTATGTATACACCACTTTTCATCACTCTTCAACCTTTATTTTTCGCACAATTCACGCGCCTTCTTAGTTACTTTCTTCCCGGTCTTTGTCCTTCCTTTTATAGCTTTCAACTCCGAGAAATGGGAATGATTACCTTTTTACAGGTACAAGGTACAGTTCCCTGACATGACAACATCTATCATTAAATAACATTAATTTCATTAAAATCTTCAAATATGACCGTTGCTTAATAAATAAATAATATTGTTAGAGTATAGAGTTTAGGAAAATACTGGTCAGTCTTTCATCACTGGCCTTCTGTCCATAGATATGTAATGATGGAATTTATATAGCAGTGACCGCCTATCGGTATCTCTTTCTCCTTATACCGGTATATCCTTATATCGGTAACTGTTACTCCGTGTATCAATAGCTCTATGTACCGGTGACTCCTTCTATCAGTAGCTTTACTTCTATTGGTAGCTAGTTTTGTCTAGCAGTAACTCACTTGTATTAGTAGCTTGGTGTATCGGTGACTCTCTGTATTGGTGACTATACTTATCGGTAGACTTTTTATCGGTTTCTTGTGCATACTGGTAGCTCCATTACCAGTGATTAAGTGTATATCGGTAGACTTGTTCTATCGATAGCTCTGTTCTGTTTTAGTGAATGTCTATTTAGTCTATCGGTATCCTTTTTCTATCGGTAGACTAAGTACCAGTAGGGCTCTATTTGTCTGTATCGGTATCTATGTGTATACTAGTGGACATAACACTTATCTGTTCTATGCAACTCATATGCTGATTGAGTTAGAATTATTTCAATGTTCATATAAACATAGATGAACATATTTCAAATATTATTTTAATATTATTATCAACTTTATAATAGAATGTCATAGATTGAAGGAATTAATATATAGATAAACATTGTTTGGGATTATCAATGTACGTGAAATCATAATTGAGATTATCAAAAAAGGTGAGGTCAACATAAATTATAATTAAAATAACTTTACTATTTCATTTATAACACATATTTGTATTAAAACCACCCGTAATACATTCTAGGTCATGTGTGAATGAATCACATCATTTTGTGATGTAGTAGTCCTCCCGAGCGATGATATCGTATTTCCAAAAAATGGAAAGAATAAGGAAATGTGTGATATAATAATTACAATATAATAATAATGTCATAAATATTATATATATAATATATAAAATATAAATCCACCATTATTCCTAACCTTGAAAGGTGGAAATGGAAAAATTAATGACATCAGTTCGTGTAGTGGTAGTCCGCCATACACATGGATAATGATTTCGTAACTCATTTGTTGGAAGTATGTGAAATTTTATGTAGTACACTTAACATAAAAATATCTTAGTATATTAAAGATACTTAATTTTTTATATAGTCAGTGTATAATAATAATTGAAGGAATCAGATAAGGAAATAAAATAAATACCCTTTTAGAAGAACATTACTTCTTCTTTGGGTATCCTCATTAGGTTTGCACTAATGCCTTACTAATTTGATTTTATTCTAAAGATAAGGCTGATAGGATTAGGTTATAGATTTTATTGAGTTATTTGGGTAGGTCTGGTCCGAACCAAAGCAGTTTTATGGTGTGAAGTGGAGAGAAGATGGGTTTCCCTTTTATAAGCGGGTTGAGTGCTACTCTTGTAATTTATGGAAAGGGAGAATTCCACCCAATTTTTTCAATGTCAAGTGGATCCAATAAAAAAAAATATTGATCCTAGAATTTATAAGGTCAAAAAATGTCTATAAAATCTATGTTGGACAAGTTTCTAGGTCATTTGGCCCCTTAAGTTTAATGTTTAGTCTATTGGTAACCTCAATTTTCCCTTAATCACTGTAATTAATTTCAACTGTTTTCACTAGTATTTTTAGTCAAAAATCAATTTAACCTCATTATAAATTATAAAATATTATTATTCAAAATATTTAATCCTATTATTCCAAATTAGGTTAACATAAGTTGTAGAATTTATTTTAAAATTAATCCTCCATACAAGATGAAAAAACTGGGTTTTAATGTGAAAATGTTTAGAAGTTTAATTATGTTTTATATCTAAATTCAATATTAAAATGATTAAAATGACCTAAATTGTATTAATAAATTTATAATTTAACTATTGTGACTTTAAAATGATTTTAAAATATAATTTAATGTTATAAATTATGTATATGAATAGCGAATCTTCAATTAAAATTCAATTATTTTCACTATTCATGAAGAAAATAAAACTTCGGAAAAAGATGCCAAAAATTATATCTAAGATAATTTTTAAATTATTATTTAAAAAAAGTAGTTTATTTTTTTAATAAAATATATAAAATATATAAAATTTTCAAAATTTAGTTTTAAAACAATTGCTCCATTAAAAGGCGACAGAACTGCCTTTAGAAAAATATAGGTTTTTTTGTAATATTAGATTTGTTCTTATTATATGCCTATCATGTAAGATCCTGGATCTTGGAAAGGTATTCTCTCATTTAAGTTTTCATTTTAATCCCTTGTTTTGGTTAATTAAGTGCTTACCCAAGTCCTTAAGGAGGCTTGATGGTGTTTTGAGGGTTGGAGACATGAAAAATGGAGAAATAGGGGGTTTTTAAGGTAGGGAGTATAGTCTAAACACGATTAGTGATAACCATGCATACAGACTAAGAAACAGTGGTGGAGGTTGGTTTTTATATAGTGGCCTCCGCACGGTTTGCACACTGTTTGGAAAACTGTGCGGGTTAACTGTGCTGCCGAGAAACTTTTAAAAACATACAATTTTGTCACTCTAGGATTTTAATACCCAAATCGGGATTTCCTCCCTATTCTTCCATCTTCATTATAGGAACAAAACAAATCTCCCAAGGGAGGTAAGATATTGATCTCCCTTGATTCTAAGGAATTCTTGGTACCTTTGGTTGCAGATCGAAGCTCCAGGTAAGGATAATCCCATCCTTTATTTTCTTTTAAGTTTATGGTTTGTATCTTCTTCTCCTCTCTTTCCAAAGATCTAGAACAATACTCTTTGGGTGAGATCTAGGTTGAAGCTTCAAGGATTGTTTGAAGCCTAATCTAAGGGCTCGATTAAGATTACATTGACCCACAGAATCAAGGTAGGTGGTCTATAAGTTATATCCCATGGTTTAAATTTGGATTTTAGCATGTGTGGTTTTGTTCTTGGGTACCGCTTGGTATTTTTTGATTACGGTTGGCATGTTTAGGTAAAATGGTTAATAATAAGTTTAATGAAAACCCTCATGATCCCTATGGGATGCTCGAGGGTGATGAGACTAATCTAGGGCCACCCATGGGGTGTGTCGACTCTCCTAGACCTAAGGATTTGTAAGGAACAAGAGAGATTGTTGTGTAGTTATATGGAGCCTTGATAAACATGTTGATGTGTTTTATTGTATTAAAGTAGAAGCTAGGCGATGAACCTAGGCTTTGTAATAACCTATGGGACATTATGTTAACATGGAAATGATTAAAGACCATAATGAAATGGATTGTGAGTCCAGTAATGAAGCCTTGTTAGTTAGGCATAACTAATGAAGCCTAGTGAGAAAAGCACAATGAATGAATGCTTAGTGAGATAGGAATAATAAAAGGGGAATTGGGATAAGTGGCTAAATGATGTGAAATGTGGTAAATGTGTTAAAGTATTAAGACATGGTATTAACTCTTATGTTATTGTTATGATTTATGTTTTCCTAAGGTAATGGTTGTGCTGTTGTGTGAATGGTTAATGGATACATATATGTATAACATGTGCATATGGATTAGTAGTGGGGGATACTTACTTGAGGTTATATGCCCACAGGTAGAGTTAGAATGAGGCTCCAAACTCCACCCCTAATGTACTAGTTAGGTAAGAGGACTGAGGCTCTGCTCTCCAAATGGTTGTATCCACATGAACTAAGGCTTCTAGGTGAGGATATGGTTTTCATGAGGAAGGTAGTCCTAGTTAGATTGGATAACTGTGTGTTTTCCCCATGCATGTGATTGTGTAAATTGAGTAGTGTAACTTTTTGTGTTTTATGAACCCATGTTAAATGTGTTAGAAATGGTAAGTAATGGGAAATGGGATGAAACTGTAAGATATGGAAATGGTAATAAATGTTTGTAGTGGACCTAAACTAGCTAAGGGAACTTAATATTTTCCTTTTCATTTATTTTTCAGTTCCCTTTTTCATGGATGATTGTTTATACTAGATATTTTGTAGACACCATTGGTGGTAGCCTACTGTTTTGTACTCACACCTTGCTCAGTCCACTATTGGGTACCCGAGAAGACTTCATGTTTGCAGGTCAGGAATAGGGTAAAGGCCCCTTCCAGGAAGTTGGGTTTGCCTAAGTGTATGTTGAGGAGGACCCAAACTCAGTGTCAGGGCCATTTTGGGGATTTTGCGGCTGTCTATATTTTGGGTTTGTTTTACTTTTTCACTTGTAGCATGACATGGAATATCTACTATTGGATATGGTTGTACCCATTTTGGGAAATGGTTGTTTATGCATGATCTTGTATTATCAGTTATTATTCGGCTATTTTTTTACCTTCTATTATGGATTACTCTAAAGAAAATGGGTTTTAGTCTACCCAATTGATCTTTTGGATGCCCACTGCTAGTCAACAACCTTTGGCATATGAGGAGGCACACTTAAGGTCATGTAACCACCTGACTCAGAGCACCGATTTAGTGGCTTCCAGCTTAAGGAAATTACATATCAAATATATTGGATGAATTTCAAAATCAAAATTGAATATATAATACATAAATTTTATTAATACCATACACTAATAGTTAATTATCTAATTTATTAAGATAAAATTCATTTCACAAATAAATGTAGTATTTTTTAAAAAATCAATTCATTTCTATTTAATTAGATTTTATTTTCATTTATAATTAATTGGTAACCAATGAATTAATTTTACATTTGTGTAAACCATATATTTTTATATGTTAGTTAACACTATTCATAACTGCCAATTTTATGGCTAGTATATAATTTTCATTTCACTTAATAATATTAATATTATTCGGTAAAACCCAGTCTTGCGTGTAACCGAAGCTATTGAAGAAACTTGTTTTTTCATGAAATACAAAAAACTCAGTATTGAATGCATTAAAATATATATAATCAATTTAATTTACTTAAAATAGTAGATATATATTAAATTCATGGGTTGTTATATTCCTCTATATGATTGGTGTTGCGTGTCATACACACTATCAGATATTATATTCATATTTTTAAATTTTTGGTTGTTACAAAATGTTTTAGAAAAGAATATTTTTATATATTTTTATACATAATATTTTGAAAGAAAGTAAAATTAATATTTTAATTTAACATATATAGAATCAATATGTTTTCTTGATTATTTTACAATTATTTTAATTTTGTTTTCCTTGAAAAGTTTTAATGTTTTCTTCTAAGAAAAACCTGCATTCCTTTTGGTCTAGATATTTTAAAAAAGGATTTTAAATTGAATGTATATTTAGATATCTATATATGTTTTTATTATGGGGTAAGGAATATTTTTATGAGTATGATGATTGGAATATAAGATTTTATGTGTTATGATTATTTTATAGTCCTTGTGAATTTTTTATTTTGAATGGTGAGCCTAATATAGGTCATGATGGTGGGTTATCCTAATATAGATCATGATAATAGGTAATCCTGATATAGCTCTACAATTATTTCAGTAGGGTAATAGAGTTAAACATTTAGGTTTCTCCTAAGAGATTATTAGAATTTACCAGGTAGGTTATTATATTTATTATAGTGATTGTAAGAGTGATATGAAGATGATTTCCTTTGTTACATACATGATTTATCTATTATTTATATGGTGTTTTATAGAAATATTATGAGTTTACAAGGTAAAATAATGATCTTAAGTTCAAAGGGAAGTTTATGAAACTTCTAAAGGGCGATATTTGTAATTTATTTGAAAAATATTTCATGGGTTTTTCATGATTGCAACAAAACATTTATGAGTTTTATTTTTCATTTAATATTTATCATGAAATTTTTTATGAAACTCTTCGTTCAATGAAGTTTATTTCTTAGGTAATAAAATGTTAATTTTGATTTGGAATTTTATTTTTAAAAAGGAAATTTTTTATGAGTATTCATACGTAAAAGAGTTTATTTATTTCATTTATACGTCCCTTATAGATTTATTATTTCTAATATTATGTTCTAAAATGGTTTTCATATGGGTTTAAGGATGATTAGGGAAAATGATAAAGTAAATATTTAAATTTTTTAGAAATGTAACTAAAATAAAACTTTTTTATCTATTAAAATTTTTATATTGTGGAAAAAATAGATATTGAGGGGGATTTTTCATCTTGGGATGTAATATTTATTTATAAAAGGGTGATGACCTAATTATATAAAAATATAAACCATAAAGATAAAAAAATTGTAAGAGAGTAAATTCATGACTTAAAACATAAGATTATGTAAAGTTTACATATATGTATTTATTTTTGGTTGTAGAGGAAAAGTTAAGATGATTTTAGAGGTTAAGATAATGTATTTAAATAACATTAAAATATTTCAATTTATGGTTAACATAATATAGAATTGGAATATTACTATTTTGATTATTCTAATCTATGTTAATAATGGGTTTTTGAAGATGAAATAGTGAAACTGATGTAAGAAGGCACTAAGAGGAAAATATCCTTCCAAATGAGTAACCTAGAATGGTTAGGATTGGAATTGAGTAGTTTTTTTTTTATTTTTTTTGACTTTGTTAAAATATGATATATATAGTGATGGAATCAATACTAATGAGAAACCAGATCTATCATCGAAGTACATGTCTATAGTGGATCATTTTTTGAGAAAACACCCTAAAACATTTAGTGGATCTTATGATTATCTGATTAAAAATGAATTAATTAAATATATAGAAAAGATATTTGAAGGCATGAATATTTTTTTATCATAAAATGTAAACTCTTTCCATTTATTATTTTGAAGGTGAAACTGATCAATTGTGTTTAATGGTTAATAATACTAGATAAAGAGAAGAGATTAACATTATGTAATGAGATAAATTTAAGAATATTTGACTTAATAATTATATTCCTAAAGTTTTTTGAATTAGGTTAGAAATGAAATTCTTGGAATTAAGGAATAAGGCAGATTATTTAACATCTAAATATGAAGAAAAATTTTACAGATTGGTAAGGTACAAAGAAAATTGTATTTAGGACCTTGTTAAAAATATTAATTCATTTTACTTAGGATTAAAGCTAACATACTGGAGAGGACGAGCCTCTCATGAATTTAAATGATATGAGAAACTTGTTTGTTGTGCCTCAAAGGTAGAAATAGAGTTTCTAATGACTATTTATTCCTTACAAATAAATATAAAAAGGGATCAAAGTGGTAGGAAAATGGGAATAATACATTAAATAAAATTGAATGTGATAAAATAGAGTTTTTAATTTGTGGATGGTATGGTAAAAGGAACCCTGGGGAATGTATTATTAACCATAGGAATTGTTTAGGAATATGGATCATGATTAAAAATAAAAATATCTTGTTACTGGTAAGAAAAATATTGGTAAATAAGAAGTAAAGTGTTTTATATGTAATGGGATATGTCATTATGTGGTTTCATGTTTGAAGAATGTAATGAATGATGGGATGAAGCAGGACTATAAGTACAAGACTGTGTGGAAATACATTACAACTAATTCAACATATGTTGGGACATTAAATGAAGTGGTACCTGGTTTATAATGATTAGTATTATTTGAAGGTTGATCTCAGGTCTTGGTACAATTAGTTAAAGGTGAAGGTGGATGACATCTATAAGACAATGTTTCATAATATATATGAGAATTATGAGTTTTTTTTCCTTTGGGTTGATGAATGATCGAACTATATTCATTGATATTAAGAATAGTGTTTTCCATGAATATTTGTATAAGTTTGTGGTTATATTTATTGATGATATTTTGGTTTACTAAAAAGTTAAGAGGATTATTAAAAACATATAAGGATTATTCTAAAAACCATTAAAGAAAAGAAGTTATATGGAATATTTTTTAAATGTTATTTTTAGTTACAAGAGATTTCATTAATTTGACATATTATAAATAAAGATGTCATAACTACATATGTTGTTTAAACTAAAGTGACTGATGAATAATCAAGAACTAAAAATGTTACAAATATTCATAGTTTTTTGGTATTATAATTCTATTACTAGTTTTTTTAAGATTTTGTATGGTTATCAAAAACATTAACCAAGTTAACATTAAAATAAGTTATATTTATCTAGAAAAGGAATCCAATGAATTTCACTTGGAATTGAAAATATGATTAGCGAATAATCTAGTGTTGCCCCTTCCATCCAGAAATGGGGATGTTTTTTCTATAATTATTCTAAATTTAAGGTTCAGGGTTGTGTTTTAATGTATAATGATCAGGTAATTTCTTATGATTCACATAAATTAAAACCACATGAGAAAAATTATTCTATACAAGACTTTGAACTAAAATCTGTATTGTTTTCCTAAGAATTTTTGATACATCCTTTATATTGAGTAAATTGTGATATATATTGATTATAGAATTCTTAAGTATATTTTAACTCAAAAATATATGAACATGAGATAAATAGGATGTCTTTAATTGATAAAGGTTTATGACTACACAATTAATTACCATCCAAGTAAAGAAAACAGATTAGATAATGATTTTATTCCAAAACATAGTGCTATATATGGAACATGATCCTTTGGTTAATGATTTGATTAATGGTAGCTTATAAATTATGAATGAAGGAACTCCCTACATTCTTTTGGTATCAATACCATTATATGTTTCTGATATAATTATTAAATCTCATAAAGAATATAAGGTTTTATAGAAAAAGGTTGAATCTACCAAGAAGGCTATGTTTCTGGTGTTTAATGTTAACGAATATGGTGATTTGAGATTCAGGAAAAGGTTTTATATTTCATGTAGCCCCCAAGTGAAGGAATAACTATTGATTGAGGCTCATATATCTCCATTTTAAATTCATTATAGTAGAACAAAAATGTATATATCCCTTTGGGGAAATTTATGGTGGGAATGAATGGTGAAACATATTGCGGATTTTAGTCTGAAATATTAAAATTTTAAAGATGTTAAATTAAAATGAAAATTAAAAAATAGGATTATTCAACCTTTTCTAGTTATATAATAGTAATATTAGTTATATCCATAGATTTTACAGTGGGATTACAAAAGAAATCTCAGGGTAATAATATGATTTGGGTAATTACTGACGGATTAACTAAATCTTCTAATTTTCTTCCCATTTGAGATAATATGTCTTTAGATAAAATTAATATACATTAAGTTGAAGATATAATTATATTACAAGGATTAAAACTTTCTATTTTATATTATCATAAACTTAGATTAACCTCTAATTTCTAGAAAATTCTTCAAGAATCATTATGTATCAAATAAAATTTTATTACATCATTTCATATTTAATCTGATGGATAGTTAGTGCAAAGAATTTAGAATTTCTAGGACATGATTATAGATTTTTAGTTGGATTATTTGGTAATTTTTTATCTCTATGTATATTTAGTTGAGGTTTCTTATAATAATAGTTTTCATTCTTGTATATATATGGGACCTTTTAAGGCATTATATGGAAAGTGGTGTTAGAGTCTAGAATGTTGGGATAATGTAATGGAAATAAAGATGTTGGGACCCAAATCCATATAATATGAATTTGAGAAGGTGAATTTGATTCCATAGTACATGAAGATGGCTCAAAGAATATAAAATCTTAAGAAAACAATTAGAGGAAATATCTTTCATTTGTGTTAGATAATTATATTTTACATAAATTATATCTATGGAAAAGTAATATGAGTTTTAGTAAGAAGGAAAATTTGAGTCCATAGTTAATTGGAACATGTGAAATTATTGATAATATTGTATATTTTACATAATTAGTGGCCTTTCTTATGAGGTTATCTCTGGTACATGACATTTTTCATGTTTTTTGTTAAGGAAATATGTGTCAGATGCATATCATGTTTTGATCCTTGAAGAAGTTTAGTTGGAAGAAATAATTTATTATAAGGCCAAAATAGTATAGATTATTAAACCTAAAGAGAAATAATTTTATAATAAGTTTATTTAATAGGTAAAGGTTTTGTGGAATAGCAATATGATTGAATAAGTAACATGGAAATTAGAAAATTCTATAAACAAAATCTCCGTACTTATTTATGTAATGAATAAAATTGAAAGACATAATTTCCAAAAAAGGGAAATAATTTTACAACCCAAATATTGTTAAGATAAAATTTTTCATATCTTATTCATGTTCATAAATTTTATTTTATATCATAATATTCATTATAAAAGTATTATGTATTTATTTAGTCAAAAGGAAAAAAGATTTATTCCTAACCACATTCGGTTTTCTTGCATTACAGGGTTTTAGTTAACATATTGATTTCTAAATTATAAACTTTTAATTTTAGAAGTGAAATTATTCTTTAAATTCCCCTTATCTATATTATCTTAGGATGAGTTTTTTTAATTTTATGGAAAGTTTTTATTTTTCAGTGAATAGTAAAAATATTGGTTTTATTGAAAATTGTCTTTTATTTTCAAGTATTTACAAAGTAAAATTATATTTTGTATTATAATTATAGTTTAAATATTTCATTTTTATTATTAATAACCCAGTAATTTTTTTGGATCAACATTGTACTTAAATTTCATATAAAAACATTTTTATACTTAAAAAGACTTTTTCTATAAAACTGTCTATCACATTTTGTGGATTTGATTTTAAATTAAATTTAAGAAATTTCATGAATTAAATTTCCTAAAATGGATTAAATATTTTTAATCATCATAATTAATATAATCTAATATGGTCAAATTAATATTTGGGCGTAATTAATTGTGAAAATAGTAAAAACAAATTCTATGGTTAAGGTTAAAACTTGTTTACAAAGGGGGTATTAAACTAAATATATAATGGGTAAATTGACCCAAGAACATGTAAATATCTTATTTAATGGCTATATATAGACCATAAATCATCTAATAATTATTAATTGTCCATTTGAAATGAGTAAGACTTTAATATATTTTAATATTTTTAAAACTTCCCAATGTTTCCTCTCCCCCAATTATAAAAGGACACTCCTTCCCATCTCCTGTCCACTCATTAAGAGGTTTATTTAAAAGGCCAAATAAAACACATTCCTTAAATTTTTAACCATGTGCTAGAATCATTTTTTGACCATAAAACAACCAAGTATGTATTTTGGTATAGACCTAAATAATATTTCTGAATAATAGTTACAGTTCTCAATCGAGCATTTTGGTTCTATTTATTTATATTCCCTCTTTAATTATTTTAAAAAAATTATGAAATAATAAAATAAAAATATTCCATTACTAATATATTTTTATGTTAATTTAATAACCTATATCCATATACTTCTTCCATAAAATGGGAAATGAATCCATCCTTTGAATGTAGAGTGTACTTCTACCTCACAAACCTATGTAATTCGTTTTCCATCACCACCACTCACAAATTTTTATAGTGATGAATTTAATATATATATATATGATATTAATAAAATATTTATCACTTTTTGAATATAATATATAATCTATTTTATTACCATTCTGTCTATTTAAAAATGATAACACTATTTATTCATACGTGTGGATAACTACCTCAACGAAGAGATGCAATTTTTTTAATGACCACATCACATAAATGGTATATATAAGTTTATTTAAATAGAAAATATGATATTAATTATATAATAATAAATTATTAAATGTAAAATGATGATTATGTTCTTTCCCTTATGCACCTTAAAAAATGGAAACATTACTCTTGTGTACATATGGCCAACCATCTTAATAAATGCAACATAATTAATTTTTCATAATGATAATTCATGGTCAGTATTAAAAGTATAGTTAAATAATAAAAATTATAATTATTTCCTGAATATTATCATGGATTTGGTGGAACAAATATCCCATTTACCATAATGAAGATAACAAAGTCATTTTTTAGTTTTGAACCAAACATCCTCAAAACACCTGATGTGAACTTAACTGATTATGTAATTAATCATGTATTTAAAATAATAGAAATATATTTTTTCATTTCAAAGGATTAATATTAGAAAATTTTATAAAGAAATTAAATAATTGATAAAATTTTATTTTTTATGAACAAAATGAATATATGTGATGAGTCAGATTCAAGGTAAGGGACACTTTAACTTAAAAAACTTATTTTAAATATGTTAAAAATTTATTTTCTAAATAATTTTTTCAATGTACATATTATTTTATGGATGTATTTATAAGGAAATAAATGAACTATAAATTCAATTTTAGGTAAAATTTGACATCATTACAATCGTTTTAGAAAGGAATCATTTTCTGTATTTTAAAATGGAATGTTTTAAAAAATGGAAAATAAAAATTTTATTTTAACATCTGAAGTTTAAATAGCTTTTCCACCAGTGTAACCATTATTTTCACATTGTATTAATTTAAAAACTTTCTTGTTTTCTTTAAAGAAAAAACCTCTATCCTTTAAAGTCCTAGACTAGGATGCCACTTAATGGGTTCCCCAAGCCTAGTGGGCCGTATTGCCTCAATCATATCTCCCTGAAAACTAGAGGCTGCTGACTAGCAGTGGGGTCCTAGGGTGTGTATGTGGGGAGGCTATGCCCTCATTACCAAAGTTTTTCATTATAGAAGATTATAAATAAAGGTATATAGGGGAATCAGTATATGTAAACCAAAGGCACATTGAAAAATAGTGACAATAATAACAATATATGAAACAATGGGAATAACGTTCAACAACTGAGGATATGTCATTCTAGAAGAAAATAGGCAAACATGGATACAATATGGTAAACGTAATATGTTATACATAAGTATAAATGAAATAAATGACTATCCCAAGTATCCCAAGCATCAACTGGTCATCTACTATTAAGAACCATGATAAATAGTAAGAGATAAAGTGTGTAAATCCATATTATTCCTTTTATCAACACCTACAACAAGGTAATCTACTATGGGTAACAAAAAACACTTGAAGAGGGTGTGAGATAAATATCTGTGGGCCACCACCAACAATTTCTATAACATTCGACCCATGTGATGGAAATGTAATAGTGTGAAAGCGTGAATATATAATGTAGAGTAGTACAATGTGACCAAATACCCAAGTACCTACTTCAACCCTCTACTGGTGTCTGAACATAACATGTCTATTAATTTATTATTACATGTTTTTAAATAAGTCACACGTTAAACATATTGAAGGTCACAAGTTATGACATGGCAACCAATAAGGATATTTAATAAAGAAGTTTGAAGGTAATAACCACAAAAACATAGACCTAAAGGGTTACCAACTTAGAAATAACTTTATCCTAGCATGGGGTAAGAGTGTAATCCTAGGAGGATAGTCCAAGGAATTCCACAATGAGATGCCTACAGAGTCCAAGAAGTTCATCCAACGGAAAATGGGGCTAAAAATGACTGGGCCCGATGGGCTTTAACCATGTCACCTACATGTGAATGCTGAATCCAAGGAGTATATCCAAGGCATCCTGTAATAATATTGAATGGATCCTATAGTATCATACTGGGTATCCAAAGAATAGACAGGGATCAAGATTTAGGTGGGTCTCAACCTAAGCAAGCTGTATCCTTGAATCAGAATTTAGTTTCTGAGTGCTCAAGGAATTCCTTGATAAGAATCCAAGGTGAGATCGATTTAGGCCAATCCTATTTGATTATGAAGACTTGTAATATTTTATTCTGTTCAAGCCTTACCTTTCATTAGTGTGATAATTTCAAGCAGCATGAATCCTTTTAATCAAGTCATAATTAATCATTACGTCAATTTGGTCCAATCCTTTCCTTTTAGTAGTGTGACAAGGCCATGTAGCATGAAAACTTTACTAACTCCATTTAAAGAATATTCAATAATTAAGGTCCATTCTTATTCCTTCCATTAATGTGGTAAGGGGTTCTATAGAAATGAAACCTATTAATCATTCATAATTAATACAATCATGTCATGTAATGGATATAATTTCCAGTTTCTATTTCACATTTAATTATAATTTAAAGCACATACATTATGTTGGTCAAGTGGGGATCATACATGGTACTTTTCATCATTAAAATCACAATATAAATCAAGCCATTTAATATAGAAAATCTTACCCTAATAAGGGTAGAGAAAAGTCAAACCCGAATGGTGGCTCAAACATCTCAAATACTAAATAACCAATTATGGAATAACATCCTAAATGGGATGGATAATGTTATGGGAATAACCACCAAACATTAATCACATATATGGAAAGAGAATAATGATATGGTTCTAAGGAATATAATTATAGCATATTATTTCTATAAATGAAAACAGATGAAATCAGTGGTCCCCACACAACAATTCAAAAATCATTGAATTTGAGGGATGAGTTATAGAACACCCACCTTAGGCTTGTATGACTCTCCTCCTCTATTATTGGAAGTTGATTTGGCTCTGATCAGAGTATATCTAAGAAAAGGTGTAAAACACTCATACCGTGATAACAAGGTCGAGAGAAAGAGAGAAGAGGAAAGGCTTAAACTGACTTGATTACTTACCGTTGCATATCCAACATGATGAAAAGAAGCATGATAGAACCCAAGATGAAGGAGATACTTAAATACCTTACATAGGCCTTCAAAGAGCTCCAAAATTAGAGGAAATTAGGTTAAACTCAATGGAACTCGTAATAGTAACAAAGAGGGGATCTAATTAGATAATTAATGAAAAGTGGGATAAATTACTCAAAAAAATGGTCGGTGCATGGTTTGTTTTCTTGGTTTTACAAACCATTATTGAAAAATGCACAATTACCTAGGCAGAAGGGGCACTTGCATGGTTAGGCTACATGAGTGTGCACAAATCAAGCGATATGGTTCTGTTCGAAAATTTCCATCTGCACGGTTAGCTAAATCATGCCCGAACAATGCGTTAACCATGATAAATAGCTAATTTTCCCAAAAATAAGGGTTATAGGCTCTAAAAATTCCCTATACACCCTTTATACTTTTTCTAACTCATAAGGCATCCATATTTGGTCCAAAATAATGATTTAGACTAAAATTTAAAGAATCCATACCAGATTGAAAAAACTGGGTTCTTATAGTCTTCCCCCCTTAAAAGAAATCTACCCTTAGTCCACCTTCCATGTTTGTTGAAACACTGGATGTGAAAAAATCTGGCCATTGGGCATGTCTGTCGGCCTCTCGCTCCCAAGTATTATCCTACATGTGGCCGTGATTCCATAATACTCATACTAGAGGGACACACCGGCCTTGGAGAGTCTTCATGATTTGGTCTACAATGCATACTGAATACTCTTCAAAGGTAGCATTAGCATCTAACTCAACTTCTTTTCGATCAAAAATATGAGATGAATCAGCAATATACTTGATAAGCTATGAAACATGGAAGACGCCATGCATGGAACAATACCTATGAGGTAGTAGAAACTAAAAGGCTACCGAAATGACTCTTTATAGGATCTACAACAAACCTGTGTAACTTGGAAATAACATCCCTTTCTTTCACAGCCGTCTATTCCATACCCTGGGTGATACCCGAATGAAAACACGATCCCCGACCTAAAAATCTATAGGTCATCGATGACAATAATCATTATATTTCTGTTTAGACTAAGAAATATTCAAACACTTTCTTATTAGATGAACCTGATATGAAGACTCCTGAATGAGACAAGGACCTAGTATGGCCGCCTCACCTACCTCTAGCCATCACAAGGGTGAATGAAAAAACCAACCATAAAAGGCCTCAAATGGATCCGTATGAATTGTCGTATTGAATATGTTATTATAAGATAACTGAATGAGAGGGATATAATTATCCCAAGAACTTCCAAAATCAAGTAAACATGCTCAAATAATATCCTTTAGAACCTCTATTGTCTGTTCGGATTTTCCATCAGTATGAGGGTGAAAATATGTGCTTATAAGCACCTGTGTTCCCATATCCTTCTACAATACCTACCAAAAACATGTTGTAAAATGATAATCCCTATATGAAATGATAGAATGAGGGACCCCATGTAGTCATATGATCTCACAGACATACAGTCTTCCTAGCTCATCAACTAAGAAGGTTTCAAGAATAAGTATGAAGTGAAATGATTTTGGTTTTCCATCAATGACAACCCACATTGTGTTGCTATCTCTTGGTGACCTAGGTAAACCAACTACAAAGTCCATAGAAACATATTCCCATTTCCATTCTAGGATTGGAGGTGGGTATAATAAGCCTGTATGTCTCTGGAGCTCCGTCTTCACCTGCTAACATGTGAAACATCTAGTGATAAATCCTGCAATATGACATTTCATTCTAGTCCACCAATACTAGTAGCTCATATCTCGATACGTCATGGATATTCCTCGATGAACTTTCCACTAAGAAGCATGGGTATCTTTCAACAACTCATATCTTATATCTGTAGGAACCCATACATGTCCATGGATTAACATGATGTCGTATCTATCTACAGACTAATCCAGAGGTGGGTTCTCTCCGTATATACTCTTATAGAGTACCAAGCCATTATGATCTAAAAATTTTCTACTCTTCACCTTCTCAAGGAGGGAAGAGGTAACTACTAAGGATGAGAGGTAAGACTACCCTTTACTATCATGAAACTCAAGATGTAACTCGGAAAAGAGGTCCATTAACTTCCATTCATCACCGACTTCCTGTACATGTTGTGATTGAGTATTTAGACTTAGTGCATCTATAATGACATTTCCCCTTCCAGGCATGTAGAAAAGCTAAAAATCAAAGTATTAAAGATATTCGACCCATATACGTAATATGAGGTTCAATTCATGCTGAAAAAAGATATATTTGTGGCTTTTTTGTTCTGTGTACACCACAAATCACTCACCTAATAGATAATGTCTCTAGAAATGTAAATCATGGACAACTGCTTCTAGCTCGAGGTTGCGCGTCAGTTAGTTCCTCTCATGAGGTCTCTGTTGGAGTTTGTGGACAAAAACCAACTACTATATTATTTATTCATTAATAAATACCTTATCACATCTTTATTGTTCTTCGGCTTGACAATACTTGTGATAATGTCCTAAGGATAACTATTGCATTAAAGGGTCATAACATATCCCCACTATGATGAGAACCCGGAAGTGCGATAACACTATTCTGGAATATAATTTTTATGTCTGAATGATGTTATTTGCGGGATACAAATAATACAAGATATTAGGGGTGGGGACTAATAAAATTTTGAGGCACCTTCTCATGGTGTGCGCCCATGGTAATATCCAGGAGGATATTATGATAATGAGACCCACCAGTAGGAAATACAAATTTCATATTGTTATTGGATGTTTCTATTTGTGGATGTGTGTATTGGTCCTTAGAATTTAAGATTATTATTAATGGGTATTACAAATCTCACTCTTAGATGTTTTGACTAAAACTATGATGACACACTATTCGCTGCGATGTAGGATATGTTGGGTGCGTCACGAGTAAAACAACATTAATAGATAATGCGAGAAAGGATTTTTACCTTCTGTTCCATAAAGAAAGTAGATATTTCAGGACCTTTGATGGAATTGATATAGCCTAAATAAATCCATTTCCATGGTGAGGAATGGGCAATTTTAATTCTAGGAATTCAAAGAAAGAAAAATCAAACACAAGGGTTGATGGAACTATTATGCAACCCGCTTGATTCGAGATATTGAGACAAGGGGATTACATTACATGGTAAGCATTCATAGGAGGTGACCAATAATTGTGGTGTTAACTTATTTCTCAATGGGTGCCTTTTTGTATTTCTAGATGTTAACCTGGGAATTTTAGCAGGATAAAATTAATTCCACTGAGAAAGAGGCCTACAGGGTCACACACTAAATGTGTCTAAGTATCTCAGTTAAATATTACTTTAACAAGTTGAATAAATATTATTCCTGATTGTGGTTTACTAATTTTTCAATTATTCCTGATCTCATTTATTTCTATACTAGTTATTTGAGAGAATATATTGTGGGAAAAATAATATATTTATTAGTGAGTAATGTAGTGATATTTATTTGAGAAATAAATATCCATTATTCAATGTCTCAAAAATGTGGTGGAGGAAATAAAGAGAATGGAAAAACAAAAGTACATGCCCTGTATATTAATATATACGTCAAGTATTTTTTCTGGGAATTTATGAGAAATAATATTATTTCTTTAATTAAATAATATTAGGTGTAATTCTCTGAGCACATGTCATGTAATAATAATAGTCAACTGTTATTATTAGACAAGGGGTATTAATAAGAATTAAGTGAAATGAATAAATTCTTTCAGGTAATTAATTTATTTTATTATTCTATGTAATTAAAATACTAATTATATAATTCTCATTAGTCTAACCATTTTTAGGGGTTGTGCACACCGTATCTTGAGAAAGCTCCCAAGACAAGAGAGAATTATTTTCTTCCAAGAATGCTCTCAATCTACGAGAGAGAGATCCTTCTCCACCGGATCAAGGCAATCGAAGGCAGACATTGCAAGCAAAGGTTCTTCTGAGCGAGCACCCGGAGATCCCTTCTACGATGTCTAGATATATGTGGTGCATGTGGGGATCACTGATAGAGGAATCTTGCACATGGATTCTATGATTCAATGACAGATCACATCAGATCGTGACTGAAAATATCAACATAGGGGGAATTCCATCAAGGTAATTCTTGTCTTTTAATGAAATTAATTATAACCAACATATAATGATCCTCTCTATGGTTCCATGACTCCCTTATTTTCTTTCATTCTTATTTCTATTCTAAAGATCTGGTGTTTTATTACTGTGATAGATCTAAAATTAAATGTTGTTAATGACAAAAATTAAAGTTTGGTACACCCACCAACGTGCTTCTGCTGCACCCATAACCTACAGTCTCAACTATCGAGATCCTTATGCAATGACTCTGTCCTCCTGCATCAGTACTACGCCTCAGAAAATGGCTGAATTTTTATAGAATATGGTATAACCTATGCCTGGATCTAGAAGAGTCAGATTAAGTGCCAAATCAATCATCCCATTCAGATCTTAAAATTATTTCTCATATGATTCTGACCATATAAACTTGACATACTTCTTTGTAATACTAGTAAGAGTTAAACAAAGGAATGAAAATTCATATATGAAACACCTGTAATATCCAACCATCCCCAAGAAACTCTGTATAACAAACACATTCATGGGATACTCCCAAGAAACTACAACACTAATCTTTTATAGGTAAACATATATGCCATATTCTAAGATAATATGACACAAGAAGTGGACATTGTCAATATAGAAGTGGAACTTAGCAATCTTGGCCAAAATCTTATGCTCCCTCAGTGTACTTATAACGATCTCAAGATTTTTTTCATGGTCGCTACGAGTGTGAGAATACACCAATATGTCATCCATAAAGAACACCACAAAGGAGCCCAAATAAGGGTGGAAAAACCTATTCACTAGAGTAATGAAAAAGGTAGGAACATTTGTAAGACCTAACAACATAACAAGGTACCCATACAGATCATACCTGCTACGGAATGTTGTAAGAGGTATATTTGATGGCCTTACTCTCACTCGATGATAACTCAATATCAGGTTGATCATAGAGAAGACCCTAACTCCTCCGAGCTGGTCCAAGAGATCATCTATTTGAGGCAGTGGATATCAGTTCTTGATCATAAGATAGTTTCACCTTCTTTAATCCATGTACAGACGTAGGGTACCATCCGACTTCATGGAAAAAAGCACGGGTGAACCCTAAGAGGATGTATTAGGCCTTATAAAACCAAAGGACTATAAATCCTCTAACTACTTCTTGAGCTCCAGAAGGTCTTCATGTTCCATCCTATACAGAGGAATGAAAACTGGAGCTACTCCCGGAACAAGATCGATTGTAAACTCTACCTCTCTCTTAAGAGATAATCCAGAAAAATCGTTGGGAAAGATGCCCATGAAATGATCCAATACTAGAGGGAAATCAACTTGTCGTAAACCCTGATCCTCCATGAAGATATTTTTAACTTGGGTGGTCAATCCACCATGCACATGATGATCTGGTCCAGATCTACCATTCTTGACATCCCACTCACCCTTATTCAGATAACTACTGCCCTCTGGCAGTGTAAACGATACCCTGTGATGATATTAGTCTATAAGATCATGATACTGAACCAACCAATCTATCCCAAGAATGAAATTGATTCTTTTCATCTCAAGAATGAAGAGGTTCCATAATAAAGGGTAACTGTCTACCCTAAGGGGACAGTCCCTACACTGGCATATGATATGAGGATTTTGTGGTGACATTGGTCTACAATTTCGAAACACATGCCTCCAAACAAGCTTAAGAAGAAAGATTACATCACTAGCAGAAGATGAATGTAAGAAAACTAACTACCCAAGGAATACTACACCAACTACCTACTTCGACAGCCACGTATCGGTAAGTTCTCGATTATAAGTTTCATTTCTTTTTTACATTTAATTACCAGCTTCACTCCTTTACCTTTCATAAACATGACAAGGAGACATAAGGATGTACAACCAATTCATTTTAGATGTAATGATTCACTTTATAATAGATATCCATTTGCAGTGAATCAGTTCCCATACACCTTATCATAGGAAACAACACCCAATTATTTATACGAAAATGGATCAACCTGTTAAATTACTCATCCCAACCTATGAGGGCCCATACAACACATGTTTTGAGATATAAAATCACTCAATCACAACCAAGAGTAATACAAGCACATGATAAATATCACGTCATCAGTGGAAAATAACAGGCATATCAGTCAATGAAAAGCAGATAAATGCAACTATATGGTGCGAAAATATGCATGACATGAGAATTCTAGGTGCCTATAATGATGCATGTAACAATTCTCCTTTCCCTCATATCATCGGGGAAAAGATAAAATAAAATCCCCAAAAAAGAGTAATAATAAAAAAAATCCACAGAACATTTGAATCGCACAATAGTGAAATAATATCAACTGTAATAGGAGAAAGTAGAATAACAATTATAATTTAGGAAATGTGTCTTTTTCACTGAACATGGGTTCGCGACGCCCAAGAAAGACTTATGACCAAGTCCCAATCATTCCTAATCTCTAATATATTCTACCTAAATAGCAAAGAAAGAAAAGAATACCAAATATCCTTTGATACTAATTTATTAAATCACAGACCTGGATGCCACTTAATGGGTGCTCCAAGCCCAGTGGGCCACATGTCATCATTTGCATATCCTTTAACAGCAGAGGCTGCTTATTAGCAACGTGGGTCTAGGGTGTGTCAGTGGGAAGACAATGCCCTCATTACCAAAGTGTATCACAAAAGATGATTTTAAATATATGTAAATAGAAGAATAAATATATATATATAAACCAAAGGCATAATGGATAATAGAGACAACAAAAACAATAACTGAAACAATTGGATAAGAATTCAACAAATGATGAAATTTCATGTCACTAGAAAAAACAAAAACATGGATTAAAGAAATATGGAATAAAATGTTACACATAAGTATAATGGAAATAAAATACTATCCCAAGAATCCTGAGCTCTGACTCGTTCATCTGCTATCAAGATCCATTCTAAAAAGTAAGTAATAAAGTGTTTGAAGTGGTATTCTTCCCATTATCAACACTTGCAAACATGTAATCTTCTCTAGGAACCAAACAGTGCCCAAAGAGGGTGTGAGATGAATCTCAGTGGTCCACAACCAACGATGTCTATAACATCAATCCCATGTAATGGAAATGTAATAGTGTGAAAGAATGCATATATAAAAGTAGAGTAGTACAATGTAACTAAATAACCAAGTACCTGCTTCTGCAGTCAGCTAGTGTCTAAAAATAACTAGTCAAATAATTGAATATTTCTAGTTTATAAATAAGTAACATGTTAACAATAGTGAAGGTTAAATGTTATGACAAGGAAACATATAATGATATTTAATAATGAAGTCCCAAGGTAATAACCAAGGTGACATTGAAATTAAGGGTTCCCAACTCAGTAATAATTTTAGACTAGCATAGGGTAAGTGTGTAATCCAAGGAGCATAGTCCAAGGAATTCCACAATGGGAAACCTACTGAGTACAAAGATTTCATCCAAATTAAAATGGGGCTATGAAATGACTCGACCGGATGGGGATTAACCACGGAACTTACATATCAATACTGGATCCAAGGTGTGTATCTAAGGCATCCTGTAATAATATTGAAGGGATCCTATGGTGTTATACCTGTCATCCAAATAATAGATAAGGATTAGGATCTAGGCACGTCTCAACCAAAGCAAGCTGTATCCTTGAATCAGAATGGGTTTCTCGAGTGCTCAAGGCATTCCATGAAAAGAACCGAAGGGGAGATCCAGTCAAGACACTCTTATTTGATTATGAATCTAGGTAATATTTCATTGGGTTCAAGCCTTTCATCTCATTATTGTGATATTTTCAAGTATCATGCAACCTTTTAATCATGTCATAATTAATCATTAAGTCCATTTGGTCTAATCCTTGAATTTCATTAGTGTGATTAGTAAATGTAGCTTGAAACCTTTATTAATTTCATATAATTAATTTCAATATTTAAGATTCATTCTGAAACCTTCCATTAATGTGGTTAGGGGTGATACAAACATGGAACCTATTAATCATTCACAATTAAGACGGTCAAGTCATGTACTTAATGTACTTTCCAATTTCTATTTCACATTTAATTATCAGTTGAAGCACTTACCTAAGGTGGGAAAAGTGGTGAGAAGACATGGTACTTTCCATTATTCAATTCACAATGTAAATCAATCCATTTAATATAGAAAATATTACCCTTAGAAAATCCAATAAAAGTCACACCCGAACAGTGGCTCAAATGTCTCAAATACTAAATACCCAATTATGGAATAAAATCCTACATGGGATGGATAGAGTTGTGGGTGTAACCACTAAAAATTAATCACATATATGGAAATATAATAAAGATACGATTCTAAGGAATATAATCATAGAATATAATTTCTATAAATTACAACTGATGAAATCAATTGTCCCCACACAACAATTCCAAAATAATTGAATTTAAGGGATGAGTTATAGACCACCCACCTTATGATTTTTCAACTCTCCTCATATGATATTTTCCATTGATATGGATAGGATTAGAGTAGATATATTTAATGGAGAAAAACTATTATACCTCAATAACTAAGTTGAGATGAAGAGAGAAGAGGAAAGTCTTAAATGGACTCAAGTACTTACAGTTTCACATCTAATTTGACGAACAGAAGGTCGATTGGATCTTGGATGAAAGAGATTATTAAATCCCTTTATGAGGACTTCAAAGAGCTCCAGTATTAATGGAAATTAGGTTAATACCACTAGATTTAATAATTGGAAGAAGGAGGGGATCTGAGTATATCATTAAGGGTAAAAGGGAAAAATTACCTAGAAAAATGGAATGTTCTTAGTTTGTCCACACATTTTTAAAAACCTTGCACTAAATATGAAAAGTTACCTAGGATGATGGGGTACTTGAATGGTTAGGCTGCATAGCCATGCAGAAACTCTGTGAGATGGTTTTTTCTAAAAATATTCATATGCATGGTTAGCCAAACATTTTTCCAAATGTGCGGTTACCGTTCGACAAGGAAATGTTTCCCAAAAAGAGGTGTTCTGGAATATAAAATTACCTCAGAAACCCCTGATAAATTTTCAAACTCATTATGCATCCATATTCGGTCCAAGATAAATATTTATATGGAAAATTAAATGATCTACACCAGAGTGAAAAAACTAGGTTCTTACAATCCCTTTATTTTGGGTGTTTTGAAAAGGGTTTTAAATATAATGGATATTTAAATATCTAGAATAATTTTTTATGGGGGAAAGGAATTTTTTTATAAATATGATAATAAAAATTAATGATTTTATGTGTTATGATTATTTTATGGATATTGGTAATTGTTTATAATGATGGGTGATCTCAATATATATAATGATGATGGGTGAGACTAATATAAATCATGGTGATGGGTTAGCCTGATATAGATATCCTATGTAGTGGGTATGGGAACGTGAAAACTAGTTGGGGTTATCCTAGTAGATTTTTTGAATTTACTCAGTTAGTTATTACATTTGTAAGAGTTATATAATGATAATGACTCAAGTCACCCACAATATTTATTTATTATTTATATGCATTTTTATAGAAATCTTATGATTTCACAAGGTTAGCAAATGAAAATAAATTTAAAGTGATGTTTATCCTACTTCTTATGGGTGAATTGTATTAATTTTTTGATTTTTTTATAGAAAGAAACCTTTTTATTTTTTATTTTACCTTTTATATGTCTTGTAAAATGAATAATGAAAATCTTTGGGTAGTGAAGTTTATTTTTTTGGGTAAAAAAATGTTTATTTAGAGCCTAATGTTTATTTTTAAAAAGGAAAATTTTTCTGAGGATTCTTAGACCAACAAGTTTCTTTATTTCATTTATATGTCCTTGACTAACATTTTTTTGTGCATACCACATTTTTTATTTTTTTCCATAGGGGGTTTAAGGATGATTAGGGACAAAGAAGAGTTGAAGATGAAAATTATAATGTTATGTTAGGAAAAGATGACCTGTTATATTTTAAAAGTTTTATATTGTGAGGAAACTTTATATAGTGTGTAAGTGTCCAAATTTTTAAGTAATATTTATTTATATAAGGGTGATGAAATAATTCTATAATACTATAAACCATGAAGATCCTGTAAATTCAAAATTGTGAATTCTAAACTTGAACCAGAAGATTATGTAATGTTTATGGAAAGGTCCTTATAGATACACCATTACCTTTTCTTTCTTTGATAATTAGAAGGATGTTTTATGTGATTTGTATAAAAATCACCATAAACCAAGGATGTTATTATCTATAATGATGGAAATATAGTTTAAAAATCATGGTGTTCTATTATGATACTTTATATCTGCATACATACTAACTCAAGGATAAATCAATAGATATAGATTCCCTTGATGAATATGTGAAGAATTGAAAAAGGGATAAAGTTTAAATTAGTTAGGAGTAAATAAAAATTGATTCACCCCTCTAGTTGTTTTGTATATCTAATTGGGATCCAATTAATTGGTATCGATCTGGTCATAACTTTATTGGATTATCATATTTTATATTTTTGAGAAATAAATTTCTATTTAAAAAGGATACATGATGTGAGATTTGTAGAATATAATAATTCTTTTTAAAAATAAAAAATAGAAGAAATGTATACCTAGACACAAAATAATATAAAAAATAAGAAATAATCTACGACATGCATCATCAAAGAGAGGGGACTTTCACTATTTGAAGGACTTAAAATTAAAAGTGTTTTTTAGAACTGATAATGAGTTATCCCTTGAATATGGTGTTTATTATAATACATATCTCTCAATAATATATAATGAGAAACTAGGTTACCCATTTTGACATCTTGTTCATGAAAAATTTGTCATAGGAGAAGATTAACCGTCTACGAGTGGTAAAGATCACAATTAAGATCATTTATAATATGAATTAGTCTATACAATAAAATATAGTCTATATAATGTATCCAAAAAAATAATATCATATATTATTAGTATTTTTAGAAATATATATTAGGATATCATCCACTTAGAAGATAATAATGAATGGATGGAAAAGGCTTTGAATGAAAGCAGAAAAACTCGTACCAAGCTATACAAATAGGCAGGATCCTTACACATCATGAATGATATGATTTAAGAATGATATTATATTTCTAATAATGAATGTTTTGATAACATTCATTAGAGATAATAAGCCATGAAAAATTGTGATGAAAGAAGTCATGCATTTGAAGAATTAATTTCGGTTAATAATTATGAAATTGTGGTCAAGGCTAAGAGGATTAAATAGATTGACCATAATCTTTAAGAACAGTGAAAAATTAGTGATGTTAATGTTTAAGAGATATTAAAGGCTTATGAATAAAATTTTGAATTAGTGTATGATGATAGATTCATCCTCAATATGAAATTATTGGAGCGTGTAATTAAATTTAAAATTCATGAAAAAACATAATATGTGTCTTGATAACAAGTTAAAAAAATTGATGATGAGAAAAAGACTAAAAATGAGGACCCTTATACTAAATTAAATCTATCAAGTTCAAAAAAAATCATTTGATCATCTAATTATTAATCTAAAGTATCCAGAAACGAAAAATTACCATCAATATTACAAAATTGTAAAACTGTGAGTTATGTTTGTATACACATTATATACTTAAACTCAAAATATTTAAAAATATAGGTGAAGATAAGTGATAAGAAGCCCAACGTCATGTAAAGTACGTATAAAAGTGTTTTTTGTAATTTCGTTTCCTTTAATGATGTCTAACCATTTAATGTAAATTCAAAAAAATAGTAAGCTATAAGTTCTGAAAAAAATAGAAGGATGTAATCTTAAGTATAAAACTAATGTTTTCTCTAAATTTTTTACTATAAAATATTTGGTAAGATGGAATTGGATTTCTAGTGACCTAAATTTTTTTCAAAGGGTTTAAAGAATTTCATTTAGAGGGGTATCAAGTCCCAAAAGAAACAACATCCACATATATTTCAAAAAAATTGTCAAAATCAAACAAATTTGAAATGATTTAAAATATATTGCACTAGTCATAGTAAAAATACATAAAAGTATACCTAATTTAAGTATGTGACTATAAAAAATGATAAGAGTATACTATAGAAGATGAATAATGGAGATAAACCACACTTAGGAAATAATCTTGGGAAAGATGATGAATGTAAAATTATTAAGATGTCCATAAAGAAGGCTGGGGAGTTATCTTTAGGAAACAAGAAAGAGAAAAATATATAATTATACACAGTATGGAAGATCAAGATGTATGATACACCATAAGTAATGAACTATTTCATTTTTGGATAAATATTTCATATCATAAACTCATGTAATGAATCCATGAGCATGAGGAATGAAAGAAATGAAGAGAATTAGAATGGTGCAATATTTCAAGAGAGGAATAATAGGAAAAAAGTGGTAAAATGAACACTTGATAATAAATTTAAAAAATACATGGAGGATAATAATATTATTGAATGTTGTTTCAAAATATGGACATCTGATTTAGATATATAAATAGAAATGGAAGCCCAAGATAAGGCAATATCAAAAGGGAAATAAAATATTACACAAGAAGAAGAAATAAATTTCCCGAGTGGTTATCAAAAAATGAAAAACCAATTGGATTATAAGTTCTATGTGGGAAGTGGAAAATGATAGAAAAAAATCCAATTACTATATCAAATTAATTATATACAAAGAATAAATCTTAAAAATCATAAAGAAAGAACCAAGTGATGAATGTTCCTTGATGGATCAAGAGAAAAAAAAGATCCCATACAAGGGATAAAGAAAAAGGACCCATGCTTCCTAAAGAAAGTTCAAATCTCAAAAATTGATCATGAAAGCATGAAGAGACCCTCTAAACATAGATTTATATTTGAAAGGGGAAATTGGTTGAGAAAAAATTATAAATTCAACCACTAAATTTGATGAACAAGGAAGTCCACCTTATTCCCTAATTTTTTTTTGTATATTTATGATAACAATGAAATGAATTGAAGGTAATGTTAGTTATTTAATTTAAAACATAACATGATAAGTACGATTAAATCATTATTCCATATCTAAAAATGACACCATATTGGTATGATTTATCGGATGTTAATTTAAAGAACATATAGAGAAAAGACAAACCATGATGAATGTGAACAAGATAAAAAAATTTCACAACAAAATGATAAAATACAAATATCGGAAGGAATGAAATACATGATATCCTAAAGTGTATTCGACGAAGTGAATATTCCATAATAAAAAACTAATGAATGTTTCTATATTGGTGTTATCTCAATAACTGGAATCATAAATCTTATTTAATGGTGATATTACTCATGTGTATTTGAAGGAGGAGATCATCCTTTAATGGGTAGTTTATCTTAGGAAGATATCATACTTATTTAATCTTGAAATCTATATAAAATGAAATTTTTGGATGGTTATTGTCATTAGGTCATTGAAAATATAGAAATTCTCATTCTCCCATTCTTGGATTTGAAGAATTTATATTATGGGGAAAAAATTTATTTTGATAAATGAAAAGAAAAATAGAAATTTTGAGGATATTTGGAGATCTATTTATAAAATTAGATCATACTATTTGTAGTTGAATTTTTTTAACCAGTGTGTTAAAGAATAATTTTTAATTTATGTTATAATTCTCATTAGAAATTTATTCTACAGTCTTTGAGTGAATAATTTTAATTTTCCTTAGTTGGTAAGTAGTAACATTTTGTATCATTTTTTATTGATCAATGGAATACTTTTTTTTTTCTAATTCAAACATTCATGATTTAGATAATAAGCACAGATCATATATTAATTTAGTGGTATTAATCATTTCACTATGTTTTATAATTAATTTATTCCACCATCTTCCAAGTACTTCATATTTTATATCAATAAGTGAGATAGAATAAATTGAGATAATTCAATGAGAAAATGGGAGTTAAGAAAAAAATAACATATTGACATGCCATTTTATTGTATTGATATCTATAACAAATACAAAGTGGGTGATTGTTGAACATAATTTTTGTTTTGATGTATTTTTATCAATGTGGAAGAGAATTTGTTTTATTTAAATATATTTATGATGAAATAGATTGAGAATAAATTCTTATTGTTTGTAATGTAACTTCCAAATTAAGCACAATAAAATGAGAAGAGTTTGACTTTAGTAGTTCTGTACATATTTATATGAATAATTGAATTAATTGGATGAGGTTAAAAAGTAGATAAAAATGGAAATAAGTCATGATCATTTTCTTGGAATACAAATATTAAAATTTTTAATGAAAAAAATTTCCAACCATTCACAAGAATCCATGAAGATGAATAGGTAAGGTATAATACGTGCCTAAGGAGCATTGAGGATGTATTTCCATGCATTGGTAAGTTAGGGTGGTTAGCTTCACCCTTGGATGTCAAAATGGTAGGTTATATTAGACCACAAAATATTATTGAATTTCACTAAATCTATAATGAATAAAATTTCTATTATAAATTAGTGGCCTCCAAATCTTTAGTATGATAAGGGAAAATCATGTAAACTAATCTTTCCATATTTTTAAAAATATAGGGACACGTGTGGAATTATAAATGATATGGATCTGTAGTACTCATATTCAACCTTACTACTTGTGGGAATTTCATGGAATTAATTTCAATCAATTTTGCCATAAGATTGAGGTTTGTTTTTGTAACATACAAGGATTTTAAAAAGCATCAATGTTGGTTTAGGACAGCCTTAAAGTCTTTTTAAGGAAATATACATAACTGGACAAGTTTAATGATATATAAACATCATTTTTATGTTTATAAAAAAACTATCTTTAGATACATAAACAAAAGGAAATCTAGAGTTATTATCAAACATATAGACATAATAATCAGATAATATTGTGTAAATATGATCAATCATAAGAGTTCATTTATAGAATAATAATCTCACGCTATCAATGAATGAAGTCACCCTACATAGGCGTCAATGTTGATCTATGTAGACATGATGGCATGGTCATTTTTTGTATACACATTAAATCCTCATATGTTTTATTTTCTACCTCATGTTTTTTTTTTGGATTGATTGAATGGTTAATTGGTTTTTTATTTATTTAAGATTGGAAGACATGATTGGTTGGAAAGTATTGTTTATGTAACACTATTAATTAAATCTATATGCGTGGTGAAAAAATCTTAGTCAATTCATTTATTTGATTTTAGAGGAATGGTTAGCCAATGATATTTAATTTTATTGGATGAAGTATGTTCAGTTAAAAGGTGAGAACATATCATGGTGAAATATTTGTTGAAATTTTATATACTATGGTGAATTATTAGATTTGGTAAAAATATGAGAGAAAAAAATGAAAGAATTTTTTTTGAGAGAATGAAGACCCAAATAATGTGGAGACTTTCATAATAATAATGGTTGAATCATTATTATATTATAATATCTATTCCATATAAAAAATATTTTTTCATGAATTTAATACAAATGTGGAGATATTAAAAAATATACATTTATATTTTTTTGAATATTCTGGGATCATAATATTTAAATAAACCCAAGTCTATTAACCCAAATCTAGTGTTTAATTTATTATATTGGTACATGATATAAGGGATAAAAACTACAAGGATATATCAGTTTAAGTAACATGGAAAACATATGAATACATGACATCCATATTACCTTGGAAGATCAAAACATAACATGAAAACCATTCTATCATCCTTTAAGATCATTTAAGGTTTGCTTCTTAATATCCTGGGTAATGAAAAAATAGAGATATTAAAAGATTATTAAGGGTAGAATAAAACTTAATATATAATGAGTAAATATGGAATAATCAATATGTTAGGGTGGAAAATTTAAAAAAAATATTTCATTTAATTAATATCTATAACTTCAAAACATATCCATGGAAAATAACAACATAATAATCACACATATAATAATAACTAAAATCTTCATGAATTAAATAAATAATTCCAGACATCATGATCTAACCATCAATGCCTCATTCCAATACAATATGAACCTTATAGTTAGGGCCTTGTGCCAAGACATATTACATTCTCTAAAGGACTTGTTCCAATACATTTTCATTATTTGAGCTGACATTCACCACGTAATACCCATTATATTTATATCATGAGACATATTAAAAAATTGATGAACTATCTTTGATTGGACCCCAACCATCACTTACATATGTTTAGTGTATTTATCATATATAGAATCGATAATAAAATCCAGAATAAATATGCCTTATGAATCAGTAAATACCTATATTTAATTAATGACACAGAGCATCAATATTTCCCTAATAAATGAAAAAAATACTTAATAATATTCTTTCAACTAACATCATATGTATCAATGTTATATGTTTAAGACTATATTTAAATGAAAAATATATCTATGACACAAAAAAATATGGATATAATTTCTAAATCATAATGGAGAATGATAAAGAATATAACTTCATGGAAATGAGATCATCTCGTGTGAACAAAATGAGGTATAAACCATAAATCAGTAATGGAAAAAGGAGACCATAAATTGAATTGATATGAAGGTTTTGAATTATATGAAAGTATTTTGAGAATTAGATATGAAAATAGAAGAAGATATTTAAAAATAACTATATTTAATGATTCTGTAACATTATTGTAAAATTAATGTTTTAAATCATTTCCAAAATTATTTTCAACCTTTTTATAAAATAATATATTTTTTTATTTTAGTATAAATACTAAAAATTCAAAGGTAAATGGAGAAATTATTTTCTTTTAAAAAACATATAAAATTATAGAATAATCTAAATAAATAATAATGTCTAGGGAGGTAGGAAAATATGCTTATGCCGTATACATTAAAAAGATTACCCCTTTCACACTTTTATAAATAAAGTTACTTTTTTTAAGAAACCTTAAAATAATTCATTTTAAGACTTTGTATTGAAATTAAAATATAGTATAAAAATAAATTTAGTAATAATATAAATTTATATAAAAACATCCATAAAATAATTAGAAGAATATGGATATAGAAGAGAAAGATTCCTAACCAGAAGAAAAGAAATATGGTTGGAGTTTCTTAAAAACATTGTTTCAGATTTTTTGAGTACCAAAAAAGAGAAAATTCGGAAGAAAACATAGAAATCCTAGAAATAATGATGAAATTATAAAATATTTGTGTTTTATTAAGATAAATATCATATAATTATTCTAATTTAAATTTAAACATGAAAAATCCGAATAAGAGTGAGATTATAAAATAAACTATTACGACTTTAGTGACTTTTGAATTGATGCCCATTAAAAGAGATAAAATTAATAATAAATTTAAAATCCATTAATAAGGTATAATTCATGAAATAATATATCAAAGGGAAAATAAATCCACTATATAAATGTAACTTTGGGGTATAATATAAACTATTTCTCGATGGAGTGGAATTTTGTTGAAAACCCTTTCCTTGAATTCTTGCTTGGTTGAACAAGTTATATACTTATAAATAATTAATTTAAAGTTATTAAATAGTTTATTAATAATTTTTTTAAAATTTATTCCATTTTCAATGTTCAATTAAAATCATTTGACATCGATTCATTGTATAATTATTTCTTAGATCGAAGAGTTAAGGTTGTTCAGTCAATTTCTCGAAAATTACTTCAATATATTGACCATGTTTAAAGGTGTTATGAAGTGGTTAAATAATATAAATATTTTTAATAATTTCACTAATATAACTTTTATTCATAGTGTGGTAATTTTAGAACCATCCATACAAGTTGGTAACATAAAAATGAAATACACCATTCATGGAGGTCGTAGTCCACACATTCATACATGGATGTTTTCATTTTCCATGTGGTTGGAAAATAATGAAATTAAATAATTATTAATCATTATAAAATCATATTAACATCATAAATATCATATATATATATATAAAATAAATATGTCATTATGGACAATCATGTAATGTAGAAATGAAAAATGAAACACATCACTTTGTGGTGGTGGTAGTCCCAATGTGAGCAAGATCAATGTTATAATTTTTCAAGAGATGAAAGTGTAAGAAGGAAGATGAAATATTAACTTTAAACAAACATAAAAATTTCATAAATATAATATATATAATTTAAATACATTATAAGAACTATCCATAAAAGGAGATTATGGAAAATTAAATACATCGCTTTGTGGTGATGATTGTCTGTATGTACACACGAGCGGTGATTTCATTTCTCATTGGATATAAATGAGGTATATAATTTTTGTTACATCAACATAATATAATTTTATTTTATTTATAATAATAAATTAGTTATTTTATTATGGATATAATATATTTGAATGAGGTATAGGAATAAATAAAGTTAAATGAAATCAGTTAAAAGTTATATCTCATCTTTTGTTATCCTCCGTTCGATTGAGTTTAAGGCCTTTGAAAGAGAGATTTATGTTCACTCCATGGGATTAGAAAAATTTTAATTTATATATTAAGATTAATTTATATATATATATATTAGTGTAAATAAAACTCATATATGCCACTAAAAATCATAGTTCAATTCCCTTTTTATAGGAAACAATCAACTGTATTTTCAAAAAATTTTCACGTTTAGGGGTCATGAATGTAATTTAAAGTTTTTAAGTATAACATACATGAATAAAGAAGGAAAATAAGTTTTTTTATCCAATTGAGTGAATATAGTTTTATTATTATTTTTAATGATTTAAAAATATTTTTCTCATATTAAATTCTATTTAATGTCATTTTCCAGACTATTTATAAAATTTGACATCAAACATATCAAGAAAAAAATGTAATTAGAATATAAACACATTAAAAATCACCTATACTATAAAATTATTAATTATGTTTATGTAAAATCAAAATTCATACAAAAAAACTGCTTTTAATTTTCTTAAAAGAATTTACTTTTTCTATTACTAATTTCATATTCACTTTATTAGTATTACATAAATGTTCAAGGTAATTATACAATTAATTGAAATTTCAAAAATTTATATCATGGAAATAAAATTTTAATAATTTAAAATGAAAATTTTTAGAAATTCTTAGCATCTTTTTATCCCTATGAAAATCTATTGGAGATATTAAAAGAAAGAGAGTGAAAATTTTTAATTATCCTTTACTTAAACTAATATAAACGTCATTATCAAAGAAAAAAGTCTCTAAATTGGCATAATTTAAAATATAGGATAACAATTACTGAAAAAACCCATCTATTAATATAATGACTAGTGTTGGAGAAATTTTTAGGCCTTGTCCCATAGTTTAAATATTTTTAACACATTTTACCCTTTATTATGATGATAAACTATTAACATGTTTAACATTTAATATAACTAAATAATATATTATCCCTATTACCTTATGTTAATTAGGATTATTACATATATATAACCAATTTTAAAATATTTAATTTCTATAATTGGTAAAATAAATTTTAATATAAGTCCACAAAATGCAACAAACCCTATTTATAGAAAGATTCCATTTTTCAACATAAAAATGATTTTATAACAAAAAAAATGTATACTATTTACTAAAAAATTATTATTTTAATTGTTTAAAAAAATGAGACTTACATTTCTTAAAAAATAAATCCAAAATTGAAAGGGTCTTTTAAATTGATTTGGTTCAATTAAAATAAATTACAATTTTGAAATTTTTTTATTTTCCGTTATTCACCCAAAAATAAAATATTTCTGTAAAATTTAAAATATTCACCCAAAGATTATTTTTACATAATGAAACCAAAAATTAAATCATTTTTAGAAAATTAAATTTATATTTTTTATAATATTTTCTTATAAATGATAATTCAAATTATACTACTAAACCCCTTTTGTAAAATAATGACTTTTTGTACATTAACTATTATTACGGTTATATGATTTCATTCTTATATTTAAAAATTGAGTAATTATTTACTACGAATTTCTAAATAAAATAATAATAGGAAAAATTTTCTATGTATATTTTGTAATGCGGTTACTCCCATTCATATTGTCGAATCCAATAATTAAGTCACGATGATAATGATTTAGTAACATTTAAGTAGTATATCACGGTTTATTTTAGCTCAATTTTGTGTGTATAAGAAGATATCATAAATAGTATTTACAAGATGAAATATTTGAGTTTTAAATTATACTATCCTTATATAAATTCTTCCCTCAGAATAGTAATTCATTTTTAGCATACCGTGACCTAATAATCGACATTTTTAGAAATTTTAATTTATAATTTAGGACTAGGGAATATACTATTTCATAAATAATTATTTTATAAATATTATTCATACCATTATAAAAATTAAACTTTTGAATGTGTTTTAAGAAGTGTACCTTGATAGATAAGTGATACATTCCACATTAAATGTGATGTATTTTTCTTCTATTTCTTGAGTATGAGGAAGGAAATATACTTACTTGATTTAATTCCATTCCATAAAGAGTATTTCACCCCTTGATGGGTTTTGATTAGTTTAATACCTCTGATTCATCTCATTTTCAAAATTATGAATGACCATGATGATTTTTTCATCACCAAATCACTAAAATCAACTCAAAATGGATCATGATATCCATTAAAGGATAATGTTCTTTGTTGTATGAAATATTTTTTGACTTAGATATTCATCTAATTTATAATCTTTTAATGGAAAAAAATATTTAGAATAAGAGAAAATAATAGTGAATAAATAAAACGATCAAATAAAGGAGTAATCTTTAAAACTATAAAATATCAATAATAACACCCATAGTTCGACCTGCTAGACCAAATTTGAATACATCATTATCATATATTCATACTATTTTTCTATAATCATCCTTACATAAAATAATATACTAAAACTAATGGTCATATTCAACGGTGAGGTTCTATGTAGTCCTCATTATATCTTTATTTCCTTTTAAAATATAAGACCATTTGAACTAATTTTCTATCTTAATGGATCTTGATACCATATCATCATATGATGAAAATTATTGTAAAACTAAGGCCATTTTAAGGCTCATCTTAACACCATAAAATTTATCTTAAATCTTACTTTCTATACTGTGTATGTATTCTAGAAAATACCTTTCTAATAATATAAAGTTATCCTCATAGTCAGCAACACATTCCTCTTATATGTGATTTAAATTACAAAGACAACTTCGTTTTTATATCATCTCACTGTTCATAAGAATAACATTTCTCAATGTATACCACCTTTAAAATTCTATATTATATAAATTATATCTCATATTTCGCATTAGTATTATGAATCAATGACCACTGTTGATTTGCATCTCTTTTTTGAACAATATAAATCCAGGATAACATTTTCCCTTTCATCACTTCCCAAATAGAAAAAAAATATTTTCAATAGACTTGATCTATTACCTAGCTAACAAAGGACCATCATTTTCATTTTAGAATGAAAGTTTCTACCAAATGGAGTGGTCCGACATCATTAAAATATATTGAAAATTAATAGGTTGCTCTAGAGGTGCAGGGTTATTGGTAACCTGATACAACATCCCTAATAAAGTCATAATTGTTTTACCAACAACACTAGTAAAATTGAATTTCTCTAGTGGGAAATACTTATATTGACCATGAGTGTTGTTATGAGTTCATTTTATTTTTCTAAGCATCATCTATAAACAATGTAACACCTATAGTCACTCATAATCATCAGGAATATTGATCTACTGAATGGAAATTTTTATGAAGGTAGAAGTTCAAAAATATTCTCTGGGATTTATCATTATGCTCATACAAGCTTTTTTCTTCTAAAATCTTGTTCTTATGTGTGAAACTAAACATGATTTGACACCAATAATATAAACTTTGACTCAAGCAAACTAGAGTTAGTGTTTACATTATTACATTTTCATACGATATGGGAGATATCATTGCTAAGGATTAATTATTTTATGAGTATTAGAAAACTAGATATATACATGATGTCTATATTATATTAGAAGACAAAAAATTAGAATGGAAAACATTCCTAGATCCTTGAAAATAATTCCAGGTAACCATTTTCACATCTTGGGAAATGGAAATAAATAATGGATGATCTCAAATTCCTAGTAAGTTTTGCATTCAATAGAAGTTATAATGGGTAAATAAGGAAAAAATACAAAAGTTAAGGTGGATATAAAAAACTCTATCCATTAAATTAACTACATGAGTTTCAAAATATATCCATGAAAAGATCAATATAAAAATCACATGGATAATAATAAATGAAATCACAATGAAAGAGAGGCATAATATAGATGTCATGATCTTACCATCAAAGTCTCATGCTATGAAATAATGAACCTTATCATCATGGACATATTCTTAGGCTTGTTATATATCATCAAGTCATTTTTTCATGACATTGTCATTGTATAGGGTAATATACCCAGATTAATACCCATTATGTTTGTCTCATAAGTCCTATCAATGCATCATGATATTATCTATAAAAGGTATCTCAAAGGTGAATATTTTGGCTGCTACAATGTCGAACAATACATTCTATAGTAATTACTATAATACCTACTACTATACTACTAAAGTAACCCCATAAATATGCCTCCACCTGGATTCGAACCTAGGTCTCATGGATGCACTTGAAAAGTCCTCACCAACTAGGATGAGGCTCATGTACTAAATAACATTCCTTCAACTTACAACATATGTAAAATTGGTATATGACTAATGAAATATTTAAATGTTAAATGTAACTCCCTGAATCCAATAACCAGGTGCCGATGGTTATATTACTACATTAGAAAAAGATATAAGAGATCACATCCTGATTGATCAAATAGTTTAGTATTTTTTGGAGACTAGATATATACATGATTCTCATATTACATTTGAAAAAATTGAATAAAAATTAAAATTCCTTGAGGAAATTTATTATTTCAAATAGTATATCCATGTAATGATTCATAAATCCCTAATTGGTATCATAGGGAAGATAAAAAATAATAAAGGGTGAGCATATATTCTTATTAAGGGAATACATATAACAGAAGCTATCATATAATTAATAAATCTTGAATAATATATAATAGATAAACAATTATAAAATATACTATATAATTTATATCATAAAATTGGAATATATCCATGGATAAAATAACAACATAATTAAACAAATGGATAATAATAAGAAGTTTCAAAATGATATAATTCATATTTCTAATATCATAATTTTACCATAAAGGCCTCATGTAAGACACCATACATAAATAGTTTAGATGATGAACATCTATCATTGGGTGTAGAAAAGGAAATTTATTTTCCTAATGCAACACATAGACTGACTAGGGTAATCTCACTTAAGGAGATTCATAGTTTTTCACCTACTTAGTCTAATTCAATTAAACTACTCCCTCTTAGTTTTTTTTATTTTAAGAATGTGATAGAATTTAAATAAAAGAAGTGTGTAAAAAAATAAAAAGAACATGCAAAGATATAATGTGATTAAAAAATAAATAAATTGTATTTTTTGGCTTGGTTTAAAGGTTATATCAATCTCTTTGTTAGAGTTTAAATTTATTTTGATATCTTAATTATGAAATCTCACTATTAAGATACTATTAATTTATTTTGTGATTGTTATATTTTTAATTCCAATAAAAACTAAATTCCACATCCTCTTATAATCAACAATGATGACACTAATCAACCAAAAATGTGACACCTTCCAGGACCTAACTCCATATTATGTCATTTCATCCTCTATATGGATCAACTTCATCATATGAAGATATTTTATTTAGTATATGGGAGTGATTTTTTAAAAAAAGTAATTGAAGATATTTTGGGTTCAGTGTCATGGTTGAAAATCACCACAATTATACACTTCACTATGGATCACAAAAAACATAATAAAACATAGGAATTTACATAAATAATGAATATATAAAACCACTTACCTCACCTGAACCAAGACTTATGTTAGCCCTACATTTTGGGGGAAAGAGTTCATGATGGTATGATTTGAAATAAGATAAGATAAAAAATAATAAAATAAAAATAAAATAAGAAATAAGTAGAAATAAATAAAAATAAAATAAATGGAAATTATAAATAAATTAAAATAAAAAACAGAATGTTATAATTTTAAGAATAAGAAGAAGAATAAGAATAAGGAGAATAATAAAAGGACAAAAAAGAGATGGGTGGAAGAAAATTTATATAAAAATGCAGGAATTGAAAATAAAATAATCAGAAAATAAAACAAAGATATTCATCTACAATTTAAAGATAAATAAAATAACAGCATCAAATCATGATGTGGAATCATCCCTTAAATAGTGGGTGTATGAACTCCCTAAGGTAGTGGGTGTCCCTATCCTATTATTGGCCCATAGCATTGTGTCCTCATTATACTTTTCCAATTTAGCAAACTATTTCTTCAAGAGTATTTAAAATTTGAAATAGAATAGATCCTTCCCCCAAGAACCATGATGTATTTAAATTACACCCAAGGGTCTTAGGTGTTTCACTCTTTTGGTATAGACTAGTCATCTACATGGACACCATGGTGCATGGCCTTGTATGACAGAAATCATGGGGACATGGTACTCCAAGTGGAAACAACATTTATAGGTGGCGCAATGTAAACTGATGATAATAGAGATCCCTTTTCATCAATCCTTCACAGTGGCTAGATAAGGACTCCATATGATATTCACAGGTGTCAAAAGAGGCCTAGAGATAATGTAATGGAGTTACTAATATTTTATATGGGTGTTTCTACTCAATCTGAAATCCTCTGGGAATTGGCAAAGGAGATTCTCAAAAATACAGAGGGTGGATAGAGATATTGATTGGTAGAGCACAGTTGAGTTGGGGGGAGGGATCTGCCTGAGGAAGAAGAATGTGGGTTTAGTGCAAGATGACATCCTTTTTTATAAAAATGAACAATGACCCAGAACACATGGTCCCACCTCATAAGTTCTAGTGGTATCCATGATCATTTATAAAGAAATCCATGTTGTGTTGTGGTTGGAATTATGCACTAGGGTGGGCTCCCAAAAACACATACAGACACCTAAATGGCCTAGAGCAGACTGCTTAGCTCGCTTGGTCCTTTGTCCCACCTATGCATGTGGTGGTCCTTATAGGATCTCTCCCACTCATCGGGCTGTGCTGTCCCTCCCATTAACTAGGCATGGCTGGATCAGCCTACTCTATATTATGTTTTTATCTATTATCCAGGGTTGAGGGATGACCATCCTTGGTAAATTTTATTTTCCTAAAAATTGTTCAAAAATATAAGTAAAGTATCAAACACTTATAAAATATCATCCAAAATTTAATTAATAAAATCAACATCTAAAAATTTAACATCATTCAAATAACCCAATTTTAATTATTTATTTATAAAAAAAAATTTTAAATAAAATTTTTAATTTCATGGGATGTTTCCTTAAAAACCACTTCAAATCATTATAAATAATTTAAAAATATGCATGAAAATTGAGTGTGTTATAAGAAAACAACAAGAAGACTTCTTCAAAAAAGATTCTCATTTAAAAAAAGACAAGAAGCTTTATTTAAAAAAATTCCTTGTAATTAAAACATGGTAAAAAATGAATTTAATAAATCATTTGACAATAGTAAAAAAATTCATAAAAATATTTTATTGTAAATATATACATAGATTAAATGTATTCCAGACTAAATAGAAAAACAAACTTGGTCTCCCTTAAAATCTTTATCAAGAATTCGAGTACCTAGATAGATGAGAATAAATGGAAAATAATAAATTTATAGAAATAACCATATGTGGATAAAATATATAATATTTATTATATAATGATCATATAATTTCCTCAATGTAAACTCAAACATAAATAATCTTGAATAATGATGATATTTTGAAAAAACTGTTACTGCTTTAGTAACATTTGAATCATCACATTCATAAAATAAATTAAATTATATAAAACATTAACACCATGAAGATAAATATATTAATGATATTAGAAATAAAATGGGAATTATATACACCACACAATAGAAACAAGTGGTGAATATGTCATATATCTCACAAAAGTAAAAGTGAGACGAGATAACCTTACGACTTTAATAACTATTCCATCAAAACACATAAAAATATAAAAAATTATTTTTAAATTAAAATACCTTTAAAAAATATTACTTTGTAATATAAAATGTAAAAGTGTCATTAAATACACATTTTAAAATAAATATGTGTATAATATAACATAAGTCTCAATGAAGTGATATTGAGAGGAAAGACCTTTACATCATGTTCGAATTTCCTTGTATGTTCCTTTAACCACCTGTATAATAAATTTAAATTTTTTATACATATATAACATAATAACATTCATAATTATAATACCAAATATGTTTTAATTATAAGATTTATTACCAATTGATTAATATTTTTATTATTAAAATCGCAGTTCTAGGTGATATATATTTCATTTTAAATTATACTTTCATCTTGATCATGGCTCCATCATCTCCAAAATTTTAATCTTGATATAAATTTCACATATATTTATTATATACATTTTTATAATAATGCATTAAAGTAATACATGAAAAATTAATCACATCGCTTTGTGGAGGAGGTAGTCCACATGTACACACACACACACACACGACATAATCATTTTTTATGGGTGAAGGGAAATAACATAGATTATATATTATATTTTTAAAATATTAGTTATGTTATAAATTTAAAATATAGTTTCACATTTATAACCATCCATGTAATGTGGTGATGGAAGATTAATTACACCGCTATATGGAGATGACATGTCAGATGTACACACAAGCAATGTTTTCATTTTCAATAGGTTGGAATGGAGGTGGAAAATAGATTTACAATAATCATAGAAACATCATAATATATTTATGAAACTATATTAGTTATTTTAACATGTATATAATATATTTACATGTATTATAAGAGGAAATAAACTTTAAAGCAGTTGGTGAAGATGATTACATATTATTTATGAGACCCACTTTGGATTACACATTAAGCCTTCTTAGGATGATATTTGTTGAAGAGAAGAGGATCAAGAATAAAGGGATAGAATCTTAGAAGGTATTAGGATATTTACTTTACAAGATATAAGGCTAAAAAATTGCGATTTATGTAGAATATGAGGTCCTATTTTATAAGCGAGGGAAATGACACTCTTGAAATTACTCAAAATATTTAAATATAATATACAACATAATCATGTATAGTAGCAACAAATGAACATAATTTATTTGTTAAAACATTATAAGTTCAAAATAACAACAATAAATAAAATTTATAGTTGTTTAAGTTTCATTTTAAACCTTATCGTTTGGTTGAACCACTTCGTTAATCCTTTTTAACCATAAATGTAGAAACACATTTTTTAGCCTTTAAGGCTAATAAATTTACATATAAGGTGATAAGTTGCTAAAAAATGGTTCATAAATGAAATTTTAGACCACTTACTATCCAAATTTTCCACATTAATTTTTTTGAATAATTTAATAACTTTTTTAATCATAAAACATCATTAAAGTTAGGTTATGGGGCTATTCATTTAATTTGACTTCAAAGGCAAGAAGAAAACAATGGGATTATAATAAAAATTAATTTTCCATCAATTATATTTTATAATTTCCTATTAAATTAATGGAATACCATGCTTCATTATAAAATTATTAATTTTATTGTTTTTAAAATCATTTACCTTGATTTTAATACCTCTTGCGCTAGTGTTATATCAACGTTACGTAAGTACATAATTTAATTATATCATTACTAAAAATAAAAAACAAAGTTCAATACTAATTTATTTTAGTAATAATAAAAATAAAAATTTATAACTGATATTGAAATTTTTTTATTTCAATGAATATATACTATACATATTAAAAGAAAGAGAGTGACATTTAGTATTTATTCTTTACTTAATATAATTTAAAAGGTATAATCAAATGAAAGTGGGAATAAATTTATATATATGTGAATATAGGATTATATTTTTATGCTAACACGAATAAAATAAAATAAATCAATTCTTAGGGATATTTTGAGCTCTTATACCATAGTTTTAATCAGATTTTACCCATTTTACCCTTACTGAGGTGACAATTATTACCACGGTTACTATTGTTAACGAAAAAACAAAAGGGACTTATTTACCATATTTTAAAAACATAATTAAAAATATTGAATCCATTTTTGGTATTCATCTATTATTAGGGAAAGAAATCATTTTTTATATAAATAAGTAAAATTCAATGAAAAATAGTTGTAAGAAAAATTTGTTTTTTAGTCTAAAAATGAACATATTCCAAAATAAAGTATAATGATTAATTAATAAATAGATTTTAATTATGTAAAAACTTTATATATTCTTTTTAAAATGTTTTTATTCCTATATATAATTCCTATTTAATGGAAAAGTTATAATTTTCACATTTAAATAGTAATATTTTTATAGTATATTGCATTTTTCTTAAAGATAAATGTTGCATGTATAGAAAAATATCAAGGTTATCATTATTTTAAACTAAAATTTCATGGTATTAGATTTTTTCTATTATATAAATTATGTCCTTATAATTTTTTCCATTAATAATCAAGGGTTTGGTATTTTAAAATAATTTTATTGAAAACCTATGTCATATAAAGGAATAATAAAACATCATTTGAAAAGGGGAAGTGGGAAACATAAAGGGAAATAACACATAATTGAGTCCACAATATTGTGTAATTATTCAAAAATAAAATTAATCACATAGTAAGAAATTTTTTTTTTTAATCCCATGGTATCTTATAGGATAAAATATATGTTCCCACAATATAGTAACCCTTTTACCCTAGTTAAATATATGAACATCAAAGATCATATTAAACCTAAACCTTATCGATACCTTTCAACTTATGCCCAAAAAATATAAAATAATTATTCTTCAAAAATACATTAAACTAAAACATATAATAAATCAAAGGGTTGAATTATTATAATTTTCTCCCAAAATATATTTAATCATCTTAGATTCCCATCACATAAAATCTTTAAAGGGGTATATATTCCTTCAAACATATGATCAAGCTGAGACAAATCAACCAATGAAACTCTTTGTTTATCCCATATCACTATGTCCTATAATAGTTTTCCATAGATTATATCTTCTCATCTCTTATAATTGTTTATAAATATATCTTGAATTAAACCATACATATACCCTAGGATTATATCAATAGGTTTACATTATTTGGCCCACTCATCGTACGCTAGTCAAAATCAAGTTAATACATAATATTTCCTTTTTAGAGTAGTAACAGTTGCTGAATCGATTCCAAATCGAAATCCACATCATAGTACCTAGATTGAGATGTATTTTCATGGAAAACCACAAAAAATCTACTTTACCAAAGCTATATGATATTAACCTATACATAAACTTATTCCTAGAATCTATCATAGGGTTATGTTCTCCAATTTTTTTTCATAAATCTAGTTCCCAAGGTTTATACTAAACCTACATTTATACCATCTGTAAAAACTCAAATATAGTAATGAGGATATGGTGTTTATCTCACTATATTGGTAAAATATAAAATATATTGTATCATGAAGGATGAAATTGTTTAGCAGTTTTGGGGGACTATATACAGACATGACTCTCATGGGGGAGGGGAAACATAATAAATTATGTTCTTAGATTCTTTATAAGGGTATGTGTACAAAAGAATCTTTCATAGAATAAATAAATCATGGATAATATGGTATAGATAAAAATTAATAAAATATGGATTATTAATAATATCAAAAAATTGGAATACATCCATAGATTACATAACTAGATAATAAATCAAATGTTTTTAAAACTAGTTTTATAAAGAAATAATTCATATGTCGAATATCATAAAATTACCATCAAGGATTCACATAAAGACATCATACATAAATTGATAAACTGTATGCCACATACCCAATTTTTTTTTAATATGAGACTAACTAATACATCAAAGGGATAAAATGGGAAATGGTTGTAACATAATAATTCCGATGCATTCATCATATAAAAATAATAATAAAAAATTAGTACATAATCTACATAAACAATCATATAGAAAAACTAAAATACGAAATGTTAATATTTTCCCCTTTCAAAAACTTTAACAACACAATCATAATCTATACAAGTAATATGGTGGGTGGGGTCTATATAGTATATCCATGAATTGAAAATTTATGAAAAAACAATTTCATTGAAAAACCATTGAAATTATTAAATAAATGTTCAAGGAAAAGAATAATATTAATGGTGGGAAATTAAATATATGTGGTATATATTAAAACAAATATTTTGTTCACAACTTTAGTAAAAAGTAACATAATAAAAAATGAGAATAAAATTCATTTTTAAAATTTTTATAAAAATTTAAACAACGTAAAAAATAAATTTAATCAATAATTTGATAATATTAAAAAAATTGAAAACATTTTAAATAAAATATGAACATGTAAGAGAAATACTCCTTACCTAATAGAAAAAAAACATAGTTTTCCTTAAAAACATTATTTCATAATTTTGAGTAATTTGAGAGAGGAATATTAAGATAAAATTTTTAATATCTATAAAAAACAATAATATGAGTAAACATATGAGTTTAATAAATAAATATCATATAATTCCTCCAATAGGTACTTAAACATGAACAATCTCGAATAATAATGATATTGTGAAATAAATTCTTAATGCTTCGGTAAAATTTTAATCATAAAACCCATAAAATAAATAATATAAATTTAAAATTTTAATACCCTGGATATAATTATATTCATGTTATAATAGATAATAGTTTTAGTTCACACCTCACATAAAAAAAATTGGCGGTGAATATAGAATATGTCTCACATAAGTGAAAGTGAGATGATAAACCATTATAACCATAATAACTTTTTAATCAAAACCTCTTAAAAGAGAAAACATGAATAAACACTTAAAATACCATTAATAAAAATTAATTTATAATAAAACATGTCAAAGGGTTATTATTTACACTATAAAAAATAAATTATGTGTGTAGTATAACATAATTCTCAATGTACTGAAATTAATACGATAATCCCCTAACTCAGGTTTGAATTACCCTGTAAGTTCATTTATCCTCTTTTATAATAAATTTAAATATCTTATAAATCAATACAATAATAATATTAAAAATTATAATATCTTTTTTAGTATACTTATAATATCTTATCACCCATTTATTAGAAATTCTTTTTTAAAATCACTATTTTGAGTGATAACTCTTTCATTTTTCATGTACGTTTCGATTTGACAGCTATGATACTTTCATATAGATCATGGTTCCATAAATACATAATTTTAGTCATTGTATACATATATTATATATAAATTATATACATATTTAACATCATCCCTGAAAGGGGTACACGGAAAATGAATCACACTGGTTTGTGGAGGTGGATGTCCACATGAACACATGAGCGGTGTTATTAATTTTTTGAAGGGTGTAAGGGAAAGAAGGTAAATGATATATTATATTTATAGAACAATAATTATGTAATAAATATAATATATATTCATTATTTATTTCTTTGTAACCATACAAGTAAAGTGGTTATGAAAAATGAATTATACCGCTACGTGGAGACGGTAGTACCTACATGCACAAAACAAATGATTTTATTTTCTATATGATGGAAAGAAGGTAGAAAATTGTTATACCATAATCATAATATCCTATTAATATATTTAAGATACATGAGTCATAATTTTATTTTTAATAAATCATATTTAGAAGAAGTTGAAGAAGAAATAAACATTGAATGAGTTGGTAAAGATGATGACCTCTTCTTTGAGAGAACGTTTTTGGCCTACAACTTATGCCTTATTAGAATGGGTTTAAATGAATAATAGAGGATAAATAACAATTTTAAGTAATCTAAGTAGGTATTATGATATGGATTTTCATATCTATAAGTCTCAAACTTTTTGATCAAATAAGTATAGGAGGTTTCCTTTTATGAGTGAGGGAAATGAAATACTCAGAATTAATTAAAATATTAAAATATAATATTTATAATAGTCATGTTGAGTTTTACCAAATGGAAATAATTTATAAGGTAGGGAATTATAATTTCAAAATACCTTTTAACAATAAAATTCATACATGTTTATTTCATTTTAAACCTTTTTAACGCCTTCATTAGACCATTTTAACCATAACCACGAGAACACATTTTTTAGACTTTAAGGTTTATAAATTTACTTCTATGGTAAAAAGATGATAAAAAATGTTCCAAATATAAAAATTTTAATTATTTGAATCCTAATTATCATATTTAATTTTCTTCTAATTGATTTAACAATATATTGTGTATCATAAAATTTCTTTAAAGTTATTTTTTGTATTATGCAATTAATTTGATTATAATGAATTCAATTTTGAAATAAAATATTAATATAAAATAATTTACCTTTAATTATACTTTATAACCAACTATTTATTTATTGGAATACCAAAATTCAGTAAAAAATGTTAATTTTATTTTTAAAAAATTATATACGGTGTTTTTTGATTTACTTGTACAAGTGCTCTATCGGCGTTGAATAAGTGTTTAAGGTAATTATACAATTAATAAAATCTAAAAACAAATTAATATCATAAAAATGATGTATTCATGTAAAAAACTAGGATTTTAAAATAATAACCTTGTATTTAATAGTGTACATGACCCACAACACTAAGCTCAAACAACCCAGAAAATATATTTATTTAAATTTAATCAATTCGATAGCTTGCAGAACACACAACCCTTAGCCTAAATAAATAGTAATATAGTATAACATTATAAAATATAAATTAAATTTGAGGGTATTAATAGTAATAACTAAATTAATAAAATTATGACTATCTATTGATTTGAAATAAAATAAGAATCATTTCAAAGAAAAAAATGTTTTCTGAAAAAAGGGTATTTTTCTAAAAAGTAGTTTAGTCACGCTTTGAGAACATAACTTAAAACTATTTTTTACCACTACAAGAAAATTTAGTATAAAAAATTCATTTAATTTTTTAAAGCATCATATAAAAATTATCTGAGGGTTAATTTTTTGGATTTTCTGAAAAGTTTCATTTTTTGATGAATAGTGAAAATATTGATTTTTATGGAAAACATCCTTTCAATTTATATAATTTACACGGTTAAAAAATATTTTAAATTAGTTTTGAACGAAAATTAGTTAAATTATATTTCAATTTAACTAATTTAGGTTATTGAAATCAATTTATTGTTAATTTTTTATATTAAAACCTTATTTACTTATGATAATTTTCTCTTTGAAATCCCGCTTTTTCATTGCGCCTACGAGTATAACGTTAAATTGGATTATTCCAATTCAGTGTATTTAATTAGGAAAATAGATTAAATATTTATAGTAATAATAGTTTATATTTTATAATAAGTTAAATTAATTTTTTTACATAATGAATAAAGAAAATAGTAATAATTAATTACATCAATTTTGGTGAAAACAGGTTTACCGGGGGTTAAACAAAGAAGATAAGGGTAAAAAATGACCTAATACAAATAAAAATTAAATTTTATATCAATATTTATACCTTATAAATTTTAAATTTTTATAATGAATCATTTTGGAGGATTTTTTCATGATAAAAATTTGGGTGTAATTTATTCATTTCAAAAATTCTATGTGTATCCCCCCCACTTATAAAAGGACACCCTTCTCCTCCACTATTAAAACTTCAAAAATAAATTTGGTTTCTAATATACCTATTAAAATAATATAATTAATCCTATACCAACATCCTAGACCCATTTTTTTGATTATAAATCCATCCTAGGATGGTTTTAGGTGCAAACCTAAAGAAGTTATCTGAAGAAGAGGTGACGTTCTTAAATGACTGTTTTTATTTTGTTTCTTCTTCCAAATCCTTAAAATATTATCAAAAATTTATCATATAATAATCTTTTATTATGTTGTGTTAATTACCTATATCTATTTACTCTTCCATCAAATGGGAAATGAACCCATCGATTGTGTGTACAATGGACTACCACTTCGCAAATTGATGTAAGTTGTCTTCCATCACCATTTTTAAAAGTTGAATATAATAATAGATTTAAAAAATATATATTATATTTATAATATTATTATAATTTTACAATTATAATATTAAATATAACTTCTTACTTTCCAATATGGTTAAATTATGATAACGTTGCCCGTGTGTACGGTGAACTACCACCTCGGTAAGCGATGTAATTTCTTTTTCACTTAGGAATTACATGCAATGTAGTGACTATTTGTTTATTGAATATATGCGTTAAATATGATGTTATATTGATTATATATAATTATTTTATCACCTAATTTATTACCCTTTCATCCATTAATGTAATTATAACGTTGCTCATGCGTACATACGACCTATCGTCTTTATGATGTGATGCGATCCATTATCTTTATTCAAATTTAAATAATGATTCTAAAAATCTATCTAAAAAATTTAATTTAAAAAAATAATATTATTATATATATTATGGATTAACATCCTATGCATAAGGACCATAACTTTTATTACAAAACACACATGAGAAAACAAAAAAATAAATACCCAAAACAATGAAAATAATGAATGATCATTAAGAAAATGGTGACAAGATGTTATAATAAGATCATATATGATATTATAAATATTAATATTATTATTTATTAAATTAGTAACTTGATTATAATATTTATATATTAGTATAAATAATGTTCTACCAAAAGGAATTGTGAAGTAGAGGACTTCATCTGAATTTCGCTTCACTAAGGAATATTGAAATGTTATGCACCTAATTTATTTTATATAGTGTATATACTACAAATTTGACAAATAATTTCATTATTACTTAATAATTAACACTATTTTATATTTAAATTTTAATTATTTCAACCAATGTGATTTGAATTAAAATATACCAAGTGGTAATGAATTCCATAACTCAATTTACTTTTACTGGGCTATATTATTTATTTTTTATCCTTGATATTCTAATATTATGTGTGTAATGAGTTTTTATTTTCTTATATTTTATTTCCATTAATTTTTTTTATATCAATTTTATACACAAAATCATTCATTTATTAATTCTCACTTAAACGTCTTGATCTTTGTATGGGTTTATTACACAATCTTATTTTAATTACAATTGTTTATGCTTGAATTTCAATTGAAGGAGATTATTTTCTGAGTAGATAATAATCTAATTTATTTTTATTCTAATAGTTTTATTCATTATGTTTTATAGTAATAATTCCATTTTCTACACTTTAGAACTTATAAGGATTGAGATTTTTTTAATAAAATTTGATTTCATCCATCTTTTCAATCAAAATTAATTTGTCATCAAAATCCATGTTTTATAAAAATATTTCAAAATTGTTTTAAACCTATTAAAAATTATTTATTAAATACATTTTTATCCATTTATACTTCTTAAAAAATGTTTTGAAATTAATATTCGCATTGTTCTCAAAATAAGGCCAGTTTTGATTTTACTAGAAAAGTGGAAGGAATATTTGTTTTAATTTGTTTAAAATGAAAATAATTTCTATCCATCATAAATAATCAATGTTTAAAACATTATTTTGTATGATTTGTATGGTTTATAATTTTTTCTAACAAGTAAAATATTTATAATCATTTTCTTGTTTTATTTTTGTAGTTATTAACTTTACCATGAATTATTCACTTTTTTTGTGATCAGTTGAAATTATATTTCCCCTAAATATCCATTTTATTTTTCATGGAGATATTTATTTCATAAAATATATATCATTTATATATATATATTTCTAAATTGGAATTAATTTTTTTATATAAGGAAATGTTGATTAATCCATATTCTTTAATCAACATAGATATTTTATGATAAGGAACATTTCTCATGAATTAAATATATTTTTAAAATGTGAGAAATGATTTGGACATTCAGTGATGGGTGGGTATTGGAATTATATATACTTTTAATGCATTGGTTGTATCATAACGAAAATAAGCAATCTATCATTAAATGGGTTTTTTCCCATAGTTTTAAACTATCTTGTTAAAGATCTTGATAGTATAGGTATCATGATATGAGAGATCCTGACGTCTAAATAACTCAGTTATTATTATCCATGATATTTTAGCAATGATATTATCACTAGATGTGTTTCATTCTCAGTTATTAATTAAATGTTATGTGTTATCAGTTATTTACCTTTACATATTGATTATTACTTGTCTATTCATGTTAGTCTAGTTATTTGAATGGAATGTGTGTTCATTTATTTACCTTGATATATTTATTATTCCCTATCGAATCATGATAGTAAATATATTTATTAAATGAAATGTTTGTTCATATATATATACCTTTATATATTGCTAATTTCATATTTATTATTTTTCATTTAATCATGATTTCATTTTATTTACATAACTCTTATTGAGAATTTGAAATTACCTTATCTAGTTTCCTTTCAAAAGAATAAAAAAAGTGTGCTATGAATGATATGAATGTATAATGTAGAGATAATAATGATAGAATCGAAAAATATATTTTGATTTGTATATTCTAAGGTAATATTAGAGTCATGTATGTATATAGTTTACCAAGACTACTAAACTATTTGGTCATTCGAGAAGTGATTCCATTTATATTTTATGCCAATTTAAAAAGTAGATAACGATTCTAGGTTTCTAGAGTTGGGGTTGTTACATTTGGTATCCGAGGAAGTTTAGTTGAAAACATGAGAGCTTGATTTAGGAAAACATATATTAGGGATCATATCCCTATATTATAATTTGAGGATAAGTATTGAAATAAAATTATAATGTTTTTTAACATAGATATAATGTTTTTTTGGAAATATATCATTGTCTAGATAGTACAAGTGGATTTGGTTCTCACATGGATATACCGAGGGGTAATAACTCTAAAAAAGGCACCTCACGCTTGATTCAAGAATTACCTGGTACACAACAAGGAACCTTACAAAAAACTTGGTTTGAAACTCCTAGGGGATATTTTTTGGATAATTATAATTTAATTTAAAAGCATTCATGAAGGATTTTATAATATCATAATCCTTTAACTCATATTATTTCATGATTTTATGCATAATTATCCATTAAAAACAGACTAAGGATTAAAAACTCTAATGTTTTTGGAACAATAGACACAAAAATTGAAAAAATGAAACTATAATAAAAATTATTTTTATTAATATCTATAATGAGATCCTATAACTACCTAGGATAACCTGCAGAATACATAAAAAAATGGATGTGCTAAAATCCAAGTAAGGGAATAAACAAGGGATTAAATCACAACACATGTTTAAGAAGGAATAACATTACAATATAAAAGGTATGGATAATGAATAAACATTTGGAAGAATAAAATATAGAACATGGAATCATTTGATTATGGAAACATAGAAAAGTTTCAACAACATATAATGTGATATTAACATGAGTCAAGGCTAACTTCCAAGACTCTATCACATGGTGGACATAGTCCCATAATGGAATAGGCTTACTCTCTAATCCCATACATAACATCTCATGAGAATAAGACATTAAAAAATTAATTGAAGCACTATCCTGTTTCACCCATCATAAGATATTTATGTATATGTGTGCCACATAAGGAACAAACATAAGGCTTACCCATGTAAAGAAATGGGTATCATAATCATGCCATAAGTAATAACCAAAGGGGTTATAACAATGGTATCACTGAAATAAGGTATTTAAATCATTCATGGATATTAATAATATAAATATAAGGATAAATCATGAATAATTAAGTTTTAATGAAGTTTATTAATTAAAAATTGTGGTTTGGTAACTTTAGAAATATTCCACTTAAGTGGGGTTTTAAGGAAAAGAGTAAAGAATCTTCAAAGGGGGGGGGGGGTAAGGGAATACTAATTTAAATAAAATAAGAAGTGAACTAAAAATGTGTTTTCATTATAAATGAGTAATTTTATAAAATATGGGTGGCCAATGACATTTTTTGGAGTGTACTTTAAATGGGTTAAGAAACATAAAAGCTTCCTTTAATCAATTTTTCTTATAAAGGGAATTGAGAAGGGGACCTCTTAAAATATGTATTTACCTATCAAGTAATGATTAATTAAGATATATAAATATATATATTTGGAACATATATAGTGAATATAGAATAATTAAATAATTATAATGAATAGATAACTTGAGGCAAAGAGAGATAATGTGTTACCCAAAGGAAATATGTAGGTTTAGAGAGATCCCTTACCATATGTCCAAATGTGTTATGTACTTGCACTTAATGTTATGGGTAATTAAAATAGATTAACTAATTTATTAATTTATAAACTATTAAACATTTAGTTTATTTATTATAACTTCATTATGTCTATGTGTTTACATTTTTATGAGTTATAAAGTTTAATTTTGTCATTCCAAGAGTGTTCATTTCATGGTTTCATGTTTGGTTTACTTGTATATAAATATAAATTTTCTAGAAAAATTTTAATAATACTTAAAAAGTGAAATTATATATTATTAAAGAAAGCAAATAAGATTAAATTGTCTCATATATTACTTTTTTTACATTCGGATGATTCATTTGATAAAATGTTAATGATAAATGTTTAGTTTATTTTGGAGATTTTTCTGACCATCACACATTAATTCCATTTTATTTAATTTGATGTATATATATTAGTTAAAAAACATTAAATAAATTATAATATAATTATTAAAATCTTATTTAACCATAATAAAAGATTTAGGACCATCCTTTAAGGTTGTAATGAAAAACAAAAACTCATTATCTACCGAGATGGTAAATCGCCATAATTTGGACAATGGTTTCCTTTATTTGAAAAAGAGGATATGGGAAGAGGTATGGATTTAAAGTATTCAATTAGAAATATAAAATTATAATATATAAATATTACTTTAGTTTTTATTATTTTATATACTAATTAGTCGAGGATAAGGTAGAATAAGAAAATAAATTAAGAGAGGTGGTCAAAGAATGTTTTCTCTTGAATATCACCTCCCAAAAGGATCCCTTAAGGAACTTTAAACTGGTATTTTGGTGAGAATATAATCACTTAGACATATAGAAAGTGGGATGGATATTTTTTAAAAGATTTTTTTTAATATTCAAGGCTTGAAATGTGGTTAGAGAAGGTGTTGTGAGGGGTGGTATTTATAAGGGCGGGGCAGGGGTCTTTTTGGAATTTCACAAAATATTAAAATATAAAAGGATATTATCAATACAAATGATACAAAATGGAATATAAATTCAGAGGGGATGAAATATTAGACCATATATTATCCTATTCTTAATTATATAATATTTCTATGATTTTAAAATAATTTAACAAAATATTATATTCATGAAATATCATTATTATCAAATTTGATATTATTCATTACTATGACTTTAAAAAAATATTAAAAATGAGTAAAATTAAATAAATCTATTTTATTATATACTATTAATTTAATTTTTATCTATATAATTCTTTTACCAACTTCAATGTGAAACACCCCGACCCCAAAAGCCTAATGTCGGTGCACTACTTTATTATATTAGAATGATTACAAGGAATCAAATCCCGAAGGACCAATCAGTTTAGTAGTATTGAAGAAACTAGATACATATATATAGATCATATTATATTGGGAAAGGTAACACAAAATAGTACGTAACAAAAACAAATAAACTACATCCATGAGAAGTCAATAAATCATATTCTCCTCAAAACCTGTTGAAGGTAAACAATTAAAAGGGGTGAGCAAAAATGCTTAGTAAGGGTTACAAAGAGAAGAAGTAGGAATCAACAACAACTGAATCATAAAAAAATTGGAATAGTCAATATGTCATGGTCAATAAATGAAAAACACATGCCATTAATAAACTGATAATGAAACTGCATCAATAGATTATTTCGTAGTGAAAAACTCATGGATAGTAATAATTGAAAATGAATAAAAAGATATGCTTATTAATTGGACATCATGAATCTAGAACATGATACCACTATACTATCTAAATGGTTTATGCCTGTGGTTAAAAACCTGTCTGATTTTTTGGAAACAAACATGAAGGGTTTTTCACTGTCACGACCCGTCCCCTGGGGCCCGTTCCATGACTACGCCAAGCCCGCCTTCCATAGGCCAGGGGCTGGAGAGTAGCACCAAAGGCATAATTCCCAAATTCTGGGAAGGCATTGCCTTTATAACTGTAAACACACACAAAAAAGCACATAACTGGATACAAAACACTCAGCAAAATAGAATAATAAGAGAGTGATAAAAAAATAAAGGGTATGGAAATATAAGCCCTACTGTAAAGTACAAGTACAAATGAAAAGGACAAAACATATGAAAGGTGAAAAGAAGCTCCTAGATCATCCACCACGGTTCCTATCTGAAGGGTAGGTAAAAATAGCCTCCTCAGAACTCCACGTTTGTCAGTCTCCTCCGTGTACCGACACGTCGTATGGTCCACCTCTGGGTATCGTCCAGTCCTGGTACTCAAAACTGCAGTCAGCGATGACCGTCGACTGCATCCAACACAACGAGGTGCAGGCATTGCCCGTGCAGGGGTGAGTATAACTATAGTCGATAGGGTCCATGAAACCCTAAATGTATCTCTAAATCCACCAAGTATAAACCACAGAGTATGAAATCATCAGGTAACCCCACTTAGGTATATGCCCATATATATACCTAAGTTATCAAGTAACCCATCTCAATCATGAGGTAAACACAAAAGTTACTGACTCAGCTCACACAGGTATACCAATTTTGTAGAGAGTTAGAGATGATTAGATGTAGCTACTAAATCATCTATTCTGTCAAACCCAAACAGGATTCAGGAATAGAAATGAAAACTGTCGAACTCACACAGGATCTAGGAATAGTATTCAGAGCCGTTGATCCCACAATAGATCCAGGAACAGCGGTCAGAACTGTAGAACTCACATAGGATCTAGGAACAGTATTCCGAGCTGTCGAACCCACACAGGATCTAGGAACAGTGGTCAGAACTGTCGAACCCACACAAGCTCCAAGAACAGTAGTCAAAGCTGACGAACCAACACATGATCTAGGAACAACGTTCATAATTATCGAACCCACAGAAGATCCAAGAACAGTAGTCAGAGCTGTTGAACCGACACAAGATCCAGGAACAACGACCAGAACTGTCGAACCCACACAGGATCCAGGAACAGTAGTCAGAGCTATCAAACCCACACAATATCCATGAACAGTGGTCAGAATAGTCGACCCCACACAGGATCTAGGAATAGTAGTTAGAGAGCAGCTAGCCACAGGGTTCCGAACAAAGCATGCTTGCTTATGGGAGGGTCTGCTCCTCAATCCAAGTGTCGATAAATCAAATTCCACAAAGTCCCACAAAGAAATATCCCGAAGTTCTACCTCGTCATAGGGGTCTCAATTCAGCAGACGATGCGTCAATTGGACGCCCGGTCTGAGAGTTATTAGACTTTTTGTCCCGGGGCCCTGTTGGATTCGTGCACAATCCAACCTGACCATATCTTAACTATACCCTAAAATCCAGTGGGGTATACTCTATGAGACCATCACGCTCCAAGATTTCCAGCGCCGCTGACGGTTTGTGAAATGGACGTCCGGTGCCAAAGATATGACCAAAGGAGCGTAATTGGGTCGAAGTGGGCCTGAGTCTGGTCCAACTTGGCCTGACACAGTCTGGGCCGACCCGGTATGGTTTGACCCATTGGGTCTGTCCTGGCCAGCTGGGCCTGGCCCTGCCGGCTGCAAAGGCCGCAAGTAGCATAAGGGCACAGACCGGTCATGAGGACGTAGACCGACCGCACATCGGTGCAAGGGCGGTTCGGCCCGGAGTCACAACGATGGGTGCGGGAGGCCAACTCATCCAGTCGCGAGGAGGGCCGAGGTTGGTTGCAAGTGGATGTGCGAGGCGTACGGGGCACACAGAGCTCACGGAGGCTGGTGCGGCTCGGATCGGTGGGGCGGCGCGGTTCAGCCGGGGCGCCGCGAGGATGGCCGTGGGCCATCATGGTTCATCTGGGGTGCATGGGAGGCCTGAGGTGGCCGGTAGTGGGGAGGTTTCCAGGTGGCTGGGAGCCAGGTGGCCGGCGAGCGACCAGGAGCCGGAAGGTCGGAGCGCCGCATGGGGCGGCATGGGTGGCAGAGACGGCGTGTAGCGCAGTCATTGCTTGTCTCTTTCGTCGCCTTGTTATTTCATCACCATGACGAAGAACATCAATAGAGATATCGACATAGGGAGTCGGGCCATGTTAGTTTGGCCGCCACCCTTTGCGTTTAGGGTGATAGAAATCAGTTCACAATAATGAAGTACAACAACCCATCAGCTAAAAGGAAAACATCTTCATTCTTAGTTTTGAAAGAAAGGAAGAACATGAAACTTAAAAGAAATTAACCCCTACCTTTGTTCAATGTTTGTCGACGTTGGCGCTTGGAAGAAGACGAACCATTAGGAAAATAAGGACGTCGATATCGTCATCATTTTCCTCAATCGATGGTTTTTGCACCGTCTCGTCGTAGTCAAAAACGTCAAACATTGGTGTAGGTTCCGAGGAAGGAAGTTGAAGTCTATCCTCATTGGTATTCTTCATTGGAAGAATGCATTTTTTGTGGAGGAAGCGTATTCCTCCAAGTGTTGGGTGTCGCATCACTTTACCAACACTTCGTTAGTTGGTGAAGCCATCCCAAAACCTCCTCCCAAGCTTCCTATATATAGGAGAGGGAGGGTGGTAGGTAACGATCGTTGGAATTTATGACGGTTCATTTATTAGGAACCTTCCTAAATTCCAATAACGTAGTTATATAAATTTAAAATGAAAAAGCTAATTAAATTATGTTTTCACAATTTAAGAGGTGCATTGGATATAATTATTGGGAGGATATAAAGAGGCTTCCCCCACATTTAATAGGGACTTGAGTGGTTTCTCCCAATTAATGGGAGGTTTCAAGGGGTTTAAAAACCCAAGTTGCCCCCACCACCATAACCTCTCATGGGAGGTTATGGTTTGGGTGGTCCTCAACACCATAATTTCTCATGGGAGGTTATGGTGTGGTGGTCCCCACTTCCAATTTCCATGAGGAGGTTTCGCTCCAATGGACCCCACCTGAAATATCCACATAGAAGCTCAAAATAAAATAAAATGAAGCTTATTTTAATTTATTATTTCCACGAAAAACCCAAAATCTAACTTTCTCCCTCATCAATCTTTCATTGATGTAAAATTATCCTTAAGCGAATATCAGTGCTACAAGTTCAACAATGCCCTCAGATTTTAATTCTGATCCCTGATTCAGAAGTTATAAAACGCCACTTGCGCGTTTACTGAACGTACCCAAATAAAGTTCGCAAAATAATTATCAGTCACCCTCGACCCGTGTCTGTCAAGGTTAGGCTCTGCCTAGGTGAAACACATCGCAACGAACCCAACGGTACTCTCTAATTTTCAATCCATGTCACCGTTTAGACATTATGAATTTTATAATAAATTAATTTTCACTTAATTATTTTATTTGCGGCCAAAAACTAACTTTCTCTGGTGACCCTAACCGACCAAAGATAGTATCTTCTCAAAGAAAGAATACCCTCACAAGTTCAGAGGTGGTCTCTAATTTTTAATCTGAGTTACCATTTGTGAGTTATAATCATTTGAAAATAAAATAATTTATTTTATTATTTATTTACAATTATTCCATTTTTGGGTTTTCTCATAGGAGGCCCGCGCTGACTAATCTTATGTCACGTCTAGGGTAAATCCACCATCATGAGCGCAACAGTGCCCTCAGATTTATGATATGTGTAACCATTTAAGAGTTATTCAACCTTTAGGAAAACTGCTTAAGTGCGCTAAATTAGGCTTAAAAAAACATCGAGGGATCATTCCGGGCACTCCGGGCATCGAATTGTGCACCGACAGATTTCATGGACTCATAAAATCACCATTTATTTTTAAAAATAAATTTATGGACATTTTGAGTCTTTAAACTCTCCCCACCTCATGGATCTACATCCCCGTAAGCCACAAATCGAACTAACAGAACAAGTGGGGATACTGAGCATGCATCTGAGCCTCCCGCTCCCATGTTCTCTCCTAGAGGTTCTCGTGCTGCCAAGGAATGTGCACCAGAGGTATCAACCATCCACGAAGGACCCACTCCTATTGATCCTCAATCTCCACTGGAAACTCCGTAAAAGTCTCCCCATTATCGATGTCCAGCTGTCCATGGTTGATGATGTGAGAAGGGTCATGCACATATCTCCTCAGCTGGGATACATGGAAGTCATCGTGCAGCCGGTGCAACTGAGGTGGAAGAGCTAAGAGGTATGCCACATCACCCACTATGTTGAGGACCTAAAAAGGTCCGATGAACCTCGGAGATAACTTGTCGCCTCAGCCAAGTATCCGCAAACTTCCTCAAGGTGAGGCCCGTAGAAAGACGTGGTCACCATCCTCAAACTCCATAGGTCTCTTTCTCCAATCGGCATATGACTTCTTCCTTCTCTGTGCAGTCTTCGTCTACTCATGGATGATATGCACCTTCTTTGTGGTAGCCCATACCATCTTTAGTCCCACTAGTGCTGACTCCCTGGGTTCAGTCTAGCACAACGGTGATCTACAAGGTTGCTCGTATAACGCCTCAAAGGGTTCCATCCAAATGGTGGAGTGATAGATGTTGTTTTATGAAAACTCGACCAAAGGTAAGAGATCCTCCTAGTTATGACCGAATTCAAGGACACAAGCACGCATCATGTCCTCGAGGGTCTGAATGGTCCGATCAGTTTGGTTATCCATCTGCGGATGGAAGGCGGTGCTCAGACGAAGCTGCATTCCAAAAGCCTCCTTCAACCCCTTCCAAAGCAGGGAAGTAAAATGTGTATCACGATCAAAGACAATCGTCGTGGGTAATCCATGTATCTGCACAATCTCTTGCACATAGAGCTGTCCAAAGCTCTCTGCTGAAGCCTTCTCTTTGATCGGTAGGAAGTGGGCCGACTTGGTGAGTTGGTCAACCATCACCCAAATCGAGTCATGTCCCATGATGTACGTGGAAGTCTTGTCACAATGTCCATGGATAACCCACCCCACTTCCACCCTGGGACCTCTAAAGGCTGAACCAAACATCCTGGTACCTGATGCTCTGCCTTCACTTGCTGACAAGTGAGGAACGAAGAGACAACTCAACAAGTGCTTTCTTCATTCCCAGCCACGAGTTCTATTGTCGTAGATCCTAGTACATATTCTCCACTCCTGGATTTACCTCTAGAGGGGATGTGTGGAACTCCCTCAACACATCCTCCTGAAGTGACACTGGTACGATAGTACATCCTCTAATGAGGATGACGTGCTCCCCACCTTTAAAAAATCCATCAGGTGTCTGCCCTGTGGATATCTGAGCACGTCCGGTCTTGTGATCAGTGTCCCCATGTTGTGCCTCACTAAATCGCTGAAGAAGTGGGGGAGTGACTGTAAGAGACTAAAGGAAGACTTATCCATCTCTATCCACAAAGCATATCTATAATTCAGCCAGCTGCTCTATCGCCTCACTCAGCAGATGGTGGCCATACCTCATGTTGAGTGCATCTACTACCATGTTCCCCTTCCCAGAAGTATAGAATATCTCAATGTTAGCTTCTACTACCACAAGGGTGAGGTTGTATAACTCACAAGTGATTGGATGCACCCTTATATGCATGATTTTATCTTGTGCTTCCTGGGTTTCCTTTTTCACAAACCAAGGAAAACCCCATCTCCACATTGTAGATAAACCAAAACCTCTTTTCCTAATATAGTTAATCTGAGTGTGAACTGTGGATGTCAAGTACAAACCCAAACTAACGTCGTAAGGCCTCAATGTTTCCACCAAGAGGTTTTGAACGAAACTCTCGCCTTGAGGCTCATATCACACCATCGGCGTAAGTTTGATTATCGGGTCTCCTCCCAATGGTATCTCTAGACGTGAGGGTCAAGTCAACGGTTTAACAAAAATCTCTATGTCCTAGGCAAGATTCATGGAAGGAATGAATGATTGGCACCAATGTGTATTGATACGGTAGCTAGTTTTAGACATATACCATACCTCGAATCATTTCTAGAGCCCTTGGGTCGCATTCTGTGACCGTATGCAACAACTCTCTTCCTCTATCCTCCAGCTCCCTGAGCCTGGCGGGGTCCAAAAAAAGGGGGTGGTTGTAACATGTCGAAAAGTACTCCACCACATGCTGCTCTCCTATGTCTGCTTCCACGTCTGCTTCCTTATAGATTCATCTGTCCTAATAACATACTCTTCCTGAAACATTTTACACACCCTTGTCTCTGAGATTGGCGCCAGTTCCCTACATTCCCACTTCCAACATTCTCTGGCTGTATCCATTCAGCCAAAGAACATTCAACCACAAAGGTTCTCTCTAGAACTGTAGAATAAGTAGGAATTCATAGAGTAATAGTTCTGTCTCGAATGTCCTTTAAACACACCTTGATCGAATGTTCGTGACTTAAAGAACTAATCGTATCATATTCATCGAGTACCAGGAATGATCGGTACACCTCGTTGAATACTCAACTACCGACATGTCGTCTTGCCGAAGCTGTAAAAGTTCTAGAGAACTCTCAGCCACCTACTCAAGCCAGTCCTCAGCTGCCTGTGAGTTGGGCTCGCCTCAGAACCTGAGGGGTATCTAATGCTGAAACATGTGTAAGGCACTGAGCCTACATGTGTCCTCTACCGATACCGCTGGTTGTAACTGCTGACCAACTGGTAGTGATATAGCTGGCACATGACCCGAAGGTACTATCTTGGGCAATGGTCCATGTACCAAAGCCTCATCACTAAGCAGACCATCCTCATGGTCACTCACTTAAAATTACTAGTAGCTAAGATCATCGTCTGCTCTACTGCTATTTCAACTACATGGGAAACTCTAGCATCACCTCGAGCCAGCCCTCAACGGCATGAGAATCTGTCTCGCCTCAAAACCTCAAAGGCCTCTATTTCTAGAACTCATGAAATGTGCTTAGTCGTCATGCACTGTTTTCCAGTGTGGCTGGTGGTATCTACTGCCCAACGGGTGGTGGTGCTACTGGTACACCACCCGACGGTGCCAACATAGTAAGAGGGACCTGCACTAGAGCCTCATCGCTCGGTGGCCACTGCACCGACACTGGACTCCCTGAATTGAAAACTACACTCAATACACTTAACACTATTGCATCACAGAAAAGATAAGAGTCCTAAGTTTCACGGTAGAACCAACTCCTCTGATACCATTTTTTCACGACCTGTCCCCCGGGGCCCGTGCCGTGACTACCCCAAGCCCGCCTTTCATAGGCTCGGGGCTGAAGACTATCACCAAAGGCGTAATTCCCTAAATCTGGGGAGGAATTGCCCTTATAACTATAAAAAAACATAATAGAGCACAAAAATGGATACAAATCACTAAGCAAAACTGTATAAAAAGAGAGTTCTAAAAAAAGTAATGGGGCTGAAAATACAAGCCCAACTGTAAAGTACAAGTACAACTAAAAAGGACAAAATAGATGAAAGGTGAAAAACAACTCCTGGATCTTCCACCATGGATCCTACCTGAAGGGTAGGTACATATAGCCTCCTCATCACTCCACATCTGTTAGTCTCATCTGTGTACCGACACATCATATAGTCCACCTCCGGGTATCGTCCAGTCCTGGTACTCGCAGGCTCAGTCAGCGCTGTCCGTCATCTGCATCCAACACAATAGGTGCGGGCATAGCCCGTGCAGGGGTGAGTATAATGATACTCAGTAGGGACCCCAAGACCCTCAAAGTCTCTCAAAATCCACCAAGGATAAACCACAGAGTATGACATCATCAGATAACCCCACTTAGGTATATGCCCATACATATACCTAATTTATCAAGTAACCCATCTTAATCATGAGGTAAAAAAAAAGTTAATGAATCAGAACTAACAGGTATAAAACTTTTTTAGAGAGTTAGATATGTTTAGATATAGCCACTAAATCACATATTCTTTCGAACCCACATAGGATCCTAGAATAGAAATCCAAACTATCGAACCCACACAGGATCCAGGAAAAATATTCAGAGTTGTCGAACCCACATAGGATCCAAGAACAACAGTCAGAACTGTCGAACCCACACATGATCTAGGAACAGTAGTCAGAGCTGTCGAACCCACACAGGATCCAGAAATAGTGGACAAAATTTTCAAACCCACACTGGATCCAGGAACAGTAGTCAGAGCTACTGAACCCATACAGGATCCAGGAACATCTTTCAGAACTGTAGAACCCACACAGGATCCAAGAATAGTATTCAGAGATGTCGAACCCAAATTGGATCCAAGAACAGTGGTCAGAACTTTTGAACACACACACGATCCAAAAATAGTAGTCATAGCTTTCAAACCCACACAGGATCTAGGAACAACGATCAGAACCATCGAACCCACACAGGATCCAGGAAGAGTAGTCAGAGAGCAGCTAGCCACATGGTTATGCACAAAACACGCTTGATTCTAGGAGGTTCCGCTCCTCAATCCAAGTGTAGATACATCAACTACCATGAAGTCCCATGAAAAAATATCCCTAAGGTCCACCTAATCATAGGGGTCTCAACGCAACAGACGACGTGTCAATAGGATGCCCGATCTGAGAGTTATTATCCATTTAGTCCCGAGGGCCTGGTTGGATTCGTGCACGATCCAACCTGACCAAATCTCAACTATACCCCAAACTCTAGTGGGGTATACTATAAGGGACCGTCAGGCTCCAATATTTCCAGCACCGCTGACGGTTCATCAAAAGGATGTCCAGTGCCAAAATATAGCCGAAGGAGTGTAAATGGGTCGAAGTAAGACCGGGTCTGGTCCGACCCGGTCGGACCGACCTGACCCATCCCAGTCTGGGCTGACCCGATCTTGGTTGACCCGGCCTGGCCTATTGGGTCAGGCCCGACCCGTTGGGCCCAGCCCAGCAGGCTATGAAGGCCGCGAGTAGCGCGAGGGTGAGGACCAATCGTGAGGGCGCGGACCGGCCGAACGTCGATGCAAAGGAGGTTTGTCCCGGAGGTTCCACAAGGGGTGTGGGAGGCCAGTTTGGCCAGGAACGCATGGGGCATGGCTCAGTGGATCGACCAAGATGGATGAGTCCGGTTCAGCCAGCGGCAACGCGGGGCATGCAGGGCTTGCTAAGCGGGTGGAGGCCGGTGCGGCTCGGGCCGGCGGGGCTGGAACGGTTCGTCTGGGGCACCGTGAGGAGGGCCACAGGCCGGAGGGGTTCAGGTTGGGGCACACGGGAGGCTAGCGGTGGCTGGGAGCCGGGTGGAGTAGGCTGGCATGGTTCGACCAGAGCGTAGGGGAGGTCGACGACGACCGAGAGCCAGGGGGTTCGAGACGACACGGTTCGACTAGAGTGAAGGGGAGGCCATCGGCGGCCGGGAGCCTAGAGGCCAGTGGGTGTCTAGGAGCTGGGTGGTCGGTGGGTTGTTGAGAGCCGAAAGGCTAGATTTCCATGAGGGCCAGTGCGGGTGGCAGAGACCGTGGGTAGCGCGGTCGTTGCGTATCCCCTTCGTCGCCTCATCATTTCGTCTCCATGCTGAAAAACATCATAAGAGAGATCGGCGGAGGGAGTCGGGCCATGTTAGTTTGGTTGGCACCCTCCACATTTAGGGTGGTAGAAATTGGTTCATAAGAATGAAGCACAACAACCCACCCACAAAAATGAAAACATCTTCGTTCTTGCTTTTGAAAGAAAGGAAGAACATGCCACTTAAAAGAAATTAAACCCTACATTTGTTCGATTTTTTTCGATGTTGGCATGGGGAAGAAGATGAACTGTTGGGAAAAGATGGACATCAGTATCATCGACATTTTCCACGATTGTCAGTTTTTGTGCCTGCTCGTCGTAGTTGAGGATGTCCTACGTCGAAGTAGGTTCTAGGGAAGGAAGTCGAAGTCGCTCCTTATCAGTGTTTTTCATGGAGGAAGCATATTCCTCCAAGTGTTGGGCATCACATCACTTTACCAGTGCTTCGTAACTTTGTGAATCCATCCTAAAACCTCCTCCCAAGATTCCTATATGTTGGGGAGGGAGGGAGGTAGGTAACGATCATTGGAATTTATGACAGTTCATATATTAGGAACCTTCCTGATTTCCAACAACACGATTATTTAAATTTAAAAGGAGCAAGCTAATTAAATTATGATGGCAAAATTTAAGAGGTGCATTGGATATAATTATTGGGATGACACGAAGAGGCATCCCCCTCATTTAATAGGGACTTGAGATGTTTCTCCCAATTAATGGGAGGTTTCAAGGGGTTTAAAAACCCAGGTGGTCCCCACCCCCATAACCTCTCATGGGAGGTTATAGTTCGGGTGGCCCCCACCACCATAACCTCTAATGGGAGATTAAGGTGTGGTGGTCCCCAATTTCATCTTCTACGTGGAAGTTTAGCTATGACTGACCCCACCTAAAATATCCACATAGAAGCTCAAAATAAAATAAAATGAAGCTTATTTTATTTTATTATTTCCATGAAAAACCCAAAAACTAACTTTTTCCCTCATCAATCTGTCGTAGAGGTGAAAGTCTCTTTAAGCAAATACCGGCACTATGAGTTCAACGGAGCCCTCATATTTGAATTCTGATCACCGGTTCAAAAGTTATAAAACACCGCTCGTGCATTTACTAAACGTACCCAAAAAAAAGTGTGGAAAATAATTATCAGTCACCCTCGACCCGCGTCGGTCGAGGTTAGGCTTTGACTAGGAGAAACACATCCCAATAAACCCAAAGTTACTCTCGGATTTTCAATCAGAGTTATTGTTTAGAAGTTATGAATTTTATAGTAAAATAATTGTCACTTAACTATTTTATTTGCGGCCAAAAAACATACTTTCTCTGGTGGCCTTCACCGACCTAAGTTAGTATCTGCTCAAAGAAAGAAAAACCTCACGAGTTCAGTGGTGGTCTCAGATTTTAAATCAGAGTTACAGTTTGTGAGTTATAAGAATTTTAAAAATAAAATATTTTATTTAATTATTTTTTTATGATTATGCTAATTTTGGGTTTTCTCACAGGAGGCCTGCACCGACTAATCTTAAGTCGTGCCTAGGGTAAATCCTCCATCTTGAGTGCATCGGTGCCCTCCGATTTCTGATCTGAGTAACTATTTAAGAGTTATTCCACTTTTTCAGGAAAACTACTTAAGCGCAATAACTTAAGCTTAAAAAAACTTCGAGGGATCATTCTGGGAACTCTGGGCCTTAGAATCGCACGTCGTTAGATTTCACGGACTTGTAAAATTCACATTAATTAAAAAAAATTTATAGACAATCCAGCTCATTACAGTCACCAACTGATTTGTCTCATGAGACCTGTTGATTCATCGAGGGGATATAGCAGGACCCACCTGTCACTAAAATTCCAAAGGATTATTTATACATTGATTTAAAACAAGTACAATATGCCTTCTCAATATTTTTATAAAGTATAAGACACAGATTCATCAATATTTCCATAGTTAAAAAAACATTCCAAATAAACACTATATGTAAAAGTTTATACGACTTAAGAAAATAATCATATCCATGAAACCAGATTAAGGATGTATAATATATTTAAAATTTAAAATGAAAAAATATCTAAAATGGGTTGTGGATACACCACACAAGAAATACTAGGTGCACAATACCAAGTAAATGACAATGAAATAGAAACAAAGACAATGTCCCTTACCACGTTTTAATCAATCGAGTCAAATGGAAAAAAATTAATGACCACAAAATGAATCAAATAATACCATAAATATAAAGAGAATCATGATAATAAATATCAAATGGCAGTATAAAATGCACCACATGCAATAAATAAGTGGCAAGCAATGGAAATCTCACAAAAATAAAAGTTATATGAGAAACCCCTTACCTTATGCCCAAAGGTGTTCTTGGTTGATGATGATGACCTGAATAATAAAATTTATCTTAATTAATTAATAATTTGAGAACCTAATCAACATTTAATTGATTTTTTATTACCTTATTAGGTTAATTCATTCCCTTTTAATGGGTTTAAGAGGATCAATTTTATTATTTTGGAAGCATTTTCTTCCTTGGTTTTCATGATCGGTTTACTTATACTCATGAAATGAAGTTCATTTTAAATGTGGTTAAACATAATGAATTGTTAATATAAATTATTAGTGACATTATAAATTATATTATAATTATTTTTGGTTATATACTATGAGGATGAATCATTAGCTAAAAGAAAATGACTCACGCTTGGATTAACCTGACAGTTTACTCCACAATAAACTTGGTTTGTATTATTATTTTTTATTATGAGTGTGTAAGGATTAAAGAACATTGAATAAGATAAAATACATATATTATTATCTATTTCATCCATTAAAAAGGTTTTATGACCATTATTGATGATAATAATATAAATTGAAAACCCGCCATCCTTGAATGTGATAACTTAACACATCTCAGACGATATTTTTATTTTTGTGTGGGGGGAGGGGTAGAGAGATGATGATGAAGTATTATATTAGAATAATAAAATTTCATTCCATGTAAGTTAATAGAATTATCATATCACCTGGATTTGGTGAGGTGGGTAGAGAGAAACAAAATAATGGAACTTGTAAGAGAATTTGAAATAAAAATGAAGATTGGTTCACCTCTGGGGTACTCCTCCTTGAGAATCTTCTTAAGGAATTTGTTTTTGGAATTTTGGTGAGACCAGAAGGACTTGGACGTGGGGGAAGAGTTTAGGGAGATAGTTTAGTATAATTTAGGCAAGTCTTGAATCTTGAGAGGTGTGGGAGGAATATGGGGTGATGGGTAGTTTATATAGTGGAGGGGAAGAGGGTTTTCTTAATATTATACCAACTAATTTATTATTTCTCCACAAGACAAGAAATAGTGAGGATTCAATGACCTAAAATTTTAGTAAGTTCATGTGAGTTTGATATTTTGGTGCTTAGATCACTCATGGTTCTAGGAATTGAGAATTTTAATTATAATGTATTTATACAGTAAATTAATATATTTTAATATTCATAAAAAATTCAAGTATATCAGAAAAATACCAAAAATTCACCCTTACTATTTTTTGACTTCTAGAATCTGGAAATGAACTCAATTTTTCAAAAATAATTTATTAAATATGATAAATTAATTTTTAATTAAAAACATTATTTACTGAAAAAATACCAACACTTAAAATATTAATCTTCATTTTTAAGGTGGCTAAATTTAATTTATACATTCATGAGTAAGTTTACCATTCATAAGGGTCATTTTACAATTCATAAGGGTATGTTTATATTAATAGGGGTCTGTTAATATTCATAAGGGTAAGTTATTATTCATAAGGGTAAGTTACTATTCATCAATTTTTTTGTGATTCTATCAGACTCCAAATATAACCCTGATTGCAACCGTGTATGTCTGTTTTTTGAAATTAAAATAGCAGAAGTGGAAAATTTATGTTTAATGGATATGTTATGACTATATAAAAAATAAAAAAGTGTTTTTTCAAAGAAAATCAATGCTTTAGGAAATTTATGCTATCTAATGAATAAAATGTATTTAATAGAAACTTACCATAATATATTTGGGGCGTTAAATTATTCCCACCTTCATAAATTTCATCCTCAAAATTTTTCATGTATAATACCCTCAAAATAGATGTGGGTGGTTATTATATTCATTTCTTAAAATTCAATATTAGGGTTATTTTTCCTAAACTATGTTTTCAAAATCTAGTTCTCAAGGTTTCTACTAAACTTCCTTTAATACCTACTATAACGCACCAACCCTCGAAGCCTAGAGTAGGTGCATTAGTTATTACAGTGTCATGATTAGAAGGAATCAAATTTGGAAGGATGGATCAGTTTAGTAGTTTTGAGGAAACTAGATACATACATGTAGCTCATATTACATTGGGAAAGTTAACAAAAAACAGTACATAAAAAAACTAATAAACTGCGTCTATAAGAACTCAATAAATGGTCTCCTCTTCATAACCTGTTAAAGTAAAACAAACCAAAGGGGTGATCTCAAATGATCCTTAAGGGTTAAAAATAGAGGAATAATGAATCAATAATAACTGAATCATAAACAAACTGGCATAGTCAATATGGCATGGTGAATAAATGAAAAACACATGCCATTAATAAACTGAGAATAAAATGCATCCATATATTTTTTCATAGTAAAAAACTCAAGGAAATTAATAATTGTAAATGAATAAAGAGATATAATTATTAATTGGTAGTCATGTATCTGGAACATGATACCACTATACCTTCTAAATGGTTTAATTCTGTGGGTATAAACCCATCTGATTTTTGGAAATAAACTCCAAGGGTTTGTCATTAACTGGTTTGTCTCATGAGACCTGTCGATGCATCGAGGGGATAGAGGGGGACCCACATGTAACTGAAATTCCAAATCATTCTTTATACATAGATTTAATATAAGTACAATATTCCTTCTAAATATCCGTATAGAGTAGAGGACACCGATTCATCAATATTTCCATAGTTAAAAACAACTTTCCAAATAAACACCATATGTAAAAGGGTATAAATATTAATAAACTTATCATATCCATAAAACCGGAATATGAATATATAATATATATAAAATTTCAAATGAAAAGTGATCTCAAATGGGTAGTGGATACAACATGTAAGAATGATTAGGTGCACAATACCATGTAAATGACAATGAAATGGAAAAGAGACAAAGATCCTTACCACATAGTAATCAATCGAGTCAAATGGGAAAAAATAATGACCACCAAATTAATCATAGAATACAATGAATATAAATAGAATCATTATAATATATATATAATGGCAGTACACAATTCAGCACATGCAATAAATAAGTGGCGATCAATGGAAATATCACAGAAATATAAGTGAGACGAGAGATCTCGTACCTTATACCCGAAGGTGTTCTCAATTGATCACAGTGACCTGAATAATAAAATTTAGCTTCATTAATTAACAATTACTGAACCTCATCAACTTTTAATTGATTTATTATAACCATATTAGGTTCATTTATGCCTTTTTTTGTGGGTTTAATAGGTTCAAATTTGTTGTTTTGGAAGTATTTTCTTCCTTGGATTTCATGATCAGTTTACTTCTATTCATGAATGGAAGTTCATTTGAAATGTGGTTAAACATAAATAATAGTTAAAATGTATTATTAGTGACATTATAAATTATTTTATAATTATTTTCTATTATATACCTTGAAGATGACTCATTAGCTAAAAGTTAACAATAAACACATGGATTAAACTTGCAGTTTTCTGTAGAATGAACTTGTTTTGTATTATTATTTTATATTATGAGTGTGAAAAAATTAAAAAACATTGAATAAGTTAAAATAATTATATTATTATCTGGTTCAACCATTGAAAATGTTTCATGAATATTCTTTAATATATTAATATAAATAGAAAACCCATCGTCCTTGAATGTGATAAATTAACACATATGTGATGGTATTTTCATTTTTAGTGCAAGAGGTTGGGGAAAAGAGTGATGATGATGAAATATTCCATCATCATAATAAAATTATTGTATATGTGTGTACTAGAATTATCATAGCATTTGGACGTGGGTAGGTGAAAAGCGAGAAACAAAAGAATGAAACTTATAAAATAATTTGAAAGAAAAGGGAAGAGAGGTTCACCTCTTGAGTACTCATCCTTGAGAATATCCTTAAGGCCTTTTATTTCAGAATTTTTGTGAGACAAAAAAATCATGGAAGTGGGTTAGGAGCTTAGGGATATATTTGAGCATAATTTAGAAAAGGATATAATCTTGAGTGGTGTGGGAGGATGAGGGGTGAGGGTTAGTTTATATAGGTGAGGGAAGAGGGTTTTTTTAATATTATATCCACTAATTTATTATTTATCTAAAAGACATGAAATAATGAGGATTCAATGACCTAAAACAGTAATAAGTGCATGTGAGTTTGAGATTGGGTGCTTAAATCACTCATGATGCTAGGAATAGTGAATTTAAATTATAATGTATTTATACAATAAATTAATGTATTTTACTATTCACAAAAATGCAAGTATTTCAGAAATGTTAGAAAAATTCACCCTAACCATTTTCCAATAGGTAGAATCCAAAAGTGAAATCCTTTTTTCAAAAATAATTTCCTTAATATGATAAATTTAATTTTTAATTAAAAACATTATATAATCATAAAAATACCAAAACTTAAAATATGCATCTTCATTTTTAAGGTGCCTAAATATTTTTTTTTAAATTCAATAGTAAGGTTACCATTCATAAGGTTCATATTACTATTCATAAGGGTAAGTTACTATTTATAAGGGTAAGATAATATTCACCAAAAACTATGTTGATTCTATTAGACACCTTAATCACCCTGATCGCAACCATGTGTGTATGTTTTTCAAAATTCAAACTACTGAAGTGGAAAATTTAATTTTATGGACTAGGTTATGATTATACCCTAAATAACCAAGTGTTGTTTCATAGAAACTCAATAATTAATGAAGTATTGTATATCTAATAAATAGAATTTATTTAAGAGAAACATAACATAAGATTTTTGGGGTGTTATACGATATCTCAAATTACATTTATTTTATTATTTTTAATATCATTTATTTGATTTTTCTATTTATTTAATATTTACATTATCAATATTATGTAAGCATTTTAGGTAATTATTTATTCACTAAAAATTAAAATAATATTAATATGATGTATATAATTATTTTATATTTTTAAATACTATTAATTGTTAAACATACATTCTATATAACAACATATTAAAAAATATAAACATATTAAAATAATAGCATGACATCTTTGACTTTTCATTATTTAAAATAATATATACGAATTAATGTAAAGAAATTGAATCCAAAAGAAACTAAATTTAAACACTGCATTGTTATGGTCTACAGTTACTCATAAAATATAATTACGTCAAGTGTTAGGGGATTTTTCTAACCTTTATAATATTATTTTTATCCTTAATTACACGATTTACCCTTAACCATGGTAAAATAATTAATAGGGTTACTATTTATATTGAAAAAAATAAAATCAATATATTTAATAAATTTTGATCTTATGATTCCAAATATGGAATAAATTTTTTAAAATTTAAAACACTTGAGTGTAAGAACCTAAGTTAATATCAAACAATTAAAGTACAATGAAAAATAATTTTTTTGAAGAATGGAAATTTTACTTATAGAATGTTTTTATAGTAAATTAATCTATAACATTCATTTCAAAGACCAAAATTATATTACTTATAATAAAAATTCACTAAATAAAATTTAAAACTAATATAATCTTACTTTTTAAATTCTTTAAAAGAAAATACCATTTTCAATGTAAATTAGTATTTTTCACTATTCATTAAAATTTCAATATTTTTATAAAATTATAGAAATGTTATCCTATGATAATTTTGACATAAAAATTCAAAAATTAATTTTATTTTATTTAATAAATTTATTAAAATTTAAAAAATAATTTATATTAATTTTCACATATAAATAAATAAAATCTTTTTTTAAGAAAACATATTTTTTACGAGTAAAATGTCATTACTAAAAATTAATTGTTCATTTACTATTAATAAATATATTTCATAATATGTTTATTCATATTCATACCTAAAAATTCAATAGTTAGGCTATAATGGCCACGTTAGAATAATGTTTTTTAGTAGTATATCACTGTACATTTGAACTCACTGTTATGTGCAGCACAAGCTACCTAAGAAAAAAAATTATTTGAAGAGAAATATTTTATAAAAATTTCAGGGTGTTACAATACCCCCCCTATATTATATTTCACCGTTGAAATTTTATTTTACATACTAATGTGAAAATAGTTGAAGGTACTTCTCCTTCATTTTTTCCTCCAATTCCCATACCGTGTCTTCATATTTGTGTTTCGACCACTGTATTTTGACAAGGTGAGTGGTATTATTGCATATAAAGTTTTCTATATAGTTCATGATCTTCAATAGATGATTCCAATAAGAGAGATAATTTTTATTCTATACCACCTTTGAATTGAGTGCATGTGAGGAACTTAGCATATACTTCCTCAGGAGTGATACGTGGAATAAATCATGTATTTGAGACATGGTTGGTGGAAGTGCTAGTTGATATGGCACAACATTGATGAAATAAAGAATCTCATAGGGTAACAGGTACTTGTGACTTAGATTTCCCCTATTAATAAATCTCATGACTCTATTCCATGGAGATATGCATAAGAATACATTATCTCCAACCTCAAACTCTAAGTCCCATTGACGATTGTATGCATTGCTCTTCTATCGACTTTGGGCATCCCTAAGGTGCTACTAAATGTTATCCACCATTTTTAACATTTACTCAATCGTTTAAGTTCCTAGTAGAATAAATTCATTGAGTTCATCCTATCATGTAGGTGTTTTACATATATCATGATAAAGGGATTAATATGGAGCCATTTGGATGCTTGAGTGGAAAATATTATTGTAACAGACCTCAACCAACATAATATGTAGATACATTCCTAATTATAATTACATTTATCATGATATCAATATATCATCCAGTGATTGAATTGTCCGCTTAGTCTAGCCAAAAATTTTAGGGTTATTATATGTAGTGAAGATCAGTTTAGTGTTTTGAGGATGTTGTACACTTTTCAAAAACTTGGAGGTAAATACCATATCTCAATTGGATAAAATCAATCATGTTACTCCATGAATCCTCAATAATTATATGGTGAATATCCATGAAATTAAATTGAATGATAATTCCTCTTGAATTGAAACTAAGTGAGGTGTCTTTGCAAAATGAACCATAACAACCCATATAACATTATTTCCTATGGATGTCTTCTAAAATTCAACGATGAAGACCATTATGATGTTTTCCCATTTCCATGTATATATTGGTAATGGTCGCATAATCACTTTATAAATTTTCCTTTCACCCTTCACTTGCTGACATACAGGGAACCTTGATGTATACTATGTGATCTCTTTCTTCATATTGTCCCACCAATAGTGATTTCAGAGATCTCAATACAACTTTGTGCTCCCTTGGTGGATGGAGAAGGTAGAGCTACATGATTCATTAAAAATATCCCTCTATATTATAGGATTTTGTGGTACAAATATTTATGACCAAAATCTTAGGATTCCTTCCTCCTCAATTTTGAATTCTTAGGATTTACCATTTTTGATAGATTCTAATTTCTTTTGAATTTCACCTTCATTTCATTGGGCATCATATATCTTCTCTATAATGGATGGTTGAGAAATTATTTGAGAAATTAATGGTGATGTTACTTTCCTTATGATTTCATTTTCCATCCTTTATAATTATAAGAATATTGGATCCTCTTAAATTGTAATCTTTGATAATGTTTTAGGATCCTTTCTACTTAGGGTATACGCCACTTTATTTTTTTTACAAAGATTGTACTAGATAGAGTAGTCAGAGTCCTTGATGTGATATAACCATACTAAATTGCCTATATTAATATCCTTTTATGTTAATATATATATGTGGATTTTGTGATCAATATATATCTCAACCTTCTCCCCTTAGAGATAATGATTCCAAAGTTTCAATGTGATGATTGCATCTTCCAATTCTAGATCCATCCTGGGATAGTTTTTCTCATGAAATTTTTTCTTCATTGAGGAATCAAATATTAAATTTTCATCTTCATCAATACACATACCAATCACTTATTTTTTTTCATCACTATATACCAAAAATATTTATACACATGTGGGTAGTGTAAGTACTGGTGTAGTAGAAATTACCTTTTTCAACTCTTTGAAGTAGTCTTCATATATACTGGTCAAGACAGACTTTTTTCCCATACGAGTCATCTTGGTTGGTGGGTTTTATAATTGAGATAAGTTCCTCAAAAATCATTGGTAATTCCTAGACATACTATGGAAACTATGGATCTCTATAAAAAATGTTGGTATGGACCACTCTTTAATTACCTTTTGTTTGTAGGTTCCACAGATATCCCTTTAATGGAAATGACATCACCCAAGAATGATGCTTCATACATCCAAAAATCACATTTAAATAAATTTTCTTATTTTTTCTCTATTCTCAATGTCTTTATTATAGTATTAAAACGCCCCTTATGTTCCTCCTTTCTCTTTGTGTATATTAGAGTATCATCTCTAATACTAAAAAAAACTTTCTGAGGTAATATATAAATAATCTTTTAATTAATTCCATGAAAATTTATAGGGTATTAATGAGTCTAAAGGGAATAACAATGAACTCATAGTTTTTATACCTTATTTAAATGGTAGTCTTGGGAATATCCACCTTCTTTACCTTTAATAAATGTTATCCCAACTGAAGGTCCCCCTTAAAGAAAAAATTGGACCCACATAACTTATTGAACAATTCATCTATCCATTAAAGGGGACAAATTTATTTTATCTAGACTTTTTTGAGATCATGGTAATCAATGAATATTCATATTGATCCATCCTTCTTCTTGATAAAGAGGACCGACACACCCCACAGTGACATACTCAAGCATATGAAACCCTTTTCAATATTCTGTTTTAACTGCTTCTTCAATTATTCTAACACCACGGTGGCTATCCTAAAAGGATTCATTAATATTGGTGGAGATCGTGGTATAAGTTAAATTAAGTACTCAACCTTTCAGTTAGGAAGAATACTAAGTAATTATTTACAGAACACATCCTTGTACTCCCGCACAAGGGGAATGTCTTCAAGAAAGATCCTCTAATTTGACTCAATAATTTGAGATAGATATGCTTGATAATAAGGAAATAATATCCACACTTTATCAGATGATTCTTAAGTAGATTTATCATCCTCCTTACACTTTTAAATACTTGGAGGATGAATTGGAATGTGAAGAGTAATACAACTCTTCTAATAGTTGATGTTGACTTTGTATAAATATGGGAAATCCATGCCCAATATAGAATCAAACTCCAAAAAAGGAAGTAAGATGATATTTTTTTGGGAGGTTTAGTCTATAATCATTGACCAGGGATGAGTTATAAAATTTAGATTCAATAATTGAACCATTTTTTGTTCTCATAGATAACTTAACCTCTATATTTTAGGTGGTGTTTGAATAGTTCTACTAAACTTGAAATATATTAAAGAATGTGTAGAGACATAATGTAACATCCCGGTTCCTGAATCCACCCAGAGGCACACCGTACCCGGTTGGTCACATGGCCTCAAGCACATTTCCCCAAATGCTAGAGGCTGCTGACTAGCAGCGAGGGCCTTGGGTGTGATAGTGGGGAAACTATGCCCTCATTGGAAGAGTACACAACGGATGTAAAAGAAACATGCAATAATAGAAGCAGTAAATATCCAACAATAATAAACAGCAGAAGACTAAACAATAAACAACTATAGATCATATGTATATAAGAAATGATGCATGATAAATATCTAGGAATGTAGCCAAACAGGTCACAATGTTGGAAATACAAATAGTACCAAAACAAGTACAAAAGAAAAGATAAATAGCTCCACAGAATTGCAAGCCTAATCTTTGTCCCATGCTCTCCTTCTCAAAAGAAATCAAGTACCTGAAGTCGAAGGGCGCTTTCCCTTATTTATACCTGCAACAACATAATTTGTTTGGGCCCAAAAGCATGGCCCAAACAGGGTGAGAGACTAAATCCCAGTAGACAACCACCCGAAGACCTATGCTTCACAGTTAGTGAGCATATGGAAGGTAATATTACAGTAAGCAGTAAATAGTAACAGTAAAAAATAGGTAGTAATTAGTAAGCAGTAACAAGATGATATGAAATAGTAATAAATCCACAGAACAACAAGTATCAGTGAAGCAAACAGCTAACCACAATAGGAACCCTTATGGGAAGCACTTGCATCCAACCCTCTGGTCCTATCCAAGAAGTACCAACATCCCTCCGGGCAGTGCACTCAGCCTAACCCCTCTGGCCCGGTCATACAAAATTATAAGACTCTCTGGGAAAGATCACTCGGTCAATTCCCCTTACAGTCTATGGTAGTCAGGGAATCTATGAGGAAGATCACGCTGTCTAACCCTATTATAGCCCCATGGTCTAGAAACTCTCTGAGGAAGCACACTCAGTCAATCCTCCTATTGTCTCAGGTCTATCACAGACACTCTAAGGAAGATCGCTCTGTCAATTCCTCGTCTATCCTGGAATGGTTTAAGGAAAATCAAACAAGTAAAGACTCTATAAGGAAGCTCACTCGGTCTACCCTCCTGTAGTATATAATATCCAAGACTCTCTGGGAAGCTCACTTAGTCTATGCCCTATAGTCTATAATGTCCAAGACTCTCTGGGAAGCTCACTCAGTCTATCCCTTATAGTCTATAGCACCAGGTTCTTACGGTCCCGTGCCAGTCAGTGCATAATAATGCTATAAGGCCAAAGAACACCTTTAGAGCTACTTGGATAACCAGTCTACAACATAACAAGAATTTCAAGAATATCAGTCCATACTACAGTCACAAGGCATGGAAAATAGGTATAACGGCCAACAGATAGAAATAACCAAAGGTCGTAACCAGAAAAAGGCATTGTAAAAACATCCAAGCACATCAATTATCCTTAAACATGATTAAATTATCTCTACACAAGCATACAAGCAAGGCAGGAAAGACCACAAGGGAAAAAAGGTAAACACACAATACCCCATTCACAGGTATTGGGGGAATTTGCATATAAAACTAAAAGACTTTGAACGGAAAGGCACAAGAAACCTACCTTGATGCTAGTAGATCAATATAATTGAACCATGAGGCTTGATTCTCCTTAGAACATCGCAGATCTATGGAAACTCAGAAAACATTCAACCCACAATATCTTGAGAAAGAGGGAAAATCATGGAATGAAACTCAAGAAGAAGGAAGATCTCACCGCTGCGGTTCCAACACAATCGACGGCGGTCAATTCGGAAAATAGACCGAGGCTAGTGGGCTCGGAGGATGATCACGGCCGTACGAGATGCTCTCGTTCGAAGAACTAGGAGAAGAAGACGTTTATGTCAATTAGGAGCGACCCTGGTCTGTTTAATGAAAAAAAAGAAAGTACATGGCATGTACTTATAGTGTAAACGGTGTGTACTATGATTTTCCATACTCTACGTTAAGCGGCCTCCACATTTCCCCTACACACCACGTGTGTGGCCCAGACATGGAAAACACACGACCTTGCATGGAATCTAAGTACACAGTGTGTTCTTATAAAGTAAACAACCTGTACTTTGAAAATTTCCAGATTTTCCTCTTTTTCTCAGAAACGACCAAAAAAGGAAAAACATACCTGAAATGGAGATCCATGTTCTTACAAACTTCCCCCCTTAAAGAATTTTGTCTCTGAATTTCCCTAGCGAGGTGCAGAAGAAGAAACCTTGAATAGCTCCGGCCACTACGATCGTACATCGACCTCCCTCTCCCAGGTCTCATCCTGTACTCACCTGTGTTTCCATAACACCCGTACCATAGGAAAATACCGGCCACAAAAAACCTTTGTATTGTGATTGATAATACAGATAGGATTATCCTCAAATGATTCATCCACTTCGAGCTCAACCTACTTGGGTTGAAAGACATGAGACGAGTCTGAAAATTAACATCGGAGCTGAGAAACGTTGAAGATGTCGTGCATAGCCCGATAGCTCTGAGGTAATTGCAACCGATAGGCAATTGGACCAAATCTCTCTAACACCTCAAACAGCCCGACGTACCATGGTGAAAGCTTAACCTGTCTCTGAATCCTCTTATGTCCAAACCTCAGTGCGAAACGCAGGGAAACCTGATCCCTAAACTCGAACTCCAGAGGACATCTCTGCTGATCTGTATAAGACTTCTGTCGAGACTATGTTGTAGCCATCCTCTTTTGAATCAACTCTATCTGCTCTAAGGTATCCTAAACAAGACAAGGTCCCAACAACGCTACCTCTCCTACCTCCATCCAGAAAAAAGGTGATCGGCATAGCCTATCATACAACACCTCGTAAGGTGCCATCTGAATAGTCCCCTAAAAACTGTTGTTATAGGAAAACTCTACAAGAGGAATTTGATTCTCCCAAGAATTGCCAAAGTCTAGAATGAAATCTAGGAGCATATCCTCAAGTTCCTGGATTTTACTCTCTGACTGCCATCTATCTGGTGATGTATGCTATACTCAAAAGTACCTGTGTACCCAAAGCCTTCTGAAGCCCTTGCCAGAACCGAGAAGTAAAATGCGCATCCCTATCTGAAACAATGGAGTGTGGAATTCCATGTAGACGTACAATCTCTCTGATGTAAAACCACCCCATCTCATCAACACTGAAGGTCTCTTTGATCTACAAGATGTGATCAACCTTCGTAATCCTGTCAATGACAACCCCAACAACATCACTCCCTCGAGGTGACCTCGGTAACCTAGTCACGAAGTCCATCGCAACATCATTCCACTTCCACTCAGGAATGGGTAACTGCTGTAAAAGACCTGCTGGTCACTGATGCCCCGCTTTCACCTACTGAAAAGTGGAACACCGCATGATGAATGCAGCGACATCCCTCATCATACTTGGCCACCTGTACTGGAAGTGTAGATCACGATACATCTTGGTGACGCCAGGATGAACTGCCCAAACTGATGAATGAAAATCCCACATCAGTTCCTCACGTATGTCTACTAGAACCCATACACATCCCTGGAAATGCATGATCTCATCCTCAACCACATTCCATCCAGGAAGAGGGTCCTCTCATGACACACTCTCCCGTAGGACTAGGCCTTCTGATTCTGATAGCTGCCTCATCCGTACCTGATCAAGATGGGTATATGTAACAGCTATAGAAGAAAGAAAAGTCTGACCCTATTTGTCGTGCACCTACAATTGCATCTCAGAGAATAGATCCATAAGCTTCCACTCACTAATGGCCTCCTCAACTTTCTGATTCTGAGTTCTCATGATCAAGGAATCATCCACGGCATTGCCCTTTCCAAGCGTATAGGCAAGCTCAATGTCGAAGGACTGAAGATACTCAACCCACCTACGCTGTGTCAGATTCAGATCATGCTGATTGAATATGTACTTTAGACTCTTGTGATCGGTGAAAACTAAAAAGTGCTCTCCTAGAAGGTAATGTCTCCCAAATCATAAGGCATGAACAATAGCTACCAACTCCAGATCGTGTGCCAGGTAGTTTCTCTCGTGTGGCCTCAACTGCTGAGACCCGTACACAACGAATCCATCTCCCTGCATAAGCACAGCTCCCAGTCTGACACCTAAAGCATCACAGTAGACTATATAGCTCTTGCCCGAATCTGTAAAGACTAGTATCGGTGCTGATGTCAACCTCCCCTTCAGCTCCTGAAAGGCTAACTCACAAAAATGTAACCACAAGAACTTCGCACCCTTCTTTTTCAGACCTGTTAGTGGTGCTACAAGGCATGAAAAATCCTGTATGAAATTCCTGTAGTAACCATCCAGCCCTAGAAAACTCCGCACCTCAAAGACATTCTTCGGATCCTCCCAGGAAACTACAACTCTCACTTTCTATAGGTCTACTGAAACTCCTGTCTATGAGATAACGTGACCCAAAAAGTGAATCTGATCCATCCAAAAGTGGCATTTCGAGAGCATATCATAAAACTGATTCTCTCTCAGTGTACTCAGAATGATCTCAAGATGGGTAGCATGGTCGTGTAGAGTGTGAGAGTACACCAAGATGTCTTCTATGAAAACCACCATGAAGGAATCCATGTATGGATGGAACACTCGGTTCATCAGTGCCCGGATGTTCCCGAAGATCGATTTGAGGTCCGATTATCATCAGTTGCGTGTTAGACCATCAGAGGCTACAAGGATCGTACCTCAAACTGTAGAAGGGTCAGGATCCTTCTCTTGATAGGTCTACTCCATGGTGAAAGTCTGGCCTATACCGCGGCCCTGCGCCCCTGGCTGACCACTCTGAGCTGATCCACTCTGCTTTTGCTGGTGTCCTGGTGACTAACCACCATGGCCGTGAACTCTACCTCGGCCAGAATGGCCGGAATACATCTAGTTCCCAGACTAGTGAGAAACTGGAGATACATCTCCTATACACGGGGTCATAGAAGAACCCCTACCACCAGTTGTAGGTGAGAAGATCGGAAAAAAACGCTGAAGATGGCCCATCTTTCTGCATGATCTGAACTCCATAGGGTCTCTCTGGAACTAAGGCCAAGTATGCCCGCTCCTCCTTCATTGGTATCATTATACCTGGCTGCCTGAAGATACATTCCGCCTACCATGCTCTCCTCTAGAAGACTCCCTACGGCGCTTCCTGCTATCAGTAGGAGGAACACTGACTCTGGATGTCGAACCACCCTGGCTCACTACTTCGGAATCCATCAGATTGCGCTCATGGATCAGCGCCTGGTTGACGATAGAGGATATTGAAGTCAACCTAATGATATTCACCTAGGAATGGATCTCCTACCTTATACCATCCTCAAACTTCCAAGCAAGGAACAACTCATCACCTGCTGGAATCAGTGTGAAATGCTGCAGCTTGGAAAAATGAGATGAGTAATCCATAACAGAAAGAGTACCCCACTCCAGACTCATAAACTCCCAGGCTCGGTCGGCCATCAAGGTCTCTAGGTATATGAAATCGTAGAATATATGCCGAAACTCATCCCATGTCATACTCTATTGGGGCTATGACTGTGAGATCACCTCCCACCACCTCTTGGAGGTGTCTCAGAGCTTATGAGTAGCTATATTTACCCTTTTCTCTGGAGGTATCTCCAGGTGCTTGAAGATTGACAGAGTGGCCTCTAACCATGACTCTACGGCATGGGGTCCTCCATCCTCTGAGAAAGTAGGAGGATGTTGCTTCTATAAAACCCATGTCAATTCAGCCATCGATGGGACATGAGGAGGCTCTCTCTGAAAGGTCTGCATCATCCTCAGGAATTCCTCCCGGAACTGCGCATAGACACCTACAATGGGTATAACTGCTGGTGCCAAGGCTGGCACAATAGGAGGATCTGCAGGAGGTTCTTAATTGGCGATATTCGGTGTCTGATCACCGTTTGGCAGCTGACGTACAAACGAAGGACATCTTGGAGGCATAGATCTGAAAGATTAAAATCACACCATGCATTAGGATTATCAAGGATAGATAACACAAGAGTACAAAATGGAAATAAGAGAAATAAAAAAAATCAAGTTTTACCAAACACGACTAAACGGAGTGTATAAAATCTACATGACGTGTTCCTTAAAGCCATTCACATGGGTGTGTACTTCTGCCAGCTCTAGTCGAGTAACACCCCAGACTACACGTCGTGTTGTCCCCATACATGGCGTGTACTTGAACTCCATTCCCCTGTGCGATTCTCTTTACACGTCTAACTCACACGATCCTCTTAACCCTAGACTACAAAGCGTGTTCACTAAGGACACATTGGGTACTATACAAGATTTCAGTGACCCGTGTTGTTAGTTACAAGCCCGGCTACCCGGATGACCCTTACAAAGCGTGTTCCAAACAAACACGGTATGTATAGGTGAAGATAACACCGACCCGTGTTTTTCATGACACGACTGAGTACCCAGAACAAGGCTACATGGCGTGTTCGTACAAAAAATGGTGTGTACTACACAAACATCCCCATCCCGTGTTGTTAGTGACACAACCAGGTACATGGATCACTACTACACAGCGTGTAACTACTGTACACATCGTGTTCCTGAAGACTTTCCACAACCCCATGTTTCTTCCCACACAGTCAGTGACATGGTTTAAAAACTAAAAGTCGTGTATTCCTAAAGTACATGCCTAGTATTCTGGATTTTTCCAGGCATTAGCTCAGAAAACTGCACTGAAGCCGAGAAAACACTGAAAAACAAGTATGGAGGTGCCAAATTCCGATCCATGAGGGCCCATACTCCCCGTGAATCAAAGCGTGGAATCCTATATAGTCATATACAAGAAAAAAGATGTCAACGAACATCCATGTTCCGATTCATGAGGGCCCATAATGCCTCAAGAACCAAAATTCAGCGTTCATTTAAGCAGGGTACAAAACAACCAAGTTCTCTATTAAACAATAGAGATTCTATCAAGCATCTATCACAACAGCATGCATAATTTACACAACATCAATCACAACAACATGCAGTAGCTAATTCTCCCTAGATGACATGGAAAGAATGCATGGAATGTGATTTCTAACAAGTGCCTATATGTTGCATGATATGGGATACCCTCATCTCTTCAGGTTGTGACAGAAATAGGACCAAAATGGCAATAACAAAACAATACAAGGCATGCGAATAACTCTAGGTGAAATCATATCAACTGTAAAATCTCAAAACCAAAAAACTATAATAAACGAAGTAGATTGGATTTTTCTTGTACACGGGTTAGCTACTCCCAGGCACAACTTATTACCAAGTACCGAATCCATCCTATCCCTGGATAAAGGCTCTAAACAGTAAATCAAGAGAAATGAATTCCTCTGATAGCACTTTGTAACATCCCGGTTCTGGAAGCCACCCAAAGGCGCCCCGTACCCGGTTGGTCACATGGCCTCAAGTGCATTTCCCCAGATTCCAGAGGATACCAACTAGCAGTGATGGCCTTGGGTGTGATAGTGGGGAACTATGCCCTCATTGGCAGAGCACACAATGGAAGTAAACAAAACATGAAATAACGGAAGTAGTAAATATCTAACAATAATAAAAAACAGAGGACTAAACAATAAACAACTAGAGCTCATTTGTATATATGAAATGATGCATGATACATATTTAGGAAATGATCCAAACAGGTCACAATTCTAGACATACAAACAGTACTAAAATAAGTACAAAGGAAAAGATAAACAGCTCTGCAGCATCGCAAGCCTATGCTTGGTCCCATGCTCTCCTGCTCCAAATCAATCAAGTACCAGAAGACTATGGGAACTTTCCCTTGTCTATACTTGGAACAACATAATCTGTTTGGGCCCAAAAGCATGGCCCAAATAGGGTGTGAGCCTAAATCCAGAAGACAACCACCTGAAGATCTGTGCCTCACAGTCAGTGAGAATATGGAAGGTAATAATACAGTAAGCGGTAAACAGTAATAGTAAATAGCAGGTAGTAATCAGCAAGCAGTAGCAGGATGATATGAAATATTAATCAGTCCACAGAACAACAAGCATCAGTGAAGAAAATAGCTTACCACAATAGGAACCCCTCTGGGAAGCACTCGCAGCTAACCCTCTGGTCCTATAAAAGAAGTACCAACAACCCTATGGGAAGTGCACTCAGCCTAACCCCTCTAGTTTGGTCATACAAAATTATAAGACTCTCTGGGGAAGCTCGCTCGGTCAATTACCCTTATAGTCTAGGATAGTCCGGGACTCTCTAAGGAAGATCACGCAGTCTAACCCTCTTATAGCCCCAAGGTCTAGAAACTCTCTAAGGAATCTCACTCGTTCAATCCTCCTATAGTCTTAGGTCTATCACAGGCTCTCTGAGGGATCTCACTCGGTCAATTACTCCTCTAGCCTGGAATGGTTTAAAGAAAATCAAACAAGTAAAGACTCTCTGAGGAAGCTCACTCGGTCTACCCTCATGTAGTCAATAATATCCAAAACTCTCTGGGAAGCTCACTCGGTCTATCCCATGTAGTCTATAATGTCCAAGACTCACTGGGAAGCTGACTCGGTCTATCCCTTATAGTCTATAGCACCAGGTTCTCACAGTCTCGTGCCAGTCAGTGCATAATAATGCTATAAGGCCAAACCACACCTATAGAGCTACTTGGATAACCAGTCTACATCAAAAAAAGAAAGTAAATAATATCATTTTATTCTACAATGACAAGGCATGGAAAACTGGTATAATACCCAACGACTAACAAGACCTAAATGTTGTAACAAGAACAAGGCATGGGGAAAACATCCAAGCACATCAATTATCCTCAAACATGATTAAATTACCTCTAAAAAAGTATACAAGAAAGGCAGGAAAGACCACAAGGGAAAAAGGTAAACACGCAATACCCCGTTCACAGGTATTAGTGGAATTTTCACATAAAACTCAAAGACTTAGAATAGTAAGGCACAAACCACCTACATTGATGCTAGGAGATCAATATACTTGAACCACGTGGCTTGATTATCCTTAGAATGTCATGGCTCTATAAAAATAAACAAAACGTTCAACCCACAATATCTTGAGAAAGAGGTAAAATCATGGAATGAAACTCAAGAAGAAGGAAGAGCTCACCATTGGGGTTCCAACACAATCAACAACGATCAATTCGGAAAACAGACGAAGGCTAGGGGGCTTGGAGGATGTTTGCGGCCATAAAGGATGCTCTTGGTTGAAGAACCTGGAGAAGAAGATGGTTCTGTCGATTAGGCGTGACCCCAGTCCATTTAATGAAAAAAAGAAAGTACACGACGTGTACTTCTAGTGTACATGGTGTGTACTATGATTTTTTGTACTCTTCTTTAAGCGGACTCCACATCGCCCCTACACACCATGTGTGTGGCCTAGACACAGATATCACATGGCATTGCATGGCATCAAAGTACACGACATGTACTTATAAAGTACATTGCGTGTACTTTGAGAATTTCCATATTTTCCTCTTTTTCTCAAAAACGTCCAAAAAATGAAAAAAATACCTGAAATGATGATCCGAGTTCTTACACAAAAACAAATAGTATGTTTTCTATTCTTAAATAATAAAAGGATTACCTATCACCAAATCATTTTTGGGATCCACCTCAACATTAGTAATATAATATTCCTTCTTTACTACCTTGGAGGTGGTTTTGGTTGATTTTATCTAAAAACCCTTGGCTTAGGGAATTGTATTTCATAATTACCTATTTAATTGTACTTGAAACATTATAATATAGGTTGAGTATTAAAATAAAAATTAATTTCTTCTTATAAATCAGTGGATTGTTAATATTCATTCGATAATGATTATCCAGATTTCCCTCTTTTACATATCTTAGGCATCTCTTGGTTCCGTTTTGACAAATCCAAGGATCCTTCTTTCTACACTTTTTGCACATGGGTTGTTGAGTTTTCTTTACTCCATGGTATTTATCTATTGATTCTTTCATATGAAACTCTATCTGCTTACTTTTATCTTTGACGCCATGAGACCACTGAGGGTCTCCAATACCAATCTCAACCTTAAGGGTGAAATGTACAATCTCCTAATAACAGTCAAATTTTTGAATCACCATGTATTTTTTATATAATTAGATTTAATCCACTAAATAAGAAATCGACCATATTTTCAGTGTTAATGAAAATCCATAGGCATATCATGAAAGCATTGTAATTTTTTCCTAATATGCTCTAATAGACTCATCTTCCATTTTCTTTAGTCCAAGGAACTCCCTCTCCATCTGAATATGGAGAGTTTGGGGAAGATATTTGTTGAAAAATATTTTCTTGAATCCTTCCCAATCCATAAAATCAAATTCTTCTTTAGACTTATTGTTTTTATCACTTTTATCCATTGATCAACTTCCCTTTTCAAATTATGGACTATTGACACAAATTTTTCTTATTTTGAACTATGGAGGGTAGAGAATATATTCTCAATTAAATTAATCCATTGTTCCACGATGATGGGATCCAAAAAACCATTAAATATAGGGGTAATTTTTCACATAAATGATTAAACCAAAAATTTCTCTTTCATATGAGAAGAAGGAAGTTCCAAAAGATTCATGATATTATTTATAACATGATCCAGTTGATCAAGTACTGTCATGAAGTTCTGTGATCCACTTTGCATCAAGGGTGGAATATCATTATGGTAATCATCACATTTCATATCAAATTGTTTGTTGAAATAAATTCTCTTATTTTTTCATTATTAACTTGAAAAGAAAAATAAATTATGCAAGGATTTAATAATTATCTAACAGGAATATAAAAAGGAAACTATGAACAAAGAAGGATAATCTTAAAAATGAAAATTATGTCATAACATCTGATTATCTATGTTTCAATATAGGTTATACATGGTGATATAATTTTCCCTAAGGTTATTACTAAAATTTTATATTCAGAGTCCCTAAAAATAATTAGGTCATCCTTTGATACCAAATATTTAGGATTAATCCTTTTTCCCATATTATTACCTGATTTTAGGCATAATTATCTATTAAATTCATACAAAATACCAACATGACTTCTTATAAAACCAGTAGTTGGACTTGTCTCCGCATTTCCTCAAGCATACCTCCCCATATGCTAGAGGCTTCTGACTAGTAGTGAGGGTCTAATGATTGTATATTAGGGATACTATACCCTCATGATCAGAGTAGTAAAACTGTATATCTAAAAATAAATAATAGAAAATACTGAAAGTAGTAATAAAATAAATTATGGGCAGTAAAAGAATAATACCAATTGCATATAAATGGACAACACTAATATTCAAAAATTCTTACTTTTCCATATGATAACAAATAAGATAAAATATAAAACACATAACAAAGAACATGATACAGTGTAGTACATGGACAATGGAAAGAAATGAAAAACACAAGGTTGAACCCTATGAGTTTCCTAACCTCCAACTCATTCCAGGGGTCTTAACTCCAAGGTACAAGCACGTCGGCATATGAAGAAGTCTACGGTTCTACAAACATGATATCTTCTTGGGTTCCCCTATAAAATGGATTCCTAGGAAGGTCCTGAGATATACATATTAAGTCACCACCAATGGTATCTAAAACTAAATCCAGTATGTGAATACATGGTATAAGAGTGTGCCTGTATAAAATATAATAAATAATGATGAATAAATAAATACAGTCATATGAGGTTCTAATAGGACAACTAGCCAACTCTACCTACTTCCGTATAGGATAGAATTATGGTTTGATTAGTAACTGTATATATAGTATAGTTATATAATGCAGCCACCTATACAGACTTATTATGTGAAGATGTAAGTAGCCATATACATAGATTACGAGGTTATGTCTGGACTGGGGCATAAATTAGGCATCTATAGCCTATCTAAATGAACCTATAAGATCAAGAAAAGGGTATAATACCTATATATCATAATGAATTATATTCTTCATTCCCATCACTTGAGATAGTGGGAAATTCTTCATGTCATCAACCGAAACGAGGGACATTGTGCATCATGGGAACCATTACATAGTGTCAATGGTGTGAGACATCATGATCAACACCCACTGTTAGGTAAATTGAAATTAAATTCAAAAAAATTTCCTAAAACATCATGTCCAATACAATATCAACGACAAATTAAATTTAAAAATAATAAGCACTAACTATTAAGATAATCCATAAGCCCAATATATCCAAGGTCTTCAAATCTATTACACATCACATGACCAGTGAGTTTAAATAAAAAAAGTGGTGTGTTTATACCACCAAATTAAATTAAATTAAATTTAAAAAACACAATTTGTGTAATACATTTCATCTATCAAGTGACATCAATTTATAATCAAGGCATTCCAATCCAGTTTGAAGGTTGTTGGTCTTTGAAATAATTGGTCACATGGAAGGTCATGCCCCATTATTTATTTCATTTAAGAATATAATTTTAGTAATGTACTAAGAATTCCATATATCTATAAATAATACAATTTCATAGGAAACATAAAATCCATAAGTCCTAAAAAGATTCAAACCACTAATCACCACTTTTCAGCTCAGAAGACAATACAGCTCATTTGAGGTGTTTTGTTAGAAAACATGAAATTGATAAAAAAATCATTTTGATCAACCAAACATCACATTCAAATGGAAAAACTCAATTCTCAAAAAAGGATCATTTTATAAAGCTACTAAACATTTAAAAACAATTTCATGATTTGACCTAGAACTTAGAGGGTTCTATTATCAACTACGAGATTATCTATGAGAGGAAATTCCATTCACAGTTTATGATGAACGCTTAGAAGGTGTTCCTAGATTTTAAAAAATTATATATAAGATGAAAAATTACTTGTATCACCCTAAGGGGTGGCTATAATGGAGGTAGAAATCTTCTAATAATATAGAATGGCTCAACGGTGGCAATAAATCATTAGTATAACAATTTTGAAGTAAGTAACTAATTTTAGGGAGATGCACAGAAAAATCCAGTGTGAAAAAAATAAAATATTTTTAAATAAAAGGAATCATAATGAAATATCAATATAAAACTTAACTTATACCAAGGATGATTCATACATCCAAAATCATGGCTTGATTCAGTTCGGTTTGGGAGAAATTGAAGAAACCAACGAATGCCCTGAAAATAGGATGAATGAGCTCCTGAAAAATTAGCACAAGAGATGAGAAAAGAAATTAATATATGAAGTTAGAGGATTAAATAGATTACCACTATGAATCATACGTGACTATCATCATTTTATTTGTATTCTGGCTGAGAAAATGACCTCAAAACCTATCCATAGGAATGGGAGATCTCTCTTGGGTGAGAGGAGGTGTGCCTAAACATATGAATAGAAAAATGAGAAGGGAGGATTATATATTTCAGTAATTAATGGTATTTTAGACATTTCAACCTCAAAAATAGGGGTACATGGTTGGCCCAACCATTCCTCAACTGTGATTCTTCTACTTCTTTGTAAGGGGGCTCACTTGATTTATGCACATGATTTGGAAAAACCATGAGAAAACCATGTGATGCCACTAAATAAAAAATATAAATTAAAACACATGGACATGAGACCCCTCATTCATATTTATATTAAAAAGTTTGTAATTCCTAATCCACTGGGCCATACCTCATGGTTTACTCTAAGGACTGCTCTATTTTTGACAAACCGTGCACCCTGCTTGCTTCTTCCGTAAAGAGGCCTTCCGGGCCTCAATGCTCCCAAAACTTGATGAAACACCCAAGGGACCTCTAAATACTTTATACAAGCCTAAAAATATCACTTTTTAGTTTTATAACTCTTGTAGTTATGTTTTGAATCTTGGTTCAAATATTGGATCATCCATAAAATTCCAAAAAATCGAATTCCCTTAGTATTCTACCTAGGCTCGAAACACGGGTCGTTAAAACCTCCCTACCTTAGAACTTCTCATAATTGAGAAGCCTTAGGGAAATAATGGAAATAGAAACCAAAATACAAGGGTATTGAATTATTATTCAAATGATCATGTGGCGTTCCCAAAAACCCAACACACCACAAAGCATTACTCAAGTGTATGAAAATTAAGCCATCATAACCTGATCCAATACTTATTCTCTAATTGAAACATCGATACAGTTCTTACCAGATACCGTTTAACTATAGACATGATCACCTCATCTTCTCTTTAAAAATATAGTTGATGGTTCTTACCACAAATGGTTTTAACATTAAACATGGGATAATTCTGTGCCACGATACCTCCTATGTGAAAATTTCTTACAAATCACACCCTAAGAATTATACTGATTCTCCAGGAATGATTTTAAATCTCTAAAATGGTCTATTTCCCATTGAAATCATTTATCCATGTCGAGATGAATTTTCATAAACATCCACAGCTGACACATACTGTAATCATCTCTACATGATGATGTTCCAAAAAGAATTTCACCGACCGTATTCCATAATAAAAAAGATAATAAGTCAAGCCAAAATTTCGCTGAACGTTATCCAAATTCTTCTCTTAGATAGATGACATATTACATCCCGAAATATGATTCCCCTATACAAGGAATTTAAAATTACACTTGTTCATGTCTACTTGGATCATCACTCTCAAAACATTTCAAAAAATCCCAACTGAGGTTTAGGGTAACCTTAGAATCGTAAATTGTAATTTGAGGAGATCATCCAAGATAACCTATACTTAAATATGTAAAAGTGAGATTTCGGTGCATGGGTGAGACACCCACATGTTAAGAACACCAACTGAGCCCAATGATAGTCCAGTTAAGAAATAATTTGTGACTATGATTCCAACCAAGTCATTACTACTTCAAAACCCAGGTATCACTCATGAATAAACATTTATGTTTAAACAAATTCATTGTAGAAGAAAAAATCCCACAAATTTTACTTATCTTGCCCAATTGAATTTAAATTCATCACTGTGTATAATCGATGACCTATTAGTGTGTCTATACAATATCAAGATAGGGGCATGATCATCACAAAAAAATAACACACTATGACAATATCAAAGATAACTAAGAATATTTGAGACACTTTTATTTGATCTAAGATGAAGTGTTATTTGGATTCACACCAACCACATTCCAACTACCAATGAGATGAGAAGTCGAATCACTACTTGTCAACTTCTCCTAAAATATGATCTTTTTCACCTACTAATAAATCATTATTAATTGATCAAAATACCTTTACCACCCAATTATATTCTTTATGGTCATGATATACTACCAAAGTCAATCCTGGGTCAACGTTATTTCTAAAGGTCACATACACAAGAAACAATTTCACAGTCACACTACCTTATGTTAGATCTTAAAATTTTCTAGAGACATATCATGATTTTTTTACATGTAATATTTTTCCACTATTTTAACGTTTTCTAGTTGGGATTTACTTTGGGTACTTTTGTTGTGAAATTAGAAAATATTAGAAGAATGAGGGCCAGTTCACGATTTGTGCACAATTTTCCCAAATTGTGCTCCTAGACTAAAAAACCATACACACCTAAACAGAGGGGATTAACATGGTTATCAAATAATTTTTGAAACTATATAACCTCCTATAAGTAACTATGTGACCCCCAGGTAAGAGGTTCATGGTTGGTTTCATGGTTAGGGAAAACCATGCACCCAATATTGGAAACTATACATCCAAAAAATTACACCCCTATGAATTAGTTTTAAAATTATTAAATACCACAACACCAGCCTAATTCTTCCCAACTAGACCATAACTTGTTTCTATACTTTTTAGGCTTATTAATGTATTCGAAGTGCATACGAAATTTTTTTTGATGAATCAAAGGTCAGATTAATGAATTGGCACCTCTCCCAGTAATAGATTCTTACCCCATGTGGTTTCCTCTCTCTCTCATCTCTCTTTATAGGTGAATATGAGTGTTTTTTTATTTTTGGAAATTTATTAGATCTAGTTTATGATATATATAATTATATTGGACCTTGTATCTAAGTTTTGGGTCTCGATCCCGTTATTCATCGTGAACTTGGTTGTCTCTCTTAAACTTGGGTTTTCTGTTGGTGATCCTTTGTCCTTAATCTTTAGGTAAGATGTTTAATTGAAAATACCATAGTTTTGGATTTAATTATGTGTTTGTAATTGTGAAATTGTAATTTCCATGATTGGAAATGTTTATCATAGATTGAACTTATTTAATTAAATTTCCAAGTGAAATAAAATGGGTAGAATTTAGGGAAAATGTAATTAGTTGAATAATATTAATTAATTGGTTAATTATTTATTAAAATGATGTGATTATAGAATTTATGGATTTTTGGGATTATGTAATTATTTAATTAAATGTGATTGCATAATTTTTTAATTATTGGGATATGAAAATGATTGATAATGGGAATAAGGTGATGCTTGTATTAACCTTGACGGGTTAATGGGTTATGTGAATTAATGTTGATAACTAGTTTAATGATAAATTGTTCATATTATTACATTTGTTTAAATTAAAGAGTTATTATTTTTATTATAAACGTAAAGGGTATACCTTAATGATAATTTTGATAGTAAGGTTAAGGTTGAATAATTTTGTTAATTGTAATTTTTGTGATATTGTGGTATATGTGATATATGTGATAAATGAGTGCGAGACAAGGATTAAGGCTCCAAATAATTATATGTGGTAAATTAAAATGGGATGGAGAATAAGGATCCGCATACCAATACATGATATTGAGGTGTGGGATAAGTATTGAGTCTCAAAATACCCATATGTGGTAAATGTGTGCGGGATTGGTATTGAGGATCCAAATACCCATATGTGATGTTGAAACGAGGGACTGGGACTGAACCCCAAATACCCATATATGTTATTGAGTATGAAATAGGGACACAGGATCTAAATATGCATGTGACATTGAGGTATGGTACAAGGACATAGGCTCCAAATACCCACAGGGTGTTAGAAATGATGTTCTATGTATATGAGATTGGGCCCAAAATATTGTTCCAAAATGGTATGATACGAATTTAATATTAATGATAAATGATAACCAAAATATTGTGATATGTGATATCCCTTGGGGATAGTTCAGAATCTGGCATGGGCTGAAGTAGGTAATTATGGTTTGGGAGTCATTTTGAAACTGGGGAATTTATGTGGTAAATCAAAGAATAATGAAATGTGATAAATCATTACATTATGAATTGTACTTTATTCTTTATACAACTACATACATTTTTATTGATAGGATATTATTTTAAACATTATTGTTGGTGTCCTACTATGTTTTACGCACAACCTACTTGGGTTTCCTAATCGATACCTGAATAGACTTCATGTTTGTAGGATAAGACAATGGAAATATCACTATGTTAGATGGATGAGTTGTTATGGAGCATTGTTGAGCGAACCATACATGGTATTGAAAACCACTATGGGGAATTGTCAATGTATTTATTTTGGGTTCTCATTTTGACACTTGAAACTTACTTAGCATGACTTATCTACGGTTTAATTGTGGATATTGTTTTCAGTTTTGGTTCATCATGTGATATAGGTTTATTATAATTATATTATTATTATTATAGTTGTTTGTTGTTATCTATTTGTTATTTCATATTTATTTTTGTTATTGGTCTACTTTTATAAACATCGTATAGTCTCCCCCTGTTGATATATTAGACCCTCACTACTATTTGGAAGCCTTTGTCATTTGGGGTGGCATGATTTAGGTCATGTGACCGAAGATCATCGGGAACTTGTTTGTGGCACCTGAGTCAGGATGTTACAAAGTGGAATCATATCAGTTTTATTTTCGTTTACTTTGTCTTACTATTTAGGAAATACATGTAGGATATTTGGTTGAGTTGGGACTTGGTCAATAGCTTGTGCATGGGATTAGCTAACCCATGAATGGGGATAAAAACTGAGTACCTAGGGTGGGATTGTTGTTATTTATCTATATTGTTACAGTTGGATGTTATTTTACCTCTTGTGATGTGCGTGTTGTGTGATGTGATTATTATTTTAGAGTTTTTCTATGATTTGAATCATGGATTATTATGTTACAAAAATTGAGTTTGCATGCATCATTCTAGGAACTCAAGAATTTTTATAACATGCATCATTTTAGGCATGCATAGAAAAGAAGGTCCTGGGAAAGTTATTGAAATTGAAATGCTTTTCTTTGATTGATAAAAGGTACCTAGGAAAAATTAAATATTTTAAAATGATGCAAGATATGAATAGATGGGTTTATAATGAGAAAAATGAATAATTAGAATGATTTTACCCTTTGTAAACCATGATCTAGATGAAAAATGGTTATGGGTATTGATAGTACCTCATTTTTTATTGTGTGGAGGGGTTTGGGGGAGGGATTATTATGGATTTATGTGAATCCAAAAAATTCTAATAATGTTATGTTATGTGTCCAAAGTCCTGAGTTTAGAATTATAGAGATATTCCTCCATGTCGATGCATATTGAGAGGATTAAAGGAGGATATGGATGGAAATGATCCTCCGGTTGTGGAACCCGAGACACTAATAGTGTCGAGTGAAGGAGACAGATTGTAGTTTTGTGAAAATTTTTCTCACTTCATGAATGTTATAGAGAGAGACCCAAAATGGGGATTGAAGAGCACGTTTGACCTCGTATAGGAGTTTCAATTATAGTTCCCTTTGATATTCTTCAAAGAGGGTAAAACTCAGGTATATGAGTTCTGAATTGAGTCCATGTAGACTATAATTGATCATTTAGAGACTCCTGCTGAGAAGTGGGTCAAGTTGGATGCTTATATGTTATGAGGATCAATAAAGACCTCGTCCAATGTTCATTATCGGATTGGGAAGGTAGATGGTATGGTATGTAAGGATATTTTGGAGAGTTTACCAAATAACTTTTATCTAGAGACACTGAGAAAAGAGAGGGAAGCTGAGTTCATGCAGTTGACCCGGTGGAGTATGTTTGTGATGGAATGTGTAGGATGCTTTACTGACTTGCAGTTATTTTATCCCATACAAGTAGGGGATGAAATGGGTTTTAAAAGGTGTTTCTAGGATGGTATTAAATGTGAGATTAAGTCATATGTTAACATATTGATTTTAAAGAAGATTTTTGAGGAGATGGATCAGGCTCGCTTATTTGAGGGGAACCTGAAGGAGGCTTCCAGTTGAGGATATGTGGTTTCTAATGGATTATCATGAAGTACATATTCTGAAAGTAGGAAGCGTCTCTGTGATAATGTTTTACAAATTAGTGGAAAAAGAGTGGAAAGGGTGAATAATAAGTTACACATGATATTTACCAAGTGCTCTTCCACTAGTATGGTAGGATGTGTCACTTTAGTAGGCATTGTCCTTGACTACCAGTATAGTGCCGATCTTGCGGCAGAATGGGGAATATATAACAGTTCTGTTAGAACCCATGAAATATGGGTAGTGACGGAGAATCTAGGTAGAATTAGAATACTAGAAGGTAGTCTCCTACACCATATGAGTCTAGCAATTGGAGTTCTACTGGCCGTAGAGGTAGAGGTAGTGGACGTGGTACATTTGGGAAAGATCACCCATATCAGAAAAGTGGTGCTACTGAAGGGACAACAACTCCATCATGGGGAAGATGGGCATGACATTTTCATGTAGTTTAGACTAGAATTGTGGATAGAGAGGCTCGAACATCAACATTTTTATTTACTATTCTTATATATTCTATGATTATTAGTACCTTATTTTATACCGGTTCCATTCATTCCTTTATATCTAATAAAATTGTGAATGGGTTGAGTCTTGAAGTGGAATATTTTAGTTTGGTTATGAGGATCAATACATCATTAGGAGTAAAATCAAGTGACATATTTTTGTGAAATGGTAATTCTCTTGAGGTTTGGAAGTATCAGGTTCTATGAGGTATTTATATTATTGATATGCTAGGTTTAGACTTAATTTTTGGCATGGAATGTTTAGTGGAATACCGAACCCACAATTATTATTAATTAATGAGAGTGACTTTCACCTCTCTTGATGGTGGAAATTATATTCATTGTAGAGAGTGGAATATCAGGACTGGCCGTGCAGGGTGAATACATCCGCAACTAGGGGTGATCACTGCCCATGTTGTGAGTTTCTTACTAGATTATGGAGGTCTAAATCATGATGTCTTTAAACCCATAGTGGATATGTTCTAGGATGTGTTTCCTAATAATGTTTTAGTTCTTACACCATATAGATATGTGGAATTTACAATTTAGCTCAAGTCGGGGGCTAAGCCAGTTTATATTCCACTATACAAAATGAGACAAATAGAGCTTCAAGAGTTTAAGACTAAAATAAAAGAGTTTATGGATACAACGTATATCCATCTAAGTACATCTACTTGGGGTTCTCTAGTGTTTTTATAAGAAGGCTAATGGGACTCTATGGATATGAATTGATTACCGGAAGTTAAATTAGATAGATGTGAATAAAAAGTATCCTATTATGCGTATTGATGATCTAGTTAATAGGTTAAGGGGAGATTCTATTTTCTCCAAGATCAACTTGAGATTAGGGTATCATAAGTTGAGAGTTTTACCTTCTAACATTCCATGGGATTTTAGAACCATTTTTATACTTTATGAGTTTATCATGATGCCATTTGGACCAAAGAATGATCTGGCAGTGTTTATGGACTTGATGAACATAATATTCCACCCATACATGGATCAGTTTGTTGTAGTATTTGTGGATGAAATCTTGGTATACTCAATTGATATGGATGATCATTCCCAAGCTTTTGACATTTTCCTGAGTACACTTTTAGAGAATCAGTTATACATCGAGATATAAAATTCAAAATACTGGTTCGTTTAGGTGTATTTTTTGGGTCACATCATCTAAGAGGAGGGAATGTCAGTGGAACTAGATAATGTTCAATTAGTAGTTTCTTGGTAGCATCCAAAGAATATTTTTGATATCCACAGTTTTGTAGGGTTAGTGGGTTATTATCAGAGCTTCATCCAATAAATATCCCTCTTGGAAGCACCTATTTTGGGACTGACCAAGAATAAAGTTATGTTTAAATGTTCTGAATCATATGAGAATTCTTTCTAGGAGTTTTATAGGAATTTGAAAACAACACTAATATTGGTCCTACCTGATCAGTGTGAGAAGTATAGAGTGTTTTGTGATGCTTTTGGGATCGGGATAGGAGTAGTGTTGATACATAGAGATTAAGTTTTAGTGTATGGGTCTTTGTAGTTGAGGAAAAATGAATATAATTACCCAAAGCGTGTCCATGAGCTAGCTGCAGTGGATTATGATTTGAAGTGTTGGCAACATTATCTGTTGGGATAAAAGTTTATTGTGTATAATAATCACAAGAGCTTAATGTATATATTTTTCAATGGGATTTTAATCTCAAGAAGTGAGCATGGGTTGAGTATATGAATTCACTAGACTTTTATCTATTTTATATGCTTAGGAATGGAAATATTTTCCTGATTCTTTAAGTTGGAAAACTCAAACTCAGATAGTTCAAGAGTCTAGTGCTAAGTGGAAGATGATTATTTTGCTTGCTGAGATGTATATTGTGGTTGAGAAGGGATAAGAGAGTATGTATATTGTATCAGTTTCAATGGAGTCTAATCTTTTGAGTCAGATTAGGGAATGGTAGTATAAAGATATAGAATGTTTGGCCTTGAGGGAAATTCTTGAAGGTGGGGTGACAACTTCATATTAGACTAATGATGATGATGAGGTCATCTATGTCAAGAATCACATCATTATGCCTAAGATCACGTGGAAGGAGTTGATGCGTGAATTTTATGCCTCAAAATGGGTGGTAAATCAAGGTTTTACCAAAGGTTTCCACGACCTACAAGGACAGTATTGGGGGATAGTCATAAAAAAGTATATTGTAAGGTTCGTGACACAATGATACACCTGTGAATAGGTGAAGGAGAAGCATCAATGACTTGTTTGTTTAATAAATCCATTACCCATTTCCGAATTAAAGTGGGACAAAATTAACATGGACCACTTGTTTGGTCTCTTGAGGAATCCTTAGAAGAATGATGCTATTTGGGTGGTTGTGGAATAGTTGATGAAAGTAGCACATTTTTTACCTATATGGGTGACTTTATCAATGGATCTGTTGAGAGAATTTTATGTTTAGAAGACAGTCTATCTTCATGGGGTTTCATAGAGTATAGTTTCAGACCATGAATCCCATTTTTAATTGTGCTTCTAGATTGGATTTTATAAGTAACTTGGTATTTATTTTTTATTTAGTACGACGTTCGACACACAAACAGTTGGGATACCTAAATGTACTATTCAGGTTGTTGAGGATATTCTACGGGCATGTGTTCTAGACTTTAGTGGGTCTTGGTAGAACCCCCTAGAACTTTTGATGTTTACCTATAATAATATTTATCAGGAAATAATATTGATGGAACTATATGAGGCACTTTATTATTGGCCATGTAGTTCACCTCTGTGTTAGATGAAGGCCAGTGAGTCAGAGTTGTTGGGACTCAGTCTCATGTAGGAGACATATGAGCAGGTTTAGTTGATTCATAAGTGCATGGATATGGATTAGAGTATACAAAATACATATGTTTATAGACTTTGGGGACCCCTAGAGTTTACATAGGATAATCATTTGTTCCTTCGGGTGTCACCAAGATTGGGTCACAATAGGATTTAGAGATTGGAAAATTTGGCACCTTGGTTTTTTGGAACATTTGATTTTATGGTGAGGATCGTTATAGTAAAATAAATACTGTCTCTTACACATTAGCAAATTTCCATTTACTATGTCTTTCTTGTCTCAAAACTTCGGCGGTATCACTCTGACCCTTGTCATGTGATCGATGTGGATGATTTTAAGATTGAGATTGATGCGTCCATTGAGGGGAATATGATACATGCTGTGGATTGTAGTGAGAAAGTGTTAGGGGGAATGACCATCCCAATAGTTTTTGTATTGTCGAAACACGAGAATGTTCAGGAGGAAACATGGGAGAGAGAAGCAGATATGAGGACTCAGTTGTAAAATCCCATGTAATTATAGAAAAAGACATTTTCATATATATTAATAGTTATGAATAAGTTGTTAATTTTACATTAAAGGGAATTCTTTTTACAATATAATTCCTAACACGTAAATATTTGTTTCTCATAAATCTTACGTTGCACACAAGGCTGAGTTATAACAAAAAAACAAAACATTATTGTTATTATTATTATTTAAAATGGTAGTTATCCCCTAGCCATTGTATTGGTGGGAATAAATAGAACTAAATATATGATATTTACAAATTTTTATTAATTTTTTTACTTTCTTCTAATAAATTTTAGATGCTTAAAATGAGAATTAATTAAATTTTAAACATAAATGCTCTAATATTTTTTAAAAGGTAGTTTTACTATTGTTTGATGAATAATAATTTTTAAATTTAGTTTTCATCCATTTTATATGTTCTACTTGAAAAAATAAACTTATTATTTTAAAATAAGGATATAAAAATTTACTTTGGTTGAAATTTTATTATTCTTATGATAAAATTCATGTTTTAATGAATAGTGAAAAATTCTGTATTTTAATTCAAAACTGCATATTGTATAATTTATTTGTACTATAATATTATCATTTGAATTATTTTAAAAGTATATATAGATTATGTTCTTATCATTGAATCAATTTTTGTTCATTGTAAGTAATTTAATATTGAATTTTAATATAAACACTTGTCTATCTTTTGATGTGTTTTAGCTTTTAAAAAATGTTTTATCATTTCGACAATGAGAATGATTTTAAATTTAATTTTTTTCCATTCCGTGACATGAATTTTCAAAAAATTACATAAATGGCTGTAATTAGTATGAAAAATGTGGTTTAATTGGATCAAAATAGTTTTTGGTTAATAGAAACATTATAATTTTATTTGTAACGGTTAAAGGTTAAATCAAGTAAAGAAGTGTAAAAATAATATTATAATAACATAAAACAACTTTAAAGCTTGTCCTAATATTATTATATGAGTTATTTCCATCCAAGAAAACCCTTGGGTTGAAATTTTGGCCTTTTAAAGACACTTGGGTGTGATAATGATATTTATAACATCAAATTTAAAGGCAAAAATATCATAAACATGACTCTTATTACTAAAAATATTTTAATATGTGTTTATGTAAGGGATATATTTTACTATAAATAGTCATTATAAATATATAATGATTATATACATCATGGTATTTTATTTATAATTTTTATATAATAAAAAATTAAATTAAATTATGACATAATGATGATGCAATGATTTCCTTATTAATGAAAGAATCAAATAAATGAAATTATAAATAATAAAATAAATATTATTTGAAATAATTTATGTAATAAAATAATTTTATATGTGTATATGAAATTTTATAATACTATTAAAAGGTTTGGTTCAATGTTATCTCTCTGTTGGATTTTATTTAAATTCAATAAAGTGAATAGTGTCAAAATTGACAAAATTGATATTTTATAAAAACAATTTTTTATTAAATTATATAAAAATCAAAAAAAATATTTAAAATTTTCAAAGTGACTATTATAAGTTCAAAAAGTTCCTAAATCATCCATTTAAGAATAGTTGAAACTATAAAAGTAAAATTTATACCCTTTTAATATTTTAAAGGTTGTTACCACAATTATAATTAAAAGAGAATAATTATGGGTAAACTGAAAAGATAAGATTTAAAATAAAATAAATACATGTATACAAATTATTTAATGAGATAATTTAGAACTATACTCATACTATATTTTAAATAATTGAGTTTTGGACTATTTGGAATCGAAATTTAGTTTATATTAATTTAATATTTTTAATAATTTCCATGGTGCACCTTCTCTCTCCTATTAAACGCACCCATTCATCACTATTACTTGCACTTACAAAGCCTTTTGGATTAGACTAGATCTACCCAAATCCCTTACTATAATCCATCCCCACATTTTTGAAGCCTTATTTTTGGCATAACACTTTCCTTATAAGTGTTAAGGTGTTCTTCCAAGGTGATCAACCAAAGAGGAGGTATCATTTTCTTTAAATATTTCTATTTTATTTCTTCTTACACATACTTTAAATCATATTAATCCAAGATGAAATAATAACTCGAGTATCCAAAATATTCATAGATAGTATTATTATAATATCTTCTCTTAACTCAATATCCAAATCCAATAAATGGGAAAGTAATTAATCATTCGTGCTTACATGTAAACTATCAACTCTACAAACCTATCCAATTGGTTTTCCATAATAGTCTCTCATGAGTATTTATAATAATGGAATTAATGTTGATTTGTGATACGGATGAAATATTAATCATTATAATATATTAATATGTCAATTAAGTTTTTTACTTCTATGCACATAAAAAGGATAATGTCGTTCGTGTGTACGTGTGACCTATCAACTCCACGAAGCGAGACAACTCATTTTTATTAATTATATAAATTGTATGATATATATAAGTATATTTAAATTATTAATATGATTTTAATGATTTTATTATCATTATGGTAATATGAAATAATAATTACCTTAATTCCATAATGATCAATGAAAAATGAAGACATTACTCATCCGTTTTTAGGACTTACCGACTCCATGAATATAATTTTGTTCATTTTTCATAACCACAATTCATGGTATGATTTAAAGGTATAATTTATGTATAAATTTAATTATAATTTCATGAATATAATTCTGCAGATTAAGGACATATGACCACATATACTAGTGACATCAAACTTTGTTCATTTTCGAAACAAGTTCCAAAGATAGACAAAACATCCGATATGAACTTAAATAATTATATAGTTTTTATAACATGGTAATAAGTGATATAAAATAAATAATAAACTTGAAAAGGGTTCTCAAGCAAGTATAAATTAACTTAATATTATTATTCTGGATGAAAAAAACATACATGATGAATCAAACTTAAGTTAAGGGACTTTGTATCGGTCTCCTTTCATTAAGGCATATTTTTATCATATACACCACCTTCTTTTATATGGTGTATAATTATCCCCCTCTACCATTTAATTTCATTAAAAGGGTTTCATAAATAATATTTTTCTATGAGTCATTTTATTAAATGAAAAAAGGAATGTTTTTTATTGTATGTGACAAAAATGACTTCTCCACCACTATAACCGTTATTTGATATTTAACATACTCTATGAGCCTTAATGTTTTTAAAAGGAAAAGAAATACATTATTCCTTTTTGTGTGTTTTGGTATTGAAAATTGTTTTGAAAGTGGATTTACCATTTCAATATCTTGAAATTATTTCTTGTGATTGTAAATGAAATGTTAAAATTGAAATGTTGATAATTGAAATCTTAATGTGTTATGATTATATAATGGTACTTGAAAATTTGACGGGTGGTTATGTGATAGATCAAAGATGGGTGGTTATGTGATAAATCAAAGATGGGTGGTTCGATGATAAACCAAGGAGGGGTGGTTACGTTATAACCTCCAATCAATTGGGTATGGATGTTGGATGTATGGATATTCCATTTAGTGATATGTGTGGAAGTCGAACATATTGTTATTCTATTTAAGTATGATTATGCCCCAAGTTACATTTATATATTATATATTGATTTTTATGGTGTTTAAGGTAATATTTTGATTAAAAAAGTTTAATCAATGTTCTTATCTTTAGTGATGTTTTATTACTATTTATTAAAGATGGAAAGTATTACTTTTTGATATAGTATTTATGGTTTACATGTTTTCACAAGACTAACAATTTTCCTTCATTGTGTATCACTTACTGAGGTTTTTATAGTCCTCCCATGTTTTGAATTTTTTTCATAGTACCTATAGAAGAATATACTTAATTATAAGATTGAGGAAAATTTATATTGTTTAATCATGAAATCAAACCATGTTTCTTTTTAAAAGTTTTTGATTTATGAAGAAAATGGATAGTGAGTGGACGTGTCTAATTAGTAATATTTAAGTTTCTATATATGAGTTTTGATCTAATTCTATAAAGCTCTAAACCTAAAAAGATCAATGATTTGAATTAAAGTTAAATTAGTTAGTTCTCTCATGATTATGTAATGTTTATGGTCATGGCCTTATAGTTGGTATCAAAGGTCGGTTTAGATAACTTTTGGGGTTAGGATATTGTTAGTAGAATATCCAAAAATGATATTTTTTTACTTTACATTCTAATTGAAACGATATAGAATTTTAAAATTACCATGTTGCTTCATCTAAGATATGTGTGTTCATAATGGTTTTCCATAGACAAAAAAAGGTACCTCTGATGGAAAAACATAAAGAGGAAAACAAACTTCAAAATTATAATCTAAGATAGTAAAAATTTGAACTGGGCAGTTTGTTGCAGTGAAGGATCAGTTGAATGATGTGATAAATGGTGGCAGTGTTCGTGCATGTGGTCAACCAGATCAACCCCATAGGAATATGTTGGTTGTGGAGAATTTTATGAGGCAACATCCCCCCTCATTAAGAGGATCATCTGACCCTGTGAATGATAAAGGGTGGATTAAATCACTAGATGATATTTTTTATGTAATGGGGTGTTTATAAAATCAAAAGGTTAGTCTTTATGTTTATCATTTTTAAGGTGATGTTGATCAGTAGTGGTAAATTATTAAAAATATCCAAGGAAGTGAATAGATTGACACCATGGAATGTGATGAATTTAAAAAAATCTTTCTTTAAAAATATTTCTATAAGGATTTTCAACTTAGGATGGGAAAAAAATTCATAGAATTGAGAAAAAAAGTGGAGGATTATATGGCTATATATGAAGAAAATTTCACCTATTTTTCAAGGTACATCCAATATTTTATATGGAATATTGATAGTAAGATTAATCAATTTTACTCAAGTTGGAAGCTGAAATATCGAAGGGAATTAGCTTCTCATGAGTTCAAAATCTAGGGTAACATTTTCTGATGCGAAGAGTAGTTGGAAATGAAGTTTTCTAATGATCATGTGTTCCATGAGAGAAAGAAAAAGAAGTGATATACTTGGCAGGAAATGGGAAATCATTAATCAAAGAAGTCTGGAGGTAAGAAAACTAAATTTCCAACTTGTGAGAAGTGTGGTAAAAAGCATCTTGTAAAATGTATCTGAACATATGGTAAGTGCTTATGATGTAGTAAGACTGGTCATATTTGTCAAAACAGTAAGGAATATGATTAGGAAAGTAATGAAAAACCAGTGGTAAGAGGTTTTAGTTGTAATGAGTTATGCCATTATGGTAATGTGTGTCAAATGTTGGTTACTCGGGGTGGAAACCAGCATGATTAAAATAAGAAGGGCATGGAAAAATCATTTTCTACTACTATAGTTGATGTATGATCATATAATTATGTGTTGATAGGTATGTAACAAGTTTTTTTCAAAATATTCCAATACACTATTTGACTTTGGATCTTCACATTCATTCATTTCTGAGATATTTACAATAAATTAGAAATATAACCTCATGAATGTGATAAAGAACTTTTGTTATAAACACGAAGTGTGAGTTTTACAGAAATCAATATTTATTGGAATCTTCCAATTATCCTTAGTGAGGAAGTATTTCCTACAAATCATGTTGAACTTTCCATTGTGGAATTTGATATCATTTTGGGCATGGATTGACTTTTAGTTTATCATGGTAAAATATATTGTATAGAGAAGAAAGTTTTTTTCAATGATTTCATACCTTTGACAAAATATCAAGAATTTGAGAGATTTATTAAGGATGGAAGTGAAAGTTATCTATCTCATGTTATTGAAAATATGGAAACAATTTTGATTAGTGACATTACAGTATTAAATGAATTCACAGATTATTTTCCTAATGAATTGACTAGTATTGTCCCAGATCGGGAGGTTGAATTTACTATTGATTTAGTGTCTGATTCTAAGCCTATTTATAAACCCCCTTATCAAATTTTTCAAGTTGAATTGGTGGAATTAAAAAAATAGTTGCCTGAATTGCTTGATAAAGTTTTCTTCAACCTAGCACTTTATGATGGGATGATCTTATTTTATTTGTGAAAAAGAAAGATGGTTCTATGATAATTTGTTTTGATTATAGAGATATGAATAAAATCACTATTAAGTATAAGTATTATTTTATTCATATTAATGATTTGTTTGATCAAATCTAGGGATCTTAGTATTTTTCAAAGATTTATTTGAGGTCCGGGTAGCATCATATGAAGGTGAAATAAGATGACATTCCAAATACAAAATTCTAAATGATATACAATCATTATGAGTTTGTATTTGTGCCTTTTATGTTATCTTATTCCCTATAGTATTTACTAATCTCATGAATGGAACTTTTCATTAGTTTTTGTATCAGTTTTTGGTTGTGTATATAGATGATATTTTGGTATATCCTAAAAGTTAAGAGGAACATGAAAGTCAATTAATGATTGTTTTGAAAAAATTAAAATAAAAGAAACATTATTTAATGTGTTGTAAGATTGAATTTTGGTTTCAATTTTTTTCTTTGTTCAAATTTTTTGTAAATATGGAATAACTATGGACTCTTATAAAATAAAAGTAGTTGATGAGTGTCCAAGACCTACCAATGTCACATATATTCATAGTTTTCTTGGATTATAAGGTTATTACCGATGGTTTATTGAAAAATTTTCTTGATTATTTATCCAAATAAATAAGTTAAGATATAAGTGAGTTAAGTTAATATGGAAAAAAGAATGCGATGATTGTTTTTAGGAACTAAAAATATGATTTGTAAATGCTCCATTTCTGGTCCTACCTTCCATGAATGGTGAACTATTTATCTACATTACTGCTTAATTGAAAGGACTTGGTTGTGTCGTAATGCAGAATGATTTGGTAATTACTTATTTTTCATATCAGTTGAAACCTCATGAGTTAAATTAACCTACACATGATTTGGAATTATCTACTGTTGTTTTTTTCATTAAAAATTTGTAGGTAACATTTGTGTGGCGTAACGTGTGAAATATATACTGATTAGAAAAGTTTGAATTATATAATCACTTAAAAAAATTAACCATGATACAGAAGAGAGGGATGGAATTAATCAAGGATTATGATTGCATGATTCATCACTATCCAAAAAATCAAATAAAGTGGATGATACTTTGATTCAAAAAAGTAATGATACATTAACCATTCTATGTTTGGAATGAGAACCTTTGGTTAATGATTTGATGAATTTTGGCTTTGATGTTGTTGCTATAAAAAATTACAATATTTTGTTTCAGGTGGTAGTGAAATCATCTCTATTCAACAAAATTAAGAAAGCACCAAATTAATATAGTGAGTTGTAGAAAAAGGTAGAATTGTTTTAGAAGGGTAAGTTACCTAAATTTATTAGTGATAAAGATTGTGTTTTGAGGTTTGGAAAGTGATTATGTTAGCCCATTTATTCACATTTGAAGAAGGATTTTTTTTTTAAATATCATAGTTCTATATTTTTAGTTCCTCATGGTAGCACTAATATGTACATAGAACTTTAGGAGTGTTATTGATGTGTTGGAATGAAAAGAGATATTGCTGAATTTACCCTAAGATGTTTGATTTTTCAATAGGTTAAAATAGAGCATGAGTTACCAAAAGGGATGCTTTATCCTTTTGTAGCTCTAGAGTAGAAATAGGAAAATATATCAATGGATTTTGTAGTTATATTACCAAATACTCCTAGTGGTAATAATGCGGTCTAGGTTATTGTTGATCGATTGAATAAATATTCTCATTTTCTTCAAATTCAAGATACTTTATCTCTCGATCAACTTTATAGGTTATATCATAAATTAATAGTTAGGTTTCCTGGATTTCATCTCTCCATTGTATCATATCGGGATCCAAGGATCACTTATAACTTTTTTAAAGGACTTTATAAGTCATTTGGTGCTGAATTTGATTTTTGTATAAATTTTCATCTTCAATTAGAAGGGCTGTCAAAAAATAATAATTCAGACCTTGGAAGATATGCTACATGCTGGTCAAATGGATTACCAGGGATGTTGGGATCAACATATTTCTTTGGATGAGTTTTATTATAATTAATGTTTTCATTCTAATATAAAAATCTAACTATTTGAGGCATTACATGGAAAAAGGTTTTAAACTCCATATTTTGTGTATGAAGTAGGTGAAAGGATGTTAATGGGACCATAATTGTTATAAGAGATGGGAAAATTTTTATTGAATCAGAATAATATGAGGACAACACAAAGAAGGAATAAAAGTTATATGGATAACTGAATGAATGATCATTATTTCAAGGTTAGTGATAATGTCTTTCTAAAATTTTTACTCTGGAAAAGTGTAATGCATTTTGGTAAGAAAGGGAAACTGATTTCAAGATTAATTGGACCATATGAAATTCAAGATAAAGATGGATCAGTTTCCTACAAAGTGGATTTACCACCATGTTCATCTGAGGTAAATAATTTTTTTGATATTTCAATGTTAAAAAAGTATATGCTAGATCCATCTCATGTTTTGAGTCTAGAAATAGTCCAGTTGGAAAAGAATCATTCTTATGAGGAACAACCAGTCCATATTCTTGACTGTAGAAAGAAAGTGTTATAGAATAATGTTATTATTCAGCTAAATGTTTTGTGAAGAAACTAAATTATTGAATAGAAAACATGGTTATTTGAAAATTCTATAAAGGAGAAATATAACCACTTATTTGATATGTGAGTAAAATTGAGGGGACACAATTCCCAAAAGTTGGAAGGATGTAATAGCCTAGGTAATTATAAGATAAGATATCTTCATATATATTAATATTTATGAATAATATATTCATTTTATTTTAAAGGGGACATTTTTTTGATAGCATACCTGACACGCAACAATGAGTTTCTCTGAAATCTTATATTGCACACAAGACTGAGTTGTATAAAAAAAATACATTATTAATATTATTATTTTAAATGGTAGTTATATCAAAGTCGTTATATTGGAGGAAATGAAAATAACTAACTATATTATATTTACAATTATTTATTAATTTTTTTCTTTATTATAATAAATTTTAAAGGCTTAAAATGAGAATAAATCCAATTTTAAGTTTAAATACTCTAATATTTTTTAAAAGGTAGTTTTACAACCTTTTGATGGAGAACCATTTTAAAATATAGTTTTTGAAACATTTATATGTTCTATTTGAAAAAAAAATCTTATTTTTTGGAAGTGGTTTATCAAAATTTACATTGGCTGAAATTTTGGTATTAAACTGATAAAATTCATATTTTAATGAATATTGAAAAATACTGCATTTTAATTGAAAGTTACTTTTTCGTCTAATCTATTTTTATTTTTATATTATCATTTTAATTGTTTTTAAAGTATATTTAGATTATGTTTTTATCATTTAATCCAATTTTGGTCATTTGAAGTAATTTCACAATGAAATTTGATATAAACACATGTCAATCTTTTGATGGTTTTTATTTTTAAAAAACCCATTTTTTCATTTTGAGAATGAGATTAATTTTAAATGTAATTTTTCCGCATATGTGAACTAAATTTTTTTAAAATTAACTTACATTGTTGTAATTAGTATTAAAAATGTGGTTTAATAGGATCAAAATAATTTTTTTGTGAAAAGAAACTTTTGTATTTTTTACCACATTTAAAGTGTAAATCAGGAAAATAAGTGTAAAAACAGTATTTTGATAATATAAAACTACCATAAAACATGTCCTAATATTATTTGAGATGTTATCCCAGACCAAGAAAACACTTGGGATGAAATTTTGGCCTTTGTAATCCACTTGGGTGTGATAATGATATTTATAACATTAAATTGAAAGTAAAGGCACATATATCATAAACACGAATCTTATTACTATTTTTTTAATATGGGGTTATATAAGTGATCTATAAGACTATAAAGAATCATTATAAATGAAAAAATATTACCTAAATCAAGTTAATTTATTTATAATTTTTATACATTAAATAATTAAATTCGATTATGACACAATGATGATATAATGATTTCCTTATTAATGAAAGAATCAAATAAATGATATTATAAATATTAAAATAAATTTTATTTGAAATAATTTATATAATAAAATAATTTTTAGTTGAATATGACATGTTATAAGACTATTAAATGATTTAGTTTGAAGTTATATGTCTTTTTTATTTTATTTAAATTCAATAAAGTTAATAGTATCATATTTGACATTTTATAAAATTTTTACTTTATTAAATTATTTAAAAATCATAAAAATATTTAAAATTTACTAAGTGACTATTATAATATATAAAAGTTCATTAATCATCCATATATGTGTAATTTAAACCATATAAGTAAAATTTATATCCAATTAATATTTAAAATGTTGTTACCAAAATTAAAATTAAAATAGAATAACTAGGGTAAACCGCAAATATAAAGTTTAAAATAAAATAAATAAATTTATGAAAATTATTGGATGATATTATTTCAAACTATACTCATATTATATTTTAAATAAATTAGTTTTGGACTATTTCGTATTGAAATTTAATTTATATTAATTTAATACTATTGATAATTCCAAGGGTGCCCCTCCCCTCTTCTATAAAAAGGAATCCATTCCTCTCTATTACTCACACCTACAATGCCTTTTAGTTCTGCCATGATCTTTCAAAAACCCTTAATATAATCACTACCATCATTTTTGAAGCCTTTTGTTAGTCAGGACACCCTCCTTAGAGGTGTTTAGGTGTTCATAAAAGCCGATCAACCCTAGAAGGGGTGTCGTTTTATTTAAATATTTCTATTTTATTTCTTCTTCCACTTCTTTGAAATATACTTATTAGAAGATCAAATAATAACTCCATTATACTAAATATATTGATATTTCATTATGATAATATCATATCCTAAATATATCTCTGCTTATTTTAAATTATAATGAAACTAATCGTTAATGCGTACGTGTGAACTATAACATCCACGAACTGATCTAATTCATTTTCCATATAAATATCTCATGAGTTTTTAAAATAATGGAATTAATTTTCATACGTGATATTAATGAAATATTAATCATTAGAATATAATAATTCACTAATTATTTTCTTACTTATATGTGCATAAAAATGATAATGTCTTTCTTGCGTATGTGTGAACTATCACCTCCAAGAAGTGACATGACTCGTTTTTATTCATTATATCACTTTTATAATATATATAAGTATATTTAAATTATTAGTATGATATTAATTATTATGTTATCATTATCTAAATATGAAATAATAATTATCGTACCTCCACAATGAACAATGAAAAATGAAGACGTTACGTAGGCGTACGTATGACTTACCATCTCCAGGAATATTACATTATTAATTTTTCATAACTACACTTCATTGTTTTATTTAAAGGTATAATTTATATATAAATATAATTGAAATTTCATAAATTTTATTCTAAATATTATGGACATATGAACATATGGACTTGTGACATCAAACCATGTTCATTTTCGACTAAGGTACCAAACATCAACAAAACATCTGATATGAACATAAATAATTATGTAATTTTTAAAACATGGTAATAAGTGATATAAAAGAAATAATAAACCTGTAAAAGTTTCTACAATAAGTAAAAATTAAACTATGTTTATTATTTAGGAAGAACAATGAACATACATAATGAATCAAATTTAAGGTTAGGGACTTCATCTCAGTCTCCTTTCATTGAGGAATATTTTAATAATCTACACCACCTTATTTTATATAGTGTATAATTATTTCTTTTGAAATTTAATTTCATTCAAAGTTTTTAGAAAGGAATATTTTTCTATGAACCAGTTTTCTAAATGAATAAAGGAATGTGTTTTTAATATATGTGATGATAATGAATTGTACACCACGATAACCGTCATTTGATATATGACTTCCTCTATAAGACTTGATGTTTTTAAAAGGAAAATAAACCCCTTATTCACTTTTTGGGTGTTTTGGTATTGGAAATGGTTTTGAAAGTGGATTTACTATTTCAATATCTTGAACTGATTTCTTATGATTACAAATTAAATGTTAAGAGTGAAATGATGATAATTACAATCTTTATGTTTTATGATTATATAATTGTAAATGGGAATTTTATGGGTGGTTACGTGATTAACAAAAGACAGGTGGTTAGGGGATAAATAAATGATGGTGGTTCCATGATAAAGAAATGATGGGTGGCTATGTTATGACCTCCAATATATTGGGTATGGAAGTCGGCCATATGACTATTCAATTCATTGATATGTGTTGAAGTTGACCATATGATTATTCCATTTATGTATGATTATGTACCAAGTTACATTTATATGTTATATATTACCTTATATGGGTTTTAAGGTAATCTTTTAATTACAAAAAGGGTATGCAATGAGATTATACTCAGTGAAGTGTAATTACTACTTCTTGAAGGTGAAAATTATTACTTTATGATAATGTATTAATGGGTTACATGTTTTCACATGACTAATAGTTTTACTTCTTTGTGTATCCCTTATTGAGATCTTTATTCTCATCCCAAGTTTTGAATTTTTTTTATAGGGCTTAAAGAATAATAGATTAAAGGATGGGATCAAGGAAAAGTTATTCCATTTAAACATGAAAAAACCATGTTTCTTTTTAAAAGTTTTTGTTTAATGAAAATGGTTGTTAGTGAGTAGAATTGTCTATTTTGTAATATTTAATTTATTATGTATGAGTTGTGACCTAATTATCAAAATCTCTAAACCTGAAAAGACCCCAATGTGAATTAAAGTAAAATTATTGACTTATCTAAATAATATCTAATGTTTATGGATGGGGAATTACATCAATGGACCAATATTTTTTCCTCGAAATCCTAGTGATTCATGGAATTAAAACTTGATGAAAAGCTATTATAAGGTGGGGATATTATAAGATCCACAACTTTAATTTATATGTATTGGGGTTATTTATAGGTAAACATTTACCCTTATGGTATTGTTTTATAGTTTGTTTTTTCTTTGGGGGGGTTTTGGGGTGAAATTAAAGAACTTTGGAAGGATGTGGGGCAGTGCATGGTTGGCACACCATTTTCTCAAACCATGCATCTATGAAAGAAAACCGTGTGAACACATATATAGGGGATTCATATGGTTGGCACATAGTTTTTCAAATATTTCACACTCTAAATAGTAACCATGCGAACCCTAAGAGGAGGCACAGGTTTAGGCACACATTTAGGGAAAACCGTGCACCGCTTATAAGAAAACATGCACATAGAAAATTAATCACTTGAAAATTATATTTAAAATTCTTAAAACCCTCCGACTTCACCCTAATTTGACCCATGTTGATCCTTACTCATTTATCTCTTTTTAGTGGCTTATGGGTGGATTCCCCCAGAATGAAAACTTAATTTTTCATTAATCGATGGTCATATTGAAGAATTTACACCTCTCTCGGTAAGGTATTCTCATATAGTGTGGTTTCCTCTCTCTCATGTATCTCTTTCGGAGTGAATAAAAATGTTTTTTCTACCATTTGAAAGGGATTATAACTAGTTTATGATATATATATAACTACATTTCCCCTAGATATAGGTTTGGGATCTTGATCTTGTTCCTCATCATTATTTTGGTTTTCTTGATTAAATTGGTGTTTTCTATTGATGAGATTTCATCTTTAAACTTGAGATAGGTTGTTTAATTGAAAATAACATAGTCTTGATCTTAATTACATTCTTGTAATTATGAAATTTATATTTCCCTGATTGGGAAATTTCATCAGATACTTAATTGTTTTAATTAAATTTCCATGTGATATTGAATGGGTTGAATTTAGGGTAACTTAAATTAGTTTATATGGATTTATTAATTTGATAATTAATTAATGGAATGATGTAATTTTTGTAAAAATGGGATATTTGGATTTTAGAACTATTAAATAAAATGTAATTTTGCAATTGGTTAATTGTTGAGATATGGAATTGATTGAAATTGGGAAAAGGGGGATGTTTGGATTAACGTTTAAGGGTTAATGGTTTATGTGAATAAATGTGGACAATTAGTTTAATAATGAATTGTTCATATTATTCCATGTGTTTAAATTAAAGTGTTCTGATTTTTGTAATAAATTGAAAGAGTACACCTTAATGAGAATGTTAATAAGAATTCTGATGTTGAATAACCTTGTTAGTTGTGATTTGTCTGATATTGTGATATATGTGATATATGTTATAAATGAGTATGGGATAAGGAATGAGGCTCCAAATACCAATATGTGGTAAATGAGTGTGGGATTAGGGCTGATGCTACAAATATCTATATGTGGTAAATGAGTGTGTGAAAGGGACTGAGGCCCCAATTACCCATATTTGACATTGAGGTGTGGGAAAATGACTGAGTATCTAAATTACCATATGTGTTAGTGAGTGTGAGATTGGGACTGAGGCTCCAATTACCCATGTGACCTTGAGGTGTAGGATTGGGAAAAAGGATCTAAATAGCCACGATGTGTTGGAGATTTTGTTCTACACACATGATATTGGCATTGGACTTTATTTTCCTGTGATATGGATTGAATTAAAATGATAATTGAAAACCACGGTATTATTATATGTGATATTACTTAGGGATTGTTTAGACTCTGTAATGGGTCAAAGCAGGAATTGAACAGGTGGGTGTCATTATGAAACTGGGGAATTTATGTGGTTAATTAATAAATAATGAAATGTGATAACTATTTACTTTATGGACTATAATTTATTCTTTATAGAATTTCATACACTATTATTGACTAGAAATTGTCTCAGATTCCACTGGTGGTGGCCTACATAGTTATAATCACCATACTCGGGCTATAATATTTGTTTCTAAATAGACATTATTTTTTTCAGAATAGGATAGGGAAAGAGATATTTTTTATATGGTTGAGTTGGGATGAAGAATGGATGAGGTAACCATACATGGTGTCGGGACCCTCTTGGGGGGGTTTTCAGTATACTTATTTTGTGTTATCATTTAGAAACTTGACACTTATTTAGCATGTAATATATACTATTTAGTTATTGATATTGTTTTTCTCTTATTGTACTACTTTGATAAAGAGTACATAGTCTCCCGATGTTGATATATTATATCCTCTATTCTAATCGGTTGCCTCTGGTGTATGGGGAGGAGCACTTGATGTCATGTGACTGATAGGATCGGGGCACTAGTATGTGACACCCAGGTCCGGATTTTATACCTTTCAAGAACAGACATGTTACATGACTCACCAACCTCACAAGAATTCAAAAATAGAACTAAATGGTTTCAAATTTTATTAACTGATTATGTCCCTTATACTTTGAAGGACACATATTCACTAGAAATAACATGACACTCCCCACTGTTGGAGTTTCATACTCCTTGAAAGGGGAGATAGAGTAGCCTCACATAAGCACACAAGATTGGATTCATCTTAAACACATGAGTGAAACTTATTCAAGTCACGATCACATACGGCGTAAAATGTTTCATAAAATCCAAAATCAACCTTACCTAAATGTCAAAATAGTCGATCCTCTTGGAAAACCTGTAGGTTCCGGGCACAACAGAAGCACGTTGGTGGGTTTTCAGAACTTTAATTTTAACGTTAAACATCGTTCAACCCGAGATCTGTCACGATGTAAAACATCGAATCTTCAGAATAGAACAAGGAACGAAAAACTTTAGTGGGAATCTTGTAACCATAGAGATAAGATCATCATATGTTGGTTATATTTAATTTAATTGATTCACAAGAATTACCTTGGTGGAATTATTTCTTCGTTGATGTCTCCGGTCAGGATCCTGTGATCCGTCTTTGCATCATAGAATCAAAGTGTGGGATTCCTCTAGTGGTGATCCACAAATGTGCCACCTATCTCCAGACGTCGCCAAAGGGATCTCCAGGTGCTATCACGGAAGAACCTTCGCTTGCAATATCCGCCATCGATTGCCTTGGTCTCTCGGTCTTGAGAGAATTGTTGGAGGAAGGAGTTCTTTCGGCCTTGAAAGAATTCTCCAGAGTTGTTGTGCACAATGATTCTCTTGTGGAAAAGTGTTGGGGTTGTGAGGATATTTATAATCAGGTTTGAGTTTATAGAGTTATGACAATAAATAAACGCGTTACACGTTTTATTTATTTCATTAACTCTTATTGAAAACCCCCATGTCGAATTATTAATTCCTTGACATGTGCCCACACTGATTATAATAAATACCATTTAATAAAACAATATTGTATCCTCAAAATCCTGACTGGAAAAACTACAGGGTGTGTAATCCTTAATACAAGGCGTGTACTCATTTTCCATAAAAATACATGGCGTGTATTTTTAATATACACAACGTGTACTTTTATTTTCCACTTTCCTTTATTTTCTCCACCACATTTATTAGACCATGAGTAATGACTATTTATTTCTTAAATAAATATAACTACATCTCTCACTAATAAATATTATTTCGTCCACAATATATTCTTTCGAATAACTAGTGTCGAAATAAATGTGATCAGACATCCTTTTATTATTATTAAACCATGGTCGGGAATAATATTTATTGAACTTTTTAAACTAATATTTAACTGAGATACAAGGACACACTTAGTGTGTGACCCTTTTGTCCTATTTCTCAGGGGAATTAGGCGAAGCCTACCTAAATCCATTGTTAGCATCTAGAAACATGCCAAGGAACCCATAAATGAAGAAGTTAACACCGCAATGACGTGTCACCTCATACTAATGCTTACTGTTTAATATAATCCCTTTGTCACGATATCTCGAATCAAGCGGGTTTTTTTGCTAGTGTCATCAACCCATGTGCTTGATTATTCTTTCTTTGACTACCCGGAATTGAACTCGCCAATACTTTACCATGGCCAGATATTTGATTAGGCTATATCAATTCCATCAAAGGTCTTGAGAAATCTACTTTTGTTATGGAATACAAGGTACAAATACTTTCTCGCATTATCTATTAATGTAGTATTACTCGTGATGCACCCAACGTATCCAACCTCGCTGCGAATAGTGTGTCATCACAGTTTTCATCAATACATCTAAGTGCGCGAGTTGTAATACACATTAATAATAATCGTAAAGTCTAAGGACCAATACACACGTCCGCAGATAGGAACGGCCAATGGCACTATGAAATGTGGATTCCTACTGGCGGGTCTCGTTCTAATAATATCCTCCTGGATATTACCAAGGGCGCACACCATGAGAAGGTGCCTCAATGTTTTATGAGTCCTCACCACTAATGGCCTGTATTATTTGGGTCTCTCAAATAATATAATCCTTACATAGAACATATATTCAAGAACAGTGTTATGGCACTTCCGGGTTCTCATCATATCAGGGATCCACTATGAACCTTTAATGCAACACCTATCCTTAGGAAATTATCACATGAATTGTCACGCAGAAGAACAATTATGATGTGATAAGTCTTTTATTAATGAATAAAGTACAAAGTAGTCGGTTCTAGGTTACCAACTCCAACAGACTCACACTTGGACTAGATACAACTGCTAACATCCTTTAACCCGCTAGCTCTCACATGATATTCATGATTCTGCTGAGATATGACTTTAGTCATGGGGTCTTCCATGTTCTCTTCAGTGGAAACTCTTCTCACTGCAAATTCACCCCTTTGTTAGAAATCCATCAAGAGATGATACTTTAGGAGTATTTTCTTTGTCCGTTGATGTGACCTTGGTTATTTTGCAAGAGCCACCACTGCAGTATTATCACAATACTATGTAATGGGATCTTTAATGCTAGGCATCACATCAAGCTCCTGGACAAAGTTCCAAATCCAGACGACTTCCTTGGCTGTATCAGAAGCCACTATATATCCGGACTCCACTATAGAATCGGTGGCAACTGGCTGCTTTGAACTCTTCCAGCGCACAACTCCTCCATTGAGACAGAAAAAATATCCAGATTGTGACTTCAGATCATTCTGATCTGTCTGAAAACGAGCATCAGCATACCCTCTAATGAAAAGCTCCTCATCTCCTCCATACACCAGGAACATAACCTTAGTTCTTCTCAGATACTTAAGGATATTCTTAACAGCGGTCCAATGCTGTTCTCCTGGATCTGCTTGATATCTGCCTACCATGCTCAGTGCATAGGAAACATCAAGCCTGGTACATAACTTGGCATACAAGATGGATCCTATATCCGAAGCATATGGGATCTTACTCATTCCATATTTCTCTTGTTGTGTCTAAGGAAACATTTTCTTAGAAAGATGTAGACCATGTGACACTAGAACCAATCCCCTCTTGGATTGTTCCATACTAAATCTCTTTTGTATCTGGTCAATGTATGTACTCTGACTTAGTCCAAGTAGCCTCTTGGATCAATCACAAATGATCTTGATCCCTAGAATGTAGGCTGCTTCACCCTAGTCCTTCATGGAGAAACAGTTGTTCAACCAGTCCTTAACTGACTATAAGACTGGTACATCATTTCCAATAAGAAATATTTCATCAACATACTACTAGGATAATTATTGCATTCCCATTAAACCGTTTATAAACACATGGCTCACATTATTTCTTAATGAACCCAAATTCTATTATAGATTCATGAAATAGAATGTTCGATGACTTGGATGATTTATTTAATCCATAAATTGATTTCTGAAACTTGCAAACCCATTTTTCTTCACATGGTGTCACAAAACCTTCTAGTTGTGTCATATAGACATCTTCCTAAAGGTTTACATTAAGGAATTATGTTTTGACATCCATCTGCCAAACCTCATAGTCATGGTAAGCTGCTATGACATGTATGACTCTTTTGGACTTATACATGGAAACTGGCGGGAAGGTTTCATCATAGTCAATTCCTTGACGCTTTTTGAACCCTTTAGCCACTATCCTTTCTTTATAGGTGCTAGCATGGCCTTCCATGTCCAGCATTCTCTTGAATACCCATTTGTATCCAATAGGCTTTACATGAACTGGCCCATCGACCAAAATCCAGACTTGGTTCTGATACATGGAATCCATCTCAGAATTCATAGCTTCTAGCCATCTTGCAGCTTTTGAGATTTCTACTACTTCCCTGCGGGAGAGAGGTTCATCATTGTCCAGCAATAATGATTCACCATCCTTGGTGACTAGGAAACCAAATCTCTCTGGTTCCCTTATCTCTCTTGAGCTCCTACGCAGTACTTGTGTTTCTGGAACCTCTTCCATGGGGACCTGTGGAACTTTTTCCTGTACCAACTCCTATGTATCTTGAGCATCAACTTCATCGAAGTCAATCTTGCTCCCACTATCCTTCTTGAGGATGTGCTCCGTATTAAGAAAGATGACTTGTCTAGCAACAATCACTTTATTGTCTGAAGGGTTATATAGTAATATCCTTTAGTTTCCTTGGGATATCCTATAAAGTTACACCTCATTCCCCGGGGTGCTAGTTTGTTGCCTGAGGAGGCCTTAACAAATAACTCCCATCCCCATACATGTGTGTGCGACAAAATGGGTTTCTTTCCATTCCATACCTTGGTGGGAATTCCATTTTCTCCCTTAGTTGGTACTCGGTTTAATATGTATGTTGTAGTTTGTAATGCATATCCCCAAAAGGATAATGGAAGATCTGCATGACTCATCATCGACCTCACCATGTCCAACAAGGTTCGGTTCCTCATTTCACTAACACCATTCCACTGTGGTGTATAAGGAATAGTGAGCTGAGATAGAATCCCAGACTCCCATAGAAGATCGATGAACTCTTGGTTCAGATATTCTCCACCTCGATCCGATTGAAGCATCTTTATCTTCTTACCAAGATGATTCTCTACTTCATTCTTAACTTCCTAAAATATTTCTAAGGCCTCTGACTTATTCCTCATTATTTATGCATAACCATATCTACTCAAATCATCAGTAAAAGTAATGAAGTAAGAATATTCACCTCTAGCTTCTACTGGAAATGGTCCACACACATCTGTGTGTACCAATCCTAGAAGATCTGTTGTAACAGACCGAGATTTTATGAAAAATATTCTTTTTAATTTCATTAATGTCTTGTGTTGTATGCTACACCAAAAGGAGCTTTCACAACACACATCCTTGACTTGCCTTGCATTACACGCAATCGCGACCTTCCTCGATAGCGCGTGTAGTACGCAATAACGAGTTTCACTAAACAACAATATGCTATTAAAATATTATTAAAACTAGTTGTTATGAATAGTAATTACCACTTTTTGAAATTTTATAAATTTTATTTTTTAAAATGGACTTCATTTTTGGATTCGGAATACCGAAATTAGCCTAGGGTGAAATTTTGGTATTTTTCTGAAAACTTTCAATTTTTGATGAATAGTGAAACCACTAAGTGGTAGGTTAAAAACTGAATTTTGCATAAAACATAATTTTACCGCTTCTGTGAATGGAATTTCTAAAATCCGAGAGACCCGGTTAATATCAAGGACTAAAATGTGGTTCAATGAGATGAAAATAATTTTTGGTGAATAGTAACTTTTTACTTTTTTTACCTCGGTTAAAAGTAAATAGGGTAATTAAGGGTAAAGATGATATTATTGTTACCCTAAAACATGTCCTAATTCTATTGGATAAGTGAAATTCGACCAAAAACAAACCTATGAATAAACTATGAACATTTAGGCCCACTTGGATTAGATTAGGACATTTATTATTAATTTATTTAAAGAAGGGTTAAAATAGTTAAATTCAAAGTTTAATAACTAAATAATTTTTAATATGGGGTTATACATAAGATAAATTCGATGATAAAAATTCATTAGAAATATAAAAAGATTTCCTACATAATGGTATTTTATTTGTAATTTTTAGACATTAAATATGTTAATTTATTTATGACACAATGATGATGTAGTAATTATCTTATTAATGAAATATTGACATAATTGATGTTATAAACACCAAAATAAATGTAATTTGAGACTTTTTAGGAATTCCACTAATTTTATAGGTTACTATGATATATTATTGTTGCTTTAATCAACTTGGTTCAAACATATAATTCTGTTATGACTTTCACAAAAATCATATATCAAATAGTGTCAAAATTGACACAAAATAGTTGTTAAATCAAATATTATATTATTAATTGTTTATTATTCCTAAAAATCTAAGGTTCGGCCAAATGACTTAGATAAGGATATATATATTAATAATAAACAACTTGGGGTTCGTTTGGCATGTTATAGTAAGTGTATTAACCATATATTGTAAGAAAACAAAAAGTCACGGTAAAAGTTATATTATTTAACATAGAGTTAAATCTAATTGATAAGGTTAAAATAATAACCTAAACTTGTCAAAATCCTATTGGTTGATAGGATTTAGACCCATCCCCACTTTACCTTCGAAATAAGACCCTTTGGAACCATTATAAACCGATTTTGACTTTAATATAAAATAATATTTTGAGATATTCCTAAGGTGCCCCTCTTCTCCCTTATAAAAGGGCACCTCCTCCCCCTCCTCCTCACCCCAATTTGAGCACTCAAGCTCGGACAACCCCTACCAAAATCCCTTATCCACTTCCCTAGAATAATCCTAGAGGTCCTGGTCTTCTTCAAAGACCAATCTTAGTTCCCTAAGTGGAGGATTCAAAGAGGCGTTTCAAAGAAGAGGAGCTTCGGACACGTACAAAGCAAATCAGACCTAAGGTAAGGGAAAAATCACAATATCATTTTTATCAGAGATTTTTTATACTTTAGTATTTACTGGGGTGTATTTTATCATCCACATCCATGTTTCCTCAATATGTAATATTATTTCCATTCACCTACAATTGTTTAAATCCTATTTTACCCTTCGGTGAGTTTTTAGTAAACGATATGAAAGGAATCTTTTTGTCGTTTTTCGTACGAGATACTTTTTGACTTTTTCGACAAAAGAATGAGAAGAATATTTTTTTAACTTATACGACATGAATGTATTTTTAAAACATTATTTCCAAGAAGCATCCTTTACAATTTTTCAAGTTTATTTTTAATCAACTTCTTTTTGTTTAAAGTTGTATGACATGTTAAGAAAGGAAAAATGTTTTTGAAGTAGAAAGAATATTTTCCTCAAGAAAGGAGTTCAAGTGTTTTATCCAAATTATTTTCCATATAAGATAATATAGGGTTCTATTTCTATCCCTATTATTACATTGATTTGATTATGTTGTGATGAAATTATTTTTATGAATTCCTTTATCTTATATGAATTGTTTTATGATGTCATGATGTTTAAGATTCCCATTTTTATTAAATGGGTTATGCTATGATGTATGGTTTAAGATTTTGTGGCACACATAAGAATAGTATCATTATGAGATGGGTGGGACCTATATCTCCCTCCAATTCATTGGGTAAAGATTTTATATCTCATGAGATAGACATGGATGGAATAGTAGGTTATACCGGTTCAGTGAAACAGGACTGAAACGAGGGTGACTCGGTTCAGAAAGGGACTTTGTCCACTAAGATATTCTTGGAAATGAGTCTTGACTAACAAGAAATGATTCTATATGATTATGTGTGTATGCCAAAAAGTTTCATGTTTTATGTTATGATTATTGGGATTTCATTTCACTACCATGATTTACCCCATGTTATGAAATTATGATCTCTTTTGCAGGTTAAGATTTCCAAAAGTTATGTGCTTATATATATGATGTGATTGATATTTCTTTTGTTTACCCTTACTAAGCATTTGAGATCACCCTTTTTTGTATGTTTTCTTTTCCCCAGGATATAAAGAAAGGTTTTAGGTAAAAAAAGGAAGATTTTTATGGGAGATATTGAAGATCTTTCACCACGATTAGAAGATTACGTTCCGAGTTTCCAAAGACATTAAACTATTACAATCCTTGTGTGTGTGTTTTTTTGTTATGTACTAAGTATTCCGAAAAAGTAATGTAATGTCCATGTACGTCAAGATTCGGGTCTCTACAGTTGGTATCAGAGGAAAGGTTTAGTCAACTTTTGGAAACTAGGATGCGAAAGCGTTAGTGAGATACCTAGAGATATTTCTAAGGTATGTCTAGGGATGTCCCTGAGGATAAGTATACGTATAAGATATAGTCCTAGAACTATGGTAACTATCATAGAATTTAACCTAAGAAGTTAGATATTGAGGATAATCCCCCTTTATAATGTTGTTTTCCCTAGCATGATTTTTGCCTCTCACACTATTCTTTTTGGGTTTTAGACGATGGCTGGAACCCGAAGGAACCGTGTTGATCAATGCAATGGACAGTGCAATGATTGCCCTTCTGAACAAACAAATGTTATGGGAGATGGAGTGCAAAATCTTATTTCAATACTTACACAAGCTATGAATCATTCTGGACTTCCAAATGAGCAGAGAAGGGAACAATATTCTATTGAGTCCTTCCTGAGGCAATGTCCACCTTCTTTAAGTGGGACTTCCGATCCACTTGTTCCTGAACAATGGATCAGTACCACTGAAAAGATATTTTCAGTTCTTCAATGTTCTTAACATGATAAAGTCATCTTAGCAGTATATCGTTTGGAAGGTGAAGCTGATCAATGGTGGAATCTTATCAAGAATATGAGGCGAAGAGACGAAATTGAGTCCATGTAATGGGACAAGATCAAGAACTTGTTTTTTAGTAAGTACTTCCCTTGTATTCTTCGAACAAAGATGGAAAACGAGTTCCTTGAGCTGAAGCAGAAGGATGATGAATCTGTTGGTATATACGAAGAGAATTTTACAAGACTTGCAATGTATGCATCTGGCATTATCATCCAACCTTAAAGTAAAGTTGATTGATTTTTCAGTGGCTTAAAACCAAGTCGTCGAAGGGAATTAGCTATAAGAGACTTCAGTAGCTATGAAGAAATTGGGCGTTGTGCTATCAAGGTAGAAATGGAAGTTGGTGTTACTTATCCATCTCATAGTTTTAACAAGAAACGAAAGATGGAGTTCAAGGAGAAATCTCAAAATAATGGTGAAAAGAAGATGAATGTTTCCTTATGCAGAAAGTGTGGAAGGAAGCATGGTGGATATTGTCTTAAAGGGACTAGAAAATGTTTTAAGTGTGGAAAAGAAGGTCATCGAGCAGCTAAGTGTCGAAGTAATGGAAAAAGGGTTTCTAATGATGTGAATAAAGCAAACACTGCAGAGAATGCACCACCAACACTTCAATGCTTCAAGTGCAAGGAAATGGGGCATTATGCTAATAAATGCCCTAATCCAAGGGTTAGTGATGATCAACATGAGAAACCACTTAAGGAAAAGGACAAAGGGAAGTCAGATGCGATCACTATTGGCGATGTTGAATATGAAAACGATGTGGTGGAATGGTTAAGTGTTTATGTAATGGGATTACAAAATAATGTTGTATCATAAAGTGTTGGAATATTTATGTGTTGGTCTAATGTGGTATTCAGAGTGATTGAGATATTTTTGGAAATAAGATGATATGCACATAATGAAGGGAAAACGAGAAAACTAAATGTTTAATAGTATTCATGAGCTCATGATTGATATAAGGACTAAGTGATATCATGGTTTTAGTATATAGAATTTTGAGGATTTTGGTATGTGGAAGGTGTTAACTTTTAACTGCATTCATGTTTTCACTAAAGTTCAATAGGTATTCAAGAGAATACATGATTAAGGACTTTGAATGTTTGGAATGTGACCAACAAAACATATCTTATGATATATGGGGATCAACGATGGTATTAAATATCTGGTAATCATTTTCACTATGTTATGAGAGTGGAATGAAATATTATGGATAATCCTAAAGGTTGGAATGGATTATGTTGGACATAAGTTAGTATTGTTTAAGGATAGAAGTTTTTTCGATATTATTGATGGGATGTTATAGTAATATAGTTTTAGAAAAAGGAAAACCTGCAGGACGGGCGACAGCCCATCGCGTCGGACAAGGCTGTGGGAATCGAACCCACAACCGAAGTGCGACTAGCCTTTATTGCCTACCACTGGCCTACAGTAAGTCCCTGGTTAGTAGAAACTAGTTTTATTTTATTAAGCGGTATAATATATGAAGTATAAGCTCATTTTTGGAACCATATACGATTAACCATAAGATGGACTTATAACTTTTGTTAACCTTTTGTTTGAAAGAGATGGAATGACCCATCATTCTATCACATGATCTACTAACACATCACGGATGACAAATTCAACTTCATTTCTTTATGATATGAAGTGGAAATTGTCCAAAGAACGACAAACGGTGAGACTATACCAAAATCACGAAAGTATTTCTTCTAATTCAAATTTTATCAACTTTAGGGAAATGATCTTGAAAACCAAAAATGTTTTCTTAGTGCTCTTATATCTGATGAATCAGATGGTACCTTAGATCATCACAAATTTATGGCTTTGTGATTTCTAGCTTTTCCATAGCCATGTTCTCTACCACTCTCCATCAGAACATGATGGTTAGATTTCTCTTCCATATCCATATTTTCACCTATGTGGAAACACAGTGATTAGTTTATTTTGGTAACCGTTACGTTTCATACATTTGTTTTTTAAAATTGGTTTTGGTATTCCTTTTTACGATGTTGGTTTCGATTAAAGAAACTTTCGAATAGTAAACCATTTATAACCCCGACAAATTTCGAGGGCGAAATTCATTTTAAGGGGGGTAGAATGTAACAGCCCGAGATTTTATGAAAAATATTCTTTTTAATTTCATTAATGTCTTGTGTTGTATGCTACACCAAAAGGAGCTTGCACAACACACATCCTTGACTTGCCTTGCATTACACGCAATCGCGACCTTCCTCGATTGCGTGTGTAGTACGCAATAACGAGTTTCACTAAACAACAATATTCTATTAAAATATTATTAAAACTAGCTGTTATGAATAGTAATAACCACTTTTTGAATTTTTATAAATTTTATTTTTCAAAATGGACTTCATTTTTGGTTTCGGAATACCGAAATTAGCCAAGGGTGAAATTTTGGTATTTTTCTGAAAACTTTCAATTTTTGATGAATAGTGAAACCACTAAGTGGTAGGTTAAAAACTGAATTTTGCATAAAACTTAATTTTACCGCTTTTTGTGAATGGAATTTCGAAAATCCGAGAGACACGGTTAATATCAAGGACTAAAATGTGGTTCAATGAGATGAAAATAATTTTTGGTGAATATTAACTTTTTACTTTTTTTTACATAGTTAAAAGTAAATAGGGTAATTAAGGGTAAAGATGATATTATTATTACCCTAACACATGTCCTAATTCTATTGGATAAGTTAAATTAGACCAAAAACAAACTTAGGAATAAAATATGACCATTTAGGCCCACTTGGATTAGATTAGGACATTTATTATTAATTTATTTAAAGAAGGGTTAAAATAGTTAAAATCAATGTTTAATAACTAAATAATTTTTAATATGGGGTTATACATAATATAAATTCGTCTATAAATATTCATTATAAATCTAAAAGGATTTCCTACATAATGGTATTTTATTTGTAATTTTTAGACATTAAATAATTTAATTTATTCATGACAAAATGATGATGCAGTAATTATCTTATTAATGAAATATTGACATAATTAATGTTATAAACACCAAAATAAATGTAATTTGAGACTTTTTATAAATTTCACTTATTTTATAGGTTACTATGATATATTATTGTTGATTTAATCAACTTGGTTCAAACATATAATTCTGTTATGACTTTCACAAAAATCATATATCAAATAGTGTCAAAATTGACACAAAATAGTTATTAAATCAATTATTATATTATTAATAGTTATTTTATTCCTAAAAATTTAAGGTTCAGCCAAATGGCTTATATAAGGATATATATATATATTAATAATAAACATCTTTGGGTTCGTTTGGCATGTTATAGTAAGTGTACTAACCATATAGTGTAAGAAAACAAAAAGTCACGGTAAAAGTTAAATTATTTAACTTAGAGTTAAATCTAATTGATAAGGTTAAAATAATAACCTAAACTTGTCTAAATCCTATTGGTTGATAGGCTTTCGAACCGTCCCCACTTTACCTTCGAAATGAGACCCTTTGGAACCATTATAAACCGATTTTGACTTTAATATAAAATAATATTTTGAGATATTCCTAAGGTGCCCCTCTCCTCCCTTATAAAAGGGCACCTCCTCCCCCTCCTCCTCACACCAATTTGAGCACTCAAGATCGGCCAACCCCTACCAAAATCCCTTCTCCACTTCCCTATAATAATCCTAGAGGTCTTCTGCTTCTTCAAAGACCAATCTTTGTTCCCTAAGTGGAGGATTCAAAGAGGCGTTTCAAAGAAGAGGAGCTTCGGTCACGAACAAAGAAAATCGGACCAAAGTTAAGGGAAATATCACAATCTCATTTTTATCCGAGATTGTTTATACTTTAGTATTTACTGGGGTGTATTTTATCATCCACATCAATGTTTCCTCAATATGTAATATTATTTCCATTCACCTACAATTGTTTAAATCCTATTTTACCCTTCGGTGAGTTTTTAGTAAAAGATATGAAAGGAATCTTTTTGTCGTTTTTCGTACGAGGTAATTTTTGACTTTTCCGACAAAAGAATGAGAAGAATGTTTTTTTTAACTTATACGACATGAATGTATTTTTAAAACATTATTTCCAAGAAGCATTTTTTACAAGTTTTCAAGTTTATTTTTAATCAACTTCTTTTAGTTTAAAGTTGTATGACATGTTAAGAAAGGAAAACAATTTTTGAAGTAGAAAGGATATTTTCCTCAAGAAAGGAGTTCAAGTGTTTTATCAAAATTATTTTCCATATAAGATAATATAGGGTTCTGTTTCTATCCCTATTATTACATTGATTTGATTATGTTGTGATGGAATTATTTTTATGAATTCCTTTATCTTATATGAATTGTTTTATGATGTCAGGATGTTTAAGATTCCCATTTTTATTAAATGGGTTATTCTATGTTGTATGGTTTATGATTTTGTGGCACACATAATAATGGTATCATTATGAGATGGGTGGGACCTATATCTCCCTCCAATGCATTGGGTAAAGATTTTATATCTCATGAGATAGACATTGCTGGAACGGTAGGTTATACCGGTTCAGTGAAACAGGACTGAAACGAGGATGACTCGGTTCAGAAGGGGACTTTGTCCACTAAGATAGTTTTGGCAATGAGTCTTGACTAACAAGAAATGATTCTATATGATTATGTGTGTATTCCAAAAAGTTTCATGTTTTAGGTTATGATTATTGGGATTTCATTTCACTACCACGATTTACCCCATGTTATGAAATTATGATCTCTTTTGTAGGTTAAGATTTCCCAAAGTTATGTGCTTATGTATATGATGTGATTGATATTTCTTTTGTTTACCCTTACTGAGAATTTGAGCTCACCCTTTTTTGTATGTTTTCTTTTCCCCAGGATATAAAGAAAGGTTTTTGGTAAAAAAAAGGGAAGATCTTTATGGGAGATATTGAAGATCTTTCACCACGATTAGAAGATTACGTTCCAAGTTTCCAAAGACACTAAACTATTACGATCCTTGTGTGTGTGTTTTTTTTGTTATGTACTAAGTATTCCACAAAAGTAATGTAATTTCCATGTACGTCAAGATTCGGGTCTCTACATCTGTGGCCCTTTCACCCTGTCCACCAAAAGGAGGCTTGGTCATTTTTCCTTGTAAACAAGCGTGACATCTATCAAGTGGTTTTAGCTTAGTAGATTTTAATAGACATCTTGGCAGAGATTTTTCAAGCACTTCTCGTTCACATGACCGAGATGGTGATGCCACAACTTGGTGATGTATGAGTAATGTGGTTTTGTTTCGTTATTGATTTCCAACACTTGGTTTTCATAATTTAATACATACAAACCATTATTTAAATGTGCCATACCATAACATACATTGTTCTTATAAAAGAGACAACCCTTATTTTCAAACTTGAAAATAAATCCCTCCATATCCAAAAAAGATACATAAATTATGTTCTTGTTAACACTAGGAACAAAACTATAGTTATTTAAAACCAAAATCATTCTAGTGGGAATGAGAGGTGGTAATCACCAATAGCCAACTCAGCAAGCCTTGTGCCATTGGCAGCTCAATGATCCACCTCTCCTCTGGAAATCTTTCTAAATATACTTGGTTCCTGTATTTGAATACATATGTGAGCCACACAAGCTTTATCTAATACCCAATGTGTAGAAATTGAAATATTACACTCGATAACGAACACACCTTTAGAGTCCCCACGCTTATGGGTGAAGTTTCTCTTCCAGTGGCCCTGCTTGCCACAGACAAAACACAATGCCTCCTGTTCCTTGCCCTGCCTCTGGATCTTCCCTTTCTTGGAGGGACGGTGCTCAGGGGCTTCAGACCATTTATAAGTCTTTGTCCCCTTTTCGTTGTCCTTCCTTTTCTAGTTCATCATAAGGAATGCGGTTTTGTCACACCCCATGTCCTTGTCTACATGGGGAATCAGGGTCAGAAGCTCAGATAGACTCTTGTCATTTCCACTCATGTTATAATTTACAATGAAGCTAGAGAAGGTCTTGGGAAGTGATGATGGGATGAGATCTGTATGCAACTCATCCGGGAATTTAACCCGTAAGATGTCCAGGCGTTCAATGTAGCCAATAAGCTTGACTACATGAGGCCCAGATGGTGCAGACTCTCCAAGATTAGTTGCAAAAAAGCATTAGAGATCTCATACCTCTCATGTCTCACCTTATCTTGGTAGAGATCCTTAAGTTGATACATCATGCTATGCACATCCATGTTTTCATATTGCTTCAAGAGCTCATTGGACATGGCTGATAACATGAAACACAGGACATCTGTGGTATCATCCATGTGTTTTATATAGGTAGATAAATCCTCATCACTAGCCTATTTCTCAATCTCAACTGGAATAGGCTCTTCCAGTACATACAATTACCTTTCATGGTGAAGGATGACGCGTAAATTTCCGTGCCACTCTTAGAAGTTGGTGTGGGTGATAAGGTTTTCCTTCTCGATTATGGTTCACAATGATATGTTTGAAGTCATTTTCTTTACGTTTTAACAAATTAAGAGGAGAAAAGGTTTAGTACTTTATTACAAAACTGAGACAAATAAATAAATTAATACTTATTAGTCTCCCACTATTTTATCGAAATCCAATAGCCATCACTATTGACTTTGGAATATTCTGTTGCTCGAATAATCTAGTGGCAAGGATCTATATTTCCCTTCGCATTACCCCAACTAGGGTTAGTCAAGAAACTTGAAGGGTTTTTAGGTAGGCATTCCAAATTCCAACTGCATTAACTCGCTGCTCCTTGATCCACTGAGTGGACTCCCCAATCCTAAAATCCTTTTATTTTGGATTTCATCAACCTTTGCCTCTTGGTCACACCATGTCCTGCTGTGGTAGTCAACCCTTGATGCTAACCAAGTCAAGTCAACCCAAAAACTTGAATTAGAAATCTCTGATAATTAAAATCACCCCAACTAGGGTTGGTCAAGAACTCTTAACTATGGTTTTATTTTAACCAATATTATGGAAGGATATACCGACTTAATATTTCTTTTGAGGGATTTTATCCTTATACATAAATTTCTAATTATCTTTTATTACATGCTTGTTAATATTAAGCGGGATATACTTAAGTGATTAACCATGTCTAAGATAATATTTACATATAAGCTGGTTTTATTTTAGTTCCATCTTGCATGCTCATTTAATTAATTAATTGTGTAATCGTGACAACACACACACAATAAATAAACCATGCAACTGATAGAATTAAAATAAATGGTATGATCATGAGATTTTTCTGTTGGTTAGCTTATATAGTGGTTGATAAACTAACCTAAGACCTAGGGGAGAAACACCTTGACCCTATCGGGTTTGTGTTTACAGCTTTCCACCTGTCCACATTTGTATCTCCTTGGATTGGTTTCACCTTGGCTCCTAACATGAGCTGCCTCCACTAGCTTGGGAGCTCTATCCATTACATATGCATTTATCTCACACACAGGTGAGGGGTAAAAATGGGTTTTTACATAAAATAATCCTTGGGCGCACATGCCCTACATATTAATGAAGAGATGGCTTACATGCCAACAAATTTAATTTAAATAAATAAATTAAAAGAAACCATTCACATACCAAGGTCTCAGTCTAGATCATGATCATCCATACATGCAACGATATTTACGCATAAATAAAACTATCATTCAATTATTTAATCATTCTTGTTTAAGATAAATCATGATCGAATCAATTAATTATCTTTAATTAATCAATCCTTTTATCTTAATCCCTTTTTTGAACTTCCTAGATATTTTCATCCATCATAATTTTAAACAAATAAATTCATTTAAAATTATCCTTGTACGTAACTTGTACCTTGGAGGCAACTCGATGAATTCCCGTTCATTACGCAGATGTTAAATTAAACACACATATATGAAACACCTATCACGTGTTGTTCCTCTTCTTTACGCCTGCACCCTGTTACACGTCTCAAGGGTTTGTATAATATAATAATAAATTTTAAAAAATTTGATTAATTTGGGTGAGTACATGGCATGTAGTTCCAACTACATGGAATGTACTTTTCTTCACCATCCATCAGAAGTACACGCCCGAGGACAGGGCGTGTTAATGTACTTCAGAAATTTTCGGAGTACACGGCGTGTTCTGTGGCACACACACCTTGTAGTTTCCACGTTACACAATTTCCAGCCAGGAAAGCAGTGTACGGGGTATATGGTCCAACCTAAACCTGAAGGGACTACAGGCTGTGTTCAGTTGGACCACACGGCCTTTAATCCAGAAACCATGTGCCACTTGTACCTGGTCAACACATGGTGTTATAAATGACATAGGTATACTCCAATACATGACCTGATTTGGTAGATCAGTCAATGCATTGAACATAGACTACACGGCGTGTACTTCTGAATACACACAGTGTATTCTGGTGCTGTACGGACAGAAATGTTTGGCTCCTCCGGATGAGTTCTTCTATTTTATTTTAATCAAAATTAAAAGAAAAATTCATTTCTATGAGGACAACGAGAAACGAGGGAGGAGGAACAGAACTCGAGATTCATATTTGTAGAATGATTAAACTTGAATTGAAAAAACTAAATTATTAAATGCATAAAATATCAATGAAATACTAAATAATTATAATCAATGATATAACCCCTAGGATACCACTTGTAGGTTCCACGTGCAGTAGAAGTGCGTTGGTGGGTTTGCCCAACTTTAATATTAATGTTAAAAAATGTTCAATCCGAGATCTGTCATGGTGTAAAATGCCAAATCTTTGGAATAGAATGAGGAACGAAAAAAATAAGGGGGAATCCCAGAAACATAGAGATTGGATCATCATATTTTGGTTATAATTAATTTTATTAATTCACAAGAATTAACTTGGTGGAATTATTTCTTCGTTGATGTCTCCGGTCACGATCTTGTGATCTGTCGTTGCGTCGTAGAATCCCAGTGTAGAATTCCTCTAGAGGTGATCCACACATGTGCCACGTATCTCTGGACGTCACCGAAGGGATCTCCGGGTGATAGCATAGAAGAATCTTCGCTTGCGATGTCCACCTTCGATCGCCTTGGTCTCTCAGTCTTGAGAGCATTCTTGGAGAAAGTAGTTCTTTCATCCATGAAAGAATTCTCCATAGTTGTTGTGCACAACGATTCTCCTGTGGAAAACTGTTGGGTTTGTGAGGATATTTATAATCGGTTTTGAGGTTATAGAGTTATGAAAATAAATAAATGTGTTACACATTTTATTTATTTCATTAAATCTTATTGAAAACCCCCATGTCGAATTATTAATTCCTTGACATGCACCCACGTTGATTATAATAAATATCATTTAATAAAACAATATTATATCCTCAAAATCCTGATTGGGAAAACTTCACTGGATGTAATCATTAATACATGGCGTGTACTCATTTTCCATAAAACTACAGGTCATGTATATTTAATATACATGGCGTGTACTTTTATTTTTCACTTTCCTTTATTTCCTCCACTACATTTATTAGACCTTGATTAATGACTATTTATTTCTTAATTAAATATAACTGCATCACTCGCTAATAAATATTATTTCGTCCACAATATATTCTCTCAAACAACTAGTGTCAAAATAAATGTGAGCATGCATCCTTAAATAATTATTAAACCACGGTTGGGAATAATCATTATTTAACTTGTTAAATTAATATTTAACTGAGATACATGGACACAGTGTGTGACCCTCTAGGTCTGTTTCTTAAGGGCAATAGGCGGAGCCTGCCTAAAGTCCAAGGTTAGCGTCTTGAAACATGCCAAGGCACCCATAGAGAAAGAAGTTAACGCCGCAATGACATGCCACCTCATACGAACGCTTTGTGACGATATTTCGAATCAAGTGGGTTGCATGCTGGTGTCATCAACCCACGTGCTCGATTATTCTTTCTTTGACTTTCCGGAATTGAACTCGCCCATACTTTAACATGTCCATGGATTTATTTAGGGTATATCAATTCCATCAAAGGTCCTGAGATATCTACATCCATTATGGAACAGAAGGGACAAATCATTTCACACATTCTCTATTAATGTAGTATTACTCGTGACACACCCAACGTATCCTACCTCACTGCGAACAGTGTGTCATCATATTATTTTTCAATACATCTAAGTGCGTGAGTTGTAATACCCATTAATAATAATATTAATGTCTAAGGACCAATACACACGTCCGCAGATAGGAACATCCAATGACACTATGATATGTGAATTTCCAACTAGAGGGTCTCGTTCTCATAATATCCTCCTGGATATTACCAAGGGCGCACACCATGAGAAGGTGCCTCAATGTTTAATGAGTCCTCACCCCTAATGGCCGATATTATTTGTTTCCCTCAAATAATATCATCTGTCCATAGAACATATATTCAAGAATAGTGTTATGGAACTTCCAGGTTCTCATCATAGTAGGGATCCGCTATGACCCTTTAATGCAAAAGCTTTCCTTAGGACATTATCATATGCATTGTCACACAGAAGAACAATCAAGATGTGATAGGGCTTTTATTAATGGATAAAGTACAAAGTAGTTGGTTCTAGGCCATAAACTCCAACAAAACCATCCTAAGAATTGGGATAAATTGATTCCATTAATTCCCAGTTCACTCTACTATAGAGACGAACCAAGAACCTAATTGGTAGATCAAGGCTCAAGGATTCTATTGATCTCAACTAGTTTGTTATATCATTTAGCATCTTAATGGGTACCGTATATATGAACGGACACTACCCCGAGGTTTCAGAAGTATGAGGAAACATCCTCAATCCTATTAACAGTCTGTACACCCTATAAATTCAACTATCAGGTGGTCCATAAAATATATTTAATCCAAATTCATATTTCCCCATATAATAATTAACCTAGATGCTGACACCCCAACTCTTCATAACCGAGGAAGAAGAGAGGGTCAGGTATACAATGACCACCCATCCAAAAAGGGTTTATTTTATTATAATGGAGTCTTAATAGGGGAAAAAACTCCCAAACAATACCATATGTTAGAAAAATCATAGCATTTATAAATTCATTTAAGCTATAAGGGTGTTACCTACCTCGAGATAGCCATTTACAAAAGCATAAGTATTGAACCAATCTCTAGTTCACACCAAAAATATTTCACTAGGACATACACCTATCATTTAATCCCTGGTTAAAAAAGAAAAATATCTATATAAACTCGTATGTTTCCATTTTAAGGAAACTCAAAAGGATGCTTAAAACACCCTTACATGAGGGTTTAAACTAAGGATACCAGCTGAGGTTTCATTTTAAGTCATCACATTGATTCACATTCAATATTTAAACTTTTAAATGATTTAATTCAGAACATCAGGTCCCAATTATAAGAAAAAAATAAATTGGTACACGATTTAACTAATGAATTAAGGAAAAATAGGAAAGTCTTATTAATTATTTTTTAAGCATAAATAATTTATTTAAATCCTTTCATAATTAGTAATTTCTTCATATAAATTCCTTCTAATCATTTTATTTATCAAAATGTATTTTTTACATATGGGATTAGTTAAGTATACCCACACGTGGTTTAATATTAATTTATAATAGATAAGGTAACCTACGGGGGTCCCGTTAAACTGAAATAAGTTCATTAAAATTCCACCCAGTATCATTTATTTAATTATCATTGTTTCAAAACAACCATAATGGGTTATCTAATAAGAAACACTCCCCAACATACTTCCTTGGGTCCTGTTGTGCATCTGTGAAATTAATTATACATATCATCATGAGGGTTACCCAAGAAATGAAATGGGTTTTATCTAATATGCTTAAATACCATAACATACCTACTAGGGTTGAGTCATGTAAGAGGTTCATAAGCAAAAAATTCCTTTTAGATCAAAATTAAACAAATTTTACATTTATAATCATATCATGATATATCATGATCTTATATAATGGTTCAATTATTTGGTTTGTTGTATCCCAAACAATGATGTTCACATAAACTTAATAGATTGGAATTTAGATCCCATTAATCATGAAAAATATGTTACAACCCATGAAACCAATGATTTTGGCTCAAACATCTCATTATTGGTTAGTTAAGGTTTCATTATGAATTGATATGTGAGAAATGTATTTAGATTGATGATGGAACTTTAAAAACCAACTGTATATAAATTTTAAAACTAATAATGATTCTATAAGAAATAAACAAAGAGAAACATACTAAATCCTCACAGAAACAAGATACACATGCAAGACATGCTTAATAATTTGACAGCATGAAAAATAATTACATAATCATGTAAACAGATTGAAATTCTTAATAAATCACCAAAGTACATTATATAAATAGAGTACTAAAGAAATACCTAAATAGGTACAACAAAAATTATGTAACCAAATATGTAACATTGCTTATAATAACATGGATAATAAAAATACAAGGTACGTCATCATAATCAATAGGAACTCGACAAATGAGACTATATGGAAAGGCATGTGTATGAAATGTGGATATCTATGTGCCTATATTGATTCATTTAATACTACTTCCTTACCATACCAGGTTAAGGGAAAAGTAATAAAAATTTCACAAATCAATATGAAACAGAAGGTACACCAATTCATCAAGGTGAAAAAATAATCATATGTAATGGCGAATGACATGAACAACAATCCCATATCTTGTTACTTGGATTTTTCCCATGGGTGTGTTGATCAATACCAAATATGACTATGTGCCCACACATTTATAGTCTGCTATCTACCATCCCATAATATTTAGAAAAATGAAAAATAAACTCTCTAATAACTCTTTGTAACATCCCGACCAACTTATTATAAAACCTGTTGCTGAATACGTCACCACATGGCCTCAAGCATGCCTCCCCAAATGCGACATGCTACCGACTAGCCATGATTGTCTAATTATGGAATGGTAGGAATATTATATAGTCATTATTAGAGTAGAATATTAGTATATTTAAAAATAAATATTGAACAGCAACAGAAGCAGTAATAAAAGAAAGATAGTGTAGTGGAAGAACAATAACAACTAAATATAAATGATGAATACCAATATAAAACAATACATGCATGTTTATATGACGATACATGAAATAAAATAGTATACAAATAGAAGAAAACAAGATATAGTGCGGTACATGAAAAAAGAAAAGAAATAAAATCACTGAGGGTGAACTCCATGGGCTTCCCGAGCTCCCATTCATTCCTTTCCTCCTAACTCCCACATACTCGAAGGTCAACATAAAAAGAAGTCCACGGTATGATAAACATGAGATCTACTCTGGTACCCTAGTTCAATAGAAGCCAAGGTAGGGTGCGAGATATACACAGTATCCCAACACCAAAGTATTCTACAACTAAATATAGTCTATGAATATAAGGTACAATAGTGTACTGGTTTAAAATATAATAAACAATGATAAATGAATAAATACCAGTCATCCCAAGTTCAAATTGGAGTCATGGATGACTCTTTTTGCATCAGAATAGGCTATAATTATTGTATAATTTGTAACTATATATATATATATATATTAATATATATATATATATATTGTATATTTATATACTACATCCTCCGATATGAACTAAGTTTGTGCATACATAAGGTCCCATATACCTTGAATATTAGGTGTTAGCCAGACTGAGGCATAACTCAGGCATCCATAACCAGATTAAACGATCCTGAAAGATCAAGAAATTGGTATAAGACCTATATATCCTAATGAACGAGAGTCATCATGCTCAACACTCAAGATTGTTCATGATTCATTATGTCATCAACTAAAACTACGGGCATGGTACATCATGACCACCATCTGAATAATGTCAATAATGTGAGATTTCATGATATACACCCAATAAAAGGGTGGGTAAATCTTCATTCTCAATAATCCCTTTAACAATCAAATAATATAATATTTAAATGGAATATTAATAATAAAAATAATTAGGTATTAACTATTAAGATAATCTATAAGTTGAATATAACTAAGGGTGTCACATCTATTATAATTCACATAAGCTGTTCTTGTTTAAATATAAAAAGTTTTATGCTCATACTACCAAATTAAATTCCATATATTAATTCAATTTAAACAATCCTTTCCTTTATTAAGTCATGGAAATATATGATCAATTCTTTCAAACCCACTTAGAAGGTGGTTGGTCTTTGAAACAATTGTTCATAAGGAAGGCCATGCCCCATTATTTAATCCATTTAAGAATATAATTTTAGGACATGTAATAAGTATTCCACATATATAGAAATAAAATAATCTAATAGAAAATATCCTATTCCATAAGGCCAAGCCAGAGTCAAATCACTAATCAGTACTTTTCAGTTTAGAAGACAACACACCTCATTCGAGGGGCTTTATTATATAACATGAAATTGATACAAATAATTAATTTTTCTCAACCAAGTATCATGTTCAAGTGGAATAAATCAATTCCTAAAAAAGGATCATTTAATAAACATACCATATATAGAAAAACAATTTCATGGTTTGACCTAGTACTTTGAAGTCACTATTATCAACTAGGAAGTTACCTGTAAGGGGAAATTCCATTCACAGTCTAGTAAAAACACATAAAAGGAATTCCAGGATTTTAAAAAATTATATAAAATATGAAAAATCACTTGTAATACCCATAGTTGTGGTCTTAATTAAGTTCAATGTACTCTAATCACACATCTAGGATCAACAGGGGTAACACATGATGCATATAACAATTAAGAAACAAATAACTCATTTTAGGGTGACGCATGAAAAAGGCTGGTGTGCATCACAATTTCATTATTTATAATTCAATGTAAAGTTAATTAAAGTGAAATAAAACACATAACATATAACAAGAATGATCCAACCGTCTAATATTGAGGCTTTAGTCAGTCCGGCTCTAAAGAAGTCGAACAAAGAGATGAACACCCTAAAAATAGGGAGAATGATCTCAGAACAATTTAATGAAATAGATAATTAGACAAAAAGAGATAGGAATCAGGTGGATTTGATAACATACCACTATAGATCCAATGAGAAAAAAAAATCTATTTGGATTTCGGATGAGAAAATGACATCAATGCCTAGCCTAGGTAGAGTGAGAGATCTCACAAGTGGGAGAATGGGTTCTCATATAATTAAAGGAAAAAAAAATGAGAAATGAGGTTTAGATATTTAGGTCATTAAGGGTATTTTAGATTTTTCTATCTCAAAAATATGGGTACATGGTTTGGACACATAGTTTGCTAAATTGTGCTTCCTTTACTACTTTGGAAGGGGGCTTGCATGGTTTATGCACAAGGTTTGGGAAACAGTGCAATCCCCCTATATAAGAAAAATTCATAAAACTACACATCCATGAGGCCCTTTACAAATGGTTAAATCATACTATGAAACAATTAATACTCCATTGGACTAGGATAAACCGTTTCCTCTAAGGTCCTCATGAATTTTGGCAAATTGTGCACCCAACCTACTTCTTCCTAAAAGTAGGCTTGCCAGCCACAATTCTCCCAAAACACAACAGAACACCTGAGGGAAATCTCCATACTTTAAGAATTATAAAAATAAAACTTCTTGGTGTTAGAACTCTCATAATTACATTCCAAATATTGGTTCAAGAATTAATTTTCCATGAAATTCCAAAAATTCGAATTCCCATGGAATTCTATCTTGACTCAAAACACGAGTCGTTATAATAAAAAACCAAGTGTCAAAAGTCCAAATGTATTTGGAAGACTAGATAAATAAATATAAAACATAAAACAAGAATAGAAAATCTTTTTATTAATATACATAATGAGATCCTTACTGCCTATCAGCTCATACAACTTCACAGGATAACATGAGGAATACATAAACTCAGGGGATGAGCTAAAAAGGACAGTAAATGAATAAAAATGAGATTAAAGAATAATAAATGAGTTTTAAGTCTTAACATGATAACATAAAATACATAAATCAAGAATAAAAATTTGGAAGAATAACATATAGAATATATAATCATGTGTTAATGGTAACATAGGAAAGTGGCAGCAACATATAATATGACATAAATGCGAGTTAAGGCTAAATTCCAAGACAAAATCACATGGTGTACATAGTACTATAAAGAATTAGGTCTACACCCTAATACCATACATAACATCTAATGAGATTAAAGAATTACAAAATGAATTGGATCACTGAATGGGTGCACCCATCACATCATGTTACTGCATATCTGTTCCACATAAAGAATCAATCATAAGGAAAAAACATAAGGGTTACCCATGGAAGGAAATGGGTATCGTAATCATGTAATAAGGAATAACCAAAGGGTGTATAACAATGGTATCCCTGAACTAAGGAATTTAAACCATTATTGGAAATTTATAAAGCAGATATAAGTATATATCATGATTAATGAAGTCCAAATTAAGTGAAAACATTAAAAACAGGGGTCTAGTAACTTTAGAAATGTGCTACTAAAGCGTGTTTTTATGGAAAAGAATAAAGTTTATTTGGAAGGGGGTAGGGTAAATAATTTCCATAAAACCAAAATTGAAATAGAAATTATTTTTCAAGAACAAATTAGTGGTTTTATAAAATATGGGTGGATTAAAACACTTTTTGGAGTGTACTTTAAAAGGGGTAAGAAACAGAAATGTTCCCTTTAATTGGATTTTCTTATCAAGGGGAATTGAGAAGGGATCCACATAAAATATGGATTTCTCCAACAAAGAAATGTTATTTGAGAGAGACATATATATATATATATTGATAACTTATATATATATATAATATAGAGTAATTATATAAGAATAATTAACATGTAACTTAAGGAAAAGAGAGATAAATTGTTACCCAAATGAAATATGGAGGTTCAGATAGATCCCTTACCTTATGCTTGAATGTGTACTTAACTTGCACATAACATCTTGGATAATGAAATTAGATTCATTAATTACTTTATTAATGAATTATTTCAAATGAATTTTATTTAATATAATTTTATTAAGTTCTTTTATGAAAATTTAGTTGAGTTATAAGGTTAAATATCATCATTATGGGGGTGTTCGTTTCATGGTTGGTGTTCTTGTATATAATTTTGGTTGTTCTTGTAAAATTAAAATAGTACTCTAGAAGTAAAATTATATGGTATTAATGCAATTACATAATTTTAAATGGTCCCATATATGATTTTATTTTGATATCGGAATGGTTCATTTTCCTAACTCAAGAATGCATTTTATTAATAAAGGTAATAAAAGAGTAAAAAGTCAAGGAGATGTAAATAAATGGTAGCCAAGCATGTCCTGTGTAATATGTGCCATCCAAGGAGAAGGGAAAAAACTAGGGGAACAAAATTAGAGAAAGGCTCATTTCTAGATAGGTAGAGAATCCAATAATTCTTCAATAAAATTACCTTTATGCAAAGTGTGTAAGGCAACTATGTTTCTAGAAAAGAGATCCCTGCATTCGATGATCAAATAAATAACAGGCCTCGGTGTGGTGTTATACCCAATGATGGAGCTCTAAATTATTTTTGAGTTTGATTCCACTGAGTAAAAAAAAATATTCATTGACCTGCAAAGAGGCAAACCATTAATAAAGGCTCTGCCCACACCCCAAGAGGGTTGATAGAAACATAGAAGGTTTTGAAAGAATATATCATCAAACAAAATGAGTCCCGAACCATGACACCACCACACATTCATCCAAGGGAACAACCACTGTCAGTTTTGATATTGAGACCATAGGTTGGGGGAGACTAGTGGACCCAATTCCCCTTCAGACTGGGCATGGGTGCACTCGGGGGGGGGGGGGGGGAACCCCAAGATGAAACCGTCTTAAATAGGGAGTGTCCACCTGCTTCAAGAGTCTAACAAACTCCACAACCATGAATCTGATCTCACCATTAAGTAGGGAGTGTCTCCACTGAGCATTTGATCTCACCATTAATTTTTTTCCTTTCCTAGGAATCCAAGAAGTTTACTAAAAATGGTATTCATGGATATTCTATAGAGAATAATGATATTGTGGAAAAAAATTATGATTTAATTTTTACATGTAAATGTCATATGGGAATCATGTATGTATCTAGTTTACCAGGACTACTAAACTATTCGGCCCTTTGGGATTTGATTCCTTGTATCTTTTGACAATGAAATAAAGTAAAAACCTTTTCTTGGTTATTGGTGTTAGGGTAATTAAAATTAAAGTAAAAAATAATTATTTATAACTGTTCTTATATGTTTTTTATCAAAATTAATATACTCTAGAGATATTAAATGAAAGAGAGTTACATTTTCTATTTATTGTTTACATAAAATAATATAAAAATTATAATTAAAAGGAATTGTAAAAAAATTTCCAATTCTTTTAAAATAGGATGGTATTGGAATAACTGTAGCTGTTTAATGAAATTGTTTCATGTTTTTAGGTGTTTTTATGTCCTATCCTATAGCTTTAACCATGTTTTACCCTCACCGAGGTGATAAATATTTACAAAAATTTTTATTCATAATGAAACAAAATAAAGAAACCCATTTAATAAATTTGAATATCCTAATTTGAAATATAGTATCCACATTTTAATATTCTATTCATGTAATTGGTATAAATAAATTTTAATATAAGTGCATAAAACTAAATGAAAAATAGTTTTTGAAAAATGTGTACTTATGACTAAAAGAGAACTTATACCAAAATCAAGTATAATATTGATTATTAATTAATTAATTATATTATTTATAATTAAATAAATCTTATATTACTTTATGATAAAATAAAAAACATATTTAGACTTTTAAATTTATTAATTTAATGAAAATACATGATAGTTTTTCAAAAATCAGCCATTTTCATATTCACTCAAAAAACATCATTTTCCAAAAAATCCATAAAATTCACCCAAAGATAATATTGAAATCGTAATTTCAAAATTATTTTCATTTCCTAAAATAAAATATAAAAAAAATGGAATAAGTGAGTTATAAATTTCACACACAAAAAGTGATAATACCGATTTTTAAGAAACCACATTTTTGAAGCATTAAAGGATATTACTGAAAATTGAGTATTTATTCATTATGAATTACTCAATAAATTTTATTTAGGTAAAAAAATGATACATTTTTTTTGAAATGTAATTATTATTATTCGTACTAAAAATTCCACAGGTAGGTTATAATGGTAACCTTTAAAATAATAATATATTTTTATTATGTCTTATTGCTCTTAAACTCGATGTTGCGTTTCAATAAATCTATCAAGATTATGATTTTTTAAAATAAAATTTTAGGGTTTTAAGATAAATATATCCATGATAGAAATGAATATAAATATAATTTCAAAATAATAATAGATTATTATAGATAACATAAATTCATGGAACTTAGATTATCGCTTGTGAAATAATAAGGTATAAACCAAAAATTAGTAATGAATGAAAGTATACCATCATTTAATTAGAAATGAAGGTTTTCAAGTACAAATAATTGTTATAAAAATTATAGATGAAAATGGAAGGTAATAATTAGAAGTAATTTTAATTAAATCATTTGTAACTTATTTATAATAAACTTTTATTAATCACATCCAAAATTGTTTTCATCTTTTTAAAAAATAATGCCTTTATATTTTAGTATAAAAAATAAAAAATCATAAAAAAGTTCAAAAAATATTTTATTTTAAGAAAAATAGATACTTTTAGAATGTGATAAAAAGAAAATAATGTTCATGGAGGTAAATAAAATCATTAACGCTATATAAGTTAAAGTGGACATTCCTTTCACACTTTTTTAAAGAGAGTTAAAAATGATTTATTTTGAGGAATTTAAAAATTATCATTTTAAAAAATTGTAATGAAAGTATAGGGAATTATAAAATACCCATACCAATAATTTATAATTAAATGAAAACTTCAAAAAAACAATATTAAGAATATGGATATGGAAGAGAAAGACTCAATACCAATAGAAGAAAAATAAGGCCTACTTATCTTAAAAACTTTCATTTAATATTTTGGATTAATGAAGAGGGAAAAATTTGAAAAAATAGGTTAAGCTATGAAATGAATAGAGGAAGAAAAATAAATGTGGTTTAAGAAGAGAGGGATCATTTAACTCATCCAATATAATTTAAAATAAGAATAATTCAAATGAGAGTGATATTGTTAAACAAACCATTACCACTGTAGTAATATCTTAATTACTGTCCATTATAATAGAAATCAAGAATTTAAAATTTAAATTCCATGAATAAATTTTAATTAATGATATAATATGTCAAAGTCATAGTATAAAAACCATATAAAATAAGTTATCTGGTTAATATAAAATATGTATCAATGGTGTGATATTAAGATGAAAATACCCTACCTTGGATTTCTTCTTGGTCAGTCATGTTATATCCTAAAAAATAATAAATTTTAATTTACTAATTACTTCATTAATAGTATTTTTCCTATCAATTCAATTCTTAATATCCTTTTGTTTTCATTTATCATCCATTCATTGTATAGTTCTTACTTACTTCCACCACTTAGTGTTATTTGTTCAATTTACCTAAAATTACAACGGTATGTTGACCTTCGTTAATGGTGTTATGATATAGTTCCAATATATACATAATTTTAATAATGTAACGAATATAATTTATATTTAATGTATATAATCTTAGAATCATCCATACAAGGTAATAACAGAAAAATGTAATACATCACTCATGGAGGCAGCTATCCTCATGTACGCATGATAATTTTTTTATTTTACTAATGATTATAGAGGAAATAATGTATATAATGATAAATCATATCAAAGTAAAACATAATTTATAAATATCATATATATTCATTAAATTTATTCTTATTTCCAACTGTGAAATACGAAAAAAAACAAATCACATTACTTTCATATAGGTGGTAATCTGCATATATTATCCTTACAGAAATATAATTATATCATAAATATGATATATATACTTGAAATACTTCATATTAAATTCCCACAAAATTTAGTGATTGAAAATTAAATAAATCACTTCATGGAAATAGTAGTCCATACGTACACATGAGTGATGATTTCATTTTCCATCAGATGAAAATAAGGTAGACAATAATAATTCCTTTAAAATAATCAAATTTGAGTATATTTATTATTTTTAATTCTTTATTTTTGGGTAGATTAAATAGATTTTATGTATTTATAATAATAAATGAACTTAAAATATATTGTCTTTGACTTATACCTCCTCTTTTTATATCCTCCATTCGATTGAGCTTGTGGACTTTAAAGGAGATGTTTATGGTCAATTTGTGATATTAGTGACATGGAAATGGAATTTTTTAGAGGAACTTGATAATATTTTTTAGATAAAATCTAATTCATATGTTCCTTTCGAAATAATATATCTAGTTCATTTTTATAGGAAAAAATCAATGAAATTTTCATAATTTTAAATGATTAAGTGTCATGAAAGTAATTTTAAAAATTCAAAGTAAAAAATACAAGAACCATTAATTATATAATCATAAATTTACCTTAAAATTGATTGAATATAGTATTTTTATATTTTATAATTATTTTACGAAAATATTTAAATATTACATATCATTTATGATCATTTTCTTGACTAATAAAAAACATTAAAATTCAAACCTAATCTATTTAACCATCGCTTATACATTATAATTATCCATGAAATTCATTTAACATTAAAATAAATCTAAAAATTAACACTTTTAATTTTTTTAATATATTTAATAGAATTTTCTAATTCCTGTACAAGTGATACATCAGCATTGCGTAAGAGTTCTAGGAAATGATACTATTTAAAAATTCAATATGAATCATTATCAGAAAAATAATTTTTTATCTTATAAACCCATTTATAATCATTCATAATCATTCATAATTTATTTTTATCAATAAAAATATTTTTTAGTTTTTAAATGATTGATTGAAATTTTATAATTCTCGTTTACCTAAAATAATTAAAAGGTCATTATGAAAGGAAAATAATACCAAATTTCCATAATTTAGAATATTAGAAGAATATGGTAAAAATAAACTCATAAAAGGAAATAAATTCTTGTTTTTTATTGTTTTTCTAGACTTATATTTTATTTTAATTCCCATTCGATCCATTTTACCATTTACCACAATGATTAACCTTTATCATGGTTACTATTCATTATGAATAAAAATTCCATTGACCTTATTAACAAAAATTAATCATATTATTTTTATATATGGAATTAATTTTAAAAGATTAAATTTTCATAAGTGTTAAAACTAATTTTAATATACGTGTAAAAAATGCAATAAAAAAAGATTTTAGAAAAATACCATTTTAAGAATAAAATTGATTTTATAACTAAATGAAGTAAAATGTTGATTCCAATAGCATCAATGGAATTAATTTTATTAAAATTTGTAATATATTACTTTAAAATAAATTATACAGAATAATGGTACATTTAAATTTCTTGATTCAAAGAAAAGAAATTTCAGTTTTGTTGAAATTTTTATTTTTCACTATTCACATAAAAAATAACCATTTCTGGAAAGTATAAAAAATTAGCCTTAATATAATTTTGATATGGAGAAATAAAAAATTAATGTTTTTATGAAATAAATTTTTTAAAATTTATAAAATTATCTTTTAAATGAAAATAAAAAATATATCATAATACTGCTTTTATAAAAACCTGACTATTTAAAACATTAATTATTCTTAACCTTATATGATTTTATTCTCATCATTTAAAATTATGTAATTATTTAATATGTCATAATCAATAATTAATTATTAATAACATATTTCTACATATACTTTATAATTTGGTTTCTCTAATTATTCTCTAATACAACCATTAGGTTATGATTGTTATGTTTTCATATTATTTCTATAGTATATCAGGGTTCATTTAAGATTAGTTTTTCTTTTATCCTAATATATAAAACAATGTATTCATAAAATAAAATATTGGGGTAATAAAATATTTTTATATTAAAATGAAAATTACATAGGTCTTTGAGATATTTCAATAGAATATTTTAGTGGGAATTAAAAAGATTTTGAATGATGAAATAAATGAAGAATATCTTTGACTTATTTAAATGTAGATACCACCAATGGAAAAATATCAAGGAGTTTAAAAAATTATATTTTGGGAGGAAAATATTCACATTTTTTTTCTGTGATAAATAATTAAATCGGATGTACATAAATAAAAGAAAATATAAAAATTATGAGTGAGTGATCAACTATTACAACTATACATTTGACACATCGAAAGAAAAAGGGGGAGTAAAAACATGATATAGACTCAATTATAGAGCTTTGAATATAAAATTTAGATAAATAGGGAAGTTGTAAAACATTCAAATGATTCATCTCATGTGATAAATAAGAATCATAAAATGAAGATTAAGAAGATATTGTGTGTATTATACATTAATTTATCATAAACTAGCTAACATTCTAACCCTAAAAACCTAATAAACTCTATTTAATAATAACACTGAATTTTATTGTTGTTTGAGGATGCCCACATAGTTTTTGTAGAAGATAATAAAGGTATATCCATACATTCTATAAGGTACTCGATCAATCAATGAGGATCTTTCATTGAGGCTGTATAATTAAATTCTCTTATATAAAGGTAAAAAGCACTAACTTTCTTTGTACCTAGTAAGTTATAGGGAAATGAGTTGAAGTATATATACTTTCCCATTTTTCTGTTTGATAATAAGAAATGAAGATGTGTGTTCATTAGATATAAACAAATATACACCGAGTTCTTAGTCATACATAAATATGTGAATATAGTTTACAAATGTTTGTGTTATCTTATGATACATTACTATATATATATATATATATATCAACCAATATAGAGTTAAATAGATAAAGTTATATACTCACTGAATTCATGAATAAGTGAAAAAATATAGTTTAAATTGGTAAAAATTACATAAAAAATAATTCACCCCTCACATTATTAGATAAATACTACTGAGATCCTCTCTATGATCCTAAAATATTCAGATTCTAAGGGTACAACTATGTAAATAGAGTGTTTGGGAACAATTCCAGACATGATGGTATAATATCTATCTACCTAGAATGAGGCATAAAGTCACAAGGAGTTTTTATGAGTAGAGGAACTATAATTATTAGAAAATATAGAATATAAAGATAAATACTTCCAGTTATCCACCTCAGAAAAGATTTGAGTTCCATGAGGATGTGTATAACTAATGTGGGAAGAACGATCATAGTATAGAGAAGTGTATAAAAAAATTGAGAGAAAATGATTCCTATACTGAGAAATAATAGAGTATTAATGAGTCCATTAAAGAAAATAATATCTTGTTGTGATGGTCTTGAAAGATAGAAAAATTAGTAAGTCATGGTTTCTTGATAGTCATTCCTCTTCCCACATGACATGTTATCTGAAGATTCATAAAAACTTTGAGAATCATATTGGAGAAGTAGTAACATTTGGCAATTATTATTCTATAAAAATAAATGGGATTGATTCTACTATAAAGAATCTAAAAATATAAAACTCAACATTTTTTTGTACATGGATGGGGTGGATAACAACCTATACAGTCAAGAAATTATTTAATTAATTTTACCTTACAATATATAACATATTGATATCTTATTTCACACATAACAACTAACTAAAATGAAACAATGTGAATGTAAAATAAAATAAATTTAATTGAACAATATAATATAAATATTAAATTATATGTTATAAATAAAATTAACTACTAAAAGAAATATATATTGAAAAAATAAATAAAAGATATTGGGAGGTATAAGTATTCCTTATGAATCTCCTTTGTTCAAACTTTAAAGAGAGGCTGATTCTATTGGGTTTTCTTTAGACCCAGCCAAATCTAAACTATAATAATTATGGTTTGAAAAAATTAATTTGTGATATAATTTAATTATCTTTTAAATTTTCCTGATATCCATTCTATATGAATGACCATTTTCTACTTCCTCTAGGACATATTAAATCCCCAAGACTTATACAAATTTCTTAAGGTGTATTGTAAGTATAATTAAACATGATATAAATATGTAATTATTAAGAAAAGAAGTTATTTATATAAATAACATATATTTTATTCATTTTTTATTTAAACTTTTAAATAGTAATATTGTTTATGTTTGATACTAAAATAATGATGAAACTCAACTAGTTTAGCTAAACAACTAAGAAAACCATTTTATTATTAAACATGATTTTTTTCAAAAATTGTATTTTTATGTGACATTAATATTTATTTCAAATTACTAAGTATATTATGGTTAAATTTTGACAAAATATATTATTTATTTAAATAATAAATTAAAACTAATTTAATTATTTATTGGTAGGAAATAATAATTAGAAGAGTGGGTATGTGAAGAAGTTATTTTCCAATGAAATAGTTTTCATTGTCTTTTTTGTTTCCATATAAAATTTAAATTACTAAATTTAAGAATATTATTATGAGAAAAATAACACCATTTTTGGATTCAATATATCAACATTATCTTTGTATGATTCTTTTTAGGATTTTCAGAAAAGATTTATTTTTTGGTGAATAGTGGGAACAAATGTTTTTACAAATATTGTGCCTTTTATGATGTCATTAGTACATAAGCATTAATTAAATATCATGATAAAATTTTCTTGTAAAAATAATCACTTTATAATTTAAATTATACATTTAATAAAATTATGTTTAATTTAAACACCTATATAATACAATTTATAATTTCTTTTATATTTTAGTCCAAAACTATTTTAATGTGTAACCGAATTATTATTTTAAAATTATTATTTATAAATTTTTGAAATTTTATTTATCAAAGTTGATTTAATATTTTGAATCATAAGTTACCAATTATGTAATAAATAAATTTTTTTTTACGTATAAAAATAAATTACCCTGGTAAAAATTAGTTTCCACCATAAAAATAATTTGGTTAAAAAAGGTAAAATACCAGTAAAATGATATGAAAATGTATCCAAATTAATTTTTGAGGTCTTTATTACCAATAATCACCCCTATCCATTACTGGATACTTTTATAACCAATTTCCAGGAATAGTGCACTTCTTGTTATAAAAAGTCCACTCCTCTCACTTATAGAAGGAGCCCTTTACCACCCCACTTTTTCTCACACCCAAAAAACATTTGTTTGAACAAATTTCATAAAAATATATTCCTGGAACTATAATATACAATCTTGAGTTTTTTATCTCCTCTAAATAACATCCTTTAGAGGCCTACCCCAATTTACAATGGAGTTATTCCACAGAGTAAGGTAAAATTCTCCAAATCACTCATTCCATTTCTATTTATTTATTTCTTTTTATTCCAATTAAAATTATACTATAACAACCTAAAATAATTACATATATATCATTAGTAATATAAAGTTTTATTATAAAGATGGAAGAAACACTATCTACCTTCCTTCCATCTCTATATAAAAATCAATATGTATTCCATGCACACATACAGATTACCACCTCCATGAATAATATGTTTTTATTTTTATATATTTTTATCTTTATGAATCCTGATTAAAAATATATTTTAATTAATTTATATCTTAATAAATAATTATAAATAATATATCCACATTCCTTGGATAATTTATTAATTATGAAATTGATATCAATAAATGGGAACAAACATTGATATTTTTAAGAATGTGTAAAATAATCAAAATCAGATACATAAGATGATGAAAATAATATATAATTAACTAAAAAAAGAAATTTAAAGAATTATAATTGAATATTATATAGGGTAATAGATATGAATAAGGTTATTAATTAATTTTTTAATATGGTTATATTTATTATACATGAGGCTAATTCATTTTCTTGGAATATGAGAGTTAAGTTTGGAGTTTTTCTCATATCGATTTTATTTCATCAGGATATATGATGTATTCCCCACTTATTTTATTTTATGAGGTAAATATAATAACATATGGGATATATTAATCACACTATTAATGAAATTATAGGTATTTGAAAATCCGTTTCAACTTCTCTTTTCAATAGTTTTTCTATTCATGTTTTACTAAATCAATAAAATATTTTATTAACTCAAATTTCACATCTATTAGTTTTAATATGTATTTTGGAACTTCTTTCTTCTTTGTTTTAGTTTACTACACCATAATATTTAATTATATTATAAATTGTATTTCTAGAAAGGTAAAGTTTCATTATTAATCCATGCTTTCTTCCTTGATAAATTTCATTCTCATAAAATTATAACTAGGTTAAGAATAATTCTCATCATCTTCAATGACTATTTTCATTATTAAGGTGTCACCCATGGGGAAATATCTAAATGTAAATGTAATGTTCTCAATCGATCTATATTAATTATTTTATTTTTCTACCGCCTAAAACCTATTCTATTCCAAAATTTTTATAAAATAAGAATAAATATTATTTTGAAATCTTATTATACTAGTGGAATATCCATTTTATACCATCCTCCATAACTATTCAAAAAATGTATAACTCATCATGCATACGAGAAGACAACCACCTCGATGTACAACACACTTGATTTTTCAAAAATTCCTTAAATATATGGTTATAAAATTATATTTAAACAATTAATATTTTTTTTACAAAATTATTAATATTATAAAGTTATAGACTATTTATTATCATCTTTAAAATATATGTAAAATGAATATTTTCACATGCGTACTTGAAAACTGTTTCCTCCCAGAAAGTGATGTATTTATTTTGAAACTTTTTAATTTTTGTTTATCCAACTAACTTATAACCTAATTAATAATCATAAAAAATATAAAAAATATAATTATTATTTTTTAATTATGTAATTATTCTAAACTAATAACATTATTAGACATACTATCCTATAGAATATAACTTATTCTTTTTTGTGTTGGTTTAACCATCTATATAAATAATTTTATAAATTTTTATCACAGGTAACTAAAGAAGCATAAGTACTGGTTATATTATAAAATAATAAGTAAATAAATATTTTTTCAGTTATATAATAGTTATGGTAATATGTAACTCGTAATCAAGATACCTCCCTCATTCATGAAAATTACAAAAATAACTTGTCACAATAATCATTATAGTGAATAATAACATAAATATATATGAATTGAATTTCAAACATTATAAGGCACTGTAAAACATTTATTAGAGTACCTATAATGAAATTTTAAAGATGAAATTTGAATTTATAAATAATGATCGATACCGATGTTACAAAACTTGTGCAAAACAAACAATTCAGAAAAATAAATCAAGGTGATGAAAAAGATATAAATAACAAATATATTTGTAATAAATGATTATAAATGAATTTTATTAAATATTATAAGTATGAATACAGTTTTGAAATAAGTTATTAATTTTTTTAAAGATAAGGATTAAACATGTTTGGTTGAGAGAAATTAATATTTAGGGGTTTTTCTTGTCTCAAATTTATTTGATGAGTCATAATGATTCCTCTTTATCTAAAGTATTACAATATGGTTTTATTCATTTTTATAGTGAAATTTTATTTAATTTACTCTTTTTTTTCAAGGTAATTACAATGATGGTTTTATTTCTTAATAAAATGTAGTGATGTTTAGAATAATTCTCATTCTCTCCAAGTGACATTTTTTTATTCCATATCCATATTTACTCTTCCTGCTAATTTTTTTTTCATATTTCTATTGAAATAAAAGTATTATTTATTTTTAAAACATAAATTTTATTTTTATTCATTTTTAAATGAATATTTTATCACTGTATTTAGGATTTGAGTTTCATCATTACTTTTTTTGAAATATTGAAAATGATTTCACATTGAAGTTCATATTTTTATCATCCACTCCCAATTTCCTATGGAAAATATTTTCTCCCTTTTCAAGACTCCATTATTTGGATTTCCTTTAAAGTGGAATATTAGAAACTTTTATGTTAACTTCATCAAAATATTTTTCTAAAATAATTTGCAATTTTACCACTATATAACAGTATTCATAAATGTTTTCTAAAATATCATTTTCTTAGTTTATCTTATATTTTATTATTTAAAGATATAACTACCAATTTTTTTTAGTTTTATGATTATCCACATAAATAATATTATTAAACACTCATTTTGGATATTTGAAGTTTTAAGATCAATATAATGACTTTTATTATCATATTATTATATACAATTTGGAAATTCTATGAAACTCATTTTCTTCCTTGGATTTTCATGATATCATGAATGATTGATACCTGAAAGAACACATATGTACGGATGATTATAGGTGGGGTCTTATATCTCTCTCTAATGAATTAGTCATGATTTTTCATCTAATGAGATGGTATAGTGGGAGCCTTCTAAGATATGATCACATGTTTAAGAGTGAATCTTCTAAGATATTATCATAAGCTAAATGGTGATACTTCTTCGATAGGATCACAATATGATGATTTACTATACTTATGTTTGAGAAAAAGGCTTTTTTATTCTATGTTTCAATGGAATTTTAATTCCATTGGAATATGCCTATGATTATGTTATATGGTGACTATTTATTATCTCTTGATTATGGACTATTTTTCTATGTTATAAAACTATTTAATTAGTATTATAATCCCTTCTATAATAAGTTATGGAAAAATCCTGTTTTCAATCTTATTTACAATAAGAAATATCTCCCATTCTCATGGTTTAACATTTGATTATAATATAACCATTGATTAGTTCTCGATGGATTTTTTCTTTATTAAATAGTTGATATCATCCCTTTATTATGCTTGAATTCCATTGGTTATGAAGATGAGTATAATCTACGATAATTCTAGAAGGAGACTTGTGTGGATAAATTATGGATAAATGTTCAAAAAAGTATTAAAATAAGTTTCTTATGTAGCTAGTTCTCAAAGGTAACAAACTATAGGTTGCTATGATTGTGTATAAATTTTAATATATAATGTTACACTTATGGAAATTACGTAAAATAAAGACATATTTAACTTGTGTCATATCTATTAGCGTTAAATCCTACATGTAAAGTATATGTTTTTAGCATCAGACTTAAGAGTATGTGTCTAGGAAACCTCAGTTAGTATCAGAGTAATGTTTAGTTTTTTAGGATTAGTTTAGTTATTTTTAAGGATTATTATCAGATAAATTTAGTGAAAATCCTTGGGATATTCCTATGTATAGGATAACATCCAATACATTTACTAAATGTTTGAGTATGTGGTTTTCTATGAAATTACATCCTTTTTTGGATACTTGAAAGTGGATGCGGATATGGAATAGACACACCATGGGATAATCACCTCAACAAATCATGGCTATGCATTGAAATGAACATTACCCAGTGCATGATGAGTGGGTGTAAGACTATACACATGGGTAGAAAAAATCATGGGATATGATTTGGCTTGTCATATTCTTTTTTTGTAAACAGTTAATAAGGATTTAATCACATCTTTATTGTATTGCTAGAGATTCAAATTGGTGGTAGAAAATGAATAACCTTTATTAACCATCTTAATTTTATATTAGGTATTATTATCAAAAATTTATTTGTTTTGAAAATTGTTGGAGTAAGGAGGAACAAGGTTAAAAGTGGGTGTGCTGGGAAATGTGATTATTTTTCCAATGGAAAACAAAAATGGATGAGAGTTAGAGTAAAAATAGTGTGGAGATTATCACTCAATTCCTACAAGCTTTGAAAAATAATAAAAACTATGTTGATATCTCATGAAATACACTATAATTCAATGTAAATTTTCTTTTTAATATTAAATGGGTTTATTTCGATACCAATCTCTAAAATGACATGTAATTTCGAGGTCTCGAGTGGCCGGTAAGTATTTTTGAACTTTTTTTAAGGTTAATTAAATAGACATGTGAGTAGGTTTCTATAAATTCCAATTCATGTATAGATCAAAAAACCTAGGGCACCATTGAACTCAGAGCATCTAGATTTTCCTTGAAAGGGTATAACATTGGAAAGTGGGAGCCAATAGTGGAAAGTAGTTTTTGGTCGTAAATAAAATAATTAAGTAAAAATAATTTTAGTTTTAAATCCGTAAAAACTAAAAAATAGTAACTTGGATTGGTAATATGAGAGTAACATTGTTCTTGTGAGGTCATGGTTCCCTTTAGAAGAGCCTAACCATGGCCAACGCAGGTTGAGGGTGAATTTTTGTTTTTGTACTTTTCAGAAGAAAAATAAAATAACATAAAAAATTTATTTTATTAGATTTTATTCTTCGTTGCAATGTGACACATCATCACGGCGGTGCAGCGATGAGGTTACCCTGAATTCCACTAATGAACCTCATTAATGAGCTAGATTAATAGAAATTCTGTTTCAAATTTCATCAATTAATATCCTTATAAGCAATGTAGGATTGTTGGCATAATCCTGGAATTGTACTGAGGCTTTGATGGGTGGCGATAATGAACGATGAATTCACATTCTTCCACCATTTGAAGAATATCTAGAGATGGTGGTATGAAGATCAAGAATGAAGAACGTAGGTGTCTGGTCCCATTCTTATGCTACAAATAATTCTATCCCAGGTAGGGGTTTGATACTTTTCGGTGTGAATTGATTCCACCAATTCATTAATTTAAACGACGAATGTCGATAAACTCACAAACAAGTTAACATACATATCGATCATTCAAGAAGGAAATTCTTGGAGAACCGATCCTTGTTTAAATTTAATTAATTCAATTTACCCCGTTCAATTCTTCTAAGGGGAGTGGATCATTGCACACCCATACTTTGGTGCAATGATCCCAAAATGCGGACCCGCCATCATATTGACCCATGAGAGGCACATTGACGTTAGTAGTAGAATGCTTTTCTTCATGCAGAGGATGACACACCGTAGTGGAGGAGATCACATCAGTGTGGAGGTGGTGCGCTGATGCGGCGGATGCTATGGCCAACACTGGCTGTGGAAGTGTTGTGTGGCAGCACCGGTCGGGTTCTGTGTTAGGAGGAGGAGGTCACTAAAAGCTGATTAGGAATTGTGGTGCCATTAAGGCACCACCTCAAGATGGGAGGTCGTAGTGATGAAGGAAGGCATCACCACCAGTGCACTATGTCGGTTCGGGAGGCCCACGGCCCGACTGCGGGTTGATGCATGTAGACGGTCTGCTAGACCCTGTGTAGAGGGGTGGTGGCCAGCCTCATCCGGACACATGTGGCACAAACCAGATATCATTCGAGTGTCTGGAATGAAGCGAAAAAACCCACCATTATGGGCCGAGCTGGTGAAGTGAACCGGGCCACTGTGTAGCATGGGTGGGAGGAGAAATAGACTACTGGTGTGGGCTAGGACAGATGGGAAACATGGACGTTGGGTGGCCCAAATGGTCAGAACCAGTCCGACTGAGGTAGACTGGGCCGATGGAAATGGACTGGGTCACTGGATGTCCCGACATGCTATAACCATGGCCAAATCAGCTAGGGTGCAGAAAGGACCAATAGGCCAGGTCAAACCAGGTTGGCCCAAACCCAATCAGGTCGGGTCAGGTGATACCTAATGGGTCAGGTCATGTGGTACACCCAGGCTAGTTTGGTCAGGCGGTTCGACCAAGTCAGACCGGGCCCAGACACAACAAGCCTCTATTTACTAAAAGGCCAATATCTGTCAAACCGTGCATTCAATTGACACACCACCTACACTATTGGGACCCTTGTAATGATTTAGTCATTTGGGTATACTCAAAGTGAGACTTCATGGTTGCTTAGATATAACCAATGGCTTGAGGAGTTGATTCTCCCAGAATTGAGTGCACTGGAGAGGGGGAATATTTTGTCTTGCAATGACATGATGGATATGATATGAGTACCTCAGTGGTTCAACAGATGAGCGTACCTCAGTGGTTCAGGATATGAACATTCCTCAGTGGTCCAAAAAAGGATCATACCTCAGTTGTTGAGAAGATGACTACACATCAGTGTTTCAGTTGACAAGAGGAACTCAGTGGTCTAGTAGAAGAGCATACCTTTGTAGTGCAGTAGACGAGCAGAACTTAGTGGTCCAGCAGACGAGTAGACATCTATGGTCCAACAAACAAGCAGACCTTAGTTTTCAATTAGTTGAGAGGATCTGAGTGGTTTAGTAGCCGAGCAGACCACAATGGATCCTCATGGATGAGTGCCACAACATTACATGATGATTCAGCTTTACGATTTATAATATTAATTTATATACCTAGAGTTTTACATGGTATGAGGTGTCTTGGAATTTGGGTCTTGCTTTGTGGTCTTAGTATTTGGTCTTTCTTTGTGGTCATTATTTATGGTTTTTCCTTTTTGGTTTGGGGTACCTACAGTGTATTGTGTTACTCACCCCTGTATGAGCTTCACCCACACATGTCTTGGCTCGTACAGGTGATTGAAAGTTTGATAGAGACCTTGGTGGTCCATGAACAGGTGGTGCTCAGTGAGATAGGACAGAGACACATATTTCTATGGATATGGAAAGATACCCTTCACATACCCATTTGGTAGGGTATTGAGTGGACGAACAACAATATTTGTACATTCCTTTTTAATTTTGGGCTTGCATTATGGCCCCATTGTAATTTCAGTTATACTGTACTCATCGTTGTTGTCGCAATGACAATTTTGGTTTACATGGTGATTACTTTCTATAGTTTGAGATTTTTGTGTGTGTACATATTTAAAGGAAAATGCCTTCCCTTTTTTGGATATTCCTTTTTGGTGCTAGTATCCAGCCCCTGAAATATTGATGGTGGGCCTAGGGTAGTCACCAGACAAGCCCTGAGGGATAGGTCATGACAATGTGTATCATAGGAGATCGATTTTACCTCAAGAATCCAGAGTCTATGAGTTTGGTTTGGGGAAATAGTGTTAAGTGTTTCGAGTTTGGATTTCAGGATAGGGAATCCATTGATGGGGATGCAATCGATGTATCCGTACACTAGGACCCTAAATTCTGTTTTTTGAATCGGTACATGAAAAAATTGTTGCAGGAAAAAATGATGGTACATGGATTGTATAGGAATGGGGTGAGTTTTCCATGTCCTTATTGAGTCGGATAACCATGTATATTCTATTTATCATGGTACATATTGTTTTGTTTCAATGTGCTTCCATTTAGATATCCAATCAGGATTCCACCACATGATCACAGGGATGATCTATAGGGTTATAAGATGGGTATAGGGTTTCGTACAAGAGAAAACACCACTGGGTGGTGTACCAACAATATCACCACCTATGGAGTAGCACATAGTACTCGTAGTACCTACAGACGAGATGTATAGGTTTAGCAAACTTCACGAGTTTTAGTGACAAAGACACCTTAGGTTCCCATGCGAGCCCGACTCACAGGCGACTAAGGACTGTCTTGAGGTGGTGGCAGATTTTTCCATCTAGTTAGGGCACCATTATATCATATGGAGGTCCTGGAAATGAGCCTTCTACATGTCTCAACAGGGACACGGTGGGGTTTAGATTATCTGATCTTATGATGAGGTGACTTTTCCGTGGTCATAGTTTGAGAACCTTTCCCAGAGAAGGGGGATCTTACTACAAAAGCTATGGGATATGCATTACAAATAGATTCTATAGATTTAGTAGGATGACATGTTGGTAGCTAAGTATTCATCGAGGAATACCGACCTTTCCAACGTCAGTCAATTTCAGCAGTGGGAAAGTAGGAATCCAATGCCAATGTCAGGGACTTGGGCATGTGAGACATTCCGAGAAGAGGTATCATGACCAGGGATCTATAGCTCACAGCTAATATGGTCAGTACAATAATCTAAGAAAGTGGGAATGATTTCAAAGAGATGGGAGGGTACATCTCACAAGATATTGTCTAGCCTATCATGTTGACAGTGACACGATGGATGGGCCATCAAGATAGAGAGAGTGATAGGAACAGATAAATATGTTGGGCGATATACATGGTAGAGGAGCTGAGAAAGTAGCAGAAGGCGGTATACATTTCCGCATGTTACAAACACCACCCCAATGTGGTCCACAAGAGGCTTGGGGAGCTGCAGGAATGAGGAAGCGGGTTACATCATGCGGCCATCCTTACCCGTGTAACAATGGATGTTTTTGAATTTTCAATTCCCTACTGTGGTGGATGAGTATGAGGAAATATTTTCAGAGGATGTTCCAAGACTACCTCCTCAGAGAGGGGTAGATTTATGAAATGATCTGTACCCTAGGAAGACATGAATATCTACACCTCCATATTGAATGGCTCCCGCAGATCTCTGAGAGATGAGGGTCTAATTGGGTGACATACAGAGGAAGGGGTTTGTAAGGACCAACATTTCACCGTGGGAAGCCCTAGTGTTATTTTACAAGAACCCAAACAAAATAGTAAGGTTATGCATGGAATTACGACACCCGAACTAGGTGACCATAAAGAACAAGTATCCTATACCAAGGATTGATCACCTCTTCGATCTGTTGAAGGGAGGGAGATGGTTCTCGAAGATAGAACTCAGACCAGGCTATTACCAGCTTCGAGTGTGACATGATGACATCTCGAAGATAGCTTTCAGATGTCTCTACAGCCACTAAATGTCCATAGTGATTCCATTTAACATGATAAACAACCCAACAATGCTCGTGGGAATCATGAACATGGTCTTCCATCCATATTTAGACCGATTTGTAGTGGTCTTCCATGATGACATCATAGTGTATTCAACGTCCAAGTAGGAGCAAACAATACAACTAAGGATGGTTCTAGACACACTCTAAGAGAACCACATTTATAGAATGCTCTTGAAGTGTGTGTTCTAGATATGAAAGTTTTACTTCCAAGGATATGCCATCTCAGATGCTGGAGTTGTGGTTGATCTAGAGAAGATTGAGGTGGTACTTCCTTGGGGGACACCTAAGAGCGTTACTGAGGTATGGAGATTTCTTTTGTTGGATGGGTACTATCATAGATTTTTACCTAACTTCAATAGAGTTGGATCACCAATGACTTCATTGAAGAAGAAAGGAAGACCCTTCATGTGGACCAAAAGATGGCAGCAGAGCTTTCAGCAGGTGAGGGAGATCTTGACGAGTACTCTTATCTTGAGGCTTCTAGAGGATGGTACCAACTACGTGGTGTTCTGTGACCCAAAAGGAATAATTATTGGTTTTACCATGATTTAGGGGAAATAATTTATTATTATACCTCATGAAAATTAAGACCTCATCAGTAGAACTATAAGACTCCTAACCTTTAGTTGGAAGTGGTAGTCTTCGCACAAAAGATGTGGTGAGACTACCTTATGAGAGAATGATTCATCATCTACTCTAACCACAAGAGTATCAAGTATATCTTTTCATAGAAGTATCTGAATCTAACACAATGAAATTACCTAGATTTTGTACATGAATATGACTTTGAGATAGTCTATACTCTAAAGAAGGGGAACTTGGTGGGAGATACTCTCAGAAGGAGATCAAGTTCAAAACTACTAAATGAGGCCTCAGAGCAGTTGGCCTCACTTCAGATATCCTTTTTTGATAGTGATGAGGAGTATTATCATGAGGAGATGGTAGTTTCCCCTCCACTCTTATAGTGTGTCAGGAATGTGAAACTTGGAGATTCCATTAGTGATACTACACATGACTAGATACCCCAAGGTCATTACCCTGATGTATATTTTAAAGGTGGAGAAAACATCATCCTTTTTAGAGGAAGCACCATAATACATGTGGGGTTGGGTGAGGAATTTTTGAGGGAGTTCCATATATCCACTTTGGTAGTATATCCATCTGTAGCAAAGTTTTACTAGGACCTCTGACATCAGTACTTGTGGCCTATGATAAAAAAGGCAATGGAAGAAATTATGTCAAGATGCCTCACTTGTCAGCAAGTGAAGGTTTTGCACCATGTTCCAGAAGTTTTGACATAACCCCTTAAGGTTATAGAGTGGAAGTGGAATGGTATATCAATGTACTTTGTGACTGGATTAGCACTTATGTCTAGGGGGCATGAAACCATCTGGGTGATTGTAGACGGACCCACTATGTCAACCCACTCCCTACCCATTCGAGAATAGGGTTCAATAAGGAGAATTTGACGCCTCTACGTGCATGAGATAGTTCAACTCCATGGATTCTCATCTATGATAGTCTCAAATCATGATGAATGATTTAAATCCTAGTTGTGGAAGGGATTACATGAGGTGTTTGGGTCTCAGATGTGCTTGAGCACAACCTTTCACCCATAGATGGATAATCAGATGGAGAAGACCATACAGACCTTGTAAGACATGCTTTGTGATTGAATTCTTGATTTTGACTGCAGTTAGCAAAACCACCTACCACTGGTGGAGTTTTCATACAAAAACAACTTCCATTCCACCATCGGTATGGCACCATTTGATTCATGGTACAGATGACCATGTAGGTTACTGTTATGGTGGATAGACCTAGGGGAGTCAACACGCATTGGTCCAGAGATGGTATAGACTACCACTAACAAGTAGGACATTTGAGAGCATATAAAGACTATATAGAGCTGACAGAATTCCTATGATGCTAGGTGACAATATCTCGTGGAGTTCGAAGAGGGGGACTACATATTTCTACGGTTCTCTCCTCAATGTGGGATACATAGATTTGTCTAGGGTGAAAAGGTATCTCAGAGGTTCATCAGACCATTCCTGATACTGTTTAGAGTGGGTGAGGCGGTGTACCACTTCATTCTACCACCATAGTTAGAGAGGGTGCAAAATTTCTTCAACGTATCCCGGCTGAGGGGATATGTGAATGACCCTTCTCACATCATTGACCATTGAGATTTCAATATTGATGACAAAGAAACATTCAGAGAGTACCTAGTGGAGATAGAAGATCGACATGAGAGGATACTTTTTAGATGGTGGATTCCTCTGGTGCATGTTCATTGGCAGCACATGAATCTCCAGGAGAGCACATGGGAGCAGGAGTCTTAGATTCATGCTCAGTACCCCCATTTTTTTGATTATCCCTTGTTTTGGATTATGGGGATGTAAATCCCTAAAGGGGGGAGTAATGTAGTATCCAAGAATTCCATGTAATTTTTTTTAAAATTATATAGGATTATTATGAGACCATTTTATGATACATGACATAATTCTAATGCCTCAAGAGGCCGAAAAGTATTTTTGAACAATTTTTAAAGTTCTTTAAATAAAAGCATGAGCATGTTTTTCTAACTTTTAAACTGTTCCCTTGATTAAAAATATGAAGGCACCACTAAACCCATAGCATTAGGATTTTCTTAAAAAGGGCCTAACACTGGCCGACATGGGCCAGTAGTGGAATGTAATATTTTTCCACAAAAAAATTATTATGTAATGATTATGTTATTTTCAAATCGATATTACTTCTAAATGGAAACTTGGATTGGAAATCAGAGAGTACTGTTGATCTTGTGAGTGTGTTCTTCCCTTAGGTGGAGCCTAACCTCGACCGATGTGGGTTGAGGGTGAAAGTGAGTTTTTGGAGTTTTTGGAAGAAAAATAGAATAACTTAAAAAAACGTAATTTTATTATATTTTCTTCTCTGATACATAGAGACCCATCAGTGTTGCTGTACAGTAACAAGGTGATGCTAAATCCCATTAATGAGCTTCATTAATGAGCCAGTGCAATTGATATTATGATTCTAATTTAATCAATTAACATCTAAACAAGAAATACAGGATTCTTGGAATAATCTTGGAATTTATTTGAAGATTTGTTGGAGGGAAACAATTAACCACAAATGAACTTTATTCCACCCTTGGACGAATCACTTTTGATGGTGGGCTGCTGATCAATATTGAATAATGGAGGAATGCGATCCCATTCTTCCTTAAAAAAAATTCTATCCAAGTTTGGGGGTTGATTCTTTTTTGTTTGAATTGTTTTCCCAAAATTCATTCTTTCAAATGATGAACGCATGTTAACTCATGAACAAGTTCACCCATAGATCATTCGTTCATGTGGGATATTCTTGGGGAACTGATCCATGTTTAAATTTAATTTACTTGATTTTCTCATTTCAATCATTCTAACAGAAGTAGATCAATGTCGTGATGGATGACAACATTGATTTTGATCCGGAAATTTTTGTGTGTGGATTTATCCCCATTTTTACCCCACTTTATTCTTGTTATTCATGGGGTTATGAAGGATAGATCATTGTATGCTCGTTTCGTGGTGAAACGATTCCAAAATATGGACCCACCATCATAACAACCCAATGAAGTTTTGATGATGTTTGTGGTGGATCACAACACCGCTTGCGAAAGGCAGCTCATGTTGACGACATTCCATAACGAAGGAGGCCGCGACAGTGCGGAGGTGGCGTGACCTAGTGTTGCAACGTGATGTCAGAGGCAGTGGCTGGCACGAGCTACTATGGTGAAGGGTGGCAATTCTAGTTGGGTACCACGTTAGGTGGATGAGGCTTCCTGCAGGTGGCCGCCGGTAGTGTGGAATGGTTGAACCATCAGGACGTCATGTCAGACCTAGAGATAGTGTCTAGCAAGCAGTAATGGTGAAGGACTGTGATGCTAGTATGGTACTGCGTGAGTTTGGGAGATCCGACACCAAGTCGCGGTTTGATGTGAGGACACGGTCTACTAGACCTTGTGTGGAGGGAAGTAGACTGGCCTCCTGCGACATGAACCAGATGCCGTTTGGGCATCTGGGATGGAAAAAATTGACCCACCCTTGCGACCCGGGTCGGTAAAGTGAATGAGTCCAATATGCAGCCCAAGAAGGAGGACACACGACCTGCTAGTACGGACCGAGATGGATGAAAAAATGGGCTGCTTGGTTTCTAGTATGGTCAAAACTGGTCCTACCGAGTAGGGGGAAATAGACTAGGTCACTGGGAGACACGATGGGCTAGACCCATGACCAAACTGGGCTGGGTCAAATAAGGTCCGATGGGCCTGGTCGGACCGGGTCTTCCCCAAACTAAGTTGATCAGGTCGGGTCAATTGTAACATGTCGGGTCATACGACCCCCCCTGGGATTGGTTGGTCGGGTCAATCTGACCAATTCGGACATGTCCCAAATGTAATTGACCCCTATCTACTAAATCCCCAACATCTTTTTGATTGATCATCTGATTGATGCACCGCTTACGAAATTGGGACCCTTTTGACAAGGCGGTCATTTGGGTAAATTCTAAATGAGACTTTGCTACAGTTTAGATATGAATGGTGGCTTCAGGATTAGATTACCCTAGAATCAAGTGAAATGGAGAGTGGGAATCCTATGGATGGGTGTGAAATGAAAGATATGATGATCGTACCTCAGTGGTTCAATAGACAATCATAACTTAGTGGTGTACTAGATGAGTGAACCTCAATGGTATCGGTGTCAAGCATACCTAAGTGGTTCAGCAGACAAGCGTACCTCAGGGGTGCAGTTGATGAGTGATCCTCATTTTTCTAGAAGATGAGTGTACCTCATTGGTACAACAGATGAGCGAACATCAATGGTCCAACAGATGAGCTCAGCTCATTGGTCCAGAAGACTAGCAGACCTCAGTGGTCCAGTAGATGATCAGACCTTAGTGGTCTAACATCAAAGTGCACCTCAGTGGTCCAGTGGACAAGGAGACTTCAGTGGATCATTAGGGATGAGTCCCACAATAATACAATATGATTCGACTTTATGACTGAAAATATTACTTTATGTACTTTGAGTTATACCTATTGTGAGCTATGTTGGCTGGGTGGCCTTTCTTTGTGGTATTTCATTGTGGTCTTGCTTTATGGTCTTTACTATGTGGTTCGAGGTCCCTAGTGAGTATTGTGTTACTCAAAAATGAACGTGATTGATCAGCTCATGTCCGGTCTCGTGCAGGTGATCGAAAATTTGATAGTGACATTTGTGGTTAAGAACCAGGTGGTGATCAGTGAGATGGGACATACATGAATATTTCTATGGCTATAGGCAGTTACACCTCACTTACCCTTCTGGTAGGGTCTCGAGCAGGCAGACCGTGGAAGTTGTACTATTCTTTCTGGTTTTGAGCATGTATTCAGGCCCCTTTGTACTTTTAGTTGTACTATACTCTTAGTAGTTGTCTCAGTGACAATTATGGTTTACTTTGTGTTTACATTCCATATTTTGAGCTTTGTGCATGTGTACAGGTTTTAAGGAAAATTACTTACATTTTTGGGATATGTCTTTTTGGTGCTTGTCTCTAGCCCCTGGACTATGTAAGGCGGGCCTGGGGTAGTCATGACACGGGCCCTGGGGGATGGGTTGTGATATCTCAAACCGACCAAGAAATCATCATCTTGTATTTTAGTCTTTTATGTCACGCTATACACCCTCCTATATTGGCTCTTCTAATCCACTAATTACTAAGCACTTGATCAATCTGATATAAATGATATTTTATGTTATCTAGTTCTTAGAACATGAGAAGGTTTTCATTTTTATTTATCATCATGACGGTGAGGCTGAAAAATGGTCGGATCACATTAAAAATGTTATAAAAAAAGAGTATGAAGACTCCATGGAGTGGGAGATGTTCAGGAAACAGTTCTTCTGTAAGTGTTTTCCTCATTCCATTTTCACGAATATGAAGAAAAAATTATTGGAGTCGAAAAAATGAGGTTAAATATATTATCACATATAAATAATAACTGTGCAGGCTATAAGGTATACCTTTGGTCATATCTCTGATAATGAGTGTAAAATGAATCGTTTTTAGTTTCCTATATCCAAGTCATTGAAAGGAATTATACATAAGTGACTTTATAATCTATGAAGATATTTTTCAATGGGAACCAAATGTGTAGATCAAATATAGAGACTATCATTATTCTTGAGATTGAAAACTGAATGTATTGTATCATGGAATCTTAGATGATAATTCTCATGGGGAAATGAAATTTCAACAACCATCATCTTAATAATATGAGAGAAAGCATGCCAGTAATTCCCTCTAAGGAAGAAGTGTTTCATGTGTGGGAATATTATCCATTAAACTAACGATTATCAAAAGGTATTGAAGATTCCAATAAACATTAAAAAGGAAAATAATGTATTAATTAATGCACCACTCACTCTTGAATTGTTTTAATGTAAGTATTTATGTAATTTTAAAAATCAATGACCAAACCCCATATCTAACGAAGGGAATAATCCAAAACAACCTCATAAACCAAGGAAGTAAGGAAGAGTGCATGATATCACTACCACTAATAAGTTGTATTAGGATAATTATGTGATATAATGTAAAAAAATTATCTACTCTAGATATATGAATGACTTTTTATTCCGGTTCTTCATATTGTTTCAAATAATACATGTTTTTTAGAAAAAAATATTCCTCACCCCAAGCATTGGATATTGAACCACCAGTGAAAAAACCCATGGGAATGGTAACCACATCTAATAAATACATCTCTTATCCAATAGAATTATTCTTGGAGGATTCATCAAGAAGATATTATTATCCATCCATTTATCCAATTTGATATAATTATTGGTAAGGATTGGATTTTCAAATATATATCCTTGATTGAAATAAATATAACATGTTCGAATACTTTCTCCACATGGAACACTGTACTAAAATGAACCATAAAATATTATATGAGTATTATTATTAAAATTTTTATAATAATAATACATAGAGTAAATAAAAAATATTACCAAATAAAAATTTCTTACATCTAGAGGATGAATGTAAATTATGATTTAATATTAAAAGGATTGTTCTTTCTAGAATATTTTTTTTATAAAAGTGTTATATAACATATCATAATAAATAAAATAAAACACATCAAAATTACTTTTATATATGAAAAATTATATTAATATATATTAATAATCAAATTTAAATTAAATAATATCAACAACACTTAATGTTTAAAAAAATTATTTTTCAATAAATGAAGTTTTTCTTTGTATTTTTTACTTCCATTAAATTGTTTTTTTAAAATTTTAATATAATAATTTTATAAAATTATTTTCAATTTTAAATCCATAATTTCAAAATTATATTAGGGTTAATTTTTGAGGGTTTTCTAAAATATTTTATTTTTAGGTGAATGGTGAAAATATAGTTTTTTATAAAACCATAGCATTGATGACTGTATCAATAAGTATAACTTCAAAAATTATAAAAAATAATCATCATTAAAATATAAATTATGGACTGAAATTTTCTATTGAAAAGTAATATCTATAATTTCTAAAACCCATGATTATCATTTTGAATATTAAGAAATATTTTTTTAATAAAAAATATTTTTATTATATCTATTATAATTAATCTTTTTCTTCTTAAAATTATGTTTTTTATTTATTTTAATTCCATATAAATCTAATTTCATTAATAATAAATGAATTAATCGTATTAAAATCAACAACATTGGTAATTTTTCTTAACCATAACATTTATGTTTAAAACTCCCTTTCTCTAAAAACTGGTTTTTATAGGCTACATGTGCCAATGTTAAAATTAATTATTATAATACTTTGTAATTTTATTTGATAAAATGGATTTTATATTTTGAATCCATAAGTAAAAATTATGTTACAATTTTTATTTAATTTTTTTCATTAAAATTACATTTCTTAGGTAAAAATTAATTACCACGGTAAAAAAAATATAAAAGTTAATAATATAAGAGTAAAAGGATTGAAAAAGGAAAAAATAATTAATTAAATTTATTGTTTAAGGTATTATAAAACCTAAATAATCCCAAATTACATTATTTTACTCTCTAGATATACATTCCTTTTCAAACATTTTCTCAATTTATATTAACTTGTTATATTTAAAAAAATACCATTCCCTTCTCATATAAAATGAGCTCACCTATAACCCATTTATTTTCAAAATATAAATCATTATAAATCAGTCCCTACTATCCTCCAAATCTATGGAAAATGAAAGCATCACCTGTGTGTATGTGGGGTTTACCATTTCCATGAAAGTGATATATTTCCTTTTTCACTCTCATAGGTTTTTTAAAACTATATTATAACAAAATTAATTACATTAAAAACTTATAAATAATATCCTTATGCTTCTATAATAATGAAAACATTCCAAAAGAATAAATATATTATCCATATTCATGCATAGATTATTGAAAATTCTTGTTTGGGCTGGTTTGACCACCCACATGAAAAATGTCATAAATTTATATCATGGGTATGCAAGGAGTAATAAATTAATGGAATAATGTAAAATAATATGTAAATAATATATTTTATTTGTTATGGTATTATAATGGATGTAACCAACCCATTATTATGATACTACCCCACGTTTGTAGAAATTACCAAAACTATCTCTTCACCAACTTCATTAGCATGAATAATTACTAAAATACCGATAAAATTGAATTTTAACATTATAAATAATTATAAAACATATATTATAGTACCTATAATGACATCATAATGGATAATTTTTAATCAATAAAAAATAATTGTTATCACTATAAAAAAATAAGTACTAAATAAATAATCAAAACTAATAACATCAAATAATAAAAAAATATTAGTAATTAATATATTTGTAAGATTTTTATAAAAGGTTATCAGTATTAATATTGTTTTGAATTAAAATAATGTTTAGGGAATAACCACATTTATTAAAAAAAATATGAAAAACAATCCCTTATGTATAAGGTTTTGAAACAGGTAATTATTATTGTTATTTTTGTTGTACATATAGTTTGATCAAATTCAGATAATTGAGATTAAATATAAGTGGTTATTTTGAATCTAATTCTTTTATTAATTCATAATTATTCCTATTTTAATATTATTTTACAAGGATGTTTTCTTTTATTTTATATTGAAATTATATTTCCTTTTCTACTTACCAACCAATGGTGGTGGGTTGGTAAATGTTTGTGGTGGTGGGTGAGGGACAATTCATGAGGTCAATTCCTTAGGCTTGCATGTTTACTATGATTTTCTACCCTAAATTGGGATACCTAGTGGTTGATGTAATCAAATTTTCATAATTCATTTTCTATTTTCTAGGTATTTAAATTTATGTATTTATTTTTTCATAAAATTTTCTTATGTTAAGTATAATTCACATTCTCTCCAAATGACATTTTTTTATTCCCAATCTCTTCCTGTTGATATTCACATATTATTATGTCGAAATCAAAATATGATTTATTTGTGGTAAACATCAAATTTATCTTTACCTCATTTGAAATGAATTATTTATCTATATATATATGATGTATGTTTCATTAAATGCATTTTAAAAACATTAAAAATGTTTTACCTTTAAAGTTTAAATTTTTGTCTCCCACTCAACATTTTATATAAAAAATAATTATGTCATTATCAGGAATACATTATTTGGATTAATTTTAATGTTTTTTTGAAAAAAATGTCATGCCTACTTATTTAGAATTAGTTTTGAAAGTGACTCATAATTTCATCTCTATATTACAATATTTTGAAATGATTTATAAATTCTACTATTTATGGTTTCACATCCATTTTCTCTATAAATATCAAAACCGAATATAGTTATGTTTTACAGAACACATTATAAACATCTTAATGAAAGAATAATTTTCAGTAGATTATATTTGGTATTAAATCATTGAATTTTGATATCATATTATGTGATGTCATTTGAAAATGATATGAAACCCATTCTCTTCTATTGGGATTTCTAGATATGTTAAATGATTGATATCTTATGGAACATATATGTATAAATGATAATGGATGGGGTCCTCTTTCACATTCTATTGAATTGACTAATTTTTTTATATCTCATAATTTAATATATCATTGTCCTTTGATATGATCCAAAATTAAAAGGCAGGCCTTCGTAGATAAACTCATAATATAAATGGAGCACCTTTTAGGATATTATGACAACCCATATTTTTATACAATTTATTTCATGATTTATTATATAAAGATACACATAATATAAACATATATGACCATGATTCATATTTTATTTGGGTAATTAGGAACCTCACCTAAAAAATGAAAATAAAATAAAAGAACATTATTTAAAAACTCCAAAACATGTGCTTATATTCAATGAATTTTCAAAAACTACCCAGGATACCTTGGGATTTACATCATTATAGGGTGAGATATAAATCCCTATAAGGTAATAACCAAATAATTACGTGATGAAAATAACAAATTTGAGTTAATATACATATAAAAGAGATATGAATGAGGTGATAATAATAATTTTGGATAATAATAATGGATATAACAGGATAACATCAATGAAATATAGTAATGTGGAAAAAACATTAAACATTACCTAAACGTAAGTCAAGGATACCTCCAAGATAATATAACACGATGAAAAAATTATATAGTGGATTGGGTTTACTCCCAAATCCCAAACACAATGAATCATGAGACAAAAATATTACCCAATTCATTGGAGGGATACATAATTCTGAGCCAACCCATAATGATTATTTCATGTATACGCATAAGTGTATCACATAGATGAAACAACAATAGGATAAATTTCTTAAATTCAAATACCATGATTATAGAGTGTTATATACATATATTGAATTGAAAAATCAATGATGGATAGTTACGTCTAGGTGAATTCCCTTGAGTGGTTTGTTATTCACTACCAAATATTTTTCCTATAAAATTCATAAGATAATTTCAAAAGAATAACAAGGTTACATAAATATTCATAAATGTGATTAATGAGAGTGGAAGTGGTCTCTCATAAATTGGAAATAATAATTAAATAAATATGAATGTGTGAAAACATATCCCAAGATGAAAAACTATAAATAAACAAGTATAATATAAATAAGGTTCTGGTATAAAGAGTTTAGAGGGTGATTCATAAAGCTTGGGAGAATCTTATTAATTTATTTGTGAACATCGGGATGTCTCTATAGAGGTAATGTTAGAGTAAATTTCTTTTCCAAGGGTTATTTTTAAATAGTAATTTCAGGTTAGGTGATTTTTATATAAAAATACAGGGAATTATTAATTAATACACAAATATAGGTCTTAGACTTTGTATGATAAAGTAATCAAAACTGAAAACATTGAAGTGGAGTTTCCCATGGTTTCTGAAAAATACGAGTTCTGTACATAATTTTATAGGTATAATAACTAAAATCATTAATATAATACCCTTGGTGATGGGGAGGTGATTCATGTTCATAAATAATTGATTTTAAAACCTTAAAATGTCATATAAATTTTGGAGGACTCATTAAGGATTTATAAAATTAATAAAATATCTTAAAAAAAAATTCTTTTAAATTTAAAATATATATTATTTCATATATACCTTTTATGGAATGTATTACATCACTTGTGGGTCACAGCGATGTCATAATATATGTATTATATTTATACCATATTTAATTTTTACCGGAAAATTCATTCATCTTATAAAATTATAAAACTTCATTACTGGATAATTTCATTGTCATAATTCGAAAAATAATATTTATTTTATCCAAAAAATTATTTATATATGAAAATTTACTCTTACACATCAAAATCCACTTTTATTGAAAAATTCTGGGTTTTTTTGACAATAACAATTTTTTAATGCATATGACGATTAAATTGGACTTCAATAAATTATATTATAATTGGTATATAAAGAAATAATTTTTAATATGAATATTATATTAAAATTATAACTCCTTATATAATTCTTTAATTTATTAAAAAAGTGTTAATGCCAAATATTGAAAAAAATACAATTTTTTATTTATATGAAATTCTAATTTTCACCAACTCATGTGAAATTGTATATATAAAGTAATAATGGGAATTGATAAATATAATCATTATTTAAAAAAAAGATAATATAAAAATTAGGGTCTTGATACATAAGCCATATTACACCAGTGTATGCCATAAGGGCAGGGTCTATGATGGTAACACTTTCTTGGGATGGGTTGAAAAACATAGTTGGAGCTCTGATCTTGATAATCTTGAACTTCTATGAAAAATGATTTCAATTATGCTTTAGTTATCAAATATTATCTTGTGTTTGGTCAAGGAAAATTCCAAATTATATCATCACCCTCATAAGATCTACTAAATAAGAATCATATGGTATAATCCTGTTAGTAAAGGCCATCATTTTGTTCATCTGTGTTAATTGGACTTTATCAACCCTTAGTATATCAATAAAAGAGGTCATTATAAAATGGATATATTATCAAGAGTTATTATTGTTTTGTAGTTTTTAAATCTAAAATACTATATAATAGTCTTAGATAAATAAATCAAGGAAATCATTTTCTATAACTATATTACATGATAATCCATTTATCGATGCTAAAATGGAACATCATTTATAAATGTTTTATACTTTACATTCTCCCCCCATTAACAATTTTTCCCACAAAATTTCATTCATAGACTAAAATAGATAATCTTACTTCAATTTCATCACCACTTATGGTTCCCATGTTTCTTACTCAAATTTTTTGTTTCACCATATCACTTTGACCAGATGAGTGATCTTGTTTCATAGAACTCTATCTCTATCATTTAAGCTTTTCATGAAAAATTCCTCATATGAAAGATCATCCTCCAATGGTACCAAATTTGGGATCAGTACTTATGAGGGATATTCAATTCACTTCCTTATTATAGATACATAGAAAACATCATGTACTTGGTATAGGTTAGGTGAGATTTCTAGTAAATTTTCCACCACTCTGATGAGATCAAGAATCATAAAGGGGATAATGTATATTGGAATATGACTTCAATTCTTCAAAAACATCACAAATTTATTATATGATGATATATGAAGGAAAAATATATTTTTATCCTCAAACTGCACGTATCATTCAAATTTTTTATGAATATATTTTCAACTAACATTAAGTGGTTTTCATAAGAAATTGAACTTCCTTAAATGTTCTCCATTATCTCTTGGTTAAGATCATGTCCCATCATCTTACGCTCTCATAGTTCATCCCATCATGTCAGTGTCTCACACCTATTCCCATATAGAGCCTCATAAGAATCCATTTGAATGTTTTAATAATTTTTTTATATGAGAAATACAATAGGGGAAGGTGTTGATCTCAAAATCCTTGGAAATCTAGTGAACATGATGTCAATATATCATCAAGAGTTTGAATAGTTATCTGATACTAACCATTAATTTGAGTGTGATAAGTAGTTATGATGCTCATTTTTGTATCCAATTATTGTTTAAGGCTTCTCTAGAACCTCAATGTAAACCATGGATCTTGATCTGATACAATAAAGAGTGGACATCCATTCAGTCATACCACCACCATTATGTATTTCATAGTGTATTGTTTAAGATATAAACCTTCCTTGAGAGAAATGAAATGCACCAACTTGGTATGGCATCGACTACCACCCAAATAAAGTTATTTTACATTTCCTGGGGAGTCCTATAAAAACTCATGGTTTTGTATTCCAATTTCAATATTGGAATGGGTAGTGGTTATATCATACCCTTGGTATTTAATCATTCATCCTTGAATTTTTGGCATATGAATCATTGAGATTAAAATTATACAATATTCCTCTTCATTCCATCCCACCAAAAGTTTTTTCATATCTCAATACATCTAAGTGATTCTTTGATTAATAAAGAGGGATGAGTGATACAAATCATACAGAATCTCCCACATTAATTATGATTTTGATGGGATGGATATATATATTCCAAACTTTGTAACCGTCTCTTTAGAAAAGTTAAACTATAGAATATTCTCTACCTTTTTCTGTAGCCCTTCATAATCTCTTTGGGCCACTAAGATCCTTTCAAGAATTGATGGGTGGGGATTTATTTGAGAAATGTTTGATGAAGTTAATTTTATTATTCCTTTGTGTATCATTTTCATGCCAAATAATATCATAACCCTTGTAATACTTATCATAGATAAGGATGAATGTTCCGTTCTACTCAAACAATCTACCACTTTATTCCCCTTCCCATGATGGTAATGGATTGAACAATCAGAATATTTGATCAACTCCTACCACCTTTATTGGTTCATATTAATGTCCAATTGTGTGAATATATACATAATGATTTTGTGATATGTATATATATATAACACTTCACCCCATATATTTATTATCTCCAAATATTTAGCATAATGATAACTAAATTGAATTATAGATCATATTTTGGGTAGTTCAGCTGTTAAATCAATAATTGGATGGAGGATTAAGCTATCAGTTTTTCATATCTCATGGGCACACAACCCCAACCCTTTTTTCCAACATCAATGTAGATCCAAAATCCTTCCACGATAATGGGTAATGTGATCACATGTGTAATTATTAACCTCTTATTCAGATATTTAAATCTATCTTCACATTCAACATTCCTAAAAAACATTACCCCCATCTAAGATAACTTTGTTATTGGGATTGAAAATTAAGACAATTTTCTCCCAAATTGAATATAGTACCTAACTAATCCAAGGGCACAACGAATTTATTTTATGATGTTTGGTATGAGAAATTAGGAATTGTCTCAGGTTTTTTCCCATATATATCACTTTACAAGTAATAATACACCCTAGGACTATTTTTTTCTAAATAAAAACCTTCATTTATGGTCAATTTCATACATATTTTCTTTATACAAGGTCTTTAATAGAACATTAAAATTCTCATCGTGTTCCCTATTTATATTGGAGTAGATACAGATATCATCAATATAGACTAAAGAAAAATTTTCTTGATAATACCTAAAGACTATATTCATAATGTCGCTGAGAATTTTTGGATTCTTAGTGGGTCCAAATGGAACCACTTTGAACTCTTAGACCCTATACCTTGTATGAAAATAATTCTTGTGGATATCAACCTTCTTCACCTTTACTTGGTAATATTCTAACTAATGATTTAACTTGGAGAAGTATTGGGATCCACATAGATGATAGAACAAGTCATCAATTTATGGTAGATGATACTTATTCTTAATCATGATTTTTTTGAGATCATGATAACCAAGGAAGAGGTGCATTGAAAATTTCTTATTATTGATAAAAAGGATCAATGAACCCCATAATGAAGCACTAGAATATATAAATCGATTACCTAGATTCTCATATTGTTACATCTTCATATCCTCAAGTTCAACAATATCCATCATAAATTATTTCTGGGATATTAGCAATGCTCTAGGTATGAGCTTCATTTATAGGTCATCCTCATAAATAGGAGGAAGACTATACAATTATTTGAGAAACACATTAGTGAATTCCCTTATAACGATCATGTCATCATGGATGATCTTTTCCTTAGTGTCAATAATTTTAGTTAGTTACACTTTCTTGAAAGGATAAAATATCCATCTTTTATACAATGATACCAAACAATATTCATACACCTTCTTGAAATTGTATAGAATTATAGGACATTTAGTGATACAAAGGGTGATTTATTTTTCCAAAAAATTTATGTTTGATCTATAAAAGTAAATCCAAATAATGTCTATAATAGCATAAAATTCCACTATAGAGAGTATAACATGTTTTTTTTGAAAAATTCATCCCACAAGTTTGTATAGGTGATGAGTTATATACTTTGGATGTAATGATTTACCCATTTACCGACTTCAACAATAACTCAAATTCCACATTTTGAGGCAGTGTTTGAACTATTCTACCAAACTAGTGTTATAAGACTACATAGAGCTATAATAGAATAGAACATCCACTATCGTTGAATGAATTACTAGTGTACCTATCACCACTTCATTTTTGGGACCCATATTAGAAGTTTTGATTATATTATCCCCCTTCTCTCCATGTTTTAGAGGTTGTTGTAAAAGGTTATCTTTGATAATCTTTGGTTTAGTGAATTGATTCATAGTATCCCTGCTCATTGTAGTTGAAAAATTGGATTATAGGTTGGTGTTTTACTAAATAAGTAATTTCTTTCATAAAAGTAGAATGTTTATCCCAATATAATCTATAGATTACTGCCCTTTCTTTTTTACACCTAAACAATTTCCCTATCTCCTTAAGGAAATTTTTGGGATTAGTTTTCCAATAGTTTTTACAAGTGGGATGATGTACTTTATTTCTAGCATAATTTTTCTCCATCACACCAAGAAGATTAAAATCCATTATCCACATATTATCTCCTGACCCAAGAGAACATTTAATTTCAAATATCTCTATTTTAAAATTGAGGGTACATAGAATAATTTACTAATAGCTATCAATGTATTGAATCACTAAATATTCTCATATACTCGAATTTATTCCACCGAATAAGGGATCAAATTTTAAATTATGCAGGATAGAAGAGATGGAGGCATATGATACAAGTCTTGTGAAGTTTTCCTCATGTGTTTTGATGGATTAATTGTATGTTTTACTTAATAATAAGGGAACCACCCATATTTTATGTCAGAGAGTTTTACTGAAATAAATATAGATTTTTTTCCTATATTTTTTTCCTATACATTTATTTGATCTCCTCCTCAGGATTTATGTTTTCTAACTAATTTCCACCATTTATCAACTTCTCCATCACTATGATAAACCAACAACATGAAATTATCTTTCTCAAATAATTTATGTATGGAGAATATAATTTAGTAGATTCGATCCCTTGTTCATTGATTAAGTGATAAGTAGATTCACTAAAATTCATAATCCTTCATCACATAAAGGTCTCATACATGAATTTATCTATCTCCATGGGGCTCAGGGGTTCCTCATAAATCACGTTTTGGTTAAAAAAAGAGATAATTGAGAAATTATTATCTTGAATATCCTAAATCATTCTCTGATCAGGATGTGTATCTCATTTGGGAAATCATCAGATTTCCCCTTAAATTGGTCGTTGAATCACTTTTTCATATTTCCATCCATTAAATAAAAAGAAATAAAAAATTAAATATTATTATTTTTAAACTATTAGACACAACATAATGGCACAGTGAATTATAAATTGATATCTCATCAATTAAATAGATTCCTTAACATATGAATTTCTGGGGTCCAATTTGATTTATCCATGATCTATTTCATATTATAAAATCATATGGTATTTTTTTCCCTTCATAATGGTTTATAGATAGATTATAATTTTATCATAGAATATCAACTAGAAGCTTCAAAAAATTTTATAGTAAGGCCTATTTTCATGCACCGTGTGATGATCGAGTCTAACCCAATGCATATTTTTGGTGTTTATTACCCCTAGATACAACATTACTAGAGCCACATCCACTTTTAATACCCATACACAGATTTATTTTCTTGGAAACAACTAACTCTATATTTTTTTGAAATTTATGGATGTTTTCCTATATATAGTCTTATCCATAAGGCTTTCACTAGTGTTTTATAATCCTAATACTAAAAAATAACTATAATTTTCTCTGATACTAACTATGAAAACCCTAACTTTAATACACTTTATTTCAAGATTCATTACATAATGAAAATTTTATTACATCACAAAATATTATGATTCCTAGTATCTTTTGGTAATCAGCTACCTAACATAACATATTTCAAAATAAATGTAATAAAATTATTTGAAAACTACATAACACGCGACTATATTCCATGGATATTATAAAATTCTATAGAATAACCTGAGAGAATACATAAGAATGTGGTGAGATTTAAAACCTAGTAAGGGAATAACCAAATCTTAACACGATGAAAGTAATAAGTGTGAGTTAATAGTTATATAAAAGAGACATAAAAGGGATTAAAATAATAATCTTGAATAATAATCCAAGATATAACATTATAACCTCAAGGTAATATAGGAATGTGACAACAACATAAAACATGACATAAGCGTTAGTCAAGTCCACCCATGAAGAAAACATCACAATGTTGAAAAATTACCATAATAGATTAGGTTCACTAAAAAATCCAAATAATTAAATTTCATGGGACAAAAACATTACCCAATTAATTTTTGGGATATATAATTCTTATCCTTTCAGTCACATTCATATCATGTGCATGCAAAAGTGTGCCACATAGTTCAAAAAACATAGGAATGGATTTCATGTAATTTAATCCCATGATTAACATGTTTGAGATATATACCTGGAATTACCAAATAAATTAAGGATTGATATTTCTTTGTGAAAATTATTGAGTGTAAATGGGGATGGGTATTCACTACATAATTGGTTGACCTGAAATTTTATTGGATAATTTCGAAAATACAGTGATGTTATATAAAGATTCATAAAAGGGGTTAATGATAGTTAAATGGGCCTCTCATCACATGGAAATCATAACGGAAGTAATGGGGATGTGTGAAAACATATAAAAACACAAAATATTGTAAATTAAAACGCATAATATAAAGAAGTCCCTTTAATAAAGAAGAGAAGGAGATGATACCTTACCTTGAGAGGGTTATTTTAATGATTGGGAGGAACTCCTTAAGTGATTGGGGAACCTTTATAGGGATATAGAGAGGTTAGGTTAGAGAAAATTAATGCTCCAAGGGTTTTAATGGAGAATAATGGTTAATGGGTGGGGTTAAATATAAAAATAGAGGGGAGTTCTTTATTAATTTCCAAACATCGTTTTTGGACTCTATATAATAAAGTAATAAAATCGAGAAATGTTACCTTGGTTTTTAAAATAGTTTTTGAAAAAGAGGAGTGGATTCCATTATTTTATATGCCTAATAACTACAAATATTAATATAATACACATGGTGAAATTGTGCTGAATCATGTGAATATAGAATTGATTTTAAAACCTTAAAATATAACAAAGGCTTTGTAGGATTCATTAACGATTTATAAAATTAATCAAATAACTTTAAATACACATTATTTAAAATGGAAAATATATATTTGGTCGAGCATACACTTTATGGACTATATTATATTATTTTTGGGTCATTGTGATGTCATAATACGTACCCAATATTTATGTGGTAATTAATTTTAACCCAAAAAATTGACTATATATGAAAATTAGGAAAAAATAACAGTTGTAGAATTTTGGCATTTAGATTTTTAAAATAATATTTATTTTAAATTTATTTTATCTATTAAAAAAGTGTAAAAGCAATATATTTTCTAAAAATACAAATTTATTTTATTCAAATGAGAATATAATTTTCATTAAATCATATATATTTGTATATATAAATTAATATTGAAAATGGATAAATGTAATCATTATTTAATTAAAAAAGGTAATATAATTCTTTTGGAAAAATATCCCCTTATTATACCATTGTACACCGTAATGGGAAGGTGTGTAATGGTGACACATTCTTGGGGTGGTTGGACGAATGTGGTTTGCACTGGGATCTCAATAATCTTATACTTATCCTATAAATTGTTTGAATCATGAATTAATTATTGATAATTGTCTTGGTATTGGTCATCAGACAAGTGAAGTGATTCCATCTCCCTAATGATCTATAATAAATGGATGTCATAGGGTACAATCCTATTGGCCTAGACCATCACTTCATTCACCCCTACAAATTGGACATTGACAAACCTTAATATACTAATATTAGAGGTCTCTGTAAAAAGAATTATTATTAATGGTTATCATTATTAATTGTATTTAAAATATGAAATACTAGGTAGAGGTCCAGAAAAACTAATTTAATGAATTTTTTCTCTATAACTACACGATGTGATAAGTTATTTATTTAGTGAAAAGGGAAATTTAATTTACAAAATTTTTAGTTTTAAAAGATATTCTCACAATATGATGATACATTTTTCATATGTTTGTTCTAATCTTTTTGTTATACTATGTTTTAAAGGGAATGGTAAATTTTTCAACCATATAACTATGATTATGATACAAGTTTCATGTTTTTTATTATATGATTCCATAAATTTCCATGTTGTATTTTCGTTCATTATGATTAACATGTACTTTTATCATGACATATATATGACTATTATTGTCTAATGTTATTATTAATAAGGTATTTCAACCCTTCTAATGTTTTATTATATGTTTATTATCTAACCCTTGATGACATTTTGATGTGTTTTCCATTACTGTGTGTTATAACTCACCCCTTTCTTATCCATTCATCCCAAAAGTTATAAAGATGAGTATAACTTAGGGGAAGTATAGATGAGATTGTAGTACGGATTAATTATGGATAAATTTTCACAAGTGTTTTTAAATAAGTTTCTTATATATTTTGTTTAAAAAGAAACTAAACCTTTAGTTATTGTGATTTTGTGTCTATTATGAGATGTAATGATCAACTTATAGAAATTAAGTAAAATAAGGACATGTTTTTCTTTGGTCATCTCACTTGGTATTAAATACTACATCTAAAGTTTGTTTTTTTATCACCAGAATCATGATTATGGGTTTGGGGAACCTAAATGTTGTTTTATTGACCTTTTCATGTTGTGATATTCAATGAGTTATTTTAATAAATGTTTAAATGGTTTTTCCATTACAGATCATAAATTTTATATTCCTCTCCATATTTTTTCTGGAAAACATTTATATATTTTTCCAAGGTTCCATTGTTTTTATTTCTTCCTAAATATTTTTTTCAAAAAAATTTCATGTCAACTTCTCTATAGAAAATTCTTAATGTATTATTTGAATTCTAATTTATATGATAATGTTAATTTTTTTAAAAAAAATCTATTTTCATGTTTTGATTCCCTTTGACACTTAGTCACCATGTTATCCATATCATTCAGATTAATGTTTCACGAATCATCCTCTAAATTCCTTTATTAAATAATAATTTTGGGTGATTGAATTTTTGGTATAAACTAATCCAATTTTGATATATTATTATGCAATTCCATTTGGAAATGATTTGAAAAACATTTTCATTCTATGGGTTTTCATGAAATGATAAATTACTTTATCTTATGAGAAAAGTTTTCTTGAATATTGTTTTGTGGGGTCCAATATCAAGATCCAAAGCATTGGTTAAGGTTTTATGTCTCTTACAACAAGGATGATGTGGGTGCATCATTATTATATTTTCAATATGAGGTGTATAATTTTTTTATGTTCACAACATGATTTGAATACATTATTATTATACACACAACATGAGGTGTGAACGTTATTATTATGTCCATAATATTTTAAATTGTAATTATTGTTATGTTCAAATCTTTATGCTTATAATTAGTTAAATTTAACCTTTTTGACAATGTTATGATTTCTAGGTTTATGATTATGCTATATTTCCATATTATTTACCAATTTTATTTTATATGGATCAAGATTATTTTCTCAAGATTCTACACACTTATGTCATGGAATATGTTTAATCATTTGGGAATACATTTCATTATATTATTACTTATGTAAAACTCTTATTATTCCATTTTTTAAAAAGTTATTACTCTCTTGCTCATGTTTCCCATAAGCTTATGATATAACCCTTGGTGACATGTTGATAACATTTTCCCTTATTAAGTGATTCAGATCACCCCTTCTCATGTTTTCCATTATCAGGGTTGTAATGATGACTATAACATATAAAATATTTTGATGAAAGTATAGTGTGGTGTGACTTATAGAGAAACGTTCATAGTATCATGAAATAAGTTTATTATATAGCCAATATCTAAGGAAAATAAATCTTTGGTTTCTAGGATTATCATGAGATGTGTTGTTTATATTATAGAAATATATGTTATTTTTGATCTGTTAATTTAATTTGGTTTCAAATCTAGTTGTAATGTATGTGTTTTTATTAGTGGACCAAGGAGTTTAGGTCCACATATGCTCAGTTTGTATCAGAAAAGGTTTTAGTTATTTTAGGAATTAGTTAAGTTATTCTATAGGATTCAGATGCAATAATTCTTGGTCAAACCCTATGGATAACTATAAGCATCTGAAAACATCTTAATATTTTGGTAAATAGGATATTGTGTGGTTTTCATGAAATGAGATACCTATATCTATTAAAATATATGGATTCCATCTTTAGCACACATGAAACTAGGGGCAATAACCCTAAAATACTGGTTGGGTATTAACTTCAAATTCACCCGGTGCATGAAAATGATACCTAATAACACAAATAGTTTGAAAATCCTGGGATTTATGCTATAGTGGTTCACAAGATATTTATGAACCATTATGATGGATTTAAATAAATTTTTATGGTATCCTTAGAGATCCTAATAATAAATAGACAAAGAATAACCTAGTTTGAAACCTATAATTTTTTATGCTACGATATATATTTTATTTATGATTAATTTATTTTATGTTAATTTTCTTTCTTTTTATAGGAAAATCAAACCAATAATAATTACACTTAAATATCCTCTTTTTTAGTAAATTGATGGATATAAGAGGAACATAGTTAACCTTGGGTGCTAAGGACAATAAAATGATATTTCTTAAAATAAACTGAATGAGATAAGAGTAGAAGTGAGAAGTCTTGTGATTATTTCTAAACACCCATCATTATATATGATTAAAAACTTGAATATAGTTTAATATAATAATTGAATAAAGAAGATAATTATTTAGTTTCTTGGAAGATATGGGGATAATGTTTATATAGGAAATAAGATACAATTTATTATATTTCAAGAAGGTGGGAAGAAACACTTAAGGAAATGTATTAAAGGAACCAAAAAATGTTCTATGTGTAGAGAAGTGGGTAATAGATAAACTAATTTATGATGAATAATGATTTTCTCTATAACCATATGGAGGGAAATAATGTTCATCCTAGAAAAACATTAATAGTTTAGTGTCATAAATATAGGGATCTTTAGTTTTATCCGACTCATTACCCCAATCTAAGGGACAATGAGGATTATTGGCATGAGAAGCGTCTATGACTAAGGGAAAATGGAAGATCATTTGAAATGATCACCATAGAATTGGAATTTGGTAATTAAGATATCATTATCAAGAACTCAATATTTTTAGATGTATTATTAGATTATGAATCTAGCTACTCAACCGTATCTATGTAGTTTTCAAAGAGTAGCAATTTAGAACCCTAATGATTTGATATTGAATTATCATAGAAAACTAACAATTTTATTTTTTAGTATTTGAAATTAGTATTTAATAATTTAATTGTTTTTTGTTGTGATAAATTACTTTCTCTTCAAATATAATTAAATTCAAATTGATTATAATTATTATTATTTTTTGACAACAATTTTTTTACAGTGAACGTATTTGAATTGTTGAAAAGATTTTTGTTCATAAAAGGGTTTAATACTTTAAATTACTTAATGTTTATCAATCAATTTTTATCTTGTGTTACCATATCAAAAAAGGTCCATCCATTGTGAGCCACCAAGGCTAGACCCCAACCACTCTTAAGGGATCTGATGGTTGACCCTGTGAGATGGCCTGCCACAGGTAAACCACATTGAGGTATAGAACGAAACTAAATCCATATGTAAGGCCCACTAGATCACAACCATAGGAACACAATAATGACCTTTGGGATATATGTTGAGTAGCCTATGGTACACCCCTATGGACGAATTTGGGGACAAATTCCATGTAATTTTTCTTTCCTTGGATTTTTATCTAGTTTTCATCCTAATTTTAGAATTAGACTTATAAGTAGTCCACTCTATGTGTTCTCATTTATATTTTATGATGGTGATATCCTTTCAGTTTCTAGTGGCTGTTTGAATGGAATTTGTATAGAGAGTGTTAATTAAGAGGATTTTTATAAAGTTTTGTTTTAGAATTATCCAGTGGGTTGGGTATGATCTATGCGACCTAAGTTAGGGTTGCAAGCCTATTAATGGTCCCATATTGTGGATATTGTAGAGTTATGTTAGAGGTTATTTTAAATATTTTATAGAAGATGATATTAATATATATCTCTGAGTAGATCACCGTTTTTCCCTATGTGTTCGGACTAATTACTCAAGGTTAGATATATTGATATTTTTATTTAATTTCTGAGGATATAAGATATCAGAGCCTTTGAGACGGTTTGAAGCCTTTGTATGGTGGTAAAAAATATATGATATTATTATTTTGAGATGATATTGGTGGACTCTTGAGGAAATCTTATGGAATGGCACTTCTTAGGAACAATTGTGGAAGGTAGTACATGTGGATGTGTTATTTGTTGGGACATATAATAGTGGTTTTATTTCAAGGGGTTTTCCCAAGGCATGTATTTTTCTAAGGACCATATGTTGGGTAGTTATTTTGAAGTGGTCAGGAGGGATGTTGTAAATCCACTTATTGGAGGGATTGTATTTTTGGATACCCTTTGGCATGTTTTTGATCTAGTACCAGTTAGAGGCCATTTAGGGATGAATGTGGATGTTTCTCGTTCCATTCATAGATGTGCTATTTGATGAGCTATATGATACCATCATTGGGTGTCCTACTCTTAATGGGGCATTTTTGGCCATTTGAGGTTGTTTATACTATCATGGATTGATAGATTGTGTACATCAAGTGAGTCACTAGTTGGACGTCACTTTATGTTGTATCCTTAGGGAGCGTGTGATCCATGAGTTTTGGTTTGGACCTAAGGTAGGTTATGGAGGGCATATGGTGGTTGTTTTGTTTGGATTCTAAGATAAAAGGTTCCAAGAGAGGCCCAGTTCATTATTGGATAATATTTTACGAGCACTAATAGTTCTTATTTTTGGATAGTAGTTTAGATGATGTATTGCTACAAATTTGGTTAGCCTTTGGACATAACATTCGAGGTAGTTCTTAGTAATGTATATGGTTTGAGGAGGATAACCTTTGGATATATTGGCTCGGGTGTTTAGCTTGGGTTTTGATCCTATTCTCTCATTCATTTAATGGCCATGGTAATACCACTATAGGGAGATAATGGTTGATCTGGATTAGTGAAATCCCGAATTAGTTGAGTGTTAGAACTGACTAGTGTTTTGTTGGGATTGTGAGACTCCAAGGAACTCAGAGAGTGGGTTTTTATGTGCAGTGGATTCCATTGTGCTCCTTGGCTCATTTTTGTGACCTTATCTTAGTTTTTATGGAGCCCACATTTTTGGGTCTATAGATAGTGCTCAATTTGTTCTGAAAGTCTCTCTAGACTGAGTTGTTTTCTGGTTGTGTTTACCTAGATATTCTTATCACTAGTTTATTTCTTGATATTGGAGTCCTTATGTGAAATTGATGCATGTATTAGTCTTGGATTCCTATGGTTACGTCCTATGGTCTGGCATTCATGCCTTTTAATTTGTACATCTTTGTGTCCTATATTGATCTTGGGAATGCACTAGCAATCTTGTGTAAGGGTAATACAAATTCTGTAAATCCTATTGTAGGGGACAATTATGGGGTATATTTACCTAGTGCATCAAAATAGAACCCAAAATTTCATATTTTTCATATTTTCACCCTTTTTATGTTTTTTTCTTTTATATGAGCTGTAGTTAGTTTTCAGCTAGGTTGAGCATATAATGTTGACATTCACTTGATATAATAATAGATTTTTAGATTCACTATTGGGGTGTCCTGTTGATATTTATTTTCCACCCCTATACATTCAACTTAGTGTGTATGAATACTTGATGAATTACTTTAGGATGGATCACATGTTTCAAAATGGATGGGGCTAAGGCCCATTGTTTAATTTTCAAGATAAGTCACATGTGTGGATTCTATGGATTGAGATTGAGTATCATGAGCATCATAGAGACCCAGTATGTGGTTAGTCTCAGCTTTGGTTGTAGAGAATGTTTTATTTACATTCAGTTTTTTTATTTTGTATATATGGCCCACATTGTGGGAAAATTATTATTGTATTTTTTTCATTATTTGAGTATGTAGGACTCTATTATACATTCAATTTATTATATAATATTGTTGCTTTAATTATTTTATTATGATTTCTCTGATGTTTATTCATGTGCATGTAATGGGGTTTTCCTCTAACTGTACTCTGACTATAGGGTATAGTCAAACAAATACAACTTCTAGTCCCTTTCTACTGGTCGGAAGCCTCTAGATTTCATGGAGGAATTCTTAAGGCCTTATGGAGAGATAAAATTGACAATGTGTTAGGATGGACCGTGATAGTTCGTTACAATTGTATTTGTCTCTACATAGCTGATCAAATAAGTTGTCATTTCATTTAAGATGACAATTTTACAATATATTGATCTTTTGCTATCATGATAATCATTGCAGACGAAATTTCACTATTCCATATTCCTCATGAAGAGGACAAGGCTACACCATAGTGAAACAAATGGGTGTATAAACTATTTATCCTTATTATTTTCCCATTTCTTCTAGAATGAACCAGGATTTTCATTAAAAAATATCACATATTTTACGATGAACATTCATGAAATTTCCAATATACATACTCTAGGACTATAATGGTGTAGATTATTTGGATACTAAGCACACAATCTTTTTATATTTTGAATGACATTCAAAATCTCTCGTAAAGATCATTCCCTTTTTTACTCTTTATAAACAGTCCCTATATTAAACCTTTCTTCATAACATGGAGAAATAAAACATAATAATGGGTTAGAATAGATTTTTAATAGGGGTAAGAATGGGTGATACCATTATATGATCAAATGAAAGAATAAGCTAAATATTAGGGTATGAAATCATGAGTGTAACTTACAAAGTTTATACCCAACCTTTCATTGGTCATAAACAAAATTCATGACATAAATCATTATCATTATAAAATACATGATTCATAAGAGTGTGAAATGATCATAATTTGTGAACAATCATCTCATGTTATAAAAGTTTATAACCTTCAAAGGTATAGAATATAGGTTCCGGGCACAGCGGAAGCATGTTGGTTGGTTTTCCCAACTTTAATTTTAGCATTAACAACGATCAATTCGAGATCCATCGTGATGTAAAACGCCGGATCTTCAGAATAGAATGAAGAATGAAAAACAAAAGAGGGAGTCCCAGAACCATATAAATAGGATCATCATATATTGTTTATAATTAATTTAATTAATTCACAAGAATTACCTTCATGGAATTTCTTCTTCATTGATGTCTCCAGTCATGATCCTGTGATTCTTAATTGCATCATCAAATCCAAGTGTAGGATTTCTCTAGCAGTGATCTAGACAGGTACCACATATCTCTGGACGTCACTAAAGGGATCTCAGGGTGCTAGCATGGAAGAACCTTCACTTGCGATGTCTGCCTTCGATCACCTTGATCTAATAGAGGAGGATCTCTTTCAGTCTTGAGAGAGTTCTTGGAGGAAGGAGTTCTCTCAGCCTTGAAATAATTCTCCATAATTTTTGTGTACAATGATTCTCTCCGGAAAAGTGTTGGGGTTGTGGGGATATTTATAATCCGGTTTGAGGTTATAGAGTTATGACAATAAATAAATGTGTTACGCATTTTATTTATTTCATTAAATCTTATTGAAAACCCCCATGTCGAATGATTAATTCCTTGATGTGTTCACACTCTGATTATAATAAATATCAACTAATAAAACAATATTATTTCATGAAAATCCCGACTGTAAAAACTACACGAGGTGTAATCATTAATACTCGGCGTGTACTCATTTTCCATGAAAACTACATGGAGTGTATATTCAATATACACGGCGTGTACATTTATTTTCAATTTTTATTCATTTTCTCCACCACATTTATTAGACTTTGAGTTATGGATTTTTATTTCTTAAATAAATGTAATTTCAATACTCACCAATAAATAAATATTATTTCACCCACAATATATTCTCTCGAATAACTGGGGTCAAAATAAATGCGATCAGGCATCCTTAAATATTTATTAAAACAAAGTCAGGAATAATCTTTATTTAACTTGTTAAATTAATATTTAACCGAGATACCTGGACACACGTAGTGTGTGACCCTCTAGGCCTCTTTCTTAGTGGCATTAGGTGGAGCCTGCCAAATGTCCAAGGTTAGAAACTAGCAACACGCCAAGGTACCCATAGAGAACTAAGTTAACTCCACAATGACGTGTCACCTCATACGAATTCTTACCATGTAATATAATCCCTTTGTCATGATATCTCGAATCAAGCAGGTTGCATGCTAGTTCCATCAACCCATGTTCTCGATTATTCATTCATTGAATTTCCAGAATTAAACTCTCCCATTCCTTACCATGGATATGGATTTATTTAGGGTATATCAATTCCATAAAAGGGCCCGGGATATCTACTTCCGTTATAGAATAGAAGGGACAAATCCTTTCTCGCATTATCTATTAATGCAGTATCACTCGTGACACACCAAACGTATCCTACCTCACTGCAAACAGTTTTTCGTCACAGTTTTCATCAATACATCTAAGTGCGTGAGTTGTAATACCCATTAATAGTAATCTTAAGGTATAAGGACCAGTACACACATCCGCAGATAGGAACATCCAATGAAACTATGAAATGTGGATTTCATACTGGCAGGTCATGTTCTCATAATATCATTCTGGATATTACCAAGGGCACACGCCGTTAGAATGTGCCTCAAAGTTTTATGAGTCCTCACCCCTAATATCCTGTATTATTTGTTTCCCTCAAATAACATCATCCGGCCATAGAAAATATATTCATGAATAGTGTTATGGCACTTCCGGGTTCTCATCATAGCATGGATCATCTATGACCCTTTAATGCAAAAGTTGTCCTTAGGAAATTATCACATGCATTGTCACAAAGAAGAAAAATCATGTTTTGATATGGATTTTGTTAATGAATAAAGTACAAAGTAGTTGGTTCTAGGACACCAAATCCAATAGACTCCCACTTGGACTAGATCCAACTACTAACAACCTTTAACCTGCTTTCTCTCACCTGATATTCAGACATCTACGGAGTTAGGCCTTTAGTCATGGGGTCCACAACGTTCTCTTCCATGGACACTCTACTCACTGCAATTTTTCCCCTTTGATAGAAATACCTTAGGAGGCGATACTTCCAGAGTATGTGCTTTGTCTGTTGATGTGACCTTGGTTCATTACTGCTGTATTATCACAATACAATGTGATAGGGTCTTTACTGCTAGGCACTACATCAGGCTTCTGGACAAAGTTCTGAATTCAGATGGCTTCCTTGGCTACATCAGAAGCCACTATATATTCAGAAATTGCTGTAGAATCAGCGACAACTGGCTTCTTTGAACTCTTCAAGCTCACAACTCCTCCATTGAGACAAAAAACATATCCAGATTGCAACTTCGTATCATTCTAATCTGTCTAGAAAATACCATCAGCACACCTTCTTATGAAAATCTCTTCATCTCCTCCAAACACTAGGAACATTTCCTTAGTTCTTCTCAGATAATTAAGGATAGTCTTAACAACAGTCCAATGCTGTTCTCCTAGATCTTCTTGATATCTGCCTACCATGATCAGTGCATAGTCAACATCAAGCTTGGTACATAACATGGAAAACATGATGGATCCTATAGACAAATCTTATGTGATCTTACTCATTATATCATTATCCTGTTGTGTCTGTGGACACATTTTCTTAGAAATATGTAGTCCATTTGACACTGAAACAAATCCCCTCTTGGATTATTCCATAATAAATCTCTTTTTTATCTGTTCAATATATATACCCTGACTTTGTCTAAGAAACCACTTGGATCTATCATGAATGATCTTGATCCTTAGAATGTAGGCTACTTCACCCAATTCATTCATGGAGAAACAATTGTTCAACCAGTCCTTAACTGACAATAAGACTGGTACATCATTTCCAAAAATCAATATGTCTTCAACATATACTACTTGGATAACGATCACATTCCCATTAAACCGCCTATAAACTCATGGCTGGCATTCATTCTTAATGAACCCAAATTCCTTTATGGCTTCATCAAATTAAATTTTCCATGACCTGGTTGATTTCTTCCTTCCATAAATGGATTTATGAAACTTGCAAACCTGTTTGGCTTCCCCTCATGTCAGAAACCTTTCTGGTTGTGTCATATAGACATCTTCTTGAAGGCACCCATTAAGGAATGCTATTTTGACATCCATTTTCCAAATATCGTAGTCATGGTAAGATGATATGAAAAGTATGATTCATATGGATTTAAACATGGAAACTGGCGAGAAGGTTTCATCAAAGCCAATTACTTGACGATGTCTAAATCATTTAGCCACTAGCCTTTCTTTATAAGTTCTAACTTCAAAGTCCAGTTTTCTCTTGAAAATCCATTTGCATCCAACAGGCTTTAAATCAACTGTCCCATCGACCTAAACCCAGACTTGGTTCTGATACATGGAATCCATCTCAGAATTCACAACTTCTAGCCATTTCGCAGCTTCTGTGCTTTCTACTGCTTCCTTGTAGGAGATAGGTTCATCATTGTCCAATAATAATGATTCACCATCCTTGGTGACTAGGAAACCAAATCTCTCTAGTTCCCTTACCTTTCTTGAGCTCCTACGCAGTACTTCTGTTTCTGGAACCTCTTCTATGGGTACTTGTGGAACTTGTTACTTTACCAAATCCTGTGTATCTTGAGCATCAACTTCTTTGAAGTCAATCATGCTCCCACTATCCTTCTTGAGGATGATCTCCCTCTCAAGAAATAGAGCTTGTCTGGCGACAATCACTTTCTTGCATGAAGGGTTATATAGGTAATATTCTTTCGTTTCCATGGGATATCCTATAAAGATACACCTCGTGCCCCGGGGTGCTAGGTTTTTTCCTGAGAAGGCCTAAACAATTTCCTCACATCCCCATACACGTGTGTGCGACAAAATGGGTTTCCTTTCATTCTATAAATCGGATGGAATTCCATTTTCTTCCTTAGTTGGTACTCAGTTTAATGTGTATGCTGCAGTTTGTAATGCATATCCCCAAAATGATAATGGATGATCTGTGTGACTCATCATCAACCTCACCATGTCCAACAAGGTGCGGTTTCTCCATTCACTAACACCATTCCACTATGGTGTATAAGGAGGAGTGAGCTAATATATAATCCCAAACTCCCATAGAATATCGATAATCTCTCGGTTCAGATATTATCCACCTCGATCTGATCAAAGTTTCCTCATCTTCTTACCAAGTTGATTCTCTACATCATTCTTGAATTCCTTAAATATCTCTAAGGATTCTGACTTACACCTCATTAAGTAGACATACCCATATCTACTAAAATCATCAGTAAAAGTAATGAAGTAATAATATAAACCTCTAGATTCTACTAGAAATGGTCCACACACATCCGGGTTCACCAATCCTAGAAGCTCTGTGGACCTTCCACATTTTCCAACGAAGGGAGAATTGGTCATTTTTACTTGTAAACAAGTGTAACATCTATCAAGTGGTTTTATCTCAATAGGGTCCAAATAACCATCTTGGTATAGATTTTTCAAGCGCTTTTCATTGACATGACTGAAATTGTGATGCGAAAACTGGGTTATTTATGAGTCATGTGAGTTTTTTTGTTGTCGATTACCAAAACATGGTTTTTGTAATTTAAAACATTCAAACCATTATTTAAATGTGCCATACCATAACATACATTGTTCTTATAAAAGAGACAACCCGTATTTCCAAACATGAAAATAAATACATATATTTTCAAACGAGATACATAAATTATGTTATTGGTAACACTAGGCACATAATAACAGTTATGTAAAACCAAAATCATCCCAATCAGTAGTGAGAGGTGGTAATCACCAATGGCCAACACAGCCAGCCTCACGCCTTTGGCAGCTCGAAGATCCACCTCTCCTCTAGAAATATTTATAAATCTACTTGGTTCTTGCATTTGAATACAGATGTGAGCCCCACAAGCTGTATCTAATACCCAATTTATATAAATGGAATGATTACACATGATATCGAATGCACCTTAAACATCCCTACGCTTCTGGGTGAAGTTACTCTTCCAGTGGCCTTGCTTGCCACATGAAAACCATACTTCCTCCCATTCCTTGCCCTGCCTCTGGATCTTCCCCATTTTGGAAGGATGGCGCTCGGGGGCTTCATACCATTTATAAGTCTTTGTCCCATTTACCATGTCCTCCCTTTTTTTATTCACCATAAGGACTGCGGGTTTGTCACACCCCATGTCCTTATCTACCAGGCGAATTAAGGTCATATGTTTCGATAGACTCTTCTCATTGTTGCTCATGTTGTAGTTGATAGTAAAGCTAGATAAGGTCTTGGGCAGGGATGATAGGATGAGATCTGTATGCAACTCATCTGGGAGCTTAAGCCCTAAGATGTCCAGGCGTTCAATGTAGCCAATAATCTTGACTACATGAGGCCTAGCTGGCGTAGACTCTCCAAATCTTAGTTGTAAACAATTCTTTAGAGATCTCATATCTCTCCCATATCGCCTTATCTTGGAAGAGATCATTAAGGCGAGACATCATGCTATACACGTCCATGTTTTCATGTTGCTTAAAGAGCACATTAGTCTTGGTTGAAAGCATGAAACACTGGACATATGTGGAATCATCCATGTTTTTCAGGTAGAGAGATAGTTCCTCATCACTGTCCTCATTTCCCGGTGCAATGGGAATATGCTCTTCCATCACATACAATTTCCTTCCATGGCGAAGGATGATGCGTAAACGCCTCTTCCATTCTTGGAAATTGCTGCCAGTGAGAAGGTTTTCCTTCTCGAGTATAGTTCGCAATGATATGTTTGAAGTCATTTTTCTTTCCATTTATGAAAATTAAGTTGATCTATGGTTTAGTACCTTATTACAAAACTAAGACAAATAAATAAATTAATACTTATTAGTCTCCCACTATATTATCAAAATCGAATAGCCCTCACCATTGACTTTGGAATATTATATTGACTAAATATTCTAGTGGAAAGGATCCATATTACCCTTTGCATTGCCCCTACTAGGGTTGGTCAAGAATCATGAAGGGTTTTAGGTGGGAATTAAAATTGTCAATTACATTAACTCGCAGCTCCTTAATCCTCTGAGTGGACTCCCCAATCCTGAAATCCTTTTATTTTGGATTTCCTCAACCTTTCCCTCTTAGTCATACCATGTCCTACTGTGGTAGTCAACCCGTGATGCGAACCTAGTGAAGTCAACCCAAAACCTTGAATTATAATTCCCCGATAATTGAAATCACCCCAACAAGGGTTGTTTAAGCACTTGGACCTATGGTTCGATTCTAACCAAGATTATGGAAGGATATACCGACTTAATATTTATTTGAGGGATTTTATCCTTATATGTAAATTTCCATTTTATTATCTTTGATTACATGATTTTTAATATTAAGTGCATTATACTTAAGTGATTTACTATGTCTAAGATAATATATATGCATAAGCCGGTCTTATTTTAGTTCCATCTTTCATGCTTGTTAAATTCATTAATTGTGTGATATTGAAAACACACCCACAATAAATATAAACCAGGAAACTGACAGTAATAAAATAAATGGTATGGTCATGAGCTTTTTCTACTGGTTTTTTATCTAGTGGTAGATAATCTAACCCAAGACCTAGGGGATAAAACACCTTGATCCTTTCGGTTTTGTGTTTACAACTTTCCACCTGTCCACCTTTGTATCTCCTTGGAGTGGTTTCACCTTGGCTCCTGACTTGAGACGCCTCCACTAGCTTAGGAGCTCCATCCATTACATATTCATTTATCTCCTATGCAGGTGAGGGGAAGAAAAGGGTTTTTACATAAATGAATTCTTGGGCGCGTAGGACCTACATATTAATGAGGAGAAGGATTATAGGCCAACAAATTTAATTTAAATAAATAAATTAAAAGAAACCATTCACATACAACGGTCTTGGCTTAGCTTAGGATTATCCAAACATGAAATAATATTTATGTATAAATAAAACTAGCATTAAATTATTTAATTGTTCTTGTTTAAGATAAATCACGCTTGAATTAATTAATTATCTTTAATTAATCATTCCTTTTATCTTAAACACTTTTCTAAATTTCGTTGAGATTCTCATCCATCATAATTTTAAATAAATTAAAATTATCCTTGTACGTAACTTGTACCTTGGAGGCAATTTGGTGAATTCCCGTTCATCAAGAAGATGTTAAATTAAAAACATATATATAAAACACCTATCATGTGTTGTGCCTCATATTTATGCCTGCACTATGGTATACGTCTCAGGGGTTTGTATAATATAATAATAAATTTTAATAAATCTACTTAATTTGGATGAGTACACAACGTGTAGTTCTGACTACACTGTGTGTACGTTTTGTTCACCGTCCATCTAAAGTACACGCCTAGGGACATGGCGTGTTGATGTACTTCGAAAATTTTTGGAGTACATGGCATGTTCAGTGGGACACACACCATGTAGTTTCCGCGTTACGCGGTTTCCAGCCGGGCAGGCCGGGTAAGGGTACACGGTCCAACCCAAGCCCGAAGGGACTACACACTGTGTTCCGTTATACCACACAGGGTGTAATCCAGAAACTGTGTTCCACCTATTCTTAGTCAACACATGGTGTCATAAATGACTTAGATAAGATCCAATATACGATTTGATTTGGCGGATCAATCAATGCATTGAACCTAGACTACACAGAGTGTACTTCCGAATACACGCCGTGTATTCTAGTGTCGTATAGACAGGATCATTTGGAACCTCAGGATGAGTTCCTCTATTTTATTTTAATCAAAATTAAAATAAAAATTAGTTTATGTAAGGTGAACAAGAAATGATAGGGGATGAACATATCTCGTGATTTAGATTTTGAAGAACGATTAACTTGAATTGAAACAAATAAATTATTAAATGCATAAATCACCACAGAAAATCTAAATAATTTTAATCAATGATATGACCCCTCTGATACCACTTGTAGGTTCTGGGCACAACGGAAGCATGTTGGTGGGTTTTCCCAACTTTAATTTTAGAGTTAACAACGGTCAATCCAAGGTCCATCACGATATAAAACATTGGATCTTCAGAATAGAACGAAGAACAAAATACAAAAGAGGGAGTCCCAAAACCATAGAGATAGGATCATAATATTTTGGTTATAATTAATTTAATTAATTCAAAAGAATTACCCTGGTGGAATTTTTTCTTAGTTGATGTCTTCGGTCATGGTCCTGTGATCCGTCATTGCTTCGTAGAATCCCAGTGTAGGAATTATCTAGTGGTGATCCACAAGTGTACCACGTATATCTGGACGTCGTCGAAGGGATATCCGGTTTCTAGAGTGCAAGAACCACCACTTTCAATTTCCACCTTCGATCACCTTGATATGATGGAGGAGGATCTCTCTTAGTCTTGAGAGCATTCTTGGAGGAAGGAGTTCTCTCATCCTTGAAAGAATTTACAGAATTGTTGTGCACAAAGATTCTCTCTGGAAAAGTGTTAGGGTTGTGAGGATATTTATAATCGAGTTTGATCTTATTGAGTTATGACAATAAATAAATTCATTACACATTTTATTTATTTGATTAAATCTTATTGAAAACCCCCATGTCGAATGATTAATTCCTTGACATGAGCCCATGATGATTATAGTAAATATCATTTAATAAAACAATATTATTTCATCAAAATCCCGACTCAAAAAACTACATGGAGTGTAATCAATAATACACGGATTGTAATCATTTTTTCCATGAAAACTACATGACATGTATATTCAATATACACAGCGTGTAATATTATTTTCAATTTGTCATTATTTCCTCCACCACATTTATGAGACCGTGAGTAAAGGAAATTTATTTCTTAAATAAATTTAACTGCATTACTCGCTAATAAATATATAATATTTCACCGACAATATATTCTCTCAAATAACTAGTGTTGAAATAAATGGGATCAGGAATCCTTAAATAATTATAAAACCACAGTCAGGAATAATCTTTATTTAACTTGTTAAATTAATATTTAATTGAGATACATGGACATAGTTAGTGTGTGACCCTCTATGCCTCTTTCTAAGTGGAATTAGGAGGAACTTGCATAAACTCCAAGTTTAGCATCTAGAAATATGCCAAGGAACCCATATAGAAAGAAGTTAACACTGTAATGATGTGTCACCTCATACGAACACTTACCGTGTAATATAATTCCGTTGTCACGATATCTCGAATCAAGCGGGTTGCATGCTCGTTCCATTAACCCATGTGCTTGATTTTTTTTTGACTTTTCAGAATTGAACTCGACCATTATTTACCATGGACATGGATTTATTTAGGCTATATGAATTCCATAAAAGGGCCTGAGATATCTACTTCTATTATGGAACATAAGGGACAAATCATTTCTCACATTATCTATTAATGCAGTATCACTCGTGACGCACCCAACGTATCCTACATCTATGCAAATAGTGTGTCATCACAGTTCTCATCAATAAATCTAAGTTTGTGAGTTATAATACCCATTAATAATAATATTAAAGTCTAAGGACCAATACACACGTCTGCAGATAGGAACATCCAATGACACTATGAAATGTGGATTTCCTACTGGTAGGTCTTTTTCTCAGAATTTCCTCCTGGATATTACCAAGGGCGCACACCATGTGAAGGTGCCTCAAAGATTTATGAGTCCTTATCATCCAGCCATAGAACATATATTCAAGAATAGTGTTATGGAACTTTCTAGTTCTCATCATAGCAGGGATCCACTGTGACCCTTTAAGGAAAAAACTGTCCTTAGGACATTATCACATGCACTGCCATGCAAAAGAACAATCAATATGTGATAAGGCTTTTATTAATGAATGATGTACAAAGTAGTTGGTTCTAGGCCACATAATCCAACATAGAAACCATTTAATTTTTCATGGTTATCTACCAATACCATCAAATTTAGTGTACCAGACCTTATCACCTATATCCAATTTTGGATCAAGTCCATCTACCAATTCCCCATTATGGATCAAGCCCATTATCCAGCTACCTAATATAGATCAAGCCCATCCATTTGTTTACCATTTTTATATAATTAAATATAAATAAATAAGTAATAAATTGGAGGGATATATAATTATCACTCATCATATAATAAAAATCATACATATGTTTTCCATAAGATCATAAAACATTCATCATATAGGAACCAATGAAAATAAGGGGGTTTCATAATCATTTAGTCATATTATATCATATAAATATCAATAGGATTCCTAATAATTTTGTCATCATAATCATAAAACATTTGAATAAATAATATGAATGGTATACTTCGATCACATCCCTAGTATATAATAAGTAACATCAAAGGTTTTCTACTTTGATGGAAATTATTTTGAATTATCGTGTGGAACATTTCTCGAAGAAAACAACCTTTCAACTTTGAAAAAAACATTTTAAAAATAAAACTTGTAAAAAAGTTCTAAATAATTTTATTTGAATATAACTTTGGATTATTATTAAGGAACTTTTAAATCATTGATCAGTCACGATGACTTAAAATTCATTTAATTCCGAACATGTTTAAAAATAAATATTCCTCTCACATTTTTGAGGAAAAATTAAAAACAACCTTGTCTAGAAAATGATAAGAAGATTACTCATAAACCACTATTAATATGTAAAAAAAATTGAAAATTTAATTAAAAAATCATTGGATAATAGTAAAAACATTAATTAAAACATTTTTTTAAAACATGGGTATTAAAAAAATCATTTTTGACTATAGAGGGAAATACAATTGATTTTTCATTTAAAAAATATTTTTTATCAATTGAGTAATTAAATAGAGAATAATTAAATTAAAATAGTTATTATCATTAAATAAATATAGGATAAGAAAAATAATTTGTTTCGTGAGAGTTAAAACATAGTATTTCATTATATTAATAATAATCAGAAAAAAACCTGATAAACAATGTGATGTTAACATGAAAACATTTACCACACTAGTAAATTTTGAATCCTAAGACCAATGAAATAAATTAACATATATAGAGATGTAAATGACCTTAAAATAAATATTTCTAATCATAAAATACATTCGTGGTAAGTACATACAACATATACAATAATCAAGTGGTGAATATGGAATGTTTCTTAAAGAGATAAAAGTGAGAGGAAATCACTTACCTTAAGTCTCAACTAACTTCATACACATTATAACATCGTATATAATAAATATTGGTTTTCATAAATATATTATATTACAAAACTCAATTATATAATACCATATATGTTTCACTTATAACCATTTATTAGTAGTTTATTAATAATTTCCTTTGTTAAAATCATGTATTGGGTAAATGCGGCTTCGTTTTCCACGTATGTTTTGGTTTGGTATATCGACTAATTTTACTTTGATAATAGTTACATAAATTATAGAATATTTACCAAGAAATAATACATTCATTATATATGTTTATAGAGTAATATGTAAATTTTTGAGATAGAAATTGAATTACACTGTTGATGGAGTCTATTCGTCTTGCGTACACATGAATGTTATTTCAGTTTTATTGAAGGATAGATCAAATGGAAGGAAAATCATATATCATAATTATAGTGTCATTATTATTTCATATATATCAAATATATTCATTAAATATATCCTTATTAACTTCTATGTATCTAGTAACTGAAAAATAAATCACATCACTTCATGAGGTGCTAGTTTGTCGTACACACAAGCGACGTCATCACAATCACTGCATAATGTAAAGTAAAAATGTATATGTGATATAATAATTATATAATTATTATAACTTTATAAATATCATAAAAATATGTTTTATCTATCGTTATATCTTGCATTGAGGGGTGGTGATAGAAAATTAATTACATCGGTTTGCGAGGCAGTAGCCGGCCATACACATGATTGATGATTTAATATAACATTTGATGTAAGAGGAGAAAAATTTTTATTATAAAATTAACTTAATAATATATCATTTTATGAAAAAAATAATTTTATTTTATAATCATTTCTAAATAAAATTTCAATGGTTTAGAGGAATAAATAAAATGAAAACACATAGTTAAAGACAAGACATATTTTTGGGGGGCCTCTTTAGGTTTATAAATAAATCCTTCTTAGGAGGGTTCCATTATCAAAACAAGGACTCTATTTTGTGATGAATGAAGTATAGAATATATTATTTTTGGGACTATACAATATAAAGGGTATTTTATATTTTTAGAGGTATGGATATGGACTTCCCTTTTATAGGTGGGCGAGAGGACACACTTGGTATTTTCTAATAGAAAAAGGTGTAACCACATTTTAAACAATCCAAAAGGAAAAAATGGATCATTATCAAACCACAATTGTTAGAAGGGTAAAATATGTCCATAAAATTGGTTTTTACAAAATTTTAGTTGATTTAAACCCTTATTTTTTTAAAAACTCTTGGTAAACTCGTATTAACCATTACCACTGTAAATTTTGTTTTCTATTTTTACGTTTCATGTTGAATCAAAATTAATTATATTTTAATATATTATATTAATTATTTTGATTCAAAATACTAAATTCATTTTTCGAAATTCCATTCATATATGTGGAATGAATTAATTTTAAATTTAACTCATAAACATGACAAAAAATAGGTTTTCCAATGGGAAACATTTCATAAGTATAGAATGTTTTAATATAAAAATTCATTATTAATTTGATTAAAATAAACTAATTTGGTTTACTTATAATATAGTTGAACTATGTTTTCTTCTGAAATAGTTTTAAACAATATGTAACTTTGTAAATTCTTTAAACAAAAAGCCAATTTTTTAAAAATTATTATTTAAACTATTTATTGAAAAATTAATATTTTTAGAAAATTATGAAAAATTTACCCAAAGATTATTTGGAAAATTTGATTCAAGAAATTAGTTTTTTATTATAAAATAATTTTCTTCATAGTATAAAAAATATTATAGTTTCTATATAAAACCTTGGTCTTAAACATTACATAATCTTGATCTTATGTCAAGAATTCATTTTCTAATATTTGAGGACCCATTCTAGTTTAGAGTTATATAGAAATAGTCCATAACTCATACATAAAAAAATAAAATGAAATATAAAGTCTTCAATTTTTATTAGTATCCATTTCTACAATAAGATAAAGATTTTTTAAAAAATCATGATTTCTTTTCATGGAAAATCTCTACGGCTTCAAACTTGACTTCTTCTTTTCCCTTATCCATAATTAAACCTGATTATTTTTTGAGACTTGGTATGAGCACCACATCTCAAAAAGGGATAAAACAGGGAAATGTTATTTCAATAAAAACTTGACAACCCATGAATTATTTACCATTACATCAACATAATTTTAGAGGAAGAAATAAACTATTTTCACAACAAAACAAATACACCTTTTTCTCAAATAAATCGTTTGAAACCCAAATAATAAAATTATTACTCCTTTTCGATGACATAGAGATTTTTTTTTCAAAAAACTCTTAATTGGAATAACCTTAAAATAAAATTCAAATATAATCATTACCTAATGAATTGGAGAGATATAATGATCATCATCCTTCATATTTTTTATATTAGTTTCACCTGTTTCTCAAGAGCAGTGATGGGGATCTACCATTTGTGAAAGCTATAATAGGATCAATCATGAGATATAATGGGTGTAAAACATTGTTATAATTTATATTGGTCTCACTAGTTTCATATAATTCTTATTTACTATCTCAGGAAAATATTCCATTATAAAATCCTTTGAAAAACTCTTTTAAACCCATATGAAAACCACTTATAGATTAAAATAAAAATTCCTTTTTAAAAACACATTTTTAATGCCAAAAAACCTAAAAAATAAAAATATTTTTTTTTCGGTAGAAAAAAAGAAATCGTCCAAAGGAATCTGAAAATAAAATGATGGTCTCAATCGAAAAAAAGTTACTACCACCATGTTCGTTAAGAATAGAACATTCCTTTTTTTGTTTATCAAGATGTTCCGTATAAAACACATAAAAAGATTACTTTTTAAAACCTTTGAATGATAGTAAAATGGTAAATAAAAAGTAATTTAATAATTTTTTATTTCCATATAAAAAATTAAATAAATTAATTTAAAAATAGTGACATGGAAGAGAAATATTTTGTAGGAAAACTTTAAAAGACGATTCCTTTTGAAAGATAAGTATCTTATCACTTGGGAAACACTTTAATAATAATAACCATCAATTAATAACATGAAAAAAACATAAATATAATTACAATAGGTAAATTAATGGACTGAAAAATCCACGGGGATGTATATAAACATTATAAATTAATATAGGTGCATAACAAAAAAATATGCCTCAGTTAAAGGAAGTTGAGACAAAGTCCCATACCACAAGTCTGATTCTTCATGTGTGTATTTATATTCTTTAATAATAAACTGATGTCAACTATTTAATTTATTAAGAACCTTTTTTAGGTTTATTATTAATTTTATTTCAGTTAATAAAAAGTTATATATAGTTACTTAATCAATTAGGCTTAAGTTAGTTGTTTGGACCATCTTCAGCTTATGTGTCAAAAATGAATTTAGTTGGTTGACTATAGTCAAAGAGGCCATTATTTAAAATTATAATGAATAATAATATTGAAATAATAACCATATTTATACATTAATTTATATTTTCAAACCAATCATTAAATATGGTTATGAAAAATGATCCAACATTATGATCATGGAGACAGTGTTCCTTACGTACACAAGAGTATCGTTTCCATTTTTCGATGATAATTACGAAAAGAAGGAAAGTAATATTTATCTCTAAAGAGTCATAATAATTTTATAAATACCATATTATTTAATTATATATTATTATATATATCATTATTATGATTCAGTGATGAAAAGAGAATCACATCGCATTGAGGAGGCGGTAGTCCACATGTCTACAAACAACATTATCAATTTTTTAATGAGTGAAAGGGTAAAAATAAATTGATATATTATATTTAAAATATTATATTAATTTCATTAAAATCATTAATATGTCATTTATAAGAAATATATTTGTTATATTTATCCTTATTTTCTTCTATGTAATTCATTAATAAAAACCAAATCTCATCGCTTCACGAGATGGTAGTTCCCTGTACACCTGATTGACGTTATCATATCCTTTGAAGAATGAAATATAAAAGTGCATATGTGATATAATGACTCATTTATTATTATATATAAACTTTTGATCCATCATCATACCCAACCATGAGAGGTTGGGTAATGTAAGAATGAATGACATCATTTCCCAAGGTTGTAGTCCACCGTACACATGAAAAATGATTTCATAACACATTTAATGGAAGTATGTGTGGTTTTAGGTATTACATGTAACATAAAAATCTTATTATATAGAATATAATATTTTATTTATATAAAAATGGTATAATTTAAATTGATATAGGTGGTTAATGAAATAAATTGCAGATAGTTATTGTAGAAGATTAACAAGTTTTTCAGAATCTTCTTTCAGTTTGAAATTAACCCATCCTAGGATGGATTTGAGTCGAAAATAATTCATATAGGATTATGTTATGGGATTTTGGGGGCGATTTGGGCTAGGTTTGGATTATATAAATGGATTTATAGGTGTGAATAATTTGGGAGATTGTGTTCCCTTTAATAGTTGAGGAGGGGTGACATTATTAAAAATACTCAAAAGTATTCAGAATTGGGAGGTCCCCATTGCCACATGTGACTCCTAAATTGAAAAATAATGGAATGGAGGGAAATTATGGTTGATCAATTCTTTTAAAAAAATTATATAAAATATTTTTTATCATTTTGTTCCGAAGTCTTTAAGTATACTAAATTTTAACCTTTTTGTTTATACCATGGTAACACGTTTTCTAAGCTATGTAATTTACCCTTTACTATTAAATTAATTTTATAATTATTAGAAAATTTATACTCACTAATTATAAATATTATATATAATTTATATAATAAAAAACCTATATGTGAGAGAAATTAATTTTAACAGAAGCACATGTAATGTGTAAAAACACTCCTTTAACCCTAACCATGCAAACAATGTTCTTAATATCATTAGATCAGTATATTAGTTATAAAATAATAATTTGTCCATTAATGTAAAATATTAAATAATTTTTAAAATTAAAAGAATAACTAGTAAGAAAATATAATATTTAGTGATTTTAAATCATTTAATAAAATATCACTTATTATAAAAAAAATTAATGCTAAATTTGAAATTATTTATTAAATTGGAATGTAAAAATATCAATACAATAATGAAATTTTATTATATTAAGTAAAACCAATTTAGAAAGGAATATTAATATGAAAAATTAATGTGATAAAATTATTCATTCAATTAATATATCTTTTAAAATTTTCAGTATAATTTATTCTAATTATTTATTAACTAAATAATTATCTTGTTGGTGTTCCTTAAGAATTTTAAGTAACTAATCCATCTACAAAAAAGATATATTATTATGTTAAGAATAAATTATTTAAATATTAAAATAATATTTATAAAATAACATGTGATTATTTTCATTTATCCCAATGATATATAAATATTAATGGTTATAAAGGTTATTTTTTTGTCATTTTCTGTACTTAACTTATTATATAGGTCAAATTTCAGGAAGAGTATCCCAAAACACATAAAAATTGATACTAAGGTGAAACATATGTAAATGTTTCATGTCACTGGGTTATAGAGAATTTGGTAGGTATTTTTAGATTTTATATTTAATGTTATACCACTAAGTAAACTCAAATTTACCTTAGTCACTAAAATTAGTTTTAACTGTTTTCACTAATCATTATGAAAAAAAATTAGATGGACTGATTATATAAAATAAATTACTATTATTAAAAATATTTAATTTTTTAAAAAAAATTCCAATCACATTATTGGAAGAACGTAATTTAAAATTAATCTCGCAGAATAAATGAGAAAATGGTGTTTTAATGTGAAAATGATTAAAAGTTTTCAATGTTTTTATATCAAAATTAAATAAAAAAATAAATAAAATGAAATATATATAATTAATAGATGTATAATTTTACTCTTATGACATTAAACCTAGTAATAAATATAATTTAACATTATATATTATTAAGATGAAAAATCATATTTTAATGATAATCTAGTATTTTTCACAATTCATTAATGAAATGGAACTTTTTGAGAAAGAAACAAAAAATTCACCATAATATAATTTTTTTTATTAATATTTTAACAATTAATTTTATTTATTCTAATAAAAATTATAAAATTTTAAAAAATTTATTTTAAAATAAATGTGTCATAAAAAAGAAAAAACAAGTTTTTTTTTTGGAAAAATTCAGTTTTAAGCATAAAATTAGATTCGTTTTTTTTCTTCTGTTACATAGAAAACATATCTGTTGAATGTTAAAAAATTAGATAGAATACATTATATATAAATTTAATTAATATAATTCAACAAGTGTGATTATTTTAATTTATTGGTATAATACACACTTCTGCATATTTAAATAGTTTTTGAGAAAAAGTTCTATTTATTAATAAAAGGGTTTTTTATTTATAATTAATTGGTCACAAAATAATTCACTATATATACATGTGTAAAAACTATTATCATAATTCAGTTAGTCATATTGATAAAAACCTATCCATAAACTTGGTGATTACTACAGTATTAAATAATAATAATAAAAAATTTATAATTTTTGTTAAAACTTGTTCTTGCATGTAACACATAATATAGAAGAAAATAATTTTTAGTGTATTATAATATAAAATTATTGTTTTATACAATTTAAACTATCAAATGTATTTTTCTTCTTTTAAAATATTTGGGTATTACATACTCCTACCTTTAATAAATTTCATCCTCATAATTTTATCTTTTTATTAGAAATAAAATGATGGACATTTGAAAATACTTTTGTTATAAACCCACTTCATTAAAAGGGTTAACAAAATATCCTTTGAATAAGGGAGAAAAGGGAAATAAAAATTTTATATGTAATAAAACATAATTTGGATTCCAAATAAGATACCATTTATGGGAATAGTGGAAAATCCAAAATATCTATAGAGAGTGTTTGGGGTTTTTGATCACTATAAATTGAATGATAAATTAAAAGGTAAGGGCCTCAAAATAGTAAATAGGTGACAATAAAAAATGACATTAGTTTATTATAATTGAAGTTATTTGAATTATATTATTATTTTAAGATCCTTTTCCTATATTTGAGGAATTATCTTACTATCTACACTAAGAGAATATTGAAATATACTTACTCGTTGAGTTGAATTTAATACTTAATTAAATTTCCACCACAACCTCTCATTTTTTTAAAAATATAAGTTATAAAAATGATTTTTTCATGACTAAATAACTAAAATAATAAATTAAAAGAACCATATAATCCAAAAATAATAACAATATGTTTATCATATCTTTAGTAATTAACCAAAATAGAAATGGTTATCATATATTTAGATAAAATTAAAACTTCATTAATTAATCTCCAAATTTCAATGGTAATACCCAAATATCAATCAAAATAATTCCCTAAATAACCATCCTTACCATTATTTAAAAATTATATTACCAAATTTCAAAAATATATTATTAGAAGGATTTGGAATTATATTCATCCAAGATAACACAATTATTATTCCACAAATAAAATCCTATATGTTTATGAAATAAACATAATATTTACCTATAACAAAGTCATACTAACCAAGACATCACATCATCTAGTGGTATGTAAAACCCTTTTTCATCTGTAGGTTATGGGTTCAATACCCATTTCATTTATTTATGATAAGAGTTATTACCCATCATAGGGGTTTTTTGTTTTCTCTTTAAACATAAAAAAAATAATTCCTACCTAAATAACACTTCATGATGATACTGGGAATTAAAAATACCTCAACCAAAATTAAATACCTCCAAAAATAGAACTAACAATAGAAAACACCCAAATGAGGTGTCTAAGACTTTGGACTTGTGAAAAACCTTAATATTATAGAGCTATGATGTTATTCATAACTCTTAATATAAATTAAAATGAACAAACCCTAATTGCCAATGTCATATAAAACTCTCCATTGAAACCAAATATAAAGACCAAGCCTTAAACATTACATAATATTGAGTTTATGACAAGACTCAATTCTGTTATATTAGAGGAAATTTTCATGTTTATATTTATAGATAATTAAGCCATAAATAATAAATAAAATGATATAAAAAATTGTACACTTTTGATTAGTGTCCATTTTCCTCGGAATATAAAACCATTGAAAATAAATCATGATTTATTTTCAGGGGAAATATCCACTACTTCCAGTATGACATCTTATTTTCCATTACCCATCCTTAAATCCTATGAAAAACATTTTTGAAACACAGGATGAGAAAAACGTATTTGCAAGTGATATTAAAATAAAACAAAAAGTTAGTTTGGTGAAAAAATGAAAAAGCCAGAAATATTTACCTTTACATCAATAGGGATGAACCCTTTATATAAGTTATATTAAGATCAATAATGAGCTATAATGTGGTACAAAAATTAGTATAATAATTAAAATATCACCCATTTCATATAAATCACAATTAGCATGTCGTTAACTTTCATTATAAAATCTTTTGAACTACTCTTTTAAACCCATTTGAAAATCTATTTCAGATAAAAATACCTTTTTATTTTTAAAACTGAATTTGAAAACTTAAATAAAAAAAATGATAAATAGGGTTTTTAATTGCATAAAAACATAAATATTGAAAAAGAAACTTGAAATAAAATAATGGTCATGGCAGTGGTAAAGTAATTATTACCATGTTCTTTAAGAGTAGAACATTCCTTTTATATTTTATTAAAATTCTCCATATGAACCATATAAAAATATTCCTTTAGAAAACCATTGAAAAAAAAGGTAAAATAGAGATTAAATTTGAATTATAAATATTTTTTATCCATATAAAATCATTAATAAAATCATTTTAAAAACATAGACAAAGATAATAATTATTTGGAAGGAAAAATTTAAAAGATGATTATTTTTAATAATAAAAGTCCCTTATCACTTGGGAAAGAGTTAAATCATAAAATCCATTAAAGAATAAAATTTAAAAAACATTAAATATCATGAGAATATATATAAATTCATTTTATAATATGTAAAAGGGGATGTATGCACACATTATAAAATAATATAGTTTTCTAACATCAATATATAACTCAATGAAAGGCAATTGAGATGAAGTCCTTAACATTGAGTCTCATTCGTCACCTATGTCTTTATATTTTTAAATAATAAACTTATTTTAATTATTTAATATATAAAGATAATTTTACAATTTTATTATTTATTTTATTTCAATTACTATAAATTTATATACAGTTATTTAATCAATGAAAGTTTTGACAGATGTTTTGGACATATTCGACTTATCTGTCAAAAATGTATTCGGTTGGTTGACTATGGTCAAATAGGTCATTATTCAAAACATATAAATAAAAATTATAATTAAATAATTATTATATTTAAACATATATTATAATTTTGAAACCAATCATGAATTATTGTTATGAAAATTGAATTGACAATACGATCATGGAGACGATTTGCTGTATGTTCAGATGAGTAACATTTCTATTTTTCAATGATCGTTATAGAAAAAAGGTAACTAAAATTTCTCTTTATATAATTATAATAACATAATAAATTAAATATAAATTATTTATATATAATTAAATATTTCATTCATTTTAGATGGTGATGAAAAAAAGAGTAACATCATTTCAAGGATGCAGTAGTCCACACGTTGATGAACGACATTATCATTTTTTCAGTGACTAGAAGTGTCAAAAGTAACATATATGTTATACTTAATTAATTATAATAATATAATTAATATTAAAAAAATACATATATATCACCTATAATTATTATCATTACCCTAACTACCTTCCATATAATGAATGAGTGAAAAACGATTCACATTGCTTCATGAGGCAGAAGTCCTTTGTACTCCCAAGAAACATTGTCATATCAAATAAAAAATAGTATTTTTAAAAGGTATATAATATATAATTAATAAATAAGTGTAATAATTTTATAAATATAATATATAAAATTAATATTCATCATTATTCCCAACCGTGAGTGGTGGTAATGGGTAAATGAATGACATTGTTTCGTGATGTGGAAGTTCGTCGTACACATGAAAGATTATATAATAACCCATTTTATGGATGTGTGTGTGGTTTTAGGATATAAAATAAAAATAACAACATATAGTTATATTTAGGATACATAGGTTATTATATAATCATGGTATAATAGAAGTACAAGATGGTGGAGAAGGAATAAAATAAAAATGCTTGTTGTAGAACATTACCTCTTCTTCATGTATCTTCCTTTGGTTTTCAATAAACCCTTAATAGGTTTATTTATTCCAAAAAATATTCTAGGACAATGTGGTGGATTGTGGGAAGTGTTTTGGGTAATTTTTTGATAATCAAATTGTCTTGATATGTGCGGAGAAGTCAGGAGAGTGAGTTCCCTTTTATAGTTGAGGAGGAGTAACCTTCTTGTAAATAATCAAAACGTATTCACTATTAGAAGGAATCACTTTTATTATGCACCTTAAATTTTTAAAAATAATTAATTATAGGGAATAAATGTTCTAACCACACTTAAAGCATACACAAATAAATGCATTTTTATCATTTCCCCCCTATTATTTTAGTTTACAAAATTTTACCCTTTCTGTTATTACCAAGATAACATGTTTTTTGGCCTATATATTTTATATTTTAAGAATAAATTAGAACAAAAAATTTTATACAATTTATAACCTCTAATTCTAAATATTATATATTATTTATAATTTAAATTTTCCATTTGTTATGAAAAGTAATTTTTACCGAATCACATGTCACGCGTAAAAAAACTAATTTAACCCTAACCACACTAACAAAGTTATTACTATTTAGGGGTCATTATATATAAAAAATAAATTTGTCAAGGAATATAATATATTTTATATTTATTAAAATTTAATAATAACTTGGTAGAATATAGTGTTTTTAGTAATTTTAAATCATTAAATAAAATATCAGTTATTATAAAATAATATTAATGCCAATTTTGATATTATTTATTTATCTTTAATTTAAAAATATGAATAAAATGAAGTAATATGAATATATTAAGTTAAAATCAATTTAATATGATATTTTAATTTTAAAAATTATTGCAAGATAATAATTTATTCAATTTACCTCAATTTTAACCTTTCTAGAATCATTTATTTTAGTTAATTATTATATAAATAATTACAATATTGGGGTATCTATTGAATTTTATGTAAATAATTCACATATATAAATTTATGAAAAAATATTCTTTTAAGAATAAATCATTTAACTTTAAAAATAATATTTATAACCGAACATCTGACACTTTATCCCAATCCCAATTATTTATATATATTAAAAGAAAAAGAGGACACTTTTCTTCTTTTTCCATACATTAAGAATTATATAGGTCTCTTCCATAGAATAGTATCACAATAACTCATAAAAATGATATTTAGGTGATAAATTTATAAAGGTTTTCAGAAAATGGGTGTTGTACATGTTGATAGGTCATTTTACAACATGTATTTTTAGTTTAACTACTAAAAAACTCTTTTTTATCTTAATCACTGAAATTAACTTTAATTATCTTCACTAATCATCATGGTGAAAAATTAAGTTAAATTTATTATATAATATAAAGTATTATATTTGAAAATTTTGATTCAATTTGGAAAAATTAAAGTTAGGGAAGTGATAGAATTAATTTAAAATTAATTCCATAAACCTGATGAGATAAAAAGTTTTTTAAAGTGAAAACTTTCAAAGGTTCATAGTAATTTTATATAGAAATTCAATATAAAATTTTTAAAATGACCTATATTGATTTTACATACATATAAGTGAACTATTTTTACTTTAAAACCAATTGGAAAATAATTTATCCATATAAATTATTTTGATGTAAAAATAGTTTTCTATTAAAATTAAGTATTTTTTACTATTCATAAAAAAAATAAATTTCTCAAAAAAGTACATAAATTTCACCCAAAGTTAATTTTTTTATTAAAATATAAATAATTTTGTTTAAATTATAAAAAAATAGAAAATTGTAGAAAATTAGTTTTAAAATAAATGCGCTATAAAAAGAAGATAAAACATCTTTTTAGAAAAATAAAGTTATAAGCGTAAAATTGGATTTATTTTTTATCTATTTTATAGAAAAAATTTGGATGATTGTTAATCATTTGGTTGATTATGTTACATATATATTTCAATAATTTAATAAAAAAATATTTTTTAAAATTATTTTCATATAACACACTTATGTGCATTTAAATAATTTTTTAGAAAAATAATTTCTTTTATTTGAAAAAGGGTTTTATTTCTGATATATAATTAATTGTTTATCAAAGAAGACATTATATATATATGATAAATAAATATATTCATAATTTAATCAATCCTATTTATACCTTTCATTTGAACGGCTATGTGATAACTATCATACTTAGTATAATTTTAATAGTATATTGTTGTTTTTTAAAACTCGGTCTTGCGTTTAAGGAAAACTGTTAAAGAGACTCATTTTTGTGTGTATCATAAGATAAAATTAGTGTTTCATAACCACTATTCTATCGAGTATAATTATATTCTTTTAAACTCTCATAATGTTTAAATTTTTCTACAAAAAATAAGTAAATGTTTTTTTGAGAAAAAAGTATTTTTGATGTAAATATCTACTTTTAGAAGGAAATTATTTACAGATACATTTTATTTATTTCAAATAATAATTATTAATTGAAAATATATTTTTAATCCTATTTATACTTATAAGTTTATCAGATATGTTAGAATGGTAAATTTTAAATGATAACGTTTTAAATAATATATTACAGTTTATTAAAACACGTTGTTGTATGCAACTATTTCTATCAAAGAAATTAAATTTATTCGAAAAAAATATTTCAAAAAATATCAGGGTGTTAAATTCTACCCCCTTAAAATAACATTACCCCACATAATTACCTCACTTTTTTAAAAAAAAAATTGAGGACACTTCTACCTCATCACATCCCATGGTTCCCAAATAGATTCCTCAAGATGGTGGTTTTTACAAAATAATTAACTAGGCGTGTGGTCCTCTTTCATAGAACATTCTCTGTACGATCTAGAATCTCCATTGGTTTTTACTCATATGAATGATCACACTCTAGTGGTATGAGAACTGAGTTCAGTACATATTATGGATCATGAGGGTATATCCTCAAGAGAGGTACATGGAAAACATTTTGGACCTGAGAGAGGTTTGTTGGATGTACTATGTGATAAGAAACCATCATTGATACATCAACAATATAAAAAAGAAAATTATACTAAGGGATTATATTTCTATTCAACTATAATTTCATAACCTTATTCCATATATAAATTCATAGAAACACTATGTCTCCAACTTCATATTCCAGATCACATAAATAATTCTCAGCATATATTTTCTGTCAACCTTTTGTTTCCCTTATATAATTCTGAATAGATATAACCTTATATAAAAATATTTCATCTAGATTTTTTCCATATATTTTTATTTCTATAACTTCATTCTAGTATGTTGTAGTTGTATACTTATTTCCATATGGGGATTCATATGGAGACATCAGAATTTTATATTGAAAGATATTATGGTACGAAAACTATACTAGTGAAAGATATTGATCCCAAACCCCTTTGAAATATAAATATTATGATCTCAATATATCCTATTAGGTTTTATTTGTTTCCTCAAACATACCATTTTTATAAGGCTAATACATAGTGCTGATCCTCAACAATGCATCATGGGATTTTTGAAGAATTCACCATAACATTTTGGAAAAACTTGGTTCTTGATCAGATATAGTAGTACATGGCATTACATGTCATATTACTGATTTATTATTGTATATCCTAGAAATATTAACCAATTAGAAATATTATATTATTTTAATTAAGTGCATTTAATTTTTAAGGTGATAGACAACAACCCCTATAACATTGTTCCACTTAGACCTTTTTGGGGGTATATCTAAAAAATCTATGGTGATGTTTTACCACTTCAATTCTAGTATTGGTAATGGTTGTAACATCCTTGTAGATTTTTGTCCCACATCATTAAATTTTTATATATCAAGCATCAAGATATATATATTCTACAATATCCCTCTTAATTCTATCCTAATAAAAATACACTTTCAAATCTCCATACACACTTGTACTTCTGAGATAAAAATAGAATAAAGATCTATTGGCCACTTCTAACAATTCCTTCAAATATAGTATGTATAGAACACACAAATGGTTCCTAAACCTCATCAATTTCTCATTTATATTTTTGATATCAGGAGAAACTTTCACCTTTTTATGTAGTTATCATCCTCTTTTGGTGCCTCTTTAATCATTACTTTTATAGATTTATGAACATTCATTTGATTAAGATAATATTTCTCCCCTTTCTTCAATATTTCAGGATCCATATTTTCTTAATCCATGAATTTAAGATCTTTTTTATCCTCATCATTGATAATATAGAATAATCCTTTCTACTCAATGAGTTATCTACCTTATTCTGTTTCCCAATGTGGTAATTTATCGATCATTAATAATAATTAATAACTTCTTTCGATCTTCTGTAGAGAATGTTGAACTCATTATGTGTGACTATATAATTCAAAATTTTACAGTCAGTATATATATCACATCCTTCTCTTTAAAGATAATTCCAATATATATTTAGTGAAAATTTTACTACAAGTAACTTCAAATCTTGAGTTGGGTAATTTTTTACATGGACCTTCAATTATAACGAGGTATAAGCTATAACCCTGTCATTCTATATGATAATTAATCCAAATCCCTTCTTTGATGCATCACTATAGATTACATAGCCATATTCACTGTAGGGTAATGTAAGGAGATTTCCACTAAATAGCCTTTACATTAGTTCCTTGAAATTTTATTCACATTCAATAGTCCAAAGAAACCTATTACCCTTAGAGTGAACTTAGTGATTGGATTATACAAGCACGAGAAATTTTATAAAAAATAATTGATTATATCCATAAAAAATCATTAGATTATAGTTAGAGTGGTTTTTGTGAAAAAATTAAATATATTCCAACATTTATGTATCCACCGACATACCCTCACTTGATTTTATATGACCCAAAAAAGAAAACTTTTTAGAGAAAAAATTCATAATTGTTAAATTTTTGAAACAAATTTTCCTTCCTTTGGGCCATCATTATAATTATCAAGTGATATTTATGATATTTATTACTCATTTAATGTATAAGAATATTATATATATATATAATACCAAAAATTGATTAAGGTAATCTAGAAGGACTCTAATCATTAAATCCATAAACATAGAAGGGAAATTTATAGGACCAAATGGCATCACACTATACTCATAGTGTCTTTACATTGCGTGAAATTTTTTCATGCGTATATCCTCTTTCTTGACCCCCAATTAATTTTATCTATAATAAAAATAAATAGTGGAAAAGTATTATGTTTCAGACAAATGATCAAAGAAGTCATCATATTAGATTTGTGGATACTTATTATTGATAGTGTTATTGTTATGTTCCTTATACTCAATTAAAAGAAACATTAACCCCTCGTTATTCGTAATGAAGAGAACATGTGAAACCTATAACAACCTATCTTTTCATTAAGGTAAATATCATTTTATTTTCAATTTGAATAATTTATAAAACATGGTAAATGTGTACAAAAACCTAGGGAAGGTACTAGGAGAATCCGGGGCTAGTTAGATGCCCAAAGTTCTAGAAAATGGGATAAATAACTCGGTTATAAGGTAAGAATAAATAGTGAATCCCATGTCACAAGATGATTTTTAACAATATAGTGTAAAAAATTGGTGTAGAAGGGGTCACTTAGTTTTTCTAAAACCATTAAACCCTAGGTGTATGATTGTACAAGAACTATAGGTTTTTGGACAGTGGGCTGTTGCATCATTTCCACATAGTTTCTAAATCGTGCACCTAAAAGAGCCCCCACTTATTTTTGGGTGAAAATTCATAATTTCACTTCTTTTAACTTTTAGTATTTAAATTCTTTACCCTTTATCATCTATTGGATGAAATGGCCTTCTTTCTCCAATATGCTAAAAATACTCCCAAGTCAACGCTTTGTGATAAATTTCCAATCGGGCTATTGTTTCAATATCCATTGAAGGTGTCAGACTCCTTGAGGTATGATCCCCCTTCTTATTACCTTATATTCAAGTTTTACTTCAAATCTTTCATTCTATTTAGGTGAAATATAATTTCCCTTATTTTCCAGAGTGTTGGACCATTTCAATAATTCCTCCCAACCTACTTCAAACCTAAGGCCGGTATCGAGTGAGGCATCATCTATGACATTGAGGTAGGGGTAATGTCATTTTCCCATTGAGTTTTGTCACTTTGTAGCTATTTCGTTGTGACGAACACCAGATTTCTTTTCCAAACACCTCCTTTTATTTGGTTCTTACATTTAAAATTGACCATTTTAACTTAATATATTCTAATCGATTTTTATTTGGTTAGTTAGAGGTTGGTGTCTTTGTATATGAACACCCCAAGGTAGTGAAAAAGATAATTACCTATTTTTTATAAATGCACTAATGTTGGGATTACTTATTTATCTTACGACATATAAATAAAATGGAGGTTACCTTGTTATATTGATTTTTATCACACCCAAAGGACATATTAGGTGTTTGGATCAACCTATATTTGGAATTTACCATGTAGAAATTTTACCACTTGACCAAGACACCTTCTAATTGACACCTTGAGTAATATGAATTGATTTTCCATGTCTTAATGAATTAAAATGGTGGATTATAATGAACAGTTTAATCAAGTGGAGTAGATAATTCATGGTGGTTACCCAACCTTAAAGGAGTTGGATGAACTGGAATGAAATGGTCCATGGAGGCTGGTAAGGCCACACCTTTGGTTATGTATTGCTAAATTCATAATTTGAAATTTAATGCCTTACTATAAATGAACTTGGCCTTGGAGATACATTGGTTTTTTTTCCACATGTCTTATGTTATAAATATGATTATGCCTCATTTATATATATATGGGATGGATGAAAAATAATCATGGGAGGTTATTCATCATGCTAATTATAATTAAAAATACACCCTTATATAGGCTTTGAATGATTGTAAGGGGTGAAGAGCATGGCGGAAAATCATACTCTATTATATCGGGTGTTTAGTTTGGAATCTCACAATAGTGACACTATATGGGGTTTGAGATTTACATGCCACATCCCATTCATAGAGTGAAGAAATGATGGCTCACTCACTATCTCGAGTGTCGTGCATGTCATCTCACACTCTTCAGGGGATATAGGGAATATACCCTATTGCTTGATCTTTTAGTATCATCAAACTAGTTATGTATGTTTGAGTTAATCCTCAATCTGGCCAACAACTAGTATTTTAGGCATATAGTTGCTTAAGTCCACACTTACTTTGATCATATAGTTTCATGAACTTTATATATATAACTTATATATATATATAGTGATTGATATGAATCCATTATGGATATGATGATAGCCTGGTAGAGACTTTAGGTGTCTTCCTGAAATTTGAGCATCCTAGTTATTTATTTCAGCATTATTTTCATTTTTATTATAGTCTACACACTATTTAGTAAGGATCAATTCTTGGATTACACATAGAAACCGCTGGTGGTGGAATATTGAGATTTTTATCTCACAACATACACAGGATGACATTGGTACCTATGAATACTATCTATCTATACATGTTGATACAGATAAGGGATCTTCTATAGGTTGTTGATTTTCTTACATATAGATGGAGAATATGACCAGATGACTAAGAATTATCTCACGATGCTAGTCGATCAGTTTTTTTAGTTTGTATAGAATATACGTATCTTTCTGACCCCAGTTCCCCTTTTATTATCAATATTACATGAATAAATGTATTAGACCCAACCTAGTTTATTTTTATTATTTTATATAGTTGTCCAGTTTACTATATTCTTATTCTTATTTATCCAGTTATATGTTTAAGCTTCCACTTTTTTTTGTTTTATCAACTTCTCTATTCTAATTAGAGGGTACAGTCACCCAACAACACCACCTTGACACTATCACTGCTCTTCAATAGCCTCTAGACTTTGGGGAGATGTGCATGAGGCCATGTGACCAATCAAACATAGGGAATTGTTGAGCGGAATCTGGGTTTGGGACATTAGAAACAGGTATCAATGATTATTTTCTAGTTTCATTACTATATGTTGATAACTTAATGAGATAGGATGTAAATGGAATTTAGTAATATGTTATGCCTTTGAGTAACTACCCTACGTGTTGGAAAAATCCAAATTACCTCGAATGGAATTACTTTTTTCAAGATTTTTCTATTACAATGGATTTGATTCAACCATTTGGTGACACAACTGATTTGTGTTATTTTTACTGATATTAGTGTGGGTTATATTGTGTTTTAACCTAATGGGATGATGGTATACCATTTCAGGCATCATATTGGAAGTTTTTAGAAATAACATGCCATGTATTGTGTAATTCAATTTAGGATGATTACATATTTCAAGATACTTTGATAGGTGTTGTGATATATATACCTACAGTGGTGATAGGTATTCTGGAATATGTTATGGCATGAAATAGGTGGGTACCATACTTTGTTTCCAAATGATTATGTACCCTCATTGATCGCAATTCTTAGTTCATGCAGTTTAACTTATTTAATGTTGAATGTAATGAATTTTAAATGAGTATGAATTCAAATGATAATGAATACATGAATCCATGTGAAAATTAAGGTAAAAGTAAAATTGTTTTAGAAGATAACATGACCCAGAATCGGCCTTTGTAGTGGGAAGTATGCAGTATATCTTGATTTTATATACGATCAGTATGTCTCCCATACCAGACTCTAGGAGTAGGAAAAAGGGGTGTGTTCTTATATAGGAAACCTTGTACCTATCCTATTTCAGTATCTATGTTTTATAACTCTGAACTTTGATTGTGATAATGAAATGAAGCATGAACATGGTATTTTTAGAGGTATGTTTCCTCAACATCCTCTAGATGTACATGAAGAGGATGTCAATGATGAAAATAAGGAGGTGGTGGGCCATGTGCTATAAGTGGATCCTCCATTATTTCTAGATGAACCACCAGTAGTTGATCTGGAGAAAATTTTTGTGGCACGGTTATGTGAGGGATTTATACAGTTCATGCAGACTATTTATGGAGTACCAAGACCTACCCCTACCATGGAAGAGTTGACTCGGGAGTTTCGGTAGTAGAATCCTCCAACCATTTTAAGGGATGGAGGAAATCATTTAGTAAATTCTTGGATTGAATCAATACTTTCTATATTAAAGCATATAGAGAGGGATCTAGAGTGGAGCGTCAATTTAGATGCATATATTCTTCATGATTTATCCAAGAAGTGGTGCGACACAATCACCCAGAAAGATCAACATCATTATATGGTCTATGATTATTTTTAGACAATATTATATGGATAACTATTTTCATGAACTTTGTTGTATGATATACAAAATGAATTCAAAAACCTAGAATAAGGAACACTATAAATTATGAATTAATTGACTTGTTTTATGAAACTCAAGTGCTTTAAACCTATTCTTATGGGTGATAAGTTATCTAAAGCCATGAAATTTTATGATGGCCACAATTATGGAATTCAATTGCAGGTGCATGTATTTTAGATGAATACCACTTTTTGAATAGTGAATCAGGCTCTTATCACATAGTGTTACCTGAGAGAGGCTAGAGGTTAGTGCTAGGGTGGATTGACATCTTGATCTGGTACTACATCCCCTAGTAGTATGAAACGTCATCTAGACCTTCCTAGTAGTGATTTCAGTAGGCATATCATAAACTTTGGTCGCCATGTGATGTTTTACATGTGAGGTATGCCATGACATACAAGTCCTTAGTTTATGAGATACCCATTCGAGTGCCAATCATATGGAGAGATAGTTTATCTACAATGCTTCTGAAGAATGTTTCCACCATCTGCTATTGAAAGAGTTTCATCAATGACTCCACATTCAAGATTATGGTCAATAATGTTTCATTAGAAATGGAGATGGGGTATAACTATCTGATTAGGATGAGGTGGTGGACATGGAAATTGTAGACATACCCTAGTTTTATAGTGACAACAGAGAATATTTGTTTAGGGTAGAGAGGCAGTATCATAGGGCTAGAGTTCCGACCAGATATATACAGTGCAACAAACCCTTCAGGAGAAGGACGATATATATTCTACTCTTAGAGGTACTATTCTAGTATCCTATACATTATATTTTAAAATTTCTGATATAAGTGATTAAAATATCTTTATATTCGTACTCGATGTGGAGAGCCTTGAGATCAATGTTTATACTTATGATGGATTCATGATGCTTGACACTCCATTGGGGATTATAATGGATGGTGTAGAACAATTTAGGGAGTGACCCTTGAGATTGGTGGGTTTGAATTCATATGGGACCACTTTTACCTCAAGATTATAGGTATTGAAATCTTTCATAGGATGGACTAGTTTGTTCCCTCTCAGAGTTTCCTTGTTTTATATCACCGAAGGGTGATATTCACATCACTTGAGGGTGGAGATTTTATTAAAAAGGTTAAATGGGATTTCCATCCAAGATGAGATGTACCTCAGCATAGTGGACAGGGTGGGATGACATCCTAGACTATGAGTTTATATATAGATAATCATGGAACATCTCAGACTAACCTCTGTCTAGTGTTTGACCATTTCATGGTTGTTTTCCTAGATTACTTTTCTGGATTACCTCTAGGTAGAGAGGTATATTTTTCTTTTGATCTAGTTATAGGATCAAAAATAGTACCCATTCTTCCTTTCATTGTGGATACTAATGGGATGAAAGAGCCCAATAGATAGCTAGAGGATATAGTGAAAAACAGTTTTATCTGAGCTTGTACTTCTCTATGGGGTTCATTAGTCCTTTTTGTGAAAACTAGATAGAACCCTAAGTATATGTATGTATTACCATAAATTTCACCAGATGATGGTTGAGAACCAAAATCTTCTTTTAATGATAAATGATATATTTGATCAGCTTCGGCGATCTTGGGTTTTATCAATGATTTATTTAAGAATCAGTTATGATCAGTTTTGTATTAGACCATAATAAATACCTTGCACAACCTTTCATAGAATGTATGGTTTATATGTGTATTTTCAATGTTATATAGTCTCACTAACAAGCCATCGATCTTTATGGATCTAATTAACTAAGTGTTCCATTCTTATATGGATTTTTATGGTTTTCTGGGATGATATCTTTGTGTATTCTCACCATCTACTTGACCATGCTAAAAATATTGAGATCATATTGAATACACTAAGATAGAATTATTTATATGCCAAGATAATAAAGTGACACTTCTTGAGGGAAAATATTCACTTACTAAGACACATTATCTTAGAGAGAGGAGAATCAGTTGAACTAGAGATTATGTGAGCTCTGGCTTCCTTAGAGAATCCTAAGAACATCTTTGAGGTACAATGATTGTTGGGGCTAGAAGGTTATTACAAGAATTAAATACATGACTTATCACACCTAGAAGAACTGATTAAATTATTGACTAATAAGGGTGTGAAATTTTTATGGTTATATTATTTCAAGACAGCCATTTAGGATCTAAATGGAGATTGACTTCAATAATGATACTAATTTTTCTAGATCTAGGAAGGTGTTACAGTATTAATTATGATGAATCATTTATCTGGAAAGGAGTAGTTCTTATATAGGGGGATATAATCATAGTATATTTGTTCTGATAGTTAAGTCCACAAGAGAGGAATTAATTGACACAAGATATCAAGGTAAAAACCACAAAAACCAAAAAAATATCAAGTAAAATTTTTCATAGTGTGAAATGAATCTAAGGAAGTGAAGGAAGGTTGAGTACCTACAGTCTTTTAACTTTAAGATCTCTTATATTTCTGGTAAGGGAAATACATTAGCCAATGCACTAATTAGGAGGAGTCAGATACATGTAGTTCTATAAGCTAGTAGTGATTAGAATCTTATGGTTTTACTCTCTAAGATTCACTTAGAATTGAAATAAAATCAGGGACAGATGTATCTATCATCTTTATATATTTCCTCGAATATTCTGGATAGAGTAAGGTGGAGGTAATTATCATATTCAATGAGTCTATCACTATGAGAGAGTGTGGTAGGTGAGGATCCTCTTCTTAGTTAGACCACGTGTGAGGATTCAATACTATATGTTCATGGTCACAATGGGTTTTAATAGACATGCATGAGGAGATAATGTGAGAATTTCAGGAAATATCTTAGCAAGTGAATCCTAGAATTATTAAATGTACTAGGATTTACATATCCAATACCTATGGTTGGGTATAAAAATAGATGTAGCTGGTTTTTTTATGAGATGTAAGACCTTTTTGTAAATAAAGGTGGATAAACAACATCCATTCACACTTTTTCCTCAACTACCCATTCTCGAGTGGAAATGGAATTATTTCATGACATATTTCATGACTTGTTAACCTAGGTCCCCTCAAGGTGATTATGATGTATGGGTTGTTGATGACAGGATCCTGAAGTTTCTTCAGGATAAAAATGTTCCGTTATTAAGGGTGTTATGGTGGCATGGATGAGTACATGACAATGCATTTGAATGAGATATTGATATGTGAGCTCAATTTCCAGAGAAACTCTTAGATGACACCTCTTTATTCTTGGACATTCAAATCAGGGATGCGTTTCTTTAATGAGTATAGGTTGTAATGACTCGTATTTTAATGATTGTATAGATCTTTCGTTTTTGAATATGAATCCTTTCCCTAAACATGGTAAACATATAATTCAGCCTAAGGATGGAACTAGGGGAATTCAGGGCTTTTTTGGAGGATAGAGTTTTGGAAAATGGAAGAAAAAAACTAGGCTAAAACATAATAATAAACTGTGCTACCCTTGTCGCATGGTTAGATTTAACCATGTGGGAAAAAATAGGTGCAATAGGAGCGGTATGGCTTTTTCGCAATTGTGAAACTCCATGTGCATGGCCGTATGATAATTGAAGGTTTTTGGAAAGTTTTTTATCATACAGTTTGTGCATTTTTTGAAAGCAAAGCACCTAAACCACCTACCCCCTTATTTTTGGGTAAAAGTAAAAATTTAACCTCTTTTAACTCTAAAGACTTTTTATTCCTTTATCATTATCCTATAGTTGATGAAATGGGCTTATTTCTTCCATAAGCTCAAAATAATTCCTTGTCAAGGACTTGTGATAACATTCTAATCCGGTTTCTGATTCATAGTATGTTGAAGGTGTTAGAATCCTTGAGTCATGTTGTCCATTCCTCCAACATCCAATTCAAGTTTTCATTTGAATCAAATTTTCTATTTCAGTATAATCTCATTTTACCTATTTTTAGTGTGTTAGACCATTTCTAAAATTTATCTCAACCTTCTTTGAATATGAGGCTAATATCAAGGTAGGCATTATCCATGAACTTGAGGTATGTGGTCACATTGTTTTCCCTTTCGGTTTCATCACTTCATATCTATTCCATTGTGTTATTTTCTGAATTTTGGTAGTGCGTATTCCTTTTTTTATCCCCTCATATCAAATTAACCATTTCACCTTAATACATTCCAAATGATACATGTTTTGTTAGTTAGAGGTTGGAGGCCTTGTTTACAATAACCCCATGGTTGTGCTAAGTAGAATTACCCCTTTCTGATAAATAATATTATTTATGGATTTCTTATTTAACTTATGACTTAGACATAAAATGGAAGTTCCATTTTTATATGGATGTTTATTGGACCCAAATAACCTCTTAGGTGTTTGGATCAACCTACATTAATAATTTCCCATGTAGGAGTTTTCCCACTTGACCATGACAACTTCTAACTACACCTTGATCCATATAAATAGATTTTCCATGTCCTAATGAATTAAATGGGTTGATTATAATGAATGATTCCATTAAATGGAATAGAAAATGCATGTTGGTTATCCCACTATAAATTAATTGGAATGAAATGGTTCATAAAAGTTGGTAAGTCCACACCTTTTGTAATGATTATCTAAATTAATACATTGAATTATAATGCCTTACTATAAATGGACTTGGAATTCGAGATATAAGGGGATTTGTTTTCTCTTGTCTTATGTTATATATATGATTATACCTCAATTATATATATATACATGAAAAAAATAAGAATATTAGGTTGTGCCTTATGACCATTATAATTATGAATACACCATTATGTAGACTGTGTATGATGATACGGGGTGTTGAGAATGGTGGAAAATCACATTCTCTTACATCGGGTGTTGAGTATGAAATATCACACTAGTGACACTATATGGGTGTTGGGGATTACATGCCACATCCCACTCTTAGTGTGATGAGATGATGTCTCACTCACTATCCTCAGTGTCATGAATGATGTCACATAATCATATTGGGATGTAGGATATCTACCATATTTCTTGAGCATAAAGGTTTATTATACTGGTTATGGATGTCTAAGTTACACCCTGGTCCTACCAACAACTTGTATTCCAGGTATATGTCCACTTATATCCGCACATCCATTGTTCATATACATGTATTCCATACATAAATATAATATACATATATATATATATATATATTATTTCTATATATATATAGTGATTGATCAGACTCCATTCTGACTATGAGCCAAAGAAGGTAGAGCCGTCAGGTGTCTTCTAGAACCTAAGCATCATGGTTATTTATATCACTGTTTTTTTCCTTTATATTCTTTATTATACACTCTTTAGTTATGGGAAATTCTTGTATAACATGGAGAAACCATTGGTATTGTCCAATAATGATTTTTATGACAAACCCTACTCGAGATTCCTTTGGCAGTTAGGAAGATTATCTTTGTTTAGGTATTGATAAGTGAAACGAACCTAAAATAGGTTTTTGATATTCTTACTTATAGCTAGATCATAGGAGAATAGGATACAGAATTATCTTTAGATACTTATGGAGTATTTTTTGTTCTTTTTTTTGTTTTTATAACATGTGTTCATCTTCCAAACCCCTCTTCCCCTTTTATTATAAGTATTCCACACATCCATGTATCAGAAAAATCCTAGTGAATTTATATTATATTATTTAGTTGTTCAGTTTAATATCTACCACTGATTATTTATTTAGTTTTATGTTTACTCTTACAATGTTGTTTATTGTTATTTGTACCCTCTATGAAATTATTATTATAAGGTATAGTCTCCCCACCAAACCTCTTTTACACCCTCATTTCCTATTGAAAGGCTCTGGTGTATGAAGAGGTGCTCTTGAGGCCATTCAACCCAATAGATCGGGACATGAGTTAAGTGGATTCTAGTACATGATGTTACAAATCCTATGGTGAAAGACTTGGTAATATAAATCATTTATCAAAATTCTATTTGAGTTACATCCTTAATTATTTCAACTCAATCAGGACAATTTTATATGGATTATTCAAAATGGGGATAACTCAAGTTTTGAGTTCTATTAAGAAGTCAAGTACATGATTTAGTGGAAGAAAAGTCAAATATTTCAAAAATACATCAAATAAATATAAAACAATAGATATGTATTTAATTTCATGTTTATCACTAACCATCTGCGACAAATAGTCTTCCTTGATTATAATTATGTCCTAGAAGGTTGAAGTGATTCCATTGGAAGTTTTTATTAATCCAGACACTGATAAATGAGAATGGGTTCATTTGGAATTCAAAATGAAACTTACATTCCATATAAAATGATATGTCCACCTTATAAAAGAATCCAATAAATTCTAAATATCACATCAAATTCAACTAAAGGAAGAATCATAAGATTTTTAAGAAGCACATTGCCTAAATCTTCAATCGTAGTGGAATTGTGGGCATTTAATTTGAATACTGTACCATATGTTCTTTTACCACCAACTTATCATCTAATAGTTGAGCAAGTAATTCAATAACATTTGAAAATTCCTTATACAGAAAATAATGTGTAGAGATATAATAAAATAAGACATTAGAAATTATAGAGTAGATGATATGTGTACCTTTCAATATTTTATCCACATAACCAACTTTGGTAGTCATGGTCACATGAGATTTCACTTTATCTATGGGCTTAGGAGGGTTTTGACACATATCATAAAATACATTTGTACTCAGGAATGGGTTTTCATAATTCCCAACCTCTATTAACTTGAATCACCATAGTGTGGACTAGGAATTAATTAGGATTTTATTCTCCTAAATTTCATTAACTGGACCATTCATCACATTTTAGGATTCAAAGGATCTGTGACCCACCAATCGAAATTTAAAGCCCGTCCCAATTCAATTCATAAAATTACATTCATTTTTGTCCCATATTTCTTACATTTATATGGCTGTAATTTCATTTCACCATGTGATGTATTTAATTTTTCATGATAATTGATCTTCAATTTCTTATCAAAACCATGGGAATTATGGGATCTCCAATTTTTATTTATACCATTAATGCACATCATACAATTTATTCATAGCTAATAAATTATCCTATGAATAATTCCTTTACGATACATTATTTTGTGTAACTAAATAATTGACCAATTTTTTTATCAGGTGTGATGATTATAATAGAGTTATACGTTGTAATCCTTGTAAAATAATCCTGGTAAAATAATCCTTATAGGTTCTAAAAGAATCATCATCCTTTTTTTATAAGATCAAGTAATTCCTTATCCATTATTTTATATATAATATGAGGGAATTATGTTTTGAGAATTACACTATTAAACTTATCCAATTCCATAGATTCAATTTATTACTCTTTATATTTATTCTTAATATGGTTCTTTTATTGATCTGATTTACCTTCCAAATGATAAATATCACAGAAAAATATTTCATGTTATGAGAACTAGAGAAAATAAAATATAATCATAATGGTGCTGATCCATTACTCAAACACTAGTGAATATGAACACCCACTAAAATATAATGGATAATGTATCATGAACGATTCAATAAATCATTGTTCCTTCCATTGATCCTTTGGAAGCTCAGATTCATTCATTAATTGAGAATGTTTTGGGAGAATAAGAATAATGTAATTCATTATAGATCACATATAATTGTTTTCATAGGTAGAAAATTATTTAATTTTCCATGAAATTAGCATTAGCATGGCTACTTTGGGTTCCATCCATTGTCTGAAACCAAAAAGTAGACTGAGCAGTAAAAATTATAATATGAAAACACCTTTCCGTGAAGACTTATTAATTGCATTTCTAAATCAATACAGATTATTTACAATCAAATACACCTTAGGTTTACCATAGGTCATCCAAAATATTCATCTATTCAAATCCTTCATGATGATTTATAATAAAAATTTGAATTAATCCCTATAATCCACAAAGAGTGTCAAACTAAGTGTGTAGGAAATTCTATTATCATGTACCGAGTAATGCTTGAGTCAATCCCGATGTGAATATTTCAGAGATAATACCTATAGATTTATATTTTTCTAAACCATGTCGACATGTAATATCCAAATAAGAATTTATTTCAAGGTAAACCATTAATATATTCCATAAAAAACCTTTTGGATATTATCTTGTACTTAGTATTATCTTTATGGTTCTCACTAATCATTTGTCATCCTAGCTTCCGATGAAAAAATAATCCTTGGCTCTGATACCATATATAATGATTTAGTATTTTTATAGATAAATATCGTATATTTTGAGATGAATATTAATTACATTTCCCAAATTCATGCCTAAGGACCATAATGGATTAGAATATTTAGAGACTAGGCACACAATAATCTAATTTTGTGAAAGATATTCAACATATACAATAAATATCATACCCTTTTTACTCTTCATGAACATACCCAACTTAAAACATTTATTCTAATATTATGGAAATGGAATATAATAAAGGGAGAGCTCAGATCTGAGTAAGGGTAATTATGGGATATATCATTAAATGATCATATGAAAGCATAATATAAGAACAATAGTGTGATATCAGGAACATAACATAAAAACTTTCATACCCAAACTAGCATATATTATAAAAATAAGATATGAAATAAATCCTAATCATTCCAAAATAATTGAATCATAAGTGTTTGAAATAATCATAATTCGTGAACCATAATCACATGTAATAAAAGTGTGGAACTATCAAATGTATATAAACCATTTTATTTTTCATGGTGAACTAAAAAGTCCATGAAACATGAAAGATCAAGACTCATCACCTATTTCTCATTTTGTATGAATCCCACTAGCCTATTTCCCATTTTGGATAAACCGCATCTACTTTTCCCCATTTTATCTCATGAAATATGATGAATTGACAAATTATTTAGAGGGAGATATAGGTACCACCCCCCAAATCATGAAAATAATACATATTTGTTTCACAATATCATAAAATATTCATCATATCAAAACCCATGAAAAGAAATGAGTTTCATAAACATTTCATTATATAATAACCCATAAAAAAAGGAATGGGTTTCATATAATTTTTTCCATCATAATAATAAAAAATTTCAAGAAATAAAATTAATGGTATATTTAGATCATATCTCTAAAAAAGAATAAGTAAAATCAAAGGATATCTTCTTAGATGAAAAATTATTTTGCAAGATCACCAAGAGAATTTCTAGAGGAAAATAGACTTTCCACTTTAAAAATCACATTTCAAAACTATATATTTAAAAATATATTTCATAATAATTTTATTTTATAATAACCTTGAAAACATATAAATTTTTTTTAAATCATTTATCAGTCATGATGAAGGAAAATTCTATTTATTCCATACATGTTTAAAAACAACGATTAATTTCACCTTTTTGGTAAAAATACAAAATCAACTCATTTAGAAATCAATAATAAGAATACTTCTAAATAAATTTTTAAAAAGTAAAACATGTTTGTAAATTAATTTATATAATCATCTTAAAATATTAAAAACATAATTTAATTTTTTAGAAAGTATTGACATAGAAGAAAAGTAATTTTCAACCAAAGAGAGAAATAAAGTTTGTTTTTAATTAATTAAATATTTTCGATCTCCCAAGTATTTAGAGAGAGGGAAATGAATGAAATAAATTTATTCTCAATAAATAATCTATGGATAAAAAAATTCATGAGTTTACTTCTTCAACAGAAACATAATCATAAACAATCCTCATAAACAATATGATTGTAACATAAAAACATTTACCACATTGGTAAATTTATAATAATAATACCCATGAAATATAGAAACTTTTATGGATATATAAATCCTCATGAAAATATCAATTATAATCCTAAAAATCATTAATTTACATTACACACACCATACAAAATAATCATGTGTTGAATATGGTATGTACCTTTGAGTGATAAATGTGAGGCAAAAATCCATTAATTTAATTATCAAATTCCTTAGTACATGTTCTAACCTTATATATTATAAGTAATGTTTAATTATAAATATAACATGAACAATAATATTATATATCAAACCCTATATGATTTATGTGCAACCATTTATTAACAATTTCTTAACAATTTACTTTTTAAAATCATGATTCAGGTAATATCTGCTTCGTTTTCCATGTATCGTTTGGTTTGGAATTTTATATATTTTTATTAATTTTCTTGGTTGAATAATATAAATAATTTTAACCATCATAAAAATATCATATATATTCACTATATATTTATTTATTTTAATCTATAAGTGTAATATATTGTAAATAAATTACACCGTTAATGAAGATGATTTGTCGTACGTACACATGACTGTTGTTTCCATTTCCATAATAGAAAGAAAAAAAGTAAAGTAAATAATATTTAAAATTATAAATTAATTATTATTTCATCTATATCACATATATTTTTAGACTTCTCCTTATTACGTTTCCTATAATGAACAAGTTAAAAGATAATCACTTTGCTTCATGAGACAATAGTCCACCGAACACATGAGTTACATTATCGTATTACCAATGGAATTGAAAGTAAGAATGTATAAGTGATATTATAATTCAAGAATTATATTACTATCATAAATATCATATTAAAAATTTTAATATATCATTATTTGTATCCTTGAGAGGTGGTGGTGGGAAATAAATTACATCGGCTCAGGAGGCGGTAGTCCTTTGTACACAAGATCAACGATTTTATTTCCAATTTGATATAGGAGGAGATATATATTTTTCATTAAATTAACATAATAACATATCCGTATATGTTATATAATTATTTTATTATCTCATTATCATTATATAATATATTAAGGGTTTATATGAATAAATAAATTGAAAATGTATAGTTAAGAATTATGCATCTTCTTCGTAGAACCACTTTAAGTTTATAATTGAAGCCTTATTAGAATGGTTTATAATAAAAATTATCCCAATAGAAAATTATTATAGAATTTTGTAAGATATTTGGGTTGGTACTATACAGTAAAAGGGTTTTGGAAGTGTAAAGTGGATAGGAGAGGGAGTACCCTTTTATTAGTGGACTAAAGGAACTACTGTGAATTTTTTAAAAAGAAAAAGGTTTAATTTTTTTAAAATATTATAAATGTAATGAAAATGGAAAATTATTGAATAATTTTTTATATAATGTCCAAATATTTTAAAAAATGGGATTTGGAATATTATTTATGAAATTTTACACCTTATTATTTAGTTTAACCTCACTATAAAACCATTTTAATGCTAATCGTGATCATTAAGTTATACTGTTTTTATTATTCATTTGAAAAAAACTAATTCAAACATATTAAATAATATTAATAATAATTATTCTATATATGGAACTAATTTTTTCCAAATTTTATTCATATAATTAGTAAAATGTTATTTAAAATTAATCATGTAGATGTGGTGAGAAATCAGTTTTCTAAAGAGAAAATTTTCATATATACATAAGGTTTTAATATAGAAGTCAATATTAATTTGATATAAATGAAATAAATTCTTATAATAGTAAAATAAGTGAATAAATATTTCATTTAAAACATTTTATACAATATTTATCTTTGTAAATTCTATTAAAGCAAAGGCATTTTTTTAATAAAAATTAGTATTTTTCCATATTCACTGAGAAATTAATATTTTTAGAAAAATAGCTAAACATAACCATAAGATAATGTTTATGAATTAATTCAAATAATGAATTTAATTTTATAAAATAAAATTTCTAAAATTTTCAAAAATTAATTGAATTATTTCTTAAAATAAATTAATAAAAAATATTTTTTGGGAAAACAGTTTTTTGGAAGAAAATAAAACATTTCTAAAAATTAAGTACTCATTTAAAAATATATTATCATTATCTAAAAAATTTATACTTAATTTTAATTTTTTTTATTCATATTTATACATATAATATTAATGGATTGATTTTAAAGGTAATGTTATAAAATATTTTTTATATTATAACTCAGTTCATTAAAACACTATGTTATGTGTAACTTAAGTTACTGAGGAAAATATATTTATTTGAAAAATATATATTTCATAAAATATTAGGGTGTTATATCTTTATTATCAGTTAAATATAATTAGTCTACATTATATATAGATTCTTGGATATTGAAAAATCTCTTGGAATTAACTCAATTGAGAACGAAACATGATGTCTTTGAGTAAGAAAAAAAATTATTGAAGAAAAATATAATCCTACTCCCTTACAATGGTAATTTAATAAAGAATGGTATTTTAATTACTCCCAATAATTTTATCAAGATATTATATTTTATATTAAATTGATTTCCATGCCTGAGATAATGATACCATAAGAGGTTCATCATCCTCTACGTGTTTGTATAGATTTAGTGGGAGATTCCAGATACAGAGGGTCATTTATTTCTCTATAAAAATTTTAAAATATTTATACATATGAATCCAGTAGATACCCAAAATAACATCAAATTATACTAAAATTTGTTTCACAATATTTTCTAGGAAATTCATCTTACAAATATGGGGAAGGAAAAATTTATTTTCTTGGGATGCAAGAAATGGACAATTTTCCAATTTAATTGATTGTTACACTTCCATGATTTGATGTGATATTTTCATAGTTCTAATATACATTACCTATATGAAATAATGTGTATAATTTTAATAAAAAAGTATGTTCATAATATTTGTGTGTATAATTGTCATACCTATCACCACATCATTTTTAGGATCACCTTCAGCAGTTGTGATGAAATAAGCTCACCCATTCCATATAGGAATTGAATTTTGTTGGAATGAGTTATTATTGAAAAACATTATCATAGTTCATTTATTTTAATAGTTTCTCTTTACCATGTAGCTATAAAATTTTATATAAGTTTCATATTTGATAGGATCATTCTTTTTTTCCATCACATTGGTGGGTTTCTCAAATCAAAATTCACTCGATTGATGACCATACTTCCCGTACATAAATAATTTACTTATCCCCTTAAGAAAATTTATAATATAATTATCCCCATAATTTTGACATGTGAGATACGGGAATTTCATTCCCCTTTGAGATATCTTCATTGCACCACTAAAATTAAAATATATTTTCCCCTTCCTATCACTAGAATAGTGGGACCATTGAGATTCATTGTTCACTATTTTTACACTGAGCGTTTATCAAAAGATTTTATTTATAGTTTTGAAAGTCTCATAGCCCCAAATATTTTCATACACATGGATCTATCCCACCAAAAATATGGTAAAATTTCATTCAATGGAGATTGGTAAAGCTGGAGGCATATCTTTCAAGTCTTATAAATCTTTCCTCACACCCCCTGATAGATTCATCATCATTTTTATTAAGGATATGTAAATCCCTATATATTTTAATTAATGATGAGTGAGGAAAATATTTATTTAAAAACAATTTTTGGATTTCATTCCACATTATAATTTATATCACTTCCTTAAAATTCATATTTCTAATAAATTCCCACCATTAATAAGATTATCCTTACACACTATACACAACCATCAAGTCTTTCTCTTTATCAGAGCATCGAAGGATAGTTGAGATATTTTCAATGGACTTTATCAATTATTCCATGTTTAATGGATCCAAGTTACACTAAATATTGGAGGTCTTTGTTGTATAAAAGTATCAATTAAAACATTATATTTCTTATGGAGTGGAGGTTTTCACCCAAATTCAACTTTATGTTCAGAAAAATAGTTAATTGAGAAAGTAATATAATAAATTTATTGACTCCCACTCCCATAAGGTTAGGAATCTCATTTGGGTACACGTTTTATTACTCATCACATTGGTTGTTGATTCAGTTCAAAATATTTCTAACCATTTAATTATATAAAGGTGAAATTAGGAATGATAATTTTAAGACTTCTAAACACATAAAAGGGAAACTATAAAAAATAAATGGATAAATGCTAGTTTATAGATTTTAATGAATCTTTAAATTTCTATGTTCCAATCTATTTTATACACATCCTATTTCATGGATTGAAATTGCATAGGAATTTTTGTTCTATTCCTTGTTGTTTGTAAGGATGTTTTTAATTTACCAATGAATATCTCCTTGTATTATCAAAGTGGATGTGAAGAAGGTCCATTTTTATGAACCAAGTGGATATGGAGTTAAATTCCAATGCCCCTTTTTTGGGTGTATTTACCAAGGTTCAAATATTCCAAAGCCACATCAAATTATAGTATCCAGATTGAAATTCAGTTTCCTAGATACCACTAAATACATATTTTGACCAAAATTTATAAATGTCTCCATTTCATGCTGTTATTACAATGGAGTTCACTCAGGGTTTCTAATCCCAATTCCATAAAAAACTGGACCTTCCCATAATATCAACTATGAAAACCCATATCTTTTATTAATATCAATTCACAATTTGTTACATAATTTAACACATAATAAAAAAACATAATATAAAAAGGATTGATGTGTTTGGGTAATTACATGCATCACATTATTACTAGAAATAGGGATAAAACCACAATATTAAAAATTCCTTAAATACTCTTTGAATCAATTGATATTCTAATACTACATGATATTCCATAAAGTCATTTATAAAAATAGGTGAGATTTAAATAAAAATATGGGAATATAAAATGAATAAAAATGGTATAGTACATATGAGTCAAGAGGCATAACATGATGGCTTAAAAGTGTGATAATCATAATAATAAACCCAGAATCATGGTATAAAATGATACGATCAAGGAAATATAAGTAATGTGGCGACAACATAAAAAATGAGGTCATAAGAATATGTTAAGGCTGACCAAAAAGTGTTTATAATATAGTGTTCCTAGGAGAACATTATATGAACCATAACTAGCATCACAACAGATAAAAACATTACCCAATTCATTATAGTGATAGATAATTCCAATACCACCCTTCATATTCATATCATGTATGTTATGTTGTGTTATATATATATATATATCATATAACATAAGAGAATATTTAAAAAAAATTAATCCCATGATTAAAAATATTGGGTTACATACATGGATGTCCCTAATTAATGAATGATTGGTATATCTAGATGAATACCCTTGAGTGGAAAATGGGATGAGTATTCACTGCACAAATGTTTATCATGGAGAAATCTTAGGATAATTTCACCAGCATAACAAGTGTACATAATGATTCATAGAGGTGTTTAAATAAAATTAAATGTTGTCTCTCATTACTTATAAATCATAATGATAGTATGTATTATGGTTAAATAAATGGTCCAACATGTAAATTGGAAATAAAATAGTATAATACAACGAAGGTGTTTAGATTAGGAGGTGGAGGAGTGAACCCCTTACCTGAATAGGGAATTTTTTAAAGCATATATTTAGATTCTCAAGAACATGGGTGTTCCTTGGGAGGGGTTTATAAAATAATAGTGAGAGTAAATTCATTATAAATGGGTTCATATTGAATAAAAGTAGGATTATGGGTGGGTATTTATAACAAAAGAGTGGGAATTTATATATTAATTTATAAAATTATATTTTGGACTCTATATGATAAAACAATAAAAAAATAATATGATGAGTATTTAAAATACATTCAATGTAAGAAGAGTGGGTTTCAATAAATTATACCGTCAAGAACCAAATTACTGAAATAATACCACTAGCGATATGGAAGTATGTTATGTTTACCAAGAATTCATTTTATAACAATAAATTATAATAATTATTTTGGAGGACTCATTAAAGGTTTATAAGATTAATGAAATAACATAAAAAATGAATTAAAGTATTAATATATATTTGGTTATGGCTCCCTTTTATGGAATTTATTACATCATGTTTGGACTATTATGATGTCAAAATACATACCAAATATTTATACAGAATTTAATTTTTTTAGAGAAATTAAATTGTCTTAAAAAATTAAAAAAATCCCCATGAGCTAGTTTAATGGATATTATTTTAAAATTAATATTTTATTACAAAATAATAATTTCCAAAATATGATTATTTTCACTTTTAAATAGAAAATCCATATTTTTTGTAAAAAATTAGTTTTTACAATATTAACCACTTTTAAGAACTTATAAAAATTACATTGGACTTCATTAAATTATATTATCATTTATAATTAAATATTTAACATATAATACCAATATTATAATAAAATTTTATTTATTTTAAAATTATTTAATGTGTCAAATTATTTTCTAAATTGAAATTATAAAATTCATAAAAGTAAAATATTTATTTCTTTATTCCAAAATATATCTTTTATCAAATAATTTATATAATAATTGATAAAATAATAACAAAAACAGATAAATATATTCATTATTTCCTTAAAAATAAACTATATAAATTATTATTATTATAGTTTAGATACATAACCTCTTATTACACTATTTTACACCATAGGCCTAAGGTGTGTGATGATGGGGTGTTTTTGGGGTCATTCAGTGAACATGGTTTGGGTCATACTCTCGATAAGCAAGAAATTATCTAGTTAAGGGTTTACTTATTTCCTCATTTGTTAAATTTCATCTTGGTATTGGTTATGGGATAATCCTAGTGGTGTAATTTCCCTCAAAATCTCTGATAAATTGGCATCATTGAGTACGGTACAACTAGTCAACTCCATTTCTCCTTCAATCTACGAACATTATATTTTATCATAACCCTTAATATATATTAATCTTTTTAGTGACTATGAAACAAGTATATTATCAATGGTATTTTTAATGGTCTTTTAAAATGATATGATATATCGGTCCATAATACAAAAATTACCAAATATGGTTTCTATAACTAAATTACTTAATAAATCATTAATTCATTCAAAATGAGTATTTCATTTATAAAATTTTGGTCATTATTATGTTCAACTATACTTTTTTTATAAGGAAATATAGATCAATATGACCTTTTATTTATTATTTGGATCTTAAAATGATCATAATCAATAATAAGTATCTTTTCCCCAATATTGATGATTTTTTTCTCAATTATGAGGATTTATATACACTTACAAGATTGATCTTTGATCTAAAAAATATCATTTATTAGTCAAAAGGGATGAAATATATGTGGAAACTTTCCGTTAAAGGTGTTAACCTTATTAGTTAACTGAGATTCTATTTTTTCTTTCCAATGCAGCACTATCTTCATAGATTTAATGAATAGGGTTTTAATAGGTTACATTAACCAGTTTTTAGTAGTCATTATAGATTAAATTCTAATATATTACAAGGTCAAAGAAGATAATGGAGATAAATTATGCTCTATATTGAAGTCACTGAGGAAGGATATGTTGTATGAAATGTTTCCATGTGTCAATTTTGAATATATAAAGTATCATTTTTTTGGTTATATTACCTGAAGCAAAGTTATATCGACAGATCTTTGAAATATAGAATTTATTGAACATTGGCCCCGACCAACCATTTTTAATGAAATACATAGTTTTCATGGAATGGATGAATACTATTGAACCTTTTAAATTTATTTCTGAAGACTATATAATCAACTCACAATCCTTACTAGAAAGGGAGTGGTGTTCCTTTGGTTTGATGAATTTAAAGAAGATATCAAGGAACTGAAGATAAGATTGGTTAGTATACCCTTGATCACACTACCCAAAAGTGGGTATAGATTTTTGATTTATAGTTATGCATTAAATAACGTGATAGAATACATTCTCATAAAAAATTATATGGTGATAAATTATTCCTCATGTCAATAGAAGGATTATGGGACAAATTACATGTCCCATGATTTGGAGTTACCCGTTGTAACTTTTATATTAATTAAATAAAAGAAATTATATATATGTAGAAATATGTGATATATGTACTAATAATAAAATTTAAAATATTATATTCAGTTTAAAACAATTGAATTTACACCAAAGAAGATGTTTAGAGTTGAATATAGATTATGACTTCTCATTACACTACCACTCTAATAAGGCAAACAAGGTGTCTTATGCTTTGTTTAGAAGGAATAATTATATCATATCTATGATGAGGATAAAGAAGATCTAATATTTATTTATATTAAAATGAATGGACATTAAATATTGATGTATGTGAAGGAATATTATCTTTATCAAATGGTTATTCTACCATCTATCAATGGGAAGATTAACGAGCTGCAAAAGTAGGACGTGGTTCCGTAAAAGAATGTGACAAATGTTCCGGAGTTCAACCTTGATTTTGATAGAATGATAATGTTCAGGAACTATGTGTTTGTCCCATTGGTGTGAGACTAAATGAATAAACTATTGTAAGAATCTAATATCTCATCACTTTCTATTCATCCTATAATTTTAAAGATATATAGATATTTGAAATAATATTCATTCTTGGACAACATGAATAGATATATTGAAGAATATGCATCTTGACGATTAATATTTCATAAATTAATGATTGAATGATATAATTCTAAGGGTATGTTACAACCATTACCCATACTATAATGGAACTGATAAAACAACACCATTGATTTAATTTTTTGACTCCCAAACATATCTATATGCTATAATGCAATTTAGGTTGTATTCACTCAACTTACGAGACTAGAACACTTCAATTATTTCAGAGAAGATTTATCTCTTTTTTAGAATCATAGGACATATATTGAGGATGTTTTAAGGATACCGGGGGTTCCACGTTTTTTTATATCTGATCGAGATCAGAGGTTTACCTTAAAGCTTTAAATAATTAATCATTAATTTATATAAATAGAGTTGTATTTATGTATTTCTTTTCATCCTTAGATAGATGGTTTCCCAGATATGACTATTAAATCCCTCCAGAATATGTTCAGAACTTTTTATCTATATTTCAAAGGTCATCGGGATCAACCCCTTCTAGTAGTCATGTTTTTTTATAATAATAAATTTCACTTGAGCATTAATATGGATCCTTATGGCCCTCTTTATGAAAATAAGAGTATAAATAAGATATACTAGGTTAATGTTTCAAAATAAAAAGATAATAGGAACTAAGATAGCTAAAGAAATGGAAATATAGGTTTGACCCATTGCACATCACATCCAGGTAGTATAGAGTTGACAAAAGAGTTATGATGAAAATCATTGGTGAGAAAAGAAAATCATTATTGTTGAGAAGGTTTTCTTATAAATTTACTCATGGGAGAAGGTTAAAATTTTCATGAATTTGAGAAAACTATTCACTAGTAACATTATACCCTTTTATATTATTGAGTGAGAATAGAATGAATCTTTTTTCATAGAATTCCCACCAAACCGCTCCCAGGGTCACAACGTGTTCCATGTATTTCTCTTAGTTAAATAAAAACTCGATCCTTTCCATGAAATTAACTCATAGTTTTTACCATCAGAGTATTATATTTCTTATGAAGAAAAACCAGTAGATATATTGAATCATATTGATAATGTAATACAGAAACAGAATAATCAAATATGATTAAGTTCATAATGGAATCAGAAATTTTAAGAAGCTCATTAAAACCATAGGGGATTTGATGATGTTGTGATATATTCATTTATTTATATCATAGTGAAGGATTTTTTTTGGGGAAATTAAATCTAATGTGTGTATAAAGAAAAACCCCTTGATTTTCTATATATTTCTTTTTAGAGAGAAATTGATGTATTCAACAGAGATTCTTACACACAACCATGAGTCTATATAAACCATGATATAAGAAACCATCAAAACCAATAAATTAAATTTAAAGGAAATTAAAAAATTTTATAATAATTCTACTGTATTTATTAATTTATAATAAATAAATATTCAGTTTTTAGTATAGTGATTTTACGCATCAAATATAATTTTTTCTGTTTATCAGGTGGAATTAGAATTTCATTTATTCCCATTATAGAGATTATATTTGGGGAAATTAATTTCAATTTTAAAATTATAATGAAGTTATTATCGAATTGATAATTTTTTGGATTTTTCTTAGAAGTTTTATTTTCTAGTGAATAGTAAAATACAAATTCTGGTAAAAATTTTCATCTATTTTCAATTAAATTTCCCAGTCTGTTTTGAATTTTATATTAAATCAACATTAGAACAATTTAATTATAATTAATTTAATCAATTAATTTTAATCATTTTTATTCATTATTTTTTTATTAGATTGTACTTGTTCTTAAAAACGATTTTTTTTCCAAAAAACATTTTTTTATACAGACAATGTGTTTTTATAATAATAAATTAATTTATTATCTAGTTATTATTGGTATTAATAAAATTTACAGATTATATATTCAATATAATATTGTAATATTCATTTAATAGTCTTTACAAGGTAACGAAAGAAAGTAAATTTTGTTTTACTGATAAAAATAATTTTTTTTTTGAAAATAGGTTTTCACTGTAGTTTGAGAACTTTATTTACCAAAATTTATAACTTATTGAAATTTAATTTGTTAAAATGTATCTCATATTTGGAATAATAATAATTAATATAATTTAATAGGGTCAAATAATATTTTTTTTCATTCAAACTAGTGAAATCAATAATATTTTGTTATCAAGGTTATGATTAAAACAAGTATATTAGGTGGGGGTAAACCATGAGATAAAGGTAGGATTGCAATGCACGCCTATCAAATTCATATGTTTTTATTATATTTAAAAATTATTTTATCTTAAATTCCAATACGTAGCCATTTTCAATGAATATTTCATGATACTGACCTTAAATCATTGAAATATTTTTATAAATTCCATGTGTGTTTCCCCTCATTTATGAAAGGGAACCATTTATCCTCCCTTAATCAAAAAATTTGAACAATATAAATTTAAATCACACATATCCAAAACATTCAATGGTTTCTTACCTTCACCCTAGATCTTCTGATCTTCTCCTAAAACTAATCCTTTAGGCATAATGAGTATGCCAAAGGGGGTCTCTCAAAGAAGATGAATAGATATTAACCACGTTATTTTAATATTATTTATTAATTTAATTGCTCAAAACATTATATATACATAAAAACCAAATGAAAATTGTATCATTAAAATAATAATATCTTATTATTAATATGAAATAACCATTCACCATGTATTTTCAATAAAATAGGAGATTAATGTATTTCCCTTTCGTACATGTGGACTAATGTCTCGACGTAGCCATATGTGTCATTTTCCACAACCATCTTTATTGGTTGGTTATTGTGATATATTTAATGTTTATATATCAAATTTATATTATAATAATGATTCTAGAAAAACAAATTAATATTTACCTCTCTTTTATTCTAGCCATCGAAAATGGAATCATCACTCATGTGCATGTATGGACTATTGTATCAACATTGTGATGTAATTCATTGTTCAACATCGCTTTATATGAATTTATATAAATATTAATATAATTAATATTTATGATATATTTATCTAGATTAATATTTTATATATTATAAAATACCATTCAATGTGCAAAGACGATAACCAACAAACCAGAACTTATATAAAAAATGAATAAGTTAACCCAAAGTGATGATGATAATAAAATATTGTAAATGAACATGTGATAAGATTTTATAAGTAACCAAATTATGGTATTTTATGTATGATTATGCTTATATTAAAGAATTAAAATAAATTATATTTTTTTTATACAGGAGGTTTGATTACTTATAAAGAAATACAATCTTAAGGTAAGGGTTTTATGTTACAGTATCATTTTTACGAAAATGATTATGATTAAATATTGTAATTACGAAATTCTATGATCTATCTCTCAAAAGTATAATGAATTTCATTCTACTATGGTAATTTTTATATATAATTTTTTCTTTCATTTTATTCTCTTTACATACTCAAGATACTAAAATAATGTTTTTAAGGAAAATTGACATTGTTTTCCCATTTGACCTAGAATAATTTTTTCTATGTGTATTTTTTATTTAAAAAAAATTCAAGAATATTTTTATAATTATCTAGAGATTATTTAATTAATTATTGAAAAAATAAATTTTTTATTACTAGGATTTAAACAAAACCTTCTCATCTATTTCCAAACTAACTTCTTCATTTCTTCTAGAATATGAAAGGAATATTTTTCGTATAAACCACAGGATCAACATTCCCTGATTTTAGGAATACTAATTTCATTAAATCATAATTTATAAGTCTTATTTTTCTTTTTAAATAATTTTTTTCCATATTATTTTTGAAACTTTTAGATTCAATATATGTTCTTTAAATAATCATGAGTATTTCACACAATAAATTTTTTTCGGGTCCTTTTAATTTTATTCTCTTCTATAAAAATATCGTTTCATATTTAATTTGATTTTCTAAGTAAATGATGCAAAGTTACAATCTTTATCCTTTATCTTTGTGGTTTATGATTTTTGTTATGAAATTTTAATGAAACCTATATCCTTTATACAAGTTATTATATGATGATATGTTTAATGTTTACATATACCTTGGTATACATATGTATGGATTTAATTATGTGATGGGTGGTTCTATTATTAAACAACATTGGATGGTTATGTTATAACCAATGATTGGTTTTTCTATTAAATCCATCCCAAGAATTGTGTGAAGAAATATATCTCTTCATATAATAAGGACTGGAATGGGGATACAACCCAATTTCATAAGGGCCTTTATCTAATAATATTTCCATAGTTGCGAACCATGAAAAAATAAATGATGGAAATGAGAGTGAACAAAATCCACTAGGATAGTCTTGGATGTGATCCTTAATAAAGGTATTGGGTTTATATGATTATTTTCATTGCATAAACTTATGTCTCATAGTAATGAGTTGTTTTTTAGGGATGATAATTGGCTATTGATGATTCCACAATATTATGTCTTACGTTTTTTGGTTGATGTTGTTTTTTTCAATGTTTCATTATTTTGATATATGAATTGATTGGTATGATTTACTAATGTCTATCTCATGTTATAATACCATTATTATTATCTTATACACACTTATGATCATTTATTTACATCTATAATGTTTAACCTTATTGAGAATGTATTCTCACATTTTCTTATGTTTCCCTTCATCATGTTATAGAGAATGGTTTTTAGTATGTTATTTCTGAGGATGTAACCAGTTCTAAAAGAATTAGTGAGAAATGATGTAGATATTTTATGCAGATTAGACTAATTCTAGTTGGCGAGGACTCTCCAAGTGCATCCACATGGCATAGGATCATATCCAGGTGTATGAATATTTCTAGGTACTATAGCTATACTATAGCAGCTCTTGTAACAACTAGAACTATTCTTCTATTTCAGCCTTTAGGATATTGGTTTGGCCAACAATTCTATCAGGCCAGTAAGACACCCAGGCCTTCGGGTTAGTAAGACCTTTAGGCCACCTCAAGTCCTACATGCCGCTTTAAGGCCATCATACCACCTTAAGAGATTTAGGATACATGTTGTGAAAAATTGAACAAATAGGTTCGATAAAGATAAGGCTGCTGATGAGGATTCAAAGAAGGTACATTCTCTAGAGTAGAGATAATATATTTGGATAAATGAGTGTATGAGAATTTACATTGGTACCGGGCCTATGAATCATTGCACACGATAACTTCCAAATAACCATGCTATAGTGAGAGCTGACATCATGATATAGACGTTGGGGAGGGGTAGTTCCAAGTATTCATAGTCTCAGATGAATTCCTCCAAGACCATTGGGTCAGGAAATGTTATAAAGCCTACATTCCATGTAATTGTTCCCCTTCAACCATTAAAAGGTGGATTATCAAAAATGAATAAAAATAAAATTCCTTCAGGCCATTAAATAATGTTGATCTTTTATGAACTAGATGTATATATATACATGTTTTAAAATGGACTAAACCTATATGTACCATAGGGGTGTGTCATAGTGAAATTTATTAATCATTCATCTAAAATTATGTAATATTTATATAAGAGAAAGATGGGTCAATATAAAAAACTATCTGGGATTTGTTACCAGCCTTCCTAATAAATATGAGGGAAAAAATTCCTAATCAGAATTAATTGATAGATTAACAAATTTCTATTAAATTTATCACAATATGATATAATTTCTACATTTCACACCTTGTTCATCTATATATTCAAGAAGTGCTGAGACTTTATTTGGCACCATTGTTAACTATTTAAGACTATGATCCATGATTTAAATCTCTATTTTTTTAAGATACATCAAATCTATATGAATAACAATTAAAATCATAACACAACTTGTCATATGAAAACTGATGGTTAGTTTGAGATGATTATTGAAACATTAGAAGACATGTTAAGGGATAACTCACATGATTTTCTAGGGAGTTGTTACTAACATCTTCCACTTGTTAATTATCCTGTAAAATAATTATTTAGTTGAGTATTTCAATGAATCCATATGATTACCTCTAAGAGAAATTGTGTATAACTATATCATGTTTTGATGAAGTTATAGAAGGAAATATTTTGTGACTGGACATTTTCAATGAATATGGACATAAGAAACATGTGATCTTGAGACATATCAATGATGCTGAAAGTAAAAAAAAAATATTATTCAAAAAATATATGGAAGGAATTCAAATTTCATATAGGGGATCATACATTTTTAAAGTTATCACTATGGAAAGGATCCATGAGATTTTTAAATAAGGGAAAGATATTTTAGAGTAGTTTGCAACATGTTAGTATTGTATATTAATCATTCAAATATGCATAATGTTTTCCATGTTTCCCTATTAAGAAAGTTCATGTCACAAACATCCCATATACTCGACTCAAATATTATGGAATTAAAACATGGCATTCCATATGATAAAGAAATGATCCAGATTTTTAATAAAAAGGAATAATTATTACAGAATAAGACAACATCACTCATGAATATTTTATAAAAAATCACATGTTATATAATTCCACTTGAGAGACGTGAATGAGTGATGAATGATAAATAAACTATTTTTTTAGGAAAGAGATAAATTTTGAGGAATAAATTTATAAATTGTAGATAGTGTACCTTCCAAAAATTTCTTTGTCTAATTAGAATAATAAATCATCTTCCCTAATGAAAATTTTATTATGTTTTACAATAGAATTACATAGATAGACTAATTGATTTCAATGAAATTTATATAATAACATTTATGAAAACTATGAAAATTGAAAATAGATAAAAAAAGAATAGTTTAAACACTAAGTGAAGCTTTATTGTCCCAAATTCACCCATGAAGATCACTACTTATATAAGGATTTTAAAAATAAAGATACACTTATGGAATATGATAGAAATTATCTAGGGATATGGAGAACCTTTTTATGTGAAGTGATAAATGTTTAGGTATGAGAATGGTGGATTATATATTGGGTGTAATGGTAAATGTGTCTGTAAGAATCTAACCATTATAATGTTACCCTTATATGACAGTTGGGATAATAACAATGCTTGATAGAATTATGAAATTATAGTTTCAAATTCAATTTATCAATTAATATAAAAAATAATTAAATATTAAATTCTTTGTTTACAAACCAAAACATATGTTATTATAAAATTTATAAAACCATAAATTTAATAAATAACATGTTTCACTCTAAAATTATTAATTTATTGAAAATATGAAATTTTAATATAAAATAATTATTCATCATACTTTACAATTCATTTTAATATAATAAATAGTATAATTTATATTGACACATCAAAATAAGGTTTGATTGAAATTTTGATAATTTTCTAAAATACATTACTTTTAGTGAATATTAAAAATACAGTTCTAAGTTTTTGGTATGTTTTATGAGATTATAAATATGTGAAAATTATGAAACAATTAGAATAATTTAATCCAAGATAAAAAATTAGAGTTTTTTATTTAATGTATTTTAATTAATTAAAATGACTTTTGTATCCTATGAACTACTTTACAATTTCTAAAGAAGAAATTCAATTCTAAAATTTATTATTTTGTGTAATTTCTCATGTAAACAGTTATATATAAAAAATTTGTTTAGTTTATAAACTAAAAGATATCTAAATAAAACTCTTTATTTTATAAACCAGGATCTATAACAATAAATATCGAATTGAATAATTATTTTTCAAAACCAAGAATTCTATGGACTATTTTTGAAAAATAATAAACAATTATACAATATTTTCTCACTATACCAACCTTAATACAATATTTCATTCAATACTAAGATCACTAGATCATCTATACCTTTTTATTCAATCGTTAATATCTTTATTGAAGCCCTCAAGGTCTCAAGGAATCGCTCCTTTATGTTTAAGAAGTTATTCTGGAAATAAGGGTTTCTCCTCCTCTCCCTGTTTATCCATATACTTTATTTGAAAATATTATTCTATTCTCAAGGTAATTATATTCTTATAAACTTATCATCATTCCATTATTATCTAAATTTTGTTCTATTAATGATATACTTTCATTATCTATCATTAATACCATTCCATAAACATCTTTATATACCCGTTATTGTGTGAAAATCATTACTTGTTATTCTGCACCTCCCTTTTTTATGTTATGAATTCCAAACCATATTTTTGGTCAAGAGTATTCACAGATGTATAATTATAATTAATTAATTATGGGTATACTTTAATGTAGCCCACATACCCTTATTGTGGTTTAAAATTATGAAAAACTCATATCTTTGAACACTTATATACTCAAGGATTCTATATAAAACCCATTATTTATTCTCTATAAGTTATTGATGAAATTACTGATTATGATATATGATCTATATAATACACATTAATTAATAAGTATGATTTTTATAGAGCTCAAATTTATTTGGTAATGAATAAATAAATATATATATATAACATGTTTACTATATCTTTTTGAATAACCATTGTAATATATTTTACGAATCCTTGGTGATTACCATGGTGATATTCTTATGAATTTATATTTTTTTGTGATGTATCCAAATTTCCTTGTTATTTATTATATACTTTGATTAATATTACATGTTATAACTCATGTTTTATCCATGGTAATCACTCATGTTCCATTTATATTTAATATCTATCTTGCATTAATGATAACATTTTTTATAGATCTATGTCCCCAAAAAATTACTGACATTGAGGTGACCTAGGATGGGATAATAAATATTTCATTAAATAATATTAAATAATGTATATGTTTATATTTTCCTTATAATTTTAATATATTATGTGTCTATTTTATAAAGTTGTAAAACAAAAAAATATCTTTTTAAGTTATCAATGTGACATTTTTTTATCATATTAGGTTAAAAATGATGTATTAAATATGAAGGTCTCTATAAATTAGTTCAAGAAATTTTTTTCCAATATTATCAATATAAAAAGAATAGATGAACTAAGGATTGTGATTTTTATGTTTTCATTATGTATTTTGACTTCAAGTTGGTAAAATTTAAAATCGTAAGAAGAAAATTTAGTTGGAGACCCCAACAATGTTTCCTTAGGTATATATTTATGGAAATTTAAATATAACGTTATTATTAATGAGGATTGAGTTTTTATAGGTTGTTATTATCCTAGATACATGAAGTGGGGTTTTAAACTCCATAAAATGTCTATTTTATGTATAAATGTTATGGAAATCAATTTTTTTAAAGATATATAATTATAAATGTAAATTTAAAAATTGTTTCAAATATAAAAGAGTTATAAATTAGCGGTATCGTTGATAGATATTTTAATTTTATTTAAAGTGATAAATAAAAGAGTTACCACATCATGGAATTTAATGTTATGGAATATATTAATCATAGATTAATCTAAGTAATGGATGTGTATATTTATATAATTTCTCTTATATAGTAAGAAGGTGTTTTTACTAAATAAGTGTTGTTACGAATAACATGTAATAATTAATTTAATACAATTGGTTTATGATTCATTAGACTCCATAACATGATCGAAAAATAATAAATCGATACTGATTATTTATATAGGATTAATGTATTTATCCCAATGTTTATAAAAATATGATGAAATTATATTCAACCATTATGATTTTAATATTTTAAATAATGGTATTCTTTTCAAAAATATTATCTAAACACATAGAGTACCATATTTGGTGTGTATACAATAGTTTATTTATTCAATATTCCATGTTATGTAAATATGGGTTTTAACAAATATGAGTATTTCTATATTATAATGACATTATAAAGATAATTAAGTGTCCAAGAGGTTAGTGTGAGTATGTTTGGACTTTGAGAAGTTAAAATTTAACATATTAAAATTATGTTTGAAAAAAACATTACTGGGAGTTTTACTGAATATCCCAGATAGATTAGCATATATTGGTGAAGATAATTATAAATAATTAAATTTGATTTCTATTTTTAAGATAAAATCATTTTATCTAAAGGATATTAGGATGTCTTGGTAAATTAATACTGAAAATAGTTAAACTGGTTATAAAAATATTTTAGGAATCAATTTGATAGAAAGGGTTCCAAGGATGATGAAGAAAATATTTGAAAGGGTTATAAGAAGAAAATAGAAGTTGATGAAATATTTAAATAAAAAGTTATATATTTAATGATTTTGAGTTTGTTTTAGGAGTTTAAAAATAGGAATATGTTTCCCAACTCACTCTATTGTTCAATGTATCTTACTTCACAAATGATACTCCATAAAATGTTCCAAGGAAGAATTTTTTATAGGTTAGATAGATATGTGATATGTTCTGTAAAGAGATTTATTGTGTTTAATAAATACCAAAAAATATAGTAAAAATTATTACTATTCATAAGAATATAATATAGGATATGTTAGAAAATAAATTACGTATAGTTTTTTCCAAATTCTTAAAATTATTTTATGAATATAAAATATATCATATTATATAAATAGAAATGACTAATTTATCATTCATTCACACTAGCTTCATTTATCTCATGAAGTGGAAAAAAAATTAACCCCTAAACATATTTATTTGTTTTACATAATTGATAAAAATAACTTGGTATTGTTGGTTGGGATTATATGTTAATATTAGAATGATTAAAATACTATAATTTATACAAATATTTTTATATGGTATAAAAAATAAGCTCATGAGTTAATAAGTTGGGACTTGTTATCTATACTAACCCACCAATGCATATCACATGGAATTTCATAAGATCATTGATATAATTAGGGGAGTATGATTTTTATGAATTTTCATTACTTGAGGATGGAGGGATACTAATCTTTTATATCCTTCATACATTGACACCTTTCTTAAAAAAGACTTAAGGTTTAACTAATTAGTGGTACCTCAGTATGTTATTGATCATGTATCTAGTTAGAGATGAACCAACATGGTAATTTTATACTTGTATGGAAAGTAAATACATTTAATTCCATGATTGAATTAGGAAGATGAAATTCATGGGAATTGTTAGTTATGTTACATGTGATGTGATCAGGTACTCAGATTAATGAAAAGTGATGTATTAATTCATAAGGGTCAGTAAATTTTTGGAAATCATGAATATATGAGTTTACTATAGTATATTGACATGTTCCATTTCTATTGGTAACTAAATTTCATAGACAAATTTATTATATATTTATACGTATAATATATATGATAGATCATGTGATGGAAAAGTTCCTATGAGGATATGAGTATGTTTGTTTAGGATGACAGAAGTCCCATTTGTTGGTTTAGTAAAACTGATTTTTATCTATAGAATTCTCATTTTTTTAAATATTAAATTAAGGTTTCATATTTTTTTCATTTCTATAAATTCTTATGTGGTCACACAGTTTGACCTTAGAATAAGGATTACGGGTTGCGTACAATATTTTTTCCAAAATGAATTGAATATGTTAAACCATATCTCAAGAAATTCAGATGTATTTACGACATGTTTTGAATGTTTTTATAAAGTTTGTACGATGTTTTAGTGAAAATGTAATATTTTTTAAAATGTAGTAAAATGGAATTATCATGATTAATGATATATACTTAGCAGTAAAAAACATTATTCATATGATATATATTGAAAATTATCATATACCAATTTTAAATAAGGCTTCATATTTGTTTATCACAGTGTATTATATGCTTATAATATGGGGTATTTAGTATATGGATTCATCAACATCATAGACATGGATTCCATCAATTATGAACAGACTATTTAAATCATTTATGAAATGAAAATCATTTTGAAATTTTAAAACAATAATATTATAAATAGAAAATTTTTATGGTTAAGTTATATTGGTTTCCATAGTTTGGATGTTGATGTTTAAATCCCTTCATTTAATGATGAGTGACTATATAAAGGGACCAGATCATTCTATTACTAATGAAAGATATTTATAATCTATTGTTAAAACTATATCTTCTACTAAATTCACCATTAATCTTTTTCCAAAAGGTTCTAGAATAGTTTTCTTATTTGGGGGTCCTCTGAAGATTTATAAGGATCATATTATTTGGAATTATACTAATGGAAGTGAGAGTTATTCTGCTGCCACTGAGTGATCAGTATCTAGAATACTCTTTCATGATTGGTATTTACATAACTATAACACCTTGATATTTTCTAAAAAATATATTTTTTAAATAACTTTTATATTTTAGATATTTTTAATTACAAACAATACTAAGTTTATCTTTCATTACACACAACTCTGAGTTTGTCTGGCATTATAAGTAACACCAAGTTCGGCTTGCGTTACACACAACACAAAGTCTAAACGAAATATGTCATGTTATTAAAATATTATTATATGATAATTATAACATAGTTTTTAAAATACTGAGTATTAATAGGATTAACTAAATTATTAAAATACATCGTTTACACATGTATATAAAAATAATTCACTAGTAACCAATTAATTAAAAATAAAAATAAAAACAATTAGAAAATAGAAGAAATCTTTTTTGAAAAACTATTTTTATGAAAAAATTTCCTTTTAAAAAAAATATTCAAGTAACTTTTTGTGAATGATTTTAATGAAATACGTGAATTATATATTCAATAATATGATTGAAATTCATCTAATCTATTTTTAGGTAGGAGATAAGAATAAATCTAATTATATGTGTTAAAACTACAATTTGTAAAAACAAATTATTAAATTTTTTCAATCTAATTATAAAAATAATTATTGAAACAATTAGGAACTTAATTTAAAAAAATGAAATTAAATTCTAAAATCATAATTTCAAAATTACCATAAGGTGATTTTTTTGTGATTTTTCTTGAATGTTTCATTTTATGATGAATAATGTAAAATACTAAATTTTAATTGAAAACACCCTTTTAATATAATTTATTTACAAATATGAAATATTTTTTAAATTGGTTTTAAAGTTAAAATAGTTCAATTATAAACCCATTAACTCAATTTTGGTTACTTTAATCGATTAAAAATTGAATTTTCATATTAAAACACTGTAAAATTTGGAATATTTTATCTTTTAAAACCCATTTTTTCATCACCTCTACTGAATTAATTTTAGATTAATATTTACCAATTCTATGTATTAAATTTCAAAAATTAGAATCCATATTTTTTATCAGAATAACTAATCGTATATAATAATTTAAAATTACATTTTAACCAAAATGAACTGTAAAAATAGAAAAAATTATTTTTAGCATTTAAGGTAAAATTTGGTTTATCGGGGGCTAAAATAAAATTTAAGGGTTAAAAATTGCCCAAATTTTTTATAAAAACCATATTTATATCCACATATATACATAATCTATCCTATAAGAAATAAGGGTCTCTTATTGGATACTTTTTTCATGAAAACATAATGGGTAAAATTCTTTCTTTTGAAAAATTACAAGTGTGCCACTCACCTCACTTATAATAGGGTACTCCATCTCCTCTGTTCATCACACCTTAAAACCATTTTTCATAATTCCATACATAACAAACATACATAAAATAATATCTCCTCTCATATTATAAGTCTAATTTTTTTACTTAATCAATCTAATGAAGGATTTTCGTGAAAACGTAAGGAGGATACCATAAAAAGAGGCAACGTTCATCAACAAACATATTTGATCTATTTCAACCTCCACCTAATTAAATTATTATCATAAAATGATTATATAATAACCTTATTATATTAATATAATTCTTTTTTCTATTATGTTCACGAGATAAAACTATCTCCACTTCTATCAAATAGATTAAGAAATCATTTTTCATGTGTATGGTAGACTACCACCTCGTGAACCGCTGTCATTCATTTTTTCCTTTAACAAATCTCACGGTTGTGTGTGATGATGAATATAAAGTATATATATTATATTTTTAAAATAATTATACCTATGGTGTAATTATAATATATATGAATTTTTAATTTCTATTCCATAGGGGGATAATATAATGTTGCTCATTGGTATGGATGACTCGCTCCTTAAGGAACGATGTGATTCATTTTTCACCAATGATTTTCATGGAATATAATACATACAAATATATGTGATATACATTAAATAAGTTTGGTATTGATAAAATATTTATCATTCTTAAAAGATAATACATCATTTTATTTTTTATTTTTTCACTTACAATAAGATGATTAAGTCGTTCATGTATGTGTGGACTACAACCTTTACAAAGTTATGTGACTCTATCTTTTCATCAAAACACCACATGAATGATATTTTTTTGTATATTTAAAGTAAAATATTTAATTTATGATATTTTTATCATAATTTAAATAAAATATTTTACTTTTCTCATTTCCACGATGATCTTTGAAAATTAGAAACATTACACATCCGTATGTATAGTCTATCATCTCCCTGATAAAAAAATATTAATTTCTAAAAACCATCATTCATGATTGGTATTAGAAGTTTAATTTATGTATAAATATGATAATTATGTCTGGATTAATTTTATGGAGATTATGGTCCCCTCGTAAAATTAAGAGGAAAAAAAACGAATAAAACATATACGAAAAATAAATGGCTGTTACCCAAAATGGATCATTAACATGGAATTGTTAAAAAAGTGAAATAAAAGGACATAAGTAAATAATTTATTGTATTATATATATAATTATGGATATTTAATATATTTATATGAAAATTATTTTTATTTTATAGGAGGTTTGAAAAATTATGATGGAAGTCGAGATATAAGGTAAGGGATTTCCGTATCACTTTTGACTTCCATGAGACACATGACATATTCACCATGTGTTTATTTTATGTGGTGAATATTATTCTGATGAACTTATTTTATTAATCTTATAATTTAATTTAGTGTTTTTTAGATATCCATTTTAGGAACTATATTTTATGTGGTTTATGATTGAAAAGGTACCAAATTGGTACGAGATTTTTGTCTAAATTTTCCTTCATTGAGACATATGTTATGTTATGACCCTATATTATTTTATTTTGTTTATATAAACCCCCCGTGAAATTAAATATCATGATTTAATTTAGCCTATGATATTTTAATTTTATTTAATGTCATTACCTAATGGGTCTAATTATTCAATATTAGAAAAGTTTTAATTATTTTTTGTTACAATCTCATAAATTATTGGGATTTTTTGTGAATATATTTATGATGATATAATATTATTGTACATCTCTCAAAAAGATCAAGAATTTTATTATACTCTATTTTTTCATGAGAATACATGTTTTCCCATCACTTTTCATCTTTTATACACTCAAGAGTTTAAAAATAATGTTTTTAAGAATAATAATCTTTTTATTTGAAATGTATTTTTCATCCAAATCAAAATTTTATTAAAAAATTCCAAAAATTATTTAGAAAAATATCGAAATGGTTTATTTAATAAATATTTATACATTTTTTAATTTTTACAAAATGTTTTTAATGGAATCATCAAGTCATTTTCGAAATAATGTATGTATGGATTGTATTGAAAATTTGAATGGATTATTTGTTGTAATATATACACCATGAATGAAACATACATCCTTAACAATTAATATTTTATTTCAATATTCCTTCATATGTTTTGATTATATTTTGATAGAATAATATTTGCTATTTTTTTTGTTTAAATTTTTTTTCAATGTGGAAAAGATATTTTTCTCATGTAATGTTTTAAATGAATGATAAAAATACTTTCTATCTAGGATTATATCTTTTGATTTTGGTTATGATTTTATATGGATATATACCAAGGATATCATTATTATTCATTTTCTTTGTGGATTATAATGATAAGATACTTATGAAACCCACATCCCTTACACGGGTTATATCGTGATAAATTTATTATGACACATGCCTCTTTTACATAGGTTATGTTATAATGAAATGTTTATGGAACAAATTATATTTCATGGGCTATGATATGGTGAATAATTTATGATTTTGTCCTACACATATGTTTTATTTTCATTGTGTTACAAGTGGTACATATATCTTCATGCAATTCCTTGTGTATAAATTTATATCTCATGAGATATTGATGGAAAAAAGTAAATGAACTTGATTAACTATAGTAAAAATGAGTTTCTATATCCATTATGTGAAATAGGAGCATCTTAATCAACTATTTGAAATAGGTGTGTCCTGATCAACTATGTGAAACAGGTGAGTCATGATCTACAATGGGAAACATTTGATGAATCTTGATACTTTATATTGATTTTATTTGTAGTTAACCTTTAAATATGGAATATTTTTTAATATTCATGACGGTGAGACACTTTTTTGATATGATATTATGGTTCATGATTTATTTGTGAAAATTTATCACACTTATAGGCCATTTTTTCCTAAATCACAAACTTTTATTCCATGAATCTTTTTTTATAAAAAATGAAAGGTTGTGTATATACATGAGAAGTTATGTTCATAATCAGACACCAATATTATTATATTATTTATTTATATAATCATAGATTGATATATCTTATGTTTACGCTTACTGATAATCTGATCTAACCCTTTCTTATGTTTCCTCCCACATGTTATGATGAAATGTTTATGTAGGGTATTCCTATGAGGATTACAATGTGAGAAGTTTTTTGTAGTATATTTTGATGATATTTCACCAAATTAGAAGACTGTGTACCATGTCTCTAATGAAACTATACAATTATGGTCCTTTGGAGTATTTTTTAATTTATTTAGTATTTATTTAAATAGATATAATATCTAGGTATGAAAATCCTCATTACCCATAGTTTATATCAGAGGAATGGTTTAGTTGACCTTTTAAAACTAGGATTAATTTTTTTTAGTGAAATACATTGGGGTATATCAATGTATATATTAGGGATATGTCTAAAAATAAGTCTAACATTGAGTCAAAGTATAGAAACGTATCCTTGAATTTTGGTAAATAACAGAGAGAGTGGTTTCTATGTAAATACAACACTGTATGTTTACTAAAGTGGAAATGGATATGAAACAGAGGAAACTAGGGAAAATTATTCTTAAAGGGGTATATTATTTTCGACTTGATCATCACCTGGTGCATGATAATGGGATATTCTTTACACACGGTTCGACATTCCCATTGAATATTTTTTGAAAATTCACCAACACAATAAAAACTATCATGATTCATTTAAATATATGGAGACTATGAATGGCCCCAGATAATAATTAAGTTTCATAGATTTGAAATAATGTATCATGATTTAGAAATATTATATCTGAATTTTCAGGATTATGAAGTTTTCCAATATGATTTTTGTTTCTAAACAGTATTCTTTTGGTTTTAGTTGATTGATGGAACCAAAAGAATCCTTGTTAATGCTACGTGAAATGGAAAATGAAACGGAATTCCTCTTGATAAACCAATTTTTTTTGAGGTTGATAGAAAAAACATGTCGAAATGCTCAAAAAACGTTCCCAATATGTGAATCACATTGGACTTAATAAAGAGAAAAGAGTGTAAAAAATTCTCTTTAGTCCTTCATGTTGAAATGGAAACCTTCTTTTAGTGGTTCCAATGATCCACTAGTTTTTGAGAAATGTATCACTTCAACAAAAAAATTATTTACCATTCTTCAATGTTCGGAGCATGAAAAATTCATTTTAGCTATTTATCATTTGATAGGTGAAGCAGATAAATGGTGGAATCTTATTATGAATAGGAGAGAAAATGAAATAATTGAATAAAAATATTGGGAAGTGTTTAAAGGTATATTTCTTAGTAAGGAATTCACTCATATTCTATGAAAAATGATAAAGAATGAAATCCTTGATCCTTAGAAAAAAATGATTAATGTATTGGTACCTAGGAAGATAATTTTACAAGAATAATAAGTTACACTTTTTGTTTAATCATCAAACATAAAATAAAAATTGATCAGTAATTTTTTCTCCGTAAAGAAAGTATTCGAAAGCACATGGAAATAATATCTGTTAGTACCTAAAAATAATTTTATCTATGTGAATTGAATATAGAAATGGAAATGGTATATTCCCAACATTTCTATGGTTTTGATGAGAAAATAAATATCGAGTATCATGAAAACTAAAATGTTTGGAAAAAAATTTAGCCATATGTTTGATTGAAATGTGGGATAATACATCAATAGAATTTATAGAATGGAACTGAGAGGCGATTTAAATATGAAAAGGAAGGTAATAGATACTATCATTGTCAAAATGTGATGAGGATTATTGTTAATGCAATGCAGGAGAAGGTGATTCCAAAAAATGCACCAACAACACTATAGTGTTTCATATGCATAATGTTTGGGAATTATGTGAATTGATTCTATAATACATTGGATAATATGCATGATAATCCAAAAGAACAATTAAAGAGAAAGGGAAAGGGGAATTATTATACAATCCCAATGGACGAAGAGAATCATGAAAACGAGGGAACACTTATCTTCTACTCGGTAGTTGGGGAATTAATGCTTAATTTTGTATGAATGAGCATTAGGAATAAATTATTGTTAAAACTTTAGTGAAATTTCATATGATTATCTCACACTATATGGATTTTGGAATAATGAAATCAAAATATGACATTATATCAATACAAGGATGAACCCAATATTCTAAAGATTTTTTTCTAAGAAAATATATTATATGCAGAATAATAGTTAAATTAAATTAATGGTGTGTATAGGCCTCTATGTAATATTATCTTAAGAGTTATGGATACCACCATAGCATTATGAGTTTATGTTTGATCATATCTTCAAATTCATTGACACCACTTTTGAGGTTTTATGTGATGAGTTTTTATCATGATTAAGTATATTTTATGATAAATTTAAGGAAATACAAACCATTGGTATTGTATATGTTTTAGTGACAAAGTTATTTAAGGGGGAATGAATTTAATCATTTGTAACATATAATTAAAGGTACTTATAACCTATAGGTTTTATCATATCTTGGATATTAAGGTACTTATTGGAGGTATTAGATCAATTTATAATGTCATCGTACATTATTTCTATCAAAGAATATTTCTCTTTGGATATGATTTCTAGAATATTCATTGTGGAATTGGTAAGGTTTCATGATGTACCACGTTCAGTTGTATTTTATTAAAATATGGTGTTTACCTTAATGTTTTGGCGAATCCTTCCGCAATATAATCATATAGAGTTGATTTTCATTATTGAGTATGATCCTCTAATATATGGTTAGTTTGAGGGAATAATTCAAACACTATAGGATATGCTAAGATATTATTCTGCTGATTTCAAATGTTTTAGGGATCAACAATTTCCTATAGTTTAGTTTTAAAAAAATAATATATTTCTCTTCCAAATCCATTTGGATCTTTATGAATACCTTTTTGGAAAGAAGTTTGGAACTCCAATGTAATTTAATGATGTTAAAGAAATAAAGATATTGGCACCTGATCTTGTTGATGGGATGCTAGATAAAGTTAGATCCATTCAACAATACTTAAGGACACCATAAATTTTCCAAAATGATATGATAATAATCTTTGATATGATTTAGAATTTAATTGTAGTGAGAAGGTATTCTATGAATTTCTCAGTGGAAGAAAGAAGGGAAAACAAGGCCCTAGATATATATATCTATTTGAAATACATTATTGTATTAAGATAGTAAATTATTATTTGGTGCTTCCATTGAACCACTATTTGGTTCATAATGTGTTCCATGTAGCTATCCTGAGGATGTACAAACCTGTTAAATCAAATTTACAAAACATAGAGGTCGTACCGTTGGATCATGATCTCTCTTATATGGAACATTCATTCAAGATTCTAGATCATATAGAAAAAGTGATAAAAAATAATACCACATTCTTGGTAAATGTTTTTTGATGCAACGATTAGCTTTAGTAAGATATATGGTAACCTGAGGATGAAATGATACGAAAGTATCCTTAGTTGTTAGTAAAATAGTGTTGAATTTTGAGGGAGAAACTCATTTTAAAGGGGTAGAATGTAACAACCAAATATTTTTTGAAATATATATTTTAAATAAATTTCATCTTTTAGATAATTTTCATTAGAAAAAACACTGATTTTATCTAACATAACATTCAACACTGAGTTTTTTTTTGTATTATACACAACACTAAGTTTAGATTTCATTACATACATCACCATGTTTAAATGAAATGTTTCATATTAATATTATATTATTAATATATTATTATATGATAATTGTCACCGAGACTTCATAATAGAGAGTATAACTAATATTAACTAAATTAGTAATATATATGGTTTACAGAAGTATATATATTTAATTATTTTTTAGAAAATTAATCAAAAATTATAAATAAAAATTTGAAAAAAATCATTTTTATGAAAAGATATTTCTTTGAATAAAAAAAACTTTTACTTTAATAAATTAATTAAATAAAATTTGGTGAATTACTTTAATGAAATTTATATATTATAAAATAAATAAAATTATTAAAATTCATATTATGTTTTTTTAGAAAATATATAAGAATAAGTCCAATTCTACTATTAAAAATATATTTTTCTAAAAAATTGGATTGTGTCCCTTTTATGTACTAATTATGAATTTTTATTTGGAAAATTTTCAAAAATTTATTTGATAGACAAATATTTTTTTTAAAACATAATGTAAAAAAATTAACTTAGGAATATTTTTTATATTTTAATGAAATGTTTTTTATGATGAATAGTGAAAAATAATAAATTTAAATTGAAAACTTCAGCTTCGATTAAATTATTTATAATGATAAAATATATTTTATTTTAATTTTAAATTAAAATTACTTCAATTATAAATCATTTGATCCAATTTATTTAAATTTAATAAATTTTATAATGAATTTTGTTATATAAAATTTGTGAAATTTTGAACATTTTTTCTTTGGATCCTCGATTTCTTATCCTGTGTACAGGATTAATATTAAATTAAAATGTTCCTCTTCTATGAGTGGAATTTGGAATAATGGATTAAATATTTATAATCATAATAATTTATATTATATGAAGTGTTTAATATAATTTTTTAGGAAATTAAATTGTAACAACATTAAAAACTATTTACTGTAGTTAAGGTAAAAATGGGTTTACCGGGGGGCAGGTTAATTAAATGGATAAGGGTTAAAAATAATCCAAAACTAGGACACACCCATTGTATGGCCATATTTATACATTATATCTTGTATTCTAGTGAATGGTCCATTATTTGAGCCCTCTTACATGATATGATCGTGGGTGGAATTATTTCATTCAAAAAATTATATATATTCCACTCACCTTACTTTTAAAATGAAACACCCTCCCCTCTCATATTCACACCTTAAAAAAAAATTATAGGAAGATATCTTCGCAAATTACTTCCAGAATTATATCCTATCATCTTATAATCTTTATTATATATAGAAATACATCCAACAGAGGATTTTAGGGAAAACCTATAGAGGAAACCCAAAAATAGATAACGTTCTTCAGTATGCCTTTATAATCCTCCACCTTTATCAGTTACTATTATGCATGATAATACAATAACCTAGAAATTTTACATAAAATTATATGTTTTTATGTTATGGAATTCACCTAAAAAAATCCCCAAATCCATTAAATGGGTTACGAAATCGCCGTTTGTGTGTGTGGTGTGCTATTTCATTGAGAACCAATGTCTTTCTTTTTTTCCATTACCACATCTCACGGTTGGGTATGATGATAAATATAAAGTATATGTAAGATATTTATAAAATAATAATACTTATGTATTTAATGTATTATATATATCTTTTTTACTTTCCATTCGATCTGGTGATATAATAACGTCACTCGTGTGTATGGTAGACTACCACCTCGTGAAGCGATTTAATTCTTTTTCACCATTCTTTACTTGGAAGATATTAAGAACAAATATATGTCGTATAAATGAGATAATTATAATATTCTAGAAAAATTTATCACTCATCAAATTTAATCAATAATTTTCTTTCTTACGTTCTCACTAACCGAATGATGGTTACTTTGTTTTTTTACATGTGGACTACCACCATCACAAAGTGACATGAATCTATTTTCTCATCACCACACTACATGAATTAAATTCTTACTTATATTTAAATAAATAATATGATATATATTAAATTTTTTCGATTTTTTAAAACTAATATATTAATTATATCATTTCTATAATGAGCATTGAAAAATGGAAACCTTTCTCATGTGAACATACACCCTACAGTCTCCATGATCATAATATACATCATTTCACAAAAATATATTTCATAATTGGTCATAAAATTATAATTTTTGTATAAATATAATAATAATTTCATGATTAATATTATGGAGACTATTTAACTATGATAAAATTAAGAAGACTGAAAAAACAAATCAAATCATATATGTAAAATACCCAACTATTACACAAAATGTGAATTTAAGCTGGAATTGATAATAAATGGGTAATAAAAGGACAGAAGTAAATCATATATGGAATGATATATATATATATTTAATATATTTATATTAATCTTATAGTTATTATGTAGGTGGTTTGAACATGTATGAAGGAATTCAACACTTAAGGTAAGGGATTTCTATACGACTTTTTTACTTATATGAGACACATTCCATATTCACAATGTGTTTAATTTACGTGGAGTATACACTAAACATGGATGAATTTCATGACTCTTATAATTAATATTATTGGTGTTTACAAATCCATTTTAGGATCTCTATTTTATTGAGTTTATGGTTCAAAAGTTACCAAATCAATTATATTTTTTTACTCAATTTTTCTTCTTTGGGACATATATTATGTTATAAACCTATATTCATTTATGAGGTACTTATGAAGAACATTTGACATGTAATATCATGAAATTATTTATCCTCATGATATTTTACCTTTTATTTAACGTTATTACTTCCTAGTGCTTATGATTCAAAGTTACAAATGTGGTAATGATTTTATGTTATAATATTATTAATTTTTTGCGATTGTTTATGACTATGTTTTACAAGAAATAATATTCTGATAAATCTATAAAAATACGCCATAATTTTATACTCCCTTGGTCAGGTCTTAAGAATATATATTTTCCCTTCATTTTCCTCTCTTCATGTAGTCAAGAGTTCAAAAATAATGTTTTTATGAAAAATAATTGTTTCCAACAAAAACCATTTTTTTCCAAAATAATATTTTATAAAAAAAATTTCAATTTTTTTCATTTATCCAAATTATTTTTAAAATAGTTTCAACCCATTTTTTTATTTTTATAAAATGTTTTTAAGTGAATTTTCATGTTTTTTCCCAGCAACACCCATTTTTCTTTTACCCAAAAATGTGAACAGAATCTTTTTATTAAAATGTATTGAATGAGTGAAAATTATTATAATAAATCCCATTAATTTCCTTCAAGATTAAATTATACTATTTCAAGGTTATTTTAGAATAGATATATTTTCATTTTTTTTGTTTTAAAACGTGTTTTTGAATTTGGAAGGTATATTTTCTTTAAGAAATGTTTTAAATGATCGATCAAAATTATTTACCATCTAAGATGATATCTTCTGATTTAACTTGTGATTTTCTATGGATATGTATGAAGGATGTTAGTATTATTTTTCTCTAAATGGTTTATCATGAGAATATGTTTATGTAACCCACTTCTCTTCCATGTGTTATATAAGGATAGAATTATTATGAAACCTCTCACTTTTCAACAGGTTATTGTATAATGAAAAGTTTATGAAGCCCATTAAATTTCATGGGTTATTATATGATATTTGTTTTCTAATATTTTGGAACAAATATATTTTATTATCATTATATTACATGTGGGACATATATCATCCTCCTATTCATTGGGAAAATAGCTATACATCTGGAGAAAATTATAATAAACAAGTATATGGACTTGATCTACTCTGGGAAACAGGTTCATCTTGGTCTACTATGAGAAATAAGTGCATTCTAATCTAATATGGGAAATAGGTACATCCTCATCCACTATGGGAAACATGTGTGTCATAAACTAAAATGGGAAACGAATGATGACTCAGGATCCACTATATTTATGGTATTGGTAGTTAACCCTTACATGAGAAATTATTTTTGATATTTATGATGGCGGGACACTTCTTTAACCTTAGTATTTGGTTCAAGATAGATTTAAGACTATTTTTATCCCTTATGGGAAATGTTTTTGTATATAATAATATTTTATGTCGTGACTCGTGTTTATGATCTAAGGAAGGTTGGGTATATACTTTTTATGTTATGTTCATGATCATATACACATAATTTTATAGTATGCTTCAAAATGATCATATATTATTATCTATTATGTTGAAGATATTTCAACAAATAAAAAGATTGTGTACCCTGTTTCCAAAGACACTATACTATTATAGCCCTCACACATTATTTTTAGAAATTAATTGAATATTCATATAAAAATATGTAACATATATACATGTAATGTCTAGGTATCTAGAAAAACAGTCCATATATGTGGTATGGATGTTATATTGTTTATTTTATCTATTCCATATGTTGACTTGATGGTGATAAATCAGTTATATATATAAGGTTCTTCTATTATATTAATCAAGAGATGATCTGTTGAGACCCATCAATAATCCATATGATAAATAACATATGTTTTGTGTGTCATAAATATTTTTATACTAATTGAACAATCAAGAGATAATTTTTTCCATTTAATATAATGGAGAAGATATCTCTAGCCATTTAATGAATTAAATGGTTATAATAAAATTATATATCCAGGTTGATTTCAGATAACTCATTTTGAAATTTCAAATAAAGATGGGTTAAGTGTATAAGATGATGACATGTGTATATATCCTCTTTAATGAGAAATTTGCGAAGTCATATATTTTTATTATGGCTGTGATTAATTTGTAGATACATATATTTTCGGATGAACCTACCTACATTAAGAAAATTTGTTATATTTTTACACACTATGTGTATCTAAAAGATCATTTGATTCAATTAAATCTAAATTTAGGAATAAAATAAAACACAATTCATGGAGTAATTTTTATAGAAGTGATATTGATCATAAGTTCAATCTTTAGAATTTTCACAGAAAAAATATGTGATTTAAATTTTATATCTTTTTTATTAAGAAGATAAAAAGATAGAAAATTTATTTATTTACAAGATTAGTGAAATGATATAAATTGTCTTATTTATAAGATATTTTAATAAAAAACTAATCTTTATAAACAATTTTAATGAATTTAATATTAATTTTATTGAATGAACATAATTTTTTATTCAAGTCTTGATAATATTTATTAGAGGATTTTGATTGAGTTAATAATAAAATAAATATATATTAATATCAAATAAAAAATAAATATTTAATAAATAATATTAGAGTAATTTATTTCAAAAAAATAATAATATTACCATTATTATTTTATGTTAGGTGACATGGGGTTTCTAATAGAGTCAAATTAAAATAAAAGGATTTATATAGAATTTTTTTACTTTTAAAATAAGTAAAAATATTAAAATATTTATTTTTAGACATATGAATCCCATTATGTATTATTCTAGCCTCATGACCTAGTGAGAGAATTATAGATAAATTTTCTTCTCTCTAGTTTACAGAGAGATAATGTAAGGTATTTCATTATAAAATCAAAAATGAACAACATAATGAACTATGTTCGACTATGTTAGAACTTATGATATCATACACGATATCTACATATTTATAGAAGATGTTTACATATTCCTCAAGAAATTATCTTTTGGAATATTGAATTAATAGAAATTTTAACAATATGGGAGACTCTGTTGTTGATGCCAACAACGAGGGAACACATAATTGGAATTAAAACTATATAGATTTTATTTTTTTTAAATAAAAAATTACAAATAATTTTGTAGGATTCTATTAAATTATTCAAACCAATTTTATTGAATTTTGATTAATTTTTAATAGATAGATAATCCTACCACTTTTGGTGTCACATGAATCATCTATAGGACATATATGAGTGATGATAAAAGTTATCATTTATATTAGCCAAGGCTAGTATAAAATCCATTATAGTTGTTTCAAAATGGAATAAGGCCATGTCAATTCAACATTGGTGTCCATACACACATTAATTAATTTTTTTATTTTCTTACATTATGGATAAGGTAGTGTGGAACTATAGGTGGGTTGTGCAACCTTATTATTATCTAAGGCTTGGATGTTTTTTAAAAGTGATGTATAGATGTGATTCATAGAAATATGATTTTTTATGTGGATATGAATATGGAAAATGTAGAGGAGATTTGGTTCCTAAAATTGATATAGTAATTATAATTATGAATGAACATGATATTGATAAGTGTTAATCATATAGATGTTGAGATTATTAAATATTTAGATAATTCGAGGTAATCACAATGATATTCTGATTATCAAAATTTGAGATAATTATTAGTAATCACGTGGAAGTTTTGATTATTTATGTTTTAAATAATACATGGTAATTATAATGGTATTGTGATTATTGAATATGCATACGATTTAGAATAATCATAAGAGTATTAGGATTATTGATAATGGAAATAACTCTTATCATTATCAATGTTGTGATACTTAATGACGGAAAATAATGTAGTGGAAAAATAATCTGCGACATTAGTTATTATGTAATTTTGTGTATGAGAGATATTATTATTTTAATAATGAGTGTTTTTCAACATGTTATACATATATAGTGAGTATAATTGTGGTGGGATTTAGATAGATACGACATTTATTGTTTGGTTATTTTATTTTATTCATATAATTAAAAAAATTTATTAGTATTCTATATTAAAAACACATTACAATTTAAGGTGGATGATAATAAGAAATAATTATTCTTACCCCAACTCTAAATACACTGTTTTCAGATCTCTGTGATCATATGGGGGGATGTGTTGGGAAACATTGGTTCAAACATGGGATGTCTATAGAGATTTTTTAAGCATCTTATTAAATTATAACATTGTTATGGTATGATAGAGATTATATATTGTGGTCATTATGTTGTTTGCTGAGTTGATATTGACTTTTTGTATAACATTCATAAATTGATTATAATTATTTCATGATCATGAAATGATGTTTCATTTATTATTTTGTTGTGTTATTATAGAAATTTGGATTTTTATTAATGGTTGTTGCATTTTATATGATGTTTTATATCATTAATGTTGGTAATCAATCCAAATATTACTAAAAGAGGGCTTAGGGAAGTCATTACAGATGTTTTCATTGGCCTATGATGAGTATTAAAGGGTTAGTTTAATGGAACTAATCATCAACTTCCTTCATGAATTCAAAATTGATGGTGAATCATTTTAATATTCACTATTAATTTTTCATTTTAAATATGATATTATTATTTATAGTTTATCTATTCTGTGAATATGTATATATTTTTTTTATTAATAATCTTTTTAAAATATTTAAAAAATATATATATATTTTTGTTCTTTATGTGCATTAAAATTTTGATATTTGTGTTTTTGTGTTTTAATACACTCATAAAAATATATGAATGTATTTGTGTGTATGTTTCCTATCACAAAATTTACATATGTGTTTGTGTGTATGTGTGTGAATGTGTCTACACAAACACCCACAGATTTGTGCCTGTATTTGTGCATTTTGAATGTATCTGTGTTGTTCTCTATAGTATCGGTGCAACCACATCAGTGGTGGTAGGGGTGGGGGTGAATTAGTATAGAAAACTATTACTAATAAAAATTTTCTTTTACCTATGCACTTCTTTAGGTGACTGGATAATGATTACACAATTTACCCTCACTCAATATATAGAACATATAGACAAAAATAATTAATAATAAAACACCAAAATATTTATGAGGTTCTCCACCAATGTGAGTGACAACATCCTCATTGTATGTTGGCTATTATCCTAAAAAAACATGTATGATGTTTTATTATAAAAATAAACCTGGTGTAAGGGGAATTTATTTAAACGTAGATTTATCAAAAAATTTCCAAAAAATGAGGAACTTATTGTGTAATCATATTTAACATGTAATAATGAAAAGAATGAAAAAAAATTCTTAAATAATGATCAAAAAGGAAAATAAATTAATATTTATATGGCTAAACAGAAATGGTTATATTTTTAGTTGAAACAAAATCCTCATGGATGCCTCCCTTGTTATATTTCTTCATGAACCTTGTCATATTGAATAATCAATCAAAAATTCATATCAGTTTCTCTCTTTAAACTAAATATATTTAGTAGCAACAACGTCATTCTCTAAGATTCTAATCTTATAATCTTATCTATATTTTTCATCACATAACAAACACACAGATAAAGATATACAATTCAAGTATGGAAACCTTTATAATTATATTAAAATTTATCATCAACTCTTAAATATTGTTAAATAATATTCTATAAATAGTATAGATCCAATATTTATAAATGAGGGTTAAATATAAATTTTTATCTCATTAGTTTTGATAAAATGATCATATAAAATCACTATAATCTTCATCTCATCAAATATCATTTAATATTATCATGATATTTTAATATACATTTGGTCAAAAAAATAATAACTTATTTAACTCTCTAATAATAAAATCTTCTTCTCAAAATCTTCTTTATTTGAGCTACTAAAATTCCTGTAACTTCTTTTCCTCTCCAATAAGGTCACATGGAAATATAATTGAGGTTAAAAGTGATAAATCATTATGTAAACCTCCCATTATAATCATAACAATGAAAAATATCTTATTAAAGAATTTCTCTTTACAATAACCGTGTGAAATTTATTTATTTGATATTTGAAAAACATCTTCTGATTTATTCTTACATATAACTGGAAATATTAAATTTAATATAATGTTTAAAAGTCAACAAAAATTTCATTTCTACACATCCATGATTTAATATTTCCACTACTACAAATAGGGCGTTTAATAGCGCTAAAAATACATTTAACAAAGATAAAAATCATTATTAATAGCGGAAAAGATAGCGGGGTCCCCTTTATCAATGCGAAAAATAGTGCTGATAAAGGGGGAACTTTATCAGTGCTTTCTTAGCACTGATAAAAGACCATCATTATGAGCTCTTTTTTTACCATTGATAATGGAACCTGTTTATCAGCGTTATTTTTAGCACTAATAAAGGCCAAATTGCCTATGCAAAACCATCCCCTGCATAACACCTGAACACATGAGACAACACCTACACATACAGAACAAACAACACCTATACACAATGTACCCTACCCAAACAGCACAAAAAACACCAACACACAAAGCATAGAAGAACAAAAATGCTTTATACAATTACTTGAAATCATTAATACAAAACAACACACTAATTTATACATTTAAAAAAAATTTAATTTGGTTACAATTACAATTATCCACCAAAAAGTTAAAATCATTAAAGTTTCATCCTTTTTGCATCCATGATAAGCTCTAAAAATTTTCATCCATGGTATTAGTTGCCGAAAAAAGAATTAAAACTCTGGAAAAATATTTCACCAATATAAGAAAATAAATATTATGTTAGTAATACAATAATGAAATTATTTAAACATTAATATGAAAGAATACATTAATAAAATGTGAATTGTTACCTGGTACAACCTTTACATGTCCATATTTCCTTGGATATAATTAATATATTATAAGAGTCTCAACATGATTCATTGACTTATAAATATTGTTTTGCTAGGATTACATGAACGAGAAAAGAAGAGGAATAAATTTCAACAACAACAAGGAATCTAAAAGGATTCATTTATTAACAATAAAAAAGGGAGGAATCTTCGCATGTTATACAATAGGACATATACATGTTGGTGTATTCAATTTCATAGGAGTATTAAATTTTAGAATAAATTCTATCATTCACCTAGTTATACCACCATCCAAGATAGGTTATAAACCTTATAGTTACATATTTCAAGAGCCTCTAAGAGTGTACTCTCCCATGCCAGGTCAAAGGGAATGAGTGCTAGTGTGTCTGCATCAGACATTGGGTCCAACCCTGCTTGGACCCTGACCACTTATGCCTCTCCAAGGACCCCATACAATATATAAGGTCCCTTTAAAGGTATAGAAGGAATTTATTTCTCTGTTTCAGAGAGGTCTTGATGAGAACCTACATAATTAGATAGGCCATGATCATACCAGTTCACTTTTCTTTTGATATCCTAGTTCTTTAGTGTGATTAGCCAAACCCCCTCCCTCCCCTCCCCGAGACAGCCTCCTAGACAACCCCCTCCCTACCACTAGATAACCCCTACTCCCACCACTCCACTTGCAGCCCCCTTCCATCCTCCCGGACAACCCCCTCTCTCCTCTTGCATCCCCCTCCCTTTCCCTGTATAGCCCCTTTCCCACCTCCTGGACAGCCTCCCTCCTCTCCTAGATAACCCCTCCCCTCCTGGACACCCCCTTCATCATGGATAACCCACCTCCCTCCCTCCCCAAGGCAACCCCCTAGATATACCCCTCTCTACCCCTGGATAGCCCCCTCCCCTTGTAGCCCCCTCCCTCCCACAACTCCACCTGCAGCCCCTCCCTCCTCCGAGAAAAGCGCAATCCCTCCTCTTTCAGCCCCTCCATTTCCCCGAACAACCCCCTCCTCTGCTGTACAACCCCCCACTTCTGGAAAGCCCCCCTCCCCTCTAGGACACCCCTCCTTCCTCAAAAACACCCCTCCCTCCCCTCCCCAAGACAGCCCCCCTCTACCCCTGGACAACCCCCCTCTCACCACTCCACCTGTAGCCCCCTCCCTCCTCCTAGACAACCCCCCCTCTCTCCCCTTACAGCCCCCTTTCCCTATATAGCCCCCTTCCCACCCTCTGATAGCCCCTCCCCTCTTGGATAGCACCTCCCCTCCTGGACAACCCCCTCCCCTCCTGGACACCCCCACTCCTAGATACGCCCTTCTTCCTGGACAACCCCTCCCTCCCCTCCCCAAGACAACCCCCCTGGACAGCCCCCTCCCTACCCCTGCACAACCCCCCTCCCACCACTCCACCAGTATCCCCCCTCCCTCCTCCGGGACAACCCCCTCCCTCCCCTTTCAGCCCCCTCCCTTTCCCTGGACATCCCCCTTCCCACCCCCTGGACAACTCCATCCCCTCTTGGACACCCCCCCCCCCTCCACTCCTGGACACCCCCACCCACCCCCACCTCGACACCCACTCCCTCCGGGACACCCCCTCCGTCTTAGTTCTTTTTTTATACCCATTAATAACCATCATTATCCAACTATATTTTCATCATATATTTTATAATAGAATAAATATTTATTCATACAGCATCATGTAATAATATGAATTATAAAATCATATATATATTGAAGAGATACAGTTCAACAGATAAAGGAAAAACACTAAACAAAAAATATATTTGAGGAATAGGAACGAAATTTCACATAAATATAATGCGAGAAAGGTAAATAATGAATTTGTTTGGTCTTTATGACATCAAATAAGATATATTGGGCCACAAATTGAACTAGAATATAATTCTTGGGCCTTTACATGGGATTGGAATTGGTTTGGTTGGTAGGAACTTTTAATGCCTCACTACGGTCCCACTTCAGGATACTCTAGAAGTGATCTACCCATTATATATTATCATTATTGAATGGAATTTAATGGATCTTTATCTGGACACCGCCTCCCTTCTAGACACACCCCCTCTAACCAATCCTAGACATCCCACTCTTAGACAACCCCTAGACACCCCCACTCCTGGACACCCCCTAGACATCCCCCTCCCTCCTGGACACCCCCACCCACTCTCACACATGGGCACCCCTCCCTCCTGGACACACCCCCTCTAGGGCACCACTACTCCTGGACACCCCCTCTCTCCTAGACACCCCCACCCACATACAAGGGAAACTAATTAGAAAATTGAAAATCTAAGATATTGGTTCCCATCAAGATTTTAAGATACTTCTGAGTGGACTGAATGACTATGCATTGGTCGACTTCCACACTATCGACCAGTGTAGTACAATGAGTTATGCTTTACTAGAAAGACAAATCATTTCTAAAACCATTATTCATAAACTAAGGATATAAAACATAATAAAGGGTGATCATATATGCTCAATAAGTTTAAATAAGGGAGATATCAATGGTCATATATGGATAACATAAGTAGTATGAATTTACCTTTATCCTATTTTTGTACAATCTTCAATCAAGTATTTTTTCCATTCGTTTCTAAACACATCTATATCATCTTGTGAATATGAGTTTTTGCGACTGTCATGGATGTACTGAAAAAATATAAATACACAAAGGATTAATAAATATTGTAAATGATCTCATAATTATTTTCAAAAATACCTCATCAAGGATGCTAGTTTGTTGATGAAATACTACATCTTTCATAAATATACAAACATAATAACCATAATACTTTCCAAATTTTTGTTTTGGACACTGAAGAAACATCGACAAAAACAAGTAATTTGTTTTGATATGTGTTTGGATAGTGAAATTTTATTATATATACCAGGATAATTTTCTAGTTTTAGATCTTGTAGGCGTTCTTATCCACAGGATCTGGATTCATTCCATGCAGTAGAAGATATTGATTCAATGCCCTATCATAACATAATCCTCTTTAAAAGATAATGAAAATTATATAACTAGACTTTTAGTTTTAAAATGTATGTTCTAGTGTATTACAAATTAACAAATGCCATCATATGTGGTCAGTTTGTTGGACATCCATGCATTGAATCCAAAAAATTAATCTTTGGAGTATCCAAATTGACTATAATTAGCATCCAATGCTTCCTAAAAACACAAAAATGAATAAGTAAAAAAATACATGAAAATATATTTGATATTATTAAATTGTATAGTTTTACCCATTCATCGTTGGTATTTAAAAGAGTGTCATTCGTAATTTTTTTTCAAATGATTTGAGCAGGGATAACATTTTTGCATCCTCTTTATTAGAATCTATTTCCTCTTTTGAAGAGGTAATGTGAGGACTGACGAGTCCAAATTTTTATTCATTGGTAAATCCCTTCAATTGTTTTTCATATATATTCCTGTAAAAAATATGAAATGTATTTATTCATAATTATCAGTGTATATCTACTACTAAAAATTCAAATCATGAAAAATACCTAATGTATACATTTACAACTGAGGTGCCTAGCCTTTCATACATAAGGATTTAATTTACATTTTCAGCACTAATGAAATATGATTCTTCCTCTCCAAAATATCAACTGTGTGAGCATTTTCATCTTTCAACTTTGTATCCACATGAGCCTTCAATGATATTAACTGTGGATAGAGAATGGGCGGGGTGAATGTGCTCTCAGTAGACCATTTCAATTGGTTAGATGACCCTTGAGATAGTTTTGAACTGATATTTCATGTCTCTCCCTTCTCTTTGTTGTTCTGTAATAACATTCATCGGTTCATACCTTTTTTCATTAAATGTTAAAGGTATAAATTGAAAAATAAATTTGAAATGGATACCTCCTTGTCGACATGTTTTTTACAAGAATTGTCTTCCATGCGATGGATGTTCAAACAGCTTGTTCAACCGTATGAATTTTGTCATCATAATTTTGAACAGGTATCTTGGCACTCGGCTCATTAGCTATATTAATTGACACTATGAAATGATTGGTTGGATGTTGTCTATTGTGTACCATGTCATTCTATGTATTATAACTATATCCCTCACTACAAGGTGATAGGTGGGAGTTGATAGATTTAAATTGCAGTCATTTTAACCCTGTAGAATATTAGTACAGGAAAGGTATCAGTGTCTATGTGATTCACATTCCACATAAACAATTATTAAAATATCGATTACATCATCTAAGTCAGGTTTTTTTGGGGAATGGCTCACCTCAAAGCTGGTGGGGGTGGGGCGGGATCATTATACACAAGTTGTTGATTTGTTTATTCTCTTTTCCTCTACCCATAAAACTTTTATCATCTCCCTCTGGTATTGTAATTATTCTTGGAAAATAGATAATTTTTCTTAGAGGTTTTCCATTTTTCATTTTGATCCTCCACTTGTTTTAGTTTCTGAAAATATGTTAGGGGTGTCACCCCAAAACCCACACCTCTGAAGCGGACATACTGTCCTGGCTGCTTCATGGCCACTGAAAGTATGTCTACATCTGGTGCGGGTGTTTTTGATTCCTGTGACTATGTTAGATAGAAAATATAGAAAAATAAGTAGTCATTGTAATGTAATACTGATTTAATGAAAATCAAATTTATATTACATCATACTTACACATGTTTCACCCAATGTTTGTGTGTTTTCATCTATCAGTATCCCATCTATATTTACACGATCCTCCTTTCATATAACATGGCGTGGGATGGAAATGGATTTTGATTTCAATTCATCAATCTGCATATAAAAAGAGAAACATGGTTATGGTGTTGTTTTATTTCACATAAAATTAGTATGGTAGATTTAAATGACATACCAATTTTTTCTCAAGTGAAGCGTTCCTGGTCATTGCATTACGGTAAGGGTACGCTGGTTTTTTTGTGCATTTTTTATTTTCAGCACACAGTTTCTATTTCATAAATAAAAAACTGTTAATCAAAGTGATGAATACAATCAATGTTAAATAACATATTACCCCAAACAATGTACCTGAAAAGTCTTCTCTCCACGATGGTTGCAAAAAACATCCCACGCTCCTTGGGATATCAAGTGTGCATAAAGAAGAGGTGGGTGCGTCTTGATTTTCACTTCAGCATATTTAAGATGATATTTCATTAAAATTGTGTGTAAATCTCTATGAATCCTTACTACAACTCTTAATACATATTCCCTATGCGAGGCATCTATTATAAATGCACTCTACAATGGATGATGAAGAGTAAGTCAATGTTTTCGTATTTTATTTCATTTTAATAAATTTAAAAAATGATATCATAATGTTACCATAATCTCTTCCCACATTAGTGTCTTAATCCCGGTGACAACATAGTTCCACGACTGTACATAAATTGGCACATATTTCCAAGTGACAATTCCATTGAAGCTACTAAATATGGCTCTGTAGGGGTTAACATGTCGGCCTCAGTTAATCCATCCCAACTCAAATTTGATGCCTTTTTCTTTTCCCTTAAGGATTTTCGCTAACACTATCAAACTATTTCACTCTTGTTTTTTTGAACTTTCAGGGTTTCATTTCATACCATTTCCTCAGAAGTATCATCATTATGTTCCTCCAGAGCGCTAGCATCGACATTAGGACCAGAAGAAATAGGTTGAGAAACCTATTATACCTCTGCACTAGGACTAGAAACAAAAGTTTGAGAAACCTGTTGTACCTCAGCACTAGGACCAGCAACAAAAGGTTTGGAAACCTATTTTTTCTCTGCACTGGGACCACCAGCTGTTGATTGAGAGACCGTTTGTGCCTCGGGATTTGGCACATTAGAAGGTGAAGAAGTCATTATCTGCAGAAGTGGTTTAACATTTAATTTAGATTACATAAAAGAAAAAACAAACATATAATAACATAACTTAACACAATGTATATTACAATAAACAATTAACCTGATTATTGTACTCTCTCTTTTTTAATGGCTAAAGATATTTGACCCCTCTATTGACTATGGAAATCCCTTCATTGTGGTCTCCTATGACATAAAAAATGTTGTCTACATTGGGACCAATGCAAATTGATTATGAAGTCCCTATAAAAGGGTCATCCTCTATAGAAATTTCATCTGACCCTTCAGTTGTTTTGGTCGATAATAGAAAAATTGACCAATTTTAGTTTGCGGGGTCTGGATCATAAAATACTTGTACTTCCTGGGATGCCATTATAAATGGTTCTTCTTTCTCTCCTTCCTTACTGAAATAAACTTTCACGAATCCGAATTCATCTATTTTAATAACTCTCCAACTATCGACCCACTTGAATTGAAAAATCTACACTTTTACTTTGGGATAATCCGACTCCCATATTGGATTGATGATGCCCAAGTATGAAATGTTTGCATAAATTGGATTTCAATCTATAGCACCTAAAAAATGCATCACCTCGGCCACAAGTGTAACCCCACTATTCTGCATGGTTTTTTATTCTTCATGTTCATTAGTATATAATGTATAACCATTAAATTCATAAGAATTGTAAGAAAATACATAAAAACTTTCTCCTCCGGCTAGCCATCAAAGTCGTTCTGAAATTGAGTCTAGATTTTAATCAAACAGCATAAAAATATGGTCCCTAAACCATCCTATAAAATATTGATTATGTGTATATGATATCCATTTTTCAGCCTTAGAAGGATTGAAATGCCTAGGAATTTCTTTTTTGGTTTGAACATATGGGTCAACGTCAAAACTGTTATGAAAAATGTAAAGGTGGGCATGCTCCCAATCTGTAATATTGATTGTGAGAACCTCTATTCTAGAAATTCCTTCACCCTCAAGCCACCCAGTGTGATGAGATTTCAGTAGGCCAACGTTTTCCACACCAGACAAGTATTCGGTACAAAATTCAATGGCTTCCTCAACAATATATTACTCCGCAATACAACCCTCTGGACGACTTCGATTTCTGACATACCCTTTCAAAATCTTCATATAACGTTCAATGGGGTACATCCATCTATAATGTACAGGACCACATAGTCGAATCTCTCTCACCAAATGAACTATCAAATGAATCATCATATCGAAAAATGCCCGTATGAAGAACATTTCCAACTCACATAATATGATGGATATTTAACTGGGTCTATAACTTTGCTGCATACAGCTTTGAAGAAGAAATAGAGCTTCATTAACGTATGGAAGACATTCATGTGAAAAATTCCACATAAATCTATAGGAATTAAATCTTTCATCAAAACATGGCACTCAAGTGATTTCAGACCATTTTATTTTAAATCGCTCATTGACATGATGTTCTTGATATTTGATGAATATACATCTGGAACTTTTACGTCATTCAAGAATTTGTAAAACTGATATCTCTCCTGCATGGAAAGAGTGTAAGCAGTAGGAGGAAGAAATGTTCATTTTTCACCCTTCACCGGTGCCAACTCTTCTCGTATTCCCATCTCAACCATGTCAAATATAGCATTAATTCCATCCTTTTTTTGTCGGGTGAATTTAGAAATGCACCAAGGAAACTACCACATACATTTTTTTCTACATGCATAACATCAAGAAAATGTCTGACATACAGACAATTCACATATGGTAATTCAATAAAAACTAATCGCTTTTTCTAACTGATTTTCGTATGTTTTTTCAAAAATGGTTTACCAAAAGTAGTGTCCAAAAATTTTACTTTCTCAAAAAATTTATCACTTCTTAGTGGAGATGGTGTTGTACATTCTTCTGAACTTCCATCGAATGTTGTCGTCCAAGATCGGTACTTATGCCGTCAGGGTAAACATCTTAGATGTCCTAGAAACATGATTTTCGATGAATGTTTCAACCTAATTTACTGTGTACCTTGTTCACAAATGGGACACCCTTGAGTTACTTTAATGCTATATCCTGATAATTTCCATAAGTAGGAAAGTCATTTATCGTCCCTTACAACATGGATTTCAAAGTGAAATCTTCATTTTTTTAAGCATCATACTACGTTACACTTGAATCCCACAACATTTTCAAATCCTCGGTCAATGGAGCCAAATAAACATCAATTTCATTACCCGGTTGTTTTGGTCCTGATATAAGTTTAGATAACATGATTTATTTTCGTTTCATGCATAACCATGGTGGTAAGTTACAATTTACCAACATAACTAGCCATGTACTGTGATTGTTACTTGGAATACCAAAAGGATTCACCCAATCAGTAGATAATGCCAGACAAATTTTTCTCAACTAGTTTCCAAATTCAGGTTGCTCATGATCAATTCTCTTCCACTAAGGAGAGTCTACTGGGTGACAAAGTTTCCCATCTTTAGTTCTTTTATCTTCATGCCATGTAAATTTTCCTGCAGTCTCCTCACTTCCATATTGGCACCTAAACCTTGGAATGATTTGAAAGTACCATACAACTTTCATAGAACTAGAATAATCTTTCTTGTATCTATAATCACCACACTTTGGGCATTCTTTTAGTGATTTTTGGTCCTTGAAAAAAAATATACAGTCATTCGTGTAGGCGTGTATTATTTTAGAGATCATACCCATCGATCATAGAATTCGTTTGACATCATATTTTCAGCTTGGGAGCTCATTATCTTCTGAGAGCATGCCATTCAGGAGAGAAAGTAGTTCAGTATAACCGGCATTACTCCACCCATTGCCTACTTTCAAATGATACATCTTTAGTATAGCAGAAAATGTTGTATATTTAGTGCAACCAGCATTCAATAGCAATTTTGAACAACTCATTAACTTATCCAACAATTTTGGGAAATCAAGAAGTTTATCTTCAACTATCCTTGCTATTACCTCAAGACGATCTTCATCATCATTCAAATCTGTAATCACATCCTCCATACAATAATATTCACTATTCACGCTTGTAATCATATCAGATAATCCATAAAATGGCGTGTTATCTAAGCCACTACCTACATTCATTTTTTCCCATGTTTAGTCCAATATGTATAACTTCGATCTATTCTGTGAAAGATCAGGTGTTCTTCCAACTCCCCTTGACTAATTTTCCTTGAATAACAATAGTGTAAACATGGAAAAAGGATTTAATAAGGGTCACATGCATGATCTTATACAAACATGACAAACTCATTCATTCCATCTTCATACTCTTTTGTCACCCGATTGGCATTCATCCATTGTTTATTCATATTCATCTTCTTTATGGGTTTGATCTCTAACTTACATAACATTATGTTTTAATTAATCAAGTAGCATTGTTTGGGTTTTATAAAAAAAATCATGGTACAAATGCATCTACCATGAACCATCATTAGATACAATTTAACTTTTACTCTAACCTCACTAACTCTATATCCAAAAATTTCATCTCCAAACTATAAAATATAAAAATAAACACATCACATGTGGTTATAATGGCCATAAATTGTGATTGTGAATCATAATATTGTTATCTACATGAGAAGATATTTATAATGGGATACTCAGACATGAAATACTATCATCTAAGTGAAAAATTAAATAATAATAATGAAAATAACATAGCACACAATTTGTTCAATGGTAACACAATGTGTAGGGTTCTCAGTCAAGGTTGTTGGTATACTACCATTCCAAAACTCATGTGAAATCAATATACATGGTGTGTCCAGTAGGGTGAGCATCATGTATGGATAATATTTACCTGATTTAATCTGAAATATATCAAATTAAGTTCAAGTTAGTCTTAAAATGACTGCATGATGCCTCTAAAAATACATGATATACATCACAACTTCAGCTAAAGGCGTGTAATTTAGATATATACTGAGTCGCCACACCGGCTATGCATCCCATTTTTGTGGAATACATGGTGTGTAGTCTTTACATGACCACTAGGGGTGTATAGTATATACACATCATGTTTCTATTGTATCTATACATGGTGTGAGTGAAGTAAAACACATATCATGTGGTTCTACCATTATTTCATGGCATGTACACGTTTTCATGCTGATGTATATGTCTTTGAGATACATTGTGTATCACTTAAGAATACATGACATGTAATATATAAAATGAAACATATTCCACGTTTGAGTTAGAATATGAGTAATGAGGGGTAAATTTTGGAGATAAATGTTTTGTGGAATTAAAATATATATAAAATCCATGTATGGTGAAGCATATTCCATTTAACAAGACTACATACCATAGATTTTAAAAATATATAGAATCTAAAAAGCATCATATTCACACCATACACACCACTCACCTCCTTTCATAGTTGTGTTTCCATTATTGACCAAATTTTTCAATAGCATATCATCCAATGCACCTTGTTGTGTTAATATGTTTCCAACTATCACTGTCTAATCCATCATCATCCAACTGTTCATTAAAATACACCTAGAACTCAACATTTCATTATCATCATGATTTTAAACCCAAGAACTCTTTGATTTTACTCTATTGTGACATGGAATAATAACCATCAGACTCAAATGTGTATTACATATTAATATTTGTGACGGTGTTGGGTGGAAAAACACTCAACCACCCATGGGTGAGCACAAGTTCAGGTTTATCAAAGAATATTAGTATTAGAAAATATTATAATTCTCTATTAATGGGGGAATATTTTCTTAATGGATTAAAATTATTTGAACAAAAATTTATTCGTCAAAGAAATAAATTACCAAATAATAATATTTTTGAGGATAATGTTTAGTTTCAGTTATCATCAATATAAAAAAACCCACAATATGACAACAATTCAAGGAAAAATACATGAAATTAAATCTTAGAAAACATGTGAAAACTTCATCTTCATGTTCATCCCATGTAAGAAATAAAATATTAAAATAATTAAACTAGCATGAACATAGGTAAAATTTAATCAATGTAAACATATCACTTTTTTATGTGTTTAGAAAATAATATAATTCAATTATTTAATCCCATTTTCTTTAAACACATCATTATTTACATGAAATATTAATCCTAAAATAATTAAAGTCACATAAAATTACTTTTTGGGGAAAGATGAAGTATTTAATTCTGTGCACCTTAGGAGAAGAAGAATAATTTATTTAATTATTATTCATTTTCATTATTTTCTCACAATAATCATTTTTTCATAAAAATATGTCATCATTGACAATTTTTTTTAAGAAGAAGAAGTGAGTTCTAGGTTTGTAGAGAATGAGTCAAACACATAAATAATAAAATCATATCTCATTGAAATTTCCATAAATCTCGATGATCACATCACATTCCCCAATTGTTTTCTCTCCACCACTACATCGAAAATGAGCAACCCAAAGAATTGTATTTTTTATAAATAGAGAAGAATGTTAGTTTTTATTCTCCAATATTTTTTCCCACAGAAAAGGGAATTAGGTGAAATCCATTTTTGACTTAATTGTCCATAAAGTGTCTCATATAGTCTACTAGAAGTGGATTTCTCAGATTTAGTGGAATTGAACTAGTCACAAAGTGGTGGTGCCATTAAAATGGGTAAGTTTGGATTGATATTAAATGGGGGAAGAACTACAACATGGAAAACAAATGGCATATCAATAATTCCAACAACCGAAACACCATACAAAAACACAATCGTGCTCATAATCGCAACACCATACAAACCAAACAATCACAATTTTAGATTTAACAATGAATCCCTTATTCAATTTTGTTTGTTAATTTTGGGGTTATCATAGATGTTTTATCATCCTGGGGCATCCATTAATAAGTCAAGAATATGTAAATTACCATTTTTTATATTCAATTGTTCAACAAGAACCAACCAACATGAAATTCATTTAGTGCGCAAACAAGGACAACCAACGACCACAATTTTCAGCCGGGCATTTAGCCCGTACATTTCACATTATAACCATTAGTATAAACTATTAATAATATGTGAATAAGAAGTAAACAAAAAATAACATGAGAAAACTCATTGCGAAGGTGTCGTTCAGCACACAACATAGATGAGTTCGCGGCAGAGGAGAGGCGCACAACAGAGGAGATTTCCAACTGAAAAGAAAACATAAAATAGGGGAAACCCATGAGAATAAAATAATCTAAAACCGAGTACACCATTTACCACATCCCACAAACCCAAGAACCCACTAAAACCGAAATCAACCCACAACATGGTTAAACACACCTTAAGATAAAAAGAAATTATAAAACCCACCTTTGATATAATGAGTTAAACACACTTTCAAAATATAAAAGATGAACAGTAAATGTAAAAAATATTGAAACATGTAAACTTTAGATATTTCATTCCCAATGCAAAAAGCAGGACCCTATCTTTGGTTTTATACACCAGAGGCAGCGACAACGGAGGCAGCGGTGGTGGAGGCTACAACGACGGAGGCGGCTACGACAGAGGCAGCCACATAGGAGTCAGTCGCGGAGGAGGCAATTGCACTGGAGGCAGCACCAGTGGAGGCAGAAGTGGAAGAAGAGGATGACGGTCGTGGCATAGGAGGAAAACCCATCGGTGAAGGAGGAGGAGGAGGAGGAGGAGAGGCTGCGGTGGAAATTGGGCCTGGTTCAGCTTCCGTGAAAGCTTGAATGCATGGAAGAGAGGAGGGTTCTGTTAGGGTTATTATATAAAAACCAGCCGAACCTTTATTAGTGCTCATTAAAAATGCTGATAAAGGTACGTTTTATCAGTGTTAAAATAAAATCCCTAATAAAAAATACCTTTATCATCAATTTTAAAAAGCTCTGATAAATGTTCCAGCAGTTTTTATTTAATAATTAATTTATATTCTGATATATTTATTTAAAATTACATATAAGATAAATATAAATTTATTTATTAATAATTATATTAATAAAGAGTATATATTTATAAATATTGTTATTTAATTGTAAATCTATACAAAAAAAATTATTTCTGAATATAAATATTATAATTTTAAATTAATCAAGAATAAAAACATTTATCAGTCTTAATAATAGCACTAATAAATGTTAACTTTATCAGTGCTTATTTTAGTTCCGATAAAGGTTAGCATTATCAGTGCTTTTATCTAGCGACGATAAAGGCGAACCCCTTTATCAGTGCTTTCTGTTTAGCGGCGATAAAGGGTAGTTCTTCCCTTTTCCTGTTTGGTGGAAGTGTTCCAACATAGTTTTTGAATTTCTATATTGGTTAAATATTACTTATGATTTGAAAAATTAGGGATTCCCTTTAGTATTCCTATGATTTATTCTCACACATATCCTTTAATAAATGTACCATTTACATTACCATTCATATCTTTAGAAATATATATGTACTCTTATATAGTAAGTTCAGACTCTATTTTATTCGTAAATATCCATTAAAACATTCAAATATCATCATCAACCGTATACAACATTCTCAAATCATGTTAAATCACTTTAACTCTAATCAAAACTCCTTTTTTCATCATTTAGTCACCCAAGAAACTCTTCAAGACATGTACCGTGGAAAATGATGTTGATAATAACACTTATAATTGTTTTAATTTTCTCAAATTCTTTAATAATTAATTTTTCATATTTTATAGATTACTTATACCATCTATATAAATTTAATAATAATTAAAATAAATATATCAAATAAATAGCTCATTCACCACCACTATCCATTTAATATTTTGATTTCCATAAAATACCAAAAAATATGATTAACTATTAAATATAATCCTGAAGAAGCTTCATTATTATATATTAATATCAATATATCTTGCATTTTAGAGGATAAATATGATTTATAAACATATTTATCTCCCATGTTACTTATCATAACTTGCATAAATTCTTCAGAAAACATTTCAGTAAATGTAGACACTCATTAATTTTTTGTATGTATGTCCAATATTCCATAAAAACATGTCAATAAGCAACATGAATATATTTCATGATCAGAAAAAATATCTCCATTATCAATAGTCTTCGTTCAACATGAAACAAATGAGAAAAAATTATATAGTAAATGTTCCAAGTTGTTTTTCAAATCGTCGGGTACTTCAATCACCCCAATGAATAATTCTCCATCATCCAATATACCCAACCAGTATGTAGTGTCACCATTACTTTAAAAATAAAATAAAATATAATCATATATGTGGATATCAATCTCATACTTTGTATATTTTGTAAGTACCTATGAAAAAATATACTTAAATATGTTATAAACCCATTTTTTCACTCCCCCTTATTGGTAACAAATACAAAGGGAGATATCAGATGTGTGTTATCAATTTGTAAAATCTAATTCCAGTAGAGAAAATATTAGTTTACAAAATAATATTGAATAATTAATTTCTTAATATTCAATTAAATTAATGTATTCCTCAATATTTAATAAAATTCAGATTCATTGAACAATACAATTTACCCCCCTTAACGTGAGAATTGTGTAAATATAAATAAGGATAGAGAACAGTGATGGACATAGATTAATTATGGAAATTTAGAATAATATATAGTATTTACTAATACATAAAAAATAATGATATCATGAATCTCTTGAAATAAAATCCCCCTCAATTTTTAAACATTGAATGATTACTTATCATGGATAATAACATTTGGTAAAAAATTCCACGATTTATTTCCCTATATATTCTTTCAAAAACTGTCCAAATATTGATCGATATCTCTTTGATAAATACTATATTTCTAAATTAATTTATATATAGAAAATAAGAACTTCATGTCTCCGTTTTGTATAACACCTTAAATTCCTTAAATAAAAAATAAATATATAAAAATAGGGATAAGTTAGTGTAACATACCCTAGGAAAATGCTACTCACCAATGTTCTGGATATTGGAATCACATAACCTCAGGTGTACCGCCTAGTACATTAGATGGTGTTGAAATATTGTGAGTGACTACGGTATTACCATGGGGATAATATATCCTAATATTATAGTAAAATAATGAATAAATAACATAAATTATACAAATAACATACCTATGAAGAGTTAGAGGTTGAAAACAACCTGAAAAAAATGAATCATGAGATAACAAATGCAATTAAAAATTATACAATCATAAATACCAATTTATTTCCCATTGCGTGGATCACATATAAAAATAATAAAAAGAAAAAAATACTTATAGGTTCTACCACTTCCCTTGAGCCTCATCATTGTAGTTTTTCTAAGATTTCCAACTTGAAAATGTAACATTGGGCTTTCCCTCACCACTAACTATGATTGGAAAGTCTACATGGGTGAAAAAGTACCAGGTCCACCTAGGCTTGGTATGATTAAACTCAATATGTAAACACCAATGAATTCAATATCATAAATTTGAAATATGTTTCTATTCATGTGATATGCTCAAAATAATAAAAAAATGTTGAAGCATAATAAAAATAATACTTATCAACTATTAGATTTTTAGGTGATTATCAAGGATGATTTTAAGTTATTTATAAAGTGTTTTATATCTCTAAAAATAAATAATACAACCTAGGGGTAACCATGTCATACCCTGTAACAATGAGAGTAACTCCTAGGAGGAATCATTTCATACCACAAAACCTATTGAATGTCATACACATTAGGTACCCATGAATTACTTGGATCCTTTTAATATATCATTCATTTTGAGGGTCCCATAACCTACCTTGAACCATCATATACCATCCACCGAGAGGTCACATCAACCACTCAGAACCACCATATACATAGGGTCCATATCTCACCCCAGAACCTCATATAGCATACACACAAAGGTAGTCAGAATCTAGAACCTCATATAGGATAAACTGAGGTGGTGAACACTGTCCTAAAAATATAATATAGAATACATATAGGGGGTCTCATAACCTACCCAAAACCAATAATTGGACATAATTTTACGATGTGTGGGGGGGGAACCCTAATCTAGTTGATAATTAAAAATATATCACATACACATAGGGGTCGCATCTGTAAGGGTTGGTGTCCTATAAACCAACTGTTTTGTACTTTGATTACATGAATGTTCACTTATTATATATTATTCATTATTCTGCATGATTATAATATATTAATGTCTTGGAATATTTGTTTCATTGATAAGGTCATGGCAGATCCCTACTATGATGAGAAACTTGAAATGCTATAAAAATATTTTTAAATAATGTTCTACGGCTAGATAAAATACTATGATAGGACACATAGTATACATGCCGTCATGTGAGAGTACTCATAAGAAGATGGGACTCTCTCTCATGGAGTTCACACTTGGTAATCTCCAAGATGGGAGATTATGAGAATAGATCTGCCAGTTGCAATTCCACATGTCTTGGTGTCATCAGACATTGCTATCTACGAGCGTGTGTAATGGTCCTTAGACTGGAATATTATCATTAACTCATGTCATGACTCGCACACTTAGATTTACTTACGAAAACCGTCATGCAGACAGTTGGTGGGAAGTAGGGTACATTGGGTGCATCATGAATGGAATTTTGTTAATGGATAATTCAAGGAATGATTTGTCCCTTCCATTTATAGAAGTTGATATCTCGAACCTTTGATTGAAATAGAACTGTCGCATTAAATTCCATGGCCATGGTGTAAACGATAGGATTATTTTAGGTAGTCAAAGAACGACAGATCAAGCATATACGTTTATGACCCTTACATGAAACCTTCATGATGATATATTGAGTCAAAGGGATTAAATTACATAGTATGCATTCATATGAGGTGATACATCAATGTGGCGTCAACTTTTTTCTCTTGGGTGCCTTGACCCGTTAATAGACATTAATCTTGGACTTTAGGCAAGCCCGCCTAATGTCAACGAGAAAGAGGCCTAGAGGGTTACACACTATGTGTATTCAATTATCTCAAGTAGAATAAAGATTATTCCCATACATGTTTTAATAATTATTCAAGGAATCCTAAATCATTTTAATGTTGGAAGAAAAATAAAATAAAACAAGTACATGCCAGGTATCAATAATTACACGCCGTGTAGTTTTATTTTTAAAACAAGTACATTCTGGGAATTATTAAATGTACATGTCGTGTAATTTTGATTTTAGAAATGAAATGAATAAATGAAAACAAGATATACACGCCCTGTACATTAAATGTACACGCCATGTAGTTTTTAATGAAAAACATGTACACGCCGTGTATTTATTAATAAAGGCCTTGTAGTTTTTCCAGTCGGGATTTTGAGGAAATTTCTTTTTATTAAAAGATATTTATTATAATCATTGTGGGAGAATGTCAAGGAATTAATGACTCGACATGGGGTTTTAAAAAAGGAATAAATTAAATAAATAAAACGAGTAACATGTTTATTTATTTTCATAACTCTACAACCTCAAACCCGATTATAAACATCCTCACAACCCCAACAATTTTCTAAATAAAAAACACATGAGAATCGTTATGCACAACAATTATAGTGAATTATTTCAAGGCCAAAAGAACCTATTTCTCCAAGAACACTCTCAAGACTGAGAGAGATCCTCTTCCATCAGATCAAGATGATCTATGGCAGACAACGCAAGAAAAAGGATTCTCCACGCTATCACCTGGATACTCCTTTGGCGACGTCCCTAGATACGAGGTACACGTGTGTATCAACACTAGAGGAATTCTACACTTGGATTCTATGACACAACAACGAATCACATCAGAACGTGATCAAGATCATAAACGAATAGAGAAAACCCAAATGGTATTTCTTTTCAATTGATTAAATTAATTATAATCAACTTGTAACGATCCCACTTTGTGGATTTGAGACTTTCCTTTTCTTTTTCTATTTCTATGATTCGATCTGTGGAGACTGGAATTTATCATCGTATTGATCCAAAATTGATCATTGTTAATGACAAAAATCCAAGTGGGCACATCCACCCACATGCTTCCGCTGCGCCCGGAACCTTCAAATGGTATCAGAGGGAGGTTATAGTGTTGATTATAGTTATTTTATTTTCATTGATAATTTACACATTCATATTCGATTCAATTCAAAATAAATCATTATTTAATTTTGAATAAACGATATCTGTTCTTCCTCCTTCGTTTAATGATTCATATCATAGAAACACCATTTTAATTTTAATTTTTAATTAAAATAAAAACAAGGATCTCACCCGTAGGAGCCGCTCTTTCTATATGTACAACATGGGAATACACGACGTTTAATGAAAATTACACACCGTGTACTTAGGTACAATGAACCGGTACTCATCTTCCAAACCATGCCGTGTGAATTTATTACTCCTAATAATTTATCACCCCATGTTGACAAGAATTAAACGGCACATGGGAACTGGAATACACGACATGTATGTTGGAGCATCACGCCGTGTAGTCCGCTCCGGCCCGAGTGAAACCATGTATACAGGAGAAGCCACATACCACATACACAGGATCACCCGGCTGGTTATCATGTAACAAGGAAGTACATGACTTGTAAGATTTATCTACATGCCTTGTAATCCAAAATTTACAATGTACAGAAAAAATTCCAATGCCCCGACGTGTACTTTGGATAAAGGGTGAAAAGAAATACACGCCGTGTAAATATAAACTACACACCGATTACATTCCAGAAATTTCACTAGGTTTCCTCCAAAAGTAAAAAGACATTTACAAGGAATATGGATGAGAAGAATCTCCAGGAAATTCAGAAAGGGATTTAAAATAATAAATTGATTAATTATAAGATAATAATTAATTGAATTCGAGTGAGACTTATCTTAAATGAAAGAATGATTAAAATAATTTGATTTCTAAATATGTGTAAATGTCGTTGTATGCTATGGATGATCATGAGATAGACCAAAGACCCCTTTTATGTGTGTGTTGTTTCATTTAAATTTGTTTATTTTAAATTTGTTGGCCTATGAGCCTTCTTCAAATAAAACATAGGGCCTACATGCCCATGGTATCTTTAATGTAAACCCCATGTAATGTAGGATCTCTCAAGCTAGAGGAGACGGTTCGAAATCCGAAGCTGAGAGAAAACCAACCCAAGAAGATACAAAGGTGGACATGTGGGAGCTTCAAAACACGAACCATCAGGTTCAAGGTGTTTTCCCTAGGTTAGGGTTAGCTTATCAAAACCACTAGATAATCTATCCAATAGAAGTTCATGATCATGCCATCTTATTTTAATTCTGTCTGATTGCATGGTTTATTTATTATTTATGTGTTGTCGCGATCACATAATTAATAAACAATCATGCAAATATGGAATAAAATAAAAACCGGTCTATGCGTAAACATTAACATAACATGGTTAATCACTCAATCAAGCATCACTTAATATTAACAAGCATGTGATAATGAAAAACTACACATAAAGAATAAAATCCCTCAAATACGATATTAAATCAGACCAAGCCTTCCATTACTTGATTAAGGGAAAGACTCAATAAAACTATGTGTTTGACCAACCCTTGTTGTGACACTTACTTTTATAAAGGAAGACCTTATGAAAGGTTTTGGGTTGACATAACCATATTACATCAAGTGGAGTAGCCCTTGCTAGACTTGATGTAATATTGGAGGCAAGAGTTGAGGAAATCCAAGTCAGGATTTCCAGATTGGGGAGTCCACTCAACAAATCAAGGAACTGTAAGCTAACAGTTGGCAATGGCCTACCTACCTAAATACCTTCAAATACTTGACCAAACCTTATTGGGGTTATGTGATGGGGAATATGGATCCTTTCCACTAGAATGTCAATGCAACTGGACATTCTGAGTTCAATGGTGAGGTCCATTGGGACTTGATAAAATAGTGGGAGAATTAATAAATCCATTTATTATTTTTCCTAAAATGTAATTAAAAAGGTATTGATAAATCTGTTCTTTTAATTTGTAGAATCGAAATGAAAAACTCGTCATCCTCATTTTCTCTATGATCAATTCTGGATAAAGAAAATATCTTCACTGATAGTAACTTTCAGGAATGGTTTAGGCGCCTTCGGGTTATCCTACGCCATGGATGAAAGTTTTAATTACTAGAGTCTTCACTTCCTGATCTGCCTACCCAAGGGGCGAGTGATGAATATTTCCTAGTCTATGATCAACATTTTAGTGATGCACTCGACATTCAATGTTTAATGCTATCATCAATGTATAGTGAGGTCATGATCTCTCATGAAGACATGGATTCCTACAGCATGACCGAGCACCTCCGTGGTCTATACTAGGAGAGAGCAAGATAGGAAAGGTTTGAGATCTCCAAGGCACTATTCCAGAGAAATATTGGAGAGGGTTCCCCAGCTAGGCCTCATGTAGACCAGATCATTGGAAACATTGAGCGCTTGGAGGTTATAGGGTTTAATCTCCTAGAATAACTGGGTACTGATATCATTCTAGCATCACTCCCCCAGAGCTTCTCAAACATTATTGTGAACTTCAACATGAACAAGATTGAGAAGTCTCTGTCTGATCTTATTATCCTCATTCTCCATGTGGATAATGACATGAAACGTGAAAAACCTTATGTCCTTATGACGAATAAAATGAAAGGGAAAGTGAAGAGATTTAAGCCCAAATCATATTCAAGGCCTTCCAAGAAAAGGAATATAAAAGGGGAGACAAGGGAACATGATGCTATTTGTTTGTCATGTGGCAAGAGGGGCCTATGGAAGAAAAACTGCGCCCAACCAAGGAAGCATGGGGAAGCATCATGTGCATTTTTCATCGAATGAAATATAAATGTTTCTAAAAATTGGGTATTAGATACAGCTTTTGGTGCTATCATATGTATCAAAATACATGAACCAAGTAGATTCAAGAAGATTGATCGAGGTTAGATAGATCTATGAGAAGCCAAAGGAGCCAGACTTTCTACTGTACCTGTCAGGGACTACCACCTCCCATTGCCTAGTGGGATGGTCTTGGTTTTGAAAGGATGTTATTATGTACCCTCTGTAACCAAAAAAATTATTTCGGTATCCAGATTAGATACTGATGGATTCATCTTCAAGTTTGGAAGTTGATGTTGATACTTTTATAAATATATCATTTGTTTTGGTAGGGCACATTTATATAACGACCATTATGTGTTATAAAATACAAATCAAGTAATGGAAATCGATGACAAAGTTAATTCACATGACTCATACCACACCCAACTTTGGAATCCCCGGTTAGGTCATGTCAATGAGAAACGTTTGAAAAAATTACAACAAGATGGGTATTTAGATTCTTTCGAACTAAAACCACTTGGTGTATGTCATGCATTCCTACAAGGAAAAATAACTGATGCCCCATTTAGTGGGAAAGGTGAAAGGGTTAAAGATCTTCTTGAATTAGTTCACACAGATGTGTGTGGACCATTTCCACTTGAATCAAGTGGTGGGTTTTCATACTTCATAACTTTTACTAATGATTTTAGTAGATATGGATATATTTACTTAATGAGTTATAAGTCAGATTCTTTTTATCAGTTCAGAGATTACAATAATGAAGTTGAGAACCATCTTGGTAAAAAGATTAAGAAACTCCACTCAGAAAGAGGTGGGGAATATCTTAATCAAGACTTCATTGATTGCTTATGGGAGTTTGGGATTATATCTCAACTCACTCCTCCTTACACACCTCAATGGAATAGTGTAAGTGAAAGGAGGAACCACACCCTATTGGACATGGTGATATCAATAATGAGTCATGCGAGTCTTCTATTATCATTTTGAGGATATGCATTACAAACAACAGAACACATACTAAACCAAGTACCAACTAAATCGATAAATGGTATTCTATATGAGTTATGGAGTGGACACAAAGCCATGTTTTTGAATTTACATGTGTAGGGTAGCGAAGCATTTATTAAGGCCTGTACAGGTAACAAAATTTCACCCCAAGGCACAAAGTGTATCTTTATAGGATATCCCAAGGAAACAAGGGGATATTACCTTTAAAACCACTCAGAAAAAAAGGTCACAATAGTAAGACATTCCATATTCCTTGAGAGGGAGAACATATCCAAAAGAGATAGTGGAAGCGAGATAGACTTCGATGAAGTCGAGGCTCAAGATATACATGAGTTGGTATAAGAATAGATTCCACAAAGCCCTGTGGAAGAACAATCTATTCCAGAGACACAAGAAATGCGTAGGAGCACGAGAGAGGTAAGAGGACCAGAATGATATGGTTTTTTTATCACTGAGGATGGTGACTCATTATTGGTTGAAAATTATGATCCTCTTACTTACAAGGAAGAAGTTGAAGGCACAGACGTTTCCATGTCGCAATAATCCATGAATTCTGAAATAGATTCCATGTACCAAAACCAAGTCTGGATTTTGGTAGATCCTCCAGTTGATGTAAAGTCTATTGGTAATAAATGAGTGTTCAAGAAGAAACTGGACATGGAGGGGGAATTCAGAACCTATAAGGGATGACTGGTTGCAAAAGGTTTTAGACAACGTCAATGAATTGACTATGATGAAAACTTTTCACTGGTTGCGATGCTGAAATCCATCAGAATCTTATTGGAAATTACCGCTTACCATGACTATGAAATTTGAAAAATTGATGTCATAACAGCATTCCTTAACGGGAACCTCCAAGATGATTTCTACATGACACAACTTGAAGGGTTTGTGACTCCAAAGGATGCCACCAAGCTATAAAAGTTGTATAAATATATTTATGGATTAAAGTAAGAATCAAGGTCATGGAACATTCATTTTGATGAAGATATAATGGAATTTGGATTTGTTAAGAACGATTGTGAGCCTTGTGTCTACAAAAGGTATAGTGGAAGTGTATTCATTTTCCTAATTTTATATGTTGATGACATATTAATAATTGAAAATGAAGTACCTGTCTTACAGTCAGTTAAATAATTGTTCGATAAATACTTCTCCATGAATGACTTGGGTGAGGCATTATATATTATTGGGATCAAGATCCATCGTGATAGATCTAAAAGAATGCTGGGCCTGAGTCAAAGTACATACAAACACAAGATACTGAAGAGATTCAGAATGGAACAGTACAAGAGGGGATTATTTCCAGTATCTCATGGCATTCATCTTTCCAAGAAAATGTGTCCTCAGACACATGAGGAAAGAAAGAGAATGGAAATGATCCCTTACGCATCTGCGATTGGGTCAGTCATGTATGATATTCTATGTACGAGGCAAGATTTTTATTACGCATTAAGTGTGGTAGGCCGATATCAAGCTGATCCAGGAGACCGCCATTGGATGGAAGTCAAGACTACCCTCAAGTATCTGAGGCATACTATGGATATGTTCCTTGTTTATGGAGGAGATGAGGAAATAGTCATCAGAGGACATGTAGATGCTAGTTTCTATACTGATCATGATGACATGAAGTCACAGACTGGATACATCTTCAGTTTTAATGGTTGTGCAGTGAGCTAGATGAGCTCAAAGTAATGTGCAGTGGAAGATTCTACAGCAGAGTCCGAGTATATCGCAGCTTCTGAGGCAGCTAAAGAAGCAATATGGATGCGAAGCTTCATCCAAGAGATGGATGTAGTACCAAGTAGTAAAGATCCTATAACACTTTATTGTGATAATACCTGAGCGGTGGAACTTGAAAAAGAGCCAAGGACAGATCAGAAGAAAAAGCACATTCTTCGAAATTATCATCTCTTGAGGGTTTTTTCTCAGAGAGGTGATGTTGCAGTGATCATAATTTCCATGGAAGACAATGTGGTGGACCCCTAGACTAAAGCCATGACTCAATAGAAACATGATCTTCATGTGAGGTCTAGCGGACTAAAATTCATAGGCAGTTGGCTGTAGTCCAAGAGGGAGTTTGTAAGGGTTTGTGTCCGGAGAACCAACTATTTTTTACTTTGATTACATGAATGTTCACTTATTATATATTGTTCATTGTTCTCCATGACTATAATATAATAATGTCTTGGAATATTTGTTGCATTGATAAGGTCATAGTAGATCCCCGCTATGATCAGAACCTTGAAATGCTATAAAAATATTCTTAAATAAAGTTCTACGGTTTGATTACATACTATGTTAGAACACATAGTATACAGACCGTCATGTGCGAGTACTCGTAAGAAGACGAGACTCTCTCTCATGGAGTTCTCACTTGGTAATCTCCAAGATGGGAGATTATGAGAACAGACCCGCCAGTAGAAATTTCCCATGTCTTTGTGTCATTAGACACTTCTATCTACGAGCATGTCTAATGGTCCTTAGACTGGAATATTATCATTAACTCATTTCATGAATCGCACACTTAGATTTACGGATGAAAACTATCATGCAGACACTTGGCGGGAAGTAGGGTATGTTTGCTGCATCACGAATGACATGTTGTTAATGGATAAGTCGATGAAGGATTTTTCCCTTCCATATATGGAACTTGATATCTCAGACCTCTGATTGAAATTGAACTATCACATTAAATTCTATGGCCATGGTGTAAACGACGAGTGTATTTCAGGTAGTCAAAGAATGACAGATCAAGCATATTGGTTTATGACAGTTCCATAAAACCTGCTTGATGAGATATTGAAAAAAATGGATTAAATTATGCAGTAAGCATTCGTATGAGGTGATACGTCAATGTGGCATCAACTTCTTTTTCTTGGGTGCCTTGACCCGTTGCTAGACAGTAATCATGGACTTTAGGCAAGCCCGCCTAATGCCAATGAGAAATAGGCCTAGAGGGTCACACACTAAGTGTATTAAATTATCTCTTGTAGAATAAAGATTATTCCTATACGTGGTTTAATAATTATTCATGGTAGCCTAAATCATTTTAATATTAGAGGAAGAATAAAATAAAACAAGTACATCCCATGTATCAATAATTACATGCCATGTAGTTTTATTTTGAGAACAAGTACACACTGTGCATTATTAAATCTACACATTGTGTAGTATTCATTTTGGAAAGGAAATGAATAAATGAAAACAAGATATACATGTTGTGTACATTTAATGTACACACCATGTAGTTTTCAAGGAAAAACTAGTACACACCATGTATTTATTAATACATGCCATGTTGTTTCTCTAGTTGGGATTTTGAGGAAATATCATTTTTTTAAATGTTATTTATTATAATTAGTGTGGGCGCATGTCATGGAATTAATGACTCGAGTTGGGGTTCTCAAAAGGGAGTTAATGAAATAAATAGCACGCGTAAATCATTTATTTATTGTCATAACAATACAACCTCAAACACGATTATAAATATCCTCACAACCCCAACACTTTTCCCAAAAAAACACATGAGAATCATTGTGCACAACAATTATAGAGAATTATTTCAAGGCCAAAAGAACCTCTTCCTCCAAGAACACGATCAAGACTGAGAGAGATCCTCTTCCATCAGACCTAGACGATCTAATGCGGACAATGAAAGCAAAGGTTTCTCCATGTTAGAACTCAGAGACTCCTTTGGCGACATCCTGAGATACGAGGTACACGTGTGGATCACCGCTAGAGGAAGTATACACTTGGATTCTATGGCGCAATGACGAATCACATCAGAAAGTGATCAAGAACATCAATGAAGAAATAACACCGAAAATTTATTTCTTTTCAATTGATTAAATTAATTATAATCAACCAGTAACGATCCTACTTTGTGGTTCCGGGACTTTCCTTTTAATTTTCCATTTGTATGATTCGATCCGTGGAGATTTGCATTTATATTCGTATTGATCCCGGATTGTTCATTGTTAATGACAAAAAGCGAAGTGGGCCCATCCACCCATGTGCTTCCGCTGCGCCCGGAACCTTCAACATCCCCTATGAAGAAAAGTTACCAATACATCATTACACATGGGACAACATTCCACCCCAACACCTAAAAGCACATATATCACATATAACATATATATACATATATATACATATACACATATATACATATATATCACATACACCTTTGGAATATCCCCTCCACCACACCTCCCATATCATACATATGGGGACAAACCCTCCCTCATATCCTCATGTGTCATACAAGTGGGTTGGGCATATGGATAAACTCATCACACGGTCCTTAGGGTGTTCTATTAAAATAAATCCAACCTTGTCAATGAATACATGTTATTGCTATACCAACAATCACCAAGTTTTATGGTGAGACATTGAATTGATAATACCTACTCTCCTACACTAACCCTCACTAGGGATTATATAAAAATAGGCACCCTACAAGTTCACATCGGTTGAATCATTGTTTGGACACCCAACATGGGATTCTTTATCACATTAACAACATTAGGTCCAATACCGAACACTTAGAGGGAATAATATCCCTCTTCATCTTTATGATCACATAATGGCCTCACCCGCTTCTTAGGAAATAGCATATCAACATCACATTGGAGTGATTTTTTAATTCCAATCACACTTCCTGGGTCACCCTAGGTCGGTCCTCTTATTCCTAATGTACACTTAACCATTCCTAGGGTATACCCACAGGGAACTCATATACAAGTGGGGAAGAATGTTCACACCACTATATAATCTACTAACCCAAAGACTATAAATACATTTTAAAGTCCCTAGGGACTATACCTAGGATATATAATACAATTTTTTCACACCCCTACCCATAGTGGTCTAAGGGAACCTTCCATGACACATGTTCAATAATATTCTACCCCTTTCTAGACCATGTACCTAATGGAACAAATTTATAATCAAGTCATTAACCATTAGTGGATGTGGCATCAATATAATTTTCAAGGTACTAGTATTTCCCTTGAAACGTTTATTTAATCGATAAGATTTAACAAAAAATTCATTTCATTTTAAGGTTCATCAACCACACATGGTGCGACCATATATCATAATTTCCATAATAACTAGTATAATCATTAGGTATATGTTTATAGACCACCTAAATCATTTTGATTTATTCACTTAATCAAACCTTGAATTCCCCTAATCTTCTCAAAGCTAATATCTCCATGAACTCCCTATTTCAAAGCATATAATCCAAATAGTTAATTTTAATGATTAATTATTAATTATGAAATTTAATGTACATATGTATAATCACCAAAGAAATCATTTTTCAATAACACCACAATAACAATATGACCAACCACACCTAGATTGTTAATAGAGTACCCCCAAATTCATCCTAAGAAAAATCTCTATCAACCAGAAACAGGTCAATTTCCACTTTCATCCAATTAAATTAAAAACCATAGAAAACATGATATATAAAAAAAATATTAAAATAGTGGAAAAACATGTCTTATCCTTCATAGGATTACCTTTAGTCAAGAAATTTAAAATTCTAATCATTATAGAATTCTTCCACAATGATTTGTTCTAATAATTAATAAAATACTATCACGAGACATTAAAAATACGATTCTAAAAAAATATTGAAATAGAGGAAGGAAACACCTCAAATCATCAAAAACTTCCATAAATAACACCCATAATTAGTGGGTAATCAATAGAATAGTGAGAGGGGATGTTACCCTAGTTTAGGATTATGAGAGAGATATGAAATGAGGGGAGTGGGGTTAAATGTTTGTAAGAGAAAATGATTAATTACACATTTTTTAGAAAAATAGAAAGCTATATGGTTTAAAAAATTTACTTCAAAAGTCCTACCCACATTGTTCCAATATGAACCCCTAAATTTATTTTGGTTGTGTGGTTTTCTAATAAATGCACCGACTATGCAGCTCAATGAACACCATTAGAAAATGTCTTCTTCATGGTTTACCTAACAGTACACCAAACATATATCTTGTTAAAGAGAATTTTCACAATCCGCTTTGTTATTATTGCATAGTTTTTCAAATTATATTGAAGATATGTGAAATCTAATAAAAATTAAAATACACATGTTTAGTTTTCCTCAGAACCATACACAAGTTTCCCAAACTATGTTGTAATTGGGTAGTTGAGGAAAACCCTTCAATATTATTAGAATAAAAATAAAAACTCTTTAAAATTCACTGAATCACATAAAACCAATCCTGGGTTTCTATTAGTATCCAAAAAATATCACACTATGATTTTAGGACTTTTAAAATTATGGTTTCTATCCTATTTCTCAAAACTCCCCATGTTTCATCTATAAAAATTCAATTTCTTTTTTTTAATTTCACAACACATAACAGTGTAGGGTTTTACAACTTATCCCTTATAACACTTCTCATACCCATGAGGTATTCATGTTTTTTATCCATATACCCTAACCCACCTAATTCATCAATTTCCCACTAAGTCATCATCTATCCAAAGTTAGTAAATTTTATTTCAAAACGGGGGAAAAGTATAGAAAAGTTTAATGGGTTTTAAATGATGAATACCAAGTGAATAAAATCTAACAAGGATAACACACTCTAAGAAAGGGATATTTTATTAGTAAATATGATTAATGCATTATCTAGAGAGGCCAAAGATGTGAGGAATCCAATATACTTGTTTCCCTCCTTAGTGGTGTGAGAGAGAAACATGAAAATATTGAAAAAAATAGCATCTAAAAAATGAATAAATTATAGACCATGAAATTGAAATATCATTCAATATGGGCCTATGAATAATAGTGGAATAAGTTTTGTCCTGGTTAAGATTAATACCATGAGAGTGGAATATCTCTATGCCTTTGATCATGGTCAATGCTTTTTCAATGAGAGAATCCACATGTTCAAATAAATCATTGAATGAAAATATGAAAGAATATGGCTTATCCCACATTTTCCTCCTCCCATACCCCACATAAATCATTTAACCCATGAACCATCAATATTATGTTTAATACCACTATCCATAAGAATACTACATACCCATTTACCTTGGGGGGATTTTAATGACCTATGTTTTTGATCCAGATGAAAAACCAAGGTTATTTTAATTTTTTATTTATCAAAAGGACTATTTTAAAAACTGTGCTTCAGATCAAAATTTCAAGCACTGGAACACTGTGATGTTTTTTAAATGAATTAAATTAAAATAAATGGTGAGAAAAAATTTTGAATTTTAATAATAATATTATTATTATTATTATTATGATTATAATTATGATTATTATTATTATGATTATGATTATGATTATGAATAATTTTTTGAGGTTTTAAGAAAACTCTGAAGGGAGCTCTATCCCCCTTTGACTCTCTCACTCGTGTGATGCAGAACCCCTCCCCATACCATGGCACACAACCCCTCTTCCTGAACTCCACTCCATAGGATGTTTTCTCCTGGTTCTCTCTCTGTTCTCTACGCGATCCTTTGAGGTATGGTCCTGTGTCCCTCTTCCTACCCCCTTTAGGCTGAATTTTGTTCTACCTATCCACTAATGATGTGCGGCAAATCCTAAGATTTTAGGATAGACAAATTTTTGGTTTTTTCATTGATATTAGGGTATGTTAAGGGTCTCTCGAGACAACTTTGTTCATATTATGACATACACTGCAGAAGGTGAACAGAATTTGTTAGACTTGGCCTATCGCTACAATTCAAGGTAAGGTTTTTCATCGTATCTTTAGTTTCACTTTTTTTTAATTTGTTTCCATTTTGATTTTTGAGCCCCTATTGTTTTTTTAACCTTGATGTGTGGTTTTGAGTGGCCACTGGTTAAACTATTGAGTGTCTAGTTTTCTCTTGGTCTTCACTGAGGTAGGTTCAAATTCCCCTGCCATTAAAATTAAGAATAACTTAATTTCTCTCTTTTATCACTTCCGTTCATTTAAATAAAGATTGATGAATTTTTCAATAAATTCATAGTTAGGATACATTAGTTCTTTTCTAAGAAAATTCATGTTTTTTAAAACAAAATCCATACAGTGGAGGTGTGATATCTTCAAAAACTCACATTGATAACTTATGTTTTTTAGCATGCTTGGTTTATAGATTTGAGTTTTTCTTATACCTTCAGGTCATATCATACTATGTGGAGTGCTAGTATGTGGCCTCTTTTGTTATTATTAAAAAAAATTCCCCTTTTTAACTATTTTTTTGAACCAAAGAACCTTTTAATCACATGGCCTATTTTCAAAATTTAATAGATTTATTTAGGAATGGGAGTTATCAGAGTAGGTTTTCTATCATTTTTATCATCATTTTTTTTGCATTTTTTGGCATCATAACATTGTGATTCTACCTAGATCCATCTAAAGAATCCATCTTTTATCATATTAAATTAATTTTATGCTTTTCTGTTTCCATTGTGACCATCGCTATAAGAGAAAACCATTGGGGGTGTTCACCTTAGCCTTGGAAATACTTACTGGGTGTTCCATTACAAATTGTCTCTTTTTTAATCTATCTTAAAGGTAGATTTTTCCTTGGTTGTGTGTGAGGCCTTGGTTGGATGATTTAAATTTATTAAATAGGATAATAAGGGTGGTGAACCCTGGTTTGGGTTTATTTGGTAATTCCTATGATTACATGTAATTGATTTTTCAATGTGTAGTTCCAAATTACATAGCATGCTTTATACATGGGGAATTTCCATGGTGGTTTTTTTGGTTTTTTCCCATTGTACCATCTATGTACCTGTCACGACCCGACCTCGGGGCCCGTGCCGTGACTACCCCAAGCCCGCCTTCCATAGGCCAGGGGCTGGCGACTAGCACCAAGGCGTAAAATCCCGGTAAACAGGGAAGGCATTGCCTTTATAAGTAACAACCACCACAGAGTCAGCAAGCGGAAAGTAACTACAAGTGCAGAAAAGTAAAGGGGGCCGGAATACAAGCCCAACTGAAAGTACAACTGAAAAAATAAAGAACAGCAACTGAAGAGAAGACGGCGGCCTCGTGTCGTCCACTGGCAATCCCACCTGAAGGGTGGGTACAGATAGCCTCCAGGCTCCTCGGGTCCCACGTCCCCTCCGAGCACGTCCCGCCCAGTGGTCCACCTCCAGGTACCGTCCTGCTCCACGCCCCAACCGAGATCAGCGCTGTCCGTCGTCTTCATCCAACACAACAAGGTGCGGACATAGCCCGTGCAGGGGTGAGTATAAGCTACTCAGTAAGGACCCCGAGACCCCCGAAGGTCTCCCGAAATCCACAAAGGATATATCACAAAAGAAAGATGCAATCACGAAGTAACATCTGACTCGACTTAGGTATATGCCCATACATATACCTAAGTCCCCAATTCTAGCTCTGCTCACGAGCTCAAGAACAACTCAATCCACGCAGGAAAGCAAGACTCAAATCCACAAGGAGATTAAACAGTAAATCCACAAAGGATAGTTCAACACAAACCACAAAGGAGAGTAACATAAGATTCAGCTCTACCAGGTATACTTTTTCAGATGACGTCAAAGATGATCACTGATCCATCTAAGTCGTCAGACCCACGAAGGATCGATAGGTACTAACCCCCGCAAAAGACCCACACAGGATCGGGCTCACACAGAACCTGTAGGCAGTGGCTCACACAGAACCGGTAGTAAGGACCCACATAGGATCGGGCTCACACAGAACCTGTAGCACTGATCCACGTAGGATCGCTGAGTGCAGTAGTCGACGCAGTCCACTGAGGATCTCTGCACAGTCGTCGCCGCAGTCCACGAAGGATCTCTGCTTTGCCGTCGTCGCAGTCCACGGAGGATCTCTGCTCTGTCGTCGAAGTCACAGCCAGCGCTAGGGTTCCCGCACACAGCGAGCTCGTTTAGGAGGGTCCGCTCCACGAGCCGAGAGGCTGATACATCAACTGACACGTAGTCCGAAGTTGATGTATCCAAAAGTTCCGTATCGACAACAGGATCTCAACGCAACAGACGGCGCGTCAATCGGACGCCCGGTCTGAGAGTTATTGGCATTTTCGTCCTAGGGGCCCGGTTGGTTTTTAGGGCAAAACCAACCCGACTGTACTCCGCCTGTATCCGATCCTCGGGCGGAGTATGCCAAAAGTTCCGTCTCACTTAGAGGAAACTACCACAGCTGACTGTACGTCGATCGGACATCCGTAGCTCAAGTTATGAGCGTTTCCGCTCCGAGGGCCCGGTTGGTTTCGTGTACGAACCAACCCGGCCAAACCCAAAGTCTTCCGAAACCTTGAGTATAATAAACCGAAACGACCGTATCGATCCAAGGATCGCGTAGCCGCTGACGGTTCGTCAATCGGAGGTCTCAGGCCCAAGATATGGGCAAAAGACCGAAGAGGGCCCGAAAACGGGGGTTCTGGGCCCGGGGCGACCCGGCCCGAACCACCCCTGGGTCGGCCGAACCGGGTCGGCCCGACCCGGCCCGACCCGGCTAGGCCGGGTCTGGTCCGGCCTGGGCGCGGCCCGGCCGACCGGACCGGCCGGCTCGGCTTCGGCCGAGCGGCCGAAGCAACCGCCGCGGGTTTGACCCGCGGCTTGGAGGAACGCGGCCCGCGCGGGCCGTGTGCTGGGTGGCCGGACCGCGGACGTGGTCCGACGGTTCGCCGCCGCCGCGGCTCGGCCGCGGCGGAGTTTCCGTCGACGCGCCGGGCGCCGCCGCCTCCGGTCGCCGGCGCCGTCGCGCCGGCGACCCGCGCAGCCGCAGCCTTCCGCGGGCCGCCGGAGTTGCTCCGGTGGCCCGTTTTGCCTCCCGTCTGCGCCATTGCTCCTCCCGGGGGCCGATCTTCACTGCGGGATCAAAGGATCGCCCTTGCCGCACGGTTCATCATCGTCCGCCAAATCCGCACAACAAAAGATCGGCAGAGGGTTGCCGGGTCTTGTTCGTTAGATCCGCACCCTCCGCGTTAGTCATAAACAACGGGAGGAAAAGAAAATAATCAACAACAATTTTAATTAAATTAAAATTGTTCGGAGATCAGGTTCTTTATTTTAAAAGAATAAACACGGGGAATAAAATATTCCAACATCCCTTACCTTGTCGTCGTCGGACGTGAGGTCGTCGCGGAATCGCTCGTCGCGGAAGGAGGGGATCGTCGCGTCGTTGCGGAGGAGACGTTCGTCGCACCGCAGGAAAAACATCGCGCCGACGATCTCCGGATCAAGATAAAACGGATTTAATTAATTTAAATCCATTGATATCGAATTATAAAAACGGGAGAATTAGAAGATTCGATTCTCACCTTTAACCGCTGATCGTAGGTCCGCCGCGGAAGAAGAGGCGCCGTAGAAGAAGAAGGAGAAGGTCGCGGAAAAGTTTGTTGACGTCGCGGATCGTGCGTCGTCGAATTCCAGTTCCGGAGTTCTTCGCGTTCTTTGCGTTCTTCACGTTCTTCGCATTCTTCGCGGGGAGGGAGGAGGCTCAGAGGATTCGCACAACGATAGCAATCCTCCAAAATAGACAAGTTTGTCTATTTTATTAATTTCCCAACGAACGCAAACGCGTAAGTAACGACCCATTAAATTCGTTGAATTAATTAAACGAATGAAACATCCCATTTAATTCACGAAATAAACCGCCCAATTAAATGGTCTGTTAAGAATTAAGGAAAACGCGTCGGTTGACTTTTCAGTTATTTTGACGGGTTTTCGCGGGTGCGTTACTTAGCGAAAGAAACGGCGGGGCTCGTGCGGGCCCCACCGCACAAATATCCTACCAAGAGGGTAGGATATTTCCGGATAGCACCCTATCCACTTTAACTCAGTTCAAGTGGCTTCCAAGTGACTTCCAAGCAGCTTAAGTGAAATAAAATAAAGTTGTCGCACAAATTTTATTTTATTTCTGTCTTAAAGCCCCAAAATTTAAAAACCACGTCTGAGCAAACGCAACTCCGGAAGAGGCGTTTCTAAGCAAATACCGGCGCTGTGATTTCATCGGTGCCCTCAGAATTCGATTCCGGGCACCGGTTCAAAAGATAGAAAAACCCGCTCGTCCGTTCACTGAACGTACCCGAGCCAAACTTCGGAAATTGATTCCGGGCACACCGGGCCTCGGAATCAGGTGCCGTCTGAAGCTGCGCTCTTGTAAAATTCCAAAGAAAATTAAGAAAAAAATTTCCTTGAAATTTGCGGGTCTTTACATTACTCCCACCTCAGGGCTTTACGTCCCCGTAAAGATACATCAAAAACTAGGGGAACAAATGGGGGTACTGAGCACGCATCTGAGCCTCCCGCTCCCAAGTGCTTTCCTGGAGGTTCCCGTGCTGCCATCTGACGCGCACAAGAGGAATCGACTGCCCACGTAGGACCCGCTCCTGTCGATCCTCGATCTCCACTGGGACCTCCGCAAAAGTCGCCCCATCGTCCACGTCCAGCTCCCCAATGTCGATGATGTGCGTCGGGTCGTGCACGTATCTCCTCAGCTGAGACACGTGGAAGACGTCGTGCACCCGGTGCAACTGAGGTGGTAGAGCCAGGCGATAAGCCACCTCTCCTATCCTGCTGAGGACCTGGAAAGGCCCGATGAAGCGTGGAGACAACTTGCCGCCTCGGCCAAATCTCCGTAAACCACGTCGAGGTGAGACACGCAAAAAGACGTGGTCGCCATCCTCGAACTCTAGTGGCCTCCGCCTCCTGTCGGCATACGACTTCTGCCGACTCTGAGCTGTCCTCATCCTCTCCTGGATGATCTGGACCTTCTCTGTCGTGGCTCGGACCATCTCTGGTCCCACGAGTGCTGACTCCCCAGGGTCTGTCCAGCACAACGGTGATCTGCAGGGTCTGCCGTACAACGCCTCGTATGGTGCCATCCCGATGGTGGAGTGGTAGCTGTTGTTGTACGTGAACTCCACCAAGGGTAGGTGGTCCTCCCAGCTGCGACCAAAGTCGAGAACACATGCATGGAGCATGTCCTCGAGTGTCTGTATGGTCCTCTCCGTCTGACCATCCGTCTGAGGGTGGAAGGATGTGCTCAGATGGAGCCGCGTCCCGAACGCCTCCTGCAACCCCTTCCAAAGCCGGGAAGTGAAACGAGCATCTCGATCGGAGACGATAGACGATGGCACACCGTGAAGCCGTACGATCTCCTGGACGTAAAGACGTCCCAAGCTCTCCACTGAGCCCTGCTCTCTGATGGGTAAGAAGTGTGCCGACTTGGTGAGTCGGTCGACAATCACCCAAATGGAGTCGTGACCTCTGGAAGTGCGTGGAAGTCCAGTCACGAAGTCCATAGATATGCCATCCCACTTCCACTCCGGGACCTCCAAGGGCTGTACCAAGCCTGCTGGTACCTGATGCTCTGCCTTCACCTGCTGGCAGGTGAGGCATCGTGAAATGAACTCTACCGCAACTTTCTTCATGCCCGGCCACCAGTGCTGTCGTCTGAGATCCTGGTACATCTTCGCCACTCCGGGATGCAACGCCAAGGGAGAAGTGTGAAACTCTCTCAGCACCTCCTCTCGTAAAGCGACTGGTACGAAGGTACGTCCTCTGAAAAGGATTTCGTGCTCTGCTCCAAGGGAGAAACCATCAGGCGCCTGACCTGAGGATATCAGTGCACGCCGGGTCTCACAGTCAGCGTCCCCACGCTGAGCCTCTCTGACCCGCTGTAGAAGTGGAGGAGAGACTGTGAGAGACTGAAGAAAGGCTGCTCCGTCTCTATCCACGAAGGATATCTGTAAGGAGGCTAGCTGCTCCGTCGCCTCCTCAAGTAGCTGAATGCCCGTCCTCCTGCTGAGGGCATCGGCTACCACGTTCCCCTTCCCAGGAGTATAGACTATCTCAAAGTCATAGTCCTGGAGGAACTCAAGCCATCTCCGCTGTCTCAGGTTCAGGTCCTTCTGAGAGAAGATATACCTGAGACTCTGGTGGTCAGAAAAGACTGTGAAGCGCTCGCCCATCAGATAGTGCCGCCAAGTCTTCAGAGCGAAGACCATTGCTGCTAACTCCAGGTCATGAGTGGCGTAGTTCTGCTCATGCGGCCTCAACTGACGTGATCCGTAGGCGATCACGGCCCGCTCCTGCATCAGGACGCACCCGAGTCCAGTCCCTGATGCGTCGCAGTAAACTACGTATCCAACTCCCTCCTCAGGCAACCTCAAGATAGGTGCGCTGGTCAACCTCTGCCTCAGCTCCTGGAAGCTCTGCTGGCATCTGTCTGACCACACGAAGGGTTTCCCCTTCTTCGTCAATGCTGAGAGTGGTGCCGCAACTCTGGAGAAGTCTGGCACGAATCTCCGATAGTATCCGGCTAGGCCCAAGAAGCTCCGCACCTCCGTCACGCTCCTGGGTGGCTCCCAAGCTAGCACTGCCTCGATCTTCACGGGATCCACTGCAACTCCCGCCTCAGAGATGACGTGCCCCAAGAAGTGGACCTCACGTAACCAGAACTGGCACTTTGAGAGCTTGCCATAAAGCTGGTGCTCTCGGAGCGTGTCTAGTACAACTCGCAGGTGGTAGGCATGCTCCTCCTCAGTCGTCGAGTATACCAAAATGTCGTCAATGAAGACCACGACAAATCGGTCGAGGTATGGCTGGAAGATCCTGTTCATGAGGCTCATGAACACTGCTGGAGCATTGGTTACGCCAAACGGCATAACCAAGAACTCATAATGGCCATACCGACACCTGAAGGCCGTCTTCTGCACGTCCTCGTCTCGAACTCTGAGCTGATGATAGCCTGACCGGAGGTCTATCTTCGAGAACCACCACGCTCCCTTGAGCTGATCGAAGAGGTCATCAATCCGTGGAAGCGGATACTTGTTCCTCACTGTCACCTGGTTCAGGCGACGATAGTCGACACACAGTCGCAAGCTCCCGTCCGCCTTCTTGGCGAACAAAATCGGGGAAGCCCAGGGTGAAACACTGGGTCGGATAAACCCCTTGCTCTGCAAGTCCTCCAACTGTACCCGCAGCTCCCGAAGCTCGGCGGGGGCCATCCGATATGCTGGAGTAGATATCGGGGCTGTTCCGGGGTACAAGTCGATGTAAAAGTCTACCTCTCTACGAGGAGGTAGCCCTGGAACGTCGTCGGGAAAGACGTCCACGTACTGGTCCACCACTGCAGGAAAAGCTGGACTCCGCACGTCCACTGCTCCTAGGATGAGGCTAGCCAACTGATGAGAGATGGGCTGCACTCTCCTCCGCGGAAGTCCATCCTGTGTGGAAAAGGGTCCCTTTTCGCCGGTGAAGGTAAACCTGCTCCCGTCGGTGCGAACACATTGCACCTTGCGCCTAAAACAGTCGATCTGGGCATGAACCGTGGATAGCCAATCCATGCCCAAGATGACGTCGTAAGGCCTCGACGCCGCTACAAGGAGATCCCAACCGAAGCTCTCGCCTCCTAGAGTAAGCTCACACTGCCGGCACCAGTGCGTAATCGTCGAGTCTGCTCCCGTAGGAGTCTCTAACAGTAAGGATCGAGCCAACGGCTCAGTCGGAATCTCCGAGTTCCGAACAAGGGCAGAGGCTATGAAAGAGTGACTCGCTCCTGTGTCTATAAGTACTGCAGCAAGGGTGGAATAGACACAGATCGTACCTCGAATCATCTCTGGCATGTCGGGGTCGTAGGCCTCCACTGCCTGGAGCTGGGCCTGTCCCTGCCCGCCAGCTCCCTGTGGTCGAGGTGGCCCTCCTGGTTGTGGTGGGGGTAGAGCCTGGAAGCGTCGCCCACCACCCGCTGCTCGGCCAGCTCCTCTGCCTCGTCCGCCTCCTCCCTGAGGACCGCCACGGTCGACCCTCTGCCTCTGCCTGGGTGGCCCCTCCACCGTCTGCTGCTCCTCTGATCGGCGAGTCGGGTAGTCACGAGCCATGTGACCCTGCCCGCCGTAAGAGTAGCACAGCCTGCCTCTCGGAAGGCTGGCACTCCGCTGTGTGCCCCGCACTGCTGAGCCGGTGTCCTGAGGCCGTCTGCGTGGGGGTCTGGTCTGCGTAGACCCGAGAGTCATCCGTCGGCTACCTGCTGCCGAAGACTCAGCTACCTGCCGCCCTGCGCTAGGTCTCGCCGCTGAAGAAGGCTCTGCCAGGAAGCTCTCGATCAGGAGGGCTCGCTCCAACACTCCCGCCTGGGTCGGAATGCTGGGGGAGATCAGCGACGCCCGAATCTCCTGCCGCAAGCCCTGCTCGAAGGTCCGGGCCCGGAAGAAGGGGTCCCGTACCATGTCGGTCGAGTAGCGAGATAGGTCAGTGAACCTCGCCGCGTACTGAGCGACCGTCATGCTGCCCTGGCGCAGCTGGAGAAGCTCCTGGATGCGCACCGCTCGGAGGGTGGCCGGGACGAACTCAGAGCGGAAGAGGCTCTCGAAGTCCGTCCAGAGCAAGGATGCCTCATCGGGAACCTGGAGCATCAAGCTCCACCATCGTCCTGCCGCCGCCTGCAGGAGGCTCGCCACGAGAATCACCATGAGATCCGCTGGTGTCCTCACTAGTCTAAAGATCCGCACCACCGCCTCTAGCCAGTCCTCGGCGGCCTGGGGGTCCGCCTCACCGCGAAACCTGGGCGGTCGCTGGCTCTGAAACTCATGCAGTGCCCTGAGGCGACGTGCATCGTCAGCGTCTGGTACTGGTAGCATCGGTGGCTCGGCGGGTAAAGCTACCGCCGGTGCCACTGCTGGCAAAGGGCCCTGCACCGAGGCCTCGTCGCTCGGTGGGCTGCCGTCGCGCCCTACACTCGGAACCCTAGCTGGCTGTCGTCGTGGGGCCATTCTAAAAAGGAGAACAAGAGCACCACAGTCAGAACAGTATACCTGGTGAGCTGGCACAAGTAATCACAAGGAAAACCTGAGACTTTCATAAAGCAGATCAGTATACCCGGTGAGCTGACACAAGTAATCACGAAGAAAACTTGAAACACACACGCAATCAATGTTTTCATGCATTAAGTCGGAAATCAGGAGTCAGGGTCCTGGTGTACGGATACGTCGGCTGCCGCACCAACACTGGGCTCCCTGAACTGATAACCACACTCAATACACTAAACACTATTGCATCATATAGAAGAAAAGACGATCAGAGTCTGTGGTAGAACCGACCACCTCTGATACCAATTTGTCACGACCCGACCTCGGGGCCCGTGCCGTGACTACCCCAAGCCCGCCTTCCATAGGCCAGGGGCTGGCGACTAGCACCAAGGCGTAAAATCCCGGTAAACAGGGAAGGCATTGCCTTTATAAGTAACAACCACCACAGAGTCAGCAAGCGGAAAGTAACTATAAGTGCAGAAAAGTAAAGGGGGCCGGAATACAAGCCCAACTGAAAGTACAACTGAAAAAGTAAATAACAGCAACTGAAGAGAAGAAGGCGGCCTCGTGTCGTCCACTGGCAATCCCACCTGAAGGGTGGGTACAGATAGCCTCCAGGCTCCTCGGGTCCCACGTCCGCTCCGAGCACGTCCCGCCCAGTGGTCCACCTCCAGGTACCGTCCTGCTCCACGCCCCAACCGAGATCAGCCCTGTCCGTCGTCTGCATCCAACAGAACAAGGTGCGGGCATAGCCCGTGCAGGGGTGAGTATAAGCTACTCAGTAAGGACCCCGAGACCCCCGAAGGTCTCCCGAAATCCACAAAGGATATAGCACAAAAGAAAGATGCAATCACGAAGTAACATCTGACTTGACTTAGGTATATGCCCATACATATACCTAAGTCCCCAATTCTAGCTCTGCTCACGAGCTCAAGAACAACTCAATCCACGCAGGAAAGCAAGACTCAAATCCACAAGGAGAGTAAACAGTAAATCCACAAAGGATAGTTCAACACAAACCACAAAGGAGAGTAACATAAGATTCAGCTCAACCAGGTATACTTTTTCAGATGACGTCAAAGATGATCACTGATCCATCTAAGTCGTCGGACCCACGAAGGATCGATAGGTACTAACCCCCGCAAAAGACCCACACAGGATTGGGCTCACACAGAACCTGTAGGCAGTGGCTCACACAGAACCGGTAGTAAGGAACCACATAGGATCGTGCTCACACAGAACCTGTAGCACTGATCCACGTAGGATCGCTGAGTGCAGTAGTCGACGCAATCCACTGAGGATCTCTGCATAGTCGTCGCCGCAGTCCACGAAGGATCTCTGCTCTGCCGTCGTCGCAGTCCACGGAGGATCTCTGCTCTGTCGTCGAAGTCACAGCCAGCGCTAGGGTTCCCGCACACAGCGAGCTCGTTTAGGAGGGTCCGCTCCACGAGCTGAGAGGCTGATACATCAACTAACACGTAGTCCGAAGTTGATGTATCCAAAAGTTCCGTATCGACAACAGGATCTCAACGCAACAGACGGCGCGTCAATCGGACGCCCGGTCTGAGAGTTATTGGCATTTTCGTCCCAGGGGCCCGGTTGGTTTTTAGGGAAAAACCAACCCGACCGTGCTCCGCCTGTATCTGATCCTCGGGCGGAGTATGCCAAAAGTTCTGTCTCACTTAGAGGAAACTACCACAGCTGACGGTACGTCGATCGGACGTCCGTAGCTCTAGTTATGAGCGTTTCCGCTCCGAGGGCCCGGTTGGTTTCGTGTACGAACCAACCCGGCCGAACCCAAGGTCTTCCTAAACCTTGAGTATAATAAACCGAAACGACCGTATCGATCCAAGGATCGCGTAGCCGCTGACGGTTCGTCAATCGGAGGTCTCAGGCCCAGGATATGGGCAAAAGACCGAAGAGGGCCCGAAAACGGGGGTTCTGGGCCCGGGGCGACCCGGCCCGAACCACCCCTGGGTCGGCCGAACCGGGTCGGCCCGACCCGGCCCGACCCGGCTGGGCCGGGTCCGGTCCGGCCTGGGCGCGGCCCGGCCGACCGGACCGGCCGGCTCGGCTTCGGCCGCGCGGCCGAAGCAACCGCCGCGGGTTTGACCCGCGGCTTGGAGGAACGCGGCCCGCGCGGGCCGCGTGCTGGGTGGCCGGACCGCGGACGCGGTCCGGCGGTTCGCTGCCGCCGCGGCTCGGCCGCGGCGGAGTTTCCGGCGGCGCGCCGGGCGCCGCCGCCTCCGGTCGCCGGCGCCGCCGCCTTCCGCGGGCCGCCGGAGTTGCTCCGGTGGCCCGGTTTGCCTCCCGTCTGCGCCATTGCTCCTCCCGGGGCCGATCTTCACTGCGGGATCAACGGATCGCCCTTGCCGCACGGTTCGTCGTCGTCCGCCAAATCCGCACAACAAAAGATCGGCGGAGGGTTGCCGGGTCTTGTTCGTTAGATCCGCACCCTCCGCGTTAGTCATAAACAACGGGAGGAAAAGAAAATAATCAACAACAATTTTAATTAAATTAAAATTGTTCGGAGATCAGGTTCTTTATTTTAAAAGAATAAACACGGGGAATAAAATATTCCAACATCCCTTACCTTGTCGTCGTCGGACGTGAGGTCGTCGCGGAATCGCTCGTCGCGGAAGGAGGGGATCGTCGCGTCGTTGCGGAGGAGACGTTCGTCGCACCGCGGGAAAAACGTCGCGCCGACGATCTCCGGATCAAGATCAAACAGATTTAATTAATTTAAATCCGTTGATATCGAATTATAAAAAGGGGAGAATTAGAAGATTCGATTCTCACCTTTAACCGCTGATCGTAGGTCCGCCGCGGAAGAAGAGGCGCCGTAGAAGAAGAAGGAGAAGGTCGCGGAAAAGTTTGTTGACGTCGCGGATCGTGCATCGTCGAATTCCGGTTCCGGCGTTCTTCGCGTTCTTCGCGTTCTTCGCGTTCTTCGCGGGGAGGGTGGAGGCTTAGAGGATTCGCACAACGATAGCAATCCTCCAAAATAGACAGGTTTTTCTATTTTATTAATTTGCCAACGAACGCAAACGCGTAAGTAACGACCCATTAAATTCGTTGAATTAATTCAACGAATGAAACAGCCCATTTAATTCACGAAATAAACCGCCCAATTAAATGGTCTGTTAAGAATTAAGGAAAACGCGTCGGTTGACTTTTCAGTTATTTTGACGGGTTTTCACGGGTGCGTTACTTAGCGAAAGAAACGGCGGGGCTCGTGCGGGCCCCACCGCAAAAATATCCTACCAAGAGGGTAGGATATTTCCGGATAGCACCCTATCCGCTTTAACTCAGTTCAAGTGGCTTCCAAGTGACTTCCAAGCAGCTTAAGTGAAATAAAATAATGTTGTCGCACAAATTTTATTTTATTTCTGTCTTAAAGCCCCAAAATTTAAAAACCACGTCTGAGCAAACGCAACTCCGGAAGAGGCGTTTCTAAGCAAATACCGGCACTGCGATTTCATCGGTGCCCTCAGAATTCGATTCCGGGCACCGGTTCAAAAGATAGAAAAACCCGCTCGTCCGTTCACTGAACGTACCCGAGCCAAACTTCGGAAATTGATTCCGGGCACACCGGGCCTCGGAATCAGGTGCCGTCTGAAGCTGCGCTCTTGTAAAATTCCAAAGAAAATTAAGAAAAAAATTTCCTTGAAATTTGCGGGTCTTTACAGTACCCCTTAAACCTATACAAATGAATTTCCCTTTAATTTTTCAATTAAATGGATTGAATTGAATGGAATAGGCTGACATGATGGATTTCATACCTTAAAATTTTAAATGAATTAATTTAAATGGAACTTATTTGTGTTGCATGATGAAACCTATTCTTATGATTAAACAATCATATATTATGTAAAATGATTCAATGATAGGACTTTATTATATTCAATGACATGCTTTGTGGTTGTTTCATTCCTTGAAAGGAATTGATTTGGGTGGTCTATACTAAATCCTTTTTTTATATGATACAATTGTTTATTGTAATTGAAATATGTGAGATCACGCATGCATGCCGCAGGAACAACTAGATAAATTTAATAATCCCCATTAAATGAAAATTATACATTTTTAGACCATCCCTTTGATCCCTTTGGGTTTATAGGCATTGAGACTCAAAACTACGACTGCCCGATTAGTGTGACAACCTTGGACCCTATTAATACTTGGTCTATTTGTGTTTAAAACCCTATAATAGATTAGATAAATTATTTGTTTACTGGATTAGAATATTGAATTGGAATAATAATAAAGTATGTGATTTATTATGGTATAATATCCTTGAATAAACTGGTTAATTAGTATATTAACGACCTTTGGATCAAATGATTAGTTAAACATATTTGACATAATTTTGATGATAATTAGGAACATGGATTAATGAAATTAGTTAGTTTGAAATATGGTAATTTTAATAAATTTATCTTTCTTCCATATGAAGATAAATATAGTCTTTTTTATAGTAGACTTGTGAATTTTCTTGCTTAGATTTTGAGATTATGTGATATCAATGTGATTGATACTTGAGGGTATAATGGTGATACCATGTTGAGTTTTTCTAGATATGACTCATGATTTGTATTGATGCCTGAGTGATTAATTCATTTTTTTACCGCCTGAGGTCTAGGAACACTAGTACTAAATTCCTGAGGGAAGAGTATATGATTTGGTATGATTCCTGAGGGCTAGATGCATAGTCACACAATCCCTGAGGGCTTAGTACACGTTTTCTTATTTCAAGAGGGCTAGGTGTACCTGTACCAAATACATGAGGTAAGAGTATATGATTATGGTGGATTTATTAGGGATATATTCCGAGTCACATGATTCCGGAGGGAGAGAGTCTAGTTATGTATGATGGTGAGATTTTGTTTATCACGGGGACAGAGGGTGTATCTTTATGGAATATTCAGTGTGATTCCTCCTTGGTTGGATAATTTTCTACTAATTTTGGTGATACATTCTAACGAATGCAGATCTACCCAAATTCATAGATACCTGGTAGAGTGTAAAGTGGGTATAGAAACCAAGTGTCCCTTAGGAACCCTGTTAGGTTGTTGTTTATTTACACAACACCGGTTGTTTATTTTTGTACTTATACCTACTTACTACTTTACATTATATATCATGTAATAGATTGGGATAGACATAGTGGGTGCCAGCCTACTGAGATTAATATGTAACAACCATCTAGGGAACGATTTGGTACATAATTATATCTTATTTCTTATAGGTTTTTAGATTCATTGCTTGTGTTGTGTTGTGTACATTGGAGCTTGAGAGCATAGGACTAGGCTCTTGATTAGGATGCTCGAGGATTTTACTATTGAGTTTTTTTCTTTTGTTTTTTTACTTATTGAACCTTGTAGTGACACTTGAAACTAAATATATTATTATATGGAATTGGTGTTGGCCATTTTACATTTATTTGGTTATATTGTTGTTTTTTCCTTGTTTTCCTATTATTATTACTTTCGCATTTGCCTATTATTTATTATCTGATAATCCAATATGATAATATGATCTTGAGGGTATAGTGTCCCCACCGTACCATCTATATACCCTCAATTCTAGTTAGAATACTCTAGCATATGAAGAGGCGTGCTTGAGGCCAAGTGAACCACAGATATGACCACCATCTTAGTGGGTAGCCTGGTTGGGATGTTGCTAAGTGGTAGCAGAGTCAGTTGTTCCTTTGTCTTAATGTTTTTTGGCTAGTAGAGAGAAGACTAAGAATGTATCAACACTTGGTAAATATCCATATATAGGACCGATCACCCCACTAAGGGGGAAATCACCAAGTGTTTAGGGGTGGTATAATTGTCTATACTATTTGATATTTCAGTTGATTTGAATTCGCCTTGAGTGAATATTAAAATTTCCCTTACATGTTGAATTATGTATATATAGATTTTTACCCATGGTATTGTAAGGAAAGGATGAATCATTACATGCATCATATTAAAAACATATATAATTCACATGCCATGAATATTCTATTACATGTTGTTGCATGTGTAGGTTGCTTTTGTTTTTGATTGTGCTCCTTGGGTGATAACCAAGCTTGTGTTTATACCACATGACTTGCCTATTTATATTCTATGATTTTATGTTTATAGAAGTTTTCTTGGTGTTTACGGATTAACATAACATGATAGTTTTTTTAATGGGTAATTTGTTTTTTGGAATTTATATATATGCGTTGTGAATAAATGGGAGGTATACATCTTTTTATAAAGTGTATGTGAACTTTATTGGATGGTGAATGGAAACCCATATAATCCAACTACTGTATATCACCATTTTTTTTAAATTTCTATAAATGTGAAATATGTAAAAATTTAAATTGAATGAAATTAGTTACCTTAAAAAATGTTCAACTGGACCCATTTAGGTTAGTTGGGACATGTATCTTAGGAGATAACACATTATGAGGGTTTATAAATATAATAACTAAACAAATTCTATGGGATTTCTTTCTGAACAACCCATATTGGAATAATGGGACCCTTGTAGGTCACCTTAACTTGTCTGTCTAGAAAGGGAATTTTTGTTGATAAATTGCATAACATATGACAGGATTTCATAAAATGTTAAATGGTTAAAGGATGTTTTATGAGACTTTCCAATGATCCTTAGTGATTTTCTTGAATACACTAATTTTTTATCAGGATGAATATGAAATAAGTGTAATGGACATAAAATGGAACTCTAGGTGGTGTCCTTTATTTAACCCCTAGTGTAAGGGAAGCTTGATGTTTTCATTTTGAGTTTCCTTGGTACAAAAACATGAGAATTTTTTATTGGCATTATTTTCTTAGATATGTATTAGATGGTTGGAATATGAGCCTAGTGACTTTTATATTTGTGTGACCTAGTGGTAGGGTCGATGCTTCTTCTTAGATAATGGATACCCCATGATTGGTGGCACCCTTAGAACATAATTTCCTTACCAATACGATGATTTTATATAATGTTGGGTTCTGTTCAGGTTCTATTGTCCCGAGTAGGATTCCTGGATTCTAAAAGACACCCTTTTTTAGATGGGTGGTCATGTTTCCCTTTTCCTTTGTTATGGGAGTGAAAATTTAGTAATTCTCAGTTTTATCTGGTTAGATATTAATTGGTGACGGTCGTCTGTTTCCCAGTTTGATTGACACTTTCCCTATTTTATTGGGTGGATAGAGAAGCAACCTATTGTTTTATAATCATTTGGATAGAACGAATTTGAGTTAAATATATTTTATGGACCATTAGATACTTGAATTCATAGGGGTAACAAAAATATTAATATTAATCAGGATGTTCTATTCACTTCTAAAACATTAGGGTAGTATGCGATCACATACGTGTTGACCATTAAGCATTAAATGATGCAATGAACCGGTCAGATTTAGTGTAATTATTGAGCCTTGTGATGTTGAGTATGGTCTCAGGTTTTCTCCAAAGTATAGTGATCTGGGTATAAATAAATCAAGTTCCTCCCAATGTCCAGATTGACTTTCATAAAATCAGGTGTTTTTACATGGTGTTCGGTTTGGTTTTGGGTTTCATGATAAAGAATTTTATTTTTATGATAGTGGCTCAGGTATGTATCATTCTTTTCTTTAAGATAAATCTGACCTAGTGTGCTTATGAGAAGCTGGTATGTCTCTCTTATTTAGATGACTAGGATACTCCTAAGGTGGGGTGTGTCGTGTCAATTTTTTTTGGAAAAATGATCTTCCATGTAGAAGGAGAACAACCTCAGTGTAATATTGGGATATGCTAAGTTTTTATCAAATCCCTTTTAGGCTTGAATGTTTTAAATCATGTAGGTACTTTCTTGGAAGCATGATGCTGGTGTGGTTGGCGGTGTATGCGGCATTTAATAAACTATGTTGGATATGGGTGGAATTTGGTGGTTAAGCTTGAATGATCATGGGATTCCTTAGGTGGGAATGGCTCTGTGATTGGTTAATGATGGTATGACGATAGGTGAAGTTGAGTTTCTTCTATTGTTTTGACTAGTAGTGGAAGAACTGTTTTACTATAGGTAATCTTTAAAATCATCATAGTGTAATCTAACTTGAGAGACGAGAATGTACCCTATCTTGATGTCATTATTTTTTCACTAATAGAGAACTTGCCTTACAAAATGACATAGTTTAAAAGATGTTGGGTGGATTTAGTGGTCTCATAGTTTTAGAAACTGAATTAATGGTTCTTATAGAGGCTGATTAGTCTTGATTGAAACTTGGATTCCAATGTAGGAATGTGCTTGATGAACTCGTGTACACCATCTGTTTCATATGACTCGACATCTAGACTGATGTCACTCCGGGCTCAGTCTACATTCTAATTTGGATGATATGGATATGTACCAACATCTCACTCATAAACATTGATTTTGGACTACATTGGGATTGTTCCTTACACCATTCACTTCAATCATAGGTTATCCCAGACTTGACGTTGGGCTTAACGGTGATTTTTTAATCAAATAACTTTACTGCAAGTCATGTATGGACTTCAGTGGGTGTGTTTGTGGTGAATACGAGATGCCTCTAATGAAGGCATATCAATATAGTTTGAAATTATCTAGTTGTCTAAGTTGAACACCCTTGAGATGAGTCACCTATAGGGGCTTGAATTTTTCTCTCTCTGTGTTTGTTGTAAATGGTCATAAGGCACCGTTTTGAAGAACGTTTTTGGGTTAGGGTAGGTGTGGTTTAACAGTTGGTCATGTCTTCTTGGAAATATTTTATGAACAATTCTATTTGTTCAATCTATAATTCAACCATTTCTTTATGGTAGGGTCCCTGATATGACCTCAGAAGTAATAAGGTTTGTTAGGTTAAACAAAATCATTTCTAGAGAGTCGCTCGAATGGTTAGAGGCATACATTGTAAGGAAATTATGATGGTGGAGCAGTCATGGATTAGAACTGGCCACATTTTAAAAGTTGAGACTTATGGTGGGAAAGGTCACTAATTATTTTTTTGAAGAGATGATGACATGGCCCTATCCATAGCTCAATGGGAAAGGATAAACACCATTTAAATGTTTTGGTTGAAAAAATTAGCATTGGGTCGGATCATAATGTCTTAAGTACCGCTTTCCTATCAATGCATAGTGGCACATTAGGCATTTTAAAATGAAATGCGACCTTATGTGTGAGACATCATGGCCCTTTTAGGTCGGGTGATGTTTTCAATATTAAAGAAGGCTTCTTGGGATAAGAAATTCTAAGGCTGGGAGGTTGTAACACCCCATGTTTTCGACCCATATGAGTTACCAAATTACTTTGAATTTTTCGTTTACTGGATGGGTTGTTTTACAAACCAATCATTGGATCTTAATTTCAAGATCTAGAACATTGTGATACGTTTTAAAAAGAAAGAAATTAAATTAAATTAAAATTAAAATAAAATAAATGGGTTGTAATAATATAGAAAAGTTTTAATAATAATAATAATAATAACAATAACAACAACAATAACAATAATCACAATAATATTATGCTTATAATGATGACGATGATTATTATTATTATTATCATTACTAGTTTTAGATTTTAAGAAAAACCTAAATGGAGCTATACCCCCCTTTCCCCATCTCTCTCGAGTAGTGCAACACCCCACCCTCTCCCATGGTGAATGACCCCACCCACTGGGCTCCTCTCCATATGAAATTTTTTCAAGGATCTCTCCCCATTATATACTTTATCCTTTGAGGTAAGGTCCCTGGCCCATATTCCTTTCCTTTTCAAATTGATTTTTTGTCTCCCTATCACCTAGTGAGGTGTGGAATATCCTAGGGTTTTAGGATAAAAGGTTTTTTTAGTTTTCCTTTATTATTAATGTATGATAAGGGTCTCTTGGGACCGCTTCTTGTATATTCTTACATCTACCGCTAAAGGCAAAGAATATTATATTGATTTGTATTTTCATCACCAATGAGTTATGGTTTTTCATCCACTTCTTGATTTAACATTTTTTACATTAAGTTCATTTAGTGTTTTCAGACCCTAGTGTTTTATTTTTAGTGCTTTCAACCATTCCATGGTGTGTTCAGTGGCCACCGATTAAACTATCGAGTTTTAACTGTTCATCTTGATATTCTTTAAGGTAGGATCCATTTTTATTTCCTTTGAAATTAATAATGCCTTAATTGATCACCTTTCACACTTCCTTGAATTTAAATAATACTGGATGATTTCTAAATAAATTCATAGTCATGTAACATGAGTTTTTTACTAAGAAAATTCATGTTTTTTAAAATAAATATTGTCTAATAGTTGTCATTATCTTTGAAAACTCATAGTGAGGATTGATTTTTTTTAAAATGCTAGGTTTATTGCTTGGAGTTTTTCTTCTACCTTCATGTACAAGCTTACTAAGTGGCATGCTAGTCTATGAACTCTTTTATTATTATTAAATACCATGTTTCCCCTTTATTACAATTTCATTGAACAAAATAACCATTTACTCAAATTTATATTTTTAGAAGATGAATAGCTTTCTTTGTGAATGGGGATTATTATAGTAGGTTTTATATCCATTTTACCATCACCTCCTTACATGTTTTTGGTGTTGTGTAGTTTTGCTGCTACTCGAATAGATCTGGTGAAGACTTTTTTTATCGTATCAAATTAATTGTTTTTCCTTGGCATGTATGTTTTGACCTTTTCTTAGGGAGAAACCCAATTAGAGTGTTCCCCTTGGGCTTGGTCATACCTATTGGGTGTGGCATTCCAAATTGTCCCTTTTTCCCTTTTTGTTAAATTTTAAATTTACCTTAGTTGTGTATGGAACCTTGATTGAATTCTTTATATTGATAGAACGAGTTAATAAGGGTGTTGATACATGGTTTGGGTTGCCTTGGGAATGCCTAATCTTCCTTATAATTGAATGTTTTATGTGTAGTACCAAATTCCAATGAATTATTTTTACATAGGGAATGCTCGTGTGGCCAGTTTCTTTTATTTCCCATGGTACCTTCTATGTTGCACTTGAACATTGATAAATGAATTGACCTATATTGTTTTATTAAATATAATAAATTTAATGAAATGTCTTGACATGATGTATTTCATTACATAATTTTTATAAATTAATTAATATTAATTAATCTCATTTGGATGGTTTGACCATGCCTCTTTTAATTATTAAATATGAAAGGATTATGTAAAATGTTCCAATTCTGTTACTTGAATATATTACATGACATGATTCATAACAGTTTCATGCCACGAAAGGAATTGATATGGGTGGTCTAAAAAAGCACTATTTATCTAACATAACTATTTATAGTAATTTCAATATGTGGGATTATGCCATAATGCCGCAAGAAAGAAAATATAAATTGAATAATACAAAATAAATTATAATCGTTCATTTTAAACTACCCCTTAGACACCATTAGGACTATAGTTGTGGAGACTCAGACCTTGGAACACCCGATTGGTGTGACATCCTTGGAACTTATTAATACTTGGTCTATTTGACTTTATATCCCTATAATAAATCGGATAAATATTTAGGTTTCTTATTTATAATATTGAATTTTAATGATAATAAATTGTGTTATTTATTGTGGTAGAATCTCCTTGGATAAAATTGTTAATTAATATATTAATGACCTTAGGGTCAAATGATTAATTAGATTGGTTTGATATAATTATGATGATAATTAGGAAACTGTATTAATAAAATGAATTGGTTTAAAAGATGGAAATTTTTATAAATTGATCAATTTTGTCTTATAATGATAAATCTTTTATGTTTGATAATAGACTTGTTGTTTTTATTTATTAGCTTTGGAACTTTTTTGATATCAATGTAATTGATACTTGAGGGTTTGATGCTGTGGCCATGTTGATTTTGTCTAGATTTGACTCATGATTAGTGTCGATTCCTGAGGGCGTGATGCATGTTTTTATAAAACAAGTGGGATAGTTTCATTAGTACTAAATGCCTAAGGGCGAAGTATAAGATTTGGTCCGATGCCTGAGGGCTAGATGCACAAACACACAATGAATATGGTCTTGGTACACATTTTCATACCCTATGTGGGATAGGTGCACTGGTATTAAATTCATGAGGGCAGAGAATATGGTTATGTTAGATTCCTAAGGGCTAGATGCACATTCAAACGATGCTTGAGGTTGAGATTATAGTTACACATGAGGGTGAGATTTTGGTTAGCCTATAGGAATGTGTCATATGTTTAATATATATTCTTAGTGATTCACACTCACTAGGAAGATATTCCACTAATTTGGGTGATCCATCCAGATGTTGTAGGATATACCCATAGAGATAGATACTTGGTAGGGTTCGAAAGTAAATATAGCCTTTAGATCACTCTTAAGAACCCATGTGAGTATTTTTATTTTTTCAGCACTACTTGTATATTTTTCTACGTATATATTCTCACTATTTTAAATTACATATTATGTAATATATTAGGCTAGACACCATGGGTGCTAACCATATGATATCATTATCTCACACCCTAATCAAGCACTATTTGGAACCCAAGTAGATCTTCTTGCTTGAAGGTTTGTGGATTCATTTCCTATGATTTTTTGTGTAAGTAGAAGCTATGAAGCAAACGAATGAGATCTTGCTCAAAATTATCAAGTATTTGACGATTGGGTTTTCGTTTCTTTTGTAATTTTGTACTAATTGTATGTTGTGGTAACACATGACATTACATAAATCAATATATGGAATTAGTGTTGACCATATTTATTTTATTCCATTATATTATTCATTTGATGCTTGTTTTTTTATTGTTACTACATCCCCATTTGTCTATTATTTATTATAAAATAAACTATTGTAATAATCTGATCGATAAGGAATAATCCCCCCACTATACCATTAATAGAATCTCGATGCTAGTCAGAAATATCTACCGTATGGGGTTGCACGCTTTAGGCTATGTGACCCACCAGTCTCACCATCGATTTAGTGGTGAGCCGGGCTAGGATGTTGCAGGGATAATCTAATTACCATGGTAACCAAGGCTCTAACATCCATGAGAAACTTCATGAATGAGGATATCTCCCACAATTTGAGTAGTAGAATCAACTTAACTGCCATGGATCGAGCCCAGAACACAACTATTACTCCTGATAGGGGAAACTTAGCTTGTCTGCCCATGTATTATGCATTCAAAATACCCCATCATCTGGCCACCATTAATTGTGACCTCACCTTATGGTGATAAATATTTCCTTTGGTGTTGTGGAACCATGAGTGAAGAAATCCATTGCCCAAAATTCCCTATAACTCCATGCCACTAAAAGAGCAGAGTCCACTCCAAGCCAAGTATGTCCAATCACCTTCAAGGAAAATGTGAGAAGATGAATCCTCCTTGGGACTTATAAAATAGTTACACATGCAGGCAAAAAATAATAATAAACTAATTAATTCCCATTCTTATGGTGATCTCCACCAAAAGGATCCTATTAAAATAGTATACTACAAATCATTCCAGTATCCATATTGGAAATTTCATTCCAAAAATGAATTCCCAAGGATCCATAAATGTTCTTGGTGAAGTTTCAACCAAACTGAAACCAATTTCATTAAAAATATTAATCAGTCATATTTTGGGAAACATATCAAAAAAAACACTCATACACACCTGCTGCTATACTATCATACCACCTAATAAAAATTCTTTACTCCTTAGTGGAATCATGAGATTTTCCAAAAGACCCATAAAAATTTACAAATGCAAAACATGGGGTGATTTCGGAGTTGGGTACATAGAAACCCACCCCAGTCTTCATACTTTCATCATATAAATAAAAAATTCCAATTTGGATCACCCTTATACCACATAAACTCCATCCCGAATTTGATTTCAATGCACAAAATCAATTAAAAAATATATATTTATCCCATTTTTCATTCTCTAATGAAGAATATAAAATTAAAATTTTCCCTCCCACAAGTATCCTTGTGGCACCTAGACTCCCCAGCTATCAGACTCACCTCATTTAGGACCCTACAATAAAGTGTGTAATTCCTCCATGAATGGTATGATTCTACCCACCATAAGATTATCTATATCATTACTCCATTGAATCGAGAAAGTAATCACCAAAGATTATGCTTCTTCCATTACCCTATGGAATGACTATATGTGACTATTAAACTCATACCGAAGTGTTATCGAGAAACACAGATCACCAAACATTATTATCTAATTGGGAACATCATCATCTATATCTTCCATGATTCCACCTGTAATGATTATTAAATACTCTAATTGTTAGTGGTTCATTACACAATATAGATACCCTTATATATCTCCTCAAGTGTAATTCATGAAAAGATTCAATATCATACACATGTAACTTTTCATGATTTGTGATGAACCCTCCTGTTGAATCCTATCAAAAATCATGCCTGGATCTAACATTCCACAAGGTTCCAATCCATACATGATATTACCATACATTATAGATGAAACACCTCCCATTTTAATAAAATGTTTTATGAAATTCCTATAGGAATCCTATAAAATAATTATAATCACCTCAATCAATAGGATACCCCTAATCCATGGACCACTAAACTACCATAACTCCCTCTAAAGTAATTTGGATTGGGGCCTTCATTGACTAAAAATATTCACTATATCACTTGTGGTCGCTCAGAACAAAAATATTACCAAAAGGATTGTACGTTGAATCTAAAGGGTTTTTTATGTCCTATAGTATAATCAAATAAGAAATTTATATTTTCCAAATCTGTAGTGGCTATAAATTCCTAACATTAAGGAAGTATGGTGTTGATCACTCGGAGAGCATGAAATCAAAATAATAAATCTCAACCAATTTTTTTTCATTGCAATTTAATTTAATTAACTAAACTAAATCAATAACAAAAATTAAATAATTAAATTAAAATATAAAATTCAAAAATGGAGATAAATCATTTTCCATATGAACTTTTTATAGATAAAAATTTGAACTCCAATCACAAGTTAACTGTACCCATTGGTTATAAAATAATCAAAAATATTGATATGAAATATGGTCTATAATTAAAATTATACCCAATAAAATTATTTCCCAACTGTCTACATAATGAAAATAACATGTATTCATTAGCATCACATTTTAATGGTAAAAAGAATCATATTCATTATTCACGAATTAACTACCTATATCATATTGGGTTTCATTTTCTACCAAATACACTCTTTTACAAATTATACAAAAAATATCATAAAAATTAATTTGATCTCACTTATAAATGAATAATATAATCATTAAAATGGAGAACGAAATAGAAAAAATTGGCACACTCCCACTTTGACTGATTGCACTATCTGCCATGTATTTTTCCAATATCATCCTTGCCAATGAAAAATAATCCAAATTCCATAAACTATATAATATAAGAGAAACATCAGGGGAATAAAAAATGAATTAAACTATGAATCATTCAATGTTAGAAAAGAATAGATATTGGGAATAAAGAATGAAAAACCTAACTATTGTGAGTGGTAACTTTGTCATAATCCTAGCAGCAGCCTCATGATAGTCAAAGTCCTTACTCCTAAAATGAGTGAATCTTTCTATTAGTCATATTATTCCATTTTTAACTATTTAAGTGGAGTATAGGGTTTTTAACTCAAATTATCATTGAAAACCTCATTAATGGGAAAAAATGAGGACTTTTATTAACTCCTAATGCAACCATTTCTGGTAGTGAATAGAAAATTAATGGGGTGATGTTTGGTGACAGAAAATAATTTTTTCAAATGACAAAAAACATTCATGGTTTGAATTAAATTTTTATTCCATGAATTCATACTGCCCAATCTTTTTTTACGTCTCTTCTCTGCTTCCATGATCTGGATGAGTTGAAAAATCATATATGTCTGGACCCACCTTTATAAAGATGGGAGAAGGGAAAAAAAATTGCCAGAACCTTCCTTCCTCAAGTTTAAGGAGTGATAATGACACCCTGAGTCCCACCATCATTACACCCCGGAGTGGTGACAAGCACCAAGGGTATTGAATCACACATAATATGGAAGGCATTAACCTTTTTTTAGTAGGATCAAAAGATACGATGTTAAAAACCCAAAAAACTCCAAAACTAAATGTAAAAGTAAATCCAAAACCCATTCCCATATGAATGTTCATAGATAAACCCTTACAAGTACAATAAAAACTCAAAAGGGAATGTACCAAAAGAAAGAAAACAACAGTGAAAACTTTCCCGATGTCTGAGCTAGTATAGTCATTTACTCTCCCCGAATTCGTCATGGAAACCTGAAAGTATTTTTATATACATATGGTGAGTATAAAGGTATACTCAGTAGGGAAAACCAAAAGCTCTCATGCACATGTTGGGAGACAATATAATTCCCCATGAGAAAATAGTGATAACCATAACACCTAGCAAGGAAACTATCCACCCAGCCTCACCAAGACACACTCCCCCAATAAATCAAGTCAGGTAAAGTAATAGTAATAGAACATCAATATTTCGGTACTCCACACCGCTTTCCCATAGGTTATTTAAGACATCTGACACATTTGACACCCCCACCATTTTCACTGTAGTCCCACTGCCACCCCAAAAACAACCTTATAGGCCACCAAAACGACGGATACACCCGAAATCACCATGGCCACCACAAACACATGTAACCACACTCACAGACACCTAGGCTAGAACAACTACCACCACTCCTGAAGACACCTCGGCCTGAAAAACTACTGGTCCACCCAAAGACACATGGGCCTCATCCCAAAGACATTGAGGAAATGATCTGCCAGCACACACTTGGGCCAAGCACCACAACATACCTTGCTCAATGAATATTAGGATATAATGGGCCTTTGGCCATCACAACCTACCCACAGAGTCTTTGGGAACTTGAGAATGGGAGCAGAAAAGGAGCTAATAACCAGCCACTCATAGGAGTGTTGGGAAAACACCCTCCCCCATGAAGTGGGGCTGTTCGACAAAAAGTGATCAACATGGGTTGGGTTCAAATAAGAAACATAAGAAATAAATTATACATATATGTAAACAAGCACTCATCCCAACCTTTGGGTTCCAAAATCATCCAATACATAAACACCCTTATTACTATTCATTCACAAAAAGCACAACAACCACAACTAAGTCAGAAGTCATTCACGAAAAACAATTCCCTATCAAACCCATTATTGTAATCATATTAAAGTGATTCCATTTAAATAATTATTCACTACTAGGAAACTAGAAGACAAATCCAAAAGCCTTGGAAGGAAAAACAGTCAATCAGTAATTTTAGCATCCACATCCGGGTTCTCTTGCAAAGTCACAACAACAAAAGGGATTCGTGAGATCACTCTAAGTACTGGAACCAAACCAATCCCAACATACATCCCCACATGGCCTCAGATCCACTAACCAATAAATACAGAGTAGTGGATCCCATCTCCATCTACTTTACACCACAAGCATCAAGTAGAACAACCACACATATTACCAAGATATGTTAAGGGTGTTTTCATATTCCAACACACCATTCATTAAGTTCCTTCTTTCTGTTTGGTTAACTGGGGTGGTCACACAAGGATTTTTTTTACTTCACTTCCATTTAAACAACTGAGTTTACGTGATTATCCTATTTCTATGTTACTTCAATTCAATCATAGGATTAACTAGAAAAATAGAGGATCATTAGTGCACAAGGAAGGAACACCAACTGCCTTGGATTTTAGTGAGAAAAACATCATACAAATAATCATATAACAATAGAGGTATAACACCACAACAATATCATCATTCCCACCCTTCTTTCTTTAAAGGTCCATTTATTATCTTGTTAAAAAATTGGTTTCATCTACATCCTGAGGGAACAACATGTAACACACCCCAAATGTTGCATAGTAATGTGAGATAGAGGAAGAATCCCTACTTGGTTGATCATGAATCAACGTTTCCTTCTCACGCCAAAAACTATGGTTGCACGTGTAGTTGTAAAAACTACATTAAGGATGTCCTGGAAGGGCTCAATCATGGTTGCATGACTAGCCTCGGGCAGTGGGACTGCAAAAACACCATGGAAAAAAAGTGACTACCACAGAAGAAAAATAAACTCCATGCGATAAAAGGAATGATCCTACAGTTAAAGGATATGAAATATTGACCTTATTTAAAGGAGGATCGTGGTTTCTCCACATTATTCGATGGTTACACGTGATCAAATTAATTATTATTTAACAATTCTCATTGTAGAGGTGTCTATAATAGCTGTGAGTTAAAAGATTTCATTTAGACAGAGGAAAACGTGTAACATCGAGACAAGGTTTGGTTTAATCGGGGGTTGCCCCACCCTGGAGATCTAGAACATTATTTATGGTCTTTAAAAAGGGCCTCAAAGCACTTTAAAGAGGCATTAAAACTGAAACGAAGAGTTACAAGAAACTAGGGAATGAAACCCCTGACAACACCATGGAACTGATTAGGTGTGGTGACCATCGGTGACTCACTGATCGTCGACTCACCGATCAGTCATAATGATCGGTGACACTGATGGGTGACACCACGAGGACACCCTCCCAGCAACATCGCCACCCTTCCGACTCACTGATGGGTCCATGGTTCCCCAAAACCAGAAATTGAAAATGTAATTGACCAGGAGGGTCTGAGAAATTACACTAGATACCTCTCAAACTATTCTCGTCCTTGAGAATCAAAACTAGACCCAAAGAAAAGAGAGGTGCCCAAACAACCACCTTGAAGATACCTCTCTGGAGTAAACCTCCTCAAAATCATAGAACTCCTGTCCCTAAAGTAACCACACAATCATACAAAGGTCAGACCGTCCAGTCATATGGATCAAGGAGTCTATTCCCCCATGTCAAGATATTATCCACTTTGGGTGGCACTGACTCGCCCGCACGAGTTTAATCACATCCACCCTACTGTGTCTTGATTAGGGAAAAATTCCTCCCCACCCCATAGTTAGGACTCTTAAGAAAAATTCAGAGAAGAAGTTAAAAAACACATTTCATAGGTAAGAAGGTCACAAACTACATCAAAAATAAGTATGAAACAAAATAGAACAATACTCAAAGAAGATCTAGGTACTGGGCTCATATAATATTCTCTCTCCAAAGTACCCACCTTGAGGCCACCGTGCCTCCATAACACATGAAACAAAGGGATGGTTCATCCATGAATCAATTTCTTCTTTCGATCCTCGATCCTCACCGGTCACTCCATTAATGTAGCATCATCCCTTATATCCAAATATCCCCAGTCAATGACCTGGAAGTCATTGTGTACATATCGACGAAGATGGGAGACATGGAAGAAGTTGTCGATCCTTTCTAACTGAGGTGGAAACACCGGCTGATATGCCACTTTTCCAACCCTCCATAACACATGGAACGGTCTGAAGAAACTGGGAAATCATACTTCCTCTACTGAACCATCGTTGCCCACACTGAGGGGAGACCTTCGATAACACATGGTCCTGGACCTCAAAATCCAAGGGTATCCTCATATGATTGGAATACGACTTCTTCCGGTCTTAACCCACCTTTATCCTCTCTTTTATAATATGAAATTTCTCTATGGTGCACTGCACCACCTTCGGGCCAAGAACACCTGCTTCCCCGACCTTTGTCCAGCACACAGGTGAGCGACACAGTCTCCTATACAAGGCTTAGAACGAAGCCAAGCCAATGGTAGAGTGATAGATATTATTTTAGGAAATCTCTACCAGAGTAAAGGGTCATACCCATGATCCCACAAAGTCCAAAGAATATGATCATAGCATATCCTCCAATGTCTGGATAGTTCGCTCTATCTGCCCGTCTGTCTAGGGTTGGAAAGCAGTACTATGTTGTAGTGGGGTGCCTAAAGCATGTTGCAATCCCCTCCAGACTTGTGAGGTAAACCATGAATCCTTATCCAAGACAATGGACCTCAGAACTCCATGAAACCACTCCACCTCATCCATGTATCTCTGTGCTAAGGAATCCACCACACTCAAATCCTTGATCGCCAGGAAGTGAGCTGATTTCGTCAGCCATTCTACCACTTCCCAGAGAGAATCGCAGTCTCCATGAACCCCATGTAGACTAGTGAAAATATCCATTGATATTTCATCCCACTTATACTTGAGGATATCTAAAGGCTGCAACAAACATCATGGGATGTGGTGTTTAGCCTTCACCTGATGACACACCATGCCCCTTGTCACAAACTCTACCACCACCAGCGTCACCCTGGGCCACCAAAACTGACCCCTCAAACCCCAGTACATCATGGAAACATCTGGGGGTACCACCAGGGGTGAGTTGTGGAAGTCACCAAGATCTCTACCACACATTGCCACCGGAAAAAAACATTCCTAAAAAAATCATCCGATTTTTACCATCCTCTGACCACCATTCTAGAAAATTGCCTTGGTCAAACCGATTGTGCATCACTTCACTCTCTAAGTCTCCCAACTGAGACACCTCCACCTGTCACAATATAGAAGAATTCCCTATAATATGAAATATAAAACCTCTATCACCATCCAGTCTTATATCCAGGTGTAAGGGAACCAACTCCTCTATTGACTTTTAAGCATCCATGGATTCATGAACAGCTTCCCTCTGTGACTTTCTACTCAAGACATCATCCACAACGTTCCCCTTACCTTTAGTGTAAGAGATCTCAGAGTTGTAGTCCTGAAGAAACTCTACCCACATTTTCTTTTGCAGGTTCATGTCTCGCTAGGAAAAGTTATTCCTCAAAACTCTTGTGATATGTGAAGACCAGAATGTGCACCCCGATGAGGTGATTCCACCATAACTTCAACGAAAACACTACTGATTCAAGCTGTAGTAGATTGGTGGCATAATTACACTCATGAGGAAGTTACTTCCTAAACCCATAAGAGATCACTCCCTACTACTGCATCACCACACATCCCAAGACAATTCTAGAGGCATCAAAAAACACCTCAAACAACACCCCTTCCTCTAGAAAACTGATCACTCAAGCACTGACCAACCTTTCCTTCAGTTATCTGAAATCCACCCGACACTGATCACTCCACATGAAGGCCTTCTCTTTTCTGCTCAAAGCTGTCCAAGGAGCTACTACTCGAGAGAAGTAGAGTAAGAACCTTTGATAATAGCCTAACATACCTAGGAAATGATGAACCTTCATCACATTCATGGGTACTTCTCATGAAAAAAACACTTCAACCATTTACAGATCAATCACTACCCCTTGATGAGACAACACATGTCCCTGAAAAAGAACTTCTCTTGTCAAGAATTTTCACTTGGACAACTTCCCATAGATTTGCTGAGGTCTAAGGATCTGGATGACCATGATTAGGTGATTAGTATATTCCTCCTCTGATCTTGTGTAGATCAGTACGTTATCGATAAACACTATGATGAATTGGTCTAGAAACTCACAAAAAATAGAGTTCATGAGCCCCATGAGCATAACAGGTGAATTCGTATCACCAAACGACATGACTAAGAACTCAAAGTGCCCATACCTACCCTTGAAACTAGTATTCAAGATATCACTATCTTTCACCCTGAATGGGTGATACCCAGACCATAGGTTGATCTTAAAGAAAAAACCTGCTCCCTTTAGCCGGTCAAAGAGATCTTCTGTCATCGAGAGAGGGCATCAATTCTTAACCGTTTCCTGATTCAGTCTCCGGTAGTCGATGAACAACCTTATAATACCATCTACCTTATTCGCAAACAATACTAGAGCACCACATCTTCACACACAGGGTCGGAAAAATACCTTTTTCATTGAATCGTCAATCTGAATCCACAACTCCCACATCTCAAAAGGCACCATCAAATAAAGATCCATAGAAATTGGAAGAGCACCAGTTTGTAATTCTATCCCGAACTCAACGTCACATCGAGGGGGTAGAGTCACAACCTCATCAAAAAAATTGAATATGAAATCTCTGAAAACTCATGGAACATCCATCATCTCAGCATCCACTGATTCAACAAAAATCTCTGCCAACTTAGAAAGAAGAGTCTCCACACGCCATCTCCCAACAAGAAAATACCATTCACCAACAAAATACACATGATGGAAATACTAATTAGAGAAAATGAATCTTATCCTGACGCATTAGAAAATATCATGCATAGAAAATAGACAGTAGATGCATAAGATGACATCTTATGGCTGAATTTGCACCCGAAAGTGATCCCCACTAGATTGATGTAGCCCCAACATCAGTCTGCATCCTCAAAAAACATCAAACATGCTGGCATGACCCCCAACTGGCGTACTCAGCACCAGGGGAATAAAGAGTCTGTCTACGTCTAGGCCCAAGGCATGGACTAGACCAAGTGAAACAAAGGAGAGTCAAGATCTTAAATCAAACAAGGTGAATGTAAGAGTGATAAACAAGGAAATCATATCTCAAAGGACTTCAGGCACTGCAGGAGATATTTCCTCTGTGGCTTGCAAACTGCCCACACCCAGCTCCATTGACCCTTGGCTATAGGTTGCCTCCCCGACCATGCCCTGGTTGACGTCCCTGAGGAGTTCCCTGAGGTCAGCCTACTACTTCAATGTCTACTCTCAGAGGAGCAGAAGCGTGTTGTCCCTGCTACTACTACTAAAAGGGCCTGACTGGAAACTTTTTCTATTAAGGTGGGCGTGGGACCGTCCCACCCCTATAGTACTACACTCGGTCCGAGCACTGATTCCGAAGGTTCCCACGGCTGCAACAGATGAAGCACCTCAGTCCTGGGCCCGTAAGGAAAGAGAAAGGACTGGGAGATCAAAACTGGAACTATTGGGGCCTGCTCCGCACTGGCCGAAACCAATAAGGCTATGAAACTGGAGGCCTACTGCTGATGGCCTTCCACTTTGATGAGCCCAACCGACTCCCCTCTCGCGTCACACCTCCGAGTGTGTGCATCCTCTCCACCACTTCATCCTTCTTCGGGACCTCCAACTATGTCGGTAGGGTGAAGGGAGTAATAACATACTGAAGAGAAGGTTGGAGTGTCGCCTCTAAACATCTCTCCTGAGACACCTCATCCGGAAAAAGGTCCGGGGAAAAAATTAGGAGATCCTTAAACTTGGTCCTCAGCTCCCTCACTGACACACTCCACTGTTGAAGGGAGATTAGCTCCTGCCTCTTCTCAACCTTCATCATAGAAGAAAGGAATAGAACTTGGAATTCCTTCTTAAAGTTATCCCACAAAAACTCACTCTCCATCCTCTCTTCGAGGTAGAGCATCCACCACTGACGTGTTGCTCCTCTCATCTAACCGACTTTCCTCGAAACCCCGTACTCAGCTAGATCCTGGATCAAGATGAAAGCTACCACCAACTCCTCAATCTAAATTTTGATTTACATGTATGAAATGCTACCCTCATACTTCCCAAAGGTCTTCCGTTGGAATTCATCAAGTGTCTTCTACCACTGGCCATCCTCCTCCTCTCGACCAGTCCTCTGTTGATCAGCTAGATCAGCCTCCTAGGCCTCAATTAACCGCACTACCCATGGTTGTCGTCTGGGTTCCATAGCTACAATGTAAACAAGTAATTCCTAAGCCCGAGTAGTGTGGAATATTTCTTTTACTTTTTTTTAAACTTGTTATTTATTTAAATTCCAAGAACATCCATTACACCCAAGAACACATGTCATTATGATGCATGTACCTTTCCTTCGGTCTCTACCCTACAATCAGTGTAGCCTCACTTGGTCATTGGGTAAGTCCATATCCTTTTTAACAGATCACATGGGGCCTAAAATCCAGTGTCCTAACCGGTCTTCCCTAACCTATTTCATGCACCAAGATTTCCTAACACTATTTCCCTACCATCCCTAGAAATCCCCACTATGCCTAACCCCGAGCTCCATCCTACATCTCAGCCTCCACTGATACCATTATGTCACGACCCACCTTCACCGAGATGAGGGAAGGTATAGAAAATTGCCAGAGCCTTCCATCCTGATGTTGAAGGAGAGATAATGACCCCCAAGTCCCGCCTTTAATAAACCTCAGAGTGGAGACTAGCACCAAGGGTACATAATCACTTGTAATATAGAAGAAATTACCATTTTTATTTAGTATGATCGGGATATATGATGGTAATAACCCAAAAAACTCCAAAACGAATGATAAAAGTAAATCCAAAACCCATTCCCATATGCATGCTCAAAGATAAACCCACAGAATTACAAGAAAAACATCAAAGGGAAAGTACCAAAAGAAAGAAAATAGCAACTAAAAGTGTTCCAATGTTAGAGCTAGTACGGTCCCACATGGTCCTTGAAGTCTGCCTAGAAACCTGAAAGCAATTTTATATACATAGGGTCTGTAATCAGGTATACTCTGTAGGGAAAACCAAAAGCTCTCATGCACAAGTGGGGAGAAAATCTAATGCCCCTTGACTAAATAGAGATAACCAAATCACCTTATCAAGGAAACTATCCTCGTAGCCTCAACAAGGTATACTACCCAAAATAATGCAAGTTAGGTAATGTAATAGTAATAACAGATCGATATTTGGGTACACCACACCGCTTTCCCATAGTTTATTTAATACATCCTCCGCATCATACCTCCCCTGCCATTTTCACTACATTCCCACTACCGCCACAACAACAACTTCATGGGCCACCACAACTAGAGATATAATTACAAACACCTGGGCCAACAAAACATCACATAACCACGCTTGTAAACACCGAGTCCAGAACAAATGCCGCCATGCCCGAAGACACTTGGGCCCAAAAAACTACTGCCACGCCCAAAGACACCTGGGCCTCCTCCCAAAGATAGTTGGGAAACAACCTGGCCACACACACTTGGGCCAACCACCACAACATACCCTGCCTGAATAATCTTGGGATCTAATGGACCTCAGGCCATCACAACCTACCCAAATATTCTTGGGATACCCATGAATGGGAGCATAAAAGGAGCTAATAACCAGCCACTCATAGGAGTGTTGGGAAAACACCCTTCCCCATGAAATGGGGGTTTTGGGCATGAAGTGATTGACTTGGGTGGGGAACGAATAATAAACATAAGAACAAAAGTATACATATAAGTAAAATTGTACTCATCCCAACATAGGGGTTCAAAAATCATCCCATACACAAAACCCTTAATAATATTCCTTCATTAAAAGCACAACGACCACAACTAAGGCACAAGTAATTGCCAAAAAACAATTCCCCATTGAACCCATTCTTGTTATCATATTCAAGTGATTATATTTAAATAATTCTTAACTACCAGGAAAATATCAAACATATCCAAAAACCTAGGATGGATAAACAGTCAAGCATCAATTTAAGCATTGACACCAAGTTCTTTTACAAAGCCACAACAAAAAAATGGATCTGTGAGATCCCTTGATTTACTAGAACCAAACCAAGCCAAAACATATGGCCCCACATGGCCTCAGATCCAAAAAACAAAAACTGCACAACTGGGGATCCCATCCCATCCACGTCACACCACAAGCATCAAGAAGAAAAACCACACATATTACCAAGACAGAGAAAGGAGGTTTTCAGATTCAAACACACCATTAATTAAGTTCCTCCTTACCGTTTGGTTAACCGGGGTGAACACATAAGGATTTCTGTTCACTGTACATCCATTTAATCAACTGTGTTTACCTGATTAACCAATTTCTATGTTACATCCATTCAATCACAGGATTAACCAGGAAAACAGAGGATCATTAGTTTACAAGGAAGGACTACCAACAACCACGATTTTTAGTGGAAAAAAGATCATACAATTAATAATATAACAATAGAGGTACAAAATATAAAAAATATCATCATTCCCACCCTTTCATTCTTTAAAGGTTCATTTACTATCTTATTAAAAATTTGGTTTCATCTACATCCTAAGAAAACATCATCAAACCCACCCCACATGATGCACAATAAAGAGAGATGGAAGAAGAATCCTGATTAGTCACTAAAATTGGCTAATATTAATTGTTAAGATCTTAATATTAATGTGTTTAAAAGTGCATGAACATTAATTTTATTCCAATTCAGAAATTAAACTTCATTCCCCATCATTGTGCAATTCATGCTTAAATTGTCAATTTGGGCCCACTCAATAATTTTCTTGTGAAAATTACAATATTCATCATTTTAATTTTATATTTTTTTATATGATTAAGCACATTATTTTTCCCATTTTCTCATTTAGGTCTGATGGATGAATCAAAAGGTAAGATGGAGTTTTTTCACCTGAATGTAGAAACTTACTGGAAAAAGCATAATGGGCCTATGGCCCATCAAACAAATGTGGGGCCCACAAAACAAGCCCAATGAAGCTAACATTTATAAAGTAGAAAGATAAACATATGAGGATAATTTTATTTAACTGTGGCTGGAGCTAATTCTGAAGTTTTCATGATGATAAAGGAATCTAAAGTTGAGATTTAAATGGTGGACTCGACATTAATGCACATAAATCCGTCCCACCTTTTCGACCATAACATCCAAACGGATTCTCCAAAATTCCTGAAATTTTTGAAGCTCATAGAAAACAAAAGGACGAGAATATTTTGATTCTACTACCCCTCAGGATTCGGCCTCCTTCAATTCCAAATTCACACGTCAAAATGGTGGACGAATATGGATGGTTTTCCGGGTCAAATTCGAAACCCCAATTTCCTTTTGATTATTCACCCTACTTTTGACTCTATTAATTGTTGGGGGTGAATTAATTATTGGGTGCTGGAACTAAGGATCCTAATATTCCTATATAAGGAGCTGTTGGTGAAATGAAAATGGCAGATATTTTTCTTATCATCTTTTGTTGCTTGTTTCATTGTAAGGTTATGCTGCAAAAGTTCCTTTGTAATGTTTTCAATTTCCATGTAAGTTTTTTTTTGTTCTTAATCAACATATTTCTCTTCTATATTTTCCATTCATTTATTAAAACAAAATTCTCACAAAGCACAGTGATATCTCTGTGTTGTGGTGAATTAGTTCACACATAGGTGTGAATTTCATTCACACACACGGAGGAGTGCTCTTTATTTCCGCAGTTTTAATTTCTTCAATCCAATTCTTGTAAGCCATCTTCTGCCCACCATTGTGAGTATACCATAAATGGAGGGATAACCCTTTAATGGGGTGATCTTAGGAGGATGAAAATTCTGGATTGAATGTTGTTTTATGAACTAATTGTTGTCAATTGGATAATAAATTTAAGACATCCATTATTCAGTTATTTCTACTCTTCATCTTTACTGTGTTTGATAAAACTAAATTCAATTACTAAATGACCATATACCTCGTAGAGATCATGAATTTGGTTCTCTATGTGTATAGGGGATTTTTAATTGTGTTTAGTAATCACCAAACCAGAAAATGATGATAGTAGTGTTATTTTTGAAGAATGGATTCATCAAGAATTAATAAAACCAAAATTGTCTAAAGATGTAAAATTCATTCAATCCACCCCCAGCATAATCCTAAGATCAAACCATTTTCATTAAATTGAATTCACTTAGGTTTATTAGTTTTCTTTAAAACCATCCAAAATCAAAAACAATGTTGGGTACTTCATAGCCCATCCTTCACCAAATCATAGCGTCTCAAGGTTACTTCTTCAGTCCTTGTGGACTCCACCCTTACATGTACTACATCGACCTCTTTTTACCAGTAGGGTAAATTTGGGTGCAACCAAATTTTGGCACCATTTCCGGGGACCAAGTAAGTTCTATAGACCAAAAACCTTCTTTTCTTACCTCCATTATTCTATTCTCATTCCAATTCTCTTATCTTTTCCCTTTCTCGCTTTTTTTCTTTTGGTGCATGTTCGCCTACACCCGCGATAACCCAAACAGATTAGTTAGGGTGGATACACCTAGGCCTGGGGAGTCAAGAACTAAAAGAGGTCTATTTCCTTTAGATCCAAATATTCCTAATACTCCAAATTCAGACGTTGAGTTTGATACAATGGAGAATCTCCCACAAAACTAAATCATAAACCGGGGAGGGAAGCAAAATAACAGGCAAGACCCAAAGTTGGGAATTATTGCAGACCCGAACATGAATGACTACCTCACACCAACCTTGTCCAATGCACCCTCATGCATTAGGCATGATAACATATGATATGCCCAATATTTTTTCAAACCCCATGTCCTGAACCACCTTCCAACCTTTCATGGGATGGAGTCTGAGATCCCTTACCTTCATGTTAAAGAATTTAATGATGTTGTCGAAACCCTGTTCCCACCAAATCAAATTGAATCTTCTAAAATGATACTTTTTCCTTTTTCTCTTGAGGACCGAGCAAAGAACTGGTTGAAAATTTTTAGACCAGCATCCATTCACTCTTGGGACCAACTTCAACAAAAATTTTATAAAAAATACTTCCCCCATCACAAAACAAATGCACTTTAAAAGAGGATACACAAAGTTTTTGAAATAGAGGGAGAAACATTCTATGAAACATGGGAAAGGTTCAAGGACACATTAACCATGGTACTGCACCATGGTTTCTTAATCCCAGAATAAGTGAGAATTTTATATCAATGGTTGGGTCCCAGAAACAAACAATTCATTGATATGATGTGTAATGGAACCTTTACAAAAAAAGCCCCAAATAATTCTTACAAGTATCTAGAAAATCTTGCTAAATAGAACCAAACATGCGGAACATCACCATACAATGAGAAGCCACCCAAATCTAGTGGAATGTATATTCTTGGAGAAGAAGAAAACCTTTGAGCAAAACTTGCTGAACTCACAAGGAAAGTTGAGGAGATTGATCTTAGGAAGGTCCAAAAAACCCAAACTGTGGAGCTTGTTTGTACAGTTTGTGACAAACATGACCACAAGACTGATAATTGTCCAACCATTCCTTCTATAAAGGATGTTCTTTTAGTAGGACCACCAGAAGAAGTTAATACAATGAACTTTCAAAATCCACACATCACAAACACCTTCCATCCAATGTATAATGAGCATCCCAGTTTTCGTTGGAAGGACAATCAACAACCAACACAACAATAATGTGTCAACCCCTACCCTCAACAAAACTTTCAACCTCATAATATTTTCCAACAACAACCAATCCAATTACAACATCCTCATGTCCAATATCAAAAACCTATCCAACAACCTAATCAACAACCTATCCAACAACCAAAGTATCCTCCTGGGATAAACCCACAAGCTCAAACACCAACCCAAATTGTTCCACAAAGCCTACAAGAACAAATGTGCAAAAACATGGACAAAATCAACATAGAATTATCATCCATTAAAAAAGAACTTCAAACCATCAAAACTGGAAAGGCACCCATGGCCACATAGGACATTCCACAACAAACATCAAGGGGAGAGACATGTTTCAATCAAACAACTCACAAACAACTAAAGGCTGTGAAAGTTTTAAGAAGTAGGGAATCAATTGAAAAACCTGAACAAATAAGTCAAAAACCATGTGAAGCGTAAAACTCTAATGAAAATTAAAACGAACCACAAGATCAAACTGAAGATACTAATAACAATGTGAAAGAAACAACACTTCAACAAACTACTCCACAACTTGCACCATTTCCTCAACGCGTGAGGGGGAAAACCAAGCATGAATTGAGTGAAACATTGAGGGAAATATTCTCACAAGTCAAGTTGAACATTCCCCTTCTCGATTCCATCCAAACCATACCATCCAACTCAATGTACCTTAAGATATTATGCACTTTTAAAAGAAAATTTTCACATAAAAACCAAGTCCTTTTGGATGCTAATGTGAGTACCACCATTCAAGGGACCATTCCTCCTAAGTTGAAAGACCCAGGATGCCCTTACATAAATGTTGAACTAGGAGAGAACAAAGTTGTCAAAGCCTTGTGTGATCTAGGTTCCAGTTTGAAACTCATTCCTTATGCCATGTATTGTCAGTTAGGGATCGAAGAACTCCAACCCACATCTGTCACTCTTCAACTTGCTGATCGTAGTGTTCGAGTTCAAAAAGGGGATCTTAAAAGATGTTTTGGTGAAAGTTGAAAATTTCATTTACCCAGCTGACTTAATTGTTCTAGACAATCACCCATGCTTAGGTACTAGGGAGTAAACCCCAATCATCCTTGGTATTCCCTTCCTTGAAACAATCAACTCTGTTATCCGAGTCCGAAATGGGAACATGACCATCACCTTTCAAAAAATGAGTCTAGACTTGAAAATCTACAATTAAAACTCTCAAATTGGGGATGATGAAGAGATCTATGAGGTTAATTGGATAAGTAGTGTTTATAATGAACTCAGTGAACATCAAGGAATTACCGAAGGATGGTTAAGTCAATAAGAGATTGATTTTCTTTATTCACATGAGGGAAATTTGTCTCCTTGGATTCAATCTCTTTTAGACAGATCTATTGATGAATTTATAGAATCACAAATCAATTATACCATGGTTGAAATCAATAACATTGAGTCCATATCCATTCATGACACTACTCTGGAAAATTTAGTGGATGAGAATTCTGTTCACAAGGATCCAATTTTGTCAAGAAATCTGAACAAAGAATCTAAGTTCAATACAAAGTCTCATCCTTTATTGTTAAGTCATGACCAATATGATCTTTAATTTAAAGTCTCACCTTCATCACTAAATTATGCATTATTATAGGACAATAAATCCTTTCCTATTGTCATTTATTCCTCTCTTGAAGCTGATCATGAGAGGATGCTTCTAGATGTCCTTAGGAGACACAAGAAAGCCATTGGATGGACCCTATCTAATATTCTTGGGATTATCCCACTTATCGGGACTCATAGAATTATTCTTGAATCCAAGTCAAAGTCATGTCATCAACCTCAAAGGCAACTAAATCCTAATCTCATGGAAGTAGTGAGAAAAGAACTTTTGAAATTGTTAAAAGATGGTATCATCTATCCTATAGCTGAGAGTTAGTGGGTTAGCCCAATCCATGTGGTTCCAAAGAAGGATGGAATCACAGTAATAACCAACAAGGATGGAGAGATTCTTCCAACAAGGGTCAGTAGTGGATGGAGAGTTTTTATTCACTATAGGAAGCTCAACTCTTGTACCAAGAAAGACCATTTCCCCTTACACTTTATTGATCAAGTCCTCGAGTGAGTGGCGGGTCATCAATTCTATTACTTCCTAGATGGATTCTCAGGGTATAATCAAATCAAAGTCTCCTTAGAGGATCAAGAAAAAACAACCTTCACTTTTCCATTCGGCACTTTTTCCTTCAAGCGCATGCCCTTTGGGTTATGTAATGCCCCCGGTACCTTCCATAGGCGCATGATGGGAATATTCTTAGATATTGTGGGTGATTTTTTAGAGGTATTCATGGATGACTTCTCCATCTTTGGGGATACTTTTTAGGGATGCCTTATAAATGTTGAAAAGGTTTTGTCAATGTGAGAGGATAAGAATCTCATACTTAATTGGGAAAAATGCCATTTCATGGTAAGGGAAGGACTTGTTCTAGGCCATCTGGTATCTGGTTGAGGGATTGAAGTTGATAAAGCTAAGGTTGAAATCATTCGTCACCTTCCCTCTCCTAAAACTGTTAAGGAAGTGAGGTCCTTCCAAGGACATGATGGTTTTTATAGAATGATCATTAGTTATTTCAGCTCTATTTCTTGATCACTTTGTGATCTATTGGTAAAAGATGCTCAATTTTTATGGACAGAAAGCTGTGAGGAATAATTCTCTACACTCAAGTCAACTCTTATATCTCCACATATCATTCAATCTCCAAATTGGAAACTTCCTTTTGAGCTCATGTGTGATGCAAGTGACTTCGCTGTAGGAGCAGTCTTAGGACAATGGTGTGAGAAAACTCCATGTGTCATTTCTTATGAAAGAAAATCATTAAATAATGCACAAATAAACTACACCACCACTGAGAAAGAGTTACTTTCTGTTGTATTTTCCTTAGATAAATCCAGGTCTTATCTCTTAGGATCACCCATTATTGCCTTCACTAACCATTCAGCCCTTAAATACCTTTTCCAAAAACAAGATGCCAATGCTATATTGATTAGGTGGGTCCTTTTTCTTCAAAAGTTATATTTAACCATTAAGGATAAAAATGGTGTTGAAAATATTTTAGCTAATCACCTCTATATGATGGAATTCAAAGATAACTCACACCACCTCTCTGTGTCTGATTCATTTCCCAATGAGCACCTCTATTCAGTGAGTGATTGCCCTTGGTATAGTGACATAGATAACTATTTGGTGATGGGTGACATTCAAAAATTCCTGGGTACCCAAGCTAAGAGTAAATTCCTTTCTGATGTCAAACACTATGTGTTTGATGATCCTTACCTATTCAAGTTTTGTCCTGATCAAATCATCGGGAGATGTATTCCCGAGTCTCAGCAAGAGTCCATTATAAAATTTTTTCATGGAGAGGCATGTGGAGGCCACTTTTCTACAAAGAAAACCACTAAAAAGGTCCTCCAAAGTGGTTTCTACTGGCCGAACCTCACTAAGGATTCTTTCCAATTCTGCAAAATTTGTCCTCAGTGTCAGTAATTAGGATCCATTACCAAAAGGAATAAAATGACCCTCACACCCATTCTGGTCGTTGAAATCTTTGATTGTTGGGGAATTGATTTTATGGGACCCTTTAGAAACTCTAAGGGATACCTCTACATCCTCTTAGCTATTGATTATGTCTCAAAATGGGTTGAAGCCATTCCCACCAAGTCTAATGACCACCGTGTTGTGATCCGATTTCTTAAAGAGCTTATATTTTCTCGATTTGGAATTCCTAGGGCTATAATCAGTGATCGTGGAACCCATTGCTGCAACCGCCCATTCTCTTCACTCATGTCTAAGTATTGTATTACTCATAAATTTTCCACTGCATACCATCCTCAAACCAGTGGGCAAGCTGAGTTGGAAAATAGGGAAATTAAGCAAATTCTTGAAAAAAATGTCAATCCCTCTAGGAAAGATTGGTCCGAGAAACTCTTAGATGCCCTTTGGGCATATCGAATTTATTTCAAAACTATCATAGGAATGTAACCGTATAGATTGGTTTATGGAAAATCATGTCATTTACCTGTTGAAATTGAGCATAAGGCCTTTTGGAAAATTAAAAAAATGAACTTTGACATTTCATTGGCTGAAACAAAAAGGAAATTAGATCTTAATGAACTTGAGGAACTTAGGATGAAGGCTTATGAAAATTAAAGGATCCATAAATCTAAAGTTCAAGCCTAGCAATCTAGGAATCTCAATTTCAAACACTTTGAACTGGGAAAATTTGTGCTCTTCTATAGTTAAAAACTTCATCTACACCCTGTAAAGCTAAGGTCCAGATGGTCTGGTCCATACCTAGTGCATCAGGTGTATCCTCATGGGGAAATAGAGATTCAGGATCCCACAAGTGGACATGTCTTCAAAGTCAATGGACATAGGTTAAAACCACTCATTGAATCATTCAATAAACAAGAAACCAAGGAGGAGTTAAATGAGACAACATATGAACTAGGGGAAAATTGATAGATTTAGGGTACATGTCGAGCTAAGGACGTTAAACAAAAGTGTTGTATGGGAGGTAACCCATGGTTTTCATGTTTCCAATCATTTTGAATCATTTTCGTTTTCATATAAAAAAATTACAATAGACTATTGACCTGTTCTTCTTTTATGAGTATGGATGGGTATGAAAGGGGATCCTCGTATTCATCCATGTCACGTGGTGTGATCCCTGAGTAATAGCTTACCAGGAAAATATAAAGAAGACAATGTATCATCAATTTATTTTATTTTATTTATGTTTTTGTAGGTTAAAAAAAATTAGACTCTTGATCTGTTCTTATTTTATGAGTATGGATGGGTATGAAATGGGAGAACTGTATTCATCCATGTCACGCGGTGTGATCCCTAAGTAATACCTTTCCCAGAAATTTAAAACAAGACAATGTATCATTAGTTTATTTAATTTATGTTTTTTTAGTTTAAAAAAAATTAGACTCTTGACCTGGTCTTCTTTTATGAGTATGGATGGGTATGAAAGGGGAGAACCATATTCATTCGTGTCACACGGTGTGATCCTTGAGTAATACCTTACCCATAAATTTAAAAGGAGAAAATGTATCATTAGATTGATTTAAAAAAACATGGAAAACCATAAAAATTATGATACTTAGAATTAAATATATCATTATGTTGTTTGTTTTGTCTTCTTTGTTCTTTATTTTATGGTTCCGGAAATATTTTGGGTGATACATGTTCAATCAAGTAGGTACCTACATCCCCCAAGAGATCAAAGGAGTAATCGGGAGAATCATGAACTTCAACATCAAAAACCAGGTGAATTTGTTCCATGTTTATCATTCTAAATTTCATCTTTGAACTCCTCTCTTACCCCCTTCTAAATTTTTGTTTCTTTAAACACCGGGGACAATGTTATTCTATGTTGGGGGGAGATAAAAAATGATTTTTTGAATAAAAACATGCATGAAAAAAACATCCATTAACCTTAAACATGATAACACACATTTCAAACTCTAAAATTGGATATAAAATAAATTTTTCATGCCTTGATTCTGATTTTAATGCATGTTTAAGTTCATGAGCATAGTTTTTGGAAAGTGCGGTTGTCCGATGTAATTTTTCAAATTTTACATTTTCATCCTCTTAATAAAAATGCCACAATGCATGTCTACTGGATCATGGGTGTAAATTTGTGTTCTTGGGTCCCTTTAATTATAGCATAGGGTTCTTGGGTAACTTTTAGTTTAATTTGAGTATCCAAATAAAAAAAATTATGACCACATAGGGAAATGTTTTGTCCAAATGTGTGGCGTCTGACACTTGGGGATCATGACTCCATAGTTGTCTTGCCCAGAGTTAGGCTTTATATCTCTATTGTAGAGCATGAAATTGACAATATGTGTGGTGTCCGACACTTGGGGATCGTGACTCCATAGTTGTCTTTCCCAGAGTTAGTCTTTTCATATCTATTGTGGTTAAAAAAAATCATCAAACAAAAATCAAAAAAGAAATGTATACTCTATTATGGTTTAATGTGATTCCCACCAAGCACTTCCATTTTTCCCCATGAACAGTAAAATAGGCCCCATATCTTTTGTGATGCACAACACTTTATCATGCTTAATTGAAATTGGATGAAATGTGGAAATGAATTTGAACAAAGGAATGGGCTTGGGCTTGGTGTAATCTTATGGAACTACCTTGTTTTAAATGATTTTGATGGGTTCCATAATTTTTTTGGTATGAGGTCTTTGGGTGAGCAATGTGTATTTAAATGTTTTTGGAAAAGGGGTTTTGAATTTCACATTTGTAATATATTTTGCTCGGGACTAGAAAAACTCACGTTGAGGGGTGTGATTAGTCACAGAATGTGGCTAATATTCATTGTTAATATATTAATATTAATTTTTTTAGAAGTTCATAAACAACAATTTTTGTCCAATTCAGAAATTAAACATCATTTCCCATCATTGTGCAATTCATGCTTAAAGTGTCAATTTGGGCCCACTCAATAATTTTCTTGTGGAAATTAAAATATTAATTATTTTAATTTTATATTTTTGTATAAGATTCATCACTTTATTTGGAAAATTTTTTCTTTTAGGTCAGATGGATGAATCACAAGGGAAGATGGAGATTTTTTCACCTGAATGGAGAAACTTTCTGGAAAAAGCATAATGGGCCTAAGGCCCATCAAACAAATTTGGGGCCCACAAACCAAGACCAATAAAGCTAAAATTTATAAATTAGAAATATAAAAATATGAGGATAATTTTATTCAACTGTGTCCGGAGCTAATTATGATGTTTTCATGATGATGAAGGGATATGATGTGGAGATTTAAATGGTTGACTCGACATTAATGCACATAAATCCGTCCCACTATTTCGACCATAACATCCAAACGGATTAGCCAAAATTCCTGAAATTTTTACAGATCATAGAGGACAAAAGGAAGGGAATATTTTTCATCTACGACCCCTCAGGATTCGGCCTCCTTCAATTAGAAATTCACACGTCAATTTGTGGACGAATCTGGATGGTTTTCCAGGTTAAAATCGAAACGTCAATTTCCTTTTGATTATTCACCCTCCTTTTGACTGTATTAATTTTTGGGGGTGAATTAATTGTTGGGGGGTGAATTAATAATTGGGAGGTGGAACTAAGGCTCCAAATATGCCTATATAAGGAGCTGGTGGTTTAGGGAAAAGGGTGGATATTTTTTTTATCATCTTTTGTTGCTTGTTTCATTGTAAGGTTATGCTGCAAAAGGTCCTTTATAATGTTTTCAATTTCCATGTAATTTTTTTTTTGTTCTTAATCAACATATTTATCTTCTATATTTTCCATTCATTTATTAAAACTATATTTTCACAAAGCACAATGATATCTCTACGTTGTGGTGATTTAGTTCACACATAGGTGTGAATTTCATTCACACACACGGAGGAGTGCTCATTATTTCTGTGGTTTTAATTTCTTCAATCCAATTATTGAAAGCAATATTCCTCCCACCATTGAGAGTATACCATCAATGGATGGATAAACCTTCAATGGGATGATCTTAGGAGGATGAAATGTCAGGATTGAATATTATTTTATGAACTAATTGTTGTTAATTGGATAATTAATTTAAGACATCCATTCTTCAGTTATTTCTACTCTTCATATTTACTGTGTTTGAGAAAACTAAAATCAATTACTAAATGACCATATACCTCTGATAGATCATGAATTTGGTTCTCTATGTGCATAGGGGATTGGTAATTGTGTTTAGTAAGAACCAAACCAGAAAATGACGAAGGTAGTGTTATATTTGAAGAATGGATTCATCAAGAATTAATAAAACCAAAATTTTCTAAAGAAGTAAAATTCATTCAATCCACCCCGAGCATAATACTAAGATCATCCCATTTTCTTGGAATTGAATTCACTTAAGTTTCTTAGTGTTCTTTAAAACCATCCAAAATCAAAACCAAAGTTGGGTACTTCATAGCCCATCCTTCACCAAATCATAGCGTCTCAAGGTTACTTCTTCGGTCCCTGTGGACTCCACCCCTAAATGTACTACATCAACTGATTTTTACCAGTAGGGTAAATTTGGGTGCAACCAAATCTCTACTTTATTGATTAATGATCGATGTTTCCTCCTCGTGCAAAAAACTTTGGTTGCGCGAGCAGTAAGACAAAATCTATGAAGTATGAACAGGAAGGGCTCGAGCACGGGCACACGACTAGCCTCGGGTAGAGGGACTCCAAAAACACCAATGAAAGGAAAAGAGACTAGCCCAAAATAGGAAATGAACTACTTTTGATAAAAGGAGAGATCCTAGTGTTACAGGATTTGAAATCTTGACCACCTTTAAAGTCAGATTATGGTTTATCCCCACGTTTTGATGGTTACACCTGATCAAATATATTTTTATTTAATAATTGTCATCAGAGAGGTGGAAAAAACCATTATGAGTTAAAATATTTCATTTAAATAACAGAAAATGCGTAACAACAAGACAATGTTTGGGTCAGTCACGGGTCGGCCCACTCATGGGGATCTAGAAAATCATTTATGGAATTTAATAATAGCCTGAAACCACTTTAAAGAGGTATTAAACCTTAAAGGATGCATTATGAGAAATTAGGAGAAAGAAACACCTGACAACCCTGTGGCACTGATCGAGTGTGGCGCTGATCAGGGAGAACGATCAGTGACTCGCAGATCGGTGATATACTGATCAGTCTGACCGATCGGTGACATTGTTGGTTGACACCATAGTGACACACTGCCACTGACACTACTACAATCACGACTCACTTTGGGTCCAGGGCACCCCAAAACCAGAAATTGACAAAGTAATGGACCAGGAGAGTTTGAGCCATAAAATATATATGATCATTCAATACATAAATATTAATTTCATTATGTGAGTATTTATTTCATGAATTAAATTATGACCATTGCACATCCTTTTTTTTTACTTCATCTTATTATCTCTACAATCATGTCATACTACTTTATTCCATGGTGAGAGGTGTCTTCATCTTCTCATAATTCCTTATTTCCGATTAGGTTATTCATGGTCTCACTGTAATGATTTATCTTCCATAAAATACATAGAATTGTTAAAATAGTTATAAATTTCTTATTTAATTGTTGAATACACACTACAACACATATAAAACACCATGAAAATATATATTCTAAATAGTGACATCATATTTCTGCACAATCAATATATTTCTCATCATTGCCAAAAAAAACAATATCTTAATAGAAATGGGACATACATCAACAAGGTAATTTTAAAAATATGTTTCACATAAAAAATTAATAATAGATGATTCTTAAAACATAACAAATAATCAAGAATGAATTCATAAATCATTACTCATATATAATTTTCAATTCTACCCATTTCCCTTTTTGTGTTAATAATTTCAACCCTTCATTAATGTCCATGCCACTTATAATTTACATACCCATGATTGTTTACTCCCATTACTCAAGGTGAAAATTTCTGTGGATCTATGATCATACTATAAGATCATAAGATTTTATGATGGCTTACAAGAGCAGGGCGGATTTCAGTTTAAACAATTAAACTATATAAAAACACAATACCTATTAAAGTGAAAATGATCATATCTAACACTTTAAGATTATTATATTATTGGAATCTTTATCATATATGATCTGATTATATTATAGTATGGTTTTATTGGTATCATAAAATTATCAATAAAATGGTCTGTTAGAAATATATGCAAAAAAATAAATTTTTAAAAAAATGTACAATGTAAAAAATAGATCTTTTATAAATAAGAAACACAAAGAATATAAATGTAACAATGAATTAAATGTTATATTAAAAAATTTCACTCTTTTAACATTAAAAGTAAAGGTAGTTAGAAATAATTAATACGGATATCAATAGTTTTATACCTCAAGAAATGGTCTGTCTTCACATACCATGAAATAACATAATATAATTATTAGAAGAAGATCTGTATTCCACTTCACAGAATCCCTCAATAAAATTTTCATATTCTATCTTCCTATCCCCAGAATCCCTCAATCCGATGTATTGGATTCATCATATTCATTTCATAAAAGCCCCTAATTAGTACAATGATCAGATGGAAAATAAATAAAAAAATTTCTAAAGGAAACAATCGTGAAAAGGATTCCTCAGATCAATAACTCTTTAAAGTATTACAGAGACTAAGAATAAGAAGTTCATGGTAAGAAATATTTAGAATACTAGAGTTGTGAAATTTATAATCTCCTAACTCTTCCAATGAATTACTCTCTATAGGAAAAGCTCTGATGTTTATGTTTCTGAGTTAGTTTCGATAGTCTTGGACAGTTGGATCTTGAAATCTCATCCATAACTAAATGTTCAATGTTGTTTTTAGCACCATTATAATGCTAACTAGTATTCCATCCAATAAAAACTAGTATGCATATTTTTATTGTAAGCATAGGATAGGCAAATGGAATTCTTTATCATTTTCTAATACGATAAACCTTATAAGGATATGTTTAATATATCGGTACCAGTTTCAGTCTGATGGTGATGAAATTATTCCATACAAAAGACAATATTAAATTGTAACCAATTGTAAGAATAAAGGTAATTCCAATTAATCAAATTCATCCTTAGTTCGATAGAACATATTCAATAATGATAAGTCTATATTACTCATACATTATAATTATTTATATGTTAGGTAAAAAGTTATTTTTTCTATAAAAACATACTAAACCAGTTGGTATAAAAAATGTTGTTAAACATAGTTTTAAGAAAGAATTTTTGATTTCCAAAACTACAAGAATAAAAATGTAATGGTTAAGGATTATGACTAATTTATCACCCACTTTTTAGAAATTAAAAATCACAACACTTAAATAAAATAATAATAACTTAAAAAACTTATATCCACTTGTTAATTTACTAAATTTTAAGATATAATTCTTAAGTTGTCTGCCCCTCAGTTTATAAATATTTTATCACACAATGTATAGTATTAATACTTTACCCCTTAAGAAAATAACAACCCATTATATAAATAATTTTAAAACAAATCAAAGATATCTTACCTTATATATTACAAATAGAACTCCCCTTTTAACATATCTTCTCCCCCAACAGTTATTTTCAAATCCTAAAACTCCCCCCCACTATTGTGATTTACAAAAAAAAGGTAAATTATATGACCAAATATGTTAGTGGGAGATAATATACAAAACAAATATTATGTGAAATAACCAATCATACAAGAAATAATAGAATGTGAATTCATCCAAGCATATTGGAAAACATTCAAACACAAAATATTTGGATAAAAAATATTTCACTACTAGAAGGCATTCAAATGTTTGAAAATATTATATCGATAGTTCAAAATGAAAATTTATTCATTATTTCTTAATTATTTTCTTGAAAATTAATTACATATTTTTATACAACTCCATACCCATCTCAAGATTTATGATTATTTTATTCAGTTAAAACGTTATTTGGGAATTTAGTAATTATAATTTAAACTTTTTCCATTAGTGGGATCAATACATATTCACATGATCTTACCCAGATACTCTCGAAATCCAAACCAAGAACCTTTTTTCCAAACTTTTAATGCCTCTATCTAATTATCAGTTTTATCTATAAATTTTTCCAACAACATCACTCAATCAGATACATCATAAGATAAAATCTTAAAAGAATATTCCACTTCTAAAAAATGTTTCTTTACTTGAAAAAATTAATCATCATGTTCCATAATATCTTAATTCACTTGATTGGACCTCTTTTCAATCTTATTATATTATCCTTTCCAAGTGTTGGATTGTTTTGGAAAATTTCTCAACTCAAATTTAGTAGGGATAACTAATTATATTAACACATTCAACAATAAAATTTTTTTCACTAAGGATATTTTGAATAATTTTACATCTTGATTTTAACTTGGATGAAAAAGAATAATATCACTTATCCTATTCAAAGAGTTACAAATAAATTTGAGACCATTCTGATAGGTGGTATTCTTGAACTTAGATTTTCAAGGTATCCATCATTTATTCATGTTATCTTGTGAAAATAGAAATACTTTTTGGGAAAACAAATTAGCGTAATTTTTTTTATAAATGAGTTGTTTATATATGAACTTAAATGAAATTATGTTAATAATGGATTTTAGAAATTAGCAAGTATGAATAATAGAACATCCTCTGATAAAAATCATTTGATCGAAAGAGACATTAATGGCCTAAAATATGGGATGTGAGTGTGAATTTTAGCTTTAAAATTTAAAATAAATAAAAATAATACATATAAAAGTAAAAATGATTGGAGTCAACACGATTCGATGATCAAAGTATTAGAATTGGTATCACTAATGATCCGATTATGTCAGATTATGTTTTTACCAGTATCACAAGTCCTGTGATAAAATAGTTTGATAGAAAGATTACTATAAAAACTATCTTTTTAAAAAAATTCTCAATGGAAAAATAGATCACATAAATATAATAAATATAATACTTATAAAAGTAATAATGACATAACATAAATATTAAATTTTTTACTCCTTTATTATTTGAAGTAAAGGTAATTTGAAACCCTAAAAATAGTTATTCAATGTTTTATACCTCATGTAAAGGCATATATTTCATTATTTGGAAATTCCTCAATGATATTATCTAAATAAGATATATCTTCCTATCCTCAAAATCCCTCTATAGGATGATTGACAACTATATTATTGTCCTCATAATCCCGTGTTACAGTGGATCAGAATCACTATCTGCATATCCATTGAATCTCTTTATTGGAACATTGATCAAAACAAAAAATAAAAAAAATAAAATGTTCTATAGGAAACAACCCTGACAAGGAATCCATAGAATGACAACTCTCTATTGTATTACAAAGACTATGAATGATCCATTCATGCTAAGAATTATTTTTTAATACTTGAGTTGCAAAATGTATCATCTCCCAACTCTTTGAATGAACTACCATTTATAGGAAAAGGACCAATAGTCATCTTTCTATGTTAGTTATGATAACTTTGGATATATAGATCTTGAAATATCATCTATAACTGAATTTGCAATGTCATTTATAGAACCAATACAATAATAACTAGTATTATTTCCAATAAAAACAAGTCTATATATTCCGACTATATAATTAAGATAATCATATGGACTTCCTTATTGGTTTTCAATACAATAAACCTTATAAGGATCAGTATGATGTATTGTTACTATAACTAGTCTGATATTTATGAATTTTGTCAGTACAAAAGACAAGACAAAAGTCTAACCACCGGTCGGAGAAAAGTTCAATCCAATGAATCTTACACATTCTTAGTCTGATGGATCATATTAAAGATTTATATGATTTTATTCATAATAAATTATAATTATTTATATGTGAGGTTAAAAGTAATCTTTCTATCAAAATAATACTAAAACACTAGGGATATAAAAAGTTAGTGAATTTATTTTTAAAATGGTGTTTGTGATTTCCAAAACTAAAGGAATGGAATAGTAATAAGTAAGACTTATGAATCAATACATATCACCTATACATGCTCCTATCCATAGTCATGAATTTAATATTCTTTCTCAACCCCATAAATATAAATATTACAAATAGTAATTTTGGATTAGAAATAAGGATCAATGATTTTAACGTTGAGTGTAGGTAGGCATTGATGGTAAAAATAAAGTAAGGCATAAATAGGAAGAAAACCAATAATGAATAATGCATGAAAATCATTGTAAAACCTCAATGAAATAATCCTCAGCAAAATAAAATTTCATCCCATAAACTACGAAAAGTGAAAATCAATGGATCATGAACTATGTAAGAATAATGAATAAAGATCCTCTTTTTTTTTTAAATTATATATTTTTATTTTTACATTTTCAATTTTTTTATTTTTTTCAATGTCATACATAAGATAACTATCATTTCCACCACCTAACCCCATATTATTTTTATCTCATCAGTCTAGTAATGGTGATTCTTATCCTACCCAAGAAACAACCCATTGGTTAATTATTTTCATTATTTATTTCATTTAATTTTTGATATTATGTTTACAACAAGGGGGTAAAAAAATTATATTAAGTAAATTAAATCAAGGAACTTCCCCAAAAAACAATGGAAACACTGTACTTTCTCATCTTAAGAATCTAAATCCCATATCCACCATGAACAATCCTCCCCAACACTTATTCAATTAAATATCTGGAAAAATAAAAACAATTTCATAGGAATGGGTAAAATATTATTTTAATATGGATCTTCTCGTAAAAGGATTACCATGGATTTTATGGGCAGTTTATTGTAAATGGGAGTGTATGGATGATGATAAAATGGTCTCATAATTAAATTTCATCATTAATTTTAAGATTGAATTTTCATAGTATTATATTTGAAAATATATTAATGGATGTTCTGATAGGTTAACACGGAACAAGTTTTACTTAAGAAAAGTGCTCATAATAGAGTAAAATGTATTTGGACCAAAGTCCTCTAAGGAATATGAACATAAAATAAGATAATTAGGTTATGTAATCAGTATAAATAAATAATTTACTTAAACAAATATTCTAGGAATAATCACTATGAAAATAGATCATAACACTATATATTTTTAAGAAACTCATAATTGCATAAATTCTGTGAATTTTTAAAATTTACACCGAAATCGGTAAAATTTATGGGCATGATAATTCAAAATTTGACACATATTACAATTTTTTCTTATTTGATGATATGTATTATATTATAATTCACAAGGGAATTTTTGTTTTAGTTTTTTGGGGTGATATTGATTGATTCATTCTCATGAATTTTTTTTGTTTTCCAAAACATGTTATAAAAAAACTATGGAAGTAAGAAGTAAATACAGTACTCCCCTTCCATGAAGCTATTCTCAATTCCTTATTCTATTTTTTTTAATTATAATTATTTATCTAATTCTATGAAATCAAAAAGAAAATAAATGAATGTACTAGATCAAAATAATTTATTCCAAAAAGTATAAATGAATATAACATGGGGAGAGTTATTAAACAAATAAAATAAAATAAAACTAATTCCATGAGAAAAATTTTGAATCTGGTATTACTCTTGGTAGTGGTTATTTATTTTCATAGATATAAATTTTACCTAAGAGTTAAATAATCGGAGAGTGATGCAAAGTTACCCAATCCAGTAGTGAAATTAATTTGAAATGATGCTTATCTGGGGTGCTTGTTCTCCACTTCATCCATTAATGGTCATTCTTGACTAGTTAGTATAATGAGATTAATAATGAAGATTGATTTATATAAATTATAAAAAAATCAAAATCTATCCAGGTTTTTTAGTTCTTATACTTTGAAACTTCTTCTTTCATAATTTCATCAATTTCTGGAGTGTCTTCTTCATTCAACTATTCATATTTGGTTCCCGTCCAAACATCATTAAGTTCTTCCTATATTATTGCAGTTACTCAATGAAATATTTCAATATATTTTATTTTCATTATTGTATGTTTAGTATGTATTCCCCTTCATTTTCCTCTTCTGCAATTTCATAGAGGTCAAAGTTCATTAGTGTGATGTCCTACTCCTTCATGATTTATTTTTATTGACCCATGTAATTCTTCTTTTCTACAACATTCACTATGTTATCCAAATAATATTATTAATTATCTACCATATAGTAATTATTTTCCATCATATTTTCCACTTATTTTTTTAAAATAATAAGTGGGAGAGATTTATTTCTTCTTATTCTTTTTATATTCTATAACAAGATGCTTTATGTTCTATTTCTTCTTCTTTATTAGTTAAAGATTCATCACATTGAGAAATTTTAGTATGCTCTAAATGATATTCTTTAACATGATCTTCCTTCTTTTCATTATTTATTTTTTCAAAAACTTTAACTTCCTCTATCACCTATTCCTACTTACCTTCTTCAAAATATTTTAACCCCATATTGGAAATCAATAGTATGTTATTTGAAAAGGAATTTATTAAATAATGTGAGTATGTTTGATGGTCATGTCTCATATTATGAAAGATATTAGTCATTCTCATCCATCATCTTATCCATTACATTAATGTACGACATGAGAAATGCAGTTACTCTATCTTATGAATGATTCTCACAAGGTTTCTATATGTAAGGGTTTCTTGGTTTTATTATATTACCCAACAATTTCTTTAATATAATTTATTATTGGGAGATCTTAGGTTGGACTAATAAAAGTTTAGGTTTCATTATACGGGTTGTAATTCATCATATATACAATAATATAACCCATTCCAACCATCCCATTAATGTGACCACAAATCAAAATTTATTTCCACCCACATAGTATAATCCTCCTGAAATTAAATGTAAACGGGTGGTGGGGTAACATAAGAATGATGGATCTAGTAACCATCATGTGAAATAACAACAACAACTAACAAGTGTGTAAATTAGAATATTAAAATTAAAATAATGTCAAAACTAAAACCACTATTTAGAAATGGGATAAGGAAAATCAATGACCAAATAAATTAGTCTCGATTCGTTTGCTACGTTCTATTACTCCTGAAAATTTCATCCAATATGTTTTTCATTCGATTGATGTTATTAAGACTTCAAGTATAATGAAATTAAAAATTTATATTGTTCTGAACCACACTATATTAATATATGTAGTATATTAGAATTACGGGGTTGATCACATAGTGATAAAATAAGTGAAGTGAAAAATATTGGTTGAATTTTATGTCTTCCTAATTTAATTAAATTAATTAATCAAAATTAAATAATAAAACTAAATAAATATGTTCAATTAGAAATCGATGGAACCGAGATAAATTAGTTTCTATCGAATGATTTAATATATATAATTTCCTATTATACATGAAAAATAATTCTATCCATTATATGTAAAATTAATCAATTTTATAACATTGAAACATGGTGCATCCTTATCATTCTGCCCTAGAATCTAAATCCCCCATATCCATATGAATTAAATAACAAGGATTCATTATGATCATATTTCAATTACCATTGAATAACCTAATTATATGATCAAGAGTGTGTTAACTTAATCATGTTGGACTTTTTTTACTACCAAACACCCTGGTTAAATGATAAAACAAAAAATAAGATAAACTTGAATCACAACTAAATTCTAATTAAATAAAATTATATTGAAAATTAAGCATGAAACAGAACAATTTGGTACACAATCACTTATAGTGAATCCATTATCCCCTATAGATTTGTCCAATCATCATTAGGTGATCACTATTGAATGTTGAACCATCTTCCAAACAGAATATTGTATAAGAGAAATATCATAGAAAAATAATTGAATTAATCTATGAATTATTCAATGTTATAGAAAAATTGAAAATAGGAAAGAAGGAATAAAAAACCTAAATAATATGAATTGTCATTAGGTTAGAACCCAAGAGGTATCCTTATTTTGGAGGAACTCATTTCTACTAGAATTAATGAATATTTTCATTTTCTTGGATACCTCTATTTTAATCCTCCAATATTTCCATAGGCTTTTATAAGTCAAAATACCCACAAAAAACCTTGTTAATTTGAGAAAATTAGGAGTTTATTAACTCCCAATAAAAACCATTCATGATGTGAATTGGGAACTAAAGGGGAAAATGTTAAAGCATCCAAAAATCTATTATTTTACATAATAAGAAAATTCATGGCAGGAATTTTCATTTCATTCCATGAATTTTTTCTTCTATAGTTTTTAGCATCTCTTCTCAACTTACATCTTCTTGATGAGCTATGAAATTATGTCATAGGTAATTCACAACATCAATTTCACTCATATGATGTGAATTATGATCATTTTATATTCTTTTTATCAGATTCATACTCATATCTTATGTATTGTTCCACACTACTTCCTATCATGAAGTGTATGTATCTTCTCAAAATTCTAAATTTCCCATCATGTTATTCTTGATTTCACCAAAATGATGAAACTACTATAAAAAAAATATAAAAAATAATTCATATAGGAATTCATAATTCTATTAATATAAACTCAATATAACATATATAAAACCCATGAAAATAAATATTCAAAATTGATAAATTATTTTATATGGTCTCCAAAATAATCCATGAATCGATGAGAACTACATATAACCAGCTCACACATTCCCTCACATAGTGATACCTTTCTTAAAAATACTTTCTAAACATAACTATATTTCTCCATAGAATGTGTGAATCATCTATAACCCTATAAAAAATTCTTTTCCATTATCCATCACAATCTCACCAAAATCAAATAGGTGTATGTACCCATACTACTCAAACATAAAAATAAATTCAGGTTCCAATGATTTTCATCTAATAAAAACGAGTCTCATACACATAAAAATATATAATGAACCATTATATGTATATATTATCTTTCTAGAATCACCTAATTGATTCCAATTCATTATAATGAAGGCATATTATTCATGCAAAGGCCAATCACAATGTCACCCACCACTCAGGTATTTTTTCCAAAATCAGAAGCATTTTACCATGAAAAGGACAATAAAAAGGCTAAAAAGTATCTTAGGTTATGATTTCCAATCAAATCTCAAGGGAAAACATCAATAATATTTTCTCAAATGTCATAAGGTAACATATTTTCCCATAAAACCACTATAGGGGTTTCAGATATATATACTAGATATTACATAATGAATCCACCACCCCCTCTTGAGAACTCATTCTTAGGGGACATCCACATACCATACTACCCACTTGAGGATATAGTCTCATCCATGTGTATATAATGACAAAATCATAGGACAATTCATTTTTATTAAATTAATATTCATATGGTTTAATTCTATACAATTTAACTATATATATATATAATGAAATGACATATAGATTGTTATTGAATCATTATGTAACCAAACCTTGTCAAATCAACCCATAAGGGGTTCATCGCAAAGGTATACATCTCTTATATTGACCCACCTAGGGTCTCTAGACATCCCACTCTTAAAGGGATCATGTAGTTTTCTTCATGGAATATGCCTTTATAATATCCACATGAAATATCATCCAAAAACAATCATGGTTCACATAAGCATATTTTCCCTAAAATGTTATATTGAAAAAACAATATATGTATTTTCTAACACTTTTAACAAAATTATCCCACTATTGTCAATGATATAAATCAAAATCAAGCATAAGAATTTTATTTGAATCATTCATGCTGAAAATGATTCCTGTACTCAGTACTGATTCCAGAAGGTTAATATCTACAACTACAAATCAATAAATCCATGAACATCATAATTGGTACAAATAAAAAATAAATATTAACAATGATATGAAAAAACAACAGTCTCATATCCATGGTTACTAAGGCTTTCCATTGAAAAGGTTATCGTGATACACTAGTATAAGGTACTTGAAAAGTACCAACATGCCTATATCCTCTATTTACCATACCCTAAATAGTAAGATAAATAAAAAGATACTTTTATGCCACTTTGTAACATCACATAAAAAAATCTCACTCATAAGTGTTGTAGTTAGTGGAATCATATTATGTCAGGTACGCCTCCCAAAACCCCAATGGTCATAAACTATTAGTTTGGTTATAAGGTGTTTCCATGGGGAGACTATATCATCATATTAGAGAAAAAAATATCGAAAACTCATAAACCGTCCATTAATCATCCAAAATAATAACCATAGTGTGAAAAAAATATAATAAAAAATATTCTTGTATAGAAAATATAATACAGAATCATACAGTCATACATATCAACCGATCACCCAATACATAAATGAATTATACAAATAATAAAAATATAAAATATGTTAAGGTTCTACTATCATCCCCAAGATTCATCTTAAATATCTTTAAAAAATATCTATCTAGGTCATATTTTGTAGGTCCCTTTCCCTATATGTATGGATGATCATGAAGTATGATCGGGAACAAAGTGTTAGGTCTACCTGAGATGGGTACTAGTCAAAATTAGTAGGCCAACACCAGGGGAATCCTAAAAATAACTAGTAAACATATTGTTTTCACATGTGACATTCTCCTAATAAGAAAAATGAGGAAGCACAATAAAAATAATCACTATAGAACATTGGGTTCTAAGATAAAACCTATGGAAAATCATACATTCTTTTTTCAGTGAAAGATGTCTTTGACTATATAGAATACCACCCATGGGGAACCATATCCTACCCTAAAATGAATAAAGTAACTCCCAGGGGGATACACCCCTGAATAAAAGCTAAATAATGTAAAATAATTAGGGAAACATTTCATATCCAAAACCATTTAATATATTATCCTTCCCAAGGGCCATATCCTATACTCAAAACCCATATATGCGGTTAGACATGGGGGTTTCATCAATTATTTGGAGCCATCATATACCACTGGGTCAGATATTTCCCCAATACCATGTATAATAAGTAAAAAAGGTGCAACCTAGTCTAGAAATGCATATAACATACACTATTGGAAATAATATCCCTCTAGAACCTGATATAGAATACACCCATTGGCTCACACACCCTACATAGAACCATTACGAAGAAACTATTTTAGAGAAGTTCCTCCCCACCCTAGTTCTTGATAACATATATATCAGATATACCCAGGAGGTTTCATCCACTAACTGAAATAATTATGAGTCCTTTATTACCTATGGGGATACATCCCTCCCAGAATCCTAATATCAAATATATCTTAAAAAACACAAATATATATATATATATATATCACTTATACTCATTGAATATCCCTAGCATGGAACATTCTGTATCATAATATTAAGGGAATACCATCCCCTAGAACTTTATGTGTCATAAACATGGTTTGGACACTCGTTATAAGTTGTCACAAAACCCCTAGGTTTTCCACCCAAACACATAATCCATCTATAATGACCCAAATATTTATCAATGGAATTTATACATTCATATAATTATATCATAAAATCACTTATTGGGCATTATAAAGACGTTACAAACATATAATTAATTATATAAGAATAATTTTTAGAAGTGAACGATCTAATACCGATGAAACAGTAACTTGACATTTGGAATAGTAATAAGACCCTTATGAATAGTAATACACCTAAATGAGTAGTAACCTCACCCATTAATTTAGAAATAAAATATATTCATCTTATAAATGAATGATTGGTTTTATTATAAAATAGTCCAAGTAAAAAAACATTTTAAAAATTATTAATTACGTGTTGGGATTTTTGTAAGTCATAAATATATAATTACAATTTTAAGACTAATTTAATAATTTAAAAAAAATTATTTTTATAAAATTTATTCATAAATAAATATTTTTATGTCTTATGATTTAAAGATAATTTTATTATACCTTGAAGTAATTTTTCAAATTGTTATAAAATCATTTCTAATTAAAATCTTTACTTTCCAAGTAAATGATGATTTTAATTAAAAATTTTATTAGCAACATATAAAAAATAATTTTCATAAAATGGTGTTCATATTTGAACTATACACTTCATATAATATATAGGGTTGATTTTTTTTATTTGTCTAAAATACTTGAATTATTGATGTATAGGAAAATACGATAATTTTCGATAGATGCTAAATATATGATTTTTCTGTCATTGTTGATGTAAGGATTATGTAAGCATATTAATCACGATACATCCTTTATTATTTTATTATATTTAGAGATAATTCTCAAGATATTCTTATTCTTGTGCCAAAATAATAAACTAAGGATATAATATTGCGAAAACACCTCTCTCCACTACTATAAATACCACCCCCACCCCCTCTTCTCCTCACAACTGTAAAGCATTTATCCTTGTATAAATTATACCCGACACATTTCCCTAGCCCCTAACCCATGTTCAGGAGCTCTTGGGAACATTAATGTAGCAAAACCATTCCCAAATAAGGTTCCTCAGGAGGATAAATTCAAGAGGTAAATCCTATATCTCTTTTAATTTTCGTTCAATTTGATTTATATTCTTATTGTTCCATCACCTCCAATAATAAAAATGGAATGAAAACTCAATTATGTATGATAAAAATTAATTATATATTTTAAATTGAAAATTAATAATTAAAATCCACCCTCTCTCTCTCTTTTATTTTAAAAATGAAATCGTCCCCCGTGATGTGTCAATTTACCAAGGTCATGGGTGATGCACTTTCATTTTCCTTTCACACCATCAAGTATGTTAATAAAACCATTGAATGGATGAAAAAATATTTTAAACATTATTTTATAACCATATTAATGTTCTATACCTAACTTATTTACATAATATAAGATGATAAAATAAAACGGGTTTGTTGTGATTGAAAACCCACCAAAATTTACTAAAAATGATGATGATTAACATGTATTTAATAATTCATTCTCATTACCTATTACCAGTTTATTTATAATATCATTTACTATTATTTAATATGATTAATAACATATAATAACAATTCCGGATAGTTATCCTCATTTAACACAAACATCCTTTCATGTATAAAAGTGAACTGATCTCGAAAATTAAGAGAACGAAAACCCCTAAACGATGAAATTGAACTCTATAACTCATCCAATGGACCATAAAAGAAAATAATAAAACCACAATAAAAATATTTACGTATAAAAGGTTCTATAATTGTTAATTAATGAATATAATGTGATTATATATGATGTTAATGTGAAGACATCATTCAGACACTAGGTAAGTGGAATTCTGAAACCCCATAGTCTCTTTCATTCAGTTTTCCCTATTTCGACCCATTTTCAGAATGTATATTTCATAAAAATAATTTATCAATCATTATCATATAATTTTTAGGATATAAAGGTTTTCTAGTTGATTTTACGAAAAACATATGGTTTTCTAAATGAACTCTTCTTTCAAAAAAACACACCTTTTACTTCTCGAGATTGTTTCTTCTTCACTCAAGGTTGATGATTCTTATATGAAGTATGTAATTACCACTTCCATTTGGGAACCCATATTTTATGAATTTATCTATTATTATAAAAATAAACACATTTATTTTGATGAGTTATTTTATGTTCAAGATTAATATATGTTTTTGATGTATGCATGATAATGTAAATGTGGTGATCTCACAGGTGTGACCATAATTATATAGTGCAATGCAAATTTTATGATGTGATGGGTGTGACTAGAATTATATATCACTCCAATGAATTTATTAATGTGATGTATATCATCTGAAAAGTGAAATTTTCATGAACAAGATGCTATCTTTTTTTACAACTATGTGTGGGTAGTTTACCACTAAGACATGATGTTTCATTTTTAATAATTACCACATTCCAAGACTTCTATTAATGTTTCCCCTCATTATTATGTTGGTGATGTTATACTATTTCATTTTATTATCTATCCTCTTACTATTTTTTATATCACCCCCAATTTATGTATATCCTTAGGTGACTACTTGTACTACGGAGAATTCAAGGTCCAATAAGAAGCTACAGAAGAAGGAATTAAATAATTATTTGTGTTTTATTTTATAAATTTTATATATGATCCTAGTTTTCCCAAGACACTCAATATTTGGATCCTAATTGTATAATTCTTTTAACATTAAAATTATATAATAATAAGGTAATAATAACAGGGTCACTATAGTTGGTATCATAGGATGGTTTAGTTAATTTCGTAATTAGGATTAGAGAACCTAAGTGAAAACCAATAGTATGAGACTAAAATATAAGTAAGAACCCAAGAATATTTGTTTTAGAAAATTTTAAACAAAGGTATCCATTAATATATGCCTTTATAGATAATTTTACAAAGGGATAAATTATTGATGACTTTTTGACTTATGTTTTGTTCTATCCTTTCAATTTTAGAAAATGGTGGGAACCAGGAGAAACTAGGACTACAGCCTGTTGAAGGGACAGTGTAGTGATTGCCTGCATGACATCCCCAATTCCTTGGGATGTGGAGGTAGAAATTTCAAGGTGATACATAACCAACTGTCTCTGGTTATGAACAATTACATGAATATTGTTGAACATATGCCTTCACCTAAGAGGGAGAAACTATCTATCAAGTGTTTTATACATAAATGAACACAAATGGTTAGTGGATCTTCTAAACCACTAGTTGTGGAACATTGGATCAACACAATAGAAAATATATTATATATACTTCACTATTCTGATATAGGGAGAGTGACTCTATCCATTTGTCATCTAGGTGGAGAGGCGAATCAATGGTGGGATTTGATTAAGAGCACCAAGAAAACTAATGAAATTGAAGATATTTAGGGGGAAGACATTAAGATAATGTTTCTTACCAAGTATTTCCCTCGAACTCTTGGTACAAATATGGTGATAGAATTCATAGAGATGAATAAAAATGATGGAGAATCAGTCATGGCCTACGAAGAATATATCACAAGCCTTTCAAGGTGTGCTTTGGATTATTTATGAACAATGCTAAAAAAATTGATGGATTATTTATATGTTTATAACCAAACCATTAAAAGGATATTAATATTCTAGACTTTTGGAGTTATGAAGAATTTGTTCCATTTTCTCTTAAAGTAGAGATATAGTTTGGGGAATAGTCCCATTTATATGGTGATAGAAAAAAATATGGTGTTTCGTGCTAGAGGATCTCATTAGAAAGGTGGAAGGAAAACTCAACCAGACACATGTCAAAAATATCAGAAGAAAAATCATGGTAACTACTTAAAATGGATGGGGAAATTGTTAAAGTGTTGTAGAGAAGGCCCCCATGTTTATGAATGTTTAAAATACATAAGGAAGTTAGACAATGTGGTAGAGGAAAGTAGAGCCCCACCGATGCTCAAATGCTACATCTATAAGGAGTTGGGGAACTATAAATCTAGTTCACTAAACCTCAGGTCCTCAAGGGTAATTGTTATAAATAACCACCAATTATAAAGAATCTAGGAATGGAATATTCCATCACTACTATAGAATTTGATCAAGATAATGATGTTGTAAAAGGTACACTTCCTATTCAAACATGGATGGACAAAGACTTATTTGATTGTGGTTCTACCCATTAATTTATATCATTCAAGTTTCTTAGAACTACTGAATCAAATCCCCTAAACCATGAAGTAGATATATCACTAAAAATGAAAATTAGTGAAATCATTGAAATAGGAGTGTTGGAATATTCACCTGTAGGAATATGTGGGAAGATTTTTCTAGGATATCTCCTAATGCTTCCCTTGGTGGAATTTGATGCTATAATGGGGATGAATTTGATCTCGCTATATAGATCACATATAAATTTTCATGAAAAGAAAATATATTTTAATATTTTGAATAGTTCTATGATCCTCTATAAATGAATGGAATATCATGAATATCCTTTTGAAAATCATTCGATAGTGTGGGTGTTGATTCCCTTTGAAGAAGCATACCTCACTCATATGGTTGATTCAAAGGAAGTTTTCAACCATGGAGAAATGTCCATCATGATGGAAAATTGTGATGTATTTCCTAAAGAGTTACCCAGAATTCCCCTGGATCATGATGTGGAGTTCTTAATAGAAATCATACCTAGAGATACTCTTATATCAAATCATCCTTATAGGATGGTTCCTATCAAAATAGAGGAGTTAAAGAAGCCGATACAAGAGAATCTAGACAAAGGGTTCATACACACTAGTTCATCACCATAGTTTGCTCCATTCCACTTTATCAAGAAGAGGGATGTATCAATGTACCTTTTCATTGATTATTGTGAACTCCACAAGATAACCATTAAGAAAAAGTATCATATTACAAGGTTTGAATACATGTTCTATCAGTTATTAGGAGATTGGTACTTCTCAAAGGTTGATATTTGTTTTAGATTTCATCAGATAAAGGTGAAGAATGAAGATACTTAGAAGACTACCTTCTGTACAAGGTATGGAAACTAGGATTCTTTTTGTGATGCACATCAGACTTAATAATCCCCTTTGAATATTTGGGGATTTTATGCACAATGTCTTTAGAAATTAGCTTGAAAAATTTGTGGTAGTGTTTATCGATGATATTCCCATTTACTCCAAGAGGAAGGAGGAACATTAAGAACATCTATGGCTTGTGTTGGAAACATTAAAAAAGGGTAATTTGTACAAAAAATTCATAAAGTGTGACATTTGGATACAAAAAGTCACATTCTTGGGAAATGTGATCATAGGGATGGAATTTCTGTGGACCCTTCAAAAACCAAGCTGATTGAGGAATGAACTAGACCCAATCATGTAATATAAATCTATATTTTTCTTGTATTAGAATGTTATTGTCAATGTTTTTCAAAAATTTATCATGATTGTTAATCCTGCCAACTAATTTAATAAGGAAATGGAAAAAGTATGTCTGGATGGATGAATGTGAGGAATGCTTCAAGGAGGAAAATAGATGGCTGATCACTGCACCTGTACTCACATTACCAAAAAGTGAACAATGTTTTGGGATATGCAGTGATGGTTAAACAAAAGTTTTTGGTTGTGTACTCCTGAAAAATGATAATGCGATATCTTACACGTCACTACATTTGATGACCCATGAGAAAAACTACCCGACACATGATTTGAAGCAAGTAGCTGTGATTTATTCCTTGAAAATATAGCGGCACAACCTCTATAGTGAGAAGAGTTACATATATATTGATAAAAAGAGTCTAAAGTATATATTCACAAACAATGAACTCAACATCCATCAAAGGAGGTGGTTAGAGATAATAAAATAGTTTTATTAATCAATTTACTATCATCAAGGAAATGAAAATAAGGTAAATAATGCTATTAGTAGAAATGAACCTGCTACTCTATCCATGTTGCAGATTGAGAAAGACTGTATCCTCATGGTTATGAAAGGATGGATTTGGGAATCATAAAGGTGGGTGAATAAATCCTAACTCTCTAAAAGGATTTCCCAACCATCTATCCAAGATAAGATTATGGAGGCACAAAGGGATGATTCAGAGTTAGAAAATAAGGTGAATGAATTAAATGAAGGGAAGTTGAAAGAGTTCCATATTGAGGATGACAGTGTAATTTAGTTTGGAAAAAGGATTTGGGTGACTTCATAATCTTCTATAAAGAATGAGCTATTGGATAATTCACATATGTCAACATTCTCTATCCATCCTAGTAGAACCAAGATGTATCATGATCTCTGAGAAGAATTATGGTGGGACAACATGAAGAATGAGAATACAGAGTATATCTCAAGGATTTTGATATGTCATCAAGTTAAAGAAGAGTGATAGAATTCCAACGGGATGATGAAATCATTACCTATAACCATGTAGAAATGGGGTAATGTTACTATGGAAATTTTCATGGGTATCCAGAATACATGCAAAGTAAATAATGGGATATGGGTTGTGGTGGACTGACTCACCAAGACTGCCCACTTTATATCTATTTTGGAAGATATCCCTCTTGAACAACATTAAATCATATATGTGAAGGAATTGGTGATACTGCACTGATGTCCACTCTCAATTGTCCCTGGTTGTGATCCCATGTTCACATCTAAATTATTGCGGGGTCTTCAATATGCATTGAGTACAAAATTATATTTCAGCCCTACCTATCACCCCTGTACTGATGGACAATGTGAAAGCACTATTCAAAGTCTTGAATATATGTTATGAGATTGTTCTTTAGAATTCAATGGAGGATGGGATCAACATATATCCTTGGTTTAAGTTCTCATACAACAATATCTTCCACTCAAGTATTCAGATGGCTCCATATGGTGCTCTGTATGGAATGTGATGTAGAACTCAAACCTGTTGGGATGAGGATGGTCAAAGAAATCTAATTGGACTCGATCTTGTGTAGGAGATGATGGAAATGGTCTAATACATCCAACAACATATGAAAGATGCCAAATGTTGGAAAATGTTATATGTTTACAACCACCTATGGGACTTGGAGTTTGACATTGGAGATAATTTCTTGCTTCAAATATCACTATAGAAGAGATTCATGTGGTTTGGAAAGAAAGGGAAGCTAAGACCAAGGTACATTGACATCATTGAGATCCTCAATAACATCAAAGATATGGAATATCGTCTATCAATTCCACCAAATATGACTCATTTTCATTATGTGTTACACGTATCACTCTTGTGGAAGTACAAACAAGATCCCTCACTTGTACTGAACGCAGAGGTGGTACATCTAGAAGATGATACCTCTTATGTGGAGCATCCTATAAAAATTATCGACCAAAGAGATAATGTTATATGAAATATGATTACCTACCATGTAAATGTGTTATGGAGGAAGCATAAGTATGAAGAATAAAATTGGTAATTAGGGAGGTGATGAAGGGGAAGTACCCTTACATTTTTATGTAAAATGAAATTTTGAGGGAAAAATTGCAAAATGGGGGAAAATGTAATGACCAAAAATTTTATAAATTATATTTATCCACTATTATAATTATGTCATAATTTCACTTAATGACCATAATAAAGGTATTATAAATAAATTATTAATTAAATAAGAAGTATTTCTATAAGTTAAGGATCCAATATATATAAAATAGTAACATGACATTTGGAATAGTAATATGACACTTATGAATAGTAAACTGGACATATGAATAGTAACATCACCCATTAAAGTTTAAATAAAATTCATCCAACTTATAAATGAATGAATGGTATAATTATACAATAGTATAATTCGCTGACTATTCATAGTCTCTATTTTTTAAAAAATAGTAATAAATGATAATTTTTTATAAATACTAAGTACATGATTTTTTTTCACTATTGACAGAAGGATGGTGTAAGAACATTAATCATGAACCATACTTCAATATTTCAATATATTTAGATACAATTCTCAAAATATTCATAGTATTGATCCAAAATACTAAACTAATGAATATAATGTTGAGAAAATACCCCTCTCCTCCACTATAAGTACCACCCCGTACACCCACAACCTTGTTCCCACTCTACTCCTCACACATATCAAGCTTTGAGCCTTGCCTAAATTCTTCCCAATAAACTTTCCTAGTCCACCCCCTAGTCTGTGAGTTATTTTTCTCATAAAAATACCAAACTATTTCTCTAAAGAGGTTAACAAAGAGGTTAAATTGAAGATGTAAATCCTCTCTCCCTTTCTTTTAATTTCATTCCAATTTCATTTCTTTTCTTATTATCTCCTAACATGCCTTCATCCAAATGGCATGATAACTCATGTATGTTTGATATAATGGAATTATATATGGTTAATCTAAGATTCGTCATTAAAATCTTCCATATCTCTCATTTATTTTAAAAATGAAATCGTCGCCTATGATGTGTCAATTTATCGACATCATGGGTGATACACATTCATTTTACTTTCACACTATTAAGGATGTTAATAAAACCATATAATGGTTGAAAATAGATTTTAAATTGTAAATTATAATCATATTAATGTTCTATAACTAAATAATATACATAATACTAAATGATAAAACAAAACGAGTTTGTTGTGGTCGAAAAACTACCAAAATTAACCTAAAATGATCATCATTAACTTGTATCTAATTATTCATCCTCATTACATATAAAATAAATTCATATTTTACTCTATTTCATTGTTTAATTTTATGTATCTATTTAGAAAAGAGAAATATGCATGAACATGATGATATCATTGTTCACAACTATGTGTGATAGTTTACCACTAGGACTTCATGTTTCATTTTAATGCAATGCCTCATTTCAAGACTTTTTTTGTTGTTTCCCCTTTGGATTATGATGATGTTGTCATGATTATTTTCACCGCATGATATATTATTTCATGTTATTATCTATCCTTTTATTAGGCTTTTATCTCACCCATTTTTGATATAAATCCCTAGTTGACTACTTTTACTAAGGAGAATTCAACAAAAATTAAGAAGCTATAGGAGAAGTAATTAAAAAAATTATGTTTTATTTTTTAAATTTTAAATATTATCTTTATTTTCCCAAGACACTTATCCTTTTGATCCTCATTGTGTAATGATTTTATCTTTAAAATGATGTAATAATAATGTAAGAAAAGTAGGGTTGTTTTACCATCCTTATCGCCATATTTATGCTATATTAACATCCTCCATCCTTAGGTTCTAAGGTGATACACATGGTCAACAGTACCTTCTCCCATTCACCAAACCTCTCTAGAGTCTATATGAAACTGGGCACCCTCTATGTTCTTCCAGGCCATGTCATAGTCTAAACACACAATATGGGCTCCCTTTTCACATTCCCAACTTTAGGTCCAAGGCATGTGAATCAAAGAGAATAACATACCTCATCATCACCATGATCATGTTATGAACTCACTAGACTAATGGGAAATACCAAATCGACATCACACTCGGGAGATGTAATAATTCTCATCTTATATCCCAATCAACCAAGGTCGGTCCTCTCATTCTAAGCCTACTAAAAATCCTACATAGAGTATACCAACCCTGGTACTTATATACCATTTAGGGAGGAACACTTTCCCCCAATCTCTTATCAACTCACTTAAAGGATCTAAAGATTTACCAATGCCCATCTTACCCATCCCTTGGTGAACTATTACAATATGTCACTCTGTCAACATATAGGGGTTTAAGGAAACCTATAACAATTTATACCACATTAATTAATTAAAATTATAACCTTTAATTTTTAACACATCATAACACACATTTATAATCAGTCCCTCATCCATTAGAATTCATGTAATCAAACTTGTGTTCAAGGGTCCACCAGTCCCTTCACAGTTATGTTATATCCCTAAGTGATAATAAAATTAATTTATTTTTTTTATAATTTATTATACATGGCCATAATTTTTATCACATGATACATAAAAACATGAAATAACATTAAAAATATTTCCAAGGGTCCCATAACATATTTAGGGTTATTCATATAATGTATGCTTAACCACTTCTTAAGTTGTTCCAAGAGTTTTCTAAGACAATATCATCATTGATCTCATATGTTAAACTATATAATCAAAATAGTCAGTTATAACCATTAATATATAATTATTTAATTTAATATATATATCCTTAATGTAATGAAAACTCACCATACCATCTACATTTAATGATGTAGTGACCAATCACACCCACAATGTCAAGAGAACACAATTTGAAAGATCCTAAGAAAAATCCCTATAAATAATTCACAATAAATCACTAATTTCATCCCATTATACCAAAATATGTAGAAAATATTCAGCATGTTATATACCTCAAACAAAATAATCATAAAAATCACACATTCATCCTCTATGAGAATTCAATAGAAGAGACACATGAAAGTGACATCATTAAAGGATGATTCTACCATGATATAATTGAATCAAAAATGAAAAACTAGATTAAAACATGTAAAACCAAAGGTTAATAAAGGAGAAAAAATTAGAGGAAAAAATTACCATGAATAACCACATAAAGAAATCAATAACACCCCATATCAAGGTAAATTGTGAATAGATGGATATGAGATGATTCCCTATTTGGTCCATGTGATAGGGAGAATAAAGGAGGGGTGATGGGTTAAAATTTAAGACCAAAATGGTAAATTTAGCATTTTAATGAGAGATAGATAGCCACAAACATTGGATTCATGGATTTCCAACTCATGATCCAACTTTTTCACCCTCAGTATCCCAAGATAGACTCCATCACATGGTTTAGAATCACATTTTACTAAATTTTGGGGATTTTATTGAATTTATGTTACAACATCACTTGGTTTGACTGTATGGTTTAATAAAATGTGAAATAATCATGATGCATACTTCAAAAAATTATATCTCTCTACAAAATAAATCGCACATGGTTTTATAAATAGTTTCGAAGTCATGGAAAAGTGAATATAAAAAAAATCCACACACACACTTTTCACAAAACCCTTCACGGTTTTTTTTGTAACCAAGTGGTATCCATGAAGTAGAGGAAAAAAAAATCAAAATATCATGAATTGAACAAAGAACCCAAAACCTCTTCCACATATATATCAATATCTGAATACATCGTCTTGAAATTTCCCATGTAATATAATTATGTTAAAGACCAAATTCTCAAAATATCCCCTTATATAGAATCAAAAATTAAAATTCCCATTAAATTTTGGCACCCAAAAAATGGTAGGTTTTAAAGAAGGTATTTTTCATTTCACCTTAGAGAGACTGATAAGGTTTATAGATTCACCTTATCTTATAAAATCAATTCACTTTATCTAAAACATTTCTAGACCTCATCACTCTTAAATTTTTTTCAAAGATAAAAATCTTTGTGAAAAGAAAGAACCTCATGTTTCATTTCTCATTCTCATTTTTTGTAACATTATTATTTTCTATAAGAATCATAAAAAAATGTATTCCTTGGTTTTGACTTCATTTATTTTATTATTTCTAGCTTTGATGGTTGTATGATTATAAAATATTTTATTAGTTTCCAAATAGCTTATAAATTCCGCATATCATCAAAATAATTATTCATTCGCACTATTTTTAAAACTTATTATGAAATTAAACTACTACTTTATTATCATAGATAAAATTTCAAAAAAAATATTACTCTTTTTCTTTCCAAGATTTAATATCTTTTATAGTACTCCATAATTTTTCCTTAAACAACAACACTAATGGTCGCAATAGTCTATAGTGTGTCATTTTTATCCAAAATAGAAGAATCTTCCACTTTTTAGTGTAACACATTTCTCATAATTCTAAGATCTATGTTTCCTAATACTCATATTTTATACATTTTACAAGGTAATGTTACCTCGACATATTTTTCTTCATTCACAACATGCCTTATATTATTTTTCCAAGACAATTGAGTATAATCTTGGGTAATTTAAAAAAAAACTTCATTACCAGGACTCGCATTATTGAGATTTTGAATGATATTTTCCATGAGACTAAATATAATAGTGCTAAATATGATTTTAACTTTATTAGATATAATTTCTTAAAATCTACTCCACCCCCTCGATTTAGGCCTTATTTTTCTTTTATATACTAGTATCCTTTTACAATAATCAACGAACTTATTCCAAAATCATTAAGAACTCAATAATGGAAGAAAATGATGAAATTATTTGTATATGAATAATATATCCAACATTAGTTTCAAACTATTTTTTACATTTGGTCTTCAGTTGAGATTATGTTGAGATATTAATTTTTTGATTATTTACCATTTACACATCTTATAAATAGGAGGGATTCTCACAATTTTTTTCAAAACATCCTTCTCAAAATCTTCACTATGACCTATATGATGCATTAAAATAAGATAAGTTCAAATTAAATTTTCTAGAACAAGCGATATCTCTCTCTTATTTCATTCTTGCAGTTGAAATATATTTAAATAATATCATGATCTTATTATCAAAATATTAAAGTATTGTTTTCTTCAAATTTATGGATATTCACTTCTAGTACTCCACTATACTAAACTTATTTATTTATTAAATTATGATATCATCTAGTCCATATATATATTCCTAATTTCCTTTATTTGATTCATAAATTTTTTGAATTACATTATGAAAGTCCCTATGACTCTATATAGTCTTTCATGAGGATCCATTTTCCATATAGATTTAGCATTAATTTTTGGTGTATTTATATACATCAACATGGTTCGTTCCAATTCTCCCCCCAATTCAAAATCTACTTAAATTTGGGTTATATTTTAATGTATGCCTTTAGAAAATCCATCAGTTAAAGTGGACACTTATTTTGTAAAATTCTACAATGTTCCTATAACACCCCGAGATTTTATGAAAAATATTCTTTTTAATTTCATTAATGTTCGTTGTTGTACGCTACACAAAAAGGAGCTTTCTCAACACGCATACTTGACTTGCCTTGTATTACACGCAATCATGACCTTCATCGATAGCGTTTGTAGTACGCAATACCGAGATTCACTAAACAACGATATGCTATTAAAATATTATTAAAACTAGCCGTTATGAATAGTAATAACCACCTTTTAAAATTTTAGAAATTTTATCTCTCAAAATGGACTTAATTTTTGGATTCGTAGTATCGAATTTAGCCTAAGGTGAAATTTTGGTACTTTTCGGATAACTTTCATATTATGATGAATAGTGAAAATTAATAAATTTTAATTTAAAACAACTTTTTTTATCAAAATAATTAATAGTGATAAATTGTTAATTTGAGTGGTTTTAAAGTATATTTAGAATATATTTTTACAATTTAATACAATGTTGGTCATTGGATGTAATTTCACATTTAAACTAGAAATAAAGAAGTTTCAATCTTTTGATAGTTATTAACTCTTAAGAACACGCTATTTGTTTTGACGACTGGAATTAGTTTTTAAATTAATAAATTCAACTGATATGTTTTGAATTTGGTAAAATAGAAATCATTTTTGATTTCATAATATCAAATATATCTTAGGCCTAATTTTTGGTATTTTTCTGAAAACTTTCAATTTTTGATGAATAGTGAAACCATTAAGTGGTAGTTAAAAAAACTGAATTTTTCATAAAACTTAATTTTACCGCTTCTGTGAGTGGAATTTCAAAAATCCAAGAGGCACAGCTGATGTCAGTAAGTAAAATGTGGTTCAATGAGATGTAAATAATTTTTGGCGAATAGTAACTATTTACTTTTATTTACCATGGTTAAAAGTAAATAGGGTAATTAAGGGTAAAAATGATATTATTATTACCCTAAAACATGTCATAATTCTATTGGATAAGTGTAATTCGACCAAAAACAAACTTAGGAATACCATATGACCATTTAGGCCCACTTGAATTAGATTAGGACATTTATTATTATTTAATTCAAAGAAGAGTTAAAAGAGTTATAATCAAAGTTTGTTTAATAAAACATTTTTAATATATGGTTATACATAAGATAAATTCGACTATAAATATTAATTTGAAAGCTAAAAAGATTTCATACATAATGATATTTTATTTGTAATTTTTAGACATTAAATAATTTAGTTTATTTATGACACAACGATGATGCAGTAATTATCTTATTAATGAAATATTTACATAATTGATGTTATAAATACACAGATAAATATAATTTGAGACTTTTTCTGAATTACATTAATTTTATAGGTTAATATGACATGTTATTGTTGATTTAAGTAACTTGGTTCGAACTTATCATTCTGTGATGAATTTCATAAAAATCATGTACCAAATAGTGTCAAAATTGACATAAATTATTTTTTAAGACAAATATTATATTTTTAATTGTTATTTTATTCCTAAAAATCTAAGGTTCGGCCAAATGACTTAGATAAGGTTATATATATTAATAATAAACAACTTGGGGTTCTTTTGGCTTGATATAGTAAGTTTATTAACCATATAGTGTAAGAAAACAAAAAGACACTGTAAAAGTTAAATTATTTAACTTAGAGTTAAATCTAATTGATAAGGTTAAAATAATAACCAAAACTTGTCTAAATTCTATTGGATTAGAGGAGTTCGACCAATCCCCACTTTAGCTTCGAAATAAGACCCTTTGGAACAATTATAAACCTAATTTGACCTTAATATAAAATAATATTTTGAGATTTTCCTAAGATGCCCCTCTCGTCCCTTATAAAACCGAACCTCCTCCTCTTCCTCACACCACTTTGAGCCTTCACGATCGGCCAAACCCTGCCCAATTCTCTTCTACACTTCCCTAGAAACATCCTAGAGTTTCTGGTCTTCCCCAAAAACCAATTTTAGTGCCCTAAGAGGAGGACTCAAAGAGGCTCTTCAAAGAAGAGGTAATGTCTGTTACCAATTCTTTCTTCTTTATTTCTTCTTCCACTTCTTCTTCTTTAGTAGTTTCATTATTAAGTAATAACATCAGTATCAATCATATACAGATATGTTATTATAAGTATTAAACAACCCTATTTCACCATCTATCCATCCTACAGAAAAAGAAATCACTGCGCGTGCGTACGTACGGAATACCGTCTCCACGCCGTGGTGTAATCTATTTTCCACCACCACCTTACTTGGATGGGTATAATGGTGTAAATAATAACTATATATGATTATTGTAAGGTTATATTGATTCTGAAATAGTATACATACACTCCAATACAATTCTACGATCATGATAATGATATCATCGCTCGTGCGTACGTACGGACTACCATCTCCACGACGCGATGAGATTCATTCTCCACTTTAACCATTCATGAATGATTATAAAGTATATATAATAAGTAATAATGAAATATATTACATAATAATGATTCCGGATTTATGTTTATATACATGTATGTCATCTACTTAATTCCATTCAACTCAATAAGGAAAAGAAAACAACGTTCATGCGTACGTACAGCCTACCATCTCCAAGAACGGTGTATTTCTTTCCATTTACTGATCTATTATATATATGTATATTCTGAATATATATTATATATAAATCATGTTATATATTCTGGAATTAAGTAATCATGATCTAAGTAATCATATGAATAATTACAAGTCAAAACACGGATGACAAATGAAATGATTTTACCCAAAATGCTCTTTAACATGGAATTTACAGAAGAACGGGTAAAATAAAGTCATAAGTGAACCATATATGATATCATAACAATGAGTATGATTATGGAATAATTCAATGACATTATTTAAATCATTATACAGGAGGTTCAGACACATAGGAAGCAAATCAGACCTAAGGTAAGGGAATATATCACAATCTCATTTTATCCGAGATTGTTTATACTTTGGTATTTACTGGGGTGTATTTTATCATCCACATCAATGTTTCTTCAATATGTAATATTATTTCCATCCACCTAAAATTGTTTAAATCCAATTTTACCCTTTAGTGAGATTTTAGTAAAAGATATGAAAGGAATATTTTGTCATTTTTTGTAAGAGGTACTTTTTGACTTTTCCGACAAAGGTTTGAGAAGAATGTTTTTTTTCAACTTATACGGCATGAATGGATTTTTAAAACATTATTTCCAAGAAGCTTCCTTTGAAAGTTTTTAAGTTTATTTTTAATCAACTTGTTTTATTTTAGAATTGTATGACATGTTAAGAAAGGAAAAGTATTTTTGATGTAGAAAGGATATTTTCCTCAAGAATAGAGTTCAAGTGTTTTATCAAAATTTATTTTCCATATAAGATAATAAAGGGTTCTGTTTCTATCACTATTATTACATGGATTTGATTATGTTGTGATGGAAATATTTTTATGAATTCCTTTATCTTATATGAATTGTTTTAGGATGTCACGATGTTTAAGATTCCCATTTTTATTACATGGGTTATGTAATGATGTATGATTTATGATTTTGTGGCACACATAAGAATGGTATCATTATGAGATGGGTGGGACCTATATCTCCCTCCAATGCAATGGGTAATGATTTTATATCTCATGAGATAGACATGGCTGGAACGGTAGGTTATACCGGTTTTGTGAAACAGGACTGAAAAGAGGGTGACTCGGTTCAGAAAGGGACTTTGTCCACTAAGATAGTCTTGGAAATGAGTCTTGACTAACAAGAAATGATTCTCTATGATTATGTGTGTATGCCACAAAGTTTAATGTTTTAAGTTATGATTATTGTGATTACATTTCCCTGCCATGAGTTATCCCAGGTTATGAAATTATGATCTCTTTTACAGGTTAAGATTTCCAAAAGTTATGTGCTTATGTATATGATGTGATTGATATTTCTTTTGTTTACCCTTACTGAGCATTTGAGCTCACCCTTTTATGTTTTCTTTTCCCCAAGATATAATGAAAGGTTTTAGGTATAAAAAAAGGAAGATCTTTATGGGAGATGTTGAAGATCTTTCACCAGGATTAGAAGATTATATTCCAAGTTTCCAAAGACACTAAACTATTACGATCCTTGTGTGTGTGTTTTTGTTATGTACTATGTATTCCGCAAATGTAATGTAATTTCCATGTACGTCAGGATTCGGGTCTCTACCGTTGGTATCAGAGGAAAATTTTAGTCAACCTTTGGAAACTAGGATGCGAAAACGTTAGTGGGATCCCTAGAGATATTTTTATGGTTTGTCTAGGGATGCCTCTAAGGTTAAGTATACGTATAGGTAATCATCCTAGATTTGCGCTAACGATATTAAAATTTAACCTAAGATGTTAGATATTGAAGGTACTCCCCCTTTATTATGTTGTTTTCCCTAGCATGATTTTTGCCACTCACACTATTCTTTTTGGGTTTTAGACGATGGCTGGAACTCGAAGGAACCATGTTGATCAATGCGATGGACAATGCAATGATTGTCCTTCTGAAAAAACAAATGTTATGGGAGATGGAGTGCAAAATCTTATTGCTATACTTACACAAGCTATGAATCATTCTGGACTTCCAATTGAGCAGATAAGGGAACAATATTCTATTGAGTCCTTCATGAGGCAACGTCCACCTTCTTTCAGTGGGTCTTCTGATCCACTTGTTGCTGAACAATGGATCAGTACCACTGAAAAGATATTTTCAGTTCTTCAATGTTCTGAACATGATAAAGTCATCTTATTAGTGTATCGTTTGGAAGGTGATTCTGATCAATGGTGGAATCTTATTAAGAATATGAGGCAAAGGGATGAAATTGAGTCCATGGAATGGGACGAGTTCAAGAACATATTTTTCAATAATTACTTCCCTCGTATTCTTCGAACAAAGATGGAGAAGGAGTTTCTTGAACTAAAGCAAAAGGATGATGAATCTATTGGTATATACGAAGCGAATTTTACAAGACTTGGAAGGTATGCATCTGACATTATCATCCAACCTGAAAGTAAAGTTGATCCATTTTTCATTGGATTAAAACCAAGTCTTCGAAGGGCATTAGCTATAAGAGACTTCAGTAGCTATGAAGAAATTGTGCGTTGTGCTATCAAGGTAGAAATGGAAGTTGGTGTTACATATCCATCTCATGGTTTTGACAAGAAACGAAAGATGGAGTTCAAGGAGAAATCTCAGAATAATGGTGAAAAGAAGATGAATGTTTCCTTATGCTCAAAGTGTGAAAAGAAGCATGGTGGTGATTGTCTTAAAGGGACTAGAAAATGTTCTAAGTGTGGAAAAGAAGGTCATCGAGCAGCTGAGTGTCGAGGTAATGGAAAAAGGGTTTCTAATGATGTGAATAAAGAAAACACTGCAGAGAACTCACCACCAACACTTCAATCCTTCAAGTGCAAGGAAATGGAGAATTATGCTAATAAATGCCCTAATCCAAGGGTTAATGATGATAAAAATGAGCAACCACTTAAGGAAAAGGACAAAGGGAAGTCACATGCGATCACTATTGGCGATGTTGAAAATGACAACGATGTGGTGGAATGATTAAGTGTTTATTTAATGGGATTCCAAAATAATGTTTTATATAATATCGTGGAATATTGGAATATTTATGTTTTGGTCTATTGTGGTTTTTAATAATTTTATGGTACCGGTAACCATGAAAAGTGATTGAGACATTTTTGGTAATCAGATGATATGAGAATAATGAAGGGATATTAAGATAATGTGGTGTTTGATTGTATTCATGAGCTCATGATTGATATAAGGACTAAGTGATATCATGGTTTGAGTATATAGAATTTTGAGGATTTTGGTATGTGGAAAGTGTTAACTTTTAACTGCATTCATGTTTTCACTAAGGTTCAATGGGTATTCATTATTCAAGAGAATACATGTTTAAGGTATTCGCATGTTTGTAATTTGACCAACATGATATATCTTATGATATATGGGGGATAAATGATGGCATTCACGTGATTATTCTGTGACATTTCAAGTAATCATTTTCTTTATACTATGAGCTTGGACCGAAGTATTTTAGATAAGACTAAAGATTAGAATGGATTATGTTGGACATAAGTTAGGATAAAACGTTTTTCGATATTATTGATGGGATGTTATAGTAATATAGTTTTAGAAAAAGGACAACCTGCAGGATGGGCGACAACCCATCGCGTCGGACAAGGCTGTGGGAATCGAACCCACAACCGAAGTGCGACTGGCCTTTATCTCCTACCACTGGCCTACAGGAAGTACCTGGTTAGTAGAAACTAGTTTTATTTTATTAAGCAGTATGATATATGAAGTATAAGTTCATTTTTGGAACCATATACGATTAACCATAAGATGGACTTATAACTTTTTCCAACATTTTGTTTGAAAGAGATGGAATGACCCATCATTCTATCACATGATCTACTAACACATCATGAATGACAAATTCAACATAATTTCATTTAGAGATGAAGTGGAAATTGTCCAAAGAACGAAAAACGGTGAAACTATACCAAAATCACGAAAGTATTTCTTCTAATTCCAATTTCATCAACTTTAGGGAAATGATCTTGAAAACCAAAAACTTTGTCTTAGTGCTCTTATATCTGATGAATCAGATGGTACCTTAGATCGTCACAAATTTATGGCTTTGTGATTGCTAGCTTTTCCATAGCCATGTTCTCTACCACTCTCCATCAGAACATGATGGTTATATTTCTCTTCCATATCCATATTTTCACCTATGTGGAATCCCAATGATTAGTTTATTTGGGTAACCGTTACATTTCATACTTCTGTTTTTAAAGATTGGTTTTGGTATTCCTTTTTACGAAGTGGGTTTCTATTAAAGAAACATTCTAATAGTAAACCATTTATAACCCCGACGAATTTCGAGGGAGAAATTCATTTTAAGGGGGGTAGAATGTAACACCCCGAGATTTTATGGAAAATATTCTTTTTAATTTCATTAATGTCCTGTGTTTTACGCTACACCAAAAGGAGCTTGCTCAACACGCATCCTTGACTTTCCTTGTATTACACGCAATCACAACCTTCCTCGATAGCGTGTGTAGTACGCAATACCGAGTTTCACTAAACAACGATACACTATTAAAATATTATTAAAACTAGCCTTTATGGATAGTAATAACGACCTTTTAAAATTCTAGAAATTTTATCTCTCAAAATAGACTTCATTTTTGGATTCGAAGTATCGAATTTAGCCTAAGGTGAAATTTTGGTACTTTTCGGATAACTTTCATATTCTGTTGAATAGTGAAAATTACTAAATTTTAATTAAAAACAACTTTTTTAATCGAAATAATTAATAGTGATAAATTGTTAATTTGAGTGGTTTTAAAGTATATTTAGAATATATTTTTACAATTTAATACAATGTTGGTCATTGGATGTAATTTCACATTTAAACTAGACATAAACAAGTGTCAATCTTTTGATAGTTATTAACTCTTAAGAACACGCTATTTGTTTTGACGACGGGAATTAATTTTTAAATTAATTAATGAAACTGATATGTTTTGAATTTGGTAAAATAGAAATAATTTTTGAGTTCATAATATCAAATATAGCTTAGGCCTAATTTTTGGAATTTTTCTGAAAACATTCAATTTTTGATGAATAGTGAAACCACTAAGTGGTAGTTAAAAAAACTGAATTTTTCATAAAACATAATTTTACCGCTTCTGTGAGTGGAATTTCAAAAATCCGAGAGACACGGTTGATGTCAGTAAGTAAACTATGGTTCAATGAGATGAAAATAATTTTTGGTGAATAGTAACTTTTTACTTTTATTTACCACGGTAAAAAGTAAAAAGGGTAATTAAGGGTAAAAATGATATTATTATTACCCTAACACATGTCCTAATTCTATTGGATAATTGTAATTCGACCAAAAACAAACATAGGAATAAAATATGACCATTTAGGCCCACTTGAATTTGATTAGGACATTTATTAATATTTAATTCAAAGAAGAGTTAAAAGAGTTAAAATCAAAGTTTATTTAATAAAACATTTTTAATATAGGTTTATACATAAGATAAATTCGACTATAAATATTAATTAGAAAGATAAAAAGATTTCCTACATAATGGTATTTTATTTGTAATTTTTAGACATTAAATATTTTAATTTATTTATGACACAACAATGATGCCGTAATTATCTTATTAATGAAATATTGACATAATTGATGTTATAAATACCCAAATAAATATAATTTGAGACTTTTTATGAATTACATTAATTTTCTAGGTTAATATGACATGTTATTGTTGATTTAAGTAACTTTTTTATAACTTATAATTCTGTTATGAATTTCATAAAAATCATGTACCAAATAGTGTCAAAATTGACATAAATTAGTTTTTAAGACAAATATTATATTATTAATTGTTATTTTATTCCTAAAAATCTAAGGTTTGGCCAAATGACTTAAAAAATGTTATATATATTAATAATAAACAACTTGGGGTTCGTTTGGCTTGATATAGTAAGTTTATTAACCATATTGTGTAAGAAAACAAAAAGACATTGTAAAAGTTAAATTATTTAACTTAGAGTTAAATCTAATTGATAAGGTTAAAATAATAACCAAAACTTGTCTAAATCCTATTGGATGAGAGGATTTCGACCCATACCCACTTTAACTTCTAAATAAGACCCTTTGGAACCATTATAAACCGAATTTGACCTTAATATAAAATAATATTTTGAGATTTTCCTAAGGTGCCCCTCTCCTCCCTTATAAAAGGGAACCTCCTCCCTCTCTTCCTCACACCACTTTGAGCCTTCAAGCTAAGCCAAACCCTGAAACATTCTCTTCTAAACTTCCCTAGAAACATCCTAGAGTTTCTGGTCTTCCTCAAAGACCAATTTTAGTGCCCTAAGAGGAGGACTCAAAGAGGCGCTTCAAAGAAGAGGTAATGTCCGTTACCAATTCTTTCATCTTTATTTCTTCTTCCACTTCTTCTTCTTTAGTAGTTTCATTATGAAGTAATAACATCAGTATCACTAATATATGGTTTTGTTATTATAAGTATGAAACAACCCTATTTCACCATCTATCCATCCTACGGAAAAGGAAATCACCGCGCGTGCGTACGTACGGAATACCGTCTCCACGCCGTGGTGTAATCTATTTTCCACCACCACCTTACTTGGATGTGTATAATGGTATAAATAATAAATATATATGATTATTGTAAGGTTATATTGATTCTGAAATAGTATACATACACTCCAATACAATTCTACGATCATGAGAACGATATCATCGCTCGTGCGTACGTACGGACTACCGTCTCCACGACGCGATGAGATTCATTCTCCACGTTAACCATTCATGAATGATTATAAAGTATATATAATAAGTAATAATGAAATATATGACATAATAATGATTCTGGATTTATGTGTATATATATGTATGTCATCCACTTAATTCCATTCAACTCAATAAGGAAAAGAAAGCAGCGTTCATGCGTACGTACGACCTATCGTCTCCATGAACGGTATATTTCTTTCCATTTACTGATCTATTATATATATGTATATTCTGAATATATATTATATGTAAATCATGTTATATATTCTCGAATTAATAAATCATGATCTATGTAATCATATGAATAATTACAAGTCAAAACACAGACGACAAATGAAATGATTTTACCCAAAATGCTCTTTAACATGGAATTTACAAAAGAATGGGTAAAATAAAGTCATAAGTGAACCATATATGATATAATAACAATGAGTATGATTCTGGAATAAGTCAATGACATTATTTAAATCATTATACAGGAGGTTTGGACACTTACGAAGAAAATCGGACCTAAGGTAAGGGAATATATCACAATCTCATTTTATCCGAGATTGTTTATACTTTGGTATTTACTGGGGTGTATTTTATCATCCACATCAATGTTTCTTCAATATGTAATATTATTTCCATCCACCTAAAATAGTTTAAATCCAATTTTACCCTTTGGTGAGATTTTAGTAAAATATATGAAAGGAATATTTTTTCATTTTTTGTACGAGGTGCTTTTTGACATTTCCGACAAAGGTACGAGAAGAATGTTTTTTTAACTTATACGGAATGAATGGATTTTTAAAACATTATTTCCAAGAAGATTCCTTTACAAGTTTTCAAGTTTATTTTTAATCAACTTGTTTTATTTTAGAATTGTATGACATGTTAAGAAAGGAAAACTATTTTTGAAGTAGAAAAGATATTTTCCTCAAGTATGGAGTTCAAGTGTTTTATCAAAATTTATTTTCCATCTAAGATAATAAAGGGTTCTGTTTCTATCCCTATTATTACATGGATTTGATTATGTTGTGATGGAAATATTTTTATGAATTCCTTTATCTTATATGAATTGTTTTATGATGTCACGATGTTTAAGATTCCCATTTTTATTACATGGGTTATGTAATGATGTATGATTTATGATTTTGTGGCACACATAAGAATGGTATCATTATGAGATGGGTGGGACCTATATCTCCCTCCAATGCATTGGGTAAAGATTTTATATCTCATGAGATAGACATGGCTGGAACGGCAGGTTATACTGGTTCAGTGAAACATGACTGAAACGAGGGTGACTCAGTTCAGAAAGGGACTTTGTCCACTAAGATAGTCTTGGCAATGAGTCTTGACTAACAAGAAATGATTCTCTATGATTATGTGTGTATTCCACAAAGTTTAATGTTTTAAGTTATAATTTTTGTGATTACATTTCACTGCCATGAGTTATCCCAGGTTATGAAATTATGATCTCTTTTACAGGTTAAGATTTCCAAAAGTTATGTGCTTATGTATATGATGTGATTGATATTTCTTTTGTTTACCCTTACTGAGCATTTGAGATCACTCTTTTATGTTTTCTTTTCCCCAGGATATAAAGAAAGGTTTTAGGTATAAAAAAAGGAAGATCTTTATAGGAGATGTTGAAGATCTTTCACCAGGATTAGAAGATTATATTCCGAGTTTCCAAAGACACTAAACTATTACGATCCTTGTGTGTGTGTTTTTGTTATGTACTAAGTATTCCGCAAATGTAATGTAAAGTTCATGTACGTCAGGATTCGGGTCTCTACAGTTCCCTCAAAAGAGACATATGATTAAATATCTAGTACCTTTGTACTAAAATTTTAATCACTTGTACTGGGTTCATCTAGAGAAAAATATTGTCAAGAAATATTAGTTACCAAATATTCACATGAAAATTTTTACGCTCATGAAGTAGATGTATTTGTCTATATTCTCACTAGTTGATTTAACATCCCGATTTGTAACTTCCAATAAAACATGATTTACCTATTATCACCACAAGTAGAAGTGGAGAAATATTAATTATTTAAAAATAGATATACATTTTTCAATTTCATAATCTAATTATTACTTATATTATTATTGTCTTGAAATATATCTTATTCTCATCTATAATTGAATATTTCATATCTATATAATCATTCTGACACATTCTATAAATGAAACTCAATACTCAGAACATTTTATAAATGGGAATCCATTCAATAGTATAACCATACCCCTCAAACCAATTATTTTGAAAAACAAGGTCATTGTTGCTATAGTTAGAGGGAGGGATTAAATTAGTATGGATATATTTTACCAATTTTAAATATCTTCATTTACTTATACATATTTTAGGGTGAATGATTCATAATTATCCATTAAATTGTCAATATTTATGTTGGAAATATAGATGAAAAATATTACACAATGTCCATTGTTTATTTTATTTTATTAAATTTAATTATTTATTTATAATCTAGTTCTCATTTTCTAGGATGATATATTTAAAAAAATAGAAATTTGAGATATTATGTAATTAGAAAGATGAGAAATTCCTGGTTATGACATGGTTTGTCTTACCGTAAACCTTACATGTGTGGGTTCCCAGTCCCTCTACTATGGGGAACATGGTTGGCGAATCTTTTTGAAAAAATTGTGTCCAAACCATGCATGATGCCCATAACCATAAAAAATGGGAACTCCTAAAAATAACTCTGTTTACATCTCCCTTATATTGAAAGCCTTTACCTCCCTCTCTGTTCATGATTCCAAAAATAGGGTCTCCCCCACACATGCCCCCTTCTATACTAGATATATCTCCTCATGATTTATGATATGGTATCCTCTTGTTTGAATTAATCCTCCCCAAAGTTATTTCTCTATTTTTTATTTTTTATTCTCTCATTTCTTCCTTACAGTGCATGTGACCCATCCCTATGCTAAGACAATTTTGGGAGTTTCATTTTTGGATTCTTTCTCCCAAGGGTTTTATTCTTGATTTGTGTATAAATTTTTCTATGGACATTTAAGGAAACTTCTTCCACAACACTTATGGTATCATTTCATTCAGTATTCCTTTTTGAAATAATTTAATTATATTTTTCTATATTTTTTGGTTTCATATTTATTCTATATGGAATCATGGACCTATTTAAGGATGAATAACACATCTGTTTTCAAATACAATGTGTTCTAAGTAGGTTACACATTATTTTAGGTATTTTAATTTTAAGAAATTTATTTATTACATTATTAATTCTTCATTTATATATAAAGTAATAATAATAATTATGCTTAAAGAATATTTTAATTGAAAATAATCATTCACTCTACTTCCACTTTATATAAAAGGGTTTCCCCTGCTTTTATATTTGGTAAAAGTATAATTTTTATTTTTTTTGATGCATGATGATTTTTTTATAAAATGAATAATATGCCTTATAAATTATTTTTTGATCTAAAATATAATTTATCCTTTAAAAACTGTGTTCCCCCTTGTTTTCAATAGAATTATAAAAGTTTTGGGTTCTTTATATTCTTCATTCCATGATGGTGTTATCTACATAAACATTGGAAAACACACACACAGATTTATATATATAATTTTATACAAATTCAAATGTTAATATATATATATATATATTTGTGCAATGTGATATATATATGTGTGTGTGTGTGTGTGTGTTGGTTTATATGGGAATAATAATGGATGGGGATCTTGGGATCTTAAACCTGACATTGAATCATTATTTTCAAGAAAAATTTAAATAGATTCCTAAAATTAAATTATGAAATCTTATTGAAACAATTAAATTAGTTTATTTTATGATTTTATAGGGGAGGATTCATTATATGTTCTATAATTACATTCCATAGACTATTTAAAATTTTATTAAGGTATTAGTTTAATTCTGAATGAAAAATTTTGTGGCTAATGATATTAATGTTTTCCCTCATTATGTGAAATATTATATGGTTATTTTTTCATAGTTTGACATAGTCCAAAATCTGTATTTATTATAAATAAGGAGAATAAAACATGGGAACTGTGGGTACATAGGTGGTAAGATTTTCAGAAGTACTCTAGGAAAACATATGCTCTCTCTAGCCTTTAGATTATTCTAAAATACTAACTAAAAAACTTATTAATGATATGGACTAGTTATATCTAGAAAATTGTGTTTGACTTCTCTTCTAGCTCAGGTATGAGAGGAATATTGTTTGCTTCAGTCGTCAAGACTATGAGGACCCAATGATGAGGTCTCACATTAGTAACTTAGGGATTCCCATTATTTTCAATCTATTTATTAACATTTTCACCATGTTTTTAAATTAATAAATTATTTAATTTATATTAACAAGAATATTTTATTTTCCAAAGAAATGATTCCCTTAAATTAATGTTTTAAATAGATCATTTATTAAGACTAAAGGTTCAATTATTTTTGGAAAATATTTTTCTATTATTTTCAAATAAAACAATAAAACAAACCAATTTTTATGACATATTTAGAACTACCAGAAAAGTATATTTTATTTAATTAATAAACATGGGTAGAAGTTTCTCTGGATTAACTAAAGAGATTTATGATAACACAGATCTTTATCTTTCAATTTCAGGTTTGGATTCTTTTTGTAACCACTCTTTAAGAATTGACATATTTGATGGAGACTTATATATTCATGAGGAGGAAGGTTTTTTATTTTTATTTATCATAGTTTAGCATTATTAAAATAGACACATAGTATTCTAAGGATTTTTATAGAAGGGAGGGTAACTATATCGGCTGGTGGATGAAGAAAATGTATCTTGTGAAGAATTTACATTCCTTTGTGAAATATAAGGGAGGTAGACTGGGTGTTAATGGAGGGTTTATTTCATTATTTTTTGTTTTTCTAGTATAATTTTATTTACATATATTTTTTTTTCAACATTTGATTTTTCATTGATTTTGGACTTACGAATGTGTAAAAAATGAATTTTATTTATTTCCCATTGCTTGTTTCTTAATTATATAATTGGTGAAATCATTCCCACTTGGTTTAATTTGATTCACTATCACTTTTTCCACCCCAGCATGATCAGGAATGTGCCTCAAACATGTCATGATCATTTTCAGGCATCTGGTAGAGGGATTAATTGGGTTTGTTCAAAAAAATGGGATCAAATAGCCCTATATTATTTAGGTAGTAATGGTAGATAGAGATATGTATATTAGTATTTGGGATATAGTTATAAAAAAGATTCTAGATAATTTTTTTTTGTGGTGAACCACAAGTTACAATGGGATTTTGGGATTGATTATTATTTTTTATGTTGGGGTTTATTTAATTAATTTATATATGTCGAAGAATTAAAATGGGGGTCGACCTGTGACATGTAGTGAGATCACTTGGCCAAGAAACCCATGTGGATCCTTATTTCTTAGTTCAACTTGACTTCTTATGCAAGTAACATGACCAAGACATAGTCCTCCAAACCATGTGGCATAGTTATGCATAACCACTATTCTATTTTATGGATTCCAGATATTGTGAAATTATATTTACCATATTTATTTTGATATGTGTCAGTTTAAAAATTAATATTTGTTTTTTTAATCTTAGAAGATTGATAATGGGATTTATGTTGAGAAATATTAAATTGTATATGTAGCTTAAAAATTGATAAAAATATTATTTTTTGAATATAATATTTAATTTTTAGTTTTGAAAAGTTTTATTTTAATTAAAAAGTAAAAAATGAGTTACCAATAAAAATATTTGAAAAGAATATGTTTTTAAAATTTCAAGGTGAATTTAAGAATAATTGTTTCGGTATGTATGATAATCTAAAAATTAAAAAATTAAATATCCGAATAAAAATGTTTTTAATTACCAATTAAATGATTATAAATTGAAAAGAGTTTTTATGAGAGAATGTTTTTTTGAATGGAATGTGTTAGAACATGAATTTTTCTTTGGAATCAGTGGGATCATAAAATGGTTTCAAGATGTATTTGGGGGTTTTAAAATAAAAGTTAATATTTTATATTAAGAATTCACTTTTAAAATAGAAAGTACAATTTCAAATTTATTAGGTAAATGTATGGAATTTAGGTAAATAGAATTTTATTTGGTTCTTAAAATGAAATAAATACATTAAATTTATTTTTGTTATTTAAAAGGGATAAAAGTTCTTAACATTGAAAGGATTTTCAAAAGGGCCTTTGAATAATTGTTTCATCACTTTGAATGGGAAGTGATTTTGTTTTCTGGTTTGATATTGAGTAGTGGTGTTTACTATTTTTTCCTTTGGTTTTCTTCATCCAAGGGTTTTCCAGGTTTGGGGTGAGTTATATATTGACATTTCTTCATTAAATTTCAATGTTGATGTTTTTTAGTTGATTTTTTCCAAGAAATATAAATTTGGTTCTATGGATTTTGTTTCCTAGGATGCCCCAAGTGGTGTGGAATGAAATTAGGGAATTTCAACTTTATGTTGATGAACTTTCTCAAAATATCTGTGGAATATTGAAGTTGAGTACCCTCCAGGTGTGTTGATAATTTTTTTGAGAATAATAATTTGTTCTTATTTTTAGATCTTTCATTATTCATCTCATTAATATGTTAATAATCTTGGAGATTAATTTTATTTAAAGAATTGTGGTGCCCATTATTTTCACAATGATTCATATTTTTGGTAGATATTTTTAGAGGGTTTTATTAATTTAATTATTTTGTGTATTAATTGTTATTGGGATGGGTGATACGAAAAATTTAGATCTAATACTAGATAGAGTGTTCTATATGTGGATGGGTTATTTGACGTACTGTTATTCCGAGTATGACCCCCTAGTTTCTTCTTCCTCCATAACCATTATATGTTTTGAAATTGTTTCTATGGTTTGTGAAAATTTCTTTTGAGGTAATGTTGGTATTTTCATGAAATATGTAGATTAGATTCCCTTTTTTACCCCTTGTCATAGTAAATTTTGTCCTTAGTTTTTTAAGACATAGATATTTTGGTCAATGAAAACTATGTATGTGTTATCAATTAAACATATTAATTGAGACACTTTAAATTATGATGCTTTCTAGGTTATAATGTTTTCCCCAAGGGTGTCCCCAGATTATATTAACTCATTGTGTTAGTACAATCTTTTTGGTTGGGAGGATATATACCATCCTTAATCTTATTTTGTTTTATACTAAGGGTATTGGAATTTGTGTTTGGGGTTTTAAGTATGATTTGAGGTTATTTTTAATTGTTTATATTTTTTATTTATTTAGATGGTAGATAGTATTGAGAATTGGTTTGATATAATGTTGAATGTTTTTTATAAGTTAGTTTTTGGGGGGATACCACCATGCCCTATTTGAGGGAATTCTAATTGATGATTCAATTAATGGTCCCTCACAGATGATAATTTGTGAGAGGTAGTATTGGAGTCTTCAAATTAGAGGTTATTTTGAAGATGATTAGTGGTTTGGAGGTTATCATATTTCATTTTTTCTTGATTCATTGGTCTTTTATTTGTGTTCTCATGATATTTCTTGTTTTTTAGAGACTAGTGGTGCATTAAATTTGTCAGATATTATCTTTCCCTTCGATTTTTTGAATCTGTTGAGAAATTCAGGGGACCAAAACATTAGGGTGGTGATAATTGAAATTAAAAACCATTTTTCAATTAATTATTTTATTTTAATTATTTAATTTTAATCTTTTTCCTGATTTCCATGATTATCCATTTTAAAAATTTGTTGTCATTATTATCTGTAAAAGGTCTTATTTAGGAAAAACAATGCACCGTCTATGAAACCCATTATATAATTCCATAGAGACAAAATTAATGTTTAGGGAACGTTTTGGAAGAGAATTCACCTTACCATGTAGTATTCCTAGTCCCCCGTGTTGGGGGTGTAACATTATAACACGGTTTGAAAAAACATGGGCAAAAAGCATGTGTTATTCCCACAACATTAAAAAATTAAAAGTCCCAAAATTCCCCATCCTTATTTATCTAATATATAGGGAACCCCCCTATATCTATATTCATCATGCTCTGTTAAGGTCTCCCCTATATTGACCTCTTCCTCAATTATCCCATCTCATTCCAGCAATATATCCCCCCAAATTTTAGATGTGATCTCCTCCTGCAAGTGTTCCACCCCCACTATTTTCTTCATATTGTCATTAATTAATGCATTTCCAAATAACTCTTATCATACACCTGACCCATAAAAACCTAACCAGATTTTGGGTGGTTCTATTATTGATTCTCAGTCCCTAGGTTTTGTGAGGTTTTATTTGAGGCTAGGTCCTATTACAACTAATGAATGGAATTGATTAATCGTCATTTAAGGCAGTTTTTTATACATATTTTCTCCATAGATTGATTTTAATTTGGATTTTATTGACTCTTTGGTTCCTCTTTATCCTATATGGATTCTTGGACCTTGTTAGGTGTAATGAAACCTCTTTTATCAAAGGAAACTAGTTCCATGCAGGTTGACCAATGTTTTTGCTCTTCAAATTAAAGAACATTTCTTGATTGCTTGTCGAGTTCCAATTTTAGATATTAAATAATAATAATAATTTATTTTGAGAATGTTTTATGTGTGAATAATGTTCTATGTGATATGAACATCATTTCAAATGGTTTTCCTTAATTGGGGTTTTATGTATTCTCTAAATGATTTTTCATGAAAAATGTTTTACAAAAATTACGAATACTTATTATTAATGAGTTTTATGCCCTAAAAGATGTTTCATTTTTAAAAGTGAAGTTTCCCCTAGTTTTTAAATGACATTGAAAATTTGTGTGTGTGTACAAATTCACATGAGGATATCTGAATTTGTGAAATGATATATATACATATATAGATATCTATGTGTTCTTGTGTGTCTGTTAGGGTATATGGGAATAATAGTGCATAGAAATCATGGGATCTTAAACATTACACTCAATCTTGTTTTTCAAAAATATTTTTGATAAATTTCAAAAAGATAAATAGAAGACCAATTTGGAAAATTTAAATTCATTGATTTTATGATTTTAGATGTTTTAATCATTAAATATGTTTTATTAAATGAATGTCAAATTTTTCTTTGATGTATACTTTTTGTATGAAGGAAATTTTATGAAAGTAATGATTTCACTGTCGTTTACCCTTAATGTGTAATATGATATGGATATTTTGGATTAGTTAGACTTGGTATTAAATAAATAATTGTTTTATAGAAGGGGAGTAATTCTTGGGTATGATAGGTAAAAATGATTGAAGATTAATACAAGTACACTAAGAAAAGTTATGCCTTCTCCAACCTTTTACCACCACTATTAGACTTAATAAAATAATTGTGATTACATGAATTTGATACCACATGGTCTTTGGATTCATTCCCTATAATGAATCCTGAATGGGAATGATATTGTATGGTTCGATCACTATGAGTATGATTTTCTTAAGATGATGTATATATTTAGTAACTGATGGTGCCCCAATATTCTTTCTTATTTTCTTTACCCTTTCTTCTATCTTTTAGAAATAATGAAATTGATTAATTTATTTTAAGCGAAATTTTTATTATAAACCAATGTTTACTTAAATTTAATATCTGAAATTTATCTTTTCTTAAAATTGGATGGCCCCCTTTCTTTTTAATAGTATCTATTTGGTTTTTAAATAAAAATGTGGAAAACTTATATTTATGATGTATTTTAAACTAATATAAACTGATATTTTGTTTAAATAATAAAAAAGGATGTGGAATGTTTTTCATACGAACTAAAATTTACAGTCATGCCTTTCATTAGATTTTAGTTTTAGGTTCAACTTATATTCTTGACCACTATTTGAGTGTCTATTAGTTAGATTGTGACATGTATAGTCATGAGGAGTTACGTTGTTATTTAGTTTTCTATTTTATGTTCTATTTATTTCATCATCCACATCGGATTTTACTTCAATTTATATAAGGTGAGTAAAATTATCTATTGGTGTCCAATAAAAGGGGTTTTATGGTGACTTATTGTGTACATGTGCATTGTAGGGGATTTAAACTAGGGGTGAGAGGTTTATTTATTATCTATTTTTAAAATTTTATTGTTTATTTTCATTTATTACATAATTTATTTCTACATAATTGATTTGGTATGGATATATTACTTACATATGGATCATGATAAAATTTTATATAATTTAAATTGATTGTTTCTTAATTAGATAAACTGAAAAATAATTCCCACATGGGTTTCTCAGATTCTCTCATGCATTCACCACCATAGGTTGATCGAGAATGTGCAACACATATGTAATGATCTGGATCAATAATTTCATTGAGGGATGGATCAGCTTGGTTTAGAAAAAAAGCAAAAACCACTATATATATATATTCATAGATAATCTAAAAATTTGGTGATTAAAATTTTAGTTTATGATGTATATCATCACAACCACACACATCTAATATTTTATTATAAAATTTGACTTTCGGATAGAGAATATCATTTAGTATAAAACTAACACTGGCGTTCTATACTATAACTTAATTGAAATAATGAAAATAATAATGAAATTTTATCCTTAAATAATGATCAATAAGGAAAAGGGAAAAAATCCCTAGACTAAATAGATACGTTATTGTTACTCATTTGTATAAATATTCTCTTGGATTCCTCTCCATATTATCTTTTATAAGAAGCATGGAATTTTGGATAATAAATCATAGTATGACATCAATTTCACTCTTCCTAATACTTTTTATTATCATGATATTAAGTAATAGAGACATTAGTTTCTGAAAATATTTATTCAACTCTTAAACATAATATTAAATTCATCATCTATTTGTGGATAAATTTATGTTATTAAAATATGGAAATTTCATAAATAACCAGTTACGTGATCCAATACTATTGAAACTGGTCAAATAATATGTAAGAAATATTTTATCTTTGGTCTTAAAAAATGATGTATAAATTTACATTTTTGAGTTTACAAAATCATTTTCTATAGATCCTAAAAATATCTATGGTTGTCGGTTCTTAAAATAACATATAATTTGATCATGATTATTAATTTATGCATAGTCAAACAAAGAATAATATATTTGAGTCTTTATAATACTCATCATATTACTAGTGTCTTCTACATTTACCCTTCTATAAATTTAAAAGATTATTTTCCACATTTATGTGGTCTTATATAAATATAATTATAGTGAAAATGTTTATCTGATTTTGTATAATTCCTTATTTAATAAAAAAAATAAAGCCGTTAGATTTAAACCTACCCCATCACGTATAATCTTTATATATATATTATAAATATCCACAGATAATCATTTAATTTGTTATTACATTACACATGAATTATTCAAGTTAATATTACATTCATATTTTAAAAAAAATATTATTCTTACTTATACATGATTTGGTATTATTTTAAGTAATTTTCTAATTTTTACTTGTTTAAAATATTTCATATACAGTGATAAATCTGAGCTAATTTTAACTGTTCCTCTGAGTTATTCTTTTAAAATTCGTTTTCATAAATTCCACATGAGATATTCAATCACCCCTTCAATAATATTGAGACACTATTAATAAGTATGTTTAAAACACATTTTTCTTATGTATAATGTCAACCAACCAAAATTTTTCTTTATCCTTCCTTGGCCTTCTCAAATAGACATAAATCCATTTAACTCAAATAGAAACGTATTGATACATTTTATGTGTTCCCTAAAATTATTCCGAACAAGTCCGAATGAGAATGCAACATATAATTACAATTTTAATAAGTTAAATATTCTCAGCTTCCCCAACCATATCCTTTTAGTCTTTCTTAGATTATACATAGTGCGTAATTAATTTATCATTAAATTCATTACCTATTTTAATTACTCATCTATCAATATTGATCATTATATAACTGATACTCGAATTTAATAGATAGATTACGAAATTTTTGATGAAATTAAGTATCAAATTTATGATAAATATATGGTGGATACATCCAAAATAAAAAATTGAATTAAAAATAACTAACATAAAAACCATGGGACCTCAAGGATTATATAATTTCTTTATAGAATATAATGTAAAGAATAGTCTGAAATATGGTTAGAAAATATTTTTTTTAATATTTTAAAGAAATTAATCCTTGAGTTTTCCCAAAAACCATATTTTAAAAATTAAAACATTATTTAATGAGAGATTTTGTAAATTATTATTCAATGGTTTATATTTTAAATGAAGACTTATCTTATATCATATTTTCAAACTAAAACAATAAACCTCACTGATGAAACTCAAAACAAAAAAATAGAAACAACAACTAAATAGAAGAAATGAACCAATAAATTTTTTTTATCAAAATAATAGCTAAAGTTATATGAAAAGAAAAGAAATAGTAGAACCAGAACTATATAGCACAAGTATGGTAGAAACATAATATAAAAGTAGACATCATTGAACATATCATTTGACAATAATAATAATGATGAATAGTAATTAGACTTTGTACAATGAAGATGAATCCATTAATGATTAATAAAAATGGGAAACTCTTAGACTTCCTATGAGGTGATCAAAGTGATACTTTGGAGGAACCATCTACTAGATTTTGAATGCATCCCTAGTATATAACTAATTTCATTATCTAACCCGGCCTCACCAGTGGAACTCCCTAATGGCTATGATATAACCTACATAAAGGGGGTCTGGTCAGTCTTGTCATAAAAGTATAATAGTTATATTTTAATCCCTTACTCAGATTACTAGAACACCATGATGAGAGAGATTAGAGGTCATGTACAATCAGTCCTATATCAATGAAAAATAATGTAACATTATCTCATTCCTCCTCCTTACACCCTCAAATACTAAGCCTCAATCTATAAGGCACCAAATGGTGTTAATTAATTACATAAATCATAGGAACACATATAATAGTAACATATATATTAGAAAAATGTCTAAGAATATTTGAAGAATATGTTACTAGAAGGTTCCAACCAATCCTTATAATTTAAAACCAGAGGCCATTATGCAAATTCAATTGAAAACCATTCCACAAATAAATGCAATATTGGAATATTTTTTATTATTCCAAAAATGCCTTTAATAATTTATATGAAAATATATAGGGGAAATTAATTTTTGTAAAATAATATCAAAAAATAGAATTTAATTTGTTTTGTAAGAGTCCAAACGATGAATCAAAATACCAAACCTATCATATACATAATAAAAAATAATCATCTTTTAACTTTTGGGAAATCAAAAACTTGTATAACTCATAAAAGACACATTTTTAAATAAGATAAATGAAAAAATAAATAAATAATATCAATTTATGTTAAATAGTTCCTTGTATCTTTATCTAAAGTCATGAAAGGTATGTAAAAGTCCAATATATCCCCGAAATAATCAAAATACTCAAGAAAATCATTTTGAATTTTTATAAAATGACTTTCAAATACAGATTTACATAAAAAATATGAATTTATTTATTTTATTGTTAATTAATTAAACAAATCCTTGATTTGTAAAATTAAAATAATTATTATGGAATAATATATTATATATCCAAATAAATGTATTTTTTTATGAATGCAATATTCATAGAATTATCTACCTCAAATGATGTATTGTTGAATTGAATCCTTTAAATACCGAAGGATCAATCCCAAAATATGATTCACACACCCTTAACACCATATATTATGGATTTCATGGTTAAACCATCACCATAAGGTTAGATTAAGTGGATTTATAGTGAGGTAAGAAGATAAAAAAGAGGAGGAAACAATAAACATAGAAGAAAAAGACCAAATATTAAACAAAATCACTATAAAATTTGTAGAACAAACCCAAAAAATTAAATTGGGAGATGGTGATATATATTGAGGTCTTATAATTAGTGAGATTTGGTCGAATAAGGTGTATAACACACATTTTAGGGAGAAAAATTGAGAAATGGTAAAATGGGAAAATCATATTTTTAAGAGTCTCATTAAGCATCAATGTTTGGATTCGTTGCTTAAAAAAATGTATGCTGTCCATGCACCCCATACTGAACACACATAGAGAGACTCGTTATTTGGATAGATGTCTAGGAAAACCATAAACTAAACCCGAAAATTTAAAGCAGTATGGGATTTAATGTTTTTGATGGCCATCTACATAGTTATCTCTAACCATTTACAATGTCTGCACCACACACGGAAATTTAAATTTTTTCAAAATTCATGGAATTTAAACCCAAAAATCAATAGTTATATTAAAACTTAATAGGTAAAGAAAATAACTTGGAATTAGAAGGATGGGTGTGATAATTTTCCTTACCGTACCACTATTTTCTCCATGAAATTATAGTAGTTTCTAATTAAAACTAAGATAAACCATGATATGAAATCAAAGGGGAGAGAAATTTATAAGATAGTATACAAATTATATTTAAATAAAATACTATATCAACCATTTATATCTATAATTAATAAATCAGTATTAATTTCCCCAACAAGGATGGTATGAAATAGTATAATGTTCTGGGTCTACAAATAGTTTATGAATTCACCAGTGTACCGGATCAACTAGATAACTAAGAGCCACTGAAATTAATTTTTTGAAATTATAAATGAAAATAATAAAGCTATTTTATAAATTTTATTGAACACAAAAAATTCCTAAATAAAAAAAATGTTACTCCCCAAATTATGATAAGAAACATAACCTCCCAAAATACACATTATAAATAAGTAATAATAATAAAATAGTTGGAGTAACTAGATATATGTAGGGTAAGAAGGAAATAATTATTTATAATATTTAGTAATTTACCATAAATATTTAATGGTTTATTTGGTGTTATTCTTCTTTAGATAATTTAATATTCATAATTTTTAGTTATGTACCAAATGACCACAAAGATAAAGGATTATTACATCTTTCAGGAAAGGGATCATAGAATTACCAAATTTAAAATAATTAAATCATACCATGGATAAAATCCTTTCCAGAGGTGTGATAATAAAAAAGATAATACATTCCAAAACAATTAAGATTCTTATACTTGGGCTCCTTCTGTTTCAGACTCCTGTCATTTGGGGAATCTTCACCAGTACCTAGAGAAGTAAAGCTACCACTCCTCATGGGTCTCCCTATAGAGACTAACTCTACCATCATACATTCATCATCTAATCCTTTAAATTAGATCCTTCATGTTGAAATTGATCTAGAACTGATATATGGATGAAGTCTGTTCACAAATAGATGTAAAATCATTGAACTTCTAGAAAAAACATATACAAAGAACTGAACATTCTCACTAAATTAGTCAACATACTCCTTGATCATTAGTAGTCCCAACAAAAGACTTATAAGTTCCATCATTATCTTCACCTTTAATTACATAGGGAAATACCACTAAATGAATGTGTTCTTATAGAATTAGGACTTCATATAATTTTCTAACTAAGATGGAACCAAAACATTATAAAATTACAGTATATGACCATAAAAATATCCTAAGACAGCTCTCACCCTCAATGATTAATGATTTACTAGAGATAGAAATATTTTCTTATTCCTTTTTACCCTTTATATATTTTATAGAGAAACTAATTCACCAAAAATGGTAAATAAAAGTAGAGAGGAAATGATTTCCACTGCTCTATTTGGAGTCTGGGTAGATTCACAAAAGGAAAAATCCACACATGAACCCTAAGATATTAATCCCCTATGTTCCTTAAAAACACTTATGGGAGGCAAAATATTAATTATATGGAAAACAAAACAACGCATAGAAATAATCTCAAGAAATCAACCATCAAACTGAAATCCTACCCATCTAGGAAAAAGAATCAATGGAAAATAAAATTCTATAAATAATTACAACCAATACCTAAAAAATATTTAAAACTATTTCTACTTATCTTTGAAAACATGTAAAAATTTCAAAATATGATGTATGTTTTTATTATTATTATAAAACGGACAAATTTATATAAAAAATAACTTTTACCACTTCAAATCTCAAATATCATTCCAAACCAAAATAAAATAATATCAAATAATTCTATCACACCATAAAAATAATCCTTAATTCATACTAATAAATATTTAAAAAAATCCAAAGATAATTCCTATAAAAATGATCACATAAAAAAATTCAAGGGAGATAGTTTCTATGCATGGCTTACCATCATGGTTTGCAAGAATTTTTACCAATTTTACAAATATCTCTAGATTTCTAGATTTAACCATCTACATGGAATTTGTATGGTTATCTAGACCATGTGAGAGACCATTTACCTCATATTATTCTATCTTTTCCTCCCTTTAATCATGATAAACCATTAAATTAATTTTAAAACGTCAATACAAGTATAAATTCCATTATTCAATAAAAAATATACCAAAAATAAATAAATACAACTCGAAATTTAAGACTCACAACCCAACATTCAAGGGAAACTTAATTCACATAATGTGTAATAACTATCTAGGCACGTTCCAGACATACCTATCAAGTTATTAATCTTAACTATAATATAGTAGATAAGATTAGTTAATATATGGAGTTCTAATACCATTTTTTCCTGAACAAGAATGAGATTCCCATAATTCGAGAACCTTATTTGGCATACGACATGATGTAAGAGGAATTTCCAATCTCCTTGTATTTTAAACAAGCACGAAGGGCAAGAAAATATAATCTATGGTAAATATTTAACAAAATAAAAAAATCTATAGTGAAATTATACCTAAAAGTTAGTAATGACCACTTTGTGCATCATAAATTCATGTATAACTAGATAAAAAAACAAAAAATTTTAAAAAACCAATCAAATCACAAATATAATACATATCCAACACTGACTAATATTAAATTTTTATAAAAATAGTAGAGATAAAATGACATATAAGATAATACAGGTCATCATAACCAATATGTCCTCAATATGAAATAAAAACTAAAATATAGAACACAATATATATATATATATATATGAACCCAAGGGTACCATTTATCATCCAAACCAGCTCAATTAGTGAGTGATCCCAAAATTGAACATTAACATGAAAGAAATTAGTACTACTAATTCAAAGATTAATTGGATTGGGTTGACCATAAAATCTCAAATGGTAATCACTACAGATTCCATGAAGCTTCTTTTTAGAATAGACACTGGATGTTAGTTTAAAATATTGTTAAAAATAGTTTTTTTTGTAATTTAAATTAAAAATACAATGATATTTACATGAATATAGATTTTATAACTCCAATCAAGATTTAATGGTTGTATTTTAAAATTAAACTTAACTTTTCCATCAGGAAACACATGCCTTAAATCCACATTTAAAATAATAACAAAAAACTAGATGGAAGAAACATGAAAATCACAAAAACGAGAATAATAACTAAATTAAGGAACCAAATTATTAAAAGAATATATGTTAAAGTAGAATATATAATGATTTGGGAATACAATTAAATATATCAAGGGAATGAAAATGGGAAATTATGAACAATATATAATATATTGGTGGACCCAGTAGAATATATATTCAGAAAAATATGGCAGAATAGTTAATTAACTAAGTATAGTAAATAAGAAACTGAAAAAGATAGATAATCATGGGAAACTATTTGAAATTCCTTGATGCAATCCTAGAAATACTTGGGTGGAACTATATATTTTCCTTTTGAGGAATCCTTATTTAATAACAAGCTAGCAACTCCAACCTCGCCTCACCAATCTATTTCCCCCATAGCTAAGGCATGTCCTATAGTGAGGGTGATATAGTTTCTCTCAACATGGATATGTAGTTACTATCTATAATTCCCTACATATGACACCAAATATCCCCTTGGTGATTATTTTTAGAGGTTAAGTAACATCAATAATATATTAATCCAAAAATAAAGTAGCATCTAATCCTCTCACCTCCTCACACATGCTAGTACCAAGTGCCTATAAGGCACACAAGAATGCCAATCAGTCCCATCAACTTGAAATTTAATATATATTAGTAACATGAGGCTTATAATTTGGTTTGAAAATGAATATATAAAATATTCCTAGAGGACTCCTATAAATACATGTACTTTTAAAATAGTGTTCACTATTCAATCTGTTTGGGAATACCATTATAAAATTTGATGTCACCTGTGAATCATTTATTTATGTTCCAAATGGTCTTTAATATCATAATTTGAAAATATACATAGAGATAAAATTTTTGTAATACCATTTGGAAGAGAAAGATATTTCAAAACCTTTAATTGTTTATATAAATCTAGTCATTGAATAAAAAAATAAATTCATGTAGCATAAATGATAACAAAGGATAAAAAAAATCATGGAAAAACCTGTACATGAATCACTCATGAATAACATATGGTAATATAATATATGCCCCACAAAATATATAATAAATGTAAATAAAATTAAAATAAATCAATAATCCATTGATGGAAATAAAAAAATTCATTTAAATTTCAAAGACCTAAATGAAATATACAAAATACTAAATATAATTATTTTTTAATTTTATCAAACACCTAAAACATAACATTTTCAATAAAAAATAATCATGAGTTTATTTATTTTAAAATTCACTCCTTAAACTCATCATATATTTAAAAAAATCATTTTAAGGGAACCATTTTTAAAAAATCCCACAAATACATTGTATTCTTAAAAAATGAAAATGTATGGAAACAACTACATTAAAAATAGTACAGATAATGAAAAATATTTGAATATAGAAGGTAAAGAAACCAAAATTATTATTTTAACTCATTAAACATAAGAAATTATTGGGTAAAACATTAAACCCTCAAGTATGGGTTTTTTAGAAAGGATTCACAATAAGGGAAGAAGGGAAAAAATAATTAATAGGGAGGAAAGAAGAAGAAGAACTATACTTATAAATATCACCTGAAAATGTGAGGATGAATCCCAAAATCAATATTTTTTTAGGTGGGATTCAACTAAGTCTCATTATTCATGCTCACTATTTAAATATATTTGAGAATTCCCTTTAAGAGAAGATATTGAGTAAGGGAAAATTATGAAATCTTGTTTTTAAGATTCGAGGAATGTCATAAGGTTTAGTAACACATTTTAACAAAATAGGCTCAAATATTGCACCCCTTACGGAACACACATTGAGAGATACATGGTTTAAACACGTGACTAAAACTTTTGAGGGTCTACTAGTAAAATCCTCATAGATAAGGGATTATAGGATTTATATGGCTTGTGATGCTGTTAGAAATAACCATAAACCCAAAACTAAAGAATAAAATTTTAAAAATTCATCGAATTGAAAATTAATATTCATTAGAAAACCTGAAACCAATTGATAAATAAAATAAATTGGAAAGATAATTTCAGGGCATGATATTCAATATCCTAAATGATTACTTCATCTAGTTTAAATATACTCAACTTAATAATTACTAACAACATTATTATTTGAAAAAATTATAATAACATCATATATAGACTGCATGTGAGTCAACGTTTGTTTGAATACTTTTGTTTATGTGTGTTTATTATTGGTACGTTATAAATATATTTTTGTGTATGTGTTCTTGATTATGTGTTTGGGAATATGTGGGTGATTTTTAATATACATTAATATGTATGTGTGTGTATTTGTGTTTATTGTTTGGTCCTTTAAAAAAAGAACTTATTTTAATTCAAATGACATACAATAATATGATATTATATGAAAAAGTTAGAGGCTACATGATCACGAATAAATTTATTAAAACCCTCCAAGTAAACTAATGTAATAAAAGGTAGTGAATAAAAATATATGTTTATGTGATGAAATTGTGATGACACGAAAAATTCAAGGAAATTTTTTTTCTTAATTTTCTTGGGAATTTTACAAGAACGCAGTTTCTGACGGCACCTGATTCCGAGGCCCAGTGTGCCCAGAAACATTTTTCGAAATTTAGCTCGGGTACATTCAGTGAACGAACGAGCCGGTTTTTCTAACTTTTGAACCGGTTATCGGAATCAAATTCTGAGGGCACCGATTGAATCGTAGTGTCGGTATTTTCTTAGAAACATCTTTTCCGGAGTTGCGTTTTCTCGGGTGTGGTTTTTTATTTTTGGGGTTAAGTTAAGGAATAAAATAAAATTGGTGCGACAATTTATTTTATTTCACATAAAGCGGCTTAACCTAAGTTAAGCGGATAAGGTGAGACCCATAATATCCTACCCACTTGGTAGGATATTTGGGAGGAGGGGCCCACACGATCCCCACCGTTTCTTTCATTCTATGTAACACACCCACACACCCCTTTTAATGAAGTCAAACCGTACGTTTATTCTGGTTAAGAAATGTCTCATTAATTTGGGCGGTTAAATCGTTACAATTAATACATTGAATTAATTGTTCGTTTGATTTCTTTTTAATTTAAAATGCTTTTGTTTTGATAATAAAATAATGGAAGGACTTATTTTATTATGGTTGGGTTTTTGTTGTGTTAAGACTTTGGGAGAAAAAGAGAGGTCTTGAGGATTCTTCGTTCTTCAATGAAGAACGTGAGGAACGCACTGCCGTAGAATAAGAATGCCAACCTCCGACGGCGGACGACGGCGAGAGACGCCTTCGTCGGAGATCACCTAACGCCAATGACGTTCCTTCCGTGATGCTTTCTTCATTGACGGTCCTCTTCTTCCGCGACTGTTAATTCCGCGACGAACTCTCGTTCGACAATAACGTTGAGGTAGGGATTTATTTTATTTGTTAGTTCGTGAATACTTCCGTCGCTTTATTCTTTTCTTTGGAGCCACCTGATATCAAAATAACGGGAGGAGGTCAGACCGCATGAACACGGCTGACCCACCTCCCCCCTTGTTGGTTTGATTTTGATTGCGGCACGAGCAAGGCAACGTGGTGCCGAAGCACCGCGCCGAAAATATTAAAGAAGGGGAAGAAGCGCATCTCTATCGCGCCACACTGTTGAAAACAAACCAAAGATGTGGCGCTGTCATGCGGCAAGGCAGAACTACGAAAGCACCGCTGCCGGAGCGGGGCCGCGGTAGAGGGGTGCGGGGCCGTCGCGCCGCACCGGATGGACGAAGTCCGTGGCCGGTTCCGAGCCGCGACGGAGCAGGGGAACCGGCGGCCTGTTCCGGGCCGCCGGCATCGGAGTAGGGGGACCGGCCTTGCCCGTCACGTGGCGGTAGAAGCCAGCTGGCCAGAGTGGGCCGATCAGACCGTGGAGGAATCGGGGGTTCGAAACCCCCGGCTGGCCGGACGTGATTGGCCCCATTAAGGGGTCGCGGTTACAACGAACGTGGGGCAGCCCCCCCCCCCGCATCCCGAATGGATCGGTTGTTTAGCCAAGCCACCAGGCCATGCCCAAGTGGGCCGGACCCAGAACCAGTACGGGTCGACCCGGTTCAGGCCGACCCTGGGGGTATCGGGCCGGGTCGGTCTGGGCCCGAACCCCTTAATACCGAACCTCTTTCGGTCCATTGCCAATAACATATGCTATGGACCTCGGATCGACACACCGTCAGTTGTGTAGAGATCCTTGGATCGAGACAATCGTTTATGAATATTACAGTCAAGGGTTCGGAGTACTTTGGGTTCAGCCGGGTTGGTTCGTACACGAAACCAACCGGGCCCTCGGAGCGGAAACGCTTATAACGTGAGTTCCGGACGTCCGATTGATGTACCGTTGACTTTTATGGATTCCTCTTTGTGAGAAGAAAATTTTGGCTTACTCCGCTTGAGGTTTCGACGTAGGTGGATTACGGTTGGTTCGGTTTTGACATAAAAACCATCCGGGCCGCTGGGACGAAAATGCCAATAACTTTCAGACCGGGCGTCTGATTGACGCGCCGTCTGTGACGTTGAGTTCCTGTTGCCAATATGGAACTTTTGGATATATAAACATAGGAATATGTGTCAGTTTATGTATCAGCCCCTCGGCTCGTGGAGCGGACCCTCCTGAATGAGCTTGCTGTGTGCGTGAACCCTAGAGCTGGCTGCGACTGCAACAACGATGACAACTGTGCAGAAATCCTCCGTGGATTTGACGACGACTATATCACTCAACAATCCTACGTGGTTCAGTGCTATCGATCATGTGTGGTTCAGATCCTGTGTGGGTCAGCACTCAGCGGTCCTGTGTGGGCCAGCGCCTACAGATCCGGTGTGGGTCCGATCCTGCGTGGGTCATTGCGGGGGTTAGTTATCTATCGATCCTGTTTGGGTCAGATCCTTAGTGGGTAATTGCGGGGGTTAGTACCTATCGATCCTTTGTGGGTCCGATGACATAGATGAATCAGTGGAAATATCTGATCATCTTTATCATCATACGAAGAAGTATTCCGGTGTGAGCTGAATCTTGACTTTCTTTCCTATGTGGATTACGTTATGATTTTTTGTGTGGATTGGGTTGTGGTTTCCTATGTGGACTGGGTTGCACTTGGGCTCAGAGGTTGGAGCAAACTAGAATTGTTGACTTAGGTATATGTCTGGGAATATACCTAAGCTGTGTCAGATGTTACATTGTGATTGTATATTTCCATTGTGGATTATCCTTTTTGGATTGTGGGAGACCTTCGGGGGTCCTGGGGCCCCTACTGAGTAGTTTATACTCACCCCTGAACGGGCTATTCCCGCACTACGTTGTGTTGGTTTCAGATGACAGACAATGTTGATCGTGGTTGAGGCTTGCGGAGCAGGACAGTACCTGGAGGTGGACCACTGGGCGGGATGTACTCGGAGCGAACGGATGGACCCGAGGAGCTGTGGAGGATAACTGTACTCACCCATCAGGTGGGAATTCCAGTGGATGGCTCGACCTTACGGCTTTACTTTCAGTTGATGTTTTCCCTTTCCAGTTGTACTTTACTTTCAGTTTTGGTTTGTATTCTGGCCCACTTACTTTTCTGCACTTACTATTGTACCCAGTTTTTACTTAGTGTTTACTTCTACTGCCTGCCTGCTCTGTGGTGTTTGTTTACTTTACAATGGAAATTCCTTCCCTTTTTACCGGGAATTACGCCTTGATGCTAGTCGCCAGCCCCTGGCCTATGGAAGGCATGCTTGGGGTAGTCACGGCATGGGTCCCGAAGATGGGTCGTGACAAATTGGTTTCAGTGGAGTTCAGTTATACCATAGAACTGAAGTCTCTCATATTTTTCTATGTGAAGCAATAGTGTTTAGATTATTGAGTGTGGTTATCAGTCCAGGGAGGCCAGTGTTGGTGCGGCGGCCAACGTATCCGTACACTAGGACCCTGACTTCTGATTTCTGAGTTAATGCACGAAAACATTGATTGCATATGTGTTTCATGTTTTCTTTGTGATTACATTGTGTCAGCTCACCAGGTATACTGTTCTGACCGTGGCGCACCTGTCTCTTTTCAGGATGGACCCACGATGGTAGCCAGCTAGGGTTCCAAGAGTTGTTCATGATGACATCCCACCGAGAGACGAGGCCTCGGTACAGGGCCCTTTGACAGTAGAGGCACCTGTGATACCTCTACCCGCCGAGCCACAGATGCTACCAGCCCCAGCTGCTGACGATGCACGTCGCCTTAGTGCACTGCACATGTTCCAGCGCCAGCGACCGCCTAGGTTCCGCGGGGAGACAAACCCTCAGGCAGCTAAGGATTGGTTGGAGGCAGTTGTACGGGTATTCAGGTTAGTGAGGACACTAGCAGACCTCATGGTGATCCTCGCAGCGAGCCTACTGCACGCGACAGCAGGAAAATGGTGGAGATTGATGCTCCTGGTGCACGATGAGGAATCTATTCTCTGGACAGACTTTGAGAGCCTCTTCTGCTCAGAGTTCGTCCCAGCCACCCTCCGTGCGGTGCGAATCCAAGAGCTTATAGCGCTGTGGTAGGGCAGCATGACGGTCCCCCAGTACTCGGCGAGATTTATTGATCTCTTGTGCTACTCGACAGACATGGTGAGCGACCCATTATTCTAGGCCCGAACCTCTGAGTAGGGATTGAGACATGAGATCATGGCATCACTGATCTCTCTCAGCATTCTGAATCAGGCAGGAGTACTGGAGCGATCCCTTCTGATCGAGAGCTTCGTTGCTGAGCCTACTTCAGCAGCGAGACCTACCACAGGGCGGCATGTAGTAGAGTCTTCTGCAGCAGGTAGTCAATGGATGACTCATGGGTCCAGGTAGACCAGACCCTCAGGCAGACGACCTCAAGACACTGGATGAGCAGTGCGCGGCACACACCGCATATCCAGTCTTTCGAGAGGCAGACAGTGCTACGCATGCGGCGGGCATGGTCACATGGCTCGTGACTTCCCGACCTGTCGTGCCGAGGAGCCGCAGACGGTTGAGCAGTCGCCCAGGCAGAGGTAGAGGGTCAACCGTGGAGGTCCGCAGGGAGCAGGCAGACGATGCAGGGGAGCTGGCCGAGCAGCAGGTGTTGGGTGACGCTTTCAGGCTTCATCACCACCACCACTAATAGGAGGTCCACCCCGACCACAGAAAGATGGAGGGCAGAGACAGGAAAAACTCCAAGCAGCAGAGGCCTACGACCACGGCGCACCCGAGATGATTCGAGGTACTATCTGTATCTATTCCACCCTTGCTGTAGTTCTTATAGATACAGGAGAGAGCCATTATTTCATAGCTGCTTCCATTGTTCAGAGCTCGGAGATTCCGACAGAGTCATTGGCTCGATACTTATGGCTACAGACTCCTACGGGAGCAGACTAGATGATTACACACTGGTGCCGGAAGTGTGAGCTTACTCTAGGAGGTGAGATCTTCAACTGGGAGCTTCTTGTAGCGACGTCGAGGCCTTACGACGTCATCTTGGGAATGGATTGCTTATCTATAGTTCATGCTTAGATTGACTGTATTAGGCGCAAGGTGCGATGTGTATGCACCGATGGGAGCAGGTTCACCTTCACCGGAGAGAAGGTAGCCTTCGAAGCACAGGATGGACTCCCGCATAAGAGAGGACAACCCATCACTCATCAGTTGGATAGCCTCATCCTAGGAGCAGTTGACGTGCAGAGTCCTGGTTTTCCTGTAGTGGTGGATCAGTATGAGGACGTTTTCCCCGATGACGTTCCAGGACTACCTCCTCACAGAGAGGTAGACTTTTATATTGACATGTACCCTGGGACAACCCCGATATCCACTCCATCATATCAGATGGCCCCCGCTAAGCTTCAAGAGCTACGGGTACAGTTGGAGGACTTGCAGGGAAATGGAGCCATCCGACCCAGTGTTTCACACAGGGCTTCCCTGATATTGTTCGCCAAGAAGGCGGACGGGGGCTTGCGACATTGTGTCAACTATCGTCGCCTGAACCAGGTGACAGTGAGGAACAAGTTTCCGCTACCGAGGATTGATGACCTCTTAGATCAGCTCAAGGGATCACGATGGTTCTCAAAGATAGACCTCAGGTCAGGCTATCATCAGCTCAGAGTTTGGGACGAGGACGTGCAGAAGACGACCTTCAGATGTCTATATGGCCACTATGAGTTCTTGGTTATGCCCTTCGGCATAACCAATGCTCCCGAAGTGTTCATGGGCCTCATGAACAGGATCTTTCAGCCATACCTAGATCGATTTGTCATGGTCTTCATCGAAGAAATTTTGATATACTTGACGACTGAGGAGGAGAACACCTACCACTTTCGAGTTGTACTAGACACACTCTGAGATCACCTGCTTTATGGGAAGCTCTAGAAGTGTCAGTTATGGATACGCGAGGTCCACTTCTTGGGAAACTTCATCTCTGAGGTGGGAGTTGTAGTGGATCCTGCGAATATCGAGGCAGTGCTAGCTTGGGAGCCACCTAGGAGTGTGACGGAGGTGTGGAGTTTCTTGGGACTAGATGGATACTATCGGAGATTTGTGCCAGACTTCTCAAGAGTTTCGGCACCACTCTCAGCTTTGATGAAGAAGGGGAAACCCTTCGTGTGGTCAGATAGATGTCAGCAGAGCTTCCAGGAGCTGAGACAGAGATTGACAAACGCGCCTATATTGAGGCTTCCGGAGGAGGGAGTTGGGTATGTAGTTTACTGCAATGAATCAGGGACAGGACTCCGATGTGTCCTGATGCAGGAGTGGGCCGTGATCGCCTATGGATCATGTTAGTTGACGCAACATGAGCAGAACTACGCTACCCATGACCTGGAGTTAGCAGTAGTTGTCTTCACTCTCAAGATGCGGCGACACTATCTGATGGGAGAGCGCTTTACAGTCTATTCTGACCATCAAAGTCTCAGGTACATCTTCTCACAGAAGGACCTGAACCCGAGATAACGGTGATGGATCGAGTTCCACCAGGACTATGACTTTGAGATAGACTATACTCCTGGGAAGGGAAACATATTAGATGATGCTCTCAGTAGGAGGATGGGCATTCAGATACTTGGGGAGGCGACAGAGCAACTAGCCGCTTTGCAGATATCCTTCATGGATAGAGATGGAGCAGCCTTCCTTCAGTCACTCACGGTCACTCCTCCACTACTACAGCGGGTCAGAGAGGCACAGTGTGGGGACGCCGACTGTGAGACGTGGCGTGCACAGGTATCCTCAGGACAGGCACTTGATTGTTTCTCTTTAGGAGGAGAGCACAACATCTTTTTCAGAGGACATACCTTAGTACCAGTTTCTTTACAAGAGGAGGTGCTGAAAGAGTTTCACACTTCCCCTTTGGAGGTACATCCTAGAGTGGTGAAGATGTACCAGGATCTTAGACAACATCACTGGTGGCCGGGCATGAAGAATGTTATGGCAGAGTTCTTTTCTCGATGCCTCACCTCCCAGTAGGTGAAGGCAGAGCACCATGTACCAGCAGGCTTGGTACAGCCCTTGGAGGTCCCAGAGTGGAAGTGGGACGACATATCTATGGACTTCGTGACTGGACATCCACGCACTTCCAGAGGTCACAACTCTATTTGGGTGATTGTCGACCGAGCCACCAAGTCGGCTCACTTCTTACCCATCAGAGAGAAGGGCTCAGTGGAGAGATTGGGACGTCTCAACATTCAAGAGATTGTACGTCTTCACGGTGTTCCATCATCTATCATCTCCGATTGAGATGCTCGATTTACTTCCCAGCTTTGGAAGGGGTTGCAGGAGGCGTTCGGGACGCAGCTACATCTGAGCACCGCCTTTCACCCTCAGATGGATGGCCAGACGGAGAGGACCATTCAGACTCTCGAGGACATGCTCCGCGCATGTGTCCTCGACTTTGGTTGCAGGTGGGAGGACCACCTACCCTTGGTGGAGTTCTCATAAAACAACTGCTACCACACCACTATCGGGATGGCACCATACAAGGCATTGTACGTCCGACCTTGAATATCTCCTTTGTGCTGGACAGATCCTGGGGAGTCGGCACTTGTGGGACCGGAGATGGTCCAGGCCACGACAGAGAAGGTCCAGATCATCCAGGGGTGGATGAGGACAGCTCAGAGCCGGTAGAAGTCTTATGCTGACAGGAGGCGGAGGCCACTGGAGTTCTAGGATGGAGACCATGTCTTCTTGCAGGTCTCATCTCGATGTGGATTACAGAGATTTGGACGAGGTAACAAGTTATCTCCTCGCTTCATCGGACTATTCCTGAACCTTAGCAGGATTGGCGAGGTGGCTTATCTCCTGGATCTACCACCTCAGTTGCACCGGGTGCACGACGTCTTCCACGTATCTCAGCTGAGGAGATACGTGCACGACCCGACACATATCATTGACCATGGGGAGATGGATGTTGATGATGGGGAGAATTTTGTGGAGTTCCCGGTAGAGATTGAGGATCGATAGGAGCAGGTCCTACGTGGATGGTCAATTCCTCTAGTGCGCATCAGATGACAGCACATGAACCTACAAGAGAGCACCTCAGAGCGGGAGGCTGAGATGCGTGCTCAGAACCCACATTTGTTTCCCTAGTTTATGATGTATCTTTACAGGGACATAACGCCCTGAGGTGGGAGGGTTGTAATGACCATAAAAATTCAAGGATATTTTTTTATGAATTTTCTTGGGAAGTTTACAAGAACGCAGTTTCTGAATGCACCTGATTCCATGGCCCCGTGTGCCCGGAATAATTTTCTGAAGTTTTTCTCTGGTATGTTTAGTGAACGAACGAGCTGGTTTTTCTAACTTTTGAACTGGTGCTCGGAATCCAATTATGAGTGCACCGATGGAATCGCAGCGCCAGTATTTGCTTAGAAACATCTTTTCCAGAGTTTCGTTTGCTCGGGTGGGGTTTTTAATTTTTGGGGTTAAGTTAAGGAATAAAATAAAAGTGGTGCGACAATTTATTTTATTTCACTTAAAGAGGCTTAACCTAAGTTAAGAGGATAAGGTGGGACCCACAATATCCTACCCACTTGGTAGGATATTTGTGAGGTGAGGCACGCACGAGCCCCACCATTTCTTTCCTTGTATGTAATGCACCCTCACCCCCTTTTAATGAAGTCAAACCGTACGTTTATTCTGGTTAAGAAACGTCTCATTAATTTGGGCAGTTAAATCGTTACAATTAATTCATTTAATTAATTGTTCGTTTATTTTCTTTTGAATTTCAAATTATTATGTTATGATAATAAAACAAGGGAAGGACTTATTTTATTACTGTTGGGTTTTTGTTGTGTTATGACTTTGGGAGAAAAAGAGAGGTCTTGAGGATTCATCATTCTTCGACGAAGAACGCGAAGAACGCATCGCCGCCGATGAAGAACGCCGACCTCCGACGGCAGACGATGGTGAGATATGCCTTCCTCGGAGATCACCTAATGCCAATGATGTTCCTTCCGTGATGCTTTCTTCTTCGATGATCCTATTCTTCCTCGACGGTTAATTCTGCGATGAACTCTCGTTCGACGACAACGTTGAGGTAGGGATTTATTTTATTTGTTAGTTTGTGAATACATCTGTCGCTTTCTTCCTTTCTTTAGAGCCGCCTGATATCGCAATAATGGGAAGAGGTCGGACCGCACGAACACGGCCGACCCTCCTCCCCCCTTGTTGGATTGATTTTGATTGTGGCATGATCAAGGCAACGCGGTGTTGAAGCACCGCGCAGAAAATATTAAAGAAGGGGAAGAAGCGCAGCGCCGTCGCGCCGCACCTTTGAAAACGAACCAAAGATGTGGCACCGTCGCGCCGAACTGGTGAACTATAAAAGCACCGTGACCGGAGTGGGGTCGTGGCGGAGGGGCGCGGCGGAGCAGGGGAACCGGCGACCGGTTCCAGGCCGCCGGCCGGTTCCAGGCCGCCAGCATCAGAGCAGGGGGACCGGCCTTGCCGGTCCTATGGCGGCAGAAGCCAGCCGACCAGAGTGGGCCGACCGGACCGTGGAAGAAATGGGTGTTCGAAACCCCTGGCTGGACAGATGTGAGCATCCCCATTAGGGGGCCACAGTTACAACGAGCGGGAGGCAGCGCCCCCCTGCCCCCCGCATCCCGAACAGCTCGACCGTTTGGCCGAGCGACTTGGCTAGCGTGCCGGGCCGCCGATCCGGGCTGCGCCCAGGCCGGGCCAGGCCATGCCCGAGCGGGCTGGACCTGGACCCGGTTCGGGTCAACCCGGTTTGGGCCGACCCTGGGGGTATTGGGCCGGGTTGGACCGGGCCCGAACCCCGTAATACCGAACGTCTTTCGGTAGGTTGCCGATAACTTGAGCTACAGACCTCCAATCGACGCACCGTCAGTTGCGCAACGATCCTTGGATCAGTAAAGTCGTTTTAGTATATTACACTCAAGGGTTCGGAGTACTGTGGGTTCGGCCGGGTTGGTTCGTACACGAAACCAACCGGGCCCTCTGAGCGGAAACGTTTATAACATGAGTTCCAGACGTCCGATTGATGTACCGTCCACTTTGATGGATTTATCTTAGTGAGAATGACCTTTTGGCTTACTCCGCTCGAGGTTTGGACGCAGGTGGAGTACGGTTGGGTTGGTTTTGACTTAAAATCCAACCGGGCCCTAGGGACGAAAAAGCCAATAACATTCAGACCGGGCGTCCGATTGACGCGCCGTCTGTGACGTTGAGTTTATGTTACCGATACAGAACTTTTGGATAAATCAACTCCGGACTATGTGTCAGTTGATGTATCAACCCCTCGGCTCATGGAGCGGACCCTCCCGAATGAGCTTGCTGTGTGCGGGAACCCTAGAGCTGGCAGCGACTGCGATGTCGATGACAATTGTGCAGAAATCCTCCGTGGATTCGACAACGATGACTAAAACACTCAACGGTCCTACGTAGATCAATGCTACCAATCCTGTGTGTGTCAGATCCTGTGTTGGTCAGCACTCAACGGTCTTGTGTGGGCCAGCACCTATAGATCCTGTGTGGGTCTGATCTTGTGTGGGTCATTGCGGGGGTTAGTTACCTATCGATCCTGTGTGGGTCAGATCCTTTGTGGGTCATTGAGAGGGTTAGTACCTATCGATCCTTTGTGGGTCCGACGGCTTAGATGAATCAGTGGAAATATCTGATTATCACTATCGTCATACGAAGAAGTATTCCTGTGTGAGCTGAATCTTGACTTGCTTTCCTATGTGGATTACGTTATGCTTTCCTGTGTGGATTGGGTTGTGGTTTCCTGTGTGGACTGGGTTGTACTTGGGCTCAGAGGTTGGAGCGAACTGGAATTGATGACATAGGTATATGTGTGGGAATATACCTAAGAAATGTCGGATGTTACTTCGTGATTGTATCTTTCCTTTGTGGATTATCCTTTGTGATTTATGGGAGACCTTCAGGGGTCTCGGGGCCCCTACTAAGTAGCTTATACTCACCACTTCACGGGCTATGCCCGCACTACGTTGTGTTGGTTGCAGAAGAAGGACATCGCTGATCGTGGTTGAGGCTTGCAGAGCATGACGGTACCTGGAGGTGGACCACTGGGCGGGACGTACTCAGAGGGGACGACTCAACCCGAGGAGCTGTGGAGGCTATCAACACTCACCCATCAAGTGGGACTTCCAGTGGATGACTCGACATTGCGACTTTACTTTTAGTTACTGTTTTCCCATTCCAGTTTTACTTTACTTTCAATTTGGGGTTGTATTCTGGCCTACTTACTTTTCTACACTTACTGTTGTACCCAGTTTTTACTTAGAGTTTACTTTTACTGCTTTCCTACTCTGTGGTGTTTGTTTACTTTACAAAGGAAATGAAATCCATTTTTACCTAGAATTACCCCTTGGATCTAGTCGCCAGCCCCTCGCCTATGGAAGGCGGGCTTCTGGTAGTCACGACACGGGCCCCGAGGATGGGTCGTGACATAAATATATCATAAGGATTTATATTTATCTAATGTTTTCTTTCATCATGGTGGGAAGCTAATTTCTGGAAGTCTAGGAGTGTTATCTTCTCAGGAATTTTGTATTTTTTATATAATTTAATCCACTTCATCTTAAACTTGGGATGATCCTCAATTTATTTATGGATGAAAATGTTATATATATGATCAAATATAAGATGAATACTATTATCTCTACCCACATTGATTTTTTCTTTACCTCATAAAAAAACCATCAATTTATTTCCATTATGTTCTTATGATTCATTTTCAAAAAATGAAATGATGTTACAAATATTGAATCACACTGGAACACCCTCATTTTAATTTTGTTTCCCTAAACTCCAACAACTTGTGAATTTACTTTATTTACTAACATTTTACCAATATCAACATAAAAGTAACTCACATGGGGTTTTCACACATTAATTCATTAATACTATCCTTACTATCTTTTTTATAGACTATACCGTTAGATGGGTTCCTCAAAGATTAATAAGTACGGACAAAATCAATCATATGAGATTAACAAATTCAATTCATTTCAATAAAAAATAATCATTCTTGAGAATAACGAATTATGTATTGGAAATTTAAATATTATTCTCTCCATAATTACATAATTACTATGTTTAATAAATAATTTTTATGTTTCTTTTTTTATAATTGTATGTATTAATACCAAATTTTTTTCCAGTCCTACCTAACATAAATTTTTATTATTTATTAATTTTTATTTTTATATATTTTATTTAAAAAATATATTATTTGAATTATATATTATTTTTAATATAGACTATTCCCATTAGATTTTTTAATTATAAAAATGAATATTTAAAATAAAATATTAAAAAATAATATTTTTAAAATAGAATTCAATTTAGAATAATATTATATAAATGTTGTATTAACTCGACCCTTGTAATTTTGGAGTCACTACCAATTATACATACATTGGAATAAGATATAAAGAAACTCATCTTGAAGGACTGGTCTTTTTAGTTGTCTTGGTAAACATGATACATATATGAGTGTTTTATTACTAATGAGTACACAAATTACAAAATAATGTTTCATTATTTTTATTTATGAGAATAAACTAATTATTTTTGGCATATTATTTAATATATTTATTACGTCACATCATAAAATTATTGGGAATGGAAAGAAATTAATGGTTTGATCAACTTCTCATTAAGTTATATATATAATAGAATAAATAATGGATCAATGCGTATAATTGATATTGAAGGGTAAATAACTGAACATACATGGCATTTAAATAACATGAATACAGAATAATCAATATAGAAATGCAAATTAATGAATACACATTCCATTTAAATAACTAGATAAGGAATAATCATTCTGGAAAGTTGTGTAATTGAAAAATCCATTCATTTAATCGATAAACTATGAATGAAATTAATCCATATATCATTTCATTGTTAAAATATCATGGATAACAATTACTGAATCTGAATGAAGGAAATTCTTAATTATTGGATGCCAAGTTTTTGAGGTACATGATATATTTACCATCAAGACCTTTCAAAAGACAGTTTAAAAAATACTGGGTAAAAAACCTACTATGGCATTCCAACTGAATCATCCCATGAGTCTACTGATGCATCAAGGGGATATTTACAACTAGTCCCCACCCATTTAGAACCCATTTAAAACATTCTTCATATAAAAAATAATCAATTTAATTAATAAAAAATGTGCCATATCCAATATTTATATAGAGTAAAAGTTAGGGATTTATCAATATATCCCCATTTAATTAAATAATTATCAAGTAAAAACCATATATAAACATCGTATACTGTTAATGAAATAATATTATTCATGATATATTACATTGATATTTTGTTTAAATTTAATGTTTATTGTTTCATAGAAGGTGAATAATTCACCTGGAATTTAATGATGAAAAAATGATTTATAGAAGAGAATGTAAATAATATCCTTGTTTAAAATAATCATAATCAATCTTGAAAAATAATAAGGATTGTATCAATACGAAATATACCCATTGGAGTAAGAATAAGGGTTTTTTTTCAGAAATGAAATTTAAAGGATCCCTAAAAATATTCTTGAGGAAAATATCATTTTAATTTTAATTTTTTTATAATACTATACTTTAAAAATAAATTTCAAAAAAATTTTATATTAAAATATGATTTAAGAAAATTTATTGTAATCCTTAATTAATTGATTTTTAATAAAACTAGTAAATAATTTAAATGTTTTGAATGTAAAAAACATATATTCCTTTAACATATTCATTAAATGATAAACGAGCATTATTCTGAAACTGACATAAGATTAATTTGATATAATTTTTAAAGAGAATAAATTGGTAAAATTTATTTAAATCATTTTTAAAATTAAAAAAACATTTTTTGAAACATTTTTAGAAAACATGTTTTTAAAAGAAAATAGATTTTTGATCGAAGAGACAAATGATGTTGGATTTTATTAAAACATTTTATCAATAATTTTAAGTAAAATAGGTGGAAAATTTTGCTATCCATTTAAAAATATAATTTATAAATACAATATATTAAAAATAAAGGGTTTATTAAACAATTTTAATATATTTACCTCAATTGAAATTCAACAATAAACAATCTTGATTAGATTGAGATCATGAAATAAACCGTTAAATGATCATAATGTCAATGTGAGAATTTATAGTTGAATATATTATTTGTATCAAATTTAAATTAACTTAATAAACAAGTAAATAATACAATATATTGTAAAAATTCATTATACACATAATCATATAATATCAAAGATGATAAAGTTGTCATATGACCCAATGAAAGTAAATTGAGTTATGAAATTCATTACCACTTGGTAAATTATAAATAATATCACCATTGATTAAATTAAAAATACCAACCAAAATACTCCTTGAATAATTAAATATTCTTTATATTACATGTAAATGTTTAAATATATACATGATATAAAATAAATAGGTGCATAATAGTAAAACATGCCTCAATAAAATGAAATTGAGATGAAATCTATTACCTAGCACTTTCATATTGTTCGTACTTTATTTAAACTCATGTATAGTTGTTCTAAACATGTAATTAAATTATTGAAGAACTATATTAATATGTATGATATCATATATTATTCTTTCATAACATCTTATCACCATTTTTTTAATAATATTTTATTATTTTCACTATTTCTCGTGTTAATTACCTTGTTTTTCGAGTATGTTTAGAGTTATTTTTTATCAGATTACATATATCATGGTTTAATCATATAAAAATGTAAAAAGTGATATATATATATATATATATAATTTTTTATATATGTATTTAGAGTAATCTGTAAAATCGAGTTACAGGAACTGAAAAGCACCGTGCATGGAGATGGTAGGTCGTACGTACGCAAGAGCACTACTCCCATTTTATTAACATATTAAAAGAAAGAAAATTAAAGGATATATATATATATATATTCATTTAATTATAATTTTTATCTAATATATATCATATATTTTTATTAAACACATCCTTAATAAATTCCATGTATAGTGTGGATGAATCACATCACTCCGTGAGGCGGTAGTCTTCCATTAACACAAATGACGTTTACGTATTCCCACAAAATAGAAAAAATGAATTTATGTATAATATAATATTTTTAGAATAATTAATACATTATAAATATCATATATTTATCATATATAAACGATAAATATTTAATTATCCCTAAAATTGGAAGTGGTAATGAATGAATGAACGACATCGGTTTGTGATGCGGTAGTCTTCCATACACATGAACGATGAATGTGTATCCCATTTTATAGAAGTGTGTGTTGTTTTCGGAAATATTCATAAAAAATATATTTTTATTTAATAAACCTATGCTATAATATGATCTGGATATAATAATAATATAAGTGGTTTGAGAGAAAAAATAAAATAAAAAAGTTCATTGATGAACGTTACCTCTTCTTTGGGGTACTCCTTTGGGTTTGAACCCAGTTCCTTCATTTGTATTATTTATTCCCACACTATAACTTCTAGGATTATAAGAGGGATTTTTTGGTAGTCATATGGGAAGATTATTGATGAAACAAATGTTTGGAGTTGTGTAAATAAGTGGGGGAGTGAGTTGCCATTTTTAGTGGAGGATGAGTAACAAACATGTAAATACCGAAACACAATCACTATTGTGAGGTATAAATTACATAATTTTCCACCGATAGTGAAATAAATTATAAAAACGTGGTTATATTGTCTATCAATGTCCAAAAATGTGGTTTGATACATGTTTCTTGGTCATATTTCCCCTTAAGATTAACGATTAACCACGAATTAAGCTCGTTTTTACATAAATTTATTTTTTTAATTTTAATTTTTTCACTAAAAATTATGGTCAAAAAATAATTTTAACTTATTAAAAATATAAATTTAATCTGATTTTTAATATTTAATTTATTGTTCTAAAATTCAAATCATAGTAGTGGTAGAATTTATTTTAAAACTAATCCCACACGGAAAAAGAGAAATCGAGTTTATAAATTGAAAGTGTTCAAAAGATTAAAATAATTTTTAACAAAAATTCGTTATGAAACTAATTATAATGACAAAAATTGGATTAATATATGTATAATTTATCTAATTTTACTTGAAAACCAATTTAACATTTAATTTAACATTATAATGTATTCATATTAAAAGCCTTATTTCAATTAAAATTCAGTACTACTTAGTAGAAAAACAAAACATCTCAGAGTGATGAAAAAATTAACCCTAATATAATTTTTACATTATAATTTTAGAAATGAATTTTAATTTTTCAAATTATATTTATAAAAGTGTGTAAATTTAAATTTAAAACATGTGATCCATTAATAGTTGAAAGAACCACCTTTAGGAAAATACAACATTTTAATCATAAAATTGGAAATGTTCTTATCTTATGGATATTTTTTTGGATTAATGTTAAACATATTTGATTGAATATATAATATATATATTTCATTCATATAATTCACTAATTTTTATTAAATTAACCTATTAGGATAAAAATCCTTTGGGATCATAAAAATATTTTTTTATAAAAACATTTACATTATATTTAATTGGTTTTCATTTTCATTTATAATTTCTTAGTAACCAATGATTTCATTTTCTATTTGTGAAAACCGTATATTTTCATAAGTTAGACAATATTATTTATAATAAAAAATTTATTGTCTTGTAGATAGATATCATTTAAAAAATAATTTTAATATTATTTAGTATGACTTGGTCTTTTTTGTAATTTAAGCTATTGAAAAGAGTTGTTCTTGAATATAACACAAGCTAACTCTATGTTGAATTTATTTAAATATATAGATTGAATTTATTAAAAATAGTAAATGTATTTTAAAGTATTAGTATTTTATATTCACATCTATCCTTAGTGTTTTTTTTCATATACTCTATTGAATAGAATGTTATTATTTTAGAATTATGAGGTGTTACATTATTCCCACCTTAAATAAATTAAATTCACACAATTTAAAATTGATCTTGGTAATCTGGGGTTTTATTTATGAAAATTAATTTTTGAATTTCCACATCATGAAAAGAGGTGGTAAAAATTCCTATTAATAATGGATAATGGGAAATACAATGGTCATACACATTAACACATATCTAAGTTCTCAAATAGGAGAACATTAGTGGAAAGTGAAGATATATACATGGAAAAAATGTAAATATTTATAGAGAGTGATCAAGGTCATTGATAAAAAACCAGTGTATGATAAATGGAAATTTGAGGTCCTCAAATCTATAAAAATTCTATGATATAGAAGACCATATGTTCTTAAAAAATTATGTTATTAGGATAATTATTTTTCAAGATCATTTTCATATTTATGAGTTATTTACCTAATGAATTTGAATATAAAAAGTATACACAATTTCACCCTTTTGTTATGATTCTATCAATTTTTTTTTCATCCCTTATACCAAGAAATTAATATCCAATAATGATCTTCTATGTTTTCAGAACTAAAATGGATTATAAAATCGATAAAAATTGACAATATCTTCATTATATCTAAAAATATTATTAAAAAATAATATTGTTGATTCATTAATATCTAAACCTCAAAAGTAATACTACTAGTTCATTATTAAAATTTATTTTTTTAATAGTTTACCTAAAAATAATGATATAATAACTAAGAAATCATATAGCCCAGTGGTTAGTGTGAAACCCTTATCGTCTTTCGGACATGGGTTCAAGCCCCACCACCTTTCGAGATGTGACATGTTGTCACCCTACATGTAGGTTGTCCTTTTTCAAGGATAATTTAAGATAATTCCTATAATTATTACAAAAAAGTATGATGGAAAAACCAAAAATAAAACTAATCTTTAAATAACCTTTTTACTATGGGTTTAATGATACTCATTTTTTCTACAAAGTATAATAATATTATTTTAATATTAGTAAATTTTTTTTTGATCATATTAACCCTAAAGGTTATGAATACCTCTAAAATTTTTTCTATAAAGTTTAAAGGAATTATTCCTAAGTAAATTTTTGCTGAAACATATAAATTAAATAAATTTCCCCAAAATTACCTAACCCTTGGTAGAATCACATTATGTAGAACCTAAAAAGAGGATCTTAATAATTTTAATATTTGATACATATTAAACTCATAACCCATGATGGTATCCATAACCCATAAGTAAATTGACAAAGATATGATTCTAAAATCTAACACAGTCGTTAGTTTTTTCAGATCTCTTTTGAATAAAATACCATTGGTAAAAATACATGTATAGATTAATTATAGAATCCAAATACATAAATACTTCATCCATTTGATTTACACAATGTCCCATCCTTAGTCTAAGGATTAACCTAAGTCATTCATTGTCATTGTCTACTCAAATCCCTTATAAGGGTATTTACAGAAAACATGAATTATCCTAAGCAAATCCCTTTGGACATTCAAACCAAGTGTACAGAAATGCCTATTTTCTTGTACCGGGTTACGCTGATGTCAAGACCGACAAAAACTATTTGGATTTATTACCCATAGTTACATCTATGTGAGAACCACATCCACTTGTAGTATCCAAGAATAAATGTATGGCTTTGATATAACACATAGTCTCAATATTAGAAATACATTATGATGATTTTATATAAATATTCTAAAATTAAATATTTTTTTTGTGTTTTTAAACTATGTTTTCCTAAATCTGGTTCCAAATGTTTCTACTAAACTTCATTTGATACCAACTATTTCCAGCTGAGCCCTGTAATCCCGAAGTCGATGTCTACTATAAATACATTAGCATAAGATACAAGGAACCACATCCCAAAGGACTCATTAGTTTAGTAGTCTTGGTAAAGTATATACATTCTAGAATATTTTATTATAAACTAATACCCAAATTAGAACATAATTTTTTTTTATTTTACCAATAGAAAAAATACATATATCAATGGTTTTAAAGAACTGGAATAGATCTCCAAAATTTTGGTATATCATATACCAATGGTTTAGAGGATCATTGGCTACTCTAGTATTTTTATAAACCAATAAAAATGGATTTAGAAAATATTTGGTTTTGTTTATATAAAAAAAATATACAAACGGTTTTGAAAAACATTTTGTATAAGTAATGTAAGAAGAATATTCTGCTAGGTTTGGACACCCTCTCCCCCATTTTATATTCTAATGACCTAACCACTAACCAAAGATAAATTTTTAGAATATAATTGGGCATATAATTATATATATATGTATATTTATAGGTAATATAAAATTTTATGTATTTTATATTATTTAAAAAAAAATCCGTAACAAATGGGTACATATAACAAAGGTTCCCAAAACAACTGCTATAGAAATATACCAATTGTTTGGATAACTATTCTTATAGGAACAATTATTTTTGTGACCTATCCCAATGGTTTTGGAAAAATGTTGGTATAGGGTGGAACTATACCAATATCTTTTCCAATACCTATGGTACAAGGTATCTACAAGGGACTTATTCCCACAGTTGTGGAAAAAATGATGGGATATGCCTCTTCAAGGGACCTATATCGGCGGTTTTGTCAATAATCATGGGTATACGTTTCTAAAAAGGACCTATGAAAATTATTTTTCTAAAATTGTTGGAAAAAAACTCTCTAAGGTACCAATACCATTGGTTTTTCTAAACTGTTTTTATAGGCCCATTGGTATAGCTTCAATTTATTGTATAATTTATTTTATTTCTATAGAATATATTTATTCCATCTATAATATAATTTAATATCTTTCTTATCACACTTCATAGAATCCTAGGGAAAGGAAAAAAATTAAGGGTGATCTCAAATGTTTTTAAGGGTAAAATATATCATAAGAAATAATGAATCAATAAAAATATTCAATATGGAAAATTAAATAACTAAACACGCATTCCATTTAATCCAATTGAATAAGGGATAATCAATATTAGAAGGTAAATATCTAAACACTCTTTGAATTTAAACAAATGGATATGTCATAATCACTATGATAAGGTAAATAAATGAAAAAACATGCCTTTTAACCAATAAAAGGAGAATGAAAAACATTTATAGATTTTTTTCATAGTGAAACTTTAATGGATAATAATAAATAAATCTCAAAGAAGTAAATTATTAATTATTGGATTCCATGTTTCCTGGGTATGATAGACATTTACTATCAAGTCCTATCAGAAGATAGCTTAAAACATACCTGGCGAAGAACCAACTAAGGCTAGAAATCTAACACACCCAATGAGACTACTGATGCATCGAGGGGATATATATAATGTGTACCCAACCATGTCATACTAATCCAAAGAATTCCCAATATATCAAATAATCAATTTAATTCATGAACAAAGTGCCTAATCAAAAATATATATTGAGTAAATATATAGATTTTTTAGAATTTACCCAATTAATCAAAAATCAATCTTGTGAAAAATTCAATTTTCATTTTGAAAAACATTTTTAAAATTGATTTACATGAAAATGAAATTTAGGAATTTATCCTTGAAAAATTAAAAAATTTAAGGGAATCTTGAAATAAATTTTCTATCATGACAATATGGAATACCGTACATGTTTTGTATTTTATAAAATAAAGTCTCTTTTAAAATTATCATAATAAGATATATATATATATTATTTTTAAAATGAAATAAGTTTATTTTGAATTTTTATATTAGTAAAAATGCTTAAAAATTCCATTAAATTCTTTTGAAAATGTTAAAAACTTCTCCTTAAATATTTTTAGAAAAAAATGGAATTAAAAGAAAACTAATTTTTGATGGAAAAGAGAGAAGAAGTTAGAATTTAGAAAAATATTTCCCATTAATTTTAATTAAAAAAGTGTGGAAAATGGATCTATCTCTTGAAAAATATCATTAATTAACATAGGATAAGAAAATTAAATAATTTATTAAACTATGAGAATATAATTTCCTTTATTGGGAATTCAAGAATAAATAATCTCAATTAGAATGAGATTATGAAAGTAACCCTCAAAATGATTGTAACGTTGAAGTGAGAATTAATCAATGAATCGATTATGTGTATCAAATTTAAATCTACATAATAAAAGTAGAAATACAACAATATATTTCCAAATTTATTATACATAAAATCATAGAGATAAAATATGATGAAGATGTAACATAACCCAATGAAACGAAATTCAGTTTTGAAATTCATTATAACTTAGATAATTTTAAATCAAATAACCATTGGTGAAATAAATAAAATTCTAATCTAAAATTCCATGAATTATTATGTGTTCAGGATATTTCATTTCAAATGAATTGTATACCGACCATATAAAATAACGAGGTTTATGACATTATAATATGCCCCACTTAATTGAAATTGAGATGAAATCCCATACCTCATGATTTAATTTTGGTTTTAAATGATTTAACCTCCTAACAGTGGTTTGAAAATTTTTATGAATATTTAAAAGAACCATATTATAATTTATTATATTATTTATGATTCTTTTATGAAATATTACCACTCTTTTGTTAATAATATTTCATTATTTTCCTTAGTTTATGTGTTAAATTCCTTGTTTTCTAGTATGTTTTGACTTTTTATTTTTTTCATCATTCATAGACCATGATTTCATAATCTTCAGAATTTAAAAAATGCTATATATTTTATAAATATTTGTTATATATGTATTTCTAGTATTCCATAAAATGTAGTGATATGAAATAAAATGCACAATTCATAGAGACGGTATTTCCTACATACACATGAACACCACTTCAATTTTATTAATGTATTAAAATAAATAATAGTAAATTATAAATAAGTATATTATCATTTTAGTATAATTTTAAAATCATATATATCACATATTTCTATTATCCCTATCCTTAATAAATTTCAGGTAAATCTTGAATGAATCACATCGCTTCGTGAGAACATAGTCCAACTTACACATGAACATTTTTATCATACTCCCAAAAAATGGAAAGAATGAATGTATGTGATATATTAAAATTAAAGAAGAATTAATAAAATAAATATCATATATATCATATATAAAATATAAAAATATCATTATACCAAAACATTTAGGTGGTAATATATGAATGAAGGACATCTTTTCGCAAGGCAGTAGTCCGGCGTACACAAAAACGATGATTGTGCATCACATTTGATTGAAGTGTGTATGTTTTTCATTCATTAAAATAACATAAATTTGTATAAATATATTTAATATTCATTTTTTATATTATATTAATGATATAATAATAACTGAAGGGGTTTGAGGAGAAAATAAAAAGGAGACACTTTTAAAAAATATTACCTCTTATTCGGGTATCTCCTTTAGGTTTTCGCTAATGCATTAATAATAGAGTTTTCTAACCAATAAAAAAATGTATTATTATGGGAGGTAACTTTTTAGTGAATTTATCTGGGGTTTATGTCCTAAATTTATTGGGTGGTGTGAGGGAGGGATGTGTGTGCCCTTTTCCAAGGGAGGCGAAGTGGCATTCATGTAAATACCAAAAGGTATAAACTATTGGGTGGTTTCAAATACCTAATGTGACTTCAATAATGTAATATTTTTGATTTAATATGGGATATTTTAGAAATATTTCTATGATATTTTATTTTACAATTATCTAGGCCAATTTTTCCCAAAACCATAACCTTTAGAACCCTTGATAAACTTGTTTTTCTCTTATTTACTTTAATAAATATTAACATTTTTTCACTAATTATTTTGGTAAAATATTATGTTGAAATTATTAAAAATAATATATTGTGATGATTATAAATATTGAATCAATTTATAAAGAATAAAATAACATAACTTTTAGAAATTAATTTAAAATTAGTCTCATAGACGTGATGAGAAAATGAGTTTTTAAAGTGAAAATGTTCAAAAGTATACTATGTTTTTATATCTAAGTACAACATAAAACTGATTAAAATGATACAAAATTTGATTTAAATGTACATTTGATCATTATTAATTTTTTAAAAATTAAATCTATAATTTCTTTTCTTAATCTATTTAGATGAAAAAGATGTTTTGACTTGAAATTCTATATTTTTCACTATTTATCAAAAACTGAAGCTTCTAGAAAAACAAAAAACCTAACCATTGGATATTGTTAAAATTAATATATAAAAAATTAAACTTATTTTGGATGAATATAAAAATTTGTTGTAATATATAATATAAAATTTTATTATGATCATCCACTAGTAGTATTAATTTAATATATTAGGATAAAAACAACTTTGGCACATAAAAATATATTTTATATAAACATTTCCTTTATATTCATTTGGGATTTCTAATCAATTGTAAATTAGCGAACTTATCCTTATTTTTAATTGATTAGTTAATAAAATTTATAATAGGTAATTTATTGGATATGAAGTAAATTTAATAATAAATAATAATAATAGTATTCGGTAAAACACTATCTCGCATGTGATACAAGACATCTATGAAAGTCATTTTTTGCAGGTTATACAAGATAACTTAGTCTTTCATGCATTACAAGATATCTAATTTACTTAAAATAATAAAAATATCATAAAGTCTCATGAGGTTGTATTAATATTTATTCTCGGTGTTATGTGTCATAATTGTTACTGAATAAAAATTTACACATTTAGGAATTTCAAGTTGTTATAATGGTAATATTATAGCATATTGGTTTCTCTTGATGTCACTACCTTCAATCAATGTGTTTTTAGCGGTGCCTATTGGTCTTATGGAGACATGCCATATTTTCTGATTCATACATTTTTTGTTTATATTATTTATCGTGGTCGAATAGTCAATTTCTTCTCTTTTGATTCTAGATTATTCTATGATTATATTACTTGATTGTTTTATATTTAATACTAGTACTACATTTTGGTTTTACATTATAGATAGAGGCAAGCTCTTGTGGTTTTTCTAAGTTATCCAGGGTTGTTTTTTAAAATTTGGAATCAGTGGTAATACTATACCTCAACTGTGTTAACACTACATGAATTTTTTTAGGGTAGTTAAGAGTTAAGTATGTATTAATTTGGGAAGTAAGTATGAGAGGGTGCCTAGCCAACTCAGATCCATTTATGAACTATAGTTACCATGGGTGGTCAAATAATCATTACATATTTTGAGACATAGATCATGATGTCTTTTGAATAGGTTCTACTCATCCATAATGAAATGATATGTTATGACAACATTGAGGATAATTGTTTCTGTAAAAAGTGATACAAATTAATTTTTTAGAACGTATAGAAAAAATGATTATATGAAATATAAATAAATTTCATCTAGTAGAGAGGGGAAAATAAATATACTATTACCGACCATAGTTCCACCTATATTGATAAATTTTCATCTTTCAAAAACTCATATGATCAAAAATAATTTGGATTTCCATCTAAAATTCATGAGTTTAATCTTTTTAGAAAGATAATTATTGATCCATATGGTAGGAAAAATGATAGGTTTTTTCGTATCCTTTATCAATTAGATAATAATTTTTGATAATTATTATAACTTTAGTGTTTGAAATATTTCAAAAACCAATACTTAGCACATTATTTCAGAAATTTTAGCATTGATGATTCCATGAAATCTCATGTTACAATAGTTGACTAGAATTTTTTCAGAAATAGAAACAAGAGTCTTTATACGATATTTTTGACCAAAATCAATGGTAAAATAAATCTTAGTCACACGTATTAGAAGAATATATCCTCAAAATATTCCATTAATATTTTTAAATGATATTTTCCTTAATGTTATATCTTACAAGATGAGAGTTAATTTGAACTATATATAATTCCCTTTGAATTTTTAACTCCATAGCATAAATAGATATTGAATGAAAGTTGATGATACTAGTCTATTTTTTATAGAAAACATATAAACTCTATAATTAATAATTTAATATTACTAATCATTAAAATATATATTTTAATTTATTTTTTTACCCATACAACACAACTAATGGATCATAGGTATTAAATTTTAATAAATATTATAGATTTTATCCTAAAAACCTCATGTCTAATTTATAAAAGATCTAAATTGTTATTTTAAAAATGGAATAGTTATATAGTCATTGTTATGTGTCATGTTTTATTCAAACATAAACGATTCATAATATTTTAACTTTGAATTTTCAACTATTATATTTATGTAAAATGAAAACATAAGTGTATTATAAAGAAAAAATATATATATTGTAAAAAAAATTCTATATATTTTCTGAAACATATATATATTACCTTAGGATATCATATATCATAAAATTTATTAAAAAATTAATCTTGAATAAATATAATACAAATTGAATTTCATAACCTTTCTTTCTTAGATTTTAATTGTTTATAGTTTAACTATCATAGTGACTTTTCTTGTATTTTTTAATTTAATATTAATTTTAAATCCACTTATGTAGAGTGGGATAAAAATTAATACATCAACATAGGAATGATTTTTAATTATAAATTAAAAATAATAATTTATCTCTTGTATTTTTAATTTACCCCATCTTGATATTTCTATTGATCAATTTTGTTGTATGGTTCACTGTATTTTAGATATCCAAAATTCATTAAATATAATCTTATTTTTATAGTATGCTATATTTTTATGAATGGCATATTATGTGAAAATAAAGATAATTCTTTAATAAATTAATCATATGATTTATATATATTTATTTTTAGGGATTCATGTTCGACATTGTTTTATTCATGAATTTATTTAAATGTTCAATCGGAAATTAAACGATTTGTTTAAAAAAATTGTTTTTACATTTAATAAATTGTTCTAATTAAAGGATAAATTTATATATTATTGATTTTTTAGTTGATAAAATGTATTTATTTTATAGATTCAACATATCAAATTTAACTTTTTTTTGAATTTTATTGTTAATAGTAGAAAATAAAGATTTTAATTAAGACTATTATTTCTTTTCAAGTATTATAAAAAGTAATATTAAAATTTTTATTATTTTTAAGGTTTAAATATTAACTTTTTAATAAACAATCTAGATTAATAAATTTTAAGAACCATTATACATTATTTTAGTATAAAATCATTTTTATGCATAGAAGTGGATTTTTCTAAACACTATTTTCATTGCATTTTGTGAGTTTATTTTAAAATTTACATTTCTCTATTTTAAACATTTAATTTGGTCAAATTGATTTCATATTTTGAATAAAGTTGTTTAAATTTGGAAATCTGTCCATTTATATTTTTTCTCATTTTGAATAGAAACCTTGGTAAAATAAGATAATATAGGTAATATAACCATACCCACACTAACCATAGTCAAAACACAGATGTTATTCTATGGTTTTAAATTGAATGACCCCAAAACATCCAACATAGAGTTTATCATTTACATAAAAAAATAATACAAGGTGATAAATTAAATAAAAGGGAAAATCATAAATGGATTGACATGTAAAAGGTTCCCAATAAAATAAATAATATATAATATTTTATTATTCAGGATATTGAGTATGTATAATCCTATAAATAACTTAAAATAAGTGTCTTTATTTTAATAATATTATATTAAAAAAATTTCTTTCAACTCTTAATCTTCCATGTAGATGTTATTTTTAATGCTTCAATAGTATTAATATTTATTTTTGAAATTTTTATTAAGGTCATTTATTTACTATAGTTTATTTATTTACAGATTTTGTAAATGGAATCATTCTAACATTTTTCATTTCAGTTATTTTTGACAATTTACCAATGTTCAAAAATCATTTGTTTAATGAATAATACTTGAATTAATCCCCCAAATAATATCCATTTTTCATTATTATTAATAATCTACAAGTCAAAATTTATTTAACTATCTGATCATATTTAGACTCTTTTAGAAAATTTTAATTTTCAGGAGTTTTGAAGGAAAAATGATATTTCCAATTCTAATTATATGAAAATATAACGTGTTTTTCTTAGGGGTTCAAATTAAATTTTCAAGGATTTTATTGTAAAAAAGATAAATTTCACAATTTTTTTCATGATATAGTATTGGATCATTAATAAAGACATTGAGTGAGCTCGATATTACTAATGACAATGGGTGATCCTTATATAGATCTGTAATGCATTAGGAAATTATTTAGTCTTTGAAATAGAAAATGTGGGAGATAACCATTATAGTTAATCTTATATAATTAACGAGGATTAAATTTTTTGGTAATAGTTTTAACTTGAGTGAACATGGCTTATACATATTATTATTTGATATACCTATATTATTCTTTAAATATAATTTTTTCTAGAATTTTTTTATTTCCTGACATAATAAATGTTTATGGTATTTTTAAGGTGAAAGGCTTGTTTTTTAAATAAATGTATTTTTGTGTTCCTACATGACTCAAGATCCCTTCATTGTTTTCCAATGATTAATAATGTCATCAGAATTTTTTTTCATTGTGAAAATTGGAATTTTCATATTTGGAAATGTTTTATTTATGTTCTCAACAATTTATCAGGAAAAGGTAAAGCTTTTATCAGGTTCTCCATTTTCACTAGACTAAAGTTATTTATTTATTTTTATGTCCATTATAAAGTTTTTTAATGATATTACTACCCTTTGAATATTTTATATACTACATACAGAGGTGTATAAACTATATTATGGTCAAAAATTCTGATTTGGACTCATATTAAAAGAAAAAAATATTCATTTACTTCAATCGAGGTGAATATATAAATCCCTATTTCAATAGAAACAGTTTACACTGTCTAGATGATTCAAAATTTTTATCTAACATGTTTAACAATTATAAAAAACTCTAAACTGAAAATATCACAGTAAAAAAAAATGTGAACAATATTCTATTAAATATATATTTATGTGTTGTTAAAGATAAATGATATTATAGTTAGTATAAAAGAAAGGATTAGATACATGGATGAGTTTAGAGAATTTTAAAATAAACCCTTAAGAAAATAATATTAATTTTTATATTATCATAAGATATATTTTGATTATTTTTTTGTTTCATCATCCAATCCAAGTCTATTCAATTTGGGTTTTCATGAAGGAAATAAGAAATCTAATGTTAGAGGAAATCACTAGGATAATAAACATACAAATTAAAATCCTAAAATTATTGGAATATTACTATTTGTAGCAGTTCTAACTCAGTTGACATTTCCTATTAATAGTTTCACCCATGAAAGATAGTGACCAGATCCCCCATAGATGAACATGTCTATTGAAGATCATTTCATGAAACTAAACCCTCTAGATTTCTATGGATCTTCATACTCAGAGAAATATGAAGGATTGATAAATTCATTGGGGAAAATAATTTAATATTTGTGATGTACATAACATAAAGAGTTAATTTTTTTAAATTTATTTTTTAAAGTGTAGCTGCTCAACATACATTATTGATTAAAAATAAAGAGGTAAAGAATGATATTCATGCCAGGGAGTGGATAATATTTTAATATATTTTGTTCGAAAAATATTTTCTAAATTTTCTTTAATGGTGAATAGATATAATTTTTTTGAATTAATGTATTAGGAAGAAGATTTTGAATCCTTTTATGAAGACAAGATTACTAGATTTGACAAATATGCACCAAATGTTATTATTGACCATGACTGTAAAATTAATAAATTTTAAAACTATGTTAAATACAATTTATTATGATAATTGTCATATCAAGTTTTTAAAAGTCATAAATATTTCGTTCTTTATGCTAAGAACATTGACGTAGTGTTTTTCAACACTTATATACATCTTGAGATTATAACTAAGAAGTAGTCTATGTGGAATGAAATGTAGAATTATTCGGCTAAGAAATATAAAGGTGACCAGAAAAAATGTTACAAATGCGTTAAAAGGTATTTTATAAAAGGGTTGTTATAATTAGGGTAGTGTTAAAGTTGTTTAAAGCTCAATAATTTGCCTTGTGACTACCAGGAAAATATTTATAACTAGAAAAGTAATAGTATAATAGATAGTCAAACCATAATAATATGTTTTCCATGTAATGAGTATGGAAGTTACTATAAGGAATATCCAAAGTTAGTTTACCCATGGTAGTAATAAGAAAAATATAAAATAAAAAGGTGTAACAAGGCCTTTTTGTATTACTATGGTGGATAAGTGATGATCAAATTAAGTGGTAACAAATACATTAGTTGTTTATTCTGATAAATTAAATTTCTTATTTGATTCAAGATCAAATAATTATTTCATATCTATTAAATTTTTATTTAAAATGGGAAAATAATAATAAAAATTATGAAAAAAACTTTTATTATAAACTCTTTACTTTAGTCTAATAGAAATAATAATTTATAAAACATTATATGTTATCATATATTGAATGGTTTTTCCTAAAATCATTTATCTTCTTTCCCAAATAAAGTATCATTCCATCATATATATAGGCTTATGTTATATCTTGAAATGATATATTTAATATTTAATGAAATTATTTTTTATAACAATTTTCTTTTGATATATAATATTGAATTCAAACATTTGATAAAAAATCAAAAAAGTAGATAAACTGATAAAATATGGAATTGAATTTTTTCTTGTATATATTTTTTAATTGAATTAAAATGTTAAAATTGGTATTATTATAATATTAAATGATTATAAGGATGTATTTTAAAATGATTTTCATGTGTTATTCATGAACGTAAGTCTAAATTTACTATTAAATTACTTCTTAATACTAATCTAATTTTGAAAACTTATTGTTCTATGTTTCCTATAGAACTTTTAGAATTGAAAAAATACATATAAAAATATCTTCATAAAGGTTTTATCAACTCTATAAGTCATTATCAAGGATCCCCTATTTTATTTATTAAAAATAAGTATGGTTCTGTGATTCTGTTCATTGATTATAGTTTACATAATAACATCAGTAAAAAGAAAAATTATCAATTGCCTCATATCAATAACATGTTTGATCATCTCTATAGTGCTTAGTATTTAACAATATTTATATGAGATTTGGGTATCTCTAACTAAATGAAAAGGAATAATACCTTCCGAGGATGATATTCTTCACTATGTATGTGCATTATGAATTTATGTTCATTTATTTTTGGATGTCTAATACACTTACTGTATTTACAGATCTTACGAATTGAGTTTTCCATGAGTACTTCTATAACAGTTTGGTTATTCCTGTTGATGACATGATTATTTATTATAAATGTTACGGGTGTCATGAAAAGCATCAAGGGATAATTTATTTAGAATTTAAAAGAAAACATTATATGAATAATTTAGTTAATCTACATTTTAGTTATAACAAATATCATTACATATTAATATTGTTTCAAAAAATGGAATAATGGTTTATCCTAATAAAACAAAAGTGGTGAATGAGTGGATAAGACCTAAAAATTTCATGTAGATTTAAAATATTCATGAATTATCATGTTGTCACCAATGGGTTTTTGAATGATATTCTTATTTATCTATCCTAATTAAAAATTTAACTTAAAATAAGAGAAATTATTCTATATAAATGAATGTAATGAATTTTTTCAGAAATTCAAATGAATGACTGTTAGTTCTCTAATTTTTTCCTTTCTAATAAAAAATTAGGAATTTTTTATTTATTGCGATTATTATGGGAAGTGGATTTTTTATCTTGATGCAGGATGATCGAGTAATTTCATATCAATCACATCAATTAAAAATAAATGAATGTAATTTCACTACACAAGATATTTATCTTACAAATATTGTTCTTTTCTTTAAAAATATTGGTGGCACGGGAAACAACGTGAAATATAAACTATGTATAAAAGATTAATGTGTATATTCAATTAAGAATATTTAAATATGAGGCATAGAATATTACTATATTTGATAAAGGATAATAATTTCATGATTCGCTATTATCTATGTAATATAAATAAGGTATCTAAAGACTTGAGTAGAATAGATTATTCATCATTAACTGTGTCGTCCTTAGAAAATGATCGTTTGGTTAATTATTTACTGAATAATGGCCTACAAATTGTGTATTCAAGAATTACCACTCCTTTGTTCTAGGGGTTAATACTATCAACATTTTCATCGATAAATAACCAAACTTAAAAGATGATCATTATTTGAAGGAAATGGGGGATGCTTTCAAGATGGGTATGTTTCCTAAATTTAACTTCGATTAATATGGTGTTATGATATTTTGAATGTGATTGTTTGTTCCAAGTGATTCCTTATTGAGGAATAAGTTTTTAATTAAATCTATTTGATCTCTTTTTTATGTTCCTCCATGATAGCACTAAAATATATAGGGTCCTTTGGTAGTAATATTTTTAATGATATAATGAATAAAGATATTTCTTATTTTACAATGACATGGTTAATTTTTCAATAGCTTAATGCTCGTTGAAAACTACCACATGGTATATATTACCATTTTTCTCTTCCTGAATGGAAATAAAAGAATATATCTATTTATTTTGTGGTGGGATAACAAAAAAATTGACGTGGAAATATGATATGGGATATTTTTTATTGATTAACCAAATATATGTATTTTCAACCAAATTGAGATATTATTATTTAAAATAAACTTTATAAACATTATATTAAATAGATAGTTTGGTTACATGAAGTATTTCCCTCTATTGTCTAGGAACATGATCCCATATTTTCCTAAACATTTAGAAAGGACCTAGAAATTTAATATCTCAGATTTTCTGTGTATTTTTTTTATTTTATGGAATTATTCTAAGACAACATGCTCTAATAGCATGTGATTCAGAGGCCTAGAGAGTTCAGAATATAATTTTGAACTTCTTTAAGGTACATTCAATAAATTTGTGAGTAGAATTTTCTCTTTTTTGAACTGGTGCTTAGATTGTAAATCCAAGGGCACCGTTGAACTTGTAATGATAGGATTCTCCAAGAAGTTATATAACTTTGGCCTGTAAAGACTGAGCAGATAGTTATTTTTTTTGGGATTTTTGAGAAAAATAATAAAATAATTTAAAATAATAATTTTATTTCATTTCCCACCATTTGGTGGAGGATGTCGTGGTTGTAGTGAAGCAACCAGGCAGTGATGAGGTGCATTAATGAAGCTCATTAATGGCATGTATCACACGGTGTAATGATGAAATAAAGTAATAATAACAATGACTATGTTTCATAAATGAAATAATGTAAGGATGCAATGTAGAAGCATAATAGAAACACTACAACATGGTTCTTTTTATTAAACTAACAGGTGGGAGAATGGGGAATTAAACTATGGGGATTATTTAATGAACCATTGGTAGTTTTCCACACCAACGAAGAACAAAGAACACTGGAAATGATTCATCATCTTCAACGTGCCTCGATGAACGAATATAGAAGTGATGCCAAAATCTTGAAACCTGAAGGTTGAAAGTTTCAGGAATGAATGCCAAGGAGGAAGGTGTTTATGAATTCTATGTTTTTGATGATTTCTTCCTCATTCTTGAGAATTTACAATGAACGCAAATCAATCGACTAAGGGGTAGATATGTGAATCACTCATTCTTACAGGGGGATATTGTGTGGGCTTATGAATTGGGGTTTTACTCGTGATGTATGGATTAATACTTTCCCCCATGTTTAGACACTAATGTGGAGGATGTGGGCCAACACGAACAAGGCATGAACACTCCACCACGGTTGTTTACTGTGAGTTCTTCGTGGATGATTTCTCGAGATGGTGGAAACAAAATTTTGAGGTCATCACGGTGAAGGAGACGACTTAGCAAATTTGTATATATAAGCGGTTCGAGAAATAGACCACCGGAGCAACTCTGTTGGCCCGTCGAAGGTACCATCGACAGTGGCCCGCAGTGGTGGCCACAAGTGGAGGATGACGACTATAATGACCCAATTTTTTTTTAATAAATATTGTTTCCTAATTTTGTGTGTTATTTTATTACATACTCAATAAAACCTTTTAATTTAATAAGATGAGTATAATTAAAATGAGATTGTCGGGTTTTGACTATTATATGACTGTAAGTCAATATAACCGTTGGAAACTAATTGTTGCGATTATTGTCTATAAATTCAAGTGATCTTTGTTAATTAATATAGAAAGAAGAATCGATGGCCACATCCAGTAGTCTCGGGCCGATCGAAGCCCATATATCAGAACTTGGGAAGAAGGTAGCACCACTGGGCTATGCTCTAGACCAAATCCAAGCCGAACATCATCGTGTGAAACTGGAACAGAATCACCTTTGCGAGAAGTTCAAGCTAATATAAATCACAACTCGGGCAATTTTATCCGAGCCTCCCTCAGATTCTCTCACTTTAGAAAACCTTACACTAAGATCATATGCTGGTGTTATAAGGGGCTATGTACCAATACCTTAGTTTCCTTATGCAATCCTTTGATAAATTAAAGTTGCGATTACTTATTATGCTGAAGTTCATGAATTTTCAAAATGTTTGTATAAATTTAGGATGTTTATAATTGATGGATTTTGGAAAGAATGATATTTTAAAATATTTATTTAAAACCATAATAATTAATGATGTGTAATGATTTTCAAAAAATGGTCTTCTATAAATGTGTTCAGTAAGAAATATAGGGTATAATAAGATCAACAAAGTTTTTGATGAATAATATTTTATGAATAGTTATTTTTTTTCTTAGTATTAGTAATGTGACAAAATGGATTAGTAATATCACTTAATGAAAGCATTAATATAATCTAGGATCCTTGATTAAGTAACGTGATTCAATAAAATAGGTCAATGACTATTTCAGAAAATATTAGTCAAGTATTAGTTTTTTCGGGTGAATAGTGTTTTTTAATTAAAATTTAAATTAAAAATATTTAGAAAATTACTTTTATAAAATGGAGTTCATTTTTGAACTCAGGGCATCAATATTATGTTAAGGTAATTTTTGGGGATTTTTTTTGAAAAAATGAATTTTCTCCGAATACTGTATTTACTTAAAAATTAAATTAAAAATATTTAGAAAATTATTTTTATAAAATGGAGTTCATTTTTGAAATCAAAGCATCGATATTCGGTTAAGGTGAAATTTTGGGATTTTTCTGAGAAAGTTGAATTTTTGGTGAATAGTTAAAATACAGTTTTTAAGTTACAGGTGTTTAATGACATCATTAAATGATGTACTAAGTATGTAATCAATATGGTCGACTTATGAATAGTATGATAAGGTATGAGGTGTCCCAAGTGGCCAATACCATGGGAAAATACCATGGGAAATCCATTGGTTTTGCCAATACCACAAATGAGGTGTCCCTTTGCCATTAATGCCTTGTCCCCTCACATTCCCTATATTTGGTCTCGTCCATTCTTTTTTTTTTGATGTTTTAAGTGATGACGTTAGGCTGCCAAATTTTAATAAGAGAAATCTTATTTTTTTCATCCTTCTATGTTTTTCATTTCATATGGTATGTCTCTAAAAATTTATTACCATGTTCTTATATCCATTATATTTTGTCCCTATACTATTTTATAGATCACTTATGAGTGGGTGACCCATGTCCCCTCTCTTTACAATATTTTTTAAAACTTTGTAACATAGCCGTTATGCTGCAGAGTTTTCGTCTCAAAATGCCTCTCTCTTTTTCTCAAATTATTTTATGTTAATATGTGAATACTCAAAGCTCTTTATTCTACATGGGTATTTACATATATATCAAAATGTTCTATTTTAATTTCTGGAAATTACATAAATGAAACCCGCTTTTCTTTTTCGTGGGTTTAAAGCGACATAAATATCATGTCTTTAAAGCAATTTTTAAAACATTATGATTATGAAAGGAAACCCATTTCTTTTATGATATATGAGTTATTTATGAAATTTTTGATGATTATATATGTTTCTCACATGATAATAAAGGAAAATTTAATTGTGTTCCCTGATAGTGCTCCAATGCATTGGGTAATGATGTAACCACTAGAGATTACAATTTTAACGATATCTTGGTGAATAACCTTGGTAATTTCAAATGACACCTTAGGGATGGACCTTGGTGATATGTTCATGATTTTCTATGTTAAATGTTATAGCCACATATTCATGTTATGAACCACGTTATTTTTATTATGATATTCCTCACGATCTCTTCCTCATGCCTTAATGTTATTTTTCATGACTTTTGATGTATCTCAAGTTCACATGTAAAATGTTTCCCTTATTTCCCTTACTAGGCCTTCTTCTCACCCTTTATTTTGATGTATTCTCCCAAGCTATGAGACGCTATAATGAACTAGGATGAACAAATGAAGAATCCTTTCAAGTATTTAAGAAGAATGTATTATGTTTTCATGTATTAAGTTCCTGGTTTCCAAGACACTAAACCTTAAAGATCCTCAGTTTTGTATAATGTAATGAAAGTTTATGTGATAAAAAGGCAGGATGCTATAGTTGGTATCAATGGATGGTTTAGTTATTTGTGGAAATTAGGATATTAAAACATTAGGATGAAACCTATAGAAAAGTTTAAATATAGGAAATTTTCTTGGTATTATGGTGGGTATTGAGTAAGTGTTTTATCAAGAAAATGCATCCCTATTTGGATATGAAGAAGTAGAGGTGGCTCTAGCACAAATGTACATAGGGGTAAAACCCAAAAACACCGCTTGAGCTATACTCGAACCAGAACTGGTACACAATAACGAGCCTTGTTGTACTCTTGGTTATGACACTCCTGGGGGATATGCTTTAGTAAATTCATAAGCTTAGTATGAACCATTATAAAAGGGACACAGATAAAATAAAATAACGATTCACATAAGAATATATGATCATGGATAACCTAGATTGAAACCTATGGGATCACAAGTTAGGATATACATTTCCTCTATAAGTTTATCCTTCTATGATTAAAATATCTTTTTGATGATTATTGGCTAAGTATTTAAGCCCGTAATTATACTTTTTTTCTTAGTTAATGGTGGGAAATATAAGAACATGTCCCAACAACCAATGTGATAGGAAATATAATGATTTCCCTATTTGTAACATCCCAGGTAAATAATGAATAAAGAATTTTCATATTTATTAATATTTACGAATTAAATATTAATTTTAATTAAAAGGGGTTTTTACGTTCGATAGTGTACTCGGTACGCAACGATGAGTTTCATTGAAAACTTACGTTGCACACAAGTAATAAAATAATATTATTTTAAATGTTAGTTAATGAGTAGTCGTTGTACTGGTAGGAATGGATAGAAATAACTAAAATATTATTATATATGTTTTTAAATGTTTTTACATTTATCCAATAAAAGATAATGGCTTAAAATACGGAAAGAATTCAATTTTCAGCTTTTATACCCTAATTTTCACTAAAGGTTCACTTATCACCTTTTGATGGAGAATTGTCATTAAATATAGTTTTGATCACTCTTATAAATTATTTTGGACAAAATAAAACTCTTCTTTAAAATTGGAACATCAAAATTTACTTTGTGTAAATTTTTGGTATCTTTCCGATAAAGTTCATTTTTTTCAATGAATAGTGTAAAATATTGTATTTTAATTCAAAACCCCTTTTTAATCTAATTTATTTATATGATTAGATTATCTTTTGAATTGGTTTTAAAGTTAAATTAGAATATATTTTTACCATTAAATCCAATAGTGGTCTTTGGAATTAATTTCACTTTGAAATCAGACTTAAACTAGTGTCAATCTTTTGAAACTTATTGTTTCATAAAAACACTCTATTTGCTTTGACAGCGGGAATTAATTATTAAATTAATTAATCTGACTTATATCTATTGAATTGTGTAAAATAGACTTCATTTTTGAATTCATAATATCAAATATAGCTTAAGTGAATTTTTGGTAATTTTCTGAAAAACTTCAATTTTTAATGAATAGTGAAACCACTAAGTGGTACTTATAAAGACTGATTTTCCGTTTAAATGAAATTTTGCCATCATTGTGTTTTGAATTTCAAAAATCCGACATACATGGTTGTCATTAAGAAGTAAAATGTGGTTCAATGAGGTTATAATAATTTTTTGGTGAATAGTAACTTATTAAGTTCTTAATCGCGATTAATGGTAATTAGTGTATTTTAAGGTAAAAATAATGTTTTAATAATATGAAATGAACTTGACACATGTCCTACTCTCATTGGTTGTGTCATGGCCGACCATGACAAGACATGTTTCAACTTGAAGACCCCATGGAGACACGTTGGTTGGGAAATGACATAAATTACTTTTTATTTGATGTAAAAGTAAAAATGACACAAACATAATATGTTTTACGAAAACAATATTTTACATGGGGTTATAAAGTTCAGATTTTTGATTATAAATTGAAATTGGTAAGTTAAAAAGATTTCCCACATCATAGTATTTTTTTTATAATTTTTAGACTTTGAATAAATTAATTTATTTATGACATCATGATGATGCATCGATGACCTCATTATTTAACAATTTAAATAAAATGGAATGATAATGTAAAATATATGAACTACACATGTCGAAAACGTATTGTAGGGGTGGACTTCGAACCCTTATCACCTTATCCACGAATTATTTCAATGTGGGACCTTTTAAAACCGAAACACATTTTCAAATAAAGTAATATTTCTTTACTTTCCAAAAGTGCCCCTCCTCTCCTCTTATAAAAGGTCCCCACCACTACCTCATTTCACACACTCCTCAAGCCTTTGGATCGGCCAAACCCTGCCCATTTACTTTCTCCACATCCCTATCCTCATCCTAGAGGATTCCCTTTGGGCAGAATCCTTTCAAAGGAAGCCTTTAGGCTCAAATCAAAAGGAGTTACAATTTTAAAGGTAATTCATTCTCTCTTGTTCATTTGTTTTATTTTGCTTCTCCAACCCACTAAACTCTTTTTATTTACTTCTTTTATAACAACACCATTATCATCAATATACTAGGATGTTTTTTTAAGATTTATTCAAGCTACACTCTCGCACAACTACATCAAATGGTTAAAGAACATACGGTTTCCGTGGATGGCGAAATTCTGCCTCCCGAAACGATGATTGTTCAATACTCATTTAACACCTTCAAGGGTGGCCATTATGATGTCACTATTTTTATATATGATATATAATATGTTTATTTTTTATTTAATCTTATGTATTTTTCATTTTTGGGCATACCTTTATGGTTTCCATTATGGGTAAACACGATATCTTCATTTAAGGAAATGCAGACTACCACGCCCTCAAAGTGATGTGATTCGTTAATGCCATATGTGGGACGTGTAAAGGATGGATTTAAAGTTATTATATATGACGTTATACTGTAATTATAATATACCTGTATATCATTATTATTTCTTTCCATTAAATTATGAGATAGAAATGAAAGTAGTGTTCATGCGTACGTACGGCTTACCGTCTCCATGAACGGTGCATTTCATTTCTTATCCCCAAATGTAATGTACTATTAAAATTACATGTATATAATGGATATATATAATTAATGATATATCTAAATGATTAATATAATTCTGGAATTAAAATATACATACCTCTCATTTAGTTTTAATTCCATTAATATGACAAAGAAATGAAAGTAGCGTTCATGCGTACGTACGGCTTACCGTCTCCATGAACGGTGAATTTCATTTCTTACCTCTAAATGATTATGTAATATTATAAATACATTTATATGCTGGATATATATGATACATATTATATCCAAATTGGGAATTTCATTCTGGATATAAAGAACCTTTGACCACACGAACAACATGTAATTGTAAGAAGTCCACTTTCGACTTACGAACCAAATATTGAGAAAACAAACATTATTAACTTAAATGGTTACATAATGTTTATAACATGGAAATAAGTGTTATAAAAGGAATAATTAACTTTAAAAAGGTTCTTAATAAAGTATAAATTAACTCAAGTTTATTATTCAGGACGTTAAAGAATGATCGAGTCAAGTCGGACCCGGGGTAAGGGAACTTCTTAACCCAATTTCCATTCTTTGGGTTAATCTCCTACTTTCAAATTTTGTCATGATATTATTATTTCTTATTTTGTATTTTTACTTTCTTTATGTGTACCTATAGTGAATACACATAATAGATCTATTTTATTTTAAAAACAATCTTTGTAAGGGACTTCGTCTCAATCTCCTTTCATTGAGGCATATTTCGTTTTATACACAACTTTCTTTTATACGGTGTATAAACCCCTTTGACTTTTACTTTTATAAAAAAGGAATCTTTTTTTACGAAGCGTTTTACAAAACGACAAAAAGGAATGTTTCTTTTATCGTACGCGGAGACAACGACCTTTTTCGCCACCGCGATTATTATTTGGTCTTTGGCTTTATCAACAAGCCGTAATGTTTTTAGAATAAACAAATACCATATATTATTTTATGTATTTTGGTATTGAAAATGGTTTTGAAAAAAGGATTCTATTATGTCAATATATTTATGATATATTGTGATTGAAATGTGGAAATTTTATCATTCCTTTATATTGGTTTTATGTTTTATGATTTTATACTGGTTCTTGGACATTTTAACGGGTGGTTACGTTATAAACCATATGACGGGTGGTGCCGTGAATACCAGGACGGGTGGTTACGTTATAACCTCCAATGCATTGGGTATGGAAGTCGGCCGTATGGCTATTCCATTAAGTACGTATGGAAATTCGCCGTATGGCTATTCCATTAAGTGATATGTGTGGGAGTCGACCGTATGGTTATTCCACTTAAGTATGTTTATGTCCCAAGTTACCTTTATATATGTTATGTGTTCTTTTTATGGATTTTTATGGTAATCCTTTGGTTACAAAAAGGTAAGTAATGATACTTTATTATGTGAAGAGTTTTTACTACTTCATGTAGGTGAAAAGTATTACATTGATAAAGTATTCATGGTTTACTTGTTGTTTTGAAAAACTAACAGTTTTCATTATTTGTGTATCCCTTACTGAGCTTCTTATGCTCATCCCAAGTTTTTTAAATATTTTTCACAGGACTTAGCGTGGAATAGGGTCAAGGATGGGATCAAGGGAAAGTCATGCTACCTAAAACATGGAACTATACATGTTTCTTTTAAAGAGTTTTTATTTTATGGAAAAATAGTAGAAGCGACTACTTTGTTATCTTTTGAGATGTAATAGTTATGTACTAATTCTCTAGAACTCTAAACCTGAAAAGATCCTCAATGTGAATTACTCATTTAATTCAATATTATGTATGGTTTAAGGATGGGGCCTTATAGTTGGTATCAAAGGATGGTTTAGACAAATTTATTGATTAGGGGTTCTTATGAGACACATGATTAGTCCCTATATCTATTATTTCAGTTAGATCCTTGTTTTAAAACCTTTTTTCAGGTCAAGTAAAGTCGGTTACGAATGGAAGGAGAAGGATCTCAAACGGCATTCATATCTCTTCCTGATTACATGCTTGCAATAATTATTGCAAAGTCATCTTCAGATGATTGTGAAACGTTTTCTAGCATACAACTCGCTTGCAAGCAGTTGTTTGAGATATCAAACACCTCCACTATACCTCGTTATCATCTTGGATCATGGGTTGTTTTTAGACAAATACTATTTTCACAAAATTCTCATATTTTCAGGAAAGGTAAATATTATCAAGGTATTTTCAAATATTTTACCTTATCACAAGAATTTGAAGCATATTATGATTTTAAAAAGGGTGCTGAGGAAGGAGACCCTTGAGAAACCTATTTATATTTTCTTTTACAATATAGTATCACATCACATACTTATGGTATTTTAAAAGGACCAATAATAGAAAATTTCAACTCAATTTCGGTCCGACTATTTTATAGAAATCATGTTTTATCAGATGTTTTGGAATTATATGTCATACATGATTATTTTCCAAAACTGTTTATCTGTGAACACCCATATGACCCATGTTGTACGAGGTGTATTTGGATGGAGGAAGCAAATGATTTTGAAGGATCTCTAAATCATTGTTGTAATGCATGGGGCTTCTACCTCTGTGAACAAGATGACGATGAAACCGAGTGGACGCCATGATCAAGGTATGCTATTATGAGTTTGTGTAAGAAACCTTGAAAGAGATGAAAGTCAACATGTCAAGTATGTATGTTTCCTTAAGATCAAAAATAAATTCCTCAATGAAAAGTAACTTAAAAGAAAAATGTTGTCTATTAACTTTTCCTAATAGGGAATCAAATACCGTTTAACCCATCACAAGTTTGTGATTTTCTTATTGTTAACTTTCTCCTAAACATGTTTTCTATCACTCTCCATCAGAACATGACCCTATGTTTCCTCCTCCCTGTCCATGTTTTCCTACATGGAATCCTAGTATGGTTTAACTCGGGTTACCTCTATACTTATCTTCCTTTATTTTAAAGTGATTGTTTTACCGACTCTTGTTCCGATGTGGGACGTTCAAGGATGTTTCCAAGCTCAATTTTTAAAATTGCGAGGACGCAATTCCCAAAAGGGGGGAAGGATGTAACATCCCAGGTAAATAAAGAATAAATAATTTTCATATTTATTAATATTTATGAATTAAATATTAATTTTAATTAAAAGGGGTTTCTACGTTCGATAGCGTACTCGGTACACAACGATGAGTTTCTTTGAAAACTTACGTTGCACACAAGTAGTAAAATAATATTATTTTAAATGTTAGTTAATGAGTATTCGTTGTACTGGAGGGAATGGATAGAAGTAACTAAAATATGATTATATATGTTTTTAAATGTTTTTACATTTATCCAGTAAAAGATAATGGCTTAAAATACGGAAAGAATTCAATTTTCAGCTTTTATACCCTAATTTTCACTAAAGGTTCACTTATCACCTTTTGATGGGGAATTGTCATTAAATATAGTTTTGATCACTCTTATAAATTATTTTGGACCAAATAAAACTCTTCTTTAGAATTGGAACATCAGAATTTACATTGTGTAAATTTTTGGTATCTTTCCGATAAAGTTCATTTTTTTCAATGAATAGTATAAAATGTTGTATTTTAATTCAAAACCCCTTTTTAATCTAATTTATTTATATGATTAGATTATCTTTTTAATTGGTTTTAAAGTTAAATTATAATATATTTTTACCATTAAATCCAATAGTGGTCTTTGGAATTAATTTCACTTTGAAATCAGACTTAAACTAGTGTCAATCTTTTGATCCTTATTGTTTCATAAAAACACGCTATTTTCTTTGACAGCGGGAATTAATTATTAAATTAATTAATCTGACATATATGTATTGAATTTTGTAAAATAGACTTCATTTTTGAATTCGTAATATCAAATATATATTAAGTGAATTTTTGGTAATTTTCTGAAAAACTTCAATTTTTAATGAATAGTGAAACCACTAAGTGGTACTTATAAAGACTGATTTTCCGTTTAAATGAAATTTTTCCATCATTGTGTTTTGAATTTCAAAAATCCGACATAAATGGTTGTCATTAAGAAGTAAAATTTGGTTCAATGAGGTTATAATAATTTTTTGGTGAATAGTAACTTATTAAGTTCTTAATCGCGATTAGTGGTAATTAGTGTAGTTTAAGGTAAAAATAATGTTTTAATAATATGAAATGAACTTGAAACATGTCCTACCCTCATTGGTTGTGTCATGGCCGACCAAGACAAGCCATGGGTCAACTTGGGGACCCCATGGAGACACTTTGGTTGGGAAATGACATAAATAACTTTTTATTTAATGTAAAAGTAAAAATCACACAAACATAATATGTTTTACGAAAAAAAAATTTACATGGGGTTATAAAGATCATATTTTTTATTATAAATAGTCATTGGTAAGCTAAAAAGATTTCCTATATCATAGTATTTTTTTATAATTTTTAGACTTTAAATAAATTAATTTATTTATGACATCATGATGATGCAGCGATGATCTCATTATTTAACGATTTAAATAAAATGGAAAGATAATGTAAAATATATGAACTAAACATGTCCAAAACTTATTGTATGGGTGGATTTAGAACCCTTATCACCTTATCCACGAATTATTTCAATGTGCGACCTTTTAAAACTGAAACACATTTTCAAATAAAGTAATATTTCTTTACTTTCAAAAAGTGCCCCTCCTCTCCTCTTATAAAAGGCCCTCACCTCTACCTCATTTAACACACTCTTCAAGCCTTTGGCTCGGGAATCCCCTGACCATTTACTCTCTACACATCCCTATCCTCATCCTAGAGGATTCCCTTTGGGAAGAAGCCTTTCAAAGGAAGCCTTTATGCTCAAATCAAAAGGAGTTACACTTTTAAAGGTAATTCATTCTCTCTTGTTCATTTGTTTTATTTTGTTTCTCCAACCCTATAAACTCTTTTTATTTACTTCTTTTGTAACAACACCAGTATCATCAATATACTAGGATGTTGTTATAAGATTTATTCGAGCTACACTATCGCACAACTACATCAAATGGTTAATGAACATACGGTTTCTGTGGATGGCGAAATTCTGCCTCCCGAAACGATGATTGTTCAATACTCATTTAACACCTTCAAGGGTGGCCATTATGATGTCACTATTTTTATATATGATATATGATATGTTTATTTTTTCTTTAAGCTTCTGTATTTTTTATTTTGGGCATACATTTATGGTTTCCATTATGGGTAAACACGATATCTTCATTTAAGGAAATGCGGACTACCACCCCCTCAAAGTGATGTGATTCGTTAATGCCATATGTGGGACGTGTAAAGGATGGATTTAAAGTTATTATATATGATGTTGTACTGGAATTATAATATACCTCTATATCATTATTATTTGTTTCCATTAAAGTATGATATAGAAATGAAAGTAGCGTTCATGCGTACGTACGGCTTACCGTCTCCATGAACGGTGCATTTCATTTCTTATCCCCAAATGTAATGTACTATTAAAAGAACATGTATATAATGGATATATATAATTAATGATATATCTAAATGATTAATATAATTCTGGAATTAAAATATACATACCTCTCATTTAGTTTTAATTCCATTAATATGATATAGAAATGAAAGTAGCGTTCATGCGTACGTACGGCTTACCGTCTCCATGAACGGTGCATTTCATTTCTTACCTCTAAATGATTATGTAATATTATAAATACATGTATATGCTGGATATATATGATATATATTATATCCAAATTGGGAATTTCATTCTGGATATAAAGAACCTTTGACCACACGAACAACATGTAATTGTAAGAAGTCCACTTTCGACTTACGAACCAAATATTGAGAAAACAAACATTATTAACTTAAATGGTTACATAATGTTTATAAAATGGAAATAAGTGATATAAAAGTAATAATTAACTTTAAAAAGGTTCATAATCAAGTATAAATTAACTCAAGTTTATTATTCAGGACGTTAAAGAACGATCGAGTCAAGTCGGACCCGAGGTAAGGGAACTTCTTAACCCAATTTCCATTCTTTGGGTTAATCTCATACATTCAAATTTGGTCATGATATTATTATGTCTTATTTTGTATTTTTACTTTCTTTATGTGTACCTATAGTGAATACACATAATAGATCTATTTTATTTTAAAAACGATCTTTGTAAGGGACTTCGTCTCAATCTCCTTTCATTGAGGCATATTTCGTTTTATATACAACTTTCTTTTATACGGTGTATAAACACCTTTGACTTTTACTTTTATACAAAAGGAATCTTTTTCTACGAAGCGTTTTACAAAAAGACTAAAAGGAATGTTTCTTTTAACGTACGCGGCGACAACGACCTTTTCCGCCGCCGCGATTATTATTTGGTCTTTGGATTTCTCAACAAGACGTAATGTTTTTAGAATAAAAAAATACCATATACTATTTTATGTATTTTGGTATTGAAAATGGTTTTGAAAAAAGGATTCTATTATGTCAATATATTTATGATATATTGTGATTTAAATGTGGAAATTTCATCATTCCTTTATATTGGTTTTATGTTTTATGATTTTATACTGGTACTTGGACATTTTAACGGGTGGTTACGTTATAAACCATATGACGGGTGGTGTCGTGAGTACCAGGACGGGTGGTTACGTTATAACCTCTAATGCATTGGGTATGGAAGTCGGCCGTATGGATCTTCCATTAAGTACGTATGGAAATTGGCCGTATGGCTATTCCATTAAGTGATATGTGTGGGAGTCGACCGTATGGTTATTCCACTTAAGTATGTTTTTGTCCCAAGTTACCTTTATATATGTTATGTGTTCTTTTTATGGATTTTTATGGTAATCCTTTTGTTATAAAAAGGTAAGTACTGATACTTTATTCAGTGAAGAGTTTTTACTACTTCATGTAGGTGAAAAGTATGACATTGATAAAGTATTCATGGTTTACTTGTTGTTTTGAAAAACTAACAGTTTTCATTATTTGTGTATCCCTTACTGAGCTTCTTATGGTCATCCCAAGTTTTTTAAATATTTTTCACAGGACTTAGCGTCGAATATGGTCAAGGATGGGATCAAGGGAAAGTCATGCTACCTAAAACATGGAACTATACATGTTTCTTTTAAAGAGTTTTTATTTTATGGAAATTTAGTAGAAGCGACTACTTTGTAATCTTTTGAGATGTAATAGTTATGTCCTAATTCTATAAAACTCTAAACCTGAAAAGATCCTCAATGTGAATTAATCATTTAATTCAATATTAAGTAAGGTTTAAGGCTGGGGCCTTATACTATTAATATGATAGAGATGACGAGAGATAAAGTTGAGCATATTGTGATTACGCCGAACCAGCTATCAAAAATCACAATTAATAATTGGTACCAAGTTGAATGCCCAAATTCATCAAGGAAGAAGAATACGAACTCTCAAGGATGTTCATCTGATAAAGTTGATAAGGTAAAAAAGACCCAACGTCCTTTGTGAAAAATGTGTGGAATGTGGAACCAAGGATAATGTCACAAAGGAACTCAGAGATGTTTTAGGTGTGGGGTGATTGGCCATAAAGTATCCTATTGCTTCAAAAAATAGGATAATGTGATGAATGGAGATAAGGTTTGATCTAATGTACCTTATACTTTTCAATGTTGTAAATTTGGAGAATTTGGACATTATACAAGGCAATTCTCTCTTTGAAGGGATGAGAAGCATTATGAGCATAAACAATCATCAAGGACAAGGAAACAATGCAAGTACTATGCTGAGATGGATCATGATGACTGAAGTACATGTAACTTCTTCGCAATAATCATCTATGTCTTGTTGTATTTTAGTTCGTGCACTATGAGCTAGTCTTTATTGTTTCCTAAGAACATTGATTCACTACTTAAGATGGTTTTATATCATTAAGGAAAACATATATCATTTTGTACCACATGTTGATGTTGTGAAGCTGTTATTCTTGAAAAAAATGATTGGGGGATTAAAAAAATATTTATTATTTTGTAAGATGTTCACTATTTTGGCAAACCTATATGATCGAGGTAAATAGATTACTACGGTATTTTATTTGAGGAGTAAAGGCTGACTTATATTTTTAAGAATCGACCAATTTACGGTGAACTTATAGTAATTTAGGTTACTTATGGAAATGATTAACCTATCTTGGGGAAAATATGTTTAGGTTAGTTACTTTTGTTATAAGATGTTAGGAGTGGTTGATGTTGTTTGGAGATGAACAATAAAGTTTATCTTGTAAGACTATATTATCAAATCCTTCTTATATTTGGGTTTCTATCTTAGTTTGGTTTATTTTGAGGAATATTAAGGACATTTATTTATGGAATGGTCTATGATAAACTTTGTGTACTACTGTGGAACTTTGATGATTTAAAGTAGTTTCCCTTCCTATGGGGTTCTTTCTTTCTGGAGAGTTATTTTATCTTACACTTTATGTTTTTTGGATAAATGTTTAAAGATAGATTGTTATTATTTTGTGGATTATGTGATTATATAGAAGATGATTCCTGTGCTTTGATGAGACTGTGTAGTTTTGAAATATCATTGTTTGGAGAAAAGATTAGTCTTATTGAAACTTATTAAGCGATTAAACTCTACATGAAGGTAAATATATTTCCCTGTGTTCTTATTCTATGTAGTAAATGAATTCCTCAAAATTATTAAAAGAAACATAAAACAAATACGTTTTTGGTTTATGTTTCCTATTAGGTAATAAAAGTCCTTTTAACCCATCACAAGTTTGTGATTTTCTGGTGGTTAACTTCCTCTTAGACATGTTTTCTATCACTCTCCCTCAGAACATGACCCTTTTTTTTCTCCTCCATATCCATGTTTTCCTACATGGAATCCTAGTATGGGTTAACTCGGGTGACCTTTGTACTTCCTTTTCTCTCATTTAAATTAATAGTGTTACTGACTCTTTTTCCGATGGGGTACTTTCAATGAAATTTACCTACCCAATTTTAAAAATTGTGAGGACGCAATTTCTTAAGGGGGAAGATTGTAACGACCTGAATTTTTTTTGAATAAATCTTGTTTCCTAATTTTGGGTGTTATTTTATTTCATACTCAACAAAACTTTTTCATTTAATAAGAGGATTGTAATTAAAATGAGACTGTTGGGTTTTGACTATTATATGACTGTTAGTAAATATGACCGTTGGAAACTAAATGCTGCGATTATTTTCTATAAATACAAGTGATCTTGGTTAATTAATATAGAAAGAAGACTCGATGGCCACATCCAGTAGTCTTGGGCTGATCGAAGCCCATCTTTCAAAACATGGGAAGGAGGTAGCACCCCTGGGCTATGCTCTAGACCAATACCAAGATTAACTTTATCGTGTGAAACTATAATATAATCGCCTTCACAAGAAGTTCAAGCTAATAGAAATCACCACTCGGGAAATGTTATCCGAGCCTCCCTCAAAATCTCTCAACTTAGTACACCTTACACTTAGATCCTATGATGGTGTTATAAGGGGATACGTAACGGGAACTTAGTTTACTTATGTAATCCTTTGATAAATAAAAGTTGTGATTTTTTTCATTGGTGATGTTTGTGAATTTTCAAAATGTCTGGATAAATTTTGGATGTATATAATTGATGTATTTTTTAGAGAATGATATTTTAAAATATTTATGTAAACCTTAAATAATTAATGATGTGTAATGATTTTCAAAACATGGTCTTCTGCAAACATGTTCAGTAAGAAATTTAGAGTCTAATAAGATCAACATAATTTTTGATGAATAATAATTTATGAATAGTGATTTTTTCGCGTAGGATTAGTAATGTGACCAAATGGATTAGTGATCTCATTTAAAGAAAGTATAAATATAATCTAGGTACCTCGATTAAGTAATGTGATTCAATAAAATAGGTAAATGACTGTTTCAGAAATTATTAGTCAAGTATTAGTTTTTTCAGGTGAATAGTGTTTTTTAATTAAGAATTAAATTATAAAAATTTATAAAATTATTTTTATAAAATGGAGTTCATTTTTGAACTCAGAGCATCGATATTATGTTAAGGTAATTTTTGGGGATTTTTTTGAAAAAAATGAATTTTGGTGAATAGTGTATTTATTTAAAAATTAAATTAAAAATATATAGAAAATTATTTTTATAAAATGGAGTTCATTTTTGAAATCAGAGCATCGATATTCGGTTAAGGTGAAATTTTGAGATTTTTATGAGAAAGATGAATTTTTGATGAATAGTTAAAATACAGTTTTAAAGTTACAGGTGTTTAATGACATCATTAAATGATTTATTAAGTATTTAATTAATATGGTCGACATATGAACAGTATGATTAGGTATGAGGTGTCCCAAGTGGCCAATACCATGGTAAAATACCATGGGCAAGCCCATGGTTTTTCCAATACCACCAATGAGGTGTCCCTTGGACATTAATGCCTTGTCCCCTCACATTCCCTATAAATACGAAGCCATTATGTCATCCTTTAGACTCAAAATTCATCCTCAATGATGTTATGGTCTCTTTAACTCCCAAGGAGTCCTCCCAAGGTGCCCTCAAGGCCCAACCTTTGATTTTAAGAGTTACGTTTTAAGGTAAGGGATCCTATCTCTTCTTTCTTTCCAAGTACTCTCTTTTACGTCATATCTATTATCCTCAATTTTACTATGTTGGAGGATTATCTTTTATATTCATCCTACTGTCCTTTTCATTTTCATATGATGAGAGACCCCCTCTTTCTCTCATCAATTCATTTTGAGAATGTTTAAGTGGCGATGTTAGGCTGCTAAATTTTTAAGGAATTCTTTGACCCTTCTCGTTTTCAAGATCTATTTTCATGTAATGTCTTTCAAGTTCCTTTTTATTATGTTAGGGTATGATCTCTATATCAATCATACTGATTTTTTATGTTCATATTATGAGAAACCCTATTTGATCTCATCAATTCTTTTTTTTATGTTTTAAGTGACGCCGTTAGGCTGCCAAATTTTCATAAGAGAAATCTTATTTTTTTTCTTCCTTATATGTTTTTCATTTCATATGGTATGTCTTTAAAATATCATTACCATGTTCTTATATTGGTTATATTTTGTTCATATACTATTTTATAGATCATTTATGAGTGGGTGAGCCATGTCCCCTCTCTTTTCAATATTTTCTAAAACCCTGTAACATAGCCGTTATGCTGCAGAATTTTCGTCTCAAAATGCCTCTCTATTTTTATGAAATTATTTTATATTATTAAGTGAATACTCAAAGATATTTCTTATACAGGGTTATTCACATATATATTAAAATTTCCTATTTTAAATTCTGGGATTTACATACATGAAACCCGCTTTTCTTTTCGAAAGGTTAAAAGTGACATAAAGATCATGTCTTTAAAGTAGTTTTTAAGACGTTATGATTTTGAATGGAAACCCATTTATTTTATTCTATATGGGTTATTTATGAAATGTTTGATGATGATATATGTGGTTCACATGATAATAAATGAAAATTTAAGGGTGCACCTTGATAACGCTCCAATGCATTGGGTAATGATGTAACAACTATAGATTTCAATTTTAACGATATCTTGATGAATAACATTGGTAATTTCAAATGACACCTTGGGGATGGACCTTGGTGACATGTTCATGATTGTCTATGTTAAATGTTGAAGCCACATCTTCATGTTATAAAACATGCTATTTTTATTATGATATTCCTCATGATCTCTTTCTCATGCCTTAAAGTTATTTTTCATGACATTTGATGTATCTCAAGTTCACATGTAAAATGTTTCTCTTATTTACCATAATGGGCCTTATGCTCACCCTTTCTTTTGATGTATGCTCCTAGGTTATGAGACGCTGTAATGAAATAGGATGAACAAATGAAGAAGCCTTCAAGTATTTAAGAAGAATGTTTTATGTTGTCATGTATTAACTTCATGGTTTCCAAGAAACTAAACCTTAAAGATCCACAGTTTTGTATAATGTAATGAAATTTTATGTGATAAAAAGGTAGGATGCTATAACGGCGCAGTGGTAGGAAGCCGTAGATGGGTGGACTCGATGGAGAGGTGGCGCAACACCTATCGGCACCACATGGAGGAGTGGACTACTCGAGTGAGATGGAAGCACCTAGACCCAGTCCATGTGCTTACAAAACAGTCGGCCTATTTGGCCGGCAGCGTGGTGCCATCAAGGGTGCTTGACCATGGTGAGAAGAACACCCTTCCTTTTCTACGAGGCGAGTGGAAGGCTGGATGCGGTTGTCTGGGGCATCCTGGCTGGGTGAACTGGTCTGCCCCGCACTGCTGTGACAGACCCACGTTGTCAGACCGGACTCGCATTGTTGGTCTTGACCCGAAATTTGGCTGGAACCATCCTACTGAGCTGGACCCACGAGCCAAATAGGTCGGCTGGGCTGTACCCATGCTAGACCCACACCGAACACCCAGACTGGGTTGGGTCAGACCAAACTCAGACCAGACCGGACCCATTTTACTAAGATTCCTGTAACTCTCATACCGGACTCCTGATTGACATTCCATTAGTGGAGTTAGGACCCTTGCATTGGGACTGACCTTCTAATATACATCACTCGAGTTTTGGAATAAGTTGTAGTAATACTAAGTTTGATTAGACTCAAATCTGACCAGCTCCTTTATACTAAAAAACTTATAACTTACACACAGGTTGTCCGAAATATGCATTATATATTGTGTTGGGACCATTAGAACAAGATGGTCCATTGGGGTTAATCTTTGCGGAAATTAGTGGTGGTTGAGGTATGTATGATGGCTTGAGGAGTGAATCCTCTGTAAATCAAGTGTTCTATATGTGGGAATCTAGTGGTTCAATGTGATGTGATGAATGAATAGAGATCCTCTGTGGGTCAGAACCTAGAGATACACTTTGGGTCAGCACCTAGTGATCCTATGTGGTTCCAGACATAACGATATTTGGTGGGTCAACACCTAGAAATCCTTCATGGATTATCCCTTAGTGACTATGCGTGGGTCTGCAGTAGAGCCTCTCGACCGAATAAAATTATCTTTCTTTATGACTAAACGTCTTTAGCGGTTCCTCGATAAACATGAACTAGTTTCAGTATATAAATTAAATTCATGCATATAATTTCATTATAGAACATAATATAGGTTACATAATACACATTAAATTATATTTCTACCATTAAAAAGTTTTTTCAAATTTTTTTGAAGGAAGTAAAAGAAATTTCAAACACATCTCCCACGATTTTGGTAAAACGACACATCACAAACGATGTTTTTATAAGAGGGTGATGAGACAAAGTAAGTTGATTAATTTTCCATAAACATGATAAAAATATTTAATATATTGTGTACTAGATAATTCATACCTCTTAGGTTAGGGGAAGATAATTGATTATAATAAAATAAAAATGAATTGAATAGAAAACACAAGAAAAAGGAAGAGGATTCTTACCTCTTGATCTCTTCTCCTTGAGATCCCCTTTAAGGCCTTTGGTTTTTACTTTCGGTGAGACCAGAAGGTCTTGGACGTGGGTAAGATCCTTTTGAAGGATATTTTTAAGAACATAGAAATTTCCCAAGGATTTAGAGGTGTGAGAGGAAAAGGGGAATGAGGTTGGTATTTATAGTGTAGGAGGGGAGAGATTTTACATTATTTTAATCATTATTTTAATATTTTTTCTCCAGAATATTAATAGTCTTGATTCATGTTACCCTAAATAGTAGTAATTTCAGTTGAGTCCAACCAAGTGGGCTTACGTCAGCCTTACAACACCAATGATGTAGTAAAAAAATTATTTATCATTTATCGCAATTTATCCTATTTTACAATTCATAAAAAATTTAAGAATTTTCAAAAAATCCCAAAAATTCACCCTAACCATTTTCCGAATTATAGAATTTAAAAACGAACTCCATTTTTTGAAAACATGTTTCTATTCCTGATTAATTATATTTTTAATTAAACTCATAATTTACTTGAAAAATACAATTTTGAAATTAAAAATTATTTTCTAACACTTTGGAAAATTACTTAAGTTCTATTATAATTATATTATAATCATAACTCATAAAAATAATTATTTAGGAATAAATTTTATGAAAAAAATATTTTAAATTGTTAAATTAATCATAAATTTGTAATTAAATATATATGTTTTACAAAAATTTCAACACTTAATAAATAATTTTTATAATATATATTTAATTATATTATGACATAATTATATCATGTTGGCTCTTATAAGATTTCAAAATTCGACTTATAATTTAATTTGTGAATTTATTATTCAAAAGGGCATAATACTATTCATAAGGTTCAAGTTACTATTCATAACAGTACATTATTATTCATTAGGTGCAACTTACTATTCCTAAGGTTACATAAATGTTCATAAGGGACCAGTTACTATACATAAGGGTATGTTACTATTCATAATGGTATGTTACTATTTATTCAGGTGAGTAACTATTCGCCAAATATTATGTTTGTTTAATCTGACTCCAAAAAACATACTATTAACAACGTGGATGTCTGTTTTTAAAAATAAAAAACATAAAAACGGAAAAATTATGGGTAATGGATAGATTATAAAGGTCACACAGTAATTATATGTTCATTTAAGAACATAGTCTTTCCTTTTAGATATCAGGATGTTACTTTATCACCCCCTTAAATGAATTACACCCTTGTAATTCGTCCATTGTACTTATATTTCTGAATTTACATATCGATAATTATGAAAACATATTTTCTTATGTGTATGTAATTAACTATAAGTTTAAAAGTAAACACTATAATTAATTTTTTTTAAAAATGAAAACATCAAAATTCCAATATATTCTAGGCCATTCCCCTAATACCAAATGTAACACCCTAAACCTGCATTTCTAGATTCAGTACTAAAACAAGACGTGTATTTTAATTGTATAATGGATACCTCAAAAATACATAGTAAATTATATAAATGAGTACCTTTTGTAATGCCCCGACCCTAGTTTCCTAGTGCCGGTGCATTATTTTAATACATTGGCATGATTATAAGGAATTAAGTCCTGAAGGACCGATCAGTTTAGTAGTCTTGGAAAATAGATTTCATACATGGATGTTACATTACATTATAAAATAGAAAACAACAAAAATGTTGTCTCCATTGACCACATTCATATCCCTTATAATATCCCTGTTGGCCAGTCATAATATACATCTTCACATCCTAGAAAAAATAAAACATAGAAATGGGGTGAGCTCAGATGTTCAGTAAGGATAACAATATAGAGGAAACATCCATAAATAAGCATAAACATTTAAGGAAATTTATAAAACTAAATCAAAAGCCTTTTAAACATAAAATTCCGAATAACATGGAAAAGATAAATCAAATAATACAATTTAATTATTCACATGGATATTCTACTAGTCGAAAAATCCCATGTAATATAAAAAGCTAATTTCATAATGACGGAATGCATGATGTCGGACATCATAACCAAATAGTCAAGGCCTCATGCCAAGACTACAAATAAGATTTTATCAAGGCCTTGTGCCAAGACAATAGTTTGTCTCATGATACCTACCAATGCATCGAGGAGCTATAGTGAGATCCACCCGTCACTTACTATGTCTAATGCATACATCATAAGAAAAGGATGAAACAGAAAACAAACATTCACATTAAAACTACCAAACAAAATGTTAATACATTAACTATAAACCGTGAATTGTATAAAAATAACACATCCACTATCAAACATATAAAAAAACCTTCAATATAATATATAATATTTTTATCATAATAAATCAACTTCAAACAAGTCTAAAATCCATTAAAGTATTTTGAAATAGATGAAATCAAATCTTTTTAAGATATATACCACTATCTATTTTAAAATCATTTAAATGTCATGAAATTATGAAAGAACTAATTTATTTTGAAAATATTATTATAATTTTGTAAGGGAAGAATCAAAGGTGTTATAATGGCGGAGAATAACCACACGTGCCGTATAAGTTAAAAAACATTCTTACCATAATTTGTCAAAAAGTTCATTAGGTACCTTGTTCGGAAAACGATAGAAAGATTCCTTTCAAACCATTTTATAAAAATTCGATCAAGGGTATGAATTTATTTAACACATATTCTAGTAAAGAGTATAAATGTTTTGAAATATATTTTTAGTAAACAAGGATGTTAGTGATAAATAGGTCCTAGAAGAGAGTTACATAAAAACAACCTCAGATAATAAAGAGATTGTAAAATTAACCCTTACCATGTACTTGTCCTTGGTCGAGGGTAAGTTAACCTCATGTATAATAGTTAAATCATTGTTATTAAATTATAAAATAACCAGATAAATAAATATGATGTCATATATGATCTTCTAATATTTCTTTGTTAATAATATTTTAGTAGTATCATTGTTTCAGGTGCTAACAGATTTGTTTTCCTTTATATGTTTTGTTACTTAAGTCATGTTTTTATGGATAGGATGTATTTGATTCATATACAAAATGATATAATGTTATTAAATACTATTGTTAATAATAAAATAAAAATTATTCTTTAATGTTTACTATGGGGAATGAACCTCATCGTGTTCGTGGTGACGGTAATCCGTACGTACAAACAAACGCTACATCCATTTCATTTGTTTTTTAAAAGGAAATAGGACCAAATGATAAAGAGGTATATTATTATTAATGTATAATATAATATTTTATATACATTATGTAAGTTCATTAAAACCATCTTTTATAGGTTCCAAGTATGGTATGAACGAGTCATATCACTTTGAGGGGGCGCTAGTCTGCACTTTCTCAAATGAAATTATCTTACAAATACAACATGAAAAGAATAAAGGTATTCTATGAAAGATAATTAAAGGAGATTATATATTAGATATATATCATAAATATCATATATAATTATAGTTCCATCACAATGTCCACCATAAGAAGAGGTAGTAGATGATTGAAAAATAATCGTTTCATGAGGCAGTAGTTCATCGTCCAGAGAAACATTATGTTCTATACCCATTAGATAGAGGTTAGTGTAATTTTACTTCAAATAATTCTCATAAAAACAACCTAGTATATTGAGTATACTAGTATTGTTATAAAACAAAGGAATAAATAGAGTTTAGGGGGATGGAGAAGTAAAATAAAAGAAAAGAACGCAATAGGAGATGTTACATTTAAATTGGGTAACTCCCCTTGGTTTGAACCAAAAGGCATACATGAAGTGCCTTATGCCTAAGTTAAGTCTTATAATAAGAATATAGGGATGAATGGAGATTAATTAGACCATGTTTTGATAAGATAAGGGTCTTTAGAGGTGGGAGAAATGGGTTAGAGGTGAGGGATTTTTATAAGGGGGAGGAGGGGCTCTCTAGGAATGTTTCAAAATATTTTTTTATTATATAATTATTTTATCCTTATAATGGTCCAAAAATCAGTAAAGGAAAATATAATATGTCCCATATTCGAAATAAAATCATCCAATAATAATTTTATAGGTTTTGGATATTGTTTTAATTTTTATAATCTCATTTATTTAAATCATTATTTAGTGAGGTAAACACTCCATCATAATTGTGTCATTATTAATTTTATTTATTTGATGTCTAAAAATTATAAAAAATTCTATGACTTACGTAATAGTTTTATATTTAAAATTAATATTTATTTTCAAAAATATAACTTATATAATCCCCTGTATAAATTATTTTACTAAAAGTTATATATTTATGTCATTTTTGTCTTTACATTAAATTAATTAATATAAAGTGTCATTATCACTCTCAAGTTTCTCCAGGGGGTCCCCAAATGGACCCAAAAATTACCATGTTCATACATGTATCAACCGATAGAAATAGTACACATGTTAGGGTAATTTAATCTTTTTATAATTATATTTTTTTACCCTTATTTATCAGATTTACCCTTTGACCATAGTAAATAAAATATTTACTGATGTAAATATTTATAATGTCCAAAAATAAAATTTACCTATTTAAAAACTTTAGACCTTTGGATTCTAAAAATAAAGTCCATTTTTTCAAATTCAAAACACAAAAGTGGCAGAAATTAGTTTAAAATTAATTCTTGTTGTCAAAACAAAAATCATGTTTTTAATAAATAATGACTATCAAAAGATTGACTCTTATTTATTTACAGATTATTGTGAAATTAAATTCAATGAAATAAATTATATTAAATTATAGAAATATAATCTAATGATACATTAAAACCACTAAAATTTATAATTTATCACTATAAATTATTTCAATTAAAAAAGTTGTTCTTAATTAAAATTTAGTATTTTTCACTATTCACCAAAATATGAAAGTTATGAGAAAAGTACAAAAATTAACCCAGACTAAATTTTTATGAAATTATTATAAAGAATAATTTTATTTCATTAAATTGAATATATAAAAGTGTGAAATATTGGTTTAAAAAAAGGCTCGCCATTAAAAGGCGGTAAAATTGCAATTTTGAAAAATAATTCTTTTATCTGAAAAAAAAGGAGTTTGTTATTATATTATGTCTAAGAAACACATAATACAGATTCTAGAATTATATGGATTATATAAAATTAAAAATAAAATAAAACTATTCATAACTTCTTTTTGAACGGCTAGTTTGGTAAGTCGTGGTGCGCTCAAACTAGTGGTCGCATGTAACACAAGTTATTGAATATATATAAATAGATAACGTACTATAAAATCTTGGGGTATAACATTGTCGCCTAATTAAATAAATTGTGTCCTCGCCATTATAATTTTTTCTTTGAAAATAAAAGGTTAAAAATATAAAAATACTTTTGTGGAAAACCCACATCAGAAATTGGGATAATGAAATTTAGTCTTTATAAGAGGGAAAGAGAAATGAAAAAGTAACAAACAAATTATGATCTCAATTAGGAGAACATTGGAGGAAATTGGAGACACATAATTGAAGGAAAAACGTAAATATTTATACGGAGTGATTGAGGTCATCAATTAAAAAATATTTTAATATTGAGGGTGTGAAAGCCATCAATCTATGATGATTTAAAATATCATCGGTTCAAAAAAACATAAGGTATTAATATAACAAATTTTTGGATTTAAGATACCTACTCTAAAGTTTAAGAATTAATTTATTCAAAGAATCAGAGGAAAAAAATATACATGATAAGTAGAGTTTCATCCATCAACTAATTCCTACCACAAACTCATATTTCACTTAAAAAGACAATAGAATTCCAAAATATTCTATTTATCATAATGGTATAGAATTCCAAAAATAAGGAATTTATAATTCATTTGTCAGAATATTTAAAAAACTACATTATACAAACCAGGACATCACATAGGATAGTGGTAGGTGATGCACCCTTGACACCCTTCTGTTGTAGGTTCAAGTCTCGTGGCCTTGCTGGAAGTGACGGGTTATCTCCCAACCTCGGAGGTGTCCTTTTTATAAAAATCCAAAAATAATCTTAAGAAATTATTTATCCTTAAAAATAGTATCCAATGTCAAAATTAATCCATTATATCCTTTATACTTATCCAAAATACTTCTTTCCAAACTCAAAGTCCAAAATCTATGAGGAAGGTAAACATAATTAAGATCTTATTTTACACATAATAACTGTGAATACCTTCGTCATTCATTCTCTTAAAGCATGGTAACACGCTGAATTACCAAAAAACATATTTATTATATTCACTCTTCATTATTCCTTATAGTATACTGGATATAATACTTATATTGAAAAATGATGTAAACTCCAACAATGATGGAATATAAAAATCATTACCCAGTTTCAAGGTTGTCATGAAAATTCAATATAATTTATCCAAATCAATCATATATTATTCCAAAATCACAACCTCAGTATCAGGACTACATTAAGGTTTATCTTTCCCCCGTCCATGTATTTTACAAAAAGATTAACTTGCTATTGAGTCAATTTTCTTAGTGCCATACAATCTCAAATCCTCAATGAAATAGTACTGCATTACAATCCTTATTTATTTCCATAAATCAAATAACCAGTACATCATTAATACGAAACATAAATGAAATAATTATTTAATAACAACATAAGAAGACTAGTCATTCCTCTTCATCTGTGGTAGTATCATAACTTGATTATTATCTAATAGCATCATTTGGGGCTTACTCTGATTATTTGGACATTGATTCACGTAGTGTACCAACTCATTGTAGATGAATAATTGTACAATTGAAACGTTTTTCTTACCCTTGAAATCATGTACTTGGTGTCCTTTTCCCCACACTTATAACAAACTCACATTCCATTTAGGAATTTACCAAGGTGATTCTTTCCACATATATCATATATGGGAAAATCCATCTTTCTCTTCTTCCCTTTATCCATCTTTCCATCTACCATCCTTTTATTCTCTTTCATCCCTTCAATGCCATAAGACTCATAGAATTATTTACTTATCTTATTAACACATGATACAACATCTTCATATGATTATAATACATGGGAGACTATTTCCATTCTAAATTATGGATTAATACCATGAAATATATGATCCTTCTAACTATTTGGATTATGCGTATTACATGAGTTCTCATTCAATCTAATGGGAGCCATTTCTAAACAATGTCATACACTTGGATAGTTTTATGAATCGCAATGCATATTTCCAAACTTGTAAAATACCTAATGTAAATTGAAAAGATTATTTATATAATCTATTATCATTAAAAGTGTTTTATTTGAGGAAATATTTACTCCTAAATCCTTTATAATGGCTTGTAATGAAAATGTTAATTATCCTGAGAATATCCTGAGGAGTGTCGAAACCAGGAGTGTAGCAGGGCATGTGGTCGTGTACCAAGATACCCTGGGTCAAGCCCAAAACACCTTGTTGGTGTTTTCACTCCTAGGTACATCTATTCCAGATTCACCTCTACCTTCTCGTATCTCGAGAGGGATGTATTGTGTGGAAAATTCACAAAATCTCAATATTACCAAAATTCTAGGACGTTTTTCTATACTAATCATCAAAGTCTATCTTAGGGTAATGTTCTCTAATAAGAGTTTTTCTAATTCCAATTTCAAAGGTTATTGCTAAAATTCCTCTGATACTAACTATAATGCCCCTATCCTAGTTACCCAGATTCGGTGCATTATTTTAATACATTTTCTTGATTACAATGAATCAAATACTGAAGGACTAATCAGTTTAGCAGTCTTGGAAAATATATTACATACATGAATGTCACATTACATTATAAAATAAAAAACAAAAATAACATTGTCTCCATTGAACACATTCAAATACCCTAGAATATCCTAACAGGATAGTCATAATATACTTCTATGCATCTTGGGAAAAATAAAACATAGAAAGGAGTGAGCTCAGATGCTCAGTAAGGATAAAAATATATTGGAATCTTTCATAAATAAGCATTAACAATTAAGGCAATGTATAAAACTAAAATAAAATACTTTCAAACTTAAAATTAGGCATTATATGGAAAAGATAAATCAAATAATTCCATTTACTTATTCACATGGATATTCTACTAATTGAATAATCTAATATAATATCAATAGATAGTTTTATATTGATGGAATTCATAATGCTGGACATCATAACCATATGGTCAAGGACTTGTGCCAAGACTAAAAATAAGATTTTATCAAGGCGCTGTTCCAAGACACTAGTTTGTCTCATGAGACCTACCGATGCATTGAGGAGCTATAGCGGGCTCCATCCGTCCCTTACTATGTCCAATGCATTCCTCATATGAAAAGGTTGAAACATAACATAAACATTCGTATTAAAAATAGAAAATGAAATGTTAATACATTAACCATAAACCATGAATGATATAAAAATAATACATTTGTAGTCAAAGATATCACAAAACCTTCAATACAATAATGAAGATTTTTATCATAATAAATCAACTTCAAACAAGTATATAATCCATTAAAGGATGTTGACATGAATGAAATCGAAACTATTTGAGAGAAATATCTCTTTCAATTTTGAAATCCTATAAATGTCATGTAATTATAAAAGAAAACATTTATTTTGAAAATATTCTTATAAGATTGTAAGGGAAGCTTCAAAGGTTTTATAACGATGGAGAATAACTGCACCCTCCGTATAAGTTAAAAAAACAATCTTACCTTAATTTGTCGAAAATGACTAAGTACATTGTTTGGAAAACGATGGAAATATTCCTTTCAAACCATTTTATAAAAATTCAACAAAGGTTATTAATAAATTTATCCCATAGTTTACTAAATAGTAAAAATGTTTTGTAATAAATTTTTATGAAACACATATGTGGATGATAAAGAGGTCACAGTAGACACTTACATAAAAACAACCTTGGATAATAAAGAGATTGTGAAATTAACACTTACCTAGAACTTTTCCTTAGTCGTGATTACATTAACCACTTGTATAATAGTTAAATAATTTTATTAAATTATAAAATTACCACATACGTAAATATGATATCATATATGATCTTCTAATATTGACTTTTTAATAATATTTTTGTAGTATCATTGTTTCTAATGTTATCTGATTTGTTTTCCTTTTTATGTTTTGTTACATATGTCATGATAGTAATGGATAGGATGTATTTGATTCATATACTGAATGATATAATGTTATTAAATAATATTTTTAATAATCAAATGAAAATTATTCTTGAATGGTTATGATGGGGAATGAATCACATCGTGTTCGTGGAGACGGTAATCCGTACGTATGCACGAACATTACTTCCATTTCATTTTTTTATTTTAAAAGGAAAGAAGACCAAATGATACATAGGTATATTATTATTCCAGTATAATATAATATTTTATATATATTACTTATGTTAATTAACACCATATGTTATACATTATATTTATGGTATGAACGAGTCATATCACTTTGAGGGGGTGGTAGTCCGTACAGCCTCAAATGAAATTAGCAAATATATACAACATGAAAAGAATAAAGGAAATCTAAAAAAGAGAATTATATATGATTATAGATAAAATAAATATAAAAAATATCATATATAATTATATTTCAATCATAATGTCCACCATAAGAGGTGGTAGTAGAAGATTGAACAATCATAGTTTAATGAGGCAGTAGTTAACCGTCCACAGAAACATTGTGTTCTATACCTATTAGATGAAGGTGTGATTATGTTTAGTTAAAATAATTCTCATAAAAACAACCTATTATATTGAGGATTCTGGTTTTGATATAAAATAATGTAATAAAGTGAATTTAGGGGGTTTGAGAAGTAAAATAAAAGAAAAGAACTTAAGAAGAGATGTTACCTATAAATCGGGTAACTCCATTTGGTTTCAACCAAAAGGATTCCTTGAAGTGACTTCTGCCTAAGGTACATCTTAAAAGAGTAATAGAGGAATGTAGGTATATTAATTGGGACTATTTTGGTTGATCCAAGGATATTCATAGGTGTGAGAAATGGGATAGAGGTGATGGCTTTTTATAAGGGGGTGGATGGGCTCTTTAAGAATGTTTGAAAATATTATTTTATTACATAATGATTTTTGGTTTCTAAAGTTCCAAAACTCATTAAAGTAGAATCTAAGATGACTCATGTTCTAAATAAAATCATTCAATAAGTATTGGATAGGTTTTGGATATTTTATTAAATTTTATATTCTCATTTATTTACAACATTCTTTAACGAGTTAAACACTGCATCATAATTTTGTCATAAATAATTTTATTTATTTGAGGTCTAAAAATTATAAAAAAACACCATGATGTAGGAAATATTTTTATCATTCAAATGAATTTTTATAGTCGAAACGATAGCTTATATAACCCCTTGTAAAAATTATTTTACTAAAAGATATATGTTTATGTCATTTTTGTCTTTACTTTAAATTAATTAATATAATGTTTCATTATCACTCTCAAGTGGCTCCATGGGGTCCCAAAAGTATTCCCTTGTTCGGACAAGTATCAACCAATAGGAATAGGACACATTTTAGGGTAATTTAATATTATAATAATAATATTTATTTACCTTTATTTAACACATTTTCCCTTTAACCATGGTAAATAATATATTTACGGAAGTAGATATTCATAATGTCTAAAAATAAAAGTTACCTATTTACAAAATTTACACCTCCTGATTCCAAATATGGAATCCATTTTTCAAATAGATGAATCAATTTTTTATATATTACCTCATGAACTATCATTTAAAATTGTAAGGAGTCCTGCGAAAAATATTTCAAAAACCTGGGATGAGAAAAATTGCTCATTACGGGATATGAAAATAAGGAAAGGAACTGTTAGTCCATAAGTACTTTTAAAAATATGAAAACAATTTCACAAGACATACATATTATCCATAAAGTATAGTATAATTAATCAGTGAAAACATAATGAACAATATTTAAACATGTAGGTATCTTGGGGTATTAATTATTTACAATATTAACCATCTTGGCTACTATATTATTTTGAACCATCATGGATAACATACAATGGAACCCCCTTGATCCTCTACAATGTAACTCTCATGGACACCTTATAGTGTAACCATCATAGTGACATATGAAGTAACCATATGGCCAACCTCTAACATAATTATACTCAAATTATTGGAGGGAGATATAGGTACCACCCTTCATCAAAAAAATTTATCAAGAACCAAATCATAATCATTCAACATGAATAATTACATTAAAACGTTGTTTTTGAATTTTTTATAAGATAATTTTAAATGTTGATTAAAAAACCCCCTTAAAAATATCATATAATTGACGTGAGTCTTAATAGAGTGGATGTAATAAGTATATAAAATATAAATATGCATAATTAAACATATTATAAAAAAATAATTAAAGAAACAATTTTAATAAAACATAAATAATGAAGTAGAAGGTTAACCCAAAGAATAAAAATTAGGTTAATAATTCACTTACCATGGGTTTGTCTTACTTTAAACTTGTTTAAACAAAAAATATAATGTTTAAAAGAGTGTTATTAATATTGTATAGAAACATTCCCATATTTAAAACCCCATATATGGTCATTTCATAAAATCATTTTACCCTTTAATTGTTATTATTTTATTCCTTCCATTGTTTCGGGTGCATTCTTTACATGATTTCTATGGCCATTTTGTGTTTTATTTTCTTGTCATATGGGAATAAAATTATAGAATCGGAATGAAATGGTATTAATATGTTTAATATATAATTATACCATAAATAATTTTGTTGTCATATATTATGATGAATCTTTTAATAAAACATTAATGATATTTGTTTCGATCATTTTTGGTGGTTCCTTAATAATCATGAATTTGTTTCAATTTAAAAATTAATTTCATGAATAAACTTCCACTGAAAAACATAAAATAAGTTATATCATACACATTAAATTTTCTTTCAACCATTAAAATGGTTTTAAAAATATTTTTTAAATATGTAAATGAAATTGAAAACACATCGACTGTGATATTGGTAAAATGACACATCATGAAATATATTTTTAAAAGAGGGTGAGAAGATAATGTAATTTTAGGAATTTTACATAACCTTGATGAAAATGAAAAATATATGTAATACAGGATCTTTCATGCCTCTTGGATTATAGAAAGATAAGAGATTATAATAAAATAAAAAGGAATTGAAAAGAAAACACAAGAGAAAGGAAAAGGATTCTTACCTCTTGATCTCTTCTCCTTGAGATCCTCCTTAAGGACTTTAGCTTTGGCCTTTTGGTGAGACCAGATGGTCTTGGACATGGGGAAATTTTTTAATAAGGATATTGGGTAGAGCCTAGAAAATTATCAAGGCTTGAGAGGTGAGATAGGATGAGGAGAATGAGGGTGGTATTTATAGTTGGGGAGAAGATGGATATTACATTATCTTAATGATTATTTTAATATTTTAGCTCAAGAATATGAAAAGTCTTGATTCATGTGTCCCAAAATAGTAATATTTTCTTGTGAGTTTTAACCAAGTGGGATTACGTTAGCCTTACATAAACTATGAAGCAGTAAAACTAGTATTTAACATTTTTTGTAATTTTTTGTGTTTTAGTATTCATAAAAAATTCCATAATTTTAGAAACATCCCCAAAATACATGGATACCATTTTTTGATGTGTAGAATTGAAAAATAAATCCATTTTAAATTTCTATTTTCTAAACATTATTTATTTCATTTTTAAATAAAATCATAATTGACTGGAAAAATTCAATTTTAAAATTGAAACTCATCTTATAACACGTTGAAAAATTAATTAAGGTCTCTTAAAATTATCTTAGAATCATAACTAAAAAAATACTTATTTATGATTATATTTTTTGAAAATAAATTTTCAATTAAATTATCAAATTAATCATAAATTTGTCATAAAATAAACATGACTTACAAAAATTCCAACGCTTAATAAATGATTTTTATAATATTTATTTACTTATATTATGACATAATTATATCATATTGATTCTTATAAGACATATAAATTCTGTTTATAAATTCATTGGTGAATTTACTATTCATAGGGGTACAATACTATTCAAAATGTTCAAGTTACTATTCATATGGGTACATTGCTATTCATTAGGGTCATGTAACTATTTATAAGGGTGAATTAATATTAATAAGGGCCATTTTATTATTCATAAGGCTATGTTACTATTCATGTGGCTATGTTACTATTAATAAGAGTATGTTACTATTCACCAAATATTAAGTTTGTTCTATCATTCTCCAAAAAACATACTGATCACAACCGTGTGTGCCCATTTTTTGGAATTTAAAATAGAGAAGAGTCCAAATTATATTTAACAGATAGATTATAAATGTAACATAGTATATAGTAGTTCATTTTAGCACATAGTGTTTCCTTATAAAATCTTAGGATGTTACATAAAATCCCAGCCTGAGTACCACGAATACTGGTGCCCCATGTTGGTGTTCAACATGACCTCTCGTAAGCATCCTCATTTTCCAGAGTCTACTGACTAGCGACACATGTATTTAGAGATACATTTGGGATATTATACCCTCTTATTAGAGTAACAAAATTTTGAAAATAATTTCAATATATACAATAACGAGCAGAAACTGAAAATGAAAAAAGATCCATAATGTTTCTACAATAATCATGAGAAACATGATATTACTATAAGATTACTACACTACATTTTAGGAAGTCATATAATAGACACAAAAAACAATTAAAAAGGATAAATCTCAAACACTTTCCTGATTCCTTACCCAAACTTGACATCCCATACTCCAAACAAACATCCCATGCCTAAACGAAATTCCATGTCCTTTCATAAACCTATACCAGAAAACAAGTAGTAGCTGTTCGGGTGCCCATGTTCCATTGCAGCCTGAGTAGGGTGTGATTAAAACAAATTATTCCATATTCAATAGTGTCTAAAGTAATAATAAGTCTATCCATAATTCATGCATATGATTTATAAAATAATTAATAAAATGTAAGCATAACCACATTTTTTAAAATTAACACTATTTAATTATCCTCATTTCCCTCGGGTTTAAAAGAAAACAAGATAAAATAAAACCTTCGTAAAACCATGTTGGTTATTGGAGTAAGTTACTAAAGGATTAAAAGGTCAACAAACAAGTAGAATCAGTCCATGTAACCAACCAGGATTCGTAATTCTATGCCCATCTATCCCAACCATGATAGGGATCACTATGTCCATAACATTAGAGTGAGTATAATTAGTCCATCCACCAAAAAAATATGATGCATTAGGGAAATAAAGGAATTATCCTCACCTGACCAAGGGAGAGGATAATCAGCCTGAGATCCCAAACCATATATATAATATTCATGGTTCCTAGAGAATTATTCCTCCACCATATCCATCAAGGAGTAATGCCATGTCCAACATCATAAACCATTAAATTATCAATCCATTCCATTATTAGTTTTTAAAAATACCTATGCCTTTTATCTTATTAACCATAATTATAAAACAATATTCATTTATCAATATTGAAAACTCTCAATCAATTCATCATTTACTAAGGTCCTAATGGGCCTTCAAAACCAAAATATTCCACAATAAATCCAAATACCATTTACATATAATAAAAAATATTAAAACACAAAATCATTATCAAAAGATTTTTAATCCACCCATTAAAACATTGGTCTTTCTCTCTGAAAAATAACAACCAACATTCAATACCTTCATTTTCTATCAAAACCATTAAAAGATCCATCATTAAATTTTCATAAAAAATAACCACAACTTCATTTCAAACTGACATTTGAAACCCATTTAAAAATACCAATTTAAATTACCTAGAGTTCAACACTGAATTTTAGAACATATTCTAATTTAAACCATCATTTATATTAATTAAAATCCCCATGTATGGAAAAATCAGAATCACACTCTTCAATAACTTAAAAATACTATTTGGAATATTAAAAAAATTTATCAATTTAAAAATTTCAATTCATGTCCATTATTTTAGTGAAAAAATTTCCCATACTATAATAATTATCACCTTTTACCCATGCTAAAAAATTACAATTACAACACATTTAAAACTATATTTATTATATCGAATGATTTACTGTATATAAAATCACCTCAAAGGGTTTGATATACCCCATGAGTAGCCTGAGGCTCAATGTCAAATAAGAAATAGATTTGAAGGGGTCCATGATGGGTCTTGTGCATTAATTTAATCCATATTTACTCTTATTAGTAAAATATAAAAATACATATAATGGAAACATATGGGTATAAAAAAATACACAAAAAAAACATGAACGTGGGAAAAATATAAAAAAAACTACCTCATTTATAAAGACAACCAATAGTCCAACTAGAACCCCTGAATTGAGATAAAATAGCCTCAACCCCCATGATGAATGAAAACCAGGAATATGGGCTTATAAGTCAAATAGAGAGAAGAATCAAGCCACCATGGTTATTCACGAAAATATTTGGTAGATGTTTAAGGGATTTCTGGAAGATATCATTTTCACTAAACAAAACTCAAAATTACCCAAGATTGAATGAAAAACAACCATGGAGGAAGGGAGAGCTCCTGGATTGTACTTAAAGCTATAAGGGTCAACTCTTTATGAAATATTGGGGGAAAACATTTAATCCTTATATGGAGAATGGAAATTTCCACACTCTTTAATTGGTCCACAATTTATATTCACAGTTTTCCAAATCATGTGACAATTGTATGGATCCCTCTACCCAAGATGGGTCCTGAACACATGTTCTTCTAGAGGCATGTGTATGTTTTTAAAAACCATGTAGATTACATGTACAATACTTTGTCTAAGGGGTGTTGGATACAATGTTATCTCATGAAGCCTCCATGGTTAGTCAAACTGTGAGGACGTAGTGCATCCAAATCTGTCCTTACCACCGTACCGTACATGGTTATAATGGAAAATTACTAATAATAGTGTTCCAACCATGTGTCTAGTTATGTATGGTTCATTTTCAACCCTTAAAATTTCACGAACCCTGTGAAACTCTTGAGACCCTTTCCTCTCATAGGAAAACCTACATTAACAAATTAAAAATGAATTTAATCACATTTTAAACTGAGACATACATAATCACAGAGTTATGATATTACATCCTCTCCACCTTATAGTATTTATTCCTCATGACTCACTACCAATATTCTCTAATATTGAAGGGTAAAAAGTGTCAGGCCCCTAGGCCCACATATTCACCCCTATTTAAGAAGTTTCCACTGGAAAACGGCTATACAGTAACGATACTCAAACCAACAGAATTTTCAAAGATGTGATATTTGAAAACATCATGCGTAACACTAATAACATTGTAGAAGATAAAATCAATAAAACCCTAGTCCAATTCCATATACAATATAAATTTCCTAACACACCTAGTCACTAAATGACATTATTTCTGATTCTGACGGTAACCAAAACTCAGTGACAACCGAAGGAGTACAGGACCATCCAGTCACATCCCCCGACCTATGTCTATAATTGAATTAGGTCCCAATAGATAGGTTTCAACCTGAATAATTAAAACACATCCAGGGAATAACCTTCAACTCAAGAAGCCCAAAAACTACAACATAATCAAATTCTCATTGTCAAAACAGAAACATAAAGATAGGGATTACATGATCCCATCAATTCCAATCATTGACAATGATATAAATTGGTTATCTATCAGGACTATGGTGATCCCCACCACATGATTTATCTTATCTCTACCAACCAAAATTTATTGGAATCTCCTCTAGTGGAAAAGATCAAGAAAACCCTGAAGCAATTCTATCAAAATACACCCATCATGGTTTCCAACCAATTGGTCCCAAAAAAACATGAAAAATCTAATCAATATCCACACCTTATTCTTGTTAATTAATACCCCACTTGATTTTTTTTACCACTAACCATGCATGAACTATGAACCAAAATGTAATTTACACATAATCTTGATTTCATTCCCAATATGTATGTCACTTATAAAGTAATATTCCTAATTCATATTGTAACTTACAAAAATTATACCTCATGCTGATCCATTTTAGAAAATCCCTAGCTAACACATCCACGAAAACAACCAGTTATCACTACAAGTATATCACCACTCTACCTATCTACAATATATTTACACTCTATGATATAAAATGATTACCTGAAAAATCATACTGGAGTCCACTCCCAACTCTCGATAAGAACATATTTCCTTAGACCCCACTATCTCAAATCAGTAATCTTTACCTACCACACCTACCACTGCATATCCACCAGAGGCACCACATATCACATTTAGAACTACCTTAATCAAAGAGAAAAAAAATTGGACATATTATTACTAGAATACTAGTGCCACCATGATCAGCAAATGGTCATCCTTATACTCCCATGACCCTTTCATCATGAGGGTCATACCCCCATGATCCATACATCACTCACCACCTTAGGAGTCTCATTATAACCATATTAATCTGTTAAATAAAATTATTAGGACCCACACTCCATTCACCATTGATCCCAAATTGTTGATGTGGCCATATTACTCTAACATGTGAGACTAAACAAGAATTAAAATTTTACCCATCCATAAAAATTAATATTTACACAAATGAAATTATTCGAACTCTACTCTATCCCATGGACAACTATCTTAAATTATAGATGGTGTACTTCCCATTGTATGGTCTCACTCACTCCATAAGTGAAAACTATATTGGGGAATTTCTTCATTATAGAAATGTTATTTAGATAGACTGGTGTATATCCGATGATATTTTAGGGTACTGAGGATGGTTTCATGATATTGGGAATGATTGTCACTATAACCGAAGTACAATAACATGTCATTGATGAATACCACCCCAAACTCATCCATTACCGATGTCGCCTTTATCTTTAGGGATATATCAAACTCCAATTAGGTACTCAAGATTCCATTACTGAAAACATATCATCAACTCCTATTCTCCACAATTTGAGAGGGATACCATAATAGAAACTCACTACCACATCATGTCTCTCTTCCATGAATCCATGAATTATCTTACAATGTGGTACTACAACCCCTACATTTCTTGATTTATTCAACCACAACCCAAAAAATCATTGAAAAAAAATGAAAAAGTCTATTAAACTGATCTAAAACCAATTGGCATGAAACATATCTAGTGTACATCACCTTGATTATCATAAAAGAGTGAAACGTTCTTATTCCAGATCCACCTGTTCACATATCTCATACAATACCTTGTATCTCCATACTGTGCCAACTACTATGATGTTTACAAAAACCCTCATTCACAAAAATTCCTATGACCATTCCCTACAACTAAATAAAAACCTCATGAGTCATAAAATATCGAAAACGGGTCACAAACCCCCTCAAATAACTATCCATGCATCTCGAAAATCTCAGGAATTTCCTTTATGTTCCCATATAAAAACTTGACTGTTTTATAATACTGGTCCATACACATGACCATCTACCACCTTGGGTGTCATCTCGAAATCAAAATCATCTATCAATAACCTATATATCCTAACCATATCCATTCTATGTCAATATCGATTCCTTATTTAAAATACATTTAGAAAACAGGGTCCGACACCTTAAATGATCCTTCCAACAGAACAAGCCTCCAAGACATAATGATCCACACATACTTCACATTCCATATAAAAAACAAAACCCAAAATACTTTTTTTATCACCCTCCATTTCTTAAGTCCTACGAATCATAACCTAGAATTAATGAAACCACTGACAATCCCACTAGGAAGTTCACATAAAACATCACATAAGTCATTGGTAATATGTGACACTCCAACCCTATTCATAAGTTAACTATTTCTAGTGCACCAGAACCATCCATTTAATTATATTTCTAAACAAAATGAAAAATTCTAATATACATTAGCCCTATATGAAAAACACCAACTCTATGGTACAAACACAACTCACCATGTCTCAACCCATATGTTTCAAACATCCATGCTAACCAAAATCCCTCAAAACCTCATGTTCACAACATTATTGATTGATTATTGAGATTTTTTTTCCTTATAACACTACCAAACCCATCCTAGCATCACCACCTGTAATCAAGAGTCTCAATTCTTGGCCACTCTAACATCCAAAACAACCCATACGATGGTTCATATTATAAAAAAAGGGATTTCAATTTCATTTTGAAATGATACATTAATTACCACATCCATTTAATTAAGTATTCTATTTTAAAACACAATGATTCAAATTTATAGAACCTTTTATTAATAAACAATTTTAAAATAAATTATCAAATTTTTTTAATACCATGATCCAAGGATTTTGATAAATAGAATGTCAATAAAAAGTTATAATGGGGAAACCATAAGAAGATTCTTATTGAAAAATTGTATAACCAGAAACATCACCTTATAAGAAATTTATACATATCAATTTCCCAAAAATCACTTCAGGGGTTCATCATATAGAGTTATATGAATGAATTATATATAATTATATAAACGGATGTGGAAACTTTAAATACCAACCCCTAAAAATCATTACAACAATTTTTAGATATGAATAACTAGAAAATAGAAACCATAAAAATAAAAAACACACTAATAGAATAATGAATCATGGGAATCACTCACAGGTAGCATACAGATGATCTATCAATCCTATGTTCCCATATTGAATAATTAACACAAATCCTATAGTTCCATACTAGAATAAGAGATAAAAACCTCATAAAATAGTAAAATCACATGAATGTTCAAAAATAGAGTAGAAAAAATTAATCAACATTAAAACCAAATGAATGAAAATCAATTTCCTACCCTGGTAAATTGGGGTTTCCACCTACATGAGGATTTTTTTACCAAGGAATGATCTTATTACCAGACTCTTACAGGATCCAAGTATCCTATCTACCATTACCAAATAGTATGAAAAATTAAACATTATATGATACAACTTTCTAACATCCTTGCCGGAGTACCTCTAATACTACTGCCCCAAGCCAATGCACCACATAAGCACGGGCTAACATCCCTATATACTAGAGGCTTCTTTCACGAAAAACCGGACTTTAGAGACACATTAGCGAAACTATACCGATATATTAGATTGAAACAACTGAGTAAATAATATCATTAGATCCAATAGCCAACATAAGAATAAAATGGAACAAAATCAAGAATGGGGTTATAAAGACTAAGTAAAAAATGACCTAACAACAAGATTTGTACACTACATACCAGGAAGTTATACAAAAGAAACCCAAAATACCGAAACTGTGTCAAATCGTGAATAGGTTCCTAGGTCCCAACCCTGACCTGAAATCCCATTATCTAAAAAATATCTCATGCATAAACAAAAATATAGGTCCAGGCCATAAACCTATACCTATAAAGTAGTAGTAGTTGCTCGACTACCAAAGAGACAAGGAAGCCCAAGAAACATGGGATTATAACTCAGTAGGCCACCACCAAAGGTGTATACAGAACTATCAAATGGATAAATAGTGAATATATATGAGCCATAAATAAATATCTAAATATCAAGAAAAAAACGTTTTTGAAAAATTAATATTATTTAAGGAACCTCATTGGACCTTTGGTTCCAAACAACACCTGAACCAATCATACCTACATCGGTGCATGTCATTCTTATGAACATGGTTCTATGTCCCAAACCCGACCAAAAATCCCATTCTCTAAAAAATATATCATGCATAAACTAAAAATATAGGTCTTGATCCTAAACATGTACCTAAAAAGACCTAGTAGTTTCTCAGCTACCAAAGTGCCAAGGCGGCCCAAGAAATATGTGATTATAACATAGTAGACCACCACTAAAGCTGTCTAAAGAAATAACTACTCTATAATTAGATCTTGTAGATGGGTCATAGAAAAATATATGAATTGTAATAAAAGTGTTTTATCAAAGTTGACATTATTTAAGGAACCTCATTGGCCCTCTGGTTCTAAAAGACACCCGATCCAATCAAACCTACATCGGTGCATGTCATTCATATGAAACAAATAACAAAGGGGTAAAATGTCAACATAAAATGGAATTAGTAAAAGAATCCAGTTAGTATTAAGAAAACCATTTCAAATAATACCAACCATGATATGTAATTCCATGTCCATACATATTGAGTTAGGAAAATTAGTCCATCATTGGAAAACAGTGGTAAAATAGGGCTCTTTGACCATCTGTGTAACCCACTCAAGGGAGAGAAGGTACATTCCAACACCCCATGAACCATATATAATATATGTGGTTCTTGTGACAATAATATTGAACCTAACCCATGGATAGGGAACACCATGTCAAAAATCATAAAGAATTACAATATCAATATTTTCAATTATCTATGGATCAATATACTTAACCATTTTAAGATTTGAATATAAATGGTACACCACCATTCATTTATAAATACTCATCACCCTTAATAAATTCATCATTTATCAATGTCCAAATATTCCTTTAAAACAATTACATGCCCCAACAAATCCCATCCCCTTTAACATGTCATAAAAAAACTAAAACCAAACATCTTCACAAATCCATTCTAAAACCACCCTTTAAAACATGGGTGTTTCTCTTTGAAAAATAACAATCAAAGTGAAGGACCATTATTTTCCAGAAAACCATAAAAATAGTCACCAATATATTTTAATTTCAAAGGTCCCACACCTACATTTCAATCCAGTATTTGAAAATCATTTTAATACCACCCTTAAAATCACATGGAGGACAACACCTCATTTTAGAAAAAGATACAATTTAAAAAATGATTTACTTTCATTTAAAACCACAACCAGATAAAAATCCAAATCATACAATTTAAATCATTAAATTGCTCTTTTAAATATAAATAAATCATGGAAATTAAAATGTTTCAATAAAACCTCTTAATTTTATAGATACTTCTAACAATTCTATGAATATTATCCCTTTATACTAATAATAACATGAAAATTAAAGTTATTTTTTTTTTCATTATTAATTTCTATATATAATAATTTAATGTTTCATTAAATCAGATTAATGTGTTTGAAATAACCCATGATTATCCCTAGACCCTGTCACAAATCTTCAATGGAACAGATGGTGTTTATGAAGGGTATCACAAATTTATTTAATTATAGTATACTTTTAATTGTCAAAGACCCAAAAGAAATAGAGAAAACTTAGGGGAACAACCATATACACAGGGTAAATATTAATACTATTGGAAAAATGTTATATACCACCACCCTCATTCTCATAGACAACCAGTCATCCAATAATATCCTTTGATTTGAGATAAAATATCCTCAAACACCAAGACAAAGAGAACCTTGAAATAAGGTCTTATAACATTCAGATAGATAAAAAACAATACGCTATAGTTATTCTAGAAAATAGGAGGAAGATGAGTCATATACTTACCCAGAGCGTTTATTTTCACTAAACAAAACTCCAAATGACCCAATATCGAAAGAGTAACTTCCCTAGAGGAGGGGGTATCTCATATATCACTCCCTATAATTCTGGAGATCAAAATTGGAAGAATATTTGGGGTAAATATTTATGTATGAGGGGCGAAATTTGAATTTCCACACTATTTAATTGTTGAATGGTTTGGCCATACAATCTCCTGGATGCACCTCCATGATTTGAAACACTATGTGAAGGCCCTCAACTCACTTCTGTCCCTAGGGTTTTGGCCACATGATTTTCAAAAAAGTATGTATGATTTTTCAAAACATGTGAAGGACTTGTATTTAGACGTTTTTGTGGCACCATACCACACACATTAATGGGATGTGGTTACTACTAATGGTGCATCAAATGTGTGCCGAGTTGTCTATGGATATTTTTCCACCATTATCATGTCCGAAATCCTATAGAAACTCATAAAATAATTTATACACCTTTTAAACACTCAACTAACCAACATTGAAGTTTTTTAACCAAATCTTGAACTAATTTGCACCTGATCACATGTTCAGGATCATACATATTGGTTATTACATAAAAAGGTCCTTATATATTAAATATTTTTTATAATTTTTACATTATCACTTTTTTAGTTATGTTTCTATGATCAAAAAAAATATATTTTTATTTTATTGATATGGTGACCAAGAAACATAAAAATTATAAGGTGGAGATAAGAAGAACCACAAGAATTGTTTTGAATTTACATCTTGGAGTACCATCACATATCAATTTAATATTTTAATATATACTTTTTATATATATTTCATTTAAATTTTATAAATAAATTTATCAATTGCAATATGTAATTTATGTTATGTTACATTGGTAGAGTTTACTAATTGAATTTTAATTTTGTTAAAAATATTATTCGACTGTACTTTTCTTAGTGTTATTCTTATTGTTTTTTTTGCGAATATCAATATGAATTACATTATAAAAAATCCACACAATACATGAATATTTTTCAATATAACCACTGTTTATTACTTAATATATGTGGTTTATTAGGAATAATCATCATATATGGATTTATATATGATAATTGTTGAGAATATTCAATTTTTTATATTTAGGGCATATAATGGATTTGTTGTGAATGAATGTGGATGAGTGTGATATAAGACACATGAGTCTAGTGTGTTTCTATAGTGAATAAAAGATTATTGTTGAGGGAAATATGAGTTAATCACATATGTTGACATGATTCATTAGTGATAAATTAATGTTCCATTGAATAAAATCTATTTTTTAGATTATAACATGTGTGTACAATTTAATGAATGAGAAAGATTATTATATCATAATAGTTGATATCAATATATCTCAAAACAAGATATAATATATTTAAAGGAGGTTAATATTTTTTAAATAGAAATATGGACTTTTGTATATCAAGACACAACATGATTAATTGATCCATGTAATTAGAGGTGGTTTCATTGGTTTAAAAGAACATGTGACAAAGTTAATTATAGAAATAAAATACCTAAGAGATGGTGATATATGTTATTTTTAACAATGAATAAATGGAAAATGATGATATGGTGATGTTTTTAATAGGCCATGATTCTTAGTTTCTATTGTATATCGTGCATTAAAAATACCATTAATGGTGATACATGAAGTAACCTGTTATGACAGGAATGCCAGAGATTGAATTTGAGGGATAATCACTATTGTTAATGGTGAAATTAGAGATCAACAATAAAAAATGGGTTTTAGATTATAATTGGATCTATAACATAGGTCTCATGTATTATTTTAGTTATAAATTGACTTATCACAACTTGAGACTCAAAATATCATAATATACTATATTATTAGAGAATCATGGAATTTATGTTTAAAGTAATATTAATATTAAAAAATATATATCTACATTTATGAAGTTATTGCGTAGGATGTAATAAAATGGAAAAAATATCATAGTAGTGAACAACATAGTTTAGAATAAAAATATTAAAAGAATAATTCAATGATAAATTATTATTGTAAAAAACACAATACACAGTGAATATTTATTGATGTAGTTTATTTTTAAATATCTTCCTCTTTATGTTTGAAATTGTAGATGTTATATTACAATCTAGGTTGATGTATGACTTCTAATATTGAATCTGTGGAAAAAGATCATGGGATACATAGTTCATATGTATAAGGAAACATATTTTTTATAGATATAAGTATAAAATAATAGAGTAATGTTGATTATAAAATTTGGAATATTTTCGTATGAATATGTATATTGTTTTCGAGGTATGAATGATGTTGACATATATGTTTTCCTGATTTTTCACATAGTACAATTTATTAATTTATTACCATTAATTATAATATATAATTATATTTATTTTTGATGTTATTTAACTTTTACATCACATTTTGTATTAGATATTAATTCAAACACCGTCATTGTAAGTGTAAAAAAGTGGTTATTATAGTGATATTTTGTATGTAAGAGTGTGTTGTATTTTCCTTGGACGTCTACCACATATATTGAACCATGTAAATGGTCATATGCTTAGTATTTATTATTTCGTAAAAAAAATTACGAATTTTTTTGAGGTAGGTTTTTCTTAAAAACTAAGTATGATCAATTTGAATAGGTTAATTTTCATGTGAATGTTTCAAAAGATTAAATAATTGATTGACCCCCTCTTAAGTCTTACTCACAATTGGGACGAATGTATTTCCCCCACAAAAAATAGTCTCCCCTTATATTTTTTATTATACATGATGATTTTAAAATTTTAAAGACATATATTGTTAAATATTAATGAAAAGATATATAATGGTTCTTTAAAGAAGTTATTATACATTGTTGAAAATTGGAAAAATAAAAAGATATTTTTTTTAATAATATATATATATATATGTGGAGATAATATATGTGATTGAAAAATACTAGGAAAAATTAGGAAAAACAAATATATTTGTTTGTAAAAATTATCATTTGACATTGGTTTGGTAGTTATTAATGAATATTAATATGTAAATGGTTTATTTAATAATTATTAGTCTCTATAATGTCTAATTAAAGAGTTGTTGGCTTTTTATAGTAATAAATTATATAAATAATTTCCCTTAAATTAAAAGGAAAAATTGAAATTGTTTCCTCATTTTGAATCATTTTTGTATTATTTTATTCTATATAATGAATTTTAATTCCTAAAAAGAGTATTCAATTATTTCGATCCCCTTACACATCTTATTCATGCACACATTGTTACATAGAGACACAAATAACTAATTTTTCATATTTTAAATTTTGATGACCACCCAATTACTTTTTTCTCATTTTTGAATGTTTGAAGAATTATTTATAGTGAAAAAAGGATTTTATTTAATAAAATATACGCTTTATCATTCTTAACATACAAAAATCATAATTCACATGTGGCTCTTTTCTATGGTTCCTAAATTACATAAGGATCATTTTAATATCCTTTTAAGAAAAAAGATCTCATTTTCTCATTTTTTAAAACGATTTATGTTTTTTAAAGTTAAAAATGAACTAAAATTATTAAAAAAAACATTTTATTATTTATGAATCCTCATATTTAAAACTCATGGGTGATTTAGTTCAAAAATACACAAAGGAATTCATAATTTATATTCGAAATTTATAGAAAAACTATGGCCATTTTCTTAATTTTACAATTGATAAACAATTTACATATAAACAAATTATTAATACTTGAAGGAAATAATTTATCCTTCAAAGCACCTCATATATCCTCTTTTTGTATGATTGGTTTATATCGGTAGAAATGACCCAAGTATATTTATCTTAAATCTATATCATAATCATATATCATCTGGACAATTTTTGATGTCTTACACACATTTGATATTAAAAAATGAATTTTAATTACAAAGGGATCGTCTAACCATTTTAAGATCATCTGATATTATATTAATGCATGGTTTTCTTATAAAAGTCATAAATAAGTCAATAAATATTTTTTTTCAATATTTTTAGGATAAATAATGGGTTTTGGTCTTTTTTTAATGTTTTATTATTTTTTTAAAATTATAAAAATACATTGATATATAAAAATCACATTCAATTATTATGATAATTTTTTTCATTCAATGTCAAAATCACTACATTCTTAAGGTCTAAAATGAATCAATGATCAGTATCCAAAATTTCAATGAGAAATTGATTTGATTTTTTTATTTTTAATCTTTTTACACCTATTTCAATGTTAAAAAATGAATCCTAATTTTTGAAAGATAGTTTTGATAATTCTAAGCAGCCTATACATTAAAAAAGGATCTTTACCTCATTCAAAAATAATTTGAGTATAATTTTTATAATTTTATATGACAACTAAAAAAAAATTATCATTATTAAATATTTTACAATAATCAGAAAATTTATAGATAATATTAAATTTTTAAAGACACTTTGAATCATTTTGAATGGAAAAGACATATATTTATTTCATAATTTATTCTTTTTAACCAAAAAACAACTTGAGAATAATAATACTGAATTTTCTTAACAAAAGAAGCACATTTTTTAATTTTTTAGTATTTTTTTCCAATTAGAAAACTAAATTATAAATTTTTAAAGACAATTTAGAGCCATCAGATCATGTAAATTTTTGTCACAAATAATTTCTTATTAATATTTAAAATATAAATAAAAATTTATTTTATTAAATTTTATTTAAATAAAAAACATGTTTTCTCATTTTTATTATCATTTAGAGCACATTTTGAAAATATAATAAAATATTATAACGTAAAACATATTCTAATAGAATTTTTCCCTCTCACTGTAGTTGAAATTGAGATAGAACTCAAATGACCCCTCTTATGTAATAGACATTTGGTATTCTCTAAAAAATACCCCAATTAATATAACATGTTGTGGGGTCCTTTTAATTATTCCTACACTAATATAAGTCTAACTATTATGCCCTCACATATGTACTAAAAGGTGTTAAAATCCCTTTTTTAAAAAGAATGATCAAATATTTTGTGCACCTCAAACATGAAATTCCCACATGGTTAGTTTTTATTAGTCATAAACGAAGAAGAAAACTATGAAAAAAAATCCAATTAAAAAAGATATTTTTTCCCAAATCTGATATTTTATATTGGATTGATAATGAAAAATAAATTATAAAATATAAATGGACCATCTATAAATTTTTAGAACTCAAAGTATCTGATTTATTCTTAGATTAGTTTTACACATTAGAACTCACTCAAGAATATTCTTCATATTTTCAAAAATACTAGATAGTTTTAACTATTGACTATTTATTGCACATCTAATAATATTAAGAAAATCCAACAAAATAATTAGTAAAAAATTTTAATACTTACAGGGTAGTATTTTGTCTAATTGATGATATTAAATGTATAAATCATAAATCATTGGTTCCTTATTATAAAAAATTACTTGATGAACTTAATACAAAATTTCCATGGAGAAAAAATCCCTTTTTTGGATATTTAGGCTTTTTTTATTTTTGATAATATATTTTAACACAAAATAAGTACATTTGACCATTATAAGTTTTTCAAAAAACATTTATGTATATTTTTAATTGCTAAAAGTAAAAAAGATAATTGGAAATATTTTTTCCAAAATTTTGTGCCAATTAATTACATTTTTACCATTTTGGAACATTTTATGCATATTTGACTCTGAAAAATTAATTTAAATTTTGAAATGGAACTTTTAAAAATATTGAGCACTTCAAATGTTTGGGTCAATTTTAATTTGTTTTTATAAGTGAAAAACACATGATGATCACTATATATTATTTTCAGGAAGACCTGAGTTGTTTCATTAACATTTTGATGCACCTTTGACACTTACCAAATTCTAATATATAAAAAGTAAAGTTGAATCATTATGAAGATTAAAACTTTTTAATTATGAATTTTATGTTCATTCTTGTGGAAAATTACTCAAGTATAATTTTCTAAAATGTACATGAAAAACAAGATCATTTTTTATTTTTAATATTTATGATATTAACATAGTCAAAATTAAATTATAATATATAAATAGAACTTTTAATCTTTTAAAGGACCTAAAAAATTGTTTTATGTGTTTTTTATTTGTAGAAGTCACAAAAAAACCCACATATATTAAAAACAATTATAAATTTAAACCAATTTCTTATGCCGATTCATGAATGTTTTATGAAAATGTAACACTTTTAATTGATTAATAACATCCAAACTACACTTTTAATAACATTATGCAACTCGAATTTCCAATTAATGTATAATTTATTCATATAATAGAACTATTAACAGAGAAATTTGTCCTATATTTCAACTATAAACCTGGATGTATTTATATTTTTTAATATATTGTTCTTATTTCATAGTTAAAATGAATTTTTATTTTTAGTGTCAAATTATACAATTCTGAGAAACCACAATGTTCTATCCAGATAAGATTCATTCATATTAGTTAAATAATATTCAAAAATTAATATAATAAACATACATGATAAAACCATCTTAACAACTTTTTTTTATCAATATATGTTTTTTTCATAGTTAAATATGAGTGTTTTATTTTTAAGTCCTAGACATACATTAAAAAAACATAATATGTTTAATTAATATAGTTTGCTTATATATGTAAAAAATATATAGAGTATGATTTAATTATATTTTAATAATAATTTTAACTTTTTCACTCATTTTTTTATATTTAATGTATTATTTACACTTATAAAATATTTATATATACATAATGTTTTTGAATATTATGTGATTTTATTAATATATAATCCCTGTATGATTTTTCATTAGATGTAAAATATTATTTTTGGATCAGTGTTTAAAATTTCTTCCAAAATAAAAGATTTTTTACATATTTTTTATGATTTTATCAATCATTAAAATTATAAAAAAATTTATTCTTAAAATTATTAAAAGGGGAAATAAAAAAGAAACATTTTTAATTAATTTGGTATATCATGTTCCTAATAACTAAATAACTCACATTTATTAACACTACATGTACTTGAGGCATATAACACATTAATATTATTTTGCACAACAATAAAATGAAATTAACTTTTTAGATAATTCAATCAAAATTAATGATACGATATCAGGTCATATGTACCATTCATGAGTTCTTCTCCCAAAATAATACACTGTTTCATATACTCTATGTATTCTTCTATTCTGGTTTATAAAACTCATATGTATGTTACTTTATCATAAGTCACATCACCTATGGCTTTGTCTTCTAATGTATTGACTAAACAGTTGTATCAACCGTATCATGTGTGCATATAACTGATGATCTATCTATATATACATCCTTTACTCATGAAATTATAGAATATTGAATCCCTAAAATATATATTAGAAAATATACATATCCTTCCCAGTCTATAACTCAATGAAATAAATTTTTTTTCTATGAGTTAATCATTCAACCCATCTTCAAGATGTTTTTCTATCCAATCATCAAAATGTGTCTAAACAATATATTAAATTAATCAATAAATTTTAATAAACAAGAGTGTATATTGATAATATTCAATGTTTCTAATTAGAAATTAAATACTTAAATATTGATAATGTTACCATCATCAAGCTAATGATTCATTATAAAAAATGAAATTTTATTGGTTGGTATAACATGCTAAAATGACTATATATTCCCAACACTAATTATATTCATACATATATAAAATTACAGCATTGTAAACATTGGATATGAAATGAATTTGAAACATACTTAATTCCAAATTTGTGACATGTGATGAGTTCCAATGATTAAATGAGTAATGACTTGAATCCACCAACAATAAATATATTAAATTATTTTACATATAAATATATGTATAATATTTGAATTATTGGAATAAAATTATCTATTATCATTACCACTACCTTATTAGACTAGTATAAAACCAATTCATATCAGTATGTAGGACTGATTCCCCTTAAGACTCATTTTATAATGTCTGATCTACCTACACTCAATGGTCTATATTAACATAAAAATTTTAATATATCCTCATTACTCTGTCATTGTACATGAAAACTAAAAAGAAACAATCTAAAAAAAGATATAATAATATACTTTTTATGAAATAAATATCATTGGACACTATAATTTATAAAGAAAATTAAAATTTTAAATAAGAATTTTACATGAAGATCCATACAAAGTTTTCCTCCATTATCCAAAGGAAAGGAACCCCAATCATTCATGTTAAGGAGAAATATTTTTGTTTAATTTCCTATACATAAATTAATGAATAGACAAAAAATCCAGTACACAATCGGAAGATATGTTTTATCAGAAAATTTATCAAGGGTGAACTCAATGTAGATAAAGAAACTTCTATATACTATATGCTGTTTTAGATCCTATTGAATTTACTTCAATTGTAAGTTTATAATATATGATTTTATTTATATATTATGAATATATATATGTAATAGTGAAAATACATACACAAAAAGAAAAATTAAATATTTTTTTTAATCAGGTCAGTAAATAAAAATAAAAAAATTATTATAGGAGAGGAAATATAAGGGGGAAATGAAATAACCAAATAATCATCGATAAAATTTATAGGTAACTAAAATATATTAAATTCATCTTATTTGATATTTTACTATATAAAAAACTAAATTAGGATAATAATGTGATAATAATAAAATAACAGGTTCTAATAATAATAGGAGAAAAAATATTGATAAATTTCAATTATTTATGTATCATTAATAAAATAAATATATTTTTTGGTAAATGAAAAGAGAATTTATAGTAATATAACATTATATAAAATTGAATTCATATATACCCTTATCCATAGTCGAAGCTATTTGTAAAACCATTCCCGATTGTGTCAAATATGATGTATAGTTCTCAAACATGGTAACATTTGTAAATATAATAAATTAAAAACGTGAAATAAATTTATTAATTGTTTAAAAAAACTCTAAACTATTTTTTACCTCTCATAAATAAAAAAATTAAAATAAAAAATGGTAAAAAATTCATTTATTATAAAAACCAATACATCTTTTTTACATTCTACCTTACCTATTGAAAAACATATTTTTTTTGTAAAGGCTTTGATTCTATTTTAAAATTCATATAAGGAATTTTAGAAATGTTTAAGACAAAAGGAGAATCTTGGATGTAAAATATTAATAGCAATTCAACTCAACATGATAACTAATCCATATTAATTATACAATAAATCACAGTTTGTTCTAAGAGTAGGTGATTTGGATGAAATATTTAGGGTTTTGGGTATGTGTATATTTATGATGTTGTTGGTTTACACTACTTTCAAAACAAAACATATATTAGCTTCCAAATTCACAGTAATATGAAAATGTTGATTTTCAAGAAAATGGTTAAAAGAGGATTTTAGTGGATTTACTATAATCCAAGATATATTTAAAATGTTATTTATATAAAAAAAATTTGATGGTAAATTTTGGTGATTATACAAGTTGACATGAGAAAGGATACATGGTATTGTTTTTATAGAATTCACTAATCATTGCATATTTTTTATGAACATGTAAAGTTTAGGTTTTGATATTTATTGATTAAATATGGTGTTAGTGATGGATATATACTCAAAATCCTAATGTGTATATTATACATATATTTATATATAATGGAGTTTTAAAATATGATATTATATGGTATGAAATCCATGTTTTAAAAAGAACAATTTAATCTTTTTAGGTCCTATTTCTTCGAAGATATCATAATGAACCCTTTCTTATGATAGAAATAGTGCGTCGCATAAGAATTTATTAAGGTAGTGTTGTGTGAATAATCATATTATATGATTTATGTTACACATAGTTATTGATAATAGTAATTGATTTTTTCTGTAAATATTTTTAGTTTTTTAAGGCTAGCATTGCATATTAATGTTTCATATGATGAAACATATTGGATAATTGAATCAAATGGATTTATATGATAAATATATGAATTTATTTTAAAATATTTAATAAAATTGTAACCAAATTAATGTTTCAATGGTTCCTGTTTATTTTCCCTAATCTGTATATATTTTTAGTCCTTTTATTTTTTAGAGAGGTACTGGAATACTATGGAAACAATGATGATCCAACCTATTAAGTGGGTGATTTAAGTCATTTTATGGATATAAAAAAAATGAAGGATCCTTCTAGATATTCTTATATGTTATTCATTAATCTAATTATTTAAATATAGTGTTGTGACTGATCCTTAGTGAGTGATACACAATTTTTCAATTTCATTTTATATGTTTTTTTTCATATAAATGAGGAAATTAGTTTTTTATTGATGTTTGCAACCTCTTGATTAAGTTTTATTTTATAATTTAAAACTATTAGTTGTATCATATATTTCCCATGATTTAAAGATTCATTAAATCATGTTAAAATGAAGAAATATAGTTATTTTAATCCTAATCATTAAGTATGATATGTAAATTTAATTGTTTCATGATTTTTGAAGTTGTATATCATTGGAAATTACGTGTATTTTAACATGTGATTAGTTTTATAATATATGATATTGTTATTTATGATGTAATTACCTTCTACAATATTATGTATTATATTAAGCTATGTTGTCTAACCCTTAAGTTTCATAAATGTTATAGTGTTTGATATAGGGAGTTCTATAAGAGGATAACGCTAAATTATACCATATTCATGAAACCAAACAATGTATCATATGATTAATATGATAAATGGTATATTATAAGAAAAAACATATGGTCATTGAAAGTTATACTATAAGCCACAATTTTTTAATCATAATGTGTGATATTAGTTTCAGAATAAACAACTTATATATCACATAGGATATCACATAATGGTACTAAAAGTGTATACTAAATTTAACAAAGGAGAAAATGTATTAGTCATAAATCATGATGTGGTTTTACTCAATATCATGGCCTATGATAAAATAAATGTCTTAAAACATGATATTGTAATTTTTTTTTCATTTTTCATAAATTATGAATTGAATGAAATTTTTTAAAATTTGGTTATAATTTTTTAGAAAATATATTTTGTGATAGCTATGAAAATTTTAAAATATTTATAAATTAATTTAATATAAAAACTATATAAATTAATATTTTAGCTTTTATGAAACATTTATTAAATAAATTTTAATAATTTTAATTATTAATATTAAAATACCTTTTCTTTTGTATGGAATGACTTATAATATTTATATATATTATATATATATAAATTATAATTTAATTTAGAAAGAATATATATGTTATAAAAAAATAAAACAATTTAAAAGTGTTTATTATTATAATATGTTTTTTAATTTTCAGAAATTTTATAAGGAAAGAGAGTTTTCCTAGAAATGTGTTTCTTGATTGGTTGAAATAAAAGGTATAACCCTTACTTTAATTAAATTAAAACATAGATATTTATTTAATTTTAAAAATCATATATATTTTTGGTATTGAATTTACTTGTTGACTATATCTCTCATGAATTAAGAGTGTCCACTTTTGGTCCCAATTCACTTGTTTGTGAATTAAAAATCATTAATAATAAATGGGAAAAAATTTTAACAACTGATTGACCGGTGAATATTAAAATGAAAAACATGGTGTTATGTTAAATATAATTAAATAATAATATTATAGTGACTCAGATAGTATTCCTCGATATGAAAATGAGCCTTATTATGGATTTTTAGAGGAAAAAATATTATTATGTAACTACTCTCATAGTCTAGTAACAATGGTGATATGCAAGTGGTTTGATTCAATGAAGCATTATAGTATATTTATTTATTGCTTTGGATACATAGTTATTGACATTACTCTCTTCCTTGATATGAATAAACCATATATTTTGGAAATAATAGAAAAAAAAGTGTTTAATGTGAAATATTATTTGATACCTTTTTACAATGCCTTTATTGATGTGATCCCAAGACATGTGTTTCACAATGGTGGGAAAAATTGACACCATTGATTACCCCATTTGTGTAGAAATAAATATTTTAATTGATGACTCCAAATTTTGAAATGAGTGAATTGATATTAGACCTAATGTTTTGGTGGGTAATTTATAGAAGCAAACCTATATTTTCATCTATCATTAATTTTAAATTGATGTGGTTTTCTAAGATCTATGCAGCTGTAATTAAATAAATTTAATTTCAGTTTTGAATGATATTTTTTTCATTAAATTTAACTAGATATATTTCAATTCAAAAACTAGGTTTAATTAGGGTTTTTAAATATTTTTTAGGACATGTTTAACATGGTTTTAAATTATAATTTCAAAAATATGTCCCAATATTGTTTATGTATTATTTTAATTCTATGATTCAATTAAATTTTTTAAAAACTTTTTACATTGAATGTACATGTCATTCCAATGAAGAATATGAAATATATATATATAATTAAAAGGAAGAGACAATTTGATAATTGTGGATGACCCAATGAAATAGGGATACTTCTTATATTTCCCCTAATGAGTAGAATAATTATAATATTTTTATTATGGATTACATTTATTTACTTGTTCTTATTATTTAAATTTTTTAGGGGTATTCAAATGAACCAGAGTTGACATATCATCATCCAAACAATATGGTTATGAGCGAGGGAGATCTTAGAGCTACACAAAGAACCTATCATACTTGTTTACACCCTTATCCATGAGCTGAAATCCCATATACCACATTTTTGCTTCCTCCACTTGACCCTACATGGAAATTCCACCCATTCCCCATCATCATCTTACTTTGGCTCAACTTCCCAAACCATATTTATTCCACATCTAGAGATGTTCCCACCTATACCATATCAATATCCTATGATGCATCACTTTCCCTTATATCTATATCCTACCATTCATACACCACATCAATTTCATATTATCCATCCTTGATCTAGTAGTTGTGTTCCCTTAGATTCCACTCCACATCATGTAGATGGAATAGTGGATGCATTGGAACAAACACACCTTTCTTATGTTACCGACCCATGATAGCCCACAGATCATCAAATCCTAATGGTCAGCCTAGATCATATTTTTTATATGTGTTAAAAATTATATCGCATCATTGTTTTCCAATTATATGATGAATTAATTAATTTTTTTCCTTTTATCTTATTCTGTTGAATACATTAATAAGTGAGGTGGGTGAACCCATATCCTTGATGTTTTGAATCATCAATGACAAAAAATAGAACATTAAAATTAATATAATCAAACGATTGTTAATAATTCCAGATAATGTATAATGTTTTAAAAAAATTTATCCCAGTACAATGATAAAATTACATTGAAACTATCCTCAAAGATCCATATTATTAATTCAATCATGGAGAATGAATTGGAATATATATGGGTAAGAAAATTTGTTAAATTGATAACTATATTATTGTTTTAATTATATTAATTTACATCTTTGTTACAACATCAATTTAAATTTCTTGACGATTAAGATGCTATGGTCGCACAGTTTATAGAACATTGGGAGTTGTGAAGATCAAATAATAATGAGTTATATCTTGGTTAGAAGAGTATAGCAGATCTGAGTTAGTGGGTGTAACAATATTCAATCTCTATTCATTAACAAAATAACTAGAAATTATAATATATTAGAAGTGAAATGAGTTTATGGTATTCTTAATATTTATTGGTTTTTATTGAAAATTTATTTTTTATTAATTTTTTTAGAATTTTTGATTTTAGGATAAACCAGAGAATAATAATAATAATTATAATAATTATTCTTTGATTTATATTCACACCTTAGGGAATACTATAATTACAGAGCATGAGAGGTTCTTGGCACTTTTATAAACCATGGAGTTTTACTAGGTACTAATTAGGAACACATTATTGGTGATGCAAACTAATATGGGATCGATATTTTTAAATTTTCAGAAAACCCTTCCCTTTATCTCATGATTATTAAACACTCTTCTACAAATACACACAATAATGAATAGAATATATAATCCCAACAAATTATTTAATAAGGGTTTTCATCTGAATGTAAGGACACACCACCGTTGGGTTTTTTTAACACTTACATACACGAACCCCATATTATTATCAATAAATAGCTATAGTTAAGGGTATGCCCATGAACCTACTACAAATGTAGATACAACTAGTTATAATAATAACTCAATAAGAAATTTATTTCTTTTAATTTTGGATTTATGAGTCTCAAAAATCCTAAGTGAGAGCTTAAGTTGAAAATGTATCAAATGTTTACTATAAAAACTCATATAAAAACTGCATGAATATAGTAAAAATTCATGTTAGATACTAAATTTTTTATCTCTGGAAATTTTATAAAATGATGTATTATATATTCTATAAATTAGTAAACATGGAATTTAATAAATTACATAATAAACTATTATGATTTTTTAGTGTAATAGGGTAAATTTATATGTAACAATTATGCGAAAACAAATTTTTCTTTGAATAATGTAAATATCAATTTTTTAAAAAATGCGGAGTCAACTATGGACCATCTCAAATAACTACATTGAATTATTGAATAAAATTTATTGCAAAATGGTTTATAAAATTTAAATATATCAAAAATTATACTATAGACAATACATATTGAATAATTACTATGCAATTGTATTGTACAAACCTAATGTTATAAAGAAAGAATGGTCACTGTTCTGATGTTGATATGGAATAAGAAGTATGATTTATTGGAGTAGGTGTAATAAAGGGTGGATTAGGGACATCAGTTGGGATAATGAATATGAAGGCAATATACAAAGTCACTTTAGATGAATTAAAATAATATATATATTTAAATTATTATATATTTATAATGGATTTATTTGATGAAGTTAAAATTTTGGGGGATTTTATAAAACCAACATCTAGACCTTTTTTCAATTATTTTATATATTATAGGAAAATTTATTCTATTTATAACATTTAGATAGTTATGTTAAATAAAGGATGATCACAATGTTGTTTTATAGAGAGATTCATTAATTTTGATCTCTATTTAATTTAGACATAAATGTTATAACCATAAAAACCATGTGCTAGAAAGTCCGATAGTAAAAAATGTTTATAACTTTGCACATTAATGTTATTACTAGAAAATTAATTTATATCATAACAACATGGTATTTTCCTTTTATATTTTTAAATAACATGTGCCAATACATTAAACTCTAGCTGAAGGGAGTGAGTTAATGTGTATATCAACAACAAAAATCTGATAAAAATTAAATTATCAAATATGTAATGATGTTATACTATATCATAAATTTTTCCAAACATAATGAATTGGTGATTTTTGGTTCAATTTTTTCGTCTTCTATCCTAGCCTAGCTTTTTTATTGCAATCAATTTTATTTTAAATAATTTCTATAAAAATTCGAATGTTTTGATAAAGAGTTAAAAAATAATTATAATATATATTATTTTATGTAAATTAAATTAAATGAATATACATGAAATGTAAAAAAATTAAATGAACTACCAACTATATGTGAGTTAATAAAATTCCAGTGAAAGAAATAAAATAATGCTACTGATAAAATTTCTCAAAACACAAGTGATATTATCATAACAGATGAATGATTAGAAAAAATATCAAAAATAGTCATTCTATTTAGATATTATTAAATGTCACGAATGCATGGAAATAGTAATATAGACATTATACATCCATTAACCATCTAGTCTTTTAAGGAAAAATTCTCACATTTTTAGTTTAACAGCATGGTATAGATGCTAATGAAATTATATACCGAATCAAGGTGGTGGGTATTTTGAAAAATGGACTGAAATATACAAGGTGAATTTTTGAAAGAATAATCTTTCCTTACCTATGAAATAGGTGTGATATTAATTGGTTTATGTATTGGAACTAGTTAAAACAACACAAATTCATAATATCGTGGTATTATATAGTTTATATATTAAATTTTTACAAAGTGCATTGTAAATAATAAGTGATATTTTTTTTATATAATAGTGTACATTTTCCCACTATTATCTTTGTTAATGGAAAAATATCATGTGGTTAACTGATATGGTAATCATTTATGAATTGTAACATATGGGTTAGTTAATTTGAAATTGCAAACAACTTATTGAATGTGAACATGCAACTAATTGAAATGATTTTTATTTTTGAATTATAGATTATGATCTTGTTACATACTTATAATTTTATGGATTTCCCCAAAATATAAAATTCAACTCATTTTAGGTTATGTTTAATTCTTATATAGATTAAATTGTTTAATTTAAAATGAGATACCCAATATATTATTAATAAAAAATTTATTCCTCATTAGCCATTCTTCCCATTTGATATTTAATCTCACTTAATTACATATAGATTCAATCCATGTTATATTAATATAGGGTTATAATTTAGGTTAATACCATATAGTTAATCAATATTCTAATTTAATCTAACATGGGAAACATTAAAAATGATGTTATTATATGATTAATATCACATGTATTTATAATCAAATTTTCTTTGGTTTTGTTTATCAATTTCATATTATTCAAATATTTACTATTATAGTAATAAATATAATTTATAGTAATAAACATTATCCATCGATGCTTTTGTTACAAGAGGAAAATTATTTTTCTTGAGTAGGAGGAAAAGGATGGAAGTGCTACAAATACACATAAACAAGAAAAGATTTTTTAAATTTTTACAGGAATTGAAACTATTTATTCATAATTCATAATTAAATGTCTCAATAATATTTTAAAAACACTTCCCTTAAAAACCTCAATGAGAAAGAAGATGAAAAATTCATGTTAAGTGATCATTTAAGAAAGGTATTAGGTGAGGAGAACCATGGGATATTCTGATGTAAACCTGAAAAAATATCATCGCCATTATGTATTGGTTCTAATAGTGTGCCTCTATTTTTACTCACTCTATCGAGATAAAAAATAATACATTATAAGGATTCAAGGGGAAAAATAGTTATACATGACAATGAAATAGGTAATTTGTTCCCCAAATAGTTTCTAAGAGCTATGAAAGTTATGTGTTCATCCCTTCCATTAGAGGCTTAAAATGTTTTTGATTTGTCTTTGGTAACAATTCACTATTTATATGAAATACCAAGTGTTATCAATGAGGGTCTAAGTGGTGGTCAGTGTGATGATTCTCATGGTTATAATGATGCCAAATTCGACAATCCTTGAGCTCTAGGTGATGATGTTGATAAGGATGGTGGTGATGATTATGATGATACTAGTAGTGATGAGGGATATATTCATCCCCTCTGTTTTTGAGTTGAAAGTAATGAGAAATATATGTGGACGATGTTTAACATGTATAACTATTTGATTATGTGTATTTTATATTTATGTTATAATATTTTAAATTCATTGAAAACTACTAATAACCAAATGGTTAAATGATAAATATATCGTGTTTATGCTGCATTAAATGAGTACCAGGGATTGTAAATTATTTAAATGAGGAGGTGTGGGAAGGTGCTACTGTGTACTCGGTATAATAAGATATACCAAAGATTTTATTAACCATTGTTATACATCACTATTTGAAAATATTCTATACCCAAAACGTCATAAATCATTGGATTATATCTATACCCATGGTTTACTTCAAACCATGGGGATTAAATTTTGGCTATTATCTATGCCAATTTTTTCAAAGGAAAACATTAGTATATCCTCATATTGATGTCTATAAACCTCCTAGTGAATAGACCCATTGGTATAGACTATACCATGGTTTCTTTTTCCAATAAAAATGGTTCTATAATATTTATATAGGGTAATTTTCCAAAAATAATTCATTGAAATACAAAGAGGATATTTATTACTATATCTAGATAAGGTTCCTATGAAATTATTATCAATTTATATGAGTGTTTTTTATGTTCTCTTACTTTTTAGTTAATAAAATGTGATGTTTTCATCCATCTAGTTTACCTCAGTTCGAAGAATCAAGAATATATGAGTAGCTAAAGAATATTCATAAATTCTATATCATGTGATTGCTTTATTATTATATGATTATTCATTAATTTACATGAATTTTTTTTGAAATAAGTATATAGATGCCTCAATTTGATAGAGATCATGCCATATATATTTTTAGATTGAGAAGAATATATGTATTTCCAAATTTATCTCTTTTATTAAATTTTTGAATATGATAATTCATATTTAATTTTAATTCTATAATGGCCCATGTGGTAAATTTGTTTTTGGATTGGATGTGGATTTAGTTTCAGGAAGTAAATAGTAATTCCCTAAAGTGTCTTAGAGTTTCTCGAAAAAAGGTTTGGACGGACATTCAAAATTTATTATATGTGATGTGATTCAATATGTAGTTGATGATAACATTCCAAATGGTTTTTGAAATATTTCCAAAATTTGTTTTGGATTTAATTTAACATGTTATTTTATAAGGTAGAATATAATATAAAATAGAATAATGTGTATTAGGCTTTAGGGATGTTGAGATATTGATGTAGATATTCCCTCATGCCTAATGTATATATGACATATACTAGAATATATCATAGTGTAAAATATAGGGTTATTATATGGTTTTAAATCTTTGATACCAAAGTGTGTATAATAAATTTTTTGTATATCATTTCTTATAAAATAGATATTCGATAAATCAACATTTCCTAGTATAATTGTAATGTATGACATGTGAATGTTGTAAGGTAGTTTAATGTGAATAATCATATTATATGATTCATAATATACTATATAATTGATCAAAAAAATTAATGTTAAGGATTATCCCCAAAAAATATTCCACATGATGCTATTATTGATAATTAATGTTTCATATGATTAAAGATATGGTATAATTAAATCCAATTCATTTATATGATAAATGAGTGAATTACCTTTCCAAGGTAACAAATGTAACAAATTATATAATTTAATTAAATATTTCAAAAAATTTCTCAAATGACTGATAAATAATTTTTTTCCTTGAGGATAGTATAGAAAAGATATATTCTGTGAAAATAGAATTGATGGATTTTTTACTCTCCTTTCCCAAAATCTATCTTCTCAAACTTCATTTTCATCAAGGGGTACAATAATATTGTGGAGACAAGAAGGATCCCACCTAATATTTTAGTTCCATAAAACAACCCATTGATACACCATGAAGGATACTTGTTATTACTGATAAGTGTTATTATTTAAAATAATGTTTTAATACATTATATATTACTAATATTTAATGTAATATATATATTTAAATCCTTTTTTATATATGATTTAATTTTCAAATTATGTACGTGCTATTTTTTTCTTTCTTGATGTTTTAGGTTGATCTAGTAAGTGTTATTAGATCCTTAGAAACACATTACGTGGTTGTTTATTTTGAAGCATAAAAATAAAACATTGTATACATTTTTTGATAGAGTATGACCAAATTAATTATTCTATGATTTTGGTGCACACACTATGCTTTTTTAGAAGTTAAATTGGAAATATTTTAATCTTTCTTGAATAATTTTTTATCTATTTACCAATCATTATCCTTGGGATTATTTGAGAATATTACTATATATCTCATTATTTAATGATATATTTCTTTATGGGAGTGGTCATATTGGGTCATTGATTACTAATAAGGGGATTTTTCAACTAGTTCCTATCATAGAATGGTGAAACCCTATATATGATTGTATTTTAGGTATATGTGGATGATGTTTCATGAGGATTATGTATCTTATACATGGAATTGAGTATTAGAGAAAAATATCAACATAAATTCATCAAATAACGTACATATTTTATGAGATAAGCGAGATATATAAATGTCAACTTATTTTTGATTTTATATAGATTTATAATGATATAGTTCTTATGGGTGGGCATCTTGACATGATTATATTGTTATGAAAATTGTGTATGTGATTAATTGGTATGTTTTGTTTCTTATTGATATACTATTGTTTAATTTTAATCATTTTAATTGATTAGTGTGGAATAAAAGGGGAATAATTTGAATATGATTCACATAATAGTTTTCGTTATCCAAATTAAATTAATTAGATATTATATCTTGATGAGGGGAAGGGATTTTTAATTTTATATAAATGATTATAGAAGGGGGTTTTAAATGGTATTGGAGGTTGTAATATGAGATACATTAATAGATATTGTATTGTATTACATCACTATCCAAGATCGCCTGAACCACATTTTGGCGAGAGACCCGTTAACTTAAGAAAATAATCCTCATATGCCAGAGGATGAAAATATTCATTGAGGATCTAAGAGGTCATACTGGGTAGAATATAAGCTATGATATAAGAATGAAAAAGTTGACAAATCCTGAAACAGACAAACACACATTCCATAATATCAACACATAATTAAAAAATTACACATGGTAAATAAATAAACATATGTAATTTCATGTCAACCATAAAAATGTATAGATGATTAATCATTGGACAATAAAATATATACACACACAAAATAGAAAAAGAAACCCAGATCGACCTTGGGAATTAACTAAAATAAACTCCATAATCTGATTCCAACCTTCTTATGTATCCATCGCATCAATTTATTATTCTCTATAAGTTGGTCCCTTACCCTTTTAATATCATAAATAATAAAATTTGAATGTGTATCACATGGTATATACATGATGTGAGTGTAAACTTATTATGTCACCACCATTGGTGTCCAAAGATAATATACCTAAGTATACACGTTTATGGAATTGAAATAAATGATAACCAGAATAATAACCCATATCCACACCACACTCATCAATAAATGGGTGAGATCCTTCACCAACATTAAAGAAAGAGTAAGTGGGACAATACACCCACAATATATCACATTGAATGTTTTCATATAAATATAAATAATACCAATCCACATTATGAGACATTCCAAATCATATATCACCTAACTAAACCACATCATGAAAATCCATTCCTTGAACACACATCTATATTCTAGACCCCAAATCTAAAGATCAACTATTTAATATTTTGACTATTGGATCAACAGCTAGATGAATGTAAAGCATAGTGATAACTCTCCCCATATATAGATCATATTATCCATCAATAAATAATGGTAATTGATATGGTGTATTCTTTCTTTGAATTGATGGTACACACTTTTTATGTTCATTTATATAACAAAAGTGGATACCAAAAAGAATTCAATGGTAAACACTACCTTATGGGACCTATTTTATGTGAACAATACTCCCAATGAATTTAACCCCATGGAGAGTGGAAATAACCAAAATCCTATGGCTTGAAAAAAATTTGAACCTTGTTCACAATCAATAATAGTTGTGGTGACCTCTTTTTCCAGAATTTTGGAGCCTCATCACCACATGGCTTCCCAATTCATTCCAATCATATTCCGTAGGAACCATGTTAAAAACATATATTTACCTCACATAATGACTTATATTATAAGCAATTAATGAACCAATAGATATAAAAACACATTCATAGAAAATCCATATTTGAACCCTCAAAATACTAACCCTAGACATATCACTCGAAAAATGAAAACTAAAAGTGCTTCCATTACAAATAGGACACAAAAATATACACAAACTTAATAAAAACATGACACATAAACTCATTTATCACATAGGAAAAATATATCCACCACCTACCTGATACTATTTGAGGATGGTAAGTTGAACACAATAGCCCAAATTGAAAAAATGTGGAATAATTAAAAATATCGAGAAAAAGACCTAAAATGGATATTTTAGAGGGAAAAATCCACAATTGTGGAATAACCCAAAAATGGACTATGTAGGATGCTGAGTATTACCCAGAATGACACCCTACAATCTACTAATCAATGAAATTGTACCCAATTGTTACAATTCCACGAAGTGGAAATAATAAAAAACATTAAGGTGTAGGGAGATCTCCTCTAGTTGAATGGCCTACCTAAATAAGGGTTTTCCAATTTAAGAAAAAATTAATTGGTCAAATATATTATTATTTTTTAAACATTAGGAACCCACCAGGTAACCAATCATTGATTTTCAAGCATCTGGTATCCATCAGGTGCACCCTCTATGTGAAAAAAGTGGATGGGGGACCTTGTAATGTCACTTTCTCACATATTTTTTCATTTGCGTACTCGTAATAGATCATCAGTGTCACATCCCAACCTATAATGGGGATCAAGCCACAACTACCCAAGCCTACCTTTTTAATCCATAGGGTGGTTACTAGCGTTGAAGGGATAAGTAATATGGAATTTCTTTTTCCAAAAAAATTGACATACACACGTACACACATAACCAACTTGATGAAAAGGTTTAGAGGAAACAGGGTAATGATGCAACACTGCAATAAAGTAAAAAAAGAATTATTCAACAATTAGAAAATTCAAAAGTATGACAGTGTAAAGTGAAAATTAATGGGGAAATATACACACCCAACAATAAATATTTCCCAAAATGAAAATACTAAAAAAGAGTAAATAACTTAGAGTTCCCAACTCTTCAATCCCAAGCCGAGACCACCATTCGTAGACCAAGAACCTAGTATATCTACAATACACTGATGTCACGGTCGACCAATCTTTTATCTCCAAAAGACACAACATGTGTGGGAGAAGCCCATGTAGGCAGGAATATATACATACCCAGTAGAATTCTAGAAAATGGTGAAGGAGTAGTAGTAAGAGATACAAATGAAGATAAAAACAGATCAAATAAGAAGTTATAGAGAAAATGTACAACTCAACCAAACAAGAGAGTAAAGGTAAGATCATCCAAGAATGAGGAGATAAAAATGATGAATAGATCAACTACCCATCGATCCTTCCACACCTATTTCAAGAGAGTAGAATCATCCAACCATGTGAAGCTAGACACGACAAGCATGTGGAATACCTAGTGTGACTTCACATCTCTTTGAAGAAAAGTATCCAAATATAAGGTGTTAATCTAGCTGAAATAATATATATATATATATATATTCATAGTAAAATAATACCAAATGAGAGATTAAGTGGATCTCCAAATCATATCTCATCCTAAGAAGAATAGTTTCCATTAGTTTCAAATGCCAATTAAAAATGTCTATAATTCCACATATCTTTTTAGAGAACACAATTTTGAGAAACAAAATCCCCACACCATGATAATATCCACTTTTGGTGGCACTAATTCACCCAAATTGTTTTATGTCTCATTGAAGGAATGCATTTCAGAGGGGAAATCATTCCTATCCATCATGAGTATAAGGTTATATCAAACCAAATTTTATCATTGTGTCACTTATTTGAGTGGCCAAAATATCTAGGAAAGTATCCCAAACCCTATTATAATCGAAGGGTGCTAGTATTATAGTCACTAAGTAACTCCACTTCCAAAACGCATTGGAGGATAATGCTCAAGAATATCATTAGAGAACTCCATTACCCACCCTTATTGTAGGGTGACACCATGAAAGAAGTTCATTACAGAACTCCACTACAAAGCCCTGCTGGAGGGTAATGCATAGAAGAAACCATTATGGAACTCCACTTCCTATCCCTACTAGAGGGTAAAAACAAGAAGAGTTCATTAGAAAAATCATCTGCCCTTCTCTACTAGAGGGTAATACCCGAAATATCCTTTAGGTTACTCAACATCCCAGTCCTGCTCGATGGTAACACCCAGAATAATATACATCGGGTGATCTTACTTGATCACTACCATCATCTGGGTCACCCCTAATTGTGACATTCCCAATCCATTTAATATCATATCTCCAAACCCACAACTGACAGCACAAACAAATTCTACATGAAAAAATAATCAGGATAGGATACTCAAGGTCCAAAATACGATTTCAAATGAAGGAGATACATATTTTTAAAGTCTCATAAAAGGTGCTCAAGTGGAACATGACATTTTAGGGGACCCACATGGCATGTGGTCCAGCTTCCCCACCTTACCATGTCCCTACATGGTATATAGATCATTATATGCATGTCATTACACACCATTCAGGTGGACTACACAGTGTTTCCATAAAATAAGTGACAAAGACACATATTAGTGACTGTCTCCATGTAAGATAACTTATTTCCATTTAGCAAACGCCAATTAAATGTGGTCAACCATGCAGTATGGACAACAAGGAAGAGAATGAATAGTGTGTGAGGGAATATGACATGTCTTGTCATCCTTATCTTAAATAAAACCCTAGAACCTCTATTATGGGAGGCAACACACTATGTTATTGATCCTAAAAATAGATTTCAGTTAGTATTTTCAAAGAAACATATGATTCTAATTTGTGCCTTGAATCTGGTCAAATTTTCAAAGATTACACCTTGAATCTAACTGAAAAACAAGTATATGGTTGTTTATTTCATTTTGTAGTCATTGATCATTAGAAATCAACTCTTGTGAAGATTTGGTGGGCAACATTTTGTTTTACATGTTGTTTTTCCTCTTTAATCCTGGTATTGATGTTTAATCAATGGTTTGATCATCATCTACTAGAAAAAATACCATTTCCTTGCATCTATTTCCAAAAAATAATCATTTCATAGATCTTACATGGATTTAGAGGCTTGATCATGTTCAGTTCCACTCAAAAATCATCGAAACAGGATCTTCGAGGACTCCACCAATGAATAATGTGATGTAATGAAGGGTAAAATATTTAAAAACAAAGTACTAAAAATCATTGACCAAGAATTAGTGGCTGATTATCATGAATGAGAACTGAGGTTAAATAGAAAATTGATAATTAATTTAAATACGGTACATGGGCTCACACGAATTCCAAATACATTATTTAAATCAAATAAACAAGAGCGATATACTCAATAATATTATTATAAGGGACAAAACTATATATAATGAGTCATACCACTTATTTGATGGATAATTTATCAAGATTGAATGTTCAAATTCATAAGAGAGAGATGTTGTATTCATCATGGATTTATTTTCATTGATGCAAGGATTCATCATTGATTGATCTCAATTCGTCGAAGGAAGGAAGAAGATAGAGATCCACTAGCGTTCACAAGATTGTGAGGCCAACCTTGGACAATTTCCTCTAGAGATATAATTATAAACATTTTATTTTACGTTAAATGAATTATTTAATTAAATAAATAAATAAATAAATGCAAATAACTCACCACATATGAGATAGGGGTATGGAAGTCCCGCACTGACAAATTTTAGGTCTCACCTAGGGTAAACACCATGTTTTAGACACAACAGTTGTCTTGGATTTCTGAAATGATAAAATGTTTAATATTTATCTCGTTTTCATTGAAGTATCATTTGAACTCAACAAAAAATATATTTAATATTTTTATAAAATTAATTCTGGGTGAAATATGCCTCTAAATCCCACGTCATTTAAGCACCAAGATCTGGAAACACACACACACCCACACACAAATATAAATATTTAAAAGTCTTAAAACGGAAAATTAGGTCTCTATAATTAAGTACCCATTTTTGTCTATCTTCTAGAGAAAGAGCCCATCTACCAATCCACCTTACCAAAACTGAACTCTAATACTTATTTAACATTTCTAATAACTCAAACATGCCATATTATGCCTTCTTAGGATACTCTTAGGGTGAAAATACATCACAAAAATAAATGTTGCATCACAACCTCCCCAGAATATGATGGTTCATCCATGATATTTATCAAGATACCCACTTATAAGCCCCTAACAAAACTCAAGTGTTCCAAATTCAACACACATAAAAAATATGATGTTGAAAGAATATGACTTCCCCAACTTACTTTATATAAGCAATTAAAACCATTTAATTCCATCTAGTTGAACTCCCCATTATAGGGGTCAACTTCCACACCATAGGAAAATTGTATTACCTAACACAATGATGATACTATAATTGATAATTATCATGAATTAAAAACACACCACCCATCACGAAAAATCCCACATCATACACAATACCCAAACCTCAATGAGCACATTGTCAGTTTATTTATACATAACACACATTTTACACCATTATATATCATAAAAATATAACATGATAATTTAAAACCTATGATCATAAATGAATATCGTAACTTCTCTACAAATGTTATCCTAATCATTTGTTTCTAAACTTGGTACTCACTACTCAATGCCTAAACTCATTATGGAGTCACACTTCAATTCAACCATTGACCCAATTACCGAGTATCTTATCCAAACTGATGACTTGGGAGTTCTTCTAAATCCGGACCATTAAATCCTAGCATTACTCATACTGATTCCAAATATTTATAACTCTAACTACATACCGAAATTAAGTCTAACTATGAGATAATCCCAAAAAATAAAATTGGTTACCTTATTTAGATACATTCCAAAAAATACATATATGGTCAATCACATTGGGTTTGGACATACCCCATATGTCCACAATAGTTACACCCCTATGATGACAAAATTTATGATAAAAATTTTAATACTCTATAATAAACACCATATTGGTTCTATTTATATGCTCTCTTTTGGTTACCCATCCTATCAGACACCTCGATCATATTTGGAACACTCCCATTATTAATGGTCCACTCTACTATCAGTGCTTGGTTTAACCATAACAAAAAGTTGTTCACCTACATATATTATCATACACTCAAATATATTTCCATTGTGTGTCCTAAAATTTCAACACCATAGTGATCTAAAACCTAACAAAATTTATGAAAAACCCAAAACGTTTATGAATTGAGAAAAAATAGTTTATGATTGATACCTCACCCTACACATAGTGCACTAACTCTAGGGATTAATTAATCATTAGCAACATAAGAAATACTTTCTTGAAAAAACTCAACTAAAATTCCTTCCAGGTCATACCCATTCCCACACGCCTATACCTATACGTTGGACTATTATTTTTGTGTCCTATTTATAATATATTTCATTGTATTTATTTGAAAAAACTTATAATATCTTAGTTAGATCATATAAATTTTGGACCAACACAATATAATACTAATCTTATTGGGATCCACACTATCCCTCAAATAAGGGTGGATTCTTGGAATAAAAGTCCTTAATATTATAATCCATAGATAGTTTATCACATAATTATACTCAATTAATGCTTTGTATAACCTATACCTAGGTCACCCTAGGATGATCATCTGAATTAAAACATAGAAATTATATTCTCTATTTTTAATTTGACTATATCAGGACATCCAATTGTGGTTCATGCTCATACCCAATCTCAAGGATCCTCTATGGTGCATGACATGGTGGATCCATATTTCCACCTTTCTGACACTCAAACAGAGGAAGTCAAGGAATCGTGAAACTAAGATGAAAACAACATTTTAAATAAAAATATAATATTCTATATATCAGAAATAGTAAAATTCATAATATCTAGAACATATCACTTTCCCATACACTGAGAAGATAAATGAGAAAATATGATATATGTTTTTTGCTAGATTTAATAGCAAGATCGCTTCCCAAACTGGAATAATATACCCAAGTAGCCACACACATGTCATGTAATACCAACATGTTTATCATGATACCAGAGTACAACCTATTATAATATACGACCAATAGTCAGACCATAAAATAATAAAAAAACTACAATATCTTTCCATATCAAATAAAAATATATAATAAAAAAATAAAAAAAATAGAAATACAAATTTCCTTGGTGAATTCTGTCATCATCCAACATTTATACTATTCAAGAACATAATAGGATGTCAATATCATTTCCCAATAAATCATTAGACCAACATCGACAAATTTTTGGGGAAAAAATAAAACAACACCTAATACAATTAGGAAAAAAAATAATTCAATACCCCTTTATATAATCCCTCATGTGTATCTTCTATATGGAACCTGGTATAGAGAACCACTGAGCTCAGCTATTCCTACCTCTATGGTAATGGCTAATAATAAGAAGAAAGACTATAAGAGGTGAAATTGGGTAGACTATACCCTATAATATAGAAAAATATAAGAAAAAATAATTCAATATCCAAACATGATATATTATAAAAAATAAACCTTAATTTGGTAAATGATAATAAAAACATAAAATTTAATATCATTCCATTCATAAATCTATAGATATTATTTCCAATATACTTTTCATATAAAGATACAATAAAATAATAAAACCCATTTCATAACTGAGTATAATTATATTACATTTCCAAAATAAATTTCTATCCTACCAATTCATATATACAATGTCTCTACTAAGCTAAATATATTGTTACCCTACACATGTTTCTGTCACAAAGAATAAAATTTACAAACATCCCATAGAGCCTACGTTGGGTGTGATTATGAACACATTTGGCCCCTACTAATGATGTCCCATGATAATACCAATATTTATACTGGTGTATATAATCACATGAATTGGTAATGACAACATTATAACCCTCTCCACACCATAGTCATCAAGTCATCTATGAGTTCATTTCTCTGATTTGACCAATTTCGGTGCTAGAAAATGCACTGATTGTCACACCAGATGCACCCTTGGACATCCAAATGACACCAAAGTAGAAGAATATAATTTCCAAATCCAATATAAATCCCAAAGAAGTCATTTTATCAATTCCCAGAAGGAAAATCCACATATAATGACACAATTCCATTAATAAACTATTCCCCAATCTAGTAACCAAAAAAAATCTTGACATATCACTATCATGAAGAGAACCCACTTGTATTAAGTGATATCAATTACCAGTGATATCTCTTGGATATGACTGTGAAATTTCTCTACTCAACATCAATGTTCAATACCACTAAACCAATAATGATCAACTATGGAGGATACCACTAAATAATTAAAGGCTAAGTCCACATCCTAGGACATATATTATTTACACACAACCTCAATAACCTAAACAACATAGTAAGTATAATCACCAATAATATACAACCCCACCACAAGTAGGAAACCGCAATCCCCACCCACGACAGTTGATATATCCCCCTATGTCACACCATTGAAGCCCTATCACCCCATTATCTCTAAATACACAACAATTGTATTCCCAAGGAACCACATTGTGAAAACCTTTATAAAAACGACTACTTCCATCATGTGAAAACATTCCTCACATGTTCCAAATAAATTATGAAATAGAATGTCAAATCCATGAACTATTTATTTTTGTACACTCATTATACAATCCCTAAAAATATATCATGAATAATGACAACCAATAGTGTTTTGGTAATGGTTTCATACATTACCCTACCCACACCAACTTAAAAATGACATATCAACATATAAATAAAATAGGGACAATCTAGGGACCACCTAATTAACACATGAGGTGTATTTAAAGTAGAATATTACAAACATTTTTGGCATGCCGAGAGAGAAATAGAATAATTGGAGAAGAATACATAAAATTATTATATTAGATTAAGTATTTGAAACTGTAATAAAATGAAAAATATAAGGTGTAGGATATCGAGCATTACCCATAGGGACACCCCATGAAAAACCTCTAGAAAATCATATGTATTATTTAAAAATTGAAGTGGGAAGAAGAAAATTTGGAGATACATGGAATGAGATCCCCTAGAAAATTATCCTTAATAAATAAGTATTTACACAATTCAAATAAAATGAAATAACTAATTTAAATAATTTTAAAAAACTTCTATAAAAAACATAGTACCAAATCACTTATCCTTATGTACTCGATACCCATTAGATTCCTCATCATGGTCTGTTGGGTGGTGAAAAAGCCAGAAATTCACCTTCTCCCTTACCTTTACCACTAATCGCACTATACCATATTACTAGGTACCCGTTGACATTTTTCATCAAGTGATATTATAGTGACCCAAGATAAACAAGCATTTATTTTACATCATTACCATAATTAAAACAACACATAATATAATAATCATAACATCCTCAGAATCTAACGGCTTATTAAATTGGGATACTATCTACCAAATTGACTTATCTTATAATTCTTTTGAAACTTTTCCCATAATTTCATCAATATAGATCTTCTCCTAGATGTCTCAACAGTTAACCTCATCCTCATGACCTAGGAAATGGAATCATAATAAATGGGTGAGCTCAAATGACCAGTAATGTAATAATAATCATATCAACATAACCCCCAGGATAAGATCATAAATTTATAAAAAACTTAAATAAGAGAGAAAATTATTATTAAAAGAACATGGAATCATAAAAATTGATCATATTGAATAATGAGAGAATTAGTAATCTCATATGATCAAACAGAACATGATTTAATGAATGTAAAAACATGATACATTAATCATGATCAAGGTTAATAACGTGATTTTTATCAAAATATTTTTCACCAAAATAAGAGTATATACTAAACATTGTTTATTTAGAATCACCATCTATTTCCTAGAGGAGATCAAGTATAATAACCTATTTCACATAGAGGATGAGGAATCACAAAATGTTCACCATATAGTATTTTTTATCATAACCAGTTTCCCCAAAACATAATGCACTACAACATTTTTCCAATATTATATTAGGAATCAAAACCAATTTCCATTTTTTGATAGAGCATCACTAATCATTTCACCATTATTTCAAGAGATTTGAAGATTTAACCAATGCATCAAAAACATATATAGGTTCTATATATCACATAATGATTATCCTAACATGTATTCAAAAATAACACATCTAATAATCACACCATTAAAACACTGGAATATTAATGGATTTCATGTTAAAATATTTCAGATAATTAACCATAGAAAATAGATCAATCGATAATAAATTCAGTTAAAAAAAGTTGAAACATAATAAATTATTTTAAATGTAGTTAATAAATTACAATTTCAATGAAAACATCTCTCTTGATATAAGGATTAAAATTTACTAAAAAATTAAAATAGTTGATTTTTAAAGGTAAAGCATTTTGGATATTATGAAATACCATTTCGAAAACCGACATAAAAAAAATTAATACTTATAATTTAAATGTGGTAAAATATTGTATTAAGATCACATAACTAAGTATGTAATTGGATTCTAATACATAAATGGATAATATTGGTTGTAAGTGAAAACATGGACTTTAAACAAAGTAACAATTTATTTGTTGAGGTTTTATCTTGAAAATGTTATACTTTTAGGCGAGATAACAATAAAATGGGAGGAATTGTATCAAAAATAAAATTATCACTGGAAGTATAAAATATAAAATAATATAAAATGATATATTTAATAATAAAGATAATTTTAATGTTAAAATTTAAAAAAACATATATCTCAATGAAATATATTTTAGTATCCAAAGTCCATTACATGAAACATAGTTCAAGAAAATATAAACATTTGGAATGGGTTTTATGCAGTAAAAATGTAAATCCTTAGAATTAAAATTGAAATTATAATATAAATTATCACAGGTTATAATTTAACTACCATATATTAAATATTTTCCTGAAGAATATTTATAATTTTATGAAGAATAATTTAGTTAAAAATTCAATTAAAACATGATGAGCATTTAAATAATAACTTATTTAAAGAATTAGTTTTAAATTATAATTTAAATCTCATGAATAAAAATTATTTTGTCAAATAATATATAAATTAGGAAGAAAATAAAACACATAAATTTAATTAGGTTCAAAATAATAAACTTGTCTCAAAGAGTGGAATTTGAGATTGAAACCCTTAACTTATTTCTCGATGTAGTCGAATTCAGTATAAGGTCCTTTATAAATAATATAAATATCATAACCACTAATTTTATAAACTTTTTCATTTATATTATATTTCATAGATATTATTTATAATTATTCTCTATTTCTATGTGAGTTATTTATTTTCTATTTTCAATATTAGGTGTGAGTAATCTTAATTGTTTTAAACTAGCTACATAATTGAGGTGTTTTTTCATGAATCTTCTACAAAATTATCAATTTTATAGAAAATAAAAGGCAATGGGAATTAATTTCATGTAAATATTTTTCATCATATAATCACATTAAATTGTCAATTCTGTTATAGTCCTTAAAGATGAATTTGAAATTGAGTATGTTTTCCTGATTCATAGTTAACAAAGTTTATTTTTAAAAATTATGAGTTAAATTTTTATAATAAAATTTTAGAAAAATAAAAAATAATTATTGATTTATTTATATAATAGATTACAGAAAAATAAATACCATATTAATCAATAACACACAGTTATATTATACTCTAAGTAGGTGGTTAAACCAACCCAAATAAGAACATAAAATCATTCGTGGAAGATTATGAAGTCATTTAGTTGTGATATATTTATAAAAAAAGAATAAACATGCAAGTTATTTTTTATTAGTGTTTTATATAAGTATGTGTAAGAATTATAATAATAACATAACCTATAAAAAATCATTTCATGGTATAAATAAATCATTTTTAACTCATAGATCACCCTTTTGCATGGATTAATTCTCCACCATTTTTAATTGTTCAAATAGTTAATAGATTTTCTAGTTTGAATTTATAGAATCATAATAATATATTAAAGATAATATTTATGCACAATAAAAATTTTCATGACCTTCCATGTAATTCATTGATGATATCAAGAAATTAAATTAGTTGTTCATGGAAGAGATTTTCCACATGTAGGCACAGATAATGATTTCATTTTCCATGGTATTGAGAAAATGAGTAATATGGTTTATTTTTTAAGAATATTAAATGTTTCACAAACATCATATATAAAAATTAAATTCAGTATTAGGACCTTCCCTTTATGTAAGTGAAGGAAACAACATATTATGTAAGGGAGGAAGTAGTACACACAACACATGAATCATAATTTCGTTTTTACTAAATGAAAATTGAAATGTGGTTAATTAATATATCACAATAATAATAAAATAAATGTATAATAATTAAACCAATGATATAATTTTAATACTTTATAAATGTATTTTTGGAATAATGATTTCTCATAACTAAAAAGAAATGAGAAATGAGAGGTTTGAAATTTAAACCGCACTTCAAGGATTATCTCTGTTGCAAAGGGAGTTATGCCTTTGAGAGATGGTGTTTTGAGACGACCATAACCTTGTAAAGGTTTATATGAATGTTGAGGAATGGGTTACGTAGTGTTTTTTCTAGGATATGGATTTAATGGTGTGATAAGAATTAAGTGGATGAGATACCCTTTAATAAGTTAAAAAGGGATGATGTTTTTGTAAATACCCAAACTTTTTCTAGAATTGGAGGTTACTATCAAGGATAGTGGATAAAAATTGAGAAGTAATATAGAGGATAAGTTATTAAGACTATAAAGTACAAAAACACGCATCCCCATTCACGGTTTAAACAATATTGTGTGCTTGTACTTGTAGATTCCTATTTTATACCATTTTATCTATTACCATTGTAACTAGTTTTTTCCTAAGGTAACTTTTATTTCAAGCCCCAAAATAAAATCATCCTTTTTAAATAATTTTTTTGTTCAGGTTCCAAATATTTAATCCATTTATTTGATTAATCTTATAAATGTAATGAAAAAATTAATTTTAGAAATCTAAAAGTGAAATTTATTTAAAATATTTAAATTTGAGAAGTACATCTTATGTTATAAAATGTAAATTATGGGTTTATAAATTAAAAACAAAAAATTTATAAATAATAAAATTACTTATAAAAAATAAATTTTCCTAGAAAAAGGATTCATATATTTTCATTTCATACTATCATAAAATTAATATTACTTGTATAAACTGCTGTTTTCATTATTAACTAAAAAAACTAATTTCAGAAAAACCCCATACTATTGAAATTGTACTCAATTTCAGCAGCGGCGTAGTGAGGAATGAGAGGGGAATAACCATGTTGTTCTTTGGAAGGTGTATGGTTTGAATCCTGGATGTCCCCTTTCAGGTATAACCTCTACCCTAGGATACACTCATCTTTCCGGGTAGCTTGGTTCCTGAATGGTTGGTGTAATGATGTGTGGATAACCGGTGCTGACAGATTGCTGAACTGAACCATCGCCAATTGGATCATCACCCTCCGAGATGCTCTTCCATATTAGATGTTAACAAATCCCTCCCATATGGGGATCTCTATAGAGTTATTCATTCATGGGGAGGGGGTTTCCGGGTTTGGATGGTTTGAAAAGGCCACATATAAGAATTCCCTTTTCAAAGACATGAACAACACTTCAATCTTTTGAAAATTTTTACTTTAAAAACTTGTTTTGTTGTGCCGTCTACGAGATTAAATTTAAATTAATTTCGTCCAATTATATGATTATAATTTGGGAAACAATTATTCCATATTGAAAATAAAAATAATTTATAATTTATATTAATTTAAACATAGTTTTTTCCAATAATATTTGTGAAAGTGATTAAAATTAATTACAACGAATAAGAGAAAAATTAGACTGACACAAGACAAATCCATTAACATATAGAATAAAATGACCCATAAAATTGTCCAAAATCAATTGGATGGAAATAATTAGAACCTATAAAACCATGGATCAAATTTGGACCACTATTGGAGCAAATTTAAATTTTAAAAACGTGGGTGGAATTCCCTTTTCAAAATATTATAATAATTCCACTCCTCCTCCACTATAAAAAAGCATTCACCCCTCCCAATTATTCAAGCTTCTCAAACTAATTGTCTCAACAAATATATGCTAAAAAATCTCCTAAAATACAATCCTTAATAAAATAATCCTCCATTTTGGATGAAGGTCCACCAAAGAAGCTGTTTTTTACAAACCATAGGTAGTTAACCAAATAAGAGGTAAAAACCGTCCTCAAGAACTTTTATCTTTTTAATTATCAATCTCATAAAATAATACTGTTATATGATTATTTAATAACCACAAAATCCTAAATATAATGAGTTATTTGATTCGACGGTTTATACCTACACTCTCCCACACTTCCATGTAATGGGTAACAAACAGACAATTCTTGTCTACGAAGAACTACCGCCTCATGAAACAATGTTCTTCGATTTGCATGAACCACCTCTAATGATTTGTAATTATGATGAGAAATTTGTTTTTATATGATATTTATGATATTTATTATGTATTTATGCTCTTTTAAATCTTATATAATACATACATTCATGGTTTCTATATTTTGGATATATCATAACTTCGTTTGTGGACGCGTGGAATACAGCCTCCTCAATGCAATGTGATTCATTCACACTTTACATGGAATGATTTAAGGATGTTTTTAATGAACATATATAACATAATAATTTTTCTATAATTATTATACATATATATGTAATTTATATTCTTTCTTTTAATATGATATGAAAAAAAACAGTGTTCATGAATACGTTCAACCTACCTTCTCTGTGAAAGGTGTATTTCATTTAATGTTAATATATTTGATTAATTATTATTAATAAATATATATTGAAGATATATTATATTTATATAAATTTTTATAATGTTTAAATAAGTAAATAAATATCTAAGTAACAGGATCAATAATGAAAATTCAAAATATAGATGAAAACAAGTGCATATTACCCGGAACGTAACACTGACATTCAACTATTAATAAATGAGTAATGTAAATTAATAATAAATTAATATATGGTATTATATAATAAAAATTATTCTTTTTTAGATTTATAATAATCTTATACTTATTATACAGGAAGTTTGAATGTGTTTGATTAAATTCAAGACATAAGGGAAGGGTTTTCTCAAACGACTTTTAGCTTTTATGAGGCACAAGCCACATTCACATCAAATTTTATATATATGTGGAGTATAATTCCCATATAAATATTATATTATTCTTATAATTTTATTTATGTGTATTTAAATATCCATTTCATGATCTTTCATTCATGGGATTTATGTTTCAAATGTTACCAAATTAGTAATGTAATTTTTCCTCAATTTACCTTTTTTGAGAAGCATGTTTTATTACCCCCCTATATTTTTTATGAGATTTATATAATTCCATTATACATTATATATCATGAATTCACTTATTTTTATGGAATTTTATAATTTATTTCATTTAATTTTCTTATAGGTGGTTTATAGTTCAATGCGACCATGTTGTAAGAGTTTATTGAATCTAATCTGACATTTATCGAGAATGTTTGTGATTATGCTTCCATTGATGAAATATTATTATCCCAAATTCAATAAAACTAATTAATTTTCACACCATCTAATCATTCATTATATCTTCATGTATTGGTATCTCTCACCACTCTTTGGTACATAATAAAATTAAGAATGTTTTTTTAAGAATGTCTCACTTTATCTCTCTCTCTTTAGTCCAAAATCAGCGTTCTTTCAAAATCATGTTTTCTAAAAAGGTTTTTAGAAAACAAATTGTTAAAAAGTGTGTTAAATTTTTTCAAGTTTCATTTATAGATTTCAAAATAAAAAGGTTTTCAAAAAAATTTCAATGTTAATTTATAAGTTATTAAGGAAATTGTTTCTAAAAATGTTTTTGTTATTATTTTATAATTTTTCATAGAAAATAGTTTTCAAAATGTTTTCAGGCCTTCCTTATATGTTTTTTTGAGAATTTTCTAAGAAATAGTTTTCTATATTATTTCAAACATTACATTATAGTTTTCAAATATCTTTTCAACAAAAATAGTTTTCAACATGTTTTCATGTTTCCTTAATATGTTTTCAATGATAATGAATTTCAAAATGATATTTGTTTTAAAAATAATTTCTCAAATAATAAATGTTATTTCCCTTAAGAAATGTTTTGAAGGATCTTTACAAAATATATTCCATCTAAAATGACATCTTTTTATGTTACTCAAGACTTATTGGGAGATTATCCATAGGTAATATTCTAACTCTTTCTTTGATTGGTTTATTATTTGTTGGAATGATATTTATGAAACTGATTTCCCTTTCATGGGTTATATATTTGTGATACCCAATTATTTTAACAGAGTATGATTTTATGAAATTCCTACTAAACCTATCTATTTTCCATTGGTTATGATATGATTAATTTGATATGATTCCCATTTAATTTCATGGGTTATGATATGATGTTTTTGAAATGTATATATTTTTTAGGTCATGATATGAGGAATTTTTTGTTGTGAAAGTTTTTATTATTTCATAATGAGATGGGTGTATCCTATATATCCATAAAATTAATTGGGTTTTGATTTATATCTCACAAGTGTGGTGGGGATGGAAGGGGAAGTGATCTCATTTTAGCGATATAGGGATGTATTGAGGAGTGATCTCAATTAAGTAATACAATGCTTAAATGATGAGTGAACTTGATTTAGTAATACATGGATGGAATGGTATGGGAAATTGGTTCATTAATACAGGGTTGAGATGAGAAGTGAAATCGATTATGTAATATAAGACTGGAATAGGGAATGGTTCCTATTTAGTAGAGTATATTGTCCAATAAGATGGTATTGGGAGTGATCCTTGACTACTAAAATGATTTGGGGAGTGAACCCATTTCACTATTATGGCCATGTAATTAATTACTGACATCTATGGAAATAATTTTATATGCATATTTTTATACAAAAAATTCTATGTATTATTCATTTTTTATTTTTCATGCATTATAATATCAATTCCCTTATGATTCATCTCTCATGAAATACCAATATATTTACCATGACTGATGTATATACTCTTTTATATGAATGTTATGGTGTTTAAATTTTATTTTCATGTTATGATACACATATGATCATGTTATTCTTATATATATATATATCTATTTTTTACCTAGACTAAGCATTTGAGCTCACCCCTTTATTAGGTTCAATTTACTAGGTTAAGAAGAAAGGTCACATGATGATGTTATAAGTGGGATTATAATTATGGGAAGCATTATATATATTTCACCAAGTTAGATGATTTTGTTCCATGTTTCCAGAGACACTAAACTAATACAGTCCTTGAGAATATATTTTTATAATGAGAAAAATAATTTCTAAATTTTTGTAATATAAATGTATGTTAATCCTAGGTTGTTCTATATGAAACTAATTTCCATTTTTGAAAAAGTTACTAATACACATCTTTTAGAGATTTTCTTATGCTTCTTGTAGTCTATGTAGGGTTCTCAATGACCATAATCTACAATGTATGATATTACTTATGAGTTCTAGTCGCAGTAACATCCCTTACTCTTGAGTATAGTGGTCATCAGGATACTGATTCATATCTTGAAGCAATTTTATCTTTATATGAGCATCTGGATATACCTCTATAGAAGAGGTTCAATCATTCCACCTACATGCAGCTTATTTACTCCAAGCGTTGGTGAGATGTGATTACCCATATAGTTCATTATCAGGGAATGGTTAAGAGGAATGTCAAAAATAAATTTATGTATAAATGTTCCATGATATGATGAAACCAAACCAAGCTATATAGTTTATGCAACTGTAGCATGATTTTATATTTTCATGGAATATTTTGGATGTTTTTTGAAGTTTCAAATCTTTCAACCACTTTTTAACCGTGATGATATATCATTATAGAGATTCATCAAGGATAGGATCAGGTACCCCATAATTTCTTAGGTGAGTTTATTTCACCTATCTACCTTTTCTAAGATCATATACCAAGCTATTATCATTATGTAAAACAAATGGTAGGATGATATTATAGGGTTCAGGGGGTCATTGTTGAGACAAGCCAATAGTTATTCCAAATGAATAAAGTTTATCCTTTAGGATTCTCATTAGAATAGTGGTATCCAGAGAACACTCACTGGTAACTCTGTTTTATTTCATCAGTGTTGATTATTGGGATATTAAAAACCATAGTGTGATAGATTCCCATTGATGTTCCAAGATTGGGGTCTGATGAGTTATTTTAAATGGGTTTCCTAGATAATTCTCACTATTTTTAGTAGAAGATGACCAAAAGTATCTTCTCCTTCAGAAGCAGGATAAGTGACTCCATGGTAATCTGGAAGATGGAGTAGCAATGACTAAGAATGTAAATGGAGGTCATGAATGAAGTATCAAGAGTTCTAATTTTCAGTGTTAGTAGAGAAAACCTACTCAAGGTATTCTAGTTATATCTCTAGGACATGCCTCATTCTAGTTAAGCACATTACATCAGATAACCTGGGAGAAGAGTTCAATACCATTTAATAAATGAGGTATCATTCTAGTTTTCTCACCTATCGTATCTACTTTTATCAAAATCAGTTCCTCACGCTCTATATTCTCTATATCGATCCCAGAATGTGTTAGGATAAAAATTCTATACATTTTTTAGATGAGCCTAGATTCACTGTGTGGTGTTCGGTAAGAGGGTATATAGAAATTCAAGCATTATCCCCTTGAAGTGGTCAGTTATCATTTCTAATGGTACATCTTCATCCTTCTGATAATGGGATTAAATGTCATCTCGGGATGTACTAGCAAGTTCCATAACACACCTATGTTGACTTCAATTGTTGTGGAATATTTTATACATCGCGAGAGGGATATAGTTATATTCACAGGGGTGAGTGAGATGTTTATGAAAGTAGGGCTAGACCAAAGAATCATGTGTTGGTTGGAGTAATAGACCAAATTTAGAGCCTTTATATAGAGGAGTAGGGAATACATTATCATATTTTCTTCTGGCGGTGGATTGTTTTATGTATGTTTCCCAGGGTGAGTTTTCTATAGTACCTCAAATGAGAGTTGTAGAGTTTACAATAAACATTATTCCATGATAATATAGATTATTTTATGCTCTGTATAGGATAGACCATACTAATCAATAGGAGATCAAGAGATTGTTAGAGATATTGAATCCATGAGTTTTAATCTTACCCAGTTCTTCCCCGTGGGGTTCTCTTGTAATTTTCACCAATAAGGTGGAAAGAACTCTTCTGCTATATGTGGATTACACATGGTTTAACTATATTATAGTTAAGAACTAGTATCCTTTTTCTTGAATTGATGATTTATTTTACCAGCTTTGAGGATATATTATGTTTTCAACGATCAACCATAGATCAAGCTAACATCATGTGTGAGTTCAAAATTAAAAAATACGATGGATGACATTATAAATTTGGTATTGTTTATATGAGTACCTATTTATGCCTTGTAGTCTTTGAAATGCACATGTTGTTTTCATAGACCTGATTAATATGGTATTACACCCCTATATGGATTCATTCATCATGGTATTTTTGGAAGATATCTTGGTGTATTATTTTATTGAAATTGATCAGTGAAAATAACATGAGATCATATTTATTTTGTTGAGAGAGAATCATTTATATACAAATATTACAAGTTACCACTTCAACATCTACAAAGTTCACTTCTAGGGTCATATCATCTTTGATTTAGGAGTATCAATTGACTATAGAGGTTATGTTTTTTCTAGGAGAATCCCAAGAACATGTATGCTATATAGAGTTTTTTGGATTATATAGATATTATATTCATTTTAAACCAGAAATATCAAATACATTGGAACCTATTAACAGTCTAAGTAAGATTGTTTTTACGTTCTTATGGTCTGAATCAAGCGAGAAGGCCTTTAAAATTTTGGATTAATTCACCACCCGAGAATATTATTCATGATATTGGAATAGGTTAAACAGTATTAAACAATTCATTAGGCATCTTTATGGGTAAAATACTATTGTAGGAAGAAAGATATGTTGGGTACTGGTCTCCCTAGTTGAGACCTCATTATCATAATTTACTAATTCATGGCCTCGATCTTGTGGAAATCATTCATTCCCTATATTGCTGGAGACAATATCTTAAGGGAGAGAACTTTTTGCTACTTACACAACTGAAAATATTCAAATATATCATCTTGTTTCTCCTCTGATCTTGCGTTTCTTCCCTCCCTGGCCATCCCGTCCTGTTTCTCCTCACTTTGAATCATCTCTCCGGCTATGTCAGCTCGGCTTGCCGATGTCGCCGTTTATGAGACTCGATCGGCAGGGTCTGATTTTTACGGGGGTACTTCTTTTCATTGTGGTTGACGATAGATCTGGAGTGGACTGGGGAGGGGGGGTTTGTTTCTTATTTCCTTTGTGTTGTTTTTCAGTGTTGAAGGATATCGCTTTGCTGTTTATGCTTTAAGCTGGCAGAGCTAGGGTTTTTCTCGGCACCACCTCATCCTTCTGGTGGATTTTCCTCGGATGTCTCAAGTGCTCGTTGCGGCGGTCTCAGGGTGTTTTCTTCTTGTGGTTGCGTTGCGCATGGACTTCTACATCTCCGATGGACTAATCCAAGGGCGTAAGACCGGATTCATCAGCACACTCTTCGGAGCGTCCAACGGGTTTCTCATGGTGATGTGTTGTTGTGCTGTGACGATTCATCATGTGGAGGTCGTCATCTGATCTGCGGCGGCGGAGTGCGTTTTAGGGTTTCTGAGGGTCTTCTTCGGTGGTTGGGTTTGTTGCTATGGGGTTTCCTAGTTTTGATTTTGTGTTTGTCTGTGGAGCACGTGATGTTTTTGCAGTTCCTTGATTTTGCGGTGGAGACGATGGGTTCTCACCGTCATTGTTTTTGAAGGTTTTTTATGATGGTTTCCGATGGGATCCTGCCGGTGGAGTTTCGATGGAGATTCAATGGTTGATGGTGCTCCGTTGCTGGAAATCGGTGATGGTGATTATAGGCGATGACAGATGCCGGTGAAGCTCATCGGCGATTTGGGGTAGTGGATGTTGCGATGATGGATGTCGGCGAAAGGCTGATGCATGACGTGTCAGTCTGATGACGGTTCGGCGCTCGAGGCGGTGCAGGCTCACATCTCGAGGCAGTGTGGCAGTGATTTGAATTTTGAAATTCCATTTTGAAATGTGGTATGTGGTTTTGGGTTCATGCTGTATGGGTCCCAGGAACCCACAATCCGGATTTTATAAAATGGAAAAAAAGAGATTTTCAAATTTGACTTTGAGAATTCCTATATAACCATAAAGGGAACTGTTGTTACAGACATTCTAAGATAACAAACTTAGGCACATGCCCTTCAGGAAGCCAGAAATGCGTAGAAGTTGATGAACATAATTTCTAGTTGAACCTTGAATTTCTAGAGATCCATGAGAAACTATTTCATATAGTATTATTATTTATCTCTTCACTCTTAGATAGGGTGAAGATAAGGATGTTTTTATATACTTATTTTTTAGTTCTATGGGATGTTATTTCTTGTCATAACCCGTCTTTTGATTGGTTTTTTGATGTTGATGAAATTCGGTGTAAACATGGGAATATTTGGGTTCCTAAATACATTCATGATCATAGGATCCATTAATACCATGCTTCTCAGTTGGTAGTGACCCCATATATCTCCAATATGTATCATGATATGCAACACATGTATTGGTGTCATAGGATGAAATATCAGATTACATGTTTTATCAGAAGGTCTTCCACCTGTCAGTAGGTGATGGTGGAACCCAAATGGATTTCAGTCTTGTTATAGTAGTTACTAGACCCAAAATGGAAATGGTATGGCATCACAATGGATTTTAGAACTACTTTTCTGAAGTTTCCTCATTGGTACGATGCAATTTGGGTTTTCATGGACCGACTAATGAAGGTATCCAACTTCCTTCCAGTCCAATACACATTATTAGTTTATGATCATGGAAGACTATTTATTCATGATATTATACAACTTTACAGGGTCCCTCATGATACCATTTATGTAAGTGACACTTGTTTCACATTTATTTTTTGGAAAGGGTTATAAAAATATTTTTTTACATAGTCTCTTATGAGAACTAATTTCTACACTTAGTTTGATGGGTAGTCAGAACAGAATAAAGAGGTGTTGGTGGAAATGATCCACGAATTATTCCTTGATGTAGGGGATTTTTGGGTGAAACAAAAACCTCTCATATAGTTTTCATACCATAATAAATTTCATGAAATATTTTACAGTGCTCAGTACAAGTCCCTATATGGTAGGATATACCATTCACTTATGTGATGAATAGAGGCTAGGGAGGAAGTTCTACTAGGTCCTTATCTTATATAGTAGACCATGGAATAGGTGAAGTTAATCAGAAATAGAATGGCTACTACTTAGTCTAAAAATAAATCGTATGTCGATCATTATCAATGAACATTGGATTTTGAAGTTGGGGACCATGTTTGTCACTACCCATCCTAGAAGAACACATCCCATGACTACCCCAATCCCTCCTACAATAGGCTAGGGACTAGTGACTAGCACCGAGTAGGAATATCCCAAAAATGGGAGACATTATCCTAATGTACGTATATGGTCACACACATATCTAAGCTACAAATTTTGAAATGTAAAAACTATATGTTAAAAATGCATACAAACCACTATATCCTACAACTACAGTACAGTAGTGAAAGTAATGGAATTAAAATTGGGACAAATACAAGATCACCGAAAATATTTTGTAACCACAAGTCCAATCGGTACAAAAATATATATTTGGACTACTATATGAAAATCCATATGAAATCATCTCTATCTTTAAGGTCTCACAAAGTACTTCATGGTCTTGGTCTACCTAGGACATCATCGAATAGTCAAAAATCTTCACAAGACACAAAATGTTTGATAAAATCCCTTGTAGGGGTGTGTATAACAATACTTAGTAGGACACCCTGAAACAACAACAAAATACCACAAATGAAAATTTCAATTAACACTACAGAGGTATATGTCTATAACACATATAACAAGAACATCTGCATATACTCAATCCAAGACACAACATCTAGAGGTAATCCACAAAAAATTACCATCCACAATATTCAACTTGAAGCATGACAGATCCAAGAGAACTCACTCCTCAAGCCATGATATCATCAGAGACACTCACGAAGAGGTTGAGCTCATTTGGGCTCCACTTAAGACAAAAAATTGGTCATGAAATACTATGATACATAGAGAGGCGATCATACCCAGGAACATTGAGGAATACCACCAACCCATTCGAGATCAACCAACAATGTAGACTATCATGTCTAGACACATGAGGGAATATCACTTATGCTACTTATGTAGCCCGCTATTTGGAGTACCAAAACCTTACTATCGGTGGTTATGTCGATTCCAAAAAACTCTATTAGGGGTGATAAAGGATTAAAATCAAGTCCCATGGAGGTATACCATACTCTATCTAGGAATCGATCTCTAGAGGGGATTAATATCTAGTGATGTGGATGTAATGTCGTACTGAACCCACAAGGAAATGATCAAGGGAAAAATCTTAGCCTATACTAGTACAAACTAAAAACTCAACCCTTTACTCAAAAGGATATTCTCAAATTCAGGATCTCAATTCCTAAGATAGTTCATTGATTGGATTCTTCGTTTACAATTTGTGGCAGTTTGAAATTTTAAAAGGGGTCACATGCCTTGTGGACCGACTACACAATCGGTCCACTGACCATGGCGATCGACTATTGTGGTCAACTGCCCTGCTGAACATCCACCAAGGACCAACCATGTGGATTGTCCATGACGGTTGACTATCCATCACCAGGGAGGAAAAGTCGCTGCATCTACGGTAGGTGGAGCTTCTACAGCTCACAGTCGACAATAATGGTTGACCGTGGCACAAATCGGTCCTAGTCTCCCCGGGACTGGCTCAAGTCCGACCTGGGTTTGACCAGACCCTCCTAGACTAGGCCCATTCTAACCATCCAAGCTACCCATGCCTAGCCCACTTATGTGCAAGCTACATGGGACACTATACATAGACCACCTAGCCATGTCTCGTGTGGCCACTACTCCGGTCCACATTCTCATGCCCCATCACCTCCCACGTGGCTCTGCCACCCGTGGTACCTACAGCCTCCACCGATCATGTCGTACCACTGCCTATGCCGACTGCTACTGCCTCCTTTTCCATGAGCTGAAAATCCTTTTCCAAACCCTATAATTCATAACAATAGTAGATCTAGATTCCTTAGGTCCCGATCTATAATGATCCAACCTCTATTATCAATGCACCTCTATTCAGGGGTTCTTATGGCGTTCAGAGCCACATGAAAAGATAGAGTCATGACCATGGGGATACAATAGTGAAGAACGTAAAGAAAATAGGGATAAAAGTAAAAATTTCCCCTCTAGGGATTGAACCTATTCCTTTTTTTCTTGACAGGATCAATCCATTCCAATTTCAATGATAAACGAAGGAGAATAAAGATCAATATTCAAATAATCCGACAGATAATATCCTGCCCCGCAACAACAATCGATTTGTGGGTGAATTTATTTATTGATTAGTCTATGTCTATATTATAATTAATGAACAAGGATAATAACTCAAAAAAACATTCATTACCATGATTTGGTATGATCACCGATGAATAATAAAGAGTTATTGTCGTCATCGGTAGGGTTCATCAAATCCGAGGGGCACCATTCGATCGATCTGTCATTATCCACCAACGTTTTCTTCAAAGGCTCTTTGTCGCACCCTGACATCACACGTCGTATTTTTATTTTCTTTTATTTATTTTTTTGGTGGAGATATTATTATTAATATTATTAATATTTTTAGGTTTTATGTTTTCAATTTTTTTTATTTTTTCACTCTTATTTTCTTTCTTATTTGATCTATATTTTTTTCTTCTCTCATTCTTTCTCCCCTTCTATCCTCGTGTCATGCCTCACCCCTCCCCATATCCACCTGCATTGTTCCACCGCCCCACCCCTTTGGTAGCTCTCCCTCCCACGTCCTCCCTCTGGTGGAGATCCCCTCTCCACGGAGGGCATTCCCTCCTAACTCCCCCTCAAACCCACATGGAAATCCCCCCCCTAAGGAAAGACCCTACATTAAGTGAACCAGGCCCCTCCTCCGAGACCCAACCTTGATTTTCCAATCCCACCATGTTTCATTGCTTTTCCCCTTCAAATTGACATGGTAAGTCTCTATGATCCTTCCTCTTTTGATTTCTGACAGTAATTTGGTCTCCCCGTCGGTATATGAAAATTTTTCGAACATAGGGTTAGGTTCAAACCTAGATTTTTTGTGCTCTTCATGTTCTAGGTTTGTGCAGGAGGCCTCTCGGGTTTCGTTGGTATGTGTTTTGGCATCTTTTACTGAAGCTGACGCGGTTCGTTGTGTTTTGGTCCGCCGAATTTGTTCCGAGGAAATGTTTTCTCAAGGATGAATGGTTTTGAAACTACTGAATTAGGGTATTTATGTGTCTTAATGTTCATAGTGATTATCCTGAAGTGTTAAAGCCATTGTTGATTGGATTGATGAAGCATTCAATTTTTAACGTATTTTTTTACCTGATATTGAGTGTCTTTATTGTGTAACTCATGTTGTGTTATTTGAGTTCATTTTATAATACATGAAATTGGTTTATTAAATGATGCAAGGGATGTGTTGTTTTGTTTGGATATTGTTTTGGGGTGCGTATATTTTCAAAATTGGGTTTAAGTATGCCAATGGGGGTATTTGTGTGTGTGTGTGAATTTTTTTAAAAATCATTAGACGTGTTCAATAAATTGTTTAAGTTGTGCGCCATGTGTTTTTGTGAGTACATGTGATGCATATGTGTAGAAAAATGATCTTTTATGGGGAATGATCCACCATGATCATGTTTTACATATTCTGCATTTTTCAATATGTTTTGTAAATTATTTTAAAAGTTGGAAAGTGCGTTTTAATGTCACTTTGGTGAAATTTTTATTTGAAAGTGGATTTTCCTACTTGATGTTGAGTGTGTTATTTGTGAAAATCCATTGATGTGTTATTTTGAAATGTTTTTTGGATTTTTTAAGTGTTTAATTTTTTTTATAAAATTATATGTGTAGTCCATTGGACCTCACTACGTTGGTTTTGGGTCACGGGTGTCAAGGTATCCTACATGTACATGCATAGATTAAGGCATATATATATATATATGCCCTCTTTGTACATATTCCCTCATGGTTTGGAGATTATGTGGAACGTGGCTAGGGGTGTGGGTGTGTTTATATATATATATATTTGTGTGTGTGTGTGTCTAAATGCATGTGTGTGTATGTGCCAAGTGATTATTCGAGTGGTCATCAACAAATAGTGACATTTTTGAGGTAGGTTCCCTATGACTTTGTATTTAACTTGAATTCCATGATTTCTTGATTTTTTTAAAAATATTGTTTTCTTGTTTCCATTCTTATATGAAATGCATACACTATATACTTATAAAAAATTGGTCATGGTCTTGAAAAAATGGATTCACACTAAGTAATTTTATTTTCATTTAAAACTTTAAAGGTGAATAGTTTGAATAATGTTTGGTATAAAGCTTTATTTTAAACGTGTGATTCTGTTATTGTTCATTTAAACATTTAATATTATTTTTAAGATTCCATTTTTTCTTCTGAAGGTCGCATGACTTATATGTATGGTGAAAAAGGTGTTTTGAATGTTTTGAAGATGCATATGGTTTGAAAGTGGATTTGGTGTGCGTGTAAATATAGAAATGGTTTTTCATATGGGAAATGGTGGTTTTTAATTGTGTATTTACATTACTAGTGTGTGAAAGTGAAATTGGTGATATATATGTGACATGAGAAGTGGAAATAGAGCACATGGGAAACCTAGGGTATCAAGGTGGGAGGACTAGTTATAACATGCAAGTGAGTTTGAGTGGTTCACCGCTGCTTCACATAGCATGTCTGACGCTTAAAACACTATCTAAACATTTAAGATAATGATTAGGGACTACGAGGTTTTGGGTATGTTCCCTATTAGTGGATCATGCATGAGAACAAATATTTGTTATAGTTACTCTTACACTGAGATGTGAAGTTCTAGGGGCCCACACGAGATAGATGAACCTTAGGATATTGACGATGGTTCTCACTTATGACTTGGTTCTTGTGGAGTGTTTTTTGTTATAGTGGTTTCATATGTTCTCCCTCTTTTGTGAAAACTATACATGAATTTAAATTTTCTTCCTTCATTTTTGAAACATTGATGCAAGATTGGATTCTACTTTGAAAATATTGGAAGCGAAATGTTTTCCTTAAAATTAAAACCTTTTACTTGAATTTTAATTGAATGGAAAGAATTATTTTAATAGGACTTATTTTCAAACTAGCATGATTGGGTTTTTTTAAAGACAAGGGCATATGGTTTTGTTTTTTTGGCATTCCAAAAGAGATCTTGGGGCTCACACCTACTTTACTTTTCTGTTCCATGTTTTTTAGTTTCAGATCGCTCTTTATAATATGGTAGTTTATGTTCTGCTGGGACCCAAAAGGTCACTTGAGGTATGTCTTGATACTATTTCATTCCTTTTTCTAATCATTGTTTGTTTAGTTTATTTTATTTTATTTATATGTTCGTTCATTTTATGATTATTTTTATGTCTTTTTTTATGGTATAAATCGTTCCCAACTGGTTATCATCATGCCTGACACTAGTTTCCATCTCGTAGGGATAGGTAACACCCTTTGAGCCATATCGCGGACTGATTCGAGTGACTAGTTAAGAGTCGAATTGGGCTGGTTCATGACAAAATTATATCAGAGGAGGTTTAGCCCATTTCCGTTAGGGATATCTAATATTTTGGAGTTAGTATTGTTGGAATCCAAGTGGTTAACAGTTGGTAGGTGCCTGATCACCACTTATTCGAAATGATCCTTGAATTTCCAGGGTGGTCCGAGATGGTCTTGCCTCAAATTCTACGTCTGGATCCCGATTTTTTTCAGGGACCTTAGTCCTGTTATCATGTTTTTTATTTGTTTTGAGATTTAGTGGTCATTTTGGAGGAGTGAATGGATGTTGTGCATGACTTGTCATGCCATGCAAAGAACATGAAATCACCTTTAATGACTTCTTATGTGATCACTCGGTTTGTGCACGGTCAAGAAAATAGTGTGACCAAACTGTGCGTAGCAGTTGTTTATTTGAGAATTTGGAATCATGATTCGTTGAGAGAATTGGTTGTTTTGGGATGTTCTTGGTGTGAGTTTTAGCTGGTTTTGGGGTGTTTTTTCTCAGGTTTCAAAATTGATGATTGGTCTTTTGAAATTGGATTTCCAAAATGAAAATCTTGGTTTGTTTAAAACTGTAATGAGTTGTTTTGGGGATGGATGTTGTCTTAGAAAATGATTTGAGATCCTGAAATGTTTTTTGAAATCAGAAATTTAAATTGTTTTGGAAAGTGAGTGGGGGAGTTTTTGGATGTTATTGTGGAATGTAGAATGAGAGTTTCTTGGTAATGGAAATTTGGAGATGCTTTATTTTACAATTTTAAGGGATGTCTTCAAATTTGGTTTGGAGTTTCAAATCCTGGGTTGGATGTTTTTTTAGAAATGATATGGTTTTGTTTTGATTTGGTATTCATAGAGATTCACACATGTATGGATGAATGCAATAGGATATTGATGGTTGTTGGTATGCATGGATTAGTGCCCGAGTTGGAATATGAAGGTACACATGTGCGGTATCATGGAATACCAATGGTGGGTGCTCAGTTTTCAAGGCATGTTTTGATTTCCAAAGACATGTTTTTATTAGTGATGTGCCAGGATGAATTTTTTATATGAGATTTTAAAAAGGAAATTGGGTTTTAAACAGGGGGTTTTAGCATTCAGTTGGATTGAAATGGGATGTTTTTGAAAATTGATATTGGTGAAAGTGGGGTTTAGCCTTTATTGGTGGTGTTTATTGGTATTATTTTGGTCGATATTTAATTTTGTTATGGTTTGGTTATGTAGTGTATTAGTCTATGGTATGGATTAATATTTTCAAGCTATGGTTCCAAGGTTGAAATGATGTTTTGAGTTTGATTTAATTATTTGTGGTTAAATGTCGGGGCTTGTTTAATGATGTGATACAGGTCAGTTTTGTTCTTGTTGTTTAATGCATGCCATCCAAAAATGTACAAAGGTCACCAAGGGGTCATTTTCAATTGTTAGTTTTATCCAGATCCCCATTGGAGTGGTGGGGTTATTTTCTTTTCCTCGTTGCTTCTTTTCTCTGTGGAAGCAAAGGTTCGATGGAGGATGCAGTGTAACTTTTGGAAGTTGAGTGTTTCTTCCAATATTTTGGAACTCCAGATGTTGTAAAGGTGAAGAAGTCCTAGTTTTGTATGAAGGGTCATGTTCGGGTGAGAGAAGTTTGATTTCTACCTTCTCCTTTCATGTTGGAGTCGCAGACTGGGACAAATGACAATCTATTTTTTCATGGTGCTCATGAAGAATTTCCCCTCTGGTTTAGAGGGTGAACTTGAGGGACATATATTCTTAGAATGAGTCTTTTGTCAATTCTTGTTTCTCATTCCTAAGACCACATATTTGTCTATTTCCAATTTCATTGATTTGGGCATTAAAATCTATTTTTCACAATCTTATGAAGGCTTGTCAATGGTGTTTCTGTTTGGTTCACGAAGAGAAGTCTATAAGAAATATTTCTAGAAGATGAAGCCTTAGTTGGAGACTATTAGTTCAGACTATGGTCCATAAGATGTTACAATACATTAGAGCGCCCTCCATAGGTCTCAGAGTGATGTTTTCACATAGTCAGGCGGTTTCTAAGTGTAAGGGATGTGCGTCCAACCTGTCATTTATTATACGGGAAGAGGCCAATTAAATTTTTTCATAATGTGGTTGTCTATTTGGGGGGGGGGAATTGTTTTGGAGCTCTTGGTGGCCACTTCTATATGATTTCAATGGTTGTGCCTTATCATTGTATACTTTAAATAGTTGTCCTTTCTTTGGAAATATTCTAGATTCATTGTGATCCTTTTTCGGAGATTTATGCGGTTTGTGGATCTTGTGAATCTTGGTACGGGATTGATTTTTTCTGGAGTCTCTTGTTTGGATTTCTCCTTGAACTGAGGGTTTTAGGCTAGTATGTATTTATGTTTCTATTTATGTACAAGGTCTCCCCGTGTTAGTGGGTACATGATTGGAAGTTCAATCCGAATGGTTGAAACTTAATTAATATTTCCCATGTGGGTGCCATTTTACTAATCAGTTTCCAATATGGCGGGGAGACCCAATATGCATATCGCTAATGTCTTCCCCCAAACTAGTTGGTTGCAGATCGAGATGTTAAGGGGGGAAGACCAGCGTCATGGGTCTTGTTTAGTCTTCTAATTTGTTAGATTTGGTAATTCCATTATTCAGATAGAGACCTAATATGGTGGGGAGACCAATATAGGAAAATTTTTCAGAGAACATGGTTTTCATGGTGTCCTTATTGGGGAAACACTTTTTCTCTCCTCTGCTTTACCCCAATCAATATAGATGATGGGTTGTATAGAAAATGTTCAGTGGATATCTCAAGTGGACTCTTGGGATTTCTATGTTTGGGGGAGGGTTTTTCCAAGTTGTGGTTTTGTTTGGGAATGTGAGTCCCTTGAAGTTGTTCTTTTTCATGGTAGTCCGGGTCTCACGGTTTCAGTTCTTGGGTGGAAAGTGATTGTTCGATCCTCATGTGGCAGGGGTTTTGTTTTGATAATCCTTGTTTCCTTGTATCATGCATTGAACAACCGAGTCTTTTAAGACTTTCTGGGGGCAGAAAGTCTCCTGGTGGGGAGAATTGTCATGCCCCAACCTTAAACATTGCATTTTCATTTTCATTTATGGAATTTTATTGGGGGTTAATTTTATCATTATTAACATTATTATTATTAGGTTTTCTTTTTTTACTCTTTTTTCATTCTTATTTATTCTCACTTTTATTCTCTCTTTCTTTCTCCCCCTTTCCCCTTGTGGCGTGCCTCACCCCTCCCCCAGTCCACCTACATCGCACCTTCATCCCTCCCCTTTGGCTGCTCTCCCCTACACGACTACCCTCTAGCCAAGCTCCCCTCTCCACGATGACCTTCCCTCCTGGCTTCCCCTCAATCCCAAATGGCGACCCCCCCCCCCCCCCCCGGTTGAGACCTTTCTTCATATGATCCATCCCCCTTCTCCAAGATCCAACTTCGTTTTTCCAATCCCACCATGTTTTGTCACTTTTATCCTTCATATCGACACAGCTAGTCTCTCTACTCCCTCCTATTTTCATTTCTGATCGTGATTTGGTATCCTTGACAAGTTAAGAAATTCGGATGAACCTAGGGTTATGTTCTAACCTGGATTTTTGGTGTTCTCCATGTTCTATATTGGTACCGGAGGTTTATCGGGTCTTGTCGGTATGTGTTCTGACAAATTCCGCAAAAGGAGAGGTGGTTCGTTGTGTTTCGTTCCACTGGCATTATTCCAAGGTAATGTTTTCCCATGTTGTGTGGTCATTGACATACTGAATTAGGGTATTTATATGGTTTAAAGTTCATAGTGATTATCTTGAAATGCAAAATCCATTTTTGATAGGATTGATAAAGCATTCAATTTTTAATGTACTATTTTTACCTGAAATTTTGTATCTTTATTGTGTAACTCTTGTTGTGTTATTTTAGTTCATTTTATAATAGATGAAATTGGTTTATTAAATTATTCAAGGGCTGTGTTTTTTTGTATATTGTTTTGGTGGGCGTATATTTTCAAAAGTGGGTTTGAGTATGCGAATGAGGGTATTTTTGTGTGTGTTCCTTATTGTAAAAATATTTGTATGTGTTCAATAAATTGTTTAAGTAGTGTGCCATGTGTTTTTGTGGGTACATGATTTGTGTATGTGTGGGAAAAGGAAATTTTATAGGAAACGTACCACTTTGAGTATGTTTTATTTACTATTCATTTGTCAATATGATTTGTAAATTCGTTCAAATGTTAGAAGTATGTTTTAATGTCACTTTGGTGTACTTTTGGTTTTAATGTGGATTTTCCAGCTTGATGTTGAGTGTGTTATTAGTGAAAACCCTGGATGTGTTATTTTGAAATGATTTATGGATCGTTTATGTGTTTAATTGTTTTATTAAATTTTATGTGTAGTGTATTGCGCCTCTCTAAGATGGTTTTGGGTCGCAGGTGTCATGGTATCCTACATGTACCTGCATAGGGTATGGCATAAATTTATATATATATATATATATATATGAACTCTTTGTATATATTCTTCTATGGAGTGTGCAATATATGCAATTCAGCTTGGGGTGTATATATATATGTATAAATTCATGTGTGTTTATGCACCAAGGGTCGGTTTGAGTGGTCATCAACAAATAATGACATGTTTCAGGTAGGTTCCCTATGACTAAGTCTTTCACAAGAAAACAATGATTTATTGATTGTTTTTTAAATGTTTTTTATTGTTTCCACTGTTATATGAAATTAATAATTTATATAAAAATACATAATCAGTCATAGTCTTTAAAAAAATGGATTCGCACTTGGTTATTAGATTTTATTTTAAATCTTTAAAAGTGATTATTTAGAATTATGCATGGTATAAAGCTTTGTTTTAAATCTGTGATTCTATGTTCATTCATTTAAACCTTTAAAATGATTTTTAAGATCCTTGTTTTTTCCTATTAAGGTTTCATGACTTATGTGTATCATGAAAAAATAGTTTTGAAATTTTTTAAGATGCATATGGTTTGAAATTGGATTTAGTGTGCATGTCAAAATAGAAAAGGTTTTCATTTTTTAAAATGGAGGTTTTTAATTGTGTATTGATATTTCTAGTGTGTACTAGTGAAATTGGTGATACATATGCGATGGGAGAAGTGGAAATTGGGAACATCGGAAACCTAGGGTATCTAAGATGGCAGACTACTTATAGAAATCTAGTAATTAAGAGTGGTTTTTCATTGCTTCTAAAAGAAATTATGATGCTTACAACACTAAAAAATATTTTTGATGAGTATTGGGGACCACTAGGTGATGGGTATGTTCTATACTAGTGGCTCATGCACGTGAATGAATATTTATTATGACTACTCTTACACAGAGATTTGAGGTACTAGGGTCCCACACGAGCTTGATGAACCCTAGGAGATTGACCATGGTGCTCACATATGACTTGGTGCTTGTGGACTGATTTTTGATACAGTTTTTTCATGGTTCTCCCACTTTTGGGAAAACTATACTTGAATTTAAATTGGTTTGCTTCGTTTTTGAAACCATGGTGCAATCTTGAATTCTAATTTGAAAATATTTGAAGAGAAATGTTTTCCATAAATTTGAAACTTGTTACTTGAATTTTAATATAATGGAAAGAATTATTTTAATAGGCCTTATTTTCAAACTATCATGATTGAGTTTCTTTTTAAAGACAAGGGCATAGGGTGTTATTTGATTTGGATTTCCTACTGAGCATATCGGTGCTCACTCATACTTTACTTTTCATATTTAGGTTTTTTTAGTTTTGGATCACTCTTGGATAGAGTATAATTTATGTTCTATGGGGACCCAAGAGGTCACTTAAGGTATGTGTCACAGCTATTTCATTCCTTTTTCTACTAGAATTTTGTTTAGTTTATTATCATTTGTTTATCTGTTTTTTCATCTTATGAGTATTTTTCTATCTTTTTTGTGGTTGAAATCATTCCCAACTAGTTATCTCGATGACTGACACTAGTTTCCAGACTTTGGGGATCAGGAATGCCCTTCAGACCATGTCACAGACCGACTAGGGTGACCAGTTCATGGTGGACCCGGGATGGTTCATGACATTATTTCTCTATTCCCCTTGATAAATTCCAATGTTATGATGATAAACCTATAATTTTGATAAATAATAAATGAAAATAATGTCATTTCATCAAAATTATTTCTTTATTAAATTATTATATTTACAGTTACATAGTTTATGAATTTTTTCTATAGATGAATCACACTGACTAACGTTAAGTTGTGCCTAGGGTAAAGAAACCATTTTGAGTTCAACAATGTCCTCAGATTTATGATCTAAGAAACCTTTTATGATTAATTTCACATTATATGGAAAACCATGCCCTCATTATATTAAATAATTTAATATTTTTCAATTATTTGTTTCGGGAACATCAGGCACAGAATTGAATGGCATCTCAATGCCTTGTCTCGTAATCAATCCATATAATATCTCAAATAAATAAATTTAAAATATGAGACATTAAATTCTCAACACCATGGGGATTTATGTCCTTGAAATCCAAAAAAAGGGATACTCAAACAGATGAGGGTACTGCACACAAAATGGAGCCTCCCACTGCAATGTGCTCTCATGGATATTTCCATGTATCCACTATACAAACCGTACAGGAATATATCACCCATGAAGGATAACCTATTACTGATCCTTGATCTCCACTGGGTACTCTGAAATTTTTTTCCATCCTTAATATCTAGATTTCCCTAGTCAATAACGTGTGATGGGTCATGCACATACTTTCTCAGTTATGTCATGTTGAAGATGTTGGGTACCCACTCAATCTATGGATGTAGATTCAAGAGTTATGAACCTTTATAATGATATTTAGTATCTAGAAAGCTTCAATGAACCTTAGATATAGCTTGTCCCCATTAAAAAATATTTGTAATCTCCTTTGAGGTGAAACCAAAATGAACACATGGTGTCCTTCCTCAAACTCCACAAGCCTCCATCCATTATCAGTATAAGTCTTCTGAAGGCTCTGTGTAGAATTTATCTACTACTCAATTCACTGTAACTTATCTTTATTAGTTTTGAAAACATCCCATGCCATGAGTGCTGATTATACTAGGTCAGTCTAGCAATGTGGTGACCTATATTGTCACCCACACAAGGCCTCAAATGGTTCCAACCAATAGAGGAATGTTTTTTATTTTTTATGAAAATTCCACTATTGTTAGGTGATCCTCTCAAATTTGGCCGAAGTCTAACTTGCAATCCTAAAACATGTTCTCAATAACCTAAATGGTCCGCTCAGTTTGGAAATCTATCTATAGGTGGAACATTTTTCTCAAGCGTAAACAGGTCCCAAATACCTCCTACAATCCCTTCCACAACTAGGATGTAAAGATAACATCACTATCTGAATCTATCTTCGATGGTACTCCATGGAGTCAAAATATATTCTGCATGTAGAGGCATTCCACGATCTATATTGAACTCTTCTCTCAAATATCTTGGATGTAAGCTAACTTGGTGATTCAGTCAACGACCACCTAGATATAATCATGTCCCCTAGACGTACATGGTAAACCAACCATGATGTCCATTGATATCTGATCCAACTTCCATTTTGGATCCTCAAGGGGTTGAGTGAAACCCATTGGAACCCAATTGTTAGCCTTCACTTACTAACATGTATGGAATCGGGAGAAAAAATATGCAACTCCCTTCTTCATTCTTGGACACCAAAAATGATGTTGGAGGTCCTATTACATCATTTACACACTTGGATGTACTTCCAAAGGGCATGTCTGAAACTCCCTCAGAATCTCCTCCTACAATTACATTGGTACTACTGTACATCCTCTAAAAATAATTATGTGCTCCCCAACATTCTAATACCCATCAAGAGGATGGCCTATGGAAATACGAGGACATATGGTATCATTGTTAGTATCCCCAAGATGTGCCTCCTTGAGTCACTGTAAAAGTGTAGAGGTGATATCTATAGATTGGAGGTAAACTTTTCTATCCCCATCCACAAAGGATAACCACAATGAGGTTAACGGCTCTGAAGCCTTCTACAGAAATCGTGAAATGGATTTCATACATAGATAATATTCCACCATGTTCTCATTCCCATTAGTATTGACCATATCAAAGTCATATTCTTCGAAGAACATTAGCCATCACTTATGTATCAAGTCACATCCTTCTGAGAGAGGATACTCTTGGCACTCTTGTGATCAGAGAATACCATTGAAAACTCAAGATCATGGGTTGAGTAAATCTACTCATGTGGAGTAGACAATAAATAACTCATCCATTAGGTAGTATCACTACATCTTCAATGCGAAGACTACCATTGCAAACTCAAGATCATGGGTCAATTAGTTCTGCTCTTGTGGTCTCAAATGATGTGAACCACATGCAATATCTACTTTCATCTATATTAGGACACTACTAATCCAATTTCCAGATGCATTACAGAACACTACATTCCCAACACCTCCCTCTAGAAATCTCAAAATGGGTTCTATCATCAATCTCTACTTCAACTGCAAAAAACTCTTCTAGAACTATTTCATCAACAAAAAATTATTCCCCTTTCATGTTGAAGATATTAATGATACTTTCACCCTAGAGAAGTCAAGTACAAACCACATATAGTACCCCTATAAGACAAGGAAACTCCACACCTCTGTAACAATCTTAGGTGCCTCCCATGTAATCATCGCCTCAATCTTCACTAGATCCACTAAAAATCCAGCCTCTGAAATAACACATTTGAGAAAATATATCTCTTGGATCTGGAACAAACACTTTGAGAGATTCTTGTAAATTTGGTGATCTCTGATTGCATCTAGGAAAATCCTAAAATGTCTCACATGCTCCTACTCGGACATTGATTACACTAGGATGTCATCAATGAAGACCACCAGGAATCGGTCTACGTAAGGCTGGAATATCCTTTTCATGTGTCTCATGAACACATCTAGGGTATTTGTAATTCGAAAAGGCATCAGAATGTACTCATAGTTGTTGTAACGAAATCTAAAGGTTGTATTTGGTATATCATTATCTCATACTTGTAGATGGTGATAGGAATATCTGAGTTAATTCTTAGGGAACCCCCACACCCTTTCAGCTAATCGAAGAGTTTATTGATCCTTGGTTGTGGATACTTATTATTCATGGTCACCAAGTTCAAGAGATGTTAATCCACACATAAAGTCAATCTCTTGGCTTCCTTACTGAAAATCCAAATTGGGGCACTCTATGGTGAAATATTGGGTCTCATGACACCCTTCCTCTACAAGTCCTGCAACAGTACCCTCATCTCACGAAGCACTGCGGGAGATATCCAATATGCTAGTGTAGATATCGGTGTCATCTTGGGGTGTAGATCAATGTAGGATTCTGTATTCTTATGGGGAGGTAAACGTGGAACATCCTCTGGAAGGATGTCCAATAATCCGCCACTATTGTTGGAAATTGAGGACTCATATCATCCACTACACCGAGGGTCAGGCTATCAAAATGCTGAATGATTCGATATACCCTCCTATATGTGATTCTATCATGCAGTTCTTGTGTTTCCTTTCCACCAATAATGTAAAACTTGGTTCCATCACATTGGACACACTAATATCTCTTCCTAAAATATTTAATCTAAGAATGAATTGTGGATAACTAGTCCATAACAAGAATGACATCATAACTCCTCAATACTGCTACCCAGAGATCCCAACTGAAACTATCACCTCTAAGAGTATGGTCACACTATCAGCACCAATGTGTTCTCATTGAATTTCCTCCTGTAAGAGTATCTAAGAATAAGGGTTGAGTAAATGGTTTAACAAGAATATGAGAGTCTTGAACAAGATTTGTGGAATGAATGGAATGACTATCACCTATGTCTATCAAAACTACATCTATGGTAGAAAAGAAAAAGATTGTACCTCAAATAATCCTTGGATTCTAGGTTCCATAATACTCAATTTTCTGTAACTAGCCTCATCCCTATCAACTAACTCCCTGTGCCTGGTGTAGACAACTTCGGGGTGGTGGTGGTAATATTTCAAACCTCTGACCACCTCCCACTACCCTGCCTGCTCCTCTACCATATTTGTTTCCCTACTGACCACCCTACTCCTAACTTTGCCTCAACCTTAGTGGTCCCTTAACTATCTTCTTACCATCTATACTATGGGTCTAGAAATATAATTACAGTGTCTCTAACTTCTGCACGAGTAACACTATATGTCCCCTTGTGGATTAGAGCCACCTTAGGAGCCCTACAACACTAACCTAGAGTCCTTGGATCACATCTTGAAGTGTTTGACCCTCAAGGATCCCTGTGACTACCATCTGCAACCTACTAACAGGGTCTCAACTACCCTATTCCCACTGCTAGCTCCCACTACCAGTGTTTTCTTTTCTACAAATATCTATACTGGAAGTTCCTCCTCAAGTAATATAACATAGGTAGGAATATTAGGGGATTCCAAAGATTCCCTGATGTCTTGGAGCAAGACCGGAATTAAGGTCCATGACCAGAAGAATAGGTCTCTTACCATATCCAAGGAGTTTCGTGAAAGATTAGTAAACATTAACTAATATCCCACCAGGGTAATACATACCTTCCAGAGATGTTGAATCTCATGTATGTGCACCAATCATAATGGGCCCAGATAGAACTCTGCTCTAAATAAACACTTGATGTTTGTATAGGAGAGATCTATCTTGTAGTGTGACTGAGTCACTAAGGTTCACCATCACCCCACCATGCCATGAAGAAGACTCACAGTGAGTACTATCATATGATGGAAATTCATTCTCAAAATGAAGAAAAGATGGGAGAATACCTCCCTCAAATCCTTAGGAGTTTGGGGTTTTGGATCACCCCCAAACCTAGGTGGCCACTACCTCTAAACGTCGTGTAATAAACTCAGCCTGCATGCATCCTTTATTGATAGTGCTGGTAGATGCTTCTTCTTGATGGGTGGTGGTATATATGGTAAACAACTCAGAGGTACTATCTTTAGTACACTCTCCCTGTAAGGATGCCTCATCACTATGAGGATCATCCTCATTATCATTTGGCGGAATCCCAGCTAGATATCTACATGGAGGCATTATCAAATAATACAATATCTACCATAGTCAATTGAGTATATCCGAAGAGATGACTCCATAAGTACATAGAAAACACAACCATTCCTATATGATGTATGTACATTTTTTTTCCTTGTATTGAGTTTTTTCATGTACAGAGTTGAAATGCAGGTGTTTTGTGTCTTTGTGTATGGATTCATAGTCCACCACACAAATAGTATATTCCCTAGCCTAAAATCCAAAATCAAAACACTTAACACTGTTACCCCAAACCAATCTCACAAACTCATGGTCCTAAAGTAAAACCAATCACCTATGATACCACTCGGTCACAACCCATATAAGAGGGGCCCTTCTTGTGACAACCCCATGACTACTTCTAATTGGCAGGGGCTGGTGACCATCACTGAGTAGTCATATCCCCCAAATGGGAGGCATTGGACAATATTATATGTACAGAGACACACATTTCAAAGCCACAAATTCTGAAATGTAAAAATTCTATGTAAATAATCCCTAAAAACCATTATATACAAAATCCAGAGTACAACTGTGAAAGTAATATAAAGTAATGACGTCCAAATACAACCCCACCAAAAAAAAGTCTTTGACAACATTTATAACAGATAAGAATAGTCGTATGGGGAATGTTGTATGGAAGACCACAGGAAAACACCTCAATATGTCCAGATTCACAATGCACCTCTTAGTCCTGGTCAGACTAGGACTCCATCAAAAGGTCAATCTTATACATAAGACATGAAATGTGTTGGAAAAGACCATGCATGGGTGAGTATAACAATAATCGGTTGGAAAGCCCAAAACCACAAAAGAATATCACAGAGAATTTCCACAAAGGAATGTACATCCAACTCTATAAATTTATATGTATAATGAAAATATAATATGAACATTTAGCTGTACTCAATATAAGAAATAAATTCTTTAGGTAATCCCAAATTAATTAATAGCCACATGATTCTTCTTGAGGCCTGCTCATTCTAAGAGAACTGACTCCCCGAGACATGATATCATCAGACACACTCATGAAGAGGTATATCTCAATTGGGAACCACCAAAAGAGAACTCATTGGTCATGAGAGAATATGGTAAAAAAAAGTGGCGATCCATCCTAAACACATTTGGGAATAAAAAATTCCAAGTCTAGATCAACCCATAATGTAGATGATCAATCCTGGATACACTGGTGAATACCACTGACCGTACTGATGTGCCCCAACAGATGGAGGACCAACACCCTACACTCAATGGTTACAATAATTCCATAAATATACACTAGGGTTGATAGAGTATCACACTCTAGTCCCATATAGGGATACCATAATTTATCCATTACTAGACCTCTAGAGGGGATTAAAATCCAGTGATGGTGTCATAATACCATACATCACCATTAAGGAAAGGACTAATGGAACACTCTCTACATATATGGTCCAAACAAAAAACACACCGCTTGTCTCAAAAGGATCAAATCAATGTCAGGGTCTCAATACCATAGACAAATCATCGATTGGACACTCCTTTTAGATGTTATGATTGTTTGATGTCAAAATGGGGGTCACTAGGCCTATGAACCGACCAGAAGGTTGGTCCACTGACCATGGAGGTCAAAAATGGAGTGTACCATGATGTCAACCATGGTTGTTGACTTACCCAGAGACCGAAAATTGTGGACCAGTCATGATGTTCAGTCTACCTACCGCAGCCAACTATGAATGTCATACAACTGAGGAAGCTAGAGCTACCGTAGCTCAAGATCTTCTATGTTGTGGCTCCGCCCCAGTCAACCTAGGTCCAGTCCAGATCCAATTTGGGTCTTACCCATCCCACATGGACTGGGCCCACTCGACGAAGCCCATTTAGCTCAGCTTGCTCAGGCCATCCTGCTCGGCTCGGCCTACACATTCAGGCACGCTCGGCCCAGCCCGCTTATGTGCGGGCTTCCTGGGCCGCCGCACGTAGCCCACCTAGCCACATCCCTTATGACTGATGGTAAATTCCACTTACTTTAGCCATGCCATCTTTGAATAAACCTCCTCTTCATTAACCAGATCGGCCATATGTGGCATCGGCTAGCTCTGGCAGTCGCGTCGTGCCGCCGTGGACCACAATCTGAGCCAACGGTCATCATATCCTCTTCCGTAAAGCCTAAAAACCTCCTCTGATGCCCAAAATTCAAAATGGTCATCGATATGGGTTCTTCAGGTTCCAATCTACACAAATATGTCCCTTATTTTCAATTTTCCTCCAATGTGGGGGTCCGATCTAATTTGGGTCCGCCCAAAAAAGTCGAGCGGTGGGGACCGGGATCCAACTGTGAAGAACGCGGTGAATGGAGGGATAAAATCCTAAATATCACCTTGAAGAATAAACCTTGACATTTTCTCATGCATGCCTCAATTAATATTCATTATAATGATAAAATAAGAGGAAAAATAATCAATCTCTTAATAATCCTGCAGATAATATCCCATCTCACAAGAACAATTGATCCACGGTCTAATTTATTTTTTGATCATACTGAATTCATCAAAGAATTAATGAACTAGGAAAAAGCACCAAAAACAATTCCCTACATCGACTCAGTTTGATTGTTGATGAAGAAAGAGGCATCGTTGTCATCATTGGAAAGGATCATCAAATCTGAGGTGCGTTGTTTGCTTGATCTGTCGTTGTCCGCCAACAATTTCTCTAGACGTTTTTTTCTCCACACCTGTATATACATTCTATGGTTATGATTCCAACAATGAGTTTCTGACAAAGAAATTATAAAAATAAATTCTCTACGTCAAAATAATTTTGTTTATTAAATTATTTTATTTATAGTTACGTCCTCCTTGACTTTTTTCTATAGATGACCCACAAAAACTAAATTTAAGTCTCACATAAGGTAAAACCAACATTTTGAGCTGAACGATGACCTTTGTTTTCTAATATAGGCTCTAGTTTTAGAGTTATTCTAATTTTTTATGAAAAAAATGTACACTTGATTTTAAAATTTTAAATATTTTTCAAATTTTTTTTAGCACACAATGCCCAAGAATCACACCCCGTCTCTGTACCTAGTGTCAAAATCAATCCGTATAATATCTAAAAATAATACATTGAAAAGAGGAGACCTTATAGTTTTTTCATGTGAGTATCAACAAAACATGGGTATAGGTGCATATAGAGGCAATCCAAACTGTCACCTAATTTTCTTAGGCCCTTCTAGATATGGGTGAGAATCTATGTATTAGACTATTGGTAGATATTATCGTAGAGGTACCCTTCCATGAACAATATCTTCTATGTTTCACATATTCACCTTTACCATGCCCACACATTCTATTCTTTTGGTTCCAAGGATGATTAATTAGTTGTCAATGATTCTTTTTACGAGTATCCCATTGGAATCATTGACCATAGAATGATGTTTATTCAAGGAAATATTATTCCTATGTTATGGGTAAAATGGCAGCATGGATACACATAAGAAGAGAATTTGGATGAGGAGACTAACATACATGCTCAATATCCATATTTTTTCTCTGATAAAATTTTCCCACCCTTGCAAGGGAAAATCAAGGACGAGTTCATTTAAATTGGGGAGAGTGTATGATCCATGTTTTTTACTTCTAGTGTGGTTAACTTTAATTATTTCATTGAACCCTTTTTGAAGATCTTATTTTGTATTTAACATAGAAACTATGCCTGAGGAATGGTCATATTTTCATCGAAGGGAAAGGAGTAGGCTACTAGTGTTTGGCTGCTGGACAAATACATAATGTGTTTTAAAATAATCACCTTTTTCTAAATACATGATATATGTTAGTATGGATAATTTTTTTAATGGAATGTATTTGGTTTTCCCTAGATGGAAACTCCTGAGTATTACATGGTGTGTAACACTTAAACACTTCGTAAATACCATTCATATGTTTTTTTAAAAAAGAGTCAGTAAAACGTATTTTTTCATAGAAAGTTATATTTTTCTCCCACAAATATCCACCTCCATTAGAGATAACCTTCCACTACAGATTCATGGATTTAAATCCATTTGTTTTTTTAGACACTGAATCAAAATCCTTTGACCATGTTTGATAGCCATCGGAGAAATTTTTATTCCCTTATCTCATTTCATCGTTTGTCATATCGTTGACAGAGTTATTTTGGTGTAGACTAATAAAACCTTTTATCAGGTATTTTTTACATCATTCATTTTCTTATGATTTGAGCTAAACTAAGGGTCTATACTCCATGAGGAATCTACTATAGGAATAAATTAGGAGGTCTATGTCTTCCACCACTAGGTGTCATGTTTTGTAGATATTGTGTTCATTATGTGGACTCCTATATCGCATGGAATTTCTTCTAAAATAATTATACACTAAATATAAATTACAAGTGTTTATTATATGTCCCTAATAACATAAGTTGAATCCATTTGAGGTGGATAACGCAATTTTATGCACCCTAAGTAGGGTTTGTTTTTTTGATTATGACATTATTGATCTTTTTTTAAGTTCACTGAATACACCACTCAAGTCTGGTTGACTTGAACTTTGTTAATGTATGTGTTCAATCATAGTAAATAAAAATTTATATTCAGAAATGAAACATATATATATATATATATATATATATAACATGGCCTTATTTTTTATAGTTGATATGTGAACTGGGTGCATGCCCTTTTTTTACCTTATCTTGTATGATTAAAGGTAATGGAATGGACCTAATGAAAATTCCATGGGCATCCGTATTAAAATATCTATGATGAAACATGAATTTCATTGAAATGAGTATAAGGTGACTATTTCTTTTGTTAAATTTTTTATCTTTATAGGAAAGGTTATAATTAATACAACATTGTATAGCTGAGGGAATTCCTTAAATACCGAGAGGATTCAATTCTAATTAATTGTGTTGATTTCCATAGGAGATACCCATAATGCAATCTATTATTTGTATCAATACCTGAATTCCTTAGTAATGTACTAAAAATTCACCTAATACTTTTTCAGATATTATAATTCCATGGATAAAAACCTTTGATTCTACTTGATATCATCGGAAATGTGATGCCATTTATTCACCCCATTGGAACAAGTCATTCTTAGATCAAGATTACCATGGAAAAGATCCATTGACTCAGTTAGAATCTTTTATAGTGTAATTCCTTGGATGTACCTCATGAATTAAACTCCTACCATTTTTTCATTATTTAATGATTTACTACTATAAGTTCTCTTGAACACTGAGGTCAAGGATTTTTTGGTTTCACCAATGACCCCCTTTTATTATTTTCATAATTATTATTCTATATTTACTAATATATTACAATATAAATCTATTATATAATAATTAAATGAATTCATGTTCATAGATTCCATATTTGGTAAAAGAAGGTATGAGTTAATTGTTTTATAATTTCTTTACGTTAATTTACCTGAATAGTTTTACAATTTATATTCACATATATGATTTTTATAGAGGTGTTGGTGGAGATCTACTAAGATTTATCTAAGAAACTATTTGGGAAACCGTTAGTTCCTGGGTAAATTATATGATAATAATTGTTGAAAAAATGAAGTGTCCCACATTGAAAAATTGATTTCTTACTTTAGGATAAGATTTTGGTTATAGATGAATAAACTAGTGTTCCAGATACTTGGAAATTTTTTTCCCATTTTTATTATTTGATTATCATGTATTGTATTGTTTTTTATTGCCATGTACGCATATTTCTCATTTTTGAAGATACATACCAAAATCTTTTATAAATGATATAGTTTATAACTATGAGTTGATTATATATTTAATGGTTGTTTATACTTCATTCCAATGATTTATTAATTATCATACTTCCACTATTTATTCCTTTATATAACTATTCTACTCTACTCTAACATGAGGGGATATTATCCTCACAAACACACCCTAGAAGGTCACTAATATTCTGCATCCTCTAGCGTATGGGGAGGTATTATTTAGGATATTTGGCCAATAGGGATCAGTTAATTGGGATTGAACATGGTCGAGAACGTCACAAACAGTGTTGGATGTTATTAGTGGTCAATTACACCTTTTTTAAGAAGTAATTATTCCGGTATGACTTCTTAATTAGGGAAAGTAAAGATAATGTAATGGTGATGTTTTCATTTATTTTTTGATAGATAAGTGTGATGGTAAACAAGAACTTATCAGTGAAATAATAATAAGATGTTGAATTCATGCATTGGTCTATGTGCCAACATCAATTCCCTACAAAGTTAGTGCAAAAAGGGACAGGACAAAGGTAGTAACCCTTGGGTGAGAGTGAGAAAAAACTAAATCTTGTACGGGGAGTGACCCAAACTACAGTAGTGAGATAGACTATATATAACACTAAATGATTCTTAGTGAATTCTGATATTTAGGCACATTGTCATTATATAAATCTTAGAAATGACCATTTTGGGTGAACCAAGTAAAATTATCATGTTTTTTGTTAATGAATTATTTAATCTCTACATGATTAAAATCATTATACATGGATTGATTGATAAATAATCTTATCTAATTAAGGATAAGATAAGCACACTAATTATTTGAATCAACATTGAATAGGCAAACACAAGAGTGTCCCAAATAACACGTAAGATAAAGATGGGTTAGGGAAATGAGAGTTTCAAGGTAATGTGGGGAAACATGAATGAGTGTTTTTACCCTGACCAACCCTACCATATTAGGTAATCTATCTCTAAATTATCTTTAAGGGGTAAAATTTTATATATTGTGTTTCATGGTTAGTTTATTATATATTTATTTTCGTAATTAAATAATTTAATGGATTAATAAACATAAAATGTGGAGTAAAAATATAATTGGATCATAAACAATTTTTTTTCCCCGAAATAGTAAATTACATTAGTAAAATACACTTAATATTTAAAAAAATTTAATACATTAAAAATAAAAAAAATCATAATGAAAAAATATCTTAAATAAATATATTAAATTGGTATATCCTTCCACTACTTTTGTTGACATCAAACCATAGTTCAAATTTCAGATCACCTAATTTTGGGGTACATTTAATTATATGTGAATATATAACTTGAAATGACTTAAACTAGATTTCATTAAGGTTTTATTACCTCTAGGATCCATTATGCAACAATTAATAAAGTGTTAAGAAAATACATGTCTGCGATTTAAGGAATAACTTGTCCAATCAGTAAATAAATGATATTTTAGTTAATATAGTCGAAATGTTTTTCATATATAAATAATTTAAAATATATTTATAGCCCTCCTAGGTCATGGGATGTGGATATGTAGCCTTTCCACTAGAATATCCACATGATAGGATGTTTAGAAACCAATGGTGTGGGATATTTTGTTTTCCATAAAATATTTAGAGATTGATAAATTTAATTTGTTCTGTATTATTTGTGAACTAACTCAAAAAACTAAAATATAATTTTAATTAATGTATTGTATAGAAAAAAATATATCATCATAATGTTGTGTATTAGGTCATGGACCATGTCCTCACTAGCACAAAATTCTAATGATAGTATAATTTCTTATTCAGCGAACTACAAGAGATAAAATTTATTCCCTAATATGGAATATCCATGTCATATTTATCTATCTAACTAAGCCTGAAATGTTGATAATGATTCATATAGAAGGTATATTGGATTTTCCCCATTTTTGGTTGTATTGGGATGTTATTTTTATTTTCATAGAATTGAAAATTCAACATAAATACATATATATCTAAATCTTGATATCTCAAATTATATAACATAAAATAGGGAATTATAGATTTTGGTAAACAGTATTTTCCTCATACAATACTAGTGTAAACTTTAAAAGGGTACCCAACTATTAAAATGTTCATCCAAATACTAAAATACATTGATCTATTAGTGAATATATCATTCTAAATGGATAGGAAATTATCCATTAATCTCATAATATCATTATTTTTCTTCATGTATCACATTATTTTTCTATAGTAATGTGATGAAAACTACATATGAATAGTTATGGAATCATCAAACTATGGTTCACCAGATAAATTGGAGTTGTGGTAAATTGATTCCACGAGTATTATTTTGAATGATATAAAAAATTGGTTGAAGAATATCTGACCAACTCTGGGTCAATGGTGTCTTTAGAATGAATTTTGTAGAGATAAAATATTCAAATTTAGATTATTGATCAAGAGGATATTTACATACCATGTGGATATAAAGATAATTTGAAATGAATCAATAATAAACAAAAGAAAAAAAAATTGTTTTACATACTTTATTAATATATTCAATATAGTATATAATGTTTCTATCTCACTTCATTGGTATTAAATAAATATTTTTTAACTACACGAATGAAATAAAAATGGTGTTTTCTACAAGTGGATGAGAAATGGTGATTCATATGTCATCAACATGAAGGAGACAGAAAATTTTAATAAGAATGGTGTGTTCTCCATTAAGTGAAGAAATGGTGGTTTCTTTATTAGTAGTTAAAAACACATATCTTATGATTTCCTAATGGATAGATTCTACTTTATTTTTGTTTTGTTTTATGTGTTACGTGTGTATTTATCTTATTGTTCTATTGGAAATATTGAGACATTATTTCTGTTGTAATAAATTTTATTATTTTCAATACACATAATAGACTAATAAAATTAAAATCATAAATCTTTATCATTTGAGATAAATGAAGAATATAATTATAAATTTCATATCCAGTTATGGGAAGAAAATTATTTGATAAGAGAAAAATATATGTTCTAATGTATATACACAATATGATATTTAGATTTCTGGATTTAAAACTCTCATGTTTATGACATGATTATGTTTGAGATTATGAATCATTTATAAATAATGGTTTGAAATAATGTTTTTTATCTTACTTCGGCTACATAGCTTGTACTGTTCCCAGGTGAAGCTATAGGTGAATTCATATACATCAGTAAATTACCTTTTTATAAATTTTAAGAACAATATATGGAATTTATGAATGTACTTTGTTAAACTTAATGGATCCTATAGGATGGTAGATATGTGTACATCTTAAACATGTATTCCATGATTATTATGTATAGTGTGAATGTTTCTCTCGATTAACATTACCATATTCACAACATAGATAAATTGATAAGACAGTCTATATCGATTAATAGTCTTATGAATATTACAATCCTTCAATTATTTCTTCACAAACATGTCTTTCTATATAGAATCATTACTACTGAACATATGGTTACTAAATTACCTAATAGAGATGAAAAGTTATGATATGACGTTAATCCATTATAGAAGAGCCTAAGATGTTGTTTTGATAGTAATTTATTAATAAACCCTTACCTTGAAATGTATATAAAATGAAATAGATGATGTATCTTAGTTAATTATTATATATATAGTACAGATATTAACATCCCAAATATAAAAAGGTATTATTCATACTAAAATTATTTCTTTGTGGGAAGGAATCATATTTTGAGATTTTGGGACTGTGAAATATTTTAATTTAGTCACGGATCTGAATATACATGTTGTTATAAGAATAGTGTAATAGCAGGATCATGTGTAAATAATTGTTTCAGAAAAACATATTTCATAGTAAAGATAAAACCATATTAGTGGGTTTATTTTCACCATGGTGGGTGATATATATTATTCCATATGATAAATCATTCATATAAGGAGTATTAAGTGGAAGATTCACTATTACTAAAAAGTTCATTTGAAAAAAATTATATATTTCATGTAGTTAAATTAATTTCCCTATTATGGTTGTTTCTCCTATTGATTTAAATTTATTAATAAGTATTTAATGGAAACCGTATATGGATACTCATGTTTTTTCAAATAATGTATAGTTCATTAATGAAAGGATTATAATATAATGGCATTGTACCTATTCATAGACTCTCACAAATAATCATGTCAAATCCCATTTAGAATGTACTTTTTATTTATTTTCTATGATAATTTAATTAGGTAATAGATTTCAATACCATGAATCTAAAAGTGATTCTTATGGGTGATATCTAATTCTATGACCAAAAGGTTTTTGACATCATTAAATACCAATATATAATATTTAAGGATCTATTTATAGATTGAAATAAGAAAAATGATCATATGAAATTCATATGAGATTAATTTTTCCCATCTATCTATAGGTGGTATTTGCGAGAACAATATTTTTCAAGGAATTTCTTTTCAAAACTTATTGAGAACATATTTTTCAGTATTATAGTTTTTTTAAAAAAAAGTTAATTTCTATAATTTTTCTTTTGTTGATACCCATGATGAAAAGAACAAGAACTATGGCCATTGATCAATTGGGATTCTTAATTGATGTCTTCCAACCAAGATAAAATCGTATTGAAATATAAAATATAGAATAATAGACTTGATTTTTTTAGTATCACATATATTTTTTGTAATGTATAAAGAACATATTGAAAGAAGTAGTATGAAAATCTTCATCACATTTTATGATATGTAATTTTCTTATCTTTATTCTTTTTAAACCAGAAAATTTAAGATAAAATGATACTCTTAAGAATACATTGATTGAAATTAAAAAAATATTTGAAAGATCCTAGTAAAGAACAAATGGATGAGTTCCCAAAAAATGGAGAAATATAAATTGTAAATTTTAGTGGATATATAACATGTATTATTTTTTACCAGTGTATATAGTATCATAGGAAGAATTAGGTAATATTAAAGGGTTACACATGTTATGACTTGTAGATTCCATATACAAATAAGATCTAGTATGTTAGGGTTTATAATATATCTTATAAATATTGTGCATCAATACATTGTTAGACTATTTGAAGAAGTAATGAGAGAGAAAACATTAATCATATCATGATAAAAATTTTAACAATGGTATTATAAATAATAATAGGGTTGATAGAGAATCAAATATAGACTCACTCATTTATAATTTGGAGGTATTTTCATAGAGAGATGAGGTTTTTGTTAGTAGATCGTCCACATGTAGATTTGTGGGCTTTGTACACAAATCCATATCTCTAAAGTAGCATCTTTATTAGATGAAGCTAACCATTTGAGTGTATTTTGGTTAGATCAATGTGAAGTTGTATTTTTTTGGAGTTTTTTCCCTAGAATAACTATTATATACATTAGATTACTATAATATTAACAAGACAAATATGGTTTTCAGGACGTTTCGTAGTACAAAGAACACAAATGGTTTGCAGGATGGATAATCATTTAGAGAAATGAGGTAGTGATTTCGGAATACATGAAGCGAGAGAGGTGGTATTCAAACAGCACAGGGAAAGCAGTTTACTGAAGGGGTACTATGAGGCGAAGGCCATACCTCATTGAATTTTTTTGTAAAACAAATTAGTAAGAATTTAGGATCTATTTTCCTATATAAGGAACACCAATCCCCTCATTTCATAGAGATATATTTATATGAAATTGGAGGAGAATATGGTAAGGTACAGAGTGGTTCATGGGAAGAAAATTATGCGATTTAGAAGAAGTTCATGAGGAGGATTCCACAAAAGGATATGTGGTCCTCAAACACTGTCCAATGAAGGGGTTTTCTGGGTCATTATATCCCATAATAGAAAATGGTTCACAAAGTAGGGACAATTTTTTGAAGATAATTGATTGGAGATTTTTTTTGGAATATAGTTCATGGAGTAGGTTTTAGTTCGTAGAGAATATGATGTATGCGAAAACAATACAAGAAGTTTGTACATGAAGGTGTTACACAAAAGTGTTACACAGACGAAGTAGGTCCAGCTCTTGGAGGGGCAGTTCGCAAAATATTAGAGTACAAAAAAGTGGATTACATATATAGGTAAAACTGGAACTTCAATAGAGTATCTATCTACACTTTGGGAGGAATATTTTCTTGTAAATGAAGGGAGTTACACATCCATAAATGATGTGTGGATTTCTCACAAGATAGTGAGCCAGAGGGATTCATCAGAAGTGTTCATAGGGATGCAATGAGTTATCCCTAACATATTGTAAAGGTAGTGTTCTTTGAATAGAGTGAATATTCCTAATATCTTTTAATCCAGAACTAGTTACATTTAGTGTATTTAGGTAAGTCAAAAACACTATTGTTGAATGCTCTACTGACTAGCCCTTAGTGGTGACCCAATTAAAATTGTTGTGTAGACTATTTACATGTGATTGTTTGTTTTCTGGACATTCTCATCAGACAGATTTAATAGGTTCCTACCAATGTGAGAACAATATCTATCACTTTTGAAGAAAATGTTGAAATGATGACTCACACATCAACACTTAGGGTGTTTCGGGGTCCTTCTATAATTTCCTAAGGGTACCTATCACACTAAAAGTTCACAATTTTTTCACACTCTGTTGATAACATATATGTTCTATTATAGTATTCATAAATATAGGTTCAATTACTGGATGATATAAATTCATGGGAATCAAATTATACATGGTATAAAAGGTGGAGAATCAATGGAATTTGACACATTATCATAAGGTGAACACCCATAGAAATATGAATAAATGAAGTAATGATAACATGACTCAAAATTATAAAATACCTATTTATATGTTTCACTGTATGTTCCTATATATATATATATATTTCTAATGGTCTACAGTCTTTTAGATTACTATTAATAAGCGTATTGAATCACATACATTGATGTATTGATGTAAATCATTACAACATATTCTCTAGGTGTGGTAAGATTATTTGGGTGCGTCATGATTGATATTGAATTAATGAATAAGGAAACAAATAATTTATCCCTTCTATTCTATTATAGAAGTTGATGTCTTAGGATATTTTATGAAAATCGAACTTCCTGATTAAAGTATTATTCTTTTATTTCTGTCAGCAATTTAATTTCTATAAATTCAAATATGGAGACATCAAGAACATAGGATGATCACATAGATATGAAACCCACTTCAATGGGGGTATCATGAAAATTTTATAATATGATATAATTTTAATTTGTATGTGATAATTATTATTGAATTATTTAGCTTCTTTAAATATATATTCCTTGGGATGATTCTAAATGGTATCTTTTTAATTTTGGTATAAAAACCTAATTCCCTTAAAAAGGGGACTAGAGGTTCTCACACTAACTATATTCAGAACCTCAATTAAATTATATTTGAATTTAAGATGTTTAATAAATATTATTCCTTTATATATCTAAATAATTAATTTTTTGTGTTAATAATAAAAATCCAATATCTAATTTTTTGTGAAAATATATATGAGTTGAATATTTAATAAATATTTATTTGATAATTTAGTGAATATAATGTTATCTATTTATTGAAAAATAATATAGTGATATTTAACTATTTAAATAAGTATACATTATTCAATGTTTAGTAAATATTGATGATGACACATTTTTTGTCAAGGGCATGTCTAGAAATTAAATATTAATTATTAATTGAATAATTGAAAATTTATTCATTAAAAAAATATTTAATTTTCCATGAATTTAATGAATGTCATGTAAATATTTATATTAATATTATTTTAAACGTGGTGTGTATTGTGGATTTATAAAACAATATGATCCTTTGTGTATTTACTATTTATCTAATCCTACCTCTTTATAAAGTAGGTTAATTCATTTATAAACCTAAACACTATTGTGCGTAATTTAAATATATTGAAAATTAATACAATCTTTAGAGAAACTTTATCCAAGAAAAATATCATGAAGATAGAGTGATCTACATCCATCATCCTCATTAAACATGATATACTAATAATAGATACTTTTGGAAATAAAAAATGATTGATGCAAGTGCCAGAGTGTTCCATACAATCACCCACAGATTTATATAAAAATAATTTGTGGCTTGTGGAGTATATGTAGTTCAATGGTCGATATATTCCCCCGTTGAATCCTATAAAATAATTAATGGAACACCAAGAAGGTTCCAGTTGATTCATAAATTTATAAATATATTCAACATAAGAAATTTGTTTAAATGAAAAAAATTCTTATAAATAATATGCATTAATCCTACCTTTTTTGTCATTGTGTTAATTAAAATTAATATTTAAATTAATTTCATTGGCCATGAATACCTTAATCATTTAAATAATAGATTATTTTTTGATTATTATAGAAATATTAATTGGATACATCTCAAGATGGGCTTCCTCTATGCCTAGAACCTTCAAGTTTTTAATGACGCTGACCCTAGTAACCTAGTTCCAGTGGATTACATTATTACATGTCATTGATATAAGATTTGAATCCCAAAGGATCAATTATTTTTGTTTTTTTGGTAAGATATATTAAATAAATGAATCTTACATTAAAAATTTATACATAAATTAATACATGGAAAATACTTTTGATAATGTCATTATTCTTCTAGAATAACCCTTCATATTAGTCATAATACACACCTTGTCGTCCTGGAAAAAATAAAACACAAAAAAGGGGTGATCTCAAATGATTTATAAGGGTAAGAATATAATTAGAAATATTAGTAAATATGGAATAAACTATATATAATGATAAATAACTGATAAAAATTAAATTTAAATAATCACATGAGATAGGAATCATAACAATATATAATCTAACTAATTAAATTTTCACTTGGAATAATAATAATGAAGGAATTTATAGTGTTAAATTTATGTAATATTAATATATATCCTTATGATTTTTACTATCAAGATCTATCATCGTGAATGTTTATTTTTGGGGGTAGAAACTTGTATGATTTTGGTAAAGATATATCCTTTTAACAATTTAAGACTACTTTGAATCAAATGCGAAGCATTTGTCTCTAACCAATTTTGTCTCATGAGACCTACTAATTAATTGAGGGGATTTATCTGGCCCCACCAACTACATACTATGTCAAATTCATTCCTTATATGAGACCATAAACAACAAACAAAGCATATTGAAAAACTTGGATAGGAAATGGGAATAATATAACCATAGACCTTGAGTGGTATGAAAATAGTGCACCAATAGTCAAAATGATAATAAATCCTGCAATAAAATTAGATATATTGTATCGTAATAGATCAACCACAATGTAAGATATTATTAACAAAGTATTATTACTTAGATGAAAATCATATAACAAAATCAATAGAAATAGATTTTTAAAAATACCCTTTGACTTGAAATTTATTTATTTAATGGATTTAAATTTATAAATGAAATATTTATATTTAATAATATATTTTAAAACATATAAAGTAAGCTTCAAAACCTTAATAAATCATGATAGATGATAAATTAACTCATTATATTTAATTTAAAATGATCTTTCCTTCTATATTTTGTTTTCAAAAAGTCTTAAAGTACCTCATTTTGAAAAGAAAAAAAATATTCTTTTCAAACCATTTTATAAAAAGTTGGAAATGAGTACAAGTATTTAAATTTGTTTAGTATAATATTGAAAATATTTTGGAAAATAATTTTATGAATCATGGACATGGTTACTAAATATTCCCCAATTGATAGTTACTTCTAAACAATCTAGAATAATAAATAACTTGTGAAGTTAACCCTTACATTGTAATTTTCCTTACTTTAATGTGCATTATCCTACTGAATAAACGTTTAAAACAATTTATTAATTTATAAAAAATCCATATTCATATTTATTATATTATATTTGATCTTATTATGTTATTTTATCAACTTTTTTTATAACATTTAATTATTACCCTTGTTTCTGGTGTTGACTACTTCATTTTGCAGTGCATGTTTTGTCTATAAATGTGTCGGTTCTTTTTCAAAGGATATAGATACAACAAATAAAGAATTACCTGAATTTAATAGAAATAATATTTACTCATTATATAAATAATTATAATCATTCTTGAATTGTTGAAATGGAAGATAAATAACATTGTTTATTGAATACGGTATGTAGTACAAACACATAAGCGATGATATCATACACTAAATGGTAAAAGGTTACGGAATTTGATGATGTATAAATTATAAAAAATTAATATAATGTCATATTTAATATTTAAAACCATTATATACGTCATTATACCCATCCACATAATGTTTTGATGAAAAAAAATTACACCACGATGTGGAGACAGTAACCCATATGTATGCACGCGCAGTGTTTTCATTTTTCATAAGATGGATAAATCATGGAACATGGTTTTGCAGTAATCATAATAAAATATAAGAATGTATATTTTACTATATTTTTTACTTAATTATGGAAAAAAACATGAAGTGTATGTAGAATAATAAATGAACCTGAATAAGTTGGTAAAACATTTACCTATTCTTTGGTGGAAATCCGTTGATGAACAAACACCTATTAGGAGGGTTTTCTGCCTAAATATGGATTATATAATGTGGTTAGGGATTATAGGAAATAATTTGGTCATATCTTGGCTAAAAAAATTTATGTGCGATGAAAGGTGAATAACGAGTGCCCTTTTATAAGAGAGGGGAGGGTTGCTTTTGGAAATTCTGAAAATATTCAACTAATATGAATTAATTTACAATTAAATATGGATAAAAAGTGATTTATTTATAAGATAAGGTATTTATGGTAATAAATACACTAAAGAAATAGTTTAATGTCATGTTTTAGTTATATTAATTCCCTTATCATTTAGATTTAACACTTAATTAATTCCTTTAACTCTAACAGTGATAACATGTGTTTTTATTCTTTAAGGGTTAATATAGTTAATATAAAATTAAAAATGGGACATAAATGGTACATTGATGAAAATATTGACTTAAAATTAATAAATTGAAATAATTTTATAATTTTATGAATTTTATATCCTTTTATAAAATATTATATATTTTAGAATATCATTAGTGTTAGTTTTAACACTATTCATTTCAAAACATTTAAAAATATAAAAAGACAATATAACATCAAAAAAACATTAATAAATCCCTAACATATGAATGTAATTAAAAAAATCTCATATGACATTGATTATATCAAATTATATTTATTATAGTATTTCTAATATTATTAATTTGATTTTTCTTTTAATTACACCATTACAGCATCATCATTGTATAAGTCTCCAAGGAAATTTTTTTTTTAAAAAAATTAATATAAATTAACATGTTAAATGAAATTATTTTATCATTAAAAATAATATTTATAGTTTAATTTATAATATTTATAACCCTATATTAAAAATGGTAATGTTATCAAAATAAGAGTATGGTATCTTAAAATAATATTCTATGAAAATATAATAAATGTCACAGTGTAACCAAAATAGATTCAAAATGGTAATATTTTTTTCCAAAGGATTATTTTCGTCAGAATAACGCTCATACATTGAAATTAGTACGTGTTTTATAATAAATTTATAGTCATTATAATATATATTTTACCCATAATTACTTTATTTACCTTTAAATGTGGTAATTAAAATATTACAAAATTTACTATTCAAATGGCCAAAAATAAAATAAATAAATTTAAATAATTTGGAAAAAACTATTTAAAATATGGAATCAATTTCTAAAACGTTCAAAAAATATTATTTTTAATAATAAATTAAAAAATAATCCCATTAATAGGGTGGGAAAAAAGTTATTAATGTTTAAATATGCAAAAGGTTTACAAATTTTGATACCTAATTTCAGTGTAAAATTTATGTTAATGACTTAATTGAAATAACTGATATAATTAATAATCTCTTTATATTTTAAAAACAATAAAAAATATTATTTAACAATATAAATTTTTTTGATGTTTTTTCCATTAAAAATTTCTATGTTTCACTATACAAAAAAAACAAGAAACTTATCAGAAAAATACAAAAAATTAATCTAAATTAATTTTCTATATTAAAAATTAAAATAAGTAGTTTTTTTTTGAAATAGAGTACACAAATATTTCACAAATTGGATTTAATATAAGTTCTCCATTAAAATGAAGTAAAACTTCCTTTAGAAAAGAATATTGGGTTTTAGGTATAAAATTGGGTTTGATATTATGTTATACCTATAAAATATATTGGATGAATATAAATAATATTTTACTTGATATAGAAAAAATATATTTCATTATTATCACTTATTAATTGCAATTAATTTAATTTATTTTGATACGACGACCTTGAGAGCATAAAAATAAAAATATTTCCCATATATTTAAATGGTTTATTTTTTTATTTTTTTTATTTAGTAACAAATAAATTTATATTATATTTTTACAAACCATATATTTTCATTTTTAATTTATTATTATTCGTAGATATTAATTTAACGACATGGTTATAATGGTAACATTTATATATTAATATTTAGTTGTTTTGTTACGCTTGTTCTTGCATGAATCCTAATCTATCAAGGAAATTGAATTTAAAAAGTGGCATTTAATAAAATATTAGGGTGTTACATTCTCCCCTACTTAAATAAATTTCATCCTCATATTTTTTGAATTTGGGATCAGTAACTAAGGATGGACTATTGAAAATACTTTTATTGAAATCACACATCTCGACAAGGTTCGACAAACCTTCCGCATCCAAATAATGAAAAATAAGTATAAAGTTCACGAGAGAAAACACATACTAATGTAGGAATATATGGATATTGAAGAGAATATTACCATCATGTTCTAATAGAGAGTGATAGGGAACATAGTCAATAGAAATTTAACAATCTTAAAGCTATAAAGATCTGATGATCTAAGGGATGATTTAATTCATTATAAAAAAGGCTCTTGGAAAACATTTTTTGGTTTTAAGATCCTTTCCCAATAGTTGAAGAATTTATTTAAATAAAAGAATAAGAACAAAAGGAAACATAGTTAATTGACATGAAAAGTATCAACATTCAATCAATTTCTATCACAAATTCATATTTCTCTCCAAAAGATAAAAAAATTAGAAAATATTATATTTATCTTAATAATATTGGGATCCAAAAATAAAATTATTCTTCATCATTCATACTATTTAAATAAAGAATACAATGTTATGATAACTGAAATTTCATGTTGGCCAGTAAAAAGATCACTAAAATTCCAAAATTTTATTCTTTAGATAGGATAAACATCTCTGAATTTCTCAAACTAAATGTATTAATACCTTGATCTCCTTGCATGGTTAAAAATTATTAAATTAGGCATAATACAATACAAACATTATATATCTCATGATCCCTGTAATCAGAGTATCATTGATAAAATACTATTACAACATAAATCAAGAATCTAATAACACAATTAATTTAATTATTCCCCTTAGACTATAGTAATAGAACAATATTGACCTTGATCCGCTTGATTAGTTTTAGAAATAATTTCTTGAATATTATGAGAATTATTTTACTATTACCCCATTTTACAATAGTTGAGACACTGAATATTAATCTATTCTTACTTCCCTTTGAAATTTTTTAATTCTGACCCATTTCTCCACACTAGTAAAAAATACCCAATCCATTCATTCACGTACAATGGTAATTCATTTCATAATTATCACAGGTGGGAAATTATTTCTTTCCCTACTTCCCTTTTAATATCCTCTACTCTTCTACCCTCTTCCTATCTATCTTTCCTTTATATTCATAGGACATAAAAAAATATGTTTCTGTCTTGATAGAACTTGAGAAAATATCTTCATATGATCGGAGATTTTTTATACTAGTTCCATATATATAATGGAATTAAATCATAAAATAAATGATCAATATTGCACATTAGGTTACATAAATAGTCTATTACATTCCATTATAACATTTTTATGCTGTCTTTATATTGAGAAACATTCTCATCCCCCTTTTTCCTTAAATATAGAAATTGATTCTCCATATCAACTCTCTATTCTCGAGGAAAATATTTTTTAAGAAATGTTCCTTAATATCCATCCATTACATATTTTTCTATTTCCACATACTCGTTAGTGTTTTAAATAAATGAAAACAATTGATCCACATCTCCACAAGAGTGATAAATTGTCAAGAAGACTTTCTCCCTTTCCATACATCTAGAGAATGAAATATCTTTTCTAAGGAAAATAAACATTTATTATCCACGAATGGATTTTTAGCCCCACTGAATACTAGAGGTTATTTTCTAATGAATAAGTATATCATTTTTCCTCCACATTTTGGGTTATGATACACTATACGGGTAATGTTACTATTCTTATGCTGAGTCTATTGTCCCATTATGGTTATAAGATAATCAAAACTAGTTTTAGCTCAAGATCCAACATCATTATCCCATATTAGAGGAAAATCCCAACAATGATTTAGTGAATTTATATGGATTACATTCCTTCCACTATACACCATTTCAAAAAAAATCCATATAGTAGATTAGGTTATAAATCGAAATTCATAATTTTGATTAAGTAAAACACCTTACATAAAATGAAACTTTTAGTATAACTAATATCATAATAAAGAAAATGGTTTCTTTGGGGAAATACTTTCTTTTAAATCCTTCATAATAGTTTATATTTAAAATTTGAATTATAATAAGAATATAACCTTGGAGTGTCCAGCCAGGTCAATAGTAAGGCCTGTTGCCATGTACGAGGATTCAACCTGTTTGTCCAGACACACATTGTTGGAGTTTTTATCCCTTGGTACATCTGTTCCATAACCATGTCTACTTGTAGTATCCATATTGGGATGTATTCCTAGGAAGACCCAAATAATTTCTAACTTACCAAAATTCTATGATGTTCTTATATTCTTATCCAAAAATATAATCTTTATGTTATGTTACCTAATATTTTTTATCTAAATATACATTCCAATGATTCTTTTATACATTATCTCATATAATCTACAATAACCCAGAACCTTGTAACCCAGATTTGGTGATTAAATTTATTACATAATCATATATATAAGATTATAATCCCAATGGACAGTTTACTCTCACAGTTTTGGAATCCATATTACATACATGAACCATAAAATATATTTTAAAAGATAAAGTACTAAATATAAAATTCATTAATAATTTAATTATTCTTCATGATTTATCCTACATATCATTCATAATACACATCATGTAATTCAGAGAAAAATAAATCATAATAAAGGGGTGAGATCAGATGATCAGTTAGGGTTTGTTTAATAATGATTATATTAGTATATATTCCATAAACAATATGGAAATGTGAATAACTTAGACAAATTCCATTTAAGTAATCACATGAACAAGGAAACCTAATCATTGATATTCTAACTAATAAAATATTCAAATTGAATAATAATAATGATGATGGAATGCTTAATATAGGAAATATTAACAATAATCATTTATCCTAAAGATAGTTACTCTTAAGATCATACCTCATGATAGATTATGTCTATGGTTAGAAATCCACCTAATTTGTTTCATGATTTATCCTCCTTACAATTTAAAACTGCTTGGAAACAAACAAGAAGGATTTTTCTCCAATTGTTTTCACATATCATGAGACCAACTGATGAATTGAGCTATATTATGGGCCTCATGTGTCACTTAATAAGTATATTTAATTATTTATATTAAAATGTTAAAAAAATAAACATTCTTATTGAAAAACTAGCATAAAAATGGATTAATTTAACCATAAATAATGAATTGCTTTAAAATAGAACATCCATAATCATAATCATAATAAAACCATCAATAAAATTAGGTAGATTGTATTATAAGATATAAAACACAATTCAATATAATATTCAACAATGTAAATTGATATAGATGGAAATACACTTATAAAATCCTTAAAAATACATTGGAAACAATACGCTTTTAATTTGAAATCATTTATTTAAAAGACGCGAATTTCCAAAAGAAAATGTTTATTTAAAAATAAATTTGTAAACAAGTAAAGTAAGATTTAAAAAATCAAGGTTTCATAATGGTGTTAAAATCTGATCATGCCATATATGTTTAAAATAAACAATTTTTCTGTATATTTGTTGAAAAAGACATAAACTACCTTGTTTGGGAAATAGATAAAAGATTTATCTCATACCATTTTATAAAAACAACAACGTAGGTAAGGGGCATATTTTTATAGAGAATAGTAATAATATTTTAGAAAATATTTTTATGAAACATAGAAATGGATGATAAATATTCAACAATTTATACATACATAAAAAAGAATCCCTAATATTAAAGAGATTGGGAAATTAACCCTTACCTTGTACTTTTATTTAGTTTAATATCATTTGTCCTCCTATATAATGGTTTAAAATAATATTTTAATTTATACTAGAACCATATCCATATTTATTATATCACATATGATTTCCTTATATTATATTATCACTCAATTGTTAATACCATATTGTTACTTCCCTTGTTTCAGGTGTTAACTTCATCATTTTCCAATGCATGTTTTATCATAAATGTATCACTACTTTTTCAAAGGATATAGTTAAAAATTCTAAAAAATAATATTATGTTCTTATATATAATATTTAATAATTATATACATTTTTGTAATCATTAATGAATGGTTAACTAAAAAAGAATCATATCGCATCAAGGAGACAATAGACTGTACAAACACATGAGCAACGATATCATTTTCTTAATGGGGAAAGGGTAAGGAATTGTATCGTATATCAATAATAAAGAATTAATATAATGTTATATTTAATATTTATATACATTATATCCATAATTATACCCATCCAAATTATGTGGTGATGAAAAACATATTACACCACTATGGGGAGATGGTATGTCATACTAATGCACGCGCAGTGTTTTCATTTTTCATAGGACAGATAAATAAGAGAATATGGTTGTAACATAATCATAATAACATATATATATATATATATATATTATACTATAGGTATAACATTATTATGGAATAAAAACACATGGATATGAAGTAACAAAATAAATGAACTGGGAATAAGTTGGAAAACCAATTATCTCCTCTTCGATAGACTTCCTTTTATTAACACATTAACACTTCTATGGAGGATGTTTTACATAAAGAATGGATTCCATAATATAGGGAGGGATTATAGAAAGGAATTTGTGAAGATATTTGATAAATCAAAAATGTTTTCAAGTGTTATTAAATGAGAATAATCGGTGCCATTTTACAATAGAGGGGTGGTTCACTTTAAGAAATTCTCAAAATATTGAATTAATATAAAATAATTTCCAATTTAAAATGTTTTTAAAGTAATTTATTTATAATATAATATGATTATAGGTCTAAATACTCCTAAAAAATAATTTTTATACAATTTTAGGATATATTCTCACCCCCATATTTTAGATTTAATGCGGAATTAATTCCTTCAATTCTTAGGATGGAAAAATATGTTTTTGTTAATTAAGTGTTAATATTTTTACTATAAAATTATAAAAGAGAAATAAATATACCATTTATGAAATTTTTTTATTTTATACCAATCATTTTTATGAATTTTTTTTTGAATTTTATATCATTTAGTAAAATATTAGTTATTTTTGAATAACATTAATGTCAAAGTGGAAACAATTTATTTCACAACACAGAAGAAAAAATTGAATAGGAACCATTAATACAAACATAAAATATAAATTTAATCCTTGAAATTATTGGAAGAAATTATTTATTTAAAAATATATTTATTTTAATTTTTTAATATCATTTAGTTGATTCTTCCATTAATTAAACAATAACTCCATCATTATTATATAATACTTTAAGTTAATTATATATTTCCTAAATATTAAATATAAATTACCATGTAAAATCAAAATAAATTATATTTAAAATGACTAATTTTATTTAAATTTATCTTCTGTTTAATATTATATTAAAATGGTAATGTTTTCAAAATATGACTATCCCTACTTTAACTATTTTTTAAATAAATATAATAAATTTCATACACTGACCCAGGTGGCCTAAAATGATCTAATTCTACCTTGAGGACTATTTTGGTAAAACAAATCCCATAAAATTAAATTATGAAAAGTATATGGTAATTTTTTAGTCTTTATAACATCTTTTTACCCGTAATTACATATTTTAACCCTAACTGTGGTAATTAAAATATTACTAAATTTACTATTAATATTTCAAAAAATAAAAAAACCTATTTACAAAATTTTTCCCAAAAATTCCAAATATTTAATCAATTGTTCATAATTTAGAAAATAGATGTTTCAATAATTAATTTAATATTAATCTCGTTGATGGGGTGAGAAATAAGATATTATAGTTTAAACATATAAAAGATTGAAATATTTTTATATCAAAATTCAATGTATAAATTGATTCCAATGATCTAAATTGGGTTTTATGATAAAAAACAATCTATTTATACTTTAAAATTAATAAAAAATACAATTTAACACTATTAATTATTTGGATGAATTTTTTTAAAAAATTATTATTTTTCATAATTCATCTATACATAAAACATATAAAAAAACCATAATTTCTACCAAAGTAATTTTATTATTTCAATTTAAATGATTATTATTATATTTTCAAATATACTATATACATGTTTAAAATATTGGATTTAAAATTCTTTATTTATTAAAAGGGCGTAAAAATACCTTAAAAATATATATGTTTTTATGCATAAAATTGGGTTTGTTCTTATGTCATACCTATAAAATATATTGGATGAATATAAAAACTATTTGATTGAATATATAAAAAATATATTCAATTAGTATCTTTTAATTAATTTAATTTATTAAAAAACACCATTCATAATATAAAAAAAATATTTCCTTTATATTCAATGGGTTTATATTTCTATTTCTAATTAATTATTAACCAATGAATTCATATTATAATTTTATAAACAACATATTTTCATAAGTTTTTTAATAATATTCAGAACATGTAATTTAACAACTAGGTTATAATGGTGACATTTAGTAATATTATATTGCTGTTTGTTTAATGTCATTACGACCCACAATAAATCATTTCAAATAAATTGAATTTAAAAAGAGAAATTTGATAAAAATATTTTTTTGTTACAAGGTTTTAATCTCAAAAATTTTTGGGCCACTGATAAATATTTAATTATTTCTAATATATTTTTTTTATCGAACTTGTGCATGAATAATTTTAATAATTAAAATCTCTTAAATGGATCACTAAAGAAAAATTCTGACAACATAGTTATGTCCTTAATGGGTGTTTTACTGATTATTGGTAAATCTATTATCTATACAAAAACAAGCATCTTCCAGCTCACCTGTCACCTTATTACGCAGCCCCGTCACCTTCCAAAACAAATTCCTCCCTCCAAAATTAGGCATCTATCGACCGCATTCCCATTTCCCCCGTGCATCCATCCTCCACTCCTCCCTCCATCTTGGGGTTTCATTTCATCTGTCGCAATCCATTATTCCCTGCCTCCACCTTCATCAGTGAATCCTGCACCCGTTTAACCTCCGCCACAATTCCTACGAATCTTTTTTCCATTTCCCCTTCGCCACCCCTCTTAAGGATCACACTATTGTTTCCTCTCCTGCGCTGCACCTAGGGTTGTCACTCGCATTTCCCATCCCATCGCTAGTACCCACAAAATACTGCAGACATATTCCTCGCTAATTTTTTCATCATGTACTACAATTTATCATCCCAAATTTCCTCATCTCCTCATATGTTTCCCGCAGTTCCTACTCCTTCAAAGAATTTCAGTCAGAAACCATCGAGATTCACTCCATCTCATACCCTAATTCCCTAAAGATCTCAATTTCTATCCTCATCTACAATTGCCAACTATTTATACTCAATCGAATCTTAACCGATGTGGTGTTCACCACGCAATAGGTATGTCCTCGTAATATCGTTGAAATAATATCCTAGATAGTTTGCAGTATTTCCCTACGAATAATACTTTTTCATACGTTATTACAACGAATCTGTTTTTTTCTTTCCAATGTTTGGACATTGAACCTTGATACCGATTCAACAATTTGTGGACGCCTTCAGCACAAGGTATGTTTTTGTTCTTAACTAATCTGTTAGATTATGCTCCAATTTTAAGATATTTATTTAACCCTATTGATATAATGGTTCCACAATTTAATGCAATATTACTGACTTCAAAGATCAGTTTTCGGGGCCCCAATATGTTACTAACATATCTCTATCAGTATTTAGAGACAATAATGTTCAAGATATGCAAAAAAGGTGTTCAATCCTCATTTCTTGAAGCATTGTCACCGCAAGTACAACCCATTTCATTACTCATCGTTAATTTCAACCCATTGTTTCATGTATCTGAACCATTTCATTTTCTGATTTTCATTCAAAGGTTCATCACATCGTACATTAATGCATATTTTTTTCTTCCTCGCCATCCATTTTATGATATTTTTTCATCAAATTGAATCTTTTCATTATTAATTTTACATGAATGGTTCAGTAGATCTTACATTAATGTCAGTAAGACATGTAAAGCATGCTACCATTGAAGGTAAAATCAGTAATGAATTTTCTGAATCCCGATATTATATTTCAATTTTTATTTTATAACATATTGTTTATAGTATTTTCAGGTATTTTTGGATCATTAGTGCATGCCTTATAATTAGTATGTTTGATATTTTTATCTCAAGTCATCATGATTTGAATAGATGTGTTTTTTAGATGGGATTGATTTTAATGTTGTAAGATATTGTGTCCATGCATTAGTTGAACCAATAATTGGTGAGTATGTATTTTATATATCTAATTATCAATACAACCATCAGAATGAGTGATTACTGTTACTTCGTTAAACCATGCATCATTATTTATTTGGAGGTACACACTATGTGAATGCAGGTTATTGGTCATAAAATCATGGAGTTAACCTATATTTTATGCCATTTTTTATCAAATTGAATCATTTCATTATTAATTTTGCATGAATGGTTCAGGAGATCATACATTAATGTCATTAAGACATGTAAATCATGCTACTTTTGAAAGAAATATCAGTAATCGCGTTTGTTAATCCCAACATTATATTACAATTTTCATTTTATAACATATTGTATATAGTATTTTCTGGTATTTTTGGATCATTGGTGCACGCCTCATAATTAGTATGTTTGATATTTTTATCTCATGTCATCATGATTTGAATGGATGTGTTATTTAGATGGGATTTAATTTAATGTTTCAGGATATTGTGTCCTTGCATTAGTTAAACCTATTTTTGGTGGGTATGTGTTTTATATATCTAATTATCAATACATCCCTCAAAATGAGTGATTACCGTTACTGCTTACTACCATGCATCATTTTTAATTTGGAGGGACACACTCTGAGAATACAGGTTATTGGTCGTAAAATCATGGAGTTAACCTCTCTTTCATGCAACATATGAATGTAGGTAATATGTTTTCACTATTCACTCCATTATATAATGATTTTTGTGAATGAAAAAAATATGTTTTCACTATTTACATCAATGTGTATTGTCAAGGTAGTATTTTAGTATGATTATGTTGTGATTCAGCGACTTTTGTCTCCATTATGGGATATTCATATCATAATGATTTAATTACACACTTCATCTTTTAAGATGAATATTGATTAATTTTATTTATATATTGCAGGTTACTCACTCTGCACATGAAGAGATCAAGGGAATCCTCCACTAATAAGTACAAAATCTCTACAACATGTATGTTTTCCTAAAATTGTGGAATTAACCTCCCTACCTTGCATCATTTTTCATTTGCATTTACACACTATATGAATGCAGGTTATTGGTCATAAAATCATGGAGTTATCCTCCCTTTCATCCAACATATGAATGCAGGTGATATCTTTTCACAATTGAATCCACTTTATTGATTTTTTTGGACTAAAAACATATGAAACATATGATTATAATTCTTTTATACAATTATGTTTTCGCAATTGACTCTAATTTATATTGACAAGGTAGAATTTTAGAATGATTATGTTGTGATTCAGTGAGTTTTGACTCCATTATGGGATATTCATCTCACATGACAAGTCAATGGATCAGTTCAATGATGCAATGTTGTAGATTTTGTGGGTCATGTCTAAGAGTTTCTAGACATACATTGACTGTTCTCAAGCTGGAGTACTGTAATTTGTCACTCCACTCAACAAAAAAACACTATCATCTATTCAATTAACATATTAGGGTAGGTTTGTTCAGATTAAAATTCAATATATGATGTTTTCATAGGTAACTTCAATAACATATTTCAAATATATATAGTTTACTCAACTATTATTTTAAGGTAATCAACCAATGTGTGTCCTTATTAATTATGTAAAAAAATTTCTTCCTACCTCTTAATGTGTTTAATAGCAGTATCTTGGTTGTTGATGATTCTGTAGACATGCACTATCTTACGATGAATCGCACATCTGCAATAAACTTCTTCTAAAATTTGAAATTATAATTTTTTATAACTAACACTACATACAAACCGTGACTATCAATTCTTATTACAAGATTATGAAAAAATTAAATCTTGTTTGACAAACATAACTACTGAAAGCACCCTGGATCGGGTTAACAAACATACCTTATGGGCACAAAATTTTTATTTATTGTTGTATAATATGTTTTGTATTATAGTGAGTGGTATTACCTTAAATAAACATACCTTAAGGGGACATATTTAGTTGGACACCCAATTTTAGATTTGTCTTCTGTTATAATATGTTATGTAATACAGCAAGTTGTAGTACATTATAAATTTTTTAGGATGTTTTATAATAGTTTGCAGTACCTTGAATGGTTGGGTCTACATCCAAATAAAACATTTCATGCATCTACATATTTCATGTAGGGAGATTCAGGCTTTGATGTTGATTTCAGTGGCAGACTCTCTTACTGTTACTAAACCTGAACAACTACAATACTCTATTCCGACCTCTAAATGACTAGAACAACATTATATAGGTTTTTGATGATTCTGTACACACACATCATCTTACAATGAATCTTAAATCTTAAATAAATTATTTCTATTATTTTAGGAATGATTATTTTATAACTAAAATACTGAATACTAAATGACTGCTCATTATTATTGAAAGAGTAAGAAAAAATAAAATCTTTATTGAGAAACATATCTTATGACAAAACCAATGATCGGATCAACAAACATATATTAAGGTAATGAATCTGGTATGTTTTGTGTTCTAATCTGTTCTTTATTACAATGAGTTGTATTACCTTACAAAAAACATATCTTAAGGGAACTTATTCAGTTTCATAGAAGAATTCATATTTTTTTTCCTATTATAATCTGTTATATATATTTTATTTTATAATGAGCTGCAGTACCTTATGAAATATTTTATACTATTTTCAAATAGCTTTCAGTATGCTACCCGAATCAGGTATTCAACCAAGTGCATCTAATTGGAGGAAGGTTGTGTATGTAAAAATAAAAACCATGTATTTTCAATTTTAATAAAAGGAGAATTTTCATGTGTTCAGGTCTCTATACATTATTTCTTTTAATTAATAAAATATTCATATGAAATTGTATTTTTTAATGAGACTGTTTTTCATCTTCTTATTTTCCATCACCACCAACAATAATGACCAATGGAATGATTCATTTAGAAAGACGAAGAAATCTATCAAACTCATCCTAATAATTATTTTTCCACCTCTACAGGACTCCATGTCATCTCCTACCTAACTACATCTTCGTGCTGACCATTTTTAGATTTTCCTATGTTGAAATTTATAATGTAATGGGTAAGAATTATATTCTGTATAGCTATGGTGGTTTCTTATATTTTTTTCTAAGGTGATGAATGATATATTTTGATGTATTTCTGATTTTCGGAGGGGAACATGAGGGCAGAGGGGAGGGGCCTGGTGGGGGAAGAGTTTGGGCAGGTGGAGTGGTGGGGAAAGGGGTTGGGAAGGGGGGAGGAGTACGTAGGATGGGGAGGTGCTGGGATTGGGTCAGAGACAACTAGAAGAGGGCGAGGGGAGGGGTAGAGCTAGGTAGGGGGTATGAGAAGATGCTGGGATGTTGGGGGGTGAAAAGCTGGGAAGGGTGGTGGGGGTGGGCATTGGGGGCTGGGTAGGGGGGGAGGAGGGGGGAGGAGGAGGGGAAGGAATGGATCAGGGGAGATTCTTCTTAGTGAGCAGAGGAATGGAGGCGAGGGGCTAAGCAAGTTGGAAGGGAGGGGAGGGGAGGATGAGTGGAGGGGGGATGGGTCTGCTGGGGGAAAAGTTTGGGTAGGGGTGGTGGTGGGGGAAGGGGATGGGCAAGGTGGATGAAGAGGTGGGAGGGGGACCTGTTGGGATTGGGTGGGAGAGAATCAAAGGAGGGGGGAGGGGAGGGGGAGAGCAGTGTAGGGTAGTTGTAGGAGCTACTGAAAAATGGGGGGGGGGGGGGGTACAATCTTCCTAGACTAACCACTATTTTTCATCATGTGGGACTGGGTAATTGGATGTGATAATGTAGATTTATCATTTAACAGCTGAATCGAATCATATATAGTAGATCCATAGAGAACATGATTGGTATAATAAATAGACATTTAATGTTAGTCTGATTGACATTACAGATTTATTTTTGTAGATTGATTATGGTTAAATCACTATTCAATCCAGGTCTTCTGTATGAAATGGGCAGGGGAATGGAGGGTAGTGGCTGGGTAGGATGGAGGAGAGTGGAGGGGAGGATGAGGGCGTGGGGGAGGGGGCTACTTGGGGAAGTGTTTCGGCAGGGGGTGGGTGAAGCGGATCGGCAGGGGGGAGTCACAGGTGGGATGGGGAGCTACTGGGATTGGGTGGGAGACAAGAAGAGGAGGGGGGAGGGGAAGGGTAGAGTTGGGTAGGTGGATTGGAGGATCTTTTGAAAAATTGGGGGGGGGGGTGACAAGATTCCTAGACTAACCACTATTTCTTTTTCAATTAGTAATAATTTTTCAATTATTTCAATTATTAGTGAATTTTCCTTTTCATATTTATAATTGTTTGGTTTCACTTCACTACATTACCCAGTTTTTTTTCATAATAATATGTCTCATTTAAACACATTAATGTATAATTATGTATTGAAGGGATCAATATACATGTCAACAAACATGAAAAATTGCTACTCTACATCAATGATACATGGTAGTACTGGGAGGCTGTTGACTGCACTTTCTGATGACATGAATTTTAATCTGATCTGCACACCAACTATTGTTGAAAATCATGGTTCCTGTAATTGTTGTCAAACATGTATTTGCTACATAAAGTGTATTTATGTTCTCTTATCATGGTTAAATAAAATTCCATAGTTTTGTTTGAAAGGTAATATGAAAAATATAACTAATGTATATTTCCAATATAATGTTCTCTTACCATGATTATGTTTCAATGTTTTTCTATTTCAAGTATCTAGATATTAGATTTTCATACTTCGTTTATATGAATAGATTTATAATTTAAATAAAATATTTATTAATTTCCATTGATCACTTCTCATATTTCTAATGCATTTTGCAGTTCAGATTTCATTTATGATGTCGTGCGTATGCACGGGCGATGTACTAGTTTTATTTTGAAGTTAGGATCTTTAAATAGATATTTTTAATGTTTATATATTAAACGTAAGTTAACCTAATTATGATATTATAAATATCCCTCCAAGATCTCTAGTTTGAAAATTATATAGTCATACCAGTTAATATAATGAATCTATGAAAGATATTTATAAAATAATTCATCACGGTTCCAAATAAATTATCAATCAATATCATATAAATGATGAATTTATGATCAACCAAAGGGTTAAGAATCCATTTTAAAATTTTATATCTCATTATTTATGTAATATTATTTATATAAATTATTAAAATGTTTCCAGTACATAAAACATAGAATCTATAAATATATCAAGTCATCGAATTTAAATTTTTTGGTTTCATGTGATTATTAATGAAAAATAATACTCATTGTATATTCTATCAACAATTTTCCAAAAATCCATATTTTTTATTTCAATAACCAATCACAATTGACCTTCAAAAAGGATTTAAGGATGATGAAAGAGACCCTAGGTGTTGGTCTTAAAAATGTAATGATAAGGGTTATAATACTTCAGGCACAGAAGTGTTAAAGCTAGGTTGTTCAAGAATTTTTTTTAAAGAAAATTTTGTGTGAAAATGTTGCGGCATGAGCAGTCAACAATGTTGAAAAAATAATTAAATGGAGATGATATTGGTGCTATAGGTGTGAATAATAGTTTAATTCTTAGTGAATTGATAAATTGACCGAGTTGGGTGGTTGGGACATTTATATCATGAATTCAGGATCACATGACCAGTGGTCGTTGAAGCACAACAATATAGCTATATTTTTCTTACTCATGTTCAATATCACAAAGTTTTAATTGTTTGGTCGCGTATCATGTTTCATTACAAATTCTTCTAAGGATTACAACTTATATTTTAATATCACACTTATATTTGGGAACATGAGGTGTTTTTTGTCAAAATATTTCAAGGAATATGTGGTAAAGACAAGTATCAAACCATTTATAACATTTGGGTAAAAAAGTGCTTCATTAAAAATGCTTCATTATTTTTATGGAATAGTAAAATATCGAGAAACATGTAGTAGTGAAACATGTCTCATGTTTTACTAGGTTACAGGGCTTGGTATGTACAAAATTATAAAACTGGTTATCCCTATAGACACACATGGTTTATAAGAAGAGGCATATTTTATATATGAGAAAATGAAATGAAGTAAACATTAAGGGTATATGTATACACATACATAAATCCCTATATAAAATTAAATTCTAGAGGGAATGCCATGTTGGTTGACCTGACAAGATAATGTGGTTGTAGTATATGCTTAATTTATTCCTATGAATCATATACCATGGTAAAGAGAGTACATTATATGTTATTTAATATTCCTAATGATTTATATATCTTCTCCAATGTAACATAAAATCATGAAAATATCCACTCCATTTTTATATTCTTCCATATAGTGCATGATTATGGGATTCTATTTGTATTTGGAGATCATTTATAAGGAATTATGAAATATATTTGGATATTATACCTTTATATATGATATGATTAATTGGGTGCAACATTCAGATAAATCATTGGGTCAGTACTACCCCATGTTTAGTGGTGTGTTATTTAATTAGGTTTCAGGTATTTCAACAGAGACCAACCCATGATAGGATGTCATGCCCTATTATGACCCAAGCAGTTGATGCACTCCAATATTTCTAAGGTATTTTTCCACTATACATGGAGTTAAAACTATCATATCTTTTAATAAGTGTCCCTTTATGTGGGTTTTCAACTCCCTTAATCGAAAAAACATATCCCTCATGAGCCATACTCACCTTATAAAATTGTATAAAGGTGTTGTGGATTTTTTTTGAACATAGTTTTTTGGGTTCCACATGTCTTATAACATACAAGAAACTCATGGTTTTCATAGATAAATGAGTTATAATAGTGTTTCATCTTTAATATTCATTAAAAAAATTTATTGTAATTATTAATGTATAAATAGACTTTTTATTATTTTTATATGATTTTTTGAGTTTACTTGCATGTATATCCACCAATGTGTTTTTTGGGGTCATGTTGGGTATTTTTATTCTCATTCATTATAAAACCTTCAAACCCTAACAATTTTTTTCTAGTATAGATGATTTATAGTATTTAGATTACATTGGGGCGAGGGTGAGTACTAGTTGATCTAGATGTTAGATGTTCTTGGTGGTGATAATAATTCTTGGTGTCCATGCACCAGTAATGATGTTACATTGATATTTTATTTTTCACCTATTCAATATCTATATTAATTTCAATAAATTAACGATATATTTTTTATCAAACATTAATTTTTTTTATTTATTATATGGTTATTGATTATCTGTTTTAATAATAATCATATTATAATACAGTTGGCTATTTTTTTTGGTTCACCGTTATTCTATAGTTTTCGGGAGAGATGTGGTTTTGTACCTTTTTATTAGAATATGGCATCCAAAGTGTGTGATAATCACACTTAGTATAAATTTCCAACCAATAAATTATTGGAGGCTGGCATGTTCTGGAATTCTTTAATTTCTACCATCATATGTAGGGCCATGATGGGTCAGGTCATCCATAGTGGTATCAGAGTAGGATTATTGAATTGATTTATTTTAGAGATAGTGGTTTTGTGAGATTTTATATAGGAATGATTTGGAAAGGTTTAAAGTAGAAATAGGTTTGGTTAATATATAATGGATCCCATTTTAATAGAACGATTCTTATATATCATTTCCCAAGGACTCAAAAAATATTGTAGTCACATTAGAACTCTAAAGAACCATTTTTAGGGTATGACAAGATGATACATAAATCATATAAAATATCAGTTAATATTTTTGATCAATCTCTTCTTATAATATCTGAAATATATTTTAATAAATTAGAAAGTATTCATCTTATTCAATTTAGGATTAAACCTAATAGATTTCATACTCAGATCCAAAGTAAGGATTATAATGATCTCATGTTAGTGAAACTATCTTTAGTCATTAATAAGTTGAGTGATGAGATATTGGTTTAGGGATCAATACGGGAGGCCTATCAACCATGTGAGTAGAGGAAAGACCCTCCTCCCATTGTGTAGAGATATAAACCATCACATGTAGAAAATATTTTTGTTTTTGTGGTTTATTTTGAGTCAATCTATAGACTGACCACAACATATGACTTCCAGCACCCTAGGCATCATAGGTTTCAAGAGGACACTAATCCTCTATTAATAGGAGGGTTTTATAGATTCAGTAATTGAAATATTACCAAAGTTTAGAAACCTACTATCCAGATGGATTTTCTTTCATAGTGCCTTCTTCAAACCATTTTTCTTCATTGGTGGGAATTAACTACTCAGAATAACGAAAAGGCCGCTCCTCTCAAGTCGTAGTTTGAATTATTATCTCTTGAGCAGTAATATCCACATATGTTAAGGGGTTATAGTATCTAGACATGTTATACCATCATTATCATTTTATGATTATGGAAGGGTAAAATTTTATATATATATATACCCTAATAAGTAATCAATATACATGGTGTGTTGTGAATTTATATTCGGTTAGGAGAAGAATGTAGTTATAGATTCAGTAATGTTTTTTACCTGTATTCCTTCCACCTTATTTTGAAAATTTTAAGATATCAATTTTTATTAAGATTTTATTTCAGGAAATATTTTTCTGATCTTGGAAGGTTCTCACCTCCTAGATGAAAAATCAATCATAATCATCTACCTAGAAATTACCACAAGGATCTTGATAATAAAATAATTGGAATTACAATTCCTGAACTGGGGCATCAACATTAGAGAGATCACATAGATGGTTCTCAAAATATAGACATTGGACAAGAAATTATTATTTTGGTAGTGGAATTATGGATTTATATCTTTTGAGATTACATTAAAAATAGGGAATAAATGGATGTACAGTAGACAGACATCTAGGATAGAGGTATCATCACAATCAAGGTCCTCAATATGGTCGATAGGGTGGACCTTAAGTTTGCACCCTCGAAAGAGGTTCAGGTGGAATTACATGTGGAGTTAATGGTGCAAAATACCTCAATATAACATTAAATCCACCTTCAAGAGGCCAAATCTAGGTTTTCGATATTGGTGATTATGTTTGATGAAAGATATATACAATAGAGGTATATAATCAAGTTGTTCAAGGGATAGTTTGAGGTATAATTTTATTGTTTCCTATGTTTTGACTCATAATTATCAACACTATAATTTTAATTTATTTTCTTAAAACATCACTAATTCAGGAATTAGAATTACCAGTAGAGTCCACAACATTATATATTTATCTAACCACTCACAACGACGGTACTAATTCTCTCCCTATATTTTTCTATTACTATGATATTTCTATTTAAATAGAGATGATTTATTAGGATATCTTTATAGTGGATATAAGACCTAATATTTTCATCCTTGTGATGTAATAGTTTTCATGATTCTTGGAATGAGTATGAATCTATGGATTTTGGAATTTTTAGTTGAGTAGTATGGTATAGGTTCGCAATTAATAGTGGATTAGAAAATCAAGTTGAATGCATAATGATTATAATACAGATAATTTTATTGACGTCCAACATGTTATAAAGATTTAATTTATACATCATAGATTATTTAGAAAATTACGCAGTTTCTATAATAAAGGATTACAAGTTGAAAGTCCTCAAATATTTATTAGGGAATTATAACCCATCAATATATCAATGTTAACATCAACCTGTATTCCAATACTATATTTATATCTTTAAAAAATTATTAGTTGGATGTATTTGATCTTTGGGAGATAAATCTACTGTTGAAGGACCTCCTAAAGAAATATCTCATCAGGAATAGTGTGTCCCCTTGTGTATATATGATTCTATTCAATACGAAGTAATATCAGATTTTAATGCACTATATTGACTATCAATAGATAAATAAGTAGATAGTCAAGTACAAATACCCTCTTTTGAGGATCAATATCCTCATAAGAAATATGGGAGAAGTGAATTGGTTCTTGGTGATCAACCATAGGATGGTTCTTAGTTAGATTTGGATTACGGAGAATGATATCCCAAATAAATTGTTTATGTGAAATACTGGAGACCCTACTATAGTTGGAAAACATTCCATCATGAACTTTGACACAATGCACAATTTATAAAGCCTTTATTCTTAAGTATGTTTAAATGTTTATTTATTTAATCATAGAATATCATTTTTAACAAATATATATAATTTTTGCATCCATAATAACTATATCATCTTAATAATATATATATTTTTCTAAAAAACATGATTTTAATAGAATTTCAATAAAACATTTTTACAAATACATTGAATTTTATTCCAATATAAATATATAAGTATGAATTAAAAATTTATTAATGGATATTTTAGAAAATAATATTAATATTTTTATAAAAAATTATATATTTTAAAATATTTATTATAATTTAAAAACCTATGAATTCTTTTTTAGGACAAAAATTATTTTTTTCATAAAAATTTATTTTAATATATTATACATTTATTACATTAGAATTAAAATTTAACTCATATTGAAGTTGAAACAGAAGAAATGGATTTCAAATTTATGAATTGTAGATCCAATGTATCAAATAAGGATCAATATATTTTTATGCATAATGATTATGTGACCCTAGGAAAACTAGTTTCTATAATAAGGTAAAATGGTAATAGAAATAATTTTAAGCGTAAAGGATTTGAAACACTATATAAAAATGACTCAAATTTAAATAATTGTGATTTTAAACCTTATATCAGCCTCAAAAAAATTATTTTTTAATTTTTAATCCACTTGAAATGTTTAAAAGGTGATCCCTTTATATTTGGATGAGAAATATCTAAAAATATCATTCTCACCACTTATAAAAGTGGTTGATCACCACCCCTTAAATACCAATCTTAAAATTAATGTTCCTCTTGAAAATTATCACTCATTACTTCCTCTAGTATCTATTTTTACTCACATAGGATTCTATTCTAAATATATTATCCTATGACCTTAATTTCCAAGAAATCCTCCAGAGAAACCCAAATTTAGGAATATAAGTTCAATATTTTCACTAATATCATTTACATCAATCGTTCCCTTGAAAAATATTTTTTCAGAATAATATATAAGGAATTAGGAATTTGTAGTACACTTAATGTGGATACATTTTAGAAGTAATGACTAACCACCTGTCCCCTTTCTGTTAAGAAAAATGAAACCACCATTGCTGCATTGTGGGGGCTACTGCCTCCACGAGACAACATGTTTCTTTTAACTTCACTACCTTATAATGTTGTATCACAGGATCATATTAAAGTATAAATTTTTTATTTTTTATATCGTTAATAATCTAGGAAAATCAATTGATCTTATTGTTGATATTATAAAAAAGTATTGTTGTTAATTCAATCAATTTAAACCAAAGTGATAAGGGGAAATTTTTTTATTCAAAACAACTAATATAATAATATCTATTAATTCATATTCTAATAAATTTAAAATTTTTATATGTGGCACTAATAGACACTAAATGACTTCATTATGATACTGGTGTAATGATATTGTAACTAAATCAGCTCAAATTCATCCATTAATCATGATATGTTCTTATTTGTGTTTGTTTGACCACCTACTTGAACAATACTATAAATTTATTTTTTAATGAATATGAAATAACTTGTATGGGGATAATATAACATAAATTTTAAAATTAATATTTTCATTTTATTGTTGATAAATCATATTATTATGTAATTCATTAATTATGAAAACACCATTTTATTGTAAATAATCACTCAAATTTTTTTTATCAATTTTATCATCAATGATAAAGACTAAAACACTCAAGAATGGTTTATTTAACAATGTAAATAATTATAAATCCTACAAAAATTAATTTCTATGATCTATAGAGGATTAAAATTTTAATTAGAATGAATACAAAAAGTGTAACTATGAAACTATAAAAAATGATCAAAACTATAAACACCAAATGTGGAAAATATTTAATATCCATAGAGATAACTACTATTAATAATGAGTGTAAATTATTTTGGTTTAGAATAAGATTTATAATTATCTAATTAATATATCTATTTTTTTCATACATGAGGTTAATGTATGTTCATGTATTTTTAGGACATTAGGTAAGGTTTTTTCCTCAAAAATTTCTCTCATTGAGAGTTGTATTGAATAATGAACCTAATTTAATTTTGTGGTGTATATACTAAACTTTTGAAATGTTCTATAATTAAATTAATTTTATTATTTCTTTTTTTTTCAGGTAAACATTAGTCCCTATTTTTAATGAGATTTTTATTGAATTTATAACAAAAACATAAGTGGATTTTGTATTTCAATTTTCATTCACTACATCTCATGCTTTATTCACCACATATTTCCTTTTTTGCGGCAAATAAATTACCAAGGAAGAATTTATACCTTATTATTCATGACGTATAGTCAATTTAAAAGTTTATATTGTTATACCACCATAATATTATTTTGAGTCAAGAGTTACCAAAAGTACTGTAAAACTCAATCTTTTCCATGGTTGGAAATGATACTATGTTTTGGTAAAGTAAAATGTTCTGTAATTTACGAGATAGAAACCCCTATAAAGATAATAGAAAGTGGATTTGGCTATATAATAGAATCTAATAAGTTAAATCATCCCAAAATATTAATTTTTTGAGCATTAATGTAATTTCATGAGTTTTTTAAAAGAGAAAACTCTGTTCGATAGCATATGTGATACGAAACACCGAATGTAGACAAAACAACGATTATTTAAATATCATCATTTTATAAATTCAATTAAATTTTAATATATAATTTTGATTAACCAATTTATGACATATATATATATATTCAATTCACATCATAAATGTATTGATAGATTATTAGACAGTAATAATTCAATGTTTTTGGAAATGTCCTTTTGTTCTTCAAAATACGTTTTCTACAGAAATTTTTTTATATCATTTTGTAAGAAAATAATATAATTAATTATTAGAATATTTAGAAAATTAATTTTATAAAATGATATTATTTTTATATAATCATATTAAAATTAACATAGATTGAAATTTTGGAATTTTTTTGAAAAATATAGATTTCGCATTGAATAGTGAAAATTTTCATTTAATGAAGAATTTTTATTATGTTTGATAAATTATGTAATATAAAGGCCCAAAATATATTTTTAATTTTATTTGAAGGTAATTTATGTATTATTTATTTATATTTAATATAAATAATTACATTTAAATAATCTTTATACATTATTTTAGTATAAGTTTAATTTAGGACATAAAAACAAATTTCATGTACAATATATTGTCAAATGTAAAATGCTACTCCTTTACAATTAATAAAAATTCAAACTAATTAGAAAAAATTTAAATCAAATATTTATATTATATATTGATATTTGTGAATTAAATTTCAAGTACTAAAGATTACTAGTTATTGAGTTAAAGTGAAACCATATTATCTTTTATTGAAAATTAGCATTTTTAATTTCAAAACACTTTTATGGAATAAAGAGAAACCAAATATGATAAATAAGTTGGATGAGCATCAAAATATAGAAAAAAATCCTTATGAAATATCTTTATCCTATTGTAATATTCCCCCTTAAATATCTAAACCCATATTTTCCATTGAAAATGCATTTTATAAAAAACATAATTCCCATCAATCATATGTTTTTTATCATATATCAAATTATTCCACAAATTTAAAATAATTTTGATAAAATATATTCCATATTTTTTTTCATTATAATTAATATTATGTAATAATTTCATCTTAACTATTTTACAATATGAATAATAACTATAAAAAATCACTATTACAATAGTAAAAGGAAAATAGGTTAATTAATGATATAAAAACTTTAAGAAGGATAATAATTTTTTTTACCTAATAGTAAGAATATTTATATATTCATATAATAATTAATTATATTTTTTTGTAATTTTTAATGGATTAAATAATAATTTTGATAAAAATTAGAATTTTAATGTGATAAAACACGAATTGTATTTCGAGTAATATAGAGTTTTAATCTAGAAAATATTTTTGATAAAGTGATGAATTTTTTAAATTAATTATATTTTAATTTTATATATATTATTAAATATTATATCATAAATAAAATTTATAAAGTAATTTTATGAGGTGGAAATTTATTTAATATAATGCTCGGGAAACTATTTTTCTGAGAAAATCCCAACATTTTATATAAATATAGATTCTGATTTAAAATATTAATTTATATATTTATTAATAAATTTTGATAAAATAAATATTATTTTTGTTACCATCATGTTCAAATTCTCTAATTGTTATACATTCAAAAAAATTGAGACTATCAAATTTTCAAGTAAAAAATTATTACATATATGTATATGGTGTGTATTATGACATCATAATGATCCAAAAGTGATGTAATATATACCATATAAGTTATCCCTAGAAATATATATGTTTCCCATTTACAATAATGTGTTTTTGGGTGATTTTTTTAAATATATAATTTCATTATTAATCCGCCAAAACTGATATTATATGTTATGGTTTTGAAATTATTTCTTTGTAGACATGACTCACTTGCACATATCCAAGGGTAATATTTTAATAATTAAGACATTGACCTTATATAATAATAATAGACTATTCAATTTGGTAGAAACCATTATCAAAAACCGAGTGAGGGATTATGGTTTTGATTATTTTATTGTAGAGTCGAAAACCTATGTTTGGAAAATAATATAGAACACCCCTCTCCTTTCTTATATAAACCCACCTAATATCCAATTGATCTTTACTAAAAAACCATGGAGAACATTGTGAATCATTCCTAACCTATGTATATTTCTCCATAGTTTCCCCCATTGTCTCAAGAAGCTCCTCTAAATTATTAAGAATCCCCCTCTCTAGGTAAGGGATCCCCCACTCATCTTTTAATTCAGGCACATATGTTTTTATTAGGCCACTTAATTTCAATTTCTTATTGCTTGATCATTTTTATACAAATTTATTTCCATATTCTATAGTTACATGTGATTATAGATCCATTTCACTCCCATAAATCCCTATAATGAACCATTATGTACACTCGTTATGCTACCAAAATTGTACAATAATTTTTCATACCAAAAGTGAGTGACCTCTCCCACTTATTTTAAATTCCAAACACATCAATGAATTAATCATTTTTAATATCAATTGGGTTTGTTTTCACAAACATATAAATATCCACTTACTGTTAAATTTATTTCATAACAATGATATATAATTTATCCCCTCTTGTTATAGCATTTACCTAACCCATTACACGACTAAAATACTCTCATTCTCCTCTTTGTTCACGTATCTTTATTAAATTATGCCTTTTACCACCAATTATTAATGTGGGTAAATGTTGTTACATGTCCCCATTACTTAAATTATAATGTATAAATTATTGTATACCCCTTTAAAACTCATTAACCTCTCCCACAGACCTTTATGTGCCCCCATTATAAATCAAAAAATTATACAATGATTTTCCATGTTAACAAATTGTGTATTTTATACCCATTCCAATTTCTTATCAATGGTATTTATCTTTATTCAAATTAAATTATTTTATTGGGGAAAAAAATTATTTAATCTTGAATACATTATGATAGGATTAAATTTGATAATGTGTGTTCTCATGTACCTGATCTACGTGGAAAACTTATTCATGTACAAGATATAATTATGATGAGTGAACCCAGATAGTGCTCCATTGAATTGGGTAATGTCTTAGTCCCATGAGATTCCATGTTTAGTGTATTTGAGGTCGTCCTAAGAAAATTATGTTCTCATTTATTGGTGGATAACGTTGAACTAGGTATATAATGTCTTTTTTAATGATGTTTTCACGTTTCCCATGATTTATTTATATTACCATGCTTTATCATGCGTTATTTTATTTTTATGACCATCACCAGTTTTCTATTCTATTTAGAAGCATTTTTCTAACATATACTATATTCTTCATGTTATTATTCATTTAAATTTTTTAATAGGATTTTTAACTCACCAATATATTATGTATGTCACAAGGTTATCACATACAGTTTTAGAGGACTTTTGATTTATAATATCTTTTTAAGGATGTTTACAATAACATTGTTGTATCTAATGTTAAGGATGTTATAATATGTTAAAAACTTCCAAATAAACTACTGTTTCCGATCTTCCTCGTATTATTATATTTATTATTATGTAATAAATCATGAATTAATTTGTAATAAAGACACAGTTAATCATAGTTGGTATCAAAGAAAGATTTAGTTATTTTTGTGATCAAGAATAAAAAACTCCAGAGAAAGACTCATGGGTAATACAAAACACAAGAATAAAACCCTAAATTAAGGTAAAGTATAGAGAAATTGGTTTAAAATAAACACATCACATTCTAGATAATACATGTGGACGTGTCTATGGGATTTATCTGCCTATAGGTAACACCGGAGAACACCACATAGAGCCTAAATTAATCAGGAACTAGTACATGAAAATGAGTCATGATTCACCCCTGGCTTGACACACCCAAGGTATATACATTGTAAAATTTATCAGATCACTGTAACCATAATTAAGGGAGAAATAATTACCATAAGAGTCCATGTTAGTTAATAGATCATATATAACATAGATTAAAGCTAAAAAATATATATGTTAAGGATATTCTTGTCATTTATTGGTTATCCATTTAATGTTATTATCTTCCAATTTTTTGTTTAATATATCAAAATTAGTCATCCTTAATTTCCCCATTATTCTAGTCAATTCATAGACATAGAAAAAATCGATTCAACAGCCAATGTGATGGGTAAAGTGATGACTGCCCACATGAGATTCTTAATATAATGGGAGCTCATGTAAAACATATTATGATTATGCAAATACAACTATCAGAAATCAAATTTAAGAACTGGAACATTGTTTGATTTAAGAAGAAATCAAATAATAAGGTGATAGAATATCAATTAAGATCATCTTATAAAGGTGAAAAAGTAATGAAGATTCAATTTCCAATTTGTCAAAAATGTGAAATGATGCACTGAGGGAAATTCCATAAAGGAACTTGAAGGTGTTTTAAATGTGGTGAAATAGGGAATAAAGTATGTAGTAAAAGTAAAAAAGGAGTATGGTGGGAGGGAATAAATTAAATCCTATATAACACTTTTTTGTTTAATATCTTAAGCATGGATAATGAGGGAATTTTTTGAGTCAATTCAAAAATACAGGGGTTATGTCCAAGACTGAGGAAGTATATATGTTGTTGAAATCATTGAAGTGTAACGATTGAGGTCTTCATGTATTAATATTTGATATTTATGTTCCATAAGTATTTTATCGAAGACATTATGGATATAAGAATATTGAAATATTTGGTTATTTTTCAAAACAAAAATCATTGATGATTTGAAACATATGTTGTGTAGTACCAATAACATATAAAAGTGATTTAGAGGGGTAGTTATATTTTTGAAAACAAATTATTTTTTGATTGTTGACCATTAATTTCTGTTTGATGGGGGGATAAAAAACTTTTATTGGGATCATATGTATATGTCTAATACTTAAATGAAATGATACAACTTTTTATGATTTCTATGATAGATGTTTAGCATGATTAATGATATTTTGGTGAGATATATTATATGATCAATTTTATTATTCTTATATGATTAATGATATTTAATTAGATGTTTTATTTGGGTTGAGGTATATCTACCTATTCCATTTAATATATTAGATAATTTGAGAATAATTCTATTATGTTGTTTGATGTTTGATCTAAATGGTATGATACAACCTGAGGATAAAATATTCTCAAATGTTGGGGTTATTTGGGATATACGAGTATTTATTTAAGGAATGATATATGATAAATCACTAGATTTTTTTTGATTTTTTGAGATTAATGTATTGTGGTTTATTCATTTTCTTTTCATCTTACTATATGCTACATTTTTTAGATTTAGTATAGAAAAGTGGAAGATATTATTATTATTTGGTGTATTAAGTGATCTTTTATAAGCTTATTCTAGTGCTTCAGGAATAAATTATTTTATCTTCAGTTTTCGTCATTTGAAGAAATGATTGTAGTAAAAAATGGAGAAACTATACGCTTTAGGAAAGTATATTTTCTTAAGTTCCAATTATATATGGTAATGGAATCCTTAAATCTAGAAATATAATCATGAAACAAACATTTTGTCATTGTACAAACATTTATGATGAATAGATAGACCTTTCACCCATCACAGATTTATGGTTTTGTAGTCACTGAATTTCTCATAACCATGTTCTCAATCATACTCTATTAGTTATTTGATGTTAGGTTTCTCTTCAAGGTCTATGTTTTCACCTCCCACTAATTTACTCTTACTATGAAACCTAGTTATGTGATGTCCTTTATACATCCCTTTCAATCTATTCAAGTGGATGTCCTGTTAACTATTTTTACAATGTGGGTTTCAAAATAATGTACATTCAGGTGTCTAAAAATAGATTAACGAGATTAATTTTTAATTAAAAATATTAATTTTTTTAAAATGTTTAATTTAATACCCAATGTTTTTTAAAACAGAAAACCTTGTTCAATAGCATATGTTATACGTAGCATTGAACCCAAACAAACAGTGATTATTTAAATATGATCATTGTAACATTTCCCATAAATTTACACATTTGAGAATGATTAAATAAAATATGATATATATATATATATATTTGAATAATTATATATATATATATATAATCATATTATTATTAAACAGTCACTTGTTGTTTTTTATAATGTCATTTGGTTCTTCAAAACTTGTTTTATTAAAAAATGTATTTTATTTACTTTGATGAAAAATATTATAATTATTCTCTAGATAATTTAGAAAATGTATTTGATAAAATTTCATCTATTGTTTAGATCATCATTTCAGAATTAACTAGTGGTGAAATTTTGATTTTTTTTAGAAAATAACGATTTTTAGTGAATAGAGAAAAATACAATTTTTATCGAAAATTGTCATTTATTCTAATAAATTATGTAATATAAAATTCCCAAAAAAAAAGTTTTTGAAAGGTTATGTGAGTTTTCCTTATTTAAATCATATATATATACTGTATTTTAGTGTAAGTTAATTTTTAGTCTTACAAAACATATTTATGATAACTATTTTAAAATACATAACATTTACCCATTATAATTATTTAAAATAAACCCTAATGACAAATTATTTAAATGTAATATTTGTTATATATAAACATAAATATATATCTTTATGAATTGAAATTAATATAATAATAATTATTATTTATAGATTTAATGTGAATCCATCTTTTCCTTGGGAAATTCATTTTTTCCAAAAAATACTTCTCGCCGCACATGTGGGTTTTAGTTTAAATTAAATTATTCCTCTTATATATTTTATGAATTTAGTTCTACATTTTAACCATTCTGAATAATATTTGGAAATAAGTTAAAATTAATTATAGGAAAATTGGAATAAAAACACCAGTAAATATTTATTACAACAGTAAATGTAAAATATATTAATTAAGGTTAAAAATAATATAACAAGTATTGGAAACAATGTAACCAAAACTATATAAATATATTTTTTCATATAATAATGATTATAATTATTTTCTTACTTTATACGTAATTAAAATTTTATTTTGATTAAAATTATAATTTTGATACGATAAAACAGAAATTATATTTGGTGTAATATTTAATTTTAACCAAGAAAAAAATTTATTATATCAAAAAATTTATAAAGTAAATGAATTTTTAATTTGATAAATATTATTAAATATTAAATATAAATTATTATATAATTTTATGATTTGAAGATGTAATTTTTATAAGGGTTGTTGAAATATTGTTGTAAAAAAATGTATTTGTCACTATTTTGGGGGTTTGAATTGAAAATTTAATATAACATATTTAGATAATTATTTTTATAAAATAAATATTCTTTTTGAAATCATCGTGTCAATATTATTTAATGGTTTTTTTAAAAAAAGTTTGATACAATCAAATTTTCTGGTAAAAAAATATAGTATAAATATACAGTGCGTAATATGACATTATAATGACTCCCAAGTGATGTAATATATATAGAATAAGGTATCAATGACGAAATACATTTTTCCTATTTAAATAATTTGATTTTAGGATTTTTTATTAATTGTATAAATTCACTATGAATCTTTCAAAAACTATATTATATTTTAAGGTTTTAAAATCATTTCTTTGTAAGCATGACTCACATCCACATCACCAGAGATAATATTTTAATGAGTGTTATAGAATAATAAAAACCAATTATCAATTTTATAAAACAAGATAAAAAAAATATATGGATTGTGGCTTTTATGATTTTAATGTATACACATGAAAACCTATGTTTGGGGAATAGTAAATAACTCCCCTCTGTTTTCCTATAAAAACCCAACAAATATCCCATTCCTCTTCACCCACAAACCATTGATCCCACCATTAATATAAATTCAACTATCTATGTTAATCATAATATTCCCTAATATATTATTATTATCCTCTAAATATTTTGGAATCACCCTCTTAATATAAGAGATCCCCCACTCTTCTTTTTATTTAACCACCTATTTTTTTTGTTCGAACTCTTAGTTTAATTTTTTATTTATTAGTTATATTTTTATACATCAAAAATCATAAAATTATTATTTAAATGGTATTAGAGACCAATTTAACTCCCATTAATCCCTCCCATGATCCTTTATGTACTCCTGTTGTGTTTCCAAAAGTTTCATATGATTTTCCACACCAAAAGTAAGGGACCTACCCCTCTTTTAAATTCAAGAAAATTCATCATATTTAGTAATTTGAATAAAATATTAATTTTTTCATAGAATAATAAATATCAATATACCATCCAATTGATATATACGATGATAGAACACTTTCACTCTCATTAATCACGCCTATAAACATTTATATTTCCCCATTATGCTTCAAAAATTTCATTACAATTTTAAAAGCCAAAAAATTACATTGTGTATACCATTATTCATTTTCTATCAATGGTGTTCACCTTTATGAAATTTTTTTTATTTTATTTTTCACTTAAATATATTTAATAAAAACTCTATTATCATAGGATTAAATGTTATAAAATATGTTCTTATGTATATAATATATGTCCCACACTTATTCATGTACATTAAATGATTATGATGGGTACTCAAAAATAGATCCCCAAGGGATTGTGTATTGTTTTAGTCTCATGATATTATATTTTTAGTGTATGGTATGTTATACTAAGAACATCATGTTATGATTTTTCTATGTTAAATATTGACCAATGTTTATAATGTCATTGTTAATGTTTCTGCCACATTTCCTATGTTGCCTTTATGTTACCACGATATATGAAGCCTAACTATTCATGTTTAAGATTATCCCTGATTTTAACATCCATTTTAAATAATTTTTTCTAACATGTAATATGTTTTTCATTCTATGCTTCTTTTATATTCCCTTATTGGGATTTCGAAATCACTTCTTTCTTTTGTTCGTCTCTTGGTTATACCACAGAGTATTAAAGGACTAATGATTTCAAAGATCATGTTAAGGATGTTTACAATAATGTTTTTATATCCCTTATTCAAGATGTTATTATATCTTACAAATTCTAAAATTCAATATACTTCTCGATCATCTAGGATGTGTTATCTGTATTCTTATGTAATAAATCATGAATTAATATTTAATAAAGACAGATGTTTTCATAATTAACTCAATCACAACTTTGATATACGATGATTTGGATTAAGACTAAGCAACTCACTAGGAAATCTTAGAGGATATGATTTTGAATATTCACACACTATTTATAAACCATAATAGAGGATTTTTCAAACTATTTCCTTGGTATCCTTACAAATGTTAGTTATTCAACATAATTAATATATTTCAGGGATAACTCAACACATTGTAAGTAACGTCACTCCAAAAGTTCAATGTTAATAAAACATATTGTTACTTTGAAAATAATATATTTCTTAAAATGTAATTAATTAATATTCCCCAAGACATCCGCATTACTCAATTGAGTATAGAAGTATTTTTTCCATTAATTTTCATTATACGGATATCAAATTTATCAACTCTACCAAAGGATTATTATGAAAGGTATGAAATGTCTTGTTGACTCTTACATTGAATGTATTGGACAAATAAAAAAATTGGTAGGGATTGACAGAATATATCGCCTCATTGCATCGACATTCATAATGGAAAAAACAGCATGGCTTTTTGTCCATATGTCACCCCATATCGGTATGGTGTCTTAGCACAAGGGAAGGATGAAAAGTGTTCATCTTTAACATTATTAATCCCATTAGTATGAGATCAATGTTAATTTTTATCCATGTTTTCGATAATTTTCATGCATATAAAATGCGCTCACTATTAGTTTATTATTACGTCATATTGTTTTTTATATTATTTTAATATCACTTGTGGCATGTTTATGTTATGATATATTTCTATGTTTTTTAATCCTTATCGGGATTCTGAGTTGAAAAAAAAATTATCCTTTAATAAAGAAAACTATTTGAGAACTATGTGTAATTCTCAATGATATGACTGAAGGGATAATTATTTTCTCTCAATGTGTTCATTATGTATCATATTTTATCAAATGTAATATATGTATCTATGTAGTCATTCAATACTACTATGGTGTTATATCCTTAAAAAAATTTACTCTATACTAATAATTTAATATCACAAAGAGATATGGGTTTTTGGTGCCTAAGATGTTACATTAGACATTATAGGTTTATTTGTATGAATAATAGGGACTTGATTTAGAGGAACATATTTATATATCACAAGTACTTTGAATACCCATCAAGATTTCATTGGGGGAATAAGAACCATATCAAAACCTATAGTCAATATTGGGATGTCTCCTATTAAAAAGTCAATAATGATGGAAATGAGGGTAATTAGATCATAACAATATTAGGGTATTTGACCCAGGTTATGATAAATAATATTTCCCAAATAGAGTGACTAACTAATCCAGTATATAGTGTAACTATGTTAGAAACATTCTTGCAAAAAACCTCCAAAATTTAGTGAACAAAATAATCTATTGGTTTTTTAAAAATGGATCAAGTCACTAGAAACAATCTTACTCAGTTTTTTATGTAGTGAAATCCAAAAAAGTCATATTGTTGTTCTATATTTTGAATGGATTAAAGGACCAATGGTTGTTACTAATTCGATGTTTTAAATTAAAATATGAGATAAAGAAAAAATAATGTGGAACTTTTAAGGATGTATTATATGAAAAAATGTATTCCTTGTGAGAAATGAGAAGAAATTTAATGATAATCCATTAACATAATAAAAAGTCGGAGGAAAACATTATCATGTATAATGTACTTCAAAAAGGTTATCTATACATTTCTCACACCATGTATTCCAAACCAAAAGATATATTTATTATTTCTTTGATGGGCTAAAGTTATTCCTTCAAATGGAATTTCTCTATCAAACCTTTTCCTCACATGAAGATATAGTATAAAGAACCATTTATATAAAAAATGTTTCCTCCAAGACATATATATTTAAGGAAATTATAGAAGAAAATTATTGTTTAAAATTATGGGGATAATAGTGAATCAATGGAGAAGAAATGTGGTATTTCCCACATGTGATTACTATTAGAAGAAACACCCTCAACATTATTGGAAGGGAACTGTAGTTTTTTATAATATTAGAGAATATGAAATAAATCTCAGGAATGCAAGGAAAATGTGGAATTTTTAATGTTAAATGATTTAAAATTAAATAGAAGTGAAATTATATGAAACAATTTCCCCAATGTTAAGGTAATTTGTATCATAAAACTACAAGGGATAAAGTATAACAAAATGAGATTACACTAGCTATAGTTAATGCTTTTAATGATATGGTGGCTATTACTTGGATCATAACCTCATTTATTTCCAATATTTTATTTGATGTTTTATCATTACACTAAATTATATATTCCATGTTTTCCATGAACAAAAATTATTCACCTAAAACCATAGTAAGGGAGTTACGAATTATAATGTCAATTAGAAATATTATTCTAACAAGGATATGTTAGCAAGTTCCGACCATGATTATGGAAATACCATATTTTAAAAATTTGTTATTATTCATATGGTTGATATTTAAATTATCCTTGGGGTGTGTTTAATTTCAAATCATATAATAAAAAATTATTTCCAAGAAGTTTGATTATGATTTTTAAATGTGAGGAGGAATATATGGTGTTTAGAGAGGGTACTTCATCGTCTAAATCATGTCTTAATGCAACCTAGTTGCCTCTATATAACCAAATTTTTAGAATAGAGGAATATATAGTGTGATATATGGATATGGGATAAATATTATGATGAGATTATTTACATATGGTACAAAAATTCATTGTTGTTTTTTTAGAATAATTGCATATTTATCAGAAAATGTATGATGTTGAGTTCTCCATTGAATATATTCCAAAGGCAATAACTGTAACTAAAAAACCATATAAAATGGAATAATTGGATATGGTGGAGGTGAATAAATATTTTCATTTGTTTTGTGACAAGGGATTTATATTCCCTGGTGTTTACCTTGCGGGGAACCTCTAATTTATTCTTGAAAAACGATTGGTTTATAAAATTTTGAATCGATTATTTAGAGGTAAATTTCATTTTTATAAGAAAAAAGTACCCTTTACCATTCATTTATGACTTATTGGTTCATCATCAAGGTTTCCACTAATTTTTTAATATCTAAAATCACTTTGGTAATCATCTAAAAATGATTTGGATGGATAATATACCGAAGATGGAATTTTAGAGAAGTTATAAAGATTATTAGTTTATGTTATTTCCTTTTTGATCGACTAATTCTCTTTTTTATGTTTATAGATCTAATTAATAGATTATCAAAGGATTTTCCTGATACAATTATGGGAGTATACATTTATGATATCTTGTTACACTCTACGTGATATAGAGATAATAAGAGTCATGAATAAATAATTATACATAACATCATAAAAGTATAATTACATATAATTTATAGTAAGTGTGAATTTTGTCTTAATTGAATTTTCATTCGAGGCCATATTTTTACCATTAATATAATATATTTTGTCCCTTCATATAAAAATGTATTTTAATAATATATTTCTTGATAAACATAACCAATATATGATGTTTCTAGGGCTTATTATATAACATTTAGTGTTTTTATAAAGATTTAACCTATTTGGAAAACATATTGACAAAGATAACATGTTAAGTAGAGAAATTCATATAGTTCAGGGACTGTGAGAGAATATTTGATGAGATGAATAAGTGGTAGATTAATGCATCAGTATTAAAACTACTAACATGTAATGAATTATTTGTAATATATAAAGACACATCAAAGAAATTCCATTGATGTTTCAATTTGCAAGATGATAGAGTAATTTCCAATACATCACGAAAATTGAAAATCGATGATTTGAACTATCCAAATCATGATGCTTATCTAAATATATAATATATTCTTTGAAAATATGGATACACTACTAATATGGTGAAATATTCTGTATTTATTCTGAGAATAAGAGTTTGATGCATATCATCTCTCAGTAAAACCTCAAAAAGAGGAAATGGAAATAGTTGGATCTAAATAAGTACTATGATTTCTCAATACCCTACCACCCTTAGAAAGAGAACATGGTGTATGATGCATTGGGTTGGGGGGACCATGGAGTTCTAAAAATGAAGAGGACTAATAAGGATTTTAGAAATAGAGATCTATTAAAGATATATATGTCCACTTTTACACAAGAGGATCCATCGTTCATTTTACAAATAAATTTAAAACAATACGTACTAAAAAATATAGATTGGTCCCTATAAGATAATGATGATTTAAAAGGGGATATTAAAGAATTAAATAGTTATAAATTGATATATTTCATCGATAAAGATTTATTTCTGATTTTTAGAAAGTAGTTTTATGCTCAATCAATATTGTTGTTGAAGAGAGTACTAGTAGATGAAGCACATAGTTATATTTTACATATACACCCTACATGTATAAATATTTATAGTTATTTAAGGTAGCATTTCATTTGTGATGGTACGAAGTGTGAAATTGGGGACTATGTGTCCATATGCTCAGTATTCTAGGAGGTAAAATAGAAAAGTAAAAAATCACAAGGGATTCATGAAAAATAAGCCGATACCTATATAGAAATGGGACATTATTAAATTAAACATCACTATTAATTTCCAAAAAATCATAGGATGAATGATTCCAAATACTTATTCATTGATCATCTTACTGAGTATTGTACTATATTATAAATAAGATAAGAAATCCATTTTTATAACCTTACATGGATCTATATAAATGAAATTATAATGCATTAGTGGGAACCTCTATCAGTTGTGTATAATCAAGATGCTTGATTCAAATTGAAATTATAGAAGATTATTCAAAGGTATATATACATTGAGATACATTTAAGACATTCATATCATCCCAAAAATATATTAGTAGTCTGAAAGGACTATCCAGGCATTAGATGAAATTTTGAGATCATGTTTTATTGAATTCCATAGTATGTGGGATCAATATATTAATTTTAAAAAAATAACACACCACAATTTCATCAAATCTATAATCTAGATTTTACTATATAAATATTGTATGATAAGTTGTTTTGTACTTTAACATGTCTGGAATAATATGGAGAAAGGTATTTAGTTGTTCAAGAGCTTTTATAAGAGATGACTACGGATGTATTGACTATTCATAATCATATTAGAGAATCCCAAAGCTGACAAAAGAGTTATTTTGGTAACATAAAGAAATAGTTGGAATTAAATGTGGGGAATAATATATTCTTGATGGTTTCCACATGGAAGGGAGTAATAATGATTAGTAAAAATAGAATGTTAATTCCTTGGTACATTATTACTTTTGAAATATTTTTGTGAATTAGAGTTGTATCTTTGTAAATGGAGATGCCACCCAAAATTTCTAAGGGGATTTATATCTTCCATATTACATTAATTAATAAAATCATTCTATTTACAATGCATGTGCTCTCATTTTAGGGTGTATAGTTTGAGCCTGACATATTTTATTTTTAAGAGCATGTTCATGTACTTGACACTAGAGATACAGTGTTGTGGAATTGGACAAGTTGATTAGTGAAATTATTTTATAGAAATCACAATGAATAAGTGGAATCACAGGAGCCTAAAAAGGATATAAGGAAGGAATATCCATTTTTATAAATATATGATATATTAACTATTTTTTAGGATTAAATTATTTAATTAGGAGAATATGTAATATTTGAGACCTTACTATAGCAGGTAGACATGATATTCTGAACTATCATACAATTTATACTCTAAATTGGCTTTACGGATGAGTGATATTTAAATGTTTAATTTATGAATGTTAGAATTTTATTTTTAAAAAATAAAATTCTTTTTCAATTATTTCATATAGTAATTATCTTAATACGAATTTTTGAGTTTTTTTAAAAACTTTTTTTACAACTTTTTGCTAACACTGTGACTTTTATTCAATTATTAGTATATATATTTGACATGAAAATTCACGAAACCCATTTCATAAAAAAATAAGTTTTTTTATAATTCAAATTATGATGTTGAAAATTTTTATTATTATTTCCAAATCTATTATTGATAATTTAGATATCAAGAAATATTATTTTCAAAAATTATTTTAATAAATTATTTATTAATTATATTATAATTAATATCTAAAAGTTATAGAAATTGAATCTGTAAAAATAGATTTAAAATTTATAATGTATAGGGTCAAATTATTTAATAAGGGCCACGTTATTTTAATTGTTATATATTATGTTAAACTATGTAAAAAATTGTTACAACGATAAAATATAAAAGGTAAAATGAAATAATTCATATGATAAAAGACATGAAACATGATAAAATCATGTTTATAATTGATTTTTTGAGATATTATCAGTCTTATCTCACTCATCAAGGAAATATTTTCCATTTCTTGTGCCACATTACATGTTTAAAATGTCATTCCTTTACATTAATTTGATGTTTTTAATAAATGAAATTCTCAAAAATTATTAAAGGGGACACTAACACACTTCAATACCACTAAAATAATTCACTTTCCTTTAGAAATAGTACCGTTTTCCTTAAATTTTCATTCAGTTTCACAATTATAATCTTATGGTTACTTCAAATTTCCCTAATTCCTTCCTTTCAATGAAATCATGTTTTACAAACCCATAGTTCTCAATATATGGTCAATCATTTAAATAAAACATTTTCCTTTTGTCATTTTATTTCAATATTATTTTCCTAGTATTTTATTATGACCTAAATATTTATAGTATAATTAAATTATTTTTAATGAGTAAATATACAAAAATCCTATTTTCCTTTTCCCAAAATAAAAAAGTTATCAACGTTCATATGTTGTGTGGACTAACACCACCATAACACAACATGTTTCATTTTCCTAAACCAACATAATGGATGGATCAAGGATTATAGTACAGGATAAACATGATTTTTATTATATAATTATTATTTTTTGAATAATTAGAGAACCTATAAATTATATGAGTAATAAATTCTCATATTTAATACAATCATTTCAAACAAGCATACTAAAAGGATAATATTTTATTCAAATTAAGTAATATTTCCATATTTAGTAGTTATTCTAATAAATTACTTATAATTATAGTATATAACACTAATAGATACTAAATTATATCATTATATAACTAGTCTAAATATTTTTCAAATAAATCACTTTATAATAATGCTATAACAAGGGTATCTTTATGTTTAGGTCTTTGTGACTACCTAGTTGACCAATTCTATAAATTTAGATCATTAATGGCTATGAAAAAATAATTAATGGTACAATATAATATAAATTTTTAAATGATACTTTTTTTACTCTACAGATGTTTTGGGAATATTTAATTCATTAATTGATGAAACACCATTCTATCATCAAGAATCCTAAGAACATCCCTTTTATCGATTTAATATTCATGTAAAATTTGTAAAACACTTGTATAGGGAATTTTATACAACATGAATAATTATAAATTGTCTATAATATTAATTTAAAAGAAATGTTAATGATGAAATTTGGATGTAGAATAAATATGGACACTGATATTATAAAACAAGTTCAAATAATCAATACTATAATCACTTGATTTGGAAGATAAGTATAATTAATATAGAGAATAAAAATTTATAAAGAGTATAAAAATATAGATATGATTATGGTTTTTAATTAAGTGATTAATATAGATGTTTTTGTGATACAAGAGGATAATGCACATTCATGGAATTCAGGACAAGGGGTATGGATTTTTTACTATAATTATTTTTATTGAGGAATATATTTTATTATACACCTATGTGAATTTAAGTGGTGTATATACTACATATTTCAGATGTTATATCATGAAATTATTTTTTTCATGGTTTTTATTTTCACTTTTATTACATTTCATTCATGTTTATTTTATTGAATTACTATCCAAATCATAAATGGGGTTTTCTATATTGTAGAGCTCAGGTGGATCATACAAGGACACTTAGAGGGGGATGAATTATTGTACCAAACTTTTATTGAGTTTTTAATTTAAAAAAGTTATCCACTATTAGACTTGAAATTCTACCCTATTTAGGAGGAATGAATCATTAAAGTGCTCTCAAAATTTACTTGTAACGTGGACCAAAAACAGCACAGCATCTGGCAGTGTTTTTACAGGGTTTTGTAATAATAAATAGTTCTTTTTTGTGATCAACCTATGGTTGGTTCACATATTCTATTATCATTTTAAATTTTCTTTTATAAAAAATTTCTTGATATGGTTCATAATAAATATATAAGATAATATCAATATTTTTAGTGTTTGGAACTATTTATACTCATACCACCACCCTATAATGGCATTATTTATATTAGAACCCTCAGATCAAAAAAGAATTAATCGAAAAAGATCTCTCTCATGTAATGTATTCCTTATCATTAATTGAACACACATTTTCATAAACTATTTACTTCAACCGTTAGTGAATTGGGAAGATTTTATTCTTGTCATCCTAGTTCTCTTTAAGAGGTGAAATTTTCAACTCGCACTTCAACTAGATTTTTCATGATCCCATGCATTTGTGCTTTCTTGAAAGGCCCGCTATGTGAAAAAACTATAATCCCTTCAAAAACCTTAATGCGTGTAAGTTCACTGATTTCCCATGATAAAAATTTGCACACTTCCTTCACATGTCATTCATTTAATACAGTATATGTTGTATGAAAAAAATTTGAACATAGACTTATAATTAATATACAAGAGTTAGATATGTATGTAAGAGGTCAACACCAACTTCTCCTTAATCATGTTAATGTTTCACATGAATCCTCTTCATCTACCTAAAAGTAGTGTTCCATAAAGATATTCTACTTATTCAGGAAATAATGTTTCATGATGTTATGTTTTTTGATATGAGGGATCTCTTTCAGGATTTGAAGATATAGATATATATCAACATTAAATATTTCCTCGATAATATTTTTCATTATATCGAAAATTTTTCACCACCTACGTTTGATGTTCAAGGTGAATCAGTACATCATTTAAATACATGAATAATCAGGTTACCTATTTCTCCACAATATATGAAAAACATATCTTTATATATAATCATGTTTTTTTGGTATATTTTCATCAAATATCTACATATTATATGATGTCACAATATTTAAATATATTGAAGGAAAAAATAAATCTCATTTAAACTTATTATAAAAAATATGGATTCATCAGTTATGTGAGATCATGTTTCACTCCCAATGTTCATGTGATAATACTCAGATGCATCTCCTATCATTTATTCTCTAATTCATCCATAAATAAAAAACACTAAAAAGGCCTACTAGAATTCTATATTTTATCTGAATGTTGAAAATTGTTAGTGTTAATGGTATACATGAAAGATGGATATTGTATGTATGGTGGTTCAAAGTCTCATCATCTTAGAATTTTAGATTCAAGTTGATCATGGATTCCATGGGTTCATTCTGTGAATGTTCAACCATATACTATGAAGTGAAGAGCCCTTCAATCATCAAATAAGGAAGAAAATAATGCTAATTGTTTAAACCCATGGTTGTGATTAATCGAATTGTGCATAAAATCTGTATCATGTGGCCATGGTTTTGTCTATATTTTTTAAGGTTGGTAAATAGTAACCCCTCCTCGTTTGACCCAAATTGAACTGGTGATTGTTAAGGAACTTCTTTATTAATCAAACACCTCTATTTCCCATTTTAGGTGGCTGTGGGGGAGCATCACTCTTATAATAATACTCAAAAAATCAATATTCTTCCCACTGACATATCCTACTTTGTTTTTGGGAATTATACATTGGTATGCCAATGTTCACACCTCCTATAATGCGCTCTTTGTGGGACATATACACAAGAACACCAATTCTACCATGTTTCCTCCGGAATTCGTTCACATTGGGGTCTATCCTCAATACCCCTATGAGTGGTTGAGGGTTCTGGGCATAGGGGCTAGTAGGGATGGAAATATTTTATGCAAAAGGAAACAAAATAAAACACTAAAAACTTATCCAATACAATGCCAAACAAAATCACCCATGATTTTTCAAATAAGTCGCACAATATTATTCAAAGGATCTTCATGAAAAATATATTTATATTCACATGGATTTCATAATCAAAACCCTATTTATTTTATTTTTGGAATGAAATTATAAATTATGAAAATATTCATGTTAAAATAAAATAATGTTTATTTTTATGCATTTATGCAATTATTTGTTCAATTCCATCATCATAAAAAAATCATGTTCATCAAATTAGTCATGCTAATATATAATTAGATTCATATATATGTCACTCAAAATATATTTTTCAATGATATTATTTACATAAACATGATAAAAAAATATTGTATGGCCTTCTCCCAATCCTTTTAACAAAATTATTATAGAAGAAAATGTGTCCTCCATGACACATGTCTTTGAAATTAAGGTCATTTTAATCGTCATTCGAGTTACTAAGATATTTTTCATATAATGAATTCCAATGGAATTAGATGAATCCATTAAAATTTCCCATACATCATCACCAATTATGGATAACTATCCTAGTGAATTATATATAAGGAATCCATAATAATTTTCCAGTCATTCTCACTGGACTTCTTGAATAGTCCTCAAACTATTTTATATTTCAATTTAAATGAATAATAAATAACCATATAGGACTCCATAATACAATTAATTTTTTATTTATTATTAAATGTTGATGAAGCGTACAACCAACCTCATCAACCATCCACATGGGTTTTTCAATCTTGCCCTTCAGATTTATTATCAATACCATGTGGTTAAATTTATTATCCCTTCTTCCGCTTATTGACAAAAAATGAAAAGGGTTAATGTAGGAGTTTTATTCTTCCATTCCTGGAATTTGAAAATAACATCTCCATTTAATGAGATTAGGATAGTACCACATGGTTCTCTAAGAAATAGTTTTATTCTACTGTGTGTATATTAGCAAACCTGGTGTGGAAAATTAGACTAAAAACCTGAGGTTGATTATGGTATCCATTAACAACCATATATGTGTTATCATTCTCACAAAATTTTCATTTCTAAAATTGGAAGAAGAATAAAATTTATTTATCAAGTAATATATTCTCTTATAAACATTTGAAAACACATCATAAATTTCAATTGTATAAATAATTAACTCACCCTTTCTATTATCTTACACATAAACCAATAGTCTACCTTGATACACATGGTTGATATAATTAAAAAATGGAAATAAATGTAATTGGGACACCTCATATTTTAGATTCTTTAGATATGGCCTAATCTTCTAGATATTCATGGAAAATCTTTTGATAAAATCTCATAGGTGTTTCCCTTAAATGGGTGCACTCACTTCATTCAACTTGGATGATAGTCTCATCAGATATTCATAAAGATATTAATGGTCCAATATTGTGGAAAAGTTTGATTTATTATTAGATATTGAGTAACTATTTAAACTTTTTTTCGTACAATTTTATCATTTATTTCTCATTTTGAGAATGAGATTCAACTTTAGTTACTTTCAATTTATATACAAATATATGACATTAGAATATGGAATAAGGTGGAAATTTTATAAGAATAATAACATAAGAATTTTTTAGAATTTTCTCTAAATATATATGTTCCTTTTCTTATATATTGAATGTTTCTTATACTCATCAGGCTTGTAAATTATTTATATTTCAAATTTTGATATTTCTTCAATAGCATAAACTTTGTTATTTGATTCACCTTTATATTTCCAAGACTTTTTATCTTCACAAATTACAATTGTGAAATATTTTCCCTTGATGATTATTTTAATATATATTTATTTAATTTTAAGATGTATTGGAGTCATTAAATATATTAGTATTGTTTCCACTATCCATCCACCTTCAGCTCAATTTTTTAGAGACACATGATTTTTCCATTTATTATAAGATATCATAAAAATAAAATTATTCTTTATATGAAATAATATCTTATCCATTTCACTCTACTATAGATAATTATTCAACTTTTAATTTTTTCATTTATCTTGTATCCTAAAATTTTTATGGAAAAATAACAAGTCATTATTTCTTCAAATTTTATACTTTGGTTATTACACTTGGTTTCTTAAATGTTTTTACGTTATGTTTCTTGGGGAACATCTAAATATTTTCTTTAGTAATGTATTTTTTTTTGAAAATTTCTTTAGTAATGTAATAAATTAATCATATATTCTTGTTTCTCTCAAGAATAGTTTCTTTTCATGAATTTATATTTCTATTATACATTTCTATGACCTGTTTGTGGTGTTCCATGGTATGACCACTCTTTCTATAGTATAATAATATTTACATGGATGACTTAACATTATTAAAATTACTATTATTATTATTCTTGGTTGTATCATTAAACATATATTTGTGGAATAACATCTTCTGTTTATTCCCAAAGGAATGTTTTTTGTATTTTGTTTTTCTTTATTCTTCAATTATTATAGACTTTAATTAACATAGAAGCTATACTAGACTGGTGAATTCAAACACTATTCTTTTATGTGACCACTCATGTTATATTAATCACATAAGTCATCAAGACCCCCAAATAGTTTATTGGTAAACAAGTATATCTTCACCTTTATATTCTAATTTGGTTTTTTATGATTATTTTTTTACATATTCCCCCGTGAATATAGACCTTTAATTTTCTTAACACATCCACATTTTATGAAAAAATTCATTATCCTAATGTCCAAATTTCCAATAGAACCAAAAGTAGTCAAACAATTATGTTTTTTCTTATATCTCAATTCATGAAACATTCAGTGCATTATTGTTTTGGATTTTTATTTTCCATTTTCAATAATCATATTCGGTGTTAATTTTATTTATCTTTCTAGTATCCACCCTTTGTGTTTTGTGGGATGTATTATCATTTTTATCAACATAAATTTTCCTAGATTTTAGCTCTGAACATGCACTAGTAGATGAGACTGAATTTTTTTATTCAAAATTAATCGATCCCTCAGTTACATTCTTCCATTTACTTGTATTAGGCTAACCAAGAGATATTTTTGAGATATTATTTCCCCCAATATGAGACTCTTTAGAGATGTGAGTCAAGTCAATGGTTTCTATTAAAACATATCTTCTTGTAGGTAAACACTCTTCATATATGTTGGGGTAAGAGTTCTTATTTTTCGATACAAAAGATGTTCTAACATGGGTCGCCTTCATATTTTTCAATTTTACATCCAGTTCAAGGCATTTAATTATTGGGGAAAATTATCATTTTCAATAGATGCTATCCAACCTTCAGATTCACTTTTAATTTTATTAATATAGTCTTCATGCTTATTTCTACATTAAATCATTTGGTAATTATATTTTTCATTCTTTTGTATTTTAACTTCTAATTTGAAATCCTTGAAACTAATAGTACCATGATGTGATTCTTCTGAAGCATGGTTATTCAGAATATACTATTTGTAAAAATTGGATTTTTATTCCACCATAATTTAAATCTCCTTAAACATACATTTTATTTTATTAAATTTTATAATCTCTCCATTCATTAAAAAATAGAACATTGTTTCAAGAGAATAGATTACATCACCAAAAACATGTTTACATACAATGATCTTATAAACATGACCCTAAAATTATTCTTTAATTAATGAAATATTTTCATTGAAGTGTCATATATTATTCATTTTCTTCAAGGAGGTTTGTGAGAGAATTGTGCATTCTGAATATATTTTCATGTAAATCCTCTTGTATATTAATTTCCTCTTTATGATGTTCTCTTTTACCAAAAATTTCATCAAAAAAAATGTAATTGATTAGTCAACTTTTTTGGAAAATTATTTATATATATTTAATATTGATAGTATATGTATTCAATTAATTTGATATATTCATATTCCATTAACTATTCATAGCATAATCTAGATTCTTCAAAAGGATCATTATCAACTGATTTAATAAGATAGTATAGATCATTTTCTTATTTCATTTTGAATTTCCTCAATATCTTGGCTTCTATTTAATTACTTTTTTTAGAATCTCATTATATAATTTAATATCTTCCTTAATAGGACTAATGGATATGTATTCCACTTGATGTACTTTTTAATGAACTTAATATTTCAATTTCAAATATATATTCTTAAAAAAAATTGGGATAAAAAACTATGATCCAATCAGAGGCATTCTTTCCCTCTGATAAGACTTATAGAGCTCAGATTAGTCGTGCTGGACACTGAGATCTGGTTGAATAAGTGTATCCCATTATTACCATTTTTTTTATTTTTTATTATCCCCTATTTACTATAAACATTAGACACTAGTTATGAGTAATGGTTCAATTATGAAATATCAATAATTACTTGCAATGTAGATAATAAAATAATCACCAGCACACAATGTTTTTCAGAAGGTTTCGTACCAAGTCCAACTCCTTTTTTAATCAACCTGTAGATCTTTCATGGACTCTCTTATAAATTTAAATTTGTAATCATTAATAATTCATAGAGTTAGATATTTTTTTGGAACAAGTCAATTTTCCTATTTATATAGAGTTATTTATACTAGTACCACTATTATTCAATGGAATTATATTTACTAGAACCCCCAACTCCTCAAATAATATTTTAAAAAGGTTCACTCCCCTACATTGGAAGCCTTATAATAAAAATAATAATCATTTTCCTCAACATAGGTCTTAGAATACAAATAAATCCCCAATATCCTATGAACATTAGTATAGTTATATTTAAAAACTGGATGTTGAAAGTCTGAATTCAACTATGTTCATAATGATCACATGTATTCATGCATCCATGTAAATATTTATATGTTCACGTAATATCTTCCAACAAAAATGTAAATGGGTGTGTGTGGATTAATTTTCCATTCCAAAAAGTATTTAGGGTAGATTCACAAGGTCTTCACTTGATTCACATTATGTTAGATGAAAAATTTTGTGCATGAGACATTCTCCATCATATAAAGGTTTCAGATATGTATGTTAGAGGAGAAAAACTTCTTCTCATTCTTATTCTTTAAATATAAGGTTCACATGGATCCTATTATTTTTCATGCAAGAAGTGTGATATACATATTCTCTTTTTCTTCATGAAATAGTATTTTTGTTCTTTGTTTTTGGATATGATAGATCTCTCTATTTATTAAAAGATATTTATATTACAGTGTTAAATCATTCCTCATGATTTCCTTGGTTTAAATGGGAAATGTTTCACCACCTACCTCCAATGTTCAATGTATTTCAATACTACATTAAAGGAATCGAATCATCTGGTTACCTATTTCTTGATACTTTATTAAAAATACATAAAATACTTCTAAATAAAAGAGTTTTTATGTATTAATTTTTAAAATATCTACAAATAATTCCATGTAACTAAATTTAAGTATTCGAAATGAATCTATTTTTTCTCATGTAATCATTATTCCCTAAATAATGAGGTCTTTACTTTCATCAGACCAGGTTTCATTCCTCACCTACATTAGATAATCCTCTAAATGCATCTCCTTTATTTGAAGGTCAAATTTATCCATCAATTGAGGATACTCGAACTGCCTACTGAAACACCATTTTTTATTTGGCAGTATAAAATTCAATGAGTTAACTACATTCACGAAAAGATTATATTTCATTCATGGTGGTTCAAAGTATCATCTTTCTGAAATATCAGTCTTAGATCAATCAAGGCATACCCAAGTACATTTAACGAAGCTCAAAGCATCTAGTCCGATATACATAACACTTCATTCATTATTTAAGGAAGAAGATGATTCCACTCGTTTAAATCTATGGGTGCATGTGTTCGGATGGTATATATAATCTGCATCATGTAAACATTGTTATGTCCATTCATTTTTAATGTGTATGAATAATAAACCATTATTTTTTTTTTCAATGTCTATATGTAGAGTGGTAGAGTGTTTCTATGTTAATAAAATGGTTCCACTACCTACTCATGTTGGGAATCCTGGATCAATAACCACATAATAGTACTCACACACACTAATATTTGTCCCACTAGTATAGCCTGCCCACTTTATAGGCCTTATAAAAAGGCCCATCAATATTCATTCCTCTGAGTCTGTGCTCTTTGTGGTCATTATACACGGCCCTACCTCTTCCACCTTGCTGAATCCTTTTTTAGGCATTCTCATGAGGGTTGACCCTCAGGTACCAATATTAGTGCTTTAGGTTTAATCAATTAGGGGCTAGTAGGGTTGGCCATATTTTCTATTAAAGGACAACAAAAATACTTCAATAAAAAGATATACTATCAAATAAAATATCACATTACCAAAGCTTCATTAAATAATTCACCCACTCTTGTTGTAACACCCCACCCCTACCTCATTGGCTTGAGGATACGGTGAGGGTTACTTGGCCTTATGCGACGTTTCCAAGGCACAAAAGGCTAGAAATAAATGTAAATGTCATAGAAAAACAATTGTGTAATGATTTTCCCTTGAGAAAAAACCAATAAACCAAACAATCCACTATCAACAAACTACTTGATTCATGTAAACAAAACAACCAACTCATACATTCCCAAAAGGGAACTACACTATTCCACAATACAACCCACAAACCAATAAAACCAACACAATATCATATTACTATGTGAAACTCTAAACAAAAGACCCAAAATAAGCCTAGACACAGTCCATGACTCCACACCAAGCTCCATGCTCCAAGAACCTCCACATATCCTAAGCATCACCACGAACCACTAGCAATGAGATGTTTTACCTTTACCTGTATATCAGAATACGGCATCTACAAAAGCACCAAAGTTCCAAAGCAAGGAGTGAGTACTTATACACAGCAGGTTTTCTCCAAATGACTTCCCTACAGAACCGACTAGGATAAAACTGTTAGCACATTTATATAAAGCAGTTTATATAAAATAATCACAAGCAAAACCAATACCATGAGCCAAACATACTCTTACCAAGCCACAATACTTAAAACAAGCACCTAAGGGAAATACAAACAATCATTCCATAATCCATCTCACCATTTAACACTAGCACAACAATTTCTATCATGAAAAACAATGCACAATAAGACATCCAAAACGGTTGGAATTCCGCCCATCCTGTTCACCCTGTTCTCAGCAAGCAGTACTTCCCAACCACTAACCATAATTGTGGTTCTTCAGACCACTATACATCACCTTTTATAGTGAGACTTCTCACCCACTTCCACACTACCAACACTCGATATAACACTCAACCAACCAACAAACACAAAGCACCAAGGCCATAAAATAAGCGCACAACCATTTTCAACACATGCCAATTCAATCAATAAATCACCCATTTATTGAAAACACCCTTTAATTGTTTTTCATGCCAAAAAAAATATTTCAATTAAACATATTTATTGAAAACCATTTTTCATCAAAAAAAATTTTAATCAGCCACTAACGATTTTAAAATCAACATTTTAAAATCACATAATAAAGCTCTTTTAGCAACAATAACCCATTTTCCCTAAAATCCCCCAAATCATCACCAAATGGATTTCCAACAAGATTTTCACATCATTATCACAATTAATTTCAGAAAAAATTTAATTGTAACCAAAAATCACTCCTTCAAACCAAGTGGAGTTGAGAGAGAAGCCACCTACCTTTAGGGTTTCAGCAAAATCAACCCACAAGAAACCGCACCCCAATATGGGAAAACACTTCATGAAAACCACTCTAGATCTCTTTCCCTATCATCAAAAAGCCTTAAAATCAACACCCAAGGCAACACCAACACTAGAGCTACATGCAATAGATGTAGATCTAGAAAACCAAGAGAGAGAGAGGGAGATGAAGATATAGAGGAAACCACAAATAAGGAAAGTGGAGAGACTTACTTGGTAGAAACCACATTCAAAACACCAAGAAACCCCTTTGAATCGCTTCCAAAATGAGTGGGAGAGAACCTTCAACCTTTGAGAACCCAAAATACCAAGTGAGACTCAAGTGGGAGAATATTGGGTGTGAAACAGGCCATGATCATAGGAGATTGAATTTAAAAACCCTTCCTTTAAGTGGTTACATGGTTAGTCTGCACGGTTTGACAAACCGTGAGCTAACCGTGTACATGCCACTATCTCAAGTGGAGGGGTCCTCACGATTTCCTCGAACGGTTTGGAAAACCATGTGCAGTCCGTGCAAAGCCTACTACCTCCCCATACACGGTTTCCTGCAGAACCCGCATGGTTTCCCATAACAGTGTTCAAACTGTGCTCCCTAATAAAAGCCTCAAAACTTATTCAAAGTCATTCCATACTCTCCCAATCTCATCTAAAATCATCGGATGCACATTAAACACATAAAAACATAAAAAAGGCTACATCCCTCAAACTAGGGGGGCTAAATTCTCCTCAACATTGGACTTTCCATGCTTGGAAATTAGTGAACCCGCCCTTTTCCTAAAGAGATCGAGCCATTGCTCGAACCTCTCTTTCTCCTACTCCTAAGTATCCTCTTGGATCTGCCCATGCTACCAGAAAACCTGAACCAGACTGATGATTTTACCCTGCAAGACTTTCTCTTTCCTATCCACACCCTACACTGGAACATGCACCAACGAAGCATATGGCTCTAGCTCAACATGATCTCATCAAATAACATGGCTCAGATCCGGCTGGTACTTTTTCAACAGCGACACATGAAACACATTGTGCACCGCACTGAACCAAGGTGTAAAAGAAAAATGATAATCAACCATACCATCCCACTCAAGAATATCAAAAGGTCCAATATACATTGTAGAATAATTTCCATAATTCCCCAACCAATGATATCCCATCCTAGGAGGGATCCTCAAGAAAACATGATCACTCACCTTGAAGGACTACAGTCATCGACGATGATCCAAATATGATTTCTGACGACACTGAGCGGTGACCATTACCTTCCTCATTAACTTGATCTTCTCCGTAGTCTCATGGACAGGGCTCAGTCCAACCATCGGGGACTCACCCGTTTCCACCCAGTATAGTGGAGAACGACATGACCACCCATACTACACTTCAAACAGAGCCATATGTATGGATGACTGATAACTATTATTGTACGAGAAATAAACCAAAAACAAGTGATCCTCCCACGATCCACCAAAATCCATGACATAAGCCAACAACATACCCTCAAATGATTGTATCGTCCTCTTGGATTGACCATCAGTCTGAGGGTGATACACCGTACTCATGGCCAACTTAGTTCCAAATAATTACTGTAAGGATTTCCAGAAACAAGATGTAAACCTCAGATCTCTATCAGATACAATCGAAACTGGAACACCATGCCTCTTTACCACCTCACAGATATAGATTTTGGAAATATACTCCACCATATGAGATTCACGAATTAGAATGAAATGGGCCGACATTGTTTGCTGATCCACTATCACGAAAATGGCATCGTGCGTTCTGACCATTCTTGGGAGACCTATGACAAAATCCATTGCTATTTTCTCACACTTCCATACAGGGATTGTTAAAGACTAAAACATTCCAGCCGACCTCTAATGCTCTTCCTTGACATGCTATCAAGTCAAGAATCTCGAAACAAACTCAGAAAGTCTTCTTTTCATACCATCCCACCAGAACTGTACATTCAATGATTTATACATTTTTTGAATTCCAAGATGAATATCCCACATGGAATGATAATACACCTTGATAAGATCCTCCAGAAAAGAAACTGGTACAACCAACCGATTCCAAAAACACAAAACTGAATCTATATTTAGTTTCCAACCCTCAATTGTCTCCCAACCATTGAGTTTTGACCTCATGGTCGCAAAATTAAAATCATATATCTATGCGTCTTTAACCAAGCCGACTAAGTAAATAATCAACAAAACTGGAACGAGGACCTCTCTATCACCATGTTCCTCACATTCCAACCACATTTCATCTATAACAGACATCAACTGCCACTGGTCCGATGCATGTTCCACCACCTGAGCATATGATTTTATACTTAATGCATCCTCCACTAAATTTCCCTTAACCGGTGTGTACATCAAGTAAAAATCAAACATTTATAGATATTTCATCCATCTCTTTTGCCTCATGTTCAAATCCTTTAGTGAGAAAATGAGCTTCAAAATCTTATGATCTATATATATCGTGAATTTCTCACTGAATAGATAATGACACCACACATTCAAAGAATGGACCACCACTGCCAGTTCTAAATCATGAGTTGGGTAGTTCTTCTCATGCTCCATCATATGCCGTGAGCCATACACAACCACATGATTCCCTTGCTTGAGAATGCACCCCATTTCTGATCCTAATGCATCACAATACACCACTTACCCTTTTCTTGGTTCGGGAAAAACAAAGATCGGTTCAGATGTAAGGTGACCCATTAGCTCTTCAAAATATTTATGACACTACCCATCCCATTGAAATGGGAAATTATTCATTGTAAATGCTGTCATCAGCGAAGCCAATTATGAAAAATCATGAACAAAACGTCGATAATACCCAACTGGACCAAGGAATCTCTGTATCTCAAAAGCATTCTTTGGCAGTTACCATGATATAACAACCTCTATCTTTTCTAGTTCCACTGAAACACCCCTTTCAGAAATCACATGGCCAAGAAAAAGGACATCCTATATCCAAAAGTCACACTTTGAAAATTTGGCATCCCACCGATGATCCCTCAAGATCCCCCAACATGATCATCAAGTGATTCTCATTCTCTACCCTTGTTCTCAAAAACACCAGTATATTATCAACAAACACCACCATAAATTAATCCAAATATCTCAGAAATATCCAATTCATCAATGCCATGAACACCACCAGTGCATTCGTTAGACCAAATGGCATAACCACATATTCATAATGGCCACATCTACTTCTGAATGATATTTTCGGAATATCATCCTTCCTCACCCACAATTGATGATATACCAACCTTAGGTCAATCTTGGAGAACCACTGGGATCCCCTCAACTGGTCAAACAAATCATCAATTTGTAGAAGTGGATATCTGTTCTTTATCGTAACTTGGTTATGCCTACATAAATCAACATAGAGCCTCAAAGTTCCATCCGCCCTTTTCACAAACACCGACACTGCCCACGGAGATGTGCTATGATGGATAAACACTTTTTTTTCTAACTCTTCCAACTAGACTTTCAATTCCCGCAATTCATCTGGTGCCATCTGATAAGACAAAATTCAGACAGGGCTAGTCCCCGGAAGGAGATTAATCGTAATCTCCACTTCTATTATGGGAGGTAAGCCAGAGAATTCTTCATGAAAAACATCCATGAACCGATCCACTACTTTCAGAAGAACACTATTCTCAAAAAACACTACCGATTCCAACAACTACATCTTCAATTGATATGATAACGTGCCCACTACTAGTGCCAACAAACTCGTTGCACCCTTCGTTTCATGCCTATCTCCTCTAAAGAGATGTCTAACACCATCGTGTGTCGGAAAATCCAATATTCATGCATTAAAGTCGATGTGAGCCTTAAAATCCACCAGTCAATACATTCACGGTATTATTTCATACCCATCCATCTCAATCACTGATTAATTCCACGTTAGCTCACCCTCACCAACAACGATACAACATGATCTACACAAGATGGCTCGACACTCTCTTCGACCCAGAGGAGTTTGATGTTTCAAAACAGAAGGCATTATTTCTACCCTTAAACCCTGAAACTCAACCACATGTGCCGCAGTAAAAGAGTGTGAAGAACCCATATCAAACAACACCTGCATCAATTTATAATTTAAAAGAATAGTACCTCGCACCGAGGATGGTCCCGACTGATCATCCACCACAACCTGCTCAGCTCCAAACAATGCCTTGGTTGCCACAATCTACTCTTTATTGCCCTGATGAGGAGTTTTGGTGTTTCGAGAATCACCCTGACTGACTTTGCTCTAATGATGCGGGGTATGCTGTTGTCCCATCCCGTCGAAGCATACAACGTCTGTGATCCCTGAGGAGTGTCATGCGCACCTGACCTTGGAGAATTCCTACAATAGAACTGAAGATGTCCCATCTTCTTTCAATTATGACTTGCTCGATGTTTCGTAGTATAGTCCCGCTTGATATGTGCTGTAGAGCCACACTGAAAACATCCTTGTTTGATCTGGGGATTTGGAGGAAGATTTACCTATCCTATCGTCGGATTATGTGCCATACTCCCGCCCTGGGTATATGTGTCCCTCCTCCGCTTGAAACCAGCGTTAGAGTTCCCACTAATCCCCATGGGTACCACCATGCTTCCTCTACTCGGAGCTCCCAAAAGATCCCGCTCAGCCATTGATTCTTGATTCACCATCTCTGTTTAATCACCGATACACATCACTTCTATTTTTTAAAGAATCTCTTTAATTAACCCCACTTCAATGATCCTTGCCTTCAATGACGTGATACCCACCACCTCATGTGAAAACCAAACTAATCCTATAAAATATCTGCATACACAGTCACAGACATATGCTCTAGCTTCAGACTTATGGAATCAGTTGTGCACTGAATTCTGAACGTATGTGGGTAGAATTTTTTATTAAATTTTTTTTCAAAGCCTTCCCACATAATACATTAGTTCATCCCCACTTGGACTACCAACTCCCACCACTAAAGAGAAAGATACTCTAGATTATACTTTTTAGATTTAATTTAAGCTCTACCAGCATCACAAAGAATTCAAAAATTATGTTCATTCTGGACAGCCACACCTCTTCCATTTTCAGGTCCAAATCACCCCTAAAGATGGGTGGATCATCCTATGGAAACTAAGCCACATAATCAACATGCTTTGGCTCTTCTGCTCTGTTCACACTTCCCACTGCTTGGAAATCTTGCACTATGCTCTAAAATAACTGTTGGTTCACTTGGGGATCAGGTGCAACCACATTCTCATCGGCCACTTCTAGTTGGACTCTATGACACCTACCTGGTGCCATTTCTATAAACAGAAAACAAACAACCATGATTCTCACTTCCGTAAAAATCAAGAATTCCCATTTCAAATCGCATTACACCACATTATCACAATGAGGCTTTCCACCATTTCATATTTTCCGCGTTTCACCATTTAGGAAAACCAAACCATTTTCAAAATACCAAATTAATTCACATTACAATTTCACACATTCGAAAAACAGTCTCTCAATTCAGCCCATAAATCATTATGCATAATGAAATATGTATCCAAGAGGGAAGTCATTTCTACCATTTATGCCATGCACATCGCATTGGCTATACCCCTGACATTGAGATTTCCAATGACTATAAGTGACTTCAAAAAACTTTTGTACCCAACTCCCTGGTAACATGAAGTTAATAAAAAAAGGGTTAGCTATGTCCTTTTATGCTAAAATTTCCTAGTTATGATAATCTTACACATTGAAACCATCCCAAATCATGGAATATTCCATGAACGAATGTCGACACCAAGATCAATGATCAACACGAATGATCGAACAAGTACTCTCACTTGAAAGACAAGGACGAAGCAAACTGATACCACTTGTGACATCCTGCACCTTCCACATTGGCTTAAGGAGGTGGTGAGGGTTATGTGGCCTTAAGCGACATTCCCAAGTAGCCAAAGGCTGGTAATAAATTCTTAGGGATTCAAGAAACGATTGGGGAATGATTCTCCATTGAGACAAAACCAACCAAAAAAACAATCCACTATCAACAAACTACATTATGCATGTCAACAAAACAACCAACTCATACATTACCAAAAGAGAACAACACTATTCCAAAATACAACCCACAAAACAATACAACCAACACAATATCAGATTACTATGTGGAAGGCTAAACAAAAGACCCAAAATAAGCCAAGACACACTCCATGTCTCCACACCAAGCTCCATTCTCTAAGAACCACCACATATCCCAAGCATCACCATGAACCACTAACAATGAGATGTTTTACCTTTACTTGTATCCCGAAATATGACATCTGCAAAAGCAACAAAGTTCCAAAGCAGGGGGTGAGTAATAATACATAGTAGGTTTTCCCTAAACGACTTCCCTAAACATTCCACTAGGATAAAACTATTAACATATTTTTATAAAGCAGTTCATATAAAATAATCACAAGTTAAACCAATACCTTGAGCCAAAAATACTCTTACCAAGCCACCTCACCCAAACCAAGCACCCAATGGAAATCCAAAAAAACATTCCATAATCAATCCCACCATTTATCATTAGGACAAAAATTTCCATCTATCAAATCAATTCACAACAAGACAACGAAAATGGTGGGACTTCCGCCCATCCCATTCACCCCATTCTCAACTAGCAGTACTTCCCGACCACTACCCATAATGGTGGTTCTTCTGACCACTATCCATCACATTTTATAGATAGAATTACTGCCCACATCCACACAACCATAAAAATCCATAACTCTCAACTGACCAACAGTCAAAAATCACCAAGGTCGTACAATAAGCACACAAACATTTTCAACACATAACAATTCACTTCAATAAATCACCCATTTATTGAAAACACCCTTTAATTGTTTTCCATGCAAAACAAAATTTCTATTAAACATATTTATTTAAAAAAAATTCATCAACCATTTTTTTGATAATAATCCACTAATGATTTTAAATTCAATATTTTAAAATCACATAATAAAACCCCTTTAGCAACAACAACCCATTTCCCAAAAAATCCCCAAAATCATCACCAAATAGATTTACAACATGATTTTCACATCATTATCACAATTAATTTCATGAAAATAATTTAATTGTAACAAAAAACCACTAATTATAACTATATGGAGTCTAGAGAGAAGCCACCTACCTTTAGGGTTCCAATGAAATTGACCCACAAGAAACCGCACCCCAAAACAGGAAAACGCTTCACAAAAACTGATCCAGATCTCCTTCCCTATCATCCAAAAGCCTTAAAATCAAAACCCAATATATCTGCAAAACTAGATCTACATGCAATGGATGTTGATCTAGAAAAACGAGAGAGAGAGATAGAGAGGAAGATTCAGATCTAGAGGAAACCGCAAAGAAACCAAGAGGAGATACTTACCCAGGAGAACCCACCTTCAAAACACCAAGAAACCCCTTTTAATCACTTACAAAATGAGTGAGAGAGCACCTTAAACCACTAAGAACCCAAAATCCCAACTTAGGCTCGAGTGGGAGAATATTAGGAGTGAAATAGGTCAAGCCCGAAAGAGACAGAATTTAAAAACCCTTCCTTTATATGGTCACACTTTTAGTCTGCATAGTTTGACAAACTGTGCGCTAACTGTGCACATGCCACTATCTCAAGAGGAGGGGACTGCACAGTTACCATGCATGGTTTGGAAAACTTTTCATAGTCTGTGAGAAGCCTACTACCTCCCCCAGCATAGTTTCTTGGAAAACCCACATGGTTTCCCCAAACTATGCTCAAAATGTGCTCCTTAAGAAAAACCTCCAAACTTATTGAAAACCATTCCGAAATCTCCCAACCTCTTCTCAACTCATCACATACACTTTAAACACATAAAAATCATAAAAAATGGCTAAATACATCAAATCAGGGGTGTTACACTTGTTAAAATATTATTCATGAAAAAATATATTTTTTCTTATATTTCATAATTAAACTTATATTACCATTATTTTCGAATGCAACTATAAATTCCAAAACTCTCCAAGATAAAATATAAATAAATTTCATCTTATGTATTACAAGTATCATTTATCCAATTTCAACATCATGAAAAATGGTGTTTTTCTTGATCATAAAATTCATCCTTAATATATAAAATTAGGGTACTACACATGGAACACAAAATAAAATTTTTCATGGGGTTATTCACATATTCATGCTATAAAATGATATTTCATTGTCTTAATAAAATATTTCTTCTCCAAAAATTATAGAAAAGAATGTTTCTTTCTTGAAACATATCTTTGAAATTGTGATCACTTAAACAATTTTCAAATATATATGGAAAATTGTCAAGTCATGACATCCAATTCCTTCAGATGAATCTAAAACAGTTCTCCTTGAATCTACACTAATAATAGAGAAATGTATTATTAAATGAAAAATATGGAGTCCATAATAATTCTCTAGGAATCATCAACAATTATGGACAATTATCATAATTAATCAGATCCAAAGAATCCATAATAATTTTCTAGTTATCATCGCCATCATTCTTAAAAATTTCTTAAAATTTTACACCATAATAATTCCATGATTAATCACTTGTAATAGAGGAATTAATTATACATTTAATTTTGATTTATTATTATATATTTACAAAAGAAATACTACCATACTCCACAACCATACATATGGGCTTTTCACATATGAATTTATATTCATTTCAACTCTTATTTTATTCACCACATATTATCTTTTGTGTGGTTTATAAATTTCTATGGAAGAATTTATGTAAAATTATTCCAGAATTTTAAGGGATTTATAAGTATATATTATAATACCTATATTATATTCTTTTAATTCTAAATTTAGAAAAATAATTACTGAAATCAATCTTTTCCACAGTGGAAAAACAATCCTAGGTTTTGGTTAAGTTATTGTTAGTGTATTTTACTATAAATATATCCATATCAAGATAATCACATGTAGGTGTGGCTTCAAAAATCACCAACGGGTAGTCACCCATATAAGGGTTGGTTGAGAATCGACTCAATCATCATTGTGATTCATGTTGAATTGGTATAATATATCCCACCTAGAATGAAAATGTTGGCGGATATGATTTGAAATATTCACATTCTATTTATGAACCATGATGAATGATTCTTTATAACATTTCGTTGGTCTCCTATAAATGTAATATATAAAACAAATTACTATCTTCCATGGATAAATAAACACATTGAAAGTACACTTCACACTATATTTGATTGATTAGGGTTATTATTATTACTTTTCAAATACTCCTCTACCTCTAACATAATTACGTTATGTTCTCTTGAACATCCATATAATTAAATTTAATGGGGAATTATTTTATTTCACATAATCTTGTTATTTAGATAGCCATGTTTTATATTCATCCAAATCATTAGTAGGAAATTTTATGAAATTTCTTATTGAATATTATAGTGAATGAATTAAACATAATCATATTATGTGTGGGGAATGAAATTATATATCCCCTTGATATCTCTATAGTTCTTTTAAGGAAAAAAACATCGGTTTTTGTATATACCTCTCACATTATCATTATAGTGTCTTAGAACATGGAAATTACAAACTATTATACTATAATTTGTTAGGAACATTATTAGTATGATACAAATGATTATTTTAATCCCTAATTTAATTTATTTTTATTTATATATCATTCCCATAGTGTTAATTTATTCTGGTGTCATATGTTTTATTTATTCCTTCTATATAACTTATGGGAAGATTATGTAATGATATCTTCAATTGTACACTACTTATTATTGATAATCTGAGTTCATATTTTATTTATTTTTCTTTCCCCATGAAATATCAATGAGATATATGTATAATTTTAATAGACGTAATGGAAGGTAAAATTTTGTTCTTAAAATGTGTTTATGTTGTATCTTATGATTCCCAATGTAATGAAGGTACGAATCATGTATTTGTTGACTATTATTCTATTGGATACTTCAATAACACTTATCTTATATTTTGATAATGTAATATCTCAACAATAAATAGGATTCAGAATTTTCTTATATTATAATAAGTTTTATTCCTTGTAATTGGATATTCCTAATTATTCCTTTTGTGTTAATTAATTCCCATACTATGTTCATGAGACACACAAACTGAATCTTCCATCCATTCAAAGACCATCAAATAGTGATACTAATAAATTATATAGTCATCTATTTTAGGATATTTAATGAGAATTATAATCAATTTAGGATACTATTATATTTATTTTTGAAATACCCATGATTTTGTATAGTCTCAATATGATTTTTGTAAATTTAGAATCTCTATTTCAAAGGGAACATCATCTCAGAGGGTGGAGTTTCAGTTTACTAGCTTAATATTATGATTGATGGATTGGGATTCCATTTTATCATGTTTAATAAGTATAGATTTCTTATGTTAGTTGGATATTACTGAATTTCCATGATCAATTTTCTCTTGGATTGTGTCTCACATTAGTACATCATGAAAAATGGTAATCCATCCATTAATTCATGTTGTTTTTCAATGACATTTAATATAGTATAAGTGGAGGTTTAATTGTTCTCCTATTTTATGACCACAAAAGGGATGATATTGTCACAAATAATTATGTCTTCTTTTATAATTGGAATGGATGTGTGTTAATGTAAAGGTAGGTGATGATTTATTATTGGAATTTACAGCTGATACCTCATGAAAATATGTTGATGATTTTTTTCTTGAGTTTTCAGTGGTAGTTTTCTCCCTAAAAAATTAGAGATAAAACATTTTTGGTGAAGTATCTGGGGTTTACATGGATCATAAGAATATCACGTATACTTTCTCTCAATTAGATCTTATCTTATGGAAGATACAATTGGTACAATTTCTACTATAATTAAAAATAGATATAATTTATATAATAGTAAAGGGAATTATAATGTTTAATTAAGTTAAAATGAAAACTTATTACCTTTTATGTTAAGAGAAAATTTAATATCTACACAAATTATGGTTATCCGTTTTATAGTATAGTGACATTTTATTATCATCAATAAATGTTGATGATTCATCACTAAGTGAAGGAGGACCATGTTATAGATATCTATTGTGAGGTTTTCCATACCAACTATTCTCAAAATATGTTCCTAAAATATTCTATAAAAATAGGTAACATGTCACCCTCTTCATAGAGTAGGTAATGGTTCCTATTCGGCTATGCAAGGTGGGGATGAGGGAGTTTCTTATGTCCCATTTGGGAATATATATTCGTTTAAAAAATATAAACATTGAAATTAAGAATATTTATTGGTTTATTTGTATAATTTATATTTATTAAAAGTCAAAGATGTGGTGCCTACCCTATATTAAGTTAATGGTGAAGGAATTTCTTATATTTTGTTTGAACAAAACCCATGATGTTATAAAGTAGAATAATGATCATAAATTGATTACAGTATTCATTGATGGATTATAAAAATTTATTTATTGAAATCCTACTAAAACTAGTATAATAATGAATATGAGAAACAATCCCATAGAGAATGATATAGATGAGTTTGTGACCAAAAATGAAAAAAAAAACCCAAAAAGAAACAAAATAATCCAGAAAACACTGAAATGGTGAATAGAAGTGAATGTGTGTGATAATAATGTTGTGTTGTAGAGGTTTTTCAATAGATGGGGACAAAGAAATAGATCTGAGGAAGGGAAACAAATGAATGGATTATGTTAAAATATAGTTGTTAATTGGTTATATATATATATATATTTGTTCATGATCAGTAAAATAATATTTATATTCGTATTGTAAAGAAAATGTGTTAAACCAAATAAATTTTACTTGATGGTCAACAAAATATAAGGACCATTCAATTGAAAGGATTTATCAATTAGATATCAACAATCGTTTTTTTTCTTTTATAGATAAGATATTGAGAACTTTTTTCAAAGTAAGTACATTAATTGATATTAAAATGTTAACGTTCGACTAAAATCACATATTGGAATTAAAATAGTATAAAATCTATTCTAATAAAGAATGAAAAAAATATCCTTTTACAAAAGATTACATAGAAAATAATTGAGGTTCCTAACAAGAATTGGTTTCAAAATTCAATTCATTATGATCTTCTTCCCCTATGAAATTTTGTTACTAATATTAATAGTAATAAAAATTTATAGTCAAATAAAACCTGAAAAAATATAAATTTATGAAGGTGAGAGAGAGATTGAAATTGCCTATTTATATTTCACTATTCCTCTAACTCCTCCCTGTATAATTATTTTGAGAAATTCTCCTTGGCCATACCCCATTCCCAGTTCTCTAGTGGTGTCTGTTATTATCCTACCCTAACTATGAGTGTATTCTCTATTCAAAAACCTCATAAAAATTAAGCATTGTAAATCAGTAAATTTTTCTCATAGTTAAAATTGAGAACCAGTACTAAGTTATTGTGTGGTCGAATTTTCTATCCTCCATCCCACCATTTACTAGGATAAAAACATTCTTAAAAAATTTGACATAACCACATGCACTTGTTTACTCCATGTTTGATGAATCTAGAAACATAGAATAGTTTGAGACAATTTACTAAAAAACATATAATTTATCAATTCTTCAGTCATAAACCTTCATCCCACCATATCATTTTACGTACATGCAAAATTCATAGGGATTGATTCAATCCCAAATATCCTCTAATCAGTCTCTATATTTATTATTTATAATATCTGAAAAAATATTCACATGTTAATTATATGGACCTTATAGTTCATCCATATAAAAACTCATGTATAAGAACATTGGACTCTTTTATGATTTCCAACATCAGATTTCATTCATTGATACTAATGGGAACAAAAGAAAAGGAATTATAAAATTTTAAACTCAACCTTTCCTGAGGAAGATCTTCATCCTATATTAATGTTGAATTTTTTTAAATGGCTCTATAAACTCATTCATCGATTACTAAAGATCACTTCTTAAATATCACTAATAATCAAATCTAAATAGATTTATATAATATTATGGTGCATAAAAACATTGAGAACAATGTTTCACATGACTATTTCATCAACTATATCCTTAGTTCCTATTTTATCAGTGGTAATTGATCTTAATTTTCATCATCAAGAATCATTATTACCAAGGATATGGGAGACATAAAATCTATATGATGATTAACTTGACTCAAAACATTATTTTTTGACATATCAATCCTCGTCCATGGGGAAATCGAGTATCAAAGTTCATATGATCATTGATTCCCCAAATTCAGTGGTCACAAATTCCGAAATCAAAATAGAAACAACTACACATATACCTTCATTAATAGTTCATGGGTTTTCACCTTTATATTCCAATTTGTGGATCCATATGGACTTATATGAAATGTTATGTCCTCCATTCTAATCATTTGAACAATAATATCATTTATAACTATAATAGATCACGCTTTATTTGTAACACCCCGAGATTTTATGAAAAAATTTTTTTTTAATTTCATTAATGTCTTGTGTTGTACGCTACACCAAAAGAAGCTTTCACAACAAGCATCCTTGACTTTCCTTCCATTACACACAATCGCGACCTTCCACGATAGCGTGTGTCGTACGCAACACCAAGTTTCGCTAAACAACGATATGCTATTAAGATATTATTAAAACTAGCCGTTATGAATAGTAATAACCACTTTTTGAAATTTTGTAAATTTTATTTTTTCAAAATGGACTTCATTTATGGATTAGGAGTATCGAATTTAGCCTAAGGTGAAATTTTGGTAATTTTCGGATAACTTTCATATTTTGATGAATAGTGGGAATTTCTAAATTTTAATTAAAAACAACTTTTTCAATCGAAATAATTAATAGTTATAAATTATTAATTTGAGTGGTTTTAAAGTATATTTAGAATATATTTTTACAATTTAATACAATGTTGGACATTGGATGTAATTTCACATTTAAACTAGACATAAACAAGTGTCAATCTTTTGATAGATATTGTTTCTTAAAAACACGCTATTTGTTTTAACAGCGGGATTTAATTATAAAATTAATTAATGCAACTTTTATGTTATGAATTTGGTAAAATAGACTTCATTTTTGAATTCGGAATATGAAATATAGCTTGGGATGAAATTTTGGCATTGTTCTGAAAAACATCAATTTTTGATGAATAGTGAAACTACTAAGTGGTAGGTTAAAAACTGAATTTTGCATAAAACTTAATTTTACCGCTTCTGTGAATGGAATTTCAAAAATCCAAGAGACACGGTTAATATCAAGGACTAAAATGTGGTTCAATGAGATGAAAATAATTTTTTGGTGAATAGTAACTTTTTACTTTTTTTACCACGGTTAATAGTAAATAGGGTAACTAAGGGTAAATATGATATTAATATTACCCTAACACATGTCCTAATTCTATTGGACAAGTGTAATTCGACCAAAAACAAACTTAGGAATAAAATATGACCATTTAGGCCCACTTGGATTAGATTAGGACATTTATTATTAATTTATTTAAAGAAGGGTTAAAATAGTTAAAATCAATGTTTAATAAGTACATCATTTTTAATATGGGGTTATACATAAGATAAATTCGACTATAAATATTCATTAGAAAGCTAAAAAGATTTCCTACATGATGGTATTTTATTTGTAATTTTTAGACATCAAATAATATAATTTATTTATGACACAAAGATGATGTAGTAATTATCTTATTAATGAAATATTGACATAATTGATAATATAAATACCAAAATAAATGTAATTTAAGACTTTTTATGAATTCCACTAATTTTCTAGGTTACTATGATATATTAGTGTTGATTTAATCAACTTGGTTCGAACATATAATTCTGTTATGACTTTCACAAAAATCATATTTCAAATAGTGTCAAAATTGACACAAAATAGTTTTTAAATCAAATATTATATTATTAATTGTTATTTTATTCCTAAAAATCTAAGGTTCGGCCAAATGACTTAGATAAGGATATATGTATTAATAATATACAATTTGGGGTTCGTTTGGCATGTTATAGTAAGTTTATTAACCATATAGTGAAAGAAAACAAAAAGACACGGTAAAAGTTAAATTATTTAACTTAGAGTTAAATCTAATTGATAAGGTTAAAATAATACCCTAAACTTGTCTAAATCCTATTGGTTGATAGGATTTCGACCCATCCCCACTTTAGCTTCGAAATAAGACCCTTTGGAACCATTATAAACCGATTTTGACTTTAATATAAAATAATATTTTGAGATATTCCTAAGGTGCCCCTCTCCTCCCCTATAAAAGGACACCTCCTCCCCCTCCTCCTCACACCAATTTGAGCACTCAAGCTCGGCCACCCCTGCCAATTTCTCCTCTCCACTTCCCTAGCAACATCCTAGAGGTTCTGGTCTTCCTCAAAGACCAATTTTAGTGCCCTAAGAGGAGGTCTCAAAGAGGCACTTCAAAGAAGAGGTAATTACCGTTACCAATTCTTTCATCTTTATTTCTTCTTCCACTTCTTCTTATTAGGTTGTTTCATTATGAAGTAATAACATCAGTATCACTCATATACTGATATGTTATTATAAGTATGAAACAACCCTATTTCACCATCTATCCATCCTACGGAAAAATAAATCACCGCGCGTGCGTACGTACGGAATACCGTCTCCACGCCGTGGTGTAATCTATTTTCCACCACCACCTTACATGGATGGGTATAATGGTGTAAAGAATAACTATACATAGTTATTACAACATCATATTGATTCTGATATATTGTATAATCCACTCCAATTCAATTCAATATTTATAGAAATGATATCATCGCTCGTGCGTACGTACGGAATACCGTCTCCACGACGCGATGAGATTCATTCTCCATGTTAACCATTTAAGAATGATTATAATGTATATATAAGAAATAATAATGAAATATATGACATTATAAAGCTACTGGATTTATGTACATATATACATATGTATGTCATCTACCTACTTCCATTTCAAGACAATAAGGAAAGGAAAACAGCGTTCATGCGTACGTACGGACTACCGTCTCCATGAACGGTGTTTTTCATTTTATTTATCTACCTATTATATATATATATATACTGAATATATTTGATATATAAATCATATTTTATATTCTGGAAGTAAGTAAATCATGATATAAGTAATAATGATGTCAAGAACAACAAGTCAAAACACCTACGATAAATGAAACGATTTTACCCAAAACGCTTCTTTAACATGGAATTTACAAAAGAACGGGTAATATAATGTCATAAGTGAACCATATATGATATCATAACAATGAATATGATTCTTTAATAAGTCAATAACATGATTTAAATCATTATACAGGAGGTTCGGACACTTACAAAGCAAGTCGGACCTAAGGTAAGGGAAATATCACAATCTCATTTTTATCCGAGATTGTTTATTCGTAAGTATTTACTGGGGTGTATTTTATCATCCACATCCATGTTCCCTCAATATGTAATATTGTTTCCATCCACTTGAAATAGTTTAAATCCAATTTTACCCTTAGGTGAGTTTTTAGTAAAGAATATGAAAGGAATCTTTTGTCGTTTTTCCGTACGAGGTACTTTTTGACTTTTCCAACAAAAGTACGAAGAATGTTTTTTTTAACTTATACAGCATGAAGGGATTTTTAAAACATTACTTCAAAGAAGCTTCCTTTACAAGTTTTCAAGTTTATTTTTAATCAGCTTCTTTTATTTTAAAGTTGTATGACATGTTATGAAAGGAAAAATGTTTTTGAAGAAGAAAGGATATTTTCCTCAAGAATTCAATTCAAGTGTTTTATCAAAATTATTTTCCATCTAAGATAATAATGGGTTCTGTTTATATCCATATTTTTACATTGGTTTGACTATGTTGTGATGGAATTATGTTTATGAATTCCTTTATCATATATGAATTGATTTATGATGTCATGATGTTTCAAGAATCCCATTTTTGTTACATGTGTTATGCGATGATGCATGTTTTATGATTATGTGGCACACATAAGAAAGGATTCATTATAAGATGGGTGGGACCTATATCTCCCTCCAATGCATTGGGTAATGATTTTATATCTCATGAGATAGACATGGCTGGAATGGTAGGTTATACCGGTTCAGTGAAACAGGACTGAAACGAGGATTACTCGATTCAGAAAGGGACTTTGTCCACTAAGATAGTCTTGGCAATGAGTCTTGACTAACAAGAAATGATTCTCTATGATTATGTGTGTATTCCACAATGAGTAATGTTTTAAGTTATGATTTCATTTTCACTTCTATGATTTATCCCATGTTATGATATTATGAGCTCTTTTGCAGGTTAAGATTTCCAAAAGCTATGTTCTTATGTATATGATGTGATTGATATTTCTTTTGTTTACCCTTACTGAGCATTTGAGCTCACCCTTTTATGTTTTCTTTTCCCCAGGATATAAAGAAAGGTTTTAGGTAAAAAAAGGGGAAGATCTTTATGGGATATATTGAAGATCTTTCACCACGTTTAGAAGATTACGTTCCGAGTTTCCAAAGACACTAAACTATTACCATCCTTGTGTGTGTGTTTTTGTTATGTACTAAGTATTCCGCAAAAGTAATGTAATGTTCATGTACGTTAGGCTTCAGGTCTCTACATTTGGTATCAGAGGAAAGGTTTAGTCAACCTTTGGAAACTAGGATGCGAAAATGTTAGTGAGATCCCTAGAGATATTTCTAAGGTATGTCTAGGGATGTCCCTAGGGATAAGAATACGTATAGGTTATAGTAATAGAATTACGCTAACGATCATAGAATTAAACCTAAGATGTTGGATATTGAAGGTACTCCCCCTTTATTATGTTGTTTTCCCTAGCATGATTTTTGCCTCTCACACTATTCTTTTTGGGTTTTAGACGATGGCTGGAACCCGAAGGAACCGTGTTGATCAATGCAATGGACAATGCAATGATTGCCCTCCTGAACAAACAAATGTTATGGGAGATGGAGTGCAAAATCTTATTGCTATACTTACACAAGCTATGAATCATTCTGGACTTCCAAATGAGCAGAGAAGGGAACAATATTCTATTGAGTCCATCATGAGGCAACGTCCACCTTCTTTCAGTGGGTCTTCTGATCCACTTGTGGCTGAACAATGGATCAGTACTACTGAAAAGATATTTTCAGTTCTTCAATGTTCTGAACATGATAAAGTCAACCTAGCAGTGTATCGTTTGGAAGGAGATGCTGATCAATGGTGGAATCTTATTAAGAATACAAGGCAAAGGGATGAAATTGAGTCTATGGAATGGGACGAGTTCAAGAACTTATTTTTCAATAAGTACTTCCCTCGTATTCTTCGAACAAAGATGGAGAAAGAGTTTCTTGAACTGAAGCAAAGGGATGATGAATCTGTTGGTACCTATGAAGCAAATTTTACAAGACTTGCAAGGTATGCTTCTGGAATTATCATCCAACCTGAAAGTAATGTTGATCGATTTTTCCGTGGCTTAAAACCAAGTCTTCGAAGGGCATTAGCTATAAGAGACTTCAGTAGCTATGAAGAAATTGTGCGTTGTGCTATCAAGGTAGAAATGGAAGTTGGTGTTACATATCCATCTCATGGTTTTGACAAGAAACGAAAGATGGAGTTCAAGGAGAAATCTCAAAATAATGGTGAAAAGAAGATGAATGATTCCTTATGTACAAAGTGTGGAAAGAAGCATGGTGGAGATTGTATTAAAGGGACTAGAAAATGTTTTAAGTGTGGAAAAGAAGGTCATCGAGCAGCTGAGTGTCGAAGTAATGGAAAAAGGGTTTCTAATGATGTGAATAAAGCAAACACTGCAGAGAACGCACCGCCAACACTTCAATGCTTCAAGTGCAAGGAAATGGGGCATTATGCTAATAATTTCCCTAATCCAAGGGTTAGTGATGATCAACATGAGCAACCACTGAAGGCAAAGGACAAAGGGAAATCACATGCGATCACTATTGGCAATGTTGTATATGACAACGATGTGGTGGAATGATTAAGTGTTTATGTAATGGGATTCCAAAATAATGTTGTATCATTGAGTGTTGCAATATTTATTGATGTGGTATTCAAAGTGATTGAGATATTTTTGGAATATAGATGATATGCGCATAATGAAGGGATAAGGAGAAAATTAAATGTTTGATAGTATTCATGAGCTCATGATTGATATAAGGACTAAGTGATATCATGGTTTGAGTATATAGAATTTTGAGGATTTTGGTATATGGAAAGTATTAACTTTTAACTGCACTCATGTTTTCACTAAGGTATTCAAGAGAATACACGATTAAGGACTTTGAATGTTTGGAATGTGACCAACAAGACATATCTTATGATATGTGGGGATCAATGACAGTATTAAATCTCTGGTGATCGTTGTCACTATATTATGAGAGTGGACTTCAGTATTATGTATAAGCCTAAAGATTAGACTGGATTATATTGGACATAAGTTAGTACTGTTTAAGGATAGAAGATTTTCGATATTATTGATGGGATGTTATAGTAACGTAGTTTTAGAAAAAGGGACAACCTGCAGGACGGGCGACAGCCCATCGCTTCGGACAAGGCTGTAGGAATCGAACCCACAACCGAAGAGCGACTGGCCTTTATCGCCTACCACTGACCTACAGGAAGTCCCTGTTTAGTAGAAACTAGTGTTATTATATTAAGCAGTATGATATATGAAGTATAAGCCCATTTTAGGAACCATATATGATTAATCCCACTATAGATCGACTTATGTATATAAATTTTGCTAATCTTTTGAGACAGATGGAATGACCCGTCATTCTATCACATGATCTGCTAACACTTCACGAATAACAAATTCAACTTCATTTATTTAAGAGATGAAGTGGAAATTGTTCAAGGCACGAACAATAGTGAGATTGTACAAAAATAAAGTAAGTATTTATTCTAATTCAAATTCTTCAACTTTAGGGAAAAGATCTTGAAAACCAAAAATGTTGTCCTAGTGCTCTTATATCTGATTAATCAGATGGTACCTTAGATCGTCACAAATTTATGGATTTGTGATTGTTGGCTTTTCCATAGCCATGTTCTCTACCACTCTCCATCAGAACATGATTGTTAGATTTCTCTTCCATATCCATATTTTCACCTATGTGGAAACCCAGTGATTAGTTTATTTGGGTAACCGTTACGTTTCATACATTTGTTTTTAAAGATTGGTTTTGTTATTCCTTTTTACGATGTGGTTTTCTATTAAATAAACTTTCGAGTAGTAAACCATTTATAACCCCGACGAATTTCGAGGGCGAAATTCATTTTAAGGGGGGTAGAATGTAACACCCCGAGATTTTATGAAAAATATTTTTTTTAATTTCATTAATGTCTTGTGTTGTACGCTACACCAAAAGAAGCTTTCACAACAAGCATCCTTGATTTTCCTTCCATTACACACAATCGCGACCTTCCACGATAGCGTGTGTCGTACGCAACACCAAGTTTCGCTAAACAACGATATGCTATTAAGATATTATTAAAACTAGCCGTTATGAATAGTAATAACCACTTTTTGAAATTTTGTAAATTTTATTTTTTCAAAATGGACTTCATTTATGGATTAGGAGTATCGAATTTAGCCTAAGGTGAAATTTTGGTAATTTTCGGATAACTTTCATATTTTGATGAATAGTGGAAATTACTAAATTTTAATTAAAAACAACTTTTTCAATCGAAATAATTAATAGTTATAAATTATTAATTTGAGTGGTTTTAAAGTATATTTAGAATATATTTTTACAATTTAATACAATGTTGGACATTGGATGTAATTTCACATTTAAACTAGACATAAACAAGTGTCAATCTTTTGATAGATATTGTTTCTTAAAAACACGCTATTTGTTTTAACAGCGGGATTTAATTATAAAATTAATTAATGCAACTTTTATGTTATGAATTTGGTAAAATAGACTTCATTTTTGAATTCGGAATATGAAATATAGCTTGGGATGAAATTTTGGCATTGTTCTGAAAAACATCAATTTTTGATGAATAGTGAAACTACTAAGTGGTAGGTTAAAAACTGAATTTTGCATAAAACTTAATTTTACCGCTTCTGTGAATGGAATTTCAAAAATCCGAGAGACACGGTTAATATCAAGGACTAAAATGTGGTTCAATGAGATGAAAATAATTTTTTGGTGAATAGTAACTTTTTACTTTTTTTACCACGGTTAATAGTAAATAGCGTAACTAAGGGTAAATATGATATTAATATTACCCTAACACATGTCCTAATTCTATTGGACAAGTGTAATTAGACCAAAAACAAACTTAGGAATAAAATATGACCATTTAGGCCCACTTGGATTAGATTAGGACATTTATTATTAATTTATTTAAAGAAGGGTTAAAATAGTTAAAATCAAAGTTTAATAAGTAAATCATTTTTAATATGGGGTTATACATAAGATAAATTCGACTATAAATATTCATTAGAAAGATAAAAAGATTTCCTACATGATGGTATTTTATTTGTAATTTTTAGACATCAAATAATATAATTTATTTATGACACAAAGATGATGTAGTAATTATCTTATTGATGAAATATTGACATAATTGATAATATAAATACCAAAATAAATGTAATTTAAGACTTTTTATGAATTCCACTAATTTTCTAGGTTACTATGATATATTAGTGTTGCTTTAATCAACTTGGTTCGAACATATAATTCTGTTATGACTTTCACAAAAATCATATATCAAATAGTGTCAAAATTGACACAAAATAGTTTTTAAATCAAATATTATATTATTAATTGTTATTTTATTCCTAAAAATCTAAGGTTCGGCCAAATGACTTAGATAAGGATATATGTATTAATAATATACAATTTGGGGTTCGTTTGGCATGTTATAGTAAGTGTATTAACCATATAGTGAAAGAAAACAAAAAGACACAGTAAAAGTTAACTTATTTAACTTAGAGTTAAATCTAATTGATAAAGTTAAAATAATACCCTAAAATTGTCTAAATCCTATTGGTTGATAGGATTTCGACCCATCCCCGCTTTAGCTTCGAAATAAGACCCTTTGGAACCATTATAAACCGATTTTGACTTTAATATAAAATAATATTTTGAGATATTCCTAAGGTGCCCCTCTCCTCCCCTATAAAAGGACACCTCCTCCCCCTCCTTCTCACACCAATTTGAGCACTCAAGCTCGGCCAACCCCTGCCAATTTCTCCTCTCCACTTCCCTAGAAACATCCTAGAGGTTCTGGTCTTCCTCAAAGACCAATTTTAGTGCCCTAAGAGGAGGTCTCAAAGAGGCACTTCAAAGAAGAGGTAATTACCGTTACCAATTCTTTCATCTTTATTTCTTCTTCAACTTCTTCTTCTTAGGTTGTTTCATTATGAAGTAATAACATCAGTATCACTCATATACTGATATGTTATTATAAGTATGAAACAACCCTATTTCACCATCTATCCATCCTACGGAAAAAGAAATCACCGCGCGTGCGTACGTACGGAATACCGTCTCCACGCCGTGGTGTAATCTATTTTCCACCACCACCTTACATGGATGGGTATAATGGTGTAAAGAATAACTATACATAGTTATTAAAAAATCATATTGATTCTGATATATTGTATAATCCACTCCAATTCAATTCAATATTTATAGAAATGATATCATCGCTCGTGCGTACGTACGGAATACCGTCTCCACGGCGCGATGAGATTCATTCTCCATGTTAACCATTTAAGAATGATTATAATGTATATATAAGAAATAATAATGAAATATATGAAATTATAAAGCTACTGGATTTATGTATATATATACATATGTATGTCATCTACCTACTTCCATTTCAAGACAATAAGGAAAGGAAAACAGCGTTCATGCGTACGTACGGACTACCGTCTCCATGAACGGTGTTTTTCATTTTATTTATCTACCTATTATATATATATATATACTGAATATATATGATATATAAATCATATTTTATATTCTGGAAGTAAGTAAATCATGATATAAGTAATAATGATGTCAAGAACAACAAGTCAAAACACCTACGATAAATGAAACGATTTTACCCAAAACGCTTCTTTAACATGGAATTTACAAAAGAACGGGTAATATAATGTCATAAGTGAACCATATATGATATCATAACAATGAATATGATTTTTTAATAAGTCAATAACATGATTTAAATCATTATACAGGAGGTTTGGACACTTACAAAGCAAGTCGGACCTAAGGTAAGGGAAATATCACAATCTCATTTTTATCCGAGATTGTTTATTCGTAAGTATTTACTGGGGTGTATTTTATCATCCACATCCATGTTCCCTCAATATGTAATATTGTTCCCATCCACTTGAAATAGTTTAAATCCAATTTTACCCTTAGGTGAGTTTTTAGTAAAGAATATGAAAGTAATCTTTTGTCGTTTTTCCGTACGAGGTACTTTTTGACTTTTCCGACAAAAGTACGAAGAATGTTTTTTTTAACATATACGGCATGAATGGATTTTTAAAACATTACTTCAAAGAAGCTTCCTTTACAAGTTTTCAAGTTTATTTTTAATCAACTTCTTTTATTTTAAAGTTGTATGACATGTTATGAAAGGAAAAATGTTTTTGAAGAAGAAAGGATATTTTCCTCAAGAATTCAATTCAAGTGTTTTATCAAAATTATTTTCCATCTAAGATAATAAAGGGTTCTGTTTCTATCCATATTTTTACATTGGTTTGACTATGTTGTGATGGAATTGTGTTTATGAATTCATTTATCATATATGAATTGATTTATGATGTCATGATGTTTCAAGAATCCCATTTTTGTTACATGTGTTATGCGATGATGCATGTTTTATGATTATGTGGCACACATAAGAAAGGATTCATTATAAGATGGGTGGGACCTATATCTCCCTCCAATGCATTGGGTAATGATTTTATATCTCATTAGATAGACATGGCTGGAATGGTAGGTTATACCGGTTCAGTGAAACAGGACTGAAACGAGGATTACTCGATTCAGAAAGGGACTTTGTCCACTAAGATAGTCTTGGAAATGAGTCTTGACTAACAAGAAATGATTCTCTATGATTATGTGTGTATGCCACAATGAGTAATGTTTTAAGTTATGATTTCATTTTCACTTCTATGATTTATCCCATGTTATGATATTATGAGCTCTTTTGCAGGTTAAGATTTCCAAAAGCTATGTTCTTATGTATATGATGTGATTGATATTTCTTTTGTATACCCTTACTGAGCATTTGAGCTCACCCTTTTATGTTTTCTTTTCCCCAGGATATAAAGAAAGGTTTTAGGTAAAAAAAGGGGAAGACCTTTATGGGATATATTGAAGATCTTTCACCACGTTTAGAAGATTACGTTCCGAGTTTCCAAAGACACTAAACTATTACGATCCTTGTGCGTGTGTTTTTGTTATGTACTAAGTATTCCGCAAAAGTAATGTAATGTTCATGTACGTTAGGCTTCAGGTCTCTACATTATTAGTTCATATTCCTTTGTAAATTTGACTGATATCAATCTACCATCAATTATTCAATCATACTCAAATTAATTATTGGATTATCAACTTCATTAATACCCATATCTAGTCGATCATTATCTTGGAATCACATACTTACATTAATAGGTTATCGATTTTTACTTCCACTCATCTACTACTTCTTACAATATGTCTAACTCATGCTCAGACCTATATGGTAGAAAGATTGAATTCCTTCTCGAAGTCATCTAAAGATTCATAAGCTATTTTTTGAAAGGCATGAATGGTTTTCATAAGTTCTTCATTGTAGGTTAGGGAATACAAGGTAGATCAGGGTTTTCATTATGGTAAAATATGTATGGAATTATTGAAAAATATAATAGATATTGAAAATCCATAAGGAAGCGCAGGGTCATACTATGGTTAAAAATGGTTTTATCCGTAGTCACAAGTGTATTACATCCTGGATGAGGAGGCACAACAACACTAGATCGACAAGGTCACATGTCGCAATAGAACCTTCACTGAAGAAAAATGCCTTTTCAAGGTTGAAAACTTCTCTCAATACGATCCATAATATTAGCATGCCCAATTTATATTAATAATATTTAATAAAAAAGATTAGTAACTAAACTCGTACCTTGTTAATTGAATAAAAAAAGACAAAAAATATAGAAATTTAGAAATAACAAAATTAAATATAAAAAATTAAATTCAAATTATATTAGTGAATTATTTAATTAATAACCCAAAAATATAAATGACAAAATAAATTAAATAACATAGAGATTAAAAAAATATATTTAAAATAATATTTTGAATATATTTCTCAATAAAAATAAAAATAATCATGATAATTTCTATAATTTAAATAGAAAAATACATAGTTAGACATAGAATTAATAAATTCAATACTTATTAGAAAACTAAGCACAAAACTATAATTGACCAATTAAAAGAGTATTTGGACCTTAAAATACACAATTATTACATGAAATGATGTAATCGCCACATCAAATTCTGACAAACTTTTCATTTTTTCTTTTCATGATAAATTTATTTAATCAAATTTAATAGTAGGAAATAATTCCCAGAACTGAAAAAATGAAATTACCTAGTGAATTTATTTTCATAAAGATCTTCCTCCATGGAATATCTCATGTATAATGTTTAGTTACCCTATCAAAATAAATTATTTTAATTTAAAATTGGTTAAGGTTTTAAAAAAATGCTTGAAATTGAAAATACTAAAGATAATTTAACACAATTCAATTTGAATCTGACTTACAGTTAAAATTTTCACTTACCACTGGGATTATAGATTCACATGACTTAAGAGCTCATAATAAATAGATGAGCCAGATGATAGGTTGGAGTTAAATTTTTCTTGTGGAATAAATATCCCATCCAATAGTTTTTGGATAATGAACAAATAAATAAATAATAAGGAGTTCTACCTGGATTAGGATTTTTGTTTCATTGTACCTTTATATGCATATCTTATGAGTTAGTTTTAGATTAATAGTAAATACTGATTGTACATAATAATACCAAATCTTTCTAAAATAATTATTTTCAACAAGGAACTAAATATATATACTCAATTAAATTCCTATGGGTAATAAATATTAACCACCCCAAAGTTAGATCACAACATTAAAATTTGAGAAAATATTATATCCACTAAATATTCCTAAGTGATGCTTAAAAGTTTTTAATTATAAAAAAATTAAATGTTGTTGATGGAATAATATTGATGCACATATTACCTCAAAAAATTCCCCTCACCCACACATAAAAACCAATATTTTACACAATATTATTTATCAAAGATGAAGAATAATTTAAAGATATTGGTTTAAAAATATTTTGAAAAAAAGAAAAAAATATATTTGGAATGTTTATATGTTAATTTATTGATTATTTTTAAGAAAAAAACCATTATATAGAGAGATTAATTTCATGGAAAATGTTCTGAACTAGCCACTAATTACAATGATTAAGTATAGAAAAGTAATTTAAAAATATTTTATGATACTATCCTTTTATATAATTTTTTTCAAACATTAATAGTAAAAAACGTGTACTACATATTTTAGAAAAAAATAATTATATTCTAAGTAATGACTAGAATGTTCAAAAAAATATTTCAATATACATATCATCAATTTTACAAATAATTAATTTAATTAAAACAAAAAACCAAGAAAAAAGAAAACGATGCAATGTAATAACATTTTAAAAAGTTAAAATACATCCTCCCCTATAATGGAAAACCTTATAAAATGGAATTAAAATATGTTTAACCTCCCTTATATACATTGAAAATGTTCTCTGGTAACAAGATAATGTTTATAAAAAATCACCAGTGAAAAATGAGTTTTTATAATTTTCAATTCTTAAAGGATTTTTTCATAAATTGTGGATAGGGAAGTTTTAACTAGTTTTCTACCACTATTAGCTCTTTCTAGACATAATAAAAAAATGACACAACCACTAGTAAGTATATCTCATAATTAATTTTACTATATTATTTTTCATAACATAACCTAACACACACCACCTACTTCACAACATTTTTTTCGTTTATATATTTTTAGTTCAATGGATGATTTTATTCATCATGATGTTACATGAGCTATTTTAAAGCCACATCTCATAGTAACTCGACCAACTTAATAATTAATTCACCTCAATGTATGTCTCCCGAGCCCTGATCTGATAAAATGAATGCAAGCAAGAGTAATATTATGGTATGAAAACTTTATGAAATGTTAATTCACTCATTCTGGGAGACTCACAGTCGTGCAAGGAACATTTATTTTAGATAAATTTTAAAATAGGAAAACTATAAAATCAGGGAGTTTACTTCAATATAGTGTTGATGTCAATGAAATCAAACATACTTTACCACTTAACATTTATATGAATGACCATTTAATGAATATTTGGTATTATTTATTCTCACCTCACTGTTTTTTTGTAAAATTATAATGGTCACTCAATATCTCTCACATAATGGAATTTTGTAAGAGTTCATCAAAATGATCCATTATTCAATGAATAATATTTCTTTAACTGAGAAATCAAATGCCAATAGAATTGAAAAAATAATAATGTATGTAATATTATTGCTCATATTTTTCTTGATATTTATTTGCTTCATGCATTAAAATACTCCCTTCACTTAAGGATTATAGAGGAGTAGAAAATGGTGAAACTATTTTAGATGTCTCCAATCTATCATGTCCTCTATTAGATTCGTCTACATTTTGTCGAATAAGTGGTTGTTTTAATATCTCATCTATGAAATATTTAAGCCCAAGGATAGTAAATCTATAATCAATGAAGTTCATAGTAGCAGTGCTGACATCCTAACCCAATAAACTATACATAAATTCTCATATCAGAGAACCATCAGATTAAAAAAACTAATTTTTCAACATCAATATTTGATAGATTGACCACAAAGATAACATCAACGCCTAAAATTAATTGTTATCTGAAAAATAAATAAAAATAGACCCAAATTTCATATTTTGTAAGATACAGGAATCAAGATCGTTTTTTGGTAAATGGTAGGGTTGTGAACTTTCAACATAATCATGAGAAAGACTCTCAAATAGAAATATGTGGGTTGAATATAAGAAAGCATGGTCCTTTGAAATGGATTTCAAAATATAGGTCTCAATTTACACTTTCCATTCATGTTCTAATTCAAAATTAGATTCAGAAAAAAGTTTATCAATATTATCATTTACTAATTCATTGGTCAAGTCATCAAAAGAATTATATATTTTCTACACTGCATTAGCTCTATTCACCACCTCAATAACATATAGTAGCATAACAGTAACAAAAAGTAATGATATTTTGGAATCCTAAAATTATTCACAATCATCACCAACTTGTAGTGTAATTTTACCCATCGATGTATGTAGGATATCCCTAGGAGGGGATATGAATTTTTTACCTATATTTATTGGAACTTGATTATCACTTTAAATATCAATATTGTGGAAATCTATTGGAAAAAAAAATTTCCCTTCAAAAACTATTAGGTTATCTACCCTTCCATATGGATAAAAAATACATATCATCTAATATTAGTGAAATATTATTTCTTAAATATCTCTAATACAGAGTTTTTAAATAAAAAATAAGGAATAATGTTAATTCTTGAACCTAAGTCAAAAAAAAACTCATATCATTAATTCAAATAATTTTTAATGGTTTTCAAATGTAACATGAGTATTTATATTTTAGAGGAATATTATTTTGAGCAATTACACAAAAACCCAAAATGAAATTTATTATAGCATATTTTTCCCAATCCCATTTATTTTCCAAAAATAATTTTGAAAATTTAATAGAAGAATGTATTTCATTAAATTCTTCCACAAATGTAATGATGAACTTGAATGTTCAAAAAAATTCAGAGAAATTGCAAATAATTAGGTTCATCACCCATTTTAACTAATTGGAGTATAATAATGAGGTAGTAGTGATTCCTAAAAATTATTTGATTATAAACCACATACATGAACCTCACTAGCTTCATTACATCTTTAATTAATTCCCAATTCATTTTATTCTATACTTTTGATTTTTATTTTGATGAGTAAATATCTATTACTTGTGGGTTGATTTTTTCTAGATTGGTAATTTTATTATTTTCTATATATTCATTTATATTTTCTTCATAAACATCAGGTATGGCATCCCAAGAATTTTAACAAACTTGTCCACAAATGTTTTTCCATGATCCATTTGTTACAGCCATCACATTTTCCCTAGGAGTTTGTTTTGTTGTATTGGGAACATTTGTTATATCTATCCATCCTAGATATTTTTATATATTTTATATTTAGTGCTCAAAACATTTAATCCTATAATTTATTCATTTTTCAATTTAAAAAATTCACCTAAACCATTCTCCAACATACCCATTATCTCCCCTTAAAAATTGGTAGATATAAGTCCATATTGATTAAGATAATAATCCTTAGGTAGGGGTTGGTATATTGGGTATGTTTATGTTCTTATTATTATTCCCTTGATAGGTTATAAATTTTTTTATAACAAGTAATTAATTTTTTAGAAATTATATCATTAAAATGTGGATTTATATATTTTTAATCTAAAATTTTGAACTCATTTCAAGTTGGATTAGTAGATCAAATTTGCGAAAACTATTTTTAGAATGTCCAAACCCCTCATGGTCGATGAATTTCTCTGAATGTCACTACAAATTTACTATAGAATCCATAATGTTCTTTTCAACCCTACGTGTTCCTAACAATTTCTTGGGATAACATCTAATAAGATTTCAAAACCCATCACATGGTTTATGAAATAAATCTCCCTCATCCTAGACAAACAAGTTCATCTTGTGCCTCACCTATATAGTTGTATTTACGGAAAGAATTTATAAAAAAATTGAATTGAAAATCCCATCACATGTATCAAATATATTATAATCAATGTTTACAAGCTTTTTCCTAAACATACCCGTGAGAGAAAAAGGAAACACCCTCAAAATAAACTTCTCCCCACTCAAACCTTGAAAAGAAACTTGTTGAAAAGACCTACAATACTATCTATTTAAATCTAAAGAGTACCCTATGTGCACACCATTAAAGGAAGGGATCATTTATAAGAGTTGTTTCATGATTTATTAGTTCTTGTATGTAGTAAAATACTTTTATAAGATAAATTTCTTGATACATAAAATTTTTATAATTCAGTTATTTTAACCCTTATAAGGGAATTAATTATGAGCTTGATAAATTTCCAATTATATTTCAAATTGTTTTTCTATTCGTATTGATTTTCCATTTTCTATTTTATTTTATTAAGGGTAGAATAGTGATGATTTATTTTTTATTATTATATTTTTTCCACTTTCTACTATCTAGTGTGTATTTATTTTGAGTGAATATAGTTAAAAGTAATACCAGTTATAGTGAGAAAATTTAAAAAAAATTCAAAAGCATTCACCATTCTAATTGAATTTTATATGTTTTTATTAAATATTTTTATAATTTTTGTATGATTTTTTCTAATTTCCCATATGTGCCCTTCCAGACAACGATTCATACATTTTTCTTAATATTTTCATTAATTCATTCTCAAAATTTACTTTATTAATACCTATTAAAATATTATAATAAAGGGTATGAATAACGTATGCATAAGGAAGTATGTATGTGACTATGTGACCAATGAACATAAAAATAAAAATAAAATAAAACAATGAAATAATGAAGGGATGTGAAATTATATGATATTAACGTTTTAGTTTGGATGCCGTATAATAATAGTACAGACAATAAGATATGTGAGAAAGGAAAAATGATTGATTTAGAGTAAAAAATGATTTAAATTGGTTAAAGGAATTATATTTTTCTGATCAGTAAAACAAAATTATACTAACACTATAAATAAAATCTGTCTAAACTCCTAACTACCACTAGATGATCTACACAGTGCAATAAAATTTAATTTAAAATGATTTTTCAGTCAGGTCACAACTGTTTTTATGTTCTTTTATAGAGAATATATTAATCTAAATTTTCAATAATTATGTGTTTAAATTCATTTTAAAAGGTTAACTATATACTATCATCACTTATAAGTGTGTGGATAGTGTAAAACATATTCTCATTAAAATGAAAAATTTGCTCATATTTTGAAAGATTAAACTAATAATGATTTTTAATATATAAAGGAACATATTTAAATATTTAATTATTCATGGTATGATTCCCCATTGAAATTTAGTGGAAAATTAGTGTCGGTCGAAGTGGATACTCAAGAGGGGGTTGAATTGAGTTCCAATAAAATTTTTTGTTAAAAACATTTCTATGAAAAATCCCCCTATTTAAAAACAAGTTAAACTATAGTGAATTTATATAGATTACAAGAGTTCAATTAGTTTCTCAATGATTGATTAGGCCTCAGTTAATTTAATCAAAATATTAAATTAACTTTTGAAACTAACTTATTGGTTCACAATAAGTATAAACACTTTCTAATTTAACTATCAAAGTAACTTTAAAACAAATTTTAATTCAAAGTAATTAGAAATGGAACATAAAATATCTAGGTCTTACATGACCTCTACCACTATCCTCAGTGGGATATAAGAGATTTATAGGTAGTTTGAGTAAGGATTTAGAAATCCCCCAGCTTAGCTCAGGAGACAGTGTGTGTATAAAATATACAGAGCACACACACTTCTTGAAATGTAAATAAGATAATCACTAAGAGAGTAAATATGAGTTTTAGAAAGCTCTAGTGATTTGAAGTGTAGCTTTGGACTCTTTTGATTAATCAAAAATTCTTCTATGTCCTTCTCTAGTTTTTGTCTGAAAAAACAGACGGTCGTTTTCTTTAAGTTCATTTTGATCAGTTTGAGTGCATGAAGTGCTCATTGTAGTTCTTCACTCCTTGACTAAGATGCAACTTGTCTTCTCCACTAGAATAGATGGCTTCGTGTATGTCCAGTGTTCTTATAGTATGAATGTGGCCTTTGTTTTCTTTTTGAATTCACCACTTTCCAATAGTATTCAGCCCTTGCTTTTTCACACATTCATGTTCCTCCTTCATTGCTGTCTTCCTGGAATTTTTCTTTCCTTTTATAGATTTCAGCACCGGTAAAAGGAAATGATTACCTTTTCATGGGTACTAGTTACGGTTCCCTAACATGCCAACAACTATCAAAACATAACATTAAATTCATTAAAAACATCAAATATGACTGTTCCTTAATAAATAAATAATATTGACAAAAGTAGAGCTTAGGAATCATTGACTGGAAGTATATAAGTAGATTATATTGGTAGATATGTAATGGTGGACGTTTTATGGTAGTGAGATACTATTGGTAGCTCTTTGATCTTTTATGGGTAGCTCCTTGTGTTGATAGCTGTTACTCTGTGTATCAGTAGATCTATATACCAGAGACACCTTCTATAGGTAGCACTTGGTCTATTAGTAGCTTCTGCATACCAGTAGCTTAGCTTCTATCGGTAGCTGACTGTATCGGTGGACTTATCAGTGGCATGTACTTTCCGGTGGACTTACACATACTGGTCGCTCTGCGTATCGGTGACCTTTGATTATCGGTGACTATGTCTATCAGTAGACTAAGTACCAGTAGAGTTGTCTATCTATATCAGTAGCTATAGGCATATCAGTGACTCAACAATTATCTATTTTATGAAAAACATATCTAATTGAGTGAGAATTATTTCAAAAGACATATAATCATAGATAAACATTGATTATCTTATTTCAAAGAGTATTTTAATATAATTATCAACATGATCATAAAATGAATGAATTAATATATAGATACAAATTATTTCAGATTATCAAAGTAATTTGAAAGCATAATTTGGATTATCAAAAAAGGTGAGGTCAATAGTTATTGTATTCAAAAAAATTATAATAGATGAAAAGTTAAAAAAACAAAAAAAGGTTTATGGGAGATATATATGAAGATATTATTTAGTTATATTTTCCTCCTTCTCTGTCTCCACCCAATCCTACATTCCAAAATGATCCTTATTTCTACCCCATTTTAAATTATAAGGTTATGTCTAATAATATCCTAGAGTTAATCTATTTTATATTTGAATTATATTCATCTTAATAATTGATTGTTTTAACTAACTACATCCATCACACTATTAGAACTGAGGACCCCTTCTGAGTCATTCAGCGGAATCTTTTTCTCTCATGCATCACCACCATTTATAATTATCAAAACATTATAAAAAATATTATAAACCACTTGAACTTTTTTAGTCTAATTGGGATCATTCATTAAATGTATCAAAGCTCATTAAAACCCACTAAAACTTTAGAATGTTCCAAAATGTTAATTGATAAACCATGCACTCACTTCCTTTGTTAAACTACACCCAGATACCAACTATATGAATTTACCCCCATCTATATCCAATTACCCACAATATTTATAGTCAAAATAATCAAATATAAATGATTCACATGTTTAATTTCTTCACATTTGGGTAAATCATATAATAAAAAAATCACATTGAAGAACTTGGACCACTTCCATTCTTTCCAACTTCATATTTTTTTACATTTTGAATCACTATAATAAACGAAGGAGATTTCCAAAATTTTAAACTCAACTTTAAATATAGAAGTACATCATATAGCCTTAATTTATTTCTTTTCAGAATCAGTTTTATAGATTCCATCATTCATTACCTAGTATCACTTATTCTGAAAATTGGGGCATCATCTCCGAGGATCTCAACACTATCAAATGGTTGAAAAAAATCTGGTGTTCAGTGATTCACATAACTATTACATAAAAAATATCCTTAATTCCAATTCCCTCATGGAATTTTATCATGAAACTTGTGTGCATCCTCAATCATCATCATTGAAACAGTATTTGGGAAACATGAAGTATCTATTATCATTAACAATAATTAACAACCGAATATGGATAGATCGCGGATCTCCATAGATAAAATCTTGTAACTATGTTTGATACAATTTTAACATACCTAAATTCAGTGCTGCCAAATCTAGAAGACAAAATCGAAACACCCAATGATCAACCATAATAATCTATTTTTGGCTTTCGAACTTCATATCATAACAGTAAGGTTTACATAATAGTGAGGTCCAACGGTGAGGTATCACATCAGTGAGGTTTATCGGTGAGGTATCACATCGGTGAGGTTTATCAGTGAGGTATCACATCGGTGAGGTTTTACATCGGTGAGGTACATCAGTGAGGTATCTACTGATCAAGGTTAATCATTCCTAACTCATTTCTAATGTAACTTAACCTATCCGAACTTAAAGGGTTTGGGAAAATTTCAGCTAATTGATGTTCAGTACCTATAAATTCAAGAGTAATATCACATTTTTGGTAGTGATATCTCAAGAAATGGTGCCTTACATCATTGTGTTTCGTCCTAGAGTGAGACACATGATTCATTGAAATGATAATTTCACTAGTGTTATCACAGTTAATAGAAACATGATTAAAATCATATCCATAGACCAAAAGAGTGTGTTTCATCCACAGAATTTGTGCCCAAAAACTACCAGTAGCTATGTACTCTACTTCGACAGTGGAAAATGCTACAGAATTATACTTTTTACTTCACCAAGATACTAAGGACTTCCCAATAAAATGACATGTTCTAGATGTTCTTTTTCTATCCAAATTGAAACCAGAAAAGTCAGCATCTGAATAACTCATTAATTCAAATGATTGTCCTTTTGGATAAAACAAACCCAAATTTGCAGTATGTTTAAGATACATAAAAATTATTTTAACTACAATTAAATGAGATTCTTTTAGATTATCTTGAAATATTTCACAAATACATACACGAAACATAATATCTGGTCAACTAGCAGTAAGGTAAAGTAAGCTTCCAATCATACCTCTGTAGTAGGTTTGATATGCTCGTTTCCCATTTTCATCTGCATCCAATTTACAGACAGTACTCATAGGAGTATCAATTTCCTTAATACTATCCAAACCAAAACATTTTAAAAGATCCTTTTTATATTTACATTGATTCAAAATAATACCATTTTCATTTTGAAAAAAATGAAATCTATGAAAATATTTGAGTTCTCCCATTAAACTCATTTCAAATTATTTTTGCATACTTTTTGAAAAGTCATTACATAAAGAATGTTTAGAAGATCCAAAAATAATATCATCAACATATATTTGTACTATAAAAACATCTATAGAAATTCTTTTAATAAAAAGAGTTGGATTAGAAATCCCTTTTGTTAAACCTTTTGAAATAAGAAAATTGCTAAGTCTATCATACCAGGCTCTTGGAGCTTGTTTCTAACATATAAAGCATTGAAATGCTTGAAAACTCGATTTGGAAAATGAGGATTAGTAAATCCAGGTGGTTGTTCAACAATAACATCTTCAATTATAAAACGATTTAGAAAATCACTTTTAACATCCATTTGATATAACTTGAAATTCAGATGAGTAACATATGCAAGTAAGATCCTAATGGATTCTAATCTAGCTACAGGTGCAAAGGTTTCCTCATTGTCTATACCTTCTCTTTAACTGTATCCTTGTGCAACTATCCTATCATTGTTTCTAACTATATTTCCTAAATCATCATCTTTGTTTCTAAAAACCCATTTAGTACCTATTGTCAAAGTGTCCTTAGGTCTGTCAACTAATATCCAGACTTCGTTTCTTTCAAATTGATTTAATTTTTCTTGCACAAACATTACCCAAAATTCATCATTGATTGCATCATTGACATTTTTAGGTTCTAGCTATGAAATAAATGCTTGATGTTCAACCTGGTTTCTTAGAGAATATCTAGTTTGTGTCCCTCTATCAAGATTATCATCAATAGAATCCAAAGGATCATTCTTTAGAATCCTAGTTGTTCGAGTAAAGGTAGGACTAGAAATTTCAGGATCTTCTCTAATTTCGGGTTCTATAGAAGAAGATTCTAGAATATGTCCAGAACTGGATGTTTTTACAGCAGGTTCTTTAGTTTTATCATTAAGGTCCAGAACAGTCAAATCTTCATCAAGATTTTCAAGAGAAGTCTTAGGTTCATGTGGATCAGTTTCATCAAACATGATGTGAAAATATTCTTCCACACATTTGGTTCTTTTATTAAAGAATCTATAGGCTTATCTAGATAATGAATAACCAAGAAAAATTCCTTCATCACTTTTAGAGGAAAACTTGTCAAGATTATCAATTGTATTGAGAATAAAAACCTTGCAGCCAAAAACTCTGAAGTAATTAACCTTAGGTTTACAATTATTCCACAACTCATAAGGTGTCTTCTTAAGTATAGGTCTAATCAAGACTCAATTAAATATATAACAAGTTGTATTAACAGCTTTAGACCAAAAATAAATGGGCCGGTTATACTCATTAGGCATAGAATTTACAACCTCTTGAAGGGTTCTATTTTTTCTTTCTACTACACCATTCTTCTAAGGTGTTCTAGGGGCATAGATATTGTGACTATAGCTATTGTGTGAGAAATAAGATTCAAACTCATTATTTTCAAACTCAGGACCATGATCACTTCTCAGGGTCTTAATCGTAAGTCCACTAAGGTTCTCTACAGACTTGGAGTATTTAATAATGTATGAACAAGCTTAACTTTTGTGAGCTAAGAAGTATACCCAATTATATCTAGAAAATTCATCTACGAAGACATAGACATAGTGCTTACCATTTAATCTAGAAACAATAGAAGGTCCAAAAATGTCCATGTGAACCAACTCACGAGGTTGAGAAGTTGAAACTTATTTCTTTGATTTAAACGAAATTGTATGTTTCTTTCCCTTTTGACAGGGATTACAAACTTTGTCTGGGGGGAATTCAAGTTTGGGTAGGTCTCTAACTAAGTTCTTCCTAGTCAGTTTTCTAAGTGAATGAATGTTGCAGTGTCCCAATATTCTGTGCCACAAACAAGATTCTTTATGAAAATCATTTATGAAGGTAACATTTTGATTAGATAAAGAATTGAAATCAACAGCATAAACATTTTGATTTCTAAAAAAAAAGAAAATACTAAAACATTTTTGGAGATAAAAAAATTACAAGAATCATTTTCAAATTTAACATTAAAACCATCATCACATAACTGAGAAATACTCAATAGATTATATTTAATTCCATCAAAAAATAAAACATTGGAAATTAAAACTGAATCAGTGTTACCAATTTTTCCTAGGCTGATGATATTTCCTTTAGAGTTATCACTAAAAGTGACATGGCCTCAATAAACATTGATTAAACTCTTAAAGCATGAGTAGTCCCCAGTCATATGCCTCGAACATCCACTATCCATGTACCATACCTTCTTATGAGAATTCTTTAATCCAGGTTCCATCAAAACAGGTTTAGATGGAAAATGATTTTGGTACCCAGATCTTCTTTGGTCCAGAAAGGTTAGCAAGTAAAACATTAGGTACCCAAATTTGTCCTATGGGTTTCATATAATTTACTGAATCAATATATTTTGAAAGATAAAAATTATTTGGTCTATAACCAAATGAATAACTAGTAGAAGTAGACAAATTCCTAGAATTAGAACTAGCCGTATTCGGTCCAGATTTGGAAATGAATCTAGTGTTAGTAAACTTTCCCTTTCCAGGCTGATAGCCAATTCCAGTAGTATACATTGGTGCCAATTGTTTTCCTAGAATATGAGTTAGATTTTTCTTTCCATTTGTGAATGTTTCAGAGTCATTCCTTAATTTCTCATTAGAGAATTTTAGTTCAGTATTTTCCATTAGCAATTGAGAATTCTTTTCCTTTTATACATCAAGTGAAGATTTTACGGAACTAGTTAGAGCAAGATATTTCGTCAAGGTCTTATACTTGTCCTTCAATTCATTACATGTCTCTTCTAGCATATTAAATTATTCAAACAATTCTTCACTAGACATATTTTTAGAGTCAGAATCATAATAAATTCTAGAATAGTATGAATTTAAAACAGGATGGTCATGTGTTACCTCAGATGCGTTTTCCATAAAACACATGTTAGCATGATTCTTTTCAGAGTCAGAAACTTTAGATTCACTTATGCTGTCTTCTGATGAACCCCAGGTAGCTTTCATAGATTTCTTGTACTTATTGTCCTTGTAGTCATATTTCTTTTTGAACATCAATTTTGGACAGTCTTCTTTTACATGTCCTTTCCTCTTGCATTCATAGGTGATAATCTCATCACTTTTATCCGTCTTTTTCCAGTCCTTCCAATGACCTTTGCTATCATATTTACCTTTTTAGTTTGATTTTCTGACGAATTTATTCTTCCGATATAATTTCATAAATATTCTAGCTATCTGAGACATCTCAGCATCCTTATCAGATTCGGAACATTCACTTGTTGACCATTCAGTTTGTATATGTACTTTCTCCTTGTCCTTGCTTCTTGAGGTAGTAGAGTTAAAATCCACTGACTTCCTTTTTGGTACATCGTCTTCTTCGTTATTCACTTTGAGTTTTTCCTCATACATCATAATATTACCAATTAATAATTTAACAGGAAGTGTGCTTATGTCGCACGATTCTATAATTGAAACAGACGTGCCTCTCCATAATTCTAGAAGACATCTTAATATTCTCATGATTTGTTCTTTTGTAGGAATAACATTACCAAGAGAGATCATGGCGTTGACAATCTCATTGAACTCGGGATACATTTCAGAAATGGGTTCATCAGGATTCATCATAAATTTATCATATTTTATATTCTAAGTATTCAGCCTCATTTCATTAACATTGGTTGTTCCCTCATGAGAAATAGCCAAAGTGTCCCAAATTTCAGAAGCAGTTTTAAAAGAAGATATTCTGTTAAATTCCTCATCACCTAGAGCATAGTACAAGGCATTCATTGATTTATAGTTGTATTGTAAGCTGTCTTAGTATGTTAATCCCAAGTAGTTGTAACAGTCTCTGGAATCTTATATTGAGTTTCTATGGTAGTCCAGATATCAAATCCCATAATTTCTAAATTAATTTTCATCTTATGTTTCCACTGGGCATAATTTGTACCATAAAAGAATGGTGCCCCCTTGGTATCAGAACCTTATAATCTATTATCCATAGATAGAGTTTAGCAAAAATATTTAACGATATAAAATTTAGAACTAACAGAAATTTAAGATCCTTAAGATGCAACTAAAATCACAGTTGAAAAACAGAATATTTTGAAAACATTGATAAACAAAAAAAACCTCTGATACCAAATGTTGGTCGGAGTGGATACTCAAGAGCAGGGGGGGGAGCTTAATTGAGTTCCAATAAAAATTTCTGTTGAAAATATTTCTATTAAAAATCCCCCTATTTAAAAACAAGTTAAACTGTAGTGAATTTATAGAGATTTTAAGAGTTGAATTAGTTTCTCAAATATTGATTAGGTCTCAATTAATGTAATCAGAAGATTAAATTAACTTTTGAAACTAACTTACTGGTTCACAAAAAGTATAAACACATGATAATTTAACTATCAAAGTAACTTTAAAACAAATTGTATTTCAAAGTAATTAGCAGCTAAATATAAAATATCTAGTATAATTTAAACATAATAAAAGATGCACAACAGATGTTACTAAGAGTTTCAATCTCAAGCCGAGACATAGTCCCCTCTAACAATTTATATATATTTCATCCACACCCTGTATCGAGGTAAACAACAGTGCAAAGACTGTCCAAGTAATAAGACCTCTACCACAATTCTTCATGAAGAAAAAGAACAACACACAGGATTTCCAGGTATTGCTTCACCTCTATCACTATCCAAAGTGGGATATAAGAGATTTATAGAAGATTGTAGTAAGGATTTAAAAATCCTCCAGCTTAGATCAGGATACAGTGTGTGTATAAAATATACAGAGCACACACACTGCTTGAAATGTAAATAAGATAATCACTAAGAGAGTAAATATGTGTTTTAGAAAGCTCTAGTGATTTTACGTGTAGGTATGGACTCTTTTGATTAATCAGAAATACTTCTGAGTCCTTTTCTAGTTTTTGTCTGAAAAAGCAGAGGGTCGTTTTCTTCAAGTTCATTTTGATCAACTTGAGTGCATGAAGAGCTCGTTGTAGTTCCTCACTCCTTGACTAAGATGCATCTTGTGTTCTCCTCTATAATGGATGGCTTCGTTTATGTCCAGTGTTCTTCTGGTATGAATTTAGAATTTCTTTTCTGTGTGAATCCACCACTTTCAAATGCTATTTAACCCTTGATTTTTCACACATTCACATGCCTCCTTCATTGCTATCTGCCTGGCCTTTTTCCTTCCTTTTATAGCATTTAGATTCGGTAAAAGGAAATCATTACCTTTTAATGGGTACCAGGTAAAGTTCCCTAACATTCCAAAAACTATTATTATATAACATTAAATGCATTAAAAACATCAAATATGATCATTTCATAATAAATAAATAATATTGACAAAAGTATAGATTATTAATCATTGACTGGAAGTCTATAAGTAGATTCTGTCGGTAGATATGTAACGGTGGACTTTGTATGGCAGTGACCTCCTATCAGTAGCTCTTTGATCTTTTACCGGTAGATCCTTGTATTAGTAGTTGTTACTCTGTGTATCAGTTGCTCTATATACCGAAGAGTCCTTCTATTGGTAGCTCTTTTTCTATCGGTAGCTTTTGCATACCGGTAGCTTGGCTTCTATCGGTAGCTGACTGTATCGGTTGACTTATTAGTGGCCTATACTTACCAATGGACTTATACATACCAGTAGCTCTGCGTATCAGTGACCTTTTCTTATCAGTGACTATGAATTTCAGAAGAACAAGTACCGGTAGAGCTGTTTGTCTATATCAGCAGCTATAGGCATATCTGTGACTCAAAACATATCTATTTTATGAAAAACATATCCGATTGAGTTAGAATTATTTCAAAAGTCATACAAACATAGATAAACATTGATTAACATATTTCAAAGAGTAATTTAATATAATTATCAACATGATGATATATTGAATGAATTAATATATAGATAAACATTATTTGGGATTATCAACGTATGTGAAAGAATAATTGGGATTAACAAAACATGTGAGTTCAAAAATCTACCCCTTTTTGATAATCACAACTTATGATATTATCGGATCAAGATAATTAGTAATTGTATCAGAGGACATATCATTAAATCTAATCTTATCAGAGAAAGCAATATATTATAAAACATCTGTACTAAAGGTAATATTTAAAAAAAATGTACTAGAGGGAAATGAATTAAACTTATAAGAGATAGTATTTCTCCCCCTTTCTCAGAAAAGTTATTATTCCTAGAAATGTTTCCCTTAGATTATATTTCTCCCCATTTTTGATAATAATAAAGTGGGAAAAACAAAGAGAGAAGGAGAAAGAAGGGAAATAAAAGGCAACCATTTGTATTTTATGTTTCAAAAAGGTACAAGGAAACAAAATACAGGGGATTCCTATCAAATAACTTATCCACCTAGTCAATCCACTTCCTCAATTTGAGATTTTCCCTTGGGAGAAGAATAGTATTCAAGCTGTGTGGATGCAGGAGTAGGCTTAGGAACACCAGAAATGGTCACAGGAGGCTGAGCCACTAAAACTGTTCATGTCTTGTACCGAGAATCTCTTTGAGTGATCATAAGAGTAAGGCTTCTGATAGCTTGGGATGGAGTCATCCGAATGGGAGAAGTAGTAGAGGCGGATGCAGGTAAAGCTAGAGGTATAATCACTGGCCTAGCATCGACATGCAAGATAGGAAACAAGAGATTTATGAAATCTATAATTATTCCTCCTCCCCTTTCCATGGTAGAAATTAAATCATCCTTGTTTTCCATGAATTGGTCCAAGGCTGGATTCAGTTCCCTTAGCTTTCTTAATTTCTACCTGAAATATTGATTGAAAGGAGGTAGCTTCATGTTTTATAGCATAATCTTGAAATTATTATTGTACTGATGCTTGGTTTAAACCCTTTGTAAATAGTAATCTACCATGTATTTCATTTCATTCTGAGAAGCAGAAGCTTCTCTCATATAGTCCCGAATAATATTCATTATCTCTATAGTGGTATCTATTTTATAACTGACCACTTTGGTCAGAGAAGATGAGTCCATAGAGCCACTGGTTAATGCTAACCCAAGCTCCTCCTTCATCAAATCTCGAATCTGATTCAATTATATTGAAGGTATAGAGGCAAGAGAACCAATAGAAAAGGTTACTGTTTCCATGAAGTTTTTGGTCGACCCACTAATTAAATTTTTCAATCGGGAATCCTGGGTGCTGACATGATCTTTCATGTAAGTTTTAATTCCTTCAATGATCGATACCATCTGGATCACAACACTTTTTACATAAGCTATGTCCTTTTCTGCTTGGGATCTAGAATTCATATAAGATTCTAAACACAAAATAGATTTCATTAGAACTTCAACATCCTCTTTTAGTCTAGATACCTGGGTCTCGAAAGCTGTAACTTCATATATTATTTCATCCACAAAGGTAAACACATTTAATCCAAGAGATAGTTCAAAATAATTTTCCAAATTTCTCATCTCTTCGACAAAGTAGTGCTTCAATTCGGCAACAGAAGCACTAAAAGTCTCTTTCAGATCATTTTATAAGGATTCAAGATAAGCCCTGGTGATCATATCAGTAGGTGAAACCACAACAGGTTCTCTTTCAGATACTATACTGGTCACTAAGTCATTCATAATCGATTGAATGGATGACACCGGTGAGGCTTCCATTTCCCTTATTTCTTCCACAAAACTGATTTTGAGATCAGACTTTAGCTTATCCAGATCATGAATTCTGACCACATCTTCAGGTAAAAACTCAGTCATAATATCATAATTTATTTTTGTTCTATTAAGGGATGACTCGTTATCAAAATCTGGATAATCCAATCCACAAACCACAAAGCCTTGGTCTTCTTCCCAATCCCCAATTTCAACTTCCACTGAAACACTGCCAAACCTGGTTGGATGCTCCCCCACAACTAATGTATTCTTTTATACAGCAAAAACATTCTCAGAAGGTAATTCTTCCTCATATTAATCTTCTACAATCAACTCCATCTATGAAACAACAGGAGGCTCCTATAGATTAGGCACATGTCCTTCCATCTCACCCACTACATCCTTAACATGCATAGCTGAGCTGCCAATCTATGGACTCAGACTTAAGCAGACAGAATCAGTGGCTTCAGATTAATTCTCTCTTTATTATTCATTCTCAAGGGCTGGATATTCTTCCTCATTAGTAGGTGTACCTTCTTATAATAAAGATTCCTTTTCTGAATATATAATATCAGCAATAGGACTTGGGGGCAATTCCGGATCCCTTCCATCACTCATAGAAATCTCCTATTCATCAGTCTTATCACTATAATTAAGTTCTTCTTCATCAGGACCTAGACCTGGATCCCTCGCATCCTTAGGCCTTGAAGGATGATCCACAGGATTGAACATATCATATAGCTTCTTGTCATCATTAACCCACTCTCTTCTCCATGGATTCCAGTTTTTTTTCATGTATTTGTAAACAGTGCTTGTGATAAAAAAATTATTATTTACTACCATTGTCTCATCCTGAGAGATAGATACCACTTTCACTTTGATCATCACTAAGATAATGTTGGAAAATAATAAGGCATTTGTTTTTGACTTTGGTCTAATCATATCCTCCATTTGAATCATCATGAGCCTACACAGATTTACATTCACACCATGTCTTAAAAGATGCATCAAATAGATATCCTGATATCTTAAATTTGCAAAGTCCCCTATCCTTGGAATTAAATCATGCTGAACAAACATGAATAGAAATCTATTCTCTCCATCCATTTCAGAAGCCACCACATTTCTCTACTTTCCACTACCATTAAGTTCCTCTAAGGAAATCTCATAATAAAATATGTCACTTGTTGGTGGTACTGATCTCGAGAAATATCTTGGAACACCTTCGTGTGGAACCTTTAGGCATTTATCCCACTCAACAGATGAAAAAGATATCTCATTTCCATTCACAAAGGAAATCATTCAGTTCTCATCTTCGGATTTCTCAAGGATGAAAAACTCATAGAACTGTTTCACCAGCTTAAGATAGTAGGGGCCATTGTTGTTCAAAAAGCAATCTTCCCACTTCTGATCTTCCAGCACCTCTAGAACTAGCGATTTGATGGACAACAACCATTCCACACATAGGTCTTTTTCAATCACAATAAATCTATTATGTAAATGATGGTTCACTGGTCGCCTTCATGACCTTGTTCTACAAACACTTCAACTTGCCTCTGGCTCGGTCTTCAGCTTCTTCGCATTCAGTAGATCAATATCATCTCTGATAGTAGGGAGTTTGGTTTTTACCATCTTGCGTTCGAGGAATTTAGGGGTTTCTAGAAATTCGAGAGCTAAGGCATAAGGTTAAAGGAAAGGTTTGGTGGATTGAGAGGTAACTAGGACATAGTTTTTCATTTAGGAATCATAAAATAAATAATTAAAATAAGTATAAATGATTTAGATTCTGGCTGCAGACAGAAATTTAAAACAGCGCACATCGGTAGGGTATATCGGTGAGAATTCCTAATAGTGAGGTTTACCTATTAGTGAGGTCCATCGGTGAGGTGTCACATCAGTGAGGTTTTTCAGTGAGGTATCACATCGGTGAGGTTTATCGGTGAGGTTTCACATCGGTGAGGTATCACATCGGTGAAGTACATCGGTGAGGTATCTACCGATCATGTTTAATAATTTGTTACTCATGTCTAATGTAACTTAACCTATCCGAACATAAAGGTTTGGTGAAAATGTCAGCTAATTGAGGTTCAATACCTATAAATTCAAGAGTAATATCACCTTTTGGGTAGTGATCTCTCAAGAAATGGTGCCTTACATCTATGTGTTTTGTCTTAGAGTGAGACATAGGATTCTTTGAAATGTTAATTGCATTAGTGTTATCACGGTTAATATCAAAATGCTTAAAATCATATCCATAGTCCAAAATAGTGTGTTTCATCCACAGAATTTGTGCACAGCAACTACCAGCAGCTGTGTACTATGCTTCAGCAGTGGACAAAGCTACAGAATTTTGCTTTTTACTACACCAAGATACTATGGAATTACCTAGAATATGACATCTTCTAGATGTTCTTTTTTCTGTCCATCTTGCAACCAGAAAATTCAGCATCTAAATAACTCATTAATTCAAAATATTTTCCTTTTGGCTAAAACAAACCCAAATTTGCAGTATGTTTAAGATACATAAAAATTATTTTAACTACAAGTAAATGATATTATTTTTGATTAGCTTGAAATCTTGCACAAATACATACACTAAACATAATATCTGGTTGAATAGCAGTAAGGTAATGTAAGATTCTAATCATACCTCTATAGTTGGTTTGATCCACTGCTTTCCCAGTTTCATCTGCATGCAATTTACAGATAGTACTCATAAGAGTATCACTTTTTTTAATACTATCCTAACCAAAACGCTTTAAAATATCCTTTGTATATTTACTTTGATTCAAAATATTACCATTTTCATTTTGAAAAACTTGAAATCCAAGAAAATATTTTATTTCTCCCATTAAACTCATTTCAAATTCATTTTTCATAATTATTTAAAAGTCATTATATAAAGAATGATTAGAAGATCCAAAAGTAATATCATCAACATAGATTTTTACTATCAAAACATCGTTATAAATTCTTTTAATAAAAAGAGCTGGATCAACAATCCCTTTATTAAAACCTTTTGAAATTAAAAAATTGCTAAGTCTATCATATCAGGCTATTGGAGCTTGTTTCAAACCATATAAAGCTTTGGAAAGCCTGAAAAATCGATTTATAAAATAAGGATTAATAAATCCAGGTGGTTATTCAACAAAAACATCTTCAATTATAAATCCATTTTGAAAATCACTTTTAACATCAATTTTATATAACTTGAAATTCAGATGAGCAGCATAAGAAAGTAAGATCCAAATGGCTTCTAAACTAGTGACAGGTGAAAAGGTTTCCTCATAGTCTAAACCTTCTTCTTGACTATATCCTCGTGAAAATAGCCTAGCTTTTTTTCCAAATATATTTCCTGACTCATCAACTTTGTTTCTAAAAACACATTTAGTGCCTATTGTCAAAGTGTCCTTAGGTCTGTCAACTAATCTCCAGACTTTGTTTCATTCAAATTGATTTAATTCTTCTTGCATAGCCATTACCAAAAATTCCTCATTGATTGTATCATTGAATTTTTTTGGTTCTAGCTATGAAAAAAGGCTTAATGTTCAACCTGATTTCTTAGAGAAGATATAGTCTGTGTCCCTCTATCATGATTACCAAGAACCACATCCAAAGGATGATTCTTTAGAATCCTAGTTGATCGAGTAATGGTAGAACTAGAAATTTTAGGATCTTCTCTAAGTTTGGTTTCTATAGAAGCAAATTCTGGAATATGTCCAGAACTAGATGTTTTTACAGCAAGTTCTTTAGTTTTATCATTAAGGTCCAGAACAGTCAAATCTTCTTCAAGATTTTCAAGAGAAGACTTAGGTTCATGTGGATCAGTTTCATCAAAGTTGATGTTAACAGATTCTTCCACACATTTGGTTCTTTTATTAAAGTCTCTATAGGATTTTCTAGTTAAAGAATAACCAAGAAAAATTTATTCATCACTTTTAGAGGAAAACGTTCCAAGATTATCCTTTGTATTGGGAATAAAAACCTTACAACCAAAAACTCTGAAGTAATTAACCTTTGGTTTCCTATAATTCCACAAGACATAAGGGGTCTTCTTATGACAGGTCTAATAAAGACTCTATTAATAATATAACAAGCGGTATTAACATCTTCATCCCAAAAATAAATTTGCAGGTCATACTCATTAAGCATAGTTCTTGCAATCTCTTGAAGAGTTCTATTTCTTCTTTCTACTACACCATTCTATTGAGGTGTTCTAGGGGTTGAGAAATTGTTATTGCAGCCATTGTGTGACCCAAAATATTCGAAGTCATGATTTTCAAACTCACGACTATGATCATTTCTCAGGGTCTTAATCTTATGTCCACTATGGATCTCTACAGACATAGAGTATTTAATAAAGTAAGAACAAGCTTCACTTTTGTGAGCTAAAAAGTATACCCATGTATATCTAGAAAAGTCATCTACTAAGACATATACATAGTGCTTCCCATTTAAACAAGAAACTCTATAAGGTCCAAACATGTCCATGTCAACCAACTAGAGTGGTTGATAAGTTGAAACATCATTCATTTATTTAAAAGAAACTTTATATTTCTTTCCCTTTTGACAGGGATTACAAAATCTGTCTGATCGGAATTAGAGTTTGGGTAGGTCTCTAACTATGTTATTCCTATTTAGTTTTCTTAGTGAATGAATGTTTCAGTGTACTATTCTTCTTTTCCCCATCTAAGATTCTTTATGAAAAGCATTTAAGCAGGTAACATTTTGTTTAGCTAAAGAATTCAAATCAACAACATAAATATTTTCATTTCTCAAAGCAGAAAATACTAAAACATTTTTGGAATTTAAAACATTACAAGAATCATTTTAAAATTTTACATTAAAACCATCATCACATAACTGAGAAAAACATAATAGATTATATTTAAGTCCATCAACAAATAAAACATTGGAAATTAAAACTGAATCTGTGTTACCAATCTAGCATAGGCCGACGATCTTTCCTTTAGAGTTATCACCAAAGGTGACATGGCATCCATAAACTTTGATTAAACTCTTAAAGCATGAGTAGTCCCCAGTCATATGCCTTGAACATCCACTGTCCATGTACCATACCTTCTTATGAGAACACTTTGAGCAAGTTTCCTACAAAACAAGTTTAGATGGAAAATGATTTTAGTACCCAGATCTTCTTGGGTCCAAAAAGGTTAGCAAGTAAAACTTTAGGTACCCAAATTTGTCTTATGGGTTTTATATAATTTACAGAATCAATAGATTTTGAAAGATAAACTTTATTTGGTCTATAACCATATGAATAACTATTTGAAGCAAAAAAATCCCAGAATTAGAACTAGCAGAATTCTCTCCAGATTTGGAAATGGATCTTGTTTTAGTAAACTGTCTCTATCCAGGATGATATCCTATTCCACTAGTATACATTGGTGCCACTTGTTTTCCTAGTATTTGAGTTAGATTGTTCTTTCTATTTGTGAATTTTTCTACGTTCTTCCTTAATTTCTCATTAGAAAATTCTTGTTCAGTATTTTTCTTCAGAAATTGAGCATTCTTTTCCTTTTCTACATCAATCGCAGATTTTAAAGAACTGGTTAGAGAACGTTGTTTCTTCAAGATATTATACATTCCATTCAATTCAATACATGTTTCTTCTAGCATATTAATGTATTAAAACAATTCTTCCGTAGAAATATTTTCTGATTCAGAATCAGAATCAATTCCAGAATAGTATGAATTTAAAACAGGAGGGTCCTGTGTTACCTCAGATTTGTTTGTCATAAAACACATGTTAACACGATTCTTTTCAGAGTCAGAATCTTCAGATTCACTTGTGCTGTCTTCTAAAGCACTCCAGGTTGATTTTATAGCTTTGTTATACTTATATTTCTTCTTGTCATATTTTTTTTAACTTCAATTTTGGAAAGTCTTATTTTACATGTCCTCTCCTCTTGCGTTCGTAGCAGATAATCTCATCACATTTATTAGTCTTCTTCCAGTCCTTCCAATGACCTTTGTCATCATATTAAACTTTGTAGTTTTATTTTTTGAATATTTTATTCTTCCTATATAATTTCTTAAATCATCTGGCTATCTGAGCCATCTAGGTATCACTATCAGATTCTGAACTTTCAATTTTTGAGCTTTCAGTTTGTATGTGTACTTTCTCCTTGTCCTTTCTTCTTGAGGCAGTAGACTTAAAATCCACTGACTTCCTTTTTGGTTCATCATCTTCTTCCTTATTCCCTTTGAGTTCTTCCTCATACATCATAATCTTACCAATTAATTCTTTAACAGGTAGTGTGTTAATGTCACATGATTCTATAATGGAAACAGATGTGCCTCTCCATTTTTCTGGTAGAAATCTTAATATTCTAATGATCTGTTTTTCTGTAGGAACAACTTTGCCAAGAGATCTCATGGTGTTGACAATCTCAATGAACCTAAGATTCATGTCAGAAATGGGTTCATCAGGCTTCATCTTAAATATATCACATTTAATAGTGTATGTATTCAGCCTCATTTCTTTAACATTGGTTGTTCCAACATTGGAAATTTCCAAAGTGTCCAAAATTTCATAAGAAGTTTTACAAGAAGATCTTCTGTTAAATTCCTCATCAACTAGAGCATAGTACAAGGAATTCATTGCTTTACAGTTACTATTGTAAGCTGTCTTAGTATGTTCATCCCATGTTGTTCTAACTGTCTCTGGAATCTTATATTTAGTTTCTATGGTGGTCCAGATATCAAATCCCGTAATTTCTAAATTAATTTTAATCTTAAGTTTCCATTGGAAAAAATTTATACCATTAAAGAATGGTGGAATGTTGGTAGTAGCACCTTATAATCTATTATCCATAGATAGAGTTTAGCAAAAATATTTAAAGTTAAAAAATTTAGAACTAATAGAAATTTAAGATATTTAAGATGAAACTAAAATCACAGTTGAAAAACAGTGTATTTTGAAAATTTGATAAACAAAACAACACCTCCGATACCAAATGTTGGTCGGAGTGGATACTCAATAGGGGGTGAATTGAGTTGCAATAAAAATTTCTGTTAAAAATATTTCTATTAAAAATCTCCCTTTTTAAAAACAAGGTAAACTATAGTGAATTTATACAGAATGTAAGAGTTAAATTAGTTTCTCAAAGATTTATTAGGTCTCAGTTAATTTAATCAGAATATTAAATTAAATTTTAAAACTAACTTACTGGTTCACAATCAGTATAAACAGTTGATAATTTATCTATCAAAGTAACTGTAAAACAAATTGTATTTCAATGTAATTAGAAGCGGAATAAAAAATATCTAGTATACTTTAAATTTAATCAAAGATGCACAACAGATTTAACCAAGAGGTTCAGTCTCAAGCTGGGACTTATTCCTCTCTAATAATTTGTTTAGATTTGATCCACACCCTGGACCGGGGTAAACAACTATACAAAGACCGTCCAGGTACTAAGACATCAACCATAATTCTTCACGGGAAAAAAACAACAGCACACAGGCTGTCCATGTCTTACTTGACCTCTACCACTATCCACAGTGGGATATATGTGATTTATAGAAGGTTTCAGTAAGGATTTAGAAATCCTCCAGCATAGCTCTGGAGACAGTGTGTGTATAAAAGATACAGAGCACACACTGCTCAAAATGTAAATAAGATAATCACTAAGAGAGTAAATATGAGATTTAGAATGATCTAGTGATTTGAAGTGCAGATTTGGACTCTTTTGATTAATCAGAAATGCGTCTGAGTCCTTCACTAGTTTTTTTCGGAAAAAACATATGGTTTTTTTCATCAAGTTCAGTTTGATCAGCTTGAGTGTATGAAGATCTCATTGTAGTTCTTCGCTCCCTGACTAAGATGTAGCTTATGTTCTCCTCTATAATGGATGGCTTCGTGTATGTCCAGTGTTCTTCCAGTATGAATGTAGCCTTTATTTTCTATGTTAATGCACCACTTTCCAATGCTATTCATCCTTTTCTTTTTCACACATTCATGTGCCTCCTTCGTTGTTGTCTGCCTGGCCTTTTTCCATCCATTTATAGCTTTCAGCTCTGGTAAAAGGAAATGATTAACTTTGCATGGGTAATAGGTATGGTTCCCTGACATGCCAAAAACTATCATTAAATAACATTAAATGCATTAAAAACATAAAATATAACCGTTTCTTAATAAATAATAATATTGACTAAATTAGAGTTCAGGAATCATTGAATGAAATTCTATAAGTAGCTTCTTTTGGTAGATATGTAAAGGTGGACTTTGTATGGTAGGGAGCTCCTATCGGTAGCTCTTTGATCTTGTATAGGTAGCTCCTTTTATCAGTAGATATTATACTGTGTATCAGTAGATCTATATACTGGTGACTCCTTCTATTGGTAACTCTTGGTCTATCAGTAGATTGTGCATTCCGGTAGCTTAGCGTCTATCGGTAGCTAACTGTATCGTTGGACTTATCAGTTTCATGTGCTTACCAGTGGACGTATACATACCAATAGCTCTGTGTATCAGTGACCTTTCATTATCAGTGACTATGTCTATCGGTAGACTAAGTACCAGTAGAGTTTTTTTCTAAATCAGTAGATATAGGCATATCAGTGACTCAACAATTATCTGTTTTATGAAAAACATATTCGATTGAGTTATAATTATTTCAAAAGTCATATAATCATATATAAACATTGATTAACATATTTCATAGTGTATTTTAATATAATTATCAACTTGATAATATATTGAAATAATTAATATATAGATACACATTATTTGGTATTATCAAAGTATGTGAAAGCATAATTGGGATTATCAAAACAGGTGAGGTCAACAGTTATTGTATTCAAAAAAATTACAATAGGTGAAAAGTTAAAAAAACAAAAAAAGGATTATGGGAGATATATATGAAGAGATTCCTTATTGATATTTTCATCCTTCTCCATCTCCACCCCAACCCTAATTTCCAAAATGATCCTTCTTTATACCCCATTTTAAATTCTATGGTTATGTATACTAATATCCTAGAGTTACTCTATTTTCTGTTTGAATTATATTCATCTTAATAATTTATTCTTATAACTCACTACATCTATCACACTATTAGAACTGAGGAACCCTTTTGAGTCATTCAGTGGAATCTTTTTCTGTCATCCATCTCCACCATTTATAATTATCAAAACATTATAAAAAATATTATAAACCCACTTGAACATTTTTAGTCCAATTAGGATAAATCATTAAATGTATCCAAGATCATTAAAACCCACTAAAACTTTAGAATGTTCCAAAATGTTAGCTGATAAACCATGCACTCACTTTTTAAACTACACCCAACTACTAACAATATGAATTTACCCCCATATATATCCAATTACACGGAATATTTATTATTAAAATAATCTAATATAAATGATTCACATGTTTAATTTCTTCACATTTGGGTTCATTATATATTTAAAAACTCACATTGAAGAACTTGGACTTCTTCCGTTCTTTCCAAATTCATCTTTTTTTAAATTTTGAGTCACTAGAATAAAATAAGGAGATTGCCAAAATTTTAAACACAACATTTAATATAGAAGAACATCATATAACATTAATATATTTCTTTTTGGAATAACATTTATAAATTCCATCATTATTTACCTAGTATCACTTATTATAAAAATTGGGTCATCATCTCCGAGGAGCACAACAACATCCAATGGTTGAAAAAAATCCAGAGTTCAGTGATTCATATAACTATTGCATAAAAAACATCCTTAATACCAGTTACCTCATTGGAATTTTATCATGAAACTTGTGTGCATCCTCAATCATCATCATTGCCACAGTATTTGGGAAACATGAAGTATCTATTATCTTTAACAATAATTTACAACTGATTATGGATAGATCAAGGACATGGATAGATAAAATCTTGTAACTATGTTTGATACAATATTAAAATACCTAAATTCAGTGCTCCCAAATCCAGAATACAAAATTGAAACGCCCAATGCTCAACCATAATAATCTATTTTTGGATTTTGAACTTCGTATCATTGTTTATTGATTTAGTGAGACTCATCTACACTAGTGTGTCCTATATTTAAAATATTTAACATTTCTATTAATTCTTAACAATCAAAGATAAAGATTAACTAGTTCATATTCATAAGTAATCTTGTCTAAGATAAATGTTTCCTCGCACAATACATCATCCTTGATTCGAATCATAGATCATTGACTTCATCAAAAACCGGTTTTTTTATCATCATATTGGTCTTTCCTTGGAATCATTTACTTCCATTAATCGATAATTTATTCAAATGGTCACTAATCTCCAAATTATTCTAGTATGTCTAACAAATTCTTAGTCCTCTACAGTTGAAAAATTAACTCCCATATCATGAGGTTTCGAATATATATACGGTATGCAGTGAAAGGAACGACTGCTTGTCAAGTGTCCTTCAGGGTAGGTTTGGAAAGGTATGGTCAATCGGGTAATGATTTATGGTAGAATAGGTTATAGCATGTAATATTGATATAATTCTAATGATTAATCAAGAAGGAGGGACATGATCTTATTATTATGGAATCATGACATGATCAATGGTCATAGATGGATGATTGCTTGGAAGAAAAGGCATGGAAATACTACACTGGATCTATCAGAAGTAATTGTAGAATCATTACATAAGTAGTAATAACTTCTAATTATCATATCCAAATCATGGTTGGAGAAACAATCCCCACACATCTAATTGAAATTTCCAATAATTTGTTTTATAAAATTAAAAATAAACATAGACATCATTAACTCAAACCCAAAATATAAGTAAAAAAACAAATTGTTAACACCGAAAATTAAAATATTAAAAATTAAATCCAAATTATATTCGTTAAAATAATTAGTTAATTAAAAAAAACAAAAAAGTGAAATTATAAAGTAAATAAACATAGAGGTTATAAAAATAAATTTAAAATAAATATTTAAAAATAAAAAACATAAATATTGACATATTTTATAATTTAAACATAAAAACACATATGTAAATTCTAAATTTAACTAATTCGAAAATTTACTTATAAATTAACCATGATGTTATAATTAAACAATTAAGGACATATTTTAACAATAAAATACACAATTATTATATGAAATCATGTGAAAATATACTTCAAAAAATTCAGCATCATATGTCGATGGAGTTTTTTATAGTCCTTATAGTTTAAATGAAAACTAATGTTGTTGTCTATGTGATATTTGATGAAGTATGTATTTCAACTCAATTTTTTCCCATTTCGGGTGATATTGTTATAGAGAGATTGTGATACATGTGCACACTTGAGATAAGATACATTTAGGGAGTACCTTCAATGATCGTTTGTGACCAAGATTGTTATTTTATTTCCTATTTTTTTAGAGGATTCAAAAGATATTCAACTCCTAGTTATGGTTATGTATGAGATTACACACTTAGATAGATGTTTATATATAAATAACTACCCTTATTCCCAATGAAAATATATGGCCTTGTTTTATTTACTTTTCATGGATCTAGGCATTATACCTACCATAAGAGAAATTCACCTAAGATAATAAATACCACTCCACTATTAGTGTGGTACCTTTCAATGACATATATAGAAGACCCAATATGTCATAACATTTTTTGAAAAAATATTGAGCAGTAATATCTTTTTGTACATGGGATAGTTTTTTTAACTATTATATATGTACATGTGATATCGGAGTATATGGGGATAGTTCCGTGTTATTAAATGACAAAAATGGACCAATTATTTTGGATTCATTGAGTTCAATTATGAAGAAAATATATTATTTGTTGAATATATCTGATATTAGTTACAGATTATTTTTTACTGAATAAATATATCCCCGAAATTCAATTGGATATTCACGATTCTTTAGAGGTTAGGTAATGTTCCTTATCACCCAACACTATCCCCATAGTTATAGAAAGCACAAAACTTTCCCACATATTATATTTGAGTACATATTATCATGAAGAATCGCACAAAATCAGATAAGGTGAGATTGGAATAGAGATTCATACTACCATTTTAGAGTACTCAGTGGTAAATAAATATAGTAATAGAATTCCCTTTAGGGTATAGTGGTTACATTGGGGTATATTTTAGTGAAGTAAGAGAATCATTAGAGGATAATGTGGGAGCATTAGAATCAAATTTAATATTTGTAAACATTCCTCCTTTAGTGATTTATGGGTTTTAGGATGAAAATACATAATGGTGGTGAATATTTAGTGACCTATTATTTTCTATATGAAATAAATATACATAATAATATTTATTATGGTGTCAGCATGGCTAGTTTTTCATATTGAGATCACGAGTATTTGAAAAATATTTGATATTTCAAAATTGTTATATTTATCCTTTTTACATACAATTGAGTAAAATATTCAATATATCTTAAATAGAGACTATAATATAAATTTTGATTTCACAATTCTGTTTAGGATGATTGAGTTCACCTTCGGGAGATACATTATATGATCCCATGTTGTTGGACTTGGACTGAACTATTGGGGTTTTTAAACAATATTTGACTAAATTATGGTCATATAAAGAGCTCAAACATATCAATAATTGAAAAATTCACCATAATTTAAAATTAATGGAACCCAAGGTATAAATTTGGTGTATTTTTTATCATGTATCAAAATAACGTGGGGTTCAAGATCGAGTCAATGAATTTCCAATAATCATCTAATGACGTAAGACTCAAATTTTAATTTTTTTATGTCACTTCATTTGAAAAATATATTTTACTACCTCATTTTTTAATTAATATCAATATATAGATTATTTAATCCTTGAATTTATAGTGGAAATTATTATAATAATATTTTTATTTTCACAAGATGACCGATGAAGAACAATCTGCATTATATCTTCTTTCCTCACATTTCCAAAACTCTATATTTCCCCTATTAATGAATGATCACCTATGAACTTAGAAAATTTGATTTTTTTGCTATAGGTTACCTTTAGAAATGATCCAAATTCTACTATAGTGAGGTATACACTAGTTTGGTCACAAAAGCGGTGAAGAAATATGGTTCATGGATATTATGAGGGGTAGTATTTATGAAATCACATGGTGGTATAAATGAAAAGTATTGATAATATAATATAAATATGGATGTTATCATATGATGTAATTTTAAGGAGGCATAGATGTCCACGTAATTCATTGGATATTTGGGGGATGATCTAGTTAGGTGACCATAGGCTTCTAGATCTTGAAATCATGATAGCACAAATGGTTTTATTTAAAGCACACCCAATGTAGAGTTCCGCTAGAATAAAGGTTTATATGGTACATTTTAATATCACATGGTGAATAATTATTGGGATCACACTATTATTTCATATATATATGATAATAATTTTTATGGTAGAGTTAAATATACTACAATATACAACCCTTTGAATACACATTGTGTTTCAATACAAAAGTGGCAAGGATTTACCTTGTAGAGATAAGTATCACACAATTTGAAGTCTTTGGTAAAGTATTCTGTTTCAATATATAATCATCTTTGGATTACATGGTATATTGAAATATCATATAGTTTCTAGTCATGAAACACATGTTGTGTTTGACTAGGCTACAATAATTAGGTTATACTGAATTACATGCCTCTCTAGACCTCAAGATAGGTGTGCTATATAGGCTGAGGTCAATTCCATGGTTATGAAAAAGAAACAATTTGGTATTATGTGGTGCATTTTCAACCAATCACTATGTCCCACAATTCATGTCACCTTAAATGAAATATTATGTAGGTTAATCGAAGATAAAAGGGTGACTTTAGAAAATTCATGGATTCTATCCGGTGCTCACACACCATTCTTGAGAGAGTATATACTTTATAATTTATTTTTATATTCATTTCTATATAATCTAATATAAAATTCACATTTATATAAATAAATAGTCCATTCTCATTATTTTTCTATATATAGTGTGAGGATGTTGTCCACTTTTTCATTAAAAACGTTTTTCGTGTAATTTTTATTATTTTGGGAATCATATAATTGTACAGATGATGACAGGGATTGGACGAGGAATTACAAAAATTCATGGGTTTATTACTCCAACATAAATCAGGCTGTGGTCCTTTAATTATTTGGAAATTCCCTTGAAATATACTCATGATATATTAATTTTCACCATTATAATAGATGAATTTCAGATACTCCCATGTGTGTTGGGGCATGGTCATCCATCCCTGAAGTCAACATTGCTCTACGGGTCAGAGGTTGATCCTTTATAATATTCTATTAATCCCATTATAAATAAAAATATCCATTACTGATCTTTTAATACCCTAATAATTTAAAAAAAAACTATATTTGATAGCGTATATGTCACACAACACAAAAACTAAATGAACCATGAAATATTATATATTCAATATGAAAATTATAATCATTCCATTTAGTTGGGAGGGATAAATATGATTTAATGATTTGAAAAATATATATAAAGGTAATTGTTAATATAATTTTTTGGATAAATTTTTAGTTAATAATCACGCAATTGTCTTGTTAAGTCCCCTTATTCTAAAAATATATGTTTTCTTCATAAATTGATTGTTTTTCTTCTTAAGATAAACAATTATAATTAGTTTAGGGAAATTTCAGAATTTAGTTTTTAAAATAGTGTGATTCATTAAATTATCAAATCAAAATTTTCTTATGGTGATGTTTTGATAATTTTCTAGAATATTTTATTTTTAATTAATATGTAAAATTAATTATTTTTATTAAAAATTATATTATCATTTAAATTTTTTACAAAGTAAAATTCTATTTTTTTTAAAATTATATTAAAAATTTATTTATTAAAAATAATATAATTTTAGTCTTGGGAATGTATTTTATACTTTAATTTATCATTAAAACAATTTTCTACATAAAAATACAATTTTTCTAAAAAACTATGAAATGTTTCATTTTGAATTTAAATCCAAAGTTAATTTCTATGAAATATTAAAATGTATCAAAAAAATTGGATTCAATATTTTTAATTAATAATTAAAAATATTTTAATAGGCCTCTTCTATTTTTTGTCATCATGAATAGTGACCATAATAAATAATTATCACTTTGGTAAGGGTGAATTTGTTAATTATGGTTAAAAATAATAATATAAGGACTATAAATGAAACTAACTTTTTCCTTTCTCCTACATTATGATTTTATTTTTTCATTTCCATCTATTTTCCAAAAATACTACATCTTGGTTCCGTATTTATTTGATTTCAACATTTATATTATTTTTTTAATCAAATGTAAAAAATTTCATTCACAATGTTTTATTATCTCTAAATTGTTTACATTGGGATATGATTTATTCAAAAAAAAAATTATTTTAAATTCAAATTATTTTTTTAATCATGATATGTTATTTCTTATTTTTTGTGATGAAAAAATTAACTTATATTCGTATGCAATACCAAAAAAGTATTTATTCATTTAATAAAATAAATATTTTTAAAATATTGATAGTAATAAAATTTGAATTAATTAATTATTTATAATAATTTTTTATAGATATATATATAATTATAACATTTTTATGATATATTAACGTTTTATAATCAAATTCTAATTTTTTGATATTTTTAAACTCAAATTAAATGAATTTGTTCAATTTTTCATTAATTTTATTAAATATTAAATATTTTTTAGGAAATCATTTAAAATTCCACTACAACCTATATTCGTCCAATTTATTTTAATATGGTTTAAAATATCATCCATTTTCCATTTATTTGACAATTTTTTTTATAATATCTATATTTACCCCAAAAGAGTAAAATCATTGTCCATATAGTGACACTCATAAATGGTTATCATAGGATAAAACAGATATATAAGTCTAAAAACCTATTAAAACATGAAAAGAAATTGTTTCATGATTTTATTTTTACCAATGCACAAACTATATTCATGTTATATGTGTTTGTAACATTTTTTACTTAAATTTAATTTATATTAATTGGAGACTTTAATTTATTCCAAGAAAACCCCTCCCCTCTCTTAATAAATGGAACCTATTCTCAAAATTTCCCAACTCTTAAAAAATTGGTTTATAATAAATCTTCTCAGATACCTTCAATATATATCTCATGTCATCCTAAAGTCCTTGTTTTATCTAAAATCTGGCATACGAAGTCATTAGTTGTTACCAAAATTAGTTTATTCAAAGAAGAGGTATAGTATTTATCCAAGAGATTTAGTTATATCTTCTCCAACCTCCTAAACATATTATTAATCATTGACTATATAATAAAATAATTATCCACAATATATTGAGATGTTATTAAATTAATTTCATAACCTATATCCATCTTTTGTTCCATCAAATGGGATATAACACCATCATTTATCTGTACAGGGGTCTAGCTCCCCTTGAACCGATGTATTTTTTTTCAACAAATCCTATCATGAATGATTATAATGATGGAGTTAAATTATATATATATTATATTCTCAATATATTTATCATTATTTAAAGGTAATAAATCATAAATTTTTGTACATTTCCATTCATTGAAAAATGACTATGTCATTCGTGTGTATGTATCGATTACCATCATCATGAAGCCATGAAATTCATTTTTTATTACCCATCACATGGATTGAATATACATGTGTGTATTTAAATAATATTTTATTTAGGATATAATTATCAATCTAGAAAGAAAATTTAATATTCAAATTCTATCAATAATGAACATTGAAAAATGGAATGTTACTCTTGTGTACATGTGACGTATAATATCCATGATTGTAACATAGTTCTTTTTTAATAAAAATTGTCCATATTTTTTTAAAGTATAATATATATATATATAAATTATAATAATTAAAATATTATTATTCTTGAGAATATATATTAATTCCCCCTTTAACCATAGTCAACATTCTCAAGTCATTTTGGACATATAATCTATATATCATCAAATTGTCTTAATGAACATAATTAATTTTATAATCAAATATAAAATGATAATAGATAAAATAAATAAACTTAAAAAATGAGAAATTTTTTTTATTAATATAAATAATTAATAAAATTTTGTTATCAGGGAGTTTATAGAACATATGTTTTGAGTCATAATCAAAGCAAGATATTTTCCTCTCAATTTTATATAAGCGAGAAAAATTCCATTTTCACCATTTTTTATTTATGTGGTGTATATACATCCCATGAATGTATTTTATGGTAATTATCTTGAAAATTATTGGGATTTATATATAAATATAAATATAATTCAGTCAAGGGTAATATGATTCAATATTCACCGATCTGGTAAGAGTTTTATGTTACAATCTCAATACTTATTAGGATTATTTATGATTTGTTTTCGATGATGAAATTTCATAGTATACTATAAATTAAACTAATGGAATATATTATACTTTATTTATTTCTAGGGAACACAATTTTTCTTTTAATTTTACTATCTTTATGAACATATGATATTGAAATAATTTTTTAATGTAAAATCGATGATATTTATCTCTTCATTTGAATATCATTTTTCTTCTAGGGCCATGTATTCAATAATGTTTTTTATATTATGATCCTATGATATATTTTAATATTTTTTTACCCATATTTTACTTTAAAAATGTTTAAAATTAATAATTTTCTATTTTTTCAAATTTGGAAATTTTTGAGTTTTTTACCAATGTATGAATGATATTTTTTTATTTTAGCTTATATGGAATGAATATAATTCCCAATAGTAATGACTAGTAAATAATTTGAAGATTCCATTAAAAGTTTCCTTTTATAAAAAATTACAGAATTTTATGGAAATTTTTATATTTTATATATGTTATTTCTATATATAAATGATCTTATCATCAAGAAATAATCCATCTAATCTTCTAATAGAATTTCAATTATGATTTTACCCTTTGTTGTTAATTAGGATTTATTGGGTATATTTTTCATTGATTAAATCCTTATTAATTTTTTTGATGGTTTAATATTATGGGTAAAATATGTTTGTTAAACACTTTACATTTAATCGGTTATACCATGATGAAATGATTATGTTAATTTTTTATTTTATGTAAATATCACGTAATATTTTCATTCACAAATGAAATATTTAGTTTAAGACATTTGATTATATACTCAGATATAGAATCCATAATATATAATTCCTTCATCATTTTTTAATATTAATGATAATTTATTCTATTTAGATATGAGTCGTGATTATACAACCCATTTCATTCATGGTTAATTCTTAATATTATTAATTATGATTGAATTACATTTTAGAACTCATAATCATAAACAGAAAATAGTGGGGCTCTAATATGGTGCTCAAATGAATTGGGTAATATTTCATTCTCATGAGTTGTTTTTATACGATTATGACATAAACCTAATACAATATGGGATAATTCACAACATGTTACATTGTCTTGGTGTTTTCGGTTTGATTTTTTATTTTCCATGTTTTGTGTTTTTTCCACATTTCATATATTTCCATGATGTTATGATACCATGTGATTTCCCATGAACCATATATTTTGTGATATTATGTTATAACTTTGAATCACATGTTATACTTCCAAATAATGATTATTCCTTTACATTTATTTTTAGATCATCCCATTTGTCTATGTATTTTTCATGTTATCCCATTATGCTTTAGGAGAACAATGGGATTTTGGATAACATTATGGAATTTAAAATAAAGATGTTTTTTTCATGTTGATGTTTTATATATCTCGTATTCTTAAGACACCAGGACTTTTAATACTTATTTTTTTGTTGAATGGACTATTATGGTAAAAATCATGTTATGATATATGTAAATAGGCTTTGGTCACTATAGTAGGTATCAAAACAATGTCTAGTTATATTTGGAGATTAGTGATAGAATAAATCAGTGATGAACCAAATGATAAATTTATGTATTGAATAGTATCCAGTAAATTATTGTGATATATAGAATAATAGGCTTCTATGTAATTAAATCCCACTTTGGATGCTATAAATGGAGGTGGTTTTGGAATAGATGAATCTACATGTAATGAACTAGAAAATAGTTGGTCGAGTATATATCATCCACAATTTTATAGCATGGTTAATGTATTCTTATTCTGAACATGGTATGACATTATTAAAGGATATTCATAGATAACTTAAATTTTCTTTATCAACCGTTATGAAGGATTTGAATATATGATGACCTTGAATGACTTAGGTTAAAATAATGTTTCATTGATTGAAAATATTGTCTCATGATTTATTTTTACTATAAATGATTTTACATAATTATGTGTGAAACATCCTAGCTTCTATCAAAGGTGAGGACTAATCTTTTTTATTTGAATTCAGTTTTGGGACATGATGATGTTTTCTATGGGAGTCATGTAGGTATTTGTGTTTTATTGGGCTTGTTTGGAGCCTAGAGCCTTGAAAATTGAAAAGGTTGGCAGGGCCTTATGGTTAATAAAAATGGTGCATCCCAACCTATATGTTTCCTATATCTATACAGTATATGATAGTTGTGAGTAGGGCTCCACAGGGTTTCTCTATAACCATGCACAAGGGAATTCATGCCCATGAAACTTGTCTCAGAAGAGTTGCGGAATGGTTTTTTTCATAGCCTATGCATGGTTACCCTAACCTTGCTCTTAGCCCATGTGGGGTTCCCCTTAGAGAAGAACCTACAACACTGTTATAAAATGATTTATATAACCACGTATCCAAACTTTGAACCCCTATATATGTGAGTTACATTTCCATTTTCCAATAATTAAACATTAAAAATAATTGTTATTTCCTCCCGTCTTTTAACTAGTAGTCCATCCCCCATCCTACCATAAGAACCCTCCTCCTTTATGATTTAGGGATCAAGATATCTCCAATATCTGGTCCCAAAATATGTCATCATCATCTCTATTGGGAAGATTTAGGTAATCTCTTAAATCCCCTCCAATATATTTCACATTGTGTCGATCCTCTATTTTTCTACCTGGGTGAAATAACTTCTTTCTCTATTTTTAGGGAATTTTACCATTTCTTTGACATCTTTAGTTCAATATTGAAATGAAGGATGACAGTGGATAAGGGAAGTAGCGTGGAGATACAGATGTGATTATAGGTTCTCTCCCCATATTTAGATTCACATTATAATACGTTTCATTATGATTTAAGCTATAATTTTTTATATTTTCCCTTAATTTTCTTAAATTAAATTAAATTTAAATATTCTCAATGCCTAATGTGACCCGAGCAAATGGTGAATCAACCCCTTTGGTTGATCACCTTGAGTTATGACTCCTTAATGGGTGTGATCCACCTTTGTAGCCTAAATCACACTTGTTCTAAATCTGATAAACTCCCCTTGAGGTGTGTTTACTTATTATTAAATCACTAATGTAATTAATTAAGATGATCTAATTGAATTTGTCATGGGATTTGGACACGTGACTTATCCTCTATGACATAACAATTTTTTTCTAATAGAAATGTCTTGAAAAATATTCCTAACCTAATATATATGTTTTTTTAAAATACTTCCAACTTAGTGCCAAGGGTGATATAAGGGGTTTCAACTTATGGACTCTTGGATGGAATATCTGTGCATTAGTTAGAATTTTTTAATGCTTTAAAAACATGATGAGGAGGACACTGGCTATGCCTGAGATGATCTCATCAAGAGTTTTATATATATTTTTTCCTCTCGATAGGTTACACTAGTTCCATAAAGGATACCCCATGGATGGGATTGTTTGAAAAATAATTGTACCATTCCTCTAGAGAGAATCTGACCACTAAAAGTGATACGAAGGAAAGACTCTGAGGTTAGTTCTAGTTGTCTTCACACTACGCTTGTAGAGAAAAATGGGAATTAATTATTCGTAATTTGTCAATAGAATCATTGTAATTGGTCCTATACTAATCCCCTAGAGTGATAATTTTTGTTCTGTTAATTTTCATAGACCGGATCATGTTGAATATAAAAATTTTATAAAAAGGATGAGATGATTTAAAAAGTTACTTAATGATTTCAATTAATAAATGATCTTTCATTTTTAGAAATTTTGGGATGTGTCTGATAACCCCAATCACATGCTTGTGGATATTCCTTAATCATAAAAAATTTTCTATCACTTTACCTTCCTAAGTTCTCTTAGTTCAGACTAGTTGGCTTTAGCTGAAGTAGTTAAAATTTATTTAGTGTCTATTTGAGCCCCACATGGTTGGTTTACTTTTTTTTATTTTCCACTTAATAAATATTGAAGAATATTCATTTTATATTGGATTATATGGATTGATCAAGACACCATTGTAGGATATATGTTTGGAATTATATCACACACTACATGGAAAACTTTGGGTACCCAAGTTTACATTATGATTGCATGAATAGATAAAGGAAACCGAACATCTTATGATGTTTTAATAATATTATTAGGATGGAGTATGGGGGAATAGGAAAAATACTATGCTTGAGATTTTAGTTGTATTAGTGTTTTACCTTTTCGGTATATTTTTATAGTATGTGGTATATGCATGTATCCTCTATCCCATGAATACTAACTTTTTTATAGAACATATCAATACATCATCATCACTTTATGTATATTTGTTACTTAGTCTCCTCCTTTTCACATATATTTGTTTTAATATTTGTATATATTTTCAAATCCGCTGAGGTGGGTTATAGGTCCTTTCAATGAGTTTCCCATTGTATTATTTCTCATTCATTATTCGTTATATATTTCTACTGTCCACTCTGATCAATGAGGGAATTGTCTCCCCACACACACCCTAGGCCCTCACTTCTAGTCAACAACCACTATACTTTGGGGAGGAAAACATGACATTTTTTAACACCGTCTTAGGGAACCATTTTCTGGAATCTAGGGAAGGATGCAACAAAGTTGTCCAAAAGAATTTTTATTTCTTTTTTTCTTATTATTTGGGTTTGTATAGGATATTGGGACATTGGAATTTGGTAATGAGTTTGTGCATGGGATTATCTAAACCACATACTGGGGAAACCGAAATTACATATGATGGGTAAATGATGTTTTTTCCTGCATTGTTACTATTTCATGGATTTCACCATTGGGTGACACACCCGTTTTGTGTGGATATTGATGTTTAATGTTTTTAAAAACGAGTTTTTAACCTTGGCCTAATGATATGAGGGAACATTGAAATATGCATCATATTAGGCACCATAAGAATAAATTTTCATAAAATTTTCCATGAAATATCTTCATTTAGGGTTCATTTTTTGTGTTTCATTTGATTATTGTATGTTTCTTTATTGTTATTATCTGAGTATCACTGATTATTATGACTGGATGTGAGCTAATATTTATTTTTAAGGATGAGAAAAAACAATTGGAATATAATATGTTTATCTTAAACTAATAGTGTTTTCTAATATAGGTTGAATATGATTTTATAAGAAGCTAATAGTGGCATGTAGATCCACAGAACATTGGTCACAATGGATGGAACATGTTATCGCCAAGATTATGTGGATTACACATTTCAGTTTTTGTGGTTTATGTGACCTAATAAATAAAAATTAGTGACTCATCTAATTAAAGAATTTAAAGGTAATTTCAATATAAAGTTGGACATAAATGAAATTCAAATGAACCTGATATTTAAAATGAATTGGGCCCCTTATGTGTAAAATATAAGACCTTTATCCTGACCTGACCTCAGTAGTGGAAAGTTGTTCATGACTCTTATAATATTTTTGCATCCACTTCTGATCAAATTGACCTAGATCTTAGATTAGGATAATGGTTTTGACATGCTCATATAAAGGATTATACCTTCCATTTCATTACCTAATTCCCTATATGTTATAAATCATATTTGAGTTTTGTGGTTTCAAAATTTTAGAGCTATGAAACAATGATGGAATCATGTTTTATGGAAAGTGAGTGATGGTGAGAATACTCCAAGGTGGTGGCCTCCAATACACCCATGATACCTACTATAGTTCCACCTGAGGTACCTCATATAGATTTTACCCTAGGCGTTGATTCTCAGTTCGAGGACAACTTCTTTCTATTTAGGAAATTTTTACAATGTGCTCCCCGATCGACCTCTATTATGGTACAACTAACTCGAGGGTTCTCTAAGGATAATCCCCTTACCTAATCGTGGTAATGGTGTACGTCAGGCTACTGATTCATGTATAAAGTCTGTGATGTCCATCATCGATCACATTTAGATGCATCTAGAGAGGAGGGTCAAGATCATGACCTACATTATTTTTGACTCTGTAAAGCATTGTGGGGATGTTCTAACTCAGGATACTCAACATCAAGGAATAGTAAAAGTGGACTTCTAGATATCCTTATTCAACTGATTATTTCTATAGAAAATAAGAAAAAAATATTCTTGTAATTCATAAACCTTAATCAAGGTGAATTTTTAGTGATAGAATATTCATATTGTTTCACCGAATTATAGATTTTTTCACTAACCTTATCCATTGTTGACTCAGCTACAATGATGTGACTAAAGAAAAGGGATTTCGTATTCCATCCTTTTGTAGATGAATTTATATTAGCTAACAACCATTTTATGAAAAGTGAATGAGGTCCCCATCACTGAATGGAATCAAAGGGAATTTGATGACATGAATAAGTTCTAATTAGATTTCTTAATGAGTAGTGGTTTATCCAATGATAGGAAGAGATGTTTGGGGATACACATGAGGGAATTACTAGCTAGGTGGAATGCATCGATAGCTAATTTCTATGCCACCAATGTGGAATGAATGACCACAAAAGGCCCAGTGTATAAGGAACCCAATCTAGTTTCAGGCTTGAGGAAGGATGGGTCACCTCCATCATTTCTACCAATCCATTCCTCCTGTGCCAAGCGATTAGGGTTTTGTGTCGTCACCGCTATCAAGTTCATGACAAGTGAAACCATATCAGGAAGGAATTTTTTATTCTACCATCCAAGGATCCTGAGTACATGGTCATGGATGAGTCAGTTAAGACTCATAGATTCAATGGGAGTAAAGTGGACAGGCTTTTGCCACATAGGAAGCATCTTCGGGCCGCGGTTCTTACCACATCTACGTTATACAGCCTATACTCAAGGATCATAGTCCATATCTATTTACACTTATAGGTACTCTTCTAATATCCCCCAATTTAGTATCTTACTTGTTTGATAAAGGTGTATTACACACTATTCTATCATCTACAACTATGGGAAGTCCAGTCCTTGTGATAGAGTACTCTAGTGAAGATATGAATATTGGAATGTTGTTAGGGTTTCAAGATATGGGTATATTCTTGTTAATGTAATGAACCATTAAAATAGGTTTGTATAATTTTCTATGGGGTTTCCTCATCGTGAAGATGACCAGTTTCAACGTCATTCTCAGTATTGACTAGTTTTTTATTATCGATGCTAGGTGGATTACTATCATCGCCAAGTGTCCTTCACATCAACCTAGGATACCATGTATATGTGTAAGGGTTATTGGGATATATAGTAATGTCAAGTTGGACCAAATTATACAGGTCTTAGTGGAGTGATAGACCATTTGGAAAGTATCTTTATGAGTGGCCAGGGGATGCGACTTATATATTTTCTCCCTATTGTGGATCGTTTCTGTGATTTCATCCATGAATGTTTCTATGGATTAACTCTTAAGGGAGAGGTTGATTTTACTAGTGAGATATTTCCAAGTGTGTCACCTATGTACATTCCTATATATATGATGGAACCTATAGAGAACTAGTAACTAAATAATCTTCTTGTAGATCTAGAGGATATGGGTTTCTTCCAACCCAAAACATAGCCTTCGGGTTCACCTATACATTTATCCTTGAAGAAAAATAATACCATTTGATTTCATGTAGATTAACAATGATAGAACCAATTCATGTTGAAAAAATTGTATACATTTCCTCCTATAGACAATAAAATTCAAACATCACTGGTGAGAATCTGTTTTCTCTATGATTGATTTGAGATCATTCTACTATTATGTGTAAGTGAGGGGATTAGACATACCACATACACTGTTCTAGCGTAGGTATGGAATACATGAGTTTATTTTCATTCTATTCGTTCTGATGAACACAATGAAAATATTCTTAGCTTTGATGAGTTTGGGTTTCCAACCATATATTGATTCCTTTTTTGTCGCCTTTATAGAATAAATATTAGTGTATTCACACACTAGACATGAACATTATAATAATATTGAGATATTGTTGAGAAAAAATAAGAGAGTACCATATACATTTCGAGATCAAAAAATTATACTTTTTGACCCGCAAAATTCACTTCATAGTTCTCATCATCTCTAAAGAAGGCAGATTCATTGACCCAAAAAAGATGATTATCATGGTTTGTGGGAGAATCCTAAGAATGTGTTCGAAAATACTTCTTCTTTGGGATTAAAATATGTTATAGATGATTCATCAAGGAATATTCATTCCTAGAAGCACTGATTATGGGCTTGATCGTGAGGGGTGAGAAATTACATAGGATTAAAGCTTACGAGACAATTTTATAGTATATAAATAGAATACTAACATCAACATCGATCATGATTCTACCTGAGATGTGTAAAATCAATAATATTAAATCTGATGATTTAGGAATTGGGCTGGGTGTAGTTCCAAGGCTGGGTTATTTGTTTGTAGATTTTTGGACTTCCCATGTGAGGCCTGATGAGTGGAACTATCATACACACGACCTCGAGCAAGATTTAATTGTCCATGATCTATGATACTAGAGTAAATATTTATTATGTGAACATTTAATTATTTTCAAGGATAAAAAAGTCTAAAATACATCTCCACACTGTGATAATTGAATCTGTTCCTGCATAAGTGGGTGGAATACCTGCAATATTTTGACTCTTTTCATTTTACACAATTGTACAGGGAAATTCCATAGCAGATTTCTTGATCCAAGAGACTTAGACACATGCCATCAAGGAGGCTTGAATTGAGTCGAGGTTGACAGATCTATTATCTAATATTTATCTTCAGGTTTAGGAATAGTCTGGGAAACCAATTTTAGTATCACTAGTAGTGACATACTACATTTTAGAGTGATTCTGGATAAGGTTGTTACTTGATTCTGAGGGCCATGTTTTTAGGGAGACCATTAGAGGTGAGAAATTTCCTCCTAGCTGGTTTGTTGATTGATGTAAAACCCTACTCTTCCACAGTCATGTATAGGTGACATCAGAGAGATGGGATGAGTTAATGATGGAATCAGAAGCCTCAATATCTGAATTTCATCCTAGGCTTGACAAGATATAAAAAGATATGCATCATTGGTATTAGTGTCCACGTATGAAGATTTGTATAATATGTTTTATCACTCAATGATCCAATATTCAAAAGGTGAAGGAAGATCACTAGTGAACTATTAGACTTGTTCAGGCTCTATCTACTCCTAAATAGAAGTGGAATGACGTCACCATGGATTTGGTGTTGGGATCATCGAGATCCACTATAGATTGAGATATAGTATGGGTGATCTTCTCTAATTTTTCCATGGTAAAACATTTCCTAACAATCCATGAGTATTTATCCATCGATGATTTTGGAAGGATATAAATCTAGGTGATTGTGAACCACAATTATATTACCCATTCTATCATATTAGGTTGAGACACCCTCTCTACCTCCTTTTTTTGGAATGTTTTGAAGAAGGAACTGGGTTCACATGTGCGCATGAGTATAAAATATCACCCTCAAAATGACGGGAAGTCTGAGTGGACGATATATGTGTTGGAGGATATACTTCAAGAATGTATCCTTGATTTTGGAGGTTCATGGTAAAAGAATATTAAAGTATTTGAGTTTCCTACAATAAATATTTCCAAGAAAAAATTCATATGAATTCATATATGTCTATTTACAATATACTATATCCTTCCACTCAAATAGGTCGAGAGGTAGGTGAGGAAACACTACTGGGTCCTCTTCTCATTTGGGTGGCATCAGATAATGTTTTGTAGATTTACAAGTGTATGTATATGAATCGGTCTATGAAGAAGTCATGTATTGATCTTTGTATTCAACTTCTAGATTTTGAGGAGGGACATTAGGTATTTCTACGTGTATCACCTATATTCGATCAGTATTGAATTAGGTGACCAGAAATTTTATCACCTCGATATGTCAGGACTTTAGAGAGAGTGGAGAGTGGTCAGCTGGTAGCCTATTAGTTGAAGTTACCTTAGAGGTATCACACCATGCACGACGTCTTACATGAATCACATCACTGATAGTATCATCATGACCGGTATCAATAGTTTGGCCATGAGGATATTGGGGTATATGCAGATTCATCCCTCGAGGAGCATCTGATGCGTATCATTGATCAGAGCACAAAGGCTCTCCGAGTTAGGGTAGTTCCTCTAGTATGGTTGATATGGTATCATAGACACATATAAGATGAGAACTGGGATGGTGAGGCTAATATACTTCTTTATTGGACAAATCATTTTCCATAAAAAATTATATTACCCTTTGAATGGAAACATAAGGATGATTTGTCTTCAAGAGTTGAGGCTATCACATACTGGCTTTCCAAAAAGGTATAAATCATTCATTTTTGGGTTGGATTAATTTGTTTATCTCTAATGATGTTGCCTAAGGGCATATTGGGGGTCCTGGGGGTATCCAAGGCTTTTCCAGATCCTAGAGACCGAAACATGGAAATGGAAGACTAGGACACATCGTTAGTTGAAACTATGTAGTACATCTTGCATATTTTCTCTAACTATGTGGCTTAATATATTGGGGATGAAGCCTCCACATGGTCTTTTTGAAACCATGAATAAAGAGCCCAAACACAAATAAAACTTGTATCAGACAACTTTTCGAGCATTTTTTCATAGTCTATGCATGGTTACCCTAACTATGTGCACATCCGACGAGAGGTTCCCTTGGAGAATAACGTGGTTCATAATTAACGTAAGGTTCAGACAATCGGGCCACCGAACTATTCACCCCTGTCAATGTGGGTGAAATTACAATTTTACCTTATTAATATTTATAATTATTCTTCTTTCCTCTAATATTTTATCCAGGGGACCATACCTATACCTCCATTAAGAACCCTATTCTTTCAAGATCTTCGGATCATGAGATCTCCTTCATCCAGTCAGCAAATCTCTCACCATCAGATCCAATAGAAAGCTACAGGTAATATCATCATTAATCACTATTATATTTCTACTTTCTTCTATCCCTTATGGTGATATCTTTGTGAAATCCCATTTTACCGATTTATTGATCATTCAATGATTTCTTAGATATCTTTTATTCTACCTCAAATCAATGGTTAACGTTGGGTGAGAGAAGTACTATAGTGCCAAGGATGGTGGTCAATGAAAATTCCCATTATATCATTGCTCATTATAATATTTAAAATTATTCCACAAGATATACCTTTCCAGCATCACCGCTAATTGTTTAAATTAAATTGAATTGAATGCTTCCCCATGTCAAAAGTGACTCGAGCTAGGGAAAAATCAAACCCTTGGGTTGATTACTTTGAGTTTTTCCACCCCAATGAGTGTGCTACACATTTGGGGATTAAATTACACTTATTATAAATATTCTAAAAAACTCATGAGGTTTGTCTATAAATATTTAATGCACTATGGTAATTAATTATGTCGAGATAATTGAATTGGTCTTAATATATGTCCATGTTCCTTATTTCTTAAGACATTAATGGTTTTCCCATTGGAAAATCCTTGACCAATATTACCATCATGGATTACATGATTGTTTGAATACTTCCACCATATTGAGGAGGGTGATACAAAGAGATATGACATTAAAAACCCTTTTATGGAATCTTCATTCCTTATTCATAATTTTTTAATCTTTTTCAAACACATTGTGGGAGACACAAGCTATGCATGTGATGGGCTCGACGAAGGTTATATCTATTTTTTCCATTATAATTGTGACATTGGTCCCCTAGGGGGGACCCCATCAGCGGGATTGATGATATGATGTCTGTGCCATTCCATGAGAGAGACTCGGGCCCCTACATGCAATACCATGGATGGACTTAGTGGTTAGTTCCTGTTGTTTTCACAGCATCCCTGGTGTGACACATGGGACAAGATTCCTGGGTTTTCATAGATGAACTCTTTATCATTGGTCCAATAATAGTCCCCTAGATAGATAAATTGTGTTATTTTATAATTTCCATGTATGGGATTAGGGTGAGTTTTAATAAAGTATAAAGCGGATCTATTGATTTAAAAACCAAGGGAATGATTTAAATTATGAAATAATTTTTTTGTTTTGGAAATTTCAGGACATGTATCCCAAGTAAAATCATAAGCTGATGGAAAAACCCCCTTTTTAGAAATTGTGTCCCTCACATTACCTTGATAGGTTATGATGGTTCAAACTCCCAAACATTGTCCAAATTAGGTAAAATTGGTTGAGTACCCTATTGGATTCTAATCCGGTTCATTTATTCATTTATGTATTTCTATTTTTTTATTATTTTTGAATCATTATTCATTTTATGTTTCACAAGATGGTTTGATGTAGTCACCATTGCTGGTTGCATACTGGGATTTTATCCTATACCTACTCAGTCTTACTTCAGTATTCTAGTAGACTTTATTGTTGCAGGAATAGATAATGGTATGTGGTCATCTTCTAATGTTTTATTTACAGCATCAGGGTAGAATATGGAGGCAGAGGACCAATACTATGCTCAACATGATAGTTATAGAAGTTTTTGGTCTTTTTTGGTATTTTGTATAGTAGGTGGTATATATATGTATACCCTATCCCTTGCATACAGACTTTTATATAGTAGATATATTTACATAATAATCACTTTGTATCTATTTATTACTCAGCTTATACTTATTCACTTATATTCCTTAAACTATTTATTTTTATTTTCATTGATATATAGTGTTTAATTTACTTATGTTATTGTGGGTTACTAGTCAAGTCAATTAATTTATTCTTATACAGCTTATCCTTATTTATTCCTTATATATTAGTGTGCTACACTATGATCAATGAGTGTATAGTCTCTCTATAGACACACCCTAGTACCTCACTGCTAATTGGTAGCCTCTGTCATTCATGGTGGTGCACATGAGATCTTGTGGCCACCATCTTATGGTACCATTAAGTGGAATATAGAGAGGTGAGCTATAATGTGGTTTCTCACTATGAATATTTTTTTCAACAATGAGATTTTGGTTTTATTCAATGTTTAGAACTAGTTGGAATTATTTTAACTCTATATTTGAAGGAAAATATATTGATTTTATTCATAAAATTAAAATTAAAATGTGATTTAGAAGGTGAAACCTTTTGATAATTCCTTGTTAAATACTATTATATCATTAATTACATCAACTTGGCTGAAATTCATGACCCACATAATAAGATAATAATTTTGTATCATAGGGTATATATAGAGATGATGTTTTAGTTTCTTACATTCCAAGTATATGGGAAGAATATCTCTATGGAATTTCTCAAAGGAATGAGAATATTTTTTATGATTGTAATGGAAAGGAATAGATCAATTAATAATCAAGGAAAAATGAATAGTCTAATGGAGGGATAAAAAGCTCCTTATAAGGTACCATATATTGTAGAATGTATAATATATATAGAACATGGGAATTGTCCAGGTCAATTCCCATAAAAACTCTAAAACCATGGAAGGATATATTCTAGTCCAATAAAATAAGTGAAAATATTGAAGTATATTAGTATTTTGATTTTCGATTTATATTATAAAAGTTTTATATCAATGAAATTATCGTTATTTGAATCATGAAGCATCTTAGGATTGCAATGATTTTTGGAAGAATATATGTTTTCATGTGAGTTCAACTTAAGAGTTATGGTCAACATCATGGGTTTATAAGTTTAAGGGTAATCAAATGTTGAAAAGGATTATATAAATTTTTTAATTTTTATGTGATGATATATTATGGTGAAGAAATGATATCTTTGGAATATGTTTTGTTTAGATGACAAATATATAAAACATAAAGTTACCATGAATGATTATTTCAAAAAATGAAATTTAATTTTTTTTGGAATGATAATCAATTTTTTTGGGAATATTGTAGAAATTATATTAATATTTGTTTGTAAAAATGAAAACCTACAGGTTTGTGGACATCCGTTCATATCTAGTAAGTCCATAGGGATTAACAAAAACTAATCAGAGAAATGGTTGACATGTCTCCCAATATCTTATGTGATGTATTCATTAGTATTATTTTATTTATTAAATGACATCCCAAATGATGATTAATTTTATTTTAGAATCATATTATTTATCAGGTAGATAACTATGGGATTATAAATTGATTTTGTGATTAAGTGATTAATGTAATTTTAGAAGAGGTAAAATATTTTGTGAACATTATATGATTAAGGTCAACAAAAATAATAGATGATTTTATTTTAAGAACAATGGATCAATTATATTATCATGGATTATTTTATTTTAATTTGTATTTCTATTGTTACTTGTTATTTATGTAAATTATTATAATATTTAGGAGATCATTTCATTAGGGAATATTCATATTTTTATATTGATTTATGAGTGGCTAATGTTGTTAATAGAAAAATATTAAATTAATCTTAGAATAATATCTAAGCAAATTCTTCTTATTTTTTAGTTTCAATCATGATCAAAAATATTTTTAATTATTGTGAGGTTAGATACTGAACAAATGAAAAAACAAAAACATTGGGCGTTATTTTTGAGTCCTTCAATATAAATGATGAAATTATTCAAGTAAAGGATTAATATTTTAGTAAATTATATTAATTTTTGGTAAGGATTTTTTATTTTTAAATTTATAATAATTGGAATAAAATCATGTAATAATTTTTCAAATTACGTGATCTATTAGAATTTGATTTTACTACTTCTGGAATGAAAAATTCTTCATCAATTCTCTTTAATTATTGGAAATGATGAGATCATGGTAGAAATTAAAAAAATTATGAAATTATACTTGTCATGTAATTTTATGTATTTATGTTCTCAGTGTATATTATCATGGAATTACTAAAATTTTGGAAAATTATTTTGAAAAAAAATTATCCCTGTTACATTCATTTCTAATGAATCGATGGACTATTGCCCAATTATTTCGTCTATTATTTTGTGGTTGTTAACATTATCACGATAATTCACATTATTATGATCAATTATCTGAGTGAATCTTCATCATTGTTTAAACATTAATATTTTACCCCAAATACATACTACCACTTCCAACTTATTTTATCCCATCAAAATCCAAGATATGTGTTATTCAAGAGAACCTTAATAATTTCTTCTTAGGCCTTCAAAATGAAGTTTTATAATCCCTTTTCATGATGTGATATTTTAATTAAAGAACATTATAACTTCAAGACTTTGATTATATAACTCAAGTAAAATTTCCATGGGAGATATTTTATAAGGGGGTGTGACAACATAACTTTTAAAATTAAATATATGGTAGATAGTGTATACGATACACAACACCATGCCTAAATGAAAAATGAAATATTATTATTTAAATAAAAACATTTTGATCAATCCATTAAATTTTTGGTAATAATATTATTAACTCAGTTATGAAATATATATTAAGGTCTTAATAAATATAATTTTATTGAAAAATACTTATTAATAACAAATCAATTATTTGTTTGAAATTTTATTCATCAAAAATTTTCTATAATCAAAAATGGTTTTTTATTAATTTATCTGATAAAATTATGTAATTTATTTATGGGAATTTTACAAAGTTTTTGATAAAATGATATCATTTTTATAAATATAAAATCATAAATTGATTTTGTTGATATTTAGATATTTTTCAAAATATGTTTCATTATTCAATGAAATGAGAAAAATATTGCATTTTAATGAATATTGAAATTTATTTTAAAGTATTAACACATCCAAAATCTATTTTCAACATGTATTGAAATTTAATTAGTATTTTCATTAAAAATAATCCAATAATATACTACTAAATAAATTTTATACTTTCAATTACATAAAAAAATTTATATTTAAAAATGCATTGACATGAAAATGTACTTTCATTGCATTTTTAAATTTAATATTAAATTAATTTATTCCAATTATAGAAATGGAATCTTGAAAAATTGGTTCAATATTAGGAATTATGTTGTCCAAATTTGGTTAATAGGCCCGTATTTTTTTCATTGTGAATAGTAAAAATAGTAAATATTTATCATCATGGTAAGGGTAGATTAAGTAATTATGGTTTAAAAAAATTATGATATGAAAAAAAACCATATAGATTTTTTAACCTATTGTATGATATTAATTAATATATTTACATCCAAATTTCTCTAATATGGAAAAATTGTTCTATATTTCTCCAATTTTAACATATGTTTTTTTACATAAATAAAGTTAATAAATACCGTAATCATTATTTTATTATATCTATTTTTTTTAAATATGGATAAATAGAAGATATTTTTTCTTCTAAATGGTTTGGTTAAAAAATATGATTTTTTATCATGGTAATTTATTATAATATTTATTAATGGTACAATTACTGTAATTTCCAATGCAAAATCATAACATTACTTAATTATTTTATAGAATAAAATTGTTTAAAAATAATAGAGACATTATATTTTAAATTAAAATATTAATTTTAAATAATTTTAGAAAATATATAACATATTACATCATTTTATAAGTTTTTATTTTTATTTTTTATTCTTCTAGATTAGTTTAAAGTCGAATTAATAGAATAGTGTCAATAATGATGTAATTGATATTTTTTGTCATATAATATTTTACTAAAAGTTTTCAGATTCCTAGAAACCCCATCATAGGCAGAGTGATTGGAATATGATTTAAAATATCAATCGTGGTGTATTTATGTAATATTTTTACTTTTATAATATATATATATATATATTGATCACTAAATATTAGAATCATTGTTATCATGATGATTGTCAAGAAGGGTTAACATAGTTTAAAAAAAGAGATAACGGTAAAACAAATTAACAACAAATCAAAATTTTATTTGATAATTTTATTTCATCTCTTTGTAATCTATTTATTTAATTATATTAGTTTGGATCGTTTTTCAACGAAAATTTATTTATATTAATTTAACACATTATTATATTCCAAGAGAGCCCCTCCCCTCTATTATATAAGGGAATGCTTTATCCTGTTTTCACACATAAAAAACATTTGGCTTGGAAAAAACCTACCCAAATATCTTCCTTATACACCTCCTTAATTCTAAGATTCATTATTTTATTATAAATACTTCTGAGTAAGGATTTAGGTATAATCGTAAAGAGTTTTTACGAAGTAAATGTATAGTTATTAACAAAGAAATGTAATTTCGTTTATCCTTTAACATCCTGAAAATATTATAAAAAATGATTATATAATAAAATCAATATATTACATATAATAATATGTTAATATATTAATTTAATAACTTACATAAATGTCCCCTATTTATAATGTGAATCAAAACCTTCATTTGTGTTTACAGGGGACTACAAATTCACCAACTTATTTAATATAATTTTCATAAATACTTATAAAATATTATTAAAATGGAAGATTTAATATATAAATATATTGATATATATATATATTTATATTTATATATATATTATTCATGATATATTTACTATTCAATAAAATTTTAATGTCATATGTTTTATTGCCTTTCAATTCATTGGAAAATGATAATGTCGTTCATGCATACATGTGGATTACCACCTCCCCAAGGCAATGTGATTCGTTTTTCATAACCACATCATAATGATTTTATATATAATTGTATTCAAATACAAATATATTTACTTTATAATGATAATTATGGATAGGTAATGTAATAGCTATATTGTTTAATAAGGTTCTTTGAAAAATGGAAACGTTACTCAATGATACATATCTCTTACAATCTCCATGATTGTAACATAGTCTATTTTTCATGATCATATTACAATATTCACCTTAAAAGTGTATTTTATATTTAGGAAATATTTTTTTTCTTTATTATAATTTTGGATATTATTGGTTAATGACCAATTGAACCATAGTTAACTTACCATAGTCATTTTGGACATACAATCTAGATATCATCAACATGCCTGATGTGAACATTATTGATTAATAAATTAAATATAACATTATAATATATTAAATAAACGTTTTTATAAACATAATATGTTTTTTAATGACATAAATAATTAACGTATTGGTATTATTTAGGAAGGAAAATAATGTACATGGTGAGTCAGACATGAGGTAATATATTTTCATCCCACTTTTATTTCACTGTGACACATTCCATATTAACCATTGGTTCACTTTATATGGTGTTATACCACCTATGATGCACATTATGATGACTCCCCAAAACAATTATTTGGGTTTTCATATACATAAAAGGTGATTTCATTGATGGTTATTATGATTACATGCTTAACAATGTTTAATGGTTTTTTTATTACAATCACATTGTTTATCATAATTGTTTATAATTACTTCCTAATGATGAAATTTAATGATATACCAATTATAATACTCATTAATTTTCTTATCATCTATTTATTTATGTAGAATATAAGTTTTCCATTCATTTTACTCTCTTTATGAACTCTAGAGACAAAAATAATATTTTTAAGGAGAATTAAAATGGGTTTTCTCTTTGTTCGAAAATAATTTTTCATTCATGTACAAGTTTTTATGAATATTATGTTAATATTATACTATGATAGTTTAAAATAATTTCTATCCATTTTTTTAATTCAAATAAAATATTTAAAAAAAATCTCTAGGTCAATTTTCAAATGAGGTTCTTTTTGAATTTTTTACAAATGTATGAAAGGTATGTTTTCAATTAACTAATGTTGTATAAAAAACGATTCCCATTATCATGACCACTCAATACATTTAATAATAAAATAAAATTTTCTGAGGCACTATTCAATGATATTTTTTCCACAATATTTTTGAAATTTATATTATTTAATGAAGTTATTTCAAAATAAAAAGGGAATTTTCCCAAAGAAATATTCCACATTTTATTTTAAGGTAATTTTAATTTAATATGAAATCCTTTGATGATACTTATTCTTTAGTGGGGATATGTTCCCATGATATAATCCTTATTCTTTTTGTAGATTTTTTATAATTATGATGAATATATTTTTATGAACCCCATTTCATTCAATATTTTATTGCATAATGAAATTTTTATGAAATTAATTGCTTTTATCTAACTCTCATTCAAATATTAATTTCCAAAATGAACACTTTATTTTGAGACCTATGATTATTCACTCAGATTTGAACATCCAAATTTTTTCATTATTTATTTTCTTTGTAATATTTATGAAATTTCCTTTGATTTTGAGATACGGTATGATTATTCCACACATTTTTTCCATTGGTAACAATTATGATTATGAATTCTGATTGATTTACTTTTTTGGCACACATAATCATTAACATGTTATTAATTGTGATACCAGATAGCACCCTAAATATATTGGTATTGTTTTTCTCATAGATTTTTATGTATGGGATTTGGCTGTACACCTAATCCATTTTGGGACACTTTAATCCCTATGATGTTGTCTCAAAAGTCATACTTGAGTTATACTTATGTAATTTTATGTGTTACATCCACATTTTTTATATATCAATGATCTAATGATTCAAGTAGATTTATGTAATTATACATTTTAATTAACCATGAATCTTCTATTTAATGATATTATGTTATACTTTTAACTTATATGTTATTTTTTTATATCTTGTATATTCCCTTATAATAATTTTTAGCTCACCCCATTTTATATGCATTCCCTAGGTCATTCCTAGTAGTTTTTAGTTCTTATTGATGTTTTATGTACCCAGTCTCCCAATGACATGACACACTTCAATAATTTTTATGTTCTTAATGTATATTTTTTTTAATAATCATGAAAAAATCATGTGTAAACAATCATGTGTCTCTATATTGGTGTCGAAATTATGTGGAAACAAATGATTGATTTTATGGAGAATTCGACTTCTATTCTATCTAGTCCACTTATTGTATAGTTTACTTATATTGATCCACATAGTAGAAGGATTATCTGGTGGTTTTGGGAGGTGAACCATTGGACTCTTCATAAGTGAAATATTTTTTCTATGCACATGAATGCACAGTGGTGTCATATGGTAGGGCTTCCATTCTTGTATCTTGACCATTTAGGTTGCACTAGGATTTGTTACTATGGTTGAAGAGTTTCTAGTGGTGGATCTTTTGGAGGAATATCTCAGTGATACTATGTTGTTTCCTCAATTTTCCATAGTGGCGAGACTGAGTCACAATAACATATCTCTTAATTTATTCATTAAATATATAAACACATAATGTCTTAGCAATCCACTAGTGGTCTTAACATTTTCTTAATTTACATTATGTATCCACTTATCTTCTAGGGAGTAATTCATGTGGTCGTGGTCTGGGGTGGAATGTCAGTGTGATTCTTAGATATTTTCACTATCTTGGTGGTCATGGGAATCTCACTATGGGAATGCATAGAGATGGCCAGATGAGTGTGTCAGGTTTCTTGTCATTCCTCTTCCAATTCATAACCCCTCTATTCATCAAATGGTGGGTAATGGTTTGGGGTGTTTTATGTTGTTGGATGAGGATACCCAAAGAATCTATCCAGGGTGATCCCCTAACATCTGCATATAACTTAATCTAGTGGAGAATCTCTTTTTCGGTGTGTTGATCATGTATGTAGAGTGTTTTGCATAGTGAAAGTGGTTGACTACCAATAGTACCATGATTTTTCATTGAGTATCTGTTAGAGGTTCATTCATAAGACATGTTAAGAATAATTCATATGGTTTTCGTGGTTTCTAATACAGTGGGTGGCTTCAACCCTGAGGAAACATATCACACTCCTAGTACTTTTGTAGTGGTGTTTTTTATGTCTTCTAGTTTTAAGGTTTCAGAGATAGATGTGATGATCCCCACCTTTCATCTGGAAGTTTTTAGTGAGCCCTGTAAAGAGGTGGGATTTTCAAATTTGTAATATTTATCTTACATTCATGACATGTTCCATGTCATCTAGTCCATTGATATTATTTCATATTATGACAGACCATTAGTTCGTAGATGTATGATTCCAATAAATCCCAAAGATGATGTCATCATTCCTTCGGAACACATGGTTATTCTTGTTTCCTACACCATATCAGTCCTTCAAATCATTTTCAATGTCTTAGAGTCATGGCCTCCATCATCTACATTGGATTCGCGTCTTAGTAAAATATTTTGGGTGGGGATTCAAAAAGATATTAGTACCCCCAGAGTGTCAGTGTTGCTGGAGTTAGACTCATAGACACATATTTATTCTTTAGAAAATGATGTTGCATCAATCAGATGGTTATGATTTTAAAATTTAAAAAATATATCCCAGTCATATATCAATTTTCTTTCACACATACCTATGGAGTTTCTAGCAGAACTTGTGCTTATCTATGGAACCAGCTTTTCAGCTTCTTATTTTATTGATGATAGAAAAAATTATTTTTCTTCTCCCTTTTCAAATTCATTATTTCATATATCCTCTTCCATTGTGAAACATAGATCTCTTTTTATGATTCAATTTTCAGCCTCTTTGAAATCCCATCATGGTGCTTTAGTTCTGAAGGGAGTGTCTATAAATATTCTAGAGTCACAAAATTCACCCAATACATTGATGATGGAATCTATTTTTCTAGAGGATGTGGTGTCAATTCATCTTCCTCCCTTTTCCCATTCACATAGAATACCTATGATTAATGGAGTGTTGGATGAGGTAGGTGAAGTGGAAATTTTTTTTACTCTTGTTGGTAGTTCTAGTGTTATAGTAAAGATCTACCCTCCCATGCTAGATAATTAGTGTATCAATCGAGCCAGATTGAAAGAGGTTACCCACAAAAGTTAGTATTCTAACATGGTTTCCTTCAGACATTGGTCCATTTCATATTTCATTAAATCCCTTCTATTATTATCTAGAATCCCATGGTCTTGGAAGGACAAGTTAAGACTAACTTTTTCTCAAATAAATCTTTAAAATAACATGTATCCATAATGGATGTGTTAGAAAAAAAATGGGGTGGATCATATATTTTCCTTCAATATAAGTGTGTCCTTTTTTATTTCATGCATGTAAACCCATGCAACCGTTATTTATAGATCCTCTTGGAATAATGAGATTCCTTGGAATTTTAAGACACGTCTTGAAAACATGTAAGTATAAAACTTTGTGTGAAAAAATGAAAATTTTTCTTCTCATTTTTGTATGATAGATGCACTATTGAAGAAAGATTGGGTTTAGGTCAACACCTCTCCTCATTCCATATTATAATAGAGCCTAGGTTTAAGGGGGTTGATTTTAATGTAATTACAGAGTAATTAAAAGAAATGAGTAGGTTAGGATTCTTTAAAAAATTATTGTATGAATTTAGGGAGTTTATGATGATTAATGGACCCATGGATATATGTTTTTGGGAAACATATTTATATGGTGTAATAATTAAAAATGAAACAGGATAATTTAAATCTGGTTAAATCAGTGTCTCTCTATCATTCATCATATGGACATGTTTTTGTATACCACTTTAACTTATCTCAATATATCACTCTAGAGTAATTCACAGCTTTTACTATTATTGAGGTTAGAGGATTGGTGGATAAAATTAGTCTTTTATTATATTAATTGGACTATGGAGGATGTATTTTTAAAAATTTGTAAATAGTCATGGAAAAATCTTGAAGGAGTTAATGTGTGGGTGGGGCTCATGAATTGTTTACATAAAATGAAAAGGTGGACGTAGGATTGGAATTCTTGAATAATGGATGGTGAAAATATCTTATAAGGTATCAAATAGGAATTTTTACGATTATGGGAAACCCAAAAAATTACTAGGGTGATGACATCATTGCTATTCTGGTTGAGAAGCAAAGCATGCTGTTAAAGAATATCATAGAAATGTAGAGGGAGAGTAGAGAAAAATCAAGATTTTTATTTCTTAAGTATGATTACATGAACACCATATACATATCTGCATTTCTAAAAGATAAAAAATTTATTGTGATGATCAATATAAGAATGTAGGATGGGTATTATTTAATAGATATTGCAATATTTATAAATTTGTCACTATACTTATTTGAGAATCGATTGGAAGAAAGAAATAACTTCCACAGAATAACATAGAATATGGGAATGGAGAGGATGAATTCATTTATTTTATTCCCAATACTATTAAGGAAAGCAATCATAGTATTTTGGATTCAATTCTATTGGAGGTTGAATTTAATGAAATGAGTTTCAGTATGAGTCTGGAATATGCCCCATGTCCCAATGGGTTCTAATGATAAATCTATATGGATACATGGTACATCATTAAGGACAACGTGGGGAATTTGATGTGTGAATTCTTTATAGATTGATCTCTAATTAGGGTTGTGTGTTATTGTATATATTTTCTTATATAAATGGTAATGGAACCTGCATCCCTCAACCATTATAGAATAATTTGTTATTGTAACATCACAAACAAAATTTGTTCTTATCAAATTAACAAGAGATTTAGTTTTGTTATCCCAAGACTGGTTTTAGAGGAGAATCTTGGATTTCATCATTTTATAAGTATATAGGGTGAAATCAGAATTTCAAGAGAAATGGGGGGGGGGGTGAATTAAATAAGAATACATTGGTTTCCAATGTAATGATCTAATTGGACATGTAAATAGTGTATTATTGGCTTGAATGGAGTTTCATCATCATAGTTATGAGGTTGTTGGTATTAAAATAATGGGACTGGATATCTATTTTAAATGTTTTTCTTCACCATGGATAACTATTTTCTTAATTTGGATGAGTGTTGGGTTCTTCAAATCATTTCATGGTATCAGGCATGGAGACCCCATTTCACTGAGTCTCTTTATATTATCTCAAGAGGCTTTAACTAGGAATATTAAATGAAACATGGAGGAGGGGAAGATTATTCCTTTTTTAATTAGGTTCTAGAGTGGAATAGTATCTCACCTCATGTTTGATAATGTATTTTATTTTTCATTAATGGTATTAAATCATTGTTTAGATGAATGAATTAAGTGACATAAACCTTTGACATCATGAGTGGCTAGTAGTTTGGTCAGAGGAAAAGTAGTTTATTCATCTCCAAAAAATATTCCAATAGCCATAGAAAGATGATTCAATATAATTTAATCATGTAGAGGTTGAATATTATAATTTTCTACCTTATATAACATATATATAAAGAGTGTATAAAAATAGTCTCTTTGATAAAATTAAAAATAAGATTAGTGAGAGAATATACATCTAGAAGATGAAATTTATTTTACTCATAGGATTGATCACCTTAACTAATAGTGTTTATACATCAATGCTTATGCACATTTTATCTATCATGAATGTGCCAATGGGGACTGTTAATAAAATTGATAAATCCTTGAATTTATTTTTATGGGATGTTAACCGGATGGGACACTCATTTTGAATCATAGAGTAGGATAACGTAACCAATCGATGATAGAGTAATTATTGTTCATAAGGTATCATAAACAGTGTGAACAATGCATGATAAAATAGAGTAGGAAAACATCAAATAAAATTCCATTTAGGTGAGACTCATGATGAATATGTATTGGGTGAATTAGTTAATGTGGACCCACTAATATAGATGATATTATTTCCTTTTTCAATAAATGAAAGATCACTTAGAAGAGCTCCATGTTAATGAATTGTGGGTTATGGGACATGGGAGGATTAACTTTTGAAATGAGACTTGGATTGGTGAGATTTTTTTCAGGATTTCCAGTTCATAATATCCTATATAGTGAAGCCAATTGGGTTCTAGTCAAAATTTCCACTCTCAGGAATCAAGATCAAATAGCCCTACATCAGAATATCAATCCTATAGATGAAAAGGATATAGCTTCATTTATGGTCTCAACATCATGAAATTTTAGAGGTTGATATTTTTAAAGAATGATAAATATAAGAAAAATATATGATGAATAAGAAATAAAATAATGGTGAAATTAAATACTAGTGCTATTGAATTATATAGTTTTGAGAATGGGTAATAAAACTCTTTAGACTGAAGAAAATGTGTATATGAGGGGAGTAATCATGGAATCAAAATTCCAATGTTCTATATGGACACAACATGATATAGTTTGGCATACATTTTTCCATAGTGAATGGGTAAAGGTAATTTGGAATCATATGGTATAGAGTATGAACATTCACAAGTATGGGGGATCTATTTTTGTATTTATTGAGTCATGGTTCAATGGAGTTGTGAAAAAAGGTGCATAATTGAACATAATAGTTATAGTTTTTAAGGATATGTGTTGGATCCAGTGATATCCATTGAATTAGGCAATGGGTGGTAAAAATCATTCTTATTTATTTTTTTAGGTTCAGGTGATAGATTTTATAGTGGAACATGGAGTTCATATAAATGGTGGGGTTTCTTCTACCATATTCAGAGGAATCGTTCCAAAGAAAAATATAATATGGATGTTGGTGGAATAAGTAAGAATGAAGGGTGGGTTAAATGGAAGCCCCTAAACATGAGGCTTAAACTAAATTTGGATGAATCATGTTTTTCTAGAAAAATGAGAGGGTCAGATTGATGCGGGACAATATGGTGTTGGTATTTATAGTACTAAGATCATTTTTATGGCTATGTAGTTAAATGGTAGTGTATCCAAGGGACATGGTTACATATCTTCAGTTTTGTAATTTTTTCAATTTTAATATTGTAGAGGCTAAATACCATTGCATTATTTTGGTTGGGTCACTCCATAAGAAGTTCTAACCATCAGGGGAGATCACCAACCATGTTTGAGATTTCAATATGTCTATTAACTGGGGAATTTGTGTCAGTTACACTTAGAGAGGAGGTAACTTTACTACTGATGTGCTGGCCAATAAAGGGTGTCTAGGATAGAGTATGATCTTACATACCTACATTGGTTCCTTATCTAATGACTGTAAGCTCATTTTCTATAGTGATGCTATAATTTAGAATCATTTCATGCTAGCATGAGATGGGTGCTATTAATTATTATGTTTCTTAATTACCTTAATTAAAAAATAAACATCTAGATAATCTATAGAGGTGTGGTCCCCCACTATAAATGCATATAGTTTTCATATATGTTACAAAATACTAGTGGTTAGGGTGCAAGATTTCTTATGAAATACCGATCACTCATACATTCCTTTTAAATTTAATTTTCTTATAGGTTAATGAGTTGTATTTATATTATAAAAGTGGTATTCAAATAATTAAATGATTTTTGGGATTCTTCTAAACATTCTTTGATATTGGTTATCAGATGACTTACCTTACCATCCTTCCTTGTGATTTTGGGAATCCTGCTGAGCTTGACTATATTAAAAATTGAATGAGAATTCAAATCCACATGTGTTATATCTATATATAAGTAACTCATTATAGAGGTGAATTTATTGGATGTCATGTGAATTTATGTAAATCTTAATAGTGATTTCTAGTGATATTTTTTCATGTGTTTGTCCACTTGGGTATGGTGTGGTTAAGATTTTCCTCTTTTCTGTTGTTTGAATTATTATCTTATTTTAGGATTTGGATCCCTTGTATTTACCCTTACATTCATGTGTTTTATTTTTCATGATATTTTTAATGATTGAAATATATTTCACGCATACTATATTGTAGTTGGATGTTATATTTTTTTCTCTAATGTTATATGTAGTTTTAGAGATATGAGGAAGTAACTAAGTTCATTAAACTATGTCCTCTCATGTGAGTGATTTTTATTTTTGGTGTTACTCATTAGCTGATCTCAATGAATATATTTTCTATTCTCACACCTATAAATTACATTGACATTTACATATTATTTAGTATTCTACAATTAATTTCTTTATCACTCAATATATAATCTCAATTAATTAATTTAAAACACATTGATATTATCAAAATAACATTATTATGTAAATGGAAATACTGTCTGTATATTTATGGTAACATTTCCTACCATGATTCAAACATTCTAATTCATCTTTATAGTATTTGTGGTGTAATGGGCAATGATTTATTCAGTAGGAGAAAGATATGGATATGATCAGAAGAGGCCGAATAGTGGCTATAAAGGGAAGAAAATATAGGGGTGGTAGAGAGAGTAACCATTCTATAGTTGGGCCATAATAGGTGATAGACATGTCCAAATGGTTTAATTCTAGAATAATTAGAAAGAAGAATAAAAATTCCATAAAATCACAAAACTAAAATTCAATATTCTATGGATAAATAAGTCTTTTTGATAAAAAATTGGATAGATAAATATACCAAGTAAAATCACCTATAACCATAGGATATTGATATTATTTTAGAGGTAAATTGTGTAAAATTCCTATAAAATGATAATTATCCATAATTCATATAGGATTCTAGAGTATAAGGAGAGATGAATAATCTTGGGAAATTTATTCATCCATCATATGTTTTCTCCTTCTAAAGTGTTCCATGAACGATGTGATCACTTGGGTAGGAACTTGACATAAATATTTAGATTCTTCATTGTATCCATTGTTTTATCATTTTATATTATAATTTTTTATGTTAATTGTATTAATAATTTCTTCTCTTATACCATAATTTCATACTAGTTTGTCACACTATAATTCAATTGATCATGGTCTAGGATTACTGTTCATGTAATCATTTCTCTAAAACTTGTTTTTTAAGAATGCGGTGTTTGTAGATCATATAAATTGATCTATTCCAAATGAACACACTAATTAAATATTAAATTTATTTTCAAGAATAATGATAAAAAAATTCACTATTTTTACAACACATTCATGTTTGTCATGTGTTTCTTTTTACAGTATGATGAAAATCACTAAATCATTGGTGTTTAACTGTTAATAAATTTGAATTTATGACTAACCCCTAAGAGTTTCCATAAAATAAATCTCATAAATAAATTCTATTAGTTAATTAAAATTATAAATTATTAATATAAAAACCATTAACTTAATGTGATTAAGTATTAGAGTTTAGGTATTCTCATGGGTTGATCACCCTTGATCTAAATAGTTAATTTATGAGTTCCTTCCATATATACGATTATCAATTATATCCACAAACCGCCCATTTTCCCTTATATCATTTAATTTATATAATTTAATCAAGTATTCAATATTTATAATTAATGTATACATCAAGATAAAATCTGTGGTTAATATAACATTGTTTAAATTTAAATAAAAAACACTTATGTTGACTCACTCATCTTTATGATTACATTTTACACTGTATATTAGGATTTGCTATAATTTATATATTTATTTAATATTATTAATTATCGTCATTTTATTATTTCCCACCCCTTCTCCTTTCCCACTCTTATTTTGTTTTTTTCTTGTTTTATATTAAATTATTTTTCTTAATTTTTATTGTTTATTTTTTTGGATAGTTTTCTTCTTATTACTCAATCTCAAGTACTTACTTGTTAGATTTACAACCTTTCTTGAATCCAAGAACACAAAAAAAAAATAACACCAATATTTCAGGAAAACATCAATCAATGTAAAGTTGTTCAAAATTAATCTGAAAACTATGATCTCATTACGTTATTTTTGGTAAATCTTGACCCTTGTTTGGATCATAACTTCTATGGGGAATGTATTCGGTTTATTTGGGTCATAATTGTAAAAACATTTAAGCCCATGGGGTTCTTATAATTAGAAAATGTTGGGGGGAAACCATGAGCATTTTCATGGATAATATTGCACCAAGTAACACTATTCATGAAGGGGAAAATAGTTTTTGAAAACTATGTTGTCGCCCCTCTAAACCATGAACCCTCATATAGTGAGGGTTTGAATAGTTAGTGCATGTTATTAAACTATGTGTCCATACTATGAATTTCATCCAAAAGTATAACATGATATTATGGTTAGGGAACATGATTACTACTAAATATGAAATCTATATAAAGACTATGCGCACATGTTTTTAATACGCTGAAAATTAAATTAAAACCCCTAAGATCACTTTTTTGTATTACTAAACCCACTCCCCCATTTGACCTAAACCAGTTTTCATTTCTTTTAGTGGTTCTTTAGAGGATTCGTTATCCAACTAAACCTCTTCACTTGTGAGTCAAAATGTTTGTATAAGATCCAATCCCTCCCGACTATGTGTTTACCACCTTAATTTTGGTTTTCTCCCTATTTTGATATTGGTGAATCCTCATGTTTTTGATGTATTAGATATATTTTATGATAGATCATGATTATGGGGATGATTTATTGATCTCACATGCCTTTGTTCTATGATGGAATTTCATACTACGGGTTTTGTGTTGATTTGATCTTGTTATTAATTGTAGTTTGTTCCATATAGATTTTCAAATAATTGAAAACCAGGTTATCGTGATTAATTTGAATTTATTTTTTAATGACTTAATAATAAAATATTTGAGATGTTTAATGCTTTTTTTTTTGAAATGGTTATGGAAATTATGAACCCCCAAACAATTTCTATTGAATTTCAATTGTTTAGTGGAATTGAGAAACAAAATATTTTGATTTGTAAATTGATTTGATGTGACAGTTTAATGATGATCCATTAGAAAATTTTCTAAAATTAAATGTGGATTTTAAAAGGAATTAATATAAGAAAACCTATGAATTGTTTTTGAAATTGAAAATGAATGTTGAAAATTAGTTATGGAAAATTTAATTGTGAATGATGAATTTATTTAAAATGATTAAATTTTCAATATGTTGATTGATTGATTAATAGATTGAATGATTTATTAAAGAACATGTAATCCTAAGTAGATAGTTTCTAGGCAATTCATGCTAAGACTCTGACTCTCTAGAAATTCATTGATGATGAAAAAACAAACTAAACCAAACTTCCCATGTTTTATAATAATGGGATCCCGTAACATGGTGAATATTTATTTCCCATAATAGTTTTCCTAAAGGAGTTTGATATTAGTGTCCACCCAAACTATAAGCCATATTGATGAATGAGAAGTGTGAGGATCTTATAACAAGAAAATAATATGTCACAAGTCTATTTAGCATGGTAATATGATGCCTTTTTTTATGATTAAATTTCATCGATTTATAGAACTGATTTATTAATTCAAATTGATTCATATAAACTGTATTATAAAAAATATTTATTTATGCCTATTTTTAGATATTTTCAATATATTTTATTTTGACGAATACATTGTTCAAAATAGAAAAGATGTTGTTAAATTTCTTTTTTTATGTGAATTAAGATCATAAATTGTCTAATTATTAAAAAAATTATTTTGGAACACTTTGTGAGACCCTACTAGGATTTATAGCTCACAACCCATCGGTTCCTTTTCGCTTCTATAGATTATCATATGATAGCTTCATGGTAAGGGAATGTGCCCTTAGGTGGAGGAAGGTTTACATGATTTTAGGGAACTGGAGTGATGAAGGTGATGGGAAAGATGTGACCCATATATTGAATGGGTTTTGTGAGTGTTTTAGGAGTATTTGTCTATGTTGATGATTTTTTTGGGTATTTGTATACCAATTTGATTATAGTTATTTGTCTTGAGGAATCTCTATTATAACAACTTGTATCATTTATATACCACTATTTTGATAATAAATGGTTCAATTTTGTTTGTATTATGATTCTAGGTGCTAGTCCACAACCCGTAGGGATTATAAAGGCCCATTAGGTTTTCTCAGGGTTGGATCGAGTGTTAGTGTTCTAGGGTATCAAAGTTGTTTCATGAAAATTGATATCAAAGGTGTACTTTAGATATCTTTTCTGGAAGCAGGTATGCAGTCTAAGATGTTATGGAAGATAAGAGGTATTATTTTTGCGATTTAAAAGGTAGTTCTGAGTGATTATATTTCTAGATTTCATTCTAACTATCCTTAAGTCACCCTGGGTGTTAGGGAAATTTGTATTTAATGAATACTTCTTTATGATTCAAATAATTTCAAATCATCACATCTGTGTGTTTTGAGATCCCAGAAGATGAATCCTATTTGATGAAATAGATATTCTATTGTATCTTGATCTAGTTTTTTATATGTGTATCCTTTTTCATGTTTCAGTTATGTATGTTGATGTTTTGTTTCATCATGACTCCGAGAATAATATTGAATATGAAATAGGAGGAAGCTACATGTAAACCATTAAAGGTGAATCCTCTAGTGGAGCAGAATCTCTTTGAGATTAGGGAGTATGATGTCAATGCTTTGGAATAGGTACCTACCCATGTTCACATTCAGGCTCCGGTGCTGGAACCAAAATGGGTTGTCTCATGGAATCATGCTCAAGACTTTCTTCACCAGAATATACCACATTTTCACACCTATAATTATCCTTATAACTACTAAAAATTTGGGTTTGTCATGCAATAGCCTTTATAAAACAATAAATAAAGCAATGATAATGGACACATTTATCATGTCTAGAAAAATATCAGTGTTAATGGGGGTCCTTTATCATTTCTAGTAAAAAAATAGAAAATTAATCCAAAATTTTCAATTCATTTTTTCTTAGAGCATATATTGGATACCCTTTAGAAATTCTATTTTTCATGCATTACTAAAGAAAGGACTTTATCAGTGCAAATAAAAAGGCATATATAAAGGGATTTCATTTCTAGAGTTAAAATGCACTAATAAAGACACCCTTTATTTTTTTAGTACTGCTAATAAAGACCCCGTATCAGCGTAAGTAAAAAATCATTGTTAAATAGGGACCCTTATCATCACTAGTAAAGAAGGCATGATAAATGGGGTCTTTATAAGTGAATATTTAGTTGCACTGATTAATCCCACCCTTTATCAGTGTTTTTTTTACATTCTCTAATTAAGGTAAAATTTTATTCAAAATTTATAAATCATTATAAATAATATATTAATATATAAAAATATTTATATTTTTAATTTTATTGTTACAAATAAATACATATTATTTTATTAAATATTGTTAATATAAGGCTAAATTCTCATTTTCAGTTAATATATAATATATTTAGTCAAAATTGATTTTAAAATATTTTTAAAAATATTATTAATTAAAAAATTGTCACTATTATAGATTAATATTAATTTATTATCAATTGCATGAAAATAAATAAATAAATTATTTAATGGTCTAAGATAAGTTGAAAACAAGAAATGAACTTCAAACAACCATAACTTTTTATCCATGTGTCCTTTTGAGATCCACCACATATCAAATAAAATCATATAAATAGTTCTATATCGTGGTGACTCGGAAGAACCCTAGACAAAAAATTTTAAGTATAAAAAATGTATCATAAAGAATTCAAAACTGTGTTTTTATTTGGGATAAACTATGTTTTTAATATTTTATTGTATTTTAGCATTGTTTAAGAGGGTTGTTTTTTCCCTTTTTTAGTGAATACTAAATTTATTCCCAAGGGATACATTCATATTGATATTATAGTTTTGAATTTTTTTAATTTTTCCTAATTTTATTTAATTTATAAGTAAATATATTTATATTTTTCATATTTACTTACAACAAATTAGTTGATAAATACATATATTTTAAAATATTTATGTAAAAATATATTTTAAAATATATAAACCATATGGAAATATAAATTTGTTATTCATTTTATTTAAAATATGAAATTATCCAATTTATTTACCTTGTATATACATATTTTTGTGTATTAATAAAATGATATATATATTTATAATTATTTTCTAATATATGTAAATGAATGTTACTGTATAATATATTTAAATATATATATATAAGTATATATATGTCATAGAAAAAAATTCATTTTATAAATGTATTTAAAAATAATTATATAATTATTTAAATAAAAATATATATGAATACATATGAATATATATATTCTAAAATATAAAATAAAATAAGATTAGTGTAGTGGTAAATGCGTTAAAATTGTAAAAATAGGTCTAAAGATCTAATGTAGGAACACACACATAGTGAATAAGAAAATTTGTAGTGAAAATGACCTGATAAAGTGGCTTTCCATGTGATGAGAATGTGGATCATGGATGAGGTAGCACTAGTGGAGGTGGGAGGGATTGGGAAATGATTTGAGAAATGGTTGGAAAGAACATACATTGGGGGTAGTAGGAGAGCTAACATATTTATTTTTTTCTTCAAAATTTATCAGCAGATAACAAAAATCACTAATAAATGTCCCTCGAATCATCTCCTATTTATTAGAGCTGAAAAATATCCTCCTTTATTAATAAGTTTTTCTATCACTAATAAAGTTGGACTTTATAAGTGATTTTTTTATCCATGAGAAAGGTGTCCTCAATAATCACTTTTCTGGAGATAATAAAGAGGGTCTTTGACAACACGTAGATTAACAACACTTTTGTAGTGTTGTTTAAGTATATTTTTAGCACCCTTAAAATAAAAACCTATAATTTTGTAATAGTGTGATGACTGGTTGATAGAGAGAAATATTCTTATTGAATTATTGGAAATTTTTGAATCAATTAATGTGAATTTCCCTACCCATTTTTTGGGGGAACCAGTTGAGATATTGGGATTTGATGGTGTCGATGAAGAATCATGAGGTATTTTTGTGGAAAGACTTTAGAATATTTTTCACTTGTCAGTTATATCTAGATTTGATTACTGTGGAAAATCCAAAGTCTTTATTAAACACAAGCTAGGTGAAAATATTGTGACACAATATGCAAGTCATTTTTCTATGTTTATTCAGTTAAATCCTAAGGCAATAAAAATTGAGAAATAGAAATATTTAAGGATTTAATATGGAATTCATGATGATATTCAATCCTATAATTTCAGGTTATATCTCCCTTCTTATGATGATGTTCTCAATAGAGTGTTGATCACTGAGCTTGAATAGTTTGGTATGTCACGGTTGATGGGGGGTCCCTTTTCTACCAATGGTAGTTATGTAACCTCAATTAAATTAAAGAGGACATGTGATGTGTCTCATTGTGTATATCATTAGTTTGTAACATCTAGACATCTTGTTGTTCCAAAAAGAGTCCTTATAACTTTATTATAGTGTGGAAAGGTAGGACATTCAAAAAGGGACTACCTAGAGGCACCTAGGATTTGTGGTACATGTGGATTCTCTATTCACTTTCATAATTTAGTCACATACAGTCTTCACTATCGAATGACATAATATAGTGACCAATTTTCTTCTTACAAAATTACTACATCATTTTTAAGATAAACAATATAATAGTTATATAATCATGGATGGAAATATTTTTTGTATTAGGAAAATTAAGCTCATTCAAACCTTGTACATAGTAAAAAATTATCTGTATTTATGTTATTATTCATTATGAATCTCAATATAACATGATATCCAAGGTAGATGATGTTATTTGAGGATATAAATCAATGAAATGGGTGAGATAAAACTCATGTAAGAGGATGAATAATGAAGTAAATCAATAGTACATGGATGATCACAATCAACATAATTTCTTAATCATAGGATCACCATTAACATCATAACAAAAACTTTTAATAAAGGCATGGAGTCTATACTATGTATAATATTGAAACAACTTATAATAATGGTCCAATGACACATATAATTGTGAAAAAATCTCGTATCATGTTCCCCCATATCTTATTTTCATGATCGTAAAATTTTATTTGTGAAAAAACATAGCATATTGTTCATTCATTATAAACATAATCTCAATAGATATATCATATTACCCCCATTAAATTTAGGAATATATAATTCTAGGATAAACCATCAAATCAAACTATTCTCATAATGATACAGGCCTCATGGAAAGGTAATAATCATAGTCAAGAAATAACCCCTAAAAAGGAACGAGTTTTATAAATAATTTCACATTTATTATTTCATGGAATAAAATTTTTTATTCCCACAGGAATATAAGTGACCATTTTTTGGAATAAAATATCTTTTTTAGTTTAAGAATACAAGACTTAAGATAATTCAAGAGATGTTTTTGAAATTTATGTTTTCAAAAGGGCATATAAATGTATTATATAACATTTTGGAATGGTAAAAACTTTTATATCCATAAATGAAATCAAAAATATTGTTTAATGGAAATAATTTGAATATCATAGGAACATTTTTACTAAAATCAATGTTAAATAGGAGAACCCAAAATAAATATTTTGGGTTTGAGAATCCCTTGACATAAATCCCAAATTATTTTTCATCATTTCTGCCTCCTGAATAATAAAAATAGGATTATTAAAAAATTGAACAAGATGTGAATTATTTTAATTTTTCTCTATTTATCAATAATAATTATTTGATTATATCCATCATTTACGTTGTTTAATGGGGAACAATTTTGATATCATTTTTTCCTTAAACATATCTCATTTTGCTTCAATTTCAGTATTTTGGTCAAATATGCTTATATATTATTATAATTAATAATAGAACTATGAAATAAATATATTTAAACAATTATATAACATAAATAATTAACCATAACCATCCATATGCTTTTTGATAAGGATATAATTATTAACGCCCCCATTGGCGGTTTATCGACTGTTAACAGGAAACTATCCGAAGAGGAGGTGTGAAATGTATAATATATGATTATAGTAATAATAATATTTTATAGTATATTAACATTATAAAAATCATTTTAACTTGTGGATTAATAAGGATTCAATTATAAAATATAATTAGTATATGAAACTAGAAAAGGAAAATCAAATTAAAGGATGAAGGGATATTACCTCTTTATTCAAGAGGCTATTTCTCTACAACTCATAACTTCTTTAAATATCAGATTTTGATTACTCTAATACATCCATAAGAATTATAAGAGGTGTAAGAGAGATTATTTTTTCAGATTTTTGGCTTTGGTAAGTGAGGGAATAGTTGTTTTCCATGTGGAGGGAGGGAGGTTTTTTATACTTGATTGGAGTGTTTATTTAGCATAAACACTGATTAAAATACTATATATAAGGTAAAAATTATAATAGTGATATTTTTTAAATAATGAATAATATATAAAGTAAATATAATATTATAGTAAAATAAAATATTATAATTATACATAAATATTTTATTAAAAATAAATGTGTAAAAAATAAAAAATGTGAATTTAAGGAATACATTTGACTATAGACTATGGAATGAAATATTTAGGTCTAAAACATATTTTAATTGTATTTTAATTAATGATTCATAAAATTATATATTTTTTGGTCACACCACAAGTTCTTTAATTTTTTATTCTATTATTACATCATGGATAATATAATAAAAGATACAGTGGTTATGAAGAAAATAGTATTTTTATAATTCATATTAAAATTGAAGTACTTCATAAAATTTATAAAAAAAGCGCCAATGGAATATTTTTATTTCAGTATTTTAAAAATGAAATTCATTTTATGAAAAAATTATAACAAATATTATTTTCTATTTTAATATAATATTTATACCATAAAATGCCGTTTGTTAAAAAAATTCATAACTATTCTTTGAGTTTTATTCATGATTCTTATTTTATATATTTAGATTAATTAAATTTATAGAAATTAATAATGATAAATATTTTTAATATTAAATTTTCTTTTTTTGAGGCCAAATTATTATTCAAATGGCTATGTTACTATTCACTGTGGTCTTGTTACTATTCCAACAATTACATTTCTATTCAAACTATCACATTACCTCATATAAATACTATTTCATCCCTTTATTCATTATTCACCTCAATTTCAATCATGTTTCTATATTTCTGTTTTTTAAATATTCAATTAGTTTACTAATATTTTGTTTCTTTTCCATAGTGTTGTACGTGGGGGAGATAATTCTAGAATATTGTAATGATACAAATTTTCCCATTTGACTTTTCTTAATATATATTTTTCCCTATGTAATGTTTGGAATTTTCTTGTTTTTAATTGCTGATTAATTTACTGTCCTTATTAAAGAAATAAATTTCAAGTAGTTTCTTTATATGTTGTATGTGAATAATACTATAAAATAAAATTTATTAAAAAGTTATTTCAATAAAAAAATCATTTTTAATATATATGTTTTACATTCTTCAACCCTTTATAAAATTAATCGTTGAAATTTGAATTCATATTCTCAGTTTAAAATGGATGATGGTACTTTTGTTTACGTACTACCTCTGGTTCACACATCACCTCTTTACATTTACAGTTCCTATAAAAAACTTCTACAAGAAAAGACTTATTTTTTCATATAACCCTATATATATGGTCCAAAGTGTTCATTTATTTCTTTTAATAAGATATTTCATTCTCCAGTTTTACTATCTACTGATTGTGTACGTGTGATGGATCTAGTATGTACTTCATCATGATTCATACATAGAAAACATCATGAAATTGATCAATATTTATAATAATTTCATGCTTATAGGCCTCTACTCCAATGTTATCGTTGTTCAGTAAAGGGTCAATATACTTAGAGCTACGCTTCCCTTTCTTTAAAAAAGACATGATTCTCTTCCATGGTGATATTCAATTGAAATTTTTATATCCATCTTCAATCTTCAATTCCCTTATAAGGTTACTAGCATTGCACATCTACTGACATTTAAATTATTTTATATGTTGTTGGATGTCTGGAAACTTTTTTCCCATTTCATTCACAAGATCATGTCCAAGTAGATTCCGTTTTCCAACACCAACCCAACATGTTGTAGTTCCACATTTCTTCCCTTATAGAGTTCCATATGGATCCATATGAATAATTGATTGAAATTTTTCATTGTATGATAAGTAAACTAATGGGATATGTTAATCACAGCCTCCTTTAAATTCTATTCAGTATGCTCTCAGATTACCCTTAATTGATTGAATAGTCCTTTCAGATTGGCCCTAAAATTGTGAGTCATAGGCCATACTAAAATTAAATTTAGTATTCAATTCATGTTGAAGACTCCTCGTGAATTTAGAAGTATACCATTGATCACAATCAAAGATGATAGAATGTGGTGACCAATATAGCCACACCATATCATGTGAATATGTCATAGAATGTTTTTCTTGGGATAAATCATCCTGAATAGTGATGGCATAATAATTATTGGTGAGTTGATCTAATACAACACATATAATTTTTTTCCATCACATATATTTGTGAGACCAATGATAAAGTCCAAGGATAGGTTCTCCCATTTCCATGTGGGTATGGGAAATGATTGAAAAATCCGTATATAAATATACCACTCTAATTTAAGGTCATGACATTTCATGAAATTTGAGTTGTACTCAGTGATCTTATTCTTCGTTTTGTCCAAATAGAAGTGTTCGTAGAGATCATGGTACATCTTGGTGTTTCATGGTTGTATTGAGAATGATGAGCTATGTGCGTTATCCAATAGTAGCTTCCTTATCTCATGTAATGAAGAAATATAAATTATAGCTCCAAAATGAATCACACAATCATCATTGATATGGGACTCTTGAATCTTCCCCTACATCACAACTTTAACCCTCAATTAAAGCTCTATAACAACACTTAGTTTCTACGTGGTCTTATCTTGGATAGATAGTTGGAAAATAATTTGGTAATGGTAGGATTTATTCATTTACAATATGATTTCCACATCCATCCATTACATATCCATAAATATAGGGTCTTTCAAAATCCACATCTTGGATATGGTAATAGATTTTTTTATACTAAGTGCAGTACCTACCATGTTTGACTTTCCTAGATGGTAATTAATTGAGTAATTATTGGCCTTAATTTGGTATAACCATATTTTTTGACACAGGTTTTGATCATTCTATATGAATATATAACTCGAACTCTTATGGTCATTCTATATGACACACCACTAGTAAAAGTGGTTGTGTAACAAAATATTCCATTAAAAGATCATTGTTCCTTTCTCTAGATCATTTTTCGGATAGTTTTCTCTGGGATAATCATTTCTCACGAGGCATAGTGTATCCCAGTTTATTTCTACATGAGTACACAACCCGTGCCTTAATTTAAAGAATCGATAAATTTCACAAATCATTATCTACATAATTGTAGTAAGATTAAATTTAAAACAATTATCCTGTTCTTGATATCCTTAAGGATTTGATCACATCGTTGGGTTATCTCCATTCCCCAATAGCCTTGGTGTTTGAATGATCCATTTATTTTCTATCACATCTTATCACATGCCCCAAGAATGTGACATTTTAGATAAAAAAATCACACTTACTGAGCATAAAATATATTCTATCCTTACATAATGTTACCAGTACAATCCTTAGGTTCCCATCATTTTCTTCCTTTCCCTCAGTGAAAATGATAACATGATCAATGATGAATACTAAAAAAATTCCTTATTATCTCTGAATACTCTATTCCTCTTGTCTATGAATCGGTAAGGGAAATTAATAAACATAAAGGAAGACACTATTAACGCATAGTTCCAAAACATTTTATAGATGGTTTTATTTTTAATATCTTCCTTATTATACTTCAACTAAAGATATATAGAAAAAATATCCACCTTTAAGAAGTAAAAAGGTCCTCGTAGTTGATCAAACATGCCACAAATGCTTGGAATGGGATACATATTATTTATTAAGAAATTCTTGAGCTCTTAGTAATCTATGCACAAATGTATTGATCCAAAAAATTTATTCAAAAAGATTTGTTGCACCCTATGGTAATGAACTATGGAATATGAAACCTTTGTTTAAATTTTCTTATATTTATTTATTTAACATCTCCAGTATGATCAACGACATTATATAAGAAAATTTGGATATAAGAGTGACTCAAAATATAATCTCTATTTTGAAGTATACTAAATGATCTTTTATATGTATGGGGAACGCTTTGGGAAATATATCATTATTTTCCCAAAGACTATGAATCTCTTCAAGGTTAATATTTTTCATTGACTCGACCATTTTAGGGAAGGGGTTTATCTCCACAGGGTATTAACACCTAAACAATTTTGGGATTTTCAAAGGTAGATTTACAATCTTCTTTGAATTTTTATAGGATAATAGGATGGATTAAAATATATAAAGTGATTTCATTCTCATGACAGTTGATGTTTCCATTATATAATGAGATCCAATCCATGCCCACTATAGCATCAAATTCTACTTAGTGAAGGATTACAAGATTCATTGGAAATATCTTCCCACATTTGTAAATAAGAGAGATGTCAACAACATGGGTTGAAATAATATTACCATTAGGGGTTTTTATAGATATATCCTCTTCATGGTATTGGGGATTTGATAGAACATTTATACAAAAATTCTTGGACATAATGTAATGCATAGAACAAAAATCAAATAGAACATTTTACATTTATGAGTGGATTGAAAGTGTACCTTGTTTGAAATTATTTTCACACTCCACTTTCATAGTAATGATTTCATAAGAATTACCCAAAAAATTAATGGTTTATAACCCTAATTACCATAATGACCAATGGTTTAGTAAACTAGTTTTATAGTTAGGAATCTCCCTATAGTTTGTTTATTTAACTGTGGGTTGTGCAATATGACATTCCTTCATTTTCCCTGTAATGGTGGTTGGCTTCCTTGTATATATTCGACATTCAAGATCATCGTTCCATTCTCTAGCATACGTAAATAATTTCCCTTACCCTTTGAGGAAATTCCCATGATTCTTTTTCCCACATGTATAACATGTGATTGGTTGGATATTATTTCCACCATTTTCATTTTTCCAACCTTATTGAAACTCCATTTTTGTCTTATTATCTCAAAAACCATGGGATATCTCTCCAAAATCCATCTAAACATTCAGATCACATAAAACTACATCTTCATAACTCTCAAACTCTCAGATATCTATTGACTTTCAATGGATTAGTTCTAAACAACTAAAGAATATATGTATTTTTATACCAATGCAGAAAAACCCCGTGGTCTAGCTTGAATTTTTTTTAACTTTTCCTCATAATCCATTATGTGTTCTAAATCCATTTTCATATGATATAAGAATTCTCTCTACAAATTTTTTTGAAGAGTTATTGGGAAATTCTTCTTCTGAAACATTTTCTTAAAGTCTTTATACTCAAAATCTTCCATTTCGTCATCAATCATGGTATTATTTATAAATTTCCCACATTGATCAGCTTCAATATCTAGAAAATATATAGTAAAAGTCACCTTATATTACTCAAAATAGTGGACAATAAGAAAATATATTATCCATTATGTTGACCCATTGTTTAGTGAAATGTAGATCATAAGACCCAATGAATGTCGGTGTTTGTTAAAATGTTAAAAAATCGATAACTACAGATTCTTATTGGGTAATGGGGAAATTACACATGGTTCATGTTATTTTTAATAGCCTCATACAACTGTTTAGTCGTCACCTTGATGATTTCAATTCCACATCTCATGGAATTGGGAATTTCTATTCGAAAATTGTTTCATTATCCCTCACACGGGATGTTAGTCTGGTTTCTCCTATTTCCAACAACTATATAAAATAAAATTGATTGGAACAAAAAATAAGTCAAAATATCATGAATATAGAATTTATAATTTTTGTGCATAAATTATAACTTCAAATCTTATAGTATCCCTTGGTTTAGCCTTTTAGAAGGATTATTCTAGGAAGATTAAGTATACATAGACTAATACATGTGATTTTCAATAACATTTAAAAATCCTAATTAAAAAATTAAATATAATATACTCTAATACAATCTATATAAACCAATAGTTTTCATACATGAATATTACATGATTTTTATGATAAAAAGACTAATATTTATACAATCTAGTATGAAAATTCTTAGTGTATTTGTCTAATTATGCTCATATAAAAATTATACAAAATAAATCATAAAGAAAATTTATATTCTTATTCTTTATACTTAAAAAGATATAAAAATATGATTAGTACATGATATTACCTGAGTATTTACTTTAATAAAATGGGTGAGCTAAAATCCACGTAGGAGGAGGAATAAGGAATATGAAACAATTTTATATGGGTGAGAAAAATCACCAAAATTTCATAAGCATTAGATCATCATCAAAATAATGGGGGAAACATTTGATAAAGTCATGGAATATATCATATTAAAATTAATGAAATAATATTTCATACTAGTCAAGTACGACCCATTGTTGTGAATAAAGATAGCATCATTTTCGAACTTAACATATGTGCATAATTATAAAATCATAATTTTTAACAAATATAGAATAATGTTCATGAAGAAAACACATAATATTATTATACATACTTAATTAACCAATGCATTATGTGGAGTTATAATTATGATCCCACCAGTTACATCATACAATGATCATAATCATTCATGACACATGAAATGATAACAATCATAATCATGAAAGAACCTATGAAAATGAATTGGTTTCATAAATAATTTCCCATTTAATATTTCAATGAATAACATTTATGATTCCCAAAGGAATACGAGAGGTCATAAAAATCTATAAAATATCATTTTTCGTTTAATAATACACAACATAATAGGATTTAAGATAGTTTTGAAAATTAATGTCTTGTTGTAAAATCATTATAGACATATTAGATAGCATTCAGGAAGGGTAAAAACATTTATATCTCCAAATTAAAATATAAATAATATTAAATGGACATATTTATGATATTATAGGAGCATTAATACTAAAATAATTATGAAATAGGAGATAACCCAAAAGAAATGTTTTCCGGTACTAGAATCCCCTATCCTTAAATCCGACTTTACTACATCACTTTTCTTCACCCTAAATAATAAAAATACATCAAAAAACATTGAAACAGAAGTGAATTATTTTCATTTTATCATTATTTATCAATTATAATAATTTTTGTATGGTTCATAATTCAATTTTTTAAAGGGGATGCATATTGATATCATTTTTTCCTTAAACATTTCTTGTTTTTCTTCAATTTCACTACTTTTCTCAAAGTAATTTATAAAATAGTTGAATTAATTACATAAGAAAAACATAAATATATGTATACATTTATTTATAATAGATAATTTATTATTATTAGAATTAATTTTGGTGATAATGAAACAATTGTAAATATCCTCATTGGCGTTTATCCATCCATTAATAGATATTGTTTGAAGATGAGGAATGAGATATATAATATATGATTATATTAAATATAACATTTTAATCGTATATAAACTTTATTGAGATAATTTTAACATACTATATAATTTTTTTAAGACGGTCTAAATTTGAAAATATGAGGTGGATATGATATTAGAAAATGAAAATAGAAAAAAATAAAGAAATAACATTAACTCTTTCTTAAAGTTGTTCTTTCTCTATAGCTCATGACACCATGAAATATTGATGATTGATTACTCTAGAACATCAAAAATTATCTATAACTATTAACAAAGTTTAATTTTTCAGTGGTTTTGATTTTTTATGTTATGGGGGAGTGGTTTTCAATGTGGAGGGAGATGTGTAATTTATACTTTAGGAGAGGTATTTTTTAGAATAAAATGTTGAATAAAATATTATATCAAATGTAAAAATTGTAATAGGGATATTTTTTAAATAATGATTCATATATAAATATAATATTTTAATTTTATGAATCTAAACACAATTTAAATTTGAATTAAAAATTTTATAAAAAGGAAAGTGGAATAAATTAATTTTTTTTTACCAGAATACTTTTGACTTTAGACATTGGAAATTAATTTTTTTTCTCTAGTATTTTTTGGTATTATATTTAATGAATTGGTTATAAAATTAACTATATTTTGGTTATTCTATCATATCTATAATTTATTATTTCCATATTACATCGTGGATGATGAAATTCATGATACACCAATTATGAACAAAACCATATTTTTATTATTCACCTATAAAATAGATTACTTCAAAAAATTACACAAAAATTAGTACTTGGAATATATTGATATGATGATTTCAAAAAAGATATTAATTTTATTAGAAAAATTTTTAGTCTTATATTACATTAATTTTTCATAAAAAAATTATACCATGAAACCAGTTTATTAAGTGTGTGTTTACAACATTGATTTTATAGTCATTATATTTATTTTATGGAATTATAATATTTACATTTATATAAAGTAATAATAATATATTTTATTGATATTATATTTTATTTTATTGAAGTCAGACTATTATTCCAATGGTCTGGTTACTATTACCAATGGTCAGGTTACTATTCTCCACGGTCAGGTTACTATTCCAACAATAACATTACTACTACATTAGTCACACGACATACTCTAAATATAAAATCATTCCAAACAAAAGTATTTACCACAATTCATCTCAAGGTTATATAATTTTAATTTATAAAATATATAATGGTTTATTAATCTTTGGTTTATCTTCTATAATACTGGTTGTAGAGGTAATCATTATAGAATATTGGAACGATCTTTATATTCCTATTATTTTATTTTTAATTTATATTATTTTTCCAATAGTAATTTTAGGAATTTTAGTGGGATAAATTTTTAATTAATTTATTTATCTTTAACAATGCGTAAAATTTTTGTCAATCTATTTATTGAATGTGTATAATACAATATATTATACTATAACATACATTTTTTTAGGAAAAAAATATAATTTATAAACTCTAGGTTAAAGAACACGAGATCATGATCGCCTAAAAGTATTGTGATGAAATTAAATTATTCAATTATGAAGGGTTTTCAGTCACATGAACCCAGAATGAATCCTCTCTTCATAGTTGAATAGTCACTAGTGGAAGATGATGAAACTTCAGAAACTCTAAGAGGTAAAATCACTATAGCTTCATCATTATTAAATAATTTATTAGATATCATTTAATATCACTCATTTGTATCTAATCAAATTATTAATATTCTAATTCTCCCTTAAGTGATTTTATCTTATGTGATGGATATTACTACGCCCCTTGGAAAAATAGAATGTAGGGTCTTCGGTGTCTATCTTGTGTAATCTCATTATCAATGATTGAGAAGAAATTGAATTTATGGATTTAAAAATGGAACCCCTTGAAACCATTTTTGGGATGGATTACATGATACATCAGAAGTACTAAATTTATGGTTACCATCGAAATTTTCTACATTAATGTACCTTATGGGTTTTTTGGGAATTTCAAGGAAAACAGGACTTGGGTTCAGTAGATTAGAACATTATTTTCTATAGTTGGGAAGGTTGATATTGGTGTTTTCGTTTGAAATGTAGTGAGAATAATTGAGTGGATATCTCCCTGTAATTTTCATTATGTTTCCCAATGTGTTTCCTTTTTCATATTCAAAATTTCCACTAGTAAGGGATATAGAGATCTATAATTAATTGTTTCATAGTACTCAACTAGTGTTGGTTCCTTCATACCACAGGGAACTTCTGAATAGAATTTATCAAAATCTTAGATAAATTATTTTCTATTTAAAGGTTTCATAAGCCCATGTATTTTAACCTACGCAACGCTTGTTTTCATTGAGAAGAAAGATAATGTGATACTTCTTCTATGGGTTTATTTATAAAAAACTCAATGGTGTTTTGGTAAATCAAATATATATGTTTACATGGATTGATGATCAATTTGAATCATTGAATGGGGGAATTTGTTCTAAAAGATTGATCATTGATCTGGTTATCACCAGTTTATAATTAATGAAACTGGAATTGAGAAGTCCTAGTAAAGAGTAGATATGTCCATTAAGAGTATATTTTTATTCCTTTTTTGTCTAACTAAAACTGTTGTAGTATTCATGGAATTATGGAATAGGATATTCTAGGAGTACTCCAAATCATTCAGAGTAGTATTTTTGGATTACATCTTGGTTTGCATCAAAAATGACGAGGACCACATGAGACGTCATAATGATATTCTATAAAAATTGAGTAATCATTACCTTTATGAAAAGATTTATAAATTTATTCCTTGGATTTGAGATGTGCGGTTTTTTGGATATTTTTTATTTTAAAATTGCATTTAAATTCATCCTAAGATGTTGAAATCTATTATGAAAAGGGAGAAACCATGTCATGTTTTCAATATTTATATATTCTTGGTCTTAGAGTTGTAGGACCATTGGATCATTAAATATTTATTGTAGATGGATTCTCAGAAGACCTCTCTCACCCAAAAAAGAGTGATGTTCTTATGAAATGAGAAATGTCATAGTTCTTTTTATTAGATGAAATTTATTTTGACACTTCCACTATTATTGACTCAATAATAAGTTGGGTAGAGATATGTGGTCTTCTATGATGTGTCATGTTTGGGTTTGGGTTGTTTTCTTATGTTGTGTGATCATGTGGTAGCATGTGGTTCCAGGTAGGAAAGTCCAGGAGAGAAAAATTATCCAACCCACGGCCTCAAACTCATAGGTTTCATATATTACCTTATGAGTTATAGGCATTACCTATTTATAGAAATGTTTACCATTTATTTATTCTTCAAAATAATGAGTTATAACTTCTCCAAAAATTATTTGAGCCATTGATAGAGGTGTTGGGTGGATTACTGGTAGTATTTTGATATTAAAATTTATAGCACCTTTACTAATGGAAATCCCATTCCTAATAAGATGTGTATTAAAATTCCAATCGAGACAACAGAAGAACCATCAAAAGAGAGGTACCCGATGACTCAATTTTTTTAATTTCATTTGGGAGTCTACGAAGAAGTGACCAAGATTTTTTTAAAATTTCCTATTGAAATCCACATTTCTCGGGATGATTCTCTAAGAGTGTAAGCATCATTTTAAATTCTGTGGAATTAGTGACTCTCTTAATGATTTGTATACAATTTGTGAGTGGCCATTCTCTTTAAAAGCTATCATATATTTTTATAAATTTTATGTTTTTAAATTTCCTACGAGGAAGTATATGATGGGGTATTACGATAATTCCAATTGGCTGGTTAACCCTAGAACCAAAAATATGATTTATGACATGAATCAGTGATTCTAGATTCTAGGTATTAGACAAGGAATTTAAAACATTGTTTCACACTATTATATACTCCAATATTTCTGGATTGATCCATTGAGACCTTAAGGTTTTCTTTAGCCATTTTGAGTGCTAAATTGGAAGGGGGATGATAAAAATTTTATAATTTTTGGTTGGGTTTTGGTGTACCCCTAGAGGGATGAACGTTATTTGAATTTTCTATCAATCAGTTGAATAAATAATCTAAAAATATACACTTTTATATACAACCAATTTTGATGATTTTGGAGATCTTTATGTGAAAGCGATTGTTCACTTTCATGGAATTTCTTTTGTTATAGGCTCTATTTAGGGTCCCTTTTATACCGAAAATTTTTAGAGAGGCCTGCTATAGGAATTGGGATACAAGGTTTGATTGAGTAAAATATATTATTCATAGACATATGTATAATCAATAAGGTCATTATAAATTTCTTAAGGCGTGTTAGGTACTTGTGTTCCTGACAATGGTGGTTCTTGGGATTTCCATCTCAGATAGGTAGAGTTTTCCTATAATAATAGTTTCTATTAAATGATAAAAAAAGGTTCCTTGTGATTCATTTTTTGATAGATTGGGTAAGAATATCTTTTTCTGGTCAAAATTTGGTGAAGCTTCCTTGGTTCGTCCATGTTTGGTCAAAGATGCAATGGAAATGATTAATTTGATTATTCAAAGAATATTGATTCTAAAAATACAATATAAAACATATATTGTTCACCACCAGTCACTATTTTATTTTTCTATTGGGGACCATGTGTTATAGATATTTTCACCTTCGTTGGGTCACCGATGTCATGTGAAATTGGAAAAACATGCATCAAGATTTGTGGTCCTTTATGGGATTATTGAGAATTTAGGGAAAGTGGCATACCATTTTCTACTTCCACAATAATTGATGTTGATCCATAATATTCTTTATTTATTATATCTCATGATGTATCTATATAACACTTATCATTTTATGAAATTGGATGATCTTAATGTGGAGCCATATTTGTCAATTACTGAGCATCTAGCCAGGATTGATGACTCTAAAATAACGGTTCATCATATGAAGATGATACTTTTGGTCAATGTGATATGGAATCATAATTATAATTTGAATGAGATGTGATAGAATGAGGCTTTGTTGAGAGAGCAGTGGCGTCATATTTTGGATATGGAAACTTATTGAATAGTTTTTTGGGGATAAAATGTTCTTATGGTATGGAGGATGAAACAACTTATTACCTTCTTTGAATTCATCTTTACGCTTTTTTATCATACATTGTATGGGGACCATATAAGTTTGTTTTAGATGAAATTTTTGAGACTTTTTCAATCCCATGGGGTTTTGACCAGCTGATGAAATGTTAGAGAAAACAATTTGGTTTTCCCCCTACAAATCATGCTCTAGGTGATAGTGCTTTGCAAGTGTGTGAAGTGTTTTTCCAAATAGTGTTTCCACCCCTGAAAACCATTCACTCTATCAAGAAGTCCAATAGGTGTACATGGTTAAGGTACATGATTAATACTAACTATGATGCCTCTCCCAAAAATCATGTACAAGGGTTTTTAGTCGATCTAAAATATAAGTCAAAAATATGGAACCCATTTTCAGGATTCCTAACACCCCTATTCGACATAAATAATTTTTTATTAATTTTTTAGGCTCTCTAGAGGATTATTTAGCTCGCCAATCCACTTTCCTTGGATATCAATGTATCAGTGTAATATCCAATGCATCTCTAGTATGTGTTTTCTACTTTGATTTGGGTTTTACCTCTCAGATCCTTAAATCATTTTAAAAATATGTTAATCCTCACATTATTTATTTATTATATCTTTTTTTAATAGATATTGACTCAAGGATTCATTCCTTAATCATCCAATCACTTTTTCTTCATTAGTGGATCCCACTATCGGTGTCTTGTTGATTTGATCATCTAATTGAAGGTTGGTTCTTCCATATTTTTTTCCTACTACTGAAATAATTATTCTATTGATTGTTTTTAATGGAGGTTTTAAGTTACTTAAAACCTCATATTTTAGATGTTTGATGTTTTATTTTTAAATTGGAATAGAAATTGTGGAAACCCCCATATTACAATGGAATTGAAATTTTTGGGTGGATTTTATAGAAATTGGGGGATTTAATTGGAAATTGATTTTATGAGATGATTTTATGTTCATCCATGTGAAAAAAATCTAATGTTGGAAGAATATTTGGAAAGGTATGAATTGAATAAAACCGATTATTTAGTCTGGAAATTGGAAAGGCTTATTGAAAATTGAATTTATTAAATTGAATTAAGAGTGATGAATAGATTTGAAATGAATGAATTTCCCAAAAATGATATATTTATTTAATGATTGGTTACATGAAATGTAATCCTTAGTACTTATTGGTTATTTGGATAAGCACGCATGTACTCTTAATCTTTAAAAATGGATTGATGGTGATAAACTACCAAAACCTATCACAAAAATATTCCTCATAATTGGTTCACATAACGGGGTTTATATTGGTATCTCATAATGGTTCCCCTATTGGGGAGTTGATATGAGTGTGAAAACTTATCCTAAGTCATGTTAATTATTCATATGTTTTATGATCCTATATCCAAAAACAAACATACCTAATGGACTATTATTTTGTTATTATAATGTAGTTTGATTAATGATTACATTATATTGATTTATAGATCCACATTATTCATGTAAAATGTTATATATATACTATTTTATTTATGATTTTCATTAAATCCAATTTTCTAATATTTTACATCTTTTTTATTATGAATAATTTTGTGTTTAAAAATTTAAAATACCATTTCGTGACTTTTTTACTTAAATTGAAAGAATTAATTGTTTAATTTTTATTGAATTGATTATTAAACACTTAGTGAGACCCAACTATGATTTATAGAATAGAACATACCATTTACATTGGTATTTTATAGATTATCATATGAAAGGTTCTGGTAATGATCAGGAGCCTCTTAGAGGAGGTTTTTGTACTTTATTCGTGGGACTTGGAGTGATGGAGGTGACTAGTGGAGATGTGTTCAACATATTTAATGTGTTTTATGAGATTTAATTTTGCATTTTATTTGTATCTTGATGATTTTCTGGTATGTTTTTTACATATTTTATCATGGTAACATCTCTCTGAAGACTATTGATCATATTTAATTGTATCACTTACCTTTTATAGTTTCATGGAAAAATATTTACCTTTTTTGTATAATTTTAAAAGGTAGTCCCAAACATATAGAGGTCTGAAACACAATTATGGTTTTATAAGAATAGACTCTAGAATATTTTGTACCAAGGAATCATTGATGGTCCATGAAACAAAATTTTAAGAGAAACACTACATGAATAATATGATTTCTAGAGTAGGGGTGACACGACCTGTACTAGTGGGGAGCATGTTGTGACTCCCAGAGCCAACCATCAAGAGGCCATTGTCTAGTGACTAGAACTGAGTAGGAATATCACTAATAGGGGAGTAATTATCTATGTTATTATACGCATGCATACATCTCCAAGCCTACAAATTGATTAAATGTAAAAACCACAAAGTAAAAAATTCATGAAAACCATTATATCCCACAAATAGAGTATGAAGAAAAGTAAAGTAAATAAGGCCAGAATACTAGCCCACCATAATGATTATGTTACCAAAATTAAAACACGTATGGAAAAGCTACTTGTACTACCTTCTGTAGCCAAAGGAACACCACTCACTCTTTCCAATATCATAAAGCACTCTTTGGTCCTCATCAACCAATGAATCCATCAAAAGGTCAATCATCTGCACAAGACATGACCCATATAGGAAAAGCTTGTGCATGGATAAGTTTAAAAATACTTAGTAAGACAGCCCAAAACCATATAATAAATACAAAAAATGATAGATAAAGTTTTCTCTTCACATGTATATGACTACATCACATATAACAAAAATATTCGGATATACTCAACCAAGAATCATATTCTAGAGGTATGCCACACCAATATATACCAGTACCAGGAATTCCGCTCGAAGATTTCATGAATCAATCATTCAGGAGAACACACTCCGGAGTCTGATAGTATTTTTGATGTCTGTCAGAGAGGTACATAATGTCGGGTCTCACCATGATAATGATATGCTAATAGATCTGAAGATAGATATGATACAACAAAGGATGTTCGCAACTAGGGACCTAGGGTGATACCAAAAACTCATTTTGGAATAACCCTATAAGAATATGTTCAAATTCAATGTAGGGTGGATTACAATGATACCATGAACTCCACCTTGGGAATAGTGAATGAATATGGGATCCTGCTTCAGGCCTCTCAGGGGGTCACATAAACTATATCCCAAAATTCTTAATAAAGTATCGTAGTCCTATTAGTTGTAAACAAGGAAGGGGAAACACCATAAAGAAACTTGTCCAACAAATGGGTGAAGGTGGATCAATCCCTGTAATAAAGGGTATACGTCTTGTAGTAGGGTCACATGCAATGTCCCGGGAACTCGGGTACTGCCCATGTACAGTAGCTCATGTCATTCCAACAATGTAATGTAGAACATGGGTACATGACATGTAGAAGGGATTATACACCATGTCCTTGCATTCAGGGTCCACCCATGTACTTTGGCCATGTTCTAGTGCATGGAGTCAACCCTGTGTCTCTACCTCTGTACTAGTACACACGGTGGGCCATCTACATGGTCCATGACATTCCATGTGGGGTAGTACAATCCATATATGCAATCCCTATACTCCACCCCATGTCCATGTACTTCCCATGTACATTTCATGTCATCCATTAGAGGACACACACTTTGTAGTCAGGACTACATACCTTGTATATCAGGTTTTCCATAAACCCATCTTCTTCTGCCCGCTCATGTCATTGATCACCATGATTCTGTTACGATGGTTTGTGGGCCTCGAAGATCTAGATACCAGCTCACTTTTCCACTCTAACACCAAATAGATGGGATTTAGTAACTCAATTATCTTTGGGAACACGTTCTTAGGTGTTCTTCATTATCAATGAAGAACATATACTTAACACACAGCATTGTTTGATCAACAATAGAACCCACTATTTCAATTCTGTTGAGTCCACCAAATTTTGGATCATCAATTTCATATTGTTTCACCAAGAATCAATGTCAAAATGATCTATTGATCAAAATGAGTTCAATTTATAGAAACAATGAAAAACCTGTGAGGAAGATTGAAAGAATTAGGGAGAAAAGAACAAAAACATGATAGGTGTGAACCTCAGTTGTTGTTCATGTTGATATTGGTTCATCACTATTAGAATAGTAAATGAATCAAACAAAATATCAATAATCTGTAGAGATAATAAGGGTTTCCTTATGATTTTTCTATTACTTCATGTTTGGGGAGATTGTTATGTTAATAAGGTTTCATTATGACTTTACCATTCCTTCTTGTTTTGAAAATCACAAACACATTATCTCAAGTAAAATTTCATTTTACCCTATGTTTTCACTTCTATAAAGAAAATTTTCCTTCCCCAAGGAAATTTATCCTTACCAGGTTTTTCATTGTACATTATCTTGTCTAATTCTAAAATTTGGTTTCATATCTAAAACCTTGGAATCATATAATACATAGATAAAGAGCATTCAATTTTGAGGATCGGAATTCAGGCTCTGAGGTCTTTGTATTCATACTTAGAACTCTTATGAGTTCTGACTTCATGTTCTCTAAATTCAGACTCTAAAATCTTAAGAAATCTTACTCCCAGTTCTCTAAATTCAGGCTTCGAACCCTTCTGAGTTCTAACTCTGAGTTTGCAAAATTCAGAATCTGAACTCTTCTGAGTTCTAACTCTAAGTTCTAATGAATTCAAACTCTGAACATTGTATGTTCAGACTCCGAATTCTCATGAACTCTGACTCCATACTTTTTATGTTCAGGGTCTGAGTTCTTGTGAATCCAGATTACTAATTTCCTTAAAGTTCAGACTCCGAAATTCTATAGAGTTCAGGTTCTGAATTCCTTAGAAAACCAAATCCGAATATACTTGTATTATAGACACTTATTTTTTTGGTTAGACTCCAAACTTTTATTTACTTACATTCCGAATATTTGATTCTGGTTATGTAACCATATTTTTTTCATACTCTTATTTTTGTTATAAAACGATGTCGTGCATTTAATAACTAACTAACCGTTATTTGAGTGACATGTGTACTGGCCCCTCCAAAATTTGAGGAAAAATTAGACCATTTGAGGAGGGATCCAACTGTTGGTGTTGTGCCTATAAATAGGATATCATTTGAAAGAGCTCACAAAAAGTTGAACAATCTAGAGATTACATGCCACTGAAGTGATTTCTAGAGAGATAGGATTTATTTCTTTGTGCATACTGAACACCTTGTTCAAATTTTCTTCATACAACTATGATTGTTACTGTGTATATTTGAGGGAATACAGGGATATGAAGACAGAGGAGTCGACTACAGTGAAGTTGAGGGCTTCCTTGCTGAGGAAGACAAAGGTTCCTACTACCTTGAAGTTGGGGGCTTGCGGGGATAGCAAGATAGACTTCGATCTTCATATCGAGGGATTACCCTGGTGTGGGTAAGACAGACTTTCTTGAAAGTATAAATCAAGGGACCTTTAGCCAAGGTTGGTGGATACCCTTATCTTTGGGTTAAAATATTCACTACTTGTTTCTTGTTTTTTTACAGGCTTTCCACTGCATTTTTTTTAGGAAAGTATAACTATCTTATACTTTCTTATAATTGTATATTCGTATTTTGTAAGATTTTATACACTTTAAGGTAGAATATTTATCTTTGAAAACCTTCATTATGATTTATTTTCCGTAACCATATTTTTGTAATGACTTTCTCAGAATCATATTTCTAGAATCTAGAAAATGTGTAGAACTAGTGGTTTTGTGAATTACCTTATTTAACCATGTTAAACATAACCATATTTAAAAGATCCAAAATAATTTCAAAAAGTGTTAAATTCATCCACCCTCTTGTCTATTGAGAATCATTAGATACTACATATAGTATCTACAACATTGTGATTCTATATTTGGTATTATAGAGTATATAATACTCCATACCATCTTGAAAATTGGTAACAGAACTTTTTGACCTTGTACCCTGTACTAATTTAACAATTGGTATCAGAGGTTTGGTTCAATCTGAATTAATCTCATGATTAGATTCAGAAGATAATTCATCTTATCCTTTTTCGGAATCATATTTTCAGACCATAATGTTTGGATTCATTTTTTGTTAGAGATACACTTGTTCTATATTTTCCTTTTTAGAAATATTTTTCCCTTGTTTAAAAACTTTATTACTAAAAAGTTTGTGTGGAAAGAGATTCTTTCTAAGATGGTAGGAATCAATGTTGGTTCCATAGAAAATATCAATCCAACAAGTCCACCTATTTTTTATGGGAATGATTCCAAATATTGGAGAGATCACATAAATACTCTTATTATCAATACTGGAGTAGAAAAGTTTGTCAAGCTTTCTGGAGGATATAAATTCCCTGACAAGGATGTTAGTACCTTCACCTATCAAGAAAAGCATGAATAACAAGTGAATTATAAGGTATGCAATACCTTGATTTGTTCCATGACTAGAAATATATATATCCAAATTTCATCTTGTGAAGAAAAAAATTGTATATGGAAGAAACTTGAAGTTACACACATTGTAACTTCAAAAGTTATTGAAACCCGAAGACCCATACTCAGAGATGAATATCATGGATTATTCTTTCCTTATGGAGAACCCCAATGTATGGTACAAGAAAGATTCGTGACTGTTGTGAATATTTTACAATCCATGGGTGAGAAAGGATTTGATGATGAAGCACCTGTTTATAAGATCATAGACATTATGCCCAATGAATTGGAATCTAAGAGGACTACTATTTATGAGAAAAGAAAGGTTACTCGGATTTCTCTTGATGAACTTTTTGGAACACTTCTTCAACAAGAGACCAGAATGAAGAGAAATTTTGATAATGTAAAGAATAACAATGGGAATGGAAGTTTTTCTTTTAATACAATTTCAAATAAAATGAAATCCATGACTCTTAAGAGAGTTACTAGATCAAAATCTAATAAGATTGTTATCCAATAGGAATCTAGTGGAAGTGAATATTCAGAGAATGAGTTATAAAATCATGCTCGAAGGATGAGAAATATTTTGGGATAGAAGAACTTTCAATCCATATATAAGAAGAAGGAAATAAAAGATAAGAAAGATTCCTAAGTCACTTGTTACGAATGTAAGAGAGTTGGACATATAAGACCTGATTGTCCCATGCTTAAGAGAAAAGAAAGAAAAGAAAAGCATTCTGAGAGAAATAGAACGAAGTAATACAATGCTAATGCTAAGAATGTCTTGAAAGATTATGCCACCTGGAGTGCCAGTGGAGGTGACTCTTTAGATGAATCATCAGATTACGAATCTTCTGGATAGAATAATCTTCATCTAATAGCCAGACTACCTATTGCAAATCATTTTTTAATGGCTAAGGTACACAATGCTGAATCAATGACCAGTGTTTCATTGAATTCAAACTATAGTGATAGTAAATACTATATCTCTTCTGATGAAGAATCTTCTTCTGATGAAGATAATAATTTACCTACCTATGAAGAAGTTTCTAGGTTTCCTAATCTCATTGATAATGATAATTCAAAAATCAACAAAAATCATGATAAGGAAAATTCTAGGAATAATATTCTTACTAAGGAAATATTAGATCTTTCTAATGATCTTGATAAGAGTGTTTTTTTATTTTGAAAGTAATTAAAAAAATCATGAGGAAGTAAATTCTGAGAAGGATAAACTTTCTAAGGATCTAGAAAATGTAATTTCTATGAAAAATGTTTCCATTCCTAACTCTAGTTCCAAATGAAATGTTTTTGAAGATAAGAACTTGGTTATCAAACTGAAGTCCTAAATTTTTTCCTTGACTAAGTTTTTGTCAGACATTACCATAGGGAAGGAAAATTTTGATAAGATGTATTCTCAAACCCAACCTCTAAAGAATGTTCTGGTTTTGGTTATACTAGTTCTAAACCGATTTTTGTCAACAATTATTTTGTTGTCAAATTGCATCATTCTGTACTAAGTGTCAGTGTGGTGGACACTGGGAAAAAAGTTGTTCCCTAAAAAAAATCAATCTTTAGGAGTTCATAAAGCCTGTTTTTCTAAGAAAATGTGGGTTCCTAAAATTTTTCTTTCTGAAATTTTTGGATCTATGAAATTTTGTGTTCCGAAAGTGTAACACTTTATTTTTCTGGAATATAGATAAAGTCCAAACAACAATACATGGTACATAGATAATGGATGTTCCTGGCATATGACTTGTAAAAAAAAACAACTTTTAAAAGATTATCAAGATGAAATGTAGAAAAGTAGTTTTTGGAGATAATGACCAGGGAGAAATTATTCGTATAGGTAACATCTTTCTTCTTGGAAAAACATTGATTTCAAATGTTTTATTTGTTAAGGGTCTTAAGAACAACCTAATAAGCATAAGTCAATTATGTTATGAAGGTTACAATGTGAATCATAGGAATAACAATTGCTTATTACACAATGACAAGGAAGAGTTTATTATTTCTTCCCATAGGAAAGTTAATATATACACACTAAACATAGAAGAACATAGGAGACAAGATCTACCTTTACATAGTGTAATAGAAGATCATTCTTGGTTGTGGCATAGAAGGTTTGGTCACTGTAACCTTAAGAACCTATGGAAACATTCTAGGAAAAGATTACTTATGGATCTACCAGATCTAAGATTTGATTTTTAAAAATTTTGTGACCCTTTTCAATATGGAAAGTAACATAAATCAAGTTTTAAATCATTCGGTGAAGTATCAACTATTGATTCATTATAGTTAGTGCATATGGATCTTTTTGGTCCTACACAAACTCGAAGTATTGGAGGAAAGTATTATGTATTTGTTTTAGTTAATGATTAAAATAGATTTACATGGGTCTATTTTACATCAAAGAAGTATGAAGCTTTTTCATATTTTAAAATTTTTATAAAACCATTTTTAAAATGAGAAAAACCATCCATTGAAAACTATTCATAGTGATAATGGAGGATAATTTAAAAATTCTGATTTTGAAACATTTTTTAGTAGAAAAAGAATTACTCATAACTTCTCATCACCCAGAACACCTCAACAGAATGGTGTTGTTGAAAGAAGAAATAGCATTTTTCAAGAGATATCAAGAACCATGTTGAGTTAATATTCTATAGCAATACATTTTTGGGCTGAAGTTATAAGTACTTATTTTTATACTATAAATCGAGTTTTAATTAGACCTTTTCTTAATAAAACACCTTATGAGTTATAGAATGGTGAAAAACCTAGACTTTCCCACTTCAAGGTATTTGGTTGCAAGGTATTCATCCTGAATACTAAAGATAATCTACATAATTTCGCACCAAAATATGATGAAGGAATATTCTTAGGCTACTCCACAACTTCTAAGTCTTATAGAGTTTTCAATAAAAACACTTTTACTATTGAAGAGACATTACATGTGAAATTTGATGAAACTAATCCCTTTGTTTTTAAACAACCCCAACCTACATCTTCAGATGTGTTTTCAAAAACTGATCATCAACCCATGATAAAATATACTGCTGACAAGGAAAATTTCCAAGAAGATATTTCTGAAACATTTACCCCAGATGATTTCCTAACCTATATTGATGAAAAGGTTTTACAAAACCCATATCAGTTGTTTCTAAAGATTCAGCCCAATGATAGTATCATTGGGGATGTGAATCATCTTATAAGGAGTATAAGTTCATTAAACAATGAAGTATAACATCTAGCATTCCTTTCCCAATTAGAACAAAAAATTACTAATGAAGCTTTAGGTGATGATGATTGGTTTAAATCCATTCAAGATGAACTAAATGAATTCGAAAGGAATAATGTCTGGACCTTGGTTGAAAGACCTATGGAAACTTCTATTATTGGAGTAAAATGGGTCTTTAGAAATAAATGCGATGAAAATGGAATCATATTAACAAATAAAGCAAGATTGGTTGCTAAAGGATGTAATCAACAATAAGGAATACACTATTACGAAACCTATTCTCCAGTAGCTAGACATGAATCTATTCATATTTTACATGCCTTTGAAGCATTCTTCAATTTTAATATTATTGAAATATATGGGAAATGTTCTTTTTTAATGGTTATGTTCAAGAGGATGTTTTTGTTAAACAACTTCTTGGTTTTGATGATTAAAAACATCTTGAACATGTTTTTAGACATACCAAAGTATTGTATGGACTTAAGGAAGACCCTCGAGATTGGTATGATAGACTTACAAGATTTTTAACTCAAAATAATTATGTTAAGGGAAATGAATATCCAAGACTTTTTATAAAGAAAGATAAGAAAAATGTTTTGATTGTTCAAATTTAAGTTGATGACATTACATTTGGTTCAACTCAGCAATCGTTAACTGATTCCTTCGTGGATATAATGAAATATAAGTTTGAAATGAGTATGATGGGTGAGTTAACATTTTTCCTTGGTTTTCAAATTTCTCAAAAACCAGAAGGAACCTATATATCTCAACATAAGTATATTATGGATCTTCTTAAAAAGTATGGATATGACAACACTAAGTGTATAAGTACTTCTATCAGTACCTCAAATACACTTGATCTTGATGAAGCTGAGAAACCAGTAGATCAAACATCTTTTTTAGGTATGATAGGATGTTTACTTTACTTGAAAGATAGTCATCTAGACTTAATTTTTTCATTTTTCTTATGTGAAGGATATCAATCCAATCCTAAGGAATCTCATTTAAATTAATTGAAAATAATTTTTTGCTACTTAAAGGGAACCATGGATTTATGACTCTTTTATACTTCTTGGAAATGATTTTGTTTTAAGAAGTTTTTCAGATGCTGACTTTGGTGGATGTAGAATGTATAGAAAGAGTACATCCGGAACTTGTCATTTCGTAGGAGATTCTTTAGATTCTTGGTATTGCATGAAGCAAAACTCTGTAGAACTTTCCACTGCTGAATCTGAATATGTAGTAGCTAGAAGTTGTTGTGCTCATTTTTTTTGGATCCAACACACACTCACAGACTATTGTATGAGTTTTACCAAATCACAAATTTTGTGTGATAATACAATTTCCATTGCCCTTATTAAAAAACCTTCACATCACTCTCATGAAAAACAAATAGATATTAGCCATCACTTTATTAGGGATCACACACTAAAAAGAGATATCATTCTTAATTTATCAGAATCCAATATCAACATGATGATATTTTCAAAAAATCATTACCCTCTCATAGTTTTGAACACATTGAACATAAGATAGGAATGATAACCGTAAGGTAATCTTCCTTGTTAGATTCCTGTTGAACCAATATCCTTAAAGTAATAAATTCCTTTTCATAGGTGGAGTAGAATTTCATGTTAGTTTTTCAAAAAAATTCCTAATGAAGTTTTTTTTCTTATCAAATTTTTTTCGTAATAATGTTTTTTCAAAATTTCCATAATGAAGTTTTTTAAATTTTTCGTAATGAAGATTTTTTTCAAACTTTTTTATTAATGATGTTTTTTTTAAAATTTCTGTAATGAAGTTTTTTTCTCATGTTTTTCATAATGGATATTTTTTTTCCAAATTTTCATACTCACGTTGTTTTTCTTTTTCAATTTTTTTTGTAATCAAAATTTTTGGAATCTAAATTTCTTCAAATAGAATTTTTCCTCAATATGAATAATCTTCTTAGAAATCCAAAAGTTATGTTTTATTTATTAATTTTTCATAATTATCATTTACATGCTGGTATTTTTATTTGTTTTTAAAAATTTCGGAATTCTCTTTTCCTTAAATCCGAATGATTTTCTTAAAAAACCTCGAAAGATCGGATTATTTAGAGTTTTCTATTTGGCTATCATATCAACCATCAGATTTGATCAAAAGGATTTTCACCCATTGGATTGAGTTTGGATGATGAATCGTCACTTCCAACACCTATATAAAGGACCCTCGAAGGGTTGTCCCACATCGATTGCAAGCTCTCACGTGCTAAAGTTCTGACCCTAAACTTAAGATCATTCTGAACGTCTTAGAGTTTTATCAATTATGATTGTCTATAGAAGAATCATCACAAAATGATATGTCTACTGTCAATACAATTCATGAATGTAATGTATATAGAGAAAGGTTGGTGCATCCGAAGATCTTAAACAAGTATGATTCAATAATTTCGAAGAACATCAAGCTAAATGGATGTGAGAGTGTTTGCATATCAAAGCCAGGTGCTCAAGATTTAGTGTATCCAGATATTCTTATTGAATTTTTTGAATTAGTCAGTTCATTTAAGGAAGAACGCAGAGAGAAGTTTTCATTAAAAATATATCTAAAAACCTAGGCTCTATCATATAAAAAGGCATCTAGTTTGATTGGAGTTTTATTTGAAGGGGAAAGTGAGTTCTGTTCCCATAAGTTTTCAGATGTTCAAGGAAGTTTTGTCAAGGTGAAATCTATGGAGTGTCTCGTTATTTCTGATATAAAGACTCCAAAGTTTTCTCACCTTTCTACAAATAACTGGATCTTTGAATTGTGGGTTCAAGGTTTCATAATTCTGAGAAAAGGTGATAAGGACACCTTGAAAAAGAGTGATATGTATATCCTATATTTTATGGTCAATTTGATGAAGATCAATTTCGTTAAGAATATTCTCATTTAGATATAGAATATCAAGAATGGAAACATAAAGGCTCATATTATAATGTATCCGGCTATTCTTTCCAAATTGATTATTTGGTGCTTAGAGTCTTTCAAAATCCCTTGTAGTTCAAATCCAAGGAATTGAAAAGTTATGCTGATTAGTGATGATACCCTGAAGAGGATGATAGTTTATTATTCTAAGGAATCAAGATAATTCAATGATCTACCCATAGAAGAGGTTGTAGCTATTTCAAAAGAACAAGAAGTGGTAGAACCATCGAAAAAGGCTGGAATGAAGAGAAAGTTAAAAGAAGTCAAAGAGGAAGAGAAAACACCAAAAGCTAAGAATCTCAATCCAAACCTCCAAAATATAGGAAAAAAAGCCTATCCAGATGAGGTTGTAGCCAAATGGAGGGAAGACAAGAAAAATTATAAGGAAGGAGAGCCACATTTTGGCTTGGATCCTGCAGAAGCAATGGCTTTGAAAGAGAAGACTGCTGATGAGGTTTAGAAGAAAGCTAAATAAAAGAATCAGAAGAAGATGTTGACAGCTGAAATTGTTCAATCCCTTCTGAGGGATACTGAGAAAGAATCCAAGAATATCCAAATACCAAAATCATTCTTGTAAGAGGCCTTACCTGAGACACCGGGGATGAAATTTCTCACTCCGTAAAAAGTAAAAGAAAAGATTTTTGAAGAAAAGGAAGTTGTTGAAGGAATTGAAGAAGCTGAAAGTATTGATGACACACCTAATTTGATAAATCATGTTGAAGACTTTCATGACAAGGAAAGTGCATCTCAGAAATTTTCAATCATTACCTATCAAGCTGGATCTTCAAAGATTGCTACTCTTGGGTTAGATGACAAAGCTGAAGGTGAAGTGAATAAGATCTCTGAGGAAGAAAGTTATAATCATCATTTCATTCACCCTGAAGATACTGAGGCAGGAGCTGAAAATGAGAAGATAGATGAAGATAGAATTGTTCAGCTGTCTGACAGTGAACATGAATCTCCGGATGGGGAAGCTGTTCCGAGATTTGATAAGGGGAAACACGTGGTAGTGGATACACCTACTAAAGTTGTTTTAAAGAAGAAGTAAGCTGGTGGTTCTTCGCAGAGGAGGCTTTTGGATCTAGAGAAAGATCCCTCAACAAGAAAAGTCTTATATTCAGAATCATCATCCCTAGGACATGATTTCATCATACAATCACTGAAGAAGCTTGTTGACACCATTCTGATCCTTCCAAGCATTGAATCGAGATGTAAGATGCTCCAACATATCTTGAATCAAAAATTGGATTCAGTATCTATGGTGATGGATAAGTGTGTAAAGATTGAGGCTAATTTCAATAAATTCTTCATTAACTACAATGCCCACAAATGATCTTGTAAGAATATTCTTAGTTGTTCAAATAGGATAGTTAATGATTTGAGAGAGCTTGTTGAGTTTCAACATGGTGTAAAGGAATATATTGATATTGAAGATAGTAAAATCAAGGATCTCACGACTAGATTTGAAGTAAAGCTAACTCTTTAGCAGAACACTCGGATTCAAGTGGTAAATGATCGGAATGAGAAGGTATATTCTATTTACCAATGTTGGAAGAGTTAAAGGGATCTTCGAATTTTGATCGAAGAGAAGCTAGTTAAACAAGATGAACAGATGAAGGATCAGGCAAAAGCTCTCAAGGCTCAAGAAAAAAAGTTCAAATCTTTAGAGAAGAAATCAGATGATCATGATCTGCTCCTAAGTCAAGCCAAGGAATACCACAAGGAACTTAGAAAGCTAAAAACCATAGTGAAGAAATTTATACCCAAGGAGAAAGAAGGAAAATAGATCCAATATGATCTTTTGTTGTATTCTTTCCTTGTAAAAATTATTCATATCTTTATGAAATTTTGGTTGCTCGTTTTTGTTTGGATGCATTGTACTAATATTTCAGGTACTATAATTTCTTTTCCATTCCCTCAAATTCTCTTTTAAAATCACAAATGGGGAGAAAGGAAAAAAGAATACTAAGAAAAGAAGAAATATCCTTAAGTTAGCGGGAGTTTATCTAAGTGGGAGTTTTCATTACAGAGATTTTTATACTCAAGATATTGAAAAATCTCATTCTGTAAATCTAGAATATGATTCTTAGTGTTCCAAATCCTAAGGGTAATTTAGCCTCATTCATCTTTTCCCATATGTTAAGAGAGATTAGTTTTATTTTCAAAGTCTAGAAAATTATTTTCTATGTGCTTTTATTCTTTTTCATAAGGTTGTTTGTGTTTTACAGAAAGGGGGTGATTGTTGAGTCAATAAGGTTTTCCTTATGAATTTTCCATTAATTCATGTTTGGGGAGATTTTTATGTCAATAAGGTTTCCTTATGACTTTACCATACCTTCATGTTTTTAAATTCACAAACAGCTTATCTCAAGGAAAATTTCATTTTACCCTGTGTTTTTACTTCTATATGGAAAATTTTCCTTCCCCAAGGAAATTTATCCTTACCATGTTTTTCATTGTTCATTATCTTGTCTAAGTGTAAAATTTGGTTTCATATATAAAACCCCAGAATCATATAATACTTCAATAAAGAGAATTATGTTTTCAAGATCTGAATTCAGACTCCGAGGTCTCTGAATTTAGACTCCAAACTCTTATGAGTTCTTACTCTGAGTTCTCTAAATTCAGACTCTAAACTCTTATCAGTTCTGACTCTGAGTTCTCTGAATTTAGACTACGAACACTTCTGAGATCTGACTCTGAGTTCTATGAATTCAGACCCTAAACTCCTCCGATTTTTGACTCCGAGTTCTCTAAATTTGGACTACGAACTCTTATGTGTTTTTAATCTGAATCCTAATGAATTCAAACTCCGAACATTGTAAGTTCAGACTCTGAATTATCATTAACTCTAAATCCAAAATTTGTAAGTTCAGGTTCCGAGTTCTTGTGAATCCAGATTCTGAATTTCCTTAAAGTTCAGTCTCTGGAATTCTATAGATTTCAGGTTCCAAATTCCATAGAAAACAAAATCCAAAAATCCTAGTATTATAGAAACCGAATGTGTTTTAGGTTAGACTCAAAACATTAATTTTCTTAAATTCTGAATTTTTTTGGTTATGTAACCATATTTTTTTCATACACTTTTTTTTGTTATAAAAAGATATTGTGCATTCGGTTACTAACTAACCCTTTCTTGAGTGACATGTGTACATGTCCCTCAAAAATTCAAGGAAAAATATGACTATTGGAGGAGAGAGTCGACCGTTGGTGTTGTTCCAATAAATAACATCTCATTTGAATGATCTCACAACATGTTGATAAATCTATAGGTTACATGCTGGTGAAGTGATTTCTAGAGAGAGATGCTTCATTGCTTTGTGCGTACTGAACACTTTGTTCATCTTTTCTTTGTGTGACTCTGATTTTTTCTGTGTACAATCGAGGTCTTCTAGGGATAGGAAGATAGAGGTGCCGACTACCTTGAAGTTGAGGTCTTCCTTGCTGAGGAAGATATAGGTGCCGACTACCTTGAAGTTGAGGGATTGGAGAGATAGAAAAGCAGACTCCGATCTTCGTATCCAGGGCATACCCAGGTGTGTGTAAGACATAATTTCTTGAATGTATAAATCAAGTGACCTTTATCCAAGGTTGTTGGATACCCTTAACTTTGGGTTAAAATATTTACTACTTGTTACTTGTTTTGTTAAAAGTTTTCCACTACATTTAATTTGATGAGGAATGCAAAACTATCTTATACTTCCTTATACTTGTATACTCTGATTTAGTAAGATTCTATACGCTTTAAGGTATAATCATTATATATTTAAACATTCATTATGTTTCATTTTTTGAAACCATATTTTTGGAATCACTTTCTTGGAATCATATTTCCAGAGTCTAGCAAGTGTGTAGAACTATAGGTTTTGTGAATTACCTTTTTTGACCTTGTTAAACATAACCATATTTAAAAGTTCCAAAGAAATTTTTAAAAGTGTACAATTCACCCCCCTCTTGTATATTGAGCATCATTGGATACTACATATAGAATCTATATCATTTTGATCCTACATTTGGTATTATAGAGTATATCATACTCTATACCATCTTAACATAATCATCTCCCGATAAACTCGCAAAATAACCAATCCCACAAATAATATCGATCCCAAGGGTAATCTATTCATGGATTAGTCCATGTTTGTTATAGAAATAAAAAAGGGGAATAGAAAACCAATATTAAATAACTTACCTTGATTTGGATATCTAATAAATGATGAATGGATTTCATATCACTACCATTGGTGAGACCATCCAGATCGGCCTTCGTCAATCACAAATTTGAAGTTCCAACTTTGCTTGATCGATAGAATTCTATAGATATCACTCTAGGTTCTCCATAGGATTCAATGGTTATGAGGAAAACCCTGTATCTTATAAAAAGGGATTATTTAAATATATCCCTTTCGCAGAATCATTACATCGATGAAAAATAAATAAATTTACCTAAATTTGTTTTATATATTTAAGCGCATGTGACAACTGTCCACAATCGACCCACACCGACCCATTTTAGGTCGTTATTAGTGTAAATACACTATTATAAACTCAATTTCATCCTAATTTTTCTTATTTGGGAACCCGTTTATATGTAACTCCTCTTTTTCATGAAAACTAAATCTACATGCTATTTAATATATCAATATATTCAAATAATTTTTTTGGGAACACTGGTGCTCTGAATCTCATGTTGTCCTAGAACCTAGCCTAAAAATCAATCCATATAATATTTTAAAACACTACATGGAAAATCAATGTCATTACATTCTCCCCATCTTGGGGCTTTACATCCATTGAAATCCAAAACAAAGGTTACTCAAAATGATGAAGGTGCTGAGCTTGAATCTGAACCTCCCGCTCCCATGTGATCTTTTGGAAATTCCTATTTAGCCACTACAAATTAACCAAGGGAATTGATTTCCCTAAAAGTATCTACCCTTTATGTTCCTATATATCTACTATGAACTCAGCATAAGTAACCCTTTCATAGATGTCTTGCTATCATTAGGCGATGATGTGCTACGGGTCATTCATGCACAACCTCATGTACAACATGTGGAAGATATTTTGTACTATTTATAACTGTGGGGGTACAGATACATGGTACTCAACCTCCCCAAATAAACACAGTTTCTAAAAATGGTTTATGAATATTGGAGATAGTATTCCACCCTGGCCAAATCTTCATAACCCACTTCGAGGTGAGACTCATAGGAACACATGGTCTCCTTCATAGAACTCTAAAATCCTCTATCACATATTCCCAGAAGAATTCTGATGGATCTGCATCGTCCTCACCTTCTCTTGGATGAACTAAACATTTTTTGTAGTATCTCTCAATAACTATGGGCCCATGAGTGATGACTCTCCTGGGTCAGTACATCAATGTGGTTCCCTTCCGAGTAACCCGAACAAAGCCTCGAATCATTCTATACCAATGGTTTAATGGTAGTTGTTATTGTAAGAAAACTCTTCTAGTCGTAGGTGATCCTCCCAAATAAATTTGTAATCCAATATGTGAGATTTTATCATCTCCTCTAGAACTAGAATGGTTTGCTGCATCTGGCCATCTGTTTGGGGGGAAAACAATGTTCCGAAGTGTAAACGCATCCCAATCACCTCCTGTAATACCTTCCTTAACCAAGATTTAATGAGACCATCACGATATACAATATGCATTAATGGAACTCCATGGATTATAACTACCTCTACATGTATAGGTGTCATAATCTCTCTTCTAAACTCTGTTATCAGATATCTTGGAATTGGGATGACATAATTAATCGGTTTTGGATAATCTAGATGGAATCATGTCCCCTAGATGAACATGGTAAACCCATCACAAGTTCCATCAATATCCCATCCCACATCCATTCTAGAACCTCAAGGTATTGAGCTAAACCTCATTGAACAAGGTTCTCCGCCTTCACTTACTGAGTGGTAAGGCATCAAGAAACAAACATTGTAACACCTTTCTTCATCCATGGCCAGTAAAACTGACATTGAATGTCATGGTACATATTTTATATACGAGGATGTACCGCCCAAGGGGATGTGTGAAACTCCCTCAAATATTCCTCCTAAAACATTCTTGGTATTACTGTTCATCCACTAAAAAGATTTTTTTGGTCCCTTCCTTTTGAATATCTATTAGGGGAATGCCCTATGGACATCTATGAACATATGTTGTTGCAGTCGGTATCCCCAAGATGTGCCTCCATGACTCATTGTAAGGGTGGAGGAGTGAAAAACATGAACTATTGGTAAGATACTCCATATCCATCCTATAAGGATAACTGTAATGGGGACAACTACATCGATGACTTGTTCAGAAAATATGAACTAGATCTCCTTCTAAGAGCATTTTCTACCACATTCCCCTTACCAGGAGTATAGATAATCTCAAATTCATAATCCTGGAGAAATTATTTCGATCACCCCTATATGAAGTGGAGATCCTTCTAATAGAATATATTCTAGAGACTCTTATGGTTGTAGTAGACGACAAGTTGCTTTCCCATCAGGTAGTTCCACCACATCTTCAATGTGAAGACTACTATGGGTAAATCAAGATCATGGGTCACATAGTTCTGCTCATGTGGTTTCAAATGGAACTAACCTTAGGAAATCATTGCTTTCCTATGATCATGACACAACCAAACCCAATTCATGAAGCATTGTTGAACATGACTTACTCGACACCCTCTTCTGACAATATCAAGATCGGAGTGCTTGTCAAACTCTACCTCAATTATTGAGAATCATATGGACACTTCACTGTCCACATGAATGGCTACACCTTTCGAGTCAATGATTTAATAGGGGATGAGATCCTAGAGAAATTTGATATCAGTCATTATTAATAGCCTGCTAGTATAAGGAAGCTCTGCTCCTCTATCACACTCTCGGTTGGATCCCATGCAAACACTGCCTCAACCTTGGATGACTCCACTTCCAATCCATCATTTTTTATAAAGTGTCCAAGAAAATGGACCTAATGGGTCCAAAACTAGAACTTTTTTGGGTTTCCTTAATGATGGTTCCCCTTATGTACATATAGAACTATCCTTATGTGGCTCACATGCTCCTCCTAGACACCGATTACACAAGGATATCAGTGATGAAGACTACAATGAAAATACCAATTTATGTCTTGAATATCTAGTTCAAGATCCGCATAAACACTACCATGTCATTCTTCTTGCCAAATAGAATCACCAAGTCCTAATAATGACTATAAATACATCTGAATGTTGTCTTTTGTATATCCTCATCCATTACCTATAGCTGGTGATAGCGTGATCTGAGGTCAACCTTCCAAAACCATAAATCCCCTTTCAATTGATCAAATAGGTCATCAATTCTTAGAAGTGGATACTTTTTCTTCATATCCACCTAGTTTAAGAGATGGTTTTCCAAACACAACCTCATGTTCCTATCATCCTTTTTTCGGAAAACAAGACAATTCTTGCCCAGTGTGAAACACATGGTCTCACAAATTCCATCCTCTATAAGTCCTCCAACTACACCTTCAACACGTGAATCTATGTGGGAGTAATCTGATATGTCGGTATAGATATTGAGGCCTTCTAGGTGTTTAAATTAATATAGATGTCTATCTCTCGATGGGTAGGTAAACCTAGAACATGTTCACCAAATATATCTTCATACTCCACCACTATTGTAGGAAACTAGAAATTCATAACATCCATTGCACCGAGGGCTAGGATAACCAATTGATATTTAATTGAATTCACCCTCTTGTTCCTATTTCCATCTTATGATTCTTGGGAATCCTTTTCATCAAAAAAGGTAAACCACATTCCATCATTTTGGACACACCACTCCATTCGGCTAAAACAACAAATATGGGCTTGGACTGTAGATAACAAATCAATACCAAGAATAAGATCATAACGCCCTGACACATAAACTAAGTGGTTCCAACAAAAACACTCAACTCCAATGGTCAGGTCCTCTATTGGAATAAGTGTGTGACCACTGAGTCTTGTCCACTAGGTGTATCTAAGCATAAGAGACGAGTCGACAGGTCAACCAGAATCTCTAGGTATCGTGCAAGGTATGCGGTGAGAAATGAATTAATAGAACTTTTGTCTATCAGTATGGACGATAATATAAAAAATACATAGATCATACCTCAAATCATTATTTGAGACCCTGGGTTATATGCCTCAACCGCAAGCTACATTCCCTACCCCTGTCCTCTAGCTTACAGATCCTAGCATGGACCACTGGGAGTGGTGGTGGTAAAATGTTGAGACATCGACCACCTTCGGATACTTTCCCAGCTCCTTGACCACATCCATAGACCTGTAGATATTACTTCTTCTATTGATGTCTCTACCTTGATGGTTCATCCCTAGTCTCCTTTCCAACAGCATGGAAGGTAAGGAAATCTTGAGTGAGATGTCCCCTTCTACCAAAAGAATAGTACAACCTCTCTCTAGGGTGACTAGAACCACCCTATAAGCCCTAAACTAAAAATACTATGTCTTCGGACCTCCTCCTCCAAAGTCTCCCACATATAGGTCCCTGAGACTAATGTCAGCTCCCTATAGTTGAGGACCTTGCACAAGCCTACCCACTACTGACGGTCACCTACTGTATTTTCTCAACTATGAATCTTTAAACCATAAAATCCTACCCAAGCACCCAAAAATATGTGGGAGTTAATAGAGGTATAATGATAGCTCTGATTTCTATAGTTTGACCTCACTCGAAGGAACAAGACATGAATTACTATTCTCAAACCATATTCATTGAGTACCTAGAATGGTTGGTGGACCATGATGAATAATCAGCTACTATCATGTTGCCATGATGGAGGTAATGAAGCTCCTAGATACACACATCTCATTGTGTAAATCATCATAAATCCTCTCTAAAGTGGCACCTGAACTCTATCCTTGAAATATTTTCCTCATCATAGGTTTTTATATACTGACTCCACCATTTTCCTATTGATTTGTATACAATCCATTCTTTTAGGACGACCGTTTAATCTATAGGAGTCATGACGAGCTGTAAAAATCGGGTCATTACCTCAAGATAGTCCTTGGACAACGATGGTATTATATCTCCTTGGAACCTAAGGGGCCTCTTATATTGAATCTCGTGATGTGTGCTCATTCTATTCTCCTCATTCGCTAGCACTTCAGGTACCACATGATCCTCTACAGGTCACGGTATGGATTGTGCAGCACCTAGAGGCAACATATGGGGAACTGGTCCATGTATCAAAGCCTCCTCAATAAGGCAGTCATCCCCTTAATCAAGATATTGAATCATAGTTGGTATACATCACAATTCCATCTTGTAAAAAACATGGTGTTCCATGGTCAATGACTATATCTAGAGAGATGAATCAATAAGAACATGGAAACCACAACCCATTCCTATAAAAAAACATGTACCATTTTTCCCCTTATAGATAGTATTCTCATCTACCAAGTCAAAAAGCAAGTTATCAGAGTCATAGTGTTTGGTTATGCCAACCACCTCACTTAAAATGTACTCCCAAGCCTAAAAGGCGTACTCTAAACACTTAACACTATTTCCCAAAAACAAATCTCACACAATCCTGATCCTAATGTAGAATGTACAACCTTTTATACCAGTCTATCACAACCCATCCCAATGGGGCCTATGATATGAATCCCTAAGCCTTCCTCTAGTATGACAGGTGCTAGTGTCGAGCAATGATTTGGAATTTCACTAACATGGGAGGCATTTTACTATGTAATTTTACAGACACACATCACCAATCCCACAAAATGATGAAATGTAAAAAATAAAAAGAAACAGATCCATGAAAATCACCATATCTAACAACTAGAGATTAAAGATAATTAATGTTAAGTAAACATGCCTAGAATACAAGAACACCCCAATGATTTTGTTATCACAAGTCCTATCTCTGACAAAAATGTACTGGGACTACTTCCTATATCCGCAGGAACACATCTCAGTCTCTCAGGTCTCATAAAGAACCGTCTAGTCCAAGTCCACCTAGGATACTTTCAAAATTTCGATCTTGTATATAAGACACCACACGTGTGGGAAAAGGTTTTGGAAGGGTGAGTATAACACTACATAGTAGGAAAACCCAGAACCATAAATCTACCCAAGAAAAGAAAATATACAGTCATCTCTATGTATGTATATGTCCACAACACATATATAAATAATAACCTGATATACTCAACTGATCCACACAATCTAGAGTTATTTCACTACCACTATATAGTAGCACTAGTAATTCAGTTTGAAAATTCCATGAAGAACTCATCATGGAGAATACCTTGCTATGTCTGATAGCACTAATGACGTCTTTCTGAGAAATAATTCTCATCATGTCTCTCCAAGAGAAATATACACTAATGTATCTAAACAGATATATGATACAATATATGAGGATCACATTCAATGCCATAGGGTGATAACAACAGATAAATCTCTATTACCCTACTAAGTAGATGGTGGACGTTCACATTGGGTTAATCATGGTGATACCAAGAACTCCACCAAGGGAATAAATAATGAATAAAGGATTATTTTATGGAATTCTATTGGGATTATAATTAACATATCTATGAATTTTGGTATATGTGATCACATAACTATCAGTAGTAAATGATTTGTACCAACCTTCTGGGAAACAAGGAAGGGGACGCACCCTAAATAGGTTTTTCTATGACACGAAGGATAAGTGGATTAATCCATGTAAGAAGGGGTAGGTAAAATATAGTAGGGGGACACACATCATGTCCCTTGACCCCAGGTACTTCCTATGTACAATAAAACATTTTATTCCAACCATGTAATGTTAAAGATGGGTATACAATGTGTACAAGGGATTACACATTGTGCCATTGCATCCTGGTTCTTCCCATGTACTCCAGCCATGTGCGAGTACAGGGTGTCTTCCCTTGTGTCTCTACCCATGTTCTAGTATACCGGGTAGCGCATGTACTTGGTCCGGGACATTTCAAGTGTGGGAGTACATTACATGTAGGAAAATCGCATATTGCACTGCATGTCCATGTAATTCCCATATATTCACTGATTCGTATAGCTGGAGGACATATTCCATATAGTCAAGACTACAAACTATGTGTTTCAAATTTTCCAGAAACATATCTTCTTCATCCCACTCATGTTTTTGATCACCCAAGTTCCATTCTGGTGGTCCATCCAAGTAGATACTCTATAATAGAGCTCACTTTTCCACTTCAACAACGAATCGATGGGATTCGATCCCTTATTCAGCTCATAAAATGCAATCATAGACACTCTTTTTTATTGATGAAGAACATGAATTTGGCGCCCACTATTTTTCGACACACCTTTGAAATCTCCATCGCACCTCTATTGAGTAGTCTTGATGATGGATCTATGGTTTTAGATCATTTCACCAAGAATATAAGGTGAAATAATTGATTGTTCACATTGGGTTCAATGAATGGGCAAAAATGAAGAATGTGTGATGAAGAATGTAAGAATCTTGGGATAGAAGCCCAAAAAACAATGAGGGATGAACCTAAATTGATGTTCATGTTGATCTTGGTTCATCACCATTATAAAAGAAAATAAATCTAACAAAATATCAATAATTAACTCTTAATAAAACCACAAAATTACCCATCACCCATATATGATCGATCTGCAGGCTAATCTGTTTGTGGATTAGTCTGTATTCATTGCATGAATCAATAATGGGGATAAGAAAACTGAAATAATGAATCCTACTTGTATTAAAATATGTTTATAATGAATAATTTTCATTGAGTCACTATCATTGGAGAGATCCATCTAGATTTTCATTTGTCAATAACTGATTCAAAGTTATATCATCGCTTGATCGAGAGAATTATCTAGATCCCTATATACGGGGACTCCAAAGGATTCTAGGCTTATAATGCTAACTGTGGATCACTAAAAAAGTTTTTATTTCGAGATAAACATGCTGACTCATCAGTTCCTTGATGACATAAAGTAAAATAATTTTTTCTTAATTTATTTTATTTATTTAAGAACTCATTAAAGCGTTCCACAATTTACCAATTCCAAACAATGTTAGGTTGCAGCTAAGGTAAATCAGAAATTTTTAACTCAACTATGACCTTATATTTTTGATATGGAAAGTTGTTTAAAAGGTATTCCACTTTTTCATGAAAACCACACAAGTGTACTACATGTCATCTCAATGCTTATTCTTAAAATCAATCCTAATAATATTTAAAAAATACATGGAAAATCCAATTCATTATAAGGGATGTAATGTAACACTGAGGTTCCTATTGTGAACCTCTTGGGGTCTCAAAACAACCTAATAGTGAATAAAACTAAACACTTAAAACCCTATATACAGATAATATGAACCTAAAGGAAATGTATAAATTTGATGTGGAGGACCAATGTATAAATATCTAATACCATAAGAAGGAATACAACATTGATTTATGATCAAGACACTTTCACCTTATCTATATAGTCCATTGTCTTCTATGTGAATACCCTAAAAAATTCTCAAGATATTTTGCATAGTTTTTTCAACCATTAAAACCCAAGGTATATCTTTGGACTGTAAAATATTAGGTGGTTTTCTTTCACCCTACATTGTATATCAAAATATAGTTTATACTATCTTCTTATCCCCTTTGGTGATTGGAGTGACCATAAATAAATCGTTCAATTGTTATTTTATAATACACATCAATTTCATTTATTAGAAAAGAAATTAATGTAATAATTTAATCACATTGAGAGATCCTTAAGGAATAATGGGAGAGATTCAAATAATTTTCTCTAGTTTCCCCTATGTTAAAATTAATGAATTTCTAATTAAATACATAAATCAGGTATTTTCCCCCTGTATCATGGTATAGAATATGTTTCAATTGGTGGTTCTATTATGTAAAAAAATCATATTATTACTTTTCAATTATTATCCAACAAGTCTCAAAATTTATAAAAATTCTTTACATGGGTGATAACACCTAATAAATTAGGTAATGAGGTAAAACATTCTTCCCAAGAAATTTTTTTTGATAATGAACATGATGAAATGTATGAAATATTATGAAAATTGAAAAAACCTCAAGGTAATTCATCTAACTACATATTCCATTAAATTTTAGTGTTGGTGATGATAACACTAATTTCAATGATCATTTCCCAAAACATTCAAGTTCATCTAATTCTTGTGAAGTGGTATTTCTTGTGAATATATTTAAAAAGGATAGTGTTTCATGTAATAATCCTTTTGGAAGAACCCAAGTCAAGGGTGGAATAGAAAAAGGTTTTAAATACAAGTTGATAAAATAGAAATTGTTAAACAAAACTGTTATTAAAAAGGAAATAGAAAGAATATTTATTATCCTTAACTATACATAAATAACCCTCCTATTATTCTAAAATCTGAATGATGGAATGAGGATATGCTCAAGAAAAAAATCATCTATTATCTTACAGTTCCAACATCCAACTCAATTAGTAATTCATGTCCTTTGAAATAATTATTGAAAACTAGAAAACACAATCAGTGAGATACAGATGAAAGGTTTTTGAGAACTATTCTACCAACATATAGACAATCATATAGATAAATTTATTTTATGTGCCATTAAAATTTATAGTGCTAAACAAATTATTCATCGCATTGACTATAACCAACTTGTATGTCTTCTTGAAAAGTCACTTTCTTAATTATAAAAATATTAAAGTAACTATATAAAGTAAAAAATGTAAATTTTTTTGTCATTGAGTATTCTACTGATCAGTATGTTTCTGTTTATTTTCAACAACACTTTATCAATCCATGAAAATAATTGATAATAATTTGATAAAGAGATCATTTATACGTTTAAAAATGTAAAATTTCGCCTTCCTCCCTTGCATGTTGCTTAAAAACATCTATCTACTAAATTTAATAATGTTATTTTTAACCATAAGTTGAGAAGAAATTATTATGTGAGTGTTAACCTTGATAGTAATACTTTAGTATTAATACAAATATTAATTCCAACCAAATTTTAGTATCCATTTGTAATGGAAGGAACTGTAGTCAAAATGGATCCTTTATTTTTTTTTAAATAGTGGATGTAGGTTCATCAATTAATGTGATTACTCACTCTATGTATACTTATTTATAGGTGGGATATATTAAAAAAATTGGAATCATAGGGAATATTTTTTACCGACGAAAAATGACACACACTGATTACATTTTTCTATTTACACCCATTATAAATTCTCTTCAATCATTAACACAATGGTTCTTTAATTGTGTATTGATAATTGTTTGATTTTTCCAAAATGGAATTAAATATTTTAATTGATGAGAGATTACATCCCATTGTACCCATGATCATAGGTTTTTCTAGAAACATAATTTCCAATGATTCTCTATCCATAGAGGATAAACATGAATAGATAGATAGTTTCATTGACCATAATACCCCAAAATAACTTCCCTCATTCCAAAAACCACATGTGATATAATCAAAACCACTTACCTCAAATTTAAAATATTCATATCTTTAGGTATTTATAAATTTCCAATCATTTTTTCTAATAACATCTCTCCCAAAAACGAATTAACAACAATATACCATTTATGATATTTAAAAATGAGATAGGTTATCAACAAGATAATATTTCCTAGCATAGAAATTTATTTTCATGAATCACATAATTATAAATCATTCGGATAAATTCATAATGGAAGATCAATTTAGGATAAATCCCTCCCTTTCTAGAATAATAAAAATTGAGGTAGGAAAATTACCTGATTAAGGGACCACTTATCCCATATCAAATATAAAATCAGTTATCTCAATGAAAATTGAGCCTAAGAAAGAAGAATATGAGTAGTTTTAAATAAAAGTAATAAATTATTTCCCAAATTTGTTAAAAATACTTGATGAGTCAATATTCAATATAATCAGCTAAATCAAGCCATGCGAAAGGACAAATTTCCACTACTATTCATGGACAAAATATTAAAATGATTGAATTGTATGTCTACTTATGTTTTCCTTGATGGATATTTGAGTTATTGAAAAATATATATTTCTATTGAGGATAATGAAATAACGACATTTATATGTCTATTAGAAACATTTTTAAATAGGAGAATGAAATTTGTTAGGTTTAATGATTATGATAATTTTAAAGATGGTGTCTCAATTATTACATTAATTACTCTGAGAATTACAAAGATATTTTCAAGTAGGATTTTTCTATTTATGGAGCATACATTTAAGGTTGTTTGAAATAAATAGGTTCCATTCTCTATAGTTAAATTCAATATGATCTCAGATTAAATTATGAGGAATTCCATTTTCTAATAGAGTGTGAGATAGTTCTTGAGAATAAAATTTAATTTGGGGTAATTAAAGCTGATAATTAAAAATTTTATATAATTTCAACCCTATAATATCCAAAATATGCTCTTGATTTGTGGTCTTTCATGGGAAATAATTGTTTTTACCTTTTATTCATTAAATACATTGGTACGATTGCACATCCTTTTTTAAAATTTCTACAAAAATATTTTTAGTGTATGCTTGATATTTAATGCATGGATTATTGAGTTTTACTAAAAAGGAATCTCACATTCATACCAATCACATAAATATCTTGGTGGGATCTCACATTAAAATATATATGATTTTTATCACTACATAATCCCAAAGGCTTGTGAATTGTTTGTACGAGTATATTTTGTATGACGTATAGTTGAAACACATTTATAGTGAACAGTTTGTTCATTGATGTGTCTCTGATTATAAGTTCACATATGTTATGTGCATTTTTGTAATCCAGATTCTGCTAACACTGCTACAAAACTAGAATTTATTATCACTATTTTTATTTGTGCAATAAAAAACATCTGATAAATAGAATCCTCATCCACACTAATGAAAGAATAGGTAAATTTAACCTTTTATAAGCATTGATAAATGGAACATTTATCAGCACATTGTTTTAGCACAGATAAAGGTCCATATAAATAAAATTAAATAACTAAATAAATAATAAAATAAAAAATATGTTTCTTAAAAAACAGTACATGTTTTATTAATTAAATAATTATTGATATAAATAAAAAAAATTATTAAAAATTATTAAACATTAAACATTTCATTAATTCGATAATTATGATAATTAATGTTAATAAATTGAATATATACATTTTAATGTATATAAATTTGATTTATATATTACAATAATAATTATGCACTTTAAATTAAATAGTCATATATTTAGTGAATTATGGTTTATAAATAAAAATTATTATGAATTAAAAATAATAACTAATTTCATAGTGCAATGAACTAATAATTAAATATGTGGTTTGATTTTTCAATTTAATATAGATCAAATGTGTGTTAAATTGATTTCACATATACGTAATTAATTCATTTTTTTATAATGACTACACACAAAACTTATCCATTTTTTTAATATTTATAAACTGTAATATTTTTAATATATTTAATTTCACTCATTTATATCATATATACATGCATGTACTAAAAATTAGATATAAATATCATTTTTTAATACTATTTCTATAAATATAAATAAATAATTATAAAATTATAATTAATATATTTAAAATTGAATATATTTACAATATTTATATTTTTATATAGATTTAAGTATATATATATATATTATTTATAATTATAATTATAAATTCTTTACAGGTGATGTCGTAAAAACCGCTGATAAATGTAGGTCTTTATCACCGCTTTTTTGCATTGATAATTACGATTCCTTATCATCACTTTTTGCACTGATAAAGACCTACCTTTATCAGCGCTAAAAAATAAGGAATAAAAATTCCTTTTATCAACTCTTATTACCAAAGTGATGATAAAAGGACTCTTTGTCCCCAGTTATTTGTAAGCACATATAAGAGTTTTATGATCTTTTTGAAAAACATATATTATTTGTTAACCTATCACAATATCATAAGATTACCGAAGAAGCCACCCACTATCGACGCTCCTCCTCACTTAATCAATGCTTGAATCACACCACTCAATAGCCTGAAGTTTCTCAAAAATAATTTTATATTCCTCGTTCAGTTTCATTTAGTGTTTTCGAAGCGTAATTTCTTGAACCTAGAGTGGTAGGTCTTATAATTAATATTTGTGGTATTTTTTATTTTGTTTATGATTTCTTGTTTGATGATTTCATGATTGATTTTTGGTTTGGTCCTTATACACTATTTACCTTTTGTATTATAAAAAAATTATTATTATTTTTAAATTAATTGACTACAGATTTTGATATCCTATTTTGACTATTTTAAATTGTTGTTTTGAGTTATTTTTCTTCACTCTCAATATCTGTACCATAACTTTCTCCCCAAGATTAATTATTTTTTGCAATTTTGAAATCCTAGTGAATCACCTTTACCTAGATATGAAATAATTGATTCACGACCATAATTCATTCTAATATATTCATATGTAAATCTTGAACATTTCTACCACATTGGAATTATTTTTTATAATCATCATACTAGTCATAATGGTAAATAATAAATAAATGTGATGAATTAAAGATGAACATGATTGGAATTGTGTCTCATGGGTCCAAAAAAATAAAAAAGTTTCAACTAAAGATGATTTTTTGAATGAATTCCCAAAATTTTATAACTACCTTAAATTAATTTCCATTTCATATCATCTCATAACTCAATCCGCTTTAGCTTTTGAGTTGATCTATGTCTCTCAAAACACCTCAATTTTAATTTCGTGACATAATTATTTGAAAAATATTACTCAACCTCATGTAACATAATTTGTTCTCATCAATTTAACTCAGATAGTTGTAATGGTAGGAGTCTCTGTTTGGAAAGAGATTCTCAATTGTCATCTCACATGGGTTAACAATCATACCATATTTTATCATGTTTAATAGTAATTATTTCTTTATAAATAAAACCTCATTACAATAATCACATAGCTAAATTAACCTAAAAATTTATGTTTAATAAAATCAACAAACAAAAAATTTCCTCGCGTCAAAATTAGTATGTGATTGTATTTATTTTATTATGTTGCGATATTCAACTACAAGGGTTACATAGATTCTTACCAATTTAGGTTTATTTTATAAAAATATATATATATACACAAATATATATATATATATATATATATATAATTAAAATAGTTTGGGGTGTGGGAGAAATACAGAAAAATCATACTCAACACCGACTGGGAAATGCTCGCCAAGACTCGATCTTGAGACCTCATGGAGACCTTATAGATCCTATATGAACTGAGATGGGCCCTAGAGACATATACATATATATATTTAAATATATATCTTTCTATCTATTTATATTAATTTTCATAAATTATTATGTAAGGGTGATTTTATAATTATTTATTCCAAAATTATGGTTCTAGATTTCCAAATTACGAAGATATTTTATTTATTTTCATAAAAATTATGTTTAAATATGGATGTTTTTAATTATGTGTATTATAAATTCCATTATATATATGTGTGTGTGTCTAAATGTGTATGAGATAAGCCTTTCAAAGGTTTGTGTCTTTTTCTACCTAATTTTTAATATAATTTGTGGATGTGTATTATTTATTTATGCCATGTTCTTTATGGACCTACCTAGAATCTCAAGGATTTGTAAATGTGTATTAAGTAGCCAGCCTATAAATCTTGTTATGGGTAGATATGATGTGACCATCTCCCACAATCCTAGGGATAGACATCTATGGTGATATGATATCCCAAGATTTTTTATATCTTTTCAAATATTTGATATACCATTTATTGTAAATGTAATAATTCCATTGGTTTCTACATAACATGTTCCAAAAAATAGAATTGATGTTATCATATTCTATATATTAGAAACATTTTAATTTTTTTTCTTGACACTCATCCCCTATCCCCTTTATAGAAAACTATCACCCTCATCAACTTCATCTCCTGAATATCCATTATTGCAATTTTTGCTTTAAACATTTCCCACATATCATTTGTGTTTCTTTTACTACTATAAGAATTATTCATCCAATAGATGACTACTTCATTTAGTATTTCAAGAAACATAGGTGCATTTCCAATCGATATAAATGATGTGTGAAACAAAAAAAAAATTCTATGATAAATGTGTGGGGAATGAGGTGATGAGAATGAGATATCTATAACATTTACATTCGATTTAATTCATAGGATAACATGTTCCATAGTGGGGTAATTATTTTCATAAATGCAGTTACTCATTTTCTTCAACATACTGAAATTCTTTGAAATAATCAAATGTTGAGTTTCCCTTATGAGAATTGTATATAACTTTCACCTTTGATAATTAATATCTTGTGTGTATTTATTTATATATTGTGCAAAATTAGTATTTTATGATCCCTATGGGATGGATATGGAGAAAAAATGGATGCACTCTCAATGTTTGACAAAAGAGAATGCATATAGACTTAAAGATTTTTTCATGTTTGCAAAAGATCATGAAAATGACCATTATAAAATTCTATTTCCAGGATTACGTTTATGTTATTCAATAAAATAAATTTTTAAGGGTTGTAAGAATATTCTATTTGTCACGGAATAAATCAGAGCATTAAATTTTGGATTAAATATCGGGAAAACCTAAATATGGATGCCGATTGGGATGATATTTTTGTTTATGAATCATTTGATATGAATAACTTTGTAAATGATGAGGGATATTTCATTTAAGAAATGAAAATGGAAATTTAAGATGACCTTCATGATTTTCCGAAGTTGTTTGAGGATTTAATTACTTGTTCGATGAAACCATTGTATATCTATTGAACTAAATACATTGCATTTATAGCTATATTGAAGTTATTATATTTGAATGTTGGCTGAAGATGGAGTGACACCAGCTTTACATAATTACATGGTCTTTTGAATGATAAGCTACTAGAGGAAAATTAACTACATTACAAACCTATGATGCTAAATAAATGTTACATTTATTGGGAAATATCTCTTAAAAAATACATGATTTTAGAAATGATTTCATATCATTATTTAAGGACCGTTAATCACTCATAAAATTTCCTAAGTGTGACGCAGATCGATACTAGAAAAATGAATCAAGTCCTTTGAAATATATATAGTACTTTCCTATCATTACATTTTTTAGAAGACTATATGCATGTTAGGAAACTAAAAGACAATTAATAAGGAATTCTGATATAAGAATTAATAATGAGAACATACATCATCCAACATATTCTCCCCCCTGGATAAAAATTTATTAGGAGTTTTCCAAATTTGGAAATGAGATGAGAAACTTTCATATTAAATTATCTACAGATGGAATAAATTTTTTTGGTGTACAGAGTATTACTCACCGTACATGGAATGTCATGTTAGTAAATTATGGATTTCCTCCATAGTTATGCATGAATCAAAAATAAATTATATTGTCTCTACTTATATATAGTCCAAACAAACCCGATATTGATATTGATTTCTATTGTCTCCCTTGATTGATAATAAGAAATTTATGTGGGATGCATGTGTTAAAATGAATGATTATCTTTGAATTAAAGAATACGCATTGAGGGCCATGTGGTATCGAATGAAAAATTACTTCCCTATTTGTTGGAATTTATCAGGATATAACATTAATGGAATATTGGGGAGTACCATTTGTGATGTATGCACATACTCAGTTATGTTGAAACATTACTCGAAGTCATTGCTTTTAGAACATAAGAAATTTTTACCTCAATAACATAAATACTGATCCTAACTAAAAACATTCCATATTAATATCATAAAAGGAAAAACACCATATCCAGTAATGGTCTAAATAATTCATAATAAAGTAAAAAAATCTTTTCAATGTTTTGGGTAATCCATTTTTGAAGAATCATAAAAAATCAGGTTAGAAGAAGAAATCAATTTTCTTTGAATTAATGTATTGGCATCAAAAAGACCCAGGATCAAATCCGGGCAGGGGAGAATTCCTGGGGTACAGTAGTAGGGTACAGTAGCAGGTACTGTAGCAGCGGCGGATTCTAGTAGTGGCAGCACTGTAGCGGCGGAGGGGCTGTAGCAGCGGCAGCACTATAGCGGCAGAGGGACTGTAGCAGGTACTGTAGCGGTGTAGGTACTGTAGCAGTACTCTTCACCGAGGGGTCATTTGGGCCAAAAATGGGATTTATAGCCCTGTATGCAGGCCACTTGGCCTTGGGCCTTCAGGCTATGTAATGGGTCACCCTCTACCCATTCTAAAGAGGTCTTTTCATTAATAATAAATTGAGGCTTCAGCCCCAACCATTAAAAAAATGTATTTGATAGTTTTATTGGTAATTCATTAAATGTTCCTAGAAAAATGAAATACGGCATAAAAGCTAGATTTCACTTGATTGAAATTGGGATAAGGGAAGAGTTCACGCTAGTTAAGGGTAAAAGGTAGGATTTCTTCCTCCAACAACATACACTATATCCAGACAGGAAAAATTGTAATTTTTTCCTTTCCCTTATTAGTGTAAAAGTTCCACAAGGGTATTCATAAAATATCAAGAGTGTAATTTCAATGAAAAATTTGAAGTTACATAAACTATAACAACATGACTTATATATTTTTATTAATGATTTTGTTATTATTTCTTTCCATTAAATTCGAACTCAAAAATGTATGACATACATTAACCAGACTCTATTTATTTTTCAATGCCATATGTAGTAAATTTTTAGACCTGAAAAAGATTCCCATCATGAATAATTATATTGCATTAATATTATGTAAATTAGAGTCGTTCCTCCCACCATCATTATTTAATATAATGATTCACCTGATGATTCACTTAGTTAGAGAGGTTCAACTATGTGGTCTTGTCTATTACAGATGGTTTTACCCCATTGAATGATATATGAAGATTTGGAAAGTGTACGTCAAGAATAAAAGTCATAAAGAAGGATGTATTGTAGAATGATATATTGGTGAAGAAGTTGTCGATTTTTTTATGAATTACCTATTAGATATTGAAATCATCAGTCTCAAAAATTCTTGTCATAACAAATTTCTTCTGGGAGAATGGATTAAAAGAATATTTTTTGTCACAATTACCATTATAGAGTGGGAGAAAGAACACCTTTACATATTACATAATAGTGAAGATGTTGATTCATACATTGACGCGAACAAATAAATTCAAAGATATTTGAATCCATAAAAATCTAAAGTATGGATAAAAAATAATGCTAAATAAAATTTTATAGGACGGTTCAGAGAACAAATTTATCAAGAGTTATTTGAAAATCAAATATCAATTTCCAAACTACATTAATGGTTATCTAGAGGTCTGAATTAAAATTTTATCTCTTGCATTGGTTTTGTAATCAATGGTTATACTTTCTATATAAAATTACAAGATAGCTTCAATACAATTCAATAATAGTAGTGTTATTCTTGTTGTTGAAGTGATGAACATGTCTGAATCCAATTATAAAAATATAATTTTTGAAAATATGTCACATTTTTGAATTATTGAATAGATATAAAATATGGATGACACAAAATTTCAAGTTCAATTTTTCTTTGTAAAATGGGTTGAAAGTATCAATGGAATGATAATTAATGGAATGGGATTTGTGAAGGTGAATATTAGTGTGGAAGGGAAACAAGAAGATCTGTTCATACTAGAATCACAAGATGTGAATGTGTTTTATGTCTATGATATAACAACCAATAACTGGATGATTTTCCTTCTGGTGACTAAAATAAATGTCGAGATATATAAAAATCCAATCACGGCTAACCCTTTCATTAGGACATCATAATATGTTCATTCTAGTCCCTAGGTAGTAAATGTATTTTGTGATTTAGTTGACCAAAATAGGGTATTTATATTTTTTATATAGGAAACAAATCCTTGAAACCTTCATGAAAATAATGATAAATTAGTGAGAAGGTAAATTTTGTTTAATATATTCTATTTTCCCTCATAATATTTTATATTTTATGCTATATTATAATAATCGGAATGAGTTGATTGAATACTCATATAGAGAATGTAATATACACAGGATGATGTTACCAATCCCTTATAAGAATAAACTATAAGGAAGGAACCAAATTATAAAGATGTAAAGTTAATGTTACGATATAATATCTCTTTTTTAATGAAAAATTATATTACGGATTTGGTTTAATTTAAATTATTTCTTTATGGGTACATTTACATTTGAAAATTTATGTCAATGTTCCATGCCTTCGCAATAAAAGAAATTATGTTATCTTTGATAAATCATAGGGGATAATCTTGATGTTTTCGTAGAAAAATCATTTTCCTTAGAATTAAAATATTATTTCATATTTCTGATTAATTTATTTCCTTTTAGTATTGTTCACATAATAATTTTTTTCATACACAACTAGATTATTTTTTTGAGTTGTGGTGGATTGTATATATTTCATGGATTTCTTCACCAAACCTTCCATAGAATTATTCTCCCATTAAATATTTTCAAATAAAAGAAAGTGATGCATTTATCACTTTCTTTTATGTTCTCTCCAATGCCTTTTTTGGATGAGCAATGACTCAACCTCTTCTCAATTACAACGGTAGTCTTCTGGTTTTCCATATAAAATCATTGTCCACATAATTAATGTATTATTTAATATATATTTTTAATTTATTTCTTTTTATTTTTACATACATAATAATTATTTTCTTATACAATTGGATTTTTTTATTCGAGTTGGGGTGGTTTGTCCACCTTTCATGCCTCTCACCCCCAAATCATCTGCATACATATTCTGCCTCAAAACCATTTCACCCATGTAGAGTTGAATTTATCACATTCTTTAATTTTATCTCTATTACCTTTTTAGGAAGAGAAAGAATGATTTCTACACTCATTTACCAAGGTAATATTAGTGTGTTTACAATAAAATCATTGTCCATTGAATTAAAGTATTGTTTAATATTTATGTTTAATTAATTTCTTTCTAGTATTACTCATATAATAATTGATTAATTATTAATGTATATTCTTTTGTTCTATATGGAGTGATCTGTTTATCTTTCATGCCTTTCCACAAAACAAAATTCCTCATAATTCATTTCTATAAAAATATTTCAGTCTTTTAGTGTTGAAATTTATCACTTTCCATCAAGTTCCATCTACTTCTCAATCGTAGAGGAAATATTGATAATTATACAGTGAAATCATTTTCAATATAATTAATTTATAATTTCATATTTATGTTACATTAATTTTTAGTATAAATCAGAATAACAGTTTTCTTATATAAGTGGATTCTTTTTTCCTAGTTAATGTTGTTCGTTCAAATCTTCTCATGTAGTTTTTGAATATTGAAAAATAATGTATATTTAAATCATGGAAAAAATGAAATTTAAATTTTTTTGAGACATTGGGATGTGTAGGAATCTGCTGAACTTCAATCTGACACACAATATGACCTTTGTGAATCTTAGTAATTCATTCTATTTAAAATTGACATCAGTTTTTATAAAAAGATAACTGACATAATCAAAACTGATAAAAAATATTTATATTATTTTTACACATTAAGACAATTATCCATAATTCATTTTGGACATTTAAGTATCAGATTCACCTCAATCTAATACACAATATGCCAACTATGACTCAATGTGTCCCTTATCAGTTTAAAATTGATATTTGACACTAAAAAGTGTCACCAACATAAAACAAAGAAAACAACATTTTATTTCTTGATAATTTAGGGAATAAATTTATAAATAATTTGTGACATGTTGGAATTGGTATCAGATTAGTCTAATACACGATGTGGTATTTATGAGTCAAATTGTGTGTTACATGTTTAAAATGAAATTTTAGTAAAAAAAGTAAAGTGAGGTACACAAAATTTATAAAAACATTCATATTGTTTTGATAAATTAGGAAACAAATCTAGAGGTTATTATAAATATTTTAGAATCAGATACACCTCAATATGATGCATGGGGTGTCTAGTATAACTCTATATGAGTCATTATTTAAAATTGACATCTACTTTATTAAAAAATTGACCTACTCAAAATAGAACAAACACATTCATATTGTTTTGATACATTAAGAAAATAATCCATAATTTATTTGAGACATGAATGAATCAGAAACACCTCAATCCATCACAAACCATGACTGATATGTCACAATGTGCGTGTTTTTATTTGAAATTGACATCAATTTCATGAAAAATTCCAAATGACTTACTCAAAACTGAAAAAATACATTCAAATTGTTTAAATAATTTATTTCAATGATTTGTATGTTATTTTTGATTTTTTGGAATCATACATGCATCAATACGATACAAAATGTGATTATCATGAGTTAAAGTGTGTGTTTCGTGTTTCAAATGAAAATTTACTAAAAAGGAAAAGTGGTAACTAAAAATGAGATAAATCATTCAAATATATTTGAAAGTTTATAAAAATAATAAAAATGTCATTTGAGATGTATAAGAATTACCCACACCTCAACATAACACACTCTATGACTGGTATGGCTCAAAGTGCATCCTTTTATTTAAAATTGTTCTCAAATTTAGTAAAATGGACAACTATTATACTCAAGACTATGAAAACACACTCAGATGATTTTGATTCGTCACATTAATGATTCATAAGTAATTTCTGATGCATATGAATCAAAATCACCTCAATATGATACAATATGTGCCTAGTATGACTCAATGTGTCCATTATCTGTTTAAAATCGAGATTTTTTGTTCAAAATGTATTACTCACCAAAACCTGATCAAACACACTCCAATATTATTGTTAATATAGTAAAATGATTCATTATTCATTTTTGACTTGTAATAATTTTTTTCATGTCAAACCAATACACAATTTGATAGGAATATGTCAATAGTGTGTGTTTCCAGTTGAAAATGAATTTTTAGTAAAAAAATAACTAATGCACTAGAAAATGATAAAACACATTCATATTGTTTTGATACATTATAAAAATGATCCATATGTCATTTGAGATGGGTTGGAATCAGTTGTACCTCAATTTGTTGGACAGTTAGACCGATATGACTCAAAGTGTTTCTTTTTAATTAAAATCGACATCAATTTAAGTAAAATTAACAGTTTATATAATTTTATGTATTTATATTATTACTAACCTAAAAAAATTAATATAGAGACACTATTTTTCATAAAAAGGGGTGTTTTTTTTGGAAATTTTATGGGTCGGTTTAGGATTAAATGATAAAGGAACATTGATGTTTTTGAATGTATGTAAAACTTTTTATTTATGTAACATTACAAACCAATGTTTGAAATGTTTATAATATAGTGAATTTTACTTTTTTTTGTGTTGTAAAAATCATTGAATTTAAATCCTATATTTGGACATGTTTATGTTGATATCTGGTGTGTTTTTGTTGTTGTAGTGTGTAGTTATAGTATATTGCAGTGGTGTTGGAGTGTGTTATTACTGCGCACTGCAGTATGAAACTTTATTAGTGCTCCTATGAGCTCTTATTTGTGGTCCTTTGTCATCAATTTTATAAGAAGAGTTAAATGTATACATTACTAGTTATTCTAAAAGAATTCATAAAAATCCATTATTAGCACTTTTATTAGCACTGATAAATAGTTCCTTTAGCAGGGATAAATTATTGTGATGATAAATGGTTCATTTATGATCACTTTTTTAGTGCGAAAAAAGGACCCCTTTATCATTTATAATTCATCACTGATATATTACTAGGGATTTTAACCTCACTCATTAGTCAAAACATTTCTATTGCTGATGAATTCCATTTCTTGCACTGTTAATGGTCGATTTTGTAGTAGTGGGACATAATGGTTCATAGTGTATGGAACAGAATATATTCAACACCAATAATTTTTCAAGAACATTATATGTTGATACCCCAAAATTTTTTGTGTCCAGTATAGAATATTAATTCCAATTTAATAACTCCAAGACGAAATAAATTTCCCAATAACCCATGTGATTTTTTTGAGATATATGAAACATGGGTAATTGAATTCATTTTTCCCTCCCCAAATTAATTGAGTGTCAAATATTTCCATTTTATATCCATTATATCTCTAATTGGGTGGGAGAAAATGAAACTGGCACTATGAACTCTCAAATCATTGTTGAATTTGTGAGATTTTATATTTTCATAAGGAATGTTTTATCATTGTATATAATTAATCCCTTATATTTTCATTTCTATAATGACAACATAAATTTTTTTTCTCCATAATTATGCTATTATTGATAATTTCAATAATATATATCCCAAAAACTAACAAAAAATCTGAAATTTAAAATTTTGCAGATAAGAGAATCACAGAACAATGGTATGGAAAAGTACAAAAAATATACTGTACACATGAACTATACACATTTTTAATATAATATTTATTTTTAAAACCACAACATAATTTCACCTTATATGATTTTCTTGGGGAAGGTGTATCAAATCCCTGTGAAGGGATAGTATCATACATAATGGGCTGTTAAACAATGTAGTATGATTCTCGCAGATATTGGTGAGTATAAAAAATTATATATTTAATAGTTGGAGTAAATTATTTTTGATTCATATATGGGAACTATCGAATCAAAGAATAGAATAAAATTCTATACAAGTTGATATGATCTATCAAAGGATGTTATATTTTGTTGAGAGGGTCCCTAAGTAAAACTCATGGATATGTATCTAAAAAGATATGACTAAATCTCAATGGATAGTTTATTATCTAGTCACAATTTTTTTATCATTTTGGGGAATCATTGGGTTTTTATGAGTACATTATATGAATTTGTATCATCATTAGTAAGTGTTTTAAGCACTTCTATAAATATTTTCCAGAGCCCCAGTTGGGGAAAATCACTGGAAGGATGCCTCGAATAAAACCACAAAATAGGTTGTCCATTATTTTTATCTTTATTTAAATATTTATTAAAATAAAATTTCTTAAATTGAGGAAAATATAATTTTTAGCTATGGAAAAGGGAGACATAATGTTTTTAGGATTTTTTTTCATAAAAAAATATAAACCAAAAAATAAATGATTTCTTCTTCATTCTTTTTTATTTGGTTTGGTGTTTCATTTTTTAGATAATCATTGAGTTTAAATTGAATTTCCAAAATCCATTTAAATATTTACTAAATTATACATGTTTTTCATTAATTTTATAAAATAAAATAAAATTAATGATGATATGTATCATTTTTATAGACTTTATATTTTGAAAACCTTCTTAGTTTTTTAATTTATTTTTGAAGCATAATCAAAATTATAACTGAACATTATTAATTTTTACATACCCAATATGTTATCTAAATAAATTTCCTCATAATATTTTTATTACCATCTATTCATGAGTAAACTAATTTTTTTTTCATCTAGAAATTGGTATTTTCCTTTATTCAAAAATTTGGTAACAAAGAGATGGTCGTTGTGTGATTGAAATATTTCTTTGACATTGTGTCCTTTTTTATCCATTTTTTGCCTACCATTAAATTTCACTTATAAAACCCTAGTAACCATGATAAACCTTAAATGAATCTATATTGAAAGTGAAATATACATACCTACCATCTCTCGTGTGTATATTGTGTGATCAAAGATCATTATTAGTGTAGGGGGTCCTGGTACTTTCTATTTTATATTAGGGATTGTGTATATTTTATATGAATGTGTGGTAAAGATATTATTTAAGGTAAGGTTCACAAGTGATGTATATTTCATTTAAATTCATTTCATTTTCCAAAAAAAAAGATAGTGATATTGAATTATTCATTATGACCATTTATATTACTCATGGACAAAATCTCAAATAGACGTCATGAGCTATTATTCTTTTAATATATTTTATTATCATCCAAATAAATATATGAAAAAAATACTCTATGTGTATAAAAAATGATAAAACGAAAAAAATATGATCAATATTTCCTTCTAATTTATTTGATATGATTAGTTAACCAATCATTAAAAAGGTGATAGTTATTTTGATGATTCATATTTGAGTTTATTGATTATGGAATAATTTTTTAAAAAAATATTGATTATGAAATTCATTATTAGATAACACCATCCTCTTTGATAGATTATGTTTTTCACAACAAAACCACAAACCATAAACCATAATGGAATTACCTGGAAATATTCATGATTGGAAGGAGATTATTGATAACTTGTGTGGAGATTTTTAGATTCTAAAAAATTATTATATCACTTACAAAACATTTATGATGAACAGTAATTTCCATATATTTTACACTTGATAGATTATTGATTCATTGTGGTTGGTCGTAACATGTTGAATGGGTGAATGAATGAATTCAAAAAAATATAATTGGATTAAAATAGGAATATTAGAAAATTCATTTTATATTAGTTCCATGATGGATTTAACATTGAAAATAATATTGTTAAATTTCCCAAATTATTATTATATAGGGATTTTTATTCGAATATTAGATTTTTACATGGAGTTTAATTTTCTAGTTGTGGGAGTATAATCTCAAACCAATATATTGGTTATTTTCTCCATTATATGTGTTGTATACATTTTTCATGGTTTTTTGTATCCCATTATTATTACCTTTCTCGGACAATATATATTTCCTATTAATTACATGAAAATACATTTGAAATTTAAAAATTACATTTTTTTCTAAATGAATAATAGATTCTTACATTTATGTAAACATTTTTCTACACATATACCAATATCAAAATTCAATTTTTAGGATTCTTGGTTCTACGATATATAATTTTTTTAACTGGATTTAGAGCTGTATCAATTCACAATAGGCCCAATGGGGCCCATAAACTGAATAAAATCTATGAGCATAAGATTATACCACACATCTATAATTGGTACATAATATTGGATAAAAAATTCCAATTGGTCTAATTATAGTGTATTGGTTGTAATTTTTTTTATTTATTTTCAATAATATCACTTTGAAGGAGATGTGATAATAAATTAAAATCGTGATAAAACCATACTGGGGTATACAATACAATTCCATTACAACATTAAATTGTTATAATCTTGCATCGTACATATAGACTAAATGATAGATAATTCCCCCACTATGGATCATTTTGTACCATCTCTCCAAATAAAGAACAAAACATTTCCCTTATCTTGATAAACTCTTCCATACTAATCGTTATATAATTATAAACCCAATTAATGTCACATGGATGTGTATCAATCCATGTCACTTATTCCTTGATTAAAAACTTCATGGTTATAGCCTTTATCTATATTTTTTCTTCCTCCGATTATATAATTATAAAAACATCATTAATCAAATTCTCCTTGTAATGTTTATGGAGGGCCGTAGTGGGAGAATTTATATAATTTTCTTCCCAAAAAATTCTTAGATTGCCTCAACACATCGAATAAAAGTAATTGTTACCAACTTCCTCTGGGACTACTTCCATCTTCATGCATACAACTGTTGTTGAATCATAATATTGTTCTTATATATAATCTTCCTATGAAAATACTTATTTGACATCAAATTCAACCAGAATAAAATATCCATATGCTTTTCCATTTAACATTGACATTCTGAATTTAGTTAAAGTATTAGACTTATTACTTTACCCCACTCTATCCTTCTATTTATAAAGACCTTTGGTCATCTTAACTAGATACGACCCTTTACTAGGAGAAGTATCACTTCAATTAGGAAAAATACTCGTTCCCATAGATCTCATGCTAATTGATTAAGGTAATATGGAGGAATCATTATAATATATAGTTTTCATAACATTATTCACATTTTATACCCCTATATCAAACCCAATACTCTTTGAAATATTCAACATTTATCAGTAATAGATATTGTAATACCTACTCACTTCACAGTCAGTGGATACTGGGTAGAATTCTTCTTCTCTATGATAAAATCTGAATCTGGATAGGGCACATTATATTACCCCATAGGACCAACATCAAGGTTATTATCACTATTATGATTACTTTTACATTTATTGATAATATTTTTTCTATCAAATTATTTAATTGAAATAATATTAGATTCAGATAGAACACTAAATTTGGCCTTTAACATTATTATTAAAAATTATTCTTCTTAAATTTCTCTTCTTTTAAAGTTTAGTCCAATAGCTATGCTAGATCAATGAGCCCCACTCTAAATGTGAATATTTAACCCACCTTATATAAGGTCTGATCAATGGATTTCTATTTAATAGATTAAAACCCAATGTTTCCCCATGATAGATAATGTGAATTCATAAATCCTTACAGAGCGAAAAAAAAATATTGAAACTGTTGATCAAGAGACAACCCATTATTTTTCCTTATTCTCAAATGTAATTTCATGATGTGCATATCCTATTGAAATTATAATAAACTCTAGAATAAATTTTTAATAGGGATATAATATATGTAATTCAAATTATCCCTAGATTTTTCCTTAAACTAAATATTATCCGTGAGATTATACCATTTACCAAAAGGATCGTCTATAGTTGATAATAAAATAGGTGACTAGATGAATAGGGTTCTGACAATGGAATTTTGAGATAGTAATGACCTATACATTCAACCAAAAACCTAGCTATGATGAATTTTACAACATCACCCTCCAACCAACATTTGGATTCTTTAAAATAACTCGTTAAAACTTCTATTGAAGAAATAGATTCTATTCCAAAAAAATCAATATTCATGGATGGGTCATTTCAAGCTAGTTGAGTACCAGACCTTACTCCCACAGAATCACTCCTACTTTCTCATTGTAATTGGCCAGTATGATTTCAACTGTATAAAAAAATAAACCCATGAGTGAAAAATTAATAGCCAAATTATTTTATTACCCATTCTCAATCTCAATACAATCAAATTGTACGAGATATTTTGAAATTTTGATTTAAAAATAACATCTACGATAAATATAAAGACCAGGTGTTTAACACATTCTTTCTAAGCATAAAAATATATATTCCAAATTTTCAATTATCATACAAAATGAGGGATTTTGCAATTAAAGTGGAATTCTATGATGAATAACCTAAATGTATGAGGTTATAGGATCCAAATTCAAATTATAATCATTTTACCACATAAAGAGAGTGAAGTGGAAACTGTTGAACTATTATAGGGTAATGGTCCTGAAAGAATCTAAATCTTCTTCCATAAAAAAGTGAATAAGTATCTAATGGGCGTCAAGAAGACCCATGATCATCGGTTCAAGTTTTTCCCATGAGTGGAAATGATCCAATCAAAATAATCTAGTGCGGGGAAATTATGTTAAAAAAAATTCAATAAGTTGTTTTTGAAAAAAATAATGAATATATTAAAAATCATATACATGAAGAGAATGATTATGAAATATATTTTATAATTATGTGACCTTGGTGTATGTCTTAATAATTGTGAATGGAGGAAGGGTATATCAATCTATGAACGAGGGAAAGGGTTAGATCAATAAATTAGAGTGATGCTTCATCTCATCCACTCTCCAAATGAGGGTGTGGGATATTGATGTTGACTATTTTCATTAATCCACAGAATAACAGGAGATATAGTAATCAATAATGGTTTATTGGATTACATTTATTTCTACGAAGTGAAAATATAAAGAAAAATATTTCCTAGATATATCACCTATACCTATAGACCATTTAATTTATTTAGAAATTATCTTGTTTTAAATGTCTATAAAAATTATCTTGACCTCATATTAGATAATTCATGACCTTATGGAGATAGCATAATTCATGAGATTTTCACTCATCAAACTTATGATTTCCTCCCCTTCTATAGATTTATGTGTTCCTAATGATCAATTGAGCAGGAACTCGATGGTAATCCTGATGTTCAACAATATTTTTTTGGTATTATAATTTTAAATTATATTTGTTTATATTTATTTAATTTATAATTTATTCTCTTATTTCTGATTTTTTTAGTATTATGTCACACTCTAATTAAATGGATCTTGTATTGGTATTATTTTTCATGTAATGCTTTTACTCTTTATTGATTTCTAGACATGATGTTTATGTGGATAATATAAGTTTATGGATTATTCATGAAGGCTTGAATTATATATTAAATATAATTTTTTGATAATTTTAAAAATAACATAAAAATATAGCTAACACATCATGTTTCTCTTATGTTCCCTTGATTAGTTTTGGTTATGATGTTGGATGAAAATCAATTGATAATTAACTATAGCTGTTAAATTACTTTTCATTTCCAACCAAACTAAAGGTTGTACCGTTGGAAAAAATAGATAATTTTTTTATGTTTTTTTAAATTAGGGATTTAAAATATATAAACCCTTTAATTGATGTGATGAAGGATTAGAATTTAGGGATTCCTCCAGTTTGATGTCCCCTATAAAAACTGTTAATTTTGGCTTTCCTTTCTCTATTTTCTTATATCTTATTTCCTCTAAAATCCAAATACTTCCCAATTCATCCAATATAATTTGATTTTTAGAATTTATATTTCTGTAAATATTAGTGTTCTAAGGATTCATATAAATACAATCTTCTCTTCATACCATACTGTAGAAATTCTTGATAAAAATAAATAATTTGATGTGTTTGCTAAAATGATCACCATCCACTAGCCTATTATAGGATAGATTGTGATCATTGACTTGATTTCATATTGGTCTATCATGAGATAAAGTGAGTCGGTTCATGTTATCTTTGTTACTCACTCACTCATCTCTGAATGAAATATTAATTTTTTTATCAAAGTAATGAAATTTTTTTACTTCTGTTCTTATTAACATGTCCTGCCTAGTTAGACATTAAGGATTCATGTTTTAATCTATTAGATTATTTAAATTAAATGATGTCATTCAATTAACTATAACAATAAAAAATGATGATTAGATAACCTATGATATATTATTGTATTTCTTGTTACACAATAATATCATTGACTTGAAAAAAAAATTCATTGGTATCATTATCTATGTAATGTCATGTAATTAAAAATAGAAAATAAATTAGATTATTAATTTTTTTGGTTTATGTACTAACTCTTAATTTTTAAAATATTTGGACATTAAAATTTCCCATAATTCATTAGAACAATGAGGTCCTCAAATTAACCACTGATATATTTTATTCAAAATGAATGTGTATTTATAAATTGATAACTTATAAACCATATATGAAATAATATATAATTATATTCTTATATATGATAATAGGTATCATGAGTCACCTACCATTTCAACTCATCGATTTTTCACTTGAAATAAAAATAAATGTATTAATTACTAAATTGAGTGTTAAAGATAAAAATATAAAATTAATATTATATGAGTGGGAAGCAAAAAATTGGATAAATGTCATGACCCATAACCCAAGGCACGTTCCGTGACTACCCCAAACCCACCTTCCATAGGCTAGGGGCTGGTGAATAGCACTGAAGGCGTATTCCCTAAAACTAGAAAGACATTGCCTTTATAACCTGTAAACTCACACAAACAATCCCACAACAAGATAAGAACACATGTAAACTAAATAGTAAAAAGAGTGTGTATAGTAGTCAAAGGGGTATAATACAAGACCAACTGAAAAGTACTAGTAAGACGAACAACTCCGGTAAACACCTGCCAAGGATTGTACCAGAAGGGTAGGTACTGCTCTGGAATGGTTGTCTCTGCAGTATGCCTCGTCTAAGTTCCACCTCCGAGCTACCTCTAGTCCTGGTACCCTCTTCCTTAGTACGCATTTTCCATCATCTTCACCCAACACAACAAGGTGCGGGCATAGCCCATGCTGGGGTGAGTAAAAAGATACTCGGTTTGGACCCCGAGAACCTCAAGGTCTCACAAAATCCACAAAGGATAAAACACAAATCATGTAAACTAGTGACAACCCTACTTAGGTATATTCTCATACATATACCTAAGTTATCAAGTATACCCATCTCATTCATTAGGAAACACAAGGCCCAACTCATTAGCTCAAAGCTCAACTATTTCGTGATGGAAAGAATACCACAAAAGTAACACCATGAAGGTAAGTACCACATAGGTAACACCACACAGAAGAATATTAAAAAGGTAGCACCATAAAGGAAATTACCACACAGGTTCACCACATATAATAATACCACCAACGTATAACCACGAAGGAAAGTACCACACAGGTACTCCACACAGAAGAATACCACAAAGGTATCACCACGAAGGTAAGTACCACACCGGTACGCCACACAGAAGAATACCACAAAGGTATCCCCATGAAGGTATGTACCGCGTAGGTACGCCACATAGAATAATAACACAAAGGTATCACCATGAAGGAAATTACCACCCAGGTATGCCACATAGAATAATTCCACAAATGTATCACTATGAAGTAAAGTACCACACAGGTACGACCCACAGAAGAATACCACAGAGGTATTACGACAATGGAAATTACCACACAGGTACACCACATAGAAGAATACCACAAAGGTATCACCACGAAGGTATGTACCACACAGGTCCACCACCCAGAATAATACCACAAAGGTATCACCACGAAGGTAAGCACGACGCAGGTATGCCACACAGAAGAATACAACAAAGGTATCACCATGAAGGAAAGGACTCTGCTCACACCAGGTATAAATTGGGTACAGTAGTAAAGATTATTATATGTATGTACTAAATTATCTTACTCTGTTAAGAGTCAAACCCACGTAGGATCCTAAATCATCATACCCACATAGAATCCTCAATCATCAGACCCACATAGGATCCTAAAATAGCATCAAACCCACATAGGATCATAGTACAGCAGACCCAGGGAGGGTACTAGATTAGTCACTATGTATTCCTAGTGTGGATCCAAGTGAAACTCTTGAACACAGACCCACAAATGATCCCAAAGCATAGACCCACATAGGATCAATTTCTCATGTTACGTCCAGCTAGCGGGTTCCCACACTTAGCTCCCTTGATTTCGGGAGGGTCGGCTCCTCAAGCCACATGTCAAAATACTCCAACTATGATGAAGTCCTAAGAAGATGTATCCCAAAGGAACGCCATTTAAAATGTGTCCCAACGCAACATGCAGTGCGTCAATCGGACGCTCGGTCTGTAAGTTATTAGCCTTTTAGTCCCGAGGGCCCGGTTGGATTTGTGTTCGATCCAACCGGGCCATACCCCAATGTTATCCAAATCTCAAGTGGAGAATACAAAAAGTACTATCTATATCCAAGATTCTCGGCTCCAAAAATGGTTCGTCAAACAGATTCATGTAGTTTGAGATATGGTGGAAAGAATTAAAAGGCGTCGACGTTGGTCCGGGTCTGGTCTGACCCAGCCGGACCATCCCGGCCCAACCCGACCCGGTTCGGGTTGACTTGGCCCAACACGAGTCTGGACCGATGCGCTGGATCAAGCCCGACCAACTGGGTTCGGCCCGACCTACTGGTTCTGGCCCAGCTCGCGGTGTGGCGTGGCACGCTGGGTGGCCCGTGGTGCAGCAGACCGCTCGACTCCCCGGCTAGCTAGATGGCCAGCCTTCTCCCTCCACAGTGGGGTCACGCACCATGCCATCATTGGCATCTGGCGTCGTCCCGGTTGTGCCTCACCTCGCCACTGCAGTACAAGGTTGTGTCTCTTCTCCACCGGGCATCATGGACGTGCGCCGCAATCCCCTTTGTGCGGCAGGCCGGAGTGTCGGCTGCCGCCCTTGCTCCGCCACTACCGACGGGCCACGGTTCTTCTCTGGTGGCACGGTTGCGCAGCCGCCGTCTTTGCGGATGATCGTGGTGTTGACCGCCTCTCTCGAGTCCCACTGGTGCCAGTCATCGTTAGTGGTCATCTTCCTCATCCATCGTGAAGAACACATCAAAAACCACAAAGGATTGCGGGGAGGTCGGGCCATGTTTGTTTGTCCTGTACCCTCCGCATTAGAGAGGAAGAAAGTGGCTTATTATTTCTTGAATCACAAAGAATTTCAAGAACAAGTAAGGGGGTATTCAAAACAACAAATCCTACCTCAAGTTCGTTGGAGAGCGTCCGTGTTATGAGGATGTGTTGGCATTCATCGTCCCCCTCAACAACCCTCCAACAATTCTGCTCGATCGTCATTCTTCGGTTCGTGGTTTGGGGTCGCTCATCACCACCCACCAGAACCGGATCCATCCTCCAATTGTTGGGCATTGGGGCACTTTACCAGTGCTTCGTCGCTGGGTAAAGACATTCCAATCCCTCCCCTCAAGCTCCATGTAAATAGGAGAGGCTGAGGGTATGTAACGATCGTGGAATTTATGAAGGTTCAATTAATAGGAACCTTCCTAAATTCCAACAACATTGTAACATAGTATTTAAAATGTCAATCCATTTAATTTACATTGGCGCAATTAAATGGGAGGATTCAAAGAGACTTACCCACATTAAAGAGGGGTTTGGGTGGTCCCCACCACCATGAATTCACATATGGGGGTTTTCTATCTTGGGCAATCCCCACCTCTAAGCATTCAATTGGGAGGTTAGAAATAAATTTAAAATTTGTTCTTGATTTTATTTTTATTTCCACGAAAAACACAAAAACTAACATTCACCCTCAACCAACTGCCATCGATGTGAATGTCTCCATAAGAAAATATTAGCGCTACGAGTTCAACGGTGTCTCGAATTTCAATTTTGAGCACAAGTTCAAAATTTACAAAATGCCGCTTGCGCGTTTACGGAACGTACCTAAAAAATGTTCGAAAAAATATTTACAGTCACCCTCGACCTGCGCCAGTCATGGTTAGGCTCTTTCTAAGTGAAAAACTCCCCAAAGAACCCAAATGTACTCTCATAATTTCAATCCGAGTTACCGTTTAAAAGTTATGAATTTTACAATAAAATAATTTTCACATAATTATTTTATTTAAGGCCAAAAACTATCTTATGTTGGTGGCCTGCTCTGACCAATGTTAGTATCTGACTAAAGAGCATAAATCCTCACAATTTTAGAGGTGGTCTCAGATTCTCAATCTAAGTTACCATTTGTGAGTTATAAGTATTTTAAAAATAAAATAAATTATTTTGTTATTTTATTTAAGATTATTTCATTTTTGGGTTTTCTCACAGGAGGCCCACGCCGACTAAACTTAAGTAGCACCTAGGGTAAACCTGCCATCCTGAACACAACGATGCCCTTATATTTATAATCTGAGTTACTGTATAAGATCTCTTCTACTTTTTAAGGAAAACTACTTACGCGCGCTATTTAAAACTTAACCAGACTTAGACGGATCATTCTAGGCACTCTGGGACATGGAATCGTGCGCCGTCAGTTTTCGTGGTCTCAAAATAATTCCCTTTAATTAAAAAAAAAATTATACAGAATTTCTGGGACGTTACATTCTTCCCACCATAGGGATTTACATCCCCGAAATCCACAACATAGGAAAAACAACCAGCAGAGGGTACTGAGCATGAATTTGAGCCTCCCGCTCCAATGTTCTCCTTTGGAGGTTCCCATGCTACCAGAAAAAGCGCACCAGAGGTATTGACCACCGTCAGTTGTCGATATATCAGAAAATGACTGATAAACCTTAGTGATAACTTGCCGCCTCAGCCAAATCTTCATAGTCCCTGTCGAGGAGAGACTCACAAGAATACATGGTACCCATCCTGGAACTCCCAGGGTTTCCATATATTATCGTCATAAGACTTCTTCCAACTCTGATTTGTCTTCACTTGATGACAAGTGAGAGATCAAGATAGAAACTCTTCCATTGGTTCCTTCATCCTGGGCCATTAGTTCTGATGTCGGAGATCCTAATACATCTTCACCACAATAGGATGTACCGTTAGAGGGGATGCATGGGACTCCCTCAACACATCCTCATGTATTGATACTGGTACCATGGTACATCCTCTGAAGAGGATGGTGTGCTCCCCACCTTCATACAATCCATTATGTCGCTGCCTTGAGGATATCTGAACATGTCGGGCCTCATAGTCAGTGTCCCCACGTTGTGCCTCCCTGACATGCTGAAGAAGTGGGGGAGTGACTGTCAGAGACTAAAGATAAGCTACTCAATCTCTATCCATGTAGGATATCCACAAAGCGGCCAGCTATTTTGTCTCCTCACCCAGATGCTTCATGCCAGAACTTCTACTGAGTGCATCTGCTACCAGTTTCCCCTTCCTAGGAGTATAGATTTTCTCAAATTCATAGTCCTAGAGGAACTCTAGCAACTTCATTGGGAACTGAAAACTGAAAACTCCTACTTCCATAAGGGTAAGGTTGGACAACTCAAGAGCGATCAGCTGCACCCTCCTATGCCTGAGTTTATCATGTGTTTCCTAGGATTCCTTTTTCACCGACTATAGAAAACCCCATCCCAATGTTGTAGCTAAACCACAACCTTTTTTCCTAATAAAATCAATCTAGGTATGAATTGTGGATGTTCGTCATACCCAAACTGACATAGTATGGCCTGGACGCTATCAACAAGAGGTTCCAAATGAATCTCTAATTTCAAGGGTCAGATAACATCGTAGGCATAAGTTTGACTATCGAGTCTCCTCACAAAGGTATCTCCAGATATCAGGGTCAATTCAATGGTTTAACTGGAAACTCTAGGTCTTGGACAAGAATCATGGAATGAAGGAAAAATTGGTACCTCTGTCTATTGATACGACAACTAGTAGTAGACACAGACTATACCTCAAATTCTTCATAGAGCCCTTGGGTCGCACTCCGTGACCGCATGCAGCTAGTCTTTTCCCTTGTCCTCCAAATCCCAAAGCCTCGCGGGGACCACAATGGGGGTTCTCATAACATGTTGAAATGTACACCACCTCAAGATTCTCCCCTATCTCTGCTTCCACATCAGATGCCTTGCAGATTCATCTATCCAAAACACTTCCTCATCCAAAAAATTTTTACAGGCCCAAGTCTCTATGACTGGCTCCATTTTCATGTCTTCCCACTACTAACATTCACTGGCTGTATCCACTCATCCAAATAACATTCAACCACAAAGGTACTCTCTAGATCCCCAAAATAAGTAGGAATCCATAGATAAATAGTTCTAGCTCGGATGTCCTTAAACACACTGTGCTTGAAATTCCACGCCCCAAAGCATTGATCGTATTGTATTTATCGTGTACCATGATTTATCGGTATGTCTCGATGAATAATAAGCTACGAACAAGTCATCATGGCTAAGTGGTAGACGCTCTAGATAACTCTTATCCACCTCATGAAGCCAGTCCTTAGCCACCTGTGAGTCGGGCTCACCTCAGAACCTGAGGGGTATCTGATGTTGAATCACGCGTAAGGCACTAAGCCTATATGTGTCCACTACTGGTACCATCGGTTTTAACTGCTGACCAATGGGTAGTGATATAGTTTAAACACTTCCAAAGGTACCATCTCGGGAAAAGGTCCATGTACCGAAGCCTCATCACTATGAAAACCATCCTCACAGGGACTCACTAAAAAACTAGTAGCAGTGATCACCATCTATTCTACTAGGGTTTCAACTAGGTGGAAAACTCTAGAAACCGCCTCCAGCCAGCTCTCAGCTGCGTGGAAAGTTTTCACATTTCAAAACCTCGAAGGCATCTACTGCTGAAAATCTTGCAACGCGCTCAGTCGGTGTGCACCGTCCGCCAGTGCGGATAGTGGTAACTACTTCCCAAGGGGTGGGGATGCTACTGGTACACCACCTGAAGGTTCCAACATAGTAAGAGGGCCCTACACTGGAGCCTCGTCGCTCAGTGGGTCGTCATCATGTACTCTCTCTCGGGAATCCTTGCTTGTTGTCTACGTAGCAGGATCCTGATAAAGAACAGGTGAACCATAGTCATTAAGTTATACCTAGTGAGATGACTCAAGGAAATCAGAAGAATCTCTTCCAAAACACACGCAATCAGTGATTCCGTAAAATGAGTCAGAAATCAGAACTCAGGGTCCTAGTGTATGGATACGTCGGTCGCCGCACCAACACTGGACTCCCTGAAATGAAAACCACACTCATTACACTTAACACTATTGCTTCACAGAAAAGTTTAGAGTCATAGTTCTTTAGTATAACCGAACACCTTTGATACCAATTGGTCACGACTCGTCCCACGAGGCCCATTACGTGACTACCGCAAGCCCGCTTTCCATAGGCCAAGGGCTGGCGACTAGCAATGAAGGAATATTCCCTAAAACTAGGAAGGCATTGCCTTTATAGAATGTAAACACATGGAACCAAGTACACAACATGATATGAACATGAGTAAATTGAATAGTAAAAAAAGTGTGTATAGTAAGTAAAAGGGGCCAGAATACAAGCCCAACTAGAAAGTACAAGAAAACTGGAAAGTACAAGTAAGCTGAACAGATCTGCTGAACAGCCACCAAGGATCCTATCTGAAGGGTTGGTACAACTCTTGAACGGTCATCTCTGCAGTACGACTCATCTAAGGTCCACCTCTGATCTACCTCTAGTACTGGTACCCTCGTCCTCAGTTAGCGTTGTCTGTCGTCTACACCAAACACAATAATGTTTGAGCATAGCCTGTGTAGGGTTGAGTATAACGATACTCAGTTGGGACCCCGAGACCCTCAAGGTCTCACAAAATCCACAGAGGATAAACCACAATGCATGTAAACAAGTGACAACCCTACTCAGGTATATTCTTGTACATATACCTAAGTAATCAAGTATACCCATCTCATTCATGAGGAAACACAAGGCCCAACTCATTATTTCAATTCTCAACTGTTCCATGAAGGAAAGAATACCATGAAGGTAACACCACGAATGTAATTTACACAAAGGTAACGCCACATAGAAGAATACCACAAAGGTATCACAAATATGGAAATTAACACATATGTTCGCCGCACAGAAGAATACCACCAACATATTTAGACGAAGGAAAGTACCACACAGGTATGCCACATAGAAGAATACCACAAAGGTATCCCCACAAAGGTAAGTGGCATACAGGTACACCACATAGATGAATACCACAGAGGAATCGTCATGAAGGTAAGTACCATGCATGTATTCCACACAGAAGAATACCACAAAGGTATCATCATGAAAGTAAGTACCACACAGGTACACCAAAAAAAGAATTCCACAAAGGTATTACCACGAAGTAAAGTACCACACAGGTAGGGCACATAGAAGAATAACACAAAGGTATTACCATGAAGGAAAGTACCACACAGGTATTCCACACAAAAGAATATCACAAAGGTATCACCACAAAGGTAAGTACCACACAGGTACACCACACAGAATAATACCACAAAGGTATCACCACGAAGGTAAGTACCACGCAGGTACGCCACATAGATGAATACCACAAAGGTATCAACAGGAAGGAAAGGACTCCTATCACACCATATATAACGTGGGTACAGTAGTAAAGATGATTAGATGTATCTATTGAATCATCAAACTCTATTAAAAGGAAGACCCATGTAGGAGCCTAAATCATTAGGCCCACATAGGATCCTAATTCATAAGACCCACATATGATCCTAGTACATCATCAGACCCATAGAGGATCCTAGTACAGTAGACCCACATAGGATCCTAGAGTAGTCCCATGTGGATTCCAAGAGTGGATCCAATTAAGACTCTAGATCACAGACCCACGATGGATTACAAATCATAGACCCACATTGGATCCCTTTCTCATGCTACAGCTAGCTACAGGGTTAGCGCACTAAGCTTGCTTGATTAAGGGAGGGTCCTCTCCTCATGAAAAAAAAGTCAAAATACTCCAACTACCATGAATTCCCATGAAGATGTATCCAAAATGTCTGCTATGCATAAGGGGTCTCAACTCAACAAATAGTGCATCAATCGGATGCTCAGTCTGTAAGTTATTAGCATTTTAGTCCTGAGGGCCCTGTTGGATTCGTGTTTGATCCAACCTGGGTGTACAACAACTTTATTCAAATATCAAGTGGTGTATACCAAAAGGACCATCTCGATCCAAGGTTCATGGCACCGTAAACGGTTCGTCAGACGGACACCCGTATTTTATGATATGGCTGAAGGAACGAAAAGGGGTTGAAGTTGGTATGGGTCTGGACCAACCAGGTCGGACCGACCCAGCCTGAACTAGCATGGGCCGACCCGACCCAGTTTGGGTTGACCCAGCCCGACCTGGGTCCGGCCCTAGGTCCGACCCGGCACGCGGGGTCCGACCCGGCCTTCTGGGTCAGGCCCGACCTGCTGGCGCAGCCCAACCCTCTAGGTCCAGCCTGGCCTGCTGGGTTCTGCCCGGCTCGCGATACAACCCGCAGTGTGGCCCGGCCTGCAGCGCGACACCCAATGGCATGGTCCTCTAGGGCAGACCGCTTGGCTCCCCGGCTATTCGGATATCTATCCTTCTTCTCAAGTGGCGCGGTCACGCGCCGCGCCCTCACTTGTAGCCGGCATTGAGCCGGTCGCACCTTGCCTCGCCTCACCACTGCACCAGGCCATGGATATTTTCCGATGCGGGGCGCAGACATGTGCCACCATCCCCTTCGTGCAGCTGTCCATAGTGTCATCTTACACCCTTGCTCCGCCACGGCCGATGAGTCGTGGTTCATCTCTGGTTCCGCGGTTGCGCTGCCACAGACTTCGCGACTGGTTGGGGTGTCGATCGCCGCTCTCGAGTCCCACCGGTTCCAATCGATGGAAACCTTCATCGTCCTCCTACATCATAAAGAACAAATAAAAATTCAAAAAGGATTGTTGGGATGTCTGGCCTTGTTCGTTTGGTATGTACCCTCCGCATTAGAGTAGTAGCAAGAGGATTATTATTTCTTGAATCAGGAAGAACATCAAGAACAGATAGGGGGGTATTCAAAAAATCAAACCCTACCTCAAGTTCATTGGATATCATCTGCGTTTTGAGGAAGTGTCAGCATTCGGTGTCCCCTGGAACAAGTCTCCAATGACGTCGCTCGATCCTCGTTCTTCGGTTCGTGGTTTGGGGTCACTCGTCACCGCCCGCCGGAACAAGCTCCGTCCTCCAAGTGTTGGGTGTCACAACACTTTACCAGAGCTTCCTCTCTTGGTGAAGTAATGCCAATACCTCCCCCCAATCTCCAAATAAATAGGATATGGGGAGGTTAAATAACGATCGTGGAATTTATGAAGGTTCAATTAATAGGAACCTTCCTAAATTCCAATGACACTGTTACTTAGTATTTGAAAGGTCAAGCCATTTAGTTTACGTTGGGGAAAATAAATGTGAGAATTCCACGGTAATTCATGACATTAAAGCGGGGTTCGGGTGGTCCCCACCCCCATGAATTCACAAATGGGGGGTTTTCTATCTCGGGCGGTCCCCACCTCCAAGCATTCAATTTATAGATTAAAAATTAAATGAAAAGTTGTTCTTTATTTTGTTTGTATTTCCAGGAAAAACACGAAAAATAACCTTCACCCTCGACCAACTGTGTTCATGGTGAAAGTCCCCATAAGAGAATTCCAGCATTGTGAGTTCAAGGTGTCCTCATATTTTAATTCCGATATCCTGTTCAAAAGTTACAAAATGCCGCTTGCGTGTCTACTATACATACCCGAAAAAATGATTGGAAAAATATTTTCTATCACCCTCAACCCACGCCGGTCAAGCATAGGCTTTCCAATGTGAATCACACCCCAAAAAATACAACGGTACTCTCAGATTTCCAATCTGAGTTACTGTTTAAATGTTATAGATTTTAAAATAAAATAATGGTCACTTAATTATTTTATTTACGGCCAAAAACTAACTTTCACTGATTGCCCGATCCAAACAATTTTAGTATCTATCTAAAGAGATTATACCATCATGAGTTCAACATGTGTCTCAGATTTTCAATCCGAGTTACCATTTGTATGTTATAAGCATTTAAAAAATAAAATAATTTATTTAATTATTTTATTTACGATTATTCCATTTTTGGGTTTTCTCCGTGGAGGCCAGCGTAGACTAAAATTAAGTTCCTCCTAGGGTAAAACCACCACCCTGAATGTAACGGCGCCCCCAGATTTCTTATCTAAGTTATATTTTAAGAGTTTTTACACTTTTTGAAGAAATCTGCTAACGAGTGAAAATTAAAACATAACTAGACTTCAACGGATCATTCTGAGCACTCTGTTCCTCAGAATCGCACACTATTAGATTTTGTAGTCTCAAAGTAATTCTATATATTAAAAAAATTATAATAAATTTATGAGACATTAAAATAAACATCATAAATCATGGAGTCTGGAAGAACCCATATCAATGGGATTAACTATACTCAATACTCACCAAATAAAATAAATTTCCCTATAATTTGTTCACAGTTAATTCATGTAGTTTTTTTCGATTTCAATAAAACGTCACAATGATATGTTACATAAAAACCAGTGAAATCTGACATTAAATTCATTTTGTAATTGATTCTTATAGTCATTATTTATTACAAAAATATTATTTCAATGTGTCAATAAACTGGCCAATGGGATATATTTACATGAACGGGATGGGAAGACAATACATGATTACAAAAGTAAAATATATTTTCATGTAGACCATGGCCTCAAAAAATAATGGTGAAAATATATTATCTAAATAGTAAAGTCTCGATATAATTGTATATTTCTGGGATGAATCCCTCAAGGTTTCATTGAAGAATTTTTGAGGTGATTGTGTTTGTTTATAAAGTGGATATTTTTGTTGTGATTATTGACAAAGAAACCCATGACATACAAATTTGTTGAAAAAGTGGATTTCATGGTGGCATGTCGAGTTGAAGGGATGTGGTTGATGATCCATGTTTTATTCAAGAACGTCGAAAAAGGAATGATGGATCTAGAGGCGGTACAAAAGGAGCAGATACAAGGTGGCACCGTATTCCACATATCCCAGTTGAGGGACTTTCATGCCGATGAATTGTAGGATTGGGAACTTGTTCACTATATGTTTTTCAATATTAGAACATCAAAATATGGCAAAGGGAAAAGGGGTGCCCATGTTTTATGTTTGGTTGCACAAGTCACTTGCGTGGCAGAGACTAGGGCGGTGAGAGTTGCGTGTCGAGAGGGGACTTGCGCTCTGTCACACATGGTGTTAAAATTCCTATAAATAGATGTTGAATCATCCTCATTAGGAGTGAGTTAAAAACATAGATAAAATCAGAGCTCCCGTTGTGCTGGTGTGGTGGTTGCGCAAGTGGTGGTGTGGTCGCGCAAGTAGAAGTTGTGCACCCGTTTTTTCTTACATGTCCAGAGTGGTTTGGGCGAGAAAGGAAGGGAGTCACCGAAGTTTTGATTTGACGAAGTGGGTGTCGTGCAAGTGGTTTGGTGATAATTGTGCGCTAGGTTTTGAGGAAGCACGATAGTTGATGGTTGCACGCCAAAATTGGTTTGGGCATAAAAGGGTGTGAGTCACGCAAGTTTGGAGTAACAGAATCTAGTGTCATGAAAGTGGTTGAGGAGAACTTGTGCACATGTTTTAACTTATGTTCCAGCTTAGAGAAGGGAACTAGGTATGGTTGAAGCAGGACAGTGATTTAGGGCTGCGTGAAAGCTTGAATATTGCCCGATACCTTCGGTGCAAAGTGAGATTCATCTATGCGTGATAGTTAAACATCAACAACGCATCTACGTAGAATAGATGATATATTAATTATTTATAATGAAGAGACCTATAGGTCTATAAACCGTGATTGGATCCTTTTCAGAGCAGTGAGAAAAGGAAGAGGAAGAAGGTGATCCTCTCCACCGGTAGTGAGCCAGAGAGAGAGAAACAGGGAGTGACCCTTGGGAAAGTAGTGAGCTGCCCCTAAACCTTTTAAATGAAGTGATTTTGGGAATAGAAGTGACCTAGTCCAAGAATTGTAAATAGCAGTGTGCTTTAGTGGATTTGGTACAGTGGCACATCACTGTTGTATGCTCCTTGGACGTAGCCCAGTGAGGGTGAACCAAGTAAAAATCTTCGTGTTTTTCTGCTTACTTCCCTGCATAGCATTTAAATCATCATCATCAGATAAAGAAGAAAAGAAGTGGTAATAATAAACACACAAGTGAAAAAAGTGACCCTTGTAATAAATAGGTCAAGATCCATTAGGGAAGGAATAATTTTAAAGAAGAATATTCATTCCCTGATTCACCCCCCCTCTCAGGGTATATAGGCCCCTATTGGTCCTAACATATATTACCATATTGTAAAAGTAATTTTGTTGTTATTTATTAAATAAAATTTTCGAAATAAGTTATCAAACCAAACTATGGAATTAGTAGTGTTTGGATAAAACCAATAAAAAATTTCAATTCAAATTAACCAATAAAGTAAAATGTGATTATAATGAATTTTGAAACAATATATTATTTTTTTCATCTCTTAAACATGCGTGTAAGTATTATAAAAGTAACCATTATGAACATTGGTTATTGATTAGCCACTAAATGAGGCAAATATTCATTGTTAATATATATAATATTCATGTTCTTTATTATTCATAAGCAACATTTTAGTGAATTTTACACTTTGGACATATTTTCACATTATGATTGTAATACCTTCTTAAAATGCATTATTATGTGGTACATTTTTTTACATCATTTAAAGTACCCAATAATTCATCTAATTTTAAGGAATCTAATTATACATATTTTAATTTTATATTTTGGTATATTTATCCAACTTAAATATGATCATGTTTGATTCAGGGATCAATGGAGAATTCATGGAAGATGATGGGTATATTTTGTGATAAAAGGAAACCATTCTGGATAAGTCAGATTGGACACCAGCCAACTGATGAGACTGTGGGGCCCAACATCTAGGCCCAATGAACCCCAAATGTCATGGGATTCTAGAATACATTTAGGGAAACATGTCATTATTCTGGAGCCAGTTCAAATTCGGCCTCCGTTGTGGTCATTTAGGCGACCCAAGTTAGAGATTAAATTCTGGGACAGATTATGCGGCCCAGAAAAACAGTCCACTAATCTGATCATATATCCTACTATAAAATTCCAAATGGGCCAAATTTTACATGAGGTTAGAATAAATCCTGAGATCCATTGTATTCTTCTATGGTCCACTCTGATTCGGCATTCTAGAAGGTCTTCCAAGCGCGTCTGTTTGGTGGATGAAAGCAGGTTGCCACATCGGGTCAAGGGTGGAAAATCAACTCTTCCTCAACTTTCCACCCACCTATAGCCTACCATAATCAAGTGGGAAGCTTTTTACTATTTGAAGATCGACCCAAGGCTCCCAAAATTCATATTTAATGTAGTTGTTTTGGAGGAGTTTAGGATCTTCGGTGCTTTGTTCAATTGTAATGTTATGCTGCAATTTTGTTTTTTCAAGTTTGTCTTTAACATGTAAGTTGTTCAATTCACTTTAGTTTCTTAATAAAACCTCTTCTTGTACTCTTATTCTGTTGTTCTTCATATCACTTTGATACCTTTGGTTCAAGGTGTGAATTTATTCACACTAATCCTTGTGAAATTATTCACACAATGGTAGACTGATCATTTTCATTTTATTGTTTTCTTTCCTTCTTCAATTCCTCCTTCATGAGTCTACTTCCCGCTTCCATTGAAACCATAACATCAATGGAGGCCGAAACCACTTATTTTTTGATCCAAGGGAGTATTAAGGGGTTGGATTGGATGTTATTTATCACCCCATTAAATATTTAATCACTAATTTAATTGAGATTTTTATTTGATGATTTTTAAACTCCATCGTCCTTATTGAATTTAAGGCCACACACTTCATGTGATAATACAAACCATTACCTTGAAGTGCTCAAAACATTGATCCTTCAAGTGTATAGGTGATTAGTATTAAAGGGTGTAGGCATTAAACCAGTTAGTGATGATTTTTTTATCTTCTTAAATGTACCCATCTCATATATAAGAAATTGAAATCATTGAAAAGGAAATACGTCCAATCCACCCCCAAGGGATAACCTAGGATCAACTCACTCTTTTAAATTGAATTCACTTAAATCGTTTAGTTATAAATTAAAACCATATAAAATCAACCCATTTTGCCCACTTCATAGCCAAAAACAGTCCATAGAATGTACGTGTCTATAGGTTTGTTCTTAGGTCTCTGAGGATTCGATAACCCAAGCAAAACTACAAGGACCGTTCTACCGTCATCTGTTGGGTAAATTTGAGCGTCAATCAAATTTTGGCACCGTTTTCGGGGACCTAATTAAATTATTTTAGATAATATCATCCTTTTTTTCATCTCTCTTCTCTGTTATCACCTACTCACTCCTATGGAAATCAATTTTGAACAAGCCCAAACATGGGAAACCTGTCCCTACTTCGATCACCCATCCCCATGTGTGATGTACAATGATCATGCTAGTTTTTACTTGTGGGATCATCAAAAACCTAATGAACCACAATTCTTTTACTCCTATGATCCACAAAACATTCCAACATATAATTAGTTTCAATCCCCACAAAGCCAATTTGAACACCCTCCTGTGCAATTCCAACAACTTAATTATCCACCTGGAATAGACCATTTGGATCAACCCCTTATCCTTCCTAATCAACATTCATTACTTGAAACATTGTTTCAAAAAATGGAGATAATGAATTTTGAGGTTTCATCAATGTGGTTAAAACTACAAAGTATTAAAACTTGTGACGAACCAATCCCTACACAAACTGTCCCTTCCATAACCTTATGTGAAGTGTCTAGATTCCCAAAAAACTCTCATGAATTTACTGAAGAGAGAACCTTTGGATTTGGGGAAGATGAGGAGGATCATGGAATTTTTTATGTGTGTTTAAATCAAGAGGAAACTAATTTTTTGTATTCAAATGATGGAAATTTGAAATCATGGATTGAGTCTCATGAATATTACTCCATTGATGATTTTTCAAAAACACAAATCACTGAACCATTAAGAGAAATCCCAAACTTTGAGTCCATACCCATTCCTGAAACTGATTTATCCAATTTGGTGGTTGAATTTCTATTCTAAAGGAACAAATTTTGTTGAGAAACTTGGAAAATGAAACTAAGTTGGATTTAAAATCTCAACCTGTATTTGAGTGTCCTAACCCAAATGATCTCAAAATTATTATACTTCCTTACCCACTCAATTATCCTATCATAGGGTATAACCATGACCTTTCAGTTGGAATTCATGATTCTATTGAAAAATAAAATGTAGGAATGAGTATTGATGTCCTAGGCAAGACTAGGGAAGTAGCTAGACCAACTATTTATGATATTCCTTGGATTTACCCACTCATTTTAGAACATAGGTTTGTGAATGAAACAAATTATAAACATAGAATCAATATCAACCTAGTTGAATTGGTCAAACATGTGGTCTATAAACTATTGAATGTTGGTATTCGGTAAGTTGGGGGGTTCAAGTCGAGCTAGCGATGTTAAACAAAGCGCTGCATGGGAGGCAACCCATGGTTTTCATGTTTCCTATCATTTTGTTGTTTTAATAAAGTTTATATTTTAATTTATCATTTTTATATTTAAAAAAAATAGTCTGTTGACATGTTATTCTATTATTAGTATGGATGGGTATTAAAGGGGAGCACCATATTCATCAGTGTCACGTGGTGTGATCTTTGAGTAATTCCTTACCCAGAAATTTAAAAAGAAGACAATGTATCATCAGTTTGTTTTATTTTAATGTTTTTGTAGGTTAATATATATATATATAATAATAATAAAAAGGTACACGTCGTGGGTTGTGGGTTACACCCCATCACAACCGGCGAAGCTGCGGAGATTCGAACTCGGGACTGAAGGGAGACAGGGGCACACAGTTACCACTAAACTACTTTTTTTTGTGCTTCCTTATTCTATAATTTATATATATATATACATATATTTTACATTATTTATTATATATATATATATATATATATATTGTTTTTTTTCTTTCTTTTTTCCTTTTTCCAATAGGGAAATTCTCAGAGTGACATCAAGATCAAGGGACTAAATTAGAGCACCAAGAACTTCAACTTCAACCACCAGGTGACTTTATTCCATGATCCTAATATTTAAATTTCCTTTTTGAACTTCCCTTATCTGTCTCTACTCCTTCTAAATTTTCATTTCATCAAACAATGGAGACAGTGTTATTTTATGTTGGGGGGAGATAAAATAAAAATGCTTTTGTGTAAAAAATGAAGGATTTGAAAAAAAAAATGTGTAAATGGAAGGAAAAATTCCTATAACTTTGAACACGACAATACACATTTCACACTTTGACACTGAATATCAAATAATTTTGCATGCCCCGATTCTGATTTTAATCCTTGTATAATTTTAAGAGCATAGATTTTGGAAAGTGTGGCTATCCAATGTGATATTTCATCGATTATATTTTCATCCAAATAAAAAAAGATCACTAAGCACGTCCTTTGGATAGTGGGGTATTATTTTGAGTTCATGGGGTCCCCCAAATAAATAGCATAGATGTGGTGATCATTTTATTTTTACTATGTGTATTCAATAAAAAAAATTAAAAAAAAATAAATTTGCGCGTAGAGAAATGAAATAACCTAATGCATGGGTTTCGGCACTTGGGGATTGTGACTCCATAGTTGTCCGACCCAGAGTTTGTAATTTTATCTCTATTTTTGGTAATTTGAATTTTTTTGACTGAGTTAATTATAGATGATACCCGAGTATTTGGGCTTCACTTGGTTCCCTATGGTCTTTGAGCCTGGGAGTCATCGGCAAAGTCTCGCAACCGGGGTTGAATCTTTTCAGTGCAACTTCAATTACCATGGAAAAATTGCAAAAAAAAAACAAAAAAATAATAATATAATAAAAAAATGAATAATAATCTTAATATTTAAATTTTATTCCACCCAGCGCTTCAATCATTTCCCCCTTGAATAATGATAAACCCCCATGTCAATTGTGATACACAACACATCCTCATACTTAATTGATAGTGGATGAAATATGGCAATGAATTTGAACAAAGGAATGGGATTGGGATTCAGATATTCTTATGAAACTATCTTTTATTAAAATATTTTTATGGTTTTAATGATTTTTTGGTATAAGGGTTTTTGGTCATCATTTTGTATTAAAATGTTTTTGGAAAAGAGAATTCGAATTTCATTTTTGATGAGATATATTTTGCTCGTGACTAGCAAAAATCAAGTTGGGGGTTGTGATTAGACCCTAAATGAGGATAATAATATTTGTTAATATATATAATACTCATTTTATTTATTATTCATTAACTATTTTTTATTGAATTTTACACTTTGAACATCATTTCACATTATGATTGTAATACCTTCTTAAAATACATTATTATTTGGAACATTTTTAACAACATTTAAAGTACCCAATGATTCATATGATTTTAAGGAATCTAATTTTACATATTTTAATTTGATATTTTTTTAAATTTATCTACTCTTAAATATGAACATGTTTGATTCAGGGATGAATGCAGAATTCGTGGAAGAAGATGCGGATATTTTGTGATTAATGGAAATAATTCTGGAGAAGTCAGATTGTACACCAGCCCACTAATGAGACCGTTTTGCCCAACATCGAGGCCCACTAGAACCCCAAATTTCGTGGAATGCTAGCAGACAGGTATAGGAACAATTAGTTCTTCAGGAACCAGTGCTAGTTCGGCCTCTATTGTGGACATTTATGCGGCCCAAGTTAGAGATAAAATTCTGGGCCTGATTCTGCGGCCTAGAAAAACAGTCCACTAATATAATCATATCTCCGAATATACAACTTCAAATGGTGACAAATTTTACAGGAGGATAGAGGACATCCGGGGATCAAATGGCTTCTTATATGTCCCACTCTGATTCGGCATTCTATACGGTCTTACAAGCGTGTGTGTTTGGTGGATGAAAGTTGGCTGCCACCTCGGGTCAAGGGTGTAAAAATAAACACTTCCTCAAATTTTCACCCACCTATAGCCTACCATAATCAGGTGGGAAGATTTGTACAGTTTGAGGCTCGACCCAAGGCTCCCAAAATTCCTATTTAAGGTAGTGGTTTTTGGAGGAGTTGAGGATCTGTGGGACTTTGTTCAATTGTAATGTTATGCTGCGATTTTGTTTTCTCAAGTTTGTCTTTCACATGTAAGTTGTTCAATTCACTTTAGTTTTTTAATAAAACTCTTCTTTTCCTCTTATTCTGTTGTTCTTAATATCACTTTGATACCGTTGGTTCATGGTGTGAATTTATTCACACTAAACCTTGTGAAATTATTTACACAACGGTGGAGTGATAATTTTCTTTTTATTGTTTTCTTTTCTTATTCAATTCCTCCCTCATGAGTCTACTTCCTGCTTCCATTGAAACCATAGCATCAATGGAGGGATAACCCACATATGGGTTAATCCAAGGGAGTAGCAAGGGTATGGATCAGATTTTATTTATCAGCCCATTAATGTATAATAACTTATTTAATTTAGATTTTTATTTGATGATTTTTAAACTCCATCGTCCTTGTTGAATTTAAGGCCACACACTTCATGTGATAATACGAACTGTTACCTTGAAGTGCTCAAAACTTTTATCCTTCCAGTGTATAGGTGATTAGTATTAAAGGGTGTAGGAATTAAAGCATTAATTGATGATGTTGTTTTATCTTCTTAAAAGAACCCATATCAAATATAAGAAATTGAAATCATTGAAAAGGAAGTACATCCAATCCACCCCAAGTGATAACATAGAATCAAATCAATCTTTTAAATTGAATTCACTTAAATCTTTTAGTTATATTTTAAAACCATATAAAATCAACCCAATTTTACCACTTCATAGCCAAAAACAGTCCATAGAATGTATGTGTCTATAGGTTTTTTTCTTAGGTCTCTGAGGATTCGATAACCCAAGCTAAACTACAAGGACCGTTCTACCGTCATCTCTTGGGTAAATTTGAGCGTGAATCAGTTATCTCAAACAATTAATGGGATTACTCCTTAACAATTTTAATTATATTTTATTATGATCCCTATATGCATTACATTTTACTGTTAGCCAATTAAATATGAAATTATTTAATAATACCCATTCTTTCAAGTCATTTCATATGTTGACATTTTCTTTTGATCTCCCTATAACAACAAAAATTATCTATAATATATTATCACACAAAGATTTAATGTTGGACAGGGAATCCATATTATGTTTTAAAATTACATTTTTATAATACAAAAAAAGAATTAAATTCATTTCTTAATATCATAATGAAGGTGTTATAGATTTATAGTAAGAATATAAGGAAATAATAGAGTCAAAAAATCTTGAAAATAATACATCAATATTAATTTTATTTTTCTTAAAATGTTTCTATTGTCAAACATATTTCATAATTTGTGGTATTGGAAATGGAAAATTAAAATTATACTAATAAAATGATGTTATTTTTTGATTTTTTTTTCTTAAATTATATTTCATTGATAAATTTTACTACGTGAAACACTGGTTTGAATGAAATGTAATATATTATGCATATATTATTATTTAATATGATAGCTATCGCCTAGCCATTTGAATGTTAAGTATGAATAGGAAAAAATAAATAATGAAAATATATTTTTTCACATTTAAAAAAATTAATTATTCGGTGACCAATTAATTTGAAATAAAAAATAAGATCCATTTGAAAATAAAGGAATTTTTTTTAAAAGTTTGTTTATTTATACCCAGAAATGGTAATCAACACAATTAATCAAATAATTTTTTTTTATTTATTATTTTAAAATATAAATATTATATAATAAATTAAGAGTCTAACATTCATTTTTTGTCTTTTCTAGACATGAGATAAGAATAAATCAAATTTTATGCTCTAAAACATATGTTTTCAATAAAAATGTTTTGTTAAATTTTGGGAACATACTTTAAAATTAATTTTTGACACTTAGAAAATTATTTACCGAACTAAAAATAATTTTGGAAAACATAATTCATAAATTATCTTGGTTGTAAATTTGGATAATTTTTTAAATAAATTTGAAACTTGTACGGCATGAACTTAATTACTTGCCATCATGGACATTGTTTTCTTTTGAATATTACATTATTTGTATTCATGTTTATTTTAAAAAACCAGGATTACTAAAATAGTTTAGGAATTTTTACATTTAAAAATTTTATCTTCAATTTAAAAAGGTTATTTTTGTCAAGAAATGATTGAAATGATCATTAAATATTTCTTTATAAGTTTCCAAGGTCATTTTCAAATAAAAGGATTTTGGAAATGTTTTATGTTATCAAAAAGTGTTTTTTAAAGTGGAAAGGCTATTTCCCTTAAGAAACATTACAATAAATCTTTGAAAATAATCATCCATCTAATTTGGCATTTATTTATGTAACTTAGTCATTATAGGGGATATTATCCAATGATATTATCCTTCTTACTTTGGGTGGTTTATGACTATTTCAAAGACATGATTATAAAACCAATTTGCAATATCTAGGTTATGCTATGATGAAATGTTTATGAAAAACATTTTTTTCTTGTTCTTTAAGATGATCAATGTTTTGTACTATCATGTCACACATTTTTATTATTTTAATTATGTAATGCATATGAGTTATATCTCTCTTCAATTCCTAGGGTAAATATTGATATCTACTGAGATAAAAATGACTAGAATTTAGATTGAACCAATTTCATTATGTGACATTATCAACTATGATATTACAAGGAGTCAACCATGACTACAATGATATTTTGTAGAGTTAACCTATTCCACTATGATATCATTGGAAATAGAACTTGTCTACTATCGAAATGATTTTGTATTCTTAAGTATATACCACAATTCCATTTATTATTTCAATTATATGCTCTCATTGCTCATGTTTTTTTTATTTCTATATGATAAATGTCTTATAAACTACCAATCATTATTCCATGTCTCAATATTTTTTCTTCGATATACTAGGTATTGTATTCATATTTTATTCTCATGTTATCATACCCTTATTCACATGATATTTTTATGCATTTCCATTAATTTACATTATGGGTCATCACATATAACCCTTTTTTATATTTTTTTCTATATGTTATAATGATAGGTGTTATCTATTATATTTATAAGAAGAGTCCTATTTATGAGGAACTATGTGGGAGATGATGTAAAAATATTTTTATTCAATTGTTTATGTTTCCATGTTTCCAAAGGTACGATAACATTACAATCCATAGGAATTTGTTTTTATAATGTAATAACTATTCATCTAAAAAGATGTAATAAATACGTAGGAAAAACCTTTGTCTCCATAGTTATAATCAGATAATAGGATTAGTTAACCTTTGAAAAATGGGAGAAGAAAACATTATTGACAACCCTTAGGATAATCATATGTATACGGTAATATCATAATCATTTTTTAAGGAAGAGATTATGTGGTTAACCTAGTAATTAATAATTATATAGACACGTAATACTAAAATGGATATGGTATAGATATACCTGGGGTAATGAATCTAAAAAAATAACGTCGTTATTTTCATGAGCGTTACCTAGTATAAAATAATGGGTCATACTGTGCACCTAGTTTCATACACATATGGGATATTATTCAATTAATTCACATTTTATTGATGAACCATTGTGATGTATTTGAATATAAGATCATCATTTATGAACTAGGATAAAACTATGTATTCCGATATTTAAATGGTGGTTTCATGATTTATACATCCTACAGATGATTTTTCACACTATGTGTTTTCCTATTATGATTATAGTTACTCAAACTATTAATTTTGGTTTTAGTAAATGGTTGGAACCTAAATGATTTTTTTAGTGACAAATTCAATTGAAAATTAATTGATTTTCCTAGTAAAAAACAAAATTTTATGGGATTTGGAATGAAATATTTTTTTTAAAGGATCAGACAACATTACATGACATTGTGAAACTTCTAAATGAGTGAAAGAGGAAAGAAAGTTCTCTTAAGTCCTTCAAGATTAAATTTCCAACTTCTTGAAGTGGTTTTTTAGCCTCTAATTTACAATCAATAGATCAATTCCATCAAAATTTTATTTTTCATTCCCAACTATTTGGATCATGAAAATAATAATTTTGGTATTTTATCATTTGGAAGGTGAAGCAGATCAATAGTGGTATCTTATTAAGAATATGAGGAAAATGAAGAAATTTAATCTATGGGGTGGGTTGAGTTTAAGATATTAGTTTTAAATAATTAAATTCCCCATTTTCATCAAATAAAATTGATTAGTAATTCCTTGAATTAAATCCATATGATTATGAATTTGTTACTACCATTGAGGGGAATTTCACAAGACCTGAGAGGTACACTTCTAGTGTTTTCATACAACCTGAACGTAAGGATGGTTGATCCTTCAGTGGCATAAAACCAAGTGTCCATAGGGTTTTAGACATAAGGTAATTAAATTACTACAAATAAATTTTTTTAGTTGCTGTCATGGTGTAAATGGGAACTATAGCAACCCTTCAATATCAGTGGTTTTATATGAAAAGAAAGAAGGAATTTAAAGAAAACTCTAAAAAAATAGAGGGAAGGATATCATATTCCCTTCATTCTCGAAGTGTGGGTGGAAACACGGATGAAATTTTCATAATGGAACTACTAAATGTTTTAATTGTGGAAGGGAAGTTCATCAAGAGGCTATGTTCGAGAGAGGTTGGAGGAAATAAGTGAATGATGTGAACAAAGAGAAATACCAACAGAATACACTACCCAAAGTTCAATACTATAGATACAATGAGTTTGTATATTATGATAATAAAATTCATAATACATTGAATAATGAGGATAATAATCCACAAAACCCCAAGATGATAAAAGAAAAAAAGGGAGAGCTTTTGAAATCACAGTAACTAAAGTGAATCATGATAAATAGGGTACACTTATTTTCTATTATAGAGTTGTAAATTTCATGTTGCAGTCTGTATGAATGTTCCCTATGAAAATATTACTATTAATCCTTTAGATAAATTTAATGCGATTAGGAGAATTTATTATCTCACACTTCACGAATGATTAACTAAAGAGTTATGGATACCATCACGGTTATAAGAGATTAAGGTTCATAATAAATTTAAATTCTTAAACATCAATTTTTAGTATTTATTTGAGGATTTATTATTAGGATTAAAAATAGAAGGGGATTCATTTTTATAAATACAACCATTTGGATTTTAATATGTATTAGTGAAAATGTTATATGTGGAGGAATTAATTTGTGTTATTGGGATATGATTAAAGGTATTGGTAAATTTTATAGTTTTTATTATCATTATTTTTTATGTAAATGTAGGTTGTTGAAGATTAAGAATTATATTACTATAGTTTTAAAATAGGATAACCCAGAAGTAGGTTGAAAACCTATCACATACATCAAGGATGCAAGACATGAACACACAACTTAAGGACAATAAGGGTATATTGCCTTCTCGTATCCTATATGAAAGAGTAATCTTGGGGGTGTAGGGATATATTTTTTATTGTGTATATTGGTGTTTTCTATGTTAGAAAGTTAAGAATGGTAGATATATGATTAAGGATATTATCCATCCATTATCCATAAAAAATAGAAATATGAAAACATGACCACATATTTTGTCTTCAGACATCCCTAAATTTCTAAAGGGGACAATGTTATATGGATTATAGTTGATCACCATAAAAAGTCAACGATCTTCATATCTATAAGAGTATATTTATCTTTGGATAATCCTTTCAGGATATACATTAAGGATGTAGTATGGTTTCATTGAGAACCACATTCTGTTGTGTTTGATCATAATTTGAGGTTTACATTGATGTTTTGGTGAATTATTTTGTAAAATCTTGATAGAGAGTTGAGATTTATAACAAAATAAAATACATAGATTGTTTGCGAGGATGATAGTAAAATATAAACCACAGTGGACATGTTAATATCTTTTTCTATAGAATTTAGTGGTAGTTGGGATCATCACCCACCTCTAGTTGAATTTTATAATAATAATAGTTATCACTTAAAGCATTAAAATGGATCCTTATAAATTCCTATACTAAAATAATTGTGAAACTGAAATGTGTATGAATAAATTTGGATAAATAAAGCATTTTGGACCTATAATAGATGAAGAAATGTGAGATAAATTTAGGGCCATTCAATAGGACATAATGGCAACACAATGTTGACAAAAAAGTTAAACTTATAATCATCAAAATGATTTGTAATTTAAATTAGGAGAATTTTTTTACAATTAATTTCATTGAGAAATAAATAAGGGAAAACTAGTACCTATTTATATCATTCACTTTGAAATTATAGACCATATCATGATGATAGTTCATCTATTAGCACTCCTAGTAAACCTATCAGATATTCATTATGTGTTCTAAGTATCTCACTAAATAAAGTATATACATGATTTATAACATTTACTAAACTCATAGTTCATACTGGGGGATTATGATATTTCTTATGATAAATAATCGTTAGAGATCATATATTATAGAGAGAAAGTTATATGAAATAAAAAACTCACTTCAATTATTTTGTGGCAAAACCAGAAACATGAGGAAGCTATATAAAAACACGAGGATTTAATAATTTGGAAAAATCCTATTTTTTGTATTTAAGTGATGTTATTTTGCAGGAAAAATATATTTTAGGGGGTATAATGTAACAACCCACGAATTGTTGATTTTTTTACAATAAAATATAATTTCTACAATAGATACACAAAATTGAGTTTTAAAGAAATGAAAAAACTATTACAATATTAATATATAACATGTTAGCTATCTACTAGTGGTTTGAATTATGAGTATGAATATTATTTACTATATTAATAAAATATACATTTTAAACGATCATTGAAAATTAATTCTACAGTCAAATTGTTTTCAGAAATGAAAATAAAAATCCTTTAAAAATAAAGGAAATATTTTTCTTAAAAACAAATTTTCTATGGAGAAATGTGTATTTTCTTTAAAAATGAAAAAATAATTTTTAGTGAGTGATTTAAATAAAATTTATATGTTATATATTCAAAAAAAGTAAAATTCATCTTAGGTTTTTTTATAAACATGAGATATGAATAAATCCAGTTTTACAGTTAGACACTATATTTTTCTAAAAATAATTTTTGTCACGTTTATTACACATATTTTAAGATTATTTTTTAAAATTAATACAAAATTTTTTTGGATGAATTTAATTTTTAAAATTATAATTTTTAAATTATAGTGTGGTTAATGTTTATGAAATTTCTGAAAATATATTATTTTGTGAAAACCAAAAAATACTGGTATTTTAAACAACCATTTCATTAAAAGAATTTAAAAGGAACATTTTTTATGATTTAAAAAATATAATTAGTTCAATTATATTTTTATTAATTCCATTTATTTCATAAAAACAAATTTCATGTCGAATTTTGATATAAAACTTTTAATGTTTCAAAAAAACTCTCTTTGAAAACAAACATTTTCATCATGTTTGTGAGTTTAATTTTGAATGAAATTGTGCCAATTATGTGAATTTATTTTTTAGAAAGTGATTCAATATTTTTTTTTAAAAATAATATATTTTAGTTTTTATTTTTAGACTAATTTTTTTCAAAATTTATAGAAAAATCAGTACACATTAATAATTATGGTTAAAGTTAAATTGTGATTACCAGGGGTTAAACTAAAAAGGTATGGGATAAAATGACTAATAGAATTTTGAAAAACCCATTTTATGGATATAATTATACCTTATGACCTTGGTGTTTTGGAATCACCCCATTTTTTCCATTTTTAATGTTGAATAATGGTGAACACTTTATTCTTTTCAATAATTCCATGTGCGTCCTCTCCCCCACTTATAAAAGGACACCCTATCTCCTCTCCTCTTCACACTTCTAAAACAGTTTTTTTTCAGAAAATAAAAGAAAAAATATGTTACTAAATTCCCTTATACATATAATAATCATAATTTTGATTAGTAATTTTACCTTTTGAGGCTTCCGGTGTAAACATAAAGAGTTTTTTTGAAGAAGTAAATCCCTTAATATCTTGTTTCATTTTATTTATTCATATAAGTCAATTGAATATTCTTAAAATATTCTGATCTAACAAAAAAATTATCTACAATATAGATATATGTTATTCTTTTATGTTCATAACCTATATCCATCCCCTTTTCCATCAAAAGGGAAATTAAAATGTTCATTATTTCTATAGAGGACTACCACTCACGAACCGATGTCATTCATATTCCACCACCACCTCTCTCGGAAGGATATAATGATGGATTTAAAGTTTATATAATATAAATTTAATATTATTATACTTCATGAATTATAAAATCACACCTAAATTTATACCATTCAATCAATTAAGAGACAATAATGTTGCTCGTGTGTATTACAGACTACCACCATGTGAACTGATGGGATATGTATTTCATTTCTCTTATAATTAGATAATAGTCATGATATATTAAATGAAGTCATAATATATTAATAACATAATTATAAATCACTATTTATTATATCACATACAATTTATTACATTCCATTATGTGGGGATATAATAAATTCAGTTGTGTGTATACTAGACTATCGCCTCGCAAAGCATTGTGATTCGTTTTTCACTAGTGATTTTCATGGATGGTAAAAATATATATATATTTAACAAATATATGTGATATATATATCCTAATAATTTCTTTTTAATAGATAATTATTATTTACTTTTCTTTTTTAATCTGTAAAAAATGAAAAGTGTGTTTATGTGTAGTACGACATACCGTCTCTGGGAATTGTGTATTTTATTTTATATCTCAAAATTTTATCGATTACTATAAATAAATAAATATAAAATAAATAATATATTTATATATTTTTTTAAATTTATAGATATGATGGAACCATGATCAAAGTAAAATTACCAAAAATACCAAATCAAAACATACATTAAAAAAGTACTTATTACCTGAAATGTGATTTTAGTAAGAAATTGGTAATAAATGGATAAGAAAATGTAATAAGTATATCATATATGGTATGTAATATTTAAATATATTTACGTAATAGATTTATTATGAACATATATTTATTATACAGGAGGTTCAAATGTTTTTGAAGGAATTCAAGACATAATCTAAATATTTTTTCTCTCAAATGGCCTTTTTTGGAAATAAATTGTTTTATGTAACTATATTATCTTATGATGTGTATATAATACCCCTATTAAATATAATATCATAAATAATAGTCATATATTATTATTTAAATATTTATTTTATTTTATTCCATAACGGGGTTTACGATTAAAAATATACCATTGTATTGAAGGTTTTGTGTAATAGCCTCATTCTTTATCAGTATTATTTATGATTAATTTTTTATGAATAATTTTTTTGATATAAAATTATTAAAAATAATTAATTTATTTTATACAATGGTTATTTATGGATGAAACATTTTTCATTTCTTTTTAAACTCTTAAAGGGACAAAGAAACTAAAATAATACTTTTATGAAAATTCATCTTTGTTTCTCTCCAACATCGAATTTTTTTTCTTCCATATCCATGTTTTCTAAAAATGTTTTCAAATATTTCTTAATATTATGAATAGTATTTTTGAAATTTTTTTTACCAATTTTCAAATTTTTAAAATTTTATTTAAATGGGATATTCATATCATTTTCCAAAAAAATCTCATTTGGATTTTACCAAAAATGTGATAGGAATATTTATTTTAACTTTTATGACATGAATGGAATTTCATACCAATATGATAATTATTTTAAATGAATATTACATTATATATTCTATTTTTTTCAACTAAAACAATTTGTACAAAATGTTTGAATATCGATCTTAAAAAACATTATTTTAAAAGAAAAAATATTATTTTCCTCATGTAACATTTTAAATGAACTTTAAAGCTTCCATTACAAGTTTATAAGGATTTTTAAAATAAAATGTATTTGAAAATGATAAATCTATTAAAAAAGTTTTTTTCAAAGTGGAAATGGTATTTTCGTCAAGAAATATACATATGTATCATTCAAAATTGTTTTCCATCTATGGTGACATCTATTGATGTAACTTAATCTTCACTGTGGATATTATCAAATGATACCATGACACATATTTATCTTGGGGTTTTATTATTACGATAATGTAATGTTTATTAAACCAATACCATTTACATACTGTTTGATATTATTTTAGTATGTGACACTACTTGTAACAGAGTTTTTCCCTACGGTTTTATACAAACAGTTTGAAGAACCCATTAGTATACTATAAAAAGAGGCAGAATTTCCCAATTGTTTGATCAAACCAATGGGAATGTGTTATAATAATTAAGATTTCCCAATGGATTGAGTAAACCATTGGGAAATAATTAATTTATCTAAAATATACCAAAGGTTTAATAAACCGATGGTAAAGAGAAGCTTTTAAAACAGGTTTTAAAAAACTGTTGGGAATGTTTTCCACCAAATACACATCACCTAAATCCCACTCTTCTTGATTGTAAACCCTAATATGATGCTCGTTCAGAAGGTCTCTCTTTACCCTAGTCCACCAAACCCATTTCTCCCAAATATCCATCTTAAATAAAGTAATTTTTTTTGTTTCTACACATCAAATTAGTAATTATTAACTTAGTTTTAATGTTCTTCATCTATTTTTTATGTTTTCTATTTTGATTTGTGCTAAATCAGAATTGTTGTGGTCTGTGTCACACTGATCACTTTGATTATTTTTCTTTTCTTGTTATACCCTTCAATGATGCTAAAGGTTTTGTTTAGTCACAGTTGGGTTAGTGGTATTGGTGGTTTTCCATTTTTAGTGTGGAGATATGGTAGTTTCTATGGACTTATATTTACTTGAAAATTGGATTTGGATTTTGTATTTAAAGATTTTGTTCAGGAATAATGGGATGGTTATAGATATTGAGGATGCATTGGCTGTTGGGTGGGTGATGGATTGGAATTGTGATGTTGGTTCGATTGGGTATAGGTAATTTTTATGGTATTATATGGGTATTGGGGGTGGGTTGTCCAGGGGGAGGGTATCGATTATTAAGGGGGGTGATCCAGGTGGGGGTGGGATGTCCAAATGGGGGTGGGGGAGTCTATTTGAGTAAGGGTTTGGGATGTCTAGTTGGGGGATGGGGTGTGGGCTATCCTGGGTGGTGGGATATCTAGGTGGGGGGGGGGATATCCATTTGAGATAAGATGATTTTTTTGTTTTCTCAACCAATGAAGTGATGCGTTTTGGAGGTTTGTATAAAAAAATTGGTAGTAAAAGAAAACCCATAAAATTAATGATCTATAATAAAAGAATCAATATAATAGTGGAGAGTATTAATTATAGGGATTTGTTTACTGTAAAAATAATAATAATTTACTCTTGAATAGAGTATGTTTTATAGAGGTGTAGGTAATTTTTAAGGTATGATATGGGTATTGGGTGTGTGTCGTCGAGGTGGGGGAGGGGGTGTGGGTTGTCCGGGGGGTTGCCAGGTGGGGGTGGGGTTTTCTAGGTGGGGTGGGGGTGTCCATTTGGGTATGGGGTGGGTTTTCTAGGTGGGGGTGGGGGTCTGGGTTGTCTGCGGTGGGCTGTCCAGGTGTGGGTGGGGGTGTGTTGTCCATGTGGGGGGTGGGGGTGAGCTGTTTAGGTGGGGGTGGTGTGGGGTGGGCTGTCCAGGTGGGTGGATGGGGTTGTCAAAGTGGGGTGGGGGTTGCAGGGGAGGGGGTGTGGGCTATCAAGAGAGGGGTTGTTCTGTCCAGGGGGGTGGGTGGGCTATGTATGTAGGGGCGTAGGTGTGTGCTGTCAAGGCGGGTGATTTGTCAAAGTGGTGTGGGGGTGGGTTGTCTAGGTGGGGGAGGGGTGTGGGATTTCCTGGGATGAGGGTGGTGTGTTGTCTAGGAGGGGTGGGGGTGTGGGGATATCCAAGTGGGTTGGTGGGCTATCCTGGTGGGGCTGCAGGGGGGTGGGGGCTGTAAGGGTGTGGGGGTGTTGGTTTTCCAGGGAGGTTATGGGTTGTCCGCTCTGATACACTACAAAAAATAGGAATCACATATAACCAATGTGTAGTTGCTTCCAAACGTTATGACTTTTCTTGAAGTTACATACCAATACTCACATTTATACTTCTAAGATGAATTGATATCTACAAATAAATTTCACTCAGGTTATTATCGACTATCCATATTGATTTCCTACAAATTTAACATTTGTACACCTCCATATCGACTAATGATATAACAAGGCTTATAATTTCATGAGTAGTGACCCATCGATACTTGGCCCATATGCCTAAACAACATACATAGGATCATATTTGACACACACACAAAATTCTATAAACATACACCTTATGTCACAACAAGGAATTAGCTATTAGCAAGCCTCTTAAGGAATCAATAAGCCAAATACTTAGCACAAAATTTTGAGGTGTGGTTACAATTACGTGTGTTTATTTTATAATTTATGTACGATATTTAGAGTGGAAGATAAAATATGATCCACATATTTGGGGGTGTGTTTACAATTACGTATGTTGTGATTTATATGTATGATATTCATGGTTTACACCAACCTCCTTCTGGGTCATCTCTAATATGCTTAAAATAATGATAAAATTGGATATAGATTAGATTCTATGACACTAGATATGGGGGTATACGCCTCCACCCCCTCGAACACCCCCCCCCCCCAGACCCCCACCCCTTGGACACCCCCATTCCCCTAGACACCCCTCCACCCCCAACGATAGTGCCCATCCCCCTAGATAGTCCCCACCTCCCTGGACCCCCCCCCCCCCCACACACACAAACCCCTGAAACCCCCCCAAGGACAGCCCCTCCTCCCATGAAAACCACCACCCACCCCCTTGGACCACCCCTTGGATACCACACCACCCTTGGACCCCCCCCCCCTCCCCCCCTCGAACAGCCACCCCCACCCCCTAGACACCCCACCCCCTATGGATACCCCCCAGCCCCCTAGACAGCCCCTGACCCCTCGACACAACCCCCAACCCTAGACCTCCCCTGGAAACCGCCACCACCTTGGGAAGTGTATGTGATCACTCAAATAATATATTAAAATATAAAATTTCATCAATCTGAAATTTACTCAACTCCGGAATAATTCTCCTCTATGAGTTTACACGATCTTGTACACTCATGTATAGTTCTTCAAATATATTCTGCTAGAAATATTGTATTTTTTTTGTTTTTTAAATTATGATTCTCATATAGTGTAGTGTGTTAGTTAGGGTTTCATAAAAAGTGAACAATTAGCATTTACTTAAATATATTTTCTATGAAACGTTAATATTATTTAATTGGTTTTTACTAAAATACTTATAAAAAATTATAGAATCGATAGATGTTGGATGTATGAAACCTATCAAATCTCAAGAAATTGAAAAAACAATTTTTCGAGATTATTAGATTTTAAATTTCAAAATGCTTCAGATAGTGGTCACATACCCTGCACCTGTTACAATTGTGTTTGAAGACCTTGGTTGGGCCATGAAGAAGTCAGATACCACCTAACCAAAAATGGTTTTCAAGAAAACTACACGGTGTTGTATTACTATGGGGATAAAATGAAATCTCAAATTGCTGATGAACTAAATGAGAGGACTGGATTGGAAAATGTGTTATATGACCGATTTCTTTTAATTCATAATCCTGAAAAAACATAGGATTCTGACCTAAGAAGACTCTGATATGAGCACACATGATGTGTCTAATGAAAATGATGATATTTTCAGTGTGAAAAATTTGAATGATGCTACCACGAACCCAGTATATTGGAAATGCATTAAAATGAAAAGGCTAGAATTTTTAATCTGATTGTTTCATTGGGAAAACTATGTAAGAGATTTATAATACTAATATCAATTACATTATTACCTTCTTGAAAGACATACTTCTTGATGATGCAGATATTATCTCAAACCACTATATGGAATAAAAGTTAGGTGAGGAACTTGGATGTTCATGAAACAAAATTCATGATTTCCAAAAAGATTGCAGTTTATTTTTGGAGGAAACAGATGAAAAAAATGATTATATAAATTGTGCAGATCCTACTGGAAGCCATAATCTAATGGAACACCATCCCGTCTTCCACAGAAAGTAATGTGGAACTTTCCATTGATCCCCATACTCCATAAACTTTTTATGTCTAATGAAAAATAAATTAAAATATGATGGGATGATATAGAGAGAATGAAGAATAATGATGAGTTTGTTCACATACCAGATGGATTTTCATGGCAGAGACTTGATGTATATCCTGATTTTGCAGTAGACGTGAACAATGTGAGGATGTGTCTTTTTTGTGGTGGTTTTCATCTGTTTGTGAAAACATTTACATCACACAACACATGGGAGGTTTTTATACACATTTATAAACATCTCCCATGGTTGTGTATGAAATAACATTCACTTTCACGAGTATAATGATATCTGACCCATCTAATCCTGGAAATGATATAAACATATACATGAAACCTTTAATAAAGGAGTTATATCTTCTTGGGGATGTGGGTGTGGACACATACGATTCATATTTGAAAGACATATTTCATATGTGTGCTGCACTTATGTTGATGATAAATGATTTTCTTGCTTATGAAATGATTTCTGGATGGAGCACAAAGGGAAAACTATCATGTCCTATTTGTATGAAAAATACATGATCCTGAAGGCTGAAACATCTTTTTTGTTTCATTTTTTTGGGACATCGACAAATCTTGCCAATGGACCATCCATATAGAAATAATCTTCGAAGATTTGAAAATACCATGGAGACTAATGATCCACCTCAGCGTATGTCTGTAACTGATGTGCTTAATGAATTGAATGATTTCAGTTTTTTCGGTCGAGAGGGTTCAAATAAAATTTGGAAAGATAAAGAATGTTTCCACTTAAACTTTTTACAATTGTAAGAAGAGAATTATCTTCCTTGATTTTCCTTTTTAGTGAACCAATTCGTTACAAAATTACTTAGACGTAATGAACATTGAAAACAAATATATGTTAAATTTTGCTTTAGATTCTTCTAAATGTTATGGGAAAGACAAAAGATTATTTATAGTCTTGGAGTGACATGGTGGACTGGGGAATAGGACCAGAATTACATTCTATTCATATCAGTGAAAATAAATGGCAAGTTCCATGTGCTTCTTATGTGAGGGAACATACAGAAAAAAGAAATATTTTTAAGTACTAGAGACTATTAGAGTTCTTGATGGCTATTAAAGCCACATATCTAAACTGGTCAATAGAAGAGTGTTGAATACAAAATCATTGATGACTAATGGATATCACATCCATCTACATGAGTTGATTCTAATAGAAATCTGTCAACATTTTCCAATAATTTCAGGGTGGATGTTATTTGATTAGGTCATTTGTTTAAAGATCTATGTGTTAAGAATTTATAAAATTCATTTTTGAAAAATAAAATTAGCAGATGCCCCATTAATTTTGTGTGAGTTAGAGAAAGTATCTCCTCCATCATTTTTCACACGGATGTTGCATCTGACTGTCCATATTCTAACTGAAATTCTTCTCAGAGGACCTGTTTTTTTCATTATATGTATCCAACAGAAAGAAATATGTACACATTAACGTCTTTTGTCTGAAACAGGAACCATACCAAAGGTTCTATCATGAACGGTTACTTGGCTCAAGAATGTATATATTTCTTCTCTATGTATTTTTTTGATCGTACTACAAGAATGGACAGACCAATAAAAAATTAAGAAGGATAGTATGAGAAAATTGAACCCAGTTTTCCATAACTTCCTAAAACAAGAAAAATTCCTGGATTATATACATTGATTACATTAATCATTGATTAGCGGGAGATGAAACATCACACAATTATTTTCAAATATTATTTGTTCGATGACTACATCTTATAAGTAGATTTAATATGTATATGTTATATATATTTCTATTAAACTATTCATATTTTTATCTATAGGGAACATAAAGTGATTATTAATAGAAAGAATTGTTCATTATCTTTGAGATGGAAAATGACTTTTCATAACAAAGTGTTTTCTACTTGGTTGAAATATAATGTAATAATAATACTGTTTAAAATAATTAAAACAATATTTAATTAATTTTAATATTCATTTATATTTGAGGTATTTATTTTTTTTGCTGACTCTATCTCTGAAGAAATAAGAGCTTTGTCTTTTGGTACTAATATCGTGGTTCGAGACTATAAATCAATTTTTATCAATGGGTACAAATTTATTATCACTAATTGAACAAAGAACATGAGAACACAATATGATGCTGTTATGGTTACCACCACACAATACTATTATTCCAGTGCATCAGATAGTATATAGTGATTTGATAATGTTGGTTATTATAGATTCATTGAAAAAAATATTGGATTATTACTCTCATGGATGAGTCACGATGATAAAATGCCAGTGTTTTGATTTGATGATGAAGTAGAGAACATTTATTGAGGATTTTAGATTTCGAGTAATTGATATGAATCGCCCTCTTTCTACCAATAAAGCATATATATTGGCATCAATGGGGTTCCATATTTTTTATGTCAAACACCATCTTAGAACTGAATTTGGTGTCATTATTGAAGTAATTTCAATATGAATTTTTAATGTGGGTGATGATGGAATAGACACCATCCGTACAACCATTGGAAAGATCCATTTATTACTTTTGATGACTCAAATAGCTCAATTGTCAGAGTTCACTATGAGTCGGAAGTTGTGGTCAGAAATATATCGAATCATCTAACCATGTTCTCAATTCTTTTGGTTTCGCTCAACTTCGGTTGTTATGGTTGGTACTATTTAAATTGATTTAATATTTATTAAAAATATGCTATATCCAACGTGACCATTATGTGATTTGTCAATGTTTATTGGTTGCAATTTTATTTGAATTACATTATTTTTATTTTATAATTGAACTATATTCAACCCTAATAAACAAACATTTCTAACATGGTGAACATTTAAATGATTTATTGAAAATGTATAAAATTTGATTGAATCTAAGACCCTCATTTAACATTTCACCAGATAATGAACATGATGATTTTTCTTCTTCTACAAAACATTTAAATAAACCTACATCATCTACCAGGTCTAAAAAATTTAAATTTTCCTTAATATCAACAAGTGTTTTACCGCTTGTGAATCTTGTTTATATATTATCCTTTTTTATATGTTTATATCATCATTTAGAACTATATTATGGGTTTAATAATTCATAATATATATAGTAATGACACTAAGTAAATAACCATCCTACACAAAAATAATTTTTTTTACTTCTGGTTCCATTCAATATCACATAAAACAATGGTGTAACACCCCAAGCTTTCGCGATATGCTTCTCTTTCAATAATGCAATAGCTTGCATTGTACGCTAGTTTGAGATTCTAACACACCGCGACCAATCAATGTAGCCGTTATGAATAGTAATACCCACTTTTTGAAAAATAAATAAATTTTATATTTCAATATGGACTTCATTTTTGGCTTCGGAATATCGAAATTATCCTATGTTGGATTTTTGGTATTTTTCTGAGAACATCCAATTTTTGATGAATAGTTAAAAATACTTAAAAACAAAATTTTTAATCAAAATAATTTATTGTGTCAAATTATACTATTGAGTAATTTTAAAGTATAATTATAATATATTTTTACCATTTTATCCAATGGTGGTCATTAGAATTAATTTCACTTTGAAATTGGACATAAACAATTGTCAATCTTTTGATTGATATTGTTTCTTAAAAACATTATATTTGGTTTCAAAATGGGAATTAATTATAAAATTAATTAATTAAACTTATATGTTTGTAATTCAGTAAAATAGACATCATTTTTGAATTCAGAATATCAATTATAGCTTATGGTGAATTTTTGGTATTTTTTTGAAAAACGTCGATTTTTTATGAATAGTGAAACCACTAAGTGGTAGTCAAAATACTTATTTTTCATTTAAATAAAATTTTACCACCTCTGTGATTTGAATTTCAGAAACCAGACATACATCATTGTCATTAGGATGTAAAATGTGGTTCAATGGGATTAAAATAATTTTTGGTGAATAGTAACTTTTAAGCTCTATTAATTGCGATTAAAGGAAATTAGTGAAATTTAAGTTAAAAATGATATTATAAAAATATGAAAATATCTTGAATCTTGTCCTACCCTTATTGTATGAGTCTTGGCCGACAAATAAAATCCATGGGATAACTTGGGGACCCCATGAAGCCACTTGGGTAAGAAAATGACATTAATAACTTTTTATTTAAAGTAAAAATAAAATTTTCACAAACATGTGTTGTTTTACTAAAACAATTATTACATGGGGTTATATAAGTTTAAATTTAGACTATAAATATTAATTGGAAAACTAAAAATATTTCCTACATCATTATATTTTGTCTATAATTTTTATACATTAAATAAATTAATTTTTATATGACACCATGATGATGCATCGATTACCTCATTAATTAATGATTTAAATAAAATGAAAATATAATGTAAATTATAAGACATACATTAGTCAAAATCCTATTAGATGAGTATATTTCTGAAAATTATCACCTTATCCTAGAAATATATAATTTTGGGACCTTTAAAATCCGAAACTCATTATATAATAAAGTAACATTTCATGACTTTCCAAGAGTGCCCCTCCTCTCCTCTTATAAAAGGCCCCCAACTCTACCAACTTATTCCCACCATCAAAGCCATTTGTCTTGGCCAGACTCTGCCCAAATACTCTCTCAACTTCCCTCTCTTACTCCTAGAATCCTCACTTTGGGCAGAAGTGTTCCCAAGGAAGCCTTTGGCTCAAATAAAAAAGAGTTACCCGATATTAAGGTAATGTCTTCTCTTATGTTATTTTGTTCTATTTTGCTTCTCCAACCCCTTAAACTCTTTTTATTCCTTTATTTTGTAAAAAAACAGTATATTAAATATACTATAATGTTGTTATGAATGTTATTTTATTTACACTTACACACACTTTCGTCTAATGGTAAAAGAATATACTATTTCTGTGGGTGGTGAATTACTGCCTCACGAAGCAATGGTTGTTCAATCTTATTTTAACACCTCTCATGGTGGCCATTAAGATGTCATTATATTTATATATGACATATATTATGTTTATGTCTTCATTATTCTTCTACATTTTTCATTTATGTCATACCTTTATGATTTCCATTACGGGTAAACACGGTAATTTCTTTTTAAGAAGTGCGGACTACCGCCCCCTCAAAGTGATTTGAATCGTTAATGCCATATGTGGGATGTATAACGAATAGAGTAAATGATATTATATATGATATTATAAGGGAATTATAATATACATTTATATCATTATTATTTCATTCCATTAAATATGAAATAGAAATGAAAGTCGCATTCATGCGTACGTACGGCTTACCGTCTCCATGAACGGTGCATTTCATTTCTTACCTCTAAATGTTATGTTATATTATGAATGAATGTATATACTGGATATATATGATATATATTATATCTACATCATTAATATAATTCTGAATATAATGGATATTTTACCACATGAACAACTTGTAATTATAAGATGTTTATTTTTGACTCAAATACCATAGATCGACGAAATCACCGTTATTAACTTAAATAATTACATAATGTTCATAACATGGTAATAAGTGATATAAAAGGAATAATGAACATGAAAAAGGTTCTTAATCAATTATAAATTAACTCTAGTTTATTATTCAGGAGGTTAAAGAATGGTGGAGTCAAGTCGGACAAGAGGTAAGGGACTTCGTCTCAATCTCCATTCATTGAGGCATATTTTTTTTATACACAAAATGTCTTCTATACGGTGTATAAACCCCTTTGACTTTTACTTTTATTCAAAAAGAATATTTTTATACAAATCATTTTTACTAAATGAAAAAAGGAATGTTTTGTCTTACGTATGAGGCAACAATGACTTCCCTGGCGCCGTGACCATTATTTGAGTTTCGGCTTCCTCTACAAGCCATAACTTTTTTTAAAATAAATACCATGTTTTACTTTTCTTTTAAAATGGTTTTGATTATTTTTTTTATATCAATGTGATATATTGATATCTTGTGATTGAAATGTGGAAATGTTATGTTTCCTTTATGCATGTTTTATGTGATACGATTATGTTATGGTGTATGATATGTTTAAACCTTTTCATATTAGGAATGCATTGGACTTAATAAGTGACGTGTGGATCCCGCTATAGCTCCTCGATGCATCGGTAGGTCTCATGAGACAAACTAGTGACTTGGAATGAGGCCTTGACAAAATATTATTTGTAGTCTTGGCACGAGGCCTTGGCTACATAGTTAGGATAGTCCGGAATTATGCATTCCATCATTCTGAATGTGGTTATTGATATTGAATGTGACTATTTGACTACTAGAATATCCATGTGAATAAGTAAATGGCATTATTTCATTTTATTTTTCCATATAATGCTGAATTTCAAGTTTAAAAGGGTTCTGTTTCAGTTATACATTGCCTTAAATGTTTATGTTTATTTATGAAAGTTTCTGCTATATTGTTATTCTTACTGAGTATCTGATCTCACCCCTTTTGATGTTTTAATTTTTCTCAGATGTGAAAGTATTTTATGAATGACCTGCATGGATAATCCGAAGGGGATATGAGTGTGGACTATAGAGACCATGTTATTGTATTTTTTCACATTATGATGTAATGTAAGACTTATGAATGTATCTAGTGTTTCAAAGGCTACTAAACTAATCGGTTTTTAGAGACTTGATCTCTTTTGATCATGCCAATGTTACATAATAATGCACTGACTTGCGGTTACTGGGGTCGGGCCATTACAGTTGGTATCAGAGGAAATTTAGTACTAACTTTGGAAGCTAGATTTAGATAAAATCTGATTAGAGCACATATCCCTAAGATAGAATTTGAGGATTAGTATAGAAGAACTTCCTAGAATATTTGTATTATAGAGATTTTGTGAGTTTTCTGAGCAATAAATCCCTGTCTGGATACGAGCAGGTAGAGGCGGATCTGGAACATATGTACTAAGGGGTAAAAACCGAAAAAACCTCTTTGAGCTAGACTCGAACGGGAACTGGTGCATGACAACGGTCCTTGCTGCACTCTTGGTTACGACACTCCTAAGGGATATGCTTTAGATAATTCTCATTTTCTTTACAAACCATTATGAAGGGTTTATGATTATATACTTCCTCATGGAAGTTTTTTTATGATTATGGATTATATCCATAAATAGTTCAATTTAGGTTAAGTGTTTTGCAAGTTTTTTATTATATATTTTGATTCATAAACTAATCTAGTTTATGACATTGTTTAGAAATGTCGCCTAGTGGAAGGAATGGAAACCATATCAATGCACGTCCTCCATGGAGGGATTTCCCTCCTGCTAAAGATATTTATAATGGAGTTGGTGATACAACTGGTGCTGATCAGCTTATCACCATACTGGGACAACTCACTTAGATTATTAATAACAACCTTACTCGTATGGAGCACCCTAATCTGAAACGTGGAGGATCGATGTTAGACCTTTTCATGAGACAATAACCACCAACATTCAATGGTAGTACAAATCCCTTAGTATCTGAGCAATGGATAAATTCCTTAGAGAAAATATTCCATTCCTTGGGGAGTAGTGAAAGGGAAAAGGTTATCATGGAAGTTTACCGCCTCACTGGAGATGTTGATCAATGGTGGTCATTGATTCAAAATACAAAGGAAGATGAAGAAGTATCAAGTATAGAATGGAGAGAGTTCAAAGATATTTTCTTAGGAAAATACTTTCCTCGTGACCATCGAGCAGAAATGGAAAGGAAATTTCTGAGTCTGAGACAAAAGAAGGATGAAAATGTCGTAAAGAATGAGGACAACTTTACAAGGATAGAAAGGTATACTATAGATTATATACGTAACCAAATAAGTAAGATTGATCGCTTCATTGATGGGATAAAACCAATTCTCCGTCGAGCTTTTGTAGCACAATCTTTCTCAATGTATGAAGATATAGTCTTGTGTTCTATCAATACAGAAAAGGAATTTTATAAATCTTATGACAATAATGTAAAGAAAGAGAAGAAGAGAATGGTGGAACAAGAGTCAGATAAAGGGAAAAAGGGAAATAAGGATTTTACATTATACGATAATTGTTCTATGAATCACCCCGTACTTGCCTAAAAGGAATGGGAGTTTGTTATAAATGTGGAGGAAAAGGTCACTAGGATTGTGATTGCAAGGGAAAGAAAGAGGCTGTCAATGTTGAATGCTACAATTGTAGAGAAATGGGGCATTATGCAAATGAATGTCCTATGCGTCAGGGAAACTTACCTCAGAAAAGGCCAAGGGATCAAGGCCAATCTTATGATGTTACTTCAATTGAAGTGGAATGATTATTGTATTTTTGTATTTGGACTCAAGTACTATATTATGGTTATAAGAATAATGTGATATATATAAGTATTGTACAACAGTAGTTGTTTTTCTCATTAAGGTTTTAATATTTTGAAGTTAAACATATTTTTAGTATGTGACAATAAGAGAAAAATTACTTTTTTTGGGGAATCTGATGTTATAATTGATTTTGGAATTTAGAGCCCTTTTAGAGAAAGTCTGGACATAGGTATTTTGGATATCTATAATGGTTTAAATGGATTAATTTGAAATTTGGATAGTATTGTTTAAGGTTAAAAAATTTCTGAAGATTATTTCTGGAATATTATAATACTGTATATTTAGGAAAAGGATAACCTGCAGGTTGAGGGATAACCCATCGCATCAGACAAAGCTCTAGGAATGTAACCCACAACCATATTGAGATAGGCCTTTATTACCTACCACTAGCCAACATGAAGTCCCTAGTTATTAGAAAATTGTTCTCCTAATCTAAATGGTATGTGTTAATATTTGGAACCTTGTATGATTAGGATAAATATAATATTTTTGAGTTCTATTATCTTTTTGGGGCAAAGATGAGTTTGTGGTAGAAAATAGTTGAAGGTTGAAACTCTACTCGTCAAGTATATATATATATACCTCTCTCTTATTCTCGTAATATATTAATTCTTAAACTTTAGGAAAGGAATATTAAAACAAAAAATGTGTTATCCTAACAACTTATGTTTTGTTGAACTGATTATATTTTAAATCAACATAGATTCAAGGCTTTGAGGCCCTCAATTTTACACTTGTTTGTGATTGATGACCTCAATCACTCCCTAAAAATATTTACATTTTCCCTCTGATTATTTGCCTCTAATTTCCACCATTGTTCTCCTAATCGATATCATAATTTGGTGGTGACTTTTTCATTTTCCTTTCCCTCTTATTAAGGCTAAATTTTATTAACCTTATTTCCATTGTGGGTTTTCCACAAAGGTATTTTCTATTTTCAACCTTTAATTTTCAAAGAACAATTTAAAATTTTGAGGATGAAATTTATTGAAGTAGGGGAGATTGAAACACCCCAAGCTTCTATGATACGCTGCTCTTTCAATAATGCAATAGCTTGCATTGTACGCTAGATTGAGATTCAAACACATCGCGACCAATCAAAGTAGCCGTTATGAATAGTCATACCCACTTTTTGAAAATTATATGAATTTTATATCTCAAAATGGACTTCATTATTTTATTCGGAATATTGAAATTATCCTATGTTGAATTTTTGGTATTTTTCTGAGAACATCCAATTTTCGATGAATAGTGAAAAACACATAAAAACAACATTTTTAATCAAAATAATTTATAGTGATAAATTATACAACTGAGTTATTTTAACATATAATTAGAATATATTTTTACCATTTTATCCAATGGTGGTAATTAGGCTTAATTTCACTTTGAAATTGGACATAAACAATTGTGAATCTTTTGATTGATATTGTTTCTTAAAAACACGATATTTGTTTTGACAATGAGAATTAATTATAAAATTAATTAATGAAACTTATATGTTTTGAATTTTATAAAATAGACATAATTTTTTAATTCATAATATCAATAATACCTTAGGGTGAATTTTTGGAATTTTTCTGAAAAACAACGATTTTTGATGAATAGTGAAACAACTAAGTGGTAGTTAAAAAACTGATTTTTTGTTTAAATGAATTTTTACCACCTATGTGATTTGAATTTCAAAAATACAACATACATCATTGTCATTATGAAATAAAATGTGGTTCAATGGGATCAAAATAATTTTTGGTGAATAGTAACTTTTAAGTTCTATTAATCACGATTAAAGGTAATTAGTGAAATTTAAGGTAAAAATGATATTATAAAAATATGAAAATATCATGACACATGTCATAACATTATTGTATGAGTAATGGATGACCATGAAAATACATGGGTCAACTTGGGGACCCCATGGAGCCACTTGGGTAAGAATATGACATTAATAACTTTTTATTTAAAGTAAAAATAAAATTATCACAAACATGTGTTGTTTTACTAAAACAATTATTACATGGGGTTATATAAGTTAACATTTCGACTATAAATATTCATTGAAAATATAGAAATATTTCCTACATCATTATATTTTTTTTATAATTTTTAGACATTAAATAAATTAATTTTTTTATGACACCATGATGATGCAGCGATTACCTCATTAATTAATGATTTTAATAAAATGAAAAGATAATGAAAAATATAAGAAATAAATTTGTCAAAAACCTATTGGATGAGTATATTTATAACCCTTATCACCTTATCCTCGAAATATATAATTGTGGGACCTTTAAAATCCTAAAAGAATTATATAATAAAGTAACATTGCATTACTTTCCAAGAGTGCCCCTCCTCTCCTCTTATAAAAGGCACACACCTCTGCCACCTTATTCACACCATCAAAGCCATTTGGATCGGCCAACCTCTGCCCAAATACTCTCTCAACTTACCTCTCTTAATACTAGAAGCCTCACTTTGGGAAGAATTCTTTCCAAAGAAGCCTTTGGCTCAAATCAAAAAGAGTTTCCCGATTTTAAGTTAATGTCTTCTCTTATTTTCGTTTGTTTTATTTTTCTTCTCCAACCCCTTAATATATTTTTATTCCTTTATTTTGTAACCACAATAGTATCATCAATATAATAGTATTTTGTTATGAAATTTATTGGATTTACACTTACACACACCTTCGTCTAATGGTTATATAACATACTGTTTCTGTTGGTGGTGAATTACTGCCTCACAAAACGATGATTGTTCAATCTTATTTTAAAACCTCTCATGGTGGCAATTAAGTTGTCACTATATTTATATATGATATATAATATGTTTTTGTTTTCATTATTCTTCTGTATTTTTCATTTATGGAATACCTTTATGATTTCCATTATGGGTAAAGGCGATAATTTCATTTTAGGAAGTGCGAACTACCGCCCCTCAAAGTGATTTGAATTGTTAATGCAATTTGTGGGACATATAAAGGATGGAGTAAATGATATTATATATGATATTATACTTGAATTATAATATACCTTTATATCATTATGAATTCATTCCATTAAATACCAACTAGAAATGAATGTAGCGTTCTTGCGTACGTACGGCTTACCATCTCCATGAATGGTGCATTTAATTTCTTACCTCTAAATGTTACTTAATATTATGAATGAATGTATATAATGGATATGTATGATATATATGTTATCTACATCCTGAATATAATTCTGTATATAATGGATATTTTACCACATGAACAACTTGTAATTATAAGAAGTTTATTTTTGACTCAAGTACCAAAGATAGACGAAACGACAGTTATTAACTGAAATAATTTCATAATGTTAATAACATGGTAATAAGTGATATAAAAGGAATAATTAACTTGAAAAAGGTTTTTAATCAATTAGAAACTAACTCTACATTATTATTCAGGAGGTTAAAGAACGGTCAAGTCAATTCAGACACGAGGTAAGGGAATTCGTCTCAATCTCCTTTCATTGAGGCGTATTTTGTTTTATACATAGCTTTCTTTTATACGGTGTATAAACCCCTTTGAATTTTACATTTATTCAAAAAAAAAATTTTATACAAAGTATATTTACTAAACGACAAAAGGATTGTTTTTTCTTACGTATGCGGCGACAACGGCTTCTTCACCACCGTGACCATTATTTGAGTTTTGGCTTCCTCTACAAGCCATAATTTTTTTAAAAAATAAATACCATGTTTTACTTTTATTTTATAATGGTTTTGATAATGTTTTTATTATAACCATTTAATTTATTGATGTATTGTGATTGAAATGTTTAAATGTTATGTTTCCTTTATGCATGTTTTATGTGATACGATTATGTTATGGTTTATGATATGTTTAAAACTTTTCATATAAGGAATGAATTGGACTTAATAAGTGACGGGTGGAGCCCACTATAGCTCTGAGATGCATCGATAGGTCTCATGAGACAAACTATTGTCTTGGCAGGAGACCTTGCCAAAATCTTATTTGTAGTCTTGGCACGAGGCCATGGCTACGTTCTTATGATAGTCTGGCATTATGCATTCCATAATTATGAAAGTGGTTATTGATATGGCATGTGATTATTCGACTATTAGAATATTCATGTGAATAAGTAAATGGAATTATTTCATTTTAGTTTTCCATATTATTCTGATGTTCACGTTTAAAAGGCTTTTGTTTCAGTTATACATTGCCTTAAATGTTTACATTTATTTATGAAATTTTACGCTATATTGTTATCCTTACCGAGCATCTGAGCTCACCCCTTTCAATATTTTAATTTTTCCCGGATGTGAAGAAGTATTTTGGGAATGACCTATAGGGATAGTCGTAAGGGGATATGAGTGTGGACTATAGATACCATGTTATAGTAGTTTTTCACTTTATGATGTAATGTAAGACTTATGAATGTAACTAGTGTTTCCAAGACTACTATACTAATTGGTCTTTCGAGAAATGATCTCTTGTGATCATGCCAATGTTACGTAATAATGCCCCGAATCTCGGTTACTGGGGTCGGGGCCTTACTAATGGATAGTTAAATTATCAAGGAATCCCCCTATTCCATCTCATGTATATTTTTTGGGGTACACAATAGTTATCCTTTTCTAATTACTTTCATTTTTTTCATGTGTAGGAAATGCAACCAATTGAAGAGAGGCAATAGAAAAAGTTGATGTACAAAAATCATCGCATGGATGAGATGGGAATTCCACCACAAGTGCCTATAGTTCATATTTTATTTCAAATATATATACTTAAATAATATATAATGTCATGTGATTAATTTTGTTTTAAACATTTTTGCCGGATCCACAAATTAGGTGACAATTATTTGATGAGCAGCCTTGTAGTGGTCCTAGTACTAGGAGTTTTTTGTCTGAGGGGGGTGGTATGAGATCCAGTCGATCTGTTCTACGTACCCTATTAGACCTTTCCCCACCCAATGGCATACCGTCTATCCCACATTATGATCTCAGTTTGTCTTTATGGAAACAAGTGATATTTAGGCCTCCCATGTTTTCACTGTTATTTACATATAAACCTCTACGCCCATCTTTACCATATCTGATGATGATTCCAACTCCCCATAAAACATTCAGCCATCCATCCATGTCATCTTCATTTACATACACTTACTTCTCTCTGAGATTTTATATTCCATCTTCTTCGACTCCTACTTCCAAGAGTATATCCCTACAGAGCATACATTGGGACCCACTCCAATGGTCATGCCCGATTTTGATGAATATATGACTTTGATGCATTATATATATGGTGCACCAGGTGGTAGTTCTAGTGGTGGTCGAGACGATGGAGAGGAGGAGGCCGTGGTGGAGGAGGAGGAGGGTGAGGAGGAGGTAGAGGCAGAGGAGGAGGGTGAGGAGGATGAGGAGGGTTAGGAGGAGGGTGAGGTGGAGTAAAAGGGTGAGTAAGAGGGAATCTAGAATGCAAGGATGATGATAAGAAAGAAAATGAGGATGGGGTAAGGCAAATTATGACAGAGATGATAATGATGGTGATGAGGGACAGATTGATTGGTTATATTTTTTACTGATATTACTAAAATTTGATGTTTTGTAATTGTTGTTCCTGAATGTATTTGTGATTATGTTGGTAACATTATCTTTATTTCTATATCTACAAAAAATAAAACATAACTGGATGATTTGATGTGACTGATTCACCCCTCCTCTGGACACCCCAACCCTGGACACCCCCAACCCCTTGGATAGCCCCCACACCCCCCTAGACTGGACCTGACCCTCTGGACACCCCCACCCCATGGACACACCCCTTCCCCCTTGGACAGCCCCCAAGACCCTTGACACCCCGTCAGACCCCCTCCCAACCCCTGGACACCCCTACACCCTGGACACCCCAACAACCCACTGGACACCCCCACCCCCATGGACAATACCCCCACCACCCTAGACAATCCCCCCCAGACATCCTCTTTCCCCTTGGACAAACCCCAACCCCTTGGATAGCCCCACACCTGGAAACCACCCCACCCCCTAGACACCAACCCACCCCTTGACACCCCCACACCCCGGGACAGCCCCCACTACCCTAGAAAACCCCCACCCCAGACACCCCATACCCCTTATGATAACCCCCAACCCCCTGTACACCCCCTGGATACCCCCCCACCCAACCCCTAGACATCCCGCACCACCCCTAGACACCCCACCCCTGGACACCCCCTACCCCTTCAAAATCCCCACAACCCCGTGAACAGCCCACCCACCCCACCTAGACATCCCCACACCATGATACCCTCGACCCCCTAGACATCCAGCCAATCCCCCTGCACAACCCCACCCCACTGGGCACCACCCCCACCCCCTAGACACCCCCACTCACATGGAAACCCCCCTAGACATCCCCTATTCCCTGGGACAGCCCCCTGACACACTAGACACCCCAACCCCATGGACACCCCACCACCATGGACACACCTTCCCCCTTGGATAGCCCCCAAATCCCCCTAAACACCCCCTTGGACAGCCCCACACCCTCCCCCTAGACACCCCTACCCCATGGACCCCCCCCCCCCCACAACCCCATAGACACCCTCACCCCAACGGACAGCCCCCACCCCCAAACACCCCCATCCGTGTTGGACAGGCCCAAACACCATGGATAGCCCCTACCCCCTAGACACCACCCCACCCCCTGGACACCAACCCACCCCCTTGGACACCACCCCCCTAGACAGCCCTGACCCCCTAGACACCCCCCCTGTAGACACCCACACACCCTTGGATAGCACTCCCCCCAACCCCCTGCACTCCCCCTGGATAGCCCCCCACCCAGACACCCTCTACCCCCTTGGACAACCCCCAACCCCCTAGATATCCCTTACCCCCATGACCCACCAACCCCCTGAACACCCCCACCCCATGGAAATCCCCCTACCCCCTTCGACAACACCATGCCCCTGTGGACAGCCCGCCCACCCAACGTGGACACCCTCACACCACTAGACACCCTCAATTGCCCTGCATACCCCCCCCCCCACAGAACACCGCACTCCCTAGACACCCCCACCCCCTAGACACCCCACCCCACTAGACACCCCCCCCCCCCAAAACACCCCTACCCCCATTGACAGCCACAACCCCTTAGAGAGCCCCTTCATCCACCTTAGGCACCACCCCACCCTCTGGACACCCCCTCCCCCATGGATAGCCCCCACCCTGGGACATCGCCCCACCCTCAGGACTCCCCCATCACCCTAGACAACCCCCACCCCGGACAGCCCGCCCGGACAGACCTTACCCCCTTGGATAGCCCCCAAACCCTTAGATAGCCCACCAACCCCCTGGGAACCACCCCACCCCTGGACACCCCCACCCCCTAGACCCCCACCAGGACAACCCACCACCCTCCCCCCCTCCTAGCCCATGGACAACCCCCCCCCCCACCCCCCAGACACCCCCTACCCCCTTGGACAGTTCTCAACCCCCTGGACAGCCCCCACCCCCTGGATACCACCTCAAAGCCTAGAACCCCCTGGAAACCCCTACCCCCTTGGATAGCCCCCCCCAATCCCCCCTGGACTCCACCCCAACCCCTTCGACAACCCCCCCCCCCCCACCACGCCCTGACACCCCCACCCCATGGACATCCCCCACCCCTGGACAAACCCAACTCCCTTGACACCCCTTCCCTCTTAGACATCCCCCAACCCCCTAGACCCCCCTCATGTCACATTACCCCTTACTACAACATGGGATTCCAGACTATCCAAAAATTCAAATCTCATCTGAATTCACCCATCCGTATGAACAACAATTCCATATTCAAAAACCATAAACATGATTTTCTTAAATAGGGCTTATTACATTCTGAATTCAATTCTATATGTGTTATATAGAATTCAATATTGTATGATTTAAATTAATGTTCTATAATGCATAAGGAAATTGACTTCTAAATTATGAATTAAATTAAGTATGTGTTAATTGTTAATTTACTTGTGAATTATGAATTCTATATGTGTGTAATTATATATAGAATTGGAGGTATTGAGAATTATGTGTTCTATTAATTCTATATGAATTCATATATACTTCTGTATTTATTCTATAGGGCATTGAGAATATTGTATGAATGCAGACCTACTGGTGGAAGTGTTGCAGGTGCACAGGGGGGGGAGACAAAGCCTATAAAAAAGGTTGTAAACCATTAAAATATGTGTCTAAACTGAACATATACAAATAGTTTCATGTAAACAGTTAGAAAAAGAATATTCCAACGATTTACAAACTAATGGTGTAGAACATTTTACTTCACTTTTTCCAACGTTTTTTTGAGAACCATTGGTAAAAGTATATACAAACGGCTTTCAAACCATTGGTATATACATTATGTGTGATATTTCCAATGGTTTAAAACCGTTGTTAAGGATTTATACCAACCTTTACAGGAAACTGTTGGTATATAATCTATTTTCCTATCATATCCCAATGGTTTTCATAGAACCATTGGGATATATCTATCCCCACCGCTCTATAGCCAAAGGTTTGGACAACCATTTTTATAGTTTATACCAATGGTTGTCTAACCTTTACCAACGGTTTGAAACCAGTGTTAAAGGATAAGTTTCCATTAATGTGATTATAAAACACATTTTCTTGCGATGGTTAAAGCTATGTTGAAATTATGATGAAACTAGTTTTTTATGGGTTCTATGATAATGAATGTGTTATGATCTTGTGGCACATATATGTGTGAATTTAATAATTTGATGGGTGAGAATTATAACCCAATCCAATGAAATTGATAAATATTGATATCTCTTGAAATGAATAGGATTTTACGGGGGAGTGAACCTATTTAATTAATGAACATTTTCCACTATGATAGTATTTGGAGTGAACCTCTTCTACTATGAATGTTTGTGGAGCGAACCCATTACACTATGATAACCTTTAAAAAAACAATGAATATTATATAATTGATTTTATATGGTTATGTGTATTCTACAATTGCATTTATTATATAAATGTTATCCTCCCATGGATCATGTTCTTTAATTACCTTAGGTTTTGTGTCATGTAAAATTCCAATCATTATTCTATGACTAAATATTTTGATCTTTTATAAGCATTGTTTGGTTTTCATATTTTACTCTCATGTTCTCATACCATTTTTCTTATGTTATGTTTTGGTTTTTTCTTGTGTTTACCCTTAACAATCATCTCATATCACCTTATATTATGTTTATTTTCATTAGGATATGATGATAAGTATTACATGTCATATGTCTAAGAAGGGATATAGTTATGAGTAACTATGTTAGAGACAATGTACAACTCGTTTGTTCTAATTTTATATGTTTCTATGCTTCCAAAGTAACTATGAATTTATGATCCTTGGGAAAATTTTTGTTTTATGTAACAAATAATCATTTTAAAAGATGTAATACCTATATATAGAAATAATGGGTCACTATAGAATCACTTTTGACCCATCATAGTGGATAAAAACCATATATGATTAATGTATAACCTCTTTTTATAAAACATGTATAATACCCCAACCCCAGTTAGCCAAAATCGGTGCCGTATTACATAACATTGGAATGATACAAGGAATCATGTCCCAAAAGACTATTCTATTTAGTAGCCTTGGAAGTACTAGATACATACATATGTTTTACAGTACATAATGAAATAAAGAAAAAAATTCCCCTTTGGACACTATTATATCCCTTAGCAGATTCCTGCAGGTTAATCATAATATACATATTTGCATCCTTGGAAAAATAAAACATATGAAAGGGGTGAGCTCAGATTCTCAGTAAGGATAACAATATAGTGGAAAATGTCATAAATAAGAACAAACATTTAAGGCAATGTATAATACTAGAACACATTCCTTGTAAACTTAAACTTCATTATAATAAGGAAAAGATAAATCAAATAATGTCATTTACTTATTCACATGGATATTAAACTATTCTAATGTACACTTGTAATGTCAATATCCATTTTCATAATGATGGAATGCAAAATTCCATACTTCATAACCATATAGTAAAGGCCTTGTCCCAAGAATACAAATAAGATTTTGTCAAGGCCTTGCGCCAAGACACTAGTTTGTCACATGAGACCTACTGGTGCATCGAGGAGCTTTATCAGGATCCACCCATCACTTACTATGTCCAATGAACTCCTCATATTAAAGGGTGAAACATAATCTAAACATTTGTATTAAAACTAGCATACAAAATTTCAATACTTTAACCATAAACCATGAATGGTATAAAAGTTGCACATCCATAGTCAAATGTAACTCATTCAATATAATATGGATGATTGTATTATAATAAATTATCCTCAATCAAGAATAATTTAGGATATTGACATAGATGAAAGTAATCATCAAGACTATTTGGGAGAAATATCCCCCTTTTTCTTGAAAACATTTAAAAGAATGACTATTTATCAAGAGGCTGTTTAAAATAGTCTTTTGAATCAATGTGTCCCATACTACATTGAAACTTTTAAAAGGAATTTTAATTTTAAAACATTAATGTCCATATATATAAATCCTTAAAACAATTTTTTAAAAAGGGACATTAATGGGAAATATTTTGATGAATAAATTTTTAAAACATTTAAAATGATATTTTGGTTAGAGTTCCTAACCAAATGAGAGGCACTTGAATACAATTAATTGAGGTAATAAAACTTTATAATATAATGAGAATAAATGGATTCCTAATATATTATGTCAATGTAAATTATATACAGCTAATAAATGTGAATTAGTGTATAACACAAAATAAGTCTCAATAGAATGCAAGTTGAGATGAAATCCCTTATAAAGGTTGTATCATTAGGTTATGGATAAATCAATGAAATAATTATGTCTGAAAAATATAAATACACTATGTATGATTGAATAATATGTGTAAAACAATCAGAGTACTTTCACACATATTCTTGTAACAACAACACCAATGACTTGGATGTTTATGTCATTGAATGAAAATTGAGTTCAGATTACTCCTATCAAGTTCATATCGATGACTTGAGAATTTATCAATGGGGTGATTATGTGTATCAAAGAAATAACCACACAAAGGGGAATGGAAATTACTACATTGATAAATAAATAGTGAATCCACACATAATTGGGTAGTAAAATAATCAATTATGTTTGTGTAAAACCTGATGAGAGGAAATTGAAATTAGATTTCCCCTTACCGATTTGGTGACTTACGAAACATACACCCCCTAAAAGAAGGATCGTAAAATGATTATTTAAATATCCATACATTAAATAATATTACATAAGGAATAAAATCATGTCCAGCAAATACACAACACAAAATGAAATAGTGGAAATATAGCTTGAATCTCACAGAAATACAAAGTGAGATGAAAACCCCTTACCACGTTGTAATCAATGGAGTCGTATGAACAAAAGTTAATAACCACTAAATGAGTCAGATAATACTATGAATATATGGATAATAATGATAATATAAATTAAATGGAAGTAAATAATACACCAAATTCAATAAATTAGTGGTGAACAATTGAAATCTCACAGAATTAAAAGTGAGATAAGAAACCCCTTACCATGCACTTTCTCTTGGTCGATGGTACGCTTGACATTTTTTATAATTACCATTGTATGTTATTAAATTGTACCAGAACCATATTCATATTTATTATATCATACATTATTCATTTATGACTTTATACAACCCCTTTAATAATTATTTCCATGTTAAATTAACATTTTGGGTGATAATCACATTCTTTATCGTACATGTTTTACCTTGTTATTCTTGATCCTATCGTTTAGATAATGATTTAAATGCTTCCAGAATATAATTCTTGAATTATATATCATATATATTTCTAATATAAATATTTATAATAGATATATATATATTAAATGGAAGGCACCGTTTATGGGGATGGTAGGTCGTACGTGCGCTTAAACGTTGTTTCCATTTTTGAATCGTATTGAACAGAAGTAACTGAATATGATTTATGTAAGTAAATAAAAATATTTATATATATATATCTACAGTATAATTATTACATCATTTATTACATACTTATTAATAATATATATTTTTATAATCATCATTGAATGGTGAACCTGTGAATGAATCTCACCGCGTCATGGAGACGGTAATCCGTACGTACGCATGAGCGACAATATAATTATATTGATGGTGGAATAGTATATAATTGGATGGTATATCATATATATAAAATCATTAAAATGTTATATTTATTATTTAAATTATTTATATTCATTATTATAACCATCCAAATAATTAAGTGTTTGAATAGCAAACTACACCACGACGTGGAGACGGTAAGCTGTACGTACACCAGTATGGTCTCTTTTTCATTTATAGGATGGATTGAATAACAAATATGGTTGAACCATATTTATATTAACATAAAAGTATTTAGGAGGTATTGGAGTTATTATTTTGGTATGTAAACAACAAATAAAGGGGAAGTGGAAGAAAAAAAGAACTTGAAAGATGGTGGTTAAATTATTACCTCTTCTTTGGGTGTTTCCTTTTGAGTTGATCAAAAGGAAACTTATGTTGGATTTCTGATCAAACTAAGGACTATAAGACGATTTTAGGGAAGTTGGAAGGATATTTGGGAATGGTTTGGCATATCCAAATGGCTTTGGAGGTGTTATTAAGAGAGAAGGGTAAGTTCTCTTTTATAAGAGGGGTGAGGGTCCCTTTAGGAAAACCTTGAAATATTATTTTATAAAAAAATCATTTTCAGTTTGTAATGGATCCAAAATGATTTAGTTATAGGATAAAGTGATTATGGTTCGAAAACCTCTCAACCAATAGGCTTTAGATAGGTATAGGTCACCAAATTAACCTTATCATTTAGATTTAACTCTTTGTTAAATAGTTTAACATTTACCATGTCTCTTTGTATGGTTATATTATATGGTTAATAAAATTACTATAACAAGACAGGAGAGCCCCAAATGGATCATTATTAATATATATAACCTTAACTATGTTCTCTGGCCGAACCTTGAATTTTTAGAAATATTATATCAATTAATAATATAGTATTTGTTTTAAAAACTCAATTATGTCAATTTTGAAACTCTTTAGTATTTAATTTTTTTGAAAGCCATAAAAACTTTATAACATAGAATAAAATTTATTTACTCAACCATAAAATATCATATTATCCTAGAAAGTTAGTGTAATTCAATATAATCCTCAATTTACATTTATTTGGATATATATAATATCAATTATTTTAATATGTCACTAATAAGGTAATTTCTACATTATCATTGTGTCATAAATAAGTTTAATTATTTAGTGTCTAAAAATTATAAATAAAATACCTTTATGTATGAAATATCTTTAGACTTTTAATTAATATTTATAGTTGAATCTATCTTATGCATAACCCTATTTTGAATATGGTTTACTAATTAAACGTTGAATTTAACTCTTTTAACTCTTCATTAAATAAAATAATGATAAATGTACTAATCTGATCCTATTGGACCAAAGAGGACCATATTTTATTCCTAAGGTTGTTTATGGTCTAGTTACACTTATCGAATAGAATTATGACATGTGTTATGGTAATTATAATATTATTTTTACCCTTAATTACTCTATTTACTTTTAACCTTGATGAATAAAAGTCAATAGTTATTATTCCCCAAAAATTATTTTCATTTTATTGACCAAAACATTACTTACTTATGTCAACTGTGTCTCTCGATGTTTTGAAATTCCACACATAAAAGTGGTAAAATTATGTTTTATTCAAATTTTCATATGCTCCTAGAAGGTGGGTAAAAGACGGTAAAAAGTTCAATAAAATTTTATATATCTAATTTTATTAAAAAATGACTCCCATAAATTTCATTTAACTTATATAGGTATTATATATCATTTTTTACTTAAAATAAATTTAAATAAAATAAATAATTATTGAAATAAAAAGTCAGTTTTAAACTATAACGCAGTGTTTTTCATTATTCATAATAAAATGAATGTTTTCAGAAAAATACCAAAAATTCACCCTAAGTTAATTTTGATATTCAAAATTTATAAATGAATTATATTTTACCAAATTCACAACATTTATGCTGAATTAATTAATTTAAAATAAATTCTCGTTGTCAAAAACAAAAAGTGGGTTTTTTAAAAAGTAAAAACTATTAAAAGATTGACATGTGTTTATGTCAAATTTAAATTTGAAATTACATATAATGACCTAAATTATATTAAATGATAAAAATATATTCTTATTATACTTCCAAACCATTAAAATTCATAATTTAACACTATAAATTATTTTGATTAAAAAAAATTTATCAGTTAAAATTTAGTATTTTTCAGTATTAATCAAAAATTCAAAGTTATCAAAAAAGTACCAAACAATTTATCCAAAATAAATATTTATGTCCTGAATCTGAATAAGAATTTAGTTTTATTAAATTGAATATATTAAAGTTTCAAATATTGGTTTTAATAATGGGTTTTCCATTAAAAGGTAGTAAATTATATTATTTGAAAAATACTTTTTTTATTTGAAAAAATAAATTTGTTCTTATATTATGTCTAATAATCACATAATATGGATTATAAAATTATATTGAGTATATAAAATTCAAAATTTAGTTAATACTATTCATAACAGCTTTTTGACCCGCTAGTTTGGTAAGTCGTGGTGCGCTCAAACTCGGTGTTGCGTGTAGCGCATGCTATTGAATTACTTTAAAGAAAATAACATATTATGAAATATTGAAGTGTAAAATTCGTCCCCTATTTTGTAAATTGCATCATCAAAATTTTAAAATTGGGTGTGGGAACTTCATTGTAAGCCCCACATTAGTAAAATATTCAATAAAACTATCACTTTAAAAGAAACAAATAGAAGTATATAGGTAACCCGAGATAACCTATTCTTGGATTCCTTGTAGTAAAACATGGATATGGAAGATAAACTAATTGCCATGTTCTTATGGAGAGTGATAGAAAACCTGAACATGATAAAGTTAACAATAAGAAAACCACAAACATGTGATGGGATAAACGGTCAATAGTTTCCCAGTAGGAAAAGTAAATGGAAAACGATTTTTTATCTCCATTTCATAAAGTTAAGTAATTTATTTATGATATTGACTAATAACATAAAGAGATATAATTACTTATTAAGTAGAGTTTCATCATTTAATATATTTCTACCACTAACTTACCTTTTTTTCAAATGATGAGTATTCAAGAAGACTTGGTCACACCTAAAGTGCTAGAATAAACTTTAGAGAATCACATGATCAACAAAGGATAAACTATATATTTACTTTGTCTTTATAGATTAAACAAATACAAAATGGTTAGTACAAGATCAGATGATCCCCAAAAAGGATAGTCTTTCAGAGAAAGAAATACTAAGATTAATTTCTAAAATTAATCCAACAATACCCAAAGTTCAATAAATACCATTAAATAAAAAATTGCCCTTAAAATCCTTCAATATAATCCAAACTAATATTGAAACCCAAAACATAGAATAACATGATTATTTAGTCTTCCACATTAAATTGTGTCTCCAAATAACATCAACTACTCTTAAAGTCACATACTTAAAGTAGTTCACCTGATCACATATTCCCTATGATAGGTTGATCATTAACATAAATAACCCAAATAACAATAAATACAGAATTAAAAATATAGATAAAAATACACCATTACTCCTCAAATTAAATATAAAATTATTCTATTTTACTTAGGCATATAGTGTTCCCAACAGAGCGAACGTCTTCTAAAATAACATTTATCACTTAATTACCAAATAATTTTCTTATACTAAGGATATGGATTTGATAAGACATAAGATCCCAAATAAACATATTATTGTTCAATAAAATAATTTAACTAAAAATAATTAGTCACACTAACCAAGGATCATGTAGTCCAGTGGTAGGCGATAAATCCCAATCACACTCTGGTTCTGGGTTCGATTCCTGCAGATTTTTCCAACGCAACTGGTTGTCACACGGTCTACTTGTTGTCCTTTTTCAAAAAATATATTCTATAAAATTCATCAAAATAACCATAACATAATTTACCCACAAATGATATCTCATACCTCACATTTTCATCCCAAAATTTAATAACATGTAATTTCCTCAAATTCAAGGAACATATAAACCCAAATGGTTATTTATAACTATAAATGAAAATATTATTCTTCCAAAAATAGAATTTTCACATAACAAACTGCAGGGTTACACATACAAGGGAAAAGTCTTCTAATGTAATCTCATAAACAAAGAGCACTAATACCTTTAAACAATTCTCCGTCCATTTATTTCCACATAGGTTCTTCCATGAACAATATGTTATCCTATAGAATAGGGCATTCACTTGGGTAATTCCCAGGTCCCCAACATTTATTGAAAATGACTGTAAATGGATTCTTGGGTCATTTTTTTCTTCTATAGTACTCTTCATATTTCTTCGGAAATTCTTTCCTTTATGTCCTTATTTTCCACACATAAAGATTTTCTGTGTTCCATTGAGACACATTCCTCAGTGTCTCCTTCCATATTTCTTGCATGATGGAAATTGAGCTTTCTTTTCTCTATAGTCTTCACTATGAGATATTTTATCATTCACTTACTTTCTCTTCATTTTTGAGTCCGGGAGTTGTTTAATATATATTATTTTGATCATATTTTTTGAAACATGATTTGGCATGAACATGATATCGTTTACACCTATCAACAATATATTTCGTTTCTCATTTCCACCATCTTTCCCACCGGGTACATCATGTTCAATGTTACTATGACTTCCTTGGAATCCAGGCATTGACTAACATATGAACGCATAATGTGAGTCATAAAATCATTTAGAGAATATCATAAGAAATTATTTTCAATCTAAAACACCTTAGGATTAACCAAGATTATTTATTCTCATATTATCATCAAATCCTTCCAATAGGTTTGTAAAGAAAATGTGAATAATCCTATGAATATCCCATGGGAGTGTCGTAACCAAGAGTATAACAAGGATCATTGTCATGTACTAGGATACCACGGGTCAAGCCTAAAACACCTTGTTGGAGTTTTCACTCCTAGGTACATTTGTACCAAAGCCGCCTCTACCTTCTCGTATCCAGATAGGGATGTATTGCTTTGAAAACCAACATAATATTTACATTACAATTTTTTTGGATGTTTTTCTATAGCAATCCTCAATGTCTATCTAAGGGCAGTGTTTCCTAATCCGAGTTTTTTTTCAATATAGATTCTATGTTTTGTACTGAACTTTCTCTGATACCAACTGTAATGCCCTGACCCCAGTTACCCAGAATTGGTGCATTATTAAATAACATTGGAATGATAAAAGAAATCATGTCCTGAAAGACTAATCAGTTTTGTACCTAGGGAATTACTAGATAAATACATATGTTTTACATTACATAATGAAATAAAAAAAAATTGTGTCCCCTTTTAATACCCTTAAACCCTAAGACTATTCCTGAAAGTTATTTGTAATGTAATTATTTGCATCCTGGGAAAAACAAAACATAAGAATGGGGTGAGCCGAGATGCTCATTAAGGATAACAATATAGTGGAAACTGTCATAAATAAGATCAAACATTTATTTCTATGTATAAGCAAGAACACAAGCCTATATAACATAAACATCAGCATAATAAGGCAAATATTAATCAAATAATTCCATTTACTTATTCCCAAGGATATTATACCTGTGGGATAATCACCTGTAATATCAATATACAATTTCATAATGATGGAGGGTATAATTCCAGACTTTATAACCACATAGTCAAGGACATATTCCAAAACAAAAAATAAGATTTTATCAAGGCCTTGTGCCAAGACACTAGTTTTTCTAATAAGACCTATTGATGCATCAAGGAGCTATAGTGGGATCTACCCATCACTTACTAAGTCCAATTAATTCCTCATATGAAATGGTAAAACATAATATGATCATTCGTATTAAAACTATCATACGAAATGACAATACTTTAACCATAAACCATGAATTTTATAAAAATAGCACATCCACAGTCAAGCATAACTCATTCATTACAATATAGAAGTTTTTATTATAATAAATTAACTAAAATCATGAATAATAAAGTATATTGACATAGTTAAAAATAATCATAAAAATGTATCAGAAAAATATTCCCCTTTTTCTTGAAAACATTTAAAAGTATCACTATTTACCAAGAAGTTGTTTAAAATAGATTTTTGAATAAAAGTGTCTCATACCACATTGAAACATTTAAACGGAATTTTAATTTTAAAACAATAATTTCCATATATATAAATCCTTAAAATAATTTTTAATACATGGTCATTACTGATAAGGATTTATAAGTATAAATTTTTAAAACATTTAAAATGATATTTTAGTTAGAGTTCCTAACCAAATGAGAGACACTTGAATACAAATAATTATGTTAATAAAGGAATAACAATATAATGAGAATAAATTTATTCACGTTATATTATGTCAAAGTAATCTATAAAAACCAAATAAAAGTTAATTGATGCATAACAACAAAGAAGTCTCAATGGAATGTAAGTTGAGATGAAATACCTTATAAAGACTGTATCCTTAGGTTAAGGATAAATCAATGACATAATTATGTGTGAAAAATATAAATACACTAATTATGATGGGATATTTAGTGTAAAACAATATGAAGACATTCACACATATTCTTCTAACAATAACACCAATGACATTGATGTTTAACTCAATGAATGAAAATTGAGTTAAGATTACTCATATCAAGTTCATATTGATGACTTAATAATTTTTCAATGGAGTGGTTATGTGTATCAAAATAATAAAAAAAAAAATGGGAGTGGAAAATACTACATAAATAAATAAATTGTTATTTCACACATAATCATGGAGTAAAATAATCAATTATGTATACATAAAACCGAATGAGTGGAAATCGAAATTAGAAATTCCCTTACCGATTTGGTGACTTAAGAAACATATACCCCATGAAATAATGATCATAAAAATGAATATTTAAATACCCATAAATTATTTTATATCACATAAGGAATTAAATCATCGGTAGTACATAAACCATACAAAAGAAATAGTGTCAATATAACATGAATCTCATGGAAATAAGAAGAGAGATGAAAACCTCTTACCATGTTGTAATCAATCGAGCCGTATGACCAAAAGTTAATAAAAACCAAATGAGTCATAGAATACCATGAATATAAAGAGAATAATGATAATATATATCAAATGGCAGTACACAGTACACCACATGCAATAAATAATTGGCGAACAATGGAAATCTCATAGAATTAAAAGTGAGATAAGAAACCCCTTACCCTGCAATTTCCCTTAGTAGAAGGTACATTTAACATCCTGTATAATGACCTTAGTATGTTATTAAATTATACCAGAACCATATTCATATTTATTATACTATACATGATTCATTTATAACTTCATACTACCAATTTAGTAATGATTTCCATGTTAAATTAACATTTTGGGTAATAATCACTTTCATTATCATACGTGTTTTAACATGATATTCTTGATCGTATCATTTAGAACATAATTTAAATACATAAATAATATAAATATTTATTTATATATCAGATATATTTATAATATAAATATTTATAATAGATAGATATATTGAATGGAAGGAACCGTTTATGGAGACGGTAGGTCGTACGTACGATGTCTCCGTTTTTATATCATATTGAATGGAAGTGAGTGAATAAGATTTATGTAAGTACATACATAAATATTTATATATATATCTCTTGTATAATTATTATTTCATACACTACATACTTATTAATAATATATATTTTTATAATCATCGTTGAATGGTGAACATGGGAATGAATCTCATAGCGTCGTGGAGACAGTAATATGTACGTATACAAGAGAAAAAATATCATTATATTGATGGTGGAATTGTATATAATTGGATGGTATATCATTTATACAGAATAATTAACATGTTGTATTTATTATTTACATCAGTTATACTCATTATTATATGCATCCAAAAAATGAAGTGTTTGAATAACATACTACAGCACAATGTGGAGATGGTAAGCCATACGTATGCACGTATGGTGACTTTGTCATTTATAGGATGGATTGAATAAAAAATATGGTTGAACCATATTTATAATAACATCAAAATATGTAGGAGGTACTGGAATTATTATTTTGGTATGGAAACATCACATAATGGGTAAGTGGAAGAAGAAAAGAACTTGAAAGAGGGTGGTGAAATTATTACCTCTTCTATGGGTGTTTTTTTTGAGTTGTTCAAAAGGGCTCCATAGGTAGGCTTTATGATCAAAGTAAAGAATCTTGGTTGATGTGAGGTAACTTGGGCAGATATTTGGTCAGGGGTTGCTTGAGCCAAATGGCTTTGGAGGAGTGATTTTTAGAGAAGGGGAAGTGCCTTTTTATAAGACGGGTGGTGGTCACTCTTGGAAAACCTTGAAATATTATTTTATAATAAAATCAGTTTAGGTTTATAATGGCTCTAGAATGATTTATTTGGAGGATAAGGTGGGGATGGGTCGAAAAACTCTCAACCAATAAGTTTTACACTGGTTTAGGTCACCATATTAACCTTATCTTATATATTTCACTCTTAGTTAAATAGTTTGACATTTTACCATGTCTCTTTGTATTTTTATATTATATGGTTAATAAACATACAATAACAGTCCAAGAGACCCCCAAGTGGTTCATTATTAATATATATAAATTTATCTATGTCATTTTTCTGAAAATTATATCTTTAAAAATATTATATAAATTAAAAATATAGTATTTTAAAAAAAACTCAATTATGTCAATTTTGACACTATTTAGTATTTGATTTTTTTGAAATCCATAAAAACATTATCACTTCAAATAAAAATTATTTAATCAAAACTAACATGTAATATAAACCTAGAAAATTATTTAAATTCATGATAATTCTCAATTTTCATTTATTTGGATATTTATTATTTTAATATTTCATTAATAAGGTAATTAATCCATCATCATTGTGTCAAAAATAAATTTAATTATTTACTGTCTAAAAATTATAAATAATATACCATTATGTAGGAAATATTTTCATAATTCTATTTAATATTTGTAGTCGAATTTATCTTATGTATAACCTTATATTTAAAATGGTTTAGTTTTTCAACATTGAATTTAACTATTTTAACTCTTCTTTAAATAATATAATAATAAATGTCCTAATCTAATCCAAGTGTACCAAATAGGATCATATTTTATTCATAAGGTTCTTTTTGGTAAAATTAAACGTATACAATAGAATTAGGATATGTGTTAGGGTAATTATAATATCATTTTTACCCTTAATTACCCTATTTACTTTTTACTATGGTGAATAAAAGTCAAAACTTATTATTCACAAAAATTAGTTTTATCTTGTTAAACCACATTTTAATTACTAATGTCAACCGTGTATCTCAATGTTTTTATATTGATCAAATAGAAGTGGTAAAATTATGATTTAGGAAAACATTCAAATGTTCATAGAAGGTGGGTAAAAGACGGTAAAAAGTCCAATAAAATTTTATTCATCTAATTTTCTTACAAAATAACTATAATGAATTAAATTAAAATTATATATGTATTATATATATATTTTTATTTAAAATAAATTAAATTAAAATAAATAATTATTTAAATTAAAAGTTGTTTTAAAACTATAACACAATGTTTTCCACTATTCATCAAAAATTGATTGTTTTTATAAAAATACCAAAAAATCACCCAATTATAATTTCAATATTCTGAATTCCAAAATGAATTATATTTTACCAAATTCTAAACATAGAAGATTCATTAATTAATTTCAAATAACTTCCCATTGTCAAAACTAAAAAGTGGGTTTTTTTAAAAAGTAAAAACTATCAAAATATTGACATGTGTTTATGTTAAGATTAAATGTGAAATTACCTATAATGACATAAATTGTAATAAATGAATAAAATATAATCTAATTATACTTCTAAACGATTAAAATGCATAATTTTATATTATAAATTATTTCTATTAAAAAAGTTGTTTTAAATTAAAATTTTGAATTTTTCAGTATTCATCAAAATATGGAAGTTATCAGAAATGTACCAAACATTTATCCCAAATAAAATTTTATGTCCCGATTCTAAGGAAAAATTTCATTTCATTAAATTGAATATATAAAAGTTTCAAATATTGGTTTTAAAAAAGGGATTTCCCTTAAAAGGTGGTAAAATTGTATTTTTTGAAAAATACTTCTTTTATTTGGAAAAATGAATTTATTCTTATATAATGCCTAAGAAACACATTATATGGACTCTAAAATTATATGGAGTATATAAAATTCAAAATTCAGTTAATACTATTCATATCTGCTTTTTGGACGGTTAGTTTGGCAACTCATTGTGTGTTCAAACACAATGTTGCATGTAGCACAAGATGTTGAATTATGTAATGTCCTGGAAATTCTGTATAATTTTATTTAATGATATGGAATTATTTTGAGACCGCCAAATCTGAAGGCATGTGATTCTGAGGTCTGGAGTGCCAGGAATGATTCGTCAAAGTATTGTTAAACATTAAATAGCGCATGTAAGCAGTTTTCCAGAAAAAATGGAATAAATCTAAAATGGTTTCCAAGATTAAAAATATTATGGCATCGTTGAATTAAGGATTACATATTTACCCTAGGCACGACTTATGTTTAGTCAGTGTAGAGCTCGTGTGAGGAAACCCATAAATGACAAAACTGTAAATAAAAAAATTAAAAAAATTAATTTATTTTCCAAATGCTTATAACTCACAAACGGTAGCACAGATTAAAAATCTGAGTCCATCGCTAAACTCATAAGGGTATGATTTCTTTAGGCAGATACTAACATTGACCGGTGTGAGCCACCAGTGAAAGTTAGTTTTTGGCCTCATATAAAATAATGTGACAATTATTTTATTGTAAAATCCATAAGTTTGAAACAGTAACTTGGATTGGAAATCTAAGCATACCATTAGGTTCATTGGGGTGTGTTTCAATTAGGTAGAGCCTAACATCGACCAACTCGAGTCGAGGGTGACTGTTATTAATTTTCCAAACTTTTTTTCGGTATGTTTAGTAAACGTGCACGTGGAATTTTCTAACTTTTGAACCAGTGCTCCGATTAAAAATCTGATGGCACCATTGAATCTACCACGCCATGATTCACATAAGGGATGCTTTACTTTGACCACATTAGGTCCGAAGAAGAAGTTATTTTTGGTTACTTTTAAAAGAAAATGAAAAAAATTAATCTCAGTATTTTATTTCTTTTCCACCAATGGAAAAGCAGTAGTGTAGGACTAGCAGCAAGTCCATCCATTAAATGGATTGACCCGTCAAGTACTATGTAACAATGTCGTTGAAATTTTGAAAGTTTCCTATTAAATGAATATTAATAAATTCCACGATCCTTACTTACCCTCCCCCATCTCCTATTTATATAGAGCATGGGAGGAGGAATTGGCACGATTTCACCAAGAAACGAAGCTCTGGTAATGTGCCGCGATGCCCAACACTTGGAGGATGGAGCTGATTCCATCGAGAGGTGATGAGCGACCCTGAACCACGAACTGAAGAATGACTATAGAGAGAATTTGTTGGAGACGTTTTTAGGGGACAATGAATATCGACACTTCCTCAAACACAGACGCTCTCCAATGAAGTTGATTTAGGGGTTTTATTTATATTTGAATTTACATTATTGATTTTTCATATCCTAAATTCACGATGATGATGGAAAAACAAACACTGCCATCATGCCACAAATAAAGATTAATCCTCTTTCTTTTTATTCTTTGTGCTTTCTTCATGCAATTTTCAAAGCCTAATATTTATTGATGCTGGAAACAAGGAGTTTTTCTGAGTGTGATAATTGGACACGGAGCCCACGATGAAAGGATCATGAATATATGATCGTTTAATTTTTCGGGCTTGGAACGAAGCCGCAGTGGCTCGCAGAAGAAGGTGGCGGCCATCACCCGACCGACCGCGGGGAAGGAAGGGAGAAACAGATATGCACCTCGGGTTGATGAAAAGGTCACAGCCCATCGGCTTCAGCAAGGCTGTGTGGCAGACGTCAACCGAACGACCTCGGGGCGGAGCAACGGCACATGTCTGTGTTGTCGGTGGAACAGGGGAGTTGCGGCCGCTTTGCCGCGGTGGAGGCTGAAGGCTGGTCGGCCTTTCTGCTGTCCATGGTGGAGCAATGACGCGTGACCGTAGCACTGGGTGGAAGATCATCTGGATGCGCCAGACCGGGAAGGAACCCTCTAGTTGGTCCCACATGCCACCCATTCAAACGGTATAATGGACCGTTCGGGAAAACCGGAAGGGTGGTGCTCCCCCTTTGGCACCAACCCGGGCGGACCACGCGGCTAGCAGGCTGCGCCAGTGGGCTAGGCCAGGCTAGCCCTTCGCGGACCGGTCCGAACCACAGCCCAGAAAGATGGGTCCACCGAGGCCCAGGCCAACCAGATCGGACTCAGGCCCATCTCGTCCTAGTTTCACCTTTTTTGGCCATATATGTGATCCGGACGTCCGTTTGACGAACTATCTATGTCACTAGGATCCTTGGATCGAGAAGTTTCTTTTGGTATACTCCCATTAAAATTTTGATAATGTTGGAGTACAACAGCGTTGGATCGAACCCCAATACAATCAGGCCCTCAAAGAGGAAAGGCTAATAACTTACAGATCAGGCGTTCGATTGACATACCGTCTATTGTGTTGCATCCCTTATGACATGACAGACTTTTGGGATACTTCTTAGTGAGAATTAGGGACAGTTTAGGCATGAGCAATGTCTTGGGGTGTGGTTCTAACAAGCGCGATACATACGAAACCCTATGACTGGATAAGACTTTATGACTACTGACCATTATGACTCGGAGTGACTCGACATGCCCAGTGGGGATCCCCTATCTATGACACAGTAGACCCGCTGTGGGGGGTGCCTCTATGTGATGTGGCACACCCCCGGTACTCGATAGGAAGAGTAACTTAGATGGCCACGAGGGGGAGCGCCTCTATGTGACTCGGCAGAACAATGGTGGGGAGCACCTTTGTGTGACACGGTAGACCCACGGTACTTGACAGGAGGAGTACTTGAGCATTCCAATGTTAGTGGGAAGTGCCTCTATGTCATGTGGCATGCCCACTGTACTCGATAGAGGAGGATTTCTCCAGCAACCAAGGCATTCGATATTGTGACTGGGAATGTTACTTGTTACTACCCCTGGAATAAATCTATGTGTGAGCTATCTTTAACTTTCACTTGTGATTGAGGTTATGCTATGTGGTACTTTACTTTTGTGGTAATATACCTTCATGGTGTTACCATGCGGTATTCTTCCCTCATGTATTAGATGTGTATATCTCAATAACATAGGTGCATGTATGGGCTTATATCTAAGTATAGTTGATGTATTTCTTTGTGGTTTCACTTTCAGGAACCTTAGGAGACCATTGGGGTCTCGGGGTCCCTATTGAGTATCGTTATACTCTCCCCTGCACTGGCTTTTCCCACACCTTGTTGATTCTTCTGAAGATGACGTACTACATTGATCGAGGCTGAGGGAACAAGGATTGGACGATGCACAGAGGGGGACCATTCAGTGTAACATGATGAGGAGGAGAGAGACGGACATGGAGTGCTGAGGAGGTGATCTATACCTACCCTTCATGTAGGAACCTTGGAGGAAGACCCAGTAAATTTTTCATTTTTCATTCAGTTGTATTGTATTTCCATTTATACATGTACCTTTACAGTTGGGTTTGTATTTCAGCCCCTTTTAATTTCAACACTCTTTTAATATAGCAGTTTACTTCATGGTTTCTTCATACAGTATTCTTGGACCATGTGTTTGTATAGGATTAAATGAAATTCCTTTCTGTTTTAGGGAGTATGCCTTTCAGTTCTAGTCACCAACCCCTGGACTATGGAAGGCGGGCTTGGGGAATCACAGCATAGGCCCCATGGGAGGGGTAATGACAAAGTCGTATCAGAGGAGTGTGGTTCTACCAATGAACTAGGACACTGTTATTTTCTATGTGGAGAAATGGTATTAAGTGTTTTGAATGTGGTTTTTAGTTTGTGGAGTCCAGTTTTGGTGTGGAGGCTGATGTATCCATACACCAGCACCTGAAATTCTTATTTCTGACTCTGTGCACGAAAACACTAATTGCATGTGTCTTTGAAACGTTTTTCTTTTTAATTCTTTAGAGTCATCTCACTAGGTATAACATAAAGACCATGGCGCACCTGTTTCTTATCAGGATTCCACTGCTTAGATAGTCACCCAATTTTACTGATAGAGTATGCGATTAAGGTCCACTGAGCGATGATGCCTCGGTGCATGGCCCTCTTATGGCGTTAGAACATTCATGTGGTGCACCAACTCTACCACTACCTGTTGGAAAACCGTTGCCACCAGAACCACCAATAGAGGATGCACGCTGATTAAGCGTGTTGCACAAGTTCTAGTTATATAGGCCTCAGAGGATTCAAGGCGGCATAGATTCTTAGGTAGTTGGGGACTAGATGGAGGCAATGACTAGAGTTTTCCACCTAGTTGAGACACTGGTAGAGTTGATGGTGAACATAGCTTATAGTCTTTTCTAGTGAGTGACCATTTGGATGGTTCACATACTGATGAGGTTTTGGTATGTGGACCGTTGCCAGAGATATTACATTCGGGTAGTGTGTTAGATATATCACTACCCATTGGGCATCAGTTAAAACTGGTGATATCAGCAGACGACACATTTAGGCTCTGTGCCTTACAAAAGTTTCATCATCAGATACCCCTCATGTTTTGAGGCGAGCCTGACTCACAGGAGGCAGAGGACTGGCTTGAGGAGGTGGCAGAGAGTTTTCTATAGCTTCTACAGCTTTGAAAGGATGACATGTTGGTAGGTGAGTATTCATCTAGGCATACCGACCATTCATGGTACTCAATGAATATGATATGATCAGTGCTTTGAGGATCAGACTATCGAGCACGGTGTGTTTAAGGATGTCTAAACCAACACTATTCCTCTATGCATTCCCACCTATGTCAGGGTGCTAGAGATAACCTTTATGGTTGAATGTTCTTTGGATGAGCAGATATAGCCAGTGAATGTTAGTTGTGGGAAAGTGGGAAACTGGCGCCAGTCTCAAAGACTTGGGAGTGTAAAACGTTTCGGGAATCAGATGTGACAGGGATAGAAAAAACTTCAGGGCTACAGATGTGGGAGTGGAGCTAGAAGAGTAGCATGAGGTGGTGTACTTTTCTACATGTTACAACCACCACCTCAATGTGGTCCCCACTAGGCCCAGTTTGATAGAGGATGGGGGAAGGGAGTATATTTATGCAGTCACAGAGTGTGACCCAGGGGCTCCAGAAATGGTTAGAGGTACGATTTGTGTCTACAACTAGATTTCATATTAATTGACATAGAAACTAATGATTCCTTCTTACCATGGATCTTGTTCAAGACCTAGAGTTTCTAGTTAATCCATTGACATTACCCTCACATATGGAGATCCCTTTGGGAGGAGTATCGATAATCACACTTACGTCGACTGTGTGATATGACCCCTGAGGAGAGAGTTTTGGTTGGAACCTCTAGGTGATAGCATGAAGGCCTTATGACGTTAGTTTTGGTATGAATGGACATCCATATTTCATACTCAGATTGACTATATTAGGGAAAAAGGTTGTGGTTTATCTAAAAATTTGGGATGAGGTTTTCCTTAGTCAGTGAAAAATGAAACATAGGCAGAACATGATAAACTCTTACATAAGAGGGTGCGGCTGATCACTCATGGGTCATCCAACCATACCCTCGTGCTAGCAGAAGTTTTCAGTTTTCAGTGCTCAACTAGAGGTCTAGTCTATAGCTACTGAGTGAGGCCTCAGTGTTTCTAGTCATGCTGCATATATCCTTTATGGATAGAGATGAAGCTTCTTACCTCCAGTATTTGACTATCACTCCCCCACTCCTTCAGCAAGTTAGGGTGGTGAAACTTGGGGGAATTGATTGTGAGGATCAACGTGCTCAGATATCCTCAGGGAAGGAACCTGATGGATTACATGAAGGAGGGGAGAATTTTTTCCTTTTTAGAGGATGTACCATGGTATTTGTGGTGCTTCAGGAGAAGGTGTTGAGGGAGTTCCATACGTTCCATCTGGTGGTACATTCTTGTGAGGGGAAGATGTATCAGGATCTCTTACATTAGTGCCGGTGGCCAGGGATGAAGAAAGCAGTGGAAGAATTTGTATCACGTTGTCTCACTTGTTAGTAAATGAAGACTGCACAAAGTTGGCAGAAGTCTTATGCTGACAGGATACATAAACCCTTGGAGTTCTAGGAGTGGGTCCACGTATTCTTGTGAGTCTCTCCTCTATCTATACTATCATGATTTGGCCTAGGTGGCAAGTTATCACCATGGTTTATCAGTCCTTTTCTAATACTTTGGAGGATAGGCAAGGTAGAAAACCGCATGGCTCTTCCGCCGTAGTTGGAGAGGGTGCAGGATGTCTCCCACATATCCCAGCTGAGGAGATACTTGCACGACCCATCTCACATCATCAACCACAATGATCTAGACTTAGATGATGGGGTGACATTTACTGAGGATCCATGGGTGATTGAGGATCAATGGGAGCAGGTCCTTTGTGGGCGGTCGATACCTCTCGTGTGTGTATGCTGGAAGCACGAGAACCTCTAGAAGAGAACATGGGAGCAAGAGGATCAGATTCATGCTCAACACCCTCTTTAGATTGTTTTTCATTTTTGTGGATTTCGGGGACGTAAATCTCTAAGGTGCGGAGAATTTAATGTCTCAGAAAATTCCGTATAATTTTTTAAGTATATAGAATTATTTCAAGACTTTGAAATCTAATGGTGTGCAATTTCATGGCCCAGAGTTCCCGAAATAGTATGTCGAAGTATTGTTAAACTTTAAATAGCACGCGTAAATAGTTTTCCTAAAAAGTGGAATAACTCTTAAATAGTTTCCCAGATTAAAATTTGAGGGCACCTTTGCATTCAGGATGGCGGGTTTACCCAAGGTGCGACTTATGATTAGTCAGCGCAGACCTCCTATGAGAAAACCCAAAAATGGTATAACTGTAAATAAAATAATTTAATAAATTATTTTATTTTTCAAATACTTATAACACACAAATGGTAACTCGGATTAAAAATTTGAGACCACTAATGAACTAATGAGGGTATGATTTCTTTAGGTAGATACTAACATTGGCTGGTGTGGGCCTCTATTCAATTTTATTTTTTGTCCATAGATAAAATAATTAAGATAGAATAATTTTATTGTAAAACCCATAACTATTAATCCATAACTCAGATTGGATATCTAATAGTACCATTGGGTTCTTTGGTGCGTGTTTCACTTAGGTAGATCCTAAACTCGACTCGAACGGGTCTAGGATGAATGTTAATAGTTATCCGAACTTTTTTTTGAGTACGTTCAGTAAAAGTCCGAGAAATGTTTTCAAAAATTTGAACCGGGGCTCGGATTAAAAATCAGAGGTTACCGTTGAATCCACGGCACTAGGATTCTCTTAAGGGAGACTTCACTTTGACCACATTTGGTTCAGAGAAGAATTTATTTTTGTGTCTTTTAAAAAAATGAAATAAAATAATATCACTATTTTATTTATTTTCCACCAACAGACAAGTGGTAGAGTTGGACTAGCAGTGAGTCAATCCATTAGATGTCTTGACCTTTAAAGTACTACCTAACAATGTCATTGGAATTTATGAAGGATCTAATTAAATGAACCTTCATAAATTCCACGCTCATTACTTACCCTCCTCCTCTATTATTTATATAGAGCATGGGGGGACGAATTGGCATGACTTCACCATGAGAAGAAACTCTGGTAAAGTGCCACGACGCCCAAAAATTGGGGGACCGAGCTGGTTCCAGTGTGTAGTGATGAGAGACCACGAACCATGAACCGAAGAACGACTATGAAGCAGCATCGTTGGAGGCTTGTTGTGGGGAAAAAACACCTAAACTCCCTTAAACATAGATGATCTCCAACGAAATCGAGGTAGGGGTTTTACTTATGTTTGAATTTACTTTATTGATTTGTCATATCCCAAATTCATGACAATGATGGAAAAAAAACAGGACCATCGTCCCACACATACACCATGCTTCTCTTTATTTTTATTCTTTGTGTGTTACTCACGTGTTCTTCAACGTATAATATATATTGATGCTGTAAACACTTAGCTTTTCTGAGCGCGATATATGGAAATAGAGCCCTTGACGCAAGGATTGAAAATATGCAATCGTTTAATTTTCCGGGCTTTGAACAAAGCCATAGTGGCTCACGGAAGAAGATGGTGGCTGACACCCAGCTGGCCGCAAGGAAAGAAGGGTGGCGCACGTCTGTGCTGCCGGTTGGTGAGGAGTTCAGGGCCCATCAGGCACGGTGGGGTAGGGTGGCAGCATAAAACCATCCAGTTGTGTGGTGGAGCGGTGACGCATGTCCATACCACTGGTGGAGCAGGGGGGCCGTGACCACTTGGTAGCAGTGGAGGTCGTAGGGCGACAGGCCTTCCAGATCGCAACCGCACCGCTGGGAGGAAGACCAGCTAGCCTTCCAACCAGATGTGAAAAACTAGGAAGGACCCCTCTAGTGGGTCCTGCGTGCCACCCATCCATATGGTCCAATGGATCATTCAGGAAAACCGGAAGGGGGCGCTCCCCCTTCGGCGCTAGCGCAAGAGACCGCACACCTAGTGGGCCGCACCACAGCGGGCCGCACCCAGCGGGACACACCATAGAGGGCCATTCCAGTTGGCTGGGACGAGACACCCCTTCATGGGTCGGGCCGATCCACATCCCTGCGGGTCGGGCCGAGGCCCATCCAGACCCAGTTCCATCTTTTTTGCCAGAACTTGTGATCCGGACATCTGTTTGATGAACTGCCTGTGGAATTGGGATCCTTGGATCGAGACAATCCTTTTGGTATGCTCAAATTGAGTTTTGTATAATGTAGGAGTGTGGCATGGATGGATCAAACCTATATCAAATCAGGCTCTCAGAGCTTAAAGGCTAATAACTTACAGACTCAGTGTTTTATTGACACATCGTCTGTTGCGTCGGGTCCCTTATGACATGATAGACCTTTTGGATACTTTTTCATGTGTATTTGGGATATTTGAGGCATGACTGATGGATTGGGGTGTTGTTCTCCCAAGCCCGCAATGTACAGAACCCTACGACTAGATGTGACTTGATGACTGTAGACCATTACGACTCGGAGTGACTCAGCAGGCCCAGTGGGGAGCACCTCTATGTGATGCGGCTGACTCATGGTGGGGAGTGCCTCTGTGTGATGCGGCAGAACCAAGATACTCAACAAGAGGAGTACCTCAGCAGTCCAATGTTAGTGGGAAACACCACTGTGTTATGGGGTAGTCCCACTATACTCGATAGAGGAGGAGTTCTCCAGCAGCCTATGAATTTGATCTTTTGACTAGGGATGCTACTTTTTACTACCCATAAAATAAATCCTGGTGTGAGCTATCTTTAACTTGTGCTTGTGACTGAGGTTATGCAATGTGGTACTTTACATGTCTGTTAATCTACCTTCATGGTGTTACCTTGTGGTATTATTCCCTCATTTATTATATGTGTATTTCATAATAAATAAGGTGTATGCATGGGAATATATCTATGTAGAGTTGATTTCTTGCTTTTTGGTTTTCCTTTGCGGACCTTTTGGAGACCTACAGGGTCTCGGGTTCCCTATTGAGTATTTTTATACTCTCCCATGCACGGGCTTCACCCGCAACATGTAGTGTACTGTGAAGATGATGAACACCATTTATTGAGTCTAAGGGAGCCAGGACGGGACAGTTCATGGAGGTGGACCATTCATTGTGATGTGACATTGAAGAGACGGACGGGCGAGGAGTGCTAAGGAGGTGATCTGTACATACCCTTCTGGTAGGAACCACGGAGGATGACCCAGTAGCTATTTTCCTTTTTCTTTTTGTTTTATTTTATTTCCAGTAGTACATATACCTTTACAGTTGGTCTTGTATTCCTTCCTCTTTTACTTTCAACACTCTTTTACTACATCAGTTTACTTCCTAGTTGCATCTTGATGTGTTCTTGTACCATGTGTCTATACAGGATTAAAGAAAATTCCTTCCCATTTTAGGGAGTATGCCTTTCAATGCTAGTCGCCACCCCCAGGCCTATGGAAGGTAGGCTTGGGGTAGTCGCATCAAGGGCCCTGGAGGACGGGTTATGTAAAATTACTTTAAATAAAATAACTTATTATGAAATCATGGGGTGTTTCAACATTGTTCTTATTGAAGTTTTAATATTTTTATCAGGGATAATAAAATTATGAATTTAAATTCCATCCTAATAAATTCACATTAAAATTTTTACTAATTTTCATGAATAAATAAGGAATAATATTAAAATTTTTGTTGGATTAAATTTCAACATTTGTCGCACTGTTCGTTAACAATTTATTCAAATCATCAATAAAAATGTAAAGATAAATACTAATTTGTCCCTATGGATTATAATCCCATTAATAAAAGTAGATCATATGGATTTTTTATATATAGCCAATGTGGAGGGATGAATAGAACCAAGAAATTGTTTCTCATAAAATATTTTTCAAATATATATATATATATGACTTTGAACCATTTATTTTCAACCTTATCTAGGAATTAATACAGTCATAACAAATTTTGAGTGATATTGAAAAAAATATTCTATGGTGGAGAATATTTTATGTGGGTTAAAAATTTATTTTGTTTTTCAATTTCATCTTATAAATTTATATATTTTTTAAAATAAATAATACATTGAACCATCAATTTATTAAAATAAATTCAAATTATTCATGGTGAATTACTTCCTACAGTTCATAAAATTTCCATAATGACATTGAAAACAATTACATGCCATGTTTTTCTTCCACGATGAAGAGTTAAAACAAATAAAACATCAAATTTTGTAACTTTATTATTTTAAAATCGTTAAATGTTTTTGAAATATATCCATGGTATCATTTGTGAAAGTAGTGCTATTGGAAAATTTGAATTAATGGTTATAAGAATTTATAATTTTCATACTAATTAATACTTCCTTTAAAAGGGTTCAAATGATTAATTTTCAATTTATTCAAATCCTTTTGTTACAATAACTCCATAATAATGAAAATTTTCTAAAAATACTATATACAAGATATAATCTGGTTCAAAGAAACCAACCCCATCTGTATCTACACTTGAGAAAATTTTACTCCCATTAGACTAATCATTATTTATGTAAATGAAATCATGCAAACAAATATATATAATTCCACCTTTTTTTCTCAATTTAAATCAAAAATTTATAGAGGTATCGAATAAACCTCTACAACAAATTTAATTAACAGGATTAAATATAAAAAAAATTGATGTTATCATTATGTTTAAAAATTATATAGGAAAGAAATTATGTAGTGAAATATTAATGTGAAGAACATAGGTAATTTTTTTAATAGTTCCAATAAAAGTGATTAAACTTCTAATATTTACACCCCTATAACACTTGGGATATATCATATTGAATAAAATACCTAAATTTTCCAGGGATTCCACACTATATTACAACCTTCATTTTCTAGTGCAGGTATTTCCACACAATAATACAAATGGTTAAAGGGGAATCCCAACATGTTTATAACACTACATTTTTACATGGATTCAAAATCATCAAAACTTTATATTTTTTCTAGAGTCAAAACCAATAAAACACATAATTTGTAACACAAATTCATTACCAACAAAACCATAAATATATATCCTGAGAGTCACAATTGAATTTTAAAAATTATTTTGGAACATAAATCCTAAACTATAAATATTTAAACATAGTTGATGGACATAAATAATTATGTACAAAATCGAATAAAACAAATATTAGAAATTGATTTACAATAATTTAAGAACATCAACAACTTATTAAGAGTTTATAAATATATCTATACATATTAACATATATTTTACAGTTTGAATTATTCACTAGGAGTCACCTAGAAGATAGAAAAATGTTTCCATAGAAAATAGAATGTTCTTTTAAAGGCTCATTATGGTGAACCAAGCATTATGTAATTTTATTGTGTTTCCCATCATTGTACATTGCATATATCATCATCACACCATTATAAAGAATCTAAAAATCCTGTAAAATAATCTATAATAATAATAATAATTCAAAATAATTATAATATATATAGTTAAATTATCTCATTAATTATCAAATTTAATAAATAAGTCATCACTAAAACTCATGAGAGAAAGATTATGAAATAATTAAATTTTTCACAATTCAAAAAATAATATTTTTCAATATTTAATAGCCTCAAAATTACATCCATAATAATTGGTCAATATATCCCATAAATATCAAAAAAAAATTCTTCTAAATAATTAAAATTCAAAATACTTTCCAAAAAATGTAGAAGGTAATGAAAAATATAACTAAATACAAATTCTACATTAAATACTTAAATATCACTATAAATATGATCATTGGATATGAATAATAATTTGGAATAAAATTAATCATTATAATCATAAAAGATATATTACAGTATACAATTGAAAACCAATAACATGTAATATATAGTAACCGTAAGGTTAATTTTAGTTCATAAGGCTCCATTCATAGTGATAAAAAATTAAATATGTTTTAGGTCTTAAGTTTCATTTCAATAAGGGAAAAAATTTACATATGAGTCGATTCACACATTTGTAAATTCGTGTATGAGTGATTTCATAGTCATTAATATCTCTGTGTATATGTAATATGAGACCCACATATGAGTCATTAAAACATATAAGTATACAAAATGTTTTTAATAAGAGTAATGTATTTTAGAATATTTGATTTTTAGAGAACTAAATTTTGAAAAGAGTAAATAAAAAAGAGTATTTCTCAAAAAAAAGTAAAATAAATTTGGAAAATATTGGTCTATGATTAAAATTAATTTTGAAATTTTAATTCTAGTTAAAAAGTGTAAACATTATTTAAGAATAGTAATAATAGATGATTGAAAATCAGAAAATAAAAACACAATGAAATTAATAAAAACAAATAATGAGATTATAATAGTGATAGTAAAATCTTTTATATAATTTTTAACATAGTAACCATAATATAGATATTTTAGAAATAATCCAACAATTGTACGATAAATTATAATAATGAAATTAAATAATTTAATATAAAATTTAGGTAGAAATCCATTTTATGTGTTTTTATATTGCATAAAATATCCCATTTGAATTAGATTTTTTTTGTAGAATCAATTCAATGTAAATATTATGAATTTCAAGAATTTAAATGGTTTTTTTTACAAATATTAAAATGGATAAAATTTGAATTTTAAAATAATAATTATTTCTTAAATAATTATGGAATTATGAAATATCAAAATAAAAAAAAAATAACAGTAATGTAAAATGAGAAACTCCCATAATATCTAACTTTTTGATAGTTTTAAAACTAAAAAAATATTTAAAACTATCCCTAGTTTTGAAATTGACCAAAAAATATATGGTTTGATGAAAAAAATCAAATTTGAATGTCACTGTGGTAATGAAATATTCATATTTAAACATATATTATAGAATGTAATCCATTATTATGCTAAAAATTATATAAACATATTACCTAAATAGGAACTATACACATCTTCATTCAGATTCAAATCAGTCATTTATTTCAATTGTTTTTACACTAAGTTCAATTTTAATTCTTTAAAAGTTATTTGAATCCTAGGGTCTATTTAAAATATTATCCAATTGAGTATTTGTTGAAATAATTTCCTAACAAAATATAACATTCATATGGGTTCTTCTTAGTCCATAAACATTAGACATAATAATTAATAGCAGTTGTATATTCTTCTTAATCACTTTATCACAGAAACAAATAGTTTTTTCTCTGAAACCCATGAAATTAAAATTCCACCAAGAAAATAACACATTCATAACATTATTTTTCTATCTTTATTATATCCCCAAATAAATGTATCAGAACAATAAAAAAACCCAAACAATTTTACTCCAAAAAGTGTAAACCAAAACTTATAGTTCCTTCGATATCTCAAAGAACTATTTTAATAAACATTAAGTGAGATTATTTTGGATTTTCCTGAAATATTTAAGACATATATACAGTAAACATCATATCATGTATAGATATTTTTAAAATAATAAAAATACCTATCATTCCTCTAAACAATTTATCATCAACATATTTTCCAACAATATTTGAATCAAATTAAAAATCATTAATCTTGATGTTCCAAAAGGTTCATAAGAATAAAGACCAAATATATGTAACAATTAGTTACCATATTTGGACTTATTAAAAATATTATATATTTTCATTGATAAATTTGATTTCCTAAAAATAATTTGAATTTTTTAATTAAAGAAATTTTAAATTAATTAGTCATTAAAATTGAAAACTCATTACAAAATGACTAAAAAGATGAATCATAAACAATAACATAAAAATAAATTTAAATAATTATGATTTAATTTGAATAATTCTTAATAGAAAATTTATGATCAACTATACCATTATTAAAACCATTATTCGAAAAAAATAATGATCAAATTTCAGACCAAGATCTCATATCTTGATTAATAAAATCGAACTACTTTGAAATTTTAAAAGCAAGATTTAGAAATTTTTCATGTTAAAAATTTGGTGTTTTATTAACATAAACATCATTTCAAATAAAACTATTTTAAAAAACTTTTAACAACAATTTGATATTATATAAAACATTAAAAATAAGAAAAATATAATAATTTATTAACAGATAAAATCAAAGTAATATGTGAGAAATGGTCATAAATATCTACTGATTATTCTTGATAATATCCCTCTTCAACAATTTTGTCCCTATGCCTCATAATTTGACTATATTTTTAAAACAAATATATTTAGTTTTAGAAATATGTTTATCTTTTGGGGGTTAAACTAAAGTAAAAGAATTCATTTTTTGTAAATTGATGAAGTTAATCTTTAACAGAAATAATCCAATTAACATATATTAATACATAATTAATATCAGTAGGTATAAAATTAGATGTAAAAGAATAATTATTATAGATATTCAAAATAGATCACCTAGTTTTAATTTTATAAACATTATGACCAAAAGATTTATCAATTAGGATTGTCTTTTTGAAATTTCAATGATATCAAATCATATTGATGTGGAGTATTCTCCCCTTCAATATAAATATTAATATATTGAAGATAGTTTTCAAAAAAAATTCATTTTCAATATTCATGTTCAAAATTATCTAAATTTTAATGAATTTTCAATTTATTCTCACCAAATCTAATATTAAAATATTAATCAATAGTCATTTTTCTATAATTGAAAAATCTATAAGATTTAATTATACGAGGGTTCCCTAAAACAATTACTTCATCAAATTTTGCATCAAACGTATCTAAATTACCATTAGTATGTATAATTATAATATTACAATAAAAAACCATATAACATAAAACTGTAAGATTATTTTTTCCATAAATCAAAATCAGGATTTTTCAAAAAAACCAAATATGAATTTAGTTTAAAATATAAAAACATGTCAAAAAATATCCATCTCAATAATATTTATGTAATTTTTAGTTAATTAATATCCTTCTAGATATTTCAATTATGATTCAACTTTTGTTTATTTTTAAACTCCCTTTTCATGTGGTGTTTTAGGTGATGAATATTTAATAAAATAATCATTATTCTAAAAACAATAAAATTCCATCTTAAAAATTCACCACTTATACCGCAAAAAATAACACCAAACATGAGTCCTTTTTCATTTTGGATTAAAATAAAAAATAGTAAACTATTTTTGGGTTTCAATGTTATGAATGAGAAAGTATATTATTGATAATCTATTAGAGTCATCTCTAATACCTAAATAAAATTTCTTTTCTAAAGTAATATAATGGTTTTTAGAACTAAATTTGTAATGATTCACTATCTATAAGGGTCCATTAGAAAATATGTTATTAGTCAGTATGAAAGAAGATTAATGTGGTTCCCCTTTTATTCATCAGTCACACACATGAAAATTATATTTTGTCAAATTGTAATGCTACATAACATATTAATTTTTGAAAACATATATAATAGTATGAAATTCACATGTCAAATTTTTCTATTCCGAATAAAAATATAATTTTTTTTCAAAAAAATACATATTTAACTATTATTTCAGTAAGGTTGAAATTGTAAAAAATTTACTTATAATAAGTATATAATAAGGAAAATTCATTATTAAAAACTGAAAATATATCATGTGAATATTAAACTTCTATAACACCCTCATATTGTTATTAAATTGTAGTTATATTATGTTATAATAGAAATACACATAAAACATTTGAATTTATATTATAGTTTGAAAAACTAACTTCTCGGAAATATTTAACTTTTCCTTTGGAATTAATTTTAAATGTAATTATTCCTCTATCAAATTTTTTATATGAATTAAATTTTGATGGAATTATCTATTTTATTATATATTACAATATTTTTGTACCATATATTGTTTTTAAGATACCTTATGAATTTTTCTTAAAAATTAAATTATGATAATATTTAAAATTGAAGCTAATTTTGATCTGATAGGATTAGTAAAACATTTTTTCGGTACCCAAACAGATCTCAAAAATGTTTTATAAGGTAATAAAAAAGATAAATATTTATAAATATAATTCATAGAAAATCCAATATATCATGGAAATTTAATTCATAACTCTTTTTCATAGTGTCATTTCATCATATATCTAAAAATAATAATATGAAACGAATAACAATTTGAGAATTTCATATGTTAAATTTGATTCACATGTGGTAATAGCTAATAATATCCAATAAAATTATTATTTTTAGTAATCTTATTTTAAGAAAGTTTCTTATCAAATCTACTTCCCCCTTGAATACAAGTAAACATACTATTTACAATATTTTCAATATATTACTTTTTATTTTCATTAAACTTTTATGTAAATTTTAAATATTCAAAAATATTTTCATTAGTAGTCGATGAAGTGTTTTCATGTTTTAATTTTCATAAATATTAAAAAAATTCCTTAAAAGGCCTCTAATGATTTCTTTTTAATTATCTACAATGATTAGAATCTCAGGAAACATATATTCCCAATCTATCAATCTCGTCACTTAATGTTTCCATTATTATTTTTTGAAAATCAGAATCATCATTATAACATGACAATAAAAACTAGAATTACTATACAAGAATGAAAATATGATAAAACTCAACATAACAAATTCATTTTCTTTTTGGATTCATTAATAAAATAAAATTATTTATTACAAAAGCTTCATAATGTTAGAGAAAATTTATCATAATTTTTTTTATTTCTGGTCCATCATTACATTTTTCACTCTAGGGTATTCTGTCTTGATATTCTATATTTTGTTTAATAAAAAAACATCTTAATTATATTAATTAGATTTAGTTTCACATTTTTGTTACCTTTTATGATTATAATTTTTATAATTCCCATTTCATGGTTTTTTGAAATATCCTTTTATTTTCATTTTGTAAAATTTAGAAAAAATTTGATCCATATCATCTTCATTAATTTCTTATATTTTAAAATAATATTTTATTTTAAAAAATATTAATAATATATTTTAAGTCTATGTAATTCCTCTTTGAAGTCCCCAAATGAAAAGTTTTATTCAACCCATGTTTTTATGGACGTAGTGATCTTATGAGTTCATCTAAGGTATATTCATTAAAGTTATTATAATATTCAATTAAAAAATTGTTTTCGTGACACTTATTTGGTAATGCTCTCATGGATCTATCAATACATCTCCTAGAAAAAAAAGTCCATAAAAATTAAATTTTTCTTATAGAAAACTTGGTTAACTAGTACTTCTTCCCCCACATTGGAATATTTTTATTTATCTTTATGAATACCACGACTTACTTAAATCATATAATCTAGGCTAAGGTGAGTAACATGAAAAACAATAAAAAAATTTATGAGTAGTCATATAATAATGAATATGACTAAAAAATCTATTAATAGAATATTATAATACATTTATAATTTTTTAATTAAAAACATATTTAGAACTATCACATCCTATACTTTTTTAGGGGGGAAATCAGGTAATTTATAATATGTTATTAAAGTATTAAAAAGATCCATACTATTTTACATTTGTGTAAGGCCCCAATACAAACAACCAGACCTGAGGTGGAGAGTCATAAAACATCATGTGTGCATCACCATACATAGTGACAGGGGTTGAAACACCATCCTTGAAGAGACTATACCCTTAGTGATCAGATTATTTTTTTTAAAGGGAATTCCCAGGAGTGGCCCCTCAATAATCATATTCCTACCCTTTATTGATAAAAAAATATAAAATGAAAAATAATATCATGGAGGATGATAAAGTATTTTAATTAAATAAAAGATTCCCCCATGAAATAGATATAAATAAATTGGGATCCCAATGTGGCAATCTGAACTGGAGATTAAAGGTTTTAGACGATGACTATGAAAAAAACAGTGAGAATCCTCCAGAGTCTTTCCTAGAATTAATACCAACTCCTTTCTCCCCAATTATCAATCTACCATATGTCTATTTCCTTTTACTAGATCCCTAAACATGGATAATTTATTTCCATTGAGATAATTGTAAAAGGTTTTATTAATAAAAAACATTATGACATCGCCGGTTTATCCTCAAAATGTGTTCATAGACATAAGAGATGTATTCTCTGATAAAAATAAATATTCTAGTAATCATAAAAAATCATATTTCAAGCATTCATGTGATAATAAATCGATAATTATTTCATGTCATATACACTCCCCCTATATGGTTTAATCATATCATGATGGTCCACCAACTCCAAGTTCCAAAACAATGCCACCAATGGCGTGGAAATGCACACAATAATGAAAATTTTATAAATGAAACATAAATCAGGTCACCAATAGATATTAGTAGAAAAAATATAAACATGTGATCATCATCTAATATGGTAAAAAGTTAAATATTCATTCATATGGAATAAATAATCATTTATGGTATTTATTATTGCTTTGTCGAGCACATCAAATTAGATGTTTAGTTTTTACTAGAATTTATACAATATAGCATGGACCATAGGTCACCTCTTGATGGATCCTTGGATCATTAATTAAAAAATAATGATTTTATTATGAAAATAAAAAGACATGTTATTTTATAATATATATGGTTTTATTATTTAATAATTAAATTGAAAATGGAATTTGATTAAACAAATCTGAAATGACAATAATCAATGAAGCATGATCAACAAGAGGAAATCACGTGATACTCAGCATTCAACGCTTTAGGAGATAGGGTTTCGGTGTTTTGATATGTAGTTTATAAAACCTATATCTAGGATATTATTTATTTTATATTAGGATAACTCATAGGGTTCATATGATAGAATAATAAAACTCACAAATTACAACCGATGATTGGGAGATTTTTGTTCGACTTCATAACAGTAACTCACCAAGGAAACAGAGGAAGAGGTCGATACACTATCCAGATTTATAATTTATTTCTTTTTAATAGCATGAAATAAATTATCATGAAATATTTAGTGTTTATTAGAGTTAAATTTTTCAATATGAACCACACAAACCCAGTAATTAAAATAGAGAAGAAGAAAGGGTGAATGGTGGGTGAAGCATCACCTAAAAGGATACCCCCGAACCTGATATTATGAGTAAAGTATGAAATATCAGTACATAAATAAATTAAATAATAAGAGATGATGATTAAAAACAACAAAAAATATTGAATTGAAAATACAATTCAATTATTACAGAAAATAATATTGAGTTTTACAACACGTTCCTCCCCGGGTGATCACAAGGAGTTGTGAACTCTATTAAAGGGACGGTAGAAAAATATGTTGAAATAACACTTCCCATAGACTATAAAACTTATAGGGATTATTAGAGGACTAACTTGAGTATAATAAATTGTAGAAACTTTAGCCATGGTATAATTTACAAATGGGTTACCCAATTATGATTGTATAGGTAAAGTGGAAGGTGGTTTTGAGCCACCACATTTCATAAAACTAATTGGAAAGTTGTTTTTTACCACCAAACAGTACAATAGTACTTTTAAAAAAACTAAAAAACTATTTAATCGAATATTTAATATCTCCATTGAAATATTCACATAATTTGGAGGCTCACATATTTAGATACAACCACAATGCAGAACACCACTTTTGACATTTTGATGATTTGACTTAATGGACAGATCAGTTTGGGTGCAACCCTTAATGGATGAATTGGTCTTGCTTTTCTTCATTGGAGTTGTATCCCACGGATTTTTGGATCTTCTCACAAACATTAATCCTATTTAGATGTGCTTATTACTCAAAAAATGAAAAAATTGGTCATATGTTCATGTTCTTCCATGTAGTTTGGCTGATTTTATTCTACATCATTGTGGGATCTCTAAATCGCCTCCACCTATAATGAAATAATCTAAACAAGTGAAATTTCCATTTTTAACTGTGAGAAAAATATAAATATTGAATCAATATTGAATATAATTTTTTTATTAAATTTTTAATTTTTTATAAAAAATTAGTATTACAAAGTGGTATAACAGTCAAAATTAGTAGTGAATCATGGTTCAATCATACCCCCACAAATAAAAATTTTCACTCTTTGTAAAAGTCAAATTTTAAAAAATTATTCATTGATATTTTCCCAACATCATTATGATTTAACATTAAATGAAAATTTCATCCATGATGGAAATGTGATCAATGCAAAAATCACACCAAAAAGTTATTCCCAGTGATCATGGGAAAATATGTCCCACAAATTATATCAGAACGAAATTATAAGAGATGCATGATAAAAATCAACGAAAATAATATAGATGTTAGAAATTTCACTAATTATCCAATTTTTTGGACTACCATTTTATGGTATTCTTTCAGCTTTTTATCTAGTAAATATAGGTTTTTAAAAAATCTCCTTATACAATTATATCAATCGAAGCTTCCCTATTTCCTTGGAAATCATATTTCAAGACCCACTCATATAAGAATTCCTATAATTACAACATTATGATCTTGACCAATATATTCCCATATGTTTTACATTTCATAACTCTCCTAATTTAATATTTTTTATTGTTTTTTTAAAAGTTCTACCTAGAAAAAATCTCACACTCATCTCTCAAACCTTAATCGATCTACTCACAACACTAATTATAATAGATGAAAAAAGATCAAATGTCAATGAAAAGTGGATTTTGTCCTTACCAATACAAAACCCTTATTTTAGTTCATATTTATTTATATTTTTAAAAAAAATTAGGCATACAATAGTCAGATAAACACATGCAAGTTCAATTTGTTACAGTAATGGAAAAGATCATGTAAGGAATGAACACATGGAAAAATAATTTTTAAAATATTAAATATCTTAAGCCAACATATATTTTCCTTATATTAAGGGGAAAGAATTCACACATCACGGTTAGGTTAAAAGATGCATGGTGATATTATGTAACATAATTTTCTAAAAAACTACTCACATAAAGTGTATCATTATTTTAAAGTGTTTCAAATTTATAACACCATATATATCATAAAAAACCAATTATAAATAAATTATCACCTTAATATTAAATTCATTATAAAATATACATGTCTTCTTGGAGGCCATTTTAATTAAAAATGATAAAAACATGAAATATAGAAATTACTGATGCATTTTCAATAACTTCTATGATTAAGTGAGAATAATTTCATATAATAAAGTGGGGATTAAAAATTATCATTCTAGAAAAAAAGTGTGGAGGAAAAGTGGGTAAAGTAATTATTCCATTCTGAAATTGAAAATGGTAAAAAGAAAGAAGAACACTGCAAATTGCTAACTAACCTAGGAATATACACATACCCCACCCCACCAAAAGTGTGTAGCGTCCTCACATTAATAAAAGTGAATGTGGGAATAGAAAATAAATCTTGGTGAGATATAGTGGTACATTTTTCTTAAATGTGGATTTCCTCCATCAGATTCTTTATAAAATCCTCATAAAGTTTTTTAAGTCTCTGTCAATTGATGGTAATACTTCATCCACTCTACTCTTGAAAACAATGTATTGCACTTAAATGGTAATCATTAGTAATAGAATATGGATTGAGCCATTGAGAAAAAAACTTACCAGGGTTGATCGTTATCCTAGAATTGGACTTTAAAAACTTCTCACAAATACGAAACTTCCATTAATGAATCATCTCACCAAGAAAAACCATTTTATTTTATTTATAGATTCAGGATTTCTCATATGTATCACACCAAATTTATCCTAACTCATGAATATACAACTACATATGCACATATTTATATGAGTGATTCATATTACATTTCTTAATCACCCAATATGCATGGTTCTTTACCTCCACCGGGAGGTGGAAATCCTTTTCAAACACAATATTTTTTCGTGAAATTCAAATCAGGGTTTTTAATGTTGTATGGTATACCCAATGTTCATTATCCATGCGAAAAATCAATATTTACTATTGGGTTGTACCATTTTTTCAAGATTCACATAACTTCCTTATTTGAGATTTCTTGTTTTCCTTTAGTATGGGGGTGATATGAAGTATATAATTTATCAACAACCCCCAACTTATGGAGTACATTGTTCATGTAATGATTGAAAAAAATTTGAACCCTAGTACCTAATTATGAATATCAGAAAACCATGCCACCTAAAAATCTAATTCCTAATAAAATTCAACAACCATGGAAAACATTGCTTCCACCAATTTAGTGATGTAGTCTAAACCTAATATTATGTGCGCAAATCCAAATAAATTTATAAAAAGCCACATGAATTCAATTCCCCAAGAATCGAATATCTCACAAAATAACCTTGGTTTTTGGGAAATTTTATTCCTCGTAGAGGTATTCCTTATGAAATGACATCATGTGTGTGACTAAAAAAACAAATAGGCATCCCAAAACAATGTTTTCTAATAAATTCATGAGTCAATGACCTTTCGTGCAACACTTTGAGATCCAAAGTGGTCCCCCACAAGATAATGTTATGATGAAACTAAAAATGGAGGTGAAATCATGGTCAGTGACACACGTATTAACATCTTGGTCACTAAAAATACTCTATATGTATGATTCATCATAAATGTACCATCGTGAATAATTATTATGTCCCTTAGATTATGTGGTTCTAAAATCAATAAGGGCAAGGTTTTTCTAGAATTTTGACAATGTCAGCATACTTTGGGGTAAGGTCCACCACACCACAGAGGTTATCATGAGGAAAAAGTTCCCCAATAGGGAGGGATGTGTAATAATAGTGGTCCAATAGTGGGTAAATATTTCTAATGTGGTCAACTTCAACATTTTACACTCTTCTCTTATTATTAATCTCAAGGTCAAACTCTTAGAAGAGGATATTCCACCGAATGAGGTAGGGCTTAGAATTATTTTTCATTAGAAGAAACAAAGGGAAACATGATATTTAAAGGCAATGATTTTTGACTTGATAAGATAAGAACAGAATATTTCAAACACAAACACAACAGAAAATTGTTATTTCTTAGTTGTAGTGTAGTTTTCCTGGGAAGGGTCAAGGGTACGAGAGGCATATTCAACAACCTAAGGAAAAATATGAACCCTTTGTAATAAACATCCCCAACTATAAAGTTTGACGAGTCACACATAAGTTCTAAGGGGAGATACCACACTTGGGGTTTGATTATGGGTTGTGATGTGAGATTCTTTTTTTATTAAATTGAAAGCATCCTAAAAATTTTTATAAAAAAAAATTAAGATCCTTTTACATCAATCGAGACAAGTGTTGTTCGGTCCTACTTAATTATTCAATGAATCAGTAGTAAAAACCTACATAACCTAGAAAATAATGCACATCATGCCTAGATTTTTGATAGTAAATGAATTGAATTAATTAAGTTTTTGATTTCTATACTTTAATTCCATCATTTCACAAAAAAATACCAACAAATATCCCCCACATAATCATGAAATATAATTTCTTGTGATTTATACGAGGTCTTTTTCAATGCAATGTTGGAGGACAGAACAAAGGATTTTCCAAGATTTAATCAAAAGAAGTTCCATAAACTATGAAATCAACCATAAATAATTCTATACCATTATTAGAGTACTTAATAAAAATACTCATCATATAACATTGAAAAGTATTTATAGATTTACATTGACCAAAAGGAATCATTATATTTGAAAATGTGTAAAATGGATAGGTAAATGTTATATTTTATTAATCCTCTAGGGATATATGGATTTGGAAATAATCCGAAAATACATCATGTAAACAATAATGGGACATAACATCCATCATTTCTAACATTTAATCTATAAATCATAGAGGAATGTGGTCGTGTTCGATGTCTTTATTCTATCAACGATAGTCAATATAGACTCGCCAACTATTTTTCACATATTTTGGAACCAATTCATTATATTCATTTGACATAACCAATATACTAATTTTTTTAGGAGCAATTTTCAATAAGATAACCCATTTAGTATCATATATAAGATAAATCATCCCCAGAGTTAGAAATTTACTGACTTCCCAATTTACCAATTCATGGAATGTGGGATTTAACTGATGTTGATCATGCCTTAGGGGCTTATCCTTATCATCTAAAAGTATATGATGTGTACAAATATAGGGGATAATATAAATAATATCAGCCAATGTCCATAATATATAGTTTTTACACATTCTTAGAAGGTCAAGTAGTCTTGATTCCTATTATAGAGAGAGTTTATTTGAAATAATCAATGGAGATTGTTCAATACCCTCAATATAAGAATATATTAAATTAGATGGAAGTGGTTTGAATTCCCACACAAATTGTTTTTGATTGGGTGAGGGGAGTTAGTAAGAGTTAGTTCCATAAAACTATGAATCTGATCATTTTTATTCTCTAAGTGAATAGAATCAATAGAAATTATAATTTCACAATCATTGACTATCATGGGAACCTCAAAATTACCACATTTTATAATTAGAGAACAACATTTACACTTTTTTGAACCCACACAACATTCGAAACTTGAATCAAAACTAAAATCATCCAATGGTGAAAAAGAAGAAAATGTGTCAATGTATGGGTATAGGAGAGAGTGTTGTGTGTGTGTGTGTAATTAGAGATAACATTCATTGAATAAACAATAAGAGTGGAGTTCTCTTCAATGGGGTGTTTCATTACTTCATGGATTTTATAAATTAAGTTTTATACAAAAAAATCCATGGAAATTGTACCATTTTGAATGTTTATAAATATCCTTTCTATTTTAAGGAATGTACTCCAATGTATGAGAGGATTGTGTCCTTAGGTTTGAGTATATTTCATCTCATGAATTTAGAAATTTCAATGGAATATGAGATTATTCACTATTATGAGGACATCCTTTATCACTCCAGATGGGCATGTTTTTCTCCCTTTGGCATGTTGAATGATGATTCCCTTTGGTTGAATCTCTCTAGCCTGGAGAGAAGTGAAAATAGAATAATGTGTCCAATTAAATGAAGCACCTAAATATTTCATGGTATCAGTAAAGAAGGTCGTCAATATGGTCAAAGGTATGGTTTAATGTTCATAGATTCTTCCATTTGGTTGGAATTTTTAGTTTTATTAAGTCTATGACATTCCTTCCCCAGTTGACTCACTCAATCCCCTTTAGTCTTCGTATATGGGTGTAACAATCTTTAATAAATTTGGAAAATCACGATATTTGTTTAACAATATTTGGTAAAGTAATATTAAATTATACCTTTTCAAATATATCTATTATCTCTTTATCAATCTCACAATAAAAAAATTTCTAATATTAAGAGAGGACATAGGGGAATGGAAGTGGAATGGATTGTTTAGTAGAATCCTCAATGATTTTTTTTAGAATTTTTGTTCTGTTTTTCATCATTAGAATCTTTTAAGAGTAAGTAAAGGGAGTTTTCCAGAAGGTTACATAGCCTTTTTTTATAGTAATTTGTAGAATAAACTACTTTAATACTATAAATTATGATTTTGTGTAAATTGCCTTTTCCTTTTGGATTGGAAATTGGTTGGGATGGTAGTTATCTAGAACCTTTAATCTTTATATTGTAGAGAGTGTTTTCCAATTGTCCCCATTCAGTTTGTAGGTCTTGAATAAAAAAATTTGTGTCCTATTGGAACTAGAGGTTCTAGGTTTCTCTTTTCTTAACCATTTCCTTGAGTATTGGTTCATATTTCTGAGGAGGTTTGTTTCGAGATGTTGAAGGATGATATGGGTAAATAACATGGCCTTATTAATTCCAGTTTTGTTTAGGGTAGCTCATGTTTCCTCCTTGTTGGTATTATGGTTGTGCTTGACACTAGGGGTTTGGATTTGGCCTGAATGGTTCTTTCTCGAAGGGAGGTTCTTGTTGGAATTCATGCCCATAGAATACTACTACACAAGATTCATATAAATTATGAATTTGTAGTCACTAGTCATAATAATTATTGTTATCATGAAAAATATCACAATGCAACAAAAAGAGAGGAGATTGTTAATTACCTTATGATCGAGATAGTTTGCATATAATAGTATGAATATCCACGAGATTAGTATATACCTTTTTTTTCAAAGTATGACTGACATACCTCATGAACTCCTTGAGTGGGTGCAGCCACTTGTGTACCAAATTATAAGGCATTTTGAGCCATATTGGATATTAATCGTGAGCTGGGGAAGGATTTTTATCAAAAAGGTCACCACCATCAACAATATTCATCCTTCCACAATCTATAGGGATAAGCCCCCATAAAATTACTAAATTATAATTTTTTCGCTAAAATGGTGGTGGGGGGAACCTGTACACTGTCTTTTGAATACCTCCTAATATTCTTGGAGGGTCTCTCCATCGGATTGCCTAATTCTATATATTTATTTTCTAATGAATGCAGTTCAAGAGGAAGGGAAAAATATCTATAAAAAGAGTAGTTTATGGAAATTCCATCCCCCACTTAAGTTAGGAAAATAGTAAATCTATTATTTGGAACACCATTAATGGAGAAAGGGGAGACCCTAAACTTAATGAATTTCTCATTCACATTTTGGGGTTTCATGGTGGAGCACATTGTGTAAAATTTTTTGAGATGATTGTGGTGGCCCTCCCAAAGAATTCCATTAACATTAAGAAGATGGTATATGTGGCTTGATTATTTCTCAATGTTTTCTTCTTACGTAGGATATTGGATGTATACATATTTGTACACCACATCCGGTGCCTTCAGTTATTTTAAAGTTCGATTCATTACAACCATAATTTCTGATGTTGATTGAGTCCAATTTTTGATTATTTTGGGATCAAATGAGGTTTCAAAAGGGGTTTCTATATGTTACTTTATTTTCCAAATCTAGAAGACCTAATTTATAAGGGATGTTTCTTTCCAGTTTCTAGTTCAAATTCAAGGTGTTTTTCTTTCTCTAATCGGGTCATGAGAAAAAGTGGTGATGTTTTATTTTATTTTTTTTTAATTTTATGATTGTAGATGGATAAAAAAATAAATTATGATGTACTTAAGATGAAAATAAAATATAGTTTTATACTATATAATTATATAAAGAGATGGAAATATATAAGTACTAAGAAACGCAAAAAAAACATACAAAAGAGAAAAAAACAAAACCAATCAAAAGGTATAGGGGGATTTTCAAAGAATTACTAATAAAGAAGAAAAATAAAAAAAAATATAAATAAATGGAAAATAAAGATCTTGTATCCCCGTAAAGGGTGAATACATTTGATCACATTGTTGAGCTCATCAAATTACATGGTTAGTTTTTACTAGAATTTCTGTTGTATTCTAGTAATCCTAGGTCATCTCTTACTGGAGCCCTTGATCATCAACATAAAAAATTAGGTTTTTATTATGAAAAAAGGGAAATGGGGTTTTTTTAATACTTTTGGGTCAATGGTTTAAGAAGGACACAAAAAAGGAAATTGATAGAAAAAATATTAATTTAATAGAGATAATTAAGTGTAATCAACCTGGGGAAATATGATTATGAAAATCCATCATCACTTCAATAGATTGGGTTATTATATTGTAATACCCAGTTTGTGACACCTATAACTATGATATTAATCATTTTAAACTAGGATATCTCCTAGGGTTCATCTTAAAATATAGGAATATTCACTGATTACCCTTCGTTATTGGGTGATTTTTTTGACTTCAAAACTGAAACTTACCAAGGAAACTCAAAAATAACTTGATGAATTTTACATGTTTGAAATTAATTTCTTTTTTTATACCGTGAAATAAATTTTCCTCGCATTTATAGTGTTTATGAGGGTTAAATTGACCAGTATAAACCACACAAACACCAAAATTTAATGATAGAAAAAAGAAATGGTGAATGGTGTGTGAAACAACACGTGAAAGGGTATCACATACATGATCATTTTATTAGAGTATGTAATACTAGTAAATAAATAAATATAATAATAATATAGGAGGATTAAAACTACCCAAAGCCCTATAATTTAAAATAAAATTAAATAATTACCAAAAAATTTATCTAGATTAACAACATGTTCTTCCCTAGGTGATCATAATGAGTTTAGAACTCCATAGTAGGGGAGGAAGAAAAACATGTTGAAGTAGAACATACCATAGACTCTAGAAATAATATTGATTATGAGAGAAATATTTTGGTAATCCATAAAGAAAAAACCTTTCTTAATGGTCAAACTTCTGAATGGGGTTCCCAAGGTATCATTTTAGAGGAAAAGTGGAAGATGTTTTTGAGCCCCCAAATTTTGTATAACCACATGGAACATTATTTTCATCCACCAGATAGTGATAAATATCTTTTGATGAAACATAAAAAACAAAATTAACAACCTATTGAATATCTATAGTGAAGCATTAAATAATTTGGAGGCCCATAGCTCTAGATATATCTAAAATACAAAACACCACTTTTGACTTTGATCAGATTCGATTTTCTGGATAGATTAATTTATATTGGACCGTTTATAGACATATTGGTTTTGGTTCCCATTATAAGAGTTATAGAACATCGATTTTTGGACATTCTCAAAAAATTCTAAAATATTTTCATCTATATATTTTGTGAAAGGGTAAAATTAGTGGAAATGTATTCACTGTATTCTTTATAGTATGGCACATTTTCCGTCTGCACCATTAGGGGATCTCTGAGCCAAATATACCTATAATGAAACCATCAAAACAAGTGAAATTTCACTATTTAATAGTTAAAAAAAATTGAATCAAACATGATGTTAAATTGATTACTAAATTTAGAATTTATGACACAAAAGGAGTTTAACATAGTATTAAAAGGTTCATAATTAAAAGTGAATCACAGTGTGATCAACTCACATTATATGTATACACACATATGCCACCATGATAATGAATGGTCCAACAATAAATGACAAAAAAATCATATCAAGGAAAAATGAGTATAGAATGAAACTAGGTAAGGAACTAAACAACTCAATATTTTTGATGATGTACCCATATGTTCATTAAAGGATCGATGTTCGAATCAAATTATGTAACCATAGAAATCTGTTCACACATTAAGGATTCCTATCTTGGGTATTTTTTAATTAAATAATTTTTTTATAAAAGATAACCAAGGATATTATATGCCTATAAGTTCTGTTCTAGTATAACATACATCATAGACTTCTTTATCAAAATATTTCCCATGATATGATGAATCATGGGATGTTAATTGACCAGATTTATAATTAAGTAAAATAAAGATTGTGAATTCCTTATGAAATATAGGTGAGAACCTTAGGTCCAGCTAAAAAAGAATTGATCACTATCAATATATCATAAAAAAAATTATCCAAAATGTGATTAAATAATAAAAATGTATCACGATGATCAATATATGATAACAAACTCAAGAACAAACCCCATTCATAAGAGATATAGCTCTGTTCAAGTGGATATCATCAACACATCAGAAACCACCTCTATTCTAAAAACATTTCAATATTTCATCATTATATGTAATATCAATCCATTTATCCGGAAGCGAAATGCGTGATATATGGCTATATTGAAGGGAAGAAGTATAAATCATGAAACAAACTAAATAATAGAGGTTTTTAGAACACAGACCTCAATTCCTCATTAGAAACACTCATGTATCTATCAAAATCAAACACGAGAGGAGACTAAAACATTGATAAAGGATAATGGATGATTATAATTACACAGGGAGTCATCTATTAGATAGAGAATATCAAATGTGAAATAAATGGTAATTATATGGGATTTTCATTTACTTATTTCATGCACACATGGTTTGTCTACAATGTTTGTAAAACAAAGCGCTTTTCATGTGAGGAATCATACCTCCTCTAGGAACTTTCATAGTTCTTCCACATGGCTTATCTAATTGTGAAACAACCACATTTTTTTCCACAATAGTGTGTGAATTAGATTATTAGGAAATATAACATAGTTTTCCAAACTATGCACCACAACTATGCACTATGCCTTAAACCCCAAAAACTATCCACATACATTATTAGTAGGTCAGTATGGTTTGTTAAAATTATTGTTATACCATGAAAACTGAAATACTCCTCCAATAATGGATAAAACCAACTAAAAACTCTCAAAAATCAATATAAAATATCATAGCTCAAATATATGTCTAAATACAAAAGTTTACTTACAAGAAAGCTAAAAAATATGAGGCCTCTATAACCCACCTAAAACTTCTCATCCTTGAGAACTATATCAGGGAATCCTATCTGAACAAATCAGTCTACTGATCCCAAATAGCATCCTCCCACTCTTAAGTATCCTCTAAAATATGTCCATGACACCCCAAAATCCAAAAAAATTGGTAACATCTTCCCTTGTAGGACATTCTCACTAATATCTGTAATCTTCACCAAGAATTACACATACAATGAATCATGATCTATATCAACATCATTATATTCAATTCCATTTATTTCATCCACAATTTAAATCCACAAAAAATAGTCATTAAACACATCATTCATACCTCAACAATGAGTAGGAAGATCAAGTTTCACATCAATATTTCAATTCACATGGTGATCTCAATGGGTCAAATGTGTCTCCAATATATGATTCATTGATAATAAAAAAACTGATAGCCTAATTGAGGAGTCACAATCATAAAAACGAGGCCACCAATAAGAAACTCAAAGGGTCTCCACTAGATGTTAGAATTAGATCTTTGACTACTTTAAGTTCTGATCAACCTATTCCAAATATTTTACACTATTTCTGAGGTCTCATGTACTATAAATGGAACTACAACTACTTACTCAACATCATTTTGTGATAAAAGTATTATAACCTCATTGAATAACATCAGAATGAAAATATATTGAAATATTTATGAAATATAAACCAGAGAAAAGTGATCATCCCAAGTTCCTCTTAAATCGAAAACATATACCCTGAGCATTTCCTCAAATATCATAATCATCCACTCCCACAATCTATAAAAATAGGTATTGTGCACTATGATCAATCATATCTGAGTACCCTAGAAAAACCATCATTTATAACATACATATTTATTAGATAAAATTATCCAAGGAACACCTTGTAATAACACCATATCATGGGCATACAACTTTCCCATCACATTTAGTCACTGATCATCATGGATCGGTAAGAAATGAGAAACATTTGTGATCTAATCCACTATCATCCAAACGACATCGTGACTCCTCCAGGCCCTAGGTAACCCCATCACATTCCATTGTTATTTCCCCCAATTTCCACATGGGCATAGGAGGTATCTGGAGTAAACCTTAAGGACATTGTTTATCATCCATCATCCTCCATCTTGTAAGGAATCACAAAACAAATGCAGTAATGTGCCTATTCATCCCTAACCTCTAGAAGTACCTCCTAATTTAGTTTTACATATTTTTTCCCCATAAAACACCACCCTATTTGATTCATCAAAAAATCTCACAATCTATTCCCTAATATAATATGGGACTACAACACTCTCATATACAATGATCACATAATCACTAAAATAGGACTACCTAAATATAGGGTAACCACCATCCATATATTACTACATGATAGTACACTCTATGTTGGATTATTAGTAATCCTTCACCTGGTCCACTAAATAATATGTGGTCACAAATGTGGAATATTCCATTAATCCCTAGTCCTCGAAATCATCCATCCTCTAATCCATCAATATTCTCATCGAGGACAAACATTCCATTGAGGATCCATAAAAAATTACTAATATACATTAATTCTATGTCTAAGATCATCTACAATGGAATTACCTTTATTTGGGGAATAATACATCTCAAATTATAATGTCTTTAGGTACTTTAACTAGTTCATCTGCCTCAAATTTTCTACCCATTGTGAGAATATATAACAAAGGTTCTTATGGTCAATTTGGAGAATAAACATCTCATAAAAGACACAATTTAACCAAAAATCAAAGTGTAAACCACAAAATCCTTTACCATATCATGGTTGGGATAGTTCCACACTCATGGTTTCATAGATGATGTGGCCCATAAGATATTAAATGATCCTTGAGAATCAATATTTCCACCAAACCAACTCTTCATGCATAATAATATACAACATATTCATTCCAAGGATCATGAAGAATCAACACTGTAGCTATAATCAAACACCTCTTAAACTTTACAAAAACCTCCTCGCATAGGTCCTTCTGTAGAAACATTTCCATTTTATTCATCATTTCAATCATTTGTGCTGATAAGTGAAAAAACTAGTTGAAAAAATGAAAACAATACCCCGATAAACACAGAATGGTCCAAATATAAAACATTTTTTGGGTATTTTTCATGGATATTATCACCACTACATTATTTGGGTACAAATTTATATCAATCTCAAAAACCCAAATACCAAATAATAGAAGATTCTAAATCCATAAGTGGCACTTTAATAGCTTGTAATAAAGATGATGTGTGGAAATAATACATAAACCTATCTCAAGATGTCTTCCATGTTTCTTTAGGGTCAGTGAGTAAATAAGAATTTCATAAATGAACACCATTCTGAACAAGTCTTGTTGTGAGTGTCTGATCTTGTTCATGAGACCCAGGAAGATTGATGATATTTTCTTCCATCCAAAAAATATCACTAAGTACTCATATAGAACATAAATTTTCTTAATCTTCATCTCTAAAATATCCTCCTTCTTAACTCACAACTAGTGATATCCTGATCAGAGATAAATCATGGATAACCACAAGGATCCAGACAACTGATAAAAGAGAACCTAAATATTAGGAAAAGAGAAACTAATATTCATTATCACTTTATTTAACTTCTATAAATATACAAAAAATTTATAAATAACATCTTCCTTCTTGGTGAACATAATAGGTGCACCCCATGGTGATGTACATGTATAGATAAAACCATTATTTTAAAATTCCATGAGATTTATCTTAGGTACCTTAAATTCCAATTGTTCTATATGATATGTGGGAACCAAAATGGGATACAAACCTATAATGAGTTGTAGCTCAAAACCAACTCCTCTATCCAGAGGAATACCTATGAAGCCATCTAGGAAGATGTCCAAATAGTGACCCCAAAGATGGAAAAAATTATGGGGTTACTTATTCTCCTAAATAAAGATCCAACAATTAAATATTTTTTAAAATTATCGTAATAAGGATAATTATTGGACCCACTCAACTAACTCCCAAATCTCACTCACCAATCATCATAAATGCTTCTACCTTGAGAGATGTAAACAATACCCATCTCTGATATCAATAAATGTGGGATCCATAACTTTTCAACCAGTGTATTCTAATATTTACCTCATGGATTATCATCTCATAAACAATGAATTACTATAGATGGATATAGATGACAAGGACTATAGGAAACTATGGTAAGATGATCCAATTTCTTTATCAATGGTGTATCAATGTAACGGAACTCATATGTTAACATCAACAGTAAGTCAAGCACATAAAAAACTGATGTAGATATAAATGAATTTAAAAAACATATATGAAAAATAGTAGACAACATATATGGGATCAAAACACTCCCTCTAATATTAGAAAATCACTCACCAACCTCTATTAGATCTTAATGCACTAAATACACTCATCTATCCTAATATCTATAGACTTTAGCCTGAGTACTTGGCTCACCTAAGTCATCATCATTTGAGCCTTCTACTGAGGACCACAGACAGATTCTTGGGTAGTAGTTAGTATCTATATTCACACTTTAGGAAACCTAAAATCAAATCCCTTGATAAAAAATTAAAGATTCCACATATTGTCACACTATTGACACTTTCTCTGAGGTGATATACAAAATAGGTGATAATGTTTGACCTTCTCCCTTGGGCACTGAAGGGTGAAAGAAAATCTACTAATTTATCCTCCTCTAAGACCATATAAAATTAAAAATCCTTAAATAGAGCCTATATGTATTTCATAATGTAAAAAACTACTAAGATACCCTCAAATATCTATAAGAATAAATATCCAAATATTCCATGACTTTTTCCCTCATTTTTAGTGATGAGAGGAGGAAAATGTTGAAGTCCAGTGAAACTAGATGAGTATATGGATGCATTCATGGATCCCTCATGAAGTTCCATGATTAACTAGGAATTATATTTATTATTTATTTCATGAATTAAATATATAAATAACATGTTCTTAATTTCCCCCCAAGACAAACCCTTTCATCTACCTTCTTGTCCCACGGCACCCCACCATCATCTGGAAGGGACCTGAATCACACATTTCATTACCTTGTGCCATTGGTCTGCATGTGTCTAAAATAATTTAAATATGCCAAAATTTATGTATATAGATACGTTTCCTTCTTGAGGTCATCTAGATCGCTGGAAGGATGGTGGATGCCGGAGTAGGAAGTCACGATCATAGTCAACTATGTTTCCTTGTTCTCCTTCACCAAGGGATGGTAAATTTTGGATGAATTTTGGATAGTGTGGATCCAATTCCAAAATAATTAAAGTAGGTGTAGAAGAATGTTCAGGTTTCCTTCATTCACAGACTGAGGTGGAAATAGTATATAGTCTACAGTAGACGTATCTAGACATCCCTAATTGACCATTTTTTAAAAAATTCTAAATGAACTTTTAATTTCCAAAAATAACATTCTTATATGAGAATATCTAAGCTGTTCTGAGGAAAAAAACTGATTTCTATGTAAAACTATCATAGTAGGGTACACAAAAATAGAAGTTAAAATGCACCTTGTACAAGTAATATCTCTCTGTACCTGCACATTTGTTTTGAACATATATATACCAAATAAAATTGTTTGATCAATTTCAACTAACTAATTCCACAAATATAGATCACTGAATAGATAATTAAAATATTCCCAAATAGATATAAAAACCGTGGAATTAAATTAAAAACAATTATATAATTTAAAATATTGATATATATGACATGTGATCTTACACACATACTCATGATGTATGAATATAGTCAAATACCATAAAATTGTAACAACAATCCCATAACTAAAAACTCGGTAGTCCATTACACATGAGATAGCTTGGAAAATGGTAACTATAGTGACCCCGGCTTAACACACATTGATATTTCATCATTTTAGATTAATTATTATTAAATTGTAAAAATACATTCCCAAGGACCGTAATAGTATAGTGTCTTTGGAAACATGGGAACAAAATCTTTTATCCTGCTGAAAGAACTTCAATATCTCCCATAAATATCTAAAACATTAGTACTTATACATAAAACCATTCTTCATAACATATAGAAATGAATACTTAATAAATCGGTGAGCTAATAAGCTTAGTAAGGGTAAATAATGAATGTATGTAAGAATAACCCGAATGAAAGTGTATGTTACATGAGCATAACATTTTAAGATCATACCATGCATATCAGAGATCATATTAATGATTTGTACTTCATAAGACATGAATCATAATGAATAATGAAAAAAATCCATGAAAGAATAAAATAGTAATAAAACATGGAATTTTGGAAGACACATAAGCATATAATAACCCTATATCATGGTATCCTACCAAGAGTTTTGTAACATGTACATCTTGGGTTAATCACTTGTATACTAGCTTCGGGCTTTGGATACTATCCTATACACCTTATTATTTTGTTCTTGGGATGTCCTCCCATTTACCCTCCAGTTTTGGGATAGGGATGTCCTACCATATACCCTCTTGTTTCAGGATTGAGATGTCCTACTGTTTACCCAATTATTTTGGGCTTGAGAAGTTCTCCCATGTAACCTCTTATTTAACACATGGGATGTTCTCCCTTATAACCTCTTTTTTTGGTATTGGGAGGTACTCCAGTTTACCCTCTTGTTTGGGGGTTGGGATGTCCCCCTGTGTACTCTACAATCTCATAAAACATTTGTCATTAACCAATTAATTGGAGGGAGATATAGGTCCCACTCGTCTTGTAAAAAATCATTCATACATGTACCACACGATAATAAAACATGGACCATATCATGACCCATAAAAAGACATAGGTTTTATTAAATTCAAATCATAACCAATGAAATGAAATGGGTATCATAAAAATTTCACCACATCATAACCCATGGGAAACAGATAGGTTTCGTAACTATTTAATCATATCATAACCTATGAAAAAAAGAGGGTTTAATAAACATATAACCAGGGATAGGGAAACATACTTCATAAAGACATTGAAATTAAGCATAAACCATCCATAAAAAGAATATGAATGGAACTATTAAATAATTTCATAGAAGGGATTGAGTAACATCAACTGATGTCATATTTGATGGAAAATAACATTGAAATGTATTTCAAAAAGGTTTCATGGGGAAAATATCAATTCTTCTTTGAATAATTCAATTTAATACAAAAAACCCTTTGGAAAATAATTTTCATAGAAAATACTATGAAAACTTTTAATGAAGGAATTAAATAGTTCTTAAAAAAATTTCCTTGAAGAATTATAAAACAAGATTAAAACCATTAAAAAAACTTTTTAATGCAATTTGAAAACATATAAATAACGTTTGAAAACATTTTGAAACACTTTTCCTTGAAAACATATAAAATAATCATGAAAACACTTTGAAATCCATTTTCCTTGAATACTTGTAAAATAATCTTGAAAACATTTTGAATACCATTTTCCTTGAAATATTATAAAATAAGCTTGATTAAATTTTGAAAATCATTTTCATTCAAAATATGTTTTAAAAAATTCTTTTAAAAATTAACCTTTAAACATTAAAAAACATTAATGGATTGACAATCGATAAATCATTATATGTTATATAATGTAAAAAAACAATCTTTTTTCATGGTAATGTTTAAAAAAATTCATTGTTAGGAAATTGACAAGAATACTACTTTGAAAATAATGATAAAATATAATAAGGGTAAAGTTTTATTTTAAATATTAATGTATAATGGTACAATATTCTTAGAAAACCTTTTTTGAAATCATGGTTTTGAAGGAACGTAGATTTCCTAATGAAGAGAAGGTAAAGTCAGTCATTCTTAAAAACACATTCATTAAAATATTATGTACCAAAAGTAGAATAAATGGTAAAAATATATGAATAAATCATTAATTACCCTGGGATAAGAAAAGGTAACAATTTTTATTAGAGATGTGTCATAATATATCAGAAAATGAATCATAAAGATAAATAATCTTGAAAATTGATGACATATTCCCAATATACTATTAAAATATAAATAAATAAAATAAATTCATGATATAACATGTAAAATGTAATTATATACACCTCAGTATATATTTTAGGTGCATAATAAAACATGAGTCTCAGAGAAGAAAATTGAGACAAAACTATATTACTGATTTGGTAACATTTGAAAATTAATACCCCTGAATGAAAAATAATGGAATAGGTATTTGAATACCCTTAAATTTAATTATAATATACATATAACAAAAACATATTCAGTACATAAAACACTTAAAATTAAAGAGTGGAAAACATAGCATGTATCTCATAGAAATAAAATGTGTGATGAAATCCCCTTACCTTGTGTCTGGACTCTGGTCGTACTCGTCAAAACCACCTATATAATATATATAATATTATTATAAAATTTTCCAAGAAACAAAATATTCTATCTAATTTATTATATTGTTTTATTATGACATTATATTACCTTCTTGTTAATAATCCTATGGTAATGTTTCACTTTAGGTAATATTCACTTTATTCTTCACATGTGTCTTAATTTGTTATATCCATCATATTTATACTTTATATCATGATTTCTAGAATTTAAACCAACATATAAATAAAATTTATGAATTTTATATTTGGTTTATAATAATCTAAATGATATATATGTAAGAAAAATAATGCACCATTCATGGAGACGGTAGGCCATACGTACGCTTGAACTCTATTTTCGTTTAATTATCGTATTTAAATAAAGAAAGTATAAGGAATATATGGATATATGTATACTTATTTATCATTATTAAATTATATTTTGGATATCATATATATCTCATATACTCACTAAAACAATACTTTACACACTCCATGTTTTCTATGAATGAATCATATCTCTTTGAGGGGGTGGTAGTCCACACTTCCTCAAACAAAATTGTCATACTAACCCCAAATGCAATGTAAAAAAGTTATGTGTCACAAAATGAATAATGATCTACAAAAATAATAAATATATAATTTTAAATTTATGAAATGAATTTCCATCCTAATTTCCACCATGGTAGGTGATAATATAAAAATGATCTATCATTGTTTCATGAGTCAATAGGTCACCGTACATGGAAATAGTATGTTTGTTACCCATTAGATGGAGGTGTGTGTTAGTGTAGGACAAACCATTTACATTTAAAACTACTAGAATATTGAGGATAATGGGGGTTTTATATAATAATATAATAAATATATTTGAATGGGTTGTGAATAAAAATAAAATAAAGTAGTTGAGAGAAGACTTTATCTCTTAATCTGGTAACTCCTTTTGGTTTGTGCCAAAAAGATTCCTTGGATTGCCTTTTTCCCATGGGAATGGTTATTGGAGGAAGGCAGTGATTTTGGAAATATTATGGGGTAGATATTTGTCTAATATTATAGGTTTTTGATGTTTGAAGATGTCTGATAGGTAGTGGCCATTTATAGGTAAGGAAAAGAACTCACAGAGAAATTTTGAAAACAAGTTAGGTGAACACCTTTTCATAAAAAAAATTGTCATGGGAAACCAAAATTAATACATAATTGATGTATTATGACATAAATATGACCATAAAATTGTTTTTGTAAATGTTTCTAGTAATTTTGGATACTAATATTAAGGTTTAGTCCCTAATTAAGCATAATTTGACCATAATTGTTGTGATTAATTTCAATCACGTTTACTATTAATTTTGGTCAAAAATAAACAATATGTCATGGGGAACTAAATATTAAAATAATTAATGTGGTTTATGTTAATTTTTCATAATTCAACTCATAGAAGTGGAAATTTTAATATTAATGATAATCCCGTAGAAGGGATGAAATAACTAGTTTTTAAAGATGATAGAAGTTCCAACGTTTATTATGTCTTTATGTTAAATTTTAAAGTGAAATTTCTTATAATGAACTCAATTATATAAATAGATATATAATTGATATAATTTGACCCTAAATAAAATTTAATGTACAATTTTACATTAATAATTATTTAGAATAAATGGTAATTATTAACTGAAATGTAGTATTTTTTCATTATTCATCAAAAAATGTGGTTTCTCAAAAAAAATCCCAAAATTTCATTCATAGAAAATTTCGGTATTATACATTGAAAAATTTAATTTATTCTATAATATTATAGTTAGAGTTTTGTATAAAAATAATATTATTTTTAAAAGTTGCTCATTCAGGAAACTAGTTATTTTAAACATAAAGAACTTTACCAAAAAAACATATCTTTCATTATAAATATGATTCATCTGAATAAAAAAATTATATTTTTTTTTTCAAAATTTGTTATTACTATTCATGTAACTAATTATAATTTCTAGGTTATCATTATCACATTTAAGTAATTTTAATTGTTAAATGATATTTTGTAGAAACATATGTGTTGCGCGTAACGTTTTCCAAGTCTATGTTGTGGGCAGCACCAGCCAAGTCGATATTGCATGTAGTACATGCCAAGTCGGTATTGCATGTATCAAAATCCATATAAAAGTAAGGTTTGACATAGTGTTCTAATATATATAAATATATATATAATGAACTATTTCTAGTGTCACGTGAAATGAAAAAATATCAACAAGTTAAATTAATTCAAAAATAATAATTCACAAAATTTTGTGGTGTTACATTCTACCCCCCTTAAAATTAATTTCTTCCTAAAAATATTTTTGGGTTATAAATGGTTTAATAATTTAACGACTTATTCATAAAAACGAAAATTATAAAAATGAATAATAAAACACCCCTTAAAATGGAATGTTGGGGCCATAAAGATTACCCAGAATAACATATAAATGGGTTTCCACAAGGGAAAACATTGTTGGAAAGTGAAAACATAGAAACAGGAGAGAAATATAATCATCATGTTCTGATGGATAGTGATAGATACAAGGTCAGTAGAATGTTAACAATCATAAATGCATACATCTATGACAAAATAAGGGACAATCTAATTCATCGGAAACATATGTACTAAGTTAAAATTTTGGTTTAATAGTAATTTTCCTAAATGTAATGAATTTTTAGGAAAATATATACTTCCATGAATTGAGGAAAACCTCACCCTTTTTTTTTTCTTTATCCACTTCATATATTTCTCTAAAAAAGGAAGGTAATATCTTTATTCCCAAAAAACTAACAAATGGAGAGATTCATGATATGCCACACATATGTCATCAGTTTTCATCACAATGATGTTTTTTTAATAGGTTATTCAATATGAATAAATCCTCATGTTGTAATATAATAATTTATTCCCACAAGCATCATCAAAATTCTATCATTGTGTTTCTATAAATGGTTAACATTATAACCCTTTTCAAAGATGAAAATATAAAAACGTTGAAAGAGAGTCATGAAATGAGATTAAAATTGATCCACTATATTTCATAATATAGATCTTGGTTGTCACAATGAAAACATGTTAACACCGTCTTGGTAAATAACCTTAAATCATTTTTGAAAACATGCATGCTTCCTTATTCCAATGATCACTGGATTTATTATTTAAATCCAAGATGTTGTAAACTTCATCCTTGATGGAATAGAAAATATTTACAATAATCAGTTTCAGAGAAAGATATACTATACAAGTTACTTATTAATAACCAAAATATATTTATCAAAATATAATTATCTCAATTTCAGACATTAATTAAGCGTTTCCTTCCCTTAATCAAAATACCACCTTTCCATGAAATCACCTTTCTCAGTCTTCATTACCATTCACCATGTGCTTATCAATCCTTAATGAAAACCTATAATAAGAACACTTATACATTTCATGATTCATAAAATATAATATTTTAATTAGAAAACATATATACTTCATTAATACTACTTTATTCTTAAACCATTACTCAGGATTCCTCAATTTATTCATTAATACCTATTTGTTAGAATATGATATATGAATCATGTCTTAAGGTTCCACAAACACAATCTAATCATGCTTCTTATGTTTAATGTAATAAATACAGGAATAACATCACATACCTTAAATATGTCAATTTTTTCTCATTATATTTAAATTTTTATCTAATACTCATACCAACATCCTGATTTCCTTTATGAAATTTCCCCTTGTGAGATATATTCACATAATTTTATTTCTTTCCACATCTAAAACATTAAATTTTAAACATTTTCCTTTTAATTATATCCATTTAATAAAAATATCATAGTGTGAGAAACCATTGTTATATTGGGATACCATGTATATAGAGACCCGAATCCTGACGTACATGGACATTACATTACATTTTCGGAATACTTAGTACATAACAAAAACACACAAACACGGATCGTAATAGTTTAGTGTCTTTGGAAACTTGGAATATAATCTTCTAATCCTGGTGAAAGATCTTCAACATCTCCCATAAAGATATTCCTTTTTTTATACCTAAAACCTTTGTTTATATCCTGGGGAAAAGAAAACATAAAATTGTGAGCTCAAATGCTCAGTAAGGGTAAACAAAATAAATATCAATCATATCATATACATAAGAACATAACTTTTGGAAATATTAACCTGTAAAAGTGATCATAATTTCATAACCTGGGATAACTCATGGCAGTGAATTTTAATCACAATAATAATAACTTAAAACATTAAACTTTTTGGCATACACACATAATCATAGATAATCATTTCTTGTTAGTCAAGACTCATTGCCAAGACTATCTTAGTGGACAAAGTCCCTTTCTGAACCGAGTCACCCTCGTTTTAGTCCTGTTTCCCTGAACTGGTATAACATACCGTTCCAGCCATGTCTATCTCATGAGATATAAAATAATTACCCAATGCATTGGAGGGAGATATAGGTCCCACCCATCTTCTAATGATACCATTCTTATGTGTGCTGCAAAATCATAAACCATACATCATAGCATAACCCATGTAATACAAATGGGAATCTTAAACATCATGACATCATAAAACAATTCATATAAGATAAAGGAATTCATAAAAATAATTCCATCACAACATAATCAAATCAATGTAATAATAGGGATAAATACAAAACCCTTTATTATATTAGATGGAAAATAATTTTGATAAAACACTTGAACTCCATTCTTGAGGAAAATATCCTTTCTTCTTCAAAAACATTTTTCCTTTCTTAACATGTCATACAACTTTAAACTAAAAGAAGTTGATTAAAAATAAACTTGAAAACTTGTAAAGGAAGATTCTTGGAAATAATGTATTAAAAATCCATTCAATCCGTATAAGTTAAAAAACATTCTTCTCGTACTTTTGTCGGAAAAGTCAAAAAGTACCTCGTAGGAAAAAAACCACAAAAGATTCCTTTCATATATTTTACTAAAAACTCAACGATGGGTAAAATTGGATTTAAAAAATTGTAGGAGAATGGAAATAATATTACATATTTAGGAAACATGGATGTGGATGATAAAATACACCCCAGTAAATACTAAAGTATAAACAATCTCGGATAAAAATGAGATTGTGATATTTCCCTTACCTTAGGTCCGATTTGCTTCGTAAGTGTCCAAACCTCATGTATAATGATTTAAATAATGTCATTGAATTATTCCAGAATCATAATCATTGTTATGATATCATATATGGTTCACTTATGACTTTATTTTACACGTTCTTTTGTAAATTCCATGTTAAAGAGCATTTTGGGTAAAATCATTTCATTTGTCGTCCGTGTTTTGACTTGTAATTATTCATATGATTAATTAGATCATGATTACTTAATTCCAGAATATATAACATGATTTATATATAATATATATTCATAATATACATATATATAATATATCAGTAAATGGAAAGAAATACACCATTCATGGAGACGGTAGGCCGTACGTACGTATGAACGCTGTTTTCTTTTCCTTACTGAGTTGAATGGAATTAAGTAGATGACATACATATATACACACATAAATCAAGAATCATTATAATGTCATATATTTCATTATTACTTATTATATATACTTTATAATCATTCATGAATGGTTAACGTGGAGAATGAATCTCATCGCGTCGTGGACACGGTAGTCCGTACGTACACACGAGCGATGATATCATTCTCATGATCGTAGAATTGTATTGGAGTGTATGTATACTATTTCAGAATCAATATAACCTTACAATAATCATATATGGTTATTATTTACACCATTATACCCATCCAAGTAAGGTGGTGGTGGAAAATATATTACACCACGGTGTGGGGACGGTATTCCGTACGTACGCACGCGCGGTGATTTCTTTTTCCGTAGGATGGATAGATGGTGAAATAGGGTTGTTTCATACTTATAATAACATATCCGTATATTAGTGATACTGATGATATTACTTCATAATGAAACAACTAAAAAAGAAGAAGTGGAAGAATAAATTAAGATGAAAGAATTGGTAACGGACATTACCTCTTCTTTGAAGCGCCTCTTTGAGTCCTCCTCTTAGGGGACTAAAATTGGTCTTTGAGGAAGACCAGAAACTCAAGGATGTTTCTAGGGAAGTGGAGAAGCTAATTTGGCAGGGGTTGGCCAAGCTTGAAGGATCAAAGTGGTGTGAGGAAGAGAGGTAGGAGGTGCCCTTTTATAAGGGAGGAGAGGGGAACCTTAGGAAAATCTCAAATTATTATTTTATATTAAGGTCAAATTCGGTTTATAATGGTTCCAAAGGGTCTTATTTCGAAGATAAAGTGGGGATGGGTGGGAATACTCTCATCCAATAGTATTTAGACAAGTTTTGGTTATTATTATTTTAACCTTATCAATTAGATTTAACTCTAGGTTAAATAATTTAACTTTTACAATGTCTTTTTGTTTTCTTACACTATATGGTTAATAAACTTACTATATCAAGCCAAAAGAACCCCAAGTTGTTTGTTATTAATATATATAACCTTATCTAATTCATTTGGCCGAAACTTAGATTTTTAGGAATAAAATAACAATTAATAATATAATATTTGTCTTAAAAACTAATTTATGTCAATTTTGACACTATTTGGTACATGATTTTTATGAAATTCATAACAGAATGATAAGTTCGAACCAAGTTACTTATATCAACAATATCATGTCATATTAACCTAGAAAATTAATGTAATTCATAAAAAGTCTCAAATTATATTTTTTTGGGTATTTATAACATCAATTATGTCAATATTTCATTAATAAGATAATTACTGCATCACCGTTGTGTCATAAATAAATTAAATTATTTAATGTCTAAAAATTACAAATAAAATACCATTATGTAGGAAATATTTTTAGATTTATAATGAATATTTATAGTCTAATTTATCTTATTTATAACCCTATATTAAAAATGTTTTATTAAATAAACTTTGATTTTAACACTTTTAACTCTTCTTTGAATTAAATAATAATAAATGTCTTAATCTAATTCAAGTGTGCCTAAATGGTCATATTTTATTCCTATGTTTGTTTTTGGTCGAATTAAACTTATCCAATAGAATTAGGACATGTGTTAGGGTAATAATAATATCATTTTTACCCTTAATTACCCTATTTACTTTTAACCGTGGAAAATAAAAGTAAAAAGTTACTATTCACCAAAAATTATTTTCATCTCATTGAACCACATTTTACTTACTGACATCAACCGTGTCTCTCGGATTTTTGAAATTCCACTCACAGAAGCGGTAAAATTAAGTTTTATGAAAAATTCAGTTTTTTTAACTACCACTTAGTGGTTTCACTATTCATCAAAAATTGAAAGTTTTCAGAAAAATACCAAAAATTAGGCCTAAGATATATTTGATTTTATGAACTCAAAAATGATTTCTATTTTACCCAATTAAAAACATATCAGTTGCATTAATTAATTTAAAAAATAATTCCCGTCGTCAAAATAAATAGTGTGTTCTTAAGAGTTAATAACTATCAAAAGATTGACACTTGTTTATGTCTAGTTTAAATGTGAAATTACATTCAATGACCAACATTGTATTAAATTGTAAAAATATATTCTAAATATAATTTAAAACCACTCAAATTAACAATTTATCACTATTAATTATTTCAATTAAAAAAGATGTTTTTAATTAAAATTTAGTAATTTTCACTCTTCATCAGAAAATGAAAGTTATCCGAAAAGTACCAAAATTTCACCTTAGGCTAAATTCGATACCCCGAATCCAAAAATGAAGTCCATTTTGAGAGATAAAATTTCTAAAATTTTAAAAGGTGGTTATTAGTATTCATAACGTCTAGTTTTAATAATATTTTAATAGCATATCGTTGTTTAGTGAAACTCGGTATTACGTACTACACCCGCTATCGAGGAAGGTCGTGATTGCGTATAATACAAGGCAAGTCAAGGATGCGTATTGAGCAAGATCCTTTTGGTGTAGCGTAAAACACTGGACATTAATGAAATTAAAAGGAATATTTTTCATAAAATCTCGGGGTGTTGCAATGTAACCATGAAAATTTACTTATTGGGTTCTTAAATCATAGATCCTACTTATTTAAACTATGAAACATTATATTTATCATCTTTTATTCATAGCTAACATATATTTAAATCCTTCATAATGGTTTGTGAAGTGATTTTGAAATTCCTAAGCATATTCCTTGGGAGTGTCTAACCAGGGGTGCAACAAGGCCCGATGTCCTGTTCTAGTTTACCAAGAGTCAAGCACATGTCATCTTTTTAGATTTTTTTCCCATAGGTACATTTTTTCCAAATCCACATACACTTTTAATATCCAAACATAGATGCATTTATAAGAAATCACTAACTCTATACTTTACCAAAATTTTAGGGCATTTTCATATACATTAACTCGTTATTATTCTTATCCTTAGAGAAATCCCAAAACATATCCTTAGAAACATATCTAGGGATCTCACTAATGGTTTCCCATCCTAGATTCCAATGGTTGACTAAACCATTCCTTTTATACCAACTATAGCTGTCCATGCTTAACAAACATAAATATTACATCATTTTAGATGAATATTGAGTACATTATTGAAATATATACCTAAGGACTTTAATTTAGTATCATTGGAAACATGGAAACAAAATATTCTATCCTAGCAAAGGATATTCAAATTATCCCATAAAGGTATAAACCTATAGTACGTCTACCTAAAACCTTTATTCATAACCTAGAGAAAGTAAAAATAAGAAAGGGGTGAGCTTTGATTCTCAATAAGGGTAAATAAAGAAAATGAGTAAGTATAAAATGAACAAATGGGTATGGAAGTTGAGAATAATATTTGAATATTATAATATGAAAATCAGAGATAAGGGTAATGATTGTTATTTCATAAGACATGAATCATAAGGAATAACTAACATAATCAATTAAAGTATAAAATTGGAATAAAACATTGAATTATGCCATACCCAATAGAATATAATAACCCTATGTCATGGTGGCCTACCAGGTTGTTTATAACATGTTAGGATTGGGTTAATCACCTATGTACTAGCTTCGGGTTTGGGATTCCATCCCATGTACACTATTCATTCATGCTTGGGATGTCCTCATATTTACCCAATTATTTTGGGATTAGGATGTCCTCCCATTTACCCTCTTATTTCATGATTGAGATTCCCTCCATTTTATCCTCTTGTTTTGAGATTGGTATTTCATACTGTGCAACCTCTTTCTCCATGCTTGTGACTTTTTCTCAAGTACCCTCTTGTTTCAAGAAAGGGATATACTCTTGTTAACTATCATGTTTCATTCTTGGCATGTCCTCTTGTGTACCATCTGTGCTCATAAAACATTTATTATTCCCAAATTTATTGGAGTGAGATATAGGTCACACACATCTAATATTAAAATCATTCATAAATGTTCCATAAGATTATATTACATTCATTCTATCATGCCCTAAAAATATACATAGGTTTTATAAACCTCAAATCATAACTCATGAAATGAAATGGGAATCATTAAAATTTCACCACATCATAACCCATGGAAAATAGTTAGGTTTAATAACTATTTCATCAAATCATAAACTATGAAAAGAAGCTAGATTTCATAAACATATAACCCATGAAAGGGAAATGTGATTTATAAAGAGAATGGAATTAAGCATAACCCATTCGTAGAAATAATTTGAATTAAATCATAAAAAAATGTCCAAGAACACCATTATTAACATCAATATAAAATATCATATATATAAAACTACATTCAAATATCTTTCAAAAAAAATTCATGGAAAAATATCATTTATTTTTTGAAAAATTATTTTTAAAACATAAAAAAATTTGGCAATATTTTTCATAGAAAATACCATGAAAACTTATAAAGAAGACATGAAATAATTTTGAAAACCTTTCTCCTTGAATAAATACAAATAATCTTCAAAAACATTAAAAACAATTTTATAAAAACTTATAATACTTATAAATATGGCTTCAAATCATTTTGAAACCCATTTTCATTGAAAAAAAATTAAATAATCTGGAAAAAATTTTAAAATAATTTTCTGTGAAAATATATTTTTGAATAAAATTTCTATGAATTAATCTCTAAACATTAAAAAAACATCAATGGATTGATGGAAGATAAATCCATATATGTCGATTGAGTTAAAATGAATACTAAAACATCCCTTAAAATAGACTGTTGGGACCATAACGATTACCAAAAGTTACATATAAATGGTTTTCCAAATGGGAGAAGATATATATAAAATGAAAACATGGAAATTGAAGAGAAATATAACAATCATTTTATAATGGATAGTGATAGAGAACAAGGTTTTAAAAAAGTTAACAATCATAAATCCCTTAATCTATGATGAAAAATGGGAGATAATAATTCATCTAAAATGGATATACGAGGAAAACATTTTTGTATTAATGATAATTTTCCTAAAGTAAAATAATTTTCATAAAATGATATAGTTCCATGATTTTAGGACAACATCATCCTTTGTTTTTTGTGATCCAAATCACCAATTTCTCTAAAAATTGATGTTGATATTTTTAATCTGAAAAAACTAATAGATCAAGAGATCCATGATATGCCACCCATATGTCTTCATTTATCATCACGACCATATTTTTATAATAGGTTATATAATATGTGCAAATCTCATGTTGTAATATAATAATTTATTCTCAAAAAATCGTCCAAAGTCTAACATAATGTTTCCATAAATGGTTTTCCTTATAACCCTTATGAAAGATAAAAATAAAAAACATTAGAAATAGAATCACGAAATCATATTTACATTGATCCACCATATTTCACAAAGTAGGTATTAGTTTTCAGCTTCCAAACATGTGAATACCCTATTGGTAAATTACAATAAATCCTTTGGAAAACATGTTGGCTTCATTATTCCAACGTTCACAATATATATTTTTAAATCCAAGAAATAGTAAATTTTATCCTTGATGACATAGAACACATTTTCAATAATCATCTCCAGGGTAATCCATACTATCCAATTCACTAATTCCTAACCAATATATTATAATCAAAATATCGTTATCTCAATTTGAGGCATTAATTAAGGTTTTCATTCCCTTAATCAAAATATCACAATTCCAAAAAATCACATTTCTATGTCTTCATAACTATTCAATATGTCATTTTCAATCCTTAATGAAAACGTATATGGAAAATAATTATACATTTAATGATTCATGTAACATAATATTTTTATTTGAAAACATTAAAACTTCGTTAGTCAAACTTTATTCTTAAACCATTACTCATGCTTCATCAATTTATTCCTTAATACCTCTTTCAAATAATATGAAATATGAATCAAGTATTAAGGTTCCTCAAACTCAGTTTAATTATGATTCTTATGCTTAATGTAAAAAATAATATATGAACATCACATTCCTTTCTCAAGTCTTTTTCTATCTCATTATCTTTATATGTATAACCAATAGTTGTACCAAATTCCTAATTCTCTATCTGAGATTTCCCTTTGGAAAAAATATTCACATAATTCCCATGATTTTCACATACAAAACATTAAATTTTGACCATGTTCTTTTTAGTTATCTCCATTGAATTAAACCATAAAGCATAGTAGGAGAAACATTTATCATATTTGGAAAACATATAATTAGGAAATTTTACATATAGGGTGACTAAATCATGGATCATACATATTTAATCTATTAAATCGTACTTTTATCCTCAATTATTCATATCAAACATCTATTTAAATCAATTATAATGGTTTGAAAAGTGTTTTTGAATTCCTATTGTATATCCCCCTGGAGTGTCAAACTTGGTGTACAGTATGGCCCATTATTGTATGCCAGATTACTATGAGTCAGGCTCGGAACATCATGTTTGAGTTGCTACCCTTAGGTACATTTGAGCCAGATCCCCATCAAATTATAGTATCCATATAGGGTTGTATTTCTAGGAATCCAATCACTCTATACTTTACCAAAACTCTAGTACATTTTCTTATATATTGAATCATCCTCATATTTTTCCTTGGAGACATCCTTAGACATATACATACAAGTATACATAGGGATCTATGTAATGTTTTCTCATCCTAGTTTCCAAATGTTGACTATACATTTACAATGATACCAACAATAGAGACCCAGGATTACCATACATGTATATTAGATCATTTTACATGAATATTTACTACATTAGAGAAATACATGCCTGAGGACCATAAAATTTAATATATTTGGAAACAAGGAAAAAAGTATTCTACCCTGGTTAAATATCTTTCACATAACCCATAAAGGTATTAAACTTTAGTAATTCGACCAAAAACCTTTCTTCATAACTTGGATAAAGGAAACATAATAAAGGGGTTATCTTAGATGCTCAGTACGGGTAAATAAATAAAATGTGAAAGAATAACATGAAAAAAGGGTATAAAACTTGACCATAACATTTTAATATTATACCCTACAAATCAGAGATCATAATAATGATTTTATGTTGTTAATACATGAATCATAAAGAATAATTAACATAATCCATTAAATCATAAGATTTGAAATGACCCATATAATTGTGGAAGACACATGAGATTATAATAACTATATATCAAGGTGTCCAACCAATGACTTTATAATATATTAGGCTTGGTTTACAAACATATGTACCTGCTTTGGGTTGGGGATGCCCTCCCTTGTACCCTATTGTTTTGGGTATGGTATTTCCTCTTTTGTACCCCCTTATTTTGGGTTTGGGATTCCTCCCATTTCCCCATTATTTCATACATGATATGTCCTCCATTTTAACAACATTTTTTGTCTTGGGATGTCCTCTTGTGTACCCTCTTGTTCTAGGATTTGAATTTCCTCTCATGCACCCTCTTGTTTCAAGCATGCGATGTACTCTCATTCACCAGTTTTTTTCCAGCTTAGGATGTACTATTGTGTACCCTCTAAGATCATAAATCATTTATCATTACCCAATAAATTATAGTGCGATATATGTCCCACCCTTCTAATAATAAAATCATTCACACATCTTCCATAAGATAATAAAACATTAATCTTATCATGACACATAAAAATACATCGGTTTAATACACATCAAATCATAACCCATGAAATGAAAAGGGAATCATTAAAATTTCATCAAATCATAACTTATAAAAAAAATATGTTTTATAACAATTTCATAAAATCAAAACCCATGAAAAAAAGAAGGTTTCATAAAAATATTACCCGTGAAATGGAAATGATCTTCATTAAGACAATGATATTAAGAATAAATCATTCATATAATGAATATGAATGAAACCTGTGGATAATTGCATATAATACCATTAGTAACATCGACAGATTTCATATTATAAGGAATATGTCTTTAAAATATCATTCAAATATGTTTCTTGGGGAAAATATTCCTTCTTCAATGAAAATGGATTTTAATACATGAAACCATTTGATAAGAATTTTCAAATAAAACACCTTGAAAAATAATAAAGAAGACTTGAAATAATTTTGAAAACCTTTTTCTTTGAAGAATTATAATATAAGGTTCAAACAATTTAAAACCCATTTTATAAAACACTTCTAAAACATATAAATTTGGCATGAAAACATTTTTAAAACCATTTTCCTTGGAATCCTATAAAATAATCGTGAAAATATTTTTAATAACATATTCCTTGATAATATATAAAATAATATTTCATATTATTTGAAAATCATTTTCCTTGAAAAAAAAATATTTCTTTTAAAAGGTAACCATTAAAAACTAGACAATATTAAATGGATTAATTGGGGATAAATACACCTTTAAATAGAATTTAGGTGTATAACAAAACCTGAATATCAAGGAAAATTGAGGCAAACCAATATTACCGATTTGGTAACATTTGAAAATTAAACCCCATGAAAGAAAGATCATAGAATAGAGATTTGAATAGCCATAAATTTATGTATAAGATACATAGAATACATTCATGTTCAGTACATACAAGACACAAAAGGAAAGAGAGGCGAACATAACATGTATCTCTCAACATTAAAACACGAGACGAAACCCCCTTACCTTGTGTCTTGACAGTTGTCATACACATTCAAACAACTTGTATAATAAATTTAAATTTATTATAAATACAATAAAAAAAATATATTATTATATTTCACACTGTATTTGGTTTTATTATGACCTTATATTACCATATTATTTACAATATCATGTTAAAGTTTCACTTCAGATAATATTCTCTTTATTCTTCGCATGTGTTTTATTTTATTATATCCTTAGTATTTAGACTTTATATCATGATATCAAGAAGGTAAAGAAAGATATAAATATCATTTATATACATTATATTTTTATTACAAGAATCTGTTGGATTTATAAGTACCACATGGAATACACAATTCATAGAGATGGTAAGTTGTGTGTATCCATGAACACTATTTCCATTTAATTGTAATATTGAAAGAAAAAGGTATATGAAAGATATTTATATATATATTTGTCTATATGATTAACATATTAATTTTTTTGATATATTATATATCTTACATAATCACTAAAACCATTCTTAGTAGAATCCATTTAGTGTATTATTGAATCATATTGCTTTGAGGGGTCGGTTGTCCACACTTCCAAAAATGAAATTATAATATTAATACCAAATGAAAAGTCAAAATATATGTTTTATAAAATGAATAAAGATATTAAAGAAATAATAAAAATCAATTATTACTTATATAAAAATATTTTACTTCATAATCTCCTCCATGGTAGGTTGTAATGTAAAAATGAATAATCATTGTTCTGTGAGGCTGTAATTCCCTGTACAAAGAAATAGTATGTTCATTACCCATTAGATGGAGGAGTGTGTTAGTATAGGTAAAAAAATTTACAAAAAAAATATTATATTGATTATAGTGATTTTTTATTTAATAATATAATGAAGAATGTTTTAGAAGTTGGAAAAGGAAAATAAAATAAAGGACTTGAGAGAAGATGTTACCTCTTAATTGGGTAACTCCTTTTGGTTTGTGCCGAAAGGATTCCTTGGATTGACTAATCTCAAATGAAAGGATTATAATTGGAAGGTATGAATGTTGAAAAAGTTTAATGGGAAGATATTTTATGAACATAATATGATTTAGATGTGTGAATAATTGTAAGAGTTTGTGGCCTTTTATTGGGTAGGAAAATCACTCACTTTGAATTTTTGAAAATAAGTTCGGTGCCCACATGTTATTACCAAAATAAAGACGTAAAAAAATAATAAATCAAGAATAGAAAGTTTACAACTTAAATAGGGCTATAAAATGTGTTTTGGACAAGTTTATAGGTCATTTGGGATCCTAAGATTAAGGTTTAGTTAAACTGATCTTAATCACTATGATTAATTTTAATCACTTTTAAAAATAATTTTGATCAGAAATAAACATGATTACATTAGAATATAAATATTATACTAATTAAATTTTTTATTTCAAATTTTCAATATAAAACTCATATAAGTAGAAAAATTAAAATTAATGTTAGTCTTAGAGACAGGATGAAATTAAAGGTTTTTATAGTTGAAAGATGTTCTATAGTTTATTGTGTTTTTATATTTAATTTTAAAATGAAATTGATTATGATGACATAAATTTAATTAATAGATGTATAGTTGATATAATTTTATATTAAAAAAATTTACTATATAATTTAACATTAATAATTATTTAAACAAAAGGTAGTTATTATCTAAGATGTAGTATATTTCACAATTCATCAAAATTAATGTGTCTTAGAAAATTCCAAAAAATTCATCCAAATATAATTATACTTTATAAATTAAAATATTAATTATATTTCATAAAATATGATTCCAAGGTGTTTGTAAAATTATTTTTGTTATTAAAATATTTTTATTTGAAAAAATGGTATTTTTAAACATTAAGGACTTTACGAAAAATAGTATCATTCATAATCAATATCTTTTATCTATATAAAATAATAATAAATAAAATGAGAAATGATTAATTACTATTAATATAACTGATTTTAAGGACTAGGATTTCACTATCTCAAATAAATATTTATAACAGTTAAATGAGGTTCGGTAAAAACAAGTTTGTTGTGTGCAACATCTACCATGTCAGTATTGCGGGTGTCGCAAGACATGTGGGTATTATGGGTAGCACAAGAGAAGTTAGTATTGTGTGTGGCGCAGGAAAATTTGGTGTTATGGAAAATAATTTTATGTAATATTTCTTTAATTTATATATATATATATATATAAAGAACTATTTCCAGTGTCATGTGAAATGGAAAAAATATCAAAAAGATAAATTAATTCGAAAACAGTAATTTAAAAAATATTAGGGTGTTATAGTAACTCCCATAGAAGGGTCTCACATAGACCATATCATTTATACCATTCCACAGGATTACCAAGAAGAAAATAAGAGGATTTGATCTGATATTGTTTTTTAATTCCCTGGCTGAAACCACTCAGTCCGAGCCATAGAGACATAATACATTATGTGTTCTATCCATACATCAAGAGTTTATAGAATAGTATTGAGGTTCTCAAAAACACTAATAGAGAAACTATATTCTTAACATTTATTTCCAACCGACATAAAAAAATATAAAATAATTTATTGTATCATGATTGATGAAAAATTATCACGATGAAATAAGAGAAGTCAACCATGTCGCACATATAAATAAACTAGGCTCCAAATGTGTTAAGGAAAAAAGAGTATAAATTAGAAATCAGATAAATAAGAAAAAATATTCATAAATACTATATATTGTAACCCAGTATCTCTACCGTCACTATGCTCCTCAATAAGATATCTATCATGGGACCCTTTCCCTTACCTGGATCATTAATTATGAAGTATGTATTCATGCCGAGATGCATGTGTAGGGTGTGAGTAATAAAATCTACTATTATAACACAAATAAACTCTTAATATATGTTAATAGGTATAATAGGTTTATTTCATTATAATAATTAATGTGTATCTAATAATAAAAAATCTTATGTTGGGTGTTTGTGTGCTAACCAAGACACCACATGATCTGTTCATACCTTTCTTTGTCTATATACTGAATGGATATTCATAATGGATGTTGTATTAATAAAAGTGATTTCCATAAGTAAAATAAACATGTTACTTGGAAGTGAAAAGTAATCAAGTAAACATTTCACAATGTGCCAACAAGGTTGTTCCACATGGCTGATTTTTTTGAAACTCTCTCGAGGAAAACCACAAGTTCTATATAACCTTGGACTGTGTTTCGCTACATTCTACAAGGCCATCATGACCCTACCATATGTTCATGTCCAATTTTAACATTTTCAAATATAGATTGAAATCCCACTCTAAAGGATATTCGTATCATGTTGTTCTACAAACACTGAGTACCAAAATAAAAGCTCCAAAGCCATGGTATTACACACTACATAGAAAATCATATAAAGTAAACACATGTCATGTCATCATGAGATATCAAAAGAGATATATATAATCATGATAAAAATTTCTGAAATTGAAAAATATATACACATGAATACTCATGGAATCATGTGTCATATATAGATCTGATGGGTTACACACAGACCCACATTTGATCACTATGAAGCATGGTCAATAAAGAAATGTAAACAAAATAATTATATAATGGTAAAAAAGTTTATAAGTTCCAAAAAAGGTAAAGAACTTCATACCTCAATGTTGTTAATGAAGTACTCTAATAATCATCAAAGAATATAAGATTGAATTTTGTTTCACACACACTAAAACTAGTTCAGACATCAAGGATACCTATATCAGGTTTGAGTTCATCTAAAAATCTATTTTGAAAAGATACCCAGTGGTATAAGATGATACAAACAATATTTATATAGTCATAATTCTCATGGAGTCCATAAATGTAACTATTTCTAAGATATATCAAAGAATTGGATGTCGATTCACCATATCCATGGTCCATTAAAGAATGAATCAGGAATTCCACATCAAATATTTAAGATAACACCATGTATAAAAAATGATCTTTGATCACCATCCTTATATTATCATAAAATATATCCAAGATGATATTCAAGTAGAATAAGATCTCAAGATGATAAATATATGATAACATACTCAGAAACATTTCTATTTCATGAGAGATCTTTCTCTGATCAAGGGGATGTCATCAACACATCGAATACCACCGCCACTCAATCAAATATCCAAATATTCAGCATTATATGGAATTAAAATTCCCAGAAATTGAAAAATCATTCCATTTATATGATTTGTTTCAAGGTAATAATGGTTGATCTAGTTAAATCCAGGTGAATGTAGTTTCTTTAGATCAAATATTTCAATAACTTATCAAAAAACATGGATATATTATAATCAAGCATTAAAAAAGAGGAAAAGATTTTGAAAGTCCAAATGAGTCTCAAGATTTGGGTGGAATACATATGGAAGAGAAAAATGATAAAAAAGAGGAATTAAATTACATTAAACAGGATTTATATTTTACATTTTCTTGCAAAAAATATTTTTTCTAAAATTTTTGGAAACAATGCACAAACCATGTGAGGTATTCTACCTCTTATCTACAACAGCATGGTTTTGTCACACTGTTTTCAAACCATTCTTTAATAGTTCTACTAGGCACCAGAGGGTGACAAATGATTTTTTTATTAAGGACACATGGATCTTAAAATCATGTCCCACCCATTCATCCCATTCTGGTAGACTAGAACTTCTTTGAGGGTCATCTTTGTTTGAAAAAACCATGCTCAAATAATTCACACTTAAAACATCCATAAAAACTCTTATAAAGCAAACATAGACTCATGTAACTATTCAAAATAATCACAGATAAATAATATTATTTTATATATAAACTGACTCACTACATGCCAAAAAAAATTTCATTACAACAATATAATCTTCCATTCGTGTTTGTGAATATCCATAATTTGATCAATAAATTTTAGGTGATTTCTATGGAATCCATCCATCAATTCAAATGGTTCATCCATTCATATATATGTTTCCTATTAAATATGATACCTTGTAAAAAGGTTATCACAAAAAAATATATTGTAATAACAAAAATTAGCATTACAAGGTTTTACCTTTTATACCATTTTTTGGGTCCTAGTTAAGATAAAAAGGGTCTAGAGGGTATTAATAGAGTAGTATACCAAATTCAATTAATAATATTAAATATAAAAAAAATTATTATTATTTTAATTTATCATATTTAAATAAAAAATAGATTATGTATTGAAAAATTAAACCAAATAACAGAAGATAATTTTATATTATTGTGGATCAAATTAACTATAAATCTACTCTACACACCCCTATACACCTTGATACATATGGTATAGACTTAAATAACTAACATTAAAAGTATAATGCTAACCAAATTATAACCTATATTATTTATTAGAGGAATAACCACTCAAAAATAATTACATTTAAATGGGAGTCACATACCGATTACAATAATAAATTATTACACAAAGTAGAAACACATAGATCATTGAAATTTTAAACTAGGGTGACAACCAAAATAACCCAATTTTTTTACACATGATTCACAATAAAATTATAATATTTTTTTTGATGGGAAACCCATAAACCAAAAACATTTATATATGTATGAAGTATATAAATAATTAATCATAACTCCAAGAAATAATATATCACAAGTCAATTCAGAGTAGTTAAAACACAATAACTAATTCTCATGTAGTGGATAATTAAATTTCATCATGTTATTAAATATTAAAAAAAATTATCTCCTCTTACATTGTCTTCCAAAAAATAGAAAAATGATAACTCGGTGTAAAAAATATTTTTTTGGTGTTTAGAATGGTGGATGAGATATAATAAAATTGTATTGTGTTTACTAAAGTTTTGGAACATTTTATATAGCCTCATCTTACTGTTATATATATTGTTTAAATGATATATAGATTTATAAAATGGTTTGAATAAATTGAAAAAAAATAAGTTACCCAAATTATTTTCATGATTATTATGAATAATGCATAATTTATCCCCATAATTCTTGCCCGAATGGCCCGAAGGCCTTATTTTTTATTGATTTTTGATAACCCCCCATTCAAGGGATGAGTGGGAACCCTTAAAAGGCACGTTTTCTTAGAGATTACATGACCGGTAGGTCTGAGGAAATATATATATTATATTTGGAACTCCTCCTCCCAGCTTCTTCATCGTGATATCAGCTCTTTACCTTCGTATGGATATTCTTCTTGGCTTTATGTGAAAGCACAAGATGGTCCCGATTGCAATTCCATACTATCTATTTCTGAAAAATCCACTTAGTTTATGCTCTGGTGAATGTTTCTGCTCTAAATACCCATCTAAATCCCACTCCTTGTAGAGGCTTTCTAGTCATTTAAGCACAATTTCAGGTGTCCCAAAGGCCATTAGGTGTCCATTAGGCCTGGAGGTGGCCTGAAGGACTTAAAAGACCCGAGGACCAAACCGGTGGCCTGAAATCCCAAACAGATGTATAGTTTTTGTTGCTATAGTAACAAACAGTGTCTGCTACAGTACTATCGAAATATGTGTCCACCTATTTTTGAACTCAGTTCTCTTGGATGCAGTTGTTGAGTCCTCACCAATTGGGATGAGACTCCTGTTCTTATACCCATAATTCTTGAGTGATATATATTGAACTACATCAATGCTTCCTAATTCATAAAAAAAAATTTATGAATGGTGAATGGATTTAAAATATCTTACATAATAATCGATCTATATATCATACAATTATCATAAATAGTTTCCTTCTTGAAAATTTAAATTTCATAATACATCCAAAAAACATGAGGTAGATGTGGAACGATGTAAAAAAATATTAACTCTACAATAAATATTTAAAAATAACTTTGAATATAATCAATAAATATAAAAAAATATTTTATAATAAAAAAATTATCATAATCAAAAAAATAAAAATAAAATAAATACGTATAGAAAATAATATATGAAATTCATAAGGGTTATTGTAGTTGGTGAGGTTTATTTCATAATGCTATTTAAAGATTCAAAATTCAATATTGTAATGCCTATTTTTTTATGAGTAAAAAATCCTATATGTGTTAATTAATATATGAGTGAATTCATATATGTATGATTTATTAAGATTTAATAACCCTATATATGAGCCATATGAGACATATTAATGAGTCTTTCAGACTCGCATTTGATTCTTTTAGACTCAAAAGTGTAAAAAATGTTTACTAGAATATTATAGTATATTAGAAGAATCAATATTAAATGAAGAATATTTTTTAAAGACTAAAATCACATAAGATAATAAAAATAAAAAATAGTCATATAATTTGGGGTAATTTCTCTTTGAAGAGTAAAATCATTTCTTAAAATTCAAGAGTAGTTTTTTAATTTTAAACCTTATTTTAAAAGATTAAAATTAGAATAGTGAAAAATGAAAGACTAGAAGTATGTGAAAATTTTCCAATAAATTAATGAGAATTAAAAAGGGAATATTGCATATTTTATAAATAATTTATACATATTAACCACCACAATGATAATTAAGTAGTAAGAAAAAAACTGTTGTGAGTGTTTATTATCATCCAATTAATGAATTAATTATAAAATTCAGTAAAAACATCATCATTTTATCTATTATGAGTCATAAGTTGACTCATAATAATTTGAAATTTTCATCCGAATCAGCTCAGAAGAAACATAACAAACAGGAAGACATTAAAATAATTTTTTGTACTCATATAATAGGGAATCTAATGGGAATTCATAGCTAATATATATTTTGAAAATAAGTGCGTAATTTTTAAGTATGAAAAACATAATGTTGTATGGATAATGAGTCACACCAACACCACCTAGAATTATATTTGACATATCAACTATCCTCGCATCAGTATACATCTGAAAACATTGAAATTTATGATTGTTAGAATGTTAAATCCCTAAAAAAATTAGTTCGTAGAAATTTTATTATAAAGTTTAATAATAATTTTTCGTCAATATTATTTCAATGATAAAATATCTATTTTCACATATTTTACATAAACAACTAATTTTATCACATTAAAATGCATCATTTAAAATGATTGATTGTACAGTGATTTTAAAATATTTTGTACACTTTATGAGTAAAATATCAATTACAATCTGATCTATATCTATATCTATAAAATAAATAATAACTAACATATGAAAATGCGCCTTAAAAATTCATACTAAGATAAATTAATGGAAATAAAAGATAAAATTTGAATATTTCCTTTTTAAAATTAAGAAAAATTCACAAATTAATTCTAAAGGATGAATCATTTGTTTTATATTATAGTATAAAATCAACATAAATCATTTTCAATTGGTTTTTTACATAGATATGATCTAATACATGTAATTTAAAAAATAGTACAAGTTCACTATAATAAAATCACTTTTTTACAGTGGGTTATTTGTGATGGAAATCTATCCCAAATAGTCCATTGTGGAATAGATCACCACAAATGACAATATTTGTGTCAAACCATCATAACCCCTTGGATATAATCATTGTAATATATTATTTTTTCTATCAAAATAAATGTATAATACATATTTTTTGTGATAGAATAGAAATTCTCTCACAATAAAGTATTTTTTATTATTATTTGAGATGAAATACCAATTCCATCACAAAAAATAGAAATACAAAAAAATAAATTAAAATATTCTATGTAATAAAAATTTAAAAAAAATTAAAACAATCATTCGTTATAAAATTGTAACTATTCTTTTACTGGAATTTATATATTTAAAAATATAATAAAAATATCACTCAAGGGGTGGGGGATTAGGTCCTTATAGTGGAGGGCACTCCGTCAGTTACCATATATACTCTAACATCAAAACTTTATCAACTCTTAATGGGTTTTATCTATTTATCACAATTTCTGTCACTGTTTTTGTCACTTAAATTCATTATTTCTAGTCTATATTTTTATAATCATTAATAGAGATTTCATTCTCAAATCATACTCTATAGTATAATGTGATGTTGGAGATAATGATACACTCTTCAAGCCATATGATTACATCATTTCGATGCCATACTAACTAGCTCGGATTGATCGTGAACCTATACAATCACCAATTATTTTTTAATACAACTAATCATCACCTGAATCCAATTATCCTCATAAAAAGAAGACCCATACATCCCCACCAACTTTCATGGTCAATGTCTCATGCATGTGAGAAATCCCTATCTCATATATTCCTTGTGACCATATAAATAAATATTATGAATATTAAAAAATTATTATTCTAATTTAGAAAACTACAAAATACTAAACACAACATTTCAAGGTCAATCAATTATAATTTTAATAGTATCTTCAGTGTACAACATCTTATACACATAAAACTATGTAATTATTGGATCAACTAAATAATGTATACATTTATCATATATAATTAGTTTTAAAAATGAATATATATATATATATATATACTAATTAATATTAATTACCTAATATTAATAAAGTATATAGAAAGTATGAATCACAAATCTCTGTGTGACATTATATCTCCCCTAATTATCATCATAAGAACTATATCATCTCTTAAAAATTCCCTCTAATCTAGTACGTGTAGAGTCCCTTCAAAACCTAGGAATGATGTAATTATGTCAATGTGGGATAAAACAATTCCCAAACACACTCTTAGATTTCTTATAAAAATGTATCCTCCAAAGGAAACATAAAAACCGATGGAAATGATTACATATACAAGTCTCACATTAATCATAAATATTGTTCCATCTTATTTCATCTACAGGAACCGTTAAACCCTACATATACTTAATAATAAAGTAAACTATATGTTATATTAATTTAAATTGAAAAAGATATTTATTTAACAGTACCAACCAGTTCTTAAAATTAAAATGAAATTATTCAATACGAACATAATCCCATAAATCCCCATAAAGCTGAAACATAGTTCTTCAATATACCAATATCCTCTCCTACAGTTATATGTGAATAGTTTGGAAAATAACTATAATTAGAAAAAAAATTAAATACAATAAATAAAATAAAAAGTAAATAAAATTAATATTTAAACATACTCCCTTCTATGGGGATTATTGTTTAGATTTGGACGTCACTTTGAAAAAGGATCCATGATCATTAATTTTATAAGAAACTAACCCAACCTAGTAGTTATCGTTAGGTCAAAACCCTCACATAATGAATTGGGTGGTTCATTAGTAGGTAGAAAATCCTTGACCAAGCTTTGAATCATGTTCTCATAGGTGGGTTAGTCTAACTCAAACATATAATTTTAAAGATTAATTAATAAAAATTTATATAAATAATATAAATTGATAATAAATTATCCTCATTTATATTAATCTCCATGAAATTAATACTAATTTATAATAATATATATTAATTTATAATACATTATACAAACTTATAATAACTTTTATTAATTTATATTAATGCATGATATCATTTACTAATTTATACTAAATGTTACTAATTTAAATATATTTATAAATTTTTTTATGAATTTATATATTCTTTTTTAAATTTTTAATAATTTATATAAATTATTCTAAATTATAGTATATTATACTATTTTTTACTAATTTTTCCAGAATTAATAATAATTTATAGTAATACATATTAATTTATTCTAATTTTTGTTAATATATATTAAATGATACTAATTTGTATGGATTTATGTTAATTTATAAAATTTCTAACAATTTATAGTAAATTATACTATTTATACTATTTTAAGAGTAATTATTATTAATTTATAATAATATATATTATTTTATACATATATTATTTTACATATTTTAAAAGGTAATAAAGTGTGATAATTTATATTAATTTATTCTAAAATTCAATGAATTAATAATAATTTACAATAATTTTTACTAAAGTATATTAATATATTGTATATTATACTTATCGATAACAATTTCCCAGAATTTACAATAATTTGTAGAAATATATATTATTTTTTAGTAATTTTTAAAAAATTAATAATTTTTTTAATTTATATTATTCCGTATCCATTTTTACTAATTCATACTAAATAATAATAAATTATATTATTTTATACTATTTTTTTGTTTATATTAATTATTATTAATATGTAGTAATTATTATTAATTTATAAAAATTTTGTAAACTATTAGTAAATTATAATAACTTAAACAAATTATTGAGGAATTAATAGTAATATATAGTAATTTATAGTAATTAATTGTAATTTATAATAGTTTATTTTAGTATATAAAAATTTATTTCAATTAATACTAATTTATATGAATATATATTAATTATAATTAATTTTTTCATTTTTTGGGCAATTTGCACAAATTTATTTTAATGGTTATTAATTAATGCTCATTTATAATAATTTATTTTAATTTTATCTAAATTATACAAATTTATAATAATATATATTTATTTATACTAATTTCCTTTGAATTTAAGCTAATTAAAAAACATTTATATGAATTTATACTATATTATATCAATTTACAATATTTTAATAATATTTTATATCAATTCTTACTAATTTATATCAATTTAAAATTTTTTTCTATTTATATTAATGTTCATTAATTTTTATCGATTTTTAAAAAGGTATTTTAATTTTTATTATTTTATATAAATTTATAGTATTTTTTATTAATTTATACCAATTCATAATATTTTTTATTAATTCATAGTAATTTATTATTTATTAATAAAAATTATAAAAAATTATCTTAATTTTTATTAAAAAATACTAATTTATTCTAATGTAATCCAAATTTATTAAATTTAAATAACAAAATAACTATATAAATAAACAGACAACTAAAGAGAAGAAATTAATGACCTTTAAAAATATTGTTTGAAAATTTACCCTGAAATTGGTATTTTTCGAAATGATTTATAGATGTGCTTCTGTATCATTAGAGATGAAGGTAATTTCTAAATCTAGAGGATTTTTGATAGAAATGGAAGAATTGTGATGTGATTTTGAGGTGGGAGTGGGTGGGGGAAACAAATATTTGTATTTTTTCATTAGGACTGACTCTTTTCTACAAAATTGTTATCATAAATTGTCTTCTATTAGGATTATTTGTGAGTGATATTTGATATGGGTATTTGTGAGAGATTTTGTATCCATCATATATAACTTGCTTCAAAAATAACCTTTCCCGCTTAATAAAAACTAATTTACAAACTAATCCATATTAAATAAATCTCCCAAAAGATCGGTTGTGATGGACCCATCCAAAACATACATTTTGCAGTGGATTCTATTCCAAATACGTTTTATTTTTTTGTTTTTTCTATTGATCAATTACAAATATGTTCTATAATGGACCCATTGAAAATTATGCTTATCGGGATAATTCTTTACGACAGATCAATTAAAAATAATCATTATTAGAATGGGTTATTTTTTATGGGCCTACCAGTCCATCATAAATAACCTTGATATAATTAACAATTTATTATGGAATAGATATTCCATATAAAATATGTCCTTCACACAGTGACACACACATGTTCACCAAAATATTTTGTGACACATGGGTTTATCCATTGAAAAAATCCATTTTGAAAAAACTATTTGTGACATATGAGTTACCATGTCACATATAACTCAATTCTTTTGACATTTCATGAAATAATTATATTCCATCACAAATAACCAATTTCAAAAAAAAAACGTTCTATAGTGGTTGGATTTAAATTTGATGTTTGAACGCTAATCATGGTGAGTAAAAAAATTATGTTAACATTTTAAATCAATTCTAATATACCATCCCATATAACTATATATTGGCTTGATCTGAGACACAATATAACCCAAGGTATTCATCCCTATATAGAGAAATCCACTATCTAGAAGTGAAGGGAAAATACTACTTTAATGCGATATTGTACCCTTCATATGGTCGGACATGATAATGGGTAAAGGTCAAAACATCTATAACTAATTTGATCATTAAATATTATCATTTTCAATTAAAATGGTAATAATAGAAAAAATAATGAAAAAATGATTCTATAATAAAATGAAACCAAATCATACAATATGATTGATACATCATCAATTTAATTTCCTAGTAGACGAACATGAGAAATGATACAATTATAAATTGGAAATAACTAAAAAAGGAGACACATCTACCAGTTTTCCCCCTCGCCTTAGAACTGTTTATAAATCCCTTAAAACTAATCTAATATAAACATCTATGTTAGGTCCTTTTATTATAATTATATTCTAGAAATAGTGATTTTGGATAAAATAAAATAAAAATGTGATTCATGAGGATAAAATTTGAAGGACACAACCAACATAACCATAATTATAAACTAGTATATATGTGTATTCATGTAAACTATAAAATGAAATCAATAACTACCACATGGGTAACACTTGTCACGTTATATCATACATATAGATTAATAACAATGGTTATCCATTACCTTCTTGAGCTAGTACTATTATTTTGTTCGTTCAATCATGGTCATCGGAGTTTAGATAGAGCCTTCAAAACTATGAATATATCAACTTGAAGGTGATTTAGCCTGTGTGGTATTTTGATTCCATCAAAGCCTAAATACTGATATATATTTTGTAATACCTCTATATTCTCATCAACATATTTAAATATGATGAACTATATATAAATAATTTATTACCATCCACCCCATTAAATAAGTTGTTCTACCTCCAACCTACCCTTTCCCATCACAATCGAAGGGAGGTTCAACCTATTCCCAACATCTTTGTTATCATTATACTTGATGGGAATCTGCCCAAATCATCTAGTATTATTATAATAGTGTGCATCATATATATCCTAAGAATATAAAAAGTAATTATGGGTTTTGTGTCTATCATACATAGTCTTATATGCATCAATTGGCCTGCATCAACCCCATGCATACTCATAAGGATCTGTTGGCCTGTGTCCTTACCATATAATAAAATTACCATTGGGTAGTCTACATTCATAATGGAAACACTCAAAATGATCAAGTATCCTAACCCCATCCTACAATGTATCATAATCCCAGGTGGTTCTTTATTCATCTCTTGAATACATAGAAGGATTGGGTGGATAATATCTATCAAGTCTAGTCTCAAAAGCATTGAGTATCCTTAATCCATCTCAAGAAAACTCATAAGGATTAGGAATCCTATAAACATGCCATCCAGTATCCCAATCATCAAGTGTCCCATAGCTATCTCAATAATATTTATATGTAATATGTTGTCAACATATATCCCATGTTGTCTCGTAAGATTTGGGTAGCATGAATCTACTCAATTCACCCTCATACGAATCTACTATCCTATATCCATCAAATCCCACTCAGATAGGTTTGGTAGTGAACTTGCACCACCAAATCCTGTAATCCTATTTCAATTAGTATATATACCTAAAATACTATATTGATCATCTTAAAAAATTAATTGGTTCAATCATCCATCTATTAGGTTAATCGATTTATCAAAATAACACAACTATAAAGATATAACAATTATATGGGGAAATGATCAATCTTACCCCAACCCTATCATAATAATCTATTACACCTCATACATAAAAATAATGGGATACTCGTCTCGTATACCTAATTATTTTTGAACATGATATGAAAACCAATACACATTTAGTCCTCAACCATCCTATGATCATCCCCTCACATGTAATAATCATTTATCTAGTGATGTAGGCCCTTAGTTCATAATATAAATATATATCCTTAATTTATGGTTCTTAGATTAAAAATTGTTTATATCATCTAACAATAAGTACAACTAATGATAAAAAAATAAATTATGGTTATTCTAAACCACCCACAATATATACATCCTATCCATATTCCCCTCAATATTCAACTCTCATGCCATTAGTTATCCTGTAGTGCTCAACTGAGACTATTCTTGCACACATTCCAATTAGGGAACAAATATCCAATGGCTAATCCATTATTTTACCCATGAAAAAAAATCCTATTATGATTATAGTATGAATTTTTAGAATTTACTTTACAATCTCTTTTGCCAATCTGAAGTCACCACTCCTGGATAACCTTAAATTCCATGTGGTTACCCAAAAAATCACTTACTAGAAACACCCATATTTCATTTGTCTAGTTTGAAAATTGAATTCCATTTCAAAGAAGGTACCTAAAACACATGAAACGTTTTTCAATTTTGAACATAATTTGTGTAGTCCCCTAAAATTATATTTATAACTGATCCCAACATATATACATGAAGCAACCCAAATATTGTCGGACACTAATATACTAGCCATCATTTCCCAAATACATCATTCCTATTTTCTAATTGTCACCAATCCCCATAATGTCTCTATTATCATTACTGATCCCACATGACCCTTCATTGGATTTATAATTCTTAAATAAATTACTTCATTTAACCTATAAAATATTATAACAATTCTAACTCTATCATCCTTGATTGACACCATTAACTACAAGCTTTTAACTCATCTAAATGCATATTTAAATAATTATAAAAAATTATAAATGATTCTAAAAATTAATCCAATATTTTAATAATCTAATGAACACATTGAATGATTCTAACATATTGGGAACCTAATTAATAAAGTGAAGATTAATCCTTAAAGACATTTATAATTAGTATATATAAAATCCCAAAATTATTAACTAATCACATCATCCAATTCTAAATAAAATTTATAAAAATAAAAGAAAAAAACCTTTTCATATCTCATCTAACCATTGAATATAGAATCCCTCCCTATACAGTATTATTTCAAAACTATTTGATGAGAACCCCCAAATAAATCAATGAATCTATTAGAAAATTTTGGGAGAATGTTGAAGAATGAAAGGAGGATAAGAGAGCAATTGAATTTAATAAATTTGACACATCAACCCTTCAGGTTAATCATATATCATCAAGGGATAAGGTAAGTGAAAACTGAGAAATGGATACCCCCTTCCTATCATCATCCTTCCCTAGTAATATAACCTTCAAGGGGTTGTTTATAGAATCCGATAATAGTATAAAAGGCCCAAATTAATAGAGGTATTTGGGAAATCCACAAGGACTCCCTTAGACCTCACTAGAATTTTTCTGTGCCATGCTATCTCTAGTTCCCACAACTAGAATCCATTTGATGGGTTATAAATCCATAATAATTCAATTATAATATCAAAGAATTCTATATGGGCTTCAGTGGCATCTTTTACAGGCTACCCATTCCTTCTTCTTTACTCAAAGCATAAAAAAACTCTGAACATTTTACACCTATATTTCCTCCTCCAAAAAACCCTTTTAAATATCTAAAACATTAATGTAAAATCATTTTATGAACGAAACCCCTAAATATATAATTCTGGTAAGATCATGTTCCATTGGCGCATAATCCATTTGTTTTAATATCTATACCTTATAGTTTTTTACATTGAACAATACCCTATATAATTTTTCTCATCCTATATTATCATATTCTCAAATCTACATTGGTATTTTAAAAAAAATAAAGATTTAATACAAGATACTCATCTCTAATAACTTACATGTTTTGACCACATTTTCCCATCACATGAACATGTGTAACTATATTTTGTTTTTAAGTATCATGACCCCAACACCATTTGTTGAAGATATTTTCTTGAATGAAATTCAAAAATAATAATCCACATCATCACTACTGACCACACATTAAAGGAACCAAACTAAAAACCCATTACACTAATTTCCTATGACAGCATGATACCCCATTAATAACGACATTGAATAAATTCATTAAATAAATAATGATTATTGTATCCAAGTGAGATTTATAATATAATGTTCACTAACATCATACTATTATATTTGAATTCAACGGATTATATCATATTTCCACATTCATGGATATAATCCCAAGTATCTTTAAATAATCTAGAAAATAATTGGTAATCTCACATCTTGCCTTGTATCCATCACACAAATCCTCATTAATTTCAAATATTATCACATTCTCTCATGTGTGAATTCATTCAATAATATATATCATTACACTATTTTATATCTAGAATCATATACTCAATCATTTACCAAACAAATTTACCACACATAATAAAAATTAAGGAATACATTATTAATGCATAGTCATGAAACTATAACTACCACTATTTTGTATATATCACACACATTATCCCATAAATTCACTATAATACTCTCAAAATGGGGTTCTCAAACCACTAGTATTCTTTTGGGTACTACCCACCATAATATTTCATGTACCATCAATTAATGAGAATGAATGTAATCTAATTCTATCATTACCCAAACTCATCCACTCAAAATCCACACTCATTTTACTCCAATCATCCCCTATCATGATCCTCAAACTAGGGTTGAATGTTTTTGTGTGTTTTAAATAATATAATCCTAATAAAATAGATAATATAGTACTAATAGTTGATTATACACATAAATATCATGAATAGATGAACTCAATATCATTCACTTGATTCTCTTGTCACTACCTACTACAAAATCCACCTCATTCAACTTTAAATTATGAATATCCCACTAGTTTCCAATTCACTACAATTGTGACAGTATCTTCACTATCCATTATGTCAATCAGTAATATGTATCTCATCACTATTCTAATCAAACAGTCTCCTCTTAACCATATCTTATATGACCCCTCAGTCATTTCACATCATAACATAAAAAATAAAATATTTGGAACTAGTTATATTATAATTCCTCAATTTCCACTAGTTAGCCCACACTCAACCATCCCTAGAGAATTTTTTTAATTAAACTAATTAATAATCTACCATTTATAAGAAAAAACACCATTGTCTCATTTTTACCCTAGATAAAGTGTATTGAACCTATCCATAACAATTTCAAATTTAAATAAAAATACAATTATGATAATTAACTAAATCCTTTTAGAAGCACATGGAATTAATCTATGGAAGAGGATAATGTAAATCACTTCAATTAAGTATGATATCACATCCATGAGAATCTATATCACACTTTGATTTTAATGTCTCACATGATACACAAGGGTAATCATACCAAGTTGATCACAAACCTTACAATAATAATATTGAGCTTAGTAAAAACGATCAATTTCTATCCCCAAGCATGTATAAAAATTCCTACATCATTTAAATTTTCTTCAAATAATTCCATTATAGGTTACACCCCATGAATCTTAAGCTCAAGTACCTAATTGTAAAACATTACTTTGAATAATTCAAATTATATTCCTCTCACAAAGTGTTTCCTATGTTTCAATTCCAATATATACCAAAGGAAAACACTTATGTAAACCATTATTTCAATAAAACAGTTCATGTGTGTCATTATAATGGAACTTATAATATCCATAAGATCTCATAATCTCATGGTATCTATATAGAAAAATTATCTCACTCTCTTATTCTATATTCACATATAAAATTTATCACTAGTAAAAGTAGGTCAAAAGCCTGGTTACCCTATTAATTCATACGAATAACTCCATCCTATTTTTTTCCTTATAATCATTATGTTTTCCCTCCAAATATATGGATCTTACATCATATATTTTTCATAAATCAGGATGAAACATAAATTTATTTTATCTCATATAACTCTAGTACCAATGCAGCAACTATAGGGATATCATCCACGTTAGGTATCCTCCTACCCATATCACACCCTATAGGATCCAACAACATGACAATGTTATACAATATTGATATATTAATATAAATTACTGTGTACTCATATGTCAATATGCTTAGATTTTGTTAAGTAATATCCAACCAACATGCATTTCAAGAAAACACCAAATAACATACTATTGGAATTTTATTTAATTGAGACATATTTTTGAAAACATATTTTATTAATCACACATAATCTTTCAAATTGGATAATATCTACCCTTCCAATTATGATGCATGTACACTCACCAATTTACACCTCAAAATAAGAAAAATATAATAAACCATAATAATTAAAATCATTTTTGGTCAAAATTAACTCAAATATAATAATAAAAATCTACAACCATAATACCAACTCTCTAGAAACTAGGATTTCATCCCATGCTTGTATTTGTCAATAATAAGTATAACATTCATCCAAAGTTTCCACAATTACAATCCCCATGTTCCACATCCCCAATAAAAATAATAATAATAACTCTCACATCTCATTTTATAAATTCTCAGTATAGATAACCATATTCCGTCATTATTATAGAGGTCACATAACCTTATAAGTTTCTACCCATATATAGGGGATATTGACTATAAAAAGGGTTTGGAAATTTCTCATGTGAAAAATATACACTCAATATTATCACATATAATAAAAACTAAATATCTATAAAACCTATAATTGATATGAATATCAAAATAAAAATTATGGAATTACACTGGTAAGTATACCATAATAGTTAAAATTTCATGATCTAATAAAATAAACCCATGCCATATGATTCCATTCACAAATCAGAAATATGATTCCCCCTTGGTCCAAATTTATACACGAAAATATATAGAAATGAAATATATAATTATGGATACACTAATACAAGTCCTTATTCTCACATAAAACATTCACTTCATCTCCATCGTCTACCTCATCCCAATAACTTCTTTTGGGGACCATACCAATATATGTATGTTTGATATTGGATTTCCACATCCATTGAGGTGTATGAGTTGGGTGTAATCCTAAAACTCTATGAAACACCACCAAAAGAGAACCTAACATAATCCACTATATATTAATGAATGTATAATATGATATGAAACTGTAAATCATGTTATTAATCATACATGTCATACCATTAGGTGATAATAAATCCACCATGTTAGTTGACATATACCTGCTTTATCTAGTGTTAGCTATTCAAACAATTATTTTTTATTAGAGGAATTAATAAAAATAATCCCAAATTCAAAACACATCAAATCAAAGTTATTTCAACCTATATTAATCTATATATACTTATCAAAATCTGAATACAAAGTTACCTAGAATGTTATCTTTATATGCTCGTCAACTTCAAGAACTATGTAAAGCTAAATCCAACCTATCCATGAGTATACCACCTAGAAGACTAGGATATATTTTTTCTTACATTACCTTGGTTATTACAATTAAAAAAGGATTATGTTATGTCGAAACTACCTAGGATCATCACAAATACAAGAAACTTTTGTCCTTCGTCCCACCTCTCTTGTCCAATAATAATATGGGGGCCCGTATCAATCTCATTCACACACATAAGGTATAGGTATTAAATTTACACCATTAATCATCTCATAAGAATTCGGTGGCCCATATTTGTCTTTTGTGCACTCCAAAGGACCAAGTTTCTTTAATATAACTCATATAGACTCATATTGTAATGACCAAGACATTAATAAATAATATTCCCTTTATGATTGAACTAAATTCCCTATTATGAATTATGGTAATAGAAAAATTATTAACTTATTTGGTTTTATTATATTCTATCATATATAAAAGTCATTAATAATCATAATGAATTATAATATAGTTATTAAAATTTTATTATATGATTATTATAAATATAGGGTTTTGATAAATCCAACTGACACAGAAAAATGAATTCATAGCCTCAACTAGTAGGATCATACCCTATGAAATATATTTATTAGTGAGTTTGATAGACATATCATCATTGGGATTTCCCTTTACCAAACCTAAGAGAATATCCACCAACTCCTACTTGGATGAGAGTGTTCAGCAATGCCTTTATTTTCCCTTCCTGTTACATGCTGTTATGGAGGTTGTGGAAGGGACATTTACTAACACATGAGCTTCTCCCGAAATTGGGAATTAATATTGCTTCTGTTTGTTATCATTTCTAATGGGAGGAAGAATCTGTTAATCACACTTTTATCTTGTGTAGCTTTTCCTTCATGTTCTGGTTTCATCTACATGATGTGTTCGACATTCATATGGCTAGGAACATCTTTTAGGATCTGCTTAAATTTGTCTTGTGTGCTCACCTGAGTGAGAAAACTGGGGCTATGCTCCTCACCGCCACTATTATTACTTTCTCAGATATATAGCAGGCATGAAATAGTACTACCATTGAACTATAACATCCCTAGATTCAGGTTGTAATTCATTCTATTTATCAGGCTATTCTGACAGCATCCATGTTGCATCATGGTACAACGAAAAATGAGATGTATGATATGCCTATTATGGAATCCTTTAGTGTTATAGGGCATGCCTGGAAAACTCTTATCCTGAATTCAATCTGATGGATCCCTCCAATTCCAAGCTGGCTGAAGGTGAACATGAATGGGGTGGTATCAGGTGCACCTGGTCCATTAGGTTGTGGTGGTGTCTTCCGCACTTACCGAGGCTTTGTTAAGGGCTGATTCTACAATTACATTGGTCATGGTACAACAATTTAGGTTGAGTTATAGGTTACGATTTAAGCGATCAGGTATGCCACTCATTATGGCTTGAGACATATTTGGGTGCAATCTAACTCCACCATTTTTGTGAACATCCTCATGTATCACTCGAGATCTGTTTCGTGGAAGATCCTCCTTCTCTAGATTGAATGTCTTCAAATGATTGAGCACATCCACCTTGATGCCACTCAGGTCTACAGTGGGGCCAATCAGGTTTTGGATACCCTATCATAGAGGGCTGTTTTGGAGGCCTCCTCAGGCTGGTCTTTTGTAACTCCTGACTTTTTCTCTTATCATGTTGATTTGGATGCACATGTTACTTTTTAATCTCATCTGTTTAAACCCCTTGCTCTACCAATCTCTTTGGTTTTTTAATAAATTTTCTAGGGTGGGGCTCATTCTAATCCAGAACTTGTTTGCAGTATAAAATAATGAATATATTTACTTCTAATTTTTGGTACTTTTTAAATAGTTTTGATATTGATTGGATAAAACACAAATTGAATGTCAGTGTAAAATTAATTGAAGAGATTAATTTTTCATGAATTATGTAATTTTTTAAAATACGAAAAATTAATAAACAAAATATGGTTTATTAAATATTAATCATGATATAATATTTATGAAGTCATGTGAATTTTTTTGAGGGTTCGATAACTATTATTGTAAATGAAACCCTCATTTACAAATGTATATCTATTTATAGTTTAGAAGTGAAAATTATCTTACATTGAAGATGATTTTTATAAAATAATTTTTATTTTTTGAATCATCATGTCAAATTTAACCATCATGTTTTTTTAATATTCAGAGGCGGTCAAATTTTTTGTTAAAAATTAAATATAGTATATATATATATATGGTATGTATTATTACATCATAATGAACTAAAAGTGATTTAAAAAATTATATAAATGATACCTATGACCAATGCTATGTTTTTCCTTTAAAATAATAAATTTAGGTTTTTTGGGTTGTTTTATAAAGCATTTATGATTCCTCCAAAAACACTATAATATTTTAAGGTTTAAAATCATTTTTTATGATTATAACACACTTACACATAACCATGGGAAAAATTTTATTGATTTAGTCCCTTGAAGATAAAAAATATCTAAAACCTATCATATTTTGTGGAAACCATGGTAAATATCATTAAAGGGTTTGTGTTTTTTATTACATTATTGTATAGTTCCAAGAACCTAAGTTTTGGTAATAATAATGAACTCTCCACTCTCTTTTTAGATAAACCATCTTAATATCCAATTCACCTTCACTCCAAAACCATTTAAAATTCCTAAATTTGAAATCCCCTCTCTAGATTCCTCATATGGTTCCACCAATCTCTCAAAAGGTCCTCCCAATATTTTGGAATCACCCTCTCAATTTAAGGGACCTCTCGCACTTCTATTACATTCATGAATCATCTTCATTTATTCATTTTTTTTCTAATTCATAACGTTGGTATATGTCTTTACATATCCCACCTATTATCCTTATGATTTCTAAACGATGAGACACCACTTTATATTTCATTAAATCATTTTATGAGCCTTTAATTACTGTCGTTATTCTTCCAAAATTTCCCCACAATTTTCCCATATCAAACCTTTTGGTTGTGAATAAAATAACAATTTACACTCAGTGGTATTAATCTAGACACACCTATATATATTTTATTGGGTACATCCATTTATTTATTACACACTCCTTGATCATGTAATTAAATGTGAATAAACATGTTCTTATGTAATATGATCTATGTTGTACACTTATGCATTTACATGATACGATTTTGATAGGTGTTCCCAAATAGTACCTCCATGCATTGGAGGATGTTATAATCTCATGAGATTCCTTATATTGTATAAATGATGATATCATAAGAAAAATATGTTATGACATCTTTGTGTATATCCTTGACTTATTCTTATGATCTGATGTTTAATTTTATTTCTACAATACCATATTATCTTTATGTTATCATGTTATATCACACCTCATTGTTCATGTGTATGATTCCCACCCATTTATATCTCATGGAAATTCCTATATTCTAATGTATAATAATTTATTTAGGTAATTCTTTGATTATTTACTTACTATACTTTATAGATAAACCCTTTATTATTTATGTACCTAGGTTATCCCACTTAGTTTTAAGAAAAATGGAATAACAAGATAATCTTAATGATGTTTTCAGTAACTCTGATGTACCACCTATATTATGTTGTTTTTTAATATTCCTAATTATAGAAAGACACTACAATTATCTATATTATGTATTGTATCATATGTATTATTATATAATAAATCATTAATTAATGTGTAATTAATACAAGTATTTTCATTCATAGGCATTGATTGAATATTATCTTTATCATTTTACATCATAAATATCAGCTCCCTTTCATATATTGAATCAAGTATCATAAGCATTGGGTGGATTATTTCTATAAAATTCACACTCAAAAGTATTGGTTGGCCTATTTTAATCATCTATAGTCTCATAAATATTCGTTTGGCCACATCTATCCCACACACACTCATAATGATTGGGTTATTTCAACAATCCCATCCAGTCTCAAATCATTGATATATCTAAATCAATCATTTTCCCACACACATAAGGTTCATGTATCTTATATCCATATGTTCTTTTCTAATAAACTTTTGATACCCCATATCCATCTTGTGCATAATTTTAATGTCTTAGTTCCCTATACCCATGTGATTATACTCTGGTAGGACCAGTATTATCTTTTTTTATATATGATAAAATCCCCCTAATGGGAAGAAATATAAGTAACTAATCCTCTTGTGATCATCCACATTGATGTTTAAGCCTCATTATCCATCCCTTTAGTCAATTAAATATCTATAACATCACAAATTTCTAGATAAATTTTCAATAATAGGGTTACAAAACCTTTTCCAATAATCCACATTATCTTGTGTATATGTACCAAGATGTAACCATATTTTAGCCCTCGATTATCATCTATAGCTGCAAAAAACTGTGACACAAAAACTAATAGAAACAACATACATAATTATCCATGGTTTAGAACTAAACTCTCCAAAATAATCTCTTTGGTGGTGAAGACCCTTATGCTATAACTCATACATCCTAAAGATAGCGGTATTATAAAAATACAATCACCACCACTGAACATTTCATACTACCCTCAATAGATCAATTACACATGGTTATTCTATACCACTAAATTTTTATATTGTCAAATCATGTGTACCTCAATAGAAACAAATTTTTACATGGAATATCCTATGAGTATCATATTATAATGTTATCATATATGATTCTCATGTTTAAAAAATCACTAGTGACCAATCCATTATAGAAAATTTATAGGATATCCACTTATTATTATCCAAGGCCTCACAAGACAACACCTACCCCAATAGTAGGTCTCCCTCTTCGATGACCAAAACACCCATGGCATTAAACATGAATCCCCTTACATGAAAAACTCATAGGTCACCAATGTAGGTGTAATTATTCATTCCATTCACTGAGACCACCTTAATCCAGTGAAAATTTAACTCAATGTTGAAAAATCTCAACAAGGCCTTCTCCTTATTCTATCCAAAGATCAACATGTAGTGTTGCTGCCCAGGGACACTAACTTTGGGGGATAAATTCAAACCATTCATATCAAAAATAAACCACTCCTCTACACTTATAATCACTGAATCCCTATTAACTCTCAGTAGGATAGATTAGTCCCACAAGCCTCTACATGAATCTCACACTCTATAATTAATTACATATAAATAAAAGAATTTACAGGCCACCTACATATTTTATTAAATTTGTCCCTGTAGATATGATCTACAATACATCCTTATGAACATCCATTATTCTATGATCTTAAATCAAAAATACATATTTAATTAACTATAAATATTTTATGATTTATTCTCATAGTTAATCCATAAGAAATATTATACAATAAACTCATAGAATCATACCAATATGTAAAAAACCTAATTAATGGAGTGTATATGAATTTCATCCAAAATTTTTTGTTAATAGATTAAAAAATCCCCATATAATGAACCATTTACACATTAAATTTTTTCGAAAAAATTTCTAAACTAAAATAACAAACCAAGGGATTTACCTATTTCAAAATGACATTAAATCCCTATAATCCATGTTACATGGATCAAATATAAACACTACAAACAAAAAAATTTATTTATGTGGATTGAATTAAAAATATCCAATTAGATCTCCACTAATTTCATAGATGAATATATCATAATACTCTAAGAGAATAAAGAATAATGAATGGAAGTTAGGAGAATAAGGGGGAAGGCAGAGTTTTGGGAACCGATTCTTCCCAATCAATATGATATCATCATGGGATAAAAGAGGATACAGGATATAATAAGATTCCACCACTGTAAAATGTATCCATAACTCTTAATAAAATAATAAAAATGTTCTTAATAGAAACCATTAAAAAAATAAAAAGGCCCCCACTTAATGTGAGGGTAGGTCCAGTCCACCTAGACATGGAATGACCTCGCATTATTTCTTATAAGTGACATTGTCATTGGTTATAAGATCTAGAATCTTATTTTTTTCATTTTGTATCAACTCAAATTTCAGTGGAGATTTTATGGTCCCCACTGAGGCCTCACTAGTATATTATCTCAACCGCCCATGTCTCAACATTTACTCAATGCTGAAAAAACTACTCAGAGTCTTTTATACCTATATTTCAATCTGAATGAAAAAATTTTAAACATCTTAAAAGTCTCCAAAACCATTTTTTATGAATAGAAATGAAACAATTGAAATATCATTTGATATAGTTCAATTATTTTCTGGTCATTTCCAGGATCAAATGAACCCTAATTTATTGGTATGTTACATCAATTGTAATAAAAAATAGTAAAATTTGTTTAAAAAAGGGAGTCACATTTGAAAGTGTTGTTCAGATAACAGTCTCATCTCCCAATTAAATATTATTATATATCACTACCCATGATATGTGGTATCATATAATGTGATATCATTTCACTTTGAAATTGCATATGTTTTTCAATTTATAATAAACTATCCCTATATTTTATTTAAACAAAATTTGAGGTTATATTTAATGTATGGTATTTATTTAAGTATCAAAAGACCAATTTTAAATTAGTGAGGTATACATTATAAGAATATAATGTAAAAAATATATAATTGTGTAAGATGTTGAGTTTTTAATAATTTCTTGAACACAATAAGCATCCTTTATGAATGTCGGAGGTATATAAAATATTATATACCTTATTTTCAAGACAATAATATTCATTATATTTTGGATAAATCTATATTTTTATTTTTTATTCCTTAAATTAGAGGATTTTAAAATATCTTTTATAGATAATTAGATTTCATCTAATATTTTTTAGATTAAACTATTTGTTTTATTAATTTTGAATAATGAATCATTTTTTTAAACTGGTTTCCATAAATTATATTAGATGGGAGGTAATGGAAAAGTATTTTCTTGTTTATTCCCTATTTTATTCCTTCATCCTTTCACTCAACTGACCTCATTACTTTTCATATCAGGTAAGTAGGGTTCTTCTCTACCTCTATTTCCCCTCGTACTCCTCTTTTTACTCATTTCACTAAACCATTTATACTATCTATCATTACCTTAATCAAGGAATTACCAAATGTTTAGTCATGTGTAGATTAAGTTCCTTTAGTTCTGATTTATACCCTTGAGTTCACACGAGCTTCTATGATGTTGGATATTTCACTGGTGGAATTCTTTTGTAGGATATGACCATCAAAGGATTAATTTTATAGAATTATATTTTCATCTTTGAAATTTCTTGATCAGGTGATAGTAGGGATTATGAATCTGTGTCATTTTGTGGATCAATTTTTAATATATGAAGATCAAATCTCTTCTTGGGAGAGAACTACCCCTATTATTTTATGTTATCATTTTTAACTTTTCTAGGGGTATTTTAATATAATATGAAGCATTATACCCTAGTTTCAGACACATGTATTTCATAACACAGTTCACCCCTATCATTTTAGAACCTAAAGATTCTCCATGTTTTTGGAAACATGGTGGGCGATTTTATCTACTCTGATTAGTGAACCCGTGATGTTTGAGAACCAGTATCTTTGATAATTTTTGTGCATGTCTATGTATCTATGGTCTTAATATATTTTATCAACTTTTAGTTTGAATCTGAGATATTTTGGAAGAAAAATTTATGTTATGAATAATGGGTTCCTTTTTGTTTTAATTGTACATGCCTGGGTCATAAATCTCATTGATGCCAGAAGGCATTGTCTAGTAATCCAATAGTAGAACCCCCATATTTGGATAATACCATTCATATCATAGTGAAGTCTTGGTTGATCATCCATGATGATGATACAAAGTGAAAATACCTTGTAGAGTAATAGATGGGTATTAAAGAGATGGTTCACTCCTCATTCACTTGGAAAGATGCATGAATCAATGATATTTAGCCCAAAATAGATGACATAAATAACCATTTGAGGCATGACATGGGTTCTAAAATTTCCCCCATGAATTTCCTATACAGTTTACGGTAGATTTAGGATATTCCTGCAGTCCTGAATAGAAGCATAGTGAATCCTTCTATCTTGATGATGTTGTGAGACCATTTTGTGATTATCCTCAAGAGGAAATAGTTCAAGAAGTATGTGAGGATTATACATCCAACATCATCTAGGTGTTTTTATATAGGTTTTAAAAATGTAATATGTGGATGAAAGAGTGCCTCCACTATGGGGGCATCCTACCTAGTGGGACTCACCTGAGACATCTCAAATAAAAACTGTTTTCAAGCCTTGGATGAACTTGTTGTAGGTGATTATAATCATGAAGTGTGGAAGATGGAGAACCCAAAGTGGGAAAAGAATATTAATAGTTCCAAGAACCCAGTTGATCTAGTGTAAGATGTCTAAGAAACATATTATTTTTTGGTCTCAAATGGTGATCATGATAGTCACATGACCAATGATAAAATTTCCAATCAATTTTCAGTGGATAATTTTGAGAGTGTAAATGGTAGCAGTTTTTATAGACCAAGGAGGAATAATGGGCATAAATGAATCCATGAATCTTGGAGTCACATGGTTTATATGGGAAAAATAAAAAGGGAATATGAAAAATTCTTACATGATAAATACCATAAAAACAATGTCTTGTAAAAATGGTGGGGAAAACATTGATCTTAAATGTAAAGTTAATATGAAAGATCATGCTCATGAGAAGCTTATTAATCGTCAAGAGGTAAACCATTGGAACGAGTGTAATGCTTTTAAGTAACAGGAGTAGACAAAAGTTTCCAATACCTTAGGGTCAGAAGAATCTGAGCCTATGAAAAAATTGATGAGAAAGACTAATATAGTGGAATAAGTAAAATAACAATCCCTCGAGTTCATTCTCTACTTGGAAGATGAAAATTATAAGGATCCTACCATAAATATTCTACAATGGAGGAGGATAAATAAATACATGAATGACTGATATAATTTTAAATTAATGAACCTAAAAGGGTGTGGATCCACAAATAAGATCACATTTTTGTTAGAGGATTCAATGAAGGGAAGATCCATATAGTGGAATACATTTAGACTTTGGATATTCTATCCCACCATTTTTAATAAATAATCAAGGAACTCATGTAATACAAAGTATATAAATTAAAATTGGGATTATATAGAATGAATAATTATAATAATCCCATTCATTTATTTAATTATTTTTTGATTTATTTCTATGTTAAATGATTCCCTTTAATTTACTTGTGAGGTTTCCCACTTTTCCACAAAAATTATTTTGAAATACAAATTTAATTTTCCCCAACAAATTTCATAGGATACGATATGTGAATAACTAAATATGTGATATAACAGTAGGATTCTATCATGGATTTTTATATATAGGTATCATTTTCTATAATACAACATAGCTGATGCCGAAATATTTACACTGGAAGTGCATATGATGATATAGGATATCACTGCCTATGTCAGTCCTTTGTTATGCAATCATAAATAGTGTTCCACTACATGCTCATGATATAGGTATATTTTTATGGAATTTTTAAAATTATTTGTTTTCGTCATATGAATGGTATAATTAATGGATATCTTTATCTTTTGTTACTTTTTTGGACTAATGATAAAGGCTTATTGGTATAGTGTTGTTTTTTTTTTCATATATCATTGTATGAGATACAGATATACTATATCTATAAATATAGAGATATCATGACTAATGATAAAGGAATATATATAAGTGAAAATGGTTACTGAATATATTTTAGGTTGTGAAATAATATATTACAACCTATAAGAGAAAAGATAAAAGATATACAATAGATAACGATATGTTGCAATTTATATCTGTTCTATAACATGTTTTAATATTTTATAACTTTTGAGAATTTAAAATCATAATTTAAATAGATTATAGATTATATAAATAATAATATATAACGTTTTTATATTAGAATGTAGAAAATTTTCTCATTTAATCATTTCCAAATTAAAATTAAAATTATTTAAATTTATAATTCATAGATATTTTATATATATTTATATTATGTATTTAATATTTAGGTATATAAATTTTTTATATTTTTAATAGTATTATATTTTGATTTTAAATTTCAAAAATTATTCTTATAAAAATTATGTTTTTATTCAAGCAATTTCATGAATGTTATACTATGATATTTGAAATAGAACAATAATGTTTATTGATATATATTTTAAAAATCCCAAAAAATGGAATTTGTTGTGGTAATTTTTATATATTAATTTTTATTATTATATTAGAATTGATATTCGTTTTTATTAATTATCCATGAGTAATCATTAATCTCCCATCGAGGGTATCATATTTTTTTCAATAAGAGTGAATGACAGGTTGATAAAATTTGTCAATATGTGATGAGGCGAGCGATGATTCTGATAGAATAATTATTAGATAACACGTAAAATAATTATGATGATTGTTAAAAATATTTTAATTTCAAATACATTTATCAATGATAATTACATAACAAACAATGTGTTTACAACATGGATCTAAAATTATGAACAATTGATTAAATGTAATGAAAATTATATATTATACAGGGAATTTATGAATTGTCAAAGAATATATTTTTTATAAGGAAAATGAAAAGTGATAAGAAATATTTTGAGCCCTATTTTGTAATTTTGATACGATGGAATTTTAATCATAGATACTTTTATATGTTATTAAAAAAATTTCTAACCACCAAGCCATCCACAGGGACCCGTTAAACCACTACCTAGTAGAGAAAGTAGGAAAACCTCTATGTAACCGTAGTGGTGGAAGAGTATAATTTTGGATAAGAATATGTAGATGAATTATGAAAAAATATTTTCCATAAAGATGTGCCTGGGAGAGCATGCATGCTGATGGGAAGGTCGTCATGTGTAGGGGGTGTATCCCATGAAGCATGTGTGTCTGTGTTCATTCTTGTGATGACCCCGAGGATAGATCTAGTGGTATTAGGAATAGATATGTTTATTAAGGATCAACATCCGGATTGAAAAATTGATGTGGGATAATTTATTCATACTCACTATATCTCCTTATTAAAATTTAATGAATATAAAATAGGAAACATGATTGAATTGATATCAACTGTCTAATCAAATATATGGAATTATCTTCTACCTCCAACCATGCCTGATAAATTGTGTTCATCAGAATTCATAGATATAGTAGTAGTTATCAATTTGTGATCTTAATTTCCATGGACATGATCAAATTAAATCTTATGGTGTTGAGCATTAAAAGAGAGAACATGTTAAGATAGTGGAAGGGAATTTAATGAATGTGAAAAAATTTATGGTTCATGATGATGGTATTTTATATATTTATATAAGGTGAATCATCGTGAATACATCTATGTGAGGTGGTGTGAACAAGATAAGTCTATGAGAACTAATTTGGTGTTTATCATCTATAAATACCTCGAACTATTATTTTTTCATGGATAAGATTAAATTAAATTCGAGTAAACAATGGGAGTTAAAAAAATATACTATAAAACTCTATGTATTTGTGAGAAGGATCCATGTGATCATGTTATTAATTTAACATAATTATTGAATGAAGTTCAAAAGTGTTTCATCGTATTTTGATTACTTGAAATAATTTCAATAAGTTTCTCAACAATAGATCTCATCTATACATTTACATGGAGAATATCGATAGACCATGTACTCTGTTACGTGAAGGAGTATACTATACATTAATGAGATAATATGCATTCAAGAAAAAATGATGAGGTTTTCCATACACATTTTTTTCTAAATATATAGTGTTTTCAATGTTATTTAATGATGATATTGAGATTTTTCGGTAAATTTCTACCATGTTTTTATTTATGTGAGTAAATAATAATGACAGTTCACTCTTCCATAATTAATTTTCTTGTAGTATATATAGAAGTGATAAATTTCATGAATGATTTATAATTGAATTTTTCTATGAATCTTATCTATAGGAATTTTGTTACTATAATGAATAGAAATTATATGAGTGAGTGATATATATAATGAATGAATAAATGAGATAGTGAATGTTTTCTTTTATTCATAAAATTTCATTCACATGAAATAAAACATTCAAAAAAAGTGTGAGTATTGTGAATCAATATTATTTCATAATTTACATTGATTTTTATTTGAGAATACTAAGCACTGTATCATATATTAATGAAGTTTAATAAAAACGCATGAGATATTGTTTTCATGAATAGTATTAAATGATTTGGGACTTTGCTAGGAAAAGTTTAAGAAGACATATACATGAGTGGTAAGTTAATTTAGAAGTTAAAAATCACTTGAAGATCATTAGATATAAAAGAATATTAAAATTTTTTTATCAGTAGCTTAAGTTCTTGAAGATTTGCATGAATAGATCAAGCGATTATGTTTTTTAATGGATGAATAATTTATCTTGAAGAAGTGAAGATTAATTATGAAGTAGGGAAAAAGATTTCAATATATAGATCATATTATAAACTAAAGAGAGAGTCTGAAATATGGCTTTAGATCAATAAAAGACCATTGGGATGTTGGTAAGATTATGAAATGTATTATAAATATCATACTATGGGATTTATGAGTCCCTTTTTTTTTGGGAGTTTTGGATATTGAGTGGGACTCTAGAGTGGGATTAGTGTGGGAATTAGTGTTGATAAGATTGAGACATTCCCAAGATATAACCAACTGAATACAATAAAAAATCAATAATAGGGGGAACAACTGGTTGTAATAAGGAGTAGTACTCTTGAAAAAACCTTAAAAAATCATTGTGTGCTATGATATCTTAGTTACTATTTCTTGTATGGTGAGGATGGGAATTTACGATGTGGTCCTGGTAATTTTATCAATAATAAAGGTTTAATTAAAAAAGAAAGTATTTTTTTTTTAAATTTTACCATTGATCTCCACCCACTAGTACTTAATTGATCCTTGGGTACTTCAATTTATATTAAAATATGGTCCCACTGATGATACAAGAACATTATCAGAAATTCTAAAATTTTATTCATTTAAAAACAGTGGATTTACTCTATTTTATAGAAATAACTTTCTTATCTAGAGGAATAGTATGATACCTTACCAAATATATCTTGTTCTGTAAGTGAGAGATGAGTATAAAATAGTATATCCTACTATTTTTTAGAATTTTTTTACGATTCAAGAAGATATGATAGATCTAGAATTTGGTTGAAAGGATCAAAATTATATCTTCAAGGATTTATAAGAAAAGGAATACATGAAATGGATGGTTCTTAAAACTACCAAGGACATCTGGGATAAACTGAGAAGTAGTTGTGAAAGAAATCGTAATGTTAAGGAATCTATATTTGAAATATAGAGAATCATGTTTGATGATATTAAAATAGAATATTATGAAATCATTGATAGATATTTTATTAAATTCAATGATATGGTATGTAATATCCCTGGATTTGGTTGTAATTTGGATGATCAACAATTTTGGAGAATATTATAAGAAATTTCCATAACATATTTGACTCGAAGTGTTTCAACACTAGCAGATAGGGAAGACATTTCATTGGATAAGTTTCATGACATACTCATTTCTTATGAAATGAGAAGGGCTCTGGCTAAAAAAAGATAAAATATTTTATAGACTTTAACGGTATGGGAAAAATGATTTCAATAAAGTTGATGCTGTAAAATAAAGTGATTATAATGATGATGATGTTTATGAAAACATCAATGAAATTATTTTCATATTTCAAAGGATTTAAAAATGAAAAATTTAAAATAAAGTACAAGAGACCACTAAAGTTTAACAACTATAATGACATAGGATACTTTTCCATAAATTTCGAAAATAAAATAAGCGAATTAGAATCTAATGAAGAAAATGAGAAACATGTAAACTAATGGAATAATAACAAGAATAAGAAGAGGTATTTTAGTGACAAAAAGAGGAACATGAATATAAAATTTTCAGAAGTCAATTAATCATCTACTAGTTATTCAGAATATAAAATCAATTTATTTTCTTATGTTCATAAAGGACTACATTATTCATGTAGGTATGATGACTATGAAATTATAAGTGATTATAAATAGTGGATGAAAGAATATTTTTAATTTGTTTTTGAGGAAAAATATCATGTCAATAAATATATGAGGATATTAGAGATAAGAAATAAAAAATTAGTGATTGAAAAGGTATAGCAAGATAAAAGGGGAAAATATTTTCTTAAATAGAATTAAAAGTATATGTTGATGGTGGTTGTGCTTTAGAAGAAGGTGATTTATCATCAAAATAAACCAAATGACAAGGATTAATAGTTTTCTAAAATATAATCAATGTACCCGATAGTCCATCATGAGTTGGGAAGGAATAGATAAGACATCCATAGGTTTATCGAGGATAAATTTGATTCCACTCAAGCAAGTGAAATGAAGGGTTGCTACATATAGGGGAAATAAGCTCCTAAATAGATTAGAAATAGATATGATATCACAAATATTGAAGGGGATATATTTTTGAGTGTATAGTTAGGTAGGAGGAATTCTATCACAGAAAATGAGGATGGTAATATTCTAGGAAGACCATTTCTCCCAATTAAAAATCTATTTTAATTTCTAATTATATGAAATCTTGAATTTTCTATACATTTTTATAAGAAATAGAATTTCATTGTTCAAATAATTTTCCTATTATTGTGGAAATTTTTTTCCTAAAAATTATTCAAGATGTAATGATATGACACACTCAGGAAAGATGTAAGAATCAAGGGGGTTAGCTATTACGAATAGATGTGAATCAGAAATCAATGAAATACTTTTGTGACCAGAAATCCATTTAATCTTTAAAACTAAAATATGTATGACTGAGTAGAGGAAATATGTGGTAGATGAGGATTAAAAGGTCGCTGATATGGGGCATACACAATAAAATTTTCTGGAGTGGTTCCTTATAATATGAATGGGAATAAAAATTTTAAGGAAAATATAGGATGTTGTGTACATGTTGCAATAATTCAGAGACACCAAAAAATTATAGAAATACAAATAATGAATTTTGAAATTTTTTTCTAGGTAAACTACAAATGGGTAAAAATGGAGAAATCTCAAATATGTGTTTTAACTTAGGGTAAAAAGGTTTTTTAAAAATAAGATTCTAAATATGATAAGATTTTATTAGATAGTCAGGTTATATAGAATCCAACTAGTAATTGTGAACATGTTTGAAATAAGATGAATATATCTATGTAATCAAAAGAGAACAAATATTATTTACTTACAATGGTGGAGAAGTTTTTCTCACCTTAAAAACTAAATCATCGGAATAATTTGAGTTTGAAATAAGTGAATAATATGGATGAGAAGGTGAACTCTTCTAAATATGTGTTCAAAAGTAATATGTATTAGGTACAATTGAGAGGAAACTGTAATGCTTTGTGATATTTTTTAGGATAAAACACTCGCATACTTATATCATTATATATATGATTTTTAAATGACATGTATAAAATTAACTGAGATAGATTCATTCCTTGAGCGGGAGCATAAATGATCTTAAACTATCAAATATTCACAATTTTTTTTAAAAAATTTACTAAAAATAATTTTGAAACAACAATAGAATCCAATTTTTTAATATTTAATAAGTAAATTGTTTTGAAAAGGGAATTCATATTGTGAAAAAAGGAGGAGAAATTTTTTCACTTGAACATACTGATATTTTTTTAGATGAATTATATATAAAAAATATAAATTTATTTTATTACATCCAAAAAATGAATTTATACTTCTATTGGATTGGTTTCAAAGTAATTCTTTTTTATAGGAAACATTGACTGCCTTTATTATACAATTTTTTTCTGCATCAGGTTCTACTATATAGACTTCGGGTTGTCCAAATTAATTCTCAATGAATAATAAATATGTTGTGACATATTAAAATAAGATGAAAATTATTGATGAGAAGATATGTCCCCAAGATGTTTTATGTTTTCGTGATTAGAAAGGGGGAGAGTGAAAATCATACATGACTAATTTGACGGGGTTATGTGGTATTAACGAAAAACAAAGGGAGAGATTGAAGATCCATTTGATCAAATTGTATTTGTAGTAAATAATAATGATTGATTTATTGAGATAATATTTAAATTTGTTTTTAGGTGAGATATTTTACATGGAGTATTTTTATGAGAAAATTCTCAACTTATGTGTGATGATTGTTTGAATAATAAAAATTTCAATGACATATGTCATAGGTAATTAAAAAATTAAAATTATCTTCGTAAAATGGTTGAGAAATTATGAATAATTGATTTAAAGACAAACAAAATATATTTTTCATGAGGAATTGAAGTACCTTCATAGAAATGTGTGTCTCATCATGAATATAAAAAATGTTATGAATTATATTTTAAGATTTTTTTGAATTATTAAATGTTGGTGATGTTGCTTTTTTATAAAATTATACAACACAACTAATTTTATTTAATTTAATTTCAATCCATAAAATAATGTTTTGATTAATTATTTTCTTTTGTTCATAAATTTTTTTGAAATAAATTAAACCCTTCACTCTAGGTTGTATTATAAATTAATTTTTTTTATTTTTAATTATGGATTCAATGTTTAAATGATAATTTTTTCTCTAACATTGAGTTTATAACATAGTTATGAAGTATCTTTTTAAAATATTATTTTTTGGGGGATTTATCTAATTATTATTTTTGTTATTTAAATTGTCCTTTTTTATTTTATTGTGTTTAATCAATAAAATATATCTTATTATTTGACTTCATTTATTTTAATAATTTAATAATTAGAAGCATTGGATTATAATTATTTTTTTAAATGATAATATAATATTTTTTATTTTGATAATTAATTAGTCAATCAAATATTTTATTCAAATTTATTTTAATTTTTAATATATTATATTCTTTTAAAAAAATAATAAGTTTAGATTTTAGTTTATGTAATATTTTATTTTCATCAATCTTTATTCATCAAAGGAAATTTAATTTTAATTCAATTTTCAATTTTTTTTTTCAAATTATAAAAATTTGAATTACTATTTAATTGTATTGTTAAATTATCACTTATTATTTCATTCTTAATTATTTTTATTTTCATTCCCGAGAATGTGATAAATTTCAATAGCCCAGGTAACATAAGATATTTCCTCACTATGTACATCAACTAATTGGTCTGTAATATTATTTTGGGAGGAGGCCTATATTTTTGATTTGAATAAGAGAATCTGAATTGTTTAAGATAATAAATAATATATTCTAATGACTTGGAACAAATAAGATTTTTTCTAATTTCCTGTGAGTGATTTTTCTGAAGACCAGTTTTTAAGATAAATGTAACTAAGATATTTGATTCACATTAGAGTTTTATATATAATTTATTCTGTCATTTAAGAAAATTTCTCTTACACAAGATCTAGGAGGATACCAAACCTATGGACTCCATTAAGTACCCAATCGAGTTAATTCTATATAGAAGATCCATTCCAAGAATGGGAAATAGCCACTATCGCTATAAATTCTCATCCTCTTGAGAAAAAACTAAACCACTGTGAATCAACCAGCCCCCAGATCGAGGATTTCCCCAAGAAAAAGACCTAGACACTATCTTTGTAGATCTGAATCTGAGTTTGGAGTTGAGTTTGATATAGAGATTTTAGTGGTCAATCTGAGACATTAGAAAAGGCCAAAACCCTTTCCATCATGGTCATAAATATTCCATTGATGTTTAAAAATTTCTACTGAGTCTATAACTTATAACTTGAACCACTGATGAGAGATATCTAAACCAAGGTCATATGAAGAAGATCAGCTGAGGATGCCATTAATGATGTAGTATTTCAAATTCTTAATAATGACCCTTCTCAAACACCCTTGAAGGAGGATACGATATGGAGTCGATAAATATGAGCACTGAAGAGGTCATTCCTATGAAGAATGAGATAGTACAAAGATCATCATTTATTGTAGGTGATTCCTAGATCCACCTACAAACTCAATATCGATTACTGAGCATAATGAAAATTATGAAGTAGAACCCATTCTTATTATAGGAATATAGTTATTTTTGATTAATTGTATAAAAAATATTGAATATCATTGATGGAAAAGGATGACACATCCATGGGTGCAGATTAATTCTGATATTTATTTTTTTCGGTGTATCCTTTTCTCAATGATGAATCCTAGATGATTTGTGATTGATCCTATATGATTTGTGAGTTATCAATTTTTTAGAATTTAGGGTTCATTTTATGTAGTTTTTTATAATATTATATTAAAGGTTATGAATGATGCTTTAAAGTTTGGTGGTGACGATGACCTATGTTAAATCATTATGACTTTTTCTTTTGATTACTATTTACTGGTTGGGTTTCTCCATTTTTAGGTTTATAATTCAAGGAAAATAAAGGGGATCACATGTTCTCCAAATTCATGGTATCACTCTTTATTTTTGGTTTCACACCTTGTGATTGAATATTTGTTTCACTGATAAATATGTTACTGAGAAATTTTTGATCCTAGACTATTGTAATATGATTTCTTCCCACCCTGAACTCCACATGTGATCAATTAATGATGGATGTTTCAATAAATTTTCTTCAATGTTTTGATTTATATTTTTATGAGTTAATGTGGACTTGGTTGTGCCCTAATGTTATGAATTTGAGGATAAATATGGGCTCATGTCACCATTAAATTGTCTGTCTAGGTGAAAATTATATGGATAAAATCAAGCATAAAGAACATATTGAGAAGAATTCAAATAATTCATAGAGGTTGGAAATGAGTGATTTTATCTAAGATGTATAGAAGTAATAACATGCATATAATTTATTTGTTTTAAGGATAATTTGTCATCCCATAGAGGTCATAAGAAGAATAACAGAAAATACATTGTGTTGCATCCACCTAGAAAGAAAGGTTGTGAGAAATTAAAAATGAAATAAAAAATAATAATAATAATTATAATAATACTAATAAATAGGAAGAGGTGAACTATTATGGATAAAGATAAAAAATTCAAAGACTTATAATGTTATGAAATGAAATAAAAACCAGAAGATTCTTTGGAAAGATACTATTACACCAATTAGTGATGGGGATTGATATTGAAGTTCACTTATTCACCTCGATGATGTCCAACTAAATATTTATAATTTGAATCTATATTATTCTTATAATGTCATCTTTATTAATTTTTTCAGTTTTAATAAACATTAAAATCCTGATATTTTAAATTTGATCATTATTTGAGGATTTATCATATTATCATTATATTTTTTAATTTTATTCCCTTAAAAAAATCCCTTTTTTATTTGAGTGTGATGATTTTAAATTTATATCATTAGTTAAATATAATTTAGAGTTTCAAGATAAAAATATTTATTTAAATTTATCAATTGTTTATCAAATATTGTGAGTATAGTGATTGTTTCTTACATCATCATTCTCGATGATGTTTTAGAGCATTGATGAACTCCTTAGGAAAGGAGTTATTCTTATGAGATATAATTTATAGACTCAAAATAACAAACAAAATTAAATTTGAGATTATAGTTTTCAGTCATTTCATTTAGATATTTGAAATTGATAATTCTATTTAAAATGATGAAGAAATACCAATCCATAAGAATTACAAGTTAGGCTACTATTTAATCTTTTGTTCAATTTTCTACTACTGGTATTCAATTTGGTTGTTACTTGTGTCACTTATATTTTCAATTCCATGAATTTTTGAAACATAGAATATTTTATTTTACTACATTAGTTTTGTTATATATTATTTAAAAGTATGAAAATTTTAAAAAAAATCGACAGATAACTCTTAAATGGAAGTCTTATTTTGAGAAATACATGGAAAATTATATACTAAAGTAGTTACATTAAGTAACTTGAAATAGGTTTAAAATAAACATGATAAAACCAATATTTCAATTTTTTTTGTTTCTGGGGAAGCATCCAAGGTTTAAAAATATAAAAAAACTTTTTTTCTTATCAAAAAAAATTAAAAATGTAAAAATGATTTTTTAAAAAATTGTATTTTAAAAAACATGGGAAATTATGAGGGTGAAAATTATTAGAAAACTAAGAAACTGAAACATTAAGAAAAAAATAAAATAAATTTAAAATCATAGAAAAAACTGAAATATAATAAAAATCACCAATATAAAATTTTATAAGAACTAAACAAAGTTCAACCATTAAGAGGGTAGAATAGAGAACTCTAAATGAGTTTTCTACTCTTGATATTGTGTATCAAAAATATTATGATACACATATAGTGACCCTATATATGAACATGGGAGAGGCTTGATTTATTATCTATAATATTTTCATATAATTCCTGGTGAGGGCCCACATAAACAATTTCACGAGTTTCATACGGTCTATATCTCTATAAAAACTCCAGGGGTTAGTGAGAATCAAACCAGGATGAGTGCTTTCCCCTTTTCATTAGACGGATTGGCCATGGAGTGTTTTTAATAATTATATTACACCTTATTAAATATTTTTAACCAACTGAAGCGAATATTTTATGTAAACTTCTTTCAAGAATCTATGACTGACTCAATTTGGAATGATATATATGGGATTAGGTAGCTCCATGTTAAATCCATTCACGGGTATTTGGAGAGTATTATGAATATGTGATCTATCTTCTTTACCTACCATGTCAATGACCATCACCTTATCCCTTATTTATACAACGAATAACTCTTTATGAATATAATCATTATAGTTGATATAGTTGGAGGGGTGATAGTTCATCAGACTCTCATTGGTGCTAGGAATTAAATTTCAAATATGGCCCAGAATTCATGGTAGTTTAGTATTAGGGTCCTTATTAATGTTATACTAGGTATGTTAGTGTCTAATTAAAATTCTAAAAAAATTCTAATAGAAAATTATATGAGTGAACATGCTTGAATTAAGAAGTTGTTGTTGACGATATACGATTCCTGACAAACCCAAATTAAACCAATATATCCCATTAAGATGCATTGTGAAATTCCTATTACTAATGAAAATTTTAATGATCAATATACAAAATATAAGAAAATTATGAATGCATTAATGGGATTTTCCTAGAAAAAAAATTCAGAAAAACCCAAACATCAAATTCCAAAATAAAAATCTACAATCGTGGGCATTCCAACCAAATCAGGATTTCAACCAAGGATGGAATAACCAAAAAAATTTATATCTTAATGAACAACAATATTTGAATTTCTAACCCCAAAATCTTGATCCACGTCTATTTTAAAATAAAACCCAATTTGGAAACAAATCTGCGGGAAATTTTTTACATTTTCACAATCATGAAAATCAGAAGCAACAAGGTAATCAAAGAAATGATTCACTCCCTGAGTAAATTGTTAAAAATAAACAATATATTTGATAAAAAATTATGTTTCTAAAAAACATGGTTACTCATATGAGTAAAATAGATTAAAAATTAGTTGTCAAAATAATTAAATAAGGGTAAAATTTTAATCACAAGATGATGTTAACCCGAGTTGAATTGTGAATGTTAGTGTAATAATTTTGAGAAGTGGAACCAAGATTCAAATAACCCATGAAAAACATAATAGAAATACACTAAAGAAAGCAAGCTCTAAATTTAAAATTAAATTAAAATTACATGAATAATTCTCAAAATTTCATATTAATATTTTTATACCACCTCCTGAAATTGTTGAAACACCTAGATATTTTTTTTGTAAAACCTAGTGAACATGTTGAACAAGTTATTTCCCAAAGAATAGTTAAATAATAAATATAAAAAAATTAAATCCTACTTCAATGAACTTATATTTATTTTATGAACATAATGGGATTATATTAGGGAAAAATAAATTTGAGGATGAAATCAAAACATATGGGGAGCTTCCCACTTATCCTTTGGGAAAACCTCCTGTCAAGAATAATATTGAAACTGAAAAGGTAACCGAAGTACTTGAAAATATTTGAAAATTCATAGTTAACATCATTTTATATTATTATATAAAATATTCCACTAAATATTCAAAATTTCTCAAGGATATATGAACTCAAAAAATGAAGTTCAAGGGATGTGATAAATTTAATTTGGGAGGAAATGTTTCTTCTTTTAATAATTTTTTATTCATTCTCGTTTAATTTAATATTATTTATCATTGTTATGAATTATTATGTCTTCCAATATATATTGTTCATAGAGATTAAACATTCGGGTGTTGTTTTCTAGTTGGATAATAGAATCTTACCTAATCATATTTAATTAATTGAATATGTGATGAAAAGTTTAAAATATGTAGTTTCCCTTCTAATTTTTTGGTTTTAGACATGGAGGATGGTCGATTTAGTTAACATGAACTATTAATTTTAGGAATTAAATTTTAGAAATCTATTAAGGAGATAATTAATGTTCATAAAGGTACTAATTTTTTTAGAGTTTGGAGAGAATTTTTTTAATTAAAAAATCATTTATTTAATAAAACACCCTTTGGAATACTATTATTGACACCATGTTAACATTTTTGATGGATTTTCCACATATTTTTTTCAAATTTTATTCAAGATAACAAACATCTTTATTTTTTTAAAATGAACATTCTCTTGAGAATGAACCATTCTCTACAAATGGAGTTTTTGAAACTAACAATTATAAAAAACTAAATGTAATTACTGATTCTTAAATTGAATCTGTTTTAGGAAATATTGCATGATTTTAAAAAAAATAACATGTAAAGAATATTTGTTTTCCAATATGTAATAATGAAAATGGTGAAGATTTTTTAAAATCTTTTGAAACCTGTAATGCTGCTAAATATAATGATTTTATGAGTCAAAATGGATCTAAAATGGATTAAATTGATTTATATTATACTTAATTTGATTAAATTATAATCAAAATGTTTTTGAAAAGTGACCTCATGATTTTAAACATGAGTATGAAATTTATTTTGAGGATGAAAAAATTCTACTACAGAACAATAATCGTTATTCTGTTCTAGGATTTTGTAATTAATATATTCTTAGGGATGCGTTAGAGGCTCAAAATGAACTCCTTATACCCAAAGAACCTTATTTGTCAAAATAGAATATCCTAAAAACACATAAACTCAATCAATTTCTTAAAATTTTGAAATATTCCTACTTGGACGATAGAAAAAATTTCATGTTATAATCCCCTTTAGGATTACTAGTAAACTATATGATCATCTTTTAAAGGTACGTTGGAAAAATAGGAAGGTCATAGTCATGTATTTATATATTTACAAATAATAAATATTATTGTGTCCATGATTATGATTCTTATATATTATGATTACAAACCTGTTTGAAAATTTCAAAAGATATTGAATCCAACCCTTCTAAAAAGTGATTAAGAATTAAGGGACTACCTTATTGGTTGTGTGTATAATTAACCCAATATTTGATAGTCTATGGTTATACATCATTTAAATTGTTCCCAAAAAGGGAGGATTCACAAATGTAAGAAATGAATTTAGAGTGATAGTTTATGCTAGGTTTCCCAAAATGTGGAGGGTATTCATCAATTATAGGAGGCTCAATTTAGTGACTATGAAAGACAACTTTCCCTTTCCTTATCTTGATCATATTCAGGAAATATTAGATATTCAATCTCCTTATTTAATAAAATATTTTTTTATTAAAATTTATAGATTTACCTAGCTCCATAAAAAAATTAAAACACATTTACTTGTAATTTTAAGTACCTTTTCATTCCATAGAATGTTATTCAGACTCTATAATTCTTCTTCCACCATTCACATATCCATGCTTATCATTTTTATAATATTATTGAATAAAACATGGAGGTGTTTATAAAAGATTTTATGGATAATGATCTATCCCTTGAGAGATAGTTTAGGAGTTTAAGAACTTTTTTTATAGTTTTGTTAGGGTATCCTTGTTATAAAAGTTTAATAAAAAATCCATTTGATGGTTAATATTGGAATTTTCATCCGGCATGGAGTGTCTAAGAATGGAATTCTGGTTGAAAATTCAATGTTTGATATCTTCTATTCATTAATATTTCCTATCAATATAAATTATATTAGATATCTTATTGTACATTCTATTTTTTATATGAGATTCATAAAAGACTACAGTTGAACTACATTTCCTTTTACAAAGATTCTTTAGAATGAAATTCCTTTTGAATTTGATAAGATGTGTAAGGGAGTATTTAAATAACTCAAACAAAAGCTAGTTTCTTGGCAACTAATTCAACCATATAATTGGTACTCTTCTTTTATTATGATGACTGATTCTGAAGAATTGTATTTAGGGCTTTTTCATAGGAAAAGAGTATATTGTAATTGATTTTTATAACTTATTCTTCTATTAATCTTTATAATTACTAACCTAATTACTCCCCAAAAGAAAAGGATTTATTATCTATTGAATTTTTCCTGGAAAATTATAGAATTTATGTTTTGGGATCTAAATTTTAGGTTCTCAATGATCATTATACTACTCGATATCGCATGAAAAATATAGCCTCAAATATAAGACTTGTTAAAGGGATATTATTACTCTTGGAATTGTATATATATATCCAAGATAGGAAGGAATTAAGAATATTGTGGGTGATCAATTTAGTTGGATACCTGCTTAATTCTGTAAGTATAACTCATTTTTTTGAACCTATATGTGATATTCTCCTTGGGTAAAAGTTGTTCTCTATTGTTGTTGATAATACACCAATGTTTTGAAAAATTGTTAATTAGTTGACTAGAAAAAGTTTCCCAAACTGGTTTTCTGAGAAGAACATTTCTGAACAGATTAATTAGTCATGAAATGTTTTTTTGACAAGATTGTAACTTATCCACTTGATAAGTGAAGATATTTTTAGGAGATGTATCATGAATTCTAAATTTTATTTCGTTCTAAATTCTTTCATAGATTTAGTTGTAGAAAAAATTTCGGATATAGAGAACTAATATGAATGTTCTTGATTAAGGGTAATTTTGTATCACCATTTTAAAATATTATTGTGAATTTTTTAGGGAGTGTAAATATTTTTAATTCTAGGGAATATTTTAAAAATTACCTGAGACACTAGAACAACCATTGTTGTTTTGGGATTTATTCTATGTTTAGGGAATAGATTTTATAGGACCTTATCCAAATTACTTTGAATATTTTTCATAATACTTGTGGTTGATAATTTCGAAAATTAGAATTAATCTATTATATCAAGGATAGATGATACAAGATTGGTGTCTTAGTTTGTTAATAGATATTAGTTTTTAGATTTGTGATGCTATGATTTATTCTTATAGACCAAGGTAATAATTTTTAAATTGGACATTGGAATATTTACTAAAAAGATATAGGGTTAGTAATAAGTTTTATACACCCTATCGCCCTCAGAAAAATAGAATGGATAATTTTTAAAATATAGAGATTAAATATATTATTTAGAAAATTTTTAAACCAAACATGAAGGATTCAAGATTATGGATTGAGGATTATATTTTGAAATATGTGAAATATAATAAGAAATCAATTGATAATTCATCTTATAGTATATATTTTTGGAATGGATTTTTATCTTCCAATATAATTATATAATAATGTTTTTTGGGTTTTAAAATTATGTAATTTTAATATAGTTGAATCTATAAAATGGTGGATGTTGTGTTTTAAATAGTTATAATAAATAAGGAATAATTCCCAAGAAAATGTATGTATATTTGACGAGAAAATAAATGATATGAAAGAAAAGATGATTTAGACCAAAGAGTTTTAGATTGGAGATATTGTGATGTCGTACCACTCAAGGATGAATCTTTTTCGTTGAAATTTTAATTATATAAGGGATGGTCATTTTATTATAAATCAAGCTTTCCCTTTTGGTGTTTTCTAGATTAAGGGTCCTAGAAAGGATGGTCCATTTATTTTTAATGGACATCAGCTTAATGATTATAGAAATTGAAATTAAGAACCTCCAAGGGAGGGATTTATTCTATTAGTATCTGAGTTTCATTGAGTAGTCCATGTTTTCTCTTCCAATATATTTTTATTGATTGGGATATGTGTTTGGGGAGGTACTAAACATTTTTTGATAGGATTTTCTTTTATCATCTTTATTTTCCCTTTAAGAAAATAAAGTGAACTAACTTGGAGGATTTTTTTTATATTTTTTCATAAGGAATCCACATAGGGATACTGTCCACTTTATATTCTTGTTGGAGAAATTGACATTCATTCTAAATTTATCAATAAAAGTTACATACTAATAAAACTACATTCAGCCCCACACTTTCTATAATCTAGTTACATTTTACTTCATCTAGAATTTCTTGAATCTAATGTTCATATATTTCAATTTTCATAAAAATTATAAGCTATGTAGATGGATGTTTTAAAATTAAATAAGGTATATCATTTTATTGGATTTGAAGGGAAAAAATTATTATACTTAATGGGGGATTTCTCATTTAAATTATTCTATTATTTCATTATTTTCTATAATATTTCTTCTACTACTGCTATGAAAAAAATTTATTTAAAGAACAAATGAAATAAGGTTCTATTTGAATCCAAAATATTATTTGTTAAATATGTTGTTTATTGATTTTATTTTGGATGTTTCTGATTGTGTATTGGTCATGAAAATTTTATGTTTTGTTTGAAAATTTTTTTAATACCTCCTTGAACATGCACTAGTTTAAATATTTTATTCTTGAGTATAATTTTTAACAAGTAATGTTTTATTCGTGCTATATATTTTTATTAAAAAATCCTACTCTGTGGAAAAACACATTGATCTTTCTTTTGATAATTTTATAAAACTTTTGATCTGATCAAATGAAAAATTTATTTTGATCTTTAAATTGAATAAATATGTTTCTCCACCATAGATTCATCATTGGGGGTAATGATGAGATTTAGTGTGGGGATAGGTTTTCCTAATGTGAAAAACTATAACATAATGTGAACCCATCAAAAACTATAAAATTAACTAAATTTAATTGTTATTAATGTTTTAGAAAATCATTTTTAGTGATTTTAAATTTTTCTAATTTTTAAATTTTTTATAGCCACTATAAGCAGTTTAATTCTTTAATACCCCTCAAATTTAGATGGGTAATTTATTTTTCATTAGTCGCATGAGAAGGGGTAAACTTTTTTAAAGGAATATGTGAATAGTATAGGATTTTCATTACCCTTTAATTTTTATATTTGGATTCAAACTTTTAAGATATGAATTGAAATTACTTATGAAATGAAAATACAAAACCAAGTGGAACTTTTTAATTAATTATTTATTATAATTGATGATTTAATTATACACCTTTGAATTTATTAAGCGCACTTATCAAAATATATCATCTCATTTATTTTGTTTTCTAATTTATGTGAGGCTCTTATTCTAGAGGTAAAGAGAATTCTGTACTTTCCATTAAATTTAAATTAAAATCGGTTAAATCTATTTTAATGTCAATCAATTATAAAAAATATAAATTTTTATATAAATATAAATATTTAATTTATTTAGGGTATTTTTTAAACTAAATTATCAAAATAGAGGCGGGAAATCATTTTCAAATTTTTTTTTGGAAATATAGTATCTAAAATGAAAGATTTATTTCATTCCACTGGATATAAATCATTGTTTTCCTAAGGATAAGAGATTTTTTTGGTAGGGATATTTCATTTCTATTTGATTTGATATAATGTTCCCCATAACTTCATTAATTTAATTGTATTTAAATTTCTAATATTATTTTTAATAGATTATTTTACTTTATTTGATAAATTATTGTGAAATTAATTAAGCCATTAATAATATATTTTAATATAATATAACAATTTTATTTATAATTAATAATTTTTATGATTTAATTATAAATTTCATCTATAAATTGATTTTATAATTTAATTTTTAATTTTCAATAAATTTTTTAAATTTTATTGTTTTTTAGTTAGGTTTTTATTATTTCAAGTTTCATTTTCAATTGTTTTTGGGTTTAACAAATCCATTTTTATTTTTTGTTTAATTTTATTTTTTTTTAATTTAAAAATTATAATCATTTAACTGTGATACTTTTTTTAACTGATGTTATAATATAATTATATTATAAATTAATTAATCAATCAATTATTTTATTTAAATATATTTTTATTTGAAATATATTTTATTCTATTGATAAAATAATTTATTTCAGTTACATAATTTTTTACTTTCATCAATATTTACTTATTAAATGTTAATTTATTTTAATTTAATGTTATATTACTAATCCCTATTTTCAAATTGTAAATATTTAACTTATAGTTTTTTTAATTATCTTATTTTTATTTGTTTCGTTTATATTTATTTTTTTAGTATATGGAGAGAGACAAATTTTAATATCCTATATGAAGTTAGATATATTCTCCCTAACTACCTCAAAGAATTGGTCCCTTGTATTATTTTTGGAGTGGGACTTTCTTTGGGCTTTGGGAAAGAGAATCTAAATTGTGTAAGATAAAAAAATTATCTTCTATTGAGAGGTAGTGCGTAAGATATGTTATAAGTTCCTATAAGTGAATTTTTTAAAACCAATGTGCAATATTAATTTACATAAGATATATGATACCCTACAGAGTTTGTAAAATAATTCACTCCCCTATGTAAGAAAAGTTTTCTCTCTCGAGCATGAGAGGGATACCAAACCCGATGCCTCCACTGAGTACCCACACAATTTTGGCTAATACAGAATTTCATTACAAGCATTGTAACCTCCCACCCCTCCAACACACACACTTCTACCACAAAATATCACTCTCCTACACTGGATTTAACAAATATGAATCAAACAAACATCAGATTTTTGATTTTCAAAAATTCATGATCTCGATGCTATCATCATAGATCAGAATATTATTTCAGAGTTTAGTTTTTTTATAGATTTTTTTTTCACGTTGTTTCGTTATTATATTCTATCTTCATCAAAATTATGTTCAGAAGAATATCCTATGTTATTAATAAAACCGAGTCTGAGTATGCCACTAGTGACTTGGACCACCATTGAGCTATATCTGAACAGAGTGCATATGAATAAGATTACCTGAGGACAAAAATTAATATGTGGGATTTCATATCCTTAATTAATAAGATTCAAATTCACTATTTTACGATGATACAACATCGATTCAATGAACCCCAATACTAAATATCCCATTATGGTCAATAGGGAGACATTTCAAACATCTTCATTGGTTGTAGGTGATACACGGAGCCGTCTATGAACCCAAGGTCCAATACATAGCCAAATAAATAGGTATAATTGGAAACTGTTCTCATTGGATGAATATATCGATTTGGGTTCATTTTATCTGAATTACAGTGAAGGTCATTGAAGTTGAAGGCCACTGTTACCATGGGTGAAGATGGATTCTGAGCTTTATACTAGGCCTCATCTCCACTTATTCAATGATAAATCATAGAAGATCTATGTGTTCTAAACATAGTAGATGATAGGGTTGATTCTATGGTTTTTTCTCGATCTGAGATTCAATTTGTTGAATGGTTCTTCGAATAATAATGATTATGGAATCCTTAGTCGAGAAACATTGAATTTTTCTATCCATTTTTCTATACTGGTTGGGTTTTTTTCATTTAATGTTATATGATTCAATGCTAAGGAATCAGATCATGTGTTCCCTAATGACTGGGCCATACTGTTTATTCATGGTTTCACATCAGTTTTTTGACTATTTATCTCACCAATAATGATGCTATTAAGAATTTCCAAACCTATTTTGTGTGAATATTTCTACCAATGACATTAACCTCCATCTGTGATAATGTCAAGATCAAGGTGTTATTTAATTTTATTCAATGTTCTGATATATATTTTGAAGAGTTGCAGGGGGCCAGATTCTACCCCATTTTTATGAATGTGAGAACAATTTTTAGCACATGTCACCATTAATGATACATTATAAGAGAAAACAATGAGGAACAAATCGTTCTTGATAAAACAATAGAGAAAAACTAAAATAAGTCATATTGTTAGGAAATGATTTATCTGAGCTTGGGTGATGAGTTGGAATCACATGCATGCAATTAATTTGCTTAAATAATAATTTATCATCACTAGGAAGACATAAGAAACTAATAGAAAAGCCTTCAAGCTGCTACCATATGGAATGAAAGGTTATGAGAAATTTCAGATATTGAAAATTTAATAATAATAATAATAATAATAATAATAAATATTAATCTTGGAATTATTTTGGAGACAGAGTGATCTTCATTTAAATATTTTGTAATAACAGAAATGTAGCTCAACTTGGATATTTTTTGTTGAGTTTTTTCTACTCCCACTGCTGATAATGATGGAAATTCAAGAACACTTATTCACCTTGGTGATATTTGAATATATTTATAATAGCTAGAGATAATTTATTCTAATTTTAATGGATTTGGGAGTTTTTATTTTTATTTTATTTCACAATTTTAAAACTCTCCAGAATCTTGAACATTAAAATGGGACTTCTATTTGTGGTTTTATTATTCTATTAATATGTTTATCATTTTTCATCCATTATAAAAATCATCAATTTATTTTTGGTGTCTACATTTTTTAATGTGGATAATTAGATAAATAATATTTTGAGTTTTATTATTATCCTCTCAATTTAGATTTCCAAATAATTGATCGAAGATTATTAGTACGAGAGTTTTGTCTATCTCTTTAGTCTCAACGATTATTGAGAGTACTGATCAACTCCTTCAGAAATTTTTTCACATACCATATCATGGTTAAATAATCTAACTAAAAAACTAAATGAGATAAGATATTATATATTTCAATCATTTCATCAAGATATTAAAAATTGTGAATTCCATTTAAAATGATGAAGAGGGACTTATCCATAATAATTAATAGTTATGAAGTTTTTTCATCATCCTTTTCATTTTTCATGAATTTTTTTCAATATTTTTTCGTTTCTTAAATTCTATTTTCAATTACTTGTGTGTTTTAGACATAGAATAATTTATTTTAAATCATTATTTTACCCTTTCAAACAATTAAATTTTCAAAATTATAAATAAAATATGTGGTATAAACTCCCTAAGGGAATTATCATTTGAAAACTACCTTGGTTCCTGATGTACTGTAGTACCTATGTAAAATAATTTGAGTTATTCATGAAAGAAACATGAAAAATACATCAATTGATGAGTAATTTTACACATACATAGTTTCTATGTTTGAAAAAAATTCAACAACTTATCCATTCAATTAGTACATGTCAATGCTATGCCTAGTGATTAATGTAGTAAAATTTATATTACCCCATGGTAGAATCTAATTATAGTGTTGGATAAGCTTGTGAAGAGGTATTTTGGGTGCATATTTCATGTGAAGATGATCTTTGGATCATGAACATACATATGGGAGAGCAGGCTTTGCAAGGAGGCACATCCCCTAAAGCTCATGTGTGTAAATATAACTTTGTGTTGACCCCAATGTCTGCTCAAGTATATTTTATAATATAGATACTTATTATGGGGCTTTAAAAAATAATAAAATTGATGTCGGATGAGTAACACATTCTCACTTTAGCTCCATCATAATTATGGATATAGAATTGGTCACTTGATTGAATTTATTTCGACCATCTGGTCAAATTTGTAGTGTGATCTTATACCTTTAGAATTGACCAAGGGATTCTGTTCATTAAAATTCAAGGTCAGATATCTACTGATCAATCTAAAATCCTCATTTCCATGGATGTGATCAAATGATATCATCATAGTATGACCATTTAATCCTAGAATATATTAAGGTATTGAAGAAAATACAATGTGTAGTGAATGATAGATTACATAAATAGATATAAAATCTTATTAAAAGAATATTCATTATAAAACATAACAATCCATGAGGTAATTATATAGGTATAGTGTCTTTAGAAACATCAATACATAGAGATTGAGTTCATAAGTGAACTATATTATATCTCACTAGGTTCATCATAACTAGCACTATTTTTGGACATATCACACGTAATACCTATCATTATAACAAAGGGAACAGAATCAAAATAAAGAGTGAGGTGAGATACTCAATATGGATAACCAATGGATACATCAACATAACATGAGAATAAGAGTATAATAATATGGTCATGAAATTTAAAAACCAAACCTTTAATATCAATGATTATAATCTTAATACATGAAAAACTTATTATATGGTTATATGATATGAATCATAAATGAATCGAAGAACATGAGCCATGTTAACCTAAAATTGGCATAAGACGGAGATTTTTTGAATACACATAAGAATTAAAAATCATTACCTTATAGGTACATCTTTATAGAAATTATATCATAGTGGAAAGAGTTCACCCCCCTCCCCCCACAACCAAACCGTCTTAGTAATCAAGGAACACTCCCAAGATGATCAAAGTGTATGTAGTCCCTTACTAAATTGTGTTCATTCCATATTCAATTTCTATTTACATAATGAGATAAAAATCATTACCCAATTCATGGAAGGTGGATATAGGTCCCATATATCTTGGATTATAATGTAACAACCCATACATAGTTATATAGTGACCACCATCTTTTGTTATAATGTAACCACTATAATTGGTTATAATGGAACCACCATCCTTGGTGATAATGTAATAATTTTATTTGGTTATAACATAAACTCCATCCTTGGTTATTACAAAACTGCTATCCTTTGTTATAAATTAAAAATTATCATCGGATTATAACTGAACCACCTATCACATAATGAAAAATCATACATATTTGTTCCCCAAGATCATAAAATATTCATGGTATCATAACCAATGAACGGGGATTGGGTTTCCTAAACATTCCATTATAATAAAATCCATGGAATAGAAACAAGTTTCATTAATATTCTATCAATTCATCAAAGTGTAATACATGGAAAAGAAACTGGTTCCATAATCATTTCATCAGTTCATCATAGCATAACCCATGGGGAAAAATTGAGTTTCATCAAAATATTCTCATCATAATAAAAACCCATCCATAGAAAGAATAATTATTGTATCAATGTATCATATCCCATGTAAATATTATTTAACCTAAAATATGTCATGTTAGAAGGAAAAATATTTTTAAAATCCATAATAACATTTATTAAAAGAAAATAACCTTTCCATTATGAACTAAATTCTTTGGAATATTAAAATATTATCAAAAATTAAAGATAAAATGATCTTTCAAAACAAACTTGGCAACAATTAAATTAATATTTAAACTATTTTGTGGTCATTATGGTGGAAAATTACATTCATTTTTTATATGTTTATAAAAATATTCCTTTCACATTTTCATTAAAAGTCAAAATTACCTCAATCAAAAAATCAAAATAATATAACATTAAAACTATTTTTTTAAAAGTTCATACATGGGAAAAAATAATTTAAAAATTATTCTTAGAGGAGTAAAAAAATTCATTAATTTTTTTTGAAAATCTGTACAAGGAAGAAACAAATCAACCAAATAGATAAATAAAGTATTTTTATATAAATTTTTTTTTTGAATATTGATTACATAAAAAGTGAAGGTTGAATGGAAAATTTATTTTAATTAAATAACCATATTTTTATATAATTCATATATTTATTGATATATAGATCATAATATTTCTTCATAAAGAACATTATCATAAACAATACCAATAAACCCTTAGATTGAAACATAAATATTTTACCACTTTGATATCAGTTGAATAGTGATGCCCATGAAAGAAATAAAATTAAATGGATTTTTTATACCATAACTTTTTAAAAATAATCATTGAATAAATTCATGGGTTAAATATACATTAAAAAAATCAATGGTTGAATATGGAAAGAGTCCCATAGAAATAAAAGTTAGATGAAAATCCCTTACCTCTTATAACTTTTGAATCATAATCCCTATGAAATAATAAAATTAAATGATACTTTAAATGTCATTAATATAATTAAATTCAAGATAAAACAACTCTAATGGTTGTTATATACACTGTACAAAATAAATTATTGTTGAAGATAGAACAAGTCTCCTAGAAATAAAAGTGAGACTAGAAATCCCTTACCTCAAGTCTTGACTAAATTATTACATGTTTCAACCCCCTATATAAAAAATATAGGTTTATCAAAATAAGTATTCTGGATCCACAATCACATATATGATACCATATATTATTTATATAAAACCATTTATCACCTTTTTGTTTAAAATTACATGTTGAAATCACATTGCAGGTAATAACTGCTTCGTTATTCATGAATGTTTTGGTTTCGTAATTTTTTCATTTTCATTTTAATAAGGTTCCATGATATCAAAATTATTAGAAATGATAAAAATTAATATTTATTAAAAATATATTTATTTTTAGTAATACATTAAATTTTTAAATGAAAAATTAATTACACATTTTATGGAGATAAAAGGTCGTACTTACTGATGAACGATGTTTCCATTTTCTTGATGGATGGAATGAATGAAAGGGAGACAATATATCACCTTCAAAAAATAATTTTTATTGTATATACATTATTTAAATTCCATAAATCCATATTTATTACAATCTATGTAAAAATAAAATGAAAAATGATTCACATACCATTGTGGAGCTTGTAGTCCACACGTACACATGAGTGACATTATCGTTTCCAATATATTGGAATGTAAGAAGCTATATCTGATATTATAATTCTAGGAGTATTAATTTTTCATAATGTCATATATATATATATATATATAAAATCAATCACAATCACTAGTAATGAATGGAGGTGATGAAAAATGAATTACATCAGCGGACAAAGAGGAAGTATGCCTTAGAAACAGTTGATGATTTTGTTTCCCATTTAATTTAGGTGGAGATGGATAAAGGTTATAACATCTACATAATAAAATATTATTATCTATAATATACCTATTTTATTATCTTATAATAGTTTATGAATTTTTTAAGTAGGTATAAGAAGAAATCAAATAAATCTATTTGATAAGAATGATATTACTTCTTCATAGAAGTACCTTAGATTTATACCTAAACATATCATAGGAGGGTTTCACAATAAAAATGATCCCTATAAGACCTGGAGATGTTTTAATGAATTTATTTTGGTGGTTATTGGATAACTTAATAAGGTTTTTATGTGTGTATAGGAGAGGAGATTATATGTACTTTTATAAGTGGGGAAATGAACCCATATGGAAACTAAATGGAAATTTACCAAAATATTCCAAATGATAAATTCATCCCCAATAAAAATACTTCAAAATGACCATATAATAAATCATGTGATATTATTATCTAAAAATATTTCCATAAAACAAGATTTATTGATGTTTTATTGGAAAATGTTTCCTTATATTTTATGTTTTCCCCTCCCCCAACTTGTAAACCCATATTATCCTTAATCACAACAATTAATTTTTACTATTAAATATGACCTAAAATTAAGATAAGATTATTTTATGATATGAATTATTCCAATTAAAATAAAAATCCATTTTATAAAATTAAATTCACATATGTGGTAAAATTCAACTTAAAATTAATCTTTTATAAGCAATAAAAAACAGTTTTCCAAAGAAAAAGTCTTGAGGGGTATATAAATATATAATATCAAAATTCAATATTAAATTGATTATAATGAATAATATTGGTTTATTAAATATTTAATTTAAATAATTAAGCTTTTAAAAAAAATTACTTAAAAATCCTTTCATTAAAAACAATATTCATAATGAAAATTATTATTTTACATTATTAATTGAAAAAATATTTTTTAGAAAATTATCAAAAACACCCTTTAAAATAATTTTAAATTTCCTATTTTCAAAATAAGTTCAATTTCTTCAATAAATTTCCTAAAATTGGAAAAATATAATATTAAAATAAGTTCACCAAAATGTCATAAACAAATACTTTAAAAATATATTTTTATGGAAGAAACTTGATTTATTCTAATCACATGCTATGAAAAATCATTCATGAATGTTAAGAAAAATTGATTGGTAATATAATATTTTTCCTTCATTAAAATAATTCAACAATATGGACTAATTTAATGTATTTGGATAAAAACATATTGTGTGAAAAATCAAAACAGAATCTGTTAAATATTTCTTTTACATTCAAATGGTTTTTTTCAAATTAATTTACAATCAATTTTTAACGAATAAGTTTATTTTATACATTTGTAAATTATTTATTTTCATAATTTTGTTATTCCTATTCATACCTACCAATCCAATGATTAGGTGATATCTGCAATATTATATAATAATATTTTAATATTATATCTTGTTTCATTTTAACATGGTGTTTTTTGTAGTGAAAGACGTTAAAGAAAATAAATTTAAGTGAAAAAAATAATGACCCATAAAATCTGGGGTTATTATATGACATCCCTTTTGGCTATTAATCATTAATTCTTGTTTTATTACATAATATTAAACAAAATATAAACTAAAATGTTGAGAATCCTAGTGTATTTGGGTAATTAGATACATTGTAAAACAATATAAAATAGGTGGTACATAGGCAAAATTGAAGAATTACTTTACATGCTCATAATATTCCAACGCTCATAAAACTGCATGGGATAACCTGGGGACATACATAAAAAATGAGTGAGATATAAATACTATTAAGGGAATGAAAAATAATAACATGGATAATGTATTATATTTTAGACAACATGAATTTTAATGAGACCAAAAATGGGTTGTAAAAATCAACATGAATAATGAGGTAGGATATATGATGACAACATAAAGGAAATATGGGAATGTAGAAATAGCTTTAATCCTGAAAAAAAAAACATTATTCCAGGTTAAAACTCAAGAAAAAAATCATAAATTCTTAGACTAACATCCCATGCACCTTACATGGAATATCATGAAACTAAAACATTACCCAGTGCATTGGAGTTTTATCTGGTCACACCCATAATAATCATACCATGTACATGAATTAGTGTGTCACAAAGATTGTAAAACATAGGAACATATTTCATCAAGTTTAATTCCACCGTCAAGGAGTTCTTAATAAATACAATGAAATCCACAATAGAAAAAGTAGATGTATGTCTAGTTTAATACCATTTAGTGGAAATAGCGATGGTATCCACAACACAAAGGTTTAGCATGGAAAAATTGCAATGAAATTTTAAATGAATAACAAGAGTACTTGATTGTTCATAAAATGGTTTAATATGGTAAAATGGGGTATATCCTAAATTTGAAAAAAAGTGTAGAAATATTGGGGTGTAAAAATATATCCTGAAATTAAGAATTATTAAAAAAATTATAAAAAGAAGATTATTATTGAGAAAATAGAAGAAAGAGAGGATATATTACCTTTAAAGGTTGATTCAGAAAGCTTAGGAGGAGATTATTGATAGCTTTTGGGAACCTTGAGAAGACCATAGAGAGTGTAGGGAAGAGAAAAGGCCTGAGCCAAGTTTTTTGAGTGAATTATAATTGAAGAATTTTTGCGTTTATATAAGAAAAGAGATTAGTGTTTTTTATTATTACCCAATCATAGGTTTCAGACTCTATATAAAACATTAATCAAAACATCAAACCTTCCAATTATTTTTCCCTAGGTTTTCTTCCAAATATGATTGGATTTATTTATTTTATATGGAAAATGTCCCAACATAATGAAATATTACCTTTTCCTATGTGGAAGTGAATTATCTTTATTATGAATTGATTTAAAAACCATAAAATAATATATATGTTTTAGAGGATTCACTAAGGATTTATATAATATTTTAAACAAGAACAAAATCAGTTTTTTTAAATGGAAAATATATTTTTCTTGGATACCCTTTTTATCATTTAATACATCAATATTAGGTCCTTATGATCTCATAATACACATCATATATTTATACCGTATATAATTTTTACCTGAAAATTAAATTGTCTCATTAAATTATGAATAATCTACTTTGGATAATTTTGAAATGAATATTCCAAAAATAATTTTAATTTATCAAAATAATATTTTATATATGTAAATTTCCACTTTTAAAACATTAATCTACATTTATTAATAAATTATTAGTTTTTTTGAAAAAAGAAGTTTTTAAATTATTATAAATATTATTTCTTTGACTTCATAAAAATATATTATCAAATATAATTAATAAATATTAGTTAATAATAATATTTTGCTAAAATTTAATTTATTTTAAAATTTCATTAATTCATCAAGAGGATATACTTAATTGAAACTAAATATTACACAAAAATACAATTTTTGGTTCACCATAAATATCAATATCATTTATAATATTAAAAAATAAGAAGTAAATATATTCTTTATTATATATAGTATACATATTACCATTATTAGGGTCTTGATAAATAACCCTTTTACATAAGAAAATACCCTAAGGGTAAGGTTCATGATAGTGATATTTTCTTGTGGTGGAATGGTGTACATTATTTAGGTCGTGATCTCGATGTGCTTGAAATTCCCCTATAAATGGTTTGGTTCTTGATTTAGTTGTTGGATCTCGGATTTTTCGTGGTTAAAGAAGAATTATACTAATTCTGTATCCCTTTTAAAATTTGATAAATTTTCATCATGGGGACTAATCTTGTTGGTTGAGGCCATTGATTCTTTTTTCTATGTCAATTGGATTTTTCAAAAACCCACATACAATATAATCATATGATCACTGTTAAATATATTTATTATCAATGGTTATGATAATTATTGATATTTTAAATCTTATATTATTTAATATAACAAAATAAGTGAATTTTTTTATATACCCGTAATACATAATAGGGCATCAGAAATGGAATTTTATTTAATAAAATTTCAATTCGTTAAAATATTCCCCCATTCATAATTTTTCCCATCGAAACTTTCATTTTCACATCCTTGGGTTACCATGTTTCTCCATAAAAATTGTGGAATCTCCTGATAATTTTGACAAAGTACATCATATTATTTTATAGAGCATTTTCTCTATGATCTAAAATCTTCATTGGCTGTTATTCATATTAACGATCATTCTCTAGTGTTACCACCTCTATGTTCAGTGAATATAAGTGTTCGGGTGTCTAATTCATCAATAGAGATACATATAACACATTATATACTTTAGATAGGTTGGTTGAGATAGATAGATGATATGAAAATGTTCCAATGATATAAAATATAGAAAAAGGACTAATGTATCTTGAAATAAGCTTTCTCTTCTTCCAAAATTAGATTAATTTCTACCATATATTTTTTTGGGTGAATACTTTATCTCCTGACTCTATATCTAGGTCTTGAAAATTATTTTCAGTATAACTCTTTTCTCTACTCTAAGAAACCATGCTGTGTTGCTGAATGATCATGACCTTTTACATCATTTCCTCGTCCATTTCATGACCCTGAATTTTGCATACCCCAAACTCATTATAGCATGAAGGTGTTATGAACCTCTTCCCATAATAGGATTTATAGGGGCTATTTGGATTCTTGAGTGTAAATTATTATTGTCTAAGAACTCAATCATATAATAGTTTTGATACAATACTCTTTTGAAGTCCATTGAGAATGATATCAACATGTAATCTAGTGTTTGGATTTTTCATATATATTGGACATTATTTTGAGGGTGATAAGACATGTTGATGTTAAACTCAATATTTGGAGAATATTGGACACTCTTCCAAAACATCAAGGAAAATTTATATCTTGATTACATAAACTCAATAGTGGTGTTCCATGAATCCTCAAAACATCCCTAATGTATATCTTTATTAGTTGATTGAGTGATATGTCCTATTGAATTTAAATGAAGTGGGATATATTTAAAATATGATCCACCATAACCCATATAGAATTAATTTCTCTTTATGTCTTCATAATACCAATGAAAAATTCCAAGGTTACATTTCCCCATTTTCAATAAAGGTATGGGTAATGGTTACATCATCCCCATGGATTTCTAACTTTCATTCTTCACATGATTATATACAGGACACCTAGATGTATATCTTGTGATCACCTTTTTCATATTATCTTAATATAGGTTCTCCCACTGATCTCAATAAATTTTTTTACCTCTTGAATGGATAAATATGGTTAATCAATGTGAATCATCAATTGTCTCCTTCTTTAACTCTAGATTTTATGGTACACATAGTCATGATCAAATCTTACAACTCATTATTTATCATTTTTGAGCTCTTATGATTTCCCTTTTCGTATAGCTTAATCCTTCTAAATTTCATCATCACACCTTTGTTCATTTTTATCTTCTCAATAAGGGATGTTTTAGAACTCTTTTGTGAAAGGGTTGAGGATGTTTCAGTCTTTATAATTCCAATGCCCATATTTTTCAAGTATACTAAGATCAAATCCTTCTCAATTATCATAAATTATATAACTTATGGATCATTTCTACATAGATAATCATCAAATTTCTTATCTTTCATTAGACAGATGTAGATTAAGTAGACATAGTCCTTAATCATACCTAACAATCGTCACATTAACATATTCATAATTTTCTAATTGAATATGTACTTGAGGCTCTTATGATCCATATATATTTCATAATTATATCCTAAAGATGTAATTAATCCATATTTTCAATATAAAGATTAATTTATCCAAATTTAGATCATGTTTTGGGTTGTTCTATTCTTAAAAATTCAATTTTCTTGAGGAATAGGCTACCAATTTTTCAGTATCAATTAGTAAAAAGACTAATCCTTTCATCAAAGAATTAATGTATAATATAAAACTATTATCACTTATGTGTAGCATAAGTATTTTTTTCATTGATAAGAGTCTTTTTCAACTCCTTAAGTCTCTCTTCACATTCATTACGGGAAACAATATTGAATCCCTTATATGTTAGCATGGTTATAGTGTTTTAATATCATGAGAAACTTCAAAAAAATCGACAATAGTACCCATATAATATAATCAAAATGTGGATATATATGAAAAATTTTGAACTTTTCCATACATCAATTGCATCTATACATTAAGCGTCCAAAAATATCCATTTATTGGTTATGAATTTCCCTAGGAAAGTTACCTAGTCTATAAATACAATCAATTATGAACTTAATGATTCATTTAGGATGGAGACTAATCAATTATTTAGAAACACATCATCATATTACTTCATAATTCAAATATCCTAAAGGATTTTCTTTCATTATACTCAATCATTTTAGCTAGATAGGATTTTTTATATTGAAATAATATCCCTGATTTAGATGATGATACCAATGAATATTCATCGTCATGGTTACACTTGTATATACTTACAGCACCATTCATGGTAAGGAGGGGGGATTACTTCTCCTAAAAATTTATGTTGATTTATAAAAGGACAAAAAAATTCATAACTAGGTTTACATGGAAAATCACTAAAGGGGAAATCATAATAATTTCAAGAATAATATTCTAAAAAAATTAACATGTGATTCATAATAATTTATATTCTTCCCCAATGATTCCTAATCATTTTGAGCGTTGACTTGAGGTTCTTAAAATATATGAAAATATATAATGAAATGAAATATATCAAGTCATATACTACTATGAATCATAGGTTACATGTACTTCAATCATCCAGTTCCATCTCATCATAGGACATTTCATGTTCCCATAATCATGGAGATTTTTGGTGCTCATCATGACTATTGTCCCTTAAAAAAGATCATCGGATTGCATATGGTACCTTAAAGTGAAAATTATTTCCACCCATATCATTGTACATTTTCCTTGAAAATTGGATGCTTTATTCCTTATATTTCTACACTTAAAACATTTCCCCATTCTTTTGTGTAATTTATCTTGGTGAAACTTTACATATTTTTTCTCAGCGGAATTTGGGTTTTCTTTCCTTTATCATTTTTATTAGAAAAAATTATTTGACATATCATCATCCTCTTATTTTAAATATATAGATATTTCATTATAATATAGTTGTTATCTATGATTTTTGATAACTGATTTGAAATAATCACAAGATGTCTTTCTTAAGCACCCATCGTGTTAGGCATCTTGTTTGGGTAGTCATCAAATTTACTTCATATTCATTATCTACTCAATTCCTAAAATTTCAGGCCACTATCTTGAATTAATGAAATATTAAGGATCATTAATTTTAATCTATTCAATACATAAATAATAATCCTATAAACTTTTAGTGATAACTTATAAATTACATGTATTTACTTATCTTATGAATTTATAGGCTTTAACACAAGCTATCCATGATCTATTTCCTTACTTAAATTCTTATTGGAATTTTTATTCCACTAATATTGGTTCAAAATATTCTTTTTAATTCACCATAGAATTTCCTCTAAGAGTGTCAAACGAGGTGTGTAGAAAGGACCATTTTCATGGACCAGTTCTTGATCGATTCTAGTTCAATACGGTTTTTTTGTGTAATACCCCTAGGTACATCTATTACAGAGGTACATCCACATTAAGTATCTTTTAATGGATTAATTTTATTGGAACCCACAAAATATTCACTTTAAAATAATCAAGCGATGTCTTATTATGTTTATTGTTTTTCCTATGGCTTTTAAAAGAGTTTTCTAATCCCAATAGCAAATATAACAAAAACTATCTTTGATACCCACTATGAGAATCACTGTCTTTATGACATATTAATTCATGATTTATGGCATAAGATTACATATAATAAAACCCAAGATATTGATAAGGATAGCATATTTGGTTAATTAGGTACATTAAATAACAACATAAAATAGAGGGCACATCATCATTATTCATAACTTCCATAACATGCTCATAATATTCCATCATTATTAAAACTACATGGGATATCCCAGGGACATACATAAGAAACGGGTGAGATATAAATTACATAAATGGAATAAACAATGCATAAAAAGATGAATGTAATACATTTTATGAAATACGATTATCCATGATCCTTAAAAGGGGTGAGAATCATGAACATGAATAATGAGGTATTATATATCATGATAACATAAAGGTAATAAGGGAATGTGGTGAAGACATTAAACATAACATCATAACAATATTTTAAGGTAAACTTCCAATAAATCATATCATAATATGATTAGGATAACCATTAATGAACCATACATCGTATCTATTGAGAATAAAACATGACCTAGTGCATTGAAGTGCCATTAGTGTGCACCTATTATAATCATATTGTGTACAGTCATAATGGTACCACATAGATCAATTAAAATAATAACATATTTCATTTCTTTTAATCCGATGATCATGGAGTGTGAAATAAATACATGGAAATACCCAATAAAATAATTATTTTTATTTTTCTGTTAATACCCTTTAGTGTAAAGAGAGATGGTATTCACAACACAATGATTTTTCATGGAATGTTTCTGTGAAATTTCGTCATCGTAATGGTCGTACAAAAAGGTTATTGAAAATGTTTAATGAAAAAAATGGTTATCTAATAATTTGGTAAAAAAAATATATATTAATATACATATGTAAAAAATTATCCCAACATTATTAATTAGAAATAAAAATAAATGAGAAAAGATTCTTGAATAAAGAGGCGGACGAGTGGATCCCTTGCCTTGATAGGGTGATCACAAAAGCTTTGTAGGAGATTCTTGAGAGATTGGGGGGGCATATAAGGACACTAGAGATGGTAGTAAATAATAAATATTTGCAAAATGGTTTTTTAGTGAGGAAAAACGTGTTCGTGGGAGGGTTTATATAGTAATAGGGAGGGGAGTTCTTTATTATTTATGAAACCAATATTTTGGACTCTATATAATAATGTAATTAAAAACCAAAAAACATAAAATGTTTTTAAAAATTCTTTATTCCAAATAGAATTTTATGTATTTATTTTATAAGGAAAATGTCTAAAATTTAGAAAATATTAGCCTTGGTGATGTGGATGTGAGTAATGTTTATAATGAGTTGATTTAAAAATGAAAAAAATATAATATAAGTTTTGGAGGATTAAATATGGTGTTATAATATTTATAAAATAACATCAAAATAAAAAAAATTAAGGGTAACATATCTATGGTCTTTTATTCCATTTATATAATTTATTACATCACTTTTAGGAATAGTGAATATTTAAATCATATTTAATTTCTTCTAGAAAATTCGATTGTCTTAGAAAAATATGAAAAATTCACTATTGTATAATTTTGATTTTCTGATTCCAAAAATAATATTTATTTTATCAAAATATTTTGTATATATCTTAATATAAACCATTAAAACATGAATCTCCATATATTAAGAAATGAAGGATTTTTTCAATAAGGGTTTTTCAACCATCATAAAACTTGTTTCTTACTTCATAAAATTATATTATCATCTTTAAATATTGAATATTATTTAAAATTAATTTTTTTTAAATATAATTTATTTCAGAATTTCATTAATTTATAGAAACAGAAGTCTTAATTGAAATTTTATATTAAGAAAAAATACAATGTCCATTTTTTCATAAAAATGAAATTCATTTCAAAGGTAACAAAAATAAGAAGAAAATATGTGCATTATTTTATAAAATATTCATGTTCATATTATTAGGGTCTTGATAAATATCCATTTATTGCGCCAGAAATCTCCCTAGGGGTAAGATGTGTGATAGTGATATTTCATGGGGTTGTTCGGGGTACATGGTTTGGTTCATGATCTCGTTTATCATGAAAATATCCTATAAACGATTCCACTCATGATTTAGTTGATGGATATTTTATTGTGCTTAGTAAAGTCCAAATATTAGAGATTTTATCTTCCTTATAAGCTTTTATATAATGTCTTTATAGGATATGATCATACTGGTTGAGGCCATTTCTTTTTTTCTTTGTCGATTAGATTTATCATAAACTTATATTTATACTAATCATATTATCACTGCTCAAAGGCTATCTTTTCGATAGTTATGAAACTTTACATACTTTTAAATATGATGGGATATTATCTAACCAAGGAGTTTCATGTGTTTACTATTTCCAAAATACATAATAGGACATCTAATGGATATTTTATTTATAAAAGTTGGGGTTATTACATGTTGCATTCTATCCCTTTAAATAAATTTTGTACTTAAAATTTCAACTTATTATTGTTAATTAAGGGATTAAAATTTAAAAAAAATCATTAACCCCCATATCATAAAATGGGTTAATTAAACATCCTTTTAAAAATGTGAAAATGAAGGAATTCTTAAATAACAAAAAACATTATTTCCACTTAATGAAAACATTCATAAGAAGTAAAAATATCAAAATAGAAGAGAATATTGATTCCCAAATACTAATAAATAGTGATAGGGAACATGGTATGAGAATGTTAACCACCACAATACCATAAATATGTTGGTTTTGGATATAGTAGAAGAGTGCAGTAGAGGGTGGTATATTAAAATTTATATTAATAATCATTTCCTAAAACCATGAGTTAGGATATTTCATGTAAAGTTCAAAATTAGTTTATTTAATATTTGAAAAACTAAATACCAAGGATTAGTAAATTTCTTCACTAGTGAATGTTTATAATTTGAAAAGTCCCTTTCTGAATACCTTCATTGTGATGTAGGTATCCAAGGATAGAATCCATCTAGTGGTTATCCACATGTGATTTTATGATCTCTAAGAAACACCACTTAATATTTGGGTAATAAAACAGGGAGTTGAATGTCTAGCATTGTTCATTCTTGATTGCACATTCTTCGGTCCTGAAGAAATATGTCTTTCAAATATTCTTCCTAAGTGGGTGATATAAAGACGATTTTAGGGAGAATTTTTTTCTATGAAACCGTTCATTATTTTCAATTTTTTATGCTCAACACAATAGACATAGATCTCTATTTATAGAGTTGGGATTTGAGTTAAAATATTTTTTAAAATAATATCAGCTATTAAATGACATTTACTACCATTAATAAATCCCACGTTGCATAATAATAATTATATAATTTTTATTTTGTGGAGCACACCAACTTGCATAGTAACAAATAGTATGTACCTGTATTATTAATTAAAATTTTTCACTAGACTCGGTTATGATCCATTCAAACACCTCTATCATTTATTTAATAACCAGATAAATATTTTATTAACAATATAAAAAATAAATATTTATTAAAATACCGAATGAATAAAATAATTATTGTATTCTAATGTTGTCGAATAGATATATATTTATTTTATTTGATCAATGTAACATAAATATAATTTTTCCTAAAAATTGATAATAACATTTATTCCATTAATCAAACTAAAATAAAATGTAGTCGTGGTAATAGAAACACTTAGTGTGTAACCCTATATGATTATTTCACCTTCGAATTAGGCAGGTATACCAAAAGTCCAAAAATTTTCACGACCCTTCTCCCGGGCCCCATGCTGTGACTACCCCAAGCCCGTCTTCCATAGGCTCAGGGATGGCGACTAGAATCAGAAAAAAAAAATTACCTAAAATTTTCAAGGCATCACCTTTAATCCTGAAAACACATAAACGAAGAACATGAAAAGATGCAAACCAAGTTGTAAAAAAATTAGTGGTAAAAGTTTGTACTGAAAGTAAAGGGGGCCGGAATATAACCCCAAATGAAAGTTATAACTACAACAAAAAAACATCTCTTGAGATTTTCCACCAAGGATCCTACCTGAAGGGTAGGTATAACTCCTCTCCACAGCTCTCCACATCAACCAGTCACCTCTGTGTACTGCCTAGTCCTGGCTCCCTAAAGTCTTAGCCAAACTGCTCATCGTCTGCACAAGACAGGAGAAGGTGCGGGCGAATCCTGTGTAGGGATGAATGTATAACAACATCCAGTATGGAACCCGAGACCCCCAAAGGTCTCCTAGAATTCCCCAAAGGAAAAACCACAAAGCATGACCTCAAACACACACTACGGGAAAGACTGTCTTTTGCGATGGGGTATTTGCGATGGGAATTAATCTCATCGCAAAATAGTCCACCCCAGAGGTTAATTGCGACAGGGGGGTCTATCCCGTCACAATTAACTTGTTATTCGCAACGGTATTTGGGGTCCCGTCGTAATAGGTAATGTGCGCTTTGGTTCGAGTTGCACGCCAAAGTGCAGGAAGGTTATTTGCGATGGGGGAATCTCCCAGTACCAAATACCAGATGCAATAAATGGGATCTTGCGACTGGATGTTGTCTCGTCGTAGAAGGTGTGTTGGAATGTCACGTTTTGCGACGGGGCCTATCGCAAATACCCTTTTAACCACCGACATCAATTAATGTGGGAAAAAGGTATTTGCGACGGGCCCCGTCGCAAAAAGTACTTTTTGCGACTGTAATCCTGTCGCAACTAATCTAACCTATATATATCCCCCTCCATTTTTCTTTCTCTTCCTCTCATTTCTCACTTCCTCTCTCTCTCTCTAAACTAGAATTTTAGAGTGACAATATTTCTGAGTAAATTTTTTTTACAGAAAAGATGTAACTACACTTACATTAAAAGGAGATCATGTTTAAAGGTATTTATATTTTATTAAATTTAGTATTTATTTAATTTTTTAAGTTAATTTTAATTATTGTTGAATAGTTGTAATTAAATTAGATTTAAATTGTTTTTTAACTGTATTTTAGTAATAAATAGTAATAAATAGTAAATAATGGTGATAAATATTAATATTTAGTAATAATTATTAATAATTATTAATAACTAGTTATAAATAGTAATAATTAGTAATAAATAGGAATAATTAGTAATAATTAGTAGTAAATAGAAATAATTAGGAAAAATATTAATAAGTAGGATAAATTGTAATAAATAGGAATAATTAGTAATAAATATAAATAATTAGGAATAATTAGGAATACATAGTAATATTTCGTAATAATTCATAATAAATAGGAATAATTCGTAATAAAACTGAATAATTCATAATAAATAGGAAAAATTCGTAATAAATTGGAATAATTCGAATTAAATATGGATAATTCGTAATAAATAGGAATAATTCGTAATAAATAGGAATAATAAGTAATAAATTGAAATCAATAGTAATAATTAGTAATAAATAGTTTTAATTACTAATAAGTAGTAATAATTAGTAATAATTACTAATAATTAGTAATAATTAGGAATAATTAGAAATAATTAGCAATAAATAGGAATAATTTTGAATAAATAGGAATAAATAGCAATAAATAAGAATAATTATGAATAATTAGGAATAATTAGTAATAATTAGTAATAAATAGAAATAAATATGAATAACTAGTAATAAATTGGAATAATTTGTAAAAAAAGGAATAATTTGTTATAAATAGGAATAATTCGTAATAAATATGAATAATTCGTAATAAATTGGAATAATGTGTAATAAATAGGAATAATTCGTAATAAATAGGAGTAATAGGTAATAAATAGGAATAATTTGTAATAAAGAGGAATAATTAGTAATAAATATGTAATAAACTGTAATAAATAGGTAATAAATAGTAACATTTGTAATCGATTGGAATAATTTGTAATAACTATGAATAATTCGTAATAAATAAGAATAATTTGTAATAAGTCGGAATAATTCATAATAAATAGGAATAAATAGTCATAAATAGTCATAATTAGTAATAAATAGTATCAAATAGTAATAAATAGCAATAAATAGGAATAAGTAGTAATAAATACCAATAAATATGTATAAATACGAATAAACTGGAATAATTAGCAATAAATAGCAATAAATTGAAATAATTAGTAATAAATATGAATAAATTAGAATAAATATGAATAGATAGGAATAAATAGAAATAATTAGGAATAAATAGGAATAATTAGAAATAAATAGGAATAACTAGTAATAAATAGGAATAATTAGTAATAATTAGTAATAAATAATAATAATTAGGAGTAAATAGGAATAATTAGTAATAAATAAGAATAATTAGTAATAAATAGGAATAATTAGTAATAAATAGGAATAATTTGTAATAAATAAAAATAATTAGTAATAAAATAGAAATAATTAGTAATAAATAGTAATAATTAGTAATAATTAGTAATAAATACTAATAATTTGTATTAATTAGTAATAAATAGTAATAAATAGTAATAAATAGTTTTAAATAGTAATAAATAGTAATAAATAGGAATAAATTGTAATAAATAGCAATAAATAGTAATGAATAGTAATAAATAGTAATAATTTGCAATAATATTTAATAATTTGTAATAATTAGTAATAATTAGTAATATTTAGTAATTCTTAGTAATATTTAGTAATAATTAGTAATAATTAGTAATAGAAAGTAATGATTTTTAATAATTAGCAATAAATACGAATAACTAGGAATAAATAGCAATAAATAGGAATAAATAGAAATAAATAGGAATAATTAGGAATATTTAGGATTAATTAGTAATAATTTGTAATAAACACAAATAAATTAGAATAATTAGTAATAAATAGAAATAATTCATAATAAATAGGAATAATTCATAATAAATAGGAATAATTCATAATAAATAAGAATAAATTGTAATAAATAGTAATAAATAGTAATAAATAGTAATAATTAAGAATACAAAGTAATAATTAAGAATAAATAGATATAATTAGTAATAATTAGTAATAATTAGTAATAATTAGTAATAATTAGTAATAATTAGTAATAATTAGTATTAATTAGTAATAAATAGTAATAATTAGTAATAATTAGTAATAATTATTAATAAATAGTAATAATTAGTAATAATTAGTAATAATTAGTAATAATTTGGAATAAATAGGAATAAATAGTAATAAATAGTAATAATAAGTAATATATATTTTTTAAAAGTTCGGGGTTAAAGACTCATTTATTTTTTAGGGCAATGCAATGACCTCTTTAAACTGGGTAGAAGGAGACCCATTACATAGCTCGAAGGTCTAGTGGGCATTTAGCCCATTACAAGGCCCATAGGCCCAAATTTTTGGCCAAAGGCCCATTTTGTGAATAGTACTGCTATAGTGCTCTGCTACTAGAGTATACACATTATCCGCCGCTGCTATAGTACCCTGCCATCGCTACAGTGATTTGCCGCTACTATAGTGTCAGTCGTTGCTATAGTTCCATCTCTGCTACAATACGCTATAGTGCTGCTAAAGTCCTCCACGCCCAATGAGTTTTGAACCCCCATTTTTCATGTTGGATTATGGGTTGCTTACCACAAAGCCAAACCCCAACTACATTAATAATTAGTAATAATTATTAATAAATAGTAATAAATAGTAATAATTAGTAATAATTAGTAATAAATAGTAATAATTACGAATAATTAGGAATAAATAGTAATAATTTGAATTAATTTGTAGTAATTAGTAGTAATTAGTAATTATTTGTTATAATTTGTTATAATTAGTAATTATTAGTAATAAATTGTAATAATTAGTTATAATTTATAATAATTAGTAATAATTACGAATATATATGAATAAATAGTAATAAATAGTAATATCTAGTAATAATTAGAAATAAATAGTAATAAATTGTAATAAATAGTAATAAATAGTAAAAATTAGTAATAATTAGTAATAATTTGTAATAATTTGTAATAATTATTAATAAATAGTAATAAATAGTAATAAGTTTTAATAAGTTGAAATAATTAGTAATAATTTGTATTAATTTGTAATAAATAGTAATGAATAGTAATAAATAGTAATAAATAGTGATAAATATTAATAATTAGTAATAATTTGTATTAATTAGTAATATTTTGTAATATTTAGTAATATTTAGTAATAAATTGTTATATTTAGTAATAATTATTAATATATTGTAATAAATAGTAATCAATAGATATAAATAGGATGAAATAGAAAGAAGTAGAAATAAATAGGAAGAAATAGGAAGAAATATAAAGAAATAGGAAGAAATAGGATGAAATATGAAGAAATACGAAGAAATATAAATAAATAGTAAGATATAGGAAGAAGCAGCATCAAATATTAAGAAATAGCAACAAATAGTATGAAATGGCAATAAATAGTAAAAATTAGCATCAAATAGTATGAATTAGCAACAAATAGTAAGAATTAGCAACAAATAGTAAGAATTAGAAAAATAGTAAGAGTTAGAAACAAATAGTAAGAATTAGAAACAAATAGTAAGAATTAGCAACAAATAGTATGAATTAGCAACAAATAGTAAGAATTAGAAACAAATAGTAAAATTAGCAACAAATTGTAAGAATTAGTAACAAATAGTAATAATTAGAAATAAATATGAGTAAATATGAAGAATTGGAAACAATTAGTAGAAATTAGTAATAATTAGAATTTGTAATAATTAGTAATAATTTGGAATTATTTGTAATAATTTGGAATTATTTGTAATAATTTAGAGTAATTTGTAATAATTTAGAGTAAATATTAATAACTAGGAATACAGAGTAATAATTAGTAATAAATAGTAAGAATTAGCAATAAATTGTAAGAATTAGCAATAAATAGTAAGAATTAGCAATAAATAGTAAGAATTAACAATAAAAATGAATAAATTTGAAGAATTAGTAACAATTAGTAACAATTAGTTACAATTAGTAACAATTAGAAAAAATTAGTAAAAAATAGGAACAATTAGTAAGAAAATCAATTGTAATAAATTGTAATAGCATGTAATAAATTGGCACAATTTCCAATGGATTGAAGACACTCCTTTTACTCGATGACTCTTCTCCTTTCAACTTTCACCGACTCAAAACATTTTGAAAAGTATGCTTCTACGTATGCATATCCAATATCGTATGCACGTGATCAAATATGCATTCGTAAGACCACATTTTTTATAATGTGTTTAGGTGGTGACAATTTCAAGAAGATGATTCATCGATGAAAAGGGGGCTCTTTTGTCTGACGCCTCATTTACTTGAATCTTTCTCACATAGAAATCACAATGAAGAATCTGCTTATAGGTATGCATATTCATTCTCGTGAATAAGAGAATTATTATGCATACCTTTGAAGAGATTCTTCATTGTGATTTCTCTGTGAGAAAGTTGCAAGTAAATGAGCCATTGGACAAAAGAGTAGTCATCAATCCACTAAAAATTGTGTTGCCCGTAAGTAATGGTAATTATTAATAAGTAGTTGTAATTATTTATCTTTTTTTTATATAGTGTTTTTATAATTTCAAGTTATTCAAAAATAGTAATGATTTTATATTTTATAGAAAAATATAGAAGTAAGAAGTCGACAAAAATCATTATTAGATGATGGCGCTTGGATAAATTAGCATAGAAATCCAAATGGTTTGGGTTTAAATCCTTTATATATTGAGGGTTTTGAAGCTTTCTTATCATTTTCATCATCAAAACCAGATTATGTTTCAGAAGGCACAATAAAGTGTCCTTGTAAAAAATGTGCTTGGAGAACGTTTGACACATTTGACAAGGTTGGGGGGACATCTCTTGCGGTTTGGTTTTCAACCGGATTATGTTTTTTGGTATCAACACTATGAATGTAGTTCCAAAGAAGATACTATTAACATGATTCTGAGTCTATCATGGTTTTAAAATTAAGTACATGATGTTGCAGGTCCATATGTTATAAAAACTGAAACTCAAGATGATATTGATTTAACTCTTAAGTTGGCACCATCCAAATTTTTTGATTTTTTGAGGTCTGCTGGGGATGCATTATATCCTATTTGCAAGATAATAAAATTTGTAGAGGTTGTAAAATTTATGGCTATTAAATCAGATAATTCAATGTCAAACAACATTTTTGATCAAATATTTTATTTGGTTAAAACACTACTACCTGAAGGAAACGTGTTCCCTACAAATTCCTATGAGAGCACACTAGTAGAAAAATGATTTTTAACGTCTCCAGTTTGACGTCCGTTTATTATAAACCGACATAAATAATTTTTTCAATGATTTTTTGGGGTCGATTGTTTAAAAACCGACGCAAAAAAGAGAAAAAATTGTTTTGACGTCAGTTCTTAAAAAAAACAACGCAAAAAAACAAAAAAATATATATTTTGGTGTCGGTTTTTATGAATATGGATGCCATAAAATTAAAAAAAATTACAATATTTTAGATAATTCAATAATCTTTGATTTGACTAGTCGTGGAGAAAAAACAGAGTTACAGATTAAAAGTTAGGGATGTCGGAATTTGAACGTCTCTACAAGAAGTCTTAAAGAATTTCAACTTTAAAAGGTCATAACCTTTAATCCGTAACTCCGTTTTAGCTCTATGACCAGTCAAATCAAAGATTAAGGAATTATATAAATCATTGTAGTTTTTTTTAATATTTTGGCGTCGGTTTTCATAAAAAATGGCGCCAATTTTTTTTTTAGTTTTTTCCGTCGGTTTTTTTTAATCCGACGCAAAAAACAATTTCTGTTTTTTGCATCGGTTTTAAAAAAAACCATATAAAAAACTTTCTTTTCAAAATTTTCATGTCCTTTTGTCAAAAAACTAACACCAAAAATATTATTTTTTAAATTTTTGGATTCAGTTTTAGAAAAACCGATGCGAAAACTGTATTTTTTTTAACTTTTTTACGTCAGTATATTTAAAAACATACGCCAAAAACGATATTGATTGGCATTTTTGGCGTCGGTTTTCTAAAAAAACAAGGCAAAAAGACCAATGTAAATCCACTTTTGCATCGGTTTCTAATAAAACTGACACGAATGAGTAACGTGGGATCAAAATTTCAATTTTTTTTCACAACGTGCGTTTAACTTTTTAAAATTCCTTCTATATTTTCATACAACACAATTGAAAATATTTTCATTTACTATATATATATCCAGTTTCTCCTTCGTTCATCATTTTCCACATCGTCAATTCAATCATGTTTTCAATGCGACATCAATCCTTAATTTCATCGCGGAACATATTCTATTCATTTGTTTTGTTTATTATTATTATCCTTCATTTCTAAACAACTCAATTAGCTTTCTTATATTGATGATAAATTATCATTTCTAAATATAAGTTATATGATGATAAAAAATGTATTATTTCTATAAGAACCCTGTAAAACCATTGAAATATGTTTGAAGTGTTATGCTCGTTTTATTTCATTTTTTGTATATGATTTTAATTTATGTTAATCATCTTTTCTTTGAAACTGGTTGTATCAATCGAAACATTGATGGGTTGAACTTATCACAGCGATGATTTTTGATCTGTAACTCTATTTTAGGTCCACAACCAGTCAAATCAAATATTAATAAATTATCTAAAACACAGAAAAAAATTACTTTTTGGCGTTTGGTTTTGTAAAAATCGTCCCCAATAATATTTATTTTCAGTTATGGCGTCTGTTTTTTTAAATAACCCATGCCTAAACTATTTCTTTTATTTTTGGAGTTGGTTTTTAATGAAATATGACACCAAAAATGATACAAATGAGTTTTTTGGCATCGATTTTTTACAAAACCAATTCCAAAAAACAAATGTAGTTTTTTTTGCGTCGGTTTACAAAAAACGACGTAAAAAGTCATATTTTTTTATGTCGGTGAATTCGTCGTCGGTTAAAAACCAACATCAAAAATAAACAAACCGACGTTAAAGACCATTTTTCTACTAGTGGCAAGAGGTTGGTCCGTAATCTGGGACTTAGTTATCGGAAGATTCATGCATGTCCAAATGATTTTATATTTTATTCTGGTGAAAATGATATGTTGGATAGTTGTCCCACATGTGGACAATCGAGTTATAAAGAAGCTCAACTGGGGAATTCCAGATCGATTCCAGTAAAATAGTTGAGATATTTCTCCCTTAAACCCAGGTTGCAATGTTTATTTATGTCTCAGAACACAACGTCAATGATGTCATGGCACAAAACCAAGATTTCAACTGATAAACCCTTGAATCATCCATCTGATGGTGATTCATGGAAAAATTTTAATAGTCTACATCCATCTTTTTCTTTAGAATCTCGAATCATGTGATTGGGTATTTCTACTGACGATTTCTGTCTGTTTGGTTCTTATGGTGGTCAGTATTCATGTTGTCTTGTCTTTATAACTCCATAAAATTTACCTCCAAGGATGTTGATGAAGGATCCTCATATCTTTTTGACCTTATTAATCTCTGGAAATCCGAAAAATAATATTAATGTTTATTTAAAACCATTGATTGATGAGTTAAATGCATTGTGGAGTAATGGTGTTAGTATATATGATGTTGTTGCGAAACAAAATTTCATATTAAAAGCTTCATTTATGTGGACAATTAGTGAATTTCCATTATATGGAATATTATCTGGCTGAGGTACACATGGTCTGAAATCATGTCCTTACTGTATGAAAGACAACAAAGCCTTTATGCCCATCAATGGAAAAAAAACCTTTCTATTTTGACGATCAGCGTAGATTTCATCCAACCAATCATCCTTTTCAGAGGAACTAATCCCATTTTAGATAAGGTACATTTGAAAGGGATGAAACTTCAAAAATGCTCTTAGGTACAGAGTTAAAATCAATTGTGTTTTCATTACCTCCCATCACATTTGGGCCAACAGTAATCCAACATAAAATTCATGTCATTGGGAAAGAACATAATTGGATAAAACGAAGTATCTTTTGGGATCTTCCATATTGGTCTGATTTGTTGGTCTTCCACATGTTGGATGTCATGCGTATTGAGAAGAACTATTTTGATAATTTATTTCATACAGTTTTGGATTCATTAGGTAAGACCAAAGATACTGTAAAGGCAGGATTAGATCTTGCCCAAAATTTTCAGGCGACCAGAACATGAACTATTTGAAAATGTTAAATCACAGAGGTTAATGAATCCAAAAGCAGCTTATACATTTTCCAAAAAGAGTTGCTATCTATTTTGTCAGTGGATTGCCTATTTGAGACTTCCAGGTGGCTATTATTATAATTTGGGAAGATGTGTTAAGAATGGTTATATTACCAGATTAAAAATTCATGATTGTCATGTTATAATGGAAAGACTTATGCAAATGGGATTAAAGGGATAGTTGTATTATATTATTTGGGATTCGATAACAGGAATATTGTATTTTTATCGAGACATTTTTGCAGCGACAACAGACTAAGATGTGCTTAGAAAACTAGAATAATATGTTTCTGTAATTATATTTAAAATGGAAAAAATCATTCCGCCAGCTTTCTTTGACTCAATGGAACATCTAATATTAAATTTACCACATGAAGCTAAATGTGGAGGTCTAGTATAATTACTATGGATGTACCCATTATAGGGATGAAAGTAGAAATTGAAGAAATAAGTTTGTAACAAAGTATCAGTTAAAGGCTCAATTGTTGAAACTTATTTTCAAGAAGAAATTTCATTTTTCTGCGCTCATTATTTGGAATCTCAATACCCCTAAAAACACAATCACTTGGTACGAAATGAGGGGAATGTTAATTACGAAATTGAAAATAAATTATTAGTTTTTAATCAGAAAAATATAGGTTTCGGTAGAGTTCATGAACGCCGGATTTCAGATGATGAGCATCACAGAGCTCATACATATGTTATGCTCAACTATGACGAAATGACATCATTTCTACTGTAAGTGATTCTATCACTTATTCTATAATTTAAGTTACAGTAGGTAATCTTATTTTATTTTTAGATTATATGATAATCATATCTAGAAACAACTTCCACAAATTACAACAGCTGCTCTTGAAGAACACAGAAAAAAATTTCTCAATGGTTTCAAAAATTGGTAACATAAATTATTGATAGTTTAATATCAATTGTATTTATTATTTATCAAATTGATAACTGTTTTACAAATTTTCATGTGTCTCAACATGCTAATAAAATTGATAAGCGACTATGTATATTGAGTAACCCACCATCCAAAATGGTTAAATCTTATAATACATATGTGGTAATTGGGTTTTGATTTCATACACGTGCATATGGGGAATCAAAAAAACAATGAAAAATGGATTTTTCTTTAAAGGATCGCATCACAGAGAAACTGATGTAGACTTTTATGGTATTATAGATGAAATTATTGATCTATTTTATCTAGGACAGAATTACATAACGATATTTAAATTTAGGTGGTTGGATTCTGAGAGAGTCTTATGTGTTCATCCGACTCATGGAATCATTGATATTAAATATAAAAGTATTATTTCAGTAAATTTACCATTTTTACTAGCTCAACAGGCACATAGAAATTATTACGCAAAGTACTGTGCTACGTCAAGAGACATGAGTGATTTTTGGAGCCTAATAAAAATGAAATCTCGGGAAAATCAATTTACTCAAACTGAATGTGGTTCTGCTGTAGTGGAAGGAATTGAAATTTTTTTAAGAGACTACTCAAAATCCATCTTTTTTCACAAAGAGAAATCAATATCGATGATGACACTCCATAATTAAGGATCGATGATGACGAAGAGGTTAGTGATGCTACAAATGAATTTGAAATGACAAGAGATGATGAAACTGAAACTCATATGGATATTGATGATGATGAGGATGAAGATGAATACATTGAAATTGAAAGCTATGAATATGAGTATGAATATGGACATTAATACTATTAAATGCTGGTTATAATAATAACTAATATATTTCTATATATAATAGTTATTTAAAAATATCTGCGAACAATAATCATTTTGTGTTTTAGATGGATCCTGGTCTATTTCACGAGTTGAAGAAGGCTGATCTACCTTTGGATGAGGGGGATTGTGGACAATCTGACCCTCAACCTACTGATGGTTTAGGGGGTACGTAGAGGGGGTGTGTTCTTGTGCGACTGATGATTCCTAACCCTATCATCGAGCGACGTCCACGTCTTGGCTACGATCCACGCACATGAAGGTATGGTAACCTGTATATTTTAGTTATCTTTCATTAATTTATTAATATATATACTAATTGTTTGATTATTTATTCCTTTTTCATAGTTTTTTGCATGTATCTTTTGGACAGGGGAGCACAATCAGGTGCAATTGTTTTTCTCAGCCATGGATCACATGGGAACAGATTCTCGTTGATGTGCGGCGTGACATATTCGATCATTGGCTGGTATGTAAATCAAGAATATTTATTTTGAAATTAAATTTATTAATAACTTGCCATTAGAAATTATTTTCAGGGTTTATGGTATCCCATCAATGATAGAATCAGTGACACTATCCACGTAGCATGACATGTGTCTATGTGTGACCGTTTCTGTCAGTTTTTTCATAATTTGAGAATAAAAGCCATTAAGAAAGTAGGAGTGATAGAATTTGATGAGTCTTGTAGAGCCCACTGACCAGAGTACATTTCATCTCGTATTTGGGATGTATTATGGTTACATTGTTTGGGTGTTGGATTTTAGAGCAGATCTTCTCTGGGATGGAAAACCTGAGGGAGACAGGAGGCGACACATCAAGCTGGTAGTCGTAAATTCAATATTCATTGACAGCATCTGGAAAGTATATTTTTTAAATCTTTTATATACCTTTATATATAAACAGTTTATTTTATATTTCTATAGGTAGTTGAGTATCCTGATATTATGGAGTTCGATGTTTATTGGAGGATGTATAGTGATCCAGTGACTGGAGAGATTATATATGATCACATGCGTCAGATTGTGGATAGAATTATTATTTTTAGTTTGAAAATTAACTGCATATAATATTTTCACCATTTTAATTTCAAATTGGAATTGTAGGAGTCATATGATGCTAGAACCCCTCAAACACAGGCTGAGATTTAGGACGAGGTGACTGAGCAGACCAGTGCACACCATTTCGTTGAGGCGACATGGATGCAGGCAATACAGTACGGCTTTGAGAAGGGCTATCTAGTTGGTATAATCTCTCATTTGACTCCTGGTACTAATTATGGTACTGTTTTGATGCCGGCATCTACCTCGAGAGGAGTTCGTGGAGGGGAATCATCTTATGCCTAACAGTATCAGGAGTAGTTATGAACTCAGTCTGAGTTTTTAGAGAGTTTACAGAAGCTTCATGAAGAGATATGTCGGTGGTGGAAGCAACAGAAGCAGCACGAGGAGGAGTTGCATCGATGGCAGTAGCAGCAACAACAGCAGCAGCATCATGAGTAGATGGAGTACATGCGTCATCTGACTCGCAGTTTAGGGATGAAGTTTCTCCACCATCTCCTACAGCTCCTCCACCTCCTCCCGAAGACGACCCCCTCAGTGATTTGTTTTTTATGTTAAAAACATTTGAATTGAAGATTTATTGTAATATTAATTATTTATAATTTATGTCTTTTATATTGGTACAAATATTGCATAATTTTTTTTAATATATTAAAATTTATTATTTGTATTATATTTTTTCATATTTGACTATTTCACAAATAATAATAACATTTTATGATTTTTTAATATTTTTTTGTAAATATTGATAATTGTAATAATTTTTTGATTTTTTAATTATTTTAATAAAATTAATATTAGTTTATTATGAATCATAATTTTATTAAATATAATTTTTTAGTATTATATTTTTTAATGACTGTTTATTTTACTAATAATAATCTTTTTTATTTTTTTTTATTTTAATAATATTAATATAAAATTTTCATTACTCATAATTTTATGAAACAAATTTTTTATTATGTTTAGTATTGGCGATGAGACCGTTTGCTACGGGCTCCCATCAAAAATAATTTAAATATAATTATTTATTATTAGTATTTATGATGGGCTCGTTGCAAAAGGTTTACATATATATAATGTATATAATCGGAGGCTTATTTGCGATGGGGCAGTTCCCCATCGAAAATAGTATTTGTGATGGTCTGTCACAAAAGGTTTATTTATATATACTTTATATAATCAGAGGATTATTTTTGACAGGGACTTGTCCCATTGCATATACCAGTTTTTTGTGATGGGCCCGTAACAAAAAATAATATTTGCGATGTCATTTTTGCAACGGGCTATTTGCGACGGGGGCTCGTCACTAAAGCCTATTTGCGATGGAATCTCATCGCAAATCGCATGTCACAAATACCTCTAATTTCCATAGTGAAAAACCACCAAATAATGTCAGCTTACACTAGGTATACAACTCAGAGATATAAAATAATGATGATTAGTCTTAAGCTATATAATTTTATTCTATTAGAAGTTCCACAACTGAACGATAAATAATTTTTTCAATTGTCGATCCACATAGGGTTGTATGTTGTTGATTCCCGACAGGTGCTCTAAGGCTGGTCCTTGTCGGGCCACGCACTACTGATCCACACAAGGTCACCAGGATGCTAATCCACACAAGGTCACTATTATGTTGAACCACATAAAGTCCCTATGATATGGATCCACAAAGGGTCTCTATGATGTTGATCCACACATGGTCTCAATGATGCGGATCTACAAAGGGTCTCTATAATGATGATCTACATAGGGTCCCTCTCCAATTGACAACCAGACACATGATTTCCCACACTCGGTGCACATGAGTTCAGTAAAATCTGCTCCTCAAGATAACATTAATGAATCAACTACCATGAAGTTCCATAAATTATTAACCCAAAGTACCGTCATGTCATAGGGGATCCAATGTGATAGACGACACATCAATAAGATGCTCGGTTTTTGAGTTATAAGCGTTTCAGAACCGAAGGCCCAGTTGGATTTGGGTTTGATCCAACCTAGCCATACTACAACATTATAAAAAAACTCTAGTGGAGTATCTCAAAAGGATCATCTTGTTCCAATTATTTCATCGTCGTAGATGGTTCATCAAACGAATATCTGGTTTGTGAGATACAACCTTTTACGCGAAACTGGGTCAAAGCGGGTCCGAGACCGGTCCGACCCGGTCGGACTGACCTGACACACCCCAAACTCGGCCACCCGACCCAGTTTGGGTCTTCCCAGGTCTGACCCAACATGACCCAAACCGGTTGGGCCTCCTCGAGTGAGCTAGGATGTGGTGGGCTCGGCCCACTAGTTCGCGGACAGGCCGGGCCCGCCTTGGATTGGTGAGAAATGTCGGGCCACGCAAGGGTCGGCTACCTTCCCGAACAGAATTATTTCATTCGGTTTGCACCTGTCGCGCCTTGTGGCACTTCCCCCTCCTTTAGTGGGACCCATGGGGTGCAATTCCCCCTGCGCTACGTCTCGAAGTCGCAACCTCCATCCGTGGCGCGCGACTACGTGTTGCCAACTGCCAATGCAGATTGCCATGGGTCGACCGACCCTTCCGTCCGATGTGGTCCCATTGGTCGCCGCCTTCTTCCATGGTCGGTGAGAGCCAGACACTACCGTCACCCACCTACAGGGCTTACGAGGGCCACCGGGTGAGCACTGGTAGTCCATTTTCCCTTTCGATTGTGCCTACGAGGCTCCTAGGATGCTGCCAACACTACATGAATCCTAGATTCATCTTTCTGTCATACATTCTTGTTGCCCATGAAGAATGAAATCAATGAAGCAAAATATGACGTTCCACGCCTTGATTGGTTTCCCCACGCCCTCCGTGTTAGCAATATAATATGGGTGAGAGTTCAAACATCATCAAGAGGAGAATAAACCCCATTCAAAACTCCCGCAACAACCGCCCACAATTTTGAACGAATCACAGATTAACATACTTTGGTTCATCCACATTCATTAAGTTTTTCAAGGATGATTGATTGAAATTAAATCACATTAATTTAAAAAAAAACCCCTACCTCAGATTCGTAGGAGATGTCGTAGTTGGGGGAGTATAATCCATATTTGTTGAAACCATTGGTGTTCGTCGTTTCCAGATTGATTCCTCCAACGTCATAATTTAAGACTCCATTGTTCATTGGAGGGGATGATCGTTCTTTGGTTCTTCATCAATAATTATCCCATGATTCCCCAAAACACCTTACCCCACCATTTCAATAATCTAATGGATAAGTTACATGTTTAACTCTCCATTCAAATAATGGTTCATTAATTGGTGTAATTAATGAACCTTATTAATTATACGAGTGGTGGTTACACAACCTATACATAACCATGCATTTAATGTCGATATTTAAATTCCCGTCCACCTCTGTGGTCCCCATCACTATCACCCAAGAGGTGGTTGAAAAATAAAATAACATTATATGTTATTTTATTTTTCTTTCAAAAATTCTGTAAAACTATCTTTTTCACCCGACCTTCTTCGGTTGAAGTTAAGCCCCACTTAAGAGAATCAAAGTGTTGTGAGTTCAACAATGAATTCATATTTTAATTCCAATCATAGGTTCAAATGATAGAAAAATCCACCCATACGTTTACTAAACGTGTGTTAAAAAAAGTTCAAAATTTTGTTCCGGGATCTCTTGGCCTCAGAATTTCATTCCATCAATTATCACATAATCGTAATAATTCACTTTAATAACTTTAAAAAACAATACATGAAATTTATGTGTCATTACATTCTCCCCACAATAGGGCTTTACATTCTTGAAATATACTATAAAATCATAGAAAAATATGTGGCTACTGAGAATGTATCTGAGCCTCCCACTCTTGTTTGCTCTCCTGGAGGTTCCCATGCTGCCACGGAACTCACACTAGAGGAATCCAATACCAACATAATACCCACTCTTGTCAATCACTTATCTCCCATGGGAACTCTGCAAACATCACCCCATCATCAATTTCCATCTCTCCCAAGTCGATAACGTGCAATGGATCATGTAAGTACCTCCTTCTCTAGGACACATGGAAATCGTTATGCACCCAATGCATCTGTGGGGGAAGATCTAGATGATATGCCTCCTCACCAACTCTAATGAGGATCTGGAAAGGTCCGATGAACCTCATATATAACTTTCCTCCCCATCCAAATATCTACAATCCTTGTTGGGGTGAGACCCATTGGAGGACATGACCTCCATCCTAGAACTCCAAGGGTCTCTGTCTCCGGTCGATATAAGAATTTTGTAGCTCTATGTAGTGTTTATCTTATCCTTGATGATATGAACCTTCTCATTAGTAGCAAATACAAATTCAGGACCCATAAGTATTGACTCCCCTGGGTATTTCCAGCATATAGGAGATCTAAACGGTGTCCCATACAAGGCCTCAAACAGAGCTATTATGATGGTATAGTGATAACTTATGTTTTATTGAAACTCAACCAGTGGAAGGTGGTCCTCCTAGATGCAACCAAAATCCAGGACACAAGAACGAAGCATGTCCTTGAGTGTCTGTATGGTCTGCTCTATCTAAACATTTTTCTAAGGATGGAAGGCGGTTCTCAAAAATAGATGATTATCAAATACCTCCTGTAATCCCTTCACAAGTGGGATGTAAAAAAATCATCATGATCTGATATGATCGTCTATGGAATCCAGTGAAGCCTTAAAATATCTTTTATATAGATACATCTCAAATCCTCCACTGATATCTGCTCTCAGATAGGTAGGAAGTGGGCTGACTTGGTGAGTTGGTCAATGATCCCCCATAGGGAATTGTGGCCCCTGCTCGTACGTGGTATCCCTATCATGAAGCCCCGGGGGATACCATCCCACTTCCACTCTGTCACCTCAAGAGGTTGTGGTAAGCCTTCTAGAACCTGAGTCCCAACCTTCACATACTAACATGTGAGTCATCGTGATATGAACTCTGCTCGTGCTTTCATAATCCATGGCCACTAGTACTGATGTCGGAGGTCCTGGTACATCTATTCCACAGTAGTATATACATCCAAAGGGTATGTATGAAACTCTTGAAAAACATACCCTCTTAGCGTCAATGGTACAATGGTGCGTCCTTTGAAGAGGATGACATGCTCCCCACCTTCATATAATCTATCAGAAACCTATCATTAGGATATTTGAGCACATCGAGCCTCGCAGTCAATTCCCCCAAGCGGTGCCTCCCTGACTCGCTGATGGATTGGGAGAGTAACTATCATATACTAGAGGTATGTTTCTATGTAAATATCCATTATGGATAACTGCAACATGGCTAGATGCTTTGTTTCATCACTCAGCAACTATAGACTTGACCTCAAGCTGAGTGAGTCTGCCACCACGTTCCCCATCCGATGAGTGTATACTATGTCAAAGTCATATTCCTGGAGGAACTCTAGGCATCAACAATGTCTCATGTTCAGGTCCATCTATGAGAAGATATACCTAAGTCTCTTGTTATTAGAGTAGATAGTAATCCTTTCACCCATCAAGTAGTGTCACCCCATCTTCAAGGCGAAGACCCCTAGTGATAACTCCATGTCAGGGGTAGTATAGTTCTTCTCATGCTATCTTACTTGACATGAGATGTAGGTGATCACCATTCACTTCTACATCAGAACATATCCTAGTCCGGTCCCTGATGCGTTCTAGTAGATTACTTACCTGATGCCCACTTCTGGTAACCTCACGATGGGGGCACTCATTAGTCTCTGCCTCGGCTCCTGAAAACTCTAATAGCATCTCTCGATCCAGAAAAAGGGTTTCCCCTTCCTATAAAGGGATGAAAAACTTGTCACAACTCTGGAAATGTCAGGTATGAACCTCTGTTAGTACCCTTACAACCCTAGGAAACGTCGCACCTCGGTCACACTCATGGGTGTCTCCCAAGAAAGTATTGCTTCTATCTTTGACGAATACACTGCGGCTCTATCCTCTGAGATAAGGTGTCCCAAAAAGTGGACCTATCATATCCAGAAATGGATCTTTGAGAGTTAACTATACAGATGGTGCTCCCAGAGTGTATCCAGAACTATCAGTAGGTGAGTGTCGTGCTCCTCCTCTATCACTGAGTAAACCAATATTTCATCAATAAATACCACCACGAAGTGATGGAGTTAATGCTAGAAGATCCTGTTGATGAGTCCCATGAACACTTTTGGTGTGTTGGTAATTCTGAAAGGCATTACCAAGAACTCATAGAGGAAATACTGCCATCTGAAGGTTGTCTTTGGTACATCCTCATCATGTACCATGGTCTGATGATAGCCTGATCTGATGTCTATCTTTGGAAACCATCAAGATCCATTTAGTTGGTTGAAGAGATCATCAATACTCAAAAGTGGATACTTATTCTTCATGATCACCTAGTTCAGGCACAGATAGTAAATTAAAATCCTTGGAATCCCATCTACCTTCTTGGAAAACAAAATCAGGGATGCCCATGGAGAAACACTAGGCTTTATGAACCCCTACCTTTGTAAGTCCACATGTTGTACCTGCAACTCACGAAGCTCTATGGGAGAATTATGATATTATATAGTATATATAAATTCCATCCTAAGGTACAAGTTTAATTTGAAGTATTCCTCTCTACGAGGAGGTAGTCCCGGAATATCCTCAGGAAAGACATCAACAAACTGGTCCACCACTACATGATAACTTGAACTCCTATCATCAACTACTCTAAGAGCATGGATATCCAACTGATGTTTGATCACCTGCACCCTCCTCCAGGAAAGTCCATCCTTAGATCCAAATTTTCCCTTCTCACCAGTGAAGGAAAACCTAGGCCCATCCTCACAGAAACACCAAACTTTGTACTTAAAAAATTCAATCTGATCATGGACCATGGATAACCAGTCTATACTCATGATGACATCATAAGGCCTCGACACTGCAACTATGAGAAACAAGCCAATGATCCTACCTCCTATAGTAATCTCACACTACCGGCACCATTGTGTCATCGTTGAATCCTCTCTCGTAGGAGTCTCCAATCGAAAGGATCGAGCTAATGGATCTACTAGAATCTCCGAGATCTGAACGAGAGACATGGAAATGAAAGTGTGACTGGAACCTGTGTCTATATGTACTATATCTATGGTGGAGTAGACACATATATTACCTTGAATCCTCTCTAGAGGACCGTGTTCGTAGGCCTCAGCTTCCTAAAAATGAGTTCATCCCTATCTGCCAACTCCCCAAGGTCGGGGTGGACCACCTGGAGGTGATGGCGGTAGAACTTCAAATCACAACCCACCTCCTTCTACACGAACTTATCCTATTCCATGCATGATTCCCTATGGACATCCTTTCTCGAATCTCTATGTCTTCCTCTACGGTACCTCGACCATCTACTGATCATCAGTACGACAGGTTGGGCCATCATGAGCCATGTGGCCCTGCCCACCGCAGGTTAAGCATATTCTACTCCAGTGCTGGACTACCCTACCTTGTGAGCTCCGCACCTCCGACCTGCATCCTGGGGTCATCCTCTGGAAGGCCTGGCTCACATGGACCAATATGTCATTTTTCTTCTCTCTAGTGTAGATTACTCGACTACCTATTTTATGGTTGTGGCTCTAACCATCGGTGCCTACTTAGCTTAGATTCTCTCCACAAATAATTATCTCTCATGTACTCGACCCTACTTTGGGATATTGAGCGATATAATTGATTCTCTGATATCCAGCCAGTGACCCTGCTCAAAGGTGTGGGCCCTAAATAAATGGTCTCATACCATGTTAGTGGTGTAGCAAGAGAGGTTAGTGAATCTCGCTGAGTACTGCGCCATTATTCAGTTGCCTATTGTAAGTGTAGGAGCTCCTAAATACACAGAGAGAATAGTGTCGCTGGAATTAACTCCTCGCTAATGAGGCTCTCGAAGTCCATCCAGTTGAGGGTCACCTCATCGTGTAACTAGAGCATCAGGCCCCACCATCTCCCCGCCATGTCCTGGAAAAGACTAGAAGCTAGGATCACCATATGCTCTGCTGGTGTCCCAACTAGGAGGAAAACTCTAGTCATAGCCTTCATCCTGTCCTCAGCTTCTTGTGGATCCATCTCACCCTGAAATCATGGATACCTCTACCACTGGAACTCATGAAATGCACTCAGTTGGCCTGCACCATCCACTAGTGGGGCTGGTGGAAACTGCTTCCCAATGGCTAGTGGTGCTGCTGGAACACCACGTGAAGGTGCTTTCATTATAAGAGGGCTCTACATTGAAGCCTTATCGCTCAGTTGGACATCATTGTAAACTCTCTCTAGAATCTTGGCTAGCTGTCTATGTAGAGGCATCCTGAAAAGAAACAGTTGCAGGATGGTAAATAAGTTATACCCGATGAGCTAACTCAATAGAGATCAAATTTAAAAACATTTTAAAAACACACCCAATAAGTGTTTTCGTGCACCAATTTGGATATCAGAATTCAAGGTCCTGGTGTATGGATACTTCGGCCACAACACCAACACTGGACTCCCAAAACTAAAATCCACACTCAAAAAACATAACACCATTCCCCATTAAAGAGATCAAAGTCCTAGTTCTTCAGTGGAACCGACTCATCTAATACCACTTTATCGCAACCCATCCCCCGAGACTCATGTCGTGACTACCCCAAGCCCAACATCCATAGGCCATGGGTTTTCAAGTATCACCATAAATGCATTTCTATAAAATTAGGAAGGCATCTCATTTAAGCCTGCAAACCCACAAACCAAGAACATGACATGATGCAAACCACGTAGTAAAACTATAGTAGTAAAAGTGTGTAGTGAAAGTTAAGGTGGCCAGAATACATTCCAAAATGAAAGATACAACTAAAATTTCAAAAATATCCTGAGATCTTCATCCAAGGATCCTACCTGAAGGGTAGGTACATATCTTCTCTGCATCCCTCCACGTCAACCAGTCACCTTCATGTACCTCCTGGTCCATGCTACCTAAACTCTCATCCATGATGTTCATCAACTGCACAAGGAACGATTAGGTACAGGCGAATCCCATTTAGGGGTGAGTATAACCATACCTAAAAGGGACCCCGAGACCCCCGAAGGTATCCTAGATTTCTACAAAGGATGAACCACAAAACATGACCTCAAACAAAAATCTCAAAATAATGTCATCACACACCAGGTATACAATTCCGATATCAATAATAAAGATGATTAGTCTTAATATATATCATTTTATTCTGTTATAATGTTCCACAACTAATCCATGAAAAAGATCTTCCATTGTCAATCCACACATGGTCATATGTTGCTAATCCACGACGGGCCACTCTAAGGATGGACCTCGTTGGGTCACACACAGCCGATCCAAATTGGGTATCTAGGATGCCCATACACACACATTCGCTATGATACTGATATACATAGGTTCTCTATGATGTTTATCCTAATAGGGTCTCTATGATAATGATCCAAACAAGGTCTCTCTCCAATTGATAGCCAGCAACATGATTCCTCACACTCAGTGTGCTTGAGTTCCATAGAATATTATTATCAATATATCGGTTGTGCCTAAACTACCAATATGTTCCAAAAAATAGTAAACTAATGTACAGTCATTTCTTAAGGGTTCCAATTCAGTAGATTGCTTGTCAATCAGACACCCATCCTATGTGTTATAAGTGTTCTAGTACCGAGGTCTAAATTGGATGCGGGTTCAATCCAACCTAGTCGTACACCAACATTCTCCAAAAAATAATGTTTAGTATCTCAAAAATACCATCTTGTTCCAAGGAATCTAGTGCCTTAGACGGTTCATCAAATGGACGTCTGGTTTGTGAGATAAGACCTTTTAAGCGAAACTAGGTCAAAAATGGTCTCATTCTGGTCAGAACTGGTCCGAACGACCCGACCCGCCCAGACCTGGGCCACCCTGAACTGGTCCGGGTCTGACCCTGCCCAAGCTAGGTGGGCTGTGGTCAGCTCGGCATACTGGGCCATGGACAGGCCCAACCCACAGTCACACCCTGACCCTAGATGCCTATTATTTTATTCTTCTCTCGGTCCCACAACTTTTGGATAGAGTTGGGTTTGGGTCCGGGTTTGAATTTTTTTGAAGCTTGATGTTATTAGCGGGGTTCAGATCCATGCGTAGTCACTGCATGGTGGGCGGTAGTAGTGAGATCATCTCAGGTGAGTTTCAGGTGTCAATCAATCTAAATAAATAATGTTTTACGAAAATGAAATAAGTAAAATGTTTAAATATGTAATTATAATAATTAATTATGATGTAGGTAATAATTTTATTATTAAAAATGGTGAATAATATTTTAGTTATCTAATTTTTTTTATTAATATAATTATTGTTGAATTGTAATTTATTGTAATTATTATTATTATTACTTTTATTATTCGTTTAAATTTATATTAGTATTTTTTTTATTCAACCTTCATTAATATTATTATTCTTAAAAATAAGTTAAAACAAGAGTGAAATATAATTTTTTTATTTTTTTAGTTTGGTTTTAGTTTATCATTATTATTATTCTGTTTTTTTAACCCTAAATCTACCCTCCCTCTCCCCTAACCTGCGACACCCCCCCCCGAAATCATGCAGCGCCCCCCCCCCCCCCCCCCCCGTGTTCGTTCCTGCGCACGGGCCCCCTCACCAGAGCTCCCTCCGGCCATAGCTTCCCTCCTGGCCTCCTCCTCCCTACGCCGCCACCCTCCCCTGCTCCTCCCTGTGCTGTCTGACCACCCTGGATCCCTAACCTCTGACCGACCTCGCCTTCTCCGGCCGAACGCACCAGCTCCGGCCACACTGCCCTCGACCGATGCGACTCCCCCCCTCTCCAACATCCTTTTTTTCATGTTTTTCCTTTTTTTGGGAGGGTTTTCTTTGAGTTGTCCAAACCCTAACCGAGGGCTTTTTATTTGTGTGTGTTACTCTTTTTTAGGTATTTGAAGGGTCCAAAATGGTCTTTTCTCCCTTCCGTTGAGGTGCGATTGCATTCACACCCCTCCGAGGAAGGTGAATTCGCGTATTTTTATTTTTGGAGCACTCCAATATTGTTCGCACTCTTTATTTTAGTTTTAAAACATGTTTTTGAGATTTTTTTGTCCTTAATTAAATTTCTATAGAGTTCTTAAATTTTTTTAGAATTGGTTATGAATATGTTCTGAGTTGGTTCTTTATTTATGTCAACATGTGTCTATGAGGACTTTCTTGTTTAAGTGACAAATATTATTTTGACAAATTTTAAAATGTAATTCGCATCAATATGGTTTTCTCAACTAGATTTTTGTTATGATTCAGCATTGATTAATTGTTTAAAAATTGGTTATTAGCATGATTCATTAATTATGGTTATGTGTTTATGCACTTGGGGTGTTGATAAATTGTGATATGAGCTTTTAAAATAAATTGATGTGATTTTTTTGGTGTTTCCCGTAGTTTTGTTTTATAGAAAAATGGTTAAAGTGTGATTTGGGTTTTAATTGTTAAATTTGTGATTTTTGTAGGGTTGGATTTTGAATTGTATCCCGATTTCTTTGTTTGGATTAATTTTATTTTATGGATTTGTGGTGTTTTTGGGTCCCAGGGATTTATCGTAGCGAGTTGCGGTTGGTTTCGAAGGTGCGCACACATATTCCCAGGTATGGATATGTATCGATATATATATCTTCTATGTGCGTCTTCCCTCATGGTGCGGGGAACACATGCATCCGTTTAAGGATATACATATATATATATATATATATATATATATATGGAAGTGTGTGCATGCGAGCGAGCTACTACTTGAGTTAGAATGCATGATGTGACCTTTGTTTGAGTTAGTCGTTTCCATCTTTTCTATCTTTCTGAAGCTTTCCATAGGCACTTGAAAGATTTAATTTAATTTATAAATATTATTTTCACCATTATAAGAAATATAGTTTATTAATTGTAGTGTTTTAATTATTCCGTTCCAACTTGAGTAGAACTAAAGGTTTTTATCTACAAATGGTATTGTTGGGTGTCTTGAGTGGTGTTTTCTTATCGAAACATTTTATAGACCTTGTTTTCCATGCGCTGGTTAGTTTATGGAACTTAGTGTTTTTTGTAGAAATGATTTCTCATCTCTTTAAATTGATATTTTTCTATAATCCTTGGTTTCATAAGCGGTTCTTTTTTTAAATAATGTGGGTCTCTTCAGAAGGTCCTTTAAATTGGTTTGAAAATAAATCCATGCGTATATACATGTTTGGCATTTGGTGTATATGTTTTGTTGAGTGTGTGGTGCAAGGAAACACTTGTTTTTTTTCTTTACAAAATTGAATATAGTATCACTAAAGAATTTTATTACAATGCTTTGAAACATGAACCTAAGGGACCGTTTGGATTTTAAAATACAAAAGTGGTGTTTAAATCTGTTTAGGAAGAACTTTTGAAATGTTTTCATAAATGCATTTGATTATGAAATACTACAGGCCCAATTTAGAACTCCTAGTGTTTAATAAATTTGTTTTGATAACGGATTGATGTGATGGCCCGATTGGCACTTTGTATGTTTGACATGTATTCTTTTATATAAGTATATGGGTCCCTCTTATCTAGGGTAACCCATTATGGGAAAACACATAGGAAGCATCCGTGTTTGGGGTAGGCACATGCCGTGAGATGAGTCATGCGTGCGAGGGCCTTCCTACTTACACTGTATTTTTATAATCACCATGGGTTCATGGGAATATTTTAGATGATTGAGTGACGACTTATCACCAACCCAAATTAGTAGGTTTGGTACCCCTTGTATTTTTTGATAGGCTAGGAGGTCTTTTCCACTGGATTGGTTAGTTAGGGTGGCCAATTGGTAATAGACATAGGAGCTTCACCATATGCCGGTAGGTGGTTTCGAAACCGAGTATGTCCAGGGGTCTTCTAAGGATGTTTAGGATCACCCATGGTTACTAGATTACTTACATTTCTTGTCTACTTTTCATTGCATTGGTTTATTTTCAGTAGCACTTTTACTTGTTTTAATGCAGCCCAGCTTTGGTATTTTCTGTTTTGGATTTCATTTATAAAATGGAAAGTGATTTTTGGAAATGGTGTGTAGCGTGTGTTGGGGTTTTTAATGAGAAACACATGTTGGATATTATAAAATATGAAAACCCTACTTTTATATCTTTTTTTAAAACTTGTGTCAGTGGACTATTTTTGAAAAGAGAATTGTTGGATTCAGAAGTTTATTCTTGGAATACCTACTGAGCACCTCAGTGCTCACACCTATTATATCTTTCTAGTTGTAGGTTCATTTTCACCTAGAGGTTCCTGGTTCAGCTTCCCAATGTTGGAGTAGCGTGGTCTTGAGTTTGGTAGTGACCTAGGAGGTTACAAGTGGGTATGTTTGGTTTTAGTCTCTTTCTACGGCCAGTTTTTATCTTTATTGTCAGTTTTGTTTATCTATTTATCTTTTTCTCATGGTCCAAATCATTCCAAACAGTTGAAGTTTGATGCTTGGCACTGGTTTCCAAACCATGGGAATTGGGAACACCCTTCGGGTTATGTCGCGGACCGGCTCAGGTGACCGGCTAAGGGTCGACCCGGGTTGGTTCGTGACACCCGTGTTGGCAGGGAGCAACACGTCGGGCTGCACGGGGGTCGGATCCCCTCCCTGATAGACATTCAACTTTTTGGTTTTCACTGGCAGTGCCACGTGGCTCCTCCCCATCTGTTATTGGAACCTTCGGGCTGAAGGTCCCCCTCCATCGTGGTTGAAAGCCACGACATCCCTCCATGGTGTGTGACTGCACGCCGCCCGCTGCCAACGCGGCCGAGAAATGGTCGGCCGCCCGTTCTATCCACTGCAGAACCTATTGCTGTCGCCATACTCTGCTATCAGTGAGGGTCGCCTCACTGGTGGAGCTTTCGTGGGCCACCTGGTGAGATCTGGTGGTCTTTTTTCCCTTTCTGATTGCGCCTATGGGCCTCTCGAGATGCTGCCAGCACTGCGTGGCTACCAAATTCATCTTGCCACCATATATTCCAGTTTCCCATGAAGAACACAATCAAAGAAAAAAAGGTGAATAGTACATTCCTTGTTTTGATGGCCCATTCCCTCCACATTAGCAATATAACAAGGGTGAGAGTTCAAAAAACATCGAGAAAATATGAAACCATGTTAAAAACTCCCACAACAACCACCCGCAATTTCTTACGAATCATAGATTAACTTCTTTTTGTAAATCCATGTTATTTACGTTATTCAAGGACAATAGATTGAAACGAAATCACGTGAATTTTAAAAAAACATCTACCACAGATTCTTTGGAGATCCTACAGTTGTGGGAGAAGAATCCATGATTGTTTAAGTCATCAGTATTCATCATTTCTGAATTGATTCCTCCAACGTTGTCATTTAAGCATCAATTTATTATTGGAGGGGAAGTTCTTTTTACGGTTCTTCATCAATAATTCTCCCACAATTCTCCAAATCTCCATTCCCCACGATTTAAATAATCTAAATGATAATTTAAGAGTTTAACTCTCCTATCAATTATCGGTTCATTAATTAGAGTAATTAACGAACCCTTTTTATTATACGAGTCGTGGTTACACAACCTATGTGTAACCAGGAATTTAATGTCCCTCTTTAAATGAATGACCACCTCTGTAGTCCCCGCCATCATCATGGAAGAAGTGTTCGAAAGATAAAATAACATATTATTTTAATTTATTATTCTTTAAAAAACTCCATAAAATTATATTTTCCACCCGACCTTCTACGATCAATGATAAACCTCCCATAAGTGAATTCTGGCACTGCGAGTTCAACGATGACCTTGGATTTCAACTCTGAGCATAGGTTCAATATATAGGAAACCTAACTCATATGTTTACTGAATGTACCTAAAAAAAGTTCAAAATTCTGTTCCGGGCTCTCCATGCCTTTAAATCTCATGCCTTCAATTTTCATAGACTCATAGTAATTCCATTTAATTAAAAAATAGATGGAATTTCCATGTCATTACAATATTATTTTCTACCAATAGGTTAATCCACCCATGGGAATGAACTTAATGTCACAACATAAAAAATCAAATACAAATGTATACTATGTAACATAATCCCATTATCATTATATATCATTACGAAGGATTCACATCGATGTAACCAACCTATGTGACTGATATGTTTTTACATGACTATCTGAAATAAACATTTCCTTACACCGAGGCTATGGAATTTAATGCGATGATTATATTCTAATAAATGGTCTGAGGTATCATTTTCCATATATATGGAAGGGACAAATTGTTCATTGACTTATTCATTAATGAAATTTCACTCATGAATCACCAACTGTATAAAACTTCTCTTTGAACAGTTATCATCACCATTTATGAAACACATCAAAGTACACAAGTTGTAACTTTTATTAATAATAATCATAATGTCTAAGGACCATCCCACACTCAAAGATATAAATATATGATGACCCCAAAACATGAGGATTTAATATTGGAATATCTATTCTTATAATATACCATCTTGGAGATTACCATGTTAGAACTCCATGTGATGAAGCATCGTCTGCTTATGATTACTCGCACCTAACAATCTAAATACTATATTTCCCATAAAAATATGTCATACGAGTAGAGAACATTATTTGAGAATATCATCATAGCACATCCAGTTTCTCATCAAATTATGGAACTAATATGACATTATCAATGTGACATATACTCTAGGAAATTGTAAAATTAGTGTCACATAGAAAAATAAATTATATATAATAATAATTTTTCTTAATATTCAATAAATTTAATATTCATGTATTCATAGGAGAAACAGTTGGTCCTAGGACACCATGTAAGGACCCCAACTGTAACGACCCGAAATTTTAAATAAATATTGTTTCCAAATTTTATGCGTTATTTTTATTACTCAACAAATGTTTTATTTGATAGACATGATTATAATTAGAATGAGACCATTGGTTTTGACTGTTATATGACCATCGGTCAATATGACCGCTATGAACAAAATGTTTTGATTATTGTCTCTATATATAAGTAATCTTGGTTGATTATTATAGAAAGAAGATTTGATGGCCTCACCTAGTAGTCATGGACCGATCGAAGCCCATCTAACAGAGCTTGGGATGGAGGTAGCACCATTGGCCTTTGCTCTGGACCAAACCCAAGCCGAACTTCATCATGTGAAGCTAGAACGGAATCGCCTTCGCGAGAAGTTCAAACTGATAGAAATTACTACTCGGGCATTGTTGACCGAGCCGCCCCAAGATTCTATCACCCTAGCACACCTTACTCTTAGGTCCTATGCTGGTATTATAAGGGGCTATGTAACGAGACCGTAACTGCCTTGTGTAATCCTTGTTTTAAATAAAAATTGGGATTTCTGCTTATGATGAAGTTTATGAATTTTCAAATGACTGGATAAAAATAATATGCATATTTTTGATGATTTTTCAAAAGAATATTTTGAAAAAAAAATGTTTATGTAAACCTTAAATAACTTAAAATGTGTAATGATTTTCGAAAAATGGTCTTCTACAATTATGTTCAGTACGAAATTTGGAGTCTAATAAGATCAACTTGATTTTCGATGAATAGTAAATTATGAATAGTGATTTTATGATTAGGATTAGTAATATGACCAAATGGATTAGTAATCTCACTTAAAGAAAGTTTTAAAATAATCTAGGCACCTTGATTAAGTAATGCGATTCAATAAAATAGTTAAATAACGGTTTCATTAATTATTATTCAAGTATTAGTTTTTTCGGGTGAATAGTGTTTTTTAATTAAAAATTTAATTAAAAATAATTAGAAAATTATTTTTATAAAAATGACTTTATTTTTGAACTCAGAGCATCGATATTATGTTATGGTAATTTTTGGGGTTTTTTCTGAAAAAATGAATTTTCGATGAATAGTGTTTTTATTTAAAAATTAAATTAAAAATATTTAGAAAATTATTTTTATAAAATGGATTTCATTTTTGAAATCAGAGCATTGATATTTGGTTAATATGAAATTTTGGGATTTTTCTGAGAAAGTTGAATTTTCAATGAATAGTAAAAATACAGTTTTAGGGTTTCGGTATGTTTAATGACATCATAACTGTGTCATGATGATGTCATGAGTTTTTTTAAGGGTTGGCCGGCCAAGGGTGATGAATTATTGTTTTGGGGGCCCCATGTGGCCTAACTCCATGATAAATGCCAAGGGAGAGCACATGGGTTTGAGAAAAGCACATGTGAGGTGTCCCTTGGTCATTAATGCCTAGTCCCCTCACTTTCCCTATAAATACCAAGACCTCCTCTCATCCATTCAACTCCCCACTCATTCCCAACGAATTTCTGGTCTCATTACCTCCCAAGGAGTCCTCCCAAGGTGCCCCCAAGCCCTCAAGGTCCCAACCTTTGAGGTTTAAGAGTTACATTTTAAGGTAAGGGATCCGACCTCTCTCTTTTTTTTCAAGTAATCTCTTTTATGTCATTTCTTTTATACTCCATGTTCTTATGTTGGAGGATGTTATTTTATATTCATCCTACTGCCTATTTCATGTTCATATGATGAGAGACCCCCCTTGCTCTCATCAATTCGTTTTATGAATGTTTAAGTGGCGCCGTTAGGCTGCCGAATTTTTAAGGGATTCTTTCACCTTCCTCGTTTTCAAGTTCTATTTTCATTCAAGTCTTTCATGTTCCTTTTTATTATGTTGGGGTATGATCTCTAAATTTATCATACTGGACTCTTATTTTAATATGATGAGAGACCCCATTTGATCGCTTCAATTCAGTATTTTGAAGTTTTAGGTGGCGCCGTTAGGCTGCCGAATTTTTAAGTGGTTCTTCACCCTTCTCGTTTTGAAGTTCTACTTTCATGTCAATTATTTCAAGTTCCTTTTTGTTATATTGGGGTATGATTTCTATATCTATCATACTGGACTCTTATGTTCATATGATTAGGGACCCCATTTGATCACTTCAATTCAGTATTTTGAAGTTTTAAGTGGCGCCGTTAGGCTGCTGAATTTTTAAGTGGTTCTTCACCCTTCTCGTTTTGAAGTTCTACTTTCATGTCAATTATTTCAAGTTCCTTTTTGTTATATTGGGGTATGATCTATATATCTATCATACTGGACTCTTATGTTCATATGATGAGAGACCCCATTTGATCGCTTCAATTCAGTATTTTGAAGTTTTAAGTGGTGCCGTTAGGCTGCCGAATTTTTAAGTGGTTCTTCACCCTTCTCGTTTTGAAGTTCTACTTTCATGTCAATTCTTTCAAGTTCCTTTTTGTAATGTTGGGGAATTATCTATATATCCATCATACTGATCTCTTATTATCATATGATGAGGGACCCTATTTGATCTTTTCAAATCATTTTCTTTTGAAGTTAAGTGACGCCGTAAGGCTGCCGAATTTTCATAAGAGAAATCTAATTTTTTTTTCTTCCATGTTTTTCATTTAAAATGGTATGTCCCTAAAATTTCATTACCATGTCCATATTTCCTTCTTATTCTTTCACCCTACTGTTTTATGGATCATTTATGAGAGGGTGACCCATGTCCCCTCTCATTTCAATGTTTTCTAAAACCCCGAAACTTAGCCGTTATTCTGCAGAATTTTCCCCTCAAAATGCCTCTCTCTTTTCACAAAAATTATTTTATGTTATAAAGTGAATACTCAAAGCTCTTATTTCTACAAGGGTATTCACATATATATCAAAATGTTCCATTTTAAATTCTGGGATTTACATACATGAGACCCGCTTTCCCTTTCCGTGGGTTTAAAGTGACGTAAAGATCATGTCTTTAAAGCAGTTTTTAAAATGTTATGATTATGAAATGAAACCCATTTATTTTATGCTATGTGGGTTATTTATGAAATGTTTGATGATGATATATGTGGCTCACATGATAATAAAGGAAAATTTAAGGGTGCACCCTGATAGCGCTCCAATGCATTGGGTAATGATGTAACCACTAGAGATTACAATTTTAACGATGCCTTGGTGAATAACCTTGGTAATTTTTAACGACACCTTGGGGATGGACCTTGGTGAAACGAAACGATTGTCAATATTAAATGTTGAAGCCACATATTCAAGTTATGAAAAATGTTATTTTTATTATGATATGCCTCATGATTTCATTTTCATGCATTAAAGTCCTTTTCATGACTTTATTGATGTATATCAAGTTCATATGTAAAATGTTTCACTTGTTTCCCTTGCTGGGCCTTCTGCTCACCCTTCCTTTTGATGTATGTCCCCAGGTTATGAGATGCAGTAATGAGCCTAGGGTGAACATGAGGAGAATCCTTTCAAGTGTTTAAGAAGAATATTTTTTTTTGTTTCATGTTTTATGTTCCTTGTTTCCAAGACACTAAACCTTAAAGATCCTCAGTTCCGTGTAATGGAATGAAAAGTTATGTTATAAAAAGACGGGATGCTATACCAACCCTTGTTTCATGGTGCCAGCACCTTATACTAATACATTGGTATGTTTACAAGTAAGTCACATTGCAATGAACCATAGATTTTATTAGTCATATGATACTGGATACAAACATATGATATACATTACAATTTGAAAGACGAAAATAGAATTGCAACTCCAATGGAAACACCCATAAACTCTTAGATTTATTCCTGAAATTCATCAAAATAATATTCATCTATACATCGTGGGGGAAAATAAAACATTAGAAATGGGTGAGCTCAGATGCTCTGTTAGGTTAAATAATATATATTAAGTTTTCATAAACATAGACATTATTCATGGTTTGTTACTGAAAACACATTCCATTAAAAATAAACATGAGCATAATATGGATGGAATAAAATCTAAGAAAATAAATCCATATAATTTATCATAAGAAAATAAAACATAATCATGGATATTATACTAGTCAAATACCACATGGTTTATTAATTACTAATTTCATAATGAGAGAATTCATAATGTCAAAAATATGAAACATATTGTCAAGGCCTCGGCAAACATATCTAAAAATACTAAGGTAAGGCCTCGGCCAAAACCCAATTCTATTTTCCCTCATGAGACATACTGTAATGACACAAACATTCATGAATGGAAATCCATCTTAATCTAATTAAATGTCTCTTTATGTAAAAAGTTTATATAAAATGTCAACATCTTTGGTTTTATGCTTTCAGATTTTAAAATACTGTTAAAAATTGTGACCATTGCTAATATAGTGGTTGAACAGTGAACACATGATTTGTATAAATATAGGAATTTAACAAATCCAATTTACTCAGACAAAGGAAGTGATTGCCTCATCTAGTAGACGTTCCCCATACGAAGCCCATTTTTTAGAGATTGGAAAGGAGGCTGCGTCTTTGGGATTCTCTCTTGACCAAGCCCAAGTCGAGTTTGAATATGTTAAGCTCGAGTGGGACCGCCTATGAGAGAAGTGGAATTTTATAGAGATTACCACCCGAGCAATGTTATCAGAGCCACTCCAAGACTCTATCACCATCGCACACATTACTCTTAAGTATTATGTGGGTGTTATAAGGGGTTATGTAACAGGACCCTAGTACTATGGTTTTGCACATTATTTTGGTATATAATAATGAATATACTTTCATTTTATTATTGTTACCTTGTAAATAGTTTTTAAAGACCAAATCGTATTTTTAGTTAATGTTCAACTAAAAAATATATTTTGATGAATTAATAAATTTTTTACTTGAATAATATTTTAATAAAATGTTATTATTATTATTAAATTAATTTTTATTAAATATAAATGATCTTATAATTTTATGAATGCAATTGTAATTTTTATTAAGGTTTAAAAGCCATTTTAGTCAAAACCCATGAATTTTTTATAAATGTTTGTTTTTATTTTAAAAGTAAAAATTAACATACATAGAAAATTATTTATATAAAATTAATATTATTTAAGGAGTCAGGACATCAAATTTTTCCAATGGTGAATTTTTCAAAATATTCCAGACTGTCAAATTTTTGAGTAAAAATTAAATACAGTGTAAATATATAATTTGATTTATGACATCATAATGACTCAGTAGTGATGTAGTAAAATACAATCAACTTTATGTTCGGCCAATATATATTTTACCCTTAAAATAATGTTATTTTGGGTTTGTTTGATTTATTTTCCAATGATTTAGTGGACTCTTCAAAACTTATTAAACATTTTTCCTTTTAAAATTTTTTCCTTTGGAGTGTGACTCACATCCACATAAGAAACCCCATTATTTTAAGAATTGTTCACTTTGGACTTATATAATATTATTTTCCACTTCCATTTTCCAAAAAACATGGGCAAAAACCATGGTATGTTTTGTGGTTTAGATTAGTTTAATATGAGCTGTCCCAAACCTAAATGATAAAGAATTCCCTCACCTTTCTCATATCAACCCACACAAGATCCAACTTCCTACTCACTTAAAGCCTTTGGAGTTCTCCCAACCACGGACCTCCTCTCTCTAGAATCTTCCCAAGGCGCCCCAATCTCCCAAGAAGCCTCTATCAAGCCTTTCTCAAGCCTCTCTCAAGCGTTTGGTAGCACACTTCCAAGTAAGGGTTTTTTCGTCATTTCTTATTTTTTTCCAATATTATTTAAATTGTTATGCCCTTTAAATTTCAACTATAAATGTTGGGGTATGGTTTCTCACCTACCCCATACTTCCCTCTTTATGTTTGAATGATGTAATACCCCTTTCTCTCTCATTAAATTTCTCCTATGTACACCCGTTAGTATGCCGAAATTCCTAAAGGAATTTCGCTCTCCTCGTTCACATTCTAGAAATTATTTTGTATCATGAATCTTAAGTCAATTACATTTTTTGGGAAATGTATCTATATGACCCACTTACTGTACATTCCATATAAATAGGATGAGACACCCCTTTCTGTCTCATAAACCATTTTTATGAGTTCTTATGTTACGCCGATATGCTGCTGAAATTGCCCTGAGTTTTTCTAAGCCAAAGTCATTGTGTAGTAAATACCATGCCCATTTCTCTATCAAGAGTATTCATCATTATCCACATTTAATTATTGTTCTAAGAGTTTTAATAATGTATTCCACATTCATTTATCGTGGAATAAATTACTATGTTGAATGATTCAATGTTTTATGATCCATGTGGCACACTTATGCATGAAGTGAAATGTTTAAGAAGGGTGCACCCTGATAGCGATCCAATGAATTAGGTAAAGTATAATATCATGATACATCATGTGCAGTGGGTTTTTACTCATGCTAATTAAAGTTAAACAAGGGTTTACTTGTGCTTCATGTGAAATGAGGGTTTACTCATGCTCCATGTGCAATGAGCCTTGACTCATGCTAATTCCATGTTAAGTGCCATTGCCACATTTCCATGTTATGATTATCATGCTTTATCATGCCTTTATGTTTATGCTTCTATTGTGGTATATTGATATGCCTATTTACTAACATGTATTTTATTCCTCATGTTATTACATGATTATTCCCTTACCGGGCTTTATAGTTCACCCCTTTTTTATGCATGTCCTCAAGTTATCACATGCAATGTTAAGTACAAGGGAATGTAGTTGTCATGTAAAGGAATTTTTCAACAATGATGTTATTTTTCATGTTTTAAGTTGTTATGTAATTATCCTATGCCCCAAACACACATGACCTCTCGATATTCTATGTTTTATCAAATGAAGTTTATGTAATAAATTATGTTTAATTGTGTAATAAAAGATCAGAGTTGTCACAGTTGGTAATAGAGGACAAGTTTTGTTATTTTTTGGATTAGGATTAGAAACCCATAGTAAATCCTTAGATATAAGACTAAGTATATGAAAAACATCCCTATGTTTTGGTGAGCATTGATTAAGTTATTTATCAAGCTAATACATCCCTGTCTAGATACAAGTAGGTAGACATGGCTCTGGCATAGATGTATCCAAGGGGTAAAACCTAAAAACACTGCTTTGAGAAAGACTAGAATGGGTACTAGTGCACGACAACTGGCCTTGTTGCATTTTGGGTTATGAATATCCCTGGGGATATTCTTTGGGAAATTGACAAGCATAGTATGAACCATTATTAAGGGACAAAACTATTCCCTAAGAATATATGTTAGCAATTAGATCATGGATAACATATACTGAAGCCAAAAGATTCATATGTTAAGTAAATTAAAATTTATTTATAAGTCATCAGTTTTGTCCTGTGGATTACCATTAATGTGTTACCCCTAACATTCTTTATATTTCAGCCAATGGCCAGTAATAGGAGGACTCGGGAAAACAACCGATGTGAAGATCAATGTGATGACAGTACTAATGAGATGCCCAATACAATAGAAGTGGGAATCATGAACTTTGTCACACATCTATATCATATAACTAATGATTTGAATAGAAACATGGGTCAAGAAGAATGTTATACCCCCCCCCTAAGAAATAAGAAGTTGTTATCAAGGTCTGAAAGAGAGAAAGGGCTCCTACTGTTAATGGATCATCTGATCCTTCAATCGCCGAACAATGGATCAACTCCATTGAAAATATATTCTCTATCCACCAATGTTCTGAACAAAAGAAGTTTCTCCTGGCTTCTTATAATATAGAGGGTGAAGCTGATCAACATTGATAAAAAATACGAAGCCTAAAGAGGAGATCGAGGCGTTGGAATGGAAGGATTTCTAGAAGATGTTTTTCGATAAATATTTTCCGTACACCCTCCGTCTTAAGATGGAGAGGGAATTTCATTCCCTCAAGCAAAAAAGATAATGAATATGATGGATCATATGAGGAAAAAATCACAATTCTAGCATGATATGCTTCCAGCATTGTCGTTACCCCCGAATACAAGGTTGAGTGCTTCTTTGGTGGGAAGAAACCTAGCCTACGGAAAGCACTGGTGATCCGTGACTTTGGAAGCTATGAGGAAATTGTTTGATGTTATGTCAAGGTCAAAATGGAGATCAGATAATCTCAGTTGTATCATTGTGATAAGAAGCGTAAGGAGGAATTCAATGTTGGCGGTCTGATGGACAAATCCAACAGTACTAAGAAGATCCAACACACCACTTTCCAATGGTGAGAAAAGAAGCACCCTAGAAATTTCCTGAAGGGTACGAGGAAATGCGTTAGTTTTTGAAGAGAAGGAATTGGTTGCACCAAAATTTACCCATGTTGCATGGTTTAAGTGGTCATTATAGTACAACTTCGGTAATCGATCCTCATAGACCTAAGAATAAACCTAAGAAACATGCATTCTAAGAAGGTGATTTGATGGTGTCGATTTGGATAACTTGGGTTTGAATTGGTTGGATTATTTGATATTTTAAAAATGTATGGGAATTTAATTTAAAAGCATGAGTTAATCCTTGGTTTTTGCATTGGGTGAATTGGATGAATATCTTTTTAAATTATTTCAATGTCTTAAATTCGAGTGTTTCCTTTAACAAAATACAACCATCCCAAATCACTCGCCAATTTTGAGTTTTCACTATCCTAAGGATAATCACCTATACACATGGAGGATAATATTTTTGAGTAATCCAAGGTAGAGTATCCTTCTAGAACTCAGGATGTGTATCCTTAAAATTGGCGTGTTTAAAGGATAACGTATATCATTGAATTAAAATCTCAAATATAGAATTCATTAAGAATTATTAAATTAAGAAATAACATCCAATTCACCCCTTGCTACTCCCTTGGATCAACCCATTATAGTATTATCCCTTCATTTATGATATTATATCAATGAAAGTGAGCATTATACTTATGATGGTATAATTGGAGAAGAAGAACAAAAAATAACAATCACTCCACTGTTGTGTGAGGAGTTTCACAAAAGATAATGTGAATAACCTTACTCCCTAAGGAAATTTTATAAACATGATATAGAAAAAGAAATAAGAAATTTAGAAGAAGAAGAACATGATGATATTTTATTAATTAAATGAAGGTGAACAAAAAACATACATTGGAGAAATTGACAAAGAGATTACGAAATGATAGCATGACAATACAATTGAAAGAAAATAAAAACGTCCATTCCAAAAACAATTATTTGTTCAAAAGGAAAATATTAGATGCTAATTATATTCACCACCAGATCCTTATATGGTAATATTCACAGCCTTATATAAAACCCAAAATAATAAATTACATCTCCAATAATTGGGAGAGTTAAAAGGAGGTTCAGAAAATCAAGGGAATTGGACATTTCGAAGTCAACCCGGAAATTCAACCAGATTTTTCCACCGTATTGATGTGTTAATTATTAATTTAAGGAGGCCAAATTAGGAGGGGTTATAGAAGAGAAATATTCTCGTATATATTTCCTCTAGTAGATATAAAATTTCAGGAAAATTGGGGCTGTTGTTTCGATTTTATGATCGATGTGGTGGGAAGACCTTATGGGTATTCAGGTCGGGCCCACCATTAAAATGTTAACTTTAGATCCATATATCTCCATGAAAACTTCAGAATTAGCTCTGGACACAGTTAAATAAAATGATCTCCATATTTTTCTATTTCTACTGTAAAAATTTGAGCTTCATTGGGCTTTTTTTGTGGGCCAACATTTGTTTGATGGGCATTAGGCCCATTATGCTTTCTCCAGAAATGTTTTGCATTTATCCCAAAAAGTCTCCATATTCCCTTAGGATTCATCCATTGATCCTCAAAGAAAAAATGTTCCACACAATGTGATCAATCATATCTCAAAATACAAAATTCAAAAAAATTAATATAATGTTGTCCACAAACAGATGAATGATTGGGCCTAGATTTTCATTTTAAACATGAATTGCAGTTAACAAGAGGAATGATGCTCTATTTCTATAATTCACTAAAAATTATGTTTATGGACTTCAGAACACAAAAATATTATGATATTAACAATTAATATTATCCACCTTCAGTGGCTAATCACACCCCCAACTTGAGTTTTTCTCGTCCCATGAAAACTATTTTACAAATATGAAATTTGGATTCCCTTTTCCAAAAACATTTTAATACAAATTGCTCACCTAAATACCTCATACCCAGAAAAAATAATGAAACCCATGAAAATAATTCATAACAAGCTAGGTCCATAAGAATATCCCAAGCCAAATACCATTCCTTTGTACGAATTCATCACCACATTTCATCCAATTTCAATTATGCATGATACAGTGTTGTGCATCACAAAAGACATGGGGCCCATTTTATTGTTCAAGGGGAAAAAATGGAAGCGCTAGGTGGGAATCATATAAAACCTTAATATGAGCATCCATTATTTTTTAATTTTTTTTTGTTTTTTTAATTTTTTAACCACAATAAATATGAAAAGACTAATTCTGGGAAAGACAACTATGGAGTTATGATCCCCAAGTGCCGAACGCCACACATATTGTCAATTCCATGCTCTACAATAGAGATATAATGCCTAACTCTGGGAAAGAAAACTACAGAGTCATGATCCCCAAGGGCCGGAAATAACACATTTGGAAAAAACATTGCTCTATGTGGTCATTATTATTTTTTACAATTTATTTATGTTTTTTTGTTGTTTTTTATACTATAATTAAAATATATGTGATCCCAGAACCCTATGATATAATGAAAGGGACCCAAAAACTCAAATTTACACCCAAGATATAGTAGACATGCATTGTGGCATTTTTATTAAGAGGATGAAATTGTAAACTTTGAAAAATCACATCACACAACCAAACTTTTCAAAAACTAAGATCATGGACATAAAATAACATAAAACTCATAATCAAGGCATGAAAAATTAATTGATATCCAATTACAGAGTTTGCAATGTGTGCTATCATGTTCCTGGTTAATGGAATTTTCCTTTTCATGCATGTTTTTATCCGCAAAAAAATCAATTTTTTATCTCCCCCCAACATAGAATAACACTGTCCTTAGTGTTTAAAAGAAAACATAGAAGGGGGTATGGGAGAGGTGTTCAAAAGGGAAATTTTAAAATGATAATCATGGAATGAAGTCATCTGGTGATTGATGATTAAAGTTCATGCCACATTCTCCCTTTAATCTTGGATTCGATTCTCAGCAGCTTGGACGGTTGTGGCGAGCTTTTCCCCATAACCCACGATTTTTCCTTTACATTTTTTTATTATATATTTATATATATAATTTTTTAAACATACAAAAAACATAAAAATAAAATAAACTGATGATAAATTTTCTTCTTATTAATTTTTTGGGTAAGGTATTACTCAGAGATCACGCCACATGACATGGATGATATGGCGCTCCCCTTTCATACCCCTCCTTACTCATAAAAGAAGAACAATTCAAAAGTATATTGTAATTTATTATATGAAAAATAAAAATAATAAAAATAAAGATGATTCTAAATGTTTGGAAACATGAAAACCATGGGTTGCCTCCCATGAAGCGCTTTTGTTTAATGTCGTTAGCTCGACTTGTACCCCCCAACCAATCGAATTCCAATATTCAACATTTTAACGACCCTAGTTTTATCCACATCATCAAGATTGATATTAATTCAATTTTTAAATTTTTTTCATGTAAAATCCCATGTTTAACAATGAGTGTCAATGTCCAAGGAATTTTGGTAATGGTTGATTGAGATTCCTTTGGAGTATTTCCTAAGATTTCAAGGTTCATTCCTAATTTGTGAGATTCTTGATGAAAATGGATGATAATTGAATGGTCTTGGTTACCATAAATGGAGGGATTCTTGAGTGGGTAAGGAAGGATTATAATGCCGATTTCAGTTTGATTGAATTTTCCCAAAGAAGAATGGAAATTAGAATCCAAATTTGTTTCATCTACAAAACATTTTGAATGAATTGGATCCTTTTGAAAATATTATTCATCCCAAAAATCGGATTGTTGAATATCAGGAATGGGTATGGAATCATTTTTTGTGATCTCTACTAATGGTTCAATTATTGGTACTTTTGAAAAGTTATTAATGGAGTTATATTCAGGAAACTCAATCCATGATGTCATATTTTCATCTTTTAAATCCAAAAAATCAATTTCCACCTGATTTAAAGACCCTTTAACATTTCGTTGATCTTCTTCAGTTATCCCTTATCAAAAGGTTAGTTCTTTTTTTAATTAATGAGTGTCTTTTGGGATAAAATATTCTTCTATCAATGATGAGTAAAGGACATCCTGAGTGGGAATTGGTTTTTCATAAGTCTTAATGATTTGTATTTCTAATATTAGTAATGATACTTCTGAATTAATTTAGCCATTTTTTTACACAAATTTTCACGAATTTTTTCAAAATTAGGATTTATAGATGTTTCGACATCATGAATTTCATTATGTTTGATCTCTTCAATCAAACTTGAGAGGTATGGAAACAAATCCTTTAAACCATCAGCATCCCATTGATTGTACATCTCATCTGGTGTGGTTTATTCAATCAAGGATTGGTCAATGAAATTCTCAAAGTGAGGTGATTCCAAATATTGATTTTCCAGTTGATTATGGCCTTGGTCTATCAATGGGTATTCTGGAAGATAATCCCTTGGAGTTGATTGAAAATGGGTTTTGGGATTCATTTAACACACAGAAACAGAAAGGGGAATAGAGAAGAGAAATTTGGGAAATAATAGAGAATTTTGGGTGAATAGAAAAATGTTCTAAGGTGACTTACATGGTCCCCGGAAATGACACCAAAATTTGGTTGCACACAAATTTACCCAAGTTGCATGGATTTAGCGGTCATTGTAGTACGGATTGGGTAATCGATCATCAGAGACCTAAGAAGAAACCTAAGAAACATGCATTTTGGGAAGGTGAATTGGTGGTGTTGATTTGGCTAACATGGGTTTGAATTGATTGTATTATTTGATATTTTAAAGATGTAAGTGAATTTAATTTAAATACATGAGTTGATCCTTGGTTATCGCATTGGGTGAATTGGGTGAATTTATTTTTAAATTATTTCATTGTCTTAAATTCGAGTGTTTCCTTCAACGAAATAAAACCATCCCAAATCACTCGCCAATGTTGAGTTTTCACTATCCTAAGGGGATTCACTTATACACTTGGAGATTCATATTTATGAGAAATCTAAGGTATGGGATCATTTCAGCACTCCAGATGTGAATCCTTATAATTGGTGAGTTTAAAGGATAACGTATATCATTGAATTGAAATCTCAGAAATAGAATAGATTAAGAATTATTAAATTAAGAAAAAATATCCAATTCACCCCTTTATACTCCCATGGATCAAACCATTATAGGATTAGTCATCCATTGATGATATTCTATCAATGAAAGCGGTTAGTAGACTTATGATGGTATAATTATAGAAGAAGAAAAATAATAGCAATCACTCCACCGTTGTGTGAGGAGTTACACAAAAGATAATGTGAATAACCTCACTCCCTAAGGACATGGTATCAACATGATATGGAAAAAGAAATAATAAATTAAGAACAAGAATATGATGATGATATTTTATTAATTAAATGAAAGAGAATGAAAAACTTTCAAGGGAGAAATTGACAAAGCGATTACAAAATGGAAGCATGAGAATACAATTGAAAGAAAATAAAAACGTCCATTCCAAACAAAAAAAGTTTATCAAAAGGAAAATATAAGATGATAATTCTCTACACCACCAGATCCTTATATAGGAATATTCAGAGTCTTAGATACACCCTCCAACAATAAATTACATCTCCATTAATTGGTAGAGTTAAAAGGAGGGTGAGAAAATCAAGTGAATTTGAAGTTTCGGTGTTGACTCAGAAATTCATCCAGATTCGTCCACCATATTGACGTGTTATTTAGTAATTGAAGGAGGATGAACCTGGAGTGGTTGTAGAATCAGAATATTCTCTTCCCTATGTCCTCTAGTATTTTTAAAACATTCAAGAAATTTGGTGTGGCCGTTTGGATGTTACAATCGAAATGGTGGGAAGACATTATGGGCATTCAGGTCGAGCCCACTATTAAAATGTTAACCTCAAATCCGTAAATCTGCATGAAAACATCGTAATTAGCTATGGACATAGTTAAAAAATGATCTAAATATTTTAATCTTTCTACTGTAAATATTTTAGCCTCATTGGGCTTGGTTTGTGGGCCCCACATTTATTTGATGGGCCTTAGACCCATTATGATTTCTCGAGAAAAGTTCTGCATTCATCCCCAAAAATCTCCATCTTCTATTGGGATTCATCCATAGATCATAAAAGAAAAAATGTTCCACACAAATTTTGAAATCATATATCAAAATATCAAATTCAACAAAATGAATTTAATTTTTTCCACAAATAGATAAATTATTGGGCCTAGATTTTCATATTAAACATGAATTGCATTTAAGATGGGGAATGTAGTCATATTTCTATAATGAACTAAAAATGATGTTTATAGAAATTGGAAGACATAAATATTAAGATATTAACAATGAATATTATCCACTTGTAGTGGCTAATCACACCCCCAAACATGAGTTTTTCTAGTCCTGAGAAAAATACATTATAAATATGGAATTTGAATTCCCTTTTCCAAAAAAAATTGAATACACATTTCTCACCAAAAGAACTAATACCAAAAAAAATTATGAATCCAATAAAAATCATTTAAAACAAGCAAGGTCCATAAACATATCCCATGCCCAAGACCATTCCTTTTTTTAAATTCATCACCACAATTCATCCAATTTCAATTAAGCATGATAAAGTGTTCTGCATCACAAAATACATGGGGCCCATTTTATTATTCAAGGGAAAAAATGAATGTGCTCTGTGGGAATCACATTAATACATAAGATGAGTATCCAAATTTTTTGGATTTATTTGTTGGTTTTTTTATTTTTTTAACCACAATAAATATGAAAAGACTAATTCTGGGAAAGAAGACTATGGAGTTATGATCCCCAAGTATTGAATTCCACACATATTGTCAATTCCATGCTATACAATAGAGATATGAAGCCTAACTCTGGGAAATACAACTATGGAGTCATGATCCGCAAGTACCAGACACCATGAATTTGGACAAAACATTGATCTATGTGGTCATTATTATTTTTTCAATTTATTTTTGTTTTTGTTGTTTTTTTGGATACTCAAATTAAACTAAAAGTGAACCCTGAACCCTATTCTATAATTGAAGGGACCCAAGATCTAAAATTGACACCCAATATCCAGTAGACGTGCATTGTGGCATTTTTTTAATAGGGTAAAAATTTAAACTTTGAAAAATCACATCGGGCAACCGAAAATTCAAAAAAACTAAGCTCATGGACATAAACTTGCATTAAAATCATAATCAAGGCATCCAAATTATTTTATATCTAATTTCATAGTTTTCAATGTGTGCTATCAGGTTCATGGGTAATGGAATTTTTCTTTTCATGGATGTTTTTATTTACAAAAAAATCATTTTTTTCTCCCCCCAACATGGAATAACACTGTCCCTAGTGTTTAAAAGAAAACATAGAAGGGGGTATGGGAGAGGTGTTAAAATTTTAAATTATAAAATGATAATCATGGAATGAAGTCACCTGGTGATTGATGATGAATGTGCGTACCACAGTCTCACTTTAATCCTGGGTTCGAGTCTCAGCGGTTTGGACGGTTGTGACGGGATTTTCCCCAAGACCTACGATTTGTCCTTTAAAGTTATATATATATATATATATATATATATTATTTTTTAACCTAGAAAAAACATAAAAATAAAATAAACTGATGATACATTGTCTTATTTTTATTTTTCTAGGCAAGGTATTACTCAGAGATCATGCCACGTGACATGGATGATATGGCGCTCCCCTTTCATACCCATCCTTACTCATAAAAGAAGAACAGTTCAACAGTATATGGTAATCTATTATATGAAAAATAAAAAAAAATAAAAAAATAAAGATGATTCAAAATGTTTTGAAACATGAAAACCATGGGATGCCTCCCATGTTGCGCTTTTGTTTAATGTCATTAGCTCAACTTTTACCCCCCAACCTATCCAATTCCAACATTCAACATTTTAATGATACCATTTTTCTATACTTCATAAAGATTGATATTAATTATTTTTTAAAAAAAATTCATGTGAAATCCCATGTTTAACAATGACTATGAATGTCCATGGAAATTTGGTAATGGTTGATTGAGATTCCTTTGGAGTATTTCCTAAGATTTCAAGGTTCATTCCAACTTTGTGATATTCTTGATGAAAATGGATGATAATTTAATGGTCTTGGTTATCATAAATAGAGGGATTCTTGAGTTGGGAAGTTAGGATTATAATGTTGAGTTCAGTTTGATTGAATTTTCCCAAAGAATAATGGAAATTTTAATCCAAATTTGTTTCTTCTAAAAAACATTTTGACTGAATTGGTTCCTTTTGAAAATATGATTCATCCCCAAAATTTTCCAGTTGAATATCATGAATGGTTATGGACTTATTTTTTGTTATCTCTCCTAATGTATCAATTATTGGTACTTATGAAAATTTATCAATGGAGTTCTATTCAGGAAACTCAATCAATGATGTCAAATTTTCCTCTTTTGAGTCCAAAAAAATCAATTTCCTCTTGATTTAAAGACCCTTCAACATTTCTTTGAACTTATTCAGTTATCCCATATCCAATGGTTAGTTCTTTTTTAAACTCATGAGTGGTTTTTGGGATAAAATATTCTTCTATCAATGATGAGTAAAGGACATCCTGAGTGGGAATGGGTTCCTCATAAGTCTCAATGCTTTGTATTTCTAATCTCAGTGATGGTACTTCTGAATTCATTTTAACCATTTTTTCACACAAATGTTCAAGAATTTTTTCAGAATTAGGATTGATAGATGATTGGACATAGTGAACATCATTAAGTTTGATCTCTTCAATCATCCTCGAGAGGTGCATAAAATGATCCTTTAAACAATCAGCATCCCATTGATTGTACATCTCATCTGGTGTGGTGTATTCAATCATGGTTTGGTCAATGAAATTTCCAAAAGTGAGGTGATTCCAAATATTGATTTTATTGGTGATTATAGCCTTGGTATATAAATGGTTATTGTGGAAGATAATCCATTGGACTTGATTGAAAATTGGTTTTGGGATATATTGGACACCCAGAAACAGAAAGGGGAATAGAGAAGAAAAATTATGGTGATAGTATAGAATTTTGGGAGAATAGAAATATGATCTAAGGTGACTTACATGCTCCCTGGAAATGGTGCCAAATTTTGGTTGCGATCAAATTTTCCCAAGTTTCATGGTGTAAGCAGTTATTGTAGTACGGCTTGGGTTATCGATCCTTAGAGACCTAAGAAGAAACCTAAGAAACATGCATTCTCAGAAGGTGATTTTATGGTATTGATTTGCCAAACATGGGTTTGAATTGATTGAATTATTTGATATTTTAAAGACACAAGTGAACTTAATTTTAAAGCATGAGTTGTTCCTTGGCTATGAGATTGGGTGAATTGGATGAATTTCTTTTTAAATTATTTCAATGTCTTAAATTATAGAGTTTCCTTTAAAGGAATACAACCATCACAAATCACTCACCAATTTTGAGTTTTCAATATCCTAAGTATAATAACTTATGCACATGGAGGATCGTATTTATTAGAAATCCAAGGTAGAGGATCGTTTTATCACTTGGGATGTGAATCCCTAAAATTGGTGAGTTTAAAGGATAACGTATATCATTGAATTAAAATCTCAAAAATAGAATTGATTAAGAATTATTAAATTAAGAAATATCATCCAATTCACCCTTTGTTACTCCATTATATCGAACCACTATAGGATTATCCCTCTATTGATTCTATTCTATTAATGAAAGCGGGTAGTATACTTATGATGGTATAATTGGAGAAGAAGAAAAAATAAATAAATAACAATAACTCCACTGTTCTGTGAGGAGTTTCACAAAAGATAATGTGAATAACCTCACTCCCTAAGGCAATGGTATCAAAATGATATGGATAAAGATATAATAAATTAAGAAGAAGAAGTTTATGATGATATTTTATTAATTAAATGAAGGTGAACGAAAAAGTTACATGGGAGAAATTGACAAAGTGATTTCAAATTGAAAGCATGATAATACAATTGAAAGAAAATAAAAACTACCATTCCAAAAAAAATATTCGATCAAAAGGAAAATATTAGATGCTAATTATCATCACCACCAGATCCTTATATTGGAATATTCAGATCCTTAGATACACCCCGCAATAATAAAATACATTTCCATTAATTGGGAGAGTTAAAAGGAGGATGAGAAAATCAAGGATATTTGACGTTTCGAAGTTGACCCAAAAATTCCTCCATATTCTTCCTCCATATTGATGTGTTAATTAGTAATTGAAGGAGGAAGAATCCATAGGGGTCTAAGAAGCCAAATATTCTCTTCCATCTGTCATCTAGTATCTTTGAAACTTTTAGGAAATTTGGTGTAGCCATTTAGATGTTATGATCAAAATAGTGGGAAGACATTACAGGCGTTCAGGTCGGGCCCACCATTACAATGTTATCTTCAGATCCATATATCACAATGAAAACATCATAATTATCTCTATCCACAGTAAAATAAAATGATCTCAATATTTTTCTATTTATACTGTTTAAATTTTAACTTCATTGGGCTTGGTTTGTGGGCCCCACATTTATTTGATTGGCCTTAGGCCCATTATGCTTTCTCCAGAAATGTTCTGCATTCATCCCCAAAAATCTCCATCTTCCATTGAGATTCATCCATCGATACAAAAAGAAAAAAAGTTCCACACAAATTGATCATTCATATATAAAAATGTCAAATTCAAAAAAAATAATATAATGTTGTCCACAAACAGATGAATGATTGGGCCCATATTTTCATTTTATACATGAATTGTAATTAAAATGAGGAATGAAGTTCTATTTATATATTGCACTAAAAATGAAGTTTATGGACATTGGAACACATAAATATTAAGATGTTAACAATAAATATTAGTCACTTTCAGTGTCTAATAACACCACCTAACTTGAGTTTTGCTAGTCCCAAGCAAATATATATTACAAATATGAAATTTTAATTCCCTTTTCCAAAAACATTTTAATATAGATTTCTCACCCGAAGACCTCATACAAAAAAAATTATGAAACCCATAAAAATCATTTAAAACAAGCTAGGTCCATAATCATATCCCAAGCCCAATCCCATTCCTTTGTCCAAATTAATGGCCACATTTCATTCAATTTCAATTTAGCATGATAAAGTGTTGTGCATCACAAAAGATATGGGGCCCATTTTATTGTTCATGGGGAAAAATGGAAGCTCTATGTGGTAATAAAATTAAACCTTAAGATGAGTATCGAATTGTTTTTGATTTTGTTGTCTATTTTTTTATTTTTATTTTTATGCACAATAAATATGAAAAGACTAATTCAGGGCAAGAAAACTATGGAGTCATGATCCCCAAGTGCTGAACGCCAGAAATATTGTAAATTCCATGCTCTACAATAGAGATATAAAGCCTAACTCTCAGAAAGGAAACAATGGAGTCATGATCCCCATGTGTCAAGTTCCACACATTTGGACAAAACATTTCTCTATGTCTTCATTATTTTTTTTCAATTTATTTTGGTTTTGTTTTTTTTCATACTCAAATTAAACTAACATTGACCCCAGAAACCCTAATCTATAATGAAAGGGACCCAAGAACTCAAATTTATACCCAATATCCAGAAGACATGCATTGTGGAATTTTTATTATGATAATGAAAATTTAAACTTTGAAAAATAACATTGGAAAACCGCACTTTTCAAAAACTAATCTCATGAAGATAAAATTTCATTAAAATCATATTCAAGGCATGAAAAATTACTTCATATCCAATTTTAGAGTTTGTAGTCTGTGCTATCATGTTAATGGGTAATGGAATGTTTCCTTTCATGCATGTTTTTATTCACAAAAAAAATAATTTTTTAATCTCCCCCCAACATAGAATAAGACTGTCCCCAGTGTTTAATAGAAAACATAAAGGGGTTATGGGAGAGGTGTTCAAAGTCAAAATTTTAAAATGATAATAATGGAATGAAGTCACCTGATGATTGATGATGAAAGCACATGCCACAGTCTCCCTTTAATCCTGGGTTTGAGCCTCGGTGGCTTGGACGGTAGTGATGGACTTTTCCCCATAACGTACAATGTGTCCTTTAAATGTTATTATTATTATATATATATAAATATATATTATTTTTTTTAAACTACAAAAAACTTAAAAATAAGATAAAGTTATGATACATTGTCTTCTTTTTAATTTTCTTGGTACGATATTGATCAGAGATCACTCCACGTGACACAGATGATATGGCGCTCCCCTTTCATACCCATCCTTACTAATAAAATAAGAACAGTTCAATATGATATGGTAATTTATTATAAGAACAATAAAAAAATAAAAATAATAAAGATGATTCAAAATGTTTGGAAACATGAAAACCATGGGTTTCCTCCCATGCATCGCTTTTTTTTAACGTCGTTATCTCAACTTGTACCCACCAACATATCCAATTCCAAATTTAAACATCTTAATGACCCCATTTTCACCACTTTATAATGAGTGAGATTAATTATTTTTGTAAAAAATTTTCCATGTGAAATCCAATTTTAACTACCACTACTAATGTCTAAGGAATTTTGTTAATGGTTGATTGAGATTCCATTGGAGTATTTCCTAATATTTCAAGGTTCATTCCTACTTTGTGATATTATTGAGGAAAATGGTTGATAATTTAATGGTCTTGGTTATCATAAATGGAGGGATTCTTGAGTGTGGATGGAAGGATTATAATGTTGAGTTCAGATTGATTGAAGTTTCCCAAATAAGAATGTAATTTTGAATCCAAAATTGTTTCTTCTACAAAAATATTTGAAAGAATCGGTTTTTTTTTTGAAAATATGATTCATCCCCAAAATTTTCTAGTTGAATATTAGGAATGGGTATGGACTCATTTTTTGTGATATCTCCGAATGGTTAAATTATTGGTACTTATAAAAATTTATCAATGGAGTTATATTTAGGAATCTCAATCCTTGATGTCAAATTTCCCTCTTTTGAGTCCAAAAATTCAATTTCCTCCTGATTTAAAAATCATTCAACATATCATTGATCTTCTTCAGTTATCCCATATGCAAAGGTTAGTTCTTTTTTTAATTCATGAGTGGTTTTTGGGATAAACGAATCTTCTTTAAATGACGAGTAAAGGACATCCTGAGTGGGAAAGGGTTCCTCATAAGTCCCAATGCTATGTATTTCTAATCTCTATGATGCAACTTCGGAATTAATTTTAACCATTTTTTCAAAAAATTGTTCCAGAATGTTTTTAGAATTATGATTGATAGATGATTGGACATCATGAACTTCATTATGATTGATCTCTTCAATCGTTCTCGAGAGGTATGGAAACTGATCCTTTAATCAATTAGCATCCCATTGATTGTACATCTCATCTGTTGTGGTGTTTTCAATCAAGGTTTGGTCAATGAAATTCCCAAAGTGAGGTGATTCCAAATATTTATTTTCTAGTTGATTATAGCCTTGGTCTATCAAAGGGTATTTTGGAAGATAATCCAGTGGAGTTGATTGAAAATTGGTTTTGGGATTCATTGGACACATAGAAATTGAAAGGGGAATAGAGAAGAGAAATTAGGGTGAGAATAAAGAATTTGGGGTGAATAGAAAGATGTTCTAAGGTGACTTACATGGTCCCCAAAAATGGAACAAAAATTTGGTTTCACCCTAATTTACCGATGTTTCATGGTGTAAGCGGTCATTGTAGTACGGCTTGGGTTATCAATCCTCAGATATTTAAGAAAAAAAACCTAAGAAACATGCATTAAAAGAAGGTGATTTGATGTTGTTGATTTGGTTGACATGGGTTTGGGTTTATTAGATTATTTGATATTTTAAAGTTGTCAGTGAATTTAATTTAAAATCATGAGTTGATCATTGGTTATCGCATTGGGTGAATTGGATGAATTTTTTTTAAATTATTTGAATGTCTTAAATCCTAGTGTTTCCTTTAACGAAATACAACCATCTCAGATCAGTCACCAATTTTGATTTTTCACTATCCTATGTATAATCACCTATAAACATGGAGGATCATATTTATGAGAAATTCAAGGTAGATGATAGTTTTTTCACTCGGGATGTGAATCCATATAATTGGTCAGTTTAAAGGATAACGTATATCATTTAATTAAAATCTCAAAAATAAAATTGATTAAGAATTATTAAATTAAGAAATAACATCCAATTATCTCCTTGATACTCCCTTGGATCAACCCATTATTAGATTATCCCTCCATTGATTCTATTCTATCAATGAAAGCGGGTAGTATACTCATGATGGTAGAATTGGAGAAGAAGAAAAAAATAACAATCACTCCACCGTTGTGTGAGGAGTATCACAAAATATAATGTGAATAACCTCACTCCCTAAGTTAACGGTATCAAAATGATATGGAAAAAAAATAAGAAATTAAGAAGATGATGATGATGATATTTTATTAATTAAATGAAGGTGAATGAAAAACATACATTGGAGAAATTGACAAAGCAATTACAAAATTAATGCATGAAAATACAATGAAAGAAAAAAAAATTCCATTCCAAACAAAAATATATGATCGAAAGGAAAATATTAGATGATAATTCACTTCACCACTATATCCTTATATAAGAATATTCAGAGCCTTAGATACACCCCCCAATAATAAATTACATCTCTATTAATTGGTAGAGTTAAAATGAGGGTGAGAAAATCAAGGGAATTTGACATTTCAATGTTGAACCTGAAATTCATCTAGATTCATCCACTGTATTGACATGTTAATTAGTAATTGAAGGAGGAAGAATCCAGAGGGGTTTTAAAATAAAAATATTCTCTTCCATCTGTCCTCTATTAGGTGTAATACTTTCAGGAAATTTGGTGCAACCATTTGGATGTAATGATCGAAATGGAGGGAAGACATTATGGGCATTCAGGTCGGGCCCACCATAGAAATGTTATCTTTGGATCCAAATATCTCCATGAAAACTTCGTAATTAGCTCTAGCCACAGTTAAATAAAAGTATCTCCATATGTTTCTATTTATACTGTAATAATTTGTGCTTCATTGGGCTTGGTTTTTTGGTCCCACATTTGTTTGATGGGCATTAGGCACATTTTGCTTTCTCCATAAAAGTTTTTCATTCATCCCCAAAAATCTCCATCTTCCATTTTGATTCTTCCATTGATCCTAAAAGTAAACAAATTTCCACAAAAATTGATCAATCCTATGTTCAAATATCAAGTTCAAGAAAATGAATATAATGTTGTCCAAAAATAGATGAATGATTGGGTCCAGATTTATATTTTAAACATGAATTGCAGTTAAGATGAGGAATGATGTTCTATATCTATAATGAGCTAAAAATTATATTTATGGACATTGGAACACATAAATATTAAGATATTAACAATTAATATTAGCCACTTTCAGTGGCTTATCAGGCACCTAGTTTTTAACTGCCAATAAGAAAAACCTACGGCTACAACAGAGGAGTGGAACGCTCCGCTCGAATCTCAACACGTTGTTAAATTCTACAACTACAAAGAACCAGACTATCATGGAAATCAGTGCCCCATGCCAAGTGTTCTCAAAGGCAACCAAAAACCTCCAAGGCAGAAAAGGTGAGCTTTATCCATCACTACTACTGATGTGAACTCCAACAATGAAGTGCTGAAAGGTATGCTATTTATTCATTCATTAATTGAGAACATACTTTTTGATTCAGGTTCTATAGAATATTTTATATCTAGAAAGATTAGTAGAACAATCCCAGCACCACCACAAATCATGGAAGTGAAGATGTTGGTGAGTACGGAAAATAGGGCAATAATTGCATCCCATGAATATAACTCCTCCCCTATCATAATCTGTGGATGAACATCCTGGTGAACCCCATTGTACTCCCTCTGGTGGAATTTGATTCAATTCATGGCATGGATTGGATTTCCTTATATATAGCCAACATAAATTGTCGTGAGAGGGAAATAACTCTCCATGTGGAGAATCGACCCTCAATTCTTTACAAGTGTAAGGAGGAAGATGAATATTATTTAGATCCATCATCTCAAGAGTGGATATTATAGACCTATGATCATGCGTATCGGGCTCAGATGATTGAGTCTAAGGAAGCAACCATCCTAAAAGACAAGCCTATTGTGAGATAGATAATTCTCTAATGTGTTTCCCGAGTAATTTCCTGGTCTTCCTCCTATAAGAGATGTTGAATTCTAAATTGATCTTATAACTGGGGAATTGCCAATATCAAAGAATCCATATAGAATGGAGGTTGTGGAGCTCGAGGAACTGAAGAAACAACTATAGGATAATCTTGATAAAGGGTTTATACGCCCAAGTGCTTCACCATGGGGAGCACCTTCCCTCTTTGTCAAGAAGAAGGATGGGTCAATGCGCATTTGCATTGATTATCATGAGCTTAACAAAATCATGATAAAGAACAAGTATCCTCTCCCACGAATTGATGACCTGTTTTTTCAGATGTGTGGAGCACAATACTTCTACAAGGTGGATTTTCATTTGAGAAATTATCAAGTAAGGGTGATGAAGGAAGATACCCCCAAGACTTCTTTTCGTATAAGATACATGCACTCTGAATTCATAGTAATTTCTTTCATACTCACAAATGCTCCAGAAATCATCATGGACTTGATGAATAGAGTTTTAGAGATTACCTCGAAAAATCTGTGGTAGTCTTTATAGATGATATTCTGATATACTCCAAAACCAAGGATGATCATGAGTAGCATTTAAGAAATTTACTAGAGACCTTGCTGAAGGAGAAGATCTATGAAAAGTATAGCCAGTGTGAGTTCTCGTTGAAGGAGGTCACATTATTGGGCCATATCATCACAATCAATGGGATATCTGTGGATCCCTCCCAAATAGATGCAAATTAGGGATGGCTGAGGCCAACATCGGTAACGGATATCTGTAGCTTCTTAGGGTTAGCTGGATATTATCAACGATTTCTGAGAAATTTCTCATTATTGTCCAACCCTTTTACTAAGATAACTCGGAAGGGAGTAATGTTTTCTTAGAGCGATGAATGATAAAAAAAATCAAGGAGTTGAAATGGAGGCTTATCACTACGCTCGTGCTCCCTTTCTCCCCAAGTGGAGAACTTTTTGTGGTATTTAGGGTTGATTCAAGGAAGGTCCTGGGATGTGTGTTGATGAAAAATGAAAAAGTCATTTCCTATTCATGAAGTCAATTGAAATCTCATGAATAGAACTATCCAACAAATGAACATGAGTTGGCTGCCGTGATCATTTCTTTGAAAATTTTGTGGCATTATCTCGTTGGGGAGAAGTGTGAAATATATATGGACCACAAAAGCCTCATGTATATATTCACACCGAATGAGTAGAACATGCGTGAATGAATATGGTTAGAGCTGATCAAAGACTATGACTTCTCAATCCATTACTACCATGGGAAAGCAAACAAGGTGTCGAATGCCCCAAGTAAAAAGGACCAAGTGATTCAATCATTGATGAGAATTGAAAAAGATAAAATATTTTATCTTTTGATAAAGATGGACATGAGAATCATAAAAAATGTAACATAATCAATCCTTTCACCAATTATTGCTCAACCATCACTTTTGGAAAGGTTAAAGGATGGTCAAAAGGATGATGTGGAATTAAGGAAAAAGTGGAAGCTATCAGAAAAGGGGAATCTTCGGAGTTTAATGTTAATGAAGAAAGAATTGTGATATTTGTGAAAAGACTATGTGTTCCATCAAGTCCGGAGTAGAAGAAGGAAATTTTGGATGGTGCACAAAGTTCAAATTTCTTTATTCACCCCGGACACACAAAGATGTATCCAGATCTCCGAGAGCATTATCGGTGGGATAATATGAACAAAAGGATCCCTGAATAAACATCAATGTGTCTGGTGTGTCAGTACGTGAAGGCAGCGAGGTAGAAGTCTAAGGGGATGATGCAACCATTGCCCATACTAGAATGGAAATGGGATAACATCACCATGGACATTGTCACTGGACTTCCGAAGACATCCAAATGCAATAATGCAATCTGGGTGGTTGTGGATAATATTACAAAGGCTGCACACTTCATTTCTATTCAATAGGATTTTTCATTAGATCAAATGGTAAGGATATATATTAGGTAAGTAGTAAGGCTTTAGGGAGTACCACTATCTGTTGTGTTCGATCGAGATCCATGATTCAACACTATGTTTTGGAAGAGTATTCAACATGCTCTGAATACTGAACTGAACATCAGTATAGCCTATCAGCCTTAAATTGATGGCTAATCCGAGCGAACTATCTAAACACTTGAGTACATTTTGAGAGTGTGCTCAATGGACATTAAAGAAGGATGAGATGATCATCTTCCTCTGGATGAGTTCTATTATAATAATAGTTTTCACTCGAGCATCTAAATGGAACCATATTATGCCCTTTATGGGAAAAGGTGCAGAGCACCGTCTTGTTGGGATGAGTTCGGTGAGAATAAGCTGGTTGGACAAAAAATGGTCGAAGAAATGGTGGAGAAGGTGAAAACCATTCAGCAACATATCAAGGTAGCCCAGTGTCGATAGAAGATTTATGCAAATAACCATTGACGAGAACTTGAGTTTAATGTTGGAAACATTGTATTTCTATGCATATCTCAATGGAAGAAGGTCATGAGGCTTGTAATGAAAGGGAATTTAAGTCCAAGGTACATCATCCCCTTCGAGATTCTTGATCGTGTAGGTGCTGTGGCCTATCGACTAGCACTTCCACCTACCAAGGCCAATGTAAATGATGCCTTTAATGTATCCCTCTTAAGGAAGTACATACCGGACCCATGACATGTACTCTCTTCATAGGTGGTATAGTTAGCAGATGATCTTTCTTATGAGGAGCAACCTATGAAGATCATAGATCATAGAGAAAAAGTTCTACGAAATAAGATAATTCCCCTCATCAAGGTGTTGTGGCGAAACCACAAGGTTGAAGAAGCGACATGGGAATCAGAGGAAATGATGAAGCAGAGTTAACCGCATTTGTTTTAGTGTGGGAAAAGGAAATTTCAAGGGAGAAATTTTTTTAGGGGGGAAGATTGTAACGAACCAAACATTCATGAATGGAAATCCCTCTTGATCTAGTTAAATTTCTATTTATGTAAAATGTTTATATAAAATGTCAACTTCTTTGGTTTTATTTTTTTGGATTTTAATATACTGCCAATAATTGTGACCATTTCTTTTATAGATATTGAATAGTTATCATATGATTATTATAAATATAGGGCTTTAACAAATCCAATTTACTCAGACAAAGGAAGTGGTGGCCTCATCTAGTAGATGTTCCCCATACGAAGCCCATTTGTCAGAGCTCGTAAAGGAGGTTGTAACACCCTATGATTTTATGAGAAATATTCTTTTTAATTTCTTGGAAATATTGTGTTTTACACTTAACCAAGAGTTTTTTTCTCTATACGCAACACCATGTTAGCTTGTTTTATAAGAGAACACTATTCATGGCTTGTGTTTCTCGCAAGAGAAACCTTCATCAATAGCTTTTGTTGTACGCAATACCGAGTTTTACTAAACAACGACATATTGTTATGAACTAGCCATCATGAATAGTATTAACAACATTTTTAATTTTATTACATAATACTTAATCATACACATATTCTTGAACATGGTATGAGAACAAAATATATTTTTCAAAAAATGTAGTTTTGCCACCTTTTAATGGCACACCCACATTAAATCTAGTTTTTGACACGTTTATAAGTTCAATTAGACTGATAAACTTATTCATTTCAATAAGCATACAAAAATTTACTTTGGATAAATTTTTTATATTTATCTATTAACATTCATATTTTGATGGATAACAAAAATACGCTAAATTTTAATTAAAAACAGCTTTTTTTCAAGATAATTTATATGGTTAAATTATAAAATTTAATGTTTTTAAAGTATAAATAGAATATATTTTTACTATTTAATATAATTCAAGTCATTATCATCACTTTTACATTGAATTCATAGGTGAAAACATTTCAATCTTTGATAATGGTATAACTTTTAAATCCCGTTTTCTTAATAATGTGATTAATTTTAAATTAATAACTACAACTTCTGTTTTTTGAATTTTTAAAATTTGATTCCATATTTGGATTTAGTGGGTCAAAATTATGTTAATAGGTTACTTTTATTTTTTTTATTTTATGAATAGTAAATACGGTAATTTTTATTTACTACAGTTAAAGGTAAATAAAGTAATTAATGGTAAACATAAGAATATAAAATTACCCTAAGACCTTTCAAAATTATTTTGGATGAAAATAAGTCGACCCATATTACATAAGGGTCCGAATAGATTCATTTCATGGACTTCTGACCATGAAAATGATATACTTATTATTAAAACCAAAGAAAGTGACAACATGTCACTTTCTTATATATTACAAGTGTATTAATTTTAATCTAGTGATAAACCTCAAAAAACAAAGAATATAAATATTATCGAGAAAACTAATAAAATCATCTACATCATGAGAATTTATTTATAATTTTTAGGGATTAAATAATTATCATTAATGATGACACAATAGTGATGTAGAAATTATTTTATTGATTGAAATATCAAATAAATGGTTTTAAAAATATTAAAATAGATATTATATGCACTAATTAACGTTCTCTACAAACTTTCTAGATAAATATGACATGTTAGGAGTCTATTAAATATTTTTTATTTCAAAATATTTTCTGTTTGGATTTTATTATGATTCAAAGAAATGAATAGTGTCAAAATTGACACTATTGTTATTTTATAAAAATAACATATTATAAAATTGTATAAAAATCACAAACATATTTAAAAATTATAAATTGAAATTTATACGGTCTAAAATGTCAAAAAGTATCCAATTATGGACAGTTCAGAACACTTAAGTAATTATTTATAACAAATTAAAATTTAGAATATTATTACCACAAATAAAATTAAATAGATTAAATAAGGATAAATCATGTTGATAAGGTTTAAAATTAATTACCAAAATGTCTAAATCTTATTTTTTGATGATATTAAAACCCTTTATCATATAATATTTGTATTTGAGTCTTTTTTGGTGGTTTTTATGTGGGGTTTAAATTTATTGTAAATTAATATTTTAGAGGTTTACAAAAGTTCCCATCTCTCCTCTCTTATAAAAGGGCACCTCCTCCCTCTCCTCCTCACACCACTTGGAGCCTTAATGCTCTGAAAAACCCTACCAATTTCTCTTCTCTACTTCCCTAGAAACATACTAGAGGTCCTGGTCTTCATTAGTCACCATCTTTAGTTCCCCAAGAGGAGGTTTTGAAGAGGTGCGTTGAAGAAGAGGTAATAACTTTTACCGATTCTTTCAAATTCATTTCTTCTTCTACATAATATTCTTTTGTTTTTTCATAATAAAGTTATAACATCAGTATCTCTCATACACTGATATGTTATTATAAATAAGAACCAAACCTATTTCACCTTCTATCCATCCTATAGAAAATGAAATCATTGTGCGTGCGTACGTACGGAATACCGTCTCCACGCCATGGTGTAATATATTTTTCCACCAACACCATACATGGATGGGTATAATGTTGTAAAGAATAACTATATATGGTTATTATAACATGATAATAATTCTGAAATATTATATCATCCACTCTAATTCCATTAAATAATTATGGGAATGATATCATCGCTCGTGCATACGTACAGATTACCGTCTCCACGACGCGATGAGATTCCTTCTCAAAGTTAACCATTAATGAATTATTATAGAGTATATATAATAAATAATCATAAATTATATGAAATATTACTGAAACTAGAATTATGTATAAGTTATTTACTTACTTCCATTCAATTTAATAGGGAAACAAAAACAGTGTTCATGTGTACGTACGACATACCATCTCCATGAACGCTATATTTCATTCCATTTATCGATCTATTGTATATATGTATATTCTTAATATATATTATATATAAATCATATTTTACATTATAGAAGTAAGTAATCATGATCTATGTAATCCTATGAATAATTACTAGTCAATACACAGATGATAAATGAAACGGTTTTACCCAAAACACTGCTTTAACATGGAATTGACAAATGAACGTGTAATATAAAGTCGTAAGTGAATCATATATGATATCATTAAAATTATTATGTTTCTGTTAAAAGTTAATAATATTTTTAAACCCACTATACAGGATTCTTGGACACATATGGATGAAACTAGACATAAGGTAAGGGATAATTTTGCAATCTCATTTTTATCCGAGATTCCTTATACGTAAGTATTTACTGGGGTTATATTTCTCATCCATGTCCATGAAATTTCTTTCATAAAATGTATAATATTATTCCATGTATGTTTAAAGTAATTTTTACCAATATTTGGCTTTTTATTTTTTTATGGAAAAAATCTTTCTTTTGTTTACCATATATGGTACTTTTTGACTTTTCCGTTAAAAGTACGAAGAGAATATATTTTTTAACTTATATAGAATGATTGGATTTTTTATAGTTTCATAACAACTTATTTTCATGAATCTTACTCTACAATATTTCATTATTATTTTCAAAAAAATCCTTTTCTTTTAAATTTTCATGCCATTTTGTGAATAGAAAATGATTTTTAAGAAGAAAGGATATTTTCCTCAAGAATTCATTTCAAGTGTTTTATCAAAACCATTTTCCATCTAAGAATACATTATTTAATATTTTTATATTTCAAGTATACTGTATCTATTATTTTCATGGATTCATTCTTCTTATGATGAAATGATATCCATTTGTTTCATATGGATTATGTTATGATGGGATGGTGTTTATGAAACCCATATTATTCTTTGGGTTATGATGAATGATTTATGTTTATTTTTTGGAACATGAAAGAATGATTTCAATATAAGATGGGTGGGACCTATATCACTCTAAAATTTATTTTTTACTGTTTTATATCTCCTGAGATAGACATGGCTAGAACATCAAGTGAATTTGGTTCAGTAATACAGGGCTGGAACGGCAAGTATACCTGGTTCAGTAATGGACTTTTTCCACTATGACGGTCTTGGTAGCAATGCCTTGGCTACTATGGAAATCATAAAATGTGATTAATGGTTTCCACAATTAAATATTTTATTCCCATGCTATTTTTTCATGGTTAATGTTCCTTTATGATCTATACCTTATGCACATCCAAGATTTATGTCATTACTCATGATTTTGATGTTTTATGTTCTTGTTCTTATGTTCAAATGTTTAGGGATTCTTTTATGTTATCCATGTTTACCCTTACTTAGCATTTGAGATCACCCTTTTTATGTTATCTTTTCCCAAGGATATAAGTAAAGGATTTAGGTAATAAAACCAAAGGGGAAGATATTTATGGGAGATGTTGAAGATCTTTCACCATGATTAGAAGATTATGTCTCGAGCTTCCAAAGACACTAAACTAATACGGTATTTGGAATTATTTTTTTGTCTTGTATTAAGTATTCTTCAAAGCTAATGTAATTTATATGAATTTCAAGATTTGGGTCTCAAAATTTGGTGTCAGAGTGAAGGTTTAGTTATCCTTTGGAAACTTGAATGCGAAAACATATGTGAAATCCTTATAGATATTTCTACGGTATGTCTTGGGATGTCTCTACGGTTTAGTATAAGTATAGGTTATAGTCCTAGAATTACGGTAATTGTCATAAAATTAAAACTAAGATGTTATATATTAAAGGTACTCCCCCATTATTATGTTGTTTTCCTAGCATGATTTTTTCCTCTCACACTATTCTTTTTGGGTTTTAGACGATTGCTGGAACCCGAAGGAACCGTGTTGATCAATGTAATGGAAAATTTAATGATTGTACTCCTAAATAAACTAATGTTATATGAGATGGAGTGAAAAATATTATTGCTATACTTACACAAGCTATGAATCATTCTAGACTTCCAAATTAGTAGAGAAGGGAACAATATTCTATTGAGTCCTTTATGAGGTAACACCCACCTTTCAATGGGTCTTCTGATCCACTTGTTGATGAATAATGGATCAGTATTATTGAAAATATATTTTCCATACTTCGCTATTTGGAACATGAATATTTCATTCTGCCTATTTACCATTTATAAGGTGATGCAGACCAGTGGTGGACTCTAATTAAGAATACAAGGCCCCAAGATGAAATTGAATCCATGGAATGGGATGAGTTCAAGAACTCTTTTTTCAACAAGCACTTCCCACATATTATTATAACAAATATGGAAACGGAGTTCTGTGAGCTCAAGAAAAAGGATGATGAATCTGTTGGTATATACGAGGTTAATTTTACAAGGCTTTCTAGGTATGCATCTGGATTTATCATCCAACCTGAGAGTAAAGTTGATCGATTCATCAGTGGATTAAAACAAAGTCTTCGAAGGGCATTAGCTATAAGAGACTTCAGTAGCTATGAATAAATTGTAAGTTGTGGTATCAAGGTAGAACTAGAAGTTGGGGTTACATATCCATCTCATGGTTTTGACAAGAAAAGAAAGATGGAGTTCACGGGAAAATCTCAAAACTATAGGGAAAAGAAGAGAAATGTTTCGTTATGCTCAAAGTGTGGAATGAAGCATGGTAGAGATAGTCTTAAAGGGACTAGAAAATGTTATAAGTGTGGAAAAGAAGTTCATCGAGTAGCTGAGTTCAAAAGTAATGGGAAAAAGGTATATAATTATGTTAATAGAGAAAATACTATAGAGAACGCCCCACCAACACTTCAATGCTACAAGTGCATGGAAATGGGGCATTATGCTAACCAATTCCCTAACCCAAGGGTTAATGATGATCAACATCAACAACCTCTCAAGGAAAAGGACAAAGGGAAGTCACATGCGATCACTATGGGCGATTTTTAATATGACAATGAAGTGGTGGAATGATTAAGTGTTTATGTAACGAGATTCCAAAATAGTGTTGTGGAATCTCAATTTCAGTATCATGGAATATTAGAATATCTATGAATTAGTTTATTATGGTTTTCAATAATTGTATGGTACCTGTATCCTTGAAAAGTGATTGAAATATTTTTTTGAAAGTATATGATATGTGCATTATGAAGGGATAAAGAGATAATAAAATGTTTGATAGTATTAATGAGATCATGACTGATATAAGGAAAAAGTGATATCATGGTTTGAGTATATAGAAATTTTGTGATTTTGGTATGTGGAAAGAGTTGACATTTGACAACATTCATGTTCTAAAAAAGATTTTATGTTAATTCATGTTTCAATAGAATACATGATTAAGGAATTCAATTGTTTGGAATGTGATCAACAAGATATATCTTTGGATATATGGGGAATAAAGATGGTATTCGCATGCTTGGTAGATGACCTTTTTAGTAGTCATTTTCTTTATACTATGAGATTGGACAGAAGTATTATTGATAAGCCTAAAGGATGGAACACATTACGTTGGACATCAGATAGTATTGTTTAAGGCTATAAATTTTCGATATTATTTCTAGAATTTTTTAATGGTATAGTTTTAGAAAAAGGACAACTTGCAAGACAGGAGACAACCCGTTGCCTCAAAAAAGGTTGCAGGAATCGAACCCACAACCGAAGTGCGATAGGCCTTTATCACCTACCAATCACCTACATGAAGTCCCTTGTTAGTAGAAACTAGTTTTATTTTATTAAGCGGTATGATTGATGAAGTATAAGGCCATTTTTAGAACCATATACAATTAATCTCACCTTGAGATGGACTTATGCATATAAATTTTATAACCTTATGTTTGAGATAGATGGAATGACCTATCATTATATTTCATGGTCTACTAACACTTCACAAAAGACAAATTCAACCTCATTTCATTAAGATATGAAGTGGAAATTGTTCAAGGCACAAACAACATTGAGATTATACCAAAATCCTGTAAGTATTTCTTTTAACTAAAAAATTCTTTAACTTTAGGGAAATGATCTTTAAAACAAAAAATGTTTTCCTAGTTTCCTCATATCTAATGAATCAGATGGTACCATAGATAATCACAAATTTATGTCTTTGTGATTGTTGTATTTTTCATAACTATGTTCTCTACAACTCGTCATCCAAGCATGATGGTTATATTTCTCTTCCATATCCATATTTTCACCTATATTCTTTTTTGTGGAAATCCTGTGATGAGTTACTTTGGGTGACCGTTATGTTTCTAACATTCCTTTTTAAAATTATTTTTTAGTACTCTTTTTTATGATGTGGGTTTCTATGAATGAAACATTCATGTAGTAAATTATTTATAACACCAAAGACTTTCGAGGGAGAAATTCATTTTAAGGGGGTAGCATGTAACACCCTGAGATTTTATAACAAATATTCTTTTTAATTTTTTTGAAATCTTATGTTTTCTGCTTCACCAATAGTAGCTTGCTCTATACACAACACTGTATTAGCTTGTAGTATATGCAAACACTATTCTTGGCTAGTGTTGCACGCAAGAGCGTCCTTCTTCAATAGCTTTTTTTGTACGCAATAACGAGTTTCACTGAACAACGACATATTGTAAAGAACTAGATATTTTGAATAGTATTAACAACATTTTTAAATTTATTACCTAATAATTCATCTTACACATATTCTAGAACATGGTATGAGAACAAAATAAATTTTTCAAAAAATGCAGTTTTGCCGCCTTTTGATGGTGCACCCACATTAAATCTAGTTTTTGACACGTTTATAAATTCAATTAGAAAAAATAAACTTATTCATTTCAATAAGGATATAATAATTTAATTTTGATAAATTTTTTATATTTTTCTGTTAACTTTCATATTTTGATGAATAGTAAAAATACCATAAATTTTAAATAAAAAATTTTTTTCCATCAAGATAATTTATATGGTTTATTTATAATATTAAATGTTTTTAAATTATAAATAGAATATATTTTCACCATTTAATATAATTCAAGTTGTTATCATTAGTTTAACATTGAATTCATAGGTAAAAACATTTCAATCTTTGATAATATTTTAACTCTTAAACCCTGTTTTCTTAAAAACTGGATTAATATTAAATTAATTACTGCAACTTCTATGTTTTGAATTTTAAAAAATGGATTCCATATTTTTCTTCAGTGGGTCCATGTTATGTTAATATTTTACTTTTATTTTTTTGATATTATAAATATTAACTCCGTTAATTTTTATTTACTACAATTAAAGGTAAATCGGGTAATTAAGGGTAAAAATAAGATTATAAAATTACTCTAAGACCTAAAAAAATCTATTGGATAAATAAAAGTCGACCCATATAACATAAGGGTCGGAATAGATTCATTTAATGGACTTTTGACCATGAAAATGATATAATTATTATTAAAACCAAAGAAAGTGACAACATGTCACTCTCTTATATCTTATAAGTGTAATAATTTTAATTTAATGATAAACCTCATAAAACATAGAATATAAATAGTATTCTGCAATATAATAAAATTATATACATCATGAGAATTTATTTCGAATTTTTATGGAATAAATGATTATCATTAATGATGACACAATTGTGATGTAGAAATTATTTTATTGATTGAAATATCAAATAAATAGTTTAACAATATTATAATAAATATTATATGTAATAATTAATGTTCTCCACAAATTTTCTAGATAAATATGACATTTTAGGAGTCTATTACATATTTTTTTCGAATATATTCTCTGTTTGGATTTTATTTAAATTCAAATAAATGAATAGTGTCAAAATTGACACTATTGTTATTTTATAAAAATAACATATTATAAAATTTATTAAAAATAAATAAAAATATTTAAAAATTAAAAATTGAATTTTATATGGTCTCAAATGTCATAATGTATCCAATTATGGAAAATTCACAACACATAAGTAATTATTTGTAACTATTTAAAATTTAGAATATTATTACAACAAATAAAATTAAATAGATTAAATAAGGATAAATCAAGTTGATTAGGTTTAAAATAAATTACCAACATGTCTATATCTTATTTTTTTGATGGGATTACAACCCTATCTCATATAATCTTATGATTTGATTCATTTTTGGTGTTTTTTTGAGTGGGGTTTGAGTTTATTATAAATTAATATTTTAGAGGTTTCCAAAAGTGCCCCCTCTCATCTTTAATAAAAGGGCACATCCTCCCTCTCCTCCTCACACCACTTTGAGCCTTCAATATCAGAAAAACCCTACTCATTTCTCTTATTCACTTCCCTAAAAACATACTAGAGGACCTTTTATTCTTCAATGGCCAACTTTAGTGCCCTAAGAGGAGGTTTTGAAGAGGCGTGTCGAAGAAGAGGTAATATCATTTACTGATTCTTTAAAATTCATTTCTTCTTATACTTTCTATTATTATTTTGTTTCATAATAAAATAATACCATCAGTATCACTCATGTACTGATATGTTATTATAAATATTATCCAACCGTATTTCACCTTCTATCCATCCTACGGAAAACAAAATCACCGCATGGGCGTACGTACGGAATATAGTTTACACATCGTGGTCTAATCTGTTTTTCCACCACAACCGTACATGGATGATTATAATGGTGTAAAGAATAAAGATATATGGTTATTATAACATGATACTAATTATTAAGTATTATATCATCCACTCTAATCCCATTTAATAATTATGGGAACAATATCATCGCTCGTTCGTACGTACAGATTAATGTCTCCACGATGCGATGAGATTCATTTTCCAATTTAACCATTCAAGAATGATTATAAAGTATATATAATAAATAATCATGAAATATATTACATATTATTGGTACTGGATTTATATATATGTTATTTAATTACTTCCATTCAATTTAATAAGGAAACGAAAACAGTGTTCATTCGTACGTATGACCTACCATGTCCATGAACGGTGTTTTTATTTCCATTTATCGATCTATTATATATATTTATATTCTGAATATATATTATATATAAATCATTATTTAAATTCTGGAAGTATGTAATAATGATCTAAGTAATCATATGAACAATTACAAGTCAAAAAATGGACGATAAATCAAACGATTTTACCCAAAACACTAATTTAACAAAGAATTGACAAACGAACGGGTAATATAAAGTCGTAAGCTAATCATATATGATATCATAAATATTATTATGGTTCTTTTAAAAGTTAATAATATGTTAAAACCCACTATACAGGGGTCTCTGACACATATGAAGAAATTGTACATAAGGTAAGGGATAATTTTGCAATCTCATTTTTATCCGAGATTGCTTATACGTAAGTATTTACTGTGGTTATATTTTTAATCCATGTCCATAAAATGTTTTTCATAAAGAGTTTAATATAATTCCATGTATGTTTAAATTCATGTTTAACGCTGTTTGACTTTTAATTTTTGTTATGGAAGGAATCTTTCTTTTGAATACCATATGTTGTACTTTTTGACTTTTCCGTTAAAAGCACGAGGAGAATGTTTTTTTAACTTATACGGCATGAACAGATTTCTTACGGTTTCATAATGCCTTATTTTCATGAATATTACTCTATAATATTTCATGATTATTTTCAAAAAAAATCATTTTTTTAAATTTCATGGCATTTTGTGAATAGAAAATGATTTTAAAGATGAAAGGATATTTTCCCCAAAAATTAAATTAAAGTGTTTTATCAAAACCATTTTCCATCTAAGATGACAATATTTAATATGTTTATATTTCAAGTATAATGTCCTTATTTTATAAATGTTTTATTTTTCTTATGATGAAATGATATCCATTTATTTTATATGGATTATGTTATGATGGGATGGTGTTTATGAAAACCATATTATTCTTTGGGTTATGATGAATGATTTATGTTTATTTTGTGGAACACAAAAGATAGATTTCATTATGAGATGTGTGGGACCTATATCTCCCTACAATTAATTGGGTAAAGATTTATATCTAATGATATAGACATGGCTTGGAACGTCAAGTGAATCCAGTTGAGTGATATAGGGCTGGAAAAACATGTAAACCCAGTTCAGTAATAGACTTTGTCCACTATGACGGTCTTAACAGCAATGCCTTGGCTACTATGGAAATCATAACATGTGATTAATGTTTTCCACAATTACATGTTTTATTCCTATGCTATTTTATCATGATTAATGTTCCTATATGATCTGTGCCTTATGAAATGCCAAGATTTATGTCATTACTCACGATTTTGATATTTTTTGTTCATGTTATTATGTTCAAATGTTTAGGGATTGTTTTATGTTCTCCATGTTTACCCTTACTGAGAATTTGATCTCTCCCTTCATATGTTTTCTTTTACCCATGATATAATGAACGGTTTTAGGTAAGAAAGCCAAAGGGGAAGATCTTTATGGAAGATGTTGAAGATCATTCACTATGATTAGAATATTATGTTTCAAGTTTTCAATGACACTAAACTAATAAGGTCTTTTAGAGTCTGTTTTTTTCATGTATTAAGTATTTTTCAAAAGTAATGTAATGTCTATGTATGTTATGAATTGGGTCTCTACAGTGGGTATCAGAGTGATGGTTTAGTTAACCTTTGGAAACTTGGATGTGAAAACTTTAGTAAAATCCCTAGAGATATTTCTAACGTATGTATATGGATGTCTCTAAGGTTAAGTATAAGTATAGGTTATAGTCCTAGAATTACGGTAAAAATCATAGAATTAAACCTAATATGTTATATATTGAAGGTACTCCCCCTTTTTTATGTTGTTTTCCTAGCATGATTTTTCCTCTCACACTATTCTTTTTAGGTTTAAATAATGGCTGGAACTCGAAGGAATTGTGTTGATCAATGTAATGGAAAATGCAATTATTGTCCTCCTGAACAAACTAATGTTATGGGAGATGGAGTGGAAAATCATATTACTATACTTACACAAGTAATGAATCATTCTATACTTCCAAATGAGTAGAGAGGGGAACAATATTTTATTGAGTCCTTCATGAGGAAACGTCTACCTTATTTCAGTTGGTATTCTGATCCACTTGTTGCTGAACAATGGATCAGTACTATTGAAAAGATATTTTCCATAGTTAACTATTCCGAACATGAAATTTCATTCTGGATATTAACCATTTAAAAGGTGAAGAAGACTAGTTTTGGAATATAATTAATAATACGAGGCCCCAAGATGAAATTGAATCCATGGAATGGGATGAGTTCAAGAACTTATTTTTTAATAATTACTTCCCTCGTATTTTCAAACAAAGATGGAAAAGGAGTTCCTTGAGTTTAAGAAAAAGGATGATGAATCTGTTGGTATATATGAGGCTAATTTTATAGGGTTCGCAAGGTATGCATCTGGATTTATCATGCAACCTGAGTGTAAATTTGATCGATTCTTCAATGTCTTAAAACCAAGTATTCGAAGGGCATTAGCTATAAGAGACTTCAGTAGCTATGAAGAAATTGTGCATTGTGCTATCAAGGTAGAACTAGAAGTTGGTGTTACATATCCATATCATGGTTTTTACAAGAAATAAAATATGGAGTTCATAGAATAATCTCAAAATTATGGTGAAAAGTAGGAAAATGTTTCGTTATGCTCAAATTGATGAAATTAAGAAGGTGGAGATTATCTTAAAGAGTCTAGAAAGTGTTTTCAGTGTGGAAAATAAGGTCATAGAGCAGATAAGTGCCAAAGTAATGGGAAAGGGGTAGCAAATTATGTGAATAGAGAAAATACTATAGAGAACGCACAACCAATACTTCAATTCTACAAGTGCAGGGAAATGAGGCATTATGCTAACCAATTCACTAATCCATGGGTAAATGATGATCGATATCAACAAACTCTCAAGGAAAAGGATAAAGGGAAGTCACATGTGATCACTATTGGCAATTTTGAATATGACAACGAAGTGGTGGAATGATTAAGTGTTTATGTAATGGGATTCCAAAATAGTGTTGTGGAATCTCATTTTTAGTATCATGGAATATTGGAATATCTATGAATTGGTTTATTGTGGTATTCAATAATTTTATGGTACCATTAACCATGAAAAGTGATTGAAATATTTTTGGAATGCAGATTATATGTGCGTAATGAAGTGATAAAGAGATAATGAAATGCTTGATTGTATTAATGAGCTCATGACTGATATAAGGACGAAGTGATATCATTGATAGAGTATGTAAAAATTTTCGGATTTTGGTATGTGGAAAGATTTTACTTTTGACAACATTCATGTTCTCAAAAGAGTATATGGTAATTCATGTTTCAAGAGAATAGATGATTAAGGAATTAAAATAATTGGAATTTCACCAACAATATATATCTTTTGATTTGTGGAGGATAAATGATGGTATTCACGTGCTTGGTAGATGACCTTTCTAGTGGTCATTTTCATTATAATGTGAGATTCGAGAGAAGTATTTTCAATAACCCTAATTGTTGAAATGCATTAATTTGGACATCAGATAGTATTGTTTAATGCTAGAGATTTTTGATATTATTTATGTAATGTTTTAATAGTATAGTTTTAGAAAAAGAACATCCTATAGGACGGGTGACAACCCATCGCGTCAGACAAGGTTGCGGGAATCAAACCCACAACCGATGTGTGACAGGCCTTTATCACCTAGCACTGGCCTAAATGATGTCCTTGGTTAGTAGAAACTAGTTTTATTTTATTAAGAGGTATGATAGATGAAGTATAACTTCATTTTCGGAACCATATACGATTAATATCACCATAAGATGGACTTATATATATAACGTTTTCTATCCTTATGTTTGAGACATATGGAATGACCTATCATTCTATTGCATGACCTGCTAATACTTCATAGAAGACAAGTTCAACTTAATTTCATTAATATATGATGTGTAAATTGTTCAAGGCACAATCAATATTGAGATTTTACAAAAAAATCAAGTGAGTATTTCATTTAATTAAAAAATTCTTCAACATTAGGTAAATGATCATGAAAATAAAAAATGTTGTCCTAGTGCCATCATATCTGATGAATCATATGGTACCTTAGATCATCACAAATTTAAGGCTTTGTGATTTTTTTCTTTTTCATAGCCATGTTCTCTTCTACTCTTTATCCAAACACGATGGTTAGATTTCTCTTATATATACATATTTTTACCTATATTTTCTTATTTGGAAATCTAGTGCTGAGTTACTTTGGGTGACTATTATGTTTCTAACTTTACTTTTTAAAATTAAGTTTTAGTATTCCTTTTTTTTATGTGTATTTCTAAGAAAAAATCATTCAAGTAGTAAACGATTTATAACACCGAATAATTTTGAGGGAGAAAGTCATTTTAAGGGGAGTAGAATATAACAACTTGAGATTTTATGATAAATATTCCTTTTAATTAATTTGATATATTTTGTTTTATGCTTCACCAATAGTATCTTGCACTTTAAGCGACACCATATTTGCTTGTAGTATACCCAAACACTATTCTTGGATTGTGTTGCATGCAAGAGCGACCTTCCTCAATAGCTTGTGTTGTACGCAATACTGAGTTTCACTAAACAATGGAATATTGTTATGAACTATCCATTATTAATATTATTAACTAAAATTTTAATTTTATTACATAAAAATTCATCTTACACATATTCTAGAACATACTATGAGAACAAAATCAGTTTTTAAAAAAATGCAGTTTTGCCACCTTTTGATGACGCACCCACTTTAAATCAAGTAATTGACACATTTATAAGTTAAATTAGGCAAAATAAATGAATTATTTTTAATAAAGATATAAAAATTTACTTTGGATAAATTTTTCATATTTTTCATGTTAACTTTCATATTTTGATGAATAGTAAAAATACTCTAAATTTTAATTAAAAAAATTTTCATCAAGATAATTTATTTGGTTAATTTATAATATTTAATGGTTTTTAAAGTATAAATAGAATTTATTTTTACCATTTAAAATAACTAAAGTCATTAACATTAATTTTTCATTTAATTCATAGGTAAAACTATTTCAATCAATGATAATGATTTAACTTTTAATACCCATTTTCTTAACAATGAGATTATTTTTAAATTAATTACTACAAATTATCGGTTTCGAATTTTGAAAAATTGATTCCATATTTGGATTTAGTGAGTGAAAATTATGTTAATAGGTTACTTTTATTTTTTTGATATTATGAATAGTAACTACAATAATTTTTATTTACTACAGTTAAAGGTAAATCGAGTAATTAAGGGTAAAAATAAGATTATAAAACTACCCTAAGACCACCAAAAATTCTATTGTATGAATGAAAGTCGACCCATATCACATAAAAGTTGGGATAGATTCATTTCATGTACTTTTGACCATGAAAATTATATAATTATTATTAAAACCAAAGACATTGACAACATGTCACTCCCTTATATCTTATAAGTGTAATAGTCTTAATTTATTGATAAACCTAATAAAACAGAGAATAAAAATAGTCTCCATAAATATAATAAAATTATCTACATCATGATAATTTATTTATAATTTTTAGAGATTAAATAATTATCATAAATGATGATAAAATAGTGATGTAGAAATTATTTTATTGATTGGAATATCAAATAAATGGTTTTAAAAATATTAAAATAAATATCATATGAACTAGTTAATGTTATACAAAAAAAATTTATATTAATATGACATGTTATGAGTCTATTAAATCTTTTGGTTTGAATATATCCTCAGTGTGGATTTTATTTAAATTCAAATAAATGAATAGTGTCAAAATTGACACTATTGTTATTTTATAAAAATAACATATTATAAAATTGTTTAAAAATCACAAAAATCTTTTAAAATTATAAATTTAAATTTATATGGTCTAAAATTTCATAAAGTATCCAATTATGGAAAATTCACAACACATAATTAATTATTTATAACAGTTTAAAATTTAAAATATTATTACCACAAATAAAATTAAATAGATTAATAAGGATAAATCAAGTTGAGGAGGTTTAAAATAAATTACCAACAGGTATAAATATTATTTTTTGATGTTACTAAAACCTTATCTCATCTAATATTCGGATTTGAGTCATTTTTGGAGGATTTTATGTGGGGTTTGAGTTTATTGAAAATTAATATTATAGAGGTTTTCAAAAGTGCCCCTCTCCTCTCTAATAAAAGGGAACCTCCTCCCTCTCCTCCTCACACCACATTGAGAATTAATGATCAGAAAAACCCTTACCATTTCTCTTCTAAACATCCATAGTAACATAATAGAGGTCCTGGTCTTCTTCAAAGACCAACATTAGTGCCCTCAGAGGAGGTTTTGAAGAGGCGCGTCGAAAAAGAGGTAATATCCTTTACCGATTCATTCAAATTCATTTCTTCTTCTACGTCCTATTCTTTTGTTGTTTCATAATAATTTAAAAACATAAGTATCTATAATATACATATATGTTATTATAAATATGAAAAAACCCTATTTTGCCTTCTATCCATCCAACAAAAAACGAAATCACCGCGCGTGCGTACGTACAGAATACCATCTCCACGCCGTGGTGTAATCTGTTTTTCCACCACCAATATACATGGATGGGTATAATGATGTAAAGAATAACTATATATGGTTATTATAAAAACATACTAATTCTTAAATATTATATCATCCACTCTAATTCCATTCAATAATTATGGGAATGATATCATCGCTCGTGCGTACATATGGATTACCGTCTCCACGACGCGATGAGATTCATTCTCCAAGTTAACCATTCAAGAATGATTAAAAGGTATATAAAATAATTAATCATGAAATATATGAAATATTAATGCTACTGGGTTTATTTATATGTTATTTACTTACTTCCATTCAATTTTATAAGGAAATGAAAATAGTGTTCATGCGTACGTATGACCTACCATCTCTTTGAATGGTGTATTTATTTCCATTTATCGATCTATTATATATATGTTAATTCTGAATACATATTATATATAAATAATGTTTTACATTTTTGAAGTAAGTAATCATGATCAAGGTAATCATATGAATAATTAAAAGTCAAAACACGGACAACAAATGAAATGATTTTACACAAAAATTTTCTTTAACATTGAATTGGAAAATGAACGGCTAATATAACGTCGTAAGTGAATCCTACATGATATCATAAATATTATTATGGTTCTATTACATGTTAATAATATTTTTAAACCCACTACACCGGAGTCTTGGACACATACAGAAGCAATTGGACATAAGGTAAGGGATAATTTTGCAATCTCATTTTTATCTGAGATTTCTTATGCGTAATTATTTACTAGGGTTATATTTTTCGTCCATTCCATAAAATGTTTTTCATTAAGTGTTTAATATTCATCCATTTATATTTAATGTAATTTTGACCCATATTTTACTTTTACTTTATGTTATGGAAGGAATAATTTTTTTTTTACAATACGTGGTACTTTTGACTTTTTCGTTAAAAGTACAAGGATAATGTTTTTTAACTTATACAGGATGAACAAATTTTTTACGATTTCATAACGCCTTGTTTTCATGAAGCATACTCTAGAATATTTCATGATTAATTTAAAAAAAATTCTTTTTATTTTAAAATTGCACGGAATTTTGTGAAAAGAAAATCATTTTGAAGAAGAAATTATATTTTCCTCAAGAATTCATTTCTAGTGCTTTATCAAAACCATTTTCCATCTAACTTGACATTATTTAATATGTTTATATTTCAAAAATAATGTCTCTATTATTTACATGGTTTCATTTTTATTATGATTAAATGATATAAATTTATTTTATATGGATTATGTTATGATGGGATGGTGTTTATGAAACCCATATTATTCTTTGGGTTATTTTGAATGATTTATGTTTATTTTGTGGAACTCTAAAGAATGATTTCATTATGAGATGGGTCGGACCTATATCTACATCCAATGCATTGGTTAAAGATTTATATCTCATGAGATAGACATGGATGGAATGAAATTGAATCCGGTTCAGTAATACAGGGCTGGAACAATAAGTAACCCAGGTTCAGTAATGGACTATGTCCACTATAATAGTCTTGGAAGCAATGCCTTGGCTACGATGGAAATCATAACATGTTCTTAATGGTTTCCAAAATTACATGTTTAATTCCCATGTTATTTTAACATGATTAATGTTCATTTATGGTCTATTCCTTATGAACTGCCAAGATTTATGTCATTACTCATGATTTTGATGTTTTATGTTCATGTTCATACATTCAAATGTTTAGGGATTGTTGTATGTTCTCCATGTTTACCCTTACTGAGAATTTGAGCTCACCATATTTATGTTTTCTTTTCCGCAGGATATAAATAATGGTTTTATGTAAGAAAACCAAATGGGAAGATATTTATGGGAGATGTTGAAGATATTTCACCATGATTATATGATTACGTTCTGAGTTTCCAAAGACACTAAACTAATACAGTTTCATGGAATCTGGTTTTTGTCATGTATTAAGTATTCTGACAAAGTAATGTAATGTCAATGTACGTCAAGACTTGGGTCTCTACAGAGGTAGTGTCATTGGGCTTCTCTCTTGACCAAGTACAAGCCCAGATTTAATGTGTTAAACTTGAGAGGGACTGCCTACGGGAGAAGTGGAAGTTGATAGAGATTACCACCTGAGCAATGTTATCCGAGCCACCCCTAGAGTCTATCACCATTTCACTCCATACTCTTCTGTCTTATGTGGGTATTATAAAGGGTTATGTAACAAAACCATAGTACTATGAATATTACATTATTTTTTTATATAATAATGAATATACATTCATTTTTTTATTGTTACGTTGTAAATAGTTTTTAAAGACCAGATAGTATTTTTAGTTAATGTTCAACTAAGAAATCTATTTTAATGAATCAATTTATTTTTGAATGTAATTGTAATTTTTATTATGGTTTGAAGCCATTGTTGTCAAAACCCATGATTTCTCGATAAATGTTGGTTTTTTTTAAGTGAAAATTAACATATTTATAAAATTATTTAGATAACAAGAATATTATTTCTGGAATAAGGATGTCAAAATTATCTAATGGTGAATGTTTCCTAATTTTATGAGAGTCAAATATTATGCTAACAATTAAATACCGTTTAAATATATAATGTTTTCTATGACATCATAATGACCCAATAGTGATATAATAAAATACTATAAACATTATGTTCGACCAAAATATGTTTTACCATTAAAATAATGTGATTTTGGGTTTGTTTGATTTATTTTACAAATCTTTAGTGGACCCTTCAAGGCTTAGTAAACATTTTGTCTTTTTAAATTATTTTCCTTGGGAGTGTGACTCACATCCACATAAGAAACCCCATTATTTTAAGAAGTTTGGACTTTGGAATTATAAAATATTTTTTCCATTTCCCTTTTCCAAAAACCATGGTCTGGTTTGTGGTTTGTATTAGATTAATGTGAGCTATCACAAACCTAAATAATAAATAATTCTGCCACCTTTCCTATATAAACCCACCCATGCTCCCACATCCTCCTCCCTAAAAAACTTTGGAGTTCATAATACCTCTTCCCTTATTTGTCTAGAATCCTCCCAAGGTGCCCCAAGCTCCCAGTAATCCTCTCTCAAGCCTCTCTCAAGCCTTTGGAAGCACACTTTGAAGTAAGGGTTTTTCCTTCCTTTCTCATTTATGTCCATTATTCTTTAAATTGTTATTCCCTTTTAATTTCAATTATAAATGTTTAGTAATGGTTTCTAACCTCCCCCATAATTCCCTATTTATGTTTTAATAGGGTAATAACCCTTTATCTCTCATTAAATTCCTCCCATGTACACCCGTTAGTATGCTGAAATTCAGAAATGAATTTCTCTCTCCTCATTTACATTCAAGCAATTCTTTTGTATAATGAATCTAAATTCCATTACATTTGTTAGGAAATATATCTATATGAACCCTTACTTTACATGACATATAAATATTATGAGACACCCCTTCATCTCTAATAAACCATTTTTATGAGTTCTTTTGTCACGCTGTTATGTGGTCGAAATTGCACTCTGTTTTTCCAACCAAAATTCATTGTGTAGTGAATTCCATGACCTTTTCTCTACCAATGTTATTCACCTTTATGAAAATTTATTTATTGTTTAAATAGTTTCATGTATGTATTCCACATTATTTTATCTTGGAATAAATGATTATGTTGAATGATTCAATGTTTTATGACCCATGTGACACACCTTTACATGAAGTGAAATGTTTAAGAAGGGTGTGCCCTAATAGCGCTCAAACGCATTGGGTAAAGTATAGTATCATGATATGTCATGTTAAATGGGTGTTTACACATGATAATTAAATTGAAATGAGGGTTTACTCATGCTTCATATGCAATGAGGGTTTACTCATGCTCTATGTGCAATGCGCCTTGGCTCATGCTAATTCCATGTTAAGTGTTGTCACCACATTTCCATTTATGAATATCGTGCTTTATCAGGACATTATATTTATTCTTCTATTGTTATCTATTTATATTCTTATTGAATAACATGTATTTTATTCTTCATGTTATTCCATGATTATTCCCTTACTGAGCTTTATAGCTCACCCTTTTTTATGCATGTCCTCAGGTTATCCCATGCAATGCTAAGTACGAGGGAATGTAGTGGTCATGTAAAATAAATTTTCAATAAAGATGTTGTTTTTTATGTTTTAAGTTGTTATGTAACAATACGAATCCCCAAATACACTATACCTATCGATCTTCTATGTTTTATCAAATGATGTTTATGTAATAAATTATGTTTAATTGTGTAATAAAAGATCACGGTTGTCACACCTACCAATACATCAAGGGGATATAGATGGTTCCACCAATTACATTATATATCAAATTAATTCCACATATTAATGTCGCTAAAAATAATCCAAATGAACATATGAAATGTAAATAAGAGTCCCAAATCTATTGTCATACTCACTAACCAATTAGAGTATCATGGTGAATGGTATCAAGATAGCACATCCATAGTTAATCGTATAATAAAAAATTTAATAGAAAAAGGTATATGATAATAATAAGATATAAATCTCAATAAATCATAAAAATAAACAGATTTTTTGGAATAAAATAATTGAGTAATTCTTTACTGAAATACCCCTTTTACATTGCAAGGATGAGTTATTTTGAAAAAAATATTTTTATTTGTCATAATTGTTTATATAAAACCAAACATTTACGAAGTTATTTTTTCATCAAAAAATTTCGGATTTTATAAAAATAATGATGTCTTTAAACATATTGTGTATGGTACTTGATAATGGGTATGAAATTGAGACATTCGCATGAATCAGGATTGTGTTTCGGGATGAATCTAAGAAATATCATTTTAAAACATGTCACTCCCCATAAAAAAGATGGATTATGATTGGTAAATATATATAGACAATTAACATAGAACGTATGAGTATTAAATTATAATAATCAATAATATTATTTGGTTAAGGAGAGAAAACACTAAAAAATGGATGTTCGGGTAGAAACCATTACCTTATGTTTGAATGTGTTATGAACTTGAACATAATATCCTAGATAATAAAATAAAATACATTAATTAATTAATACATAACCATATATACATGTATTTTATTTATTAAAAATTTATTAGGTCCATTTATGTCCTTTTTTATGTGTTATAAGATATAATTGTATTTCTTCTGATTGTTTATTTCATTGGTTTTCTTGATCGGTATACTTATATATGAGTATGAATGTTCATGCAGAATAGGTATAATTCCACATAATTGAATTTACATGATATTTATGAACATCCAAAAGTGTAAATTTTTATAAATTTCATTTTTTTATAAAGAATGTGGATTAATTATTAGATTATACATTTAGTGATAAAATTTCACATTATTACAGTGGTTATTGATCATAACAAACTCATTTTGTTTTATCATGTAGTATTATGTATGTATGTTACCTCCAAAAAATAAAAAATGATTTAATAGATATTATAATATTATAAATTAAAAATGAAAATTGTTTAATTACGATACATAAATGATAAATAGAAGAACGAAATGTCATCATCCACAAAGGCTGTAAATCGGTTCCCAGGAATGATGATTTCATTTTTTAAAATAAAATACAGAGAGATAGAGAGAAAGGAGTTTGATGAATGATATTACATTAACATGATATAATTCATTTATTTATATTATACTAGAGTTATCATGATCATTGGAAAATAGGGGGTGAGGAGAGAATAATAAAATAAAATAACTAGAAATGAAATTAAAAGTAAAAGGAAGAGTACTTTACCTCTTGAATAATCCTCCTTGGGAACCGCCTTAAGGTGAATTATTTTTGACATTTGATGAGACCATGAGCTCCTAGACAAGGGGGGGATTCTTGGGGAGGCTAATGGGTACAATTTTGACAAGTCTAAAATTCATAGATTTGAGAGGAGAAGAGGTGGTGAGGGGTTGTATTTACGGTGGAGGAGAGGTGTGATTTTTGAATATTTAATTCATTTGAATGTTATTTTTGCTCAAGAATATGAATATTTTGATAATTATGATCAAATATGTCAAACTAATTAATGGATGTTTTACATTATGGTTCCTACATCAATAATGACTCATGGAATAATTTATTTAACTTATAATTTATTTATACCACAAATTATAGTATTTTACTTTTCACAAAAAAATCATGAATTTTAGAAAAATCGAAAAAATTCACATAGACCATTTTTGGATGTCTATAATTAAAATATATAATACATCTTATTAAAATAAATTTCTAAATATGATAATATTAATTTTAAATTAAAACCAGCATTTACATAAAAAAATATAGATTTTAAATTTACAACTTATTTTTTAACACATTCCAAAATTTACAAAGGTGTCATAAAACTATCTTAAACTCATAAGAAAAAAAAGTTGATTTATGATTACATTTTGTAAAAATTAAATTTTTTTAAAACCATTTTATTATTTATTAAATTATAATTAAATATTTATGTCTTATAAATATACTAACACTTAAATAATAATTTTGAAAATATTCATTTATATATACTATGATAGAATTATATGAAAATTTCATTTATCATGTGCCTAAATTTTATTTATACTTTCATAGATGTGGGTACTATTTATCAGACCTATTTACTATTTAAATGAGTCATATTACTATTCCTAAGGTCAAGTTATTATTTCATCGGTATGGATTCTTTAACATATATAATTACATATTATTTTATTAAATCATCATTTTAAATTTTTTTTATTGTGTTGTATATGTGGACTATACTATAATAAATAAACATAGTAAGGTAAAACTCATTGATTGAATTTTGGGTCATTTCATTCTTCCCTCCTATAAAAATTTTGTCCTCAAAATTTCCATATTTCCACTCAAAAAAAAATATCTTTGTAGTTCCTCATCAAAGTCTACTCAGGTTCCCACATCACCTCTTCAATTTTATGATTTTCCAAAGTACTTTTAATATTATAGTTTTATAACTCCTCAACACCTATTATTCAGTGTCTAGAATTCAAATAGGATCTTTATAGTAAGATAATTTAGGTTCCAATTTTATTCCTTCAGAAGTGAGGAAATGAGTTGGGTATGGAATGTAATTCCTTAACAGGGAGACATAGAACACATTTTGGAACATAAAAATACTAGGTGGTATTTCCAAACAATATTCCCAAGCTCTAATCCTCTCCAGTATTTTAGAATGACCAGTGTAACTAGGGCTTAGTTTCCATTTCCTCACAAATCTTATAACACCCTTCCATGGATATAGATTAAATAAAACATGTTCACCCACTTGAAATTTAAAAATCATTCCTTTGATTATCAGCATAACACTTTTTAATTTTATTGATCATATTTGATACGATTTTGAATATTATTTTCCTTTGATGTTGTTTCCTCAAAAAGCTATGAGCCTACAATATCCCATTCACCATCTTCTTCCAAACATGTTGGGGTGCAAAATATCTTCTTATAAAACACTTCATATGGTTACATTTGAATACTTTAATGGAAACTATTATTGTGGGAAAAATCTACCAAAGGCAAATACTGATCCCACATACCATGAAAGTCGAGGGATCAAGATGTCAACATGTAATTTAGCATTCGAATTGTAATTTTAGACTTCCCATAAGTTTGAGGTTGATAAGATGTATTCAAATAAAGATATTTATCCAGATATTTCTAATGAAATTCACAGAATTTCAATGAAAATCGTAGATCATGATCAGACACAATATAAATATTTTCTCCATGAATTCTTACAAATGCATTAAAAAAGAGTCGTGCAAGGTGATCTGAATGTAAATCCTACCTTATAGTGAAGAAATGTTTTGATTTATTTTGTCGATCAACAATCACCCATATTGAATCATTATTTGATGATTTTTTTGCTAATCTAGTAACAAAATACATAGTTATGTCATCCCATTTCCAGGTATAAATCAGAAGAGGTTGCATGAATCCTCTTGGATATTGTTTGTTAGGATTCACCTATTGATAGAATAAATATTTAGATACATAATCATCCATTTCCCACATCAGATTATCCCACCATAAATGTTCCTTCATATCCCTATACATCATATTGATCCCATGGTGTATTGAAAATTTTACACTATGTAAATCATCCAATAACTCCCTTTTTAGCTCAAGTATAGAGGTAACCCATGGCCTCCTCCAAAATTTCATAATTCCATCCTCACACATGAAGTCTTGAAACTCCCATCATTCAATAATTTAATTTTCTTTTGATTATTGTCATTATCACACTATGAAATTTTAATTCTTTAAAATAAAGATGGTTGGGAAACCTATGGAAAAGTAATTATGATTCACCTTCCATGATAGTTCTTATATCCATATTTTCTATATCCATATACAGATGGTCTATTTCAATTTTCATTTTTTATCATAACCACATGATCCTTCATTCTTGATGCATCTATTACCCTATTCTCCTTCCCAAGGTGGTGTGTATGGAAAAATCATAACCCTTGAGTAGCTCAATCCACTACCTATTCCCCATGTTGATTTCTTTCTATGAGAAGATATATTTTAAACTCTTTTGATTTATATATATCTCAAAATTTCCCCATAGAGATAGATCCTTTGTATTTCAGAGAATATATTACAACTGCTAACTCAAAATCATGAGTTTGATTTTTTCATGAATTTTTAACTACCTCGATGTATAGGCCATAATTATATCATTTTGTAAAAGAAAAAACCTGAATACTTTCTTTGACCTTCCACTATAAATCAAAGATCCGCCATTTCTCAATGGTAGAGTCTGAATCAGATAATTCACTAATCTTCTATTTAGTTCTTCAAAAAAAATTCACATTAACATTATGTAAACAAATTTAACTCTATTATGAGTAATTTTCATTAACAGGTTTTCTAATCAGGTGATTTTCTAAATGAAACACCGACAATAACATGATAAACACTTAAAACATGTACCTTGATTATGTTCATTGGCGTATGCCATTAATAAATACATTTTTCTCTAATGGATCAACCGTTATTCCTTCATTTGAGTTAATATGAAAAATAAACGGAACTGATTAGAGACAAAATTCACACTTGTTAAACATCCAATATAATTTATTTCCTCTAAGAGTCTTTAGAATAATATTAATATGATTCTCATGGTATTTGTAGCTTTTGGAATATACCAATATTTCATCAATCAATACCCAGACAAAGTAATAAAGATATTAATTGAATACTCTATTCATTAGATCCACAAAAATAGAGGGTGAATTAGCTAGTAAAAAAGTATTTATTGTAAAATCATAATGCCCATACCTAGTTCTAAATGATAAATTTATGATATCTTTCTTCTTCAAATGCGGTTGATGATATCTATATCGAAGATAAATCTTTAAAAAATATTCATATCCCTCATGTTAATCAAATAAATTATCAATATGATACAGGAGATACTTGATATTTATTGCAATAGCATTCATTTCTCTATAGTTAATGCACATACTCATGGATCCATATTTCATCTTGACAAAGATAATAGGGGCTCCCCCTGGAGAAAGACTACGATGAAAAAATCCATCATCACTAAATTTATTTATTTATTTATTTAGTTCTACTAATTCAGAAATTTCCATTATATAGGGAGTATTTGATAGAGATCTTAAACCAATAATTAAATCAATAATGAACTTAGATTCCCTTTATGGATTAATTCTAGGTAAATCCTCTAGAAATACCTCAATGTATTCTTGTACATTAGGTAAATCCACAATTTTAAGATTTATTTCCTTATACATAGATGATGTATTCCATTCCTCCTTAAGAATGTCATTTACTATAGCTATTGGCGGTGGATCTTAATGAGAACCAAATGGTGATGTTTCTTATCTAATGATAATGAATTCCATACCTACCTCAAAAATAATTATTTCCTTCTTCTGGAAAAAGAGTTTCACATATTATTTTGAAAGCTATTTCATGAAAAATATTATTTAATATTCTTTCGTAGGTATGATGACAAAATTTGATTTTAAATAATGTTTATTTTCTGTATTTTGAAGTTTCTAACACATATTTGTTATAAAGTGACTTCCCTTAGAGGTTTGGGTTGATAACCCCAGTGTTAAGTAAAATTGTTAATATCTAATTTTTAAATAAAAATGGAAAGATATAAAGGAATTTGATGATCCATAATCAAATAAATCAATAAAAATGTTTGAGTAAATGTTTAAAGTATCTACCACTACATCATTAGGAACTTAAACCTCAGTAGTTGTGATCGCATACGTCTGCCCTTCCTCCCTTTTCCTGTTCAGGGTTAATATTCCTTGACACATCATACAATCATTTTCATAATTTTCCATCTATTTAAAATTCTTGTGTTGAAATTTGTAGCATCTTTCTTTACCTTTCATTCAAGGGATTGGTGGAATTTTTATCCCCACTTATAATAGACTCATTTTCCTTTTATGTAGGCTTTGGATTGTTTCCTTCCACTATTATCACATGTTGAAAACTCCATTTTTATTATTCTCTTTATCCATTCATTAATCTTCCACCCTCTTATTCTATATAATTTATTTAAATTAATAATATATAGATAATTATTTCTCTATCTTGATAGCACATGAGATTATATCTTCATATGATGAGAAATTTTGGGAAACCAGCGCCTTTAGTGAAATTTTTTTCAAACTATAAAAAATAAACGAATATTTCTCCTTGTATTACGTATGTAGTCCATGATATTCCTTTATATCCTTGTAAATTATGGTTCATACTTGGAAACATTACCATCCACCTTTTTCTACAGATTCAAGAATTTACTTTCTATTTCCATATCCCCTTTTCATTCACGATGAATAAAAATACCTAGGCCAATTTCATTAAAATATATAAATTCTATATATGTATTTTCATCCCCCCATATATGTTTTGGATTATTGATGACCACTGATCTACATCTCACGATAGTTGTTAAACTATCATGAAAACCTTCTCCATTTCATTACTTCTCAAAGGGAGAAATACTATCTCTAGGGAAATTATCCATTTCTCAACTACAAATGGGTTTGTAGTCCTCTTGAATGATGGATGTTTCTATCACATAATGTGGCCTATTTGTTCCACAATTTTGTGGATCTAGATTCTCCATATGGGTAGCTTTGTTGTTTATTAATAGAGTCAGCTATCCCAGTATAGTTCTCAGTTTCTTAGCACTGGCTGTATCTGCAATAAAAACGTCATTATTTGGAATAGGAGGAAAATACCTACATGGGATACAAGAATTGGTATGGTTTATATTCCATTCATTATTTTATATTTATAAATAATGTGATACAGAAGATTAGGGTTTTAGTCATAATTGATAATCTAAAACTAGCTAAACATTTAACAGAAATTGAAATTTTATGCATATCTAATCTCATAATCATAAGCATTGTTTCATTGAGGACAAATTTAATTTTAAATCCGTCATAATATTTTTTAAACAAAATTTAAATTATCCTCAGAATATCCCCTAGGAGTGTCAAACCAGATTCTTAGCAAGACCCATTTTCATGTACCAGGTTACCATGAGATAGGCCCGGGACACCTTGTTGGATTATTACTCTTATATATATATGTCCCAAAACTATGTATGGTTGTAGTATACCAAAAAATATTTATTGTTAGGAAGATTCAAATATTAACTACCTCACCAAAATTATAGGTTTTTTATTTTATGCTTATCCTCAAGGTGTATCTTAGGGTTATGTTCCATAATCTATGAATTCTAAATAAAGTTATCATGGTTTCTACGAAACTTCCTCTGATACCAACTGTAAGGACCCTGAACCCAGTTTTCTGGGGCCAATGTATTATATTAATACATTGGTATGATTAAAAGGATATTTCATCCCGATTCAAAAAAATAGGTCAGTAGTTTGGAGAACCTGATAAAAACAAAAGGTTTACATTACAACATTAAAGAAAAAATAACATAGCAACTCCATTGGAAACACCCATAAACTCTTAGATTTATTCTTGGATGCCATTCATAATAATATTTATCTTCACATATTAGGAAAAATTAAAACAAAGGAAATGGGTTATCTTCGATTCATAGTAAGGGTATGAAATAGTGGAAGTTATCATAAACATAGACATTAGGCATGGTGAATAACAAAACACACATTCTTTTAAAAATAAACTAGAACATAATATGGATGGACTGAGAGCTAAGGAAAAAAATCCATGTGACTAATAATAAGAAAATGAACCTTAATCATGAATATTATTACAGTAAAATATCACATGGTATATAAATTACAAATTCAATAATGATGTAATTGATATTGTAAAACATCAGAGACATATCGTAAAGGCCTCATCTGAGATGTTTGAAAATACTACGGTAAGTCCTTGTCCAAAAACCAATTCAATATTTTCTCATGAGACCTTCTCATGAATCGAGTGGATAAAGAAGTCCCCACCCATCAATTTTTATAGCCAATTCATTCCTCATATGAATAAGTCTAAACAAAATCAATATTAACATATGATATGTAAATAACTCTCCCCAATTGGTATACTTAATCACAAACCAATCTGAGTTTCTTGGTGAATATTATCTAGATAGCACATACATAGTCAAACCAGTCATAAATCATTAAATAAAATATGGTATATGAAAATAATAAGATAAAAATTTCAATAAATAATAAAATTCAATAGATGTATTGAAATAAATTCATTGATAATTCTTGAGAGAAATACCCCTTTTACATTATAATGAATAATTCTTTTAGAAAAACATTTTTATTTGTAATAATTGTTTGCATAAAACCAGAAATGAACAAATATAGTTTTTCATGAAAAAATTATTGATTTTAGAAAAATAATGTTGTCTTAGAACATATTATGTATGGTACTTGAAAATTTTAATGAAATCGAGACGTTCCTTTTAATTAGGCATGCGTATCGTGAAGAATTTGAGAAAGATCCTTTAAAAACATGTAACTCCCCATAAAATAAAGAAGGATTATGATTGTTATATATATATATACATATGTATATATATATAATTGACATTGAATTTATGAGTATTAAGAAATAATAATTACGAATTTCATTAGGGTAAAGAGAGAAAAAGAGTAACCTAAAATAAAATTTATGTCTGGGTAGAGGCCCTTACCTTATGTATGAATGTGTTCTACACTTGATCATAACATCCTATATAATCCAATTAAATCTATTAATTAATTAATTCAAAACCATCTATACATTAATTTAATTTATTATAATATATTAATCTCATTTGTTTCCTTTTAATGAGTTGTATGATATAATTTTATTCGATGGGAGCGTTCATTTCCTTGGTTTTCATGATCGATATACTTATATATGAGTATGGATGTTAATATGGAATGGGTATAATTATTAAAATTTGAATTTACATGATATTTGTGAACATCCATAAGTATAAATGGTTATATATATCATATGGTAAAATGGAACGAGGTTGAATCGTTAGATAATATATTTTGTGATAATCGTTTACATTATAAAAGTGGTTATTGATCATAATGAACTCATTTTATTTTATAGTTTAGTATTATGTAAATGTTTCACATAAATAAATTATGAAATTTTTTATTCCATATATTATAGCCTTATTTAACCATAAAAATGGTTTCATTACCATCCATGAAGGAGAAATAGAAAAATAAAAACATGTCATCCACGAATGTTGTAAATCGACCCCTCACAGACAATGGTTTAGTTTTTAAAATAAAAGTGAGAGAGAAAGGATTTTTATGAAGGATATTACATTAAAATTAAATCATTATATTATATATATTATAATGGTGTTATCATGATCATTTAGATAGAGGATTTGTGGAGAGAATAATAAAAAAAATAACTTGAAAACAAATTAAAAGGAAAAGGACAAGGATTTTTCCTCTTGAATAATCTTACATGAGAACCTCTATAATGGAATTGGTTATGGAATTTGGATGAGATGAATATATCTTGGAAATGGGGTATAGGCTTGGAGAGAATTTTGGGATGAAATTTTATAAGTCTCAGAGGCTTAGTGGTGTGGGAAAAAGATGTGGTGATGGGTTGTATTTGTAGTGGAGGAGAGGCTTAATTTTTGAATATTTAATTAATTTATTTATTATTTTGGCTCAAGAATATGAATAGGTATATAATAATCCTAAAATATATAAAAGTAATTAAGGTAAACTTTTTATTATCATTAATACATTAGAAATTACTCACATAATAGTGTATTTAACTTATAATGTTCTTATACTGTAAATTACCATAATTTACTATTCACCACAAAATTAAATATTTTAGAAAAATCCAAAAAAAATGCTAACCATTTTTTGGACGTGTAGAAATAGAAAATGAACTCCATTTTATGAAAATATTTTTCTAAATAGAATAATTTTAATTTTGAATTAAAACCATCATTTTTTTTGAAAAATACCAATTTTAAATTTTTAACTGATTTTATAAAACATTCAAAAATTTACTAAGATCTCATCAAATTATACTGTAATCATAAGACAAAAAAATATTGATTTATGAATACATTTTATGAAAATATGTTTTCTATTAAATCATTGAATTAATTTTTAAATTTTAATTAAATATTTTTGACTTATAAAAATACCAACACTTAATTATTAATTTTTAAAGTATTCATTAATTTATAATATGATATAATTATATGATACTTTAATTTATAATATACATAATTTATATTTATACTTTCATGGATAATTGTAAAATTCATTACTCAAATTTACCTTTCATATGGGTAATATTACTTTTCCTAAGGCCTAGTTATTATTTAATCGATACAGCTTCTTTACCTTCTAGAAATACCTATTATTTAATTCATTCTTAATTTATAATGTATTATTGGTTTTTATTTTGGTTATATACTATATGAAATAATCATAGGAAGGTAAATCTCATAGTTATAATTTTGGGTCATTATACACCAACTCCAACAAATTCTTACTTGGACTACAGCCAACTGCCAATGACTTTTAGTCTTCTGGACCTCACAAGATATTCATGTTTCTAATGAGGTAATGATTTAGTCAAGGGGTCTACCACATTGTCTTCCATGTAAGTAATTCTCACTACAACTTCACATCTCAGAGAAAAATCCCTCATGAGATGATACTTCTAAAGTGTGTGCTTTATTCGCTGATGTGAACTTGACTCTTTTACAAGAGCCGCTACTGCAATATTATCACAGTAGAGGATATGATCTTTACTATTAAAAACACATTACAAATCCATATTGGTTATTTAGTTGCTTCAGGATCTGTAAAACACTCAGAATCATCTATATAATCTACAACCATAGAATTATTTGAACTATTCTAGCTCACAGTACCTCCATTCAATGTCAATATGTATGTTGTTTGTGACTTCAGGTAATCTTGAACAATTTGAAAAAATAAATCTGCATATCCCTTTATCACTACTTTCTCATCTGCTCCATAAACCAATAACATATCCTAAGTACACCTCATATTTCAAAGGATAGATTTCAATCCCATCCATTTGCAGTCACTTGTATTAGCTTGAAGTCTTCTTACCACACTTAATACATTATCTATGTCTAGAATATTACATAGCATAACTAAACTAACTAACCAAATAACAAATGTGTGTGGAATTTAGTCCATTCTGTTACTTTCCTCATCCGTTTGAGGACACATTTTCTTATAAATATGAATTCCATGTAACATTTCCAATAATCCCCTATTGGATTGATCCAAATTTAATATCATTAGTATTTTCTAAATGTATATACATTAACATAGGATGATAAATCTATTTGATGTTTGAAGATGGATCTTGATCCCAAGAATATATGTTGTCTCACCCAAGTACTTCACTAAGAAGAATTCATTCAACCATTCTTTAACTGACTGTAAGAGTGGTATTTTGTTTCCAATGAGTAATATTTCATCAAAATATACTATTAATATAACAAATTCACTCCCAATAACCCATTTATAGACACACTAATCACATTAGTACTTTAAAAAAAATTATTCTGGCCTCATCAAAATGAATGACTGGCATGCTTTCATTAATCCAAAAATGGTTCTTTTCAACATTCATGAATTTTTTGAACTTCGTAGTCACAAACCCATCAGTTTGTGTCATATATATAGAATCCTAAAGGTTACCATTAAGAAAATATTTTTTGACATACATTTTCTAAATCTTATAATCATGATAAGGCATAATGGAATCTAGAATTCTGATGGATTTCACTATTGCTACTGAGGAAAAGGATTCATCGTAGTTAATACCATGTAATTGTTTAAACCATTTTGCAATTAGAATCACCTTTTAGGTACTAACTTATCCATACATATCAAGTTTCTTCTTTAATACCAATTTAAAACCAATGGTATTAACATTTAGTAGAGGTTTTAACAAAATCTAGACTTGGTTTTTAACATGGAATCGATTATAGAATTTACAGATTCTTTCAACATGGAAAAATAAATTCCACTTACTACTTCATTGTAGGTTATATGATCATTAATATAAACTAATAATGATTCACCATCCTTGGTGACTAGAAAACCATACCTTTTTTTGTCTATGCTCTCTTGTACTCTTATGCAGTAATTTTTTTTCTGGAAAAATTTCTTCTTCCGTGGGGTTTTGTAGAATTTGTTCCTGTTACCAATATTGTATATCTTGAGCCTTGTAATTCATTGAATTCTATCTCACTCCAAATATATATTTTATATATTATTCCTCTTCATGAATGGTGGGATTTTTTCAACACACAAAAATTTTGTTCTGAAGGATTTTATAGGTAGTATCACATTGTTTCTTTGGGATATCCTATAATGATACACCTTGTACCTCAGGATGAATGATTGTTACCTAAAGAGGCTTTAAAAAATGATTTTTAACCCCATACATGTATTTAGGGAAACATAGGTATCTTTCCATTTCATAATTTATTTATTATACCATCTATTTGTTTTGGATGTACTTAGTTTAGTACGTATGCTGTTGGTTGTAATGTGTTTCCCTAGAATGATAATGTAAGATGCCCATGACTCATCATTGATCTCACTTTGTCCAACAAGGTGTGGTTCTTCCATTCAAGTACTCAATTCCATTAAGGAATATAAGAAGGATTTAGATGAGATAAAATCCTGAACTCCCATATACAATCAATAATGCCATGATTAAGATATTCTCCACCACATTCTTGGTGATGTTTCTAAATATTTTTACCAAGCTGGTTCTCAACTTCATTATTGTATTCCTTGAATTTTTCAAAATAATCTGACGTATACCTCATTATGTATACATATCCATATCTAATAAAATAATCAGTAAATGTTATGAAATTTGTGTACCCACACTTTGATTCAATAATAAAAGGTCTACACACATCAGTATTAAATAATTCTCGAAGCTCTTTATCCCTTTCACATTTCCCACAAAATGTGGATTTGGTCATTTTCCTTGTAAAAATGCATGACATAAACCAAGTGGTTTCAGTTCAAAAGAATATTAATATAGATCTTGATGTAATTTAGTCAAGCACTTTTCATTTACATGAACAATCCATTGATTCCATAGTTAGGTGTGGTATGAGTCATCTGAAGTAACTTCATTATCGGTTTCCATTATTAGGTTCTTATAATCAAACACATAAAGACTTTTATTTAAATTTGTCTTACCATAAAAAATTAAATATTTTTAAAATAAGAAACATTTATTTCAAAGATTGAAAATAAATCGATCTATATCAAGGTTGGATACAAAAATAATGTTTTTGGTAACTAAAGTCAGGTAATAACAATCATTTAAAAATGAGATCATTCGGGTTGGAAATGTGAGGTGTTAGTCCCCAATAACAACAATAGTAAGTTTATCTCCATTGGCTTCTCAATGATCAACTTCTCCTCGGCCAATCTTTAAGAATCTACTTGGTTCCAATATTAGAATAAAAATGTTAGCACCAAATGAGGTATCTAATACTAAATTTTTATAAATAGATAAACAACACTCAATAACAAACACACATAAATCCTCCCCTTATTTATTTTTTTAGTGAAATTTTTCACCAGTGGTCCTTCATTCCACATGTGGAGCAGGTAGTGTCATATTCCCTTGGCTTCCACTTTATCTTCATCTTCATGGAAGGGTAGGAAGAAGCTTTGGGATTAAATCTCTTTGTTTTCACATTCCATTTTTTTCACCGTAAGGAAGGAAGGTCTTTCAGACTTAATATACATATCTACATGGAGAAAAATAATAAGAATATATGGCAGATACGTCACAATTTCATTTATTTTAAAATTTATAAAAAAGATGGAGAAGCTCTAATGGAGTAATCCCAGAATGAAGTCGATTCATAGTTTTTCTAGGATTTTAAATCCTAGATCCTTTACTTTTTAAATTTATCTAATTATATTGACTAAATGAGGCCCAACTGGGGAACCCTGAGCACCTAGGAAATCTCAAATAGTTCTTGTCTAGATCTCTTTTGGTAAAGACCATGGAGGTGCTCAAGCATTCTATAGGCATCAATGTTTTCATGGGACTTCATCAGTTCACTAGACATCGATGAAATCATCAAAAATAAAATATCTACCTCATCTCTCGAATTTTTATCATAGACTAATAATTCCTCATCACTCACCTCTTTAGTAGAGGGATAAAACACTAAGCATTATAGCAGATAATATTTTCCTTCACATAATAGAAAAACCTAAAGGAATCTAAACCACTCTTGGAAGTTTCATTGAATTATGAGGTTATCTTTCTACAGTATTGATCATGGGGATAGTGCGGATGATAAACTCGTCATTTAATTCTAAAATTAAATAGTGAAGATCATTAGTACATTTCGTGATTACAAAATAATTGAGATATAATAAATTAAATGTTTTTATTTATTTATTTATTAAATATCCCACTATTTTATAAATCCGCAATAGCCCCCACCATCGAACATTTAATGTATAGTCTCATTAACATTCTAGTGGAAAGTATCCCAATTAGTTTTATTTATGATCCATACTTTGTCCATGAAAAACATAATAATATAATTTCATATAAGGTCTTTCCAACTGTAGAAATGAAACTCCTTGATCCATTTAGTGGATTCCCATATACTAAAATCATGAATTGGATTTCCCCAACATATACCTCCAAATTTTTATTGAATATACATTGGATGTTAAACTCAATACAATTTCATTTTTCTAAACCCAAAAATCCAATAAGAACTCCCCAAAAAAGCATGTTTTCAGACTTTTTCCTTGCACTACACATAGTTTTATGGTTTCATTCCCAATAAATTATTGGAAGGATTAGTATAACTTAATATTAAATTAAGGGTTTTTAATTTATCATGTATAAATTTTAAATTTTTTAATCTTTTAAACATTTTGTTAATATTATGTTGATGTTTCTTAATTAATTAACCATGTTGGATCAAAAAATTCAAAACACATTTATTTAATTTCCATATATTCACATTAATAAATTTATTTATGTGATTGTGACCATGCATCTAGAAAATAAATAATTGCATATATAGAAAAAATAATTAATCAAATGAACAATTTGTCATATTTATATATAGGTTGATTTAATGAGTGAAATAAATATTTATCCTAGGGTAAATAACTTCTATTTTCAATCATGGCATGAGTTATAGTATTCCACATGTACACCTATGTATCAATTTGGTTGGAATAATGGTGGTTCAATCATGAACTACCTCCATGATCCTTGGGATGCTCCATTAATTACAAATATTTATTACTCGCATGCATGTGATGGGAAACAAAGAATTCGATAAAGGGGATTACATAAATATCCTCAGACATGTTGGTCCTATAAAATAATAGAGGGATGGATGATTGGTAGTCCATTATTTATTATAATATTAAATAATTTAAAAATCATATAGATAATTAAATTAAATAATCCAACTCATATACCGATCATGGTCACACTCATTAATGGTCACACGTGCAATGAATACATAAAAGGAAACATCTTTCATTCATTCCATTATTCATTATTTTATTATTTATGATAAAAAAATTTACACTAATTTATTATTTCCCTTATGTCTTAATGATAATATGATCTTATTTGGAGATATCCATTATTAGTGTAATTCATGGAAAATAAAAGGAAGAACCAATAATGATATATTAATTACAATAAATTAATTGAGAATTTAAAATTCCTCAAAGCCATTTTTAAATTGTTAATCACAAAATGGAATGCAAACTAATAAAATAAGAATTTAATGTTGAGATGTGAAGTGTAATGTAATTTTAATTTTTCTGATTAATGGATGACTGCATGATGTGTACATGCATCTACATTCCTTGTACCTTGGTTATTGTATTTCCCAGCCACATGCCTAGGGCTTCGACTTATTGACATTGGTTGACTAAAAGGTTTAGACATACCATCCACACCCTATATCCACATTCAATGTACTAGGATGGCCAAATCAATATGAACTTTTTAGTAAAATAACTTTATGTATTAATTACTCGACACATCAAGATACAATGCGCATGGATATACGACATGTGCTTCAGCCACAGGATTTGTAACCTAGTTTTACCAGCAAATTATTTGGCACATCCTGATGAAATATTTGATCATTATTCATTTTTTCTTAAACATTGAAGAAAATGAAACACTAAACAAACAAGATTAATATGTTAATAACATATTAATTAAAATGAAATTATAGAATAGATAACATTAAATGAAAATCCTAACCCAATTTCATGTAGATAAACAATAAAATGAATAATTATAAATTTATACATGGTCTCTCTGATACCACATGTCAGTTCCAGGCATAGTAGAAGTTTGTGTTTATGGGTGATATATTAAAATTTCCAATAAATTAAATAAATATTTATTCTCAAATTTAAATGTGACTGGTCTGATACCACTTGTTGGTTCCTAGAACAGTGGAAGCATGTAGTTGTGGGAAATATATTAATATTTACATCAATAATCATTGCCTAAAACCTCGAGTGAGTCTCTTTCATGTAAAATTCATAATTAATTTATTAAATATATTAAGAAATAAATATATGATCTTAAAAAATTTCATCACTGGTGTATCTTGCCCATATGAAAAGTCCCTTTTGGATTACCTTTATTTCCTTGTGAGGATCCAAGGTTAGAATCCTTCTAGAAGTGATCCACACGTGCTCCAATGATCTTCGAAAAATACCACTCAATCTTAGGGTGCTAGCATGGAAAGTTGAATGTCTTTCATTGCTCTTTCTTGATTTCTCGTTCTTCTATCTTGAAGGAATCTCTCTTCCACTTCTCTTTATTGGGAGGAAGTGAGAAGGAGGTGCTGAGATAGAATTTTTTGTGTGAAATAATTATCTCTTCACAATTTTTTTATACTCTACACAATAGGCATAACATTCTATTTATAAAGTTTGAATTTTGGTTAAAATATTATTTAATTTTATACCTTATGTTAAGTAACATTTATTAACATTAATAAATCATAGACCACATAATAATAATTATAAAATTATAATTTTTGTGGTGTGAGCCAACTTCCAAAATAATGAATATTATGTAATGGTCTTGTTAATTAATATTTGTCACCAGACTCAGTTTTTGTCCATTCAAACTAATAAAGAATTTATTGAATAACAAATTAAATATTTTATTTATAAGTAAATATTTTATTCAAAATCTAGTGAATAAATATTTATTAAAATATTCAATAAATAAAATAAGTTTTTTTCACATGTCAGTGAATAAAATTTTTTTAATTTATGGGATCAATATAACTTGAATAAGATTATTCCTTGGACTTGATAATAGTATTTATTCTATTAAATAAAATCAAATATAATTTAATCGAGATAATCCAATACACTTTGTGTGTGACCCTATAATATTCTATCTAATTGGAATTAGGAATCCTACCTAATGTCCAAGATGACTATATAGAAATGGGTCAAGTAACTAAAGAGAAATAACTTCTTGTTGTAACTTCGATAACCACATATGAACTCTCACCATGTAATATAATCCCTTTTCAAAATATTTCATTCAGAAGGATTCACATCCATGTCACCGAACTATATGATTGATATGTGTTTATTCTACTCTTGGAAATAAACATGTCGTTACACCATGGCCATGGAATTTAATGAGAATATTATATTATAATCAAAGGGCTGAGATATCAGCTTCCATAAATATAGAAGGGACATATCCTTCCTCAACTTATTCATTAATGGACCGTTACTCGTGACACACACAACATATCTAACTTCACCATGATCTATTATTTTCATGGTTTATGAAATAAATCTATGTATGCGTGTTGTGACACGCATGGATAAAAATACTAATGTCTAAGGGAAATCACCCACACTCATAAATTGAAATATCATAGGACACCAAAACATGGGTAATTTTTACTGGTGGAACTATTCACATAATCACCCATGTTGGTGATTGCAAAGTGCAAACATCATGAGATAAATCCCCATCAACATGCGATTACTCTCACATAAAAGTCAATATACTATATGTCCTATTAGAGTACGTTATCCAAATATAGAAATATTTTTGATAATATCATCATGGCACATCATGGTTTTCTTTATAATAGGGAACTACTGTGACCTTATCAATGAGACGTATACTCTAGGTTAGTATTTTATTAAAGTCGTGTAGAACAACAAACAATATGTAATGAAAAGATTTATTAATATTAAATAAATAAAATATTCATGTGATTAAAGTAAAAACATTTAGTCCTAGTACACCAACTCCCAAAAAATATGTGATGAGTTAAAACACCATTTATTTATCATAAATGAAATTATTATTACAAATTTGTTTCTCAAGATAATTTTCCCATTTTGATGGAAATTTTACTATCAAGATAGGGAACAAGGGAAAATATACTTACCTAATTTATTTATATTTCAAAATCACAGTCACATCCTCTAGTTGTGACTTTATCCACATCAAATTCATCACATACTCCATGGAATGAAGATTGATTTTTCAATCCTGAGGCACTAGTAGATTATATGATAAATAAATGAATGATAAGTTGTTCCTTATATCTTCATTTGTCATCAAAACAAACATGGTTATCAAAAGTTATATAATATTAATATATATTCATATGATTAAATAACACATTAATCCCAAATTCCACATTCATTGTTAAATTTAAACCATTCCATGAATGGTTTACCTTATAATGCTTAAAAAATTAAAAAATATATAAATAGGATAAATAAATTTCAAAAATCAATATAATAAGATATTTAATTACTCATGAAGACTCATAAAAAGGTGTATATACCCTAATAATTCCAAAAAATTATGTCATAATAAAACCATCTATGATTCAAAAAGATCATTCAGATTTTATAATTTAAATAAATCTTATCTAAGAAAATAATATTTTAATTGGGTTTTCGGCTTCATCCATACACCAATAGATGTTTATTAGTTGATTCAGAATATCAAATCTGATTTTTCTATTCCAAAAATCTATATAGAAAGAGATAATTTATACTAAAAATCTAATAAATATCAACTAAGTGGAAAAAATATTATTTTCATTGGGCTCTTTATTACAAAATCAAATGTGAAATTCCCAAATAAGGATTGAAGGATATGTGTGACCTAATTACCATGATTCATATCCAATGTTGTGATTACAAAAGATTTCTCATTTTACTATTAAATATATTTTATTGGGTCATATCACACTTATTATCAATTTTTTTGGGGAATTTATTCAATTAATTCCCAAATTCCTTTCATTTGAAATATTAGAGAATGGGTAGTGAATTAGTTATCATATTCCATTCCATCATAATGTCAATTGTCCTCTTCACCATATTTCAACATTATCTAACTTAATGATCCACCTTCCCAAATTTAAATCACTTCCCGAGTACCCTTAAGTAATTATCATGATGATTCCTCCAACATTTATGTCATTCATGTGACTATAATTTCTTTCCACCGTGTGATTTATTCCAACAATAATTTGACTCATTCTTCATTTTCTTGTCAAAACTAAGAGAATATTGGTAATGTCCTCTTTTCATTAATACCATGATTTGCACTTCGAACGATTTATCCATAGAACCTAAATCCTTTTATATAAATTAACATTATGAGGATTGGTTTTTTTCCACCAAATAAAAAATCAATTTTACTTTTATGGATGATGATTAAACAAGAAACATACAGTGAAAGTCTTGTAAATATTTCTTAGTATTTACCAATCGATTTTTCATACTTCAATTTAAGCATAATAAATTCCATATTAATACTTGTATATCGAATATGAGGGAAGAAATTATTGGAAAATAACCACTTCAAATCATCCGAGTCCTTTTTTACAATTTATTCCCCTCTTCCCATTTTCATAAAAAGGTTTCATCCATGATCTACTTCACCTCTTAGATGATTGATAGGCAACATGTCATTTTCATTCTCCCAACAATGATGAATAAAAAATATATTTTCATTGGTTCTAATCCATTTCTCAGTTACTATTGGATCATTGGAACCACTAAAACAATGTAGATATTACCTCATGAAGGACTCAATAGAACATTATTCCCTCCATTTCTTATTTGGAATCTCAGCATGATTTATGCATTAGGAAGTGTGTGAGATCATAGAAACAATATTTTTCAGTCCAAATCCACCAAAAAAATTCTCAAGAGGATAATAATTTCAATTTTCTGTAAAATTCAATATTTACACAATTACTTTGGGTTTAATCCAATGACTAAAACAAAAACAATGGTGTGAGGAACAATAATTATAGTGGAAAAAATATTCTGGAAAATTCATTTATAGGATGTCTAAATCATGACACATTATTTTCAATCTATGACATATTATGTTTAATATAGTTTCTCTATTATGATAATATATTGAAATCCTTCATAAAGGATCATAATGAAAATGTGGATTAACCAAACCATATCCCTGTAGAGTTTCAAACTAGGTGTACATCAAGGCCTATTGTCATGTACCATGTAACGATTGAGTATAATCCCAATGAACCATTTTCATATTCCCAACCCATAGTTAAATTTGTTTCAAATCTAAATGAACATATAGTATGTAGACATGTATTTTTTTCTTCTATGAATGAACTCCTTTCATTACCATAATATAGGACATTATCTAATACTTAGGATTATCCTAGGGGTTCTTACTTTGGATTTCTCATCCCTGTTTCTAAAGGCAAACTAAAAATTACTATAATAATTACTACAAATAAGAACAATTTTAATATATATATATATATATTACATATTATATGATGAATATTCCTTAATGACATGAAAATTCAAGGGAGAAGCATATACGTCCTGTATCATTGAAAAAATGAGTATATGGAAAACTGGTTCAAAAGTGAACTATATGATCTCCCACTAAGTTCATCATAATGAACACCATTTTTAGACATATCACACATAATAAATTTATTCCTAACCTATGTTATGGAAACATAATAATGAGTGAGATTAAATTATATTCATTGGTAAACAAGAGAGACATCCACATTACATGATAAAAAGGGTATGAAAACATGATCATTAAATTTGAAAAACGTACCCAACAATTCAAAGAACATAATATTGAGACATGAAATAAATCATCGTAGTTCATAAGACAAGAATCATAAAGGAATAAATTAACATGATCCATGAGAACAAATTTTTTTAGAAAGATATAGATTTTTGGAATACACTTAGGAATATAAAATCATTTCTTTGGTAGTTAATGCGCACTGACTAGGCTATCATAGTGGATTTCATTCACTCCCAAAACCACTTTAATAGTCAAGGTTCACTCCCAATAGTACAATAGTGGAATAGGTCCCTTAATGAAGTAGGTTCACTCTCCATTTCATTCATCTTTATCTCATGAGATACCAATCATTACCTAATAAATTAGAGGGAGATATAGGTACCACTCGCCTCAGTTTATAATGTAATAGCTTATCCATGGTTATAACATAACCATTTTCATTGGTTATAATGTAACCACTATCCTTAGTTATAACATAATAATCATCCTCGGTTATAATGTATCTACAATCCTTAGTATATAATAGAATCACCCATCATATAATGAAAATATTACATGTGTGTTTTAAAAGTTCCCAAAAGATTCACCCCACAATAACCCATGAAAATGAAATGGTTTTAATAAACATTTCATCATAACATAACCCATGGAAAATAAATGGATTTCATAAGCATTTAATAATTTAATCATTGAATATTGTATAAAAAGGAAAAAGGTTTCATAAAAAATTCATCATTTCTTCATACAATAACCTTTGGGATAGGACTAAGTTTTAAAATGATCTTTTCATAACAATCTTAAACTATCCTTAGAAATAATATCGATAGTATCATCGGATCATATCTCTAAAAAATACTATATAACATCAAAGGATATCATCTTATATGGAAACTGATTTTGAAAGATCACTTGGAACAATTATTGATGAAAATATTCTTTCCATTTTGAAATCTCTTATTTAGAATATAAAAAAATTCTCAAATATTAAAGAAAAAATATTCAATGAAAATAAAATTCAAAAATTGTAAATGAATTTTTAAAACATTGAATGGTTATAACAGTGGAAATATTTTTCATGTTGTACTTGTTAAATATATGGTTACTTTCACATTTTTAGTAAATGTAAAAAGCACCTCATTAGTAAAAAAAAGAAGATTCCATTAAAAACATTTTTTTAAAAGTTAAACATTTATAAAAATCAATTTAAATAATATTTTGATAGTTATAAAAATTTATTTAAAATTATATTAGAAAACATGGACATTGAAGAAAATGTATTTTTGAATAAAGACAGAAATATTGTTAGTTTTCCTTAAAAACATTATTCCTAACTCTTGAGTACATTAATAGTGGAAATTAAAGAAAAACATGTATTTTCATGAAATATACATTAGAGAAGAAGATTAATTAGTTCGTTAAGAGATGGATCATAATATTACTTCAATGAAATCTTAATCATAACAAATCCCAAAAGAAAATGAGATTATAACATTAAAAAATTACCACTTTTGTCCTGACCCCTCCCTCTAAAGGTAATACAATGTTCAGAGCCAGATGATGACCCCTGATGCTTTCCTCTAATAGGCCCTAGGTTAGAAACTAGCACTGAGGGTATTAAAATATCACAAGGGGATACATTATATTATAAAAATATAATCATATGAGATAATATGAATCATCTACAAAAAACTCTATGACATAATTCAAAAGAACAAAAAAACATCCCACAAAAATATGTATAAAAAAATGTTATAGATAAATGTATCTAGAAGTAAGTACCCCCTCTCCAAGGCCTAAGAAAGTAAATTCCATCACAATCCATGTATTCCTCCTGTAAATCCAAAAAAAAATTTATATATGTTGGGTGAGTATACATGTATACAATGTAGTAAATCTGAAGTCTCCTAGGGGCATGTGATAAAAGCATACTATTGTACCTATGATCAAATAAGAGAAATAGACAACACTTATATGGGTATACTAACCAAAACTGACCTCACCAATGTTTAGTCACCAAATAATGATAGACATGTATAGTGAGATAATAAGAAGCATATCAGTAAAGGGTACCCCACATTTCATTGTTGATTCTATGCTTCTCTCACATCCCAACATCAGATATCTTGGAGCTCCAATGAGTTTCTTATACCACACCACCCCATATGAATAGTCACCTCACATGATTCCCACACATACTTGGGCACACTTCCCCATAAGCATGACCACAACACATCTTGCCCAAAAAAACTTAGGCCATCACACATTAACAACTATAAAAGATTAATATTGTATCATGACCATGAAGAACATCAACCTCATTCCATCCTCCTAAGATATATGACCCCCACCGATATCCACCTCATTGCCTCCCATCATGCACGTAGATAGCTGGCCTACATCACGTCTCCCCTAAATACACGTGGGCATGGCGACCCACAAGCACAACCATATTGCACATCACCTGAAGAATTTGGGGCTATCAAAACCACTATATATTGAAACAATAGACCTTGAGCAATAATAGCATGTGCAATACATACCTCTCATGGATAAGAGAGTTATAAATAGAGGGTACACAACCATCCACCCCCTCATCGAATATTTGGAAAAAAAACCCCACAAGACTATGTCTGTGTCGTAAAATAGTGCTTGACATTGGTTGGGTGCATATAAAAATCACAAAGAATAAACAATTATAAACATATATCTACCCACAAAATTCCAACCTTTGGGTTCCTAACCAAACACTAACCAAATTACATTATAGCCACCTTCACGAATAACACTATATACATAAAACCAAGAAAACCATACAACACATCACACAACCAACCAATTCTTATAATCCAACCAATTCATTTCATTATTTAACATCTTCCAAATTTAACCAGAAATCCCATCATTTTTTTCATTTATCATTTTCATATTATTAACTAAACTAAACCCCATAAATTTCAATCATTATTAATAAATTATTTATTTCTTCACTACCTAAGAATCTCTCACAACGGATCAATATATCACAAGATACTAATCATGTCATCATACCATCATCTCAACTCCCCCAAAATTATTGAAAAAAACCACCACATTGTTATCCCAAAATATAATCTAAAACACAAAAACCACACACCCACAAAATCATGGAAAAACAATAACAACCTCACTTCCCCAAAATCATTTTTGAACAACAACCACCACATCACCACAAAAGCATGACCAGACAACAACCAAGTCACCTCCCCAAAAGCTTTGAAAAATAACAACCAACTCACCACCCAAAAAGCCAGACCATTAAACCCTCATCCCCAAATCACATAAAAAACACACATAGTCATCACACAAGAACGACAACACATCACAACCCATAAAGATCAATTTATATATTTTAAAATGGGTGTTTTATCAAATTATATATTATTTTAGGAGTTTTTATCACACAAACCATAATCATAGGGAAATCATTTCATTTTCAAAATACAAGTGGTTAGTAAATTTCAATTAAAATGTGACATAAAAAATTCAAAACACTAACAATTGTCACCACATAACATTTAGCGCATGAAAAGTCCTCTAATTTCCACAATTTTTAGTGGGGTATAAAGCTCATACAATCATAATATTAAAATAATATCAAATCCATAACAATATGTGCATCATTCCCCTATCCAATTTTAATTTTAATTAAACAAAACAATTATATTTGATTAATCAATATCAAACATAACCCATATATGAACAATATAAAAATAACTCCCATGTCAAAAAAAAGAGGGATTTCCTTCCTCAATGAAGATTTTCTAACTCTCTGCACACTGCAAGGAAAAGAAAAAATGATTGAAAACCACAACCACATATGGAAAACCCCATATCAACCAACACTACACCTATAGATCATAATACCACATCTCAACTCACACCCCAAACCAAAACAACATTAACATAGAAAATCCCCAAGAGAAGAAAAAGGGGAATCAAATAAAAAAGGGGGAATGGATAACCAATGATTACCCATGGGAATACACCAGATCCAGTTAATCATATATGGGGGAATGTGGATCGAAGATCCTCTTAGGGAAACTAGGGTTTCAATAAAACAATAGAGGTAGGGATAATTTTAAGGAATGTAAATTCATCCTAGAAAATATCTAAAAACCTAAAATCCCATCAATTTCATGTCATGTAACCATTACATGGCATTTAATCCTTGGGTTTCAAAAAATTTCCAAATTTTTATAAAAAAATTATTCCCTGGTCAGTTATTTATTAAATTTCATGATTTTTATTTACATGATGTGATTTTTTTTCATGGATCACCCTTAGCTGATTTACAAGTGATGAACCAGCTACCTATAATTGTTGTGAATTGAAAATTCATGTTTTATAATCTTTCCATAGTTTTTATTCTCTACAACAGCTCTATTTAACATCCATCAAAAACTCTTGTAACATCCCTCAAAACCCTATAAACGAAAAAACATAAAAAATAATGCATCAGGATGGCATGTTTTGTTACAACATTCACATATTTTGATTCATAATACACATGAAAAAAGGCTATTATATGGATATGTATGTCATATAATTTCATCATAATAAACATAAATGAATTTCATGGAAATTATATATACCATAAAAAATAAACAAGTGGTGAATATGGCTATTGTCCCATTAAAATAAAAGTGAGAAGAAAATCCCTTAACGCTTTGAAACTATTGAATCATTAGCCCCATTTAAAATAACATATAATGAAACACTAAATATAATTCCCTTAATATGATTAATTATAAAAAATTAAAATGTTAAGTATATAAAACACATAAAATACATATGTGGCGAATATGGAACAAGTCTATTAGGAATAAAAGTGTGACTATAAATCCCTTACCAGAAGCCTCAACATTCATCATACATGTTAAAACCTTTAATATAATAAATATTGTTTTATTATGAATATATTCTATAACCATACTCATATATGATACCATGAAATATTTACTTGAAATATGTTATCGATCCTTTGGTAATAGTACTTTGTTAAACCATGTTTTGGATACTAACTACTCTATTTTTCATATATGTTTTGTTTTGGTGTTTTTTTCTTTTAATTTGATCATGGTTCCTTAATATCTAAAATTTTAATCATAAAATATCATATATATTCGTTATATATTTATATTTATTCATACATTAATGATGTATATGGAAAATGAAAAGAAATCCTTCATGAACATCATAGGTCATATGTACGCATGAATATTGTTCCCATTTTCTTCAATGATGGATAGAAAGATATTTAATAAATATATATACATTAAATAATCATTTATATGTAACATATATTGTTTTTATTCCATAAACATATCCTTATTACAATCCATGTCAAAATAAAATGAAAAATGAATCATATCCTTTTGTGGAGGTAGTAGTCAAAACATACGTACGAGCGATGTTATTGTTTTCCAATAGATTGGAAGGTGAGAACCAAAAAATTTCATTATAATTTAAGGATTAAAAATATGTCATAAATGTAAAATATAAACATTAAATATATCTCTATCTCATATTGTGAGAGATGGGGATGGGAAATTAATCACATCAGTTTGTGAGGTGGAAGCCTATTGTACAAACGATCGGTGGTTTCGTTTCCCATTTGAAAAAGGAGGATAATGACATAAATTATTCCATTTATATAACAATATAGTATTATATTGGATTTATTAATGTTGTTATATGAGAATTTGTTAATAATATTTCATGTATATGGTTAAAGAAATCATGTAAAACTCATCAGTCAATAACGATAAATCTACTTCGATGATACTTTTAACTCTAGACCTAAAGCCTTAATAAGAGGGTTTAATAAAAAATGGCATGTTGGTTTTTGGGAGAGAATAAAGGATTGTTTTTGGTATTTTATGTATGAATAAAAATGTATTTAATGTGTGGATAGAAGAGGATAGGTCATATCTATTTATAAGGGGGGAAAAGAACCCACTTGGAAACTATTTGGAAATTTCTCAAAATATTTCAAAAAGAGTAAGTTATTCTATAGAGAAATGATTCAAGCGGAAAATAGATTCGAATTTGGAATAGGATAAGGTAATAATATTCTTATAAAATGTGAGTAATATATGTTTTTTTAAGAGAACCTTTATTTTGATAGTTTAACTTCATGTTAAACCCATTTTAACATCAACCACGATAATTAATTATTATTGTTCATATTATTCATTATGAAAAATAATTAATTTATCCTTATTATATAATATAAAAAATTTATATTTAAAATATGGAATCCATTTTAATAAATTCAATTCACATAAGTGGAATAATATAATTCTAAATTAATCCCCCACACACAGTGAACAAATCAGTAATCCAAAAAAATCATTAGTTTAAAAAGTTTTAATATAAAAAATAAATATTAAAATTTTTAAAGTGAATTATATTTAAATAATAAATATATTATTTTACAAATGATACTTTAAAAAACTTAAAATAAATTATAACTTTCTAAATGATTTAATCGAAAAGACAATTCTTAATAAAAATCAAAATTTCACACTATTTTTTAAAAAAAATTAATCTTATCAAAAAATTAAAATAATAACTAAAATATAATTTTTAAATTCTATTTAAAAAAATATTTTCATTTTTTTAAACAAAAATTACTAGTGTAAAATGTAAATTGAAAAATGAGTGCACCAAAATGTGAAAAAAAATAATTTTTTTATATAAACACATTTTTTATAAATAACATTGGATTTATTATAATCACATGACTAAAAATATTAGATGAATTATAAAAAAATTAATTCAGCATATAATATAAAATTTTCATTACAATAATTCTTCGATGGTGATTAATTTAATTTATTAGGAAAAAACAAATTGTGTGCACAATGAAACTTTTTCACGAAAATATTTCATTTACATTCAAATGGTTGTTTTTCATCTTCGTTTAAAATAAATTAATAATAAATGAATTTATATTATAAATTTCAATATAAAATATTTAATAATTTATCAAATCATATTCATACTTGTCAATCCAATGTCTAGGATAAACCTATCATACCAAATAATAATATTTTAATCCTATATCACTGTTCTTTTATACTCAATGTTGCATTCAATGAAAATAATCAAAAAGATAAATTTATTTGAGAAAATTATAATTCAGAAAATATCAAGGTGTTACATAAGAAAAATTAATAAATTTAACTTTTGCTGTGATGGTGTTTTCTAAAGTCATGTAATGTGATTGAGTGCCAATATGATGTAATGCAGTGGTGCACACAATCCAAGTCCAAGTGAGTTGTGGCAGTTTTTCCCATATATAGGTACCATGAAAATCAATCATTTTCATGGATTATTATAATAATAATATAATATCACTATGAAAGAGAAAATCATAGAAGGAAAATTTATATATATTTTCTAGAAGGTTTTGTATCATCATGTTATGCATTTCCCTTCACGGTCGTATGAAGTTCAGAAGCCTTCTGTAAGATTATAATTACTTTAAATACCATCACTAAGTTTCATGAAAGTTGACCCCATATATAATTTTATTTAGATATTCATGATGTACTATATATTCTATTTAATAGTGGAGTTTAAAATTCATGTATGATATAAAATGATTTCACACAAAAATAATGAGGGGTCACATTAACTTTGTTTTCCGAAAACCTGTAGAAAACCAAGTGAGTTCATGAAGATACCAAGCTTTGTGAAGAAATGTGAATTGCATCTTGATTTTTTCAAGTAAAGAGTTGCAATACTGAACTCATATATGAATAATTTTGTTTTAGTACACATGAATACAATAACATACATGCATGAGGCTTAAGTAAATGGTTTTGGAAGTTTATATATAGATTGTGTGAGACTATTGCGAATAGAATGTATAAGATTCAGTGAAATATATATTGAAAGAAAAAAAATATAGTAGCATATGTGTTGTTTCATTATCAAATTTTCATGCATATGAAATAACACATTCATAAAAAATATGTGTGAATCTGGTTCATTTATATTATTTTAAAAGGATCATTTGAAAAGAGTGTATAAGGAAATTCATTGTATCATACATGAATAAACTTATTGAAATTAACATGGGATATACTTTTCATTATTTATGTCCATAGATTTTAGATTGAGATGGGTAGAGTTTTAAAAGGAATATATTCGAGTAGTCAGTGAATTGAGATAGTAAATCTCATTTAAAGATAAGTGGATAGTGATAATGATTTTATCGTTGTTTATTTGTTGATGATGTTTTTGAAATTTAACACAAATAAATCAAGTGATCCAATTTGTTTTTAGGGGAATATTTTATCTAAAAGGAGTACAAAATTAGTCAAAATTCAATAGAGATTCATCTATTTGTGGATTGTTTCTTAAATTATAGTCGAAGTCTCTAGTGGGACTTTATAGAATGAGAAATCTATTGGTATGTTGTTAACACTATTGGATTTTGTATAAATATACTTATTTTGAACTCAAGATTCACATATATAGGTGGGAGAATTTGATATGTTGTGGGACACAAGAGGTGTATCATTGTCAAAATCAATGTCAATGGAAATGGGAATTACAAAGTTTTAACCACTTACACATATTAAAAAATCTATAACCAAATAGAATTACTAATTTCTGTAAGGATTTGATCTTTTGACTAGACCTTGTAAAAATAATCTATGTTTTTCTTTCATTGTTTCTATTTTTACAATGTGAAGCTGAGAATTGAAGATGATAGATTGACACTTTTATTAGTTTCTAAGGATCTACTTAAAGAGAAATAATTTTACAATTATTTTACAACTTATGCCCCCCTCAATGGTTTCTAACAGATCTTTATATAATCCATCAATAAATTTTGGTAAAAATTTAATTGATTTAGGAACTATGGATAAATATGGAAAATAGGGCTGATTACTTGTTTCCTTATACATTATTTTGATTTATATGTTGGTTTTTTATTATTTAACTGCATTTCAACAAATAAATCCAAGCACCATATTCATATAATTTAAAAGGGTGCGTATTAAATATTATAATTAAAATTTCAATTAAGGAATCAAAATATATTTCATTAGTTATATAAGAGTTTTAATTTAATGTAACTGAAATATGTTACATAGTTAATGAAATGAGATACATAAGTTAAATAATTAGAAAAATTCATATTGTAACACCTCAAAAAAATTAGTTTTAAACTTAAATAATATTGATTGGTTTCTTAACATGAAACACTAAGCATTAAAAAATTTGTGAAATATTATCGAAAGACAATTTATAAGGTGATCATTATAACCTGTTTGTTGAATTGGTTGTATGAATATGAGTAACCATATTTTCATGTATAAGTATAATGGTCCACATTTGTACAAAATTATTGATTAATTCGTAGTAAATAATCCTTTAAATTTTAATAATGTCATTTTAAGCTTTAAATATACTTTTTTTCATAAAAAAACATTTTTTCTTATTACAGGTGAATAATATAATTAATTTTTTATAACTATAAAAATTATATTTTTTGATGATGTTATAATTTTTTAAATTTTCATATAAATATTATCTCAACCGAAAAACATTCGAATTTTTTTAAAAGATTAATTTGTTAGTAAATAGAATAAAAAGAACAATTTATTTAGAAAACTATCCTTTCCATTCATGTATTTAAAAACATTCATTTTTTCAAATTATTTTTAAAATTTCCTTAGTTCCATTTTAAAACATAATTAAAATAATTTCATTTTAGTCTACATTATTTTTATTTTTGGTATAAAACATTTTTATGCTTAAAAATTCATTTCCCTAGAGAAATATTTTTCATCATATATTTCAGATTTAATTTAAATGAAATTTATGTCAGATATATGGATCTAATTTTATAAATTTAATTCTATATTGGTACTAATTATTTTTTTAATAAATAGTTCATCTTTATTTTTTTCACAATGAATAGTAAACTTAGTAAATATATTATCAACACGGAAAGAGTAAAATAGGTATAACAAGTATAAAACTATCTGATAATTATTTAAAAACTTCCATAAGAAGTATATATTTCATTGGATTATTTTAATTTAACCAACCCTTAAAATAATTGAAAATATTTGATTTCGGTGACATTAGTATTTGATAAATAAATTTTTAATATTTTAAGCAAAGGAAAATTCCAAAATGTCACATTCTTTCTTTAAATATTATATACTCACTTGAGGGTTAAAAGATGTTATTATTGAATATAATATTTTAAATTGAATATAATTAATTTATTTTGATAATGATGACTTATTTTTAATTTTTAGTGCTTATAAAATTACATTAAATTCCAGCACAACACTAACATAGTTCTTGTGCAAGAAGTAGAAAAATCCAAAATATCAATGAAAAAAAATAATAAGTACTTTTATTTATTAATTATGGTGTCTAATAAATTTTATTTTTAATAATAATTATTTATTTCTCTTTAAAGAGTTTATATTAAAATTAAAACCTTTCATGATATCATTAATTTCCCAATATGTTGATATAATTTAAATGATTGTAATTATATTTTTTTAAATAAAATATTATAAAAGGATTTAAATTCATAAAAATATAAAAATATGGAAATATGGGAATTATTTGGTAAAAATATCCATGTATTTACAAATTTAATCCCATTTTCACATTATAGGTAAATTTATAAGTGTTTTCTAACGAAAATATTGTTGTGAGAGTTATGGTTAAAATTAGTTAATAAAGGGGTTAAATGAAAATATATGGTTTAAAATTCCACATAATCCTGACCAATTTTTTTTAATTGAAGGTATTTCAAACTTAACCTATCACAACTTATAAATTTCCTCCACTTGGTTCCACTTGCACCAAAAAATAATAATTTATTATTTATAAATCATTTAACTGATTCTAAGTGTGTATGTTTCTACACTATAAAAGGACAATACCTAAACACTATTATTTACACCATAAAGATAATCTTATCTTCATCCAAAAAAAGACAATAACTCTTCTAAAAATCTTCATACAACTTCTGGTGGTACTGTTCTTCATAAAATTCCATTCTTGGGTTCCTTAACAAAAGATCCAAAGGGATTTCTTCAAATAAGATTTCATCCTCTTAACCATGAATTTTAATTTTTATTCTTCTTATAACTCGTTCAATTAATTCTCTAAAATTAAAACAATTACCAATAAATAAAAAATAATGACATGTTGTTATATTATAATCATATCTATATTCATTTATTCTTCCATCAAATGGGAAATGCAAGTATCACTCATGCATATGTGTGGAATACCACCTTCATGAATTGATCGATTCATTTTCCATCACTGCATCAAATTGATGTTTATAATTATGGATTTGAAAATTATTTTTTATATTTATTATATTAAAATTTTTACCAAAAGGTAAATCAATACTAACATTTATTTCATTCAATCTATCAGAAAATGGAAACATCACTTCCTTGTATGCACAGATTATCATTTCTATGAAGTTTTGTAATTCATTTTTCACCACCACATTGAGTAATTATAAAATTTTATATGATGAATAAATATGATAATATGGTAATTAATAATATTGTTGAGATAATGAAACCATAACCAATGTACATGTTCCAGAACCATCGAACCGAAAGATCTATGGAAAACTCACATGTTTTCACATGTATTTCTTTTTTAATAATAATATTGAAAATAAAATGATATAAATAAATTATAAATTGATGATACATTGTATATTATGGTTCGATATGGTATTAAAATATATTTATAATAAATCTATATTTATAATATATATGGTTTTAGTTCTTATTAATGAACACGAGACAGGATGTAAGGGTTCTTCATTTCAATATTACTCTATTATGGCGTGTTTAATGTCATGCATCTATTTATGTTTAAGAGTTGTATATACTGCTCTAAAATTTTACATAATTTATTCTTATTAATCCATGGAATATAAATATTAAATTCAAATGATTTAATCCAATGGTATTTAAATTTAATGCTTCCAACATTGTAAGTATTTATCGTCTCAAATAGACATATTTGGGACATAAGTTAAGTTATACACCTATATTTTTTTTATGTGTGACTATTGATACTTTTATATAGTTTATCTACAATATATTAATGTTCATGGTATTACCAATTTCATTTAATTTTATTTATTTCAAGGAATATGTGACTAAAAAGTTAAAAAAATAAGGGTTTTATATTACAATCTCATTGTTTATTGAGATTGTTTATGATTAGGTTTCTCATAATAGAAATTTATGATACTTCTCTAAAACACTGCTTTAAATTTCGTATCCTCTAATTATTTCAATATATTTCACTATTTTTTGGAATTTTCTTCCTGTTATGTACTTAAGATACTGAAATAATGTTTTTAAAAAATGAATTTATTTTACTATTCGGCTAAGGATCTCTTTATTCCTTGTATATATTTTTCATAAATAATTTCAAAATTGTTTTTATTATTATCCTATAATTTTTGAAATTAGTTTTTACCCATGTTTTACTTTATATAAAAATATTATAATCAGTATTATTTTCATTTTCAAAATGAGGTACTTTTGACTTTTTATGAAAAATGTGAATGTAATCTCTATTTTAGCATACATATTATAAACGAAATTTCTCATGATCGTGAATAATAAATGTATTCAAGATTTATTTTTATTTATCCACAGTAAATTTATATATTTTTTTTAATATATTTTTTTATAAAATAGTGGATTTAAAATTAGTAATTTCCAAATTTCTAGGGTATTTTCCTCAAAAATAATGTTCAAATGATCCTTAAAAGTAATTTTTTATCTATAATAAAATCTTTCGATGTTACTTATTCTTAAAATCGGATATGATTCTATTATACCATCCCTATTATTTCTCTATATTTTTTATGTTCATCATGATTAAATATAGATGAAAACCATTTTATTTTTCATGGGTTATGTTATGATGGAATTATAAACATTTTGTTGAACTTATGTTATACATATGAATGTCTTATAAATATGTAAAGGGTTGTATTAAAATTATATATCCCTCCAATGAATGTTTCCAATTTTAAGGATACTAAAGGTTACACGTGAGATTATCCATATCCCAAAATATAGGGCATGAGAGATTATCCCAAAACTAAAAGAGGGAACATGGGAGGTTTTCTTGAGCCCGAACTAGGTACACGGGTGGTTATCTCGATCCTAAAATGTGTTGAAAATCATGGTGGGTAGTATTTATATAATAATTCCATGATTAGGATTATACCATATTTTATTCCACAATTTTAGGATATGAACTTATTCATATTTTATTCCCTCTCGGATCATGTAAATTGATTCCATTGTGATTCATGTATTATGATCTTTAATGATTTTTTTCGTGACTACTGATTCTGATCATTTTTAAGATGGTTATTGTTTTAAAATGTTCATCTTATGTTCGCATAAATCTATTTTCTTATTATACATAAATGATAATTGACACCTACCTTTTTTTACCCATAATGGTCATCTAGGACCACACTTTATTATGTTTCATTTTACTTAGAATTTTATCAATGGTATTTTCCCTATGAATATACAATTGTTTCATATTTTTTAATATAATGTAATATAATAAAAACACACTAAATGATATCACCAACTACATTTTATAATATTCATTTAAAAATTACATTTACAGATTAAATATTTCCATAAGAATTTAAATTATTAAAATGGTATTGAATGATAAAATAAGATAATAATAATAATAATACGAAAATTTGGATGTACTCGATTCTCTAGAAAAATTCCACTTAGGAACAACAATATAGAAATGAAGAAGAATATTAGTAATGTAATGTTTATTTTGAAAATGAAAATATAAATATTTTATTTAAATAAAATATAATTTAAATTAATAATGAATGAAATTTTAGGTAATTATATAATGTAGGGAACCCATATGACCATTACCAATTTGAGCATTGGAATAGTAATTTGACAATTGGAATAGTAATACTTCTATTAGAAAAACTAGCCAGACTTTTGGAATAGCATACACACCTATGGAAGTGTTAACTAATATATAAACGACATATAAAATGAATATATGATATATTTATATAACTATACAAGTATATAAATGTTTCAAAAAATATAAAGTAACTGTTTTTATTTTTCTAAAACAGAAAAGTATTATTTTTATTTTTATAAAAAATTATAATTTTAAAGTAAGTTTTTTTTTATAAAATGAGTTTATAAATTAATATTATTTTTTACAATATTTTTGATATAAATTTGTGAGGCCATATATAAATTTTTAATGGGATAGAAAAATGATCATAATATTAAAATGGGTATTTTTTCCAAATAAATATTTTTTTAATTTAACATTAAATTTCTAATATATATAAATGTATATTCATAAATTCAATTTCAATTTTATAATATCCATTCTGACAAATGGTTGGGTTTAATTTAGGTTATTTTTCTAAAATATAATAATTTTGGTGAATATTGAAATATTGAAAATATAGTATTTAACATTATATGCTAAATATATGATTTTTCAGTCAAGGATGATTTAATCAGATATTAGTTATAACGCAAATGAAATTTTACATTATATTGTAAAATGAATCAATACTATTGGTAGTATTGAGAAAAAAATAAACTAATGAATATAATGTTCAAAAAACCCCTCCCCTCCACATAGAAATACCACCCTACCTAACCACATCTCCTCACAACATCTAAGCCCAGAATATTAAACAATTTCGTAGTAATTAACTTTTATTACGACTATTACATGTACTAGTTCTATTTGTATAACCCAAATACCATTCCATGTAACCTTAAAGGGTAGCCTAATAGGAGACAACTCAATAAAGAGGTAAAAATAAAGACAATGCAATTTCAATTTTATTATTATTCTACCACCTCTTTATGTTTTTCATCCACATTGAAATAATAAAATTAGTTTCCTAAATATATTTAAATATTACCATTATTTTAGAATGTCCATATTATACCCTCCCTTTTTTATTTATAAATTTAAAATGGAGTTCACAAAATGGTTCCTTCACCGAATCCCTGAACACAAAACTTCAATTTCCATGATTACCTTCAATTACGGTTATAAAAAAATTTAATGTTAAGTATGATTATAATAATTAAATTAAAACTTAATAAAAATTAATTAATTTTTTAATAATAAAGTTACAAAATAAAATGAATTTAGTTACTGGCTGTCGGTAGAGCATCTTAAATTAACTAAGCACGTTATGTGAATGCTTTTATTATGTGAATCATCCCTTTCTCAAAAAATGATATTTGGGACCATTTAATTTTTGATTATGGCATGAATACCATTTCATTTCACTTTTAGTTTTGTCGTACTATTTTAATATATCACCAATACTTATCCACAAATGATCGACCATGGAACAATGAAATTAATTCCCTCAGAAGAACAGAATTAAAAATATATCACCTTGAAATGGATATAGAAGATCATAAAAATTTAATGTAAATAAAATATAGATGTAAATATTACCCTATTAATTACATATTGAATTTAATTTGATAATACATGTCATTATGTTCCCGTGAATAACAATTCTGGAACATATGGTATATACTCCCACAAAATGCACTTTTTTTTGGGTTATGACCTTGGAATCTCTAACCAACCCTATTCATATATTTAATATTATTTAATTATTTTAAATTATACATATTTTTCTATAAAATATGTAAATATATTATTCTACCTTCCTTTTATGGGGGTAATACCTGCCTTAAGTCCATTTATCAAATACCTTCTTTAAAATCAGACCTGATTAAGGGGAATTTTTCTATCCCACAATCATTTTATGTAATTCTCAGGTAATTTATTTATTAAAATTAATGTTTTTATTAACTAAATTAATATTTTAGTTATAACTATTTTTTTACCTATGTTTTTATTGAAAAGTCCATACATACCCACTCTCTAAAATTCTTAAACTGATTACTTAAAACACCATTTCGAAAATTCCTTTTTATACCCAATAATATTCCATTTATAATGATGTTTTTTCAAATTAACACAATATTTGAGAATTATTTTTATTTCATAAGATATGAATAACCAAAATACTTAATTCCTTATTGTCTTTAAAATACAAATGCAACCTGTTTTGATTTTAATATGAGTAAATATTATGTATCCGATTAATTTTCATGGGTTCTTCTTATGTTTATTCCTTAGGATAGATTTCATTTTTTGGGACACATAATAATGTACAATTTATGGTGGGTGGACCAAAATAGTGCAAAAAAATCATTGAGTAATTTGTTTGTCTCATTAGATGGTAGGTATGGGGTTATGGAGTAAACAAAATCCATGATGGAACTTTGTCCACCAAGTGATGTTTTGTTGGTGGTTAGCCTTGGAATATGCTTTTGTCATGTTGTAGGTCACTTATAATTTATTATGATTCCATGATCTTTTGATACCATGTCCTTGATTTTATGACCCGATGAAATTATTCTTGAGCCTTCTATTTTATGATATAATGTTATTCCTTTTGACCCATACGATGAGAATCTTTTTCATGCCCATTCACTTACAGAAATTTTTAGCTCACCCATTTTGTCTGGTTATTACCAAGGTTAAATTATAAAATTTTTGGAGTTCAATTTGATTTAGGATCTCATTATATAGATTAAGGTAAAATAGTTTTATTCAAGGTTTACATTGACGCATTATGAAACTACTCCTCAGAAAACATAAGGCCTCTCGATCATTTTCTTGTTTTTATTGAATATTTATGTTTGAAATCATGTTTTGATATGTGTAATTGGTTCATGTCTCTATAGTCAGCATCAGATGAATGAATAGTTATTTTTTTAGGTTATGGAAAAAAAACATTAGTGAGACCCCCCATATATAAATTTAATTAAATTAAAATATCTTAAAATTTGTGTGATGTATAGAGCAGTTGGTTTCCAAGAAATTACATCCCCAACTAAAAGATAGAGGTGAGTGTGGCTATAGAATATTTTTACTTAAGGGTAATAACCTCAAAAAGGTAATTTTGGGTATTAAATTTATTATCACCTTGTACATGAAACATATGCCTTATTGCACACAAATATTGTCACTCCTGTGGGATATTCTTTGTAAAACCAACAAACTCCTCATGAACCATTATAAATAATTATAACTATTAAATCTACTAATATCCAGTGAAATAAAATACAACAGAAGATTCTCAAAGATGATAATATCTATAACCATATAAATGATGTGAATTTTAAAGTGTCCAAGATTCATAGAATTGGAAAGGATGGACATGACAATAATAAAGGAAAAAAATAATAATTCCCTTCATAAATAATTGAAAAAAGCTCCCTTATAGATAATTTAAATGATTCTCAAAAAGTTGATTTGAAAATATAAAATAAGGTGGAAGGAATAAGAAAAGTGAAATCCTCCATGTTTAAAATTGATGAAGAAGGAGGTTTGAGATTTTAATCACAAATATGTATACCATCAATTCCTAAGATAAATATAGATCTATTGAATGATTCACAAATATGGACCTTATCAATCCATCCAGGGATCAGGGAGATGTATTAAGATCTCATATAACACTATTGGAGGGGAAATATAATGATGCAGATTAGCTAATAAATATCAATGTTCCTGGCATGTTAGTAAGTGATGCCTAGATAGAAATTTTATAAGGGGTTGATACATCCAATACCCATACCTACATAAAAATGGGAAAAATGACAAAAAAAGTTCACTAGATGTCCTATGAAATCTATAGTAAATAATAAAATAAGTTTTTTGGTGGATCTTATTACAAGGAATGATAAATTAATTACAATTAGAGAGGACTTTTCACTCTATGAACATGTAATGATATACATTAAATAAGTGGTTAGGCTACAGGTAACACCACTATATATTATATCCAATTAAGATCTGATATTTACCCCTATGTTCTAAAGAGTCTCCAACATGCTTTAAAAACTGAGATGAACTTTCATAATGGAATATTGGAACAAAATTAATAGAAAATTTTAGGAGCATATCCATAAACATAATGTCATGTTATTAGAATCCTAAATAGACTTAATAGGAAGATGGGATCAACATATTGATGTGGTAATGTTATTAAACGATAATAGTTTCCACTCAAGTATCCAAATGGATCCATAAGAATACATTTCTCTGAAGAGATATAAAACACCTGCATGATGGGATGAACTTGTAAAATGTATGTTGTCGGGCCTTGAAATGGTTTAGGAAATGGTAAAAAAGTTCACCAGTATTCAATATCATATCATTGATTCTCAAAGTCAATATAAGATATATTAGAACATTCTTTCACAAAACATGAATTTTGAGGTTGGAGAAATTGTTTTTCTCTATATACCTCTTTGGAATAGAGTAATGACATTTTGGGAGATAGGTAAGCTATGTTCGAGGTACATCGGCCCCTTTGATATTTTCACGAACCGTCCCCCAGGGAATGTGTCGTGACTACCCCAAACATACAATCCATTTTCCAGGGGATGGTACCTAGCACCAAAAAGGCATATCCAAAAAAGAGAAGACATTTCCTTTAAACCTGTACACACACAGATAAGGAATACAACACAATGAAAAAAAAAGAAAGAAAGTAGTACAACTGCCACAAAGTAACACTACAGAGAGTAATGTGTGTAAACTAAATGTAAAGGGGCCAGAATTAAATTCCAACTGAATGGAAAGTATATAAAAATAAGTACAATATTTGGAGGTTATCTTCCAAGGATCCAACCTAAAGGGTAGCTTCAACACTATGTCAGATTTCACTGCAGCAAACCATGTCTATCAATCCACCTTCTAGCACCGTCTAGTCCTAGATCCCTAGTATCCCACTCAAAACATTCTTTCGTCTACACCAGAAACAAGATGTGAAATTTAAACCCATGTAGGGGTAAGTATAAAAGTACTCAGTTGGGACCCTGAGACCCCTAAAGGTCTCTCAATAATCCCCAATGGTAAACACAACAATTGAAAATACCATAGAGGTAATTCCACCAAGAAATATCTCAATCACATAGAACAAAGTAAAAGACACAGCATGTACTAGGTATAATGTATGTACAAAAGTAGATATGATTATTTGTAAAACTATATCATGTTATTCTGTTGAGAGGCTTTGCTGCTGATCTGAATAGTGTGATGGTGTGCTGACCCACTGAGGATCGCTAGTTGCTAACCCATATAGGATCACTAGGTGTTGGAGCCCTCAGGATCCCTAGCTGTTAATGCACTCAAGATCTCTATGTGATGACCCACATAGGATTTCTTGGTGCTAACCCATATAGGATTGCTATGTCGTGACGCACTCTGGATCACTACATTCTGACCCACACAATATTTCTATTCTATCTTCACGTTATAGTCATCCCCTGGAATATCGCACATAGAACACTTGATTTCCAGAGGATTCTCTCATAAATCCATTGGATGTACCTCAACCATTGATAAGTCCTTCATAGATTAACCCCAAAGGACCATACCATCCTAAGGGTCCCAACACAACAGACCGTGTGTTGATCGAATACCTGGTCTCTTAGTTATAGTGTTTTTAGTTAAATGAGCCTGGTGGGATTCAAGTCTGATCCAACCTGACTATAAACCAACTTCCCCCAAAACTCATGTAGAGTATTTCATAAGGACTCCTTTGTCACAAGAGTCCTAATTCCACTAACGGTGCATCAATTAAACATGCGGTCTGGGAGATACATGCATTTTAGTAAACTGGGACTGGTTGCATCTAGGCCCGGTCCCACCCCATCAGACCGACCTGAACAACTTGGTCAGAGGGTCCCACATACCTCGGTTTAATTCAATTGAATAAACTTGACCCAATTTGGGACTTTTTAGTTTCATTCAGGCCTAGCCAGTGGGCTAGACACAATGGGCCTCACTGCACCTGACCTAGGTTGGCCGATGGTCCAGCCTTCCGCGTCCCTCCAGGACCTTGTCTCATCTGGCTCAGCCTGAAGGGCTTGGGTCTTGCCGGCCAGTGAAGTTCTAGCCTGTGAGGTTTGGGTCTGAACCACCAGCCTGGGTCTAGCCCACTAGGCCACGGGTCCAGCCCCCCTGTGTGGGACCAGCCCAAGGCCCGACCGTAAGGGTGGTCGGTGGTGAGATTTCCAGCAGGGATGTGGCATCAACACCATGTCTGCCCCCCACTAGATCCACTGACGTTGGGCCTCCTCCAGCCATGGTCGACGGATCGTTGCTCGCTAGCCACCGGAACTCCCGAACACGGGTCATCCTTCCATGTGGCACCCAACATCGCATCTCCCACTGCCGCCGCGGCTAGTCAGTCACCGCCTTCTGCTGTCTCGGTGTACCAATGGGGGAGCTACTCAACCTGGCTGCTAGCATGGTCGGAGGCCTTCGGTCCCGCCATCTTGCATGCGGCTGGTGTCCGACATCGACGTGGAGGCAGAACCTTTGGCGGACCACCAGAAGCACTCCACTGGTCTGTTCTTCACATCACCTATGCCTTATGGCCCCCAAGGGTCTCCTTCTTCACTGTGAAGGTCTCAAATCTATCTTATCATCAATTCGAGAGTTATACCATGAATAAAACCCACGAAGGAGGGTATCAGGCCTTGTACGTGTTGGCCCACACCCTCCATGTTAGAAGAATATAATCACGTGATGTATAAGGATTTTATTTCAATCAAAAATGATAATTCATCCCCGAATAAAGAAATCCCAAAAAATGTCACCTTCCTACATAAATTCATGAATCACAGATAAAACTTTTAGAGGGTTTATCCATTTTCGTCGTTTCTAGAACAAAATAATGGGAAATGTATTTTAAAATTAAACCACCCCTACCTCTTTGACGTTTTATGTAATGGCCTTTCTTTCTCATGGATACAAGTTGTCGACAGTGCTCATCGCTTCTGGCTCCGTTCTTCGAGTTGTGTTGAAGTCAGTAATGATTCATCAGTGCTTCATTCTTCATTGGAGAGGAAGACCATTGGAGGTTCTTCAGATAATCTCCAAAGTTATAATCCTCATTCCACCAATGCATCAAAAAAATAAAAGTAAAAGACGTCGCATTAATGCCTAGCCTCAACACCACGGCGTCGTTAATGCACCTCATTGATACCTAGCCTCTGCACCACAGCGTCATCGTCTTCTGCTCAACGGTGTGAAAAATAAAATAACATAACAAAGGTTTTTTTATTATTTTATTTAAAAAGTCATAAAAATATCTTTTCTTCTCGGCCCCTTCCAGCTGAAGTTAAGCTTTTCATAAGTGAATACCTACTCTGTGAGTTCAATGGTGCCCTCAAATTTTAAATCGAATCACGACTTCAAATGATAGGAAGTCCTTCTTTCACATTTACTGAGTGTACCTCTGAAAAAGATCAAAAAAATTAACATTCACCATCGACCCACGATAGTCAAGTATAGGCTCTTCCTAAAAGGAACAATAACTCATGAGCTCAATGATACTCTCGGATTTTAAATATGAGATAACATTTTAGAGCTATAAGGATTTGAAAATAAAATAATTGTTACCTAATTATTTTAATTCTGGCCAAAAACTAACTTCCGCTATTGACTCATGCTGGAAAATTATAGGATCTACCAAAGAGAAACATATCATCAAGAGCTCAGTAGTGGTCACCAATTTTCAATCTGAGTCACCATCTATTAGTTATAATAATGTTTCAAATTAAAATATTTTTTTAATTATTTTAGTTATTGTTAGGACATTTCCAGTTTTTCTCACTCTAGGGATGCGCCGACTAAACGTAATTCATTCCTAGGGTAAACCTGCCCTTATGAATGCAATAGTGCCCTCAGATTTCTGATATGGGCACTCGTTTAAGCATTATTCCACTTTTCTAGGAAAACCGCTCAAGTGCACCATTTAACGATTAACATTTTTTGATTCATCAATCTAGGCACAATGGGAAACAGAATCACACGTCATCTCAGCGCCTGGTCATGAAATAATTCTATGTAAAAAAATTGAATTGAATTTCTAGGACATTACATTCTCCCCACCATAGCGATTGATGTCTCTAAAATCCAAAACAAAATAAAATCAAACAAATGGGGGTACTGAGCATTAATCTGATCCTTCGGCTCCCTTGTGCTCTCCTGGAGATTCATGTGCTACCACCAAATGTGCACTAGAGGAATCAATCATCCATTAAGGGCCCTCTCATGTCGATCATCTATCTCTACCAGGAACGTCACAACTCCGCCCCTTTGCAAATGCCCAGCTCGCCCCAGTCGATGACATGTGATGGATCTTGTACATACCTCCTCAGCTGTGACACTTGAAAAACACCATGCACCTGGTGCATCTGTGGGGGATGATCTTGGTGGTATTCCACCTCACTAACTCTACTGAGAATTTGGGAAGGTCTGATGAATCACAGAGATAACTTGACTCCCCAGACAAATCTCCACAATCCTCATTGGGGAGAGACCTGAAGGAATACGTGATCGCCCTCATCAAACCACAAGGTTCTTCATATCTTGTTGACATAAGAAATATTCCTACTTTTTATTGTCCTCATATATTCCTATATGATCTGCACCTTCTCGGTGGTATCTTGTACTAACTCCGGACCCATGAGTACCGACTTCCCTAGGTATGTCTAACATAGGGGTGATCTGCAAGACCGCCCATATAATGCCTCAAACGGTGCCATGAAAATGGTGGAAGATAAATATTTTTGTATGAAATATCCAATAGTGGAAGGTGGTCCCCCCAACTGTGATAAAAAATATTTATGCAATCACATAACATGTCCCCAATGGTCAGTATGGTCTACTCCATTTGACAATCCGTCTGGGAATGAAAATTTGTGATCAAGTGTAGCTGTGTCTTGAACGCATCCTGTAATCCCCTCCAAAATCGAGATGTAAATCGAGCATCATGGTCTAAGACGATTGACAAAGGCACACCATGAAGTCGCACTGTCTCATGGATTCAGAGGCATCCCAAGCCCTCTATCGGTCCCTGCTCTTGGGTGGGTAGCATGTGAGCCGAGTTGCTGAGTCGGTCAACGATCACCCAGATAGAGTCGTGGACCATGGATGTGTGTGGTAAAAACATCATGAAGTCAATCAAGATACCTTTCCATTTCCACTCTGGTACCTCGAGTGGCTGGGCCAAGCCTGCTGGAACCTGATGTGCAGCCTTCACTTGCTCGCAAGTGAGGCATCATGAAATGAACTCAGCCACTGGTGTCTTCATCCCAGGCCATCATTAATGTTTTCATATGTCCCAATACATATTATCCCCACCAGGATGTACCACCAAAGGGGAGGTATGAAACTCCCTCAACACCTCCTCTTGTAACTTAACTGGTACAATGGTGTATCCTCTAACAAAGATGATGTGCTCCGCACCTATCGTAAATCCTTCTGAAGCATGCCCTGAGGATAATTGATCTTGTTGGGCCTAAAAATAAACATACAAAATCTATGACTTCATAAATCTCTCTATGATTATGGTGTTATTGTTATTTACTATAGGAAAGATACTCCATCATCATTCACGAAGGATTTCGACATCGTGGCTAGCTTCCCTGTCACCTGACTCAGCAGTTGTAAACTAGACCTCCTACTTGCGAAGCTCTATGGAATCCCTTCGGTATACTGAGGTTGATATGAGTTCCATTTCGGTGAGAATAATGATACATAAGCCTCTCCCCTTTAGGGAGGTAATCCTAGAAACATCTTTTGAATTGACATTCTACAGTTCACCTCTACTATTGGGAACTAAAAACACAAAACATCCGCAACCACGATGGTATCTTTGGGTGACTCAATATAGATTGCTTTCACCCTCCTATTCGTGAGTTTATCATGTGTTGCCTTGGTTTCCCTCTTTTTTTTGCTGACCATGGAAACCCCTATTCCAATGCTGGAGATATACCTCATCCTTTTTACTAAAATAGTCAATCTGAGCATGAACTTTGGATGACGAGTCTATACCCAAACAATTTCGTAAGGCCTCGACACTACCACCAAGAGGTTCCAACCAAAACTCTTGGTTCAAGTATCAGATCACACCAACGTCATAAGTGTCATTATCGAGTCCCCTCCCACAGGTATCTCCATACATAAGGATCATGTCAATGGTTTAACCGGAAACTCTAGGTATTGAATAAGATTCGTGACCAGAATTGTTAATTAGTACCTATTTCGATTAATATGGTCTCTAGTATTAGACATAGCTCATACCTCGAATCATTCTGGAAGCCCGTGGGTCATGCTAATTAACCACATGCATCTACTCCCTTCCCTTGTCCTCTAGCTCCCTGAGCCTGGTGGGGACCACATTGGGGTGTTGGTTGTAACATGTCAAAATTAATACCACCTTCTGATTCTATCTTATATCCTCTTTCACGACTTCTACCCAATATATTCATATGTCCATATCATTTCCACTTCCCAAAACATTTTACATGTCCATGTCTCTAAGACAAAAGTAAATTTCCTACTTTCACACTGGTGGAATTCATTTGTTGTATCTACTCAGCCAAATAACATTCAATCAAAAAGTTTCTCTCTATCACCCTAACAAAAGTTAGAATGCACAGAGGAAGAGTGTTAGCTCGGATGTCCCTAAACACATCTCGCTCGGAGGTCCGAGCCCTGAAGCACGAGTTGTATCATATTCATTGGGTACCTGGAACAATCTATATGCCTTTAGCAATACTCACCTATTAACATGTCGTCTGGTCGGAGCAATAGGAGCTATTAAGAATACACCCCTCGTAGTTTTTTATGGCAAGATATCCCTCCTCAATGAATGGTTCTCGAGTTCTATCCATAGAAAATTCTCCTCATCATAAGTTTTGGGTAACCTGAACCCTACCATCACCCTTCTGAGCCACATAGAAGGCTCACTACCAGGACCACCATCTTATCTAATGGTGCCCTGGAAAGTTTGAAACTCGGTCACCACCACAAGATAGTCCTTAGCCTCCTGTGAGTTGGTCTCTCCTCATAACTTGAGGGGTATCTATCATTAAAATTCATGTAAGGCATTGAGCCTACATGTGTCCTCTACCAGTAGCACCAGTAGTAGCTACTAACCAACTGGTAGTGGAATTGCTGGGACACCGCCTGAAGGAACCATGTCAAGAAATGATCCCTACACTAAAGCCCCATCACTATGTGGACCATCCTCAGGGTCATGCACTAGAATCCTAAATGGTTGTATGAATCAAGGAAACATGAAAGAGAATCCAAATGAACCATGATCAATAAGATATACCAGGTGATCTGACTCAAAATAGATCAATTGAAATCCATTTCCAAAACTCATGCAATCAGTTTTTTCGTGTATCATGTTGGAAAATAGAATTTAGTGTCCTGTTGTATGGATAGAACGGCCACCGCACCAACACTAGATTCCCAAGCCTGAACGCATAACTAAAAACACCTAAAAATATTTCCTCATCAAAGATATAGACTCTAAGTTCTTCTGGTAGAACCGACCGCCCTCTGATACCACTTTGTCATGTACTATCCCTTGGGTCACGTGCCATGACTAACCCAAGACCTCCTTCCATAGGCCAGGGGCTGGTGACTAGCACCTGAAAGACATGTCCCAAAAATAAAAGGAATTTCCTTTAAACATTTATGAACACAAATATGAAATACCGCACAAAGATAACCACAAAGGAAAGAAAGTAGTACAAACACCACAATGTAACACTACTGAGAGTAATGTTTGTAAACTGAAAGTAAAGGGTCCAGAATAGAAGCTCAACAAAAAGGAAAGCAGGGAAAAATAAATACAAGATCTGTAGGTCATCCAACAAGGATCCAACCTCAAGGGTAAGTACGACTCTCTATTAGATGCCATTATAGCAAACCATGTATATCGATCCACCACTGAGCATCGTCTAGTCCTGGCTCCCTAATGTCCCAGTCAATGTTATCCATCATCTAAACAAGACAAAATAGGTTTGGGCGAAGCCTATGCATGGTTGAGTATAACAATTCTCAGTAGGTAACATGAGACCCACGAAGGTCTCTCAGTAATCCAAAAAGAAAAACATGAAAAATGAAAATACCACATAGGTAATGCCAACAAGAAAGATCTCAAACACATAGAACAAAGTAATAGACGATGATCAAACCAGGTATAACATAAATATAGAAGTAAAGATGATTATTCATAATGCTATATCATCTAATTATTTAAATAGGTTCTATTTTTGTTCAGTATAGGGTTTCTAGGTGTAGACCCATAGAGGATTTCTAGGTGCTGACCCACAGAGAATCGCTAGGTACTGATCCACTCAGGATCGCTAGGTGATGATCCACTAAGCATCGCTAGGTGCTAACCCACATAAGATCGCTAGGTTCTGACCCACACTATATCTCTAGGTGCTAATTCACTGACGATATCCAGGTTTTGGGCCACTAAGGATTGCTAGGTGCTGACTCACATAGGATCGCTATTCTCCGTTCACGTCACAGCCAACCACTAGATCCCCCCCATAGCATGAAAGATTACTAGAGGATCCTATGCTCCAGTCATTGGTCATACCTCAACCACTATTAAGTCCCTCATTGAGTAACCCCAAAGAGTCGTCTCATCATAAGGGTCCCAAGGAAATAGAAGGAATGTTGATCAGATGCTCGGTCTATAAATTATTAGCTTTTAGTAAAAATAGCCCGGTTGGATTCAAGTCTGATTCAACCCAACTATATTCCAAATTCTAGAAAAACTCACAAAGAATATCTCAGAAGGATTGATTTGTTGCCAGTGTCCCAACACCATAGATGACAAGTCAATTGGATTCTTGGTCTGAGAGATACCGACATTTTAGTGAACAGGGGTCAGTTGCATCTGGGCCCAGTCTGACTCGGTTGGACCGACCCAACCAACTAGGCTCGGGGGTCCCACATACCCTAGTTTAATTCAACCTACTCGACCTCACCTGGTTTGGGTCTGGGTCATTCATGTCTGGTATGTCTTGTGGGCCAGGCCTTATGGGTTCCCCTGGTCCCTACCCGGTTTGGCCGAGGTTCCAACCCGCCGAGTCCCCTGGTGACACTATCTTATCCCGCCCGGTCGGGGATGAATGACCTACTGTGTGTGGGTATGGCCATCAGTACGGGACCGGCTCCCTATCTAAGGGCATGGACTGCCTACCTGGGGCTTTTCCACAAGGGTGGCCAATGGTGCGTCATCCATCCCGGATGCAGGAGCCGCACCAGGTCCTGCCCCCGCTGGTTTTGCGAACATGGGGCCTCCTCCAATTGCGATCAACAGACCATTGTTCTCCAACCACCGGATGGACCAGACGTAGTATGTCCCTCCATGTGTGCCCGATTCCATGTCTCCTATTGACGCCGCTGCCTCCTGCCGCCTCAGCGTGCTGACAGGTGCACCACTCCACCCAGCCACCTGTACAACTCACACTGATGCAGTGGAAGAACCTTCGGCAGACCAACATACGTGCTCCAGTGGGTTTTTATTCCTATCACCTATGTCCATAGCCCTGGGAGATCTCCATCTTCACAATGATGGTCTCAAATATATCCTATCATCGATTTGAGAGTTTGGCCACGAATAACACCCATAGTGGAGGGGATCGTGCCTTGTTCATGTCAGCCCATGCCCTCTGCATTAGAAGTTTATAATCAATAGAGGATTGTGGATTTTAGTCCAATCAACAATGATAATTCAACCATGGATAAAGAAATCCCAAAAGAAAGTTTACCTTCCCAAATAAAGGGACGAATTGATTCATGGGTTGATCTGTGCTCTTCATTTATAGAAAAAATGGGTAAAAACTTTTAAAATTAAACAACCCCAACCTCTTTGACGTTCGAATCTGTGGTGTTTCATCCCCAAGGTTTCAAGATGTTGACGATGATCATCCCGTCCCACTCCATTCTTCAAGGGGTGTCTAAGTCAATAATGATTCTTTAGCCCATCATTATTCATTAAAGAGGAAGACTGTTGGAGGTTTGTGAGATAATTGCAAAGGTTTTAATCCTCACTCCACCAATGCATCAACCAAAATTAAATGAAAACATGTCGCAACATTTCTGTTATACTGTGATGTCGCGTCATGGTGTTGTTTCATTTATGAAGTATCATCGATATTAGGTATCCTTTATTTCATCATTAAATTGCGTGATAAGGGCCATTTTTGAGCCTCAATAATGTGACTCGTCGCTGCACCGCAACATCGTTGTCCACTTCTCAATGGTGCAAAAAATAAAATAACTTTTAAAATATTATTTTATTTTTTCATAAAAAGTCAGAAAAATAACTTTCACGCAAGGCCCTTTCCATCTAAAGTTAAGATTAGCCTAAGAGAATCCTGGTGTTGCAAGTACAACGATGCCCTCAGATTTCAAATCTGAGCACCTGTTCAAAAGATTGAAAATCATGCTCGCACGTTTACTGAATGTACCTCTAAAAAAGTTACAAAAAAGTAACCTTCACCATCAACACATCCTGATCTAGGTTAGGCTCTTCCTAAGGGGAACATTCCCACATGAGCTCAATGGTACTCTCATATTTTTAATCTAAGTTACTATTGACGAGTAATAAGGATTTGACAATAATATAAATGTTTCATAATTATTTTATTTACATCTAAAAACTAACTTCCATTATTGTCCTTCACCAACCATTGTTAGGATCCTACCAATGAATGAATTCCCACATGAGCAGAGAGATCATCTCCAATTTTTAATCTGAGTCACCTTTCATGAGTTATAAGAATTTGAAAAATAAAATAATTTTATTTAATTATCTTATTTATGGTTATGCCATTTTCGGGATTTCTCACTGGAGGGATGCGCCGACTAAACATAAGATTCACATAGGCTAAAACTTTAATCCTAAATGAAATGGTGCCCTCATATTTCTGAGATGGGAACCTATTTTAGAGTTATTCAAATTTTTTCAGAAAACTGCCAAGGCGGGCCATTTAATGCTTAACATTTTTCGACACATCAATCTGGGCACTATGGGCCTCAGAATCTCATGTCGTCTTAGCGCCTGGACTTGAAATAATTCCATATAAAAATGACATAGAATTTCAATGACATTACATATATTATTGGTTACATTGGACCTTTGGCCAATCGAATAGTAATCCCACAGACCCTTTCTCAGGTACATGACCTATTACATGTATCACTCTAGGTGAATTAAATATCAGATCCCTAAAATGTACTAAATATGGAATAGTTGTAAAATTATCTCTGTTTTGAAGAGTAACCGGTGAATATCATGAATGGTAGATATAATTTCCTATGTAACTAGACAACTGACCACGTCAAGGTACTGTGGTGAATCCACAAATATGATTAGGCTTCATGGGAATTGAAGGAATCCATGAAGCAGAAGTAACATCACTTATTTTCACATTAGTATTTAAAATGAAATATTGAGGATGAAATTTATTAAGCGAGGATAATTTTATAGCCCAAAAAAATTCCATGTAATTTCCACTCAAAATATATAATATTTTCATATTTAGTAATATAATATTATAAAATGCAGACAAAAAATGATAAAACAAAATAATTTTTTTGAATTATTTAAATAATTAATTTAGTGAATAAATATAACCATAATAATTGACATTATTGCAGTGTGGGAAAAATATAAAATAATATAATAATAATAATAATTGGATCTTCTCACTCCCCCAGAATAATCACACTCACGAAGAAAACTGTAGAAATGAAGTAGAATGTTAATAATGAAAAATAAACATTGAAAATTAATATATATATATATATATATATATGGGATAATATATCAGCTAATAGAGAATTAATTAAATATTATGTACTTATTGAAGGTAGTAAACACATATGACCATTAAAATTGGACTTTTGAAATAGTAATGTGACTGTTATGAATAATAACCTGACAATTAGAGTAATATCCTCACAGATTTAAATGTAATAAAAATTATTTATTCATCTCAAAAATTTAATATTAGACATATTTATATCATTATACAAGTATATAATTGACTCAAGAATGATTAAATAAGTATTTATATTTATGTAAAACAAAAATGTTTTATTTTTTTATAAAAAGTATAATGAATTAAAAGAAACCTTAATTTCCTAAAACAAGTTTATAAATTATTATAATGAAATACTATATAGATAATATAATTTTATGAAACTTTAATTAATTTTCAAATGGTTAGAAATTTATTATAATATTAATATAGGCATGTTTTAAAATAAATATGGATTTTATATAAACTTTTAGTGTATCATAGTTAGAAAATTAGTTTCATAAAATGGTTTTCACTTTTGTATTCTAAATTTTGGATAATGGTTATAGTGAATTATTGGTATTTTAAAAAAATATTTTAATTATAGTGAATTATTTAATACGGTGAAATATGATATTTAACATTAAAAAATAAATACTTGAATTTTAGAGTGATGAATGATGTAAGAACCCATTAGTTTGAATTCACATTCACTATTTACTATATATAGTCATAATAATCAACACTATTGGTAGTATTCAACCAAAATAATTAAATAATGAATATAATATTCAAAAACACCCCTCTCATCCCCTTATAAATATCACACTACAACACCCCTTCTCCTCAACTTTGAGATTGAAAATTTTATACCCACTTACCCTACCAATCATCCCGCCCAAATCATTATTTTTTTCTCATTCGAAAACTATTTCATGGAGCTTTAATGTATATCCGAAGAGGACACAACCAATGGAAGAGGTATAAGGGAGACTAAACACTTTCAACATTATTCTTATTCTTCAACCCCATTATGCTTTCCATACACATTTAGAAAGTAAAATCATCATAATGAATATATATATATATATATATATTATTTTTTAACACCTATATTTTTCCTCCCTTATTTTACTTCTCAAAAGTAAACACTTTTAACGAAATGGTTGGTTTACAACCTCCATCAACAAAAAACATCTTTATTTTCCCCCACCATCAAGGCCAGTTATATAAACAATATAATGGTTATATATGATAATAATAAGTATATTATAACCTTTTTCGTGTTATTTAATGATTTACTATGAATTAAATTAAATAAGATAAATCAATTTTGTGATAGTTCATAAAACGGCCTAAACGAACTAACCACATTTTGATAATATTTATTCTATGTGAATCATCAAAATTTCATAACAAAGAAGGATATTTATGAAAAACAAAATTAATATAATTACATGAATACAATTTCGTTTCACTATTATTATTTTATTCTATATCACAAGTACATCATTAATTACCCACAATTGATCTGACCTTGGAACCATGAAACAAACTACCCAAGAATAATGAAGTCAAACATAATATCTCATTAGAATAATTATAAATAAATGTAATAAAATTATAGTAACTAAAATATATAAGTTAATGGTTCCAAATTAATCAATTAATTAATATAATTTGATTATACATGATATTACGTGAATTTTCATAACAATTCACGATCCTATGTTAAGGGATCCCTACGAACGACCCTTTCTCAACGGGTTGTGGCCTTTGTCTCTATAAATAACTTTATACATCTATTAAATTTTATGTAATGACTATATAATATTTATATATGTCTCTATAATATGTATCTATCTTATTATATCAACATTTTTTGGGGAAATACATTCCTACAGTTCAATTGTCAAATGTCTTCTTTAAAATCAGAGCCAATTAAGTGGATATTTTATATACGTTAATTATTTTATATAACAATCATTTGAAGTATTAATTACCATAAATGATTTCATTAAAATATGTAATATTTTATATATAACACCTCTTTTTAATTCATTTCCACTTTATTTTTTTATTTTATGTGTGTAAACTGTTTGGGTGGTGTCTTGGAGGGTTTAGAGGAATTTTGGAACATTTTTCAGGCTTTTATAAAGGTGTATGTTTTTAGAATTATTAGTAAAAACAATGAAACCAAGATAATGAAATGTGGAATATGATGTTTTCGGATCTGTGTAGTTACATGGTTAGGGTCATATTTTTAAAAAGCAATGCTCCCATCTAGGAGTAAGAATGATTTTGGGGACATAGGCATTTACATGGTTATCACATGGTTTTCCAAACTGTGTTCCCTAACCGTGCAAAGAAAAAATCAGATATGAAATTTTTTTATATGATTTTGATTATATACATAGCCACTTTTTTCCTTCTATTCTGACACTAACTAGTTTTCTCTCATATCAAAGGTTGTGGAGAATCTACCCTTTAATATAGTAGAGATCTGATGGAAAATCATGGTGTGTTTGAAGGTATGATTTCATGGAAAGTATATGTTCTTCGATGTTTTTCTTAGATATATTATTCATTAATATTTTTAATTCATAGATATAGTTCATTGGTGATATATATATGATATTTTATGATATCAATGATGATATGTGTCTATGTTTACGATAGTAAATATGATAAAATGTGTGATTTTGGAGTTTAAGACATATTTTGATGAAGAATTCAAGTCTATATCCATTTCCAACACAGTTTTTGTGGTATGTGGCTTCACTCTCGACTCCAATTATTAGAAATTAAAGGAATGGTTTTATTGTTTTTATTTATTGATATTTATTATGAAATTGATGTGAAATGTTATTTTTTTGGAATTTAAATTAATTATTTTAAATTGTTAATTTTTTTGATTCATGTAATTATCTTGATGTAGATTTTTTCAATAAAATAAATTATTTAATTAATTGTATTGATATGACTGATTTGATATTGGTATTGGGAAAATGGTTGTTATCTTCTCATGTGCATTCAAGACATATAAGTGTATGAAGTTTTCCCCCATCAAAAGTGGGATGTATAAGGGAATGAATGTTCCCCCATAAAAATAATTTACTAAGTAATATCATATTGAATGGATGACTTTCGACTAATGAGTATAGGTAGGTCAGTGGTTTCATGCATGGTTGGATCTATGGATATATGGAATGGATTGTGGGAAAATGGTAATTTGAGAAATTGTTTTAAAGAGTTGTTAAGTTTCTTTCCGCCAAAAATATTTTGGGATGAAACTTATTCGACAAAATAGAAAATATAAAATGGTTTTAAATTATTTTTTATAAATTTTTTATATAAATGTTCTAACATGAATATCCCAGTGGTGTGAGTAGGTAATTCATTTTGGGAAAACCTATGGATTTTCATTACTCACCCCTGCTTGGGAAATTTGGTGTGTTTGAAGATATTGTTTATTAATACATAGGTAAAGGAAAGTTATCTCACTTATTTAGTGATTTCGAATGATACCATGGGAATTGAATATGGAGTTGGATCTCTGAGCATGCTGGGAGATATGTAGTTGGTGTCTTGGAGTCTTCATGTTTTTTTTGGTATTTTCATCATCTGTGTACTCCGAAATAATTATGTTGTAGTGTAGTTGGTATTGTTATATGTCATTATTACAATTAGTTTTATTAAATTTTTATCATTTATCATATAGTAGTTTTTGGTTATGGCATGCTTGATTGTGATTCTTTTTATTTTCAAATGAAATATCATCCCCTAATTGTAATTAATCCATTAGCATTTATTCGTAGTTGTTCATGTCTTGGGGATACCACCTAATGTTGAGTAGTTATTCCACATATTCTCAAACCAATGAGGAGGTTGGTATATTACATGCGGTATCCGTTTTTTTATCCTTGGGTTTCAGATGTCTTAGTTTTGGAGTTGAAAATTCATTCTGGTTTTTCCTTGAATTAGGGTGGTAACAAGGAGTATGATCGTTCTGATATGAAATATGAATCATAAAATGGAGTACCTAACCTATATTTACTGAATATAATTTTAATAGGGAGTTTGGTACATAAGTGTTTAGGAGAAAAATATATGATTTGTAATCCATTTTTCATAGGGTCATCAAATTAGAAGAGCATAACTTGCATTGATATACATGACTTACCACTATGAGTTAAAATATAATTTTGAGTAATGATTTATCATTTGGTGTAAAAATGTAGATTTTTAAAATTGTTGAAAAATGTTTTCTAATTTAATATTTTTAAATGTTAATGATTTCTTTGATTCGAAAATGGTTTCATTTTCTAAATCATGGTGGACTTTATAAGAATGGGTGGAAAATGGAAATTGTGGAATTTTAGGAAACCCCTATTTTGATAGTTGTAATATGTTAAATTTCAAATTTTTAACACTTCCATTTCTAGAGAGTGATACATATGGAGTTATTTTTTGTTATAGAAATTGGAAACTTGAAGGTTTCATATAATCTAAGTGGAAGAGGCTATTAATTATTTGGTTTCGCTTGACCTATAGGTCAACCAACACCTGGTTTTGAGTGTTGTTAAGGGTTTCAAAGATATGGATATAAGGAAAAAATGTATAAACCAAGTAAAGTGGATCATTAAATTATGTTCTAGAAGAATCAACCAATATTTTGGAATTATTATAAATTATAGAAGGTAGTGGTGTGAATAAAAATGATTATTCAAATATTCAATTTTCTAGGAACACCAATTGAGTTGAAAGTCAAGTTGAAAATAAATATGTTGGAGGATATTTCATATTAGTTTTTAGATTTGGTAGTCCATACTAAATTAGACAAAGGAATTACAACGGTGGATTTTGAATAATTTTTTAGAAGACAAATTCTATCCTCATTGGTATAGGACTAAAAGAATGACATTATTTTTCAACTTGAAGTAAGATAATCTCTTACTGATAGAGTATGTAGCTAAATTAATGAATTTATTCAATTTATTTCCTAATGTGGTTACTAGTAAAACCTTAAAGAAACATATTTTGTGAATCTATAATGAGGAAATAGATTCCCACAGAGACTAAAAGTCTTTTTATAATGGATTATACAGAGATGGTTAAAAGGGGGATGGTGGTTGAAAGGGACATCTTAGGAGCAACAGCTGGAGGAATCATGTTGATACCTATTGAAAACAGTGGAAAATATAATATTGGGAACAAGTGGAAGAGAGACACCTCATTCAAATGTAGTGGAATGAATCAGAACTATACATTTATATTTTTGAATCTTTCTATAAAACCATAGGATAATCCTGTATGATTACAATGTGGTTCATTCAAACACATGAAGAGAGTTTTAATGGCAAATCTAGGAGCATGGAACAATTTCAATAAGATTGGAAATTTTTAATATTATTATCAAATTGCTATAATTTCTAGTGTTCAAGATACATCTTTGTTCTGAAAACATTGTATGCTTCCATGGGATGAGGGAAGGAAAATACCTCTCATCAGAAGAATTGATCTATCTATAGTGATACTATGACCACCATGACTCCTCAGGAAGTGAAATAACAACTGGGAAATAAAGAAGATTGTTTCATGAGTAAGAAATTACATATAGATGAGAAAGTACGTGGAGATGATCAATCTGAACCATCAAAGGTGAAAGGTGAAATTCCTTTTAATTCTATAATTATTCTAGATTTTTTTAATATAGGTGCATCCAATTCATTTAATTCATCTAATGTAGTTTACTGGTTGGGTTTTCATGTTCAGTTGATTCCTTCAATTTTGAAACTAAAAACACTACTTGGTCAAATATAATGTCCCACATTTAAGTGTATAGAATTTTTTATAACTATTTATGGTGCTGAGTTGATATATGATTTCTCTATGCTTGAAATGGATGTCTATTAAATAATCATGGGAATGGATTGGTTGATAATTTTCAAGGCTCATATCGACTATTATACACGAATAATATTTTTTACGACTGATAATGGTATTGAGTATCTATTTAGGGAAGATCATAATGTAAGTCATGTTCAATGAGATTTTATCACTAGTGTTTGGAACCATCTCATATCATTTAGAATTTTTTTACTTTTTAATTGTTTGACAAGATTTAGAATATTCATTTTCCTACAGTTGTTGATCAGTTTCTAGATGTTTCTTCAAATAATTTCTCTAGGTTTTCACAAAAAATAAATGTGGAGTTTAATATTGATCTCCCATGATGGACAAGTCTTATTTCCCTTATTTCTTATTGGATGGATCCAACATAATTAATTGAATTTAATGTCCAATTTGATGAGTTGAAAAAAACGATCATTCGGCCTAGCACATCTATGTGGGAAGAAATGGTCTTGTTTGTCAGAAAGGAGGATGAAACTTATCGGATTTATTTGGATTACTGTAAACATAACCGATTTATGGAAAATAATTATTATCCACTTCAACACATTGATTATTTATTTTATCAATTAATGGTATGCTAATTTTTCTCTAAAATTAACATTTGATCATGATATCAATAATTGGGGGCTTATAAGGATGGTATTCTGAAAAAAAAACTTTTAGTAGTATGTATAGCCATTACAAGCATTTAGATATGTTGATTAGTCTAAATAATTCACCATCATAATTTATGGAATTAATTAAGTGGATATTTCCTAGAAATTTGGATTCTTTTGTGGTGGGGTTTGTGGATGACATATTTGTGTATTCAAGGAGAGGGTGTAAGGAAGAGAAAAACTTGATTATAGTTTTAGGAATCTTACAGGATAATCATCTATATGAAAAATTATGAAAGTGTGTTTTTTGGGTTAAATAAGTACATTTACTTGTCCATGTAATCTCTAAAATAGGTGTTTCTATGGATCAACAAAAATATAGAGGTTCTTATCTATTTTCAACTACAAAGGAATGTCTTTGAGATATAGAGATTTATTAGTATATCCTGATATTACAAAAAGTTTTTCATGATTTATCACAACTAGAATCACCAAGGACATATATTATGAGAAAAAATGTTCTGTTTCAATGTAATTGTAATGGTAAAAATTCTTTTAAAGGGATTAATGATTTCCTTACATTAGCACAAATCTCCATTTTGCTGGAATCAAGACAATGGTACATGGTGTATTGTGATGCTACATGATATGGGTTGATATTTTTCCAAAATAAGGGAGATCATGTTATTGTGTATGAATCATAGGAGTTATGGTTTCATGATAATAACTACCCAACACATGATTTGGTGTTAGATAATGAAGTCAATGCTTTGAAGACAAGAAATCGTTACCTATTTGGTGAAAAAGTTATAGTGTTTACTGATCATATGATCTTGAAACAAATTTTTATGAAAATGGATTTGAATACGAGATAGTGAATATGGATGGAGTATCTCCAAATATTGGAAATTTACATGATGCATACACTAGTTAATGGAATATCAGTGGAGGGTGCATTAAGAGGAAATTTGTTTGGTCAATTATAAAAAGTCGCTTCAAATCAGTGGTACTCGATGTTAGTGATGGATAATAATAACATGGATTTTGAATATAGAGGAAGTGTTATAGTTTTCTTTTCGGTTCCTTCAGTTCCATCTCTGGTGAATATGGTTACAGCGTCCTAGGAATCTGATTTTCAATTCTTTATGATGACTTTAAAACTCAATGATGGGGAGACAATTGAGGGATATAAGCTGTATGGAATTTCATTTTTTTACTTTCTAAATTGGATGGTTGTACATATTTATTTTAATATAAAACGTATCATACATTCCATTATTAATGAAGGGTTGTTCATCTGGGGATATAGAAGATGTATTAGGCATAGAAAGAAATTTTTTGGTGGGTAATAATAAATATAATGGAGGTTGATTTTGTTTGGAGATGATTATAATTTCTTGAGGTTAATGAAAATAAAAAGCGACCAGATGGTATATTGTTTTCATTACCTAGTACTGTTTGAAAATGGTGGTATATTTCCCTAGATTTTGTGATAGGCCTCCAAAGGATGGTTCAAGAACATGATTTCATATGGGTGATAGTGGATCGTCTCACAAATTTAGAACATTTCATTCCCATTCATGAATCCCATATGGTGGAGGGATTGTATAAAATCTATATCTAAGAAGTGGTAAAAAGGAATGGAATACCAATTTCTATGGTATTAGATCGAGATATAAGGTTCATGTCTCATTTATGGAAATCCTTAAAGAACATCTTCAAACTCATTTGACTATGAGTTTAGCATATCACGTTCAGAATAATGGAAAATCTAAAGGGATGATAAGAATGATGTAAGACCATCATCCTCTTTGTGTAATGGATTTTTCTGGCTCATGAGAGGAGCACATACCATTAAAATATTTCTCATATGACAATAGTTATCAATACTCAATACACAGGGCTCCTTTTTTAGCATCTCATTAGTGTCAATGTCGTTCTCTACTTTGTTGGGTGAAAACATGTGAGACATAACTGGTTGAGACAAGCTTTGTGTAAGAGACAATAGATAAGATTCATTTGATCTGGAAAAGGATAAAAACAACTTAGAGTCATATTAAATTCTATTAATATCATCCTCGATGATCATTATAATTTTATGTGAGTAATCATGTGTTCTTGAGAATCTCTCTGGGGCTTGGGAACCATCATTTTGGAAAATAGGAAATCCTAACTCCAAGATACATAGGCCCTTTATAGATAATTGAATTTGTTGGGGAGGTGGAAGATATATAGGATTTTTCACCATGTTTTAGTGTAGTGAATAATGTGTTTCATGTACCTCAGTTGAAAAAGTGTAAAACTGATTCGGACCATGCAATTTGGTGGGTCATGTTGACATTAAGCTAGATACTTAATTGGTTCATATGTCGGAAAGGAATGTTGGGAGGAAGTAGATAGTCTTGAATGGTAGAATAATTTTTTTATTCATGGTTTTTTTCCCTCATGGATAGATTAAATATGAAAAGTTGGAAAATTAAAAAGAAATGATGGAGTAATGGTCCGAACACTTTTAGGGAAATGTGGGATTTCAACATTTAATGAATGAAAAGGCCAACGGGGGGAGAATTTAGCAACACCAATTTCATTTATGTACCCATTTCACTCTATATGTTAAGTATGTAATATTTTTTCTGAATTTTTGAAGGGTTTAGAAGATTTTTGGAATGATTTTGGCGATGATTTGGGGGTTCACGTTTTGAGAATATCTAGTAAAATCATGGAACTCCAAAAAATAAACGTTGAAAGTGAGGTAGTGGAATTTGGGTAGGGGCATGGTTTGGCTAATCCATTCAGAAAACTTGGAGTAATCATACCTTGGGAGATATAAGCATGTCCACAGTTAGCGCATGGTTTTCATAACAGTGCACTCTAAATGTGCATGTCTAAAAATGAGATCCAAAAATTGTGGATATAATTTGGATTTTTTCCTTAACCACTCTTTTTTACTCAATTACATCACCAAATTAGTTTTCATTACACACAATGGCTGTAGATACTCATCCCTTCGATCGGGGAGCGATCCTTTGGGAACTCCTAGTGCGTAGAAGGTCATATTTCTAGGTAAGCCCTTCTCTTTAGTGTTATTTCTTACATATCTTATTCTTTGTTCTATTGGATTCATAGATATAGTGTAATGGGGTTATATCTATGATATGTTTTCTAACCAGGATGATATGTGGCTTTATTGATAATAGATAATGATATCTAAGGTGGGGTTTTGGAGTTTTATTCTAGTTTTGTTCAATATTAATTGTATTTCTTCATTTCCACCATACTTTCTAAGGCAGGTGGATTCACTCTTGACTCCTATTGTTAAAACATGAAGTATTATTTTCAATTTTTTTGTATTTTTTTATAATGATTGTGGAATTGATTTTTAAAGAATGGTATAAACCATCATTAGTAATGGTTTGGGGATTTATGAAAATAAGTTGTTATAAAAAGTGCATTAGTTATTGATTTTAAAATGATGATTTAGAAATGTTACTTTTTATACATGGAAATGGTTTGATAGTGATGTTTTTTATAAAATAAATGTTTTATTTAAATGGATTTAACTACTTTATTTAGCATTGTTTTTGTAATAATTGTTCCTGTGTATTTGTGTGAATTCAGGACGAATAAGTGTAAGCATTTTCCCCAATTAAAAGTCAGATGGATAAGGTTTTGAAATTTCCCTCTTCAAAATGGTTCACCATATGATGGCTTGGTGAAAGGATGACACACTAATCGCATGAATAATGAGATCCATGGTTTCAAGCATGGTTGAATGTGTGGATATGTGTAATGTATTTTTCCAAAATGGGATTTTGAGAAATAGATTTATAGACTTATTTGGTTTCTTTCCTTTAAAACTATTTTTGTGAGAACTCCATGGATTTGATATAAACTGTTACAATGATTTAAATTGTTTTATATAAATCATATAACATTTCTATCTTAGTGGCATGAGTAGAGAATTCATATGTGTAATACCTAATGAGATTCATTACAAACGTCGTTCTAGGGATCATTGGTTCATTTGTAGATGTCCTTCATCAGAAAATAGTTTAAGTAAATGTATCTCTTTTATTTAGTGATATTTCATGATTCCTTGGGAATTTTTTGTGGAGTTAGATCTTAGATCATATTGTGGCCTATGGAGTTGGTGTCTTTGAGTATTTGAGTTTTTTATTTTTCTTCTTCTTTGTACTCTGATGTATTTTTGTTTTGGAGTAGTTTGTATTTTAATCTTTTTTTATTACATTGACTTGTATATCATTTTCATCATGCATCATATAGTTGTTTTCTATTGTGGTATGCTTGGTTGTGGTGTTTTTTTATTTTTAGAGGGAAAATAATCCTTCTATTATATTGAATCCCTTGATATTTATTTCCAGCATTTGGTGTCTTTGGGATATCACATATGGCTGAGTAAATATTCGACCTTGTCTCAAACCAATAAAGATAAGGTGGTAGTAATGAGTTGGATCATCAGGACATAAAATGTAGATCATAAAATGGTATATCTAAATTTTTTTTGATAAACTTAATGTTTTAGGGATTTCGATACATAATTGTTTGGGAGAGACATATAAGAGTTGTAATATAATTTTCAAGGGATCAATCAAAGTGAATATCATTACCTACAACGATATAAATGACATCACTCTAAGTGTTCATATTTCATTCTGAGTAATGATTTATCATTTTGTAAAAATATTTTGATTTTTGAAATTTTTTGATTTTTCTTTGAAAAGAGATATTTTGAAAATGAAATGATAGTGGTATTTTTGAAATGTTTTTATTTTTAAAATCATGGAAGAATTTTAAAAAATGATGGAAAATAGAATGTGTGGAATTTTGGGAAAGCCTTGTTGTGATGGTTTTTTTTAACAAGACAAAGACCATATTTTTATTGAAAAATTAAACAGAAACAAAGAAAAACAAAAAATGAAAAAGAAAAAAGAGAAGCACAGATAGTTCAACACAAGATAGCAAAGACCACTTCTTTGGGTAGCAATTTTTTTCCTTATCTTGTCAGAAATCCTGCGTTATTTATCACACAAGGCTCCCCAGTCCGTTCCTTGACCTCGACCACGTCCACGACTTCTATTCTGAAGAGTTTCCAATTTCCTCGATTGTTGAAGTATACCTTTGATGTCCGTGTAGTCCGAATTAGATTCCTCGGGTTAAGATTCATCTTTCTTACAAAATGTTCGGGCACATCCCCGCCCAGAATTTCTAGGATGACGGCCCTGTTCCCATGTCTTCCAGAGTCCATCCAATTCATCTTCTATAGTTGATTGAAACATCCCCTTACCATCTGTCTCCTCATTATACAGAGATTATCTTTTGAGTGGGACACATCAGGAAGAGTCGGCACCAACTCAACCTCAGAAGAGTCTCCAGTTGCAGAGGAAACCACCTTTTATAGAGCCAAAAAAGGTGAAGAGGAAGCTCGAATCTCCATATTTTTGCGAGCCGAGTTGTTTGAGAGAGACACATAATTTGAAGTGTTTACTAGATGCAAATCCAAACCTACAGGTTTATCTGGACCTGTAGGGGAGTCATCTGTGTTGTGAAATTGGGCTAGAAATGGGCATGCCCTTGCACTAACATGGACAACAGAAGAGGAGGTGATCCTAGGAGGATCACCCAGTTCACTAGACACATCCACTACCCCATGAGCATTAAAGTCTTCCTCCAATAAAACATCAACTGCATCATGTCCTTCAATGAGTTGTGTCTTACCTTTTTGGCTTTGCAACTGAGAATTGTCTTCCTTCCCCAGCTCCACAATATCAGCCCATGAAATTTTAGTGTGACCCATGGAGTCTGCAGTATGTTCCACCAGTCTGACCTCACAAGGGCCAGACGATTGATCCAAGCAATTTTCTTTTTCGTGAATATGGTGACTCGGAGGAGCATCTGCATATAAAGAATAAGACTTTAATTCTTTGATTCATTTAAATAAATAGGAGTTATTGTGTCCGCAAATTGATCAGAACTCAAAAATGATATTTCTCCTATAATATGAGAGTTCATGACCAATTCTCCTACATTCTGGACAGAACCTAGGAGGATTTTCAAACTCAATTTGCAACTCAATCTCCTCATCATCTATAGAGAGAAAAACTTTATTGGTCAAAGTGGAAGACATCTCCAATACCACGAAGAATTGTGCATAATTACCATATCATGTTACATCAGTTTCTTTATCTATCTTTATAGGAATACCAATAGACAAGGTAATATCATAAAAAATCCGCAGGTTCCAATGAATCCAATTAAGACGGAAAACCTTAACCAATACCTGAGTGGAAGAATTACCAATTTAAAGGGGATTGAATTTGCAGTCCCATTCCTGAATGTGTAGATCCCCCAGCCTAAAAGAGATTGAGTCGTATCCCCAAGCCCTCATCTTGAGCTCCTCAGTAGGGAATAGTAGGTGAAACAACACATGCCCTAGTGACACACACTTCCATGCGGTGACTCCCAAAATATCAGACAAGTGTTTTATCAAGAAACTAGTCTTCCATGGCTCGGTCCCCATGGGAAGGATAAGGCAAGATATTATCGAGTGATATCCCATTTCAAGTCACTCTAAGACCACTGTCAGGTCATCCTTAACATGCGAAACATTCCCCTTCTTGGGGATACTAACATTTTAACCTTTAAACAAAGAGATGGTTCGATTGTGTTCACTAACCAAAACTGAAGAGTCATCTGTAGATCTGTCTTTCGTAGGAGTGGGCTCCTTAGGTCCAGTCTTCATATGCTTATAGGAGTCAAAGTGACCGTGGTCGACTAAATTACAGGCCATAGTTTCCTAATCGAAGGGATTGAAGGACCAAAACCCTAAAATCCATTGAAGAGAAAGGGCTCCTGACTGCATGGCTCCTAACTGCGCGACTCCATATACCACCTTCGCCTTGTTGTGACGGTTTTGATATGGTAAATATGAAATTATTTGGTCTTAATTTTATAGAGAGTGAGACTTATGGGATTTTGATTGGGTTATAGAAAACATCACCTAGAATTCATCGTAGAAACCAATGGGAAGAGGCTGATGATAATGTGGTTTCACTTGAGCCATAGGTCAACCAACAATTGGTTCATAGTTTTGTCTATAATTTTCAAGTTGTGGATAGAGGAAAAAAAATTAATAGACCAAGGTAAGTGAATCATTCATTTCAGTTCTAGAATTTGAATCCATCCATATTTTTATGTGATTCAAAACTAGATAAGGAAGATGTTTTGTTGAATAGGATGAATCAAATGTTTTATTTCCTATTAACACTAGATGAGATAAAAATAAATTTAGTTTTCTATATACTAGAGGATCGTTCCTGCATGTGGTGGGATTTATATGTTCATTCTAAATTATTTTAATTTATTACATTGAAGTATTTTGAAGAATATTTCAACAAAAAAATTGATCCTAAAATGTTGAAGATTTATATAATGATTGATATTTTATGCTTAAAGTTGGTGAATATTTCACTAATACAGTATGTAGATAAATTTATTTGTTTTTTTCTTTCTCAACTGAAGTTGTTTCATGAGATTCCTTGATTGAACACATTTTTGAATCATAGAAGAGGTAAGAGATTCACTTGAATATTTTAGTTCTTTTTATAAAATATTTTAGGACAATATTTACTGGATAAATAATGGCAGAAGGGGATATATTAAGAGCTAAAGGTGGAGGAAGAATGTTGATTCCTCAGAGAAACAGTGGGAACTCTGATGGTAGGAACAAGTAGAAGAGGGGAATATATTTCCAAGGAAGTGGGCTAACTCAGAACCATATGGACATATTAGTGAATATAACTTCAAAACCAAAGGGTAAACTATGGTGTTTACAATGTGGTTCATTCAACCAAATGAAGTGATATTATACAGAACTGTGGAGATTGTGCCACAATTGCAATGAGATGAGCCATCTTCAATGATATTATTTTAATGCTCCATGTTTTGAAGTTCAAGACACATCTTATGTTTCACAAACATCCTATGTAGCGATGGGATGAGGGTAGAAGAATACATATCTTCAATAGAACTAATTTATCCTGGGTGATTCTAGGAATACCATGTCTCTCCATACTTTTCAAAGAGGGAAATAACGAACAAAGTGCCACGAGTAAGTAGTTATATAGTGTTCAGAAAGAGATTATGGATAATCAATCCAGTCCTTCAATGGTGAGATGTGTTATTATTTTTAATTATACTCTTATGAAATTTTTATTAATGGATGGATCCCTTTTTTTATTTATTTATGTTTTGTTAATTTTTTGGGTCTTCATGTTGAGATGATTCCTTCTATTTTGAAGCTTCAAACTCCTCTTGGTCAAAGAGAATGTCATACCTTTATTCATTGACGATGTTCAATAATTTTTTTATGGATAAGAGTTGATATGGGATTTCACTATGCATGAATTGATTTTCTATAAAATAATATTCGGTATTTACTGGTTGACTATGTTGAACGATCACATCAACTTTTATAACTGAAGAGTTAGTTTTATGATTGATGATGGCATCAAGCATCTCCTAAGAGGATACTGGAATGTAAAGGTTGGTGCAATGAGGTATTTTTCACTAGGAGTTTGAATCATCTCATTCCATTTTATATAATTTACTTTTATATCAATGGTTGAGATTGTTAATTTTTATTTTCCATCAGTTTTTTATCGATTTTCCATTTTTTTACTCAATAATTTATTAGGGTTTCCACCCATAAGAAAAGTGGACAATATGATTGATCTTATCCCTTGGAATAGATCTATTTTGCTTCTATATTGTTATATAGAACCAATAGAATAAAGGGTATTCCAATTCCAATTGGTAGATTTGTAAAGAAAACGGTTCATTTATCGAAACACGGATCTATAGGCAGCGCCAGTCTTGTTTGTCCAAATGTGGATGGAACAATTCATCTCTATGTAGATTATCATAAACATAAACATTTTATGATAAATAATTTGTAACTAAATCCATGTATTTATAATCTATTTGATCAATTTAGGGGATCCCATTGGTTCTCCAAAATTCACATTGGATCAGTATATCACCAATTTCATGTTTCGAGGAATGATATTTATAAAATAACCTTCAAAAGTAGATATGGAAATTATGATTATGTGGTTATGAATTCTGGTATTACAAATCCACCAAAAGACATTATGTAATTGATGAATCAGATATTTCAAAGAAATCTATATTTTTTGTGGTGATTTTTTTGGATGACATATTAATCATTTTAAGGGAACGGGTTGAGCATTAGAAACACTTGGTGAAAATGGTTGCAATTATTTGGGTTAATCATTTGTATGACCAATTATACATGCATAATTTTTAGACACAAGAGGTATATATCTATGACCATGTTATCTGTGAAATAAGTTTTTTTTTATCCAAAAAATATAAAGGTTGTTATCACATGTAAACTGCCAAAGCATGTTTTTGAGATACATAGTTTCCTTAGTCTAACTTTTTATTATTGAATTTTTGTTCATGATTTATGATGAATACATATAGAAATAATATATTTGATAAGGAATAACATTATATTTCAATTGAATGGTGAATTTTAGAAGTATTTTCAAGAACATAATGTTCTCCTTGCTTCAACACCAATCATGATTTAGATGGAATCAAGGCAATGGTAAATGGTTTATTGTGATGCTTCAGGCTATCGGTAGGGATGTTTTCACATGAAATGAGATTAGGTTGTTTCTTTTGAGACATTAATTTTATGACTTCATGAGATTAAATAGCCAACACAAGATTTTGAGTTATCTTGTGTTGTCCATGTTTTGAAGACATGGAATCATTACCCATTTGGTGAGGAATTTAAAGTATTTATATATCATAAAATCTTGAAACATATTTTTTCATAAAGGGATTTCAATATCAGACAAAGAAGATGGATGCTGTATCTCCAAAATTGTGAATTTTACTTGATTTATATATTGGGTAAATGAAATATGGTGGTGGATTCATTATGTAAAATTTTGAATGGTCAACTAGAAGAAGAGGCTTTAGATTATTTTCAATTTATGTCATTGATAGCTAACATGAACTTGGATTATGAATATTGAGGTGGTGTTATGGTTTTCTTTAAAGTTTATTTGGTTTTTTATCGGGTGATTATGGTTAAAGAGGCATAGACATCATATTCTGAATGTGTTGTGGTGAGGTCAAAACCTAATGGTGGGTCTCCATTGTTGGATTAAAGGAGGTTTGGAGTTTAGTTTTTTTTTGTTTTGAAATATGATGTTCATACATATGGAATGTCATGAATAACATCATTAAGCCTACCACCATTTTAGATGGGGTTTTCATCCTATAATAGCGAAGATGTATAAGGAACTAAAAGAGAAAATGTTGTGGGTAGGAAATAAAAATAGGTGGATGAGTTTTTTTGAGATGCTAAACCTATCAGTATTTTAAAGAAGAGAACTAGTTCCTAGTGGGTATGTTATAGTATTTACATATTCCTATCTATAAATGTGTGTAGATAGCCATGGATTTTTTGATAGATCTCCCATTTATGATGGATAAACATGATTCCATATGGGTGATAGTGAATCGTATCACAACCTCATCACATTTAATTCTTATTCATGAACCTCATATGGTCGTGGAATTGTCTGAAATCTATTTCCTATAATTGGTGAAGAGGAATGGCATACCAGTTTTGATAGTATTATATCAAGATCCGATATTTATGTCTCATTTATGGAAATCCTTAATGAAATACACTGTAATATAGTTGACTATGAGTATTTATTTTCACACTTAGGTGGAAAAAAATATGATATAATGATAAAAATATAGGAAGATATGATTCAATCTTGTGTAATGAATTTGGATTCTCATGGGAGGATCACATACCATTAGTGTAGTACTTGTCTAATAAATATTATTAGACCTCGGTCCATATGGATCTTTTAGAAGCACTGTGTGGGAATCCTTGTCGTTCAACACTTTTTTGCATGTAACATGAGAGCCTTCAATAGTTGGGCCAAGACTTGTAAAAGAGACAACAAATAATATTTATTTGAACTAGAAAATGTTGTATATGGATCATATTCATTAGAAACTATATGTGGATCAACATCGATGGTTGTTTTCCTTCAAGGAATGTGATCATGTGTTCTATAGAATCTATCCAAGGCTTTGGCACAATTGTTTTAAAATATAGTTATAGTTAACTACTTGATACATATTCAATTTTGAAAAACATGAATGGGTTGGTGATGTGGAATGTTGGTTGTATTTGGAATCATGGTTCAGTGTAGTGAATAATGTGTTTCATGTATCTAAGTTGAAAATGTACCAGCCTAATCCAAACTATGTGATTCAATGGAATCATGTTGACTTAGATCTAGATTATTTATCAATTCATATGTCAGTACACAATGTGGAGAGGTAAGAGAAAGTAATTTTTGATAAAATAATCAACATAATATGGGTTTTTTTGGAAACATGGCCATATTTATAAAGAAACATTGGAAAGGTAAATGGAATAGGTTGTGAAATGACCCAAACTCCTTCCAGGAAATGGTAGTTTTCCATTTTTTCGAGATGGATAATTCTAATGGCTGGGATTATTAATCAACACTAATTTCATGTAAGAAACTCTTTATATATTTATTTTACATATCTAAAGTCTTCAGGTGATGTTTCCAAGGGTTTGGATGAATTTTGAAATGTTTTGGGGGCTTTTCTATAGTTGAATAGTTTATTATAGTTAGTAAAAACCATGAAAATTGTATGGAGAACCATTAAAACTGAGTTAGTGGGATTTGGGTGGGTTCATGGTTAGGTTAATAGTTTCTAAAAATAGTGTATCCACCTTTTAGTAACTATGGTTTTTGGGATAGATTCATACGCACAGTTTTTCTAATCGTGTTCCATGACCATGCATGGCGGAAAATCAGATCCTAAAATAGTGGATCTGGTTCTTATCATCTACTTAACCAATCATTATTCATTTATTATGACTCTAACTCATTTTTATCTACACCCAAAGGTTGTTTAGACACTTCCCTTCGATCTAGGAGTGACCTATTGGAAAATCATGGCGTGTTGAAGGATACATTTCTTGGTATATCTCCATTCGTGGAGGTTTTTCTAAGAAATATTATTCATACCTCTCTTGGATTCATAGATCTTTTACATTGGAAAAAATATATGATATCTGATTCCAAAAATTATTATACGTGGATATTTTGATGATAGATAATGAGATCTAACACATGTTTTATGGGTTCTCACCTAGTTTTGTTGAAGAATTCTTGTTGTTCTTCGTTTCCACCATAGTTTTAGAGGTAGGTGGCTTTGATCTGCAATATTCTCATTTTAACATGACGTATTAGTTTAAAATTGTTTGAATTTAGTGATATTGATTAAGAAATTTATGTTAACTGAATGTTATAAACCATATTTATTGATGGTCTATGAATTTGTGAAAATTGGATGTTTTTTAAAGTTCTTTGATTATGGAATTTAAAATGATAATTTTAAAATGATAATTTTTTGATTCATGGAAATTTATTTATGGTATAGTATTCAAGAGAATATTTTTTTTTGAAATGGATTGAAATTGTTGATACGAACTTGGTTTTGAAATAATGATTGGTGTGTGTTAATGTGAGTTATGGATAGATAAGGGTATGATGTTTACCCCATTAAAAGTGGGATGGATAAGGGTCTGAACGTTATCATATCAAAATGGTTCATCAAGTGATGTCTTGGGGAAAGGATGACTCCCCCCTCATGATTATAGTGAGGTAATTGCTCTCATTCATGGTTAAATTTGTGGATATATAGAATATATTATGCCAAAATTTGAATTTGAGTAATACTTTTATAGAGTTGTTTTGTAACCTTCCTTGAAAACAATTTGTGTGTGAAATTTTTTTTCTTTTATATAAAATCTTAGAGTGTTTTAAATGTTTTTTTATAATTATTCCGCACATAAATGTGATATTGTGTAAATCCAAGTGGCATTATTAGGAAAATTATTTTGGAAAAACCTACTAAGTTTCATTACTCCCCCTGCTTGGGAACTTTTTGTCTTTGAAAATATTATTTATTCGTACATAGGTAATGGAAAGGTATCTCATTTCTTTAGTAATACTGCATGATTACTTGGGTATTGATTCTATAGTTATAGCATGGAGTGTTTTGGGAGCTATAGAGTTGGGGTCTTGAGTCTTTGACTTGTGTTGGTTTTGTCTTCCACTTTTTACTCTGATATATTTTTCATATGGTGTAGTTAGTATTTTTATCTTTTGGTATTACATTGGATTGTATTACTTTGTTATCATGCTCCATATAGTTTTTTAATTATGCAATCATGAGTTGTGGGTATTTTAATTTTCAAAGGGGAAAATGTCCCAAAATTTTAATTAAGCCCTTGGAATTTAATGATGGTATTATCTATATTCAGGATTTCACCTATCGTCAAGTAGACCTTCCACCTCATCTAAATCAAATGAGTAGGGGTGGTAAGTTACAAGCGGTATCAATTTTTTCTATCCTTGGGTATCTCTTGTGTTAGTCATTGAGTTGAAAATTCATCATGGTTAGTCCTTGAATTAGTGTGATATCAAGGAGTAGGATAATTCGGACTTGAAATATAGAGCATAAAAAGGCACATCTAACCTATTTATGTTGAAATTTGAGTACCATGGATTTGGGTACATAAGTGTTTTAGAGACACTTATAGGAGTTGTAATCTCATTTTTATGTGTTCATCCAATGAAAAGAGAGTGACATGAATTGATAGAAATGACTTCCCAATAGGGGTTCATATATTATATTGAGTAATGATTTTTCATTTGGTGTAACAAAATTATTCTTCAAATGTATTTAACTTTCTTTCACATGTGAGATTTTGAAAATGGCATGATATTGGTATTTTGATAATGGTTTGACTTTAAAAAGTATGGTTGAATTTTAAAAAATGGGTGGAAATGGAAGGTGTGGGATTTTGGGAAAAACATATTATGATATTTATGATATGATAAATTTTAAATTATTAATATTTCTTTTTCTAGTAAGTGAGACATATGGATGTTTTTTTCTTATATAAAATGTAACCTGATAGGCATCTTAGAAACCAACTGGAAGAGGTTGCTGACAATGTAGTTGAACTTGAGAGATGGGTAAACTAGCACCTAGTGTAGATTATTTTCAAGGATTTTCATGAAGTTGATTGAGGTAAACTAAGGGATGAACTACGGAAAATTGAGCATTCCATTCAGTTCAAGAAGAAAAATCCACCAATTAAGGTAGATATGTGGCTGAATATGATGAATAGAGTCTTTGATCTCCTAAGAACATTAGTAGAGCTGAAATTATAATTAGTAATGTATATATTGGAGGATCATGCATTCTAGTGGTGGGATTTAGTATTTTAGGATAAATTAGACCAAGGATTTACGTGGGAGGAATTAGAATAATTTTCAAAAAATAATTCTATCCCCATATGTTCGGGATTACAAGAATGAGGGATATTTTCATCTTGAGGAAGGAGAATATTTTAGTGATAGTGTATGCAGCTAAATTTATGAATTTATTCTGTTATAAACCTGATGTTAATGCTGGTGCATCATTGAAGACACAAACTTTTTATTGTGAATAAGGATATAGATTGAATCAAATATTTTGTTTCATTGTATAATGAATTATATAGAGATATTTAGAAGAGTGAAAATGGTCGAAAGGGACAGATCAGGAGATACAGGTGCATGAAGCATGTCAACATCTTTGGGAAACAATTGGAAATATAATGTTTGGAAGAATATGAAGAGGGACACCTATTTACATGGTAGTGTTATGACTCAAAACTAAATGGAGGGATCAGTGAATCTTCCACAAAAACCAAAGGGTGAATAAGGATGTTTTTAATGTTGTTTGTTCGACCACATAAAGTGAGATTTTCTAGCCACACCAAGAGTATTCCACAATTATATTCATATGGGGTGTCTTCAATACTATTATCATATTACTCTATGTTTTGGTGGTTCTCTAAAATAGAATTTCAATTAACATATCACCAATTGCAGTTTTATAAGGAGGATATTACAAAATCAACTTTTTGAAGTAGATATTGCCATTATGTGCATGTGGTTATGAATTTTGTTCTTATTAATTCACCATTAGACTTTATTGATTTCATGAATCATATATTTCAAAGATATTTTTATTCTTTTATGGTGGAGTTTGTTGATGAAATATTAGTGCATTCAAGGATAAGGTCTGTGCATGAGAAACATTTGGTTAGAGTTTTGGAAATTTTGAGGGATCATCATCTTTATAAAAAAATTATCAAATTTTAATTAATGGACTCAATAGGTACACTTCCTAAGTCATGTTATCTATAAAAGAGATATTTTTATAGATCCATATAAGGAAGAATCTATTATCTCATGGAAACCTCCAATTAATGTCTTTAAGATATATTATTTTCTTGGTCTAACTTGCTATTACTGACATTCTGTTCATGACCTCTCATGAATAGTTTCACTAGTAAAATATTTGATTAGGAATAATGTTACATTTAAATGTAATTATGAGTATCATAATTCTTTATATGATCTTAATGTTTGACTTACATCAGCAACAATCTTTAATTTTATGGAATTAGGACAACGATATGTGGTATATTGTCATACCGCGGGATCTGGGTAGGTATTTTTTTCTCATGCAAGGATATAATGTTGTTTATATGACCCACATAAACTATGGTTTCAAGAGAATAACTACCCAACACACTATTTGGAGTTATTCATTGTATTCCACACTTTTAAGACTAGGAACCATTACCTCTTTGGTGAGTAATTAATAGTGTTTATGGATCATAATAGGTTGAAATATATTTTTTCTCAAAGGTATTTTAATCTGAGAAAAATAATACATATGGATTATATCCAAATTTTTAAATTTTACTTCATTTATACACTGAGTAAAAGAAATGTTTCGGTAGATTCATTAAGAAAAAATTCATATGGTCCATTGGAAAAAAGGCATTAGATCATATATTGTTGATTTCGATGATAGGTGAAATGCACATGGATTGTGAATATTGAGGCAATTATATGGTTTTATTTCTAATTTCATTGGTTATTGATATGGTGAATTTTGTTAAATAGGTACAGACATCTGATTCGTAATGAGTATTTATATGGGAAAAACTCAATTATGGGGAGAACATTAAGGGAAGGAAGTTGGGTGGGAGTTCAGTTTTTGTAGTTTCAAAATCTAATGGTCGTACCTATGTATTTTTTGGAACAACCTATTCATACTAACCGCCATTTTAGATGGTATATCAATCCAAAAATACATAATATGTTTATGTAATTTAATGAAATGTTTTTATGGTATAGTATGAATATAAAGGTGTTTTTTTAAATGCCTTACCTATCAGTAGGAGAAGGAAGAGAACTATTGACTCTTGGGTTGGTTACAGTATTTAACTATTTTTTTTGAAAAGGGAGTGTATAACCATGTATATTTCGATAGGTCTCCAGTGAACTATTCGGAAACCTGATTCCATATGGGTGATATTGGATCAAACCAAAAATTAGGCTCATTTCATTCTTGTTTGGGAATATTATACAGTGGAGGACTTATCTAAAATTAATATTCTATAAGTAATAAAGAGGTATGGTATACTAGTTTTAATAGTATCATATTGATATTTGAGGTTTACATCTCATCACTAAAAAACCTTATAGAAATCCCAAGGAAATAAGTTGACTATCAGTATAGTGTATCACACATATATGATTGGACAATCCAAAAGGATGATACAAACATCCTAAGACATGATTCGAACTTGTACAATGGATTTTGGTGGGTCATGGGAGGAGAAAATACCATTATTTTAGTTCCCATATAGAAATAATTATCATGCCTTGATATATGTGGATCCTTTTAAATAATTGAATTGGAATCCATGTCATTCTTCACTTTTTGGTGTGTATGTAGAAGAGAAATCACTAGTTGAATCACAACTTTATCAGAAGATAATAGTTAATGTTTGGTTGATTAGTAAATTCATGTAGATGGCTTAGATACATCATAAATTGTATGTGGATCATCGTTGATGGTCTTTGTCATTCAAGGTGAGTGATCATGTGTTCTTGAGAATCTATCCAAGGCTTGGGAACTGCTCTTTTGGAAAACTGGGAATGATAAATAATCAATACATAGCCCCTTTTTAGATACTTGAATGGGTTTTCAGCTAGTATATTAGATGTATTTTCCACCATGGTTTAGGGAAGTAGATACTTTTTATACATATCTCAATTGAAAAAGTAGCAGCCTAATCCTGACCATGTGATTTGATGTGATCATGTTTACTGAATGTCAGCTTCTTTGTTTGTTCATATGCTGGTATATATTTTGAAGAGGAAAGAGAAATTATTTCATTTTAAAAGAATTTTTCTAGTGTGGGTTTTGTGGAAACATGGTTTAATTCCAAAAGTAACATCGTAATGGAAAAATGAAATTCTCGAGAAATTTCCCAAAATCATTTAGGGAAATTTTTGTTTTCCACTTTTGGGGATAGAAAGAAGAATGGTGGGGAGAATTTATCAACCCCTTTTACAAGTAATTACCCCATCATTTATTTATTTTATGTTTGTAAAGTGTTTGGGTGATGTTTGCGTGGGTTTAGAGTACTTTTGGAATGTTTTTAGGGATTTTATCGAGGTTCATAATATGAGAACAATTAGTAAAAAAAGTTCAACTCCTACAGAGAATCATGAAAAGTTAGGTACTAGGCTCTGGGTAGGTTCATGGTTAAGTGAATGGTTTTTCAAAACCATTCTTGCACCATAGAGTAACTATTCATTTGGGGATAGTGTAATATGCATGGTTAGTGCATGGTTATCCTAATTGTACACCATAACTGTGCATGACTAAAAATTTGATCTGAATATTGTGGATCTGAATTGGATTTTCACCCTAAAAAATATTATTCCTCTATTATAACCCTAACTCAGTTTTATCTTCCCCCCAAAGGATATGGATACTCTTCTCCTTGATCTGAGCATGATTCTTTGGAAAATCATGGTGTATTAAATGTTGTATTTCATGGTAACTCTATATTATTGGTGGTTTTTTCTTAGATCTCATCTTATTCCTTCTCTTGGATTCATATATCTAGTATATTTGGGATAGGGAAATAATCGTTGATTTCAATAATGATTATATGTGGAGGTGATATCCAAGGCATATTTTGGAGATTCATCGTGGGTGTGCTAAAGGATTTATGTCATTCTTCATTTTCACCATTGTTTCTATGGTCGGTGGACTCACTCTTGACCCCTCTTATTAGAAGATAATGAAATAGTTTAAAAATTTTAATTAATTGACATTATGATGAAATTTATGTTAAAATCATGGTACAAACCCTCTTTTGTGATGGTATGTGGATTTGGGAAAATTTGGTATATTGAAAAGTGATTATTTATAGATTTTAAAATGATAATTTAAATATTTAAATTTCGTTTGATTCATATAAATAGTTGTATGGTGATTCTTTAAAAAAAGAAATGGTTTATTAAAATGGATTGAAATGTTTGATTTCAAATTGGTTTTGGAATAATGGTTGGTGTGTTTTCATGTGCATTCATGGTGGGAAAGGGTGTGATGTTACCCCCATAAAAATTATGTTGAATAATGGTATGATACTTCACCCATCACAATTGATTACAATGTAATGGATTAGTGAAAGGACGACTCACCACTCATGAGTATATGGAGGTATATGGTTTCATGCATGGTCATATGTGTTGATATGTGGAATGGATAATGCAAAATTGGATATAGATAAATAGTTTTTAAAGATTTATTTGGTTTATTTCCTCGAAAACTATTTTATGTGAAACTACTTGAATTTGATATAAAATATGAATGTATTTTAAATTGTCTTATATGAATTATTTTACATAAATTTTCTAACATGTCAATCCTAGAGAGATGATTGGGGAATTAATTTGGATAAAACTTAATAAGCTTCATTGATCACCAATTATTGGGAACATTGATGCATTCAAAGATATTTTTAATCGAGACATAGGTAATAAAATGGAATCACATTTCTTTAGTGGTTCCACATGATACCTTGGTCATTGATTGTGTAGTTGGTTCTTAGATCATGTGGGGAGATATGGATTTTGTGTCTTTTAGTCTTTATGTTTTCTTGGTTTTGGCTTCCACTTTGTACTTTGATATAGTTTCGTTAAGGTGTAGTTGGTTTCATTTCGTTTTTTATTACATTGAGTTTTGTTACATTGTTATCACTAATCATATCATGGTTTTTGGTTATGGTATGCTTGGTTGTTGATGTTTTCAACTTAAAATGGGATATAATCCCTCGATTTTGATGAAACCCTCATCATTTATTTACAACATTTGGCATCTTTTGGATGTCACCTAAGGCAGAGTTGAAATTCCACATTATCTCAAACTGATGAGGTGGGGTGTGGTGTTACATATTATGTATAACTATTTTTTATACCTTTGGTTTTCATATAAAATTACATACATACTCTTTATCCCAAATTCATTAATTGAATCCTCAAAACCCCATTTTGAAATCACTTTTCTAAACCTAATTCTATACCCTTTATTATGATTTTTTTTTCAAATGAACTCCATATTTTTATATTATGATTAAGTACTCAGATATGAACACATGAATTATTTAATTCAATATTTTTTTCTCAATATTTATGAAATCTATTTTAGTTATGATATGAGTAAATATTATAAAACCCATTCTATTTCATAAGTATTTCATATGTTTATGCCTTATGATTAATATCATTTTCTGGTAAAAATTAGCTTGTACATGTTATCATTGGTGTGCCTAGGAATATCTACAATTCATTAGGTAATGATTTTATCTCATGAGATGGTATGTATGGGATTAGGGTGTAAACCTAATCCACGGTGGGACACTCTGAACTATGTGATTTTATCTTAGAAGTTATCCTTGACTATTGCTTAATTCATATTTTATGTTGCTTCCACTTTCCTATGTTTCCATGAAATTAATATACCATGTTATTTATATTGTGATACCTTGTCATTATTCATGATCCTTTACTTTTATGATATCATGTTATGGATTTTGACTCAAATAATATTCTTTATTATATTTCTCATTCCCTTATATGTTTTTTATCACCCCTTTATTTTATGTATTATATAGTTTATCCTATGAAATTTTAGGATCCCAAGGAATATATGAGCTCATTTTTTATGTTATGATAAAAAAGAATTATGTTTGTTTATATTTTTTATATATTATGAACCTTTCCCTTTGAATACAATAGGCCTCCTGATAATTTGGTTTTTATTGGATATTAATGTCAAAAAAACGTGTAATAATGTGTGTAAAAGGTATGGCCTACTCTAAAATCTTTCAATACAACATCACATTGTAAAAAAATTCCATAATTGATTAGGATAACTCAATAATCCCATAATTATTATCTAATGAGAAAAAAGCATTACCCAATTATTTGGAGTGATATATGTGTACACCCATCACAACATTTCTATCATTATGTGTGCGAAAAAATAAAATCAATCATATTCCATAAAACTAACAATTACCCATGGAATGAATTGGGTTTCATAATCTTTCCTCATATCATAATAGAAAGATATTTCATAATGATTCTAGAGATAATAAGGAATTAAATATTTTGGCTCTTGATATCTTAATATATAATAATATTACATAATATTTGGGGTTAATTTGCAAAAACATCACGGTAAGGGGTAGAAATCATTTTATATAAATAAACATCCAAAACAGTGTTTTAGGGATCCATTTAAAGGTTGTTTGAGAAAGAAAGAGTATGAAATTTTCTTTATAATCCAAAGGTAAACTAGAACCTCTATACTAAAAATATTTATTTAATTAATCAAATTATTAATGGAAATAATGAATTCAAATTTTCATTACATAAAATTGTTTTGTGATTTAATATTCCCTTTTACTAGGTTATATTTTAAATAAGTCATTTAATAAATGAACTTACGTAATGTATTTCCACCTCAGTGAAGGGAGAATATTCTTTGTCCATATGCAGGTGAAAAATATATATGTGTGTGTTTGTGTGTGTACATAAGTATATATATATATATCATTTATAATCATTATAAAAAATTAAATACTCATGGAATATTAGTTATAGATAAGAATATTATAAACCAAAGAAAAAGGGATGTTTAGAGAAATACCATAACTTATGTTCCAGAATTGTTCTACAATTTCTCTTAATGTCCAAAATAATCAAATTTTATTTTTTAAATACATAATTAGATACCTTTTCCATTTATATTTTATTTACTATAATATTATTATATTTATTTTTAACCATTGCAATCAGATATATTGATTATTTTTGTTATGAGGGCATTCGTTTTTGGGTCACATGGTCGGACTACATGGGGATAATTATTAAAGATCATGTAAAATTGAAAGACAACTATATTAGAGAAATTAAATGGTATTAATTAACTATTATAAATTTATATGGTCCCAAATATCCACTTGTGTTCTGAAATAGGGGTGATTCACTTTGTAAAAACGCTAATGCTATGTGCTTAGTTCATTTAGGTATTTTTATCAGCAGTCACAAACTAGATTCGTTTTATTTTATTAAATTATTATTTAAATATTATATAAAATTACGTAAGTTATAATATTCTTGTTAAAATAATATTTAAAAATAAAATGGTTTTTATAACCATCCTTATAGGTGGAGAAAAAAATAAGTACATTGTTCTTCTTCGTAGTGAACCAATCAAATTGTGAAAAACATTTTTCTTTTAGAAAAGAAATGATAGAGGGTATAAGATAGATATTTCTACATAATAATAACATATATGTATATTTATGATACCAATTATTCTATTTTTAGGTGAATGGAGAACATATGGGGGTGTTAGAAGAAGAATAAAATTTAATGAAATTTAGTTTAGAGTTTACATCTCCCTTTGGCTGTCTACTTTCAAAATATTCCTTAAGGATCCTTGGAATAGTCTTTGGATGAGGAAAATAACACTAGGATGTGTGATATAGTTTTGGGGAGGGAATATGGCATAAAATTTGCATGCTTTATGTTTTATTTGTTCTGAAGAGAATGAGTGGTGTGGAGTTATATTTATAAGTGAGAGATGAGTGTTTTGGAATATTATATTCATTCGTATGTTATTTTAGATCAATACTAGAAATATTATTGATTATTGTCTCTCTATATGGAAAGTTTTGGATTTAATTTCAATTTATTTGGTTCTTACCTCAATCATGTCTCAAAAATTCATGTATTCATCTTATAATATTAAATACCATATTTTATCTTATTTACTTATTCACCAAAAACTAAACTAATTCATAAAACACCAATAATTTAAAATGACCATTATTTTTATTTATAGATTCAAAAAATAAAATTAATTTTCTGAAAATAATTTTATAAATATGAAAAATTTAATTTTCCAACAAAATCAACATTTATTTGAAGAATATAAATTTTAATATTATGTTCAATTTTCATACCCTTCAAAAAACTATATATGGTCTCATAAAATTATGTTATCATCATAATAAAACATTAAATTATTTTAAAAAAAGATTTTATTAAAATAAAAAATATTTTAAATATTTGTTTGTCTAAAGAAGTTGAAAATAAATCATTAGTGTTTTACGAAATTATCAACACTTATTTTATCATTTAAACCCATTATTTACATGAAAAAAAGTATAATTATATGATATTTAAATTTTATGGGATACCTAAAAATTATTTCATATTTACATAGGTGATGTTTTTAATTTTATGGTTTGGTTTCTATTCTTATTGGACATACCATAACTCCAATGGATAGATCTATAATTGTCATATGGGTTCCCTAATTTAAATAAATATCCTCTTTTTCATTAAATTTTCATTAGCTTATATTTTCATTCAATGTAATATATATATATATATATATATTTTTTCTTTTAAAAATTAAAATAAATTTTTTAATTTTCTACTTAAATTCTACAGTGTTGTATGTGTGTGTATGATTGTTCTTGGTGATCGATCAAAACAAAATTTACCAAATATTGTTATCTTAGTTTCTATTTTTTCCCATTGTAATAATTTCAATTTTTATTGAAAAAATTTTTCACTAAAATTTAATGTTTGAATTTATATAATAAAATTTAGTTGGTTTTTCATGTGGTGTGTTTGAATTATATAATAATATATTACAAAATATGGCACAATTATATATTCAGAAGAAAAATTTTATTGACAAAACATAGAGTCAATAAATTCTTCCCCGCATAATAAATTTTACACTTGAAATTACATTTTATATACTAACCGGAAAAAATTTGATGGTAATTCTTCTTCATAAATTTCTATAGTTCCCATTTCACCTTCGTTTACTTATGGTTTCTTTATAGTACTTTGACTATGTGAGTTTCTTGTAGCATGGAACTTTATCTCTATGGTGTAAGTTCTTCACCTGAATCTCTACTTCAGATAGATCATTTTCTAGTTGTATTATCTATGAATTCAGAATATTTTATGGATATAGTATGTACTTCTTCAAGATGAATATGTGAAATACATCATGTACTTGAGAAAACATTACTGGCAGTGTTAGTCAATAGGTCATAACTATGACATGATACAAAACATTGAATGGTTCAATATACCTAGGACTTGGCTTTCGCTTATTCAAGAATCTCTTGACCCCATCCAATGAATACATGTAAATGAAGAATTTATCTCCCTCCTCAAAATTCTCATATTTTCAATGATTTTTATAGCTCATTTATCAACTTTGACAAACCCTGCTGTTCTATTGAATGGTCTTGACCTTTTCAATTGTTTCCTAAATAATTTTTGGACAGAAAAACTCTTGTTCAACAAATTTATCCTAGCACATAGCTGTTCTTTATCTCTTCCCATAAAGTTCATTATATGGATTTATTTGGATTCTTAATTTGAAACTATTATTTTATGACAACTCAATAAAAAATAGGTTTTGATCATATCCTCCTTTAATGTCTATCAAATATACTCCAAACTTATCGTCCAGTTAATAGATAGACTACTTAGACTGAAAATCAGTTTGTGGGTGATAATCAATTCTAATGATCAATTTAGTTTAAAAATAAGTTAGATACCTTTCGAAAAGAAATATGTAAATCTTAGATCTCTATCTAATATAATCAATAGTGGTGTTCCATGAAAATAAATAACCTATATGATATATATCCATGAAAATTAATCACATGATAAGTCATATCGAAATGTAGTGAAATGATCCATATTGGTAAGACAATCCAACACATCCCATATAGAATTATTTCATTTTCATGTATTTAGAATACCAGTGACAATATACCTAGTGATGTTTTCATATTTGATATAGGTACCAGAAGTGGTAGTATTATCCCCTTATACTTATACCATTCATACTTCATCTTCTAAAATACCACGAATTTTTGTTGTATATTCTACAATATCCTTATGCATATTACCCCACAAATAGTGCCCTCAGAGATCTAAATACATCTTCATGCTCCCAATGTTGATGGAGAATTTCATGCTCTGGGAATCATTTAACTGCTCCTTATTAATCATAGGATTTCATGCTATATACATTGTTTTGACCAAAATATTATAACTCCTTTTTAAATTTTTAACATTTATGATTGAATTTTCTTATAGCTTCCACCTTAATCTATATTTATTTCATCATCTCTTTGAGCATCCTTTTTATTCTCCAAAAAGGGTGGTTGAGCAATCATTTGAGAAATAAATGATGATTTAACTTCCTTTATGATTCCAATGTATATCCACAATAATCCAATTAACATCTAATCTTTATCAATTATCTTTATTGATAAGTTTTCCAAATTATTTCTTCTGAGATAATTTTCTAGCTTATTTTATTTCTCGAGATTGTAGAGTATTGAGAATACATAGTCCTTGATTGGCTTCAAGCATCATATTTGGTGCATATAAGGTTCCTTCAATGTGAATATATATATATATATATATATATATTTGAGGCTATTCTAATCTTTTTTATATTTCATACTTCTCCCCATAATGATAGTTCTTCTAAATCTTAAGTGTAAATATTAATTTATCTAACTTAAAATCAAGAATTAGGCAGTTCTACTCATAGACATCCTATTACCTTGAGGCATAGGATATCAATTTATCATTCTATATTAATACACAGCTCATGACCTTCTCTAAAGCATCTATATATTCCCGAATATTTTCCCCAATGAAGAGAAGTATGAGGATTGGTGTAGTGATAAGAATATGTTTTAATTCCTTGAATTTATCTTTGAATTAATCAGTCTAAATAAAATTTACTCCCATCTTATTTAACTTGGTTTTCATCATTAATAGTAACAAAATTCCTCTAATATATCATTAGTAATACCATTTTAGTCTAAGGAAACTATGATTCTCCATTATAGATATTTTTCTAGGTCACTACATAGTTACCGTTTTTTAGAAGGGTCCATAGATCTACCATTTTTAGTGATAACATTCCATGTGAATGATACTTCCTTCATCCAAAACACTCATTTATTATTCTTCACAAGGTTTATCACCTTTCTCAAATTCCTTATCACAATATTCAAATGAATCCAATATTCCTTATTGATTTTAGAGTATATCATAATATCCTATATACTGACTATAAAAGATTTATCTAGTTAATCTATAAATACTCTATTCATTAAGTCCATAATGATTTATTTGTCATTAGTGTGTCATAATGGAATCACTATAAACTCATATGGTCCAAACCATTTTCAAACAGAAGTCTTTATAATATCTTCCTTCATAAACTTTAATTAGTGATATCCCAATTGAATGTCCAAATTAGGGAAATACTGGGCCCCATATAGTTTATTAAAAAAATCACGTATCCAGTGATATGAATACTTGTTCTTTATCATGATGTTTTTAATTTCATTATAATCAATGTTGTATCACATTGACCTGTCATTATTCTTTATGAAGATGACTGATGTAACCCGTGGTAAATCCCTAAGGCTTATAAAACCCTTTTCCAAAATCCATTTTGAATTCTCATTTAGCTATTGCAACTCAATTTTGTTCATTCTATAGGGAGTCTTGAATTTAGTCATATATTCTGATATAAACTCGACTGATAACTCAACTTATCAGTCTAGAGGAAGAACATGAAACTCTTCATGGAACACATATGTTTAATATAAAAAATGGGAATGTATTTAGGTATGATTATCTACTTTGTCTCAATAATTTTAGATATATATTCTTGATCATAAGGAAATAATATACACACTTGAGATGAGGATTCCTAAGTATATGAATCCTCCTCTTTACACAATAATAGAATCAGAGGATGACTCGGGATATGAAGAGTGATCTCCCTCACTCGACAGTTATTTTTGGATTGATATAAGGACATCCAATGCATGACTAATGGATAATAAAATTACACTAAATTTTGTGTGAAAATATTTACTAGGATATTTAGTCCTCAAACATTGACTTGGGTGAGTTATATAGTTGGGATTCCATAATTGATCAGTTTCATATTATCAAACATATCTAAATCCCCTTATTTTGAGGTGGTTTATAAATTTTTATACAAAACATGAAATATAGAAAATAAGGATCAAAGCCTAAATCAAAAATTATCTTCCCATTTATTTAATGAATAAACAACTTACCAATCACCGCATCAATTTTGGGATCAATCTCATCGGTATTGATCGTTATCACATTCCATTCTCTCTAGGCCTTAGAGGATATAATAATTTATTGTTTATATCATCCCTTGTATTTGGGAATTTTCATGCATAATTGTAGTGTTACTTATATTTGAACCACTATACCATTGGATGAGTTTTTATTTTAACATTATTTTCTTCTGAAAAATTAATAGGTTTATTCATCTCTCTTTGGTATTGATTAGCTTGATGCTCCACTTTTCCACATTTAAATAATCTCTTGGTTCCCTTGAAATCATTTCTTGGAGGATATTTCTCAAAAATTTGACACATGGTAAGTTAATGTTTCTTTCCCCCATAGTATTTATCAATAAATACTCCCAAATAAATCAATATTTTATGTTGTTTATCTTCAGGACCACATGACTACAAAGAGTTTTCAATCTCTATCTCGACCTTGAGAGAAGAACATGAAATATCTTCTAAGTTTTCACATTATTGAATGGATAAATATTTTTTTATACTCAAATATAACCTACTATACATTTTTTACACCTTACATTGAGTTTTTTATGAAAAATACATAGGAATGTCATGTATTCCTAGTAATTTCCTCATCATACACCCTAATAGATACATCTTCATTTTAGATCAGTAAAAGGAACTCTGAGTTCATTTTAAAAAGGAGAGTTTGGGGAATATATTATTTAAAAAATATTCTCAAGAATACTTTCCAATCCCGAGAATCAATTTTTTCTAAGGTCCTCGTGTTATTGATGAGTATCCACCAAGTATTGACTTCCCCTACAAGATAACAGATAGCTAGCATGTGTTTCTATTAGTTTGATAACTGGGTTATAGAAAATAACTTCTTAATAGATTTAATCCCTTATTTTATATTGAGTGGATATGAATATCTACTAAAGGTAGGTGTAAAATTTCAAATAAAGAATTGAAATGAAACTTGATATTTCATTGGAGGGAGTTAAACATAATTCATGATATTATTAATAACATGAATCAGCTAAGATATTTCCCCAATGAAGTTCTCATCAACCACTACCATTAGCTTAATAATATATTAAGTTAAGTTTTCACATTTCTTACGATGATAGTTATTTGAAAGGTTCCTCCTATGATGCACCATTAACTAAAATAAAATAAATATGAGAATGGTTAAACTAAACATTATTGAAAAATAGAAACTGTGATAATACATGTAATAATTTATAAATTAAAAGTATATAATAATTTATTTTTGTAAAGGTTTTAATCTAGATTATAAATGGTTATTTCCCTTCTATTTTTTATATTCTAACAATTTATTCAAGTCCTAAATAGTGGTTTTCATTGATTTTTTGAATTTCTCAAAGTATTTCACTCCAGAGTGTCAAACAATGTGTGCCAAAAGGAACATTTTTTGTACACAAGGTGAGGATAAATTTTATAACCAATACACCATTATTAATGTTATTTCACCTTATTAAAATTGTGTTAGAGCACATATAATTTTAGTTTCTATATACATTTTTAATTTATTGTAAACTAGTAACTCTATACTTCAATAAAATTTAAGGATGATTTCTTATACATAGAATTATCCATATGATTTTCAATAAATTATTATAAACATAATCCTCCAAAATTACTTGGCCTAAATATGGTAAAAGTTATTGTGTCCCAAGACTTTTAAACATATTGTTTGATGATTTTTATGATAAATATCTAATAAATACAAACCGTAGATCTAAAGGCCTAGTATCTTTGGGAGACTATGTACATAAAAAATTAACATTAAAATAAAATACAACAAATCTATTTTATTCTGCTTAATTAGATACAAAATCCCATTAATCTCAAAAATCATAATATTATAAATAGGTAAATTCATAAAAAAGTGATGGGAAAAAATCCCAAAAAGGAATAAAAATCATAAAGAAGAATTTCATATGATTTAGAAGGCATGAAATGATATCTTAAAAGATAAAGATCATGAATAGTCATATGGGATACTATATTAAAGAACATGGGATCATAAAATCATGGTAACATTGGAATGTGTCTACAATATATAACATTACATAATAATAAATCACGACTAACATACAAGACAACATCACATTGTGGAGAAAGTCCCATCATGGAATAGTTTTACTCCTGAATCAGATATATATAATCTCTTAAGAAAAAAATTATATAATGAATTTGATTTCTACATTAGTTCACCAATAATAATATGTACATGATTATGTATTCTATAAAAGCAAATCAATCACATGTTATAAACATTACAATTAGTAATGTAATTAATGGTGTGTATAATATTACCCTAATATCATAATGAAATGAAAATTTTTAAATATTCCCTATTGAATAAGGAATAAAATATTTTTGGTATTCATATATTTGTAAAAAAAATATGTCTCAGAATGTAGTGTTTATTTATATAAATGGAACCTGAGAATGGGTAGATAATTGGGTATAGAAATGATCATTCAAAAAGGTTCTTTAGGGAATCTTTTAATGGGGTTTTCAGAAACAAGTTTGTATTTTTTTTCAAATAAGGGTAAAATATAAATTTTATACATTGAATATTCATCTATTTTCTTAAACAATTACTATGAATAAATAATTTTCATTAGAGTTATATAAATAGATTATGGGATAGAAAAATTCCCCTTAATCGAGTTGAATTTTAAAAAGAAAGAATTTGATAAATGAAATTAAGGAATGTATTACACCATCAAATAAAGGAATAATAATATGGTTAAATATGTAATATACATATATAAAGAATTTTCAATCATTAAAAAACATAAAATGAAGATATAAGGAAATTTAGATAGAGAAATGTTATGACCAAAATAAAAAGGGATGTTAGGATAGATCCCTTACCTCATGACCCAAAAGCGTTCTTTACTTGTTATTAACTATTTCTATAATAAAATTATATTTATTGATTAAAAAATTTATAAACTTACGCATTGAAATATTATTTACTATAGTTTAAATATTCTCATTTATAGAAATTTCAAAGAGATATAACATTTAATTTCATTATTATAATGCAGTTTATTTCCTTGTTCTATGGTAGAATCACTTGAGGATAATTACTGAAGTTCTGTCCAAATTTGAATATAATTATCGAGGTTAAATTAAATGGTATTCACATTATTATATATTTTATATTGTCTTAAATACCCATATACCTTCTAACATGGTATTGATTTACTTAGACAAAAATATTAACATTTTGTGGTCATCTCATTTTATTTTTTTACCGACTATCACTGAACAGATTCATTTTAAATAATTTCTTGATTACTAAAATATTATAGAATGTTAAATAAGTCATAATATCATTTTAATGATCATATTTATCCAAAATACTATATTTATAAAAATAATTGTATGTAGTGGGAAAAATTAATTACATTATTTAGAGAGATGGTGAACCAATCATATTGTTAACAATATATTCATTTTAGAAATGAAAGGGGGAAGTTATAATAATTATATCCCAACATAATTTTAAAAAATAATTATATTTAGGATATTTATGTCACTATTTTGATTTGGATGGAAAATATTTTCAGGTGGTAGAAGAAGAATAATATTGAAATACATTTTGTTTAGTGTTTTCCTCTCCCTTTTTCACCTTTTAGGATACCCCATAAGCCTCCTTGGATTGGTATTTGGATGGAACCAAAAGAAATATTATGGAGATAGTATTGGGGAGAATTTTGGAAATCTCCAAGACTTAGAAATTTTGAGGATAAGTTGTGATATTTATAAGAGGAGGGGAAGGGTGTTTTTTATATTATATTCATTTTTTTATTATTTTCGTTCAAGGATGCTAATAGTATTTTTTCATGGAAATATATATATATAATGGTTAATGTGAGTTTGAAATTTTGGTTAAATTTATAATTCAAGATTTAGAATTTCTTTTATAAGGATTATAATTTCAAATTTCTTATTTTATTATATTTAATTATTCAATAAAAATTCAACTATTTGAAAAAAACATAAAATTCAACATTATTTTTATTTGATGTTTAGATTCCAAAAAATTAAATCCATTTAATGAAAATAATTTTTAAGATAATAAAAATTTAATTTATATAGGAAATCTTAATTTATTTGTAAAATACAAATTTTATTAATATGATCAATTTTCAGAGTTGTTGAGATATTTTTTACAACCTCATAAAATTATATTATCATTATTATAAAACATAATATTAATTTTTTAACCGATATTTTGAAAATAAATTATATTTTAAATATTTCTAATTAAAAAAATATATAAAACATTTATGTTTTCCAAAAATATACACTTAGTTTTTCATTTAAAACATTTATTTACTTTTACCACTGTATAAGTATATTATATTTTTATTTTATATGATACATAAATATAATTTTACATTTCAATAATTAATTTTTCTACTCTAATGATCATGTTACTATTCCTAATTTGTATATTATTATTCTAATAGTTATATGACTAGTATAATATTCATATTACTTTTCCAATAGTAAATATTTTAATTGCGGAATGAGTTCCGTACTTACAATAAATACCTCATATTTCATTAATTATTCATTAAATTTCATTTTCTCTCTATTATATAAATATATTCCTTTTCAAAATTCTTATTTCATTAACGATATTCTAGATTCATTTTTACCACATTGTTCATGGTGTAGATATTTTAGAGAATCGAGAAAATATGATTTTTTATATTATTGTTGTCTTAGTTTCTATTTTTATCCCATTATAATACTTTCAAATATTGTGTGAATATTTATTCTTTAAAAGGAATTCTTAAATTAATAAAATGAAATATACTTGGTTTTATCATGTGTTGTGTGTGAAATATATAATATTATATTACTAAATATGAGAAAAATATATATAATTAGGGAAATTCCATTGAAACAATTACATGTCATTTAAATGGTTTCTAGTTATAAAGATCATAATGAAATATTTAGTAGATCTATTATGAACCGGTATATTATGTATCCATGTTTCTAAATACATTAAACATTTTCATGTACATTATGAATTGTAATGATGTGTAATGCATATACATCTAATGAAATGTTATATTTATATATGAAATATTTAAATTTCTATAGTTGGTATCAGAGAAATTTTGAGTAATTTTTGGAAACATGGATGAGAAAAAATCAGTGATAACCCCTAGGATAATCCTAAGTATATAAGAACATACTAATGTTATAGTAGAGAAATAATATTGGTTTTATAGATAAAAAAAATACTTTCAGGGATACTAGAATGTGGATACATATACAGAATAGTTTGAAATTATGGTAACACCTCTTAATGGGATGGATTTGGTATTAACAAGATCATCACTAGTGCATGATTAGTAGAGGTAATACTACACACCTTGATATATACTCTTTGGGGATATGGCTAGGTTAACTAATAGTTTATTCATAAACCATTAAGAAGGATTTGAACAAATGATTACCATGAATGACCCACATTAAAACTATGGTCCCACTGACTGAAAATAATTTGTCTTAGTCTTAAGATGATATAAATGATTGTTCATTATTACATGACTACACAATATAATTATTGTTTCTCACACTATGATTTTTTGTTTTAGTAAGTGGTTGGAAACATTATAAATTTATTTAATACAGAATGTGATGAATTATGGAATGATTTTCCTCATGAGTAACTAAATTAAATGGGAGATTGAATGAGAAACCATATGATTATTCTATATTGTCTATCTTAATATGTGATTAGAAACCAGAACATATTTGAGTTTTTTAATATACCAAATAAGAACAAATGGATTTTCATGAATACCATAAAGTAAATAATATTCAACTTGATACATGTTTATAATGTCAGAAGAAGCCTTAGAGGAATTATCTCAAAGGAAAAAAGAAGATGTTTTGGGTGAGAAAAAGAATATATTTCAGAGGAAAATTCTGCGAAAAATAAAGACATAAACAAATGGAAATAAAATAAATTCTGAGGTATCATTTATTGTTCAATTTAATATGTTTTGGGAACTTTGGAATTATATTATCCAATTCCATAATCCAAGGTTAAACTCCAAGAACAAGGAAGGAAATATGTTATGTCAATCATTGAAGATAAATTATTATAGTTTTTATATTCTGGGATTCAAGAAATATGTTTTAAATATTGTAATTCTTAATGATAACAACTTATGGAATGGTTCAAGTTGAACTTGGGTTATTATTGTTAATGTTTTAGATATTAATATACTATTTGATCATGGGATGATTTATCCATATTTGAAAACTTAAGCTAACCATTCTTGTTTTTTCAAATATCAAGATATGTATTTAATGGATTTTCATTTACTTATGGACCTTATAATCTTTAAAAATATAATTTTAATGCTTCATGCATGAATTTACCATATTAATTATTAATTTCTTATAGTAATATATGAAGTGGAAATTGATCAAAGTACCATAAAAAGGGTAAAATTGTGCTTATTTATTGAAAATTAATCAGCTTTGTATATTTTCTCAGGTAAAAAATGTTGATATTGAGCGAATTCTTTAACTTCAAGGGAAATATCATAAAATAAAAATGTTATTCTTCTTTTCTTTATTTATAATGAATTTAGGGTCTCTTCACTCCCCATTGATTTATGGGTCTTTAACATTAACATTCCCTTTAATATGTTCTATATCACTCTATTTTAGCCCTTGGAATTTTTTTTATCCTCAATGCCAATATATATACATCCTTTCCTTTTTCTCTTTATATTGATTCCTAAATGTGGGTTATCTTTGGAAACCATTATACTTCCTACTTCCCCTTTTCAAAGGATGTTTTTATACCATTTTACAATGTGTGTTTCAAATTAGTTATTTTCAAATATTTAACCATTTATGATCAAGATAAAATTATGTGGAAATAATTTATTTAATGCGGGATAATCCAACACACCTAAAATTTAGTCTAAATTAATACTTTGCTAGATAGATTTCTTAACATGAAACAACAACCATTAAGAGATTATTGATGTATTATTAAAAATTATTATTTAATTATTATTGTTGTATCAACGTTGTTAAATTATAGGGTATAAAATTTATTAACCTAATAATAAACTATATGTATAATGGTCTGACTCAATACCAATTTAATAATTCATACACAGGTAATAAGCACCCAAATTTTAATAGAGTAGTTTTTCTATTCAAGAAAACTTTTTCTTGAAAAATGTATTTATATATATTTATATGAGAATGATATTTTTAATTTCAACCACTTATAAAATTTATATTTTATAAAAATTATATAATTTTTTAGATGGTAAATATTTATTACGGTTAAATTTTGGTAATTTTCGAAAAAGATTAATTGTTTAATGGTTATTGTCACACCCCGACCGCGGTGTCCGTAATTTTTCTCCTTTCTTGGTCCCGGTTTAAATTTTTCGAAGATTAATCGCGATTGGTGGTTTCACGCCGGTGCCCGGTCACCGCATCGTTAGTGGTGACCGTACGTTCAGCCCGGGTGACAGTGTGTTCACCCGGCGTTTTAAATGTTATGATTTTTATGTTGTAATTTTATTATTATTACTTTTTTTAAGTTGTGTTATTAATATTATAGTTATTTTTATTTTATACAGGTTTATACATGATTTATATATATATATGTATAATAATGTATATACATACATATAGGTCTATATATGTTTATGTATATATATTTATATGAATAAATGTATATATATGTATTATCTTTAAATTATTTTATTATTTGACCAAAATAATTATTATTAGAATTAACTAATGTATTATTTATTATTATTATAAGTTCTATTATTATTATTATAAGTTTTATCATTATTATCATTAATATTATAAAGATTAATTATTTTTATTATAAGGTTTTTATATCATTATTACTATAATGTTTTAGTATTATTATTAATATATTAAGGTTTTATGATGATTATTATCCTTATTATTATTATTCTTATAATGTTATTAATATTATTATTAATAATATTATTTTTATTTTTATCACATATATATATATAAACCTAATCAAAACCCTAATCCACCCTACCCCTACCCTAGCGCTGCAACACCACCCCCCCCCTCTATCCTCTCTCCTCCCTTTCTTCTCCCCCCCACCTGCGTGCTCCCGTTTCCGCCGCTCCCCGACCTCGTGCTGTCGCGACCTCCCCCTGCCTCTTCGGCGCACAAGCCCAGCTCCGGCCTCCTCTCCATCCGGCGCGACCCACCGTCCCGACCCCCGTCGTCGTCCCCTGCCCCTTCTCTCGTCCAGCGGCCCTCCCCCTCGTCCGGGTCCCGCTCAACTCCAGGCGTGCCGCCGCGGCCCCCGGACCCCGCTGCTCTATCGGTCTGCCTGTGCTTCCCGACCCCGCTGCTCCATCGGTCCGCCTGTGCTTCCCGACCCCGCTCCCGCGACCGGCGCCCTGTCGTCGTCCCCAGCCTCCACCGACCTCCGGTGACCACCTGCATGTGCTTCTCGGCCTCCCTCCGTCGCCGGAGCACCTCCCTGTCCGGCGTCCTCCCTCACCCCACTGCACCACCGGCCTCGCGCAGCACACCCCGCGGCTCCGCCACGCCGGTCCTTGCCGCACCTGTCTCGCAGACCAGTCCATCCCAACTCCTCCATCGTCCCGCACACCCGGCCTCTCCTCCGGCCTCCGCCCGCATGCCTCCAGCGCGACCTGCACCCCGCTCGACCCCCCCCCCCCCCCCCGTTCCAGCTCAGACAGCACACCTCCCTGCAGTGTCGTCCCCAGTCGCCGGTGCACCTCCGGCCTGCCGACCTCCGCCCGGCCTCCGGCCTGCGCCGTGGCAACCCCGCCTGCCGCCTCCTCCCTCCCCCCTTCCGCTCCTATGTAAGTTGTTATTCCTTTTTGTTTTGTTTTTTAATCTTATTTATTTAGGTTTTATTTTGTTAATTATTATTTTTATTATTATATTATTATTATTATTATAATTATCATCTTATTATTATTATTACTATTTTTATTTTTATTTTTATTTTTATTATCATTAACGTATTATTATTATTATTATTATTATTTTAATTATCGTTATTGTTATAATTATAATTATTATTATTTTAATTATCATATTATTATTATTATTTTCATATTATTATTATTATTTTTATTATCATTATTGTTATAATAATTACTATTATTATTTTAATTATCATATTATTATTATTATTATAATTATCATATTATTATAATTATTTTTATTATCATTGTTGTTATAATTATTATTATTATTATTAGCATATTATTATTATTATTATTGTTATTATTATTATTATTATTATCATATTATTATTATTATTATTATTGTTATTAATATTATGCTATTATGTTTATTATTATTATTATTAGTACTATGTTAATATTATTATATTTTTATTATTATATTTTTATTGTTATTATTGTTATATTATTATTTTTCTTATTATATTATGTTATTATTATTAAATTAGTATTATTATTATATTATAATTGTTATTACTATTATACTATTATATTATGTTATTATTATTATATTATGTGATATTATTATTATTATTATTGTTATCATGGTTGTTATAATTATTGTTATTTCAATTAGCAAATTATTATTATCATTATTATTATTATTGTTATGATTATCATTATCACATTATTATTATTATTATTATTATTATTATTATTATTATCGTTGAACCCGTTTATCGGTCTCCTGTTTTTAGGACCGGTTTGACGGCGCAATACGGTGCGCCCATTTACGCAACGGGAGTTTCACGTCGTGTCGTTCTTCGTTACGATTCGAGGTAGGTCTCCCATTGCACTCGCCTTTAAATTTAGAATTTATTTATTCCTTGTCTTTTTATTGAGTTTCATTAAATTTAAAGGTATTATTAAGTATATATTTATAGTATGGTGATCTGCTGATAAATGAAAGTTGTTTAATTCTAGTGTTTCATTGAATGTGTTTTCTTGGTTTGAATTGTGTGCTTCCATGGTAATATTGCTAAATGGTTCTTTATGAAATGTGAAATTGTGTCTTGAAATGTTTTTGGTGTGTGTAAATTAGTAGGTGTATTTTTTGTGGAAAAAATGGTGTTTCTTAGAACCTTGATTTGGGGAAATGCCGTATGACCTTTAAACTCGATTTTGAAAACTTTAAGTGTGGTTCTTGGTTGTTGAAAAATGTTTTCCTTTGACGCGTGATTAAAAGTTTGGTTTTCATTTGAGAAATATTATTCCTTCAAAAGGTGATTAAAGGCCCGGTTGGCTCTTGATAAAAGTAGGGTGCGTTTGGATATTGGAAAATGATTCTACTTGTAAAGCAAGTTTGTTTCTAGTTTTCAATGAAATGGCGTGTGTCGTATCCCTTTCGAAATGCTTTGGTATTAATTTGTTTAAATGTAAATGATGTGGCGGCCCGGTTGGCACTTTGTTAATTGTGAACTGACTACTTATATATATACGCACTTATGGGGCATCTCTACAGAGGGACTTCCCTTCGAGGGTTGTCGTGTAGCGGTGTCCGTGTAAGGGGTTGGAAAGTGCGGTGAGATGAGTCACCCGTGCGAGGGACTCCCACTTACACAGTATCATTAAAACTATTGTGGGTTCCTGGGCGTCTTTTAGAGAATCGAGTGAGGGTTGCTGGCTAACCCCGATTAGATGGGTTAGTCCCCCCTTGGTAGGTAAGGCCTTGTGGGGCGTGCCACTGGTTGGCTGTTAGGGTAGCCAGTTGGTTATTGACTATAAAGTACCATGCCGGCAGGTAGTCTGAACCCGAGTACGTCCAGAAGTTTTCTAGGGATGTTTAGGATCGCCCACGGTTACTGCTTATGACTTCTGGTTTACTTTCACTTGCACTTGTTTTTCCCTGCCTGTTTACTTTCAGTTCTTCTTCACAGCTTGTACAGGTTACTTTGTGGAAATGGTTTTCAAATGAAAAATGTGTTTTTCTCTTGTGTAGAAAAATTGATAATGTAACACATCTTTACCTTTTAGAACAAATTTAGAATCAATGAAAAGAAATTAAACTTTTGAAAAGGAATAAGAGTAATGGCTCGTGTTTAGATTTTCAAGTGAAACAGTATAAAAGATTACTTTTATACATTGTAGTTCAAACCTGGAATTTGTAGATTCTTTATTTACTGGCAGTGCTTTGGGATTTTTTGTTGGGCTCACCTACTGAGTAATTTTGTGCTCACGCCTATCTTTTACCATTTCAGTTGCAGGTTCCTTTTGTTCAGGTTTTCTTGGCTTGAGTCGCTCAGTAAGAGAGCGATGTTGGTTGTAGTTGGGTGGTGACCCGCGAGGTCACATGGAGGTATGTCATGGTGTAGTTTTGTGTATGTCTTTTGTGTTTGTATGTTTGTTTAGTTTATATTATTTCTTTCGATCCTGTTTTTAGTTTGGGCTGAAATCGTTCCCAACGATTGAAATTTTAAATTCCCGGGAATTTTTTCCATCCCGGGGGGATCAGGAATGCTCCTCGGGACTTGCCGTGGACCGGCTCGGGTGAGCGGTTCAGGGTCGACTCAGGTTGGTTCATGACAAAATGGTATCAAAGGAAGGTTCATGTTATTTGGGTTGTTTGGTAGGTGGAGATTAGGACTCTCGGGACTCGAGAGGCAGGTACGGGAAGGACGTCATGAACCCTCGCCCGTCCCGCACCTCGAGTTGCCAGGGGTAGTTTGGGAATTGTGTCTTTATCTCTTTCTGGTTTGTTTTGGATTGAGAGATGACAACGGAGGAAAACCAACGTTACGTCATGATTTCACATGGATTAGTTACACATGTGGAGTATGAGAACACGGTTTGAATTCCTCCTAGTGGTCGACGTTGACTTGGGATATGGCCCACTACCATGTCTCCAGGTTGAGCGTGACTACTAATCCCTCAATTCAGTGGTTGATGCAAATTTGGTTGCTTCATCCATTTTGGTTTGTGTGAGTGCGTAGTTGGAAATGAAAAAGGTTTTTGAAAAATTGGACTGGTTTTTTTTAAAAGACCTTAAATGTGTGAAATGAGTTTTATAACTGAAATCTCTTGATTTGGAAATATATTGTTTTCTTGGAGTTGGTTTAGAATGGTTTGGGATGAAACCACGGTTCCTCTTTATGAACGTTTGCACATGTGTGAGAATGCATGGGAAATGTGCGTTGGTATGTGTATAAATGGACAGTGGATAAAGACATGTGCAATGGGTCATGGGAGTACCTGGGTGTGTTTGAAATTAAAGGCTTGACTTTGTTTTCTAAATTGGTTTTAAAGGGGAAATGGTTTTGGAAAATTTTGATTTGAAAGTGGATTGGTATTTTGGAAAGTGGACTTGAAAAAGGGTGGTTTTTAAATTTAAAATGAAAATGGAATTTTAAAGAGGATAATTTTCTTTTGAGTTTTGTTGTATGTGTTTGGTCTTTGTGCTGACTGTTTTTGATGAAGGATCATTTATTGATGTTGCTTCGGTTTGTTGTTGGTTTTGGATTTGTGTTTTATATGTCACTCGGGAAATGCCGCCCAGAAATGTCCTTAAGGATTCCGACAAGTCATGCCCAGTTTTTGGTCCTCCTCGGACTTTGCCCATTCTCCATGGTGATCGGGGTCCGCTAGAGGCGGTGGAATGGCTCGAGGAAGTGTAGCGTGTCTTTAGAACATTGGGAACTCCCGATAGTGTTAAGGTTCGTGCAATTATGGTGTTGTTTGAGGGTCCAGCTCTGTACCAGTGAAAGATGGTTACCCCAACGTCAACGCTAGGTGAAATGACGTGGGATGTCTTTAAAACTGTTTTCATCCAATGGTTTGAATCTGAAGAAGTGAAGCTGGAGAAAAAGACAGAGCTTGTGTATATTCAAAAAGGCCAACGGACGGTGAAGGCGTATGCTGACCATTTCAAGGAACTGATTTCCTTTTCTCCAGAGGTAGCATCGTATGAGCTCATGAAGGCCTCTATTTTCACTGGGGGTCTTCGTTCAGAAATCAAGGAGCGAGTCCTCCCTTCTAAGGACCTTTGTTTCGAGAAGCTGGTGGAGGAAATTTTTTTGGCTGAGTTGGTTTCTGGAGCACAGTTAGTTGGTACTCCATCATCCCCAGTTGTTCGTAAGAGTTCCCCCTCTGGTGAGGAAAAGACACCAGAGATACTTGTTCCTAAGGAGTTATCCTCTTTGGTCCCAGCTTCTAGTTCATCAGATCATTCAATGGTGTGCTATCAGTGTGGTCGTTTCGGGCATTTAAAGCCGTCTTGTCGCAACCCTCCGAAGACGTGTCATCGATGCGGCTGTCGGGGTCATCTGGAGAAGTTTTGCAGGAAGCGTCGCTTGAAGAGGACGCTGTGACTGGAGAATGTCAGTACCTAACTGTGAGGCAGGAGATTCTTCAGCCATCAGAGCCCCAGCCACAGGTCTCAGGGTGAAGCTCGCGCACAGTCAGGAGTTTCCAGGATTGTGAAGCCTTGGTCCACATTTTGTCTTCCGTATTGATAGTGGAACAACTTGAAACATTTTTTTATATTTGTTTTCCTGCTATTAAGGTTTCAACAGTGTTGTAAATGCATTGTTTTTCCTTAATGTTATGATGGACTTGTTCTATGATACTCTAAGCAGACTTGTCGTGTGGAGGTGATATTCTGAATTGTGTGTCCTTCTTAAAAGTATGGTTGACTCTTGTGTGGTTTGGCCTCGGTTCAACTATGTTTGTCGGATGTAGTTATGTTCTGTGGATTTCAATGGATCATGTCTCCAATTTGATGTTGGTTAAGTATTTTCTGTGGGTTCTCTCTGGTGTGATGTTCGTTGACTCTAGTCAAGGGTTCAATGTTTCGACAGAGGTGTTAAATCTGATCGTGATATAAGAGTCGGTTTGGATCAGTTGTGAGTTTCCGCACTGGACCCTCATCCGTGTGGTAATATGTTTTGGGTGTTAAATTTTTGAACCATTTAAGCTTTTTTGGTGGGGAGAACCCCTTCGTGTTCTCCCCTCAACCTCGGACCTCAGTTTTCTCTTGAATCGGTTGGGTGTGACCTATGTAGAGTAAGGTCATCCCCGAGATTCTCAGTTCTCTCTGGTTCATTTAGTTCCGTTGGGGCATGGACTTAAATTTTGACCGACTATTGGCCTGGTGACTTTCTGGGGGCAGAAAGTGTCTGTGGTGGGGATAATTGTTACACCCCGACCGCGGTGTCCGTAATTTTTCTCCTTTCTTGGTCCCGGTTTAAATTTTTCAAAGATTAATCGTGACTGGTGGTTTCATGCTGGTGCGCGGTCACCGCATCGTTAGCAGTGACCGTACGTTCAGGCCGGGTGACAGTGTGTTCACCCGGAATTTTAAATATTATGATTTTTATGTTGGAATTTTATTATTATTACTTTTTTTAAGTTGTGTTATTAATATTATAGTTATATTTATTTTATACAGGTTTATACATGTTATATATATATATATGTATAATAATGTATATATATACTTATAGGTCTATATATGTTTATGTATATATCTTTATATGCATAAATGTATACATATGTATTATCTTTAAATTATTTTATTATTTGATCAAAACAATTATTATTAGAATTATCTAATGTATTATTTATTATTATTATAAGTTCTATTATTATTATTATAAGTTTTTATCATTATTATCATTAATAATATAAAGTTTCATTATTTTTATTATAAGGTTTTTATATCATTATTACTATAATGTTTTAGTATTATTATTAATATATTAAGGTTTTATGATTATCATTATACTTATTATTATTATTCTTATAATGTTACTAATATTATTATTAATAATAATAATATTATTTTTATCATATATATATATATATATATATAAACCTAATCAAAACCCTAATCCACCCTACCCCTACCCTAGCGCCGCAACCCCCCCCCCCCCCCCCTCTCCTCTCTCCTCCCTTTCTTCTCCCCCCCACCTGCGCGCTCCCGTTTCCGCCGCTCCCCGACCTCGTGCTGCCGCGACCTCCCCCTACCTCTTCGGCGCACAAGCCCAGCTCCGGCCTCCTCTCCTTCCGGCGCAACCCACCATCCCGACCACCGTCGTCGTCCCCTGCCCCTTCACCCGTCCAGCAGCCCTCACCCTCGTCCGGCTCCCGCTCAGCTCCAGGCGTGCCATCGCGGCCCCCGGACCCCGCTGCTCCATCGGTCCGCCTGTGCTTCCCGACCCCGCTCCCGCAACCGACACCCTGCCGTCGTCCCCAGCCTCCACCGAGCTCCGGTGACCCCCTGCATGTGCTTCCCGGCCTCCCTTCGTCGCTGGCGCTCCTCCCTGTCTGGCGTCCTCCCTCACCCCACTACACCATCAGCCTCGCGCAGCACACCCCGCGGCTCCGCCCCGCCGGTCCTCGCCGCACCTGTCTCGCAGACCAGTCTGTCCCGACTCCTTCGTCGTCCCGCACACCCGGCCTCTCCTCCAGCCTCCGCCCGCGCGCCTCCATCACGACCTGCACCCCGCTCGACCCCCCTGTTCCAGCTCAGACATCACACCTCCCTGCAGTGTCATCCCGAGTCGACGGTGCACCTACGGCCCGCCGACCTCCGCCCGGCCTCCGGCCTGCGTCGTGGCGACCCCGCCTGCCGCCTCCTCCCTCCCCCCGTCCGCTCCTCTTTAAGTTGTTATTCCTTTTTGTGTTGATTTTTTTAATATTATTTTTTTAGGTTTTATTTTGTTAATTATTATTATTATTATTATATTATTATTATTATTATTATTATTATTATCATCTTAATATTATTATTACTATTATTATTATCATTTTTATTATTATTATCATAAACATATTATTATTATTATTATTATTATTATTATTATTTTAATTATCGTTATTGTTATAATTATAATTATTATTATTTTAATTATCATATTATTATTATTATTTTCATATCATTATTATTATTTTTATTATCATTATTTTTATAATAATTACTATTATTATTTTAATTATCATATTATTATTATTATTATAATTATCTTATTATTATAATTATTTTTATTATCAGCATATTATTATTATTATTGTTATTATTATTTTTATCATTATCATATTATTATTATTATTATGATTGTTATTAATATTATGCTATTATGTTTATTATTATTATTATTTGTACTATGTTAATATTATTATATTTTTATTATTATATTTTTATTTTTATTATTGTTATATTATTATTATTCTTATTATATTAGGTTATTATTATTAAATTATTATTATTATTATATTACTATTGTTTTTACTATTATACTATTATATTATGTTATTATTATTATATTATGTTATATTATTATTATTATTATTATTATCATTGTTGTTATAATTATTGTTATTACAATTAGCAAATTATTATTATCATGATTATTATTATTATTATTATGATTATCATTATCACATTATTATTATTATTATTATTATTATCATTGAACCCGTTTATCGGTCTCCTGTTTTTAGGACCGGTTTGACGGTGCAATACGGTGCACCCCTTTACGCAACGGGAGTTTCGCATTGTGTCGTTCTTCGTTCCGATTCGAGGTAGGTCTCCCATTGCACACACCTTTAAATTTAGAATTTATTTATTCCTTGTCTTTTTATTGAGTTTTAGTAAATTTAAAGGTATTATTAAGTAGATATTTATAGTATGGTGATCTGTTGATAAATGAAAGTTGTTTAATTCTAGCGTTTCATTGAAAGTGTTTTCTTGGTTTTAATTATGTGCTTCCATGGTAATATTGCTAAATGGTTCTTTATGAAATGTGAAATTGTGTTTTGAAATGTTTTTGGTGTGTGTAAATTAGTAGGTGTATTGTTTGTGGAAAAAAATGGTGTTTCTTAGAATCTTGATTTGGGGAAATGCCGTATGACCTTTAAACTCGATTTTGAAAACATTAAGTGTGGTTCTTGGTTGTTGAAAAATCTTTTCCTTTGACGTGTGATTAAAAGTTTGGTTTTCATTTGAGAAATATTATTCCTTCAAAAGGTGATTAAAGGCCCGGTTGGCTCTTGATAAAAGTAGGGTGCGTTTGGATATTGGAAAATGATTCTACTTGTAAAGCAAGTGTGTTTCTAGTTTTCAATGAAATGGCGTGTGTCGTATCCCTTTCGAAATGCTTTGGTATTAATTGGTTTAAATGTAAATGATGTGGCGTCCCGGTTGGCACTTTGTTAATTGTGAACTGACTACTTATATATATACGCACTTATGGGGCATCTCTATAGAGGGACTTCCCTTCGAAGGTTGTCATGTAGCAGTGTCCGTGTAAGGGGTTGGCAAGTGCAGTGAGATGAGTCACGCGTGTGAGGGCCTCCCACTTACACAGTATCATTAAAACTATTGTGGGTTCTTGGGCGTCTTTTAGAGAATCGGGTGACGGTTGCTGGCTAACCCCGATTAGACGGGTTAGTCCCCCCTTGGTAGGTAAGGCCTTGTGGGGTGTGCCACTGGTTGGCTTTTAGGGCGTCCAGTTGGTTATTGACTATAGAGTACCATGCCGGCAGGTAGTCTGAACCCGAGTACGTCCAGAGGGTTTTCTAGGGATGTTTAGGATCGCTCACGGTTATTGCTTACGACTTCTGGTTTACTTTCACTTGCACTTGTTTTTCCCTGCTTGTTTACTTTCAGTTCTTCTTTACAGCTTGTACTTGTTACTTTGTGGAAATGGTTTTCAAATGAAAAATGTGTTTTTCTTTTGTGTAGAAAAATTGAAAATGTAACACATCTTTACCTTTTAGAACAAATTTAGAATCAATGAAAAGAAATTCAACTTTTGAAAAGGAATAAGAGTAATGGCTCGTGTTTAGATTTTCAAGTGAAACAGTATAAAAGCTTACTTTTATACATTGTAGTTCAAACCTGGAATTTGTAGATTCATTACTTACTAGAAGTGCTTTGGGATTTGTTGTTGGGCTCACCTACTGAGTGCTTTTGTGCTCACGCCTATCTTTTATCATTTCAGTTGCAGGTTCCTTGTGTTCAGGTTTTCCTGGCTCTAGTCTCTCAGTGAGAGAGCGACGTTGGTTTTAGTTGGGTGGTGACCCGCGAGGTCAAATGGAGGTATGTCGTGGTGTAGTTTTGTGTATATCTTTAGTGTTTGTATGTTTGTTTAGTTTATAATCTTTCTTTCGATCCTATTTTTAGTTTGGGCTAAAATCGATCCCAACGATTGAAATTTTAAATGTCCGGCACTTGTTGCCATCCCTGGGGGATCGGGAATGCTCCTCGGGATTTGTCGTGGACCGGCTTGGGTGACCGGTTTGGAGTCGACCCGGGTTGGTTCGTGACAGTTATTAAATATATACTTATTATATATAGTAGTATTTTTCCATTAAAGTATCTAAAATATAATTTTTTTTAATTTATTTTAAAATTTAAATAGTCCCATTTTATTAAAAACCTAAATTAATTTCATTTGAATCTACATTGGGCTTAATTTCGGTATAAAAAAATTTATACATTAAAATGAATTTTTCTTAAAAATTGGATTCGATCGGGTTTTACATGTTTTTATTAAAATTAATTATGCAACATTTAGAGATTTAATTTCATAAAATTTAACCCATATTTTTAATCATCTAGTATAAAATTTTAAAATATTTCAACATTATTATGGTGAAAATGAATAGTAACATTGGTTAAAATGATGTCACCATTGAATGGTTATGAAAGGTAGATCAAGGTTAAAGAATTGAGATAAGGCATAAAAATCATTCATAAGCTTAACTATATTTTATTTTTTTAGTGTAATTATAAAAACCCTTCAAATATTTTAATATATGAAATTGTTTTTTGATTGTAATTGGATAAATACCTTTGTTATATATTAAGTAAATGAAAATTCCTAAATATCACACTCATCCGTTTGATTTATGTTATATGTTTACATCGGGATAGTAATATGTTATGTGTGAATCTAACAATATATTTTGAACATAATTTATTTATTTTAAAGATGATCAATTATTTTTTATTTTAGTAATTATATATTTATATTAAACACTTACACAACGCTTGTGAAAAAGTAGATAAATTAATGTAAATAATTTTAAAAAATTAAAAACTATTATTTTTTAGATTAACAATAGTTTTACTTGAATTTTATTGTAAATAATAATTTATAATTGATTATGAAAGTGTTTTTATTGGAATTCCACCCCTGTATTGAAGTCATTAAAAAAGACGTGAATAGTTCTGAAAATGGCTATAAGGGTATTGTATTTTAAGTAATATATTATTAAAAGATTTAAAATAAAAAATGAATATATTTAGATAAGAAAACTGTGGTTGAATATGGTCGACTATTTCATAATTTGACCATTTTTGGCCAATTTTTTACATTATATGTACATTTATAGCACTTTAGTATGGAATTTGTTATCATTTTTTAAGGTTAAAAATTGATAAAGATGGGTTTTAAACAAAATATATGTATTAAAATGACATATAAACCTGTCAAAAGTTTTTTTCATTGATGGTATTTTAGCCTCACCCTGTCATATCAATGAAATGTTTTCCACTTGGTTCCACATTCCCTTGGAAACGAATTTATGATTTTTAAATGTTCTAAGAAATTCCAATTGTTTCCTTCTCTTCACAATAATAGTAAACAAAATTTTGTCCATTAATAAGACCATAATGGGCCTCTTAAATCAACCAAACCCTACAAAAACCTCTTATCAACATCTTTAAAGATGTTTTGGAGGTTCTGGTTGTTTTAAAGGACCATCCCTAGGGTCTTTAATGAGAGATCCAAAGGTGGTTCTTAAAAAAGGTGGTAATCATCCATATGAAGTGTATTATTTTTACTTAATCATATACCTTAAAAAATTATGACCTAACCATTCCAATATAACAATATCATTATCTCCTATATATTGATATTTTATTACGTTAATGGTACAAACTTATTCTTTTAATTTTCTCAAACTCCCTCACATAGTAGTTTATAATGATATATTTAATAAATACATATGATATATATGATATATTTATGTTTTTTCAAAGGTAAACTATTATTTAAAATTATTTATTTCCATATATAGAAAAATGGAATCATCATTCATGTGTATGTATGGAGTATCGTCACCACGAATAGATGAAACTATTCTTTCACGACCATATCTTATAAATTATTATAAAAGTTTGTATGATGAATAAAAATTATAATTATTTAATTATTGATATTAGGTAAATCATTAAAATATGACCAATGTCTATGTATCAGAACAACAATAAAAAACATGCATGGAAAAACTAACCAGTTTTTCCCTAGATGTCCTTTTTAATGATATAATTGTTAATAAAAGGATAAATTGAAATTACAAAGAAATGATAAATAATCATCTATGTATTAATATTGATCAAGAGTAGATTTATGATATATATATATATATTATAATGGTTGTTTTTCTGTGTACGATGAAGTAAGAGACATGATGTATGGGTTCTGTATCTCAATATTGATTTATTGATATATGTTTTATTTTATGCACCAATTTATGTTTGTGATGTGTATATTCTACTAATTTGACTTGATAAATAATTTATACTTATTCATTCATTTTATTTAAATATTCAATTAAAATTATTTCATCTAAAGGTATTTGATTCAAAAGTTACTAATGTAGTGGGGATTTAACAACTCAAATTTTCTTATTGGGGAAATAGGTTCTGTTTTAAACCTATATTTTTTTGTGAGGTGTATCTACTACCCCATTATTATATTTAATAAATAATATCAATATTTTAATAGTATTTATAGCATAATTTTATTTTATGTATTGCATGGGACTAGTGACTAAAATGTTACTAATGTAGTAAAATATTTAAGTTACAATCTCATTGTTTACTACGAATATTTATGCTTATGTTCCTGATTATGATTGTTTCTAATCCATAAATAAGAAATCTAAATAATTTTCTTCTACTATGGTTATTTATTGTTATTTCATGTTTTAATTTTAATTTTCTATCTTTATGTAACTCAGTTGGCTAAAATAATGTTTTTAAATAAAATTGAAATTGCTACACTCTTCAGTTACAAATAACATTCTTTTATGTCCATGTTTTATTCAAAAAAATTTTATGAATGTTTTTACTATTATCATTAAATTTTTTAATTTACATTTTTACCCATGTTTTACGTTCTATAAAAATAAAAAAAGGAATATTATTCTCTTTATCTAACGGAGATATTTTTTAAATTTTACTGAAAATGAGAAAAGAATATTTTTTTAATGTACACTGAATGGATAAAATTTTCCACCATCGTGATAAATAAATGATTTTAAGATTCCATTTTATGTTCCCATGTTTATTTTCAATTAAAATATATTCTTTAATATTTTTTTAAAATTTTAAATTTAGAATAATTGATTTTAAAAGGAAAATGTTATTTTCCTCCAGAAATGGTCAAATGATCTTTATTTGTGATTTTTTACCTATGATATCATCATTTGATGTTACATATGCTTGAATGGGAATATGATGATACCATTCATATTATTTCTCTAAAAGGATTATTTTTATAATGATGAAATATTAATGAAACCTTTTTTTTCCAAGATTTAAGTCACTACTAGAAAAGGCACCTATACCCATGGTTTTGAACCATGGGTATAGCAACAAAAACTATTGGTATAGGATATACCCATGTTTTTGGGAACTATAAAATGTTTAGTCATTGGTATAGCTTTATGTTATACCCACAATTTGAAAATTATCTACCCACTATTTCAAAACATGTTGAATAGAAGTATTCCACCATGTCATTAATCATATACCCCCTATTTTCAAAACCATGGGAATATGTTTTAAAAACATCATCAGTCGCGGGATTCGATCCTTAGACTGCATATACACAAATCAAGAACCTAACCACCAAATCACATTGGCTTATAGGTATATAAATATATATTTATAAAGATATATATATTTGTATATAAATCCTGGATATAGGTATGAAATCATGGAAATAGGTTTTCTCGCCGAATTGTTTTGTCCCGCAGAAAAAATTCCCACCATAACATAGGAATGTTTTACCAACGGTTTTTGAATAAACGTGGATATATGTATTAAAAAAACCCTATACCCATAGTTTTTTAATAACCCTGGGTATAGCTCAAAATTTCCATCCTATACCCATGGTTTAAAAAACCATGAGTATAGGTTCCCATCCAATACCTAAACACATAGTATTTTAGAAAACTGTGGGTATATGTTTATTTTACAATAGTGATTTATGAAATAATTATAAAATTTTTCATGATATTATGGAATAAAAATGACTTTATTGTGAATATGTGATAGGTGGGGCCTAAATTATAAATCCATACAATGCATTGGATTAAGATTAATGGGCAAAATGGGTTTGTTTGACATTATACTAAAACTGAATAAGGTATATCAGCTATTGTCCCATGAATAAAATATGATGCATGTGTTTGGGGTATGCATGAAATAATATTTCTATTAGTATTATTCTTCAACTATTTATGTGACTGTTTTATGAACTGAATTTATTCCATTATTATGCTATCATGGATCATTATCTTTGAATCCATTACGATTTTTTCTTCATGAACTATAAAATATTTATAATGTGACTCGTAACTATGATTATTGTTAACTTTTTAAGGTTTTAAACTTTTAATATCATCTTCTCATACCCTTGTTCTCAATTTATACTTAATTGATCATTCTTATCTCCCTTATTACACATTTCTAGACATATCATATCTCCCATTATTATGTTTTCCAGATGATATGAATAAGGGTTTTAATTATGATATTTCTATGAAGGATTCTATTTATGAGGAACCTAATTAGATATTTATTCAATATTTTATTAATCAAATTTTTATGTGTCCAAGTTCATAAAGACACTAACCATTTATGGTTCTATCATAAATAATAAGGATATTTAAGGAATATTAATATAATGAGAGGTAATATTTATGTATAAAATTTTTGGGCCACTATAAAAAAGTATATATAATATAAGGGATTCATATAAGTAATGGTATGACTTATAAAAATCCTTAAAATACCAATGTGATAGATTTATTCTAAATAAAACTCTTGTGAATACTTTGATCATCAAAATGGGTAGGTAATTCCAATGTTGTGTTCCTATGTTTTTTATTGTAAAATGGATGATGGAAATAAGTGACCCTATTATAAATATGTCTTGATATTGAATGGTGGGAGTTGGGTTTTACTTAGCTATGTGGCCCTGATGGGAACTAATTCTTAAAGAAATTGATTTGAGACAGTTTCTGATGTTAATTTGGTAATTTTTTATCCACTCAACTACCTAAGAGTTATATGTGACATAATAACATGATTTTATACATAAATAGCTAAGTGATTTAAGAAATGTTATATTATAATAAGTGATTACTAAAATATAGATAAAGTCTAACTTATAAATATAATACAAGGTTTCTTTATTTTATTGAATTTTTTACTAAAAATACACAATAAAAAATACAAACCTGATAAATATTTTTTTATTATAGATTAAAATTATATTAAATAGAAAAATCATTTTGAGATTCAATATATATTGGTATTATAACATAAGAAGATTTATTAATTATAAGGATAAACAAAATGATCATAGTGAATTGAATGATGTAGAAATTAAGTTTTAGAATTTTTACTCATGGGTTTAGGATATAATTTTTATATCACACATTTATGTTGATATACATATGCTTAAAAATAGGAGATATTTGATAATGGGAGAAATAGATCTATGTGTTTGAAATGGGGAAAGAGTTTATGTATTTGTGGTAGGCATTGTAAGAAGGTATGTGAGTATGATATACTCTATAATACCAAATGTATGATCGAATATATAAGTATGAGATGCTCAAATACAAGACATGGGGGTGAATTGTATACATTAAATATCACTAATGAAATTCTGTATAAACAAAATTCACAACACCTCTAAGTTCTAAAAGATTTCTTGTTTCTAGAAAAGTGATTCTGGAAATGAAACTTGACAAAAGTTGACAACAACTAAAATTATACCTTAAAGCGTATATAATCCTGTATAGTCAGAGTCCAAGTATGAGGAATTATAATAAAGTTATACTTTCCTCAATAATATAAAATGCACAGCGGAAAACAAAGTAGTAACACTAAAATTAACAAACAATAACTCTTTTAACCCAAAGAGATGGGTATCCAACAACCCTGGATAAGAGGTCCCATGATTTATAATTTCAATAAAGTTTTTCCTACCCACACCAGGGTAAGACCTCGATATGAAGATCAGAGTCTATCTTGATATCCTCGCAAACACTCAACTATAAGGTAGTCGTAACCTCTGTCTTCCTATCCCCAAAAGCCCTCGATTGCACACAGAAACAATCGGAGTCGTTCGAAGAAAGTCTGCATGAAGAAAAGTATGAACAATCCATTCAATCTTTCTGCACAAAGATTGATAGTTTATAAGAGACTCTCTCTCTAGAAATCAATTCAACAACATGTAAGCAAAGATGTCAAAGATGTTTTCAAGTGTTATGTTCTTTTTAAATGAGCTCCTATTTATAGGCACATCTCCAACAGTCGACTCCCTCCTCCAATGGTCATATTCTTCCTTGAATTTAGGAGGGACCTATACACATGTCACTCAAACAATGGATAGTTGATTACTGAAGGCGCGACATCATTTCATAAATAAAAACGGTAGGAAGAAATATGGTTACATAACCAAACTCAAATATTCAGAATGTAAGAAAATAAAAGTTCGGAGTCTAAAAAAAATTGGAGTCTTTAATACAAGGATATTCAGATTCTATTTATCAGAAGAATTAGTAGTAGAACTTCACACATGTTTGTATCCGTAATTCATAATCAGAGTTCATAATGAGAATTCTTAATTAGAATTCGTCATCAGAATTCCTAATGAGAATTCATAATCAGAATTCATCATCAGAATTCGTAATGAGAATTCGTATTCATAATTCATCATCAGAATTTGTAATGAGAATTCATAATCATAATTCATCATCAGAATTCATAATGATAATTCGTAATCAGATAACATCATCAGAATTCGTAATGAGAATTCGTAATCAGATTTCATCATCAGAATTTGTAATGAGAATTCATAATCAGAATTCATCATCATAATTCTTAATGAGAATTTGTAATCAGAATTCATCATCAGAATTCATAGTTAGAACATTATACAACTTCGTATTCAGAATTCAGAGTTGAACTTCATAAAATTTTATAAAAGAGAATTCAGAGTAGAACATCATAAAAGTTCGTAACAAGAATTCGGATCCAAAAACAGATTTCATCATGTCTAAGTACTATATGATTCTGAGATTTTAGATATGAACCTGATTTTTATACTTAAGAAAAAAATTGATATGAACAATGAAGTCAAGGTAAGGGTAGATTTCCATGGGAAATAAATTTTCCTTATAAATGTAAAATATAGGGTAAAATCATACTTTATTTAAGATAAAGTGTTTGTGATTTTCAAAACAAGAAGGAATGGAAAAGTCAAACGAAAAACCTTATTGACTCAAAAATCTCCCCCTTTTTGGAAAGCAAAGACATCTTTCCGAAAAAGAATATAAGGACATAGAAAAATATTTTCTATAATTTGAAATAAATCTCATCTCGGACAATGGTGAAAATGACTAACTCCCCCTTAGGATTTGGAACACTAAGGATTGTATTCTAGATTTATGAAATGGGATTTTCATTATGAATATGGAATTCTTCGTAATGAGCGCTTTCCCTTAGATGAAGTCCCCCTTACATAGGGATACTTCTTCTATACTTATAAATAATTTTCTATCTATTTTTTCAAATTCTTTTTCCTTATCCCACTTTGTGATTTTCAAAAAGAGTTTGAGGGAATGGAAAACAATATGGTACATGAAATATTAGTACAAAATAAAACAAATGAAAAGTATGAGATGCTCAAATACAAGAGGGGGGTGAATTGTATATTTTAAAATCATTAAGGGAATTTTTTATAAGAACATTCAAAACACCTCTAAGTTCTAAAAGCTAACCTGATTGCAGATAAGTGATTCTGGAAATGAAACTTAACAAAAGTTTACAACAACTAAAGTTCATACTTAAAGTGTATAGAATCCTATATAATTTCATCAACATAAATTTGAACAATCAAAACATTTTTCTTGTCTGTCTTTATAAAAAGGGTTGGATCTGCATTTCCCTTAACATAGTTATTTTGAAGAAAAAATCATGTAAGTCTATCATACCAGGATCCAGGGGCTTGTTTACGGCGATACAAAGATTTGGTAAGTCTAAAAACATGATTAGGATGTTTTCTATCTTTAAATATATGAGGTTGTTCAACAAAAACCTCCTCTTGAACATAAACATTAAGAAAAGCACATTTCACATCCCCTTGAAAAATTTTGAAATTGAAAAATGCAGAAAAGGAATGTAAAATATGAATAGATTCAAGTCTAGATACTGGAGAATAGGTTTATTCATAGTTTATTTCTTCTTATTTATAATAGACTTTAGCAACTAATCTAGCATTATTTCAAACAATGATTCCATTTTCATCACACCTATTTCTGAAAAACCATTTTACTACAATAACAGAAGTTTCCTTAAGTCTTTAAACCATGGTCCAGACTTTATTCCTTTTGAATTCATTTAGTTCATCTTGCATGGATTTGATCCAATCATCATCACCTAAAGCTTCATTAGTGCTTTTTGGTTCTAATTGGGAGAGGAATTATAGATTATCAACTTCGTTTCTTCAGTAACTTCTAGTCCTTATAGGTTGATTGACATCCCTAATGATAATATCACTGGTATGATTCTTTAAAAACAACTGGTTTGGGTTTTTTAAAACCTGTTCATCAATATAGGGTAGAAAATCTTCTGGGGTAAATGTTTCATTATTATCTTCTTGAACATTTTCCTTATCAGAAGGATTTTCTATTAAAGGTTGATAATAAATTACTGAAAACACATATGAGGATGTATGTTGGGGTTGTTTAAAGACAAAAGGATCAGTTTCATCAAATCTAACCTGTACTTTTTCTTCAATAGTACAAGTGTTTTTATTGAAAACACTATATGCCTTAGAAGTTGTGGAGTAGCCTAAGAAAATTCCTTCATCAGATTTTATTGCGAATTTGTGTAAATTATCTTTAGTATTCAGAATGAATACCTTGCAACCAAAAACCTTAATGTAGGAATGTCTAGGTTTTCTACCATTCCATAACTCATAACGAGTTTTATTAAGAAAAGGTCTAATCAATACATGATTCATACTATAAAAAGAAGTACTTATAGCTTCATCCCAAAAATGTTTGGATACATAAAACTCAATCAACATGGTTCTAGTTATATCTGGAAGAATTATATTTCTTCTTTTAACCACACCATTCTGTTGAGGTGTTCTAGGTGCTAAGAAGTTCTGAGTAATATCTTTTCTACTACAAAAACATTCAAAAACAGAATTTTTAAATTCTCGTCCGTGATCACTATGGATATTTTTCAATGTAATGCTTTTATCATTTTTCATTTGGGCTCTAAAAATTTTCAAATAATAGAAGGATTCATTCTTTTTTTCTAGAAAATAGTCCCACACAAATCTAGTGTAATCATCATCTAAGACAAATACATAATACTTTCCCACAATGATTCCAGTTTTTGTTGGACCAAAAAGATCCATATGCACTAGCTGTAATGCATCAGTAGTTGAGACTTCACCGACTAATTTGAATCTTTATTTATGTTTCTTTACATATTGATATGGGTCACAAACTTTTGATGAATCAAATCTAAGCTCTGGTAAATCCTTAACTAGTCCTTTATTAGAAATTTTTCATAAATTCCTAAAGTTATAGTGTCCTAATCTTCTATGCCACAACCAATAATGTTCTTCCATTTCACTAAGGCAAGGTAAGTCTTGGCTCCTAATGACTTCTAAGTTTAGTGTGTAAACATTCTCTTGCCTATTGGAAGAAAGAATAAAATCCTCATTGGAATTGTGTACTAAGAACTTATCATTCCTAAAATTCACAAGGTAGCCTTCATCTCAAAATTTCGTTATGCTTATGAGGTTGTGCTTAAGACCCTTAACAAATAAACATTTTAAATCAAAAAATTTCGAAGAAGAACGATGTTACCTATACCAATAATTTAACCCTGAGCAATATCTCTGAAAGTTACTTTTCCTCCTTTCATTTTGATAATATTTTCAAAATAGTATTTGTTACCAGTCATATGTTGAGAACATCCACTATCAATATACTACATATTTCTGTTGGTAATTTCCATATTTTCCGGAAAATAAGAAAAAATTTAGACTTTTGGAATCCAAACATTCTTGGATCTAGAATTGTTAGAAAATTTTTTTTTGGGTATCCACATCTATTTAGGAGAATAATCTGTATGAAACCCAAGAGATTGAACTCCATTTAAGGAGCAATTTTTCTTCCAATTCCCACCACTTTGACACTTAGTACAAAAAGGGGCTCTATAAATAATAAAATATTTGTTTTTGAAAATTTGTTTTTGGTGAGTAAAACCTAATCCAATAGTTTTTCCTTGAGGTTTAATTTGAGAATAAATCTTGTCCAAATTTTACATCCCAAAGGTAAATTTTTCAAGGAGCTTCTTAAAAGAGAATATTTCGGATTTCAGTCTCATGACAAAATTTCTATCCTTAGGAATCATCTCCTTAGAGTTAGATTTTTCCAAAAAAAAAATTTATCTTTAAAAAAGGATTTTTAAGATCTTTATAAAGTTCTTCTTTAACAGAATTTTCTTTATCAAGGTCTTTAGAATGTTTTTCTAAAAACTCTTCTTTATTTCTAAGATCTCTAGAAATATCTGAAATATCTTTTGTAAGAATTTCTTCCCTCTTATTTTCCATGTCTAATTTCTTATAAATTTTACAATTTCTTGCTTCAAGTAACTTGGAAAATCTAGAAACTTTTTCATATAAAGGTAATTCTTCATTTTATAAGGATGAAGTATCTTCATTAGAAGTACTATTTTTGGAATTGTAATTCTTATCAAGAGATAAATTTGTTAAAGCCTCGGCAGAGAATACCTTGGACATAAGACATGTATTAGGGAAATAAGTATTAACAATGAAACCCATATTCTTCTATGCTGATGAATCATATTTAGAAGATTCAATTTCTGAATAATCTCCATATCTAGCACTCCAAGTATCATTAGCTTTAAGACTTTTCTTATGCTTTGATCGATTGAATTTATTCATGTTCCTTTCTGAATTCCTTTCCTTCTTTTCCTTTATTTTCAACAAGGGACAATCAGGTCTGATATGACCTGTTGTTTTACATTCATAATAAGTAACTTCTCTATCTTTCATATCTCTGAATTCTTTCTTCTTGAATTTTTTCTGATGGTTACTTTGAGATAAAATCTTTTTCATTCATCGAGCAAGATTAGCTAATTCATTCTCAGGATTTTCTGTGTCACTAGATTCTAATTGAATAATGAATTTCTTTGTCTTTGATCTGGATACTCTTTCTATGTTCATGGATTTCATATGATTAGAAGTGGTTGTAAAAGCAACTCCTATATTCCCATTATTCTTATTAACATTTTTAGAATCTCTCTTTATTCTGGTTTCATACTGAAGAAGAGTCCCAAACAACTCATCTAAGGAAATCTGAGTGATATTCCTATTTTCATCAATAGTTGTCCTCTTGTACTCCCAATCATTTGGCATTATATCTATGATCTTATCTACAAGATCCTCATCATCCAAACATTTTTCTCCCATAGATTGTATGATATTCATGATAGTCATAAACCATTGCTGAAATTTTCTTATAGGTTCTCCATAAAGAAAGTTAAAACTATGAAATTAAGCTCCCAACATAGCTCTTCTTGTCTCTATGAATTTAGATGTACCAAAATGTGTAACTTCAAGTTTCATCCAGATACTGTTTGCAGCTTCACATGATGATATTTGACTATATATGTTCCTAGTAATGGAACATATCAAAGTATTTCTAACTCTGAAATTTGATTGATATTCTGATTTCTCCTTATTTGTAAAGGTTATCAATTTCTTATCTGCAATCTTATAATCTCTAGTTATCATTAGATAGTTATCAACTCCAGTATTGATAAACAAATTCTGAATCCTATCTCTCTAGTACTCATAATCATTTCCATAAAAAATAGGAGGTCTGGTAGGATATAGATTATCGATAGAATAAACATTTAAACATGCCATTCTTAAGATAGTCTTTGGAACACAAACTTGTTAGTGGTATAAATCTATAAACAATAGAAAATATACTAAGGAAAAGATATTTTATCTCTAAGAAAGAATGAATCTGAACTATGTGATTCCGAAAAATAGATTCTGAAAAAATATGAATCCGGAAATATGAATATGAAAATTCAATTCTGAAAACATTTAGCAAGGAAAAACTTATATATGAATATAAGTATTTTAGAGTCCTTTCTCTGATAACAATTTTAAGATGGTATATGAGTAAGATATACTCTATAATACCAAATTTAGGATCAAATATATAGGTATGATATACTCAAGTACAAGAGGGAGATGAATTGTATACTTTAAAAATCACTAAGAAAATTTTGGATAACCAACATTCAAAACACCTCTAATTTCAAAAAGCCTGCTTGATTTTGGAAATGTGATTCTGGAAATGAAACAAAACTAAAGTTTACAACAACAAAGATTCTACCTTAAAGCATATAGAATCCTATATAATCATAGAACATGTACGAGGATGCATAAGAAAATTATACATTCCTTAACAATACAAAATGCACAGCTAAAAAAAAGTAGTAACACTATAAGTAAAAAACAATAACTCTTTTAACACAAAGAGAAGGGTATACAAAAACACTGGATAAGAGGTCCCTCGATTTATACTTTCAAAAAAGTATGTCTTACCCACACTAGGGAAGCCCTCAATACGAATATCGGAGTATATCTTTCTATCCCCACTAGCCCTCAACTATCAGGTAGTCAACACCTCTGTCTTCCTATCCCCGGAAGCCCTCGATTGTACACAACAACAATCGGAGTCGTACCAAGAAAGTCTGGATGAAGAAAAGTTTGAAAAATCTTTTCAAACTTCTTTCACAAATCTTGAGAGGTTGTAAGAGCCTCTCTCTCTAGAAATCACTTTAGCAGCATGTAAGCACGTATGTCAAAGATGTTGTCAAGTGTTATGTTTTTTCAAATGAGCTTCTATTTATAGGCACAGATCCAACGGTCAGATCCCTTCTCCAATGGTCATATTATTCCATGAATTTCATCGGTACATGTACACATGTTACTCAAATAACGGTTAGTTGAAAACTGAAGGCATGACATTATTTTATAAAAGAACAAGTGTAGGCAGAAATATGGTTACATAACCAAACTCAATTATTTGGAATGTAATCAAATAAATGTTCGGAGTCTAACCAAAAAATAAAATCAGAGTCTTTAATAAAAGGATATTTGGATTATATTTATTAGAATAATTTCGGAGTTGAACTTCATATTAGTTCGTATCCATAATTCATAATAATAATTCACAATCAGAATTCGTAATGAGAATTCGCAATTTGAATTATTCATCAGAATTCATAATGAGAATTTGTAATTTGAATTGATCATTAGAATTTGTAATGATAATTTGTAATCATAATTCATCATCAGAATTCGAAATGAGAATTCATAATCATAATTCATCATCAAAATTAGTAATGATAATTCGTAATCAGAATTCATCATCAGAATTCGTAATGAGAATTCGTAATCAGAATTCATCATTAGAATTCATAATGAGAATTCGTAATCAGAATTCATCATCAGAATTCGTAATGAGAGTTCTTAATTAATAATCATCATCATAATTTGTAGTTTGAACTTTATACAAGTTCATAATCAGAATTCAGATTTGAACTTTATAAAAGTTTGTAATAGGGAATTCGGAGTAGAACATCACAAAAGTTCGTAATAGGAATTCATATCCAAAAACAGATTGCTTCATATCTAAATATTATATGATTATGAGGTTTTAGATATGAATCCAATTTTTATACTTAAGAAAAATATTGATATGAACAATGAATACTATGTAAGGGTATATTTCTTTGGGTAAGGAAATTTTCCTTATAAATGTAAAATATAGGGTAAAATCAGATTTTATTTAAGATAAGGTGTTTGTGATTTTCAAAACAAGAAGGAATGGAGAAGTCATAAGGAAAACCTTATTGACTCAAGAGGCACATATTCTCTGCCTCTACCTCCAGGATTGTTGAGTTAATAAGGGTTCATTATGACTTTTCCATTCCTTTATGTTTTTAAAATCACAAACACTCTATCTTAAAGAGAATTTCATTTTCTGTAAGTTTCATATCGATAAAGAAAATTTTCCTTCCCCCAGGAAATTTATCTTTACCTTGTTTTCATTGTTCATTTTTATTCTAGTCTCTACAAATATAACACTTTTTATTTATAAGTATAAAATTCGGTTTCACATATAAAACAAAGGAATTCAATAAATACTCAGATGTTTAGTATTCTGTTTTTAGGATCTGAATTCAGACTCTGAATTCTCTGAAATTCAGACTCCGAATTAACTGAAATTCAGACTGCAAATTCTCCGAAATTCAGACTCCCAATTCTCTAATATTTAGTCTCTGAATTCTCTAAAATTCAGAATCTGAATTCTCTGAAATTCATGTTCCAAATTACTTTGAATTCATATTCTGAATTCCTTATAATTAAGACTCAAAAATTTCTCAGAATTCCTGTTCCAAATTCCTCAGAATTCAGATTTTGAATTATTCTGAATTCCGACTCAGAATTCCTCAGAATTCTAACTCCAAAAACTATAGAATTCTAATTCCAAATTCTATAACAAACAAAATCTGAATATCCTTGTAATATAGACTCTAACGGATACCTTTCTTCGACTCTGAATTCTATTTTTTACATACACATTGAAAAATTGAATTTGTTTGAGAAACCATATTTTACATAATCTAGTTTGAGTTTTAAAAACAATGTCATGCATTCTATTTCTAACCAACAATTATTTGAGTGACACGTGTACAGGTCCTTCTAAAATTCAAGGAAAAATATGACAGTTGTAGGAGGGAGCCTACTGATGGAAATACACCTATAAAAAGGAGCCCATCTGAATGAGCGCAATACTGTGCTTGAACTTTAGAGATTACTTGCTGAAGTTATTTCTAGAGAGAGTCTCTCTTGCATTGTGCATACTGAACATCTTGTTCATAATTACATCATGTGACTCTGAATGTTGCTGAGTACATTCGAGGGCTTCCGGGGAAATAAAGATTGAGGTTCCGACTACCTTGAAGTTCGAGGACTTGTGGGGATAGCAAGGCAGACTCTGATATTCGTATCAGTGGCTTACCATAGTGTGGATAAGACAGACTTTTTTTGAAATTATAAGTCAAAGTACCTTTATCCAAGGTTTTTGGATACCCCTCTATTTTGGTTAAAATATTTCTTACTTATTACTTGTATTGTTTCATGTTTTTTTTGCACTACATTTTGATTGATAAGGAAAGTATAACCATCTTATACTTTCTTATACTTGTACTCTAATTAGTAAGATTATGTACGCTTTAAGTTAGAATCTTTATCTTTTTAAACTTTTATTAGGTTTCATTTCTGGAACTACATTTCCGAAATCAAGCAAATTTGTTGAGCATAGAGGTCTTGTAAATTTACCTTGTTGAACTATGTTAAACATTACCATATTTAAAAGTTCCAAAGGAATTTTTTAAAGTATACAATTCAAACCCCTCTTGTATATTGAGAATCTACATTCATCATTTCGATCCTACAATTGGTATCAGAGGGAGTGTCTGAAATACTTATATTCACAAAAAAAAATTCTTCCTCAATTTTTTCATTGTTATATAATTTTCTTTATTAGGATATTTTTATCCATGTTAACAAACTTTTATTAATAAAAGTTTGTGTGGAAAGATTGTTTATCCTTTAAGATGGCAGGAATGAATATTGGTTCAATAGAAAATCATAATCCTCCTGGACCACTTATTTTTTATGGGAATTATTATGAATATTGGAGAGATCATATAGAGTATTCTGTAATTAACACTATAGTGGAAAACTTTGTTATGATTACTAGAGATTACAAGATTCCTAATAAGGAAGTCGGAACATTTACTAATCAAGTGATGTCATAATATCAACTTAACTACAACATATGCTATACTTTGTTGTGCTCCATGACCAGGAATATATATTTCCAGATTTATTCTCATGAAGCTACAAATTGTATTTGGAAGAAGCTCAAAGTAACTCATTTTGGATCTTCCAATGTTATTAAAAATATAATAGTTATGCTTAGTTCTGAGTACCATGGGTTTTTCTTTCCTTATGGAGATCCTATATGTAAGGTACAATAGATATTTATGACTATTGTCAATAGCTTACAATCCATGGGTGAAAAAGGATTGGATGATGAGGAACTTGTAGACAATATTATAGACATCATTCCTAATTAGTGGGAATCAAATAGAACATCTATTGATGAGAATAAAAAAGTCTCAAAGATTACACTTGATGAGATTTTTGGAACACTTCTTCAAAAAGAGACTAGAATAAAGAGAGATGCTGAAAATGTTAAGAAAAGTAATGGGAATGGAAGTGTCGTTTTACAATTGCGTCGAATCATATGAATTCCAAGACTCCTGAGAGAGATACAATATCTAAATCTAAGAAGGTCACTATTTTATCTAAATCATGTGAAAGAGAAAATTCTGAGAATGAACTAGCTAATCTTTCTTTAAGGATGAACAAGATAGTTGGGAAGAAAGACTTTTAGTGAAGATACAAGAATAATGAAATAAAGGGTAAGAAAGACTCTAAAGTAACATGTTATGAATGAAAACGAGCTTGGAATATAAGGCTAGATTTTCCTATGCTTAAGAGAAAAGATAGAAAGGAAAAACATTATGAAAGGAATATAAAGAAGTACTAAAAAGATAGAGCTAAGAATGTCTGGAAAGCTAATGACACCTGGAGTTCCAGTGGTGAAGACTCTTCTGATGGATCCATAGATTACAAATTTTCTGGATATAACAATCTTGGTTTACATGACAAGTTACCTATGGAAAATCATTGTTTAATGGCTAAGGTACACAATGTTGAATCCATAAGAAATTTATCCATGAATGATAACTATAGAGATAATAAATACTATGAATCATCGGATGAACAATCTTCATCTGAGGAAGATAATAATTTACCTACTTATAAAGAAGTTTATAGGTTTGTTGAACTCCTTGAGAATGAAAAGTCTAAAGTTAAGAAAATGCTTGAAAAGGAAAATTCTAGGATTTATATTCTTACTAAGGAAATAGAATATCTTTCTAAAGATATTGATAAGAAAACCCTTGATTTTTAAATTATTTCAAAAACCTTTGAAGAAGTTAATTCTGGGAATGATAAACTTCATAAGGATCTAGAGAAAGTAATTTCTAAGAATTTTTTTTCGAGCCTCAATCTAGTGCTAAAACTGATGTTTTTAAGGATAAGAACATAGTTATTTGTAACGTCCCGGACCCGGGTGCCACGCAACGGGTTCCCCGAGCCCGGTTCGCCACGTGACCTCAAGTGCATTTCCTCAAATGCCCGAGGCTGCCGACTAGCAGCGAGGGCCCAGGTCTGATAGTGGGGAAACTATGCCCTCATTTGTCAAAGTGCAGCGTAGCGGAATACCAAAATAAACATACAACAAACAGCAGAAGCAGCAAACATACACAACTGAAATAACTACAACAGTGGATATAACCAACAATATATAAGTGATGATGCTACATGTTTCAAGTCCTAAGAAAACAGCCAGAACATGTTATTCATCAATACAGTACAACAGAAAACTGAGTACAACAAAACAAGAAAAATAGCAGGCAGCTGCATCCCGAGCCTAGGCACGGTCCCATGCCCTCCCACTCCTTAGCAATAGTCCAGTACCTGTATAGGGACTCTTTCCCCTATCTACACCTGCAGCAACGTAATCTGTTTGGGCCGAAAAGCGTGACCCAAACATGGTCTGAGAAATATATCTCAGTAGGCACCCACCAAAGGCCCGTGCCCAACTGCATGTAAGCATGCAACAACAGTGTGCATTAGTAAAATGCAATAAAATAATAAGTACTCAAAATTAACTAATTACCAGTTATATTGCCATTTCATTATCCATTTAGTCCATTTAAATATTTGAAACCACCATAGTGCATTTCTAGGTAAACAGTCCACGTCCTCAGACAAAAAAAACCTTACCCTCAGGTAAGAAGGATCCCACCCGCAGGTATAGCCCTCAGGCGTAACAGAAATTGCCCTCAGGCGTAGGAAGTGTCGCCCTCAGTCACAGAAGTCAAGCCTTCAGGCACGAAAGGTTTCCCTCATGTGAAATACTACAGCCCTTAGGCTAAATAGTGCAGTACCCTCAGGCTAATCACTAAAACGCCCTCAGGATAAATACAAAAACACCCTCAGGCTAAACAGTTAATCGGGACATGCCCAACAGGAAAACAAGCAGTAACAAGGAATTCCTCTCAAGTAAATTCAAAAATTACTACTTTGAAGGCATACCCTCAGGTATCCTAGCCAAATAGAAAAACAGAGAAACACACCCCGGGGGTGGTTCCAGATCCAAGAAACGATCCCAACTAGAATTTTAATATCACAATTTACTCACCAATGCAATTCTAGGCATTAAACATAGCAATGGACTCGGCCACACGACACCCCAACATGGGTTCGTGGCACAACAACGCACAAAACACACAACAGTTGGAAAATAAACACAAATCCACCTACCTTATACACCAACGAACGCTATATCTGAACGCCGACTCCAGAAACGCCCAAGAACGGCATAGATATGCCGAAGAACAAAACTCATTCAAACGTAAATAACATACATTAAGAGAATAATTGGCATGAATGGTACCAGGAGAGGAGAGGGATTACCCTTACGGTTCCAACGAGATCGCCCGAAGCCGAATCTGATTCCAGACGAATTCCCGGTGGACCTTCAAAGATCATGCCTCCTCATTTGGATCCAAAATGGCTCAAGTGCCTCCTCTGCTAAAAGAGGAGGCTACTGCCTGTTTTAAGAAGAAAAAAAGTACACATCGTGTACTTCTAAGTACACGGCGTGTAATTCTTTCATTTTACTGTTCATTTGGCAGCACCACCACACTGTTCATCCGTCGACATGAGTACACGACATGTACTCCCAAGTACACGGCGTGTACTATCGCCCAGCTGTCGACTGCTGCACCACCTTACTGTTTAAGCCTGCTGACTGACTACATGGCGTGTAAGGTACCAATACACGACATGTAGTCAGTTCCTACACCCTTCGTCGCCGACAAGGCTACACGCCCCGTGTACTCATCCCAACACGGCCAAAAGTACACGACGTGTGGACAAGGTACACAGCAAGTAGTTTCAAAATTTAGCATTTTTCCCCATTTTACATATTTTCTCAAAAAAACTTAAGGAAAAAAGAAAAGATGAAGGCCGTATATCTAAAATAAGAATCGGGTTCTTACAAACTTCCCTCCTTATAGAAATTCGTCCCCGAATTTCCCTTCCATGGGTGGTGAAGATAAATCTCATAACATCTCTGGCCAGTGAGCATGTATGTCGGCCTCTCTCTCCCAGGTATCGTCCAGCACTCGGCCATGCTGCCGAGACAACCGTACGAGAGGAACTGATCGGCTTCGGAGAACCTTCGTGCTCCTATCAACGATATGGATCAGATGCTCCTCAAAGGACGCATCATGCAGAAGCTCAACCTCCTCTGGCCGAAAGGTGTGAGAAGGGTCTGAATGGTAGCGACGCAACTGAGACACGTGGAAGACGTCGTGCATGGCTCGGTACCGCTGCGGTAACTGCAACCGATAGGAAACCAGCCCGAATCTCTCCAGAATCTCAAATGGTCCCACATACCTCGGTGAAAGCTTACCCTCTACTGATCCTTTTGTGTCCCAGCATCGGCGAAACACACAAGAAAACCTGATCCCCGACCACAAACATCAAATGTCGTCTGTGGCGATCAGCATAAGACTTCTGACGAGACTGCGCAATAGCCATCCGCTTCCGAATCAACTGGACCTTCTCAGATGTCTCCTGCAAGAGCTGTGGCCCCAGTAAAGTTGCCTCACCTGCCTCTAACCAGCACAAAGGTGATCGACATGGCCTACCATATAAAGCCTCATATGGTGCCATATCAATAGTTTCCTGATAACTATTGTTATAGGAATACTCGACTAAGGGTATATGCTTCTCCCACGAGCCCCCAAAGTCTGGGACACATGTGCGCAGCATGTCCTCTTGCACATGTATCGTCCGCTCTGACTGGCCTTCTGTCTGAGGGTGGTATGCTGTGCTCAGAATCACCTGTGTACCCAGCGCCCTCTGAAAACTCTTCCAGAAATGAGACGGAATGTGGGTATCCCTATCTGAAACGACAGAACGAGGGACCCCATGCAGACATACGATCTCTCGGATATACAACCTTCTGAGCTCGTCCACACCAAAGGTCTCCTTGATCGGAAAGAAGTGAGCTAACTTCATGAGTCTGTCCAAAAAAACCAACACGGCGTCATTGCCTCAAGGTGACGTCGGCAAACCCATCACGAAATCCATCGCGACATCATCCCATTTCCACTCTGGAATGGGAAACTGCTGTAACAGCCCAGCTGGTCTCTGATGCTCTTCCTTCACTTACTGACAGGTGGAACACCTCGTAACAAAACCAGTTATCTTTCTCTTCATACCCGACCACCAGTACTGACGTCTCAAGTCACGGTACATCTTGGTAACCCCATGATGAACTGCCCAAGCTGAAGCATGGAACTCCCACATCAGCTCCTCGCGTATATCCCCTGGAACCCATACACGTCCATGGAAACCCAAAAACTCATCATTGTCTATAGTCCAACCTTGAGGAGAGTCCTCACTTTCCACCGACTCCCGTAGAACTAGGCCTTTTGAAACCGATAGCTGCCTCATCCTCACTCTGTCCAAGAGGGTAGAAGTCACAGCTAACGAGGAAAGATAAGTCTGCTCCTGACTATCATGAACCTCCAGATACATATCATATAACAAAGCCACAAGCTGTAACTCACCATTGGCCTCCTTCGCTGCCTGTATCTAAGTCTTCCTGCTCAGTGAATCGACTACTGCATTACCTTTACCAGGTCTATAGGCAAGCTCAAAATCGAAGGAATGTAGGTACTCAACCCACCTTCTCTGCCTCAGATTCAGGTCATGCTGAGCAAAGATATACTTGAGGCTTTTGTGGTCGGTGAAAACCAAAAAATTCCCTCCCAACAGGTAATGTCTCCAACAGCGCAACGCATGAACAACTGCAGCCAACTCGAGATCATGCGTCAAGTAATTCCTCTCATGTGGCCTCAACTGTCGAGACCCATACGCAACAACTCAGTCGCCCTACATCAAAACGGCTCCCATACCAATCCCTGATGCATCACAGTAAACTGTATAGCTCTTCCTCAGCCCTGGGAGAATCAGGATCGGTGCTGATGTCAAACATCACTTTAGGTTCTGAAAAGTTGTCTTGCAAGCTTCTGACCAAATGTACTTCACACCCTTCTTAGTAAGACCTTTCAACGGTGCTGGTAAGCGGGAGAAGTCATGTATAATGCACCTGTAGTAACCAGCCAGCCCTAAGAAACTCTGTATCTCAAACACGTTCTTGGGATGCTCCTAGGAAACTATTTCTCTCACCTTCTCTGGGTCTACTGCAATTCCTTCCTCTGAGATTATATGACCCAGGAAGTGAATCTGGTCCATCCAAAAGTGGCACTTTGATAGCTTAGCGTATAGGTGATTCTCTCTCAGTGTACTCAATACGATCTCAAGATGGGTGGCATGGTCGTGTCGAGTGTGAGAGTACACCAAGATGTCGTCTACGAATACTACCACAAATGAATCAAGATATGGATGGAACACACGATTCATCAGAGCCATGAAAACTGTTGGCGCATTCATGAGTCCGAACGGCATAACCATATACTCATATAGACCATACCTATTCCTAAAAGCTGTGAGAGGTATATCATGTGGTCTAACGCGCAGCTGAGGATATCTAGATCTCAAGTCAATCTTCGAGAACACCCGTGCTCCAAGAAGCTGATCAAATAGATCATCTATCCTCAATAAAGGATATAGGTTCTTAACCATTAACTGGTTAAGCTTCCAATAATCCACACAAAGTCTGAGGGTACCATCCTCCTTCTTCACAAAAAGGACCGGAGCACCCCAAGGAGAAGTACTGGGTCAGATAAAATCCATTGCATGTAACTCCTCTAACTGCCTCTTGAGCTCCTTCAACTTAGGCGTGGCCATCCTCTAAGGAGGAATGGACACCGGTGTTGCTCCTAGCACAAGCTCAATAGATAAATCCACCTCACGAACCAGAGGTAGACATGAAAATTCTTCTAGGAAGATATCCTTGAAACGATCAACAACTGGAGGGAAATCCGTCTGACAAGTCCCCTGGTCATCCAGATATATGCTCGAAATCTGGGATGTGACTCCACCTCACCCATGATGCACTGGTCTAGCTCGAGTCACCTGAACATCCCACTCACCCTTGTATAGAAACTCCCCACCCTCTTGTGACGTGAAACACACCCTACGACGATATCAGTCTACAAAGGCTCGAAAGGGAACCAACCAATCCATCCCAAGAATGACGTCATAGCTCGTCATCTCCAGGACATAGAGGTCCCAAAGGAAGTGACACCCACCAACGTCAAGGGGGAACTCCTTGCACTGATGCACACCAACCGTCCAAGTCTGCAACGGAGTGTCTAGAATCAAGATATCAGAATAAGTAGAAACACCGAGCCCATGACTCTCCACAATGGGTACAGATATAAAACTATGTGTACCACCTGTATAAAAAATTAATGAAGACAAGACAAAAGATATTAGAACAGTACCTCTGACTGTAGAAGGTCCGGGATCCTGCACTTACTGGGTCTGTGGCACCACATATGCCTACCCAGTGTCGCGGCCCTGTGACACAGTCTGGATACCCTGAGCTATCCCTCCTTGTTGCCTCTGCGATCTTGGTGTTTGGCTACCACGATCACGACCACCATCTCTGCCTCCACACCCTGACGTGTTCCAGTTCCTAGACTGGTAAGAAGCCACTGGTCCTGCTCCCGCACACGGAGTCTGCACCGAACTGCTCTCACTAGCCACTGGTAGAAACACCCTGCAAAAGCGCTGCATATGACCCATCTTGCCGCAAGCTCGGCACTCCATTAGGTCTCGTGGACACTACGGCCTCTTGTGCCCCTCTCTGCCATACTGGTAGCACCTGACCGGTCCACCTGAAGAAGCTGCCCGGCTGGTACTACCGCCCTGAGAGAAGTCCATCTGTCTCTTCCACTTGCCAGTAGAAATAGTACCAGTAACTGGTGTTGAACCACCCTGGCCCACACCACTCGATTCCCGCAGGTTCCTCTCTGTAATCAACCCCTGGTTCGCAATCATGTTTATAGTAGGAAACCTGAAAACATTTACCAGCGCTTGGATGTAATACCGAAGAACATCCTCAAAAAGTCTGGCTCTCAACATCTCATCACCCACCAGCACGGGTGAAAAATGCTGAAGCTCCGTAAAATGAGCAGAGTAGTCCATCACCGACATAGCACCCTACTGAAGATTCATGAACTCTCAAGCTCTATCTTCCCTCAGCGTCTTGGGAAAGAATAATTCATAGAAGACTACCTGAAAATATTCCCACGCCATGTCCCTGTGATGCTCTGACTGGGTGGTAACATCCCACCACCTCTTGGCGGAATCACACAGAATTCAAGTCGCGAGCTTGACCCTCCACCCTGGAGGCGTCTTAAGATGCTCGAAAATAGTCTACATCAATCCTATCCAAGACTCTACAGCATGTGGTCTGCCATCCCCTGAAAACGTAGGCGGATGCTACTGCTGAAAGATACGTGTTAGCTCGGCCATAGATGTGGCAGCTTGCGGCACTCCCTGAAAGGTCTGCATGAACCGCAATAAGCCTTCACGGAACTGCGCCTCCGCGCCTGTGTCTGGTATAACAGCTAGTGCCGCATCTGGCTCTGCTGGTGGATCAATTGGTAGACCATGGCCCACCATCTCCGGAGTATAATCTTCGCCGCTCTCCTGGCGAACAACTCGTGGTCGTCTAGGCAGCATGACTCTACAAGGTCAAAAGCACACCTCAGATTCAAGATTATTAACACTGAAACGAAGGAACCACAAAGGGAACAAGAGGAAGAAAGTGTTTCAAAATTTCCAAAACAAGACTACACGGCGTGTACTTGACTTCCTTTCCCCTACCCAGGTCCTTCTACACGACTAAGCCACACGGCTTCCGTTCCACAAAACTACACGGTGTGTATAATATCTACACTGCGTGTATGGTGTTATTTTCCAACTGCTCGTGTCGTATGTGACACGGCCGACTACTCAGCTTGACTTTACACAGTGTGTTACACCCGTACATGGCGTGTACAACACCCTGTTTCCTAGCCACATGACTAAATCCACACGGTCTATCCTCGAACAAGACTACAGGACGTGTCCCACAGGTACACGGCGTGTTCAGGGAGAGGTGACACCGGCCCGTGTTGTTAGTTACACAACCGAGCCCCCAGGTCAAACTACACGGCATGTTCTGTCAAGGAGTTCACCGACCCGTGTTGTTAGATACACGCCCGGACTTAGTGTCAACACTATACGGAGTGTACAAAACTACACGGCGTGTTTTACCCAAGCCCTTCCCTACCCCGTGTCGCTGCCCACACGGTTTGTGACACAGGAAGAGACTACACGGCGTATACTCAGGGTACACGGCATGTACTCAAAAAGTTCATTTTTCTTCCCAAACAGAAGAACACACATGGAGTGTATGAGGTCCTACACGGCGTGTATTCTGGGTTTTCCAGATAGTATGCCTCAGAAACTTCTCCGGAACCCATAAAATACTAAAAACAACACCTAAGTGTCAAATTCCGACCCGTGGGTGCCCATACACCCCACGAATAAAAGTTTGACATCTTATTTGTGTTATAACCAATAACTAGTCACTGATCCACCAAATTCCGGTCAATGGGGGCCCATACTCCCCAAAAACCAAATTTTGGCATCCATTTTATAAACAAGATCAAACAAAAATACCATATCACAAGGTAGGTATTTATCAAGCAGCTCTCACAACAGCATGATTTACTAGCACAACAACTATCACAACAACATGCCAATTCTAATGCACCTACATGGCATGGAAACTATGCATCGCATGTAATATCTAGCATGTTCCTATATGATGCATGAGAAGACATACCCTCATCACATCAGGTTGTAACTAAATAGAACCCACAGATAAAATATAAACAACACAATCCAAGTGCGTCACCCAACGGTGAAAACATATCAACTGTAAAATTGCAAGATCAGAAGAATGCAAAGTACGAGGTAGACTATCTTTTCCCTGTACATGGGTTAGCTACGCCCGAGAATATCTTATTACCAACTACTGTTCATCCTAACACTGACTATGGCTCCAAATAGTCAGTCAATGATAAGAAAATCCTTTGATACCATTATGTAACGTCCTGGACCAGGGTGCCACTCAATGGGTGCCCCGAGCCCGGTTCGCCACGTGACCTCAAGAGCATTTCCCAAAATGCCAGAGGCAGCCAACTTGCAGCGAGGGCCCAGGTCTGATAGTGGGGAAACTATGCCCTCATTTGTCAAAGTGTAGCGCAGCGGAATACCAAAATAAACATTCAACAAGCAGCGGAATCAGTAAACATGCACAACTGAAATAACTATAGCAGTGGATATAACCAACAGTATATAAGTGTTGATGCTACATGTTTCATGTCCTAATAAAATATCCAGAACATGTTATACATCAATACAATACAGCAGAAAACAGAGTACAACAAAACAATCAAAACAGCTGGCAGCGGCATCCCGAGCCTAGGCTCGGTCCCATGCCCTCCTACTCCTCAGCAACAGTAAAGTACCTGTATAGGGACTCTTTCCCATATCTACACCTGTAGAAACGTAATCTGTTTGGGCCGAAAAGCATGACCCAAATAGGGTGTGAGAAATATATCTCAGTAGGCACCCACCAAAGGCCTGTTCCCAACTACGTGTAAGCGTGCAACAACAGTGTGCAGTAGTAAAATGCAATAAAGTTGGCAGTACTCAAAAGTAACTAATTACCAATTATATTTCCATTTCATTATCCATTTAATCCATTTAAATATTAGAAACCACCACAGTGCATTTCTAGGTAAACAGTCCATGTCCTCAGACAAACAAAACCTTACCCTCGGGTAAGCAGGATCCAACCCGCAGGTATAGCCCTCAGGCGTAACAGAAATTGCCTTCAGGCATAGGAAGTGTCGCACTAAGGCACATAAGTCAAGCCCTCAGGAAAGAAAGGCTGCCCTCAAGAAAAATACTACAGCCCTCGGGCTAAATAGTGCGGTGCCCTCAGGCTAATCACAACAACGCTCTCAGGCTAAATACAAAAACGCCCTCCGGCTAAACAGGTAACTGACCCATGCCCAAAAGGTAAACAAGAAGTAACAAGCAATTCCTCTTAAGTCAATTCTAAAATTACTACTTTGAAGGCATACCCTCAGGTATCCTAGCCAAACAGCTAAACATTGAAACACACCCCGAGGGTGGTTCCAGATCCAAGCAACGATCCCAACTAGGATTTTAATATCACAATTTAATCACCTATGCAATTCTAGGCATTAAACATAGCAACGGCCTCGGCCACACGACACCCCTACATGGGTTCGGGGCACAAAAACACACAAAACACACAGCAGTTGGAAACTAAACACAAAGCCACCTACCCTATATGCCAACGAACGCTATACCCGAACACCGACTCCAGAAACGCCCAAGAATGGCGTAGATCTGACGAAGAACAAAACTCATTCAAACGTAAATAACTTATGTTAGGAGAAGAATTGGTAAGAACAGTACTAGGAGAGGAGAGGGCTTACCCGTGCGGTTCCAACGAGATCGTCCGAAGCCGAATCAGATTCCAGACGAACACACAGTGGACTTTCAAAGATCCTGCCTCCTCCTTTGGCTCAAAAATTATTCAAGTGCCTCCTCTTCCAAAAGAGGAGGCTACTGCCTGTTTTAAGCCGAAAAAACAAAGTACACGGCATGTACTTCTGAGTAAACGGCATGTAATTCTTTCATTTAACTATTCATTTGGTGGCACCGCCACACTGTTCATCCATCGACATGAGTACACGCCATGTACTCCCAAGTACACGGCGTGTACGGTCGCCTAGCTGTCAGCTGCTACACCACCTTACTGTTTAAGCCAGTCGACTGACTACACGGCGTGTAAGGTACCACTACACGGCGTGTAGTCGATTCCTACACCCTTCGTTGCTGACAAGGCTACACACCCCATGTACTCATCCCAACATGGCCAAAAGTACATGACGTTTGGACAAGGTACACATCGTGTAGTTTCGAAATTTAGCATTTTCCCGAATTTTCCATATTTTCTCAAAAACACTTAAGGAAAAGGAAAAGAAGAAGCCCGTACCTCTAAAATAAGAACCGGGTTCTTACATTATTTGACTAAAATCAAAAATATTTTCCGTGGGGAAGTGTTTTCCAAACCTTAAATTAGGTAAGGAAAACGTCTATAAAATGTATTCCCAAATTCGACCTCAAAACAATAATTCTGGTTTTGGTAATACTAGATCAAAAACGATTTTTAGTAACAATTATTTTATTCCTCAAAGTTCCCTTTTCTACACTAAATGTCAGTGTTGTGTGAATTGGGCATAAAATTGTTCCTTAAACAAAACTCAGTATTTAGGTTTTCATAAAGCATATTTTTAAGAAAATGTGGATTCATAAGATTTTTCTTTCTAAAGTTTCTGGATCCAAGAATGTTTGGGATCTGAAATTCTAACACTCTTATTTTCAAGAAAATAAAGATATTACCAACATCAATACATGGTACATGGATACTGGATGTTCTCAGCATATTACTAGTAACAAAAAATTCTTTGAAGAGATAATCATGGCGAAAGGATGAAAAGTAACTTTCAGAGATAAAGCTAAAAGAAATATCATTTTTCAATTGATCAGAATGCAAGATCAACTTGCTGATATTTTTACAAAATCTTTACCCTCTGATAGATTTGAATACATTAAAAATAAGTTATTAATGATAACCGTATGGTAATATTCCATATTAACTTCTTGTTGAAACCTATCTCTTTATATTATGAAACTCTTTTCCATAGGGGGGTACATTTCCTTGTCAGTTTAACTAAAATTTGTCATAGTCAAAAATTTACGTAATGTAAATTTTCGTACTTAAAATTTTCATAATGAATATTTTCATACTTAAAATTTCTGTAATGAAGAATTTCATTCTTAAAATTTTCATAATGAAAATTTCTGTACGTAAAATTTTTTCAATTAATTTTTTCGTATTTTAAATTTTCTTAAAAAAAATGTTCGTAATAAAATCTTTCGTAGTCAAAATTTTCACAGTGTAAAGTTTTTCCGTAATCAAATTTTGGAATCTAATGTTCTCCAAGAATTATTTTTTCTTGGTCCGAAGAGTTTCCCTATGAAATCCAAAATGTATGATTTCTTTCCCTATGTTTTCATAATAAAACTTTTTTACGTGTTTGTATTTTATTCTGTTTTAGGCAATATCTTTTATATTCATTTTAATTTTTCTTAAATCTGATTTTTTCAAAATACCTCAAAAGATAGGATTGGACCAAATTTCATTCTACAACTATCATCTCAACCATCAGATCTTCTCAATATGCTTTCAACCATTTCATCAATCGGTGAAGCTGAACTGTCACTTTGATTGCCTATATAAAGGACCCACCAATGGTTGTCGCACATAGAACTCAAGAATTTGTGTGCTAAAGCTCTGCCCCTCCTACAAAAGTCTGTTCCGGATCTTCAAGGTTTCCTATGTACTGAATGTCTGCTAAAGCTTCATCTCAAAAAGAAATATTGTCTATAAAGGAAATATCTGAATGGTATATTTACAAAGAAAGGTTGGATCATCTGAATTTATTTGCTAAGTATGATTCCATTATCTCTAAGAATATCAAGCTCAATGGCTGGGAGAGTGTATGCATTTCAAAACAAAAATTATAAAATTTGGTCTATCTGGAGTTATTAGTAGAGTTCTATGAGAAAATATCTTTCATTAAGGAAGAAGACAAACACAAGTTCTCATTCAAGTGTTATAGAAGGACATATTCCCTTTCATACACTAAGGTTTCTAGTTTGACTGGAATACCTTATGAAGGGGAATCTGGGTTCTGTACTCACAAGCTACCTAATGTTCAAGGAATTTTTGATACGGTGAAGTCCATGGCTTTCCTTTCTCTTTCAGAAGAAAATACTCCAAATATTCTTCATCTATCTATGAACATAAGGATTCTTGAACTATGGGTTCAAGGTTTTATACTTCCGAGAAAAGGAGACAAGGATACTTTGAAGAAAATTGATATGTATATTTTGGATTTCTTGGTGAATTTAAGAAAGATAAATTTGGTTATGTACATTCTGGTTACGATTGAGAATATCAAAAATGAAAATTTGAAATATCAAATTATAATGTATCCATCCATTTGGTCAAATATTATTGTTTAGTGTTTAGAATCCTTCAAAATTTAATGAAGTTCTAAGTCAAGAAATTTCAAAGTCATGTTGCTGAGTGATGACACCTTGAGAAGGTTAAAAGTTATATTTTCTAAATAATATGAATAATTTTATGATTTTCTAGAAGTGGAGGTAGAAGCCATATCAAATAAACCAGATGTGGCTGAGACTTCCAAAAAGGGTGGAAGGAAGAGAAAGGTGTAGGAAGTTTAAGATAGAGGGAAAACCCCATAGGCTATGGAAAATTAATCCGCACCTCCAAATCCAAATAAGTAAAAAAGATTATCTTGATGAGGTAGTGGAAAGAGGAGGGAATATTATAAGAACATGAAGGAAAGGGAACCTAATTTTGTCCTCAACCATGCTAAGACAAAAGCGTTGAAGGAAAAAACTACTGAGACTCTAGAAAAGTAAGAAAAAGTAAATAAGTAAAGGAAGAAGTTGTCTGAACCTGAGACAGTACAATCCATTATGAAGGTTGCTGAGAAATCCTCCAAGAATATTCAGGTACCAGAGATGTTTCTTCAAGAAACACTTCATGAAACTCTAGGAAATAAGTTCGTAATTTTAGAAAAACATCAAGAATAAGTAGTTGATGAAGACGAAGTTTAAGAAGAGGAAGAAGACTGCAGTGGTGACTCCGAAGATATTTTAAAGCAGGTAGTGGAATATCATGAGAAGGAAATCCCTTCTGAGAAATTATCATTCCAAACCTCTCAAGCCAAATCTTCAATGCTTGATAATACTTTGAAGGATGAAGGAAAGGGTGAAGATGAAGTAAATAGACAATATAGGGAAGAAATCATCAATTAAGATTTCATTAACCTTGAGGATGTTGAGGCAGAAGATGAAAAGGAAGAAATTGATGAAGAAAAAATTTTCCATCACTCTAACAGTGAACATGGATCTCTTGAACAGGAGGAAGTAATTCCGAAATTAGATAAGGTAAAACAGGTGGTAGTTGATACACCTAGAAAATCATTAGTAAAGAAGAATGAATTTGGTACTTCATCAAAGAGGAAACTTATGGATTTAGAAAATGAATCCACACCCACAAAATTCTAAGATTCCGAATCATCCTCTCTCAAACCTGACTTTGTAGTTCAGTCTTTCAAAATGCTTGTTGGGAATATTACATTATTCCCTAGTATAGACTCGAGATGTCAGATGATTCAGCGTTTATTAAATCAAAAATCAGATTCAGTATCTATGTTGAAGGATAAGTGTGTCAAACTCGATGAAAACTTCAAGAGCATTATTATTATCTATGAATCTCATAAAATATCATGAAAAAAGATGACAAGATGTTCAAGGAAAATAGTTGAAGAGATTATAATCCTTGATGAATTCCAAGAAATTGTCGAGGATGCTTTTTTCAACAAATATGTGAAGATCAAGGATCTCACTAACAGTTTGGAGGAAAATCTAACTATGGAACAAACTTTTTGGATGCAAGAAGTGAAATATATGAATGAAAAATTTATTTTAGTTGCTCAAAGTTAGAATATATAAGGGGATATCAGAATTGAGATAAAAGAGGAGTTTGTCAAGTAAGAAGAAGTATTGAAGGGTCAGACAGAATCTCTTAAGGCTCAGGAAGAAAAAATAAAAGCCTTAGGGAAGAAAACAGAATATCAGGATCAGCTTCTCAAATGTTCATAGGAGGAGGAACTCAAGAAGCTCAAAACCATACTGAAGAAATTAATGCTGAAGGAGAAGGAAGGATAGTTTCCTTCTAAACCTGATCTTTTGTTGTATTTTTCTTGTTGCATATATTCTTCCAATCATAATGAAATTTTGGGATGTTATTTATTTTTGGTTGTCTAGTACTAATATTTTAGGTACCATATTTATTTTTCCATTACCTATAATCCTTTTTTAAAATCACAATGGGGGAGAAAGGAATTTCAAAAAGAATATTAATAAATGAAGAAATTTTCTTAAGTAAGGGGGAGTTCGTCTAAGGGAGAGTTTTCATCATGAATATTTTTGTATGAAACAAAATGAAACATCTCATTTAAGAAATTTATAAATAGATCATTAGGGTTTCCCATGCCTAAGGGGGAGATAGTCGTATTCACACTGATGCATAAGTAAAGAGAGATAAATATTATTTACAAGTCCATAAAATTTCTATGTCCTTATATTATTTTTTGTAAGGATGTTTGTGCTTTCCAAAAAGGGGGAGATTTATGAGTCAACAAGGTTTCCTTATGAATTTTCCATTCCATTATGTTTTGAGAATCACAAAAACTCTATCTTAAGGAGAATTTCATTTTTCATAAGATTCATCTTGAAAAAGAATATTTTCCTTCCCCATGGAAATTTATCCTTACCTTGTTTTCATTGTTCATTTTTTTCTAGTCTCTCCAAATATAAATCTTTTTATTTCAATTTGTAAAATTATGTTTCACATCTAAAACCTTGGAATTATATATATACATAGATATAGAGTATTCTGTTTTCAGGATCCAAATTCAGAATTCGAATTATCTGAAATTCAGACTCCGAATTCTCAGAAATTCAGACTCCAAATTCTATAAAATCCAGACTCTGAATTCTTTGAAATCCTGACTCTGAATTCTTTGAAATCCTGACTCTGAATTCTTTGAAATTCATACTTAGAATTATTTGAACTTCAGAGTCTGAATTCTCTTAAATTAAGGTTTTGAAATCCTTAGAATTCAGATTTTTAATTCCTTAGAATTCATACTCCAAAATTTCTCATAATTCTAGTTCCGAATTCCTTAGAATTATGACTCTAATTTCATCAGAATTATGACTCCAAAAACTATAGAATTATGATTATGAGTTCCTTTAGAAATAGAATCTGAATATCCTTGCAATATAGACTATGAAGGTTAACTTTCCTAGACTCTGAATTCTATTTTTTTCCTTACACTCCGAAAAATTAAATTTGGTTGAGCAACCATATTTTACATACACGTGTTTGAGTTATAAAAACGATGTCATGCATTATGTTTCTAACCAACCATTGTTTGAGTGACACGTGTACAGGTCCCTCCGAAATTCATGGATAAATATGACTATTAGAGGAGGGATCTGACCATTGGAAAAGACCCTATAAATAGAATCTCATTTGAACGAGCTCAATACTGTTCTAGAACTCTAGATATTACATGATGAAGTGATTTCTAGAGAGAGACTCTCATGCTTTGTGTGTACTAAAAATCTTGTTCAGAATTGCTTCGTGCGACTCCGAATGTTGTTGATTACATTCGAGGGCTTCCGATGATAAAGAAGACAAACGTGATGACTACCTTTAAGATCGAGGACTTGCGGGGATAACAAGATAGACTCTGATATTAGTATCAAGGGCTTACCCTGGTGTGGGTAAGACTAACTTTCTTGAAAGTATAAATAAAGTGGCCTTTGTCCCTGGTTGTTGGAAACCCATCTCCTTGGTCAAAATATTTCTTACTTGTTACTTGTATTGTTTCAAGTTTTTTTCCTTCTACATTTTGATTGATAAGGAAAGTATAACTATCTTATACATTATTATACTTGTACTATGATTAGTAAGATTATATACTCTTTAAGGTATAATCTTTGTCTTTGTAAACTTTTCTTAAGTTTCATTTCCAGATCCACAATTCCAGAATTAGGTAAGCTTGTAGAACTAAGAGGTCTTGTGAATTTACCTTGTTTAACTTTGTTAAACATTACAATATTTAAACGTTCCAAAGGATTTTTTTAAATAATTCAATTCATCCCCCCCCCCCTCTCTTGTATATTGAGCATCTACATTCATCATTTCGATCCTAAAATAATTAATTAAAGGATTATAACATTATAAAAAATCTCCCACTATAAATTAAAATTCTATTTATTTTCTTGTTTTTCCAAGAAATATTTTTATTTTATGATTTGAAATAATATTGGTTCTATATGAATGAGTGAAATTAGATATTTAAAAAAATATAATTAACGTCTTATATATTCTAAATACGGATAATTCAATTTATAATATTAAAAATATTAATGTTGAAAGGAATTATTCAAAAATACTACTTACATATAACATTTTTATATTATTCATATTAAGAAGAAAAATATTAATATAATCCCTATAGAATAATTATTGGAATAATTTTATTGTGGATCATTTGACATGTGAAAATATTATTTATTGGAAAAAATGACAAAAATTAATGTGAATGGAAATGGTAATAATGTATTTGGGCTACATGACTTGTCACGAACCGAATCTGGACACTGCCAAAACCGGCACAAAACCCAGACCATGACAAGTCCCGAAGGGCGTTCCTGATCCCCACGGGCTGGCACAAGTTCCCGGGTGTCATAAAATGATAATTGGGAATGATTTAACCGAGTTTATAAACATAAAACAACAAAAGAATCCAATAAAACGAATCTGGATTTTTCAAACCAAATAATCTTTTTCAAAAATTCAGAACTGAATTACACAATTTTATTCAATTTTTAATGACCACTACAAAGGTAAAAACCCATGAAAAGACATCCCAAGAACCTCCACATGTAAAGAGGCACCGCCCTCAAGCCATCTCTACGAAACTGCATCACGATGGACCACTAAAAACCAGAACCAAGGGCATAAAACATGTACCCAAACCTGTGACATAAAATAAGAAAGTCTACTTACACCCAAAGGTGTAAGTAGGGTGTGATAGAAATCCCAGTAGGATATCACCACTAAGAGATTCCATGTGATAAACATTTCATGACAAAAAAAATTGCAAGTTTTGTAAATAAGAAATGCTTGTTACAATTTTCTAAAGGATGCAATAATAAATGAAAATAGTTTTCATGTGGGATAATTTTAAAGGACCAAAATTTTTAAAATAACTAACAAAGATACTTAATTTTCAAGCCAACAATACCGTATACCGACGGTAAGTACAAAAGATCTATTGAGCACAAGTAATAGGAAAAACCCCCTAGGCACTAGCTTGCTGTGGGTCCCAGGTACCTCGTATCTCGGTGAGAGTAACACAAAAAAATATATGTTCTCATGCACGAGACACTAGTAGGGATCATACCCATAACCTACTGGTCCCCAATCATCATCATCATAGTTTAGTTAGAGTTTTAAACATCAATCTTGCTAAGTTAAACTTAGGCCAAACCCCACGGATTCACTAGCATACTAGTACACGTCCACCCACCTAGATACTCGGGTTTTACCATTGTGCTCAAACAAGTTCACAATCCAAGAAATATAGTTTTCACATGAAAATATCACTTCCAAATCACACATTAACCAAATAGCCCCATGTACATCACTAAAGTCACAAATTCCACTTTTCATTCAAATGCATTTTGAAATCAAACTCACTCTAAATTGCCTACAACACTTTTCACATTTCATTAACACTTCCAAAAATACATTAAACAATTTTATAAAACCATTACAAGATATTCAACTCACATAACAGCCCAAAAAAATGTCACACAATAACCTTCTCACCTTTACAATTCATTTTATAAATAAACTCACATGAAATATCTCACACCCGCGTTTCGCACACAAAACACAATTTAGTAAAATATTTCGACAATTTATAAAAAATTCTAAAAATGTTTAACATCTCAAATCACCACATTACCATTAAAAAACCCACATTAGCTGAACACACTCACCCAAACAGTACATATACACCCTTTCCCAATATTGTTTAACCAAATAAAACATTTCCAATTTTTATAAAACAAACCCAAGAGGTATAACCATTGTTTGCACACTAAACCCACTTCAAAACCCATATTCAAAACCAAAATCATACCAATACCAATCCAAAACAGAATTTTTCAGCCTTAAAACAATTATTAAACCACCCCCAAATTTTATAAAAATACATCAAATAATACCACAATGATACACATGAAAAACACATGTTTTCCTAAATCACCTTCAAAAAGTACAACACGGTTTTACACCTTAAACTCATTCAAAAAAAACCTATTTTCAAGGCCCACATGATAATAAGGAATTAACAAAACAGAATTTGCAGCCCCTTTAAAGACTAATAAATCACTTTCATATGTTATAAACTAAACCCAAACATTACCACAAGAGTCACACATGAAAAGTACCCAATTTCAAGCTAAAATACAACTAAAAATTAAATGTTTAACCAAATTCATCAAAAAAAGTTTTCGAATCAAACAAAACAGATTATAAACATACTAAATTAATAAACCAAGCAATCTAACTCATCATAAAATGGTTACACATGGAATCACCTACCTTTTGATTCGAAACCCTCAAAACATGTTGCGAAACATTAAGCATACCACCGCCGCACCACAAGGAAAATAAATCCAGACCTAGACCACCAAAAATTGACCCAAAAGATACCAAATCAGACCTTAGGATCTAACCCCAACATCTGGACATGAGGAAATTCAATAAAGAGGAATAAAAACTAAAAGAGGGTGGAAAGAACCGAGAAGGAATTCCATTTCTTGAAATATCTTGAAGACATCAGCCCCAATGCACCAATATATGAATCTCCAAGTACCCAAAACTGATATTGAGGTCCTAAGGAGTCATATTAGGTCATGTGGGGACTGAAATGGGTGGAAAAGGATGAAAATTGAAGGATTTATGAAAGATTCATTTTACCTCATCAAATCTGGTCGATTTGAGAAAGATTGAGAAGGATCGTCCCACTCCGCGTGGTATATCAGCTCCAAAGAGGAAAACGAGATACAGGGGGTTAGGATGGGGTTTTTGGATTCAAGTGGGAGGTTAAATCACCGAAAAACAGTAAAAAACGAATGAGATATTGAAATTTTAAAAAACATAATTTAAAGTAGGAAATTGGCTTACGGGCAAGCCCATTACCTTAATTAAAACTCCAAATCCATCATGATTTGGGATTTCTATGTGGTTCAAAAGGATATGGTGATTTTAATATATTAGGTTATGCCAATTGGAAAGTAGAATGAGTATAAAATATTAAAAATTGAAGGAGTTATAGAAGAATCAAAATTTGTTTTTAAATCTGGATTTGGGCTCACGGTTTGGCCCAAATTTTCAAAACCCACCATTTTCACCAAATTGAGTGGTAAACCCCCAAAACAAATCAGGAATGGAAATTAAATGAGTAATGAATTTTATAAAAAATTAATGGGTGTGACAATTCTCCCCACCATAAAACTTTCCGCCCTCGGAATGCCACATCAGGGACAAAGAAAAAACCAAACCCAACCGAAAGGCATAAATGGAATCCTTTGCTAAGCTTCGCCCCCAAAGGCCAAAACACCTCCAGTGATCAATTAAGGAAGGAATACTTCACAACAAAAACATACACCTCATTATTGAAATTATCAAGCACATTCAGGATTATCCTAAAATAAAACTCCTCAAAAACTATCTGAATAAGGATCAAGCAATTTACCCAAGCAAACAAGAACATCGAACAAGGTTACACTTACCATGATATAACTAAACCACTGGGAACTCTCCAATCCCATCATTTAACCAAGGAAGATGTATGTGGTTATATAGCTCTGAAAGAGACTACCCACATCCAATACAAGACCATGTACAAAAGTGAGTTACTGGTACAAGGACACACAAATGGGCTCCCCAAACATAAGAGACAACTTAAATTTTTTTTTTCCGAGAAAGAATCAAGACACTAACAGGGGAGCCCCGAAAAAACTCCCCATTACAAGGGGTAGAATCCCATTAGTCATTTTCAAAATAATATATGTGAGACTCATTGTGGTTCTCCCCACCATAAGAACCATCCATCTTAATTGACCAATATGGGACGACATAGAAAAACCCCAAAACATAAAGAGTTGGGACGACAACACGGTTAGCCCGAACTGTTTGGGAATCTCTGTGCTAACCATGTATATCCTTATACCTACATTGTTTTCTAGGGAATGGTTAATAATATATGTTCACTCAAAATGTCTATCAATATCTAAAAAATTTCCCCCAAACCCAAAGGAAACTAAAGGGGAAAAGAAAGTCATTGGGAGATAACATGGGGATAAGGCCCTCTACCTCTTTCCACCGAACGTGATCAAATGAAGCAAGATGACAACACCAAAAGTTTAAACAATTCCCATATCTCATTCTAAGAACAGTTTTTTGTTCAAGGTTAAAAACTACCCTGGGATTTCCTCTGACTACGTGCCAGATTCTCTCCGGGACCTATGGCTGGAGCTGGAATGATTGAAGCATCTTCGTCCTCGTAGTTAGGATTTGGAAACCTCCGAATAGAATTTCTTCTTTAGATGTTACAAACAACTACACACAATCTGAGATGGGTTCACCCAGACATAACACACTCCAGAACTCACTTTACCCTAACTTTTAAATTCACTGAAATAAGGGTTTAGAGGATGCACTCACATCACACCTTGCTTCTTCGGGTGAGAAACAACAGAAATAAAGGACACATATAAACACCTTCCTCTAAAATAGAGGATGTCGAGATCTCCTAAAAGGAAAAATATTTTTGAAAAAAATAGGCTCACATAATATTGTACAACTTCACCTTAACAATAAAACAGGCATGTGACATCACATCACGTCACCGAACAAGACCAAAGCAACTGATAGAAATAATACCAGGAGGGGGCCTTATACAACATCATCAAATATCACAGCATTCCATAAAGTGTCCATAACAGCCTCTCGTGGCCAGATTTCCCACACTGGTGGTTTAACATAAACCCCTTCTATGAAGAGACTATGAAGGACTTAGAGGCCCTCTTAGACACTATCCATACTAACAACCCCAGACAACTTTCACCTTCGACGAATCAGGTAGCTTAAGAAACTAAGGTCTCTTTCAACCATCCACGAGCACTCTTACCCAAAAAGAGGATCAGAAAAAAAACCAAGAAAGTAAATGGTGTATAATCATTCTACAAATCTCAAGAAAATATTCCTTACATTGATCAACTGGAGGATTTTCCAATGGCTAAACAATCCTCATTGCACTTCAGTTGTGCACTAAATCTTAATAGGGGCACACCTTATCCAATGAGAGAACCCAAGGACCCAACCAAGATGGTCCATTGGTAAAAACATGCAACAAAAAAGATCCAAACTCATTAATGGAACCATCTTAATGGTGTCCTGAAACCTATATCATAGGAGACTACTAACCGGGCCTTCTACCCAGCTTTCCGACCAAACACAAACCAAAAAAACAGTTCGAACAGGAGGGGTTCTTGGACTCAAAACATCCCACAACATCAACATTTTCAAAAAACCATAATAAACACCATACCAAACTATTCATCAAGAAAAAATGTTTTTCTTTAAAACCATTTCTGAAAAAAAAAATGGTTCAGCGGTGAGCGTATCCACCAATGGTACCCGATGGGCCTCACACATGCATGTTTTTGTGCCACACTAGGCACCCTCCTCATATCTGTCCTGGCACTCATCCAGTCATGCCATCAGCCATCTATCATCCCATATAACCCCATGTATGTGGTCACTCATGGAAATACCAAAGGTTAATGCACTGATTATTTCCACTTTTCAAAATTAAAACGGTCATCCAACACATCATTCTTATCAAAACTGCTAACCAGGAGGTCGAACACAAATTACCGCATTAAAAAAACTTTTCAGAAAGGCACAATCATTCAAATGAAAACTGACATTAAAGTTATTTAAATCAATTTTAAAACATCTCATCCCATTAAAAATCCATTTAATAGTTTAAAAAACTCTAATGGGAACACCTTTTCAAAACCAACATCAATATATTTTCTGCTTTCGAAAGAGGTGTAAGAACAAAATTTTCCATTTCAAAATAATTCTGAATATTCAGTTCCACCATTTCATAAATCAAACCATTCCATATTTATTTGAAAATCATTTCACAAAAACATTACACTTCCTAAAACCAAGTCACTTTAAAACCAAAGTTCCAAGATTTCAAAACTAAAGAACACCAGACAATGCGAGAGGAAACTAGTTTTAGTGGGTGACTTGGACATATGGTTGGCGGCCATATTCCAATCACTTCACTGTCACATAGAGTGTTCTAGGGAATATCCCTGGCTCCACAAGGCTTGCCAGACCCTGCGAGCTCATTGAGACCATTAACCCAACTCTCTTTTCATTTCCCCTAATCATCATCAAACCAAGAAAACCAAAATACATAGACAAATCCCAACTTCCCTGGTGACTTGAATCCTGAAATGAGGTTTGGTGATCAAGCACACTACCCATAACCAGGATTCTATGTCCCAACAATCATAAATCTAGATTATCCTGACTATTTCCCAAATAACATGACTCAAATGGAGCGAACCTCCTCTGATACCATTTTGTCACGAACCGAATCTGGACACCGCCAAAAACGGCTCCAAAACCAAACCGTGACAAATGCCAAAGGGAGTTCCCGATCCCCACGGGCTGGCACAAGTGCCCGAGTATCATAAAATGATAATTGGGAACGATTTACCCGAGTTTATAAACTTAAAACAACAAAGGAATCCGATAAAACGAATCTGGATTTTTCAAACTAAATAATCTTTTTCAAAAATTCAGAACTGAATTACACAATTTTAAACAATTTTTAAAGACCATTAAAAAGGTACAAACCCAAGAAAAGACATCCCAAGAACCTCCACATGTAAATAGGCACCTCCCTAAAGCCATCTCCACGAAACTGCATCACGATGGACCACTAAAAACCAGAACCAAGGGCATAAAACATGTACCCAAACATGTGACATAAAATAAGAAAGTCTACTTACAGCCAAAGGTGTAAGTAGGGTGTGAGAGAAATCCCAGTAGGATACCACCGCTAAGAGATTCCATGTGATAAACATTTCATGACAAAAAGCATTGCAAGTTTTGTAAATAAGAAATGCTTGTTACAATTTTCTAAAGGATGCAATAATAAATGAAAATAGTTTTCATGTGGGATAATTTTAAAGGACAAACAATTTTAAAATAACTAAAAAAACTACTGAATTTTCAAGACAACAATACCGTATACTGACGGTAAGTACAAAGGATCTATTGAGAACAAGTAATAGGAAAAAACCCCTAGGCACTAGCTAGCTGTGGGTCCCAGGTACCTCGTATCTCGGTGAGAGTAACCACAAAAAAAATATCTGTTCTCGTGCACGAGCCACTAGTAGGGATCATACCCATAACCTAGTGGTCCCCAATCATCATCATCATAGATTAGTTAGAGTTTTAAGCGTCAATCTTGCTAAGTGAAACTGAGGCCAAACCCCACGGATTCACTTGCATACTAGTACACGTCCACCCACCTAGATACCCGAGTTTTCCCATTGTGCTCAAACAAGTTCACAATCCATGAAATATAGTTTTCACATGAAAATATCACTTCCACATCACACATTAACCAAACAGCCCCATGTACATCACTAAAGTCACAAATTCCACTTTTCATTCAAAAGCATTTTGAAATCAAACTCACTCCAAATTGCCTACAACACTTTTCACATTTCTTTAACACTTCCAAAAATACATTAAACAATTTTATAATACCATTAAAAGATATTCAACTCACATAACATCCCACACACATGTCACACAATACCCTTCTCACCTTCACAATTCATTTTATAAATAAAGTCACACGAAATATCACACACTCGTGTTTCGCACACAAAACACAATTTAGTAAAACATTTCGACAATTTATAAAAAATTATAAAAATGTTTAACATCTCAAATCACCACTTTACCATTGAAAAACCCAGACTAGTTGAACACACTCACCCAAACAGTACATATACACCCTTTCCCAATTTTGATTAACCAAATAAAACATTTTCAATTTTTATAAAACAAACCCAAGCAGTATAACCATTGTTTGCACACTAAACCCTTTTCAAAACCCTTATTCAAAACCAAAATCATACCAATACCAATCCAAAACAGATTTTTTCAGCCTTAAAACAATTATTAAACCACCACCAAATGTTATAAAAATACATCAAATAATACCACAATGATACACATGAAAAACACATGTTTTCATAAATCACCTTCAAAAAGTACAACATGGTTTTACACCTTAAACTCATTAAAAAAAACCTCTTTTCAAGTCCCACAAGACAATAAGGAATTAACAAAACAGAATTGTAAGCCCCTTTCAAGACTAATAAATCACTTTCATATGTTATAAACTAAACCCAAACATTACCCCAAGAGTCACACATGAAAAGTACCCAATTTCAAGCTAAAATACAACTAAAAATTAAATCTTTAAACAAATTCATCAAAAACAGTTTTCAAACCACACAAAACAGATTATAAACATACTAAATTAATAAACCAAGCAAGCTAACGCATCATCAAATGGTTACACATGGAATCACCTACCTTTTGAGTCGAACCCCTCAAAACATGGTGCGAAACATTAAGCGTACCACCGCCGCACCACAAGGAAAATAAATCCAGACCTAGACCACCAAAAATTGACCCAAAAGATACCATATCAGACCTTAGGATCTAGCCCCAACTTTTGGACATGAGGAAATTCAATAAATAGGAATAAAAACTAAAAGAGGATGGAAAGAACCAAGAAGGAATTCCCTTACTTGAAATATCTTGAAGAAATCAGCCCCAATGCACCAATATATGAATCTCCAAGTTCCCAAAACTGATATTGAGGTCCGAAGGAGTCATATTAGGTCATGTGGGGAATGAAATGTGGGGAAAATTATGAAAATTGAAGGAGTTATGAAAGATTCATTTTACCTCATCAAAACTGGTCTATTTGGGAAATATTGAGAAAGATCGTCCATCTCTGCGGGTTAATGAGCTCCAAAGAGGAACACGAGATACAAGGTGTGAGGATGAGGATTTTGGATTCGAGTGGGAGTTTGAATCACCGAAAAATAGTAAAAAACGAATGAGATATTGAAATTCTAAAAAAATAATTTAAAGTAGGAAATGGGCTTACGGGCAGGCCCATTGCCTTTATCAAAACCCCAAATCCATCATTATTTGGGATTTCTATGTGATTCAAAGGGATATGGTGATTTTAATATATTAGGGTATTCCAATTGGGAAGTGGAATGAGTATAAAATAGTAAAAATTGAAGGAGTTATAGAGGAATCAAAATTTGTTTTTAAATCTGGATTTGGGCTCACGGTTTGGCCCAAATTTTCAAAACCTACCATTTTCGTCAAAATGAGTGGTAAAGCCCCAAAACAAATCAGGAATGGAAATTAAATGAGTAATGAATTAAATAAAATATATGGGTGTGACAGGACTTGATAAATAGTTTTGTATATTAGAAAATTATTACACATGTTAATGGTGTTAATAAGTCTTCCAAAACCTTTACTAAATGATTTGGTAGGTATAGTCATGTTTTTCTTATAAAGAACATGTTTTAAACACTTGGAATATTCAAGGTGTTTTAAAAGAATATAAAAAAATAATATTGGAAATAGTATTTAAATATTTTGTTTACATTGTGGTGGGACTACATAAGTCAAAAAAAAATTTATTATCTGATATATTTTTCAATTATTTCAAGACTCATACAACAGTATAAACCTCTATAACACCCCATGATTTTAAATATATTTCCTTATAAACAATTTTAAGTATCTGATGACACTCTTTAGACAAAAACTCAAGTATAAATGAACTTATGATATATTAGACCCATATAACCTGTCTATTTGATTGGAAGGTATGAATAGGATTAGCCAAATTATGTAATATATATTGAAATTTTTCTGTAAATTCAAATTTTATGATTATTTCTAAAGAAATAATCATTAAATTTTTAATGAAATCCTTTAATTAACATAAGAACTATTTTTACATGAAATATACTTTTTTATATGTTACGTATTATTAAATTGATAACTTTTAAAATGTGACTATAATAAAATTTATTTTTAATGTATGAATAAACATCAGTATACTAGTTATCTAAATGATAGGAATGAAGATAAAATCATTGAAGGAAAAAAATTGAAAGTTTTCATAAAACAATTTTTATGTTTGCAATACCTTTTTATCATTATAAAAAATAGATAATTGTTTAATAGTCTTTTTACTGAAATGTATAGATTTTTTATTTTCTAAAATATTTTATCCTTTATTTTATGGTTTTTACAAGGAAATGAATGGAAGTAAATTCTATTTTTTTATAAAATACATTTTTCATAAATTGAGTTTTTATTGTGTTTTTCTAATCAATTTTAATATTAATTTCATAAATATAAATAAATTGAATTTAAATATTGGAATCCATTATTAGAATTAGTATTTCCAAATTTATTAATGATTCCACTTTCATTTTTTTCATAATAAATAGTAAAAAAATAAAGAAACACAATAGTTAAGGTTAAAATGAGTTTATCAGGGGTTAAACTCAGAGATAAAGGAATTAATGCTGTATAAAAATTAAAATTATTATTGGTTGAAGATAGTTTGAACCTATAGTATCGTACATTGTAATTATTTACAATTTTAAGACACTTTTACAAGAATTTGGAGGTGTATTATTTATAAATTTGATTTTATTTAATGTGTGTCCTCTCTCTAATTTTTAAAATAGAACCTTCTCTCATCACACCTTTATAAATTTGAAGCAATTTAGATCAACCAATACATAAATAATAACTTCTCAAGTTAAACCATTTCCCTAGATCCCTTTATCTTCTTTTATGACCATCACTTCAAGTCCTATGTTATAAGACAAAGGAGATCTCTCAATTAGGAGTTATAAATAATAAATAATATTTATCACTTACTGTTTAATTGTCAAGTATTTTTTATATATTTTTTGCCTTATATTTTACTTAAGATTTACCATGTGTTTTTTAAATAAAAATTGATTTTTTAGGGATGTAGGCTAGCGTATGGTTAAGAGAAACCATCATTCATCCCTAAAAAATCATGTAGGTCTTGACAGAGGCACTAAAGATCTCACATGGTTAAAAACATAGTCCTTCCCCCACCCTTAAGAGATTGTGATACCCAGAGATGGAATTGGAGTTCTTTGATAGTTTTTGAATCCATGTGACCCAAACTGTGTGGCCTCCACTTCATTAGATAGAGGCACATGTACGGTTAGTTCATGGTATAAAAGATCATGGTACAAAACTATGTGTCATTTCAAACTTTTAAATATTTTGGTTTTCTAGAAATGCCCCTCCCTAGTTTTAACCCATCTCACACCACATTTTCCCCATTTGAAACTCTTTGTCCAAGGTATGTAACCCCTCCCCTCTACCTCCCTCTTAGCTATAAAATTTCCGAGATTTGAGCATGGCTACTCTAATAATCTTCACATAAGCATCTCTTATATTCTCTTGTTGATCTATTCTAACTTCTTTAATGATTTTCCTTCTCTTCAGTGGTTATGGTGACTTAGTGTGGGTTAGATATTAATTATTTGGTTGTGGTGTTGATGTTTATGGTGTTTTCCTTCTATTTTAGGGACTCTACTCATCTTGTCTTGTTGTTTGATGTTAGTTGGTGGATATTAAAAATGGTAAGGTAGGTGTTTTCATGTTCGGAAATTATTTTATGATTTAAATGTGCTTAACTTTACCCCAATTGATTCATAAATTATGATGTGTGTGTATATTGTTGATTTCAAATTTTTTGTGGGAGTCAAGTTCTTGAAATGGTCAATCTTCTATTAATTTGGATGGTAATGAATTTCTTTGATAGGTGATTTATTATATTTTAAAATTTGGATTTTGGGGATTCATAAAAGGGTTAAACACATGGTAATCTTGGGTACCTAGGTTGTGAGACTGAGAAAAGTACACTTGGAATGACATTTTCTACTTATAAAGATTACGACACATCACTAACTAAACTACTATTATGTGGATTGGGTTTCTCATGTGAGAAAAGAGAGATATGAATCCACGGTTTGTCACCAAGAGTAAAAGTATCCTATATCCTCACTAACCATAGAAACTTAGGGATTCCCCGTGGTTCTTATTAGGTTTTTTTACTTGATAAAATTTATTCTGGAATATCTTATATTTATATTAAAGATAAACCTTGATTTGAAATTAAAATGAATTCTATCATTCAAAAAATATATATTAATTTGTATTATAATGGATATGCATGAAAAATTTGGTTGGATCATATCAGGTAAGTGAAATTCCACCATATATACACCCCATGGGTGTATATTGACCCTATTTTATCTGAATCAATTAATGGAAAGGGTTTCTATAGTAGTTTTAATGGGTGATCCTGTTAGTTTAATTGTATTTTGGTGGTGTTTATGGTGCTTACATGGTGGTTTTTGTTCCACATGACATGAGGTGGAATTTGTTTCCTTTGTTGATCCCTTCATATTTTGATTATTTTTTTGGTAGTAGTTGTAAACTTTAACAGGATACTTGTGCTTGTCTATTCTTGTTTAGTTGGTTATGGATGACGGTTGTGATGTTTTAAGTAAAAGTGGTATTATTGTTTATATTTATTATTATGGGAATTCATCCATAAAGGGGTTCTTTTATTTATAGGAATTAGTTTCCAACCCATAGGGATTGATAATTCCCTTCAGGCCATGCCATGGCCTAGGTCAAGTGTCGGGTTGGATAACAGCCAAGACCGATACATGAAAAATTATATAATAGACATTTTTCCCTTTATTTTTGTTTTTTTGGGAAAAGTCCGGATAGACTAAATCTATGCTAATTGGGGATTAATTTTATATTTATTAGTGTTGTTTCTGGATGACACACCTTATGACAGGCCTTAGCATACCATGGTATGTTGGGGATTTTGTTTGACTTCTCCTTATGGGGTAATTTAGAAGTTGTAGACTAGGCATGGGAACCAAGGTAGTTTGGGGTGGTTTTAAACTTTGATTGAGTTATTGTGATTTTTTATGATTTATTTGAGTGTTCTATCATGTTTATTTGATTATATGTGGGTTGATGTATTAACATTTTCTGTCTCCTATTGTTGGACTTATATAGCATCATGCCAACTAGAGACCTATTGTACAGAAATATGGGGAGATTAAATAGGATTCTCTATCACTAGTTGATTATATATTAGTAGAGGTAGTAGCTGGGTCATTCCATGTCCTTGATCATAGAGTGGGCTCTGGACTTGTATAGGCTGAAAAGGATGAATTAGGTCCAGAAAAGGATTGGGCTCGAAAGTTCTATCATTATAGGACAATTTCCTTCGGGAGGAGCACTAACCCCTCAAAAATGGAGTATTAGGTGGAGAAAATTGATAATACCTTCATTTTACTTGGGATTCTTGAACCTGTTAGGTTAAATTGAGATGTGTTTTTGTTTGAATTACCTCATCACTAATGGTGGAATTCAGTGGTTAAAGAAGAGAAAGATCAGAAAATGGGATGGAGGGACTTCAAGGTCATCTTTAATGAGTAGTATTATACAATGAATTTGGAACCCACTAATCCCTTGGAGTTCCTATATCTTTATATGAGATAGAAATCTGTGAAATATTACACTATATACTTAACAAAATTGGTTCACTTTTACCTTGATTTATTTACTAATGATATGATTAAAGCCTAACAGTTTAGAAGGGAGTTACATCGGTGAATTTTACCTCTAGTATTCTATTTTAATTTGAAAAGGCATTCTTAGGTTTATAAATAACATTTCATGGTTGAGATTTACAAGGTTCGTATGACAGGTTTTTTTGGGACTCTTATAGTGTTAATCCATAGTGGGAGAGGCCTGTCTAAAAATAAGAGGATGTGTGAGGAACATTGGAAGAAGGGTGGTAGTATGTATGGATATCCCCACTAATTTCATTCATTATTTTCTTCAGGCAGTGGAGCTATATTATTCCCTTAGTGTGGGAAATTTTGGAAAACAAATTCTAAATTCTTGGTTCCACCATTAGAATTCCACCTTTGTGGATGCGTGGCCCATATTTGAAGGTTCTATAAGATTGAACTTCCTTCTCAGAGTGGTGGGATGTCTATAAAATCTATGGGAAAATTCATTCTAATAAATCTAGTTCTATGGGGTCTTGTTCTGGTGGATATTGTGTCAATGATAGATCTTCATTTGGGTAGAGTCAACATAAGGTAGATTTGTGGGTCAGTAGTCGATAATAGTTACAAATGAAGAAGAAACACATGTATGTCAGGGAATAGGCACCAACAGAATCTATAGAAGGTCCTATGATAGTTTGAGGATTATTCATGTTAAATCATATATAGTAATTTCTCTATTTGATATAGGTTCTTCTTTCTCAATAATTCCAAATCTCATTATGGGTTTCCTGAAACTCCTGACTGAGCTATTTTTGTTTGCCATGGTGATGGTTACACTCCTTAGAAGAAGGGAGTAGTTGGTATTATGGTATAGATCTTTTGTTTTCTCATTATCATAGGTTAAGATAAACTAGGAATTAATTTTCCAATTGAAGTACCTATTTATTGTGATCTTATAGATGGATTGGATGATTCTCTTTAATTCCCACATTGATTACTATCTTTGATGGGTTAATTTCATTGACCATTATGGGAGAACTCAATTTTTTATGAAAAATGGGATTCATAATTAGCATGTGTTTGACATCCATAAATGTATCTATTTTGAAATTCTTAAAAAGTTGCTTCCCACTTGTTAGAGTATAATGGGGAAGGATTGGAGAATGATTTTCTTCCCATGTTGAGTGTGTTTTTTAACATATTCTAAGAGGAATTTATAGGTACAACTCTTAACTAAGAGGCACATTTCACTACTGATTTAGCACTAGGTACATAGCCAATATCTCTTCCCCCATATCATATATCCCTCACCTAGTTGAGGGATTTGAAGATACAACTAAATTATATGGAATCTACAGGGTTCATTCACCCATGAATCTCTTCTTGGGATACTCCTATTCTTTTTCTAATAAATAAAAATTATATCTTTCAATATGTATGAACTAAAAAAATTCGAATAAAGTCACCATAAAAAATAAATTCACATTCCCAATATTGGTGATTTATTTGAGCAGATTAATGGAGAAAGGTGGTTCTAAAAGATAGAACTTTTTTAAGGGTATCAACTGGTCAATGGAAAAATATAGGATATTCCCAGTACCACATTGGTATGTAGGTGTAACCACTTTATGTATTTGTTAACATCACTAGAATTGAAAAATTATCCGGTGGTTTTTATTGATCTTATGAACCAAGTGTTAGATTAATACCCTGAATCCTTTATCATTGTAATTTTTGATGAAATTTTGGTTTATTCAATATCAAAAAAGGTGCACTGAAATCATCTGAGTATTTCTTTTTTTCGAAACTCTAGGATCCCACCATATTTATTCCAAATTATCAAAGTTCAATTTCTAGATCTGAGAAGATATGTTTCTGGGACATGTGATCCCTAAACATGAGGCTTTTAGTTGACGTGTAAAAGATAAACTAAGTGATTTTATGGGAGGATATGAGGAATGTATTTGATCCCTGGGGTTTTTTGTGCCTACCAGTGTGTTAGAGGATATCTTTTAGGGACTTATCTCAAATTTATTAACCTATGATAAATCTCACCTTTTAATGGGTAATTTTTCCATGGTTTCCAAAATGCTATGTATCTTTCAAGGATCTTAAGAGATACATGACCACCACCACTATCATGATCATACTGAACGATAAACAGTGTTACGTGGGATATTGTGATGCTTCTAGTATAAGTTTTTGTTATTTTATTATAATGGGTGACCATGTGGTGGAATATGGATCACACATTCTCTGATCATATGAAAAAATTACCCCAGGACCTTGAACTTACTTTAGTTACGTATGACCTTAAATCTTAGTGTAACCAATTTTGGGGAAACTTTTATAGTCTACTCAAATGACAAAAACATGATTTATATATTATCTAATAAATATTTGTACTTGTGGTAGCAATAATATATCATGTACCTTTAGGTGTAAAACTTTTATGTCATATATTCCCTAGGTAAGGGAAATGTGGTTGTTGATTCCTTAAGTAGGAAGCTACCAACACAAGAACTAAATGAATCTAGAGATTAGTAGAAACTCGTGGGGCCTTTTTCATAGATGCATCGAGAGACCAAAAAATAGAGTTGTGGTAATTTCTTTGCTATCTTGCAATTAAAAGCAAAAATTCCGTAGAATATTCTAGATAAGAGTATAAATGGGGAGTCGGGTATTCAATTTACCTAGATTATAAATTGTGGGGAGGTTCGACATGAATTTACATTTCCTTCCAAATGGATTCTCTACATCATAGGCCATGTGGTTGTGTTATTTTCTATGAGAACTATTCTGATGTAGGACTACCATTAGTCTTAGTGGGTCATTCATACTAGTGACATCGATATTTATCATTATTTTTAATGCCAACTCTTTTATCTATGTATGATTCAAGATATATTTTAGATCCTATCTCAATGATATACTTGTATTCTATCCAAATATAATCACAATTTTTACCTATGATTGTTACATCCCCTTCCTATTCCTACCTGGAAGTGAGACATGGTTGTCATGGAATTAATTATCAGGTTACCAGATACACCATGTAGAAATAAAATGATTTGGTTGGTTATCAATTATCTAACCAAATACTCTGATTTTGTTAATTAAGGATACCAGTAAATTGGAAGAGTTTGGTAGACTTATATATCTTGGAGAACATGAGGTAGTATGGTGTGTCTTCTAATATCATTTCTAATAGGGAACCTTATTTTACCTCTCATTTAGATAATGTAATCTAAAATGAAACTCGGTAACAAGCCATTAATAACACATTATTTAATACTCTAATGTATGGATATATAGGTTCATTGAACCATGTTCATGAAGATAGGTTGTGTGGATTTGTTTTATACTTGATGGATTATGGGATCACTATCTCAGGTTTGTGGAATTTTCATCAAATAATAGTTATCAATAATTGGTTAGGAGTGATCCCTTTGAATATCTGTAAGGATCACAACATTAGTCTCCATTATTTGGGAAAAACATAATTGAAACATCGTTAGTGGGACATAGCATAATATTAGAGATGACAAAAAACATTCAGACAATTAGGAAGAATTTTTTGATAGCTCAGATCCATTATATTTCCAATACCAATCATCGATGATGAGCTTTACAATTCTAGAGGGGTTACTGGACATTTTTAATTATTACACCTTACATAGGAGAATTCCATCATGGGGGAAAGGGAATCTCACACTGTGGTAGTTCTAACCCTTCAAGATTACCCAAAGAATTATTATTTTCCATACTGATTTCTTTACCCACTTAGTTGATATTAATCCATGAAATTTTTAACAAATATCAGTTGTAGAGGTAAAAACTAGACCCTTTACATGAGGTGTGAAGGGAATATATTCCCTTAGGACTATATATTCCAATGATTGAGTTTCCAATTCAAATTATGGAATCATTGGTGAAAGTGATTTATGTAAAATCTATTCTATCAATTTTGTTCTTATGGAAACACAAAAATAATGATCTTAAGATATGGGAGTGTAAGTCTTGAGTGGTGGGATAATACCCTCCCTTATTCTCAGATAAGACCATCTGATGGAATTTTGAGTGCAGAATATCACGTGATGGGAAGAGTTCTCACACACATGATGTAATTTTTAGGTATTTTTAATTTATTTTTTTTCTTCCTTTTGTTTTTTTATTTATTGGGTGTCTTTCAACAAAACATGGATGATTTTTGGGGACATAGGCTATCACCTGTTTTTAAAATGGTTGGGATAAAACGTGAATTGATCATTAAAAACCATATGGATCTTTCTAGAGTAACTGAGGAGCTTGCACGATTAGGTGAATGGTCATATGTTTACCATCAGGATACCATGTGTCCTAGATAGATAAAATATAGTGTATGTAATGTTAGGAACAAATATTTATGAAACCATATGACTCAATCCATATAGCCTCCAACTGTTGGGGAAGAGGCACTCCCAAATTTGTCACATGGTCTGGAAGACCATGCAACCTACCAAACCTTTAAATATTTTGATTTTCCTAAAGTATTTCCCTGTAAATTAAACCCATTTTGTTCCCCCATATACCCCATTAAATCCTCATTCATATGCTTGTATCCCCTCTTCTCTTCGTCCCTATTTTCTTCAATATTTGATTGTTTTGGTCTTGGTTCCTCCAAGAATCTTTATGTAAGTCCCTCCGCTATTCTCATTTTGCTAGATTCTTCCTTATTTATTGAGTTAATTTCTCTCTGGTGATTTTTATGACCTACTGTGAAGCAAAAGGAGAATAGAGGAGGGACTTACATGAAGATTCTTGGAGGAACCAAGACCAAAACACTCAAATATTGAATAAAATAGGGACGAAGAGAATAGGGGATACGTGCCTCCTCTCTGGTGATTTTTATGACATAGTGTGAGTTAAATATAATTTATAGGTGATCTAAAATGGAAATGTATGTTGTTACATTATATAATTATTTAAATTTTCTTGCCTCTACTCCCAATTTATTCTTAAATTTTTTTGAGTGTGTAAAAGGGTTATTTAATAGGATTTGGTGTGTGTAAGCTTCTTGAAATGGTTTTTTTCTCAATGACTATAGTTGGTAATGATGTGCTTCGATATGTGAAGGATTAGTTTGTGAAAAGGATGATTTTAATGGATTAATAAAAGGGTTAAAGCACATGGTAATTATACATAACCAATTGTGAAGACTATGAAAATTACTCTAGGCATTCTAGGCCATACCTAGTAATATTGCATTACAACACTAACTAAACAATAATGATTTCGATTCAATAGATTTGGCCAGATAATGGACCTTTGAATCCATGGATGATCACTAAGATTATGAGGATTATTTGTCCCCAATAAACCAATATAATAAGGTATTTCCAAAGGTTCTTATCCCCAGTTTTTATCTATTTCCATTTGTCAATCAATTCTTATCTTTCATTTACTGTTAGTACACTATTTAGAATTAAACTGTATTCATTCTTTCCAAACTAGTATTTTTATATATCTTATAAAGTATATGCATGGAATAATTGGTGGGATCTTATATGTAAAGTGTTCTCACACCCTATATACACCCTATGGGAGTATGTAGACCTTGTTTATTATAACATGGTTATAGGAAAGGATTTCTATGGAGGTGGAAGTGGCCACTCTTGTTAGTGGGATTTTATTTTTCTAATTGTTGATGGTAGCGACATGGTGGGTGTTGTCCCACAAGACCAGAGATGTCTTATATTTATTTTTTTGGTCCCATACCTTTTTTATCATTTTGGTTTTGGTTATAATTAGAACTTTTAAATTGATTCTTATGCATGCCTCCTTTTGTATAGTTGGTTATGGATGATGGTTGTGATGTTTTATGTAAATGTTATATTTTTCTTATTGTTATTATTATGAAAAAATTATTCCCTCATGATTTATTCAATTCCAAGGAACTTGTTTCTAGATTGTGGGGATTGGTACCACACTTCATTCCATTCCACAGGTCGGGTCAAGCATTGGGTTTGAGGGAAGCTTGGGCCTATTTGTGACCCGAGATCTTTCAATTTTATTTCTTATTCTACATTATCTAAAATTTTAATATTAATCATAAAATGATGAATCTACTTTCATCAATATAATGATATGTCATTGTGATGTTGTAATAACCATTTTAGACCTCCTTTCTATCAAATGGGACATGAAAGTATTGCTCGTGCATACATGTTGACTAATGCCTCCACAAAGAGATATGATTAATTTTATATAATTCCACACATGGATGTTTATAATAAAATATATAATAGATATATATGATATATAATATATAGTAATTATTCTAGAGTGATTAAATATTATTTATCATTCCTTCTTTCTATCAGAAAATGAAAACAAGGATCATGTATACGTACATATTACTATCTCTATGAATGATTTAATTCATTTATATATCTATAAATTTTATATATTATTATTCATATATATATAATTAATATATATGAAATTAATTAAATGATAAAAAGTATCCCTATAATTTAATAATGATCAAAGTAAAAGTACAAAAACTATTAGACCGAAACATTCTAGAAAAATGAAGTATTTAAAAAAATAAAACAAAGATTTTAATATAGAATAATTAATTAATGGTTGATAAAATGTTATAAGTTGACCATAAATAGTATTATAAGTAGTAATATAGTTATTCTAAAATATTATAATAAATATTAATTTATTATGTGGGAGGTTAGAGCTCTTATAGAGAATGTCAGACCTGAGGACTGTATTTTTATGTTACAATCTCATTTTTATTAGGATTCTTATACCTAAATTTATGACGATTTAATGACATGATATATCAGTCAAAATTAATGTTTAAATTATTATAATGTATTTATGTATGTAAATTGTAAAAAAAACTTTCATTTTTATATCTCTAAGTAATCAAAAGTCCTAAAAATATTTTCTAAGAAAAATCAACTTTGTTTTTCTATTTGGTCGGGAATATTTTTCCTCTATATCTTTATATTATTTCAAATATTTTCATTATTGTTTTAAATATATTAATATGTTATTTTAAAATCATTTTCACATGTTTTAATCTCTTTAAAAAATATCAAAATGAATATTCATTACATTTTCTGAATGAGGGATTTATTAACAAAGTTGTTAACAGTATCATTGTTGTAACATATAACATATGAATGGTTTTCCGTAAATTATAGATACTCCATTTTTTAATATTACATTAAAATTTTAAATTTTTATTTTTAATTAATAAATTTTCATTAATATTTATAAATTTATATATTTTAAATATGTGATTTCAAAAGAAATAGGTTATTTTCCACTGGATATATTCCAGCTATCTTTAAAAGGAATATTTTTCATCTAGGAAAACATATATTGATATTAGATAGGCATAATTGGGGGTATCATCTAAGGATTTTATCCTTGTAGATTCTATTTAAGGGTTACAGATATGATAATGAAATATTGGTGAAACACATTTCCTTTTCCATGTATTAAACTATAAGGAAATGATTCGTGCTTTCATGATGTTGTGGAATACATAATAATTGGTTATTATTATGTGATGGTTGGGTCTATTTTACCCCTATAATTAATTGGGTGGTGATTAATGGTTAATGATATTTAAGGGTTCATGATAGTTTTTCCCAATCTCAAAAGAGGGTGTTTGTGATGTTATTCCTAGCCCAAAGAAGTCATATTGATATATATACCAATACAAACTTATGATTAATGTATTTGTGGGTATCATTTATATAATATTTTAAGTATAATTATATTTCCCCATAATGGGCCTCTCTTTTGTGGAATTATCTTAAGAAAATTTAATGTTATCAAGGATTAAGTTCAGTGATTCCTTTCTCATTCATGTCATATGAACTGCCATGCATTATGCTATGACTTGTTATTATGATCTCTGAATTGTTGTGAATTATTTTAAAATGATTTTAATGTGTTATTAGGCCCTTATTCTCATGTTATTCGAAAAAATGTTCATTGAGTAATGTCACACTTTTCTATCCTTACTAAGAATCTAAGCTCACCCATTACCACGTTTCCTTTAACCAAAGATATGAGGAAATATTTTACATATGATATGTTTAAGAAGGGTTCTAGTTGGGAAGAATAAATTATGAGATGATGTTTTATGTAATAAATATATATGTATCCAAGGTTCCAAAAAAACTATTCCTTAAAATTAATCTATGAATTATAGTGATATATAATGAATCTTCATATAATAAGATAAATTATTTATATATGAAATTATTAGGTTTTTGCATTTGGTATTTGAGAAATGTTTAGTAATTTTTGGAAACCGGGGTGAGAAAATTAATTGAGACCCATTCAGATAATCTGGCATATAGGATAAAATCCTAATTTATATTAAATTAAGGTGTGTAATTTTCCTAGAAAGTACATCCCTATCTAGAAATTGCAAAGTAGATGAGGTTGGGGAATAAAGGCACCTAGGGGTAACAACTATGAATGGGGAAGATTGGGTACTAACTCAATATTAAACAGTTCATGATGAGTGCGTCTAAGGATGAAAAACTAGAAATAAAATCATAGAGGACATGTTTTGGTGAATTCTTATTTCCATTACAAACTGTAATAATGGATTTAAATAGATTATAACAATAGAATACCTATAGTAAACCTAATATGTCATAGAATTAAATGAATATTACAAGATTTAGACATCTTACAAATTATCTTAATGATTATATGTTTTATCAATATGATTATGGTTTCTTGTATTATACTTTTTTCTATAGAAAAGGTTTAAAACTAGAAGTAATTTTAATAATGAGTAATGTGATTGAATATGGAATTATTATCCTCATGATCAACTAAATTCTATGATAAATAAGATGTAAAATTTTGGGGTTGTGATTTCAAATAATTCTCAATACTTGAATCAAGTAGAGATTCTAAATGAGATAAGATGTTAATAATATTATATTGAGACCCTCATGGGGAAAATACACCTTCTTTTAATGGGTCTGTGGATCCTTTATTTACTCATATATGGATTAGTACAATTGAAATGATATTTTCTATTCTCCAGTGCCTGGATCATGAAAAAGTAATTTATAATGTTTATCATTTAGAAGGTGAACTATATCAATGATTTCCTTTTATCAATAACTTGAGGAAATAGGAGGAAATTGAATATATGATGCTTCATGGGTGTATAATCATCTTTTTAAATAAGTGATTTCCTCATTTTATTCATAAAAAATATAGAATTATTTCCTTAATCTAAATCCAAAGGATGGTGAATCCATTATTACGCGTGATTATTATTATAAAAATACTTCCATGGTATGCTTTTGGAAATATCATTTAACCATAAAGTAGGGTAGATCTATTCGCCAGTGAATTAAAAACTTGTTTCTGAATGGGATTATCTAAAAAATACTTCAAAGGTAATAAATATAGTTTTGAGAAAAAACAAGGTGTAAATTTTACTAAGGTTACTAGTAAATAATTTTAGTGTGAGATGTAATTTCATTTATAATTGGAATGGTGAAGTGATGGGATGTGATTAGCTTATGTGGAGAAATCTCTATAAAAAGAACCACCCACACTCCAATGTTTCAAATGAAATCAATATGGTCCATATTCAAACTAGTGCTCAATAAAAGGTTTAATGAGAATGATCATTATGACAACCTCTTAATCCCAAAAACATCATGTGATCATTATTTTCAATGTTTTTTATGAGAATTAAGTGGTTAATGGTGCACTAACCATCCACTCACGAATTGTTAATTTCGTATTTTTTATGGTTTTATCAACTCTTTGATATATAAATAATATTCTAATTATATCACATTAAAAGATCAATAATAAGGTATTAAAATATTAATGAAAATAACAAATGGTATTATCATCACATTTCATGTATATTATTATTCTTTGAATGTTTTTTTGGAATGTGGTTCCTACAAATCTAGTTATTCTCCATCTTATTGTATTTCATGTAATTTGGGGCATGAATTTACTCTCTTTATCAAATCCCAAATAAAATACTTAGGAATGTAATTACAATTTGATATTCTAAGAAACCCTATGATTTTCTATCGATGTGAGAATATATATTATATTCTAAAGGAAATTTCATCCATTTTAAAGATATTTTTTCCAATTCAAAAGGGGAATTTAACTCAATTTTATGGAAAAAACACATCATATATGATATTCCTATTATATATGATTTTTTTGACTTCCTTCTTAAATATATGCTTACTCATCCATTGAATCGTGATTGTGGATTTTCAGTCTGACTTTTTCATATTGCTACACTTATTTCAATAAATCCATATATAATAACTTAAATTAATTCATAGGAATTGAAGAGGAACTATTTGAGAATCTTGATATAGGATTCATTTTTCCAAGTGCATCACCATGGGGTGAATATATTCTTTCTTCCAAAAAAAATTTATGGATTATTGTGACTCTGTATTGATTATTCGGAAAATAGAAATATCATAATCAATAATAATTATCCTCTTCAACATATTAATGAATTAAATAATCAATTATAAGATGTTCATTTTTTTCTCCAATATTTTTCATTGATCTAGATACTATCTACTGAGGGTAAAATTTGAATTCATGCACAGGACAACCTTTTGTAATAGGTATAGTCACTATATATTTATAGAGATTCCATTTCATATTAGTAACTCAAAATCTATGTTCGTATATTTAATGAATAGAGTCTATCGAGATTACCTTGATCAGTTTGTCAAAAATATTTTAGATGATATTATTATATATTCTATGATAAAATAATTGTATAAAGTTCACTATATGATTGTACTAAATGCCAAAATGAAGGTGAAATTATATGAAAAATTTACTAACTATGATGTTTTGGTACAAAAAGTATCATTTTCTGGTAATATAATCTCAGGATAGGGTATATCATCATATTCCTCAAAGACAACATTTATTGGACATGAGACTAGACCAACCACTATGAATGAGATCCAAATATTTCTTTGATTGGATAGATGTAAATGATTATTTGGTAATAATTTATCAATGTTTTCTAATCTAATCACCATGTTTACTCTAATGGAAGTGTGTTCCTTTGGTTAGATAAAAGGGTATAAAATTCAAGGAGTTAAAAAAAGGTTGGTCTGTGAATATTTACTCACGATACCCTATATTGGAGAAGTTTTCTTATTTACATCAAATCATTAAAGAAAGTGATGTTATTTTTTCTTATTTATAATAATATGGTTATATATTATGCCAAAATTCATTTTAAGATTCATGAATAGAACTACCAGACTCATGAACCAAAGTTTGTGTTGATAAACATTTCATTAAAAAGATGGTGGTATTATAATTATTGAGAATGGTATGAAATATATATTGATTATAAAATTTGAAAATATATATTTTACAAAAAATATTGAATATGAACTAGAGAGTATGGTTAAATTTTATTAATTATTGTAACTACTAATTACATTACCACAATATTAAATGGAATATTGTTTTTGATGATTTAAGTTGTAAGGATCATTCTATCTTTTCAATGATGAGGTTCATAAAATGCTCAATATGTAAGGAATTTTTAAGGATATAACGTTAAATTTTGATGGAAGGAGAGAAATAATATCTTACTCAAGGGAGTTTTCAACCATCTATCAATGTCAGGATACAATGTTTTTAAAAGGACTATGTATAGCTATAAGTTAAGTTGAGAAATGTTCCAAATCCAATCCATGATTTTGATGGAATAATAAGGTTCAAGAACTAAGAATGTTCTCTATCAATAATATCCATGAATAAGGATCTATTATAATAAGATCATAGCTCATCATTATCTATTCATCGTGGAAGTATGAATTTGAATGGATATATGAAGTAGTATTTTTGGTGGGAAAACATTTAGAGAGATGTTATAGATTATATATCTTAGTGATAGATATTACATTATGTTAAGGTCAAGAAACTAAATTTTAAGGGGATAATACAACCATTACATATAGAATAATAAAAATAAGGAAACATTATGACAGATTTCACCCCTGGAATCTCATTATATTGACCCTCAATTTTCATACATAGACATTACATCACTTTTCAGTATATCTAAACATTATACAAATAGATTCCCAAAGACCGTATTAGTTCAATGCCTTTGGAAACTTATAAGAATAAAAACTGGTACGTAAGTGAGAAACATGATCTCCCAATAGGGTTTTCTTGGAGAGAACCCTTCTTAAACACATCAACCATAACTCATATCCTCATAACCTAGTGAAGTATACATAAAAAGGGGTGAGCTGAGATGCTCAATAAGGGTAAAAAAGTGTGTCATGTATGCATAAAAAGTGCATACTGGTATGAGAGGGTGTTAATAAAATGAAAAGATCATACCCTCCATAACAAGGATCAGAAACATGAATCATGTCATAAAACATGGAAGTTCATTAGAAGTGAAACATAAGTAAATAAATAACAAAATCCATAAAAACAAAACATAGGAACAAGACATTAGATTTTTGGTAGACACATAATAATATAGAAAAACTATGTCAATGATGTGTACCAAGACCTTCAAAACATGTTATCCATGGGATAATCACTCATATACCTACTTTGGGACTGGGATTCCATATTGTGTACCCACTTTTTTAGGCTCTACTGCCCTCCCTTTTATGTTTTGATCTCATAAAACTATTATCATTACGTAATGCATTATATAGAGATATAGGTCCCACCCATATCATAATAAAATCAAAAATACATATTCAAAAAAATTACAAACAATCATATCATAACCCATGAAATGACATGAGTATCATAACTATAAAATCATATCATAACTTTGGGAAACCATAATGTTTCAAAATCATTTCATAAAAATAATAACTTGTGAAGAGAAGAGGGATTCAAAAGAATATAATACGTGAAAAATAAATAGCCATAAAAAACATATAACTCATGAAGGAGAAATAGGATTAATAAATATTATTCTATCAATACATAAACCATTCATAGAAATAATGTGAATGGAATAAATGAATAAATTCCCCATAAAGGCATGAGTAACCCCAAAATATATCATTTTATATGGAAAATAAATTTTAAACATCATTCAAAAACACTTATTAAGGAAAATATCCAATTTTATTTGAGTAAATATTTTTAAAACATAAAACATTTTGAAAACTATTATTTACAAAATAAATTTGAAAACTTACACGGAAATAATGAAAAATTTTGGAAAACCATTATCATTGAAAAATATTGAAAATACATAAAAAATTCCTGTCATAAATTTGAAAACCATTATCCATCAATGTTCATTAAAAACTTTTAAAATAATCGTGAAAACATTTAGAAAACCATTTTCATTGAATGTACATCGAAAACTTATTAAATAATGTAGAAAAAAATTTGAAATCCATTTTCATTGAAAAGTTATTAAAGAATATTGGAAAAAAAGTTAATCCCACTTTTTTTTCAAAACATATAAAAAAATATTGAAAAAACTTTGTTCTACATTTTCATTGACAACACTTTGAGAACTTATAAAGAAATATTTAAAAAAAATTGAAACCCCTTTTATAAAAAATAGTCAAAAACATATAAATAAATATTAAAATAATATAAGTCCTTCAATTTGAAAAATAATCCTATTGAAAATATATAATAGTACTTAAAAAATAAATTAAAATATTTTCTGAACATAAATTATTTTTTAAACCCTTTTAGAAAACATAGTTTTGAAAGAACACCAATTTTTGAAAAAAAAGAGAAATAAAGATGAATTTTTATAAAAAAATTTCATATTTATGTTAAGTATAAAAGAGTGGAAAATGGTAGCATTAAATGGATATAAAAAGAATATATAGAGGTTAATAAAATTCAATAGATTTCTTGAGATATCGCTCATAACATTCCATCAATGATAGCATAATAATGAGATTGTTTCAATCAACTCTTACAACATGGTAAATTTGAATCATAATCCAAATGCTAGAAAATGAATCGACATGGAGCCTAAAATATCATAAAAAATAATTATATTTATGATATAACATGTAAATTGGAAGCATGTACACCTTGATAATGAACATAGAAGCATAAAAAACATACGGTTAAAAGAAAGAAAATTGAGACAAAATTACTTTATCTATTTGGTAACTTCTGAATCAAAAAACATAGGAAATAAAGATAATAAAATGGATTAGTAAATACCCATAAATTTAATTATAGGAATCAAGGAACATATTCATGGTCATTATATACACCACACCAGCATGAATTTCCCAAACGCCTTCTTTTATTATTGTTTTTTTATAACCCCCATTTCAATGGATGAGGGGGAACCCATAAAAGACATATAGGCTTAGTGATTACATTTCCTATTGTCTTGAAGAAATTAAAAGACCTGTAGGTCTTAAGGAAATCATTCAGACTATGACTAATTGAAACTTCCCCTCCGCAAGAATTTACATTGTGATTATCTCTCCACTTTTTCCCGGTAGTTTGCCTAGCTATCCTATGCAGAGATGCACAGACCCGGTACCGATGGAAAACTCCTTACCCTCTCATTATTCCTGATTCATTATACATGATCTTGTGAATTCTCCATCTCTTGAATACTCTTCGGGAGCTGGTTCCTTTTTGAATCTGTCTGGGCATCAACATATCAGGTGTCCTGAAGGCCTTGAGGTGCACCTAAGGCCTTTAATGGTGGCCCAAAAGTCATACTGACCCAAATTCCTAGGAGTCCTGAAGGCCTAAATTAATCCAGGATGAAACTAGTGGCCTAAGGTGAATAGTTTCAGCCGATACAGTGTGAATATTACCTGCTACATTAACTACTACAACACCTGCTATAGTGTTGCACAGTACAGTTACAACACTACTATTGTGCCTGTTACAGTTCCCGGAATTATGCATCCACCTGGTTTTGAACCTAGGTCTCGTGGATGCAATTATAAAGACCTCATCAACTGGGCTTAGGCTCATGTGCCATTATATACACCAAACAAAACAAATGAGTGGCGAATAAGATATATGTCTCATAGAAAAAACGTGAGATGACACTATCTTACATTGTCGTCTACAATCATCATACTTGTACATAACTCTTGTATAAAAAAAATAATTTTTTTATATATTTATTATAGAACCATATTATTATATTTAATACCATATATATTTCATTATGAATTTATATTACCCATTTTTCAATAATTTCATGTTACGGTTACACTTCAAGTAATATTCATTTTATTTTTCTCATGTGCCTTAATTTGTTTTATATTTGGTCTTTAAACGTATATAATTATTTCCAGAATGTAAAACATGATATAAATATCATCTATATTAATTATATTTGTATTATAATAATCTATAGAATATATAAGTTTGAAATAGAAAACAGAATTCATGGAGAAGTTAGTTTGTACGTATGCATGAATGTTGTTTCCGTATTATTATTGAATTTAAAGAATGAAATAAGTTGAAATATATGTATATATGTATATAATATCATTAAAATATAATTATTATGTCATATATATCAATTAAGATACCTAAACAAATCCTTCAGATATTCCATATAGTGTGTTAATGAATCACGTTGCATCTAGGGGGTGGTAGTCCACACTTTCTCAAATGAAATTATCATATTGTAAAAAATTGGAAAATATAAAGATATGTGTCATAAAATAATTAAATACGATTAAAGACATAAATCGTATCATATATATTAAATATAAATAGAGATTCCATCATTATTCCTAATAATTAAAGATAGAAATGGAAAAATTGAACAGTCAACATTTTGTGAGGCGGTAGTTCATTGTACACATATATAACATGTTTTTTACCCGTAAGATGGAATTATATGTTAGTGTAGGTCTAACCATTAGTAAAAATCATATCATTATATTTTGGATATCATTTTTTATATTCATGAAATAAGGATTGTAGATGGGGAGGAGAACGAAAATAAAATAAAGTAGCTTGAGGAAGGATGTTACATCTTGTTTGGGTAACTCCTTTGGTTTTCTCAAAAGGGATTATTGGATGGATTTATTTCTAAATAAAGGATTCAAGATATATTTGATAGTTTTTGGGAAGTGTATTTGTTATATCATGGTTGAACCTATGTGGTTTGAGATATGTTAAGAAGTTGGAGGAGATGAGGCCTTTTATAGTGGAGGGGGGGTGTCACTCCTTTTAATACATTAAGTTATACAATAATGGGAGATATCCTTGATCTAATGTGCCTCCAAAATCATAAAATAATGGATTAATGTAGAATAAATTTTGAAAAAAATAGAAACCACACCAAAATAAGTTTATTTTTATAATTCAATTCCAAATCTTCCAGGTTTCCCATGTTTTATCAGTCTAGCTTTTATTAATGTATCTAGTATCCTAACATAAGTAATTTTACCGTTAAAACTAAATTAAGGTGAGATTTATTATTCCAAATAAACCCATTGAATTCAAATAATGATATATAATTTAATAAATAAAAATATCATGTCTCTAGGAAATTAGTTTTAAAACATGGGCCTGTAATTCTCAAAAACTCTGCTTTAACTCGGACAACACAAATAATATTTTTACTATATATGCTTTAATTGATAATTATAATACACAAATTGTTCCATTAATGGACCATATTTGATATTTACTGAAAAATTAAAATAACTTGAAATAATTAACTATTTTTATTAATTTTAAATAAATTAATGAAATTCCATTTATTGTAAAATAACATTATTGTCAATTTTTTAATTATTAATTTAATTTAATTTTAATAAATAACAAAAAAATTATTAGAATAAAAATATACTAATTTATCAAATTATTAACATGATATATTAATCTGAAAAACAATTAATGACAATAATTAAACAAATTTACTTCATGTTTAATACTTTCAGTATCATTTATTTTAGTTAATTATTATCTAAATAGTCACTATGTTGGCATTTCATAAGCATTCTATGTAACTAAATAAAGTATAAAAATTATTGATAAGTAATTATGATAATAATAATAAAATTACATTCCAAAGGTTATGTATAACCTAAAATTTGTTGTATTTTCCATATATCATTGTTTTATAAAAGATAAAGGTAAGGATAGTTCCCTCTTTGTCTTTTTCCATACATATCTTTTGAAATAGGGAACCATTATTGAATAGTATCCCACAAAATCATAAAATTAGATCCATTAAGATATATAGACACTATATGGGAATCCAATGGCTTTTTCACAGGTCTCTACGTCATTTTGGACCTTATGTTTAACGTTTAGTCCTCCATTAAGTTTGATTTTACATTAATCGTTGTGATTAATTTTAATCTATTTACCTAATGTTTTTGGTCAAATATTATGTTGATCTTATAAAACTAAAAATATCATATTTATTTCAACCACTTATTTACATTTTTTCAAATTAAAATCTCAAATACTTCTAGATTAAGTTTGACGTTACTATCACAGATGCGGTGAGAAAGCGGGTTATTATTGTAAAGACGTTCAAAAATTCAACACATTTTTATAACCAATTTCAATATAAAAAATATATCAATGACCTATATTGGATTAATATATTTCCAATTTATCTATTGTGACATAAAAATGAAATTAAAATATAATTTAAAATTAAATATTATTTAAATGAAAATGTGTTTTTTAACTTAAATACAGTATTTTTCCCTATTAATCAAAAATTTAACATCTCATAAAAATTCCAAAAACTCACCATAAACTAATTTGAAAATTTTTAACTTGAAAAATTATTTTCATTAGGATAATTAAAATTTATAATGGTCTCAAAAATTAGTTTCAATAAAGTTATTCCCTTAAAAGGTGGTAAAACTCTGTCTTGCATGTAACACATGCAAACATAGTGTAACGTGTACCACAATTCAATCTAAGTGTTTCATGTTACTCAAGATCAACTTGGTGTTGCATATAATGCAAGAAACAAATATTTATTTTATATATATATATATAACTACTATATATTATGTTGGGTGAAATTCAAAATATTAAATTAATTTGATAAAAAAATTAAAATAAAATATTGGGGGGTTACAACCCCCCCCCCCCCCCCCCGCATAAAAAGAATTCCCACATCAAAATTATTTTGGATTATCATAGGTTTAATAATTTAAGGTTAATCTCATAGAATCCCACATCATAAAAATAAATGTTTTAAACTCCCTTGAAAAATAATATTTTAACTGTAACAGTTACCCAATGTAACTATTAAATAGATTCACATAGACGGGAAAATAGGTGGGATGTGAGAATGTGAAATGGAAATGAAATATTATCATCATTTTTGATGAAGATTGATTGAGAAAAAGGTCATAAGAATGTCAACTATCACAAATCCACAAATCATTGATGACATAAGGGGCCATCTAATTAATTGTAAATGAAGGTACTAGGATATTATTTTTGGTTTCAAGATCCTTTTTTGTAAAGTTAATGAATCTTCATGAAGAGAAACACTTTTAGGATTTCCGGACAACCTCACCCTTTTTGTTCATTGATCCACTTCACCACTTTCACCAAAAAGGATTGTGAATTTTTCATTCCTGATGTAAAAAATAGATCATGATATCCATGATATTCTATCCCATTTTTCATTAGATATCATCAACAAAATGTTTTTATAATAGGTTTTCCAATACGAATAAATCCTCATGTTGTGAGAGGACACTTTATTCTTATTGAATTCATCTAAAGTTTAACTTAAACATTCCATAAATTGTTAACCTTATAACCCTTTTGAAATATAAAAATCAAAAACATTATAATGAAGATCACAAAATAAACTTAACATTTATCCACCATATAACACAATTTTCTATGGGTTATCACATTCCAAACATGTGAATATCCTGATCACATATTCTCCTGAAACATTGTAATAACTTGAATTACCAGAAATCCTTAATGAAAATAGGAATGATTCTTTATTCCTAACATTTGTGGATATTTTCCATAATTTCAAAAAGAATTAAACTTTATAGACTTCATAGTCAAAAAATTATTTATAAATTCTGTGGTAATCAATAATTTTATATTTACATATCCTAAACCAACATATATTTATCCCAAAACCATTTTATCAACATCAAGAATAAATTAATGGTTACCTTCCATTAATAAAAATATCACTTTTCCCTGAACATGCTTTTCTATTTCTTAATCACTATTAAACTTGTAATTTTTAATCCTTGATGAAAAAATATACTGTAAATACCTATTATAAGGACCTAGCCTTAAGCATTACATAACATTGAATTAAATTAATAATTCACATTGAGGATCTTTTCAGGTTTAGATTTTTAGAGAATTAGGACATAACTATTACATCTCAAAATATTTACAAAGTAAACACTTCTACATAGTTTCCATTTTTTTACAAAACATGAACTCTTGAAAAAAAGAGTCATGTCAATTTCCATGTTTAAGACAACATGACTATTCCATGATCCCATCCATGACACTATTCAAGATTATGTCCTATGAAAAACATTCCAAAAACATGGGATGAGAATAAAAAATCTCAGTAAGGGATAAAAAAAGAAGGAAAACTATTAGTTTTTTCAAAACAACAATTAAACCATGAATAATTTAACATAAGTAATACTTTTCACCTTTATGAAGTAGTAAATACTCTTCACTTAATAAAAGATCATTTCTTACCATTTTTTAACCAAAAGATTACCATAAAACCGATATAAGAAACACATAACATATAAAGGTAACTTGGGATTTAACATACTTAAATTGAATAACCATATGGTCAACTTCCACACATATCACTAAATGGAATATACATACGGCTGACTTCTATACCCAATGCATTGGAGGTTATAACATAACCACCCGTCCTAGTATTCATGGTACCACTAGTAATATGTTTTATCACGTAAACACCCATCAAATGTCCAAGTACCATTATAAAACATAAAATTTTTCAAATATAATAACATTTCATTTTCAATCATAAGAAGTATTTTCAAGATATTGAAATAATAAATCCATTTTAAAAAACCATTTTAAAAAAGATTTTTTAATTAAAGTGTCCCATACCACTTTGACTCATTTAATGGAATTATAATGTTAAAACAATAATGTCCACATAAATAAATACTCAAAACCATTTTTAAAAAATGGAAATTAAATATAAATATTTAGAATAATAATTCTTTAAAACATTTAAAACTATATTTTAGTTAAAGAGTTTCTAACAAAATGAGAGACTCTTGAATATAAATAATTGAGGAGTAACATATAATCAGAACTTTATAATAAAATTATAATAAAGGGATTCATGATATAATAGGTCAAAGGACAGTATATACAACATATAAAAGTAAATTGGTGCATAACAGTAAATAATTCTTAAGGGATTGTAAATTGAGACAAAGTCCCTTACAAAGATGGTATCATGAAATTAAGGATAAATAAATCAAATAAATATGTGTGAAAAATATAAATACACCCAATATAAGTGGATATAAAGTGTAAAAATCCATAGGTCATTCACACATATTCATAAGACGACATAAATAAGAAATAGAAGATCAACCCAAATAATGGGAATTGAGTTAAGAAGTTCCCTTACCGATTTGGTAACTTGCAAATCATATGCCACATGAAAGAAGGATCATACAATGAAGATGTAAATACTCATAAATAAAAGTATATTACACAAAATATGAGATAATGGGCAGTACATACACCAAAAAAAAAGAGATATTGGAAAATATATCATGAATCTCATGGGAATAAAAACAAGTGAGATGAAAACCCCTTACCACATTGTAATTCAATCGATCCGTATGACCAAAAGTTAATAACCACCAAAATAGTCACAGAATACCATCAATATAAAGATAATAATGATTGTATAAATCAAATGGAAGTACACAATACACCACATGCAATAAATAGGTGGTGAATAATAAAAATCTCATGGAATTAAAAGTGAGATAAGAAATCCCTTACAAATATTCAGCAGCCTAACGACGCCACATAAAAATTATTAAAATTAATTGATGAGAGTAAGAGGGGATATCTAATCATATGAAAATAAAAATTACAGTATGGTGAATATAAAATAACATCCTCCAACATAAGAACATGTATCATAAAAGAAATGACATAAAATAGAGTACTTGAAAAGAAAAAGAGAGGTCATATCCCTTACCTCGTGTCCAACTTGACTCAATCGTTCTTTAATCAAATGAATAATACATTAAAGTTAATTTCTACTTTCTTAAGATCCTTTTTCAAGTTTATCATTCCTTTTATATCACTTATTACCATGTTATAATCATTATGTAATCATTTAAGTTAATAACTTTCATTTTGTCGATATTTGGTACTTGACTAAAAAATGAACACCTTATATTTACAAGTTGTTCATGTTATCAGGTTTTCATTATATCTAGAATTATATTCATGATTTGGGTATCATATATATCATATATATCCAGTATATATATGTACTTATTGTAGTACATAACATTTGAAGGCAAGAAATGAAATGCACTATTCATGGAGATGGTAAGTCGTACGTACGCATAAACGCTACTTTCATTTATATTTCTTATTTTAATGGAATTTAACCCTAATGATAAATAGGTATATTATAATTACAGTATGATATCTTATAAAATATCATTAACACTATCCTTTATACATCCCATATAAGTCATTAACGAGTCACATCACTTTGAGGGGGTGGTAGTTCGCACTTCCTCAAATGAGATTATCGTATTTATCCACTATGGAAACCATAAAGGGGTGATATAAATGGAAAATACAGAATCATAAAGAAAACATAAAAATAAAATATATCATATATAAATACAGTTCCTTCATAATGGCCACCATGAGAGGCGGTAAAAGATAATCGAACAATCATCATTTCGTGAGGCGTTAGTTTTCCATCCACGAAAACATTATGTTCTTCATCCATTAGATGGAGGTGTGTGTATGTGTAGTTTGAATAATTCTCATAAAAACATCCTATTATATTTATTATATTGTTGTTGTTATAAAAGAATGGAATAAAAAGAGTTTAGGGGTTGGAGAAGTTAAATAAAAAAACAATTTAAGTGAAATTGTTACCTTTAATTTGGGAAACTCCCTTTGGTTTGAATAAAGGACTTCATGAAATGCCTTCTGAATAAAGTAAGGCTTCTAGGGAGAGGAGGGGGATGTATTGAGATTAATTGGGAAGATTTTTTATGAGCCAAATGGCATGAGAGGTGTGAGTAATTGGTTAGAATTGGTCTCCTTTTATAAGGGAGAGGAGGGGCTCTTTAGGAACGAGTGAAAATATTATTTTATTATATAATGATATTCAGTTTTAAAAAGGTCCAAAAATAATTAACGTCAAAGATAAGATGAATCATGGTCGAAATAAAATCATCCAATTGGAATTGTACATGTGTTGGATAATATTGTAATCATTATAATCTTATTTATTTAAATGATTTATTAATGAGGTAAACACTGCATCATTATTGTGTCATAAATAATTTAAATTATCTGATGTCTAAAAATTATAAAAAAAAATACCATTATATAAGAAATATATTTATCCTTCCAATGAATATATATAGAAGAAATTATAATTTATATAACACCTTGAAAAAATAAATTTACTAAAAGATATTTTCTTTTGTTATTTTTTCCTTTACTTTAAGTTAATTGATCTAAATTGTCATTATCCCTACCAAGTGGCCCAATGGGGTCCCAAAATAGACCCAAATATGCCCATGGTCGTTAATGACTCAACCAATATGTTTTGGACAAGTGTTAAGGTGAATTTGGAATTATTATAATATTCTTTTTACCTTGATTTACCCTATTTAACTTTAACCGTGGTAAATAAAAGTCAAAAGTTACTATTCAACAAAAATTATTTTCATCTTAATGAACCACATTTTACTTCTTGATAAAAACCATGTAAGTCGGAATGTTTAAAATAAATTCACATAAGTGGTAAAATTTTATTTAATTGAAAAATTCAGTTTTTTTAACTACCACTAAGTGGTTTCACTATTCCTCAAAAATTGAAGTTTTTCAGAAAAATACCAAAAATTAAGCCTAATAAATATATGATATTCCAAATTCAAAAATGATGCCCATTTTACCAAATCCAAAAAATAAAAGTGTCATTAATTAATTTTAAAATTTATTCCTGTTGTTAAAACCAATAGCATGTTTTTAAGAAACAATAACTATCAAAATATTGACACTTGTTTTGTCCAATTTCAAAGTGAAATTAATTCCAATGACCAAAATTGGATTAAATGGTAAAAATATATACTAATTTCACTTTAAAACCATTTATAAAGATAATCTAACCATATAAATAAATTATATTAAAATAAACTTTTGAATTAAAATACAATATTTTCCACTATTCATTAAAAAATGAACTTTACCCGAGTAATACCAAAAAATTATCCAAAGTACAATTTTATGTCCCAAATAAAAAGAAGAATTTTATTTGGAAAAATAGAACATATAAAAATAACCAAAATATATTTAAATAGGGTTCTCCATTAAAAGGCAGTGAATCGACCTTTTAATGTACATTATGCTAAAAATTAGATTCATTCACATTTTAAGCCTCTAAATTTTATTGGATAAAAGTAAATACATCTAAAAAACATGTATAATCCCATTTTAGTTAGTTTTGTTCATTCCCACCAATAAAATATCTAGGAGTTATCTTCTATTTAAAATAATAATATTTTATTATTAGTGTGCAACGTACGATTTCGAAGAAACCCGTTGTTATGTATCGAGTATGCTATCGAACATATAAACCCCTTTAAAGTAAAAAAAATATTTAATTCACAAATATTAATTAATATGAAATATGTATTATTCTTTATTTACCCTAGATGTTTCATCCTTCCCCCCTTTTGGGAATTGCATCCTTGCAATTTAAAAGAAATGGGCTCAGAAACTTCATTGAAAGTCCCGCATCGGAAAAAGAGTCAGTAAAACTATCAATTTAAAAGAAAGAAAAAGAAGCAAAAAAGTCACCTGAGTTAACCCATACTAAGATTCCATGAAAACCTAGATATGGAGGAGAAAACAAAGGGTCAAGTTCTGATGGGGAGTGATAGGAAACGAGATTAGGAGAAAGTTAACCACAAGAAAATCACAAACTTATGATGTGTTGGATGGTCTTTGATTACCTAGTTGGAAAGGTAAACCAACAACGTTTTTTTGTTTTATGTTCCTTTTCAAAATTTTGAGTATTTTATTTTCTACCTAGAATAATAACATAAGGAAACATACTTACTTTTCATATATACTTTCATACTTTTCTAAATTTCTACTACAAACACATCTTTTCTCCCAATGATGTGTATTCAAACTGACCTGGTCACCTTAAAATCGCTATAATCAACTTCTAGAGTATCACATAATCCACAAAAGGAGAACTATCTATTTCCCTTGTATTTATACATCAACTAAAACCAAAATTATTAGTACAAGATCAGATAATCACCAAAAGGATAATCCTTTATAAAAATAAATACTACTCTTAATCTCCAAAATTCAACAAAAAGAACCCGTGGTTCAAGAAAGACCATTAAATAAAAATTTATCCTTAAAATTATTCAAAGTAATCCAAAAAATATTGAAACCCAAATCTTTTAAGGATTTAAAAACATAGTCTTCAAAGGTAAATCTTAAAATTTATCTCCAAATAACATCAATTACTCTTAAAGTCTCATACTGAAAGTAATTAACCTAATCACATATACTCCATGATTGGTTAATCATTTCCATAGATAACCCAAAATAAAAATATTAATGAATAATAAGATCATATAACTAAAATTAATTAGTCATACTAACTAGGGACTTCCCGTAGTCTAGTGGTAGGCGATAAATACCAGTCACACTTTGGTTTTTGGTTTGATTCCCACAACTTCATCCGATGTGACAGGTTGTCACATGGTTTTCATGTTGTCCCTTTTCAAAAACTACACAATTTTATAACATTCCCAAAAATAGTTAAATTCATCAATAATAACCATAAAATATTTTAACCACAAAGTTTATCTAATAACATTCATTTTTCATCCCAAAATGTATTAATCGGTAATTGCCTCAAATTGAAGGGTCATATAAACCCAAATAGTTCTTTATAAATATATCCACAAAAGAGAAGTTAATTATTCCTTGAATAAAATTTTCATATATCAAACATCATGGTTACACATACTATAAAAAGTCTTCTAATGTAATCTCATCATCAGAAGAGCCTTAATACTTTTAAGCATTTCACCATCCTAAATTCTACCAAAACTATTGAATCCCTTATATGTTGACTTATTACTCATTCAACATTCTTCATGATCCATTAACCATTCCTTTCCAAATTTTTCTGAAATACTTCTTTTCTACAAGAAAACTTATGAATCATATCATATGATTTCAATAATAGGAAAACATATGTTAGGAAATAATACATACCTTTCATTGGTCATTGTCAGTTTCTTCATCCTCAATTGAAATGGAATTAGGTATTGGTAAACGAATATTTGTATGATCCTGGTGATCCCATTCCCAAAACTTCTTAGTAGGACATGTGTTTGCATAATGACCATGCACACCACTTTTAAAACATTCAATTACTCCCTCTGAAAGGACTTATTTCCCTTTCCTAAAGTCAACTATACTCTTCCTTTTTCCATGGAAGGTTCTTGATTTATGACCTTAATTTCCAAATCTATAGCATCTTTCTGTCCCTTTGAAAAATTTCCCTAGGTGTTTCTTTCCACATCTTTGACACATAGGTTTTTAAACATACTTACCTTTATGATTATTACCTAAAATTTTGTATGGATTTGTTTCTCGCATGTACGATGCCTTATAAAAATCACCAAGGTTCATGTTTTCAATCACGAATCTAGATAGTTGGTTGAGAATAAACACAAGAGTTCTCATTGAATATCACACATTATTCAGTAACTCATTCAGAAAACTGTCACAGTTTTCTTCACATCCACTATTACTTTGGTTCCTGCAAGATCCAGCTATTTACTAAAACCAAAATTGTCAGTGTGATTATATCAGTAAAATAATCATATAATATCTTATGAAGAGGGTAAAAACTTATACATGTTATCATAAACTCAGTAAAAATAACTACAACTCTTTCTAATATGCTAACCATTATGGTTATGTCACTTATGTTGTGATAACACCCTAACCACTAAAGTTTTCTAAATTGACCTATAATACCAACAATAAGGACCTGGCCTTATGAATTACATAATATTGAATTAAATGAATAATTCACATTAAGGATCATTTCAGGTTTATAGTTTTATAAATTTGGACATAACTATTACATCTCAAAAGAGTTACGAAGTAGACACTTCTACACAGTTTCCATTTTTTACAAAACATGAACTCTTTTAGAAAAAGAGTCATGTCTAGTTCCATGTTTAAGCCAACATGACTATTCTGTTATACCATCCTTGACCCTAATCCAGATTATGTCCGGTGAAAAACATTCCAAAAACATGGGATGAGCATAAAAATATCAGTAAGTGATACAAAAATAAGGAAAACTGTTAGTTTTTTTCAAAAAAACAAGTAAACCATGAATACTTTACCATAAAACCAATATAAAGAACAGATAACATATAAAGGTAACTTAGTACATAAACATACTTAAATGGAATAACCATAAGGTTGAACTCCACACATATCACTAAATAGAACAGTCATACGGCTGACATCCATACCCAATGCATTGGAGGTTATAACGTAACCACTCGTCCTGGTATTTACGGCACCACCCATCATATGGTTGATCACGTAACCACCCATAAAATGTCCATGTACCATAATAACACATAAAATATTGAAAATATATACATTTCACTAATAACATTTAATTTTCAATAACAAGAAGTAATTTCATGATACTGAAATATTCAATCCATTTTCAAAAACAATTCAAAAAAAGATTTTTGAATCAAATTGTCCCATACCACATTGAAGATTTTATTGGAATTATAATTTTAAAACATTAATGTACATAAAAATAAATACGAAAAACCATTTTTAAAACATGGACATTAAATATAAATATTTTGAATAATAAATCTTTAATACATTAAAAACTATATTTCAGTTAAAGAGTTTCTATCAAAATGAGAGACTCTTGAATATAAATAATTGAGGAGTAACATATAATCAAAACATTAGAATATCATTTGAATAAATGGATTCATGATATAATATATCAAAGGATAGTATATACACCATATAAATGTGAATTGGTGCATAATAATAAATAAGTCTTAATGGAATGTAAATTGAGACAAAGTCCCTTACAAAGACGGTATCCTTCAATTGAGGATAAATCAATCAGATAATTATGTGTGAAAAATATAAATACACCCAATATAAGTGGATATTAATTGTAAAATAGTTATATTTAATTCACACATATTCATAGGATGACATAAATAAGAAAGAGAAGATCAACCCAAAGAATTGGAACTGGGTTAAGATGTTTCCTTACCGATTTGGAAACTTACAAAACATATGCCACATGAAAGAAGGATCATCCCATGAAGTTGTAAGTACTCATAAATTAAATTATATTACACAATGTGTGAAATCATGGGTAGTACATACACTACAGAAAAGGAGATAGTGGCAAATATAGCATGAATCTCACGGGAATAAAAACAAGTGAGATGAAAACCCCTTACCACATTTTAATTCAATCGATCCATATGACAAAAAGTTAATAACCACCAAAATAATCACATAATACCATGAATATAATGATAATAATGATAGTATATATCAAATTTCAGTAAACAATTCACCACATGCAATAAATAAGTGGTGAATAATAAAAATCTCACGGAATTAAAAGTGAGATAAGAAATCCCTTACAAATATTCGGCAGCCTAACGACGCTGATTAAAAATTCTTAAAATGAATTGATGAGATTAAGAGGGGGTCTCTCATCACATTAAAATAAAAATTACAATATGGTGAATATAAAACAACATCCTACAACATAATAACATGGAGCATAAAAGAAATGACATAAAAGAGAGTACTTGAAAAGAAAGAGAGAGGTCGGATCCCTTATCTCTTGTTCGACTTTACCCAATCATTATTCAATCTCCCAAATAATAAACTAAAGTTAATTTATTATTTCTTAATAACCTTTTAAAATTTTATTATCCATTTTTTATCACTTATTACCATGTTATAATCATTATGTTATCATTTAAGTTAATAACGTTCATTTTATCGATATTTGGTACTTAAGTAAAAAATGAACACCTTATATTTACAAGTTGTTCATGTGGTCAAAGGTTCATTAAATCCAGAACTATATTCATGATTTGGGTATCATATATATCATATATATCCAGTGTATACATGTATTTGTAATAGTACATAACATATGAAGGTAAGAAATGAAATGCACCGTTCATGGAGACCGTAAGCCGTATGTACGCATGAACCCAACTTTCATTTATATTTATTATTTTAATGGAATTTACACATAATGATACATAGGTATATTATAATTAAAGTATAATATCTTATATAATATCATTACCTCTATGCATTATACATCCCATATAAGGCATTAACGAGTCACATCACTTTGAGGGGGAGGTAGTCCGCACTTCCTCAAATGAGATTATCGTATTTTCCCACTATGGAAACCATAAAGGCGTGCTATATATGGATAAAAATAATCATAAAGAAAACATCAACATAATATATATCATATATAAATATATTTTTATCATAATGGAGACCATGAGAGGCGGTAGGAGATAATCGTACAATCATCATTTCGTGAGGCATTAGTTTTCCATCCATGGAAACATTATGTTCTTCATCCATTAGATGGAGGTGTGTATATGTGTAGTTTGAATACTTCTCATAAAAGCATCCTAGTATATTGAGGATACTGTTTTTGTTATAAAATAAAGGAATAAAAAGAGTTTAGGGGTAGGAGAAGTGAAATAAAAAAATATTTAAGAGAAATCGTTACCTTTAATTCGGGTAATTCCATTTGGTTTGAACCAAAGGACTTCTTGAAGTGCCTTCTGAATAAGGTAAGGCTTATAGAAAGGGGAGGGGGATGTAAGGAGATTAATTGGGTAGAGTTTTGACGATACAAATGGTTTGATAGGTGTGAGGAATTGGTTAGAAGTGGTCTCCTTTTATAAGGGATAGGAGGGGCTCTTTAAGAAAGAGTGAAAATATTATTTTATTATATAAATATATTCGGTTTTAAAAAGTCCAAAAATAATTAAAGTCAAAGATAAGATGACTCATGGTCAAAATAAAATCATCCAATTGGAATTGGACAGGTGTTGGATAATATTGTAATCATTATAATCTTATTTATTTAAATGATTTATTAATGAGGTAAACACTGCATCATTATTGTGTCATAAACAATTTAAATTATTTGATGTCTACAAATTATTAAAAAAAATACAATGATATAAGAAATATATTTATCCTTCCAATGAATATTTATATAATAAATTATAATCTATATAAAATCTAAAAAAATTAATTTTCTAAAAGATATTTTCTTTTGTTATTTTTGCCTTTACTTTAAGTTAATTGATCTAAATTGTCATTATCACTATCAAGTGGCCCAATGGGGTCCCAAAATAGACCCAAAAATTTCCATGTTCGTTACTGACTCAACCAATATGTTTTGGACAAGTGTTAAGGTAAATATTGAATTATTATAATATTCTTTTTACCTTGAATTACCCTATTTACCTTTAACCGCAGTAAATAAAAGTAAAAAGTCACTGTTCACCAAAAATTATTTCAATATTAATGAACCAAATTTTAATTCTTTATAACAACCATGTAAGTCATAATTTTGAAATTAAATTCACATAAGTGGTAAAATTTCATTTAAATGAAAAATTTAGTTTTTTTAACTACCACTGTGTGGTTTCACTATTAATCAAAAATTGTATGTTTTTCAGAAAAATACAAAACATTCATCCAAAGAATATTTTGCCATTCCAAATTCAAAAATGATGCCCATTTTACCAAATTCAAAACATAAAAGTTTCATGAATTAATTTTAAAATTAATTCCCGTTGTTAAAACAAATAGCGTGTTTTTAAGAAACAATAACTATCAAAAGATTGACACTTGTTTTTGTTCAATTTCAAAGTGAAATTAATTCCAATGATCAAAATTGGATTAAATGGTAAAAATATATTCTAATTACACTTTAAAACCAATTGAAAATATAATCTAGGCATATAAATAAATTATATTCAAAGACACTTTTGAATTAAAATAAAATATTTTCTACTGTTCATTAAAAATGAACTTTATCCGAAAAATACCAAAAAATTTCCCAAATAAAATTTTCTGTCCCAAATAAAAAGAAGAATATTATTTGGTCAAATACAACATATAAAAATGACCAAAACAATATTTATATAGGGTTCACTCTTAAAAGGCAGTAAATCGACCTTTTAATCTAAATTATGATAAAAATTAGATTCATTCACATTTTAGGCCTCTAAAATTTATTAGATAAAACTAAATACATCTAACAAACATGTATAATCACATTTTAGTTGGTTTCGTTCAATCACGAAAATAAAACAACTAGGAGTTAACTTCCATTTAAAATAATAATATTTTATTATTAGTGTGCAACAAAGGATTTCAACGAAACCCGTTGTTGCGTATCAGGTACGCTATCGAACATAGCAACCCCTTTAAATTTAAAATAATATTTAATTCAAAAATATTAATTAATTTGAAATATGTCTTATTCATTATTTACCAGGGATGTTACCCCTATATATTTCAGGATGAATATAACTTAATATTTTAATTCCAAAACATAAATACTTAATCTATCCAACCTTATTACTAAATCATTACATGGGCTTCATCTACTTGTTAATTAATACCTATTTCCTATAATATTAAGTTTCAATCCTATAATAAGGTTCCTCAATCTCAATCTAGTTTTTATTCTTACATTTAATGTAAAAAATACTGGAAGAACATCAAATAACATTCACATGTCATTTTTTATCTCTTTATCATCAGAAGTATAACAAGAACTCTTTCCACCTTCCTAATTGTCTTTATGATATATATACATGGAAATGGATTTGAATAATTCCCTTACATTCCCCATATCAAACATTTATTATGAACCAGTTTCCTTCAAGCCCTTTCAATTGACTAAAACAATAAATCATAGTTTGAGAAACATTTATCACAATAGAATACCATATAATCTAGAAAATTTGCTTATGTGGTGTATAAATAAATGGTTTTTCTTCTTTAATATATGATAAATTAGGTTTATAATTATTTATTAATTGTTATATCCTACTTAAATCCATCAGGATGGTTCATAAAGAGATTCTATATTCACAAATCATATCCCCTGGGAGTGTCAAACTAGGTGTGCATTAAGGCTCGTTGTCTTGTATCCGGTTATGCAAACTCTGAATTGACACTCCTTATTAAAGTTTTTAATCCTAGGTACATGGATGGAAGAATTATGTCAACTTATATTATCCATACATGGATTTATTTCTTAGAAACCACAAAAATTATCCATTACCAAAATTTAAATTCATTTTTCTTAGTGTTATCTAGTATTTATTCTTATCCATAAAGTCATATCCTTTTAAATATTCCAAGGGATATCACTAGTGTTTTCTCATCATTGATTCCAAAGGATTACTAGAGCTTCACTCTGATAACTACTATAGTGACCCTCCATTTTATTACATATACATTATATCACTTTTGTGGAATACTTAAAAAAATTCATATAAATGCCCAAAAAATATATTATTTTATTGCCTTTGTATCTTGGAAACATAAAAACTCATACATAATGATCCCTCAAAAAGTGATATCACCTTTTTGATAATGATCCCTCAAAAAGTTATGTCTTAAATCAATATGTTTTGTCCTATAATGAGAAACATGATTCTTAGAAATATTAATAGCACTTGTGTTATCACAGTTTATTGAGACATGTCTGAATTGATATTCATAGTCTAGTAATGTGTGTTTTATCCACAAAATTTGTTCACAACAACTTCCAGCAGCTATGTATTCATCTTCTTTAGTAGATAATGCTACAGAATTTTGTTTCTTACTACACCATGATACTAGTTACTTGCCTAAAAGGTGACATGTTCAAGAGGTTCTTTTTCTATCTAACTTACATCCAGAAAAATCAGCATCAGAATAACTAACTAATTCAAATGATTGTCCTTTGGGATAGAACAGTCCTAAATTGGGATTACGCTTGAGGTATTTGAAAATTCTTTTTACAACATTTAAATGTGACTCTTTAGGGTTTTCTTGAAAAAGACCACACATACACAAACTAAACATAATATCAGGATGACTAGCAGTCAGGTAGAGTAGACTTCCAATCATTCCTCTATAAGTGGTTTGATCAACAGATTTACCATTTTCATCCAGATCCATCTTACAGGTGGTACTCATGGGAGTGTCACTAATCTTTGTGTTATCCAATCCAAAACGTTTTAAAAGATCTCTAGTATATTTACTTTGGGTTAAAATAATTCCATCATCATTTTGAAAGATTTTAAATCAAAGAAAGATTTTATGTTCACCCATTAAACTCATTTCAAATTCATTTTGCATCATTTTAGAGTAATCAATACATAATATAGTTTTTGAAGATCCAAAAATAATATCATATACATAAATTTGTACAACTAAAAAATCATTATAAATTCATTTTATAAATAGAGTATGATCAGCTATTCCTTTTTTAAAACCTTTAGAAATTAGAAAAGTACTTAATCTATCATACCAATCTCTTGGAGCTTGATTTAAACGATATAAATCTTTTGATAATTTGAAAATATGATTTGGAAAATGGGGGTTTCAAAATCCAGGTGGTTGTTCATCAAAAACATCCTCAGTAGTATGTCCATTCAAGAATGCACTCCTGACATCCATTTGATATAGTTTGAAATTTAGATGTGAAGCATAAGCAAGTAAAATCCTAATAGCTTCTAATCTAGCTACTGGAGAAAAATTCTCCTCATAGTCAATACGTTTTTCTTGACTATAGCCTTGTACAACTAGCCTATCATTATTTATAACTATGTTTCCAGATTCATCTACTTTATTTCTAAACACCCATTTAGTTCCAATTTTGAAAGTGCCCTTAGGTCTTTCAACAAGATTCCATACTTTATTTCATTCAAATTTATTAAGTTCTTCTTGCATAGAAATTACCCAAAATTCATCATTAATATCATCATCAATGTTTTTAGGTTCAAGCTGTGACAAGAAGGCTTGATGTTCAACCTGATTTCTAAGAGAAGATCTAGTCTGTGTCCCTCTATCAAGATTTCCTACAACAGCATCTAAAGGATGATTCTTTAGAATTCTAGTTGATCAAGTAAAGATAGGACTATAAATTTCAGGTTCTTCTCTCGGTTCAGGTTCATTAGGAGAAGATTCTAGAATAAGTGAAGAACTGGTTTTCTTTATAGTAGGATCATTAGATTTATCATTATGGTCCAGAACATATAAATCTTCTTCAAGATTTTCCAGAGAGGTTTTAGGATCATGTGGATCAGTTTCATCAAATTTGATGTGACCAGATTCTTCCACACACTTGGTTCTTTTATTGAAAACTCTATATGCCTTTCTAGTTAAGGAATATCCTAAAAATATTCCTTCATCACTCTTAGAAGAAAACTTTTCAAGATTATCATTTGTATTAAGAATAAAAAAATTGTATCCAAAGACTCTAAAGTAACTAACTTTTGGTTTTCTATTGTTCCACAACTCATATGGGGTCTTCTTAAGAACAGGTCTAAATAAGACTCTATTAATAATATAACAATCTATATTCACAGCTTCAACTCAAAATTAAATTGGCAAGTCATATTCATTAAGCATCATTCTAGAAATTTCTTGCAGGGTTCTAATTCTTCTTTCTACTACACCATTCTGCTAAGGTGTCCTAGGAGCAGAAAAGTTATGACTATAGCCATTGTGTGAGAAATAGGATTCAAATTCATGATTTTCAAACTCACGGCCATGATCACTTCTTAGGGTTTTAATTTTATGTCCACTAAGATTTTCTACATATTTGGAGAATTTAACAATGTAAGAACAAACTTCACTTTTATGAGCTACAAAGTATACCCATGTATATCTAGAAAAGTCATCTACTAGGATATAGACATAGTGATTCCTATTTTATATAGAAACTCTAGATGGTCCAAAAAAATCCATGTGAACCAACTCAAGAGTTTGAGAAGTTGAAACTTCTTTCTTTGATTTAAAAGAAACCTTATGTTTCCTTCCCTTTTGACAGGGACTACAAACTTTGTCATTTGGAAACTCATGTTTAGGTAGGTCTCTAACTAAGTTCTTCCTACTTAGTTTTCTAAGTGAATGTATGTTGCAGTTTCCTAATCTTTTATGCCATAACTTGGACTCTTTATGAAAAGAATTTAAACAGGTTATATTTTTCTTACCTAAGGAATTTAAATCAACAGCATATACATTTTCATTTCTTAGAGAAAAAAACACGAAAACATTTTTAGAATTAAAAACTTTACAAGAATAATTTTCAAATTTGACATTAAAACCATCATCAGATAATTGAAAAATACCTAACATATTATATTTAAGTCCATAAACAAACAAAACATTGGAAATTAAAACTAAATCAGTGTTACCAATTTTGCCTAGGCCGATGATCTTTCCTTTAGAATTATCACCAAAGGTGACATGACCTCCATAAACCTTTATTAAACTTTTAAAACATGAGTAGTTCCCAGACATATGTCTTGAACATCCATTGTCCAAATACCATGTCTTCTTGTGGCAACTCTTCAAGTAGGTTTCCTATAAAATAGATTTAGATAGGAAATGATTTTGGTACCCAAATCTTCTTGGGTCCAGACAGGTTAGCAATCAAATATTTCAGTACACACATTTTTCTTATGGGTCTCATATAATTTACAGAATCAAAATATTTTTTAAGATAAAATCTATTTGATTTGTAACTAAGTGAATAACTAGTTGAATCATATAAATGTCCACAACTAGAACTAGCAGTATTCTGTCCAGAATTAGGAATAAATCTATTCTTAGTAAGTTGTCTCTATCCAGGTTTGTAGCCTATTCCAGTAGTGTATTTTCGTGCAACTTGCATTCCTTGCATTTTAGTTAGTGTATCTTTTCCATTTTTGAACATCTCTATGTCTTGTCTAAATTTCTCATTAGACATTTTCAGTTCAGTGTTCTCCTTTAACAGTTGATCATTTTTCGATTTTTCAATAGTAAGTTTTATTTTAATAGTATAAGTGAGAGCATGTTGTTTCTTTAATGATTTTTATTTATCCTTAAGATCATTGCATTTCTCTTCCAGCATATTACAGTATTCAAATAATTCCTCACTAGTCATGTTTTCAGAATCAGAATCAGATTCTGCATCATCTCCAGAATAATAAGAATTTAAAACAAGAGTATCTTTGGTAACCTCATATGTATTTGTCATGAAACACATGTTGGCATGATTTATATCAGAATGAGAAATTTCAGATTCACTTATGTTGTCTTTAGAAGAACTCCAAGTAGCCTTCATAGCCTTTTTTTACTTATTGTCCTTGTAATCATATTTCTTCTTGAATTTTAGCTTTGGGAAGTCTGCTTAAATGTTTCCTTTCCTTTTGCACTCCTAGAAAAAAACTTCATCACTTTTATCTAGCTTTTTCCAATCCTTCTTCCAATGTCCCTTTTTATCATACATTCCTTTGTAATTTGATTTTCTGAAAAATTTATTCTTCCTATAAAATTTCTTAAACCTTCTGGCTATCTGAGCCATTCCAACATCACTATCAGAGTCTGAATTTTGACTGGTTGAACTGTCAGTTTGTATTTGAGATTTTTCATTATCCTTATTCTTTGAAGAAATAGTCTTAAAAGCCACAGATTTTCTCTTAGGTTCATCATCTTCCTCTTTCTTCACCTTGAGTTCCTCATCATACATCATAATCTTACCAATGAGTTCTTTGACAGGTAGAGAAACAATGTCACATGACTCTCTGATTGAAACAGATGTGTCTCTCCATCGGTCTGGTAAACATCTCAAGATTCTCATAATTTGTTCCTTTGCTAGAATAGCTTTACCAAGTGAATTCATTGTATTGACTATCTCATTAAACCTGAGATACATATCATAAATAAGTTCATCAGTCTTCATTTTGAAATTATCATATTTAATATTATAATTATTTAATCTCATTTCTTTAACATTGGTTGTTCCCTCATGAGAAACACCCAAAGTATCCTAAATTTCAAAAGCTGTTTTGTAAGTAGAAATTTTGTTAAACTCCTCATCTCCTAGAGGATAGTACATGGAATTCCTAGATTTACAATTATTATTGTCGGCAGTCTTTGTAGGTTCATCCCAAGTTACTCTTTCAGTTTCTGGAATTTTATATTGTGATTCTATAGTAGTCTAGATATCAAAACCCATGCTTTCTAAATGATTTTTCATTTTATGCTTCCACTAAGCATAGTTTGTACCATTGAAGAAAGGTAGTATATTAGTATCAGTGACCTCTAGTCTATTATCCCTAATTATATTGTAGAAAGATAATTTAAACAGATAAAATTTAGAACTAAACAAAATTTAAGATCTTTAAAGATGCAACTAAAATTACTGTTGAAAAACAGAGTATTTCAAAAATCATTAAAAAAACCTCTGATACCAAATGTTGGTCGGAGTGGATACTCAAGAGGGGGTGAATTGAGTTATAATTAAGATTTCTGTTAAAATATTGTCTATTTAAAATCCCTGATTTATAAAACAAGTTAAACTGTAGTGAATTTATATAGATTGTAAATGTTAACTTAGCTTCTAAAAGATTGATTAGGTCTCAGTTAATTTAACCACAAGATCAAACTAACTTTTGAAACTAACCTACTGATTTACAAGAAGTGTAAACACTTGCTAATTTATCTATAAAAATATCTTTAAAATAGTTTTGTATTTTAAAGTAACAGCAGTGGAATAAATAAGTTATATGTAGTATATTTTGAACTTAACTAAAGATGCACAGGAGATAAAACAAGAGGTTCAGTCTCAAGCCGAGACTTAGTCCTCTCAAATTTATATAAATTTGATCCACACCCTGGAACGTGGTTACCAACAGTTTACAAAACTTTCCATGCCACGCAGGGACCTCTACCATTATTCTTCGTGCGAAACAAAACAAAGACCAGGCCACACAAGGACCCCTTCCACAGTTGATGTGGGTAAACAAGAGTTAAGAGATTTAGAGTGAGGATTTTGATATCCTCCTATTCAGTGTAGGAGACAGTGTGTGGATAAGAAATACAGAGTACACCACACTGATCGAAAGTTAATAAATAAATCACTTAGAGAGAGAAGATAAGAGTTTAGAAAGCTCTAGTGATTATCAATGTAGCTCTAGAATCGTTGGATTTAGCAGGAATGCTTCTGAGTCCTTATCTGGTTTTTCTATTGAAAAACAGAGTGTCATAGTTATGCTTGTGTTCTGCAGGAGTGAGAATGATCTCTTGATTCTTCATTTGTTATTTAGTGGTATTGGATTGCATTCATGAGATTTCTTTGAAAGTCTTGCAATCGCCTTGTTGTTCAGGATTTTTCTTCTTGTTCAGCACAGTGCTCTCGGATGTATGTAAGTTCTTCTTGTTGTATCGTCACACTTTTCTCGCATCCCTTCTATATCGTCTACTGCATATTAATATTCCTTATATTCTATGAGTTCTAGCAATAGGAATGATTCCCTTTTCATAAGTACGAGATACAGTTTCCTTACATGCCAACAACTATCATTAAATAACATTAATTGCATTAGAAACATCAAATATGACTGTTAGAGTTATTTAAATAATATTGACAAAAATTTAAGAAACGGTGTCACAATGATTATGTAAATGGTGTGTTCTTCATGGTATGATCTTCACGGTATGAGCTTCACAGTATGAGCTTCACGGTATGATCTTCACGGTAAGTCCTTCAAGGTGTCTGGGTCACGGTGAGTCCTTCATGGTGTCTGGGTCATGGTAAGTCCTTCACGGTGTCTGGGTCACAGTGATTCCTTCATGGTGTCTGGGCCACGGTGAGTCCTTCACGGTGTCTAGGTCACGGTGAGTCCTTCACGGGGACTGGATCACGGTGAGTCCATCATGGTGAGTCCGTACTTAGACAAATATCTGTATTTGGACATAGACAGTAATATGCAGAATATAGATTATGTTTAATCATTAGAGAGTAAGAGAACATGAATCATAAACATAAAGGCTTGATAATATATGTGATATTTGTGATCATGCATAAGACTTGTAAATAATAAAGAGAGTAATTAACATGATAATATTGGTTATCATTAAAACGCGATGTGTAGTTATTATTGAAAGTAATTAACAGTAATAGGATTTTTGATCATTAAAACATGATTAACACATGAGGAGTCCAACAATATCTTCCTTTTTTATGATCAAAAATCATATATAGTCCGAATATAAATGAAATGTTACACTAAAGAAACTATCATATTAGAATAGAAAAAATCATTATAGTACTGACACTTGTAGTTTTTCTCCCCCATTTATACTTGTAGTTTTCCTCCCCCTTTTGGGATTATCAAAAAGTAGAGAAAATGAAATGAACCAATGCAGTCTTCATTAATAAAAGGTTCAGAATAGATCATACAAGATAAATACAAACATGAAACAAGAAATGACATCCCATCAAAAAGAAAACAGTTCCTGAACTCTTCAGGGATACATCTTTTCCTTGCCTATATCAGCAGCAGGAGCTGGTGCTAAAGTAGAAGAAGGCATAGATGCGGTAGAAAAGGAGGGTAAGGGAAGACCTTAAAAACAGATGGATCCAAAGTGGGAGCAGTAGAAGATCTAGGCTGTGGTTGGTCAAGAATGACTGGCCGGATCTGAGAAAGAGCTTGGCTGGCTGACATGGCAGTTGAGGATAAGGTAGGTAGACCAGGTCTAAAGGGTGCAGCAGTTGGAGAAACTATAGCAGTACTCTGCACATGAAGATACAACTTCAAAATATTGATGAAATCAGTAATTATTTCACCACCATATTGCATAGCCTTTTCAAAATCATTCTTATTCTCCATAAATCTGTCCAACAATCTGGTGAACTCTGTAAGTTTCTGAACTTCAGTTTTAAAAGCTTCAGTCACCAGAGGGATTCTAAAATTTTCCACAAGATATCTAAAGTGATCTATCATATCACATTTAGAGAACATTCGGGAGAGATGCAAATCTATTTTATTGGTTATTTCTTATTGAGTATCATTGGCTATCTTAGAATGAATCCTAACCAAGTCCAATGCTCTATCACTGTTCTTAACCACTTCTGTCAAAGAGGACAGATCCAATCCCATGAAGGCACCCTAAAGTTCTTCCTTGATTATGGACCTCAGCATAGAATCATCCAAAGAAGATGTGGAGGTCTGACCAGAAGTAGGTGATGCCTTGACAGCTTCGGTTAGAACTTTGAGCTGTTTCAGAAGTTTTTGAAGGCATCCAGTGTATTCATCTGTAAGCTTATACAGATTATCTGCAAGATCCCTTATGCATTCCACCATCTTGGTGTGTCTTTTTTCAATCTTTTCATCAAAAGAAAGTAGATATGGATGAACATGAGACACAATTTCCCTAGAATGGATGGAATCAGATGTCTCGGGAGAAGAAGAAACGGGTGCAGGGGCAGAAACAGGAGCAGGCTCTGATCACAAAGATAACTCATTCTGCAAATTTTCTACCATATTTTTCATGTTTGCAACATCAGCACTCAGCACCTTATTTTCTACTATGACTTCTTGATTTTCTCGGATCATCCTTGGTTTAATATGAAAGATAATATTTTCCAAGAGAATTGAAGCATCTTCTTGACTTAACTAAGTCATTGGACGAGGTTGAGTGGATAGGATCTTCTCAACTCTAGCTAACAATGTTTATCCAAAAACTTTCTGATCATCCATAGTCACAAAGGAGTGATGCTCGGGTAAGGGTGCATGTAAAGGTAGTGGTTCAGATTCTGGTTGAGGTTCAGAGTCATCTTCAGACTCAGATTCTGATTCAGATTGAGGTTGGGGATCTGGTTCTGGTTCTGGATGAGCTACAGAATTCAGTTGAAACAGAGAAGAAAGAGCCATTCTAGTTGTAGACACTTGCTCTGTCTCATTCACATCATAAAATCTTGGAAAAACAAATCGGGTGTGCAAAGAGTATGAGACAGTAGGTTGAGAAGCTTCAGCAGATCAGCTTCTATAATCTCATGGTTTTGAAGTTCCTCCCCCTCAAACTGTGCTTCCCTTTCAGATTCATGAGGCTCAGGTACAAGGTCAAGATCCATAGGATCATCTATAATCTCTTCATCAAACTCTTGCATTGCCAGCTGAAATGAAATTTCCATCCTCTCTTCAGCAGATGGAATAATCTCAGGAACCGATTGTTCCACTGGTTGAGATTCCAGACTTGCTTCTTTCTCAACAGAAAGATCATCTTCAATAGGATCTGCCTCTAAGGTTTCTTGCTGTTCTGAAACAGGAAAACCCAACTTTCTTGCAGCATTAGTATGAGCTTATGGATTTACATCAGCACTAGAAGCAGGAGCTTCTTCTTCTCTCAAACTAACACCAACTTCCTCTCCTTGAGGTATTTCAACAGGTACGATAGTCCTTTCTTTTTCAACAGGATTTGTTTCCATTGGTGGTCTTCCAGCTTCTTCTCTAAGAGATACTTCAACTGTTATTTCCTCTTCTTCTTCTTCTGAATACTCAACCACTTCATCTGGTTCCAAACCAAGATCAGATAGATTTTTAGGCCTTCATGGATAGTCAACAGGATTAAACATTTTATACACTTGATCATTATCCTCAACCCACTGCTTCATCCAGGGGTTCTAGCTAATCTTCATTATTCTGATGATAGGCACGGATAGTCAGAAATCCATGTCCTCTAACTTTTCTTCATTTGGTCCAACCATCTCTTTGGAAACTAACATAGCTGAAATCATCCTTGAATAAAACAAGGAGGTGGATTTGGAAGTGACTCTGATCAGCTCAGAGATATGGTTGATAACATACTTACAAAGATTGATCTTATGGTCATTCTTCAATAGGTGAATCAAGAACACATCTTGATACTTCATCACACCAATATCTCCTTTTCTCGAGCTAATCAAATTCTGAACAAATTTGAACAGTAGTCTAGTCTCCCCATATAATTCAGCATCTATGGCCCTTTGCTTGGTGCCATTTCCAGTTAGGATCTCTAAAGCCTTCTCTAGGTCAAATATGTCGGTTGTTGGAGGAGGGTCTCTCTGGAAATCCTCACATACTCCTTAATGTGGAATCCCTAGGCAGACAGCCCACAGCCTCGAAGAGAAAGAGCATTTCTGACCATTTATCCAGCTTGTCACCATAAAGCGTTCTCCAAACTCAAAGGAAAACTTTACATATTGATATAATTGAGATACCATCCTCGGGTAAATTGTTCTATTCTGTCCAGTAAACCATTCAAGCCATCCTTGTTCTCTTAAAAATATCAAAACTAAAGATCTTCAAGACAACAACTAATCTGGGAAAACAACTTTTTCAGGTACAACTGTACGTCTTACCAAGTTTGGGTTTAGAGGTCCTTCGATAGCTATTCTCGGTATCCTCTTCTGTTTCTTAGAGCGGCGCTTCTCAGACAATGGTGAAGATGGACGCTTCATCCTTTTCATTCACTGAAGGTTCATGCGAGAGGGAAGAGAAGGTTCAGGAGAGATTTTGGGTAAGGAATTCAATGAAACCCTTAAGTTTTATCATTTGGAAATGTCAAACATCATAAAAACCAAAACGCAGGAAATCAAATAGCGGTGAAATAAAAATTACCGCGATATGGGTTAAAATAAGAATAAAAATAATCTTCACGGTGAGACCATGAGTAGGCATTACAGTGTCATGAAAACTAGTCATCACGATGAGACAATTGGTAGTTGTCAAGGTGAGACAGTGAGCATTCTGTGTAGTCACGGTGAGACAGTGAGTTGACAGACCATGAGCATAATGTCATGACGGTGAGACCATGAGAATAAAACAGTAACATAGAAACAGTGACCATGAAACCGTAAAGTAAAATATAGTAATGTATTAAATATTAAGATCATTAAGATATTTACTTATGATTAATCATACAATTATCATTTATGATGTATACTAATCTCTCGGAATTTAATGGTTTAGTGAATATATCAGCAAGTTGATATTCAGTACCAATGAATTCCAAAATGATATCACTTTTTTGATAATGATCCCTCTAAAAGTTATGTCTTACATCAATATGTTTTGTCCTAGAATGAGAAACATAATTCTTAGAAATATTAATAGTACTTGTGTTGTCACAGTTTATTAGGACATGTCTGAATTGGTATCCATAGTCTAGTAATGTGTGTTTCATCCACAAAATTTGTACACAACAACTTCCAGCAGCTATGTATTCAGATTCTTCAGTAGATAATGCAATATAAATATGTTTCTTACTACACCATGATACGAGTGACTTGCCTAAAGTTGACATCTTCCATAGGTTCTTTTTCTATCTAACTTACATCCAGAAAAATCAGCATCAGAATAACTAACTAATTCAAATGATTGTCCTTTCGGATAGAACAGTCCAAAATTTGGAGTATGCTTGAGGTATTTGAAAATTCTTTTTACAGCATTTAAATGTGACTCATTAGGGTTTTCTTGAAAACAAGCACACATACACACACTAAACAAAATATCAGGACGACTAGCAGTCAGGTAGAGTAGACTTCGAATCATTCCTCTATAATTGGTTTGATCAACAGATTTACCATTTTGATCAAGATCCATCTTACAGGTGGTACTCATGGGTGTGTCACTACTCTTTGTGCTATCCAATCCAAAACGTTTTAAAATATATCTAGTATATTTACTTTGAGTTAAAATAATTCCATAATCATTTTGAAAGATTTGAAATCCAAGAAAGAATTTAAGGTCACCCATTAAACTCATTTCAAATTAATTCTGCATCATTTTAGAGAAATTAGTACATAATGTAGTTTTTGAATATCCAAAAATAATATCATCTACATAAATTTGTAAAACAAAAACATCTTTATAAATTCGTTTTATAAATATAGTAGGATCAACTATTCCTTTTGTAAAACCTTTAGAAATTAGAAAAGTACTTAATATATCATACCAAGCTCTTGGAGCATTCTTTAAACCATATAAAGATTTTGATAATTTGAAAATATGATTTGGAAAATGGGGGTTTGAAAATCCAGGTGGTTGTTCAACAAAAACATCCTCAGCAATATATTCATTCAAGAATGCACTCTTGACATCCATTTGATATAGTTTGAAATTTAGATGTGTAGCATAAGCAAGTAAAATCCAAATAGATTCTAATATGGCTACTAGAGCAGAAGTCTTCTCATAGTCAATACCTTATTCTTGACTATATTCTTGTGCAACTATCCTAGATTTATTTCTAACTATGTTTCCAGATTCATCTACTTTATTTCTAAACACCCATTTAGGGCCTATTGTGAAAGTGTCCTTAGGTCTTTCAACAAGATTCCAAACTTTATTTCATTCAAATTTATTGAGTTCTTATTGCATAGAAACTACCCAAAATTCATCATTAATAGCATCATCAATGTTTTTAGGTTCAAGCTTTTACAATAAGGCTTGACGTTCAACCTGATTTCTAAGAGAAGCTCTATTCTGTGTCCCTCTATCAAGATTTCCTACAACAGCATCTAAAGGATGAATCTTTAGAATTCTAGTTGATCTAGAAAATCTAGGACTAGATATTTCAGGTTCTTCTATAGGTTATGTTCATTAGGAGCAGATTCTAGAATAAGTCCAGAACTGGTTGTCTTTATAGCAGGTTCATTCGATTTGTCATTAAGGTCCAGAACAGATAAATCATTATCAAAATTTTCAAGAGAGGTTTTAGGCTCATGTGGATCAGTTTCATCAAATTTGATGTGAACAGATTCTTCCACCCACATGGTTCTTTTTATGAAAATTCTATAAGCCTTGCTCGTTAAGGAATATCCTAAAAATATTCCTTCATCACTCTTAGAAGCAAACTTATCAAGATTATCTTTTGTATTAAGAATAAAAACATTGCATCCAAAGACTCTAAAGTAACCAACTTTAGGTTTTCTGTTGATCCATAACTCATATGGGGTCTTCTTATGAATAGGTCTAATTGAGAATCTATTAATAATATAACAATCTATATTCACATCTTTAACCCAAATGTAAATAGGCAGGTCATATTCATTAAGCATCGTTCTAGCAATTTCTTGCAGGGTTCTATTTATTCTTTCTACTACACCATTCTACTGAGGTGTACTAGGAGTAGAAAAGTTATGACTATAATCATTTTGTGAGCAATAGGATTCAAATTCATGATTTTCAAACTCACGTCCATTATCACTTCTTAGGGTTTTAATTTTAAGTCCACTAAGATTTTCTACAGATTTGGAGTATTGAACAAAGTAAGAACAAGCTTCACTTTTGTGAGATAAGAAGTATACCCATGTATATCTAGAAAAGTCATCTACTAGGACATAGACATAGTTCTTCCCATTTAATCTATAAACTCTATATGATCCAAAAAAATCCATGTGAATGAACTCGGGAGATTGAGAAGTTGAAACTTCTTTCATTGATTTAAAAGAAACCTTATGTTGATTTCCCTTTTGACAGGAATTACAAACTTTGTCATTTGTAAACTCAAGTTTAGGTAGGTCTCTAACTAAGTTCTTCCTAGTTAGTTTTCTAAGTGAATGTATATTGCAATGTCCTAATCTTCTATTCCATAACCAGAAATCTTTATGAAAAGCATTTATACAGGTATCATTTTTCTTAGCTAAAGAATTTAAATCAACAGCACAATCATTTTCATTTCTTAGAGCAGAAAATACTAAAACATTTTTAGAATTAATAACATTACAAGAATCATTTTCAAATTTGACATTAAAAACATCATCAAATAATTTAGAAATACTTAATAGATTATATTTAAATCCATCAACAAACAAAACTTTGGAAATTAAAATTGAATCAGTGTTACCAATTTGTCCTAGGCCGATGATCTTTTCTTTAGAATTATCACCAAAGGTGAAATGACCTCCACCAACCTTTACTAAACTTTTGAAACATGAGTAATCCCCAGACATATGTCTTGAACATCCATTGTCCAAATACCATGTCTTCTTGTGGGAAATCTTCAAGCAGGTTTCCTATATAATAGATCTAGATATGAAATGATTTTGGTACCCAAATCTTCTTGGGTCTAGAGAGGATAGAAATCAAAGTTTCTGGTACCCACATTGGTCTTATGCGTCTCATATAATTTATAGAATCAAAATATTTTAAACGATAAACTCTATTTGATTTATAACTAAGTGAATAACTAGTTGAAGAATATAAATGTCTAGAACTAGAACTAGCATTATTATGTCCAGATTTAGGAATAAATCTATTCTTAGTAAGTTCTCTCTGTCCAGGTTTGTATCCTATTATATTAGTGTATTTTTGTGCAACTTGATTTCCTAGAATTTGAGTTGGTGTATCTTTTCCATTTGTGAACTTCTCTATGTCTTTTCTAAGTTTCTCATTAGACATTTTTAGTTTAGTGTTCTCCTTTAACAGTTGAGCAATTTTCTCTTCTTCAATAGTAAGTTCGGTTTTAACAGTAGTAGTGGGAGCATGTTGTTTCTTTAATGATTTATATTTATCCTTCAGTTCATTGTATGTCACTTCCAGCATATTACAGTATTCAAATAATTCCTCACTAGTCATGTTTTCAGAATCAGAATCATATTCTACATCATCTCCATAATAATAATAATTTAAAACATGCGTATCTAAGGATACCTCAGATGTGTTTGTCATGAAACACATGTTGGAATGATTTCTCTCAGAATCAGACATTTCAGATTCCCCTGTGACGTCTTCAGAAGAACTCCAGGTATCCTTCATAGCCTTTTCTTACTTACTATCCTTGTAATCATATTTCTTCTTGAATTTTAGATTTTTGGAAGTCTTCTTTAATGTGTCCTTTCCTTTTGCACTCATAGAAAACAACTTCATCACTTTTATCTGGATTTTTCAAATCCTTCTTCCAATGTCCCTTATTGTCATACATTCCTTTGTAATTTTATTTTCTGAAAAATGTCTTCTTCCTAAGAAATTTCTTAAACCTTCTAGCTATCTGAGCCATTTCAGCATCACTATCAGAGACTGAATTTTCAGTGGTTGAACTGTCAGTTTATATTTGATCTTTTTCATTGTCCTTATTATTTGAAGAAGTAGTCTTGAAAGCCACATATTTTCTCTTAGGTTCATCATCTTCCTCTTTATTCACCTTAAGATCTTCCTCATACATCGTAATCCTACCAATGAGTTCTTTTACAGGTAGAGCATCAATGTCACATGACTCTCTGATTGAAACAGATGTGCCTCTCCATCGGTCTGTTAAACATCTCAAGATTCTCATAATTTGTTCCTTTGCTGGAACAACTTTACCAAGTGAATTCATTGTATTGACTATCTCATTAAACCTGAGATACATATCAGAAATAGGTTCATCAGTCTTCATTTTAAAATTATCATATTTAATAGTAGAATTATTTTATCTCATTTCTTTAACATTGGTTATTCCCTCATGAGAAACACCCAAAGTATCCCAAATTTCAAAAGCAGTTTTGCAAGCAGAAATTCTGTTAAACTCCTCATCTCCTAGAGCACAGTACCGGGCATACATAGCTTTACAATTATTATTGTAGGCAGTCATTGTAGGTTCATCCCATGTTACTCTTTCAGTTTCTGGAATTTTATATTGTGATTATATTGTAGTCTAGATATCAAAAACCATGCTTCCTAAATGAATTTTCATTTTATGTTTCCACTGAGCATAGTTTGTACCATTGAAGAAAGGTGGCCTTTTAGTAGCAGCACCCTCCAGTCTATTATCCGTAATTTGATTGTAGAAAGATAATTTAAAGAGATAGAATTTAGAACTAACAGAAATTTAATATCTTTAAAGATCCAACTAAAATCACAAGTTGGAAAATAGAGTATTTAAAAAATATTTAAACAAAAAAAAACCTCTGATACCAAATGTTGGTCGGAGTGGATACTCAAGAGGGGGGTGAATTGAGTTCCAATTAAAATTTCTGTTAAAATATTATCTATTTAAAATCCCCCAATTTATAAAACAAGTTAAACTATAGTGAATTTATACAGATTGTAAATATTCACTTAGATTCTCAAAGATTGATTAGGACTCATTTAATTTAAACACAAGATCAAACTAACTTTTGAAAATAACCTACTGATTTAAAATAAGTGTAAACACATTCTAATTTAACTATCAAAGTAGATTTAAAATAGTTTTTTATTTTATAGTAATAGAAGAAGAATAAATAAGATATATGTAGTATAATTTGAACTTACCTAAAGATGCACATCAAATAAAAGAAGAGGTTCAGTCTCAAGCTGAGACTTAGTCCTCTCAAATTTATATAAATTTGATCCACACCCTGGATCGGGGTTACCAACAGTTTAATAAATTGTTCAGGCCATGTAGGGACCTCTACAACTGTTCTTCGTGGGAATCAAAACAAAGAAAAGGCCACACAAGGACCTCTTCCACAGTTTATGTGGGTAAACAAGAGTTAAGAGATTTGGAGTGAGGATTTTTATATCCTCCTGTTCAGTGCTGCAGATAGTGTGTGTATAAGAAATATAGAGTACACCACACTGCTCGAAAGTTAATAAATAAATCACTTAGAGAGAACATTTATGAGTTTAGAATGTGCTAGTGATTAGCAGTGAAACTCTGGACTCATTGGATTCAGCAGGAATGCATCTGAGTCCTTCTCTGGTTTTCTTTTGAAAAACAGAGTGTAGTAGTTATGCTTGTGTTCTGCAGGAGTGAGAATGATCTCTTGATTTGTCGTGTGTTCTTCAGTGGTGTTGGATTGCATTCATGAGAGTTCTTTGAAATTATTTCAATCTCCTTCTTGTTTAGGATTTTTCTTCTTGTTCAGCACAATTCTCTCTGATGTATGTAATTTCTTCTTGTTGTATCATTACACTTTTCTTGATTCCCTTCTATATCGTGTACTGCATCTTAATCTTCCTTATATTCCATGAGTTCTGGCAGTAGGAATGATTCCCTTTTCATAGGTACAAGATACGGTTTCCTGACATGCCAACAACTATCATTAAATAACATTAATTGCATTAAAAACATCAAATATGACTGTTATCATTATTTAAATAATATTGAAAAAAAGTTATGAAACGGTGTCACAGTGATTATGTAAACGATGTCTTCTTCACGGTATGAGCTTCACGGTATGAGCTTCACGGTATGAGCTTCACGGTATGAGCTTCACGGTATGAGCTTCACGGTATGAGCTTCACGGTATGAGCTTCACGATAAGTCCTTCACGGTGTCTGGGTCACAGTGAGTCCTTCACGGTGTCTGGGTCATGGTAAGTCCTTCACAGTGTCTAGGTCATGGCGAGTCTTTCACGGTGTCTGGGTCACAGTGAGTCCTTCACGGTGTCGGGGTCAGGGTGAGTCCTTCACGGTGACTGGATCACGGTGAGTCCTTCACGGTGAGTCCATACTTAGACAAATATCTGTATCTGGACTTAGACAGTAATATGCAGAATATGGATTATGTTTAATCATTAGAGAGTAAGAGAACTTGAATCATAAACATAAAGTCTTGAAAATATATGTGAGATTTTTGATCATGCATAAGACTTGTAAATAATAAAGAGAGTAATTAACATCATAATATTTGTTATCATTATAACGTGATGTGTAGTTATTATTGAAAGTAATTAACAATAATAGGATTTTTTATCATTAAAACATGATTAACGCATGAGGAGTCCAACAGTTGTGTTGTGTCTGAAAGAAGGAAGGACTCCGTACGAGATGTGGTATAGAAATAATCCAACAGTGAAATAATTTTGAATATTTGGAAGTGCTTTATCCTCAACAAGGGAAAACATAGGAAATATGAGTCATGAGGCTATGGAAGGATATTCCTTGGCTACTAATGAAAAAGTAAGGCATATAAATGCCAAAGGCTGGGAAAATTAGTTGATAGAAATTATGTTACTGTAGTGGATAATGATGAGATTATTCAACAGCACAGTGAATAATTTCCGGATGAGAGTGATGAGGGAGAAAGAAATGCAAGGGGAGAATAAGTGGATGATTTTGATTCAGAAAAAGATACTGATGATGAGCATGAGGAAGTAAAATCTGTATCTGCCCAAAATCCAATGACTCAAGATGAAATTGATAGGAAGAATATTGTTGGTGATCAGTCAGCTCCAGTTTAGACAAGAAGAATGAAATCTCTGCTGCAGACATCATTCCTATCTCAGGATGTTCCAAAATTCATAGCTGATGCCGCTAAATATGTCAACTGGGTTTAGGAAATGAATGAACTGCTTGATCAGATTGAGAAGAATCAGACATGGGAGATTATTCTGATGCCCGCAGATAAGAATTTCATCGAGACTAAATGGGTCTATCGCAACAAGATGAATGAATATGGCACAGTTATTCGGAACAAATCACAATTGGTGTTCAAAGGATACACCGATATAGAGGGAATAGATGTTGATGAGACATTTGCACCAGTTGAGAGACTAGAGACAATCAGATTATTTATGGCCATTGTAGTGCAATGGAAGTTCAATGTTTTCGATATGGACGTCAAATATTCATTTTTGAATGGGGTTTTGGAGGAAGAAGTGTATATTGAGCATCCAGATGGATTTCTCATTCATGATGATGAGAACAAGGTTTGCGGACTAAAGAAGGTGTTGTATGGGCTGAAACAAGCACCAAGAGCATGGTACTCAAGGCTTGATCAGTACTTGAAAAAGCATGGTTTTTAGTGTTGGGGAGTTGATTACAATCTCTATTTCAAAAACTACAGTAATCAAAGTATGAAAATCCTGGTTTATGTCGATGACATAATATTTGGCAGATCAGATAAAGCTCGGTGCAGACAGTTTTCCGAATTCATGAAAAGTGAGTTTGAAATGTCATTGATTGGAGAGATAACATTTTTCCTTGGTCTAAAGTTGACATAAGGAAGGAATGAAATATTCATTTCTCAATACAAATATGACAAGGAGGTTTTAGGAAGATTTAGAATGTAAAATTCTAAAGAGATGTAGACCCCATTTTCTACTTGGATTAAATTATTGAAAATGATAATTGAAAGGAAGTTAATATCACAGAATACAGGCATATTATTGGGAGGTTATTGTACCTAACAGTGACGAGACATGATATTGCTTTCGCCACCTTCCAATCAGCATGATATCAATGAAATCATAAAGAAATCCACATGCTTGAAGTAAAAAAAAGAATACTTCAGTATATCAAGGGCACAATGGACTTCGTCATGATGTATAATGGAAAATCTCAGATAGAGTTATTGGGATATACTGATGCAGATTGGGCAGGTTTAGCGGATGACCGGAAACCAATGTCAGGAGGTGAATTCTATCTTTGTGGACTATGTATTTCTTGGCTAAGCAAGAATCGAGATTTCATTTCATTAATCACCGCAGAAGCTGAGTATATTGCGGCCAATAAAGCATGCACACAGTTGTTATGGATGAAGTAGCAGCATGATGATATGGGAGTTGAAGTGATGTCTCTTATCGGAATCCAGTGTGATAACTCATGTTCTATCAATCTCATCAAAAATGAAGTCCATCACACAAGTATAGAGAACATTGAGATAAAGTAACATTTAATCTAGGGGAAGGTTGAGCATGGAATCGTGAAGTTAGAGTATGTACCTATAGAACTATAGGTTGAAAACATTATGACGAATTCCTTACCCAAGGAAGCTTTTGAGGGGCATCGACTGGCTCTGGGAGTCCAGTTGACTCCCCACAGATGAAAAAGTGTGGTTGTTGGATCCCCTCTCCCTGAGGTTTGATGTGTTTTCCCCTAACGGACTAATATGTGTTTTACCATTTTAGAGACCGCAATGGAGTTCCCTTTGGGTTTATTGACAAAGGGGGAGACAACAGTGATTGTTCATGGGGGAGACAGTGTGATGGTGTGGCTATTTGATAAATCATGTATGATTTGGGGAGAAGCTAACATGTGGGGTGGCGAGATAGGGGGAGCAATGATATAGGGGGAGAGTATAAATATGACGATTCTAGAAGTGATCAATCAAATATTAGATATCATGATAGTTAAGGATTGTGATAAAAGCAGAAGAGTGATGATGGAATGGTGTGAGAAGGGTTCCATCGATCATCAATTGGTGTCAATTTGGAAATTTGTATCAGTTTGTTGTCAATGGATGGTGTCTGAAATAACGTGATTCATTGATGAAATTTTTGTACAACTCTTGTTTCTCACGGCGAGAATTGCTCATGTGGGCTTAGAGTATGTGGTGAGTGAATCTTTTTTCACCATCTGAATCTCCAGAGGTGAAGGATGGTTGATTATGGAAGGAAACTCAGTGAGGTATCATCGTACAAAAAATTATTATTAGAAGAGTTGTCAACAAAACCAAAGGGGGAGATTGTGGGAGAAAATCCATCAAGGTAACATTGCAGCATTTTTGGGTTGACTGTGTTTGTTGAAAAAGTAGGTTTCCATGGTGAATTGTCAAGTCCTAGAGATTTTTATGATAATCCATGTTGACAAATAACAATTACAAAGGATTGAATGATCTGGAGGCGGTATAAAAGAACATATACAAGGTGGCACTATGTTCCATTGATTTCCAAATTTTTGGGGAACAAAATTTAGAGTTTGGTGTTCATTTAGAAATATGGATTTCCTTGAAAATATCATCAAAATATAGAAAACTCTTGAGTTTTTCAGAGATAGAATTCATGGATTGGATTTCATGAAGAGTAGAAGAATGTTGACGGTGATTCTTCATGATTACGACAAGCTTCGCGAATGGAAGAGTTGAAGAGAATTGTGGCGGTGAAGGGTATATATAGTAGAGTATAACAGTGAAGGCACTAAGGAATTGATGGGATGCTACATGATTATGAAGAGCTCCGCAATTGTAAAATTGCCTTGGTGCATCGTTGTTTTGAGATAATTTCAGTGGGAACTTCGGAGCTTTGCGATTTGAGATTAGGTGGCATTGACTTCACATGGAAGGTTTGAGGGTCAGTGTAATCACTTATAAATGGGCCTAGAACCCCTCGAGATAAGTAGATAGTTTTCAAAGAAAATATTTGGATCTCAGATCGTGAAGGTGGTTCACGAAGACAGCGTACATCAGGAAATAAGATCTTCACGGCGGCTATTCTAGCCCTGCGAAAGTCATGTGCTCCACATTGGCTCAGTGAGCATTACAATGGATGTCCCTCTACGATGACTTGAGCTCCTTGTTGGACTAATATTTTTGAAGGCTTGAGCTTTGTGAAAATGTAGGAGATTCATGAAGGCTTGTTTTAGCTTTGCGAAATTGGGAGCCTCGTGAAGTAGGGTGCTTTGGGAAGGTGTTTCCAAATTGTGGTACCTAGTGTTAAGTGGGAGAGGGGTATTTGTAAATTGATGAAATTTGGACTTCAGTTGAGCATCTACATGTATTGGAGGATACATTCATTAGTGATAATGAAGTGACCAAGAGGTCTATAAACTGTGAGTGGATCTTCTGAACAATAAGTGAGCTCACTTCAGTTGTGAGATCAGTGAGTTCTCAAATTTTGAGTTATTGTAAACCAGGAGGGACAGTGATTCCACATTGAACTTGTAAACAATAGTGCGCTTATAGTGGAATTGGTACATTGGCACACTACTGGTGTATGCTCCTTGGACGTAGCCTAGTGAGGGCGAACGAAGTAAAAATCAATGTGTCATGTGCATGCTTTAAAGATTATTTATACTCTACATTCGGAAGGATAGAGAAGATAGTTTTGTCTAATAGAAAAACAACATCAAAAGGAGCAATTGTTTTAATCTGTCATACCCTGATTCACCCCCCCCCCCTCTTAGGGTATCTACCCTAGGACCTAACAGAAATAAAGTTGGATGTTTATAAAAACATTTTATTATTTATCATAAGTTACAAAGAGTAAAAAAATGGTACCATTACATGGATTTATCATCCATATCTAGTGGTTAATAAATATCATGGTATTTCTTGAGATATTGATCATATAATTTCATTAATGAAAGAATAATAGTGATATTGTTTCAATAAACACTTACCACATGGTAACATTTAATCAAACCCACCATGTAGGAAAATGAAATTAAAAGGATCCTAAAATATTATGAAAACGAATTAGATCCATTATATAACATGTAAATTGTAATCATATACACCTCTTTTAATAACATAGGTGCATAACAAAACATGTGTCACAAATAATACATATTGAGACAAAATTACTTTACCGATTTGGAAAATTTTGAACCACAAAACCCATGAAATAATGATCATAAAATGGATATGTAAAAACCCATAAATTTAATTATAAAAAATAATATAATAAATTCATGTTCAGTGTATACACCACAAAATTGAAATGATTGGTGAATAAATCATGTATCTCAGAAAAAAAAAAATAAGAATAAATTCCATGACCTTGTGTCTGGACTCTCGTCATACTCATACAATCCTACTATATATTAAATATATGTTTATTATACAAATTTTACAGAATAATATTATTATATCTAATACAATATATGTTTTTATTATGAAATTATATTATGCTCTTGTTAATAGATTCATGTTAAGGTTACGCTTTGGGTAATATTTGATTTATTTTTTGGAATGTATCTTAATTGGTTATATCTTCGATCCTTATAAATATATAATTATTTTCATAATGTAATAAATGGTGTAAATAAAATATATATTCATCATATTTGTATTATAATAATATATTATATATATATATATGAAATGGAATACACCGTTCATTGAGTCGTTTGGATGTATGTACGCAGAAATATTGTCTCTAATTTATTATTTTATTGAAAGAAAGAAATAAAATGACATATATGTATATATATACACAATATTAATTTATTAGAATTATTATTTCATACATATCATATAATTTCAAAAAATACATCCTTACGATATTCCATTAGTGTGTGAATGAATCACATTGCTTTCAAGAGGCAGTAGTCCACACTTCCTCAAAGGAATTTATCATATTTACCAAAACGGAAAACATAAAGAGATGTGTGGAAAAATAATAACATAATATTAATGACATAAATTTTTTCATATATATCATATTAAAATATTTTTTCTATCACAATTCCCATCCATGAAATGTGGTAGAGTAAAAACTAACAATAATCATTTTGTGAGGTGACAGTTCACTATACATATAGGCAATAAGTTCGTTACCAATTAGATGTATGTATATAAGTGTAGGTATAACACTTTTTATAAAAACATCCCATTATATTTAAGACAATGGTGTGTTTTTATAATCCTGGAATAAGGATATTTTATGTTGAAATAATAAAAATAAGATAAAGGATATTGAGGAATGATGTTACCTCTGCTTCGGGTAAGTCCTTTTGGTGTTAATGAAAGGGATTTCATGGATTGATTTATGTCTAAAGATGTACATCAAGGATAAAGGTAGTGATTTCAGGAATTTTATTGACCAGATCATGGCCTATCCCAAGGTTTTTGATAGGAGTGATGAAGTGGGAGGAGAGAATTATTTTTTATAGTGGAGGATTTTCACCCTTGTTAATACGAAAAGGTTTACCATAATGGTAGGACTATCTTTCCTAATGTACCTAAAAAATGGAAAACTAATGTATTAAAGGGGAATAATTTTCTAAAAAATCAACCCATATAAAAATAATTTTATTTTTATAATTTTGTTACTTAACTTCAATGTTTCCCTAATTTTACCATTATGGTTTTTATTAAAGTATATTGTATTCTAACATGAATAATTTATCAATTAAAACTAAATAAAAATGGTAATTATTATAAAAAAATATACCTATAAATAAATATCATTATTTATAATTTAAAAAAAATCCACATGTTTTGGAAATTAATTTTAAAATAAGGGTTTGTAATAAGAAAAAACACTCCCCTAACCTAGACAATGCGAACAATGTTTTTACTATATATGGGTAAATAAGTTAATTATAAAATATCAATTGTTCCGCTAATGGACCATATTTGATATTTATTTACACTTTAAAAAAATATGGTAGAATCTATGGTTTTTATTCGCATTAAATCATTTCGTAAAATCCCATTATTGTCAATTTTGACATTATTTATTTAATATTAATTTAATAAATATAGAAACAACATTGGAATAAAAATATATGAATTTAAAATCCTATTAACTTTATATATTCCTCTAAAAATAATAATTAAAGAAAATAATTCAACCAATTCACTTTTCTTCTAATATTTATAGTGTCATTTATTTTAGTTATTTATCAACTAAATAATCACTACGTTGTAATTTAATACACATTAGATGTAACTAAATCATATATAAAACTACTTGATAAGTAATTATGATACAAATAATGAATTTTATTTTCAAAAGGATATGAATAACCAAAAATATTTTGTTTTTTCTATATGTTAATGTTTTATAAATATTAAAGGTGGGGAAGGTTCACTTTTTTTTCCTTACAAAACTTATGAAATATGGATCATTTTTTGAATAGTATCACATTGACTAATAAAAGAAAGAAATTATTGTATATAGTATAAATATGGTAATCCAATATATTTTGACCGAGATTCTAGGCCATTTCAGCACTTGAGTTTAAGGTTTTTTCCATAATTAAGCTTAATTTTATCTTAATCACTGGGATTAGTTTTAGTAATTTTCAATGATATTTTTTTAAAAAAAATTATGTTTATCTTATTAGACTAAAAATATCATAAATATAAAAAATTTTATGTCTACTTGTAAAAATTTAAAACAGATGATTTTCCAAATTATGTTTAATGTTAATCCCATATAGGTGGTGAGAAATCATCTTTTTTAAGTAAAAACATTCAAAAGTTCAATAAGTTTGTATAACCAACTTAAATATAAAAAAATCCAATAAAATAAAATGGATTAATATATTTATAATTGAAATATTGTTACTTCAAAAACCAAATAAAATCACAAAATAATTTTAATTATTATTTAAATGAAAAAGGCAGTTCTTAACTAGAATACTATATTTTCACCATTTAAAAAAATTGAAACTTCTCATAAAAAACAAAAAAAACATGATAATATAATTTCTAAATTATGAATTTTTAAAAAAAATTAATATAAAAATTTATAAAGGTCTCAAAAAAAATTTCACACAGCTGCCTAATTAAAAGGTGGAAAAAATATACCTTGTTTGTAACGCAATATAACTCCGTGTTTCATGTATCGTAAGACAATCTATGTCATTTATGTAATTCAAGATAAAATTGTTGTTGAATATAATTAAATCAAAACTTATTTATTTTATATATATATAAATTCTATATATTGTGTTGTATGAAATGAAAAATATTAAATTAATTTGAAAAAAAATCACAAAATCTCAGGGTGTTACTCCCATAATATCCAAAAGGAAATAATTTTATTTCCATAGTATTTCACCACTAAATTAATTTAAAAAATTTGTTTAATAATAGATAATATTAATCTCCTGGTCATATTTCTAGAATATACATTATGTAAGTGGTAAATTTATATGGGGTACCACATTCTATTGTCTAAGATAAGGATATGAGGTATACCTTTTAGTTCGAGATAAGTATTTAGAAATATTTAGATGTGGAGTTGTGTTTCAGTATTTACCATCATCCTAAAAAATATATTTAGTCTAACAGATCCATTTCATCCCTAAAGGATATGATAATATATTTCTATGTGGATTTCAATGTTGGGATCAACAGCTTCTTATTATATAATTTTATAATAATAATATCTTTCACTCAAGCTTTCATATTGTTCTTTATAAGTCCCTATATTTATGAAAGTGAATAAATCCCATTCTTGGAGATAAAATTATAGAAATAAATATATTATGACCTGAGATATTATTTCATATGATAGAGAACACTATTTCCATTCAGTTTCAAATCAAGCAATGCCATATTTGACTGAAATGTTTTGGTGATAATTATCAGGGAAATATAGAATTTGAAGTTAGAGATAAGTTATTCCTATGAATATCTCCATGGAATATGGTGATGATATTTATCAATAATTTAATTTTGATCCCGAAGTATATTTTACCCTTTTATATTCTTGACCAAGTATGGATGGGAGCTTATCGTTTAGTATTTCCATTTAACCAATTTCATGTTCATGACATTTTCTATATATCTCACCCTAGGAAGTATATAAATGATCCTTAAAATGTTAAAAAATCAAAGTTTATACCATTGGACCATGATCAATCCTATGAATAATAACTGAAAAATTTATTATATCATTGAGATAAAATTCTATGGAATAAGACTACTCAGTCGATTAAAGATCTCTAAAAGAATTAGAAATATGAGGAAGCTACTTGTGAACCAGAGGATGTAATGAATCAGATATATCCATACATTTTATATAAAAGTGATATAATTTCAAAGATGAAATTCATTTTAATGTTGGTATAATGTAACTCCCCAAGATTTTATATTTATTTCCTGTGAAATAAACTTGAAGTATCAAATAACTTTATTTACATAGATTTCCAAGACTAAATGAACCCATGATATATTATAACTTTATAACCCATGCATCAGATTGGTGGGTATGAATATTAATGACCAATATATTAAATAAATGTACATAAATTTATTCCTAAATTCAAATTTATTGATTAATTCCAAAGATATAATCATTAAATTTATTAATGAAATCCGTTAATGTTTAAATAAACTGTTTTTAATGAAATTTATTTTTATAAACATTATGTACTATTATATTGATCAACACGAAAAATTAATTATAATGTAATAATTTTATAATATAACAATAAACAGCTATTAATTAGTCATTCAAATATTAGGAACAAAGATAAAATCATTTAAAGTTTAATGAGTTATTTTTCATAAAACCATTATTATATGTGTTTTGTGTTATTATGATAATAAATTAAATAAAATTATTGATTATTAGTTTTAATAAAATTTATGGATTATATATTTACCAATTTATTTTAACTATGATTTTCATATTTTTAGGAGGCATGGAATTGAATTAAATCATAATTTATTCTTAAAAATGTAATTTTCTAAAAACATGTTTTCATTGCGTTTTCAAGGATTATTTTAAAATTAATTTATTCTTATTATATAAATTGTATTATATATAATAAATTAAATATTTTTAATTATTACTTATATATTTTTTATTGATACTATAATCGTTTTTGTTCATAATTAATAGTAAAAAATAAAAAAAAAATGTATCCACAATTAAGGTTAAAATGATTTTATCTAGGGATAAACTAAGAGATAAGAGTAATATTGACACATAAAAATGTAAAATTATTATTTTTGAGGATAAGAAAAATATAATATAAAAACATTAAATTATTGTCTATTTGGATCCACTTTCACAAGAAAACTATCATTATATTATTTAAATAATTTATGTAATTCTTTGTGTGTCATCTCCCTCAATTATAAAAGAGAAAATATTTTATTCCAATATTCCAAAAAAATTTGCCTACAAGAAAATAAAATACCATTACTAATACCTTTCTATATTCCATAAATTTTTCTTATATCCATTGGTCTTCTCTTAAACCCAAACATTCACTATGTAATGTGTGTGTAAATTAATATCTCTCAAGTAAGAGGTATAAATATTAACTGATCCCTTTCAATTTTACTGCTTCATAAAAGATATATATACATCAATTATATCCAACATAAAATTATGAATTAAATATCATAAATTTAATTATATTTTACTTTTATTATGGTAAAACCATTTCCCACCTTATTTCTATCAAATGGGAAATGAAAGTACAACTTGTGTGTATGTGCCACTATAGCCTCCACATAGTGATATGATTCATTTTTTATTACCACCTCACATGGATGTTTATAATTATGGATTAAATAAAAATATATTATATATTAGATGTAATTATGATTCTATAAAATGAAATTAATATTTATCTTTCTTTCCTTCATTTCATTAGAAAATGAACGCACAATTCAAGTGTTTGTACACACTATCGTCATCATGAATAGATTAATTAAATTTTATAAATATAACTTTTATTGATGATTAAAAATTTTATATAATGAATTTATATGATACATATATAATTATTAACAATCTAGATATAGTGGTACCATGACCAATGTATAATGATTAAAACAATCGAACTAAAGGTTTCAGAAAAAACATAACCGCTTACACCAAAAAATAAGGATTTTAATAAATAATTATTAATAAATGGGTATAAAAATTAAATAAGTGGACCATATATAGTATTATTGGTGTAAATATGGTTGTATTATAAATTTATAAAAAAAATAAATTTATTATATATGAAGTAAGCGCACATATAAAAAAGTCAGTCGGGAGGTAAGGTTTTTTATGTTATAATTTAATTTTTCCTTGGATTATTTAAGCTTAAATATATAATGATTAAATTGAATGATATTTTTTTAAATATATTATTATTTTTCTTATGCAGTGGTTACTTCTGGAAATTAAAATTATTTATTTCATTTTCCTCAATCTATGTAAATAATATTCTAAAAGAATGTTTTTGGAAAACCGACATTGTTTTACTATTTCTTGAGGAATAATTTTCTTCCATTTATACAAATTATTTAAAATTATTTCATGAATGTTTTCAATATTATAAAGGTATTTTTATTTTATTTTTACCATTGTTTAAATATCATTAGAATTTTCGAAAATTAATCATCTTATCCTTTCCTAAAAATATACTTTTTACCAAAGGTATGAGAAAAAGTATTTTACGAAATATACCAAACAAACATATTTTCCTACTTCATGAATAATATTTTTAAATATTACTATAAAATTTTCTAGGGATCATTTAAAATAATTGTTTTCTTAATATTTTGGAATTTTTTATATTTTAAATTATTGATTTTTAAATGAAAAAGGTTAGTTTCATCAATAAACATTCCAGTTGTTTTGAAAAGAAAATTTTCAAATATGATAATATACATTAATGTTACATTCGCTTCACAAGGGATATGATCCTATAATACCATCATTATTACTTCGACACGTGGGTGATGACTATGTTGATGAAATATTGAGATTATATATTTTCTCTTCCAATGGTAAATCTTTAATGAAATAGTAAATTTTTTCATTATCTTATGAAATATATATGAATATATTATGATTATGTGATGGGGGTTCTGTTATATCCATCCAATGCATTGGTAAAATAATTATATTTTATGATCTTTAATGGTATATGGGGGTTATCCCAATCCTAAAAGAGTGTGAACATGATGTTATCCTAATCCCAAAAAAAGTACATGGGTTGTTATCCCAATCCTAACATTTGATGAATGTTTTGGTGTGTTTCCTTGAAATAATATTTATATAATTCTGATTATTTTACAATTTACTCCAATATTTTATGACATGATATAATAAAAAATTTAGGATATATTGTCTTGTGTTCTTCGATTCCTTTATGATTCATGTCTAATGAGTTGAAACAATTTATACCCTAACTTGTGGTTGTGTTCTATTAATTAATGTTTATGATTTTGAAAAGTTAAGATCATGTTTTCTTAACTTTACAAAAAATTTATGATTAAAAATTATCGGTTATTGTTATCTACCTTGTTTACCTATAATTAACATTTCATCTCACCCTTTATCATGTTTTCTTTTTCCTTGGATAAGAAGAATGGTTTTAAGAGTAGTAATTCTAAGAAGGTGTCTAGTTTTTATGAATATTGTGGGAATGATATAGATCTATTATATAGAATTTATTTATATATGTAAGTACAAAACGTCACAAAACATTTTTGGTTATGGTTTTTATTGTAATGATTTGTAATAAATATTCATATAATAATATGTAATATTTACGTATGAAATTCATGGGTCACCTCATCCTCAATGGAATGATGTTTCTTATAGTTGGAAACAGAACATGATATACTTGGTTCAATTGATAAATTGTCATTATAACCCTACTAAATAATTTTGAGGATATTTTTTTGATATAAAAAACATAATAAATTAAATTCCTTCTATATAAGGTAGTTAAAAAGATTCTATAAGAGTTATAGACTGATTAGGATCACAGTTTGTTGATAACCTGGGGTTTCAGAGTTTTTGGGAAACTTTTTCCTAAATTAGATATATGGATGTTTATTTGGAACCGTAAGGAAACTAATGGATGTTATTTTTATCATCCTAATTAGTACATTTTTTTATATTAAACTAGAATATTTCCTGTGAATGATTTTATTACATGGGAATTCAGTGGGTGAAATATTATATTTGGTGATTCTTATGATCACTAAAAAATAATAATTCATAATACGAAATTTGAGAAGATTCTATATTGAGTTTGAAACTTATTTTCCTCAAATGTCACATGATTCTAATGAGTCTCGAATAATTATCCAGGTTTTTGAGAGATACAGTTTTATTTTGGAACATAATGATAATATTAATTTTATATAGGATGAACCTATTGATTATCAATATGCTATTGATATTTCTAATTTCAATAAATATTTTATGTGTATGAAATTTGAAATGGGAATATAATATATAAATCAAATTTATAAATTAGTATAATCCTTTAATCTGATAAGGATGATTAGGAATGTGTTGTTATTTTAAAAAACATACATGGATATTAGAGTGTTCACCAATAATTCACACAATGTGGTTAAAGTATATTAAAAATTATAATAGAAAGTAAATAAACTATATCATCGGTAGATTTGAAAATGTCCACGATGGTTTTTTATTTCCATAATAACATGATTTGATTATAAGATCTAATAAATCGATGTCAACACTGCTTTACATAATTTAAATGTATTTGAGGGTGTATATATGTTATAACATGAAATTTTTTATTATCTAAATAGTTATTCTATATTTTAAATGTTTTAATAATATATTTATTGATTTATAAAACAACACTATAGTTATAATAGTTATTTGGACGATGTTATCTAGGAGTTTAGTTTCATTAAAAAATAAAAAATCATGAATATATATGTGATATGGTGGGATTACTATTGCATTTACGGTTTTTTGTGTAGATGATAAATTATCAGAAAACAAAATATCCAAACTTTTTGTAAATTTTTAGTTAATTTTTTCTCTTAATGAAATATAAGGTTAAAGAAGTTTATACATTCGGAACAAAGGCCTATATAGATATATTGAAATAAATGGTCAGTTTAATTAAAAAATAAATATATTAGTAAATCACTAAAAAGGATAATGGTAGATAACTATAATAAATTTTTATTAATAACTTTAAATTGTGTGAGTCTTTTGAAGTCCCAATTTACTTCTATATATATCGAAATAAAACACATAAAAAATATTTCATATGATTTTATCATTAGATAAGTTATGTATTCAATATTTTTACTCAATATAATTTCAATTGTGATTTGAAAATACGTAGTTTAGATCAATAAAATTTGGTTCAAATTTTTTTTTTTAAAGATGACGGATGTAATATTGATTATTAATGGTGAGGAAGATATCATTATAAAGGTTTACGCTAATAATAACTTCCAAATTGAAAAGTATTATTCAATATTTTATTAAAAAATTTTATCTCAATTATTGTGATATTATTTGGAATATTTATATGTATAAAACAATATTGAATTCTATAAATTAATAAAAATTAATTACTTATTAGGAATATAATAAGGAATATATTTAGATTAAGAATTTCATTATTAAGGAGGGGAATGTCCATGAAAATGATAAAATATGTCATTGTTTCATTGTAACAATGAAACTATCATGGACGATATTGAATATAATTCTCCCTATTCAATAAAAACATCATTAAAAATAACATCTCATTAGAGAACCCTTTGAGAGGGTTGTCATATATTCCATTCGAGTTACTATAGATAAAAATGTATTGGAAAAAATAGGAAAACCTCTAAAATTTAAAAAAAACATTAGAAGAATGTAATATCCATCAGAATTACATCTTTTAGGATTTATTATAAATGTTTTTGGTTTCTTCATAATCCATATGTAATTTCATGTGATGTAAAGAATGGTATTATAAGATTTATAATTAATAAATTAATGAAATTTCCAACATTAACACTTATTCATGTTGGATACATTTTTTATAAGAGAGAAAAATGATACATAACCCCTTGAGGTAAAACATTGAGTTGTATATAATCAAATTTTTTCTCTCAAATATATCGATTCCATTAAAATGTTATCATTAGTGTGTGTGGGGATCTCATAGATATCAATATTTCACTTATAATATACATGTTTGACTTGTTTTTTGTATTATACTACCCAATTATATCACATACACAATCATTCATATTATCTTTAATATTATTCGGTTTGTAAACATTAAATAAGTCCCCAAACTATGACATTAACATTGAATGTTGCATGTTAATATTCAATATTTGATAAATTTATTGTTCTCGTATTAAGGGTGACATAATAAGTGTTGCATGGATGTGATGTTTATCATGTTGTGGAGTTTTCTTACATAATAAGGGATATTTCATTTTGTATGATTCGTAAGATATTTAGTCCACTGATTGAATTAAGAGGAAATTCATGGTCAATCATAGTTGAGTGACATGTGATGGGATTATATACATAAAAAAATTCTACCAAAGTGATTTTTTTGTCTCGAATCAAAATAAGAAGTAAATTTTCTCAAATAATAAACATTAACTTGACAAAAACTACATTTAAAATGGTTTTCCCTCAAAAGGGGTAAAATTACCATTTAAAAATATTACACTATTTTATGCTTAAAATTGGATTTATTCTCATTTTAAGCCTCTATAATTTATTATAATAATGTAAAAACATTTAATAAACATGTGAAATCATAATATAGATATTTCTGCTCATTCCTAAAAATACAATGACTAGATGATAACTACATTTAAAATATTAATATTATTGATGTATTATTTTTCAGTATATCTTACTCTTGTATGAAACATAAGATTTTGGAGAAACCCATTGTTCCGTATAAAGTAAAGTACTGATCATAGTGTACCTATTAATGTAAAATTACTATCTAATTCATTAATATTAATAGATATGAAAAATTATTATTTTATAATTACCTAGGATGGTACACATTATGTTAGTTTCAAATCCTCGGATGGTGACCAACATCTCTATAAAGAAGATTGAGATATGAATGTAAGTAAATAAGGAACACTAGTACCAATGGTTGGTACAATATACTACTATTTGGAATTTTTTAAATTATAAAATTCTGATGTAATACAATTTATAAATTTTATATAAATCAAAAATCAATTTTCCAAAGTCGTTCTGGAAAATTTATCAAGGTTCCCACCCAAAAGAGAATTTGAATTTATGATGGATCTCATACAATGGTATAGTAAAGTTTTACTTATATCCTATAAGATAACACTAAAATGATTAATATAATTGAAATTTTATCAGGACAAGTTATAAATCAATGGATTTTTTGACATAGAACATATCTATAGGCATCACTAGTTCCTTTTGTAAAGAATGTGGACGAAACTTGTGGTGTTTATGAAGATTACCATAACCCAAACCATGTTATTATAATGAATTGAAATATTATTCCATGAATTAGAGATTTTTTTATCAATTTAGGAGATCCAAATATCTCAATAATATTGATTTATTATTTATGTATCACCCTAAATTTGAGTTTTGAATGAGGATATTCTAAAGATATATTATATAATAATTATAGTCATTATGAATATGTGGTTATACCCCTTGGTATTATGAATGTTCTAAAATTATTTATGTAATTTATTTATTTGATCATCCAGAGGTATCTTGACACCTTTGTGGTGGTATTAATCACTGATTTTATGGTCTATTATAGGATTAATGCCCATCAAGACTGATAATTTTTCATGGTTTTGGGTATCTTATTGGGATATCACTTTAATGATAATTTTTCAATGTTTGATTTATGAATAAAATATGTATGTTACCTTTTACACTTAATTTATAGAAGAGGGGTATCTATAGAAATTGAAGAGATTGAACCGGTTACCTCTAGGAAACCACCGAAGAATGACTTTGTGATATGAGGTTTTGTTGGATTAATTGGGAATTACAAACACTTTGTTCAAGAATTTTCAAGAAATTTTTATCTAATGAAATATTTATAAATTAAATGTGATCATTTATAATATAGGTATGAGTGCCAAAAATATTTTCAAGTATTTATGGGTTGACTTGCATCGGCACATGTCCAAAAATTTCCAAAATCTGGATAAAGATATATATTCGATTGCGATAAAATTTGGTTTGGTTTTGGATGTGTTTTTTTACAAGGAGATAATGTTGTTAGTTATGGGTAATGGTAGTTATTTGTGCATGAGAATAATTAACCTGTTATTATTAAGAGTTTTGTGTTCTATTTAATGCCTTGAAAACATGGAATCATTATCTTTTTGCTATGAAGTTCATGGTGTCAATAGATTATTGATGTTTGAAAAAAAATTCACAAATATATTTAAATATAGTGAAAAAATATAGATATAATACCTTATAATTTTTTAATTTAACTTCATGTTTACAATGAGTAAAGGAAATTAAGTTGTAGATGCATTCAGTTGGGATTTGAATAGATAGTTCATTAATAAGGATTCAGATCAGTGGAAATTGGTGATGGTTATAGTTTATATGACTTTATATTGTGTTAAAAAATATGATGTTATTGTTTTACTTTTAAATTATCTTGACCTAATTTTATTGAGTAGGTAAAATATACTTGGGAATATAATCTAAAATGTCTAACAACAAGGTTGAAACTTGATGGTGGTGTGACCATCAATAGATGGATACCATATAATAGATATATATTTATATTTTTAGATTGGTTTTTTTATTCCTTAAACATATGAGGAATAAAACCTTTCTACATACCACCACTTGATATGGGACAATCAATATAGATTTTTGAAAATGTATACGGTGACGAGATCATAGTTCTATTAGGCTGGTATGAAAAGGAGAGTGGCAGAGTATATCTAAAGATGCATCACCTAATAGCTTGTCAATGTAGATCCCAAATGGTCAACTGGTATATTGAAAACATTACCTATACCCATGTAGAAATGGAAGTATATAAATATAGATATTTCATAGGTCTACCAGTAATGGTTTGGAGATATGATAATAGATGGGTGATTTTGGATTGGCTCACTATGTTGGCTCAGTTAATCCCAATTTTTGAATCCAATATGGTGGAATACTTTTTAAAACTCTACATTTGGTAATTTTTAATATTTCATAGTGTGTATATTTTGATTATTTCTATCTAGTACCCCATGTTTATATCTCAATTTTGTAATCCCTTTATATAATTCTTGAAAACCTAGTTGATTTTTAGTACAACTTACCATCCAAAAATGGATAGACAGTCCGAATGGATGATAGAAATATTGGAAGACATGATTAGATCTTGTGTTATGTATTTTAGACTCTCCTGGGAAGATCATATAGCACAAAAAATGAATAGTTATTGAATAGATTCATTAGAAATCATATGTGTATCATTGAAATCATTTGTTACCATTTCATATGTGTGATCGCGTTTTCCTGAGAGTCTCTCCGAGGATAAGTAATATTTATTTTGGTAAATAAGATAAATTGTACCCTTAGTACATTGGACCTTTAAACATAATAGACTCAATCAGTTATGTGGATTATCAATTATCTTCACAAAAAAATATCATCTCGATGAAAAATTTATTTCATAAATCTTATTTAAATTAGTACCAACCTAATCATAGACATGTTATTCAATGATACCATGCTGATATTTAAATTTATATTACATTGATTCACATCTCCATATGGATTATCGATAGATTGAAAAAAATATTTCATAGAAAAACTATTTTTTTGGTACAAGTATTATTAAATCATATTCAGATTCATGAAGGTACATGGAAACGTTATAAGAAAATGTTAGTACACTATCCTAAAATCATCTAAACCAACATTTGTATATGAAATTTACATTATGAAAAGAAAATGATGGTGTAATGACCTAATGATTTTTCAATAGAAATTTCATTCTTATAAATATGTCATATAATCACATGGAATCACAATACAATGAACTACTTAGTACTATGTGATCTCAAAATATATTTTTGTCACATATGTGATTTGAATTTTTAAAATCTAACAAACATGGTTTCCATCAGTACGTTATTTGGAGTCTTACATGGCTAACTTAAATTTTCATTAATAGTTACATTACCTTATGAATAGAAATGTTACCCATATGAATAGTGGTATACCATAATTAATAGTAACCTTAACTATGATAGTATATAAATATGATTCATGTGGAAGTACGGTATACCTATATCTGGGAATGAGAAAAAAATGTTTTAAGATTGTCGTTTTTCGAGTAACGTATGATTTTAATTAAACATTAAATTAATAATATTAAGAAACATATTTATTAAAAATGGATTTAATTTTTTGGATTCTAAATGCCAAAAAATAGTTAAGATGAGTTTTTGGGATTTTTCTGAAATACGTGAATTTTTTGTGAATAGTGAAATTTAATAATTCGCAAAATATGAAAAATAATTGAATTTCTGCATCATTCTTGAGTCATGAATGATGTAAATGGACATTTTTTTGAACTCAAATGCGCTTATTACTATTCTTGGAGAGGTAATCATCACAATTTTTTATCTTGTGGAGAAATAATAAATTAGTGAATATAGTATTATGAAAACCCCTCTCCCCTCCACTATAAATACCACCCTTCACACCCTCATTGTCACAACCCGACCCATGTTATCTTTTAATTTTAATTATTTTTTGGACATTAAATATTTTAATGGGGTTTGGTGTGAGTTCAGAATTTTTTTTGAGTTTTTTTAAAAAGTGTGTGGTTTGGGGTCGACGTCGTTAGACACACGAGCAGAGTGCGATGCCGCGCGGCTTTGCCGAGGAAACTACATGGCCCTTTTCGTCTTTGAATAATTGAAATTGTTAAATAAATGTTAATTTATTGGATTGTTCAAAATATTTATGTTTATTTAGAATCGTAATTTTCTTAATTTTATTTTAAATAAAAATAAAAATTGTTAATTTTATTATTATTAAAATTATGAGAATAAATTTATTATATTTATTTTATCATTAAAGTTATTGTTATTTTTATTAATATCATTATTATTATTAATATTATTATTATTATTATATTAAAATTATATCTAGTTTTCATTTTTATTTTATTTCAGATTAGGTTTTTATTTTACTTTATTTATTTATTTTTTATTTATTATCGTTATATTTCTTTTTTTATGGTTTGTGTACCCCCTTGTTTACCCTTGTTGTGGCGCAATCCACCACACCAAATAACCACCTCCCCTTACCCAATAGCGCCTCCTCCTCCCCATCGAATCCTTCTCTCTCGCACGGTAGCCCCCAGCCCCCAGCCGGACCCGCACACCCCGGCCAGCCCGCACTCCCTAGCCAGCCCGCGCACCCTGAAGCCTCATCCTCTCCTTTTTGCACCACCCCGCTCTTCTACCTCCTCTCCCCCAGTGCCCTCTCATTCTCCCTCGCACAGTAACCCACATCCTCAGCCACACCTGCGACACCCTCCTTCTCTTCTCCCACCACTCCCCTATTGTCTGTCGCCGCACAACAGCCCACGCAAGAGCCCCCAGCCGGAACCCTGCTCGACCTCCTCTCCTCCTGTAGCCACACACAACCCTCGCACCCTGCCTGCGCAGCGACCCTCCCCCCACAGCTCGACGCTCCCCCGACCTGCACCCCGGTGCCCCAGCGGCCCTCGGTCTCGCAACCCCGTTGCCTCCCTCCTTCACCGACGCCGACCAACCTTGGCCGCCTCCTTCTCTTGGCCTCTTCCATCGTAGCAGAATCTGGTCGCCCTCCTGCTCGCCCGGTCCCAACTGCTTCCCAGTGCGAAAACCTGGCATCGAGCTCCCTATCTCCCGCCCGGCTTCTCACACCCTACCCATCAGCTTCCTCGCACCTCCGTTGTCCGGCAGCCCTGGTGGGACAACATCCAGCCGCACTGATGCCTTCTGTTGTTTCGGCATGACACCCTCTGGTGATCTGTTTCTAGTCCCCCCCCCCCCCCGTTGTTACCCATTTTCTTTATTCTCTGTTTATATTTTTATTTGATATATATATATATATATTACCTTGGTTGATTAGCAGTTTTATTAATTAAATATTGTTTTGGGACAGCATGACTTTTTAGGACCCTCATGGGGCATTTCCGAGTGAGCGACATCATCACCTTTTGTTTCTGAGATTTTGATGTCGTCACACCTTGGTCTTGAGGTAGGTTCCCATTGCACTGTTTTAAAATTTATGTTGCATCTATTTCATACTTTTTTCACCCTATTTACATGCTTAATATTTTTAATTCAAGTGTTACTGATAAATTTCCTTTTATTAGAAATTTATGTTGCTTTTTTAAAATATTTCATGTGTCACTGATAAGTTTCTCATTTGGCTCTTAAAGTTTTTTTGGAAAAAATAAAATTTTTTGGTTTCGTTTTTTTATAAAATATTGATAGGATTTGAAGTGGTAATTGGGGCTCCATAAATGGTTTCAAATTGGTTTTGGTTCCTTTTAGGGTGGTAACTGTGAAATGTGTTTAATGCCCACATGGCACTTTATGGAAAATGATGAAATTGTTTTGATAAACAAAACCTCTTAGGATAACTCTCTTGCCTTGTTTGCAAATGGATGTTTGGTAGGATAATGCCTAGACTCTCCCGGGTACTCGAGTAGTTTAAAGGCAAGAGGGCATCCCATTGAGTGACTCAGGGTAAGGCATGTTGTGCATTATTATTGTATATATGTATGTATGTGATTGGATGCTCAGATGGAATCAGTTGGCTCACCCACTATCCAAATATTTTAGACATGGGGATCTGGAATATTAAGATAATATTATAAGAATGAGTGCCGCATTGGTAGGTTATGGTACTGACGAGTGGCCCATAGTAGGTGGATATATTGGTTTTATTACTACAGGATTTCAACCTCAACCTACCTGAGAAAGGATGGTCAAGCGTATTGAGCGTCCTGATTTCACCGTATGTGACAGGTCAACAGGGTTGAGGTCTCATGTATTGGTGTCTTCTGGTTTATTCTTGATCTCTTAGTTTCACCCATGTCTATTGAATTTTAGTTACTTACAGTGATGGTTTGGTACTTTTATTTATTTCTACATTTCCCTTGTGGAGTCCTTACTTTTTTGAATTCTTGTATTCTTTTTCTCCCTAGAAAGTGATAAATTGGTTTTTACTTGGATTTTAGAAATGGTTTACAAATGAAAGTGTTTAATCCTCTTTGTAAAAATTTGAAAAAATAATCATCGCTTTCCCTTTCTATAAAGCCATTGACACTAATGAAATGAACCCAAATTTGGAAATGGTCAAGGGTAATGGTTCATAATTTTCTTTCTATGTAAAATATTTAGAAAAACATAGTTTTAAGAATTGTAGTTCAAACTTGAAATAGTGTTTCTTTTATTTTAAAGGTAGTACATTGGGAATAGATATCGGGCTAGCCTACTGTGTTTTAATACTCATGCCTATAGCTTTTTTCTGTTTTTAGCATTTCTGCAGGCCATAGCTTGAGTGCGCTCGCCTTGGGCGACGCTTGATCATGGAGTTTGAGAGTTACCCTCAAGGTCACAAGGAGTAGTTCGGACATTGAGTTTGGTATTTTTTATTTTCATTTGATAATGTTTAGTTGTTTTATTTGGTTTATTTATTCTGCACTACTCCGTATTATTTCTGCAGATTTATTTATTTATATTGGGAAAAATCATTCCCACAGACTCTGTTGGTTCCATGGCACTTTTCACCAGCCTAGGAGGATTGGGAACACCTCTCGGGCCACGTCGCAGACCGGATCGTGTGACAGGTTCAGGGCTGACCTTGGATGGTTTGTAATAAAATTGTATTAGAGGCACCCTTTTTTATTTGGTATGTCAATGTTGATGGAGTAAGATTGTCGGGACTCGAGGGGTAGGTGCGTGAAGAGCATCATGAACACTTTCTCGTTCTAATACTCGAGTTTCTAGGGGAAGTCTGGTTTGATTATTTTCTTTGGGTTTTTATGGAACCTTTTGTTATTGGGATACGACAAGGAGTGTTGGGCTAATAGTCGTCATAAACTGCACGGTTGGGCAAGCCATGCAGATCTAGGGGCGTGATCCAAAAAGGCTCACTATGTCGGTGATGTGTTTGGAATATGGCCGCCATCCATATGGTCCAGTGACCGACCAACACAAGTTCTATGTTTGAGCTGTTTTGGGCCTCTTCTGACTTTTGGAAGTTATTTGTATCTGAAAAAATTGGTTTTAAAAAATGGTTGTTTAAAATGACATTTAATTTGAGGATTGTTTTAAAGGAAAAGGGATGAATTCTTTTCTTTTGTAAAATGAGGTTGTTTTTTTGGCTTTGATATTCCTATGGGTACTCACATGCATTGTGGTATGTTTGAATATGAACAGATGTATGGTGTGGTGGATGGATTCCTGGGGTGGCATGGATACATTCATGTGAGTGAGACCCTAATGAATACTAATGATGAGGGTTTAACCCACCCAAATTTTTTTAAATTAAAGATGTTTTCAAAAGGTATGTTTTGATTTTATGATGGCTCATTTTCTTGTATTTAGATATTTTCATATATTTCCTGTTTGTTTTTTAGGATTTTTATTTATAGAGCTTTTATTGACTGGGGTATTGACTCTTTTTGTCCAGCAGATTTTCCCTTGAAGCTTCGATGGGTGATCATCTTACGGTTGATCAACCTAAGGATTTTATGCTTGAGTTTCGGAATCTAGACCCACCTACGTTTTATAGTCAATAAGACCCTTCTACAGCGGAGGAGTGGATGTGGAATATTGATGGGGACCTTAACCTCATTGAGTTTCATGAGTTGATAAAGTTCAGGTTTGCGACCTTCATGCTTGATTATTCACCATGGATGTGGTGGAAGTCAGTGTCTTGGAACAAGCCCCATCAAGAGCTTACATGGGAGTTTTTCAAGGCTTTGCTCATTTGTCAGTATTTCTCTGAAGAAGAAAGGGTGATAAAGGGGATGGAGATTTGTTTTCTGTAGTAGGGCAACATATCCCTATTGGAATATTTCTATTGCTTTGTGGAGAAGGTCCCGTATGATTCAGGGTATGCCACATATGACCCCATTAAGGCTCGATGCTACGAGGCAGGTCTCCTCCCTAATCTACAGTCAAAGGTGTCAGAGTCCAACCTAACCGCTTGTGTCGATGTGGTGAGATAATATTTTCATGTCAAAGCCACGATGACATGAGTGATCTAAGTATTCCTCCCTCTTTCGATACCTATGAGCAGTGGTGAAGATTCTGGAAAGTAGTTGAGTGAGGAATCAAAAGTCGATGGAGTAGCTCATGGAATCAAAAGGCCTCATGGTCTTTCATCATCTTCTTCAGAGAAAGAGATCTTCGTGTGTTATCAGTGTGAAAAGATGGGTCACAAGAATCCATCATGCCCAAGTGCTCTGAATCCTTTCCAGGAATGTGGATGCCTCGGTCACTTGCAATGATTATGTTGGGGAATTTCTAGGAAACATTGTGGAGGAGGTTCTCAGAAGTGATTTGATGTTGGGTTTTTGTTCAATGTTTCTTGTGTATGTTTCATTTCAGTGTAAGGGATATCTTATTTTTGAAGTGTATTGATGGTATTTTCGGATTTGAAAAGTATGGTAATGTCATGGGTCTTTTGATGAACTATGGTTTTCAATTCCAGTATGTTTTTCATCTTAAAATCTTTGCCTTTCTTTTTTAAAATCAAAAGTTGTATGTTTCTTATTGGGATTATCAGAACCTGACTGCCAGGAAACAAATGCTTCATTCCTCAGAGCCCTATTCAGAAGGCCTCAAAGTGAATCCAGCGCGTAGTTAGGAACCCTGGGGAATTATAAAGAGTTTGGTTAACATTGTACCTCTATCGTGTAGTGAAACAATTTTTGTGTTTATGTCTGTAAATTCTCTCTTGTCGCAATGAGTGTGATGGAATTATCCCTCTCTCAATGCCAGTAATTGTGACCTTTTGGATGTGAGGTTTTGATTACTGGCCTTACGTCGACCACCCATGTGAACTTGTTGTGACATGGGTTTGTGTCCAACCAGATGTGGTGAGTCTCGCGTAGTTGTCCATCATAGTTTCTTTTATCCAATCCTCTGGCCATCCCTCCCCGCCCATGGGGTACATTTTTTTACTTCACGCTGAGTTTTCATTTAATCTTTTATTCCTTTTGGATGGGAGAGATTAGTTTAAATATTCTTGTTATGCTTCTTTTAGCTTGAATGAGGCCTGGCGCAGGTCTATGTAGGTTTACTGTTGGCCATTTATAGGTTGGTTCTTTATTGGGGGGAGACCCACCGCCTCTTTGAGTTTTCTATTAAGCCGTTATCGGATGCGAATTGAGTTTTTATGGTGGGGAGTCTGATCAGACATTCCCTCCACTAGTGAACTGTTTTGGGCAATGAGGTTGAGTCCTATTGGTGGTCGATGGAATATCCTTGAGAAAATAGGTTGGATCGTGTTTATATGGAACCCTTATGTGTTGATCGACCAAATGGATAGTGTCGGGGCATTCAGGGGGCGGAAATTATTATGGTGGGGAGAATTTTTACACCCTGACCCATGTTTTAATTTTATTTTAATTATTTTTCAGCCTTTAAATATTTAGATGCGGTCCGAGGTGAGTCCTAGATGAAATTTTTTAGTTTTTATAAAAAGTGTGCGGTTTGGGGTTGACATCGTCGGACACACGAGCAGAGCACGACGCCGCACGAATTCCCCAAGGAAACTTCATGGCCCTTTTCATCTTTTAATAATTAAAACGGTTAAATAAATGTTAATTTATTGGATCGTTTAGAATATTTATGGTTCTTAAGAATATTATTTTTTTTATTTTAAATGAAAACAAAAATTGTTAATTTTTATATTATTAAAATGATATGAATACATTTATTATTATTATTTTATCATTAAGGTTATTGTTATTTTTATTAATATCATTATTATTATTATTATTGTTATTATTATTATTATTATATTAAAATTATATTTGGTTTTCATTTTTATTATATTTCAGATTTGGTTTTTAATTTATTTTATTTATTTATTTTATTTCATTTCATTCTATTTATTTTTTTAGGGTTGGTTGTACCCCCTTGTTTACCCCTCTTGTAGTGCGATCCAGCACACCTAGTAGACGCCTCCCCTTCCCCTATAGCACCTCCTCCTCCCCGTCGCCTCCTACTCCCTCTCAAGGAAGCCCGTAGCCCCCAGCCAGGCCCGTGCACCCCAGCCAGCCCGTGCCCCCCCGGCCATCCCGCACACATCGGTACCTTGGCCTCCCCTTGTTGCACTGCCCCGCTCTGCTACCTCCTCTCCCTCGACACCCTCCCCCGCTCCCTCACACGGCATCTCGTAGCCCCTTCCATTCCCGCGACACCCTCTGGATCTTCTCCAATGGTTCACCTGTTGTCAACTGCTGCACAACATCCCACATAGCAGCCCCCAGCTGGAACCCTGCTCGACCTCCTCTCCTCCTCTAGTCACGCACAACCCCCGCACACAGCCTGCGCAGTGACCCCCCTCAGTTCGGCGCTCCCCTGACCTACACCCCGGCACCCCAGCAGCCTTAAGACAGGAGACCCCCCTACCACTCTCCTTCACCCACACCGACTGACCTTGTTCTCCTCCTTTTATTGTCCTCATCCATCATAGCAGCATCCTGTCTCCATCATGGTCGCCCGCTCCCAACCGCTCCCCAGGGTGGAAGCCCAACACCGATTGCCCCGACTCCCACCAGGCTCCTCACACCCTACCCATCGGCCACCTCACACCACTACTGTCAGACAGACCTCGCCCGCAGCCCTAGTCGGACTGCATCCAAAGGCATGGATACCTTCCTCTGTTCTGACGCGACACCCACCGGCGGTCTGTTTCCAGTTGCGCCCCCCATTGGTACCCATTTGTTTTATGCTCCTTTGATATTTATATTGGATATATATGTGTGTGTGTGTGTGTATTACCTTGGTTGATTAGGGGTTTTATTAATTAAATATTTTTTGGTTTGGTTTGACTTTTTAGGACCCTCAGGGGGTGTTTCTGTATTAGCGCCATCGTTGAACTTAGTTTCCGATCATGCACCGTATTCGCGCCTTGGACTTGAGGTAGGTTCCCATTACACTGCTTTTAAAATCTATATTGCATCTACTTCCTGATTTTTCACCCTATTTACGTGCTAAATATTATTAATTCTTATGTCGCTGATAAATTTCATTTTATTAGAAATTTATGTACCTTTTTTAAATATTTCTTGTGTTGAAGATAAGTTGGCTGATTGGATCCTATGGTTTATTTGGAAGAAATAAAATATATTGGTTTTGTTTTTTTAAAATATTTGTAGCTTGTGAAGTGGTATTTAGGGCTCTATAAATGGTTTCGAACTAGTTTTGTTTTCTTTTTAAGGTGGCAACTGTGAAATTTGTTTAATGACTATTTGGCACTTTATGGAAAATGATGAATTTTTTTTGATGAAAACCCTCCTTGGGTAACTCTCCTGCCTTGGTTGCAACTGGTTGTTTTGGAGGCCCATTCCTAGAGGCTCCCGGGTACTTGAGTAGTTTAAAGGTAAGAGGTTATCCAATGGAGTGACTCAGGGTGAGGCATGTTGTGCATTATTATTGAATATATATATATATGATTGGATGCTCGGTTGGTATCGGTTGGCTCACCCCTTTTCCAAATATTTGAGACATGGTAGTCTGGCATATTGAAAGAATATTCTAAGAATGAGGGACACACTAGTAGGTTATGGTACTGACCAGTGGCTCATAGTAGGGGTATATATTGGGTTTATTACTTTGGAATTTCCCCTCGGCCTACCTGAGAGAGGATAGTCGAGCATATTGAGCGTTTTGATTTCATCATGTGTGACATGTCAATAGGGATGAGGTCTCATGTATTGCTGTCTTCTGCTGTATTCTTGATCTCCTAGGTTCACCCATGTCTATTGACTTTCAGTTACTTGCAGATATGTTTTGGTACTTGTATGTATTTCTATATTTCCATTATTGTGTACTTTTGTGAATTTTTTTATAGGTTTTCCCTAGAAAGTGATAAATTGGTTTTGACATGATCTCTAGAAATTGTTTTCAAATGAAAATGTTTAGTCCTCTTCATACAAATTTGAAAATATAAACATCACTATCCATTTCAAAAAATCTATTGACACTAATGAAATGAACCCAAATTTAGAAGTGGTTAAGGGAAATGGTTCGTACTTTTCTTTTATGTAAAATATTTAGAGAAATATACTTATATAAATTGTAGTTCAAACATGAAATGGTGTTTCTTTTGTTTTAAAGGTAGTACTTTGGGAATAGATATCGGGCTGGCCTATGACATTTTAATACTCACGCATATAGTTCTTTTTTTAGTGTTTTTTCCGGCCATAGCTTGAGTGTTCTCGCCTAGGGCGACGCTTGATCGTTGAGTCAGAGAGTGACCCGCGAGTTCACAGGGAGTTAGTTTAGACATTGATTTTGGTTAGTTTTATTTTCTTTTCATCCGGTTTAGTTGTTTATTTGGTTTATTTATTCTGATCATCTCGGTATTATTTATACTTATTTATTTATTTGTATTGCGAGAAATATTTCCCACAGACCTTGTTGATGCCCTCGAATTTGTCGCCAGCCTGGGAGGATTGGGAATGCCTCTCGGGCCAGGTCGTGGACCTGCTCGGGTGACCGATTCAGAGCTGACTCAGGTTAGTTTGTGAAACTCATTTCCCCACACATCTCTAGATTTAATCCTTTTCTAAACTCTTCCAAAACATCTTTCCTAGCCCCTACACCATGCCCAAGATTTTTTGGTCTCATAAAAAGGCCAATTTGTGGTTCCTTAAGGAGGATTCAATAGGTAATTCCCCCTCTCTCTTTTCCTTTCAATTTCATGTTCTTTTTATAAATCACTCTCCACCTATCTTCATCGACATGGTATGGTAACTCCAACATCATATATATAATTTAATTTTCAGATAATAATTTTAGAATATATCATCAAACCCCCTTATTCTATTTTTTTTATTTAAGAAAAGAAAACATTGTTCATGAGGTGTTAATTTATAATATTCAAGAACGATATGTTTTCATTTTCCCTTACCGCCTTCAAATCTGGTCATGAAAAAAAAAATTACGGTTAAACCAGATTATTTTATATTTATTATATCCTATTTAATGTTCTATAACTAACTTATTTATATATTACTAAATTATTAAACAAAACAAGTTCATTGTGGTCGAAAACCCGCCCAAATTAACACAAACAATCATCGTTAAATTCTTATCTAATGATTCATTATCAAGGTATATAGACAAATTATTTATAAGATTATATCAATTTCTTTAACATCATAAATAACATATAATTACAATTCTAAATTTTTATCCATGTTTTAAATTAACTACCATTCATGAATACAAGTGAACCGTTCAAGAAAGTTATAAAAATAGACATTCCCAAACAAAGAAATTGAACCACACAAGCCATTAAAAAATCCATGAATGAACATAAAAATGGTATAATAAATAAATTAAATATATAATAGGTTATAGAATTTATTAATTAATAATCATAATTTATTTATTCAGTTCCTTAATAAAAAGTGGAGAACACCATTAGACTTAAGGTATGGGATCCTCTCCATTTCATATTTATTCAAAGATGTCCTCAATGCTATGACATTTTAGGTGTAAAACCTAATGATGGGGTATTATTTCACACCTCCCCCATACTTAAATCATGATTTATAAGTGAATAGAGACCCCTTTCTCTCTCGTGGATCCCACTAAAATGCACTTGATACCATACTGATAATCCATAAGGAATTCTACCTGAATCACTTTATTCATTTGGGTTACTTTATTGTTCTTTCTAAAAATGAATTTTTCTTATATATATTTATTTTTATATTATAAATTTTAATAACATGTAAAAACTTTATTTATCAAGACCCATCCATAGTTATATTTTTGGGTTATATATGTTTTTATGTGATTCCCCCCTCAATACTTATCGAAAAGCAAACGTGTTTTAAAGGAACTTCCCAAATTTTTACCTGATTTAAAGTGAAATATATATTATGATTAAAGACACTATAGTATTTTTAAAATCATTTCTTTTTTTATGAATCCATTTTGGTTTTACTTATGGTTTTTTATAAATTATTTTTCCCTTTTTTATTTTAAAGGTTATAAGTATTTTCCTCAAAAACCTTCAAAAATGTTTTCATGCTGAAATTCCATAAATACTTTTCTAATATGTTTCCACTTCAACTTGACATCACATCCCATGATACATTCTTATTTTCTCTTATAAATTTCCATGTATATTTTATTTTCTTTATTTCATGGATACTTTTATGATACACCCATTTGTTATTATTTATGTCATGATTATTGTATGTAATCCTTTCCATGGGTAAACCTTATGTATATGTATGGTTGATTGTGTATGATTCATTATGTTGAAAAAATATTCATGAAAAGTTCATATTGGGGAACCTAGATAGTGCTCCAATTAATTGGGTAATATTGAGTCTTATGATACGTTATGTGTGACAGTCTTGGCGGTTATCCTTGGTATGTGGTACTTTGTGCAACAGTCTTGGAGGTTATCCATGGCTTGTTCTACTATGGGAAACAGTCTTGGAAGTTAGCCTTTACATGTACTAAATTCATGATTTATGTTACATCAATATTACTATGACTCCATGTTTATATGATTCCTTGTTTATATTTTATGGTTCCTTATGTTAAATTCCTTTTTATATCATGATGTCACACCTTCCATCCCATGTAGAAATTCTTTGTTCTCATGGTTATTCTCTTATATGGATTTTAGCTCATACATTTTTTCATGTTATCCCCATTTTTTCCTATGTAGATATATGAGCTCAATAGAAGATATGATCTCATTATGTATTTTAAATAAAAAATTATTTATATAATGTTTGATTATGTACCCAGTATTCCTAGACAATAGACATTACGATCCTTGTCTTGTACACAAATTTATAATTACTCTTAATCTCATGTAATGTTAAATGTAAAAATCTAGGGTAACTATAGTGGGTATCTGTGTATGGTCATATTATTTTTGGAGAGTAGAAATAGAGCACCTTAGTGAGAGCCTTATGGATGAGACTATGTATAAGAAAACATCCCTAAATTTTTGTAATTATAGAGTAATTGGTTTATAAATTTAATAAATCCATCTCAAGATATAAATAAGTAGAGGCATCTTTGGCATATATGTACATAGGATTGAAAACTACAACAATGAATTTCGGGCTTGACCTAGGGTATCCTTGTACACAAAAATGGTCCTTGTTGTACTCTTGGTTTGAAACTCATGGGGGATATGCTTTGGTGAATTCATGTTCCGAGTACAAACCATTATTAAGGGAATAAAAACCCATTAAGAATATAAGTTAAGAAATAGATCAAGGATAACCTATATTTAAACCTAAGGAATAACAAGTTTGGATATACTTCTCTTTTACCAGTTTATCCTTTTATGTTTAAAAGTATCATTTTTAGGTTCAATAAATAATTATTCTATCCCTATAGTTGTATGTTATTTTTCTTAGTTAATGGAGCTAAATAGAGTAACACGTTCTAAAAACCATTGTGATAGAAAATGTGAGGATTTTCCAAATTATATGTCTGATATTATGGGAGTGGGTTCTCAAAAATTCATGAAAGTACATTATCAACTAGCTCATGTTATGAATAATAACTTCAACAATATGGAATGCCCTCCTCCACTATATAAAGAGAAAGTTTCTATAGAATCCTTCATGAGGAAAAGGCCTCCCATGTTTAGCAGATCATCTGAATCCCTCCTTGAATAATAGTGGATTAACTCTATTGAAAAGATATTCTTTTTCCTCCAGTGCTCGAAAGAAGAGAAAGTAGTATTGGGGGACTATAATTTTGATGGGTAAACTGGTTAGTGGTGGAAACTGATCATGGATAAGAAGAAATTGATTCCATGGATTGGGAGGAATTCACAAAGAAGTTTTTTTGATAAATATTTTCATCGAACCCTCCATATCAAGATGCAATGAGAGATCCTCAGTCTCATGAAGAAGGAAAATGAGTCCATCAGGGTGTATGAATAAAATATTACAAGGATTGCAAGGTACACCTCTGGATTTGTCATGAACACCAAAAGAATGGTGGATAACTTCTTTTTTAGACTAAATCTAAGTATAAAAAAATCATTGGTGATTCAAGACTTTGACAGTTATAAGGAGATTGTCTATTGTGACCTCAAGATTGAAATGCATATTAGAGACTCTTATTGGACTTGTGGGCCCAATGACAAGAAGAGTAAAATGGAGAACAACATGGGTGGTTCAATAAAAAAATCCCATGATGGAATGAAGCCTAAATATCCCACTTGTAAAAGTTGTGGGAAGAAGTATCTTGGGAACTATCTAATTGGAACCAATAATTTTCATCAAATGAAAAAGAATAAGACATATTGACAAGAACTGCCGAAGGCATATGATGAATCCCGCTAATGTAGATGAGGAAAGGAATGTTAAGATCAACACTAAACCTGTAGTGCAGTGGACCAACTACAATGAGCATAGGAATTATGCAAATAATTTCCCATGGTAAAGGGTTCTTAGGGGAAATCAACAACAACCTCCAAGGAAAAATGGGAGGGATCATGCCATCACGACTGCTTAGGTGGAGTTAGACAATGATATGGTGACAAGTACGCTAGTTATTCATTCATGAATAGTGAACATACTATTTAATTCTTTTTCTACACATTCTTTCATATCTTTAAATTTAGTAGAACTATTCAAACACCACCTCAAAATTTATAGGATAATTTATTTGTGAGAATATAAAATGGGGAAATTATTACATCCATGGTTTATAAATCCTCCCCAATTATTGTTTGTGTACTGAAACTCCCAGAAAATCTTATCACACTTCCTTTACAGGATTTTGACTCTCTCTTGAGATGTGACTGGATATATTTATTCAAAGAAAACATCATCTTATGGGAAAGTGATATCACTATTTAAATCCCAAAGCATCCTCCAATTCATAATAAGTGTAAGGAGGAAGACAAATCTCCAATACAATCACTGTCTCAAGTGTGGATATTAATTATTATGAGCAATCATATCTATAAAAATTGATTGGGAAAGAGGACAGAATCACTCTTAAAGACATCCCATCCCGATTGATTACACAGATGCATTCCCTAAAAATTTGTATAGCCTTCCTCCTGAACAAGAGGTTGAGTTATCAATTGACCTTATTCATTGATATCTACCGATATCAAAGACACTTTATAGAATGGCCACCTTAGAACTGGAATAGCTGAAGAAGCAGTAACAATAAAATCCGGGGAAGGGTTATATACGCCCAAGTGCTTCACAATGGGGTAAGACAGTCCTCTTCATCAAGAAGGAGTATTGTTCAATGGGCTTGTACATTAATCATCATGAGTTCAATAAAATCATGATAATGAACAAGTATCCCTTGCCACAGATAGATGACTTTTTCAATCAGCATTGTGGTTCCAATAATTTCTCTATGGTGGACCTTCGGTCAGGATACCACCAATTAAAGTTGAGGAAGGAAGATATTCCAATGAATGCCTTTTGAATGAGATATGGACATTATGAGTTCAAAGTGATTCCATTCAGACTCACTAATGTTCTAGAAATTTCCTTGGATTTAATGAATATATTCATTAGATATTTCCTAAAAAAATTTGGTAGTCGTTATTGATAATATTCTAATATACTCCACGATCATGGAGGATAGTGAGGAGTATTTGAATATGGTGTTAAAAGAACTGTAAAGGGAGAAGATGTATGGAAAGTATAGTTAATGTGTGTTTTGGTTGGAGAAAGTATCATTCTTGGGGCATGTAATCACTAGAAAAGGGATATATGTGGACCCTTCCAAGACAAAGGTGATTGAAGAGTGGCCTAGGACAACATCTATAACAGAGATCCGCAGCTTTCTGGGTATAGATTGGTATTATCAGAAATTTTTGAACAAATTTTCACAATTTCCAAACCCATGGACCACTTTGACACAGAATGGAGTGATGTTTCTCTGGACTCAGAAATTTGAAGTTTATTTTAAGTAGTTGAAAAAGAGGCTTAACACTATGCCAGTACTCTCACTCCCAGCAAGTAGGGAACTATTTATGGTGTACAATGATGATTCAATGAAGGTATTAAGTTGTGTGCTGATGAAAAATGATAAAGTGATATCCTCCACCTATAGTTAGTTGAAACGACACGAGAAAAATGATTCAATTCATTGTCTATAGTTGGCGGCTATGACCTTTTCATTGAAAATATGATGGCATTATCTCTATGGGGAAAAGTGCGAGATATATACTGATCAGAATAGTCTCAAATATATATTCAAATAGAAAGAGATTAATATGCACAAATGAATATGTTTAGAGATCATCATGGATTATTACTTCTCAATCAACTACCATCCCGGTAAGTAAAATAGGGTGGCATATTTTCTATGTAGAAAAGATCCTACATCATTATCAATGATGAGAACAGAAAAGTATCTGTTACTCTTATATTTTTAGATGATAGACAAGGGAATAAGTACGGGTGGAAAATCATAAATCATTTCTAAAATGATTTCTCAACCATCCCTCATGGATAAAATAAAGTATGATCAATGAAAAGATGTGTAAATTCTAAAAAGGTAGGAAGTAGTTAGAAATGGTAAATACTCAATGTTCATCATTTATGAGGAAGGATTTGTAATATTTGGATCACGATTATGTGTACCATCCAATCTGGAGATAAAGAATGAGCTTCTGAATGATGCACATAGCTCAACATTCTCTATTCACCCATGGATCACAAAGTTTTATCGAGATCTCTGAGAGAACTTTTGGTGGAACAATATGAAGAATGAGACTGTAGAATATAAAAAAAGTATTAGGGGATGATGCAACCACTACCCATACCAGCATGGAAGTGGGAGAATATCACCGTGGATTTTGTTACTGGACTTCCAAGGACATCCTGAGGAAACAATACTATATGGGTCATTGTGGATCGTCTTACAAAGATAACTCACTTTTTCACTATTCGAGAGGAATTATCAATAGATCAACTTAAATTGATATATATCAAAGAATTGGAAGGGATGTATGGAGTAAAACTATATATAATATCCGATCAAGATCTGAGATTCACCTCAATGATTTGGGAAAGTTTCCAACATGATATAAGCACTGAACTGAACTTCGGTATGGCCTACCATCCTCAAACTGATGGCCAATCTGATCGGACTATTCAAACACTAGAAGATATGTTGAGAGCATGTTCTATGGACTTAAAATTTGGATTCTACCAAAATCAAAAACTGGTTGAATTCTCCTACAATAATAGTTTCCACTTGAGAATATGAATGGCATCATAGAAATACTTTTATGGGAAAAGGTGCAGAACACCAGCGTGTTATGATGAAGTTGGTGAGCGTAAGCTACAAGGACCTGAAATGGTCGAAGAAATGGGGGAGAAGGTGAAAACCATTCAGCTGCACATCAAGGAAGACCAAAGTCGAAAAAAGTGTTATACAAAAAACTATCAATAAGACCTTGAGTTTGAAGTTCAAGACATGGTATTTATACATATATCTCCATAGAATATGGTTATGAGTTTTGGAAGGTAAGGGAAGTTATGTTCTAGGTATATCAACCCCTTAGAGATTCTTGATCGTTTCATGGAAGTATAATATTACCTTGAACTTCCACCTACCATGTCCTAAGTACATGATGTCTTCCATGTATCCCTTTTAAGGATGTATATACCATTTCCGTCACATGAACTCTCTACAGAGGTGTTATAGTTGTAGAATGATATTTCTTACAAGGAGTATCTAGTGATGTTATTGGATCGTAGAGATAAAGTTTTATGTAACATGAATATTCACCTAGTCAATGTAATGTGGTGGAACTGTAAGTATGAAGAGGCAACATGGGTAATGTAGGAAGCAATGAAGAAAAAGTACCCACACATTTTTACATCATATAATGTAAAAAGAAAATTTCAAGATAGAAATTTCATAAGGGTGGAAAATGTAACGATCCTATGTTTTATCAGTGGAAATTAAATTATTATAAATATGGTATATAATCATATGAAATTACAACACATTGAACTAGTAAGTATTCTGTGACCATTAAAAAAATTCACTTCTGTAATTTTAATTTCGAAATTCTAACATACATGATAGCGATCAGTAAGGTATTTGGAGTCTAATATGACCAAACAATTTTTTGGTGGATAGTAACATTCCCATTTTGAATAGTAGTGTTGCTCTTATGAAGAGTGACATGAAACAATGAATTGTAACCTTACCTATGATATTATATAAATAACATTCAAGTGTATGTACGATTTACCAATATCTGGGAATAAGAAAATAAATGTTTTAAAATTATTATTTTTTGAGTAAATTATGATTTTAATTAAAATTTAATTAATAATATATTGAAAATTATTTTTGATTAATGGATTTTATTTTTATATTCTACACATCAAAAAAAGGTTAGGGTGAATTTTTGGGATTTTTCTGAAATACTTAAATTTTCGTGAATAGTGAAATTCAATAATTTACAAAATATACTAAATAAATGAATTTCTACATCATCGATGAGCCATGTCTGATGTAAATCCTATTGGTTTGAACTCACATGAACTTATTAATATCCTTGGTCATGAGTTCATCACTATTTCTTATCTTGTGTATAAATAATAAATTACTGAATATAGTATTGTGAAAACCCATATCCCTCCACTACAAATACCACCATTCACAGCCTCATTTTATCACATCTCTAAAGCTTCAATACTTGTCTAAACTCTACCCAAAAATCATCCCTATCTCCTATCACACATTCATGAGCTTCTAGTGTCATCAAAAGACCAATACAAGGTCCCTTAAGGAGAATTGAATAGGTAATTCTTCTCTGTCACTTTTCCTTTCAATTTCATGTTATTTTCATAAATATCTTCCCATGTATCCACATCTATAAGGAATATAAAATCGATTATATTAAATATTATGGAATTTTATGATACAAATTGTAGAATATATCATCCAACCACCTTCTATTATTCTATTTATTTTATAACGGTAAACATTATTCGTGAGGCGTTAATTTATCACCTTCAAGAAGGACATGTTTTCCTTTTCATTTACCACCTTCAGATCTGGTCATGAAACATTTTTTATGGTTGAACCAGATTATTTAATAATTATTATATCCTATTTAATGTTCTAGTAATAACTTATGTACATATTACTAAATGATTAAACAAAACAAGTTCATTGTGGTGGAAAAACTGCCTGAATTAACCCAAATGATCATCATTAAATTCATTTCTAATGATTCATTCTCATGTTATATAAAAACCCATATATAAGATCATTTAATGTTCTATAACATAACCAATAACATATAATTACAATTTTTTATGCTTATCCACATTTTAAATGAACTTCCATTTGTGAATACAAGTGAGCCGTTCAAGAAAACTATAAAAACGAATGTTCCCAAACAATTAAATTGAACCACTTAACCCATTAAAAAGGCCATGAAAGAACATAAAAGAGTATAATAAATCAATTACATATAGAATATGTTCTATATATTATTAATTAAAAACACTAATTTTTTTATTCAAGTCGTTAATAACATGTGTTGAACACCATCAGACTTAATGTAAGGTATCCTCTCCATTTCACTTTTATTCAAGCATATCCTCTATGATATGCCAATTTATGTATAATACCTAATAATGGGGTATTATTTCACAAATCCCCCATACATAACTCATGATTTATAAGTGAATATATGCACCTTTATCTCTCATTAATCCTTCTTAAGTACACCTGATACCATGAAAATAATCTGTATGAAATTCTACAAGATTCTCCTTTATTCCTTTGGGTAGCGTTATCTTTCTTTCTAACATAATAAAGTTTTCTTATCTTTTTATTTAAATATTATAAATTTTGTTTACATGTACAAAATTCATTTATAAATACCCTTACATCATTATCTTTTTGGGATATATATGTTTTTAAGTGAATCCCTCCTCAATACTTCCAGATAAGAAAACCTGTTTTAAGGGAACTTCCCGAATTTTTACCTGATTTCAAGTGAACTCTATATTCTATTTTAATCCACCTTTATCATTAAAAAATATCTCATTTTTAATATTAATACCATTTGGGTTATCTTCTGATTTTATATAATGTATTTTTCCATTATATATTTTGAAGGCTCGATAGTATTTTCCATAAATCCACCGAAAAATGTTTTGATTCTAAAATTCCTTAAGTACTTTTCATACATGTTGTCATGTATACATGAAATTAATTCCCATGATATATGGCTATATTCCATTATTAATGTCCATGTATATTTTATTTCTTTTCTTTCATGGACACTTTTATAGTACACCCATTTTTTATGCTTTATGTCATGATTATGGTACCGAATCATTTCTGTGGGTAAACCTTTTATTTATATTTGATTGATTATGTATGATTCATTTTTTGGAAAACATGTTCATGGAATGTTATGATGGGTGCGACCAGATAGCACTCCAATAAATTGGGTAAATTTGAGTCTCATGAGATGTTATGTGTGACGATCATGGAGGTTAGCCTTGGCTTGTGCTACTATGTGAAGCGATCTTGGCAGTTAGCCTTGGATTGTGCTACTATTGGAAACAGTCTTAGCGGTTAGCCTTGAATCATAGTAAAGTCATGTCTTTTGTTTCTTACACATTACTATGACTCCATTTTTATATGATTCCTTGTTTACATGTTATGATTTCATATGTTAAATTTTGTTTCATATTATCTTGTCATGCCTTCAATCCCATGTTCTAATTCTTTGTTATTATGGTTATTCCCTTATAGGGATTTTATAGCATCCCTTTGTTCTTGTTATCCCTAGGTTATCCTATGTATATGTCTAAGAAAAATTGATGATAGGGTCTCATTTTTTAGTTTAAATAAAAATTTGTTTTTATAATGTTTGATTATATACCTAGTCTTCAAAGACACTAGACTTTACGATCCTTGGCTTGTAATCTGATGTATAATTATACTTAAAATCATGTAATTTTATATGTAGAAGGCCAGGATCTATATAGAATGGGAGTATTTCACATTCCTATTTTCAATTAATTTACACTTTTTTTCATTTATATTAATGTTATATAATACATGGGTTGAGTTTTAGGATTTCTGAGATGGTTTTTCAATATTTTGGAAAGGTATTTAAGGATTCGTGGTTTTATAATGTTTAGTCAAAATCATGAACTATCTATAGGAAACCATGCCTGGAGTTGTCTTGAGTCAATGTTCAGGTGCATGGTCAGTGCACATTTTGGATAAAGTATGTTTATTCCTAGGATAAACTATGAGAAATAATAGTGTTGGGATAGAAAGAGTACATGATTGGCTATTGATTCTCCAAACCATGCAGCACAAATGTGTAGTTTACTAGGTAATTTTTAGTATAATGCACTTGGTTAGTGCATGTTTTTCTAATATCTATGGAAAAAATATGTATATTTTTTGTTTGGATATAATATAATGTATATTGTAGGAACATGGCTCAAAACACGATGTATCCATGCCATTAGATATGAATTAAATTCTCTAAAAATTAGATTTTAACTCATATTTACATCATGAAGGCCATATTTTTTACTATTATCACAATAAATCAACCTCCTAGACTTCTCTAGAAATCCGTGGTGATTCATTTTTACCTAAAATAATTTTTTGATGAAAAATTTTATGTTTAATCACTAGAATCGATTATATATCCACATTGTTTCTTATTTTCAATAAATATTCCCAACTTATATATCACAGATCCATCGATATAATGTATTATTGATATATCTATGTATGATTATGTCATTTAATGATATCATATTTAGATCTATTTGTGGGAATAATTTTAATGGTCAGATCTAGAAGTTTTAGGTTTTGTTCATTATTTTCTACAATCATTGTGTGGTAAGTAGATTCTCACCCATTCAAATCATTCTAGAACATGATAACTTTATGTTTAATTCATTATCTATTGAATTTTTGGAAAAAAACAATGGTTTTCATACTTATATATTTTGTTTTGAAATAATACGTTTATGTTTTTTATAAATTGATTTAAATAAAATGGTTTTTATGGTAATGGTTTTTTTAGAACGTAGAATGTGTTGTTGACGTGAGTTCCTGGAATTTTATTAGTAGTACCTTGTTGATTCAAACATGGGGTTATAGTTATTGTATAACATGGGATTATATGAAGTGAAAACATAGTGATGGAATGGGTATCCACTCGTGAGTATTGGGACTATCATTTGGAATTCATGGGTGTGATATTATGGGACATGGATGGGTAGGAAAATTTGAAAAAATGAATTAAAAATTATTTAATTAAAAAAATATTAAATTTTTTTAATATTGTAAACTATTTTGAAATTATCACACTATTTTTTATATAAATCTTAGATAACATGTTTTTTTCTAGTTGTGTGTGTTGAGAATTCATTGGGGATTACCTACTGAGTTTTATACTCACCCCTACTTGGGAACTTTAGTGAATTGTTTTTTTTATTTTCTACACCAAGATCAAAGTAAGGAAAGGTGTTGTACTTCACTAATGATACATCATGATTGGGTGTGCATGGGAATTAGATTTGGATATTGGAGCTTCTTTGGGTTGACTCTTGGATAGATGAAACATCGGTGTCTTTGAGTAATGTATCTCATTTTTTGTGTTAGGGTTGTACGATTCAATTTCATATACTACCCTAATATTAACCATTTTGGTTTGGTCTATATTGTTTTATGTAACATGAAACATATTTTACTATCTTTATTAATTTATTTAAGGACGGTGGTTCTTGTCTTAGAGAAAATCAACGCCCAATTATCTTGTATTCCCTTCGAACATGTTTCCCTAGTTTGGTGTACTAGGTACATATTCTAAGGGTAGTAGTTCATTTTAATTACCCCAAAAAAATTGGTGATCGTTAGGACGTTATAGGGAAGGTACATTATGAGGTTTGAGAAGTAATTAGATGCTTATAAAGTGCACTTAAGTGAAATATGTGAGAGTAATTTTGGAGGTTGGAAGATTTCTATGATTGAATACCCAAATAAATTCATCCAAACCAACCTTACATAGGTATATATGATATTATATACTAAATTAATCCCAATTGTTATTGATGAGATGATTATGATGTGTAAATATGTTTTGTATCCCTTGTATAGGATAGAATGCAAAAAATATTTTTTGATAGGATTTCATATGGAAAATCATTCATAGTGAAATAAGAGATTATAGTCAATGTCTATAGTGAAAAGGATGATATTTTTAGGTTTTGAAGACAATTAGTTTCTTTCGTGGGACATAGTGACCATGTTTTTTACCTTGAAGCATAAAAACAAGTTTCCTAATATAATTGAATTTATTATCCATGTGTCTGAATTTCATCAAATATTTTAGGCATTCAAGCCTTATATTTCAACATTATAATCCTATAAACAATTTATATCTCCAAAAATAACATTTATAAATTAAAACTGCATCAGGATACTTCTAATTATATAATCAAAAGGCCATATTCATATTTTTGTTCCATTTTCATTTGTAACTATTGATAATGAAATCAATAAGACCTAGATTTGTTTTATAGCCTATACAGACCACCATCTCGCAAAAAACTAGGGTATACTTTTGATATCAAATAATTATTTAGTGATAAAGGAGGTTATCAATATTGATCATGTCATATGGAAACCCTAAAATAAATTTCAAAAGTACTGCATTATACACATCCTTGGTAATATAAGGAAATATTTTCACCATGAATCAATGAATAAGGTTATCAAAAAAGACTGGTAAATAATCTTATTGTACATACTTAATATGGGAAGTTCATCCTCAAAAAAATAATTTTTTCAATATTTTATTATAGAATACAAGATCGATTATTAAAAAATTTAGGATCAGTTAGAATTGATCCATATGGATAAAAATATATTTAAATCTGCATGTGGTATATACCAAATGTTGTGTAGTCATTAGCATTTGATGAGTGGGAATGTTTTATCACATGACCAAAAATATTATGGAGTGAAAAAATACATTATTTGTGGGGATATAGAAGTTAGGTTTTACTATCCTAGTTCGAGATACATTTCATCATTTTTTTAAGTACATAATTAAACTCTACATGAAAAATACAGCTTTAAAATTAATTATAGGTCAATGTTATTATGGTGGAAATTTTAAATAATCTATTATAATATGTTATATAAATTGATGCTCTAAAATGAATTCAACATCATTTATACATAAAATTGACATTGATGTTTCAACACATAATGCTTTCGAAAAAAAAATTGTGTTTATTAATATAATAATAAATGTGGACAAAAAGATTTTTTTTTCAAAAATAGTTATCATATAAGCAAACAATTTTCATAGAAAAAAAACAAAGAGACCACTTGTAAAATTAATAAATTATAGATATAAAATAATTCCTAAATATGATAAAATAATAATTTCTTGGACAATACATATACAAAAAAAATTAACTATACACATTTAAATTAATCCAACTACTAACATAATCTAAAGAATATATCTATAAAGATGCTCAATAAAATTTTGAGAATATGTTATTATTTCATAAAAAATAGAAAACATAAATCATAACACAATCACATTCATTATATAATATATTTCTGTAAATTATAAAAGTTATATTGAAACTAATCATATTAAAATATGTCTTCATTATATTCATGATTGTCTCATAAATGATTTATAATACAAAAAATTTAATTCACCACTTCATTTTTAAGGATGAACCTACAGTTTTGATACAATTGTTTCAAAATATGGAATACTATAAATATCTAATAAATAATTCCAGTATTAACTAATATAAAATATATACTCACACATGTTTATAATTAATTTTTTACTTTTTGACAGGTGAATGGTGTGAAATCAAATCCATGACATTATAAATTTTCATATTATAAAAATCATAACATTAAAATATTACAATTATATAAAAAATAATAGACTAAAATATGAAATTCCAAAAAAATCACAGAACTTCACCTAAGATAGAGAATAATGGATATATAGTGGATCTTTTAAGTAAAGTACACATACCATTTAGTGTCTCCCAAAATAGAAAATTTCAATATGAATGAAAATGTAATGAATATATTTTATAAATATAAACAGATTTTTAACTATCCTAAAAAAGAAATAACTTGCACTTGAAATCTCACTTATTTAATTGTTGAGATATTTATTAAATTATAAATTTATTGTTCAAATATTTCACATATATTTAAATGTATTCTAGATCCAAGAATCCATAAATTATTTTCATCATATATAATGTGATTTTTAGAAAATATACATTAAAACAAGTAATAAATTAATGCAGTGTAAAATATACACAAATAATTAAATAAAACTGGATATTAATGTTTTCATACATTGAATAAACATTCAACACATTTACCTTGATCATATTACCAGAAACAGTATCTATGATATCTTTCATAAATATATTAGAGGTATAATCTCACTCAAATATGTTAGCAATCTTCAAACATTAATAATACTTATTTAATATAAATGTATTCATTTATAATTTATGTTACACTTGGGTAAAATTATGTCTATCTATCTTATGAGAAATTTGAGTTTTTTATAAGGATTATTAAAATTTTAGATGCTTTTATATAATTTAAATATATGAAAACTCTTCATGTAATATTGAAATAAAAACTATATGAAAAATATAAATACCATAAAAACCTCGGTCATTGAGTGTTAAATAGGTTTAGAAAGATAGAGTAGAACAATTACAACTATGGTCACATCCTCAGTTGGAAATAACACTAGAGATAAGGGATCAATAATATCATTTTTCGACACTCCTAGATTATTCAAAAATATAGATTGATGGTTAATATAATCCTACTGATGTTATATGATTTTTTATAATAAAATATTGTAAGGGAATCCTCGTTATGTAACCCATAGTATATAATTGGTTTTGAAATAGTTGGTGGTTGATTTGGATGGGAATAATCCACATCTTGTGTATTTCTTGACATATCTCCAAAAAAATATTTTCTTGATTAACTAATTCACTCTTCTATATATAAATCCTTTAAATGAATATAAGACTTTCAATACACTATTCCACTCGCATATACATTCTACCTTTATTTACTACAAGTAATTCAAGAAAATTTCTAAACGTAAACTGTCATCCCATTTTCACATATGTGTCTCGTGTGTTGTTTATTTTCCCAAAATAATTACTTCATTTTCATTCCTACACTCATCTATGAAGATACGTTGCATTTATTTCTCCAGAACTACATATGAAAATAAATATTTAAACCTCATATTAATTTGATGAATTTATAAAAATATATTGGAAAAAATAATACGTAATTTCATACAATATTATCAGCTACGTCCTAGGATTTATCATCTTAGTACTTCTCATTTTTTCAATTCATGTCATCATATATTTTTCTATAGATTTTGTAAATGGTAGGAATTAACTGAATCTATTTATAGATAAACTATTTTCCCAATTAATTCATCATATTTTTTAAAAATCATTTTCTCTTATTGTTGCATATTCCCTCCACGCACCAACGAGCATGTACACAAGTGGTACGGGCTCCTGGTTGGCATCCAAAAGACCCAGGATCAAATCCAGGCAAGGACAACATTCTGGATACTGTAGCAGCACTGTAGAAATGGTGACACTATTTCGGTGGAGGCACTGCAGTAGGAACTATAGCGGTGGCGATACTGCACCAGTTACTGTAGCAGTGCGGGTACTGTAGTAGCACTATTCACTAAGGGGTCCTTTGGGCCAAAAAATGGTATTTCAAGCCATTTTTCCTGCCACTTGGCCTTGGGCCTTCGGGCTATGTAATTGGTCTCCTTCTACCCACACTAAAATGAAGTTATTTCATTAAATAATTAATTTAGGCTTCAACCCCAACCTTTAAAAAATCATATTCCCTCCACATAGAAAAGTATTAGGGTATATATTCATTGCCCCGATATCCTAATGATATCTCATAGATTCCAATTAAATAGAAATAAATTAATAATTAATTATCTAATTATGAAATAATAATAATAAATAATTTTACAAACAACAATTTACAAACCCAAAATTCGATCTCTTATTGGTTACCTGTAACCTTTAACAATTTTTTTTCAAAAAACCCTTATTTTAGGCATGTATTTTCACAAATTTTATTCATAATAATGTAATACAATGTCAATATTAATTTAAAATCTCCTCATATTGTTTATGAAAAAAACCTCCTCTTCATAATTTATTTCATATTTTTTTATGTCAAATATCAACTACAGCTAAATAGATAAAATGTTGGTTATATGAAAATATAATATTTGAAACATTGGAAAAAAGAAGGATGTTGAGACATTAAACTATTAAAATATCTCATAAAAAATATCATAACATTTGGTCTGTGATCTTATAATCATGATTTAAAATTTTAACTTTACATTCACTGTGTAATTATATGAAACTCTTAAACTATATTACATATGGGATTATTCATTTATTATTATCATTAAACTCAACTTGTAACCTTTGTTACTTCCCATAATCTTGAGAGTTTTCTGATGAATATAGAATCTCATATCTACCAAATTTGGGAATATTTCCTTTTAAATTATAATAATTATTATTTTTAATAGGAATGTATGTGTTAGGATATGTAGTTATGGAATTTTTTTTTTCAAAAGTAAGTTATAATTAATGATCTAATTATATTATCACATATATATTTATATGATTAGCCACACATATTCCCCAATATATATTTCTCTTTATCTCTGTCCTTTTGTTAAATAGTTGAATTCGAATATTCTAACATTTTTAATTCTAATACTTGAATTTATGTAAATTATTTATATATATAAATATGTTATTATTAATAATAAATAGGAAAATATAAATATTATTTCATCTAAAAAAAATATAAATGAAATGGGAAACCTAAAAATTATGAATTAAATAATTTTTCTAAGAAAAATGATGATTTCATGCTTCTTCATCCATAAATATATATTGCATAGTGGTAAAAATTAATATAGATATTAACATGGTCAATTAAATTACAAGGACCATCTCTACTAGAAACCCTCCTGGGCTAATAATAAATGAAATACTAATACCGAAAGATCACCTCATATGGTCCATGGGTTGGTGACAGAAACTGAGAGTATATAAACACACATATAAGATGTATTACCCCCATAAACCTGGGAATACAAAATACAAAACCACCAATAAACATCATAATGAAAATAATAAATAAGTAATAATCCCATAATGCATATAAATGTCATGAAAAACCAAATTTATTCAAATATGTAATACCAAAATTTGACTCTTATGGAAGTGAATCAAAGAACCCTACCAAACACCATGAGTTGTTGTGGTCTATTTCATTCAATCCATTCCTCCTGAAAACCATTATGTGTGTGAGATAGAGATTAAAAGTATACATAGTAATATCCTACCAAAAACCACTTGTAAACTTGTGGATGAAGTATTTTAATGGCTCAGTGAACAAACAACCAAACAATATTATCACATGTTCTAGGAAAACTACCACCAATCCTTATCCGGGCTTAATCACCCAATATATTATCCATAAATATTGATATAATAATCAAAAGAATATATCTAGAAGGTAGCCTTAATCCATAGTTGTGTTGATCTATAAACCCTTAGCCCCTAATTGTATATTCCAAGTGCTACCTTCCCTTCAATATCCACATAACTAGAACCGACATACAACATAACATCCACAACAACTTATCATATTCCACCTTCGCATAATGAATAAAAAATATCAGAGCCTCATCATATCCTGATCAATATAGTCTAACATAATATGAAATACGTCAACATTGTGTCCCGCTCACTCTATGTACACCCATCAAAATTAATTTACAACGTAACCACATTATCACCATCAATTTATGTACACCATTACCAAATACACTACATCATATGTATATATTTCATAATCCTAATACAACATGCCTCACTCTACTTCTAGAAGAGATAATTAGAAAGGGACAGTAGTCAGCCTCTACTTCACCTCCATCCTAGATGTTAGGGAAGAATAGGGAACCTAAAACATAATTTTTTTGTTGGTAGGGTTACCTTCAAAAAGTGGTGGAGTGCATAATATGACATAGAATATTGAGAATATATAATAAAACACACAATAAAATCTGACTGGTCATCTTTTAAATGCATTGTATTCGTTTCTACATATGAAATATCCATTTAATTACAACTTTCACACATGAATACAGACAAAAAAAACAAACCACAAAAAAATTATCCACACCACCATTATAAATTTTCCACATAATGATAGAATATTTCCATTCCATTGTACTGATATCAATTTCTTTCATTAAAAATCACATTACCTTCATTAATGACAAACATAACTAAATCCACTTTTTATTCATGAAACCAAATTTGGTTTCCAACTAGTTAAAATTTCATATATCCAATTACACTTTAACATTATTAATTTATATTACAAAGTACCATCCAGAGATTACTTATATTACTATTTCTAACATAACATTAAAAAGTCAATGGAATACACTCTCAAAAAAATCATTCATTCTTTTATTTAATTCAATATCAAACCTTACATCTAGGCCACCGTGAAAAAACATCATCACATTAATTACACCACCATATCAACACCCAAAATATCATATACCAACAAGAACAATAATAAATTCCACCACTATCAAAAAATCACCTTTTTAGCTTTACACATTAACCACATCGACCTATTCCACCATGATAAAATATAAGTAACATAAATTCAACCAAAAAAAGAATAACTTTATATATACAGAAAATAAATACATTAAAAAACTTTTAGAAAAACATAAATATATTTTATTCATATATTCAAATTTTTCCAGTAATCCATAAATTACCAAGATATATATTTAATTCATGTTTCATAATACTCCTTTTAATTATAATCATTAAGTGATAGACCAATTATAGAATGCAACAATCATAATAATAGAAGAAACAAAGGGCTTCACAACAATACATTCTGATCAATAAAATAATACATAGGCAATAACATGGCAAGTCAAAAATAACATTATATCTAATTTTTCATTTCAATTTCATTTATTTAGTTTAGTACCTTTTTATGTTAATTTAAAACAGTAAACCAATGAAAACACATATTTGATAATTTTAAATTCAAATTTATTAGAATAAAATATATCTCTTGAATCCCCTAACTTAAAAAAAAAGAAACCCTCAATTTCTTATTCCATATAAATACCCATTATGACTTACACTAAAAAATCGCTAAAACCAAACCAATAACACTTTAACCACCAACCCAAAAGGAATAGATATAATGAAGTAACATATGGAAAAACAAACCTCAGATCATAGTGTTTTAACTACATCAAAAATGTTATCATGAGACTCCAGATGATAATAAATATAATATAATATGAGTCAAAATACTCATAGGGTTCAAAGTAGATATATGAATTTTATATAAGCATAGGTGATGGATGAATTTATAATAAAATTCAATAGATATTAAATCTTGGTGTGAAAGGATTAGTCATTATGTTATACTGGGTCAATTCAAAAATCATGGTTTAATCTTTTATAAAAATTAGGGTTCCAGCCATATAAATTTAATCTAAATAACAAATTTAGTTATAAAACTTGTAGCTTCATGTCGTGATGCTTGAGCACCAAAGAATCATAGAGAAACTGTAGACCTTCCTCATGAAACCCAATAACCACTAAACCACTACCACATTTCAACAATCTCCAACATGGAAATTGTTCTAAAAATTTTAGAACATAGGAATTCCTCAAATAAGGATTCCACATTGAAACACTCATCCATCTAGTGAATTGATACCCATAAAATAGAAAACTAAAAACCATTACTCTATAATTGAAATAGTTACAACAAAACCAATAAGGACAATATGACTATAAAAAAATGTCAAAACCCAAACCCCATACTGCAACACACTCCCTCAAACTATAACACCACTTACCATAGGGAAATTAAAAAAACTAAAGAATATTATCTACTATTTCTATCCCATTACAGTAAAACACTTATGGTCATAGTTTGACCAATTCAAGAAACCATAAAAAATAATCCAAATCTAAACTTATACTATACCAATAACATAAAAACTTCTTCTTGTAACCAATAACACCTCAAAAAATAATGTATACGACCAAATAAATTTGAGAATAAATATTAGATAACTATAAAACAATATTCATCCTCCATAAAAAACCTATGGAATGGAAAACCCATAAAACACAATGTCTAAATAATATATTTCTGAAACTCTAATGAAAATACATATAACCCCAAAAATTACTCATAAAATGAAAGAATAATGAATAAACACCATAGGTACTTTCACCACACACTCATTAAGGGGGAATAACTATATTTTTTGACCAAATCCTAACTTCAAGAATAAGCTTCACAAAAAATGGAACATTAATTAAAATCGCAGAGCAATGCTCTTTTAGACTATACAACAACACCAACCATTCTTCCACAAGAGACATCATAAATCTAACCAAATGTGAAATTAATATATAATAAAAAATTATCTATCAAAAATTATCAAATACACCAAGGAAAAGAATGTTTAAAATTAATCACATAAACCTATAACGAATACCAATTACCAACCTTTAATCTTTTCATAATATCCGTACAAGTTTATGAAATCATTTTAGAAAACATTGAACAAGATGATGTTTCCATTTTTTTAAAACAAATAAAAAATGTTAAACCAAAATTACTATTAAAAAATAATGACTTCATTTCAAATTCACATTATGATAATTGATGAATAAATATTCCAAAACCACTTTAAATATAAATTCAAAAGATAAATAAATTTAGTTTCTTATAAAATGAATAAGTTCAAGGAATGAAAACATACTCAATCTAAGATTTTTGGAACCATTAAAAATCCATACTAATTGACTGAACCTTGAAATACAATAACTCTATTAGTCAAAAAACACTTCATCCAAATTAAAGAACACTCCAAACTATAGGGAACTAATACTGCTAATGTTCTATTGCACATAAATGAAAATAAAACCTCTCACCTGGCCAATGGAACATCTTGCAACCCAAACTAGATTCTTAAAGTCATTATTGAACCCTAAAAACCACCTATCTCTTTTTATTTTCTTATTTAGATAGCCACACGCTACGGAATTATCCTCAACTTTTTCAATGGCTAGGATAAAATCTAATTTTAGTGTCTCATCACATTTTCTCTCCTAACATTTTTTCCTTATAGAAGCATAAAAATGTTGTTCTTACATATCTTCATTAACTTATAGGTTTTTACTAGCTATTAAATGACTAGAATAATGTATAAATATCTTATACACCAGATCCCCGTCATAAGAACATCACAAGTGCCTTCAAGTATTCACCCTCTCTCATATAAAGAACAGAATCCTTTTTAACTGTGACATGAACTGTTCCAAATAAAATTATTTTAAGAAATCATTCCTCATCATAAACCATATTCAAAAAACTACATAATTTTAACCCATATTTATGGAAATTATAACACCCCGACCCCATTTACCCATAGTCGGTGCATTATTACGTAGCATTGGCATGATCACAAAGATCAATTCTCAAAAGACCAATTAGTTTAGTAGTATTGAAACACTAGATACATTCATAAGTTTTACATTACATCATAAAGTAATACAAATCTACAACAACATTTTGTCTTCATATTCCCCCATATTATCCCTTTAGGTCATTCATAAAATACTTCTTCACATCCTAGAAAAATTAAATCATTGAATGGGGTGAGCTCAGATGCTTAGTAATGATAACAATATAGCAGAAGCCTTCATAAATTAACATAAACATTTAAGGAAATGTATAACTAAACAAAAGCCTTTTAAACATGTATTTCAGCACAATATGGAAAAATAAAATTAAATAATTCCATTTACTTATTCACATGGATATTCTACTGGTCGAATAATCACAAACAATATCAATAACCACTTTCATAATGATGGAATGCATAATTCCAGACTATCATAACCACATAGCCATGGCCTCGTGCCAAGACTACAAATAAGATTTTGTCAAGGCCTCGTTCCAAGATACTAGTTTGTCTCATGAGACCTACCGATGCATCGAGGAGCTATAGTGGGATCCACCCTTCACTTATTAAGTCCAATGCATTCCTCATATGAATAGGTTTAAACATATCATAAACCATAACATAATTGTATCACTTAAAACGTGCATAAAGGAAACATAACATTTCCACATTTCAATCACAAGATATCAATACAACACATTGATATAATAAAAACATTATCAAAAACATTTTCAATACCAAAATAAATGAAAATTAATACTTGGTATTTATTTTTCATTTAAAAAAAGTTATGGCTTATAGAGGAAGCCGAAACACAAATAATGGTCACGACGGTGGAGAAGTCGTTTTAACCGCATACATATGACAAGAAAAACATTCCTTTTTTTCTTTTAGTAAAATTCATTGTAAACAAATATTCCTTTTGAATGGAAGTAAAAGTCATAGGGGTTTATACACCGTATAAAAGAAAGTTGTGTATAAAACAAAATATTCCTCATTGAAAGGAGATGGAGACAAAGTCCCTCACAAAGACCATTTTTTAAAATATAAAATATATCTATTATGTGTATTCACTATAAGTACACATAAATAAAGTACAAATACAAGATAGGACATAACAATATCATGACATAATTTGAAAGTAGGAGATTAACCCAAAGAATAGAAATTGGGTTTAGAAGTTCCCTTACAAAGATCATTTTTTATAAAGAAAATAAATCTATTATTTTTATTCACTATAATTACACATAAAGAAAGTACAATTACAAGATAAGACATAATAATATCATGAGATAATTTGAAAGTATGAGATTAACCCAAAGAATAGAAATTGGGTTAAGAAGTTCCTTTACCTCGTGTCCGACTTGACTCGATCGTTCTTTAATCTCCTGGATAAGAAACTAGAGTTAATTTATTCTTGCATAAAGAACATTTTTCAAGTTCATTAGTTCTTTTATATCACTTATTACCATGTTATGAACATTGTGTAATTATTTATGTTAATAACGGTCGTTTTTTCCATCTTTGGCACTTTAGTCAAAAATAAACTTCTTATAATTACAAGTTGTTTATGTGGTAGAATATCCATTATCTCTAGAATTATATTCATTATGTAGATATCATATATATCATATATATCCAGTATATACATTAATTCAAAATATTTCTTAACATTTAGAGGTAACAAATGAAATGCACCGTTCATGGAGACGGTAAGTCGTACGTACGCATGAACGCTACTTTCATTTATATTTCGTATTTAATGGAATGAAACCATAATGCTATAAAGGTATATTATAATTCCGGTATAATATAATATATAATATCATTTACTCCATCCTTTATACATCCCATATATGGCATTAACGATTCAAATCACTTTGAGGGGGCGGTAGTCCGCACTTCTTAAAATGAAGATATCTCGTTTACCCATAATGGAAACCATAATGGTATGCCACAAATGAAAAATACAGAAGCTTAAGTAAAACATAAACATATTATCTATAAAATATAAATATGGTGACATCTTAATTGCCACCATTGAAGGTGTTATATGAGTGTTGAACAATCATCATTTCCTGAGGTAGAAATTCGCCATCCACAAAAAAGTATGTTCTTTAACAATTAGATGTAGGTGTGTGTAAGTGTAGATCTAATAATTCTTATAAAAACATCCTAGTATATTGATGATACTGGTGTTATTACAAAATAAATGAATAAATATATTTTAGGGGGTTGGAGAAGCAAAATAAAACATAAGAACACAAGAGAAAACACTACCTTTAAAACGAGTAACTCTTTTTGATTTGAGATCAAGGCTTCCTTGGGAAGACCTCTGCCCAATGTGAGGCTTCTAGGAGTAATAGTGGGATGTGTAGAGACAAAATTGGAATTGTTTGGCCGAGCCAAAGGATTGAGAGGTGTGGGTAGGGTGGTAGAGGTGGGGGCCTTTTATAAGAGGAGAGGAGCGGCACTCTTGGAAAGATTGAAATGTTACTTTATTATATAATGAGTTTCGGATTTTAAAGGTCCCACGCTTATATATTTAGAGGCTATGGTGATAAGGGTTCTAAATATACTAATCTAATAGGTTTTTTACAAGTTTAAGTCTTAGATTTTACATTATCTATTAATTTTATTTAAATCGTTAATTAATGAGGTAATCGCTGCATCATCATGGTGTCAAAAAAAATTTAATTTATTCAATGTCTATAAATTATAAAACAAATATCATGATTTAGGAAATATTTTTATATTTCAAATGAATATTTATAGTCTAAAAGTTAACATAGGTAACCACATGTAAAAATTGTTTTAGTAAAACAACTCAAGTTTGTGACATTTTTATTTTAACATTAAATAAAAAGTTTTTAATGTCATTTTCCTACCAAAGTGGCTCCATGGGGTACCCAAGTTGACCCATGGATTTTATTGTTCTTCCATGGCTCATCCAATAGGGGTAGTACATGTATCAAGGTCATTTAATATTATTATAACATTATCTTTACCTTAAATTACACTAATTACCTTTAATCGTGATTAATTAAACATAAAAGTTACTATTCACCAAAAATTATTTTGATCCCATTGAACCACATTTTACTTCCTAATGAAAACCATGTATCTCGGATTTTTGAAAATCAAATCACAGAAGTGGTAATGTTTCATTTAAACGAAAAATCAGTTTTTTAACTACCACTTCGTAGTTTCACTATTGATAAAAAATTGAAGTTTTTCAGAACAATGCCAAAATTTCACCCTAAGCTATAATTGATATTCTGAATTAAAAAATGATTCCTATTATACAAAATTACAAACATATTAGTTGCATTAATTAATTTTATAATTAATTCCCGCTTTCTCAACAAATAGCGTGTTTTTAAGAAACAATATATATCAAAAGATTGACAATTATTTATATCCAATTTCAAAGTGAAATTAATTCTAATGAACGGCATTGGAATTAATGGTAAAAATATATTCTAATTATACTTTAAGACCACTCAATAGTATAATTTATCACTCTAAATTATTTTGATTAAAAAAGTTGTTTTTAAGTATTTTTCACTATTCATAAAAATTTGGATGTTCTCAGAAAATTACAAAAAATTCAACTTAGGATAATTTTGATATTACGAATACAAAAATTAAGTCCATTTTGAGACATAAAATTTATATAATTTCAAAAGGTGGATATTACTATTCATTATAGCTACCTTGATTGGTTGTAGTGTGTTAGAATCTTAATGTTGTGTACAACACACGCTGCTCTATTATTCAAAGAGTAGCGTACCACGAAAGCTTGGGGTGTTACATTCTACCCTCCTTCAATAAATTTTTTCCTCTCATTTTGAAAATTTTCTTTGAAAATAAAAGGTTGAAAATAGAAAATACCTTTTTGGAAAACCCACATCAAAAATAAGGTTAATAAAATTTAGCCTTAATAAGAGGGAAATGGAAATGAAAAACTCACCACCAAATTATGATCTCGATTAGGAGAACATTCTTGGAAATTAGAGACATATAATTGGAGGAAAAACGTCAATATTTTTAGGTATGGGTTGAGGTCATCAATCACAAAAATGTGTGAAATTGAGGGCCTCAAAGCCTTCAATCTATGGTGATTTAAAATATCATTAGTTAAACAAAACATACGGTATTAGGATAACACATTTTTTAATATCCATTTTCTAATGTTTAAGAATCAATTTATTAATAGAATAAGAGATAGGTATATATATATATATGCTTGACAAGTAGAGTTTCAACCTTCAACTAATTTCTACCACAAACTCATCTTTCACTCAAAAAGATTATAAAACTCAAAAATATTAAATTTATCCTAATCGTACAAGGTTCAAAATATTAACACATACCATTTAGATTAGGAATTTTTTTTGTAATAACCAGGGACTTCATGTTGGCTAGTGGTAGGTAATAATGTTGTGTCGCACTATGGTTGTGGGTTCGATTCCTACTGCTTTTTCCGACGCGATGGGTTATCCCCCAACCTGCAGGTTGTCCTTTTCCTAAAACTATAGTATTATAATATTACAAAAATAATCTTCATAAATGTTTTATCCTTAAACAATTATATCCAATGTTCTACTTAATCCATTCCAACCATTATGGTTATCCAAAATACCTCCGTCCAGACTTTCTCGAAAAGGTATCTAAATTCCGAAATCAATTGTATCATCAGATTCCTCAAACAAAGTAAAGTTTCTCTTATTGTCACATATAAAAATATGATTACCTTCATCATATTAAAACCTTAATGAAAAAAAGCACTGCAGTACAATACATATATATATCACATTATTCTTATAACCAGAATATAATCCTTGAGTCCAAAAGCACCAATACATTAATTATTCCACTTCAACTGTAGTAACAGCATAAGATTTTCCTTGATCCCTTGGACTTTTCTGAGGTAAGTTTCCCTAATGCTTTGGAAATTCATTTTCATAATGCCCCATTTTCCTACAATTGTATCATTCAACATTGATAGCCTCTTTCTTTCCCTTGCAATCACGAGCCTGATGACCTTTTTCTCCACATTTATAACAAACTCTCATTCCTTTTAGGCAAGTACCGGGGTGATTCTTCCCACAATTATAGCATAATAGAAAATCCTTCTTTCCCTTTTTCCCTTTAACTTTCTCTTGCTCCACCATTATCTTCTTCTCTAACTTTACTTTATTTTCATAAGATTTAGAGAATTCATTTTCTGTCTTGATAGAACACGAGACAATATCTTCGTAAGATGAGAAGGTTTGTGAGACTAATGCTCGACGGAGAAATGGTTTTAACCCATCAAAGAAACAATCAATCTTACTTCTTGGGTTACATATATAATCTACAGCATGCCTCGCTAAGCTTGTAAAGTTAGCCTCATATTTTGCGACATTCTCATCCTCCTTCTTCCTCAGACTCAAAAATTGCCTTTCCATATATGCTCAATGGTCATGTGGATATAATTTTTATAATAAAATTTCCTTAAACTCCCTCCATTCCATACTTGATACTTCTTCCTCTTCCTTTGTGTTTTGAATCAGTGACCACCATTGATCGGTATCTCCAGTGAGGCGGCAAACTGCCATGACAACCTTCTCCCATTCGCTACTCCCCAAGGCGTGGAATATTTTCTCTAAGGATTTTATCCATTGCTCAGCTACGAATGGATTTGTACCCCCATTAAATGTTGGTGGTCGCTGCCTCATGAAGCGGTCTAACATTGATCCTCCACATTGCGGATCAGGGTGGTCCATACGAGTAAGGTTATTACTCATAACCTGAGTGAGTTGTCCCAGTATGGTAATAAGTTGATCAGCACCAGTTGTATCACCAACTCCATTATAATTATCTTGAGTAGGAGGGAAATCCCTACATGGATTTCGTGCATTGATACGGTTTCCATTCCTCCCACTAGGCGCCATTTCTAAACAATGGCATAAACTAGATTAGTTTAGGAATCAAAATACATAATTCCATACTTGTAAAACACTTAACATAAATTGAACTATAATCAAAAAAATGTTTTCTTTGATGAAGTATATACTCATAAATCCTTCATAATGGGTTTTAATGAAAATGAGAATTGCCCTAATCATATCCCCCAGGAGTGTCGTAACCAAGAGTGCAACAAGGCCCGTTGTCGTGCACAAGTTCCCGTTTGAGTCTAGCTCAAAGCGGTGTTTTCAGGTTTTACCCCTAGGTACATCTGTGCCAGAGCCACCTATACATGCTCGTATCTAGACAGGGAAGTATTGCTTGGGAAACTCACAAAATCACTATAATACCAAAATTCAAGGAAGTTCTTCTATACTAATCCTCAAAGTCTATCTTAGGGCTATGTGCTCTAATCAGATTTTATCTAAATCTAGCTTCCAAGGTTAGTAATAAACTATCTCTGATACCAACTATAACTCCCCGACCCCAGTTACCCAGAGTCGGTGCATTATTACGTAGCATTTCCAGGATCACAAAAATCATGTCTCGAAAGACCGATTAGTTTAGTAGCATTGAAACACTAGATACATTCAGAAGTATTACATTACATCATAAAGTAATAAAAAACTACAACATCATCTTGTCTTCATATCCCCCATATTATCCCTTTAGGTAATTCATAAAATACTTCTTCACATCCTCGAAAAATTAAAACATTGAAAGGGGTGAGCTCAGATGCTCAGTATGGATAACAACATAGCGGAAGCTTTCATAAATAAACATAAACATTTAAGGCAATGTATAAATAAAAAAGCCTTTTAAACATGTACTTCATCATAATATGGCAAAATGAAATGAAATAATTCCATTTACTTATTCACATGGATATTCTACTGGTCGAATAATCACATTAAATATCAATAACCACTTTCATAATGATGGAATGCATAATTCCAGACTATCATAACCACATAACCAAGGCCTCGTGCCAATACTACAAATAAGATTTTGTCAAGGCCTCGTGCCAAGACACTATTTTGTCCCATGAGACCTACCGATGCATCGAGGAGCTATAGCATGCTTCACCTGTCACTTATTAAGTCTAATGCATTCCTCATATGAACAGGTTTAAACATATCATAAACCATAACAAACTTTTATCACATAAAACATGCATAAAGGAAACATAACATTTCCACATTTTAATCACAAGATATCAATACAAAAAATTGATATAATAAAAACATTATCAAAACCATTTTCAATACCAAAATAAAAGAAAATTAAAACATGTTATTTACTTTTCATTTAAAAAACGTTATGGCTTGTAAAGGAATCTGAAACACAAATAATGGTGATGAGGGCGGAGAAGTAGTTGTCACTGCATACGTATGACAAGAAAAACATTCATTTTGTCATTTAGTAAAATGCTTTGTAAAAAAAATATTCCTTTTGAATAAAAGTAAAAGTCAAAGGGGTTTATACACCGTATAAAAGAATGTTTTGTATAAAACAAAATATGCCTCAATGAAAGGAGATTGAGATGCAGTCCCTTACAAAGACCATTTTGTTTAAAATAAAATAAATATACTATGTGTATTCACTATAATTACACATAAAGAAAGTACAAATACAAGATAGGACATAACAATATCATGACCTAATTTTAAAGTAGGAGATTAACCCAAAGAATAGAAAATGGGTTAAGAAGTTCCCTTACAAAGATCATTTTTTTAAATAAAATAAATCTATTATGTGTATTCACTATAAGTACACATAAAGAAAGTACAAATACAAGATAAGACATAATAATATCATGACATAATTTGAAAGTAGGAGATTAACCCAAAGAATAGAAATTGGGTTAAGAAATTCCCTTACCTCGTGTCCGACTTGACTCGATCGTTATTTAATCTCCTAGATAATAAACTAGAGTTAATTTATACCTTCATATGAACCTTTTTCAAGTTTATTATTCCTATTATATCACTTATTACCATGTTATGAACATTATGTAATTATTTAAGTTAATAACGGTTGTTTTGTCGATCTTTGTCACTTGAGTCAAAAATAAACTTCTTATAATTACAAGTTGTTTATGTGGTAGAATATCCCTTATCTCCAGAATTATATTCATGATGTAGATATCATATATATCATATATATCTAGTATATACATTCATTCATAATATTACGTAACATTTAGAGATAAGAAATGAAATGCACCATTCATGGAGATAGTAAGCTCTACGTACGCATGAACGCTACTTTCATTTATATTTCGTATTTAATGGAATGAGGTCATAATGATATAAAGTTATATTATAATTCCAGTATAATATCACATATAATATCATTTACTTTATCCTTTATACATCCCACATATTACATTAACGATTCAAATCACTTTGAGGGGGTGGTAGTCCGCACTTCCTAAAATGAAGATATCACGTTTACCCATAATGGAAACTATAAAGGTATGCCATAAATGAAAAATAAAAGACCTTAAGTAAAACATAAACATATTATATATCATATATAAATATAGTGACATCTTAATGGCCACCTTTTAAGGTGTTATATGAGTGTTTAACAATCATCGTTTCATTAGGCAGAAATTATCCATCCACAGAAACAGTATTTTCTTTAACCATTAGATGTAGGTGTGTGTAAGTGTAGCTAGAATCCTTATTATAACAACATCCTAGTATATTAAGGATACTGGGTCTGTTACAAAATAAACGAATAAAAAGAGTTTAGGGGGTTGTAGAAGCAAAATAAAACATAAGAACACAAGAGAAAACACTACCTTTAAAACGGGTAACTCTTTTTGATTTGAGCTCAAAGGTTTCCTTGGGAAGACATATTCCCAATGTGAGGCTTCTATGAGTAATAGTGGGATTTGGAGAGACAAAATTGGCAGGGTTTGGCCGATCCAAAGGCTTGAGAGGTTTCGGTAAGGTGGTAGTGGTGGGGGTTTTTATAAGAGGAGAGGAGGGGAACTCTTGAAAAGATTGAAATGTTACTTTATTATATAATGAGTTTCGGATTTTAAAGGTCCCACACATATATATTTCGAGGATAAGGTGATAAGGGTTCGAAATATACTCATAAAATAGGTTTTTTACAAGTTTATTCTTTATATTTTACATTATCTTTTCATTTTATTTAAATCGCAAATTAATGAGGTAATCACTACATCATCATGGTGTCATAAAAAATTTAATTTAGTTAATGTCTACAAATTATAAAAAAAATAACATGACGTAGTAAATATTTTTATATTTCCAATGAATAATTATAGTCTAAAAGTTAACTTATATAACCCCATGTAAAAATTGTTTTAGTAAAACAGCTCATGTTTGTGACATTTTTATTTTAACATTAAATAAAATGTTTTTAATGTCATTTTCCTACCAAAGTGGCTCCATGGGGTCCCCAAGTTGGCCGATGGATTTTATTGTTCTAAAATGACTCATACAATAGGGGTATGACATGTGTCATGGTAATTTCATATTATTATAAAATTATCTTTACCTTAAATAACACTAATTACCTTTAATCGCGATTAATTAAACTTAAAAGTTACTATTCACCAAAAATTATTTTAATCCCATTGAACCACCTTTTACTTCCTAATGACAACCATGTATCTCGGATTTTTTAAAATCAAATCACAGAAGTGGTAATGTTTCATTTTGTAACACCCCAGGATTTCAGAGTGTGTTATTTCTTAAAAATAATTCAACAACTTGCACTACACGCAACACAAAGTTCAATCACACCATTAAAAGAGGTCATGAATAGTATTAACTACATTTTGAACTTTATATAATCCTTATAATTTTAGAATCCCTATTATGAGTTTCTTAGTCATAATGCAAGAACAGATTCATTTTCAGTATTTCACTTTTATCAACTTCTAATAGTGAAACCTTTTTAAATACAATATTTTAAACTTTTTGACTAAATGGGGACATCAAAAATTTAAAATGAAACATCCCAAGCTTCCGCGGTACGCTTTCCTTTGAATAAAACAGTAGCGTGTGTTGTACGCAACTTCGAGTTCTAACACACCGTAACCAATCAAACTAGCTATTATGAATAGTAATACCTACTTTTTGAAGTTATATATATTTTATATTTTAAAATGGACTTCATTTTTGGATTCGGAATATCAAATTTAGCCTAAGGTGAAATTTTGGTACTTTTCGGATAACTTTTATATTTTGATGAATAGTGAAAATTACTAAATTTTAATTAAAAACAACTTTTTTAATCAAAATAATTAATAGTGATAAATTATGAATTTGTGTGGTTTTAAAGTATATTTAGAATATATTTTTACCATTTAATATAATGTTGGTCATTGGACATAATTTTACAATTAAACCGAACATAAACAAGTGTCAATCTTTTGATAGTTATTATCTCTTAAAAACACGCTTTTTGTTTTGACAGCGGGAATTAATTTTAAATTAATTTCTGCCACTTCTGTGTTTTGAATTTAGAAAAATGGATTCCATATTTGGAATCAGGATGTTAAAATTGTGCAAATAGGTAACTTTTATTTTTAGACATTTTGAATAATTACTGCGGTAAATATTTTATTTACCATGGTTAAGGGTAAATCCGGTAAATAAGGGTTAAACAATAATATTATAATAATACTAAATTACCCTAAAACGTGTCATAACCCTATTGGTTGATACATGGTCGACCATGGGCATATTTTTGTCAATTTTGGGACCCCATGGATCCATTTGTAAGTGATAATGACACTTTATTTTAATTAAGTTAAAATGAATACAAAAATGACACAAGCATATATCTTTTAGAAAAACAATTGTTACATAGGGTTATATAAGTTGGATTTTAGATTATAAATATTCATTAGAAAGCTAAAGAGATTTCCTACATAATTATATTTTATTTATAATTTTTAGACATTAAATTTTATATTTTATTTATGACACAATGATGATGCAGTAATTACAATAATAGTGAAAAATTAAAATAATTGATATTATAAATACCCAAATAAATATAATATGAAACTTTTAATGAATTAAACTAATTTTCTAGGATAATATTATATATTAGGATTGATTTAATTGACTTTGTTCGAAGTAATAAATCTGTTATGAGTTTCACAAAAAATCAACTATTGAATAGTGTCAAAATTGACATAAAAGAGTTCTTAAAACAAATATTATATCATTAATTGATATTAAATTCCTAAAAATCTAAGGTTCGGCCAAGAGACTTATATTATGATAGGTTAATCATTAATGGACCACTTGGGGGTCTCTTGGATGAATATAGTAAGTTTATTAACCATATTATATAAAAATACAAAGAGACATTGTAAAAGTGAAACTAATTAACTTAGAGTTAATACTTAAAGATAAGGTTAATATAAGTACCCAAACCTGTCTAAATTCTATTGGTTGAGTGTTTTTCGACCTATCCCCACCTTAACCTTTGAATAGTAAGCTTTGGAGCCATTAGAACCCGAATATGAATTTATTATAAATTAATATTTCTAGCTTTTCCAAAGGTGCCCCTCACCCCTCTTATAAAAGGGCACTCCTCATTCTCATTTCTTCACACCTCTAAAGCCTTTTGGTTCGGCCAAACTCTGCCCAAATACTCTCCCAACATCCCTCACTACAACCTAGGGGCCTTAGTTTGATCAGAAAGCCAGCCTAAGGAGCCCTTTTGATCAAATCAAAAGGAAGAACCCGAAGAAGAGGTAATGTTTTCACCACCCCTTTTCCAAGTTCATTTCTTCTTCCACTTCTTCTTCCTTTGTTGTTACCATTCTAAAATAATGACTCCAGTATCATTTATATACTGTGATGTTATTATAAATATGGTACAACCATATTCAGTATTCTATCCACCCTTTGAATAACATGTCACCATACGTGCGTACGTACAGCTTACCGTCTCCACGTCGTGGTGTAATTGTTATTCAATATATTATTATTTGGATGGGTATAATAATGATGTGTAACTCATGTAAATAATAAATATAACATATTAATGATTCTGTATATATGATATACCATCCATTTATATATTATTTTAATATCAAAAGAATGATATTGTCGCTCGTGCGTACGTACGGACTACCGTCTCCACGAACGCGATGAGATTCATTCTCCATCGTAACCATTAAAGTATAATTATCATTTTATGATTTAAAAATGATGTTTAAGGACTTGATATCATTCTGGATATGAATAATATACAACCTATCCTTTACAAACATGTCTTACGTAACAAAACATATGAAAGAAAACAAGTAAGTTAACACCCGAAACAACGATAATACTAAGATATTATTATCAAATCAATATTAAAAGATCATATATGATATCATATTAATGTATATGATTCTTGTATAATTTAATAACAATTATTTCACCATTATACAGGAGGTTAACCTACCACAACCAAGGAAAAGTACAAGGTAAGGGTTATTTCACAATCTCTTCATTATCCGAGGTTGTATATACGTAACAATCTACTGGGATCTCTTTATCATCCACATCGATGTTTTCTTAAAAATGTATTTCAAAACATTTTTACTATTTACAAGAATATGGGTTAAATTTATTTATACCCTTTTTTGACTTTTTATAAGAGGTTTATAAAGGAATCTTTCCGTCGTTTTCAAGACAATGTCCTTTTTAACCTTTTCGACAGAATTGAGGTAAGAATGTTTTTTTTAACTTATACGGCGGGTGCGGTTATTTTCCGCCGTTATAAAATCATCGAAGCTTTCCATACAAGATTATAAGAATATTTTCAAAGAAAATGTTTTATTTTATATGGATCTTAAATGATTTCAAAATAAAAGGAGATACTTCTTTAAAAAGAATTTTGATTTCATCTATGTCAACATCCTTTGATGGATTTTAAGATTATTTGAAGTTGATTTATTATGATACAAAACTTCCATATTGTATTGAAGGTTTTGTGATATGTTTGACTGTGGATGTGCTATTTTTATACCATTCATAGTTTATGGTGAAATTATTGACATTTCGTATGCTAGTTTTAATAGGAATGTTTATGTTATGTTCAAACCTTTTCATATGGGAATGCATTGGACTTAATAAGTGACGGGTGGAGCCCGCTATAGCTCCTCGATGCATCGGTAGGTCTCATGAGACAAACTAGTGTCTTGGCACAAGGCCTTGACAAAATCTTATTTGTAGTCTTGGCACGAGGCCTTGGCTATGTGGTTATGATAGTCTGGAATTATGCATTCCATAATTATGAAAGTGGTTATTGATATTGCATGTGATTATTCAATTAGTAGAATATCCATGTGAACAAGTAAATGGAATTATTTCATTTTACTTTTGCCATACTATGTTGAAGTTCAATTTTAAAAGGCTTTTGTTTTAGTAATTCATTGCCTTAAATGTTTATGCTTATTTTGAATGTTCCGCTATATTGTTATCCTTACTGGGCATTTGAGCTCACCCCTTTTCTATGTTTTATTTGTCCCAGGTAGTGAAGAAGTAAATTATGAATGACTTGCAGGGATATTATGAGGGGTTAATAGTGTGGATATGAAGACTTTGTTGTTGTAGTAGTTTTTCACTTTGAAATGTAATGTAAAACTTTATGATTATATCTAGTGTTTCCAAGGCTACTAAACCAATCGGTCTTTCGGGATTTGATCTTTCTTGTGATCATGCCAATGTTACGAAGTAATGCACCGACTCTGGGTAGCTGGGGTCGGGGCGTTACAGTTGGTATCAGAGGAAGTTTAGTACAAACCTTGGAAGCTAGATTTAGATAAACTCTGATTAGATCACGTATACCTAAGATGAACTTTGAGGATTAGTGTAGAAGAACATCCTAGAATTTTGGTATTGTAGAGATTTTGTGAGTTTTCCCAGCAATACATCCCTGTCTGGATACGAGCAGGTAGAGGTGGCTCTGGCACAGATGTACCTAGGGGTAAAACCCGAAAACACCGCTTTGAGCTAGACTCGAACGGGAACTGGTGCACGACAACGGGCCTTGCTGCACTCTTGGTTACGACACTCCTGGGGGATATGCTTAGGATAACTCTCACTTTCTTTACAAATCATTATGAAGGGTTTATGAGTATATACTTCCTCAAAGAAAAAAAATATTTATGATTATGGATTATATCCATAGATAGTTCAATTTATGTTAAGTGTTTTATAAGTATGGGATTATGTATTTTGATTCATAAACTGATCTAGTGTATGCCATTGTTTAGAAATGGCGCCCAGTAGAAGGAATGAGAACTCCAGCAATGCACATGATCCAAAGAGAAAGAAGGATCATATCTTTCATGGTCTTAAGCCAGAATTTATAAGAGAAATAGTCTCCCATGTATTATCATTATATGAAGAAATAATATCATGTGTTGATAAGATAAGTAAAGATTTTACTGAGTCCTATGGATTTGAAGGGAAGCAAGAGAAGAAAAGGATGGAAGAGAGAAAGATGGATAAAAGGAAGAGGGAAAAGAAGAATTTTCCCATATGTGGTAACTGTGGAAAGAAACACCCTGGAACTTGCCTGAAAGGAATGGGAGTTTGTTATAAGTGTGGAGAAAAAGGGCACAAAGTACGTGACTGCAAGGGTAAGAAAATGGTTTCAAATGTACAATACTTCATTTGCAAGGAGTTTGGACACTACGCGAACCTATGTCCCAGTCATCAAACTATGCCGCAAATGATGTTATTGGATAATAATCAAGTAATGATACTACCACAGATGAAGATGAATGATTAGAGTTCTTATGTTGATTATGTCAATTGAGTGTGTATCAACAATTTACTTGTTATAATAATTATGGAGTATGTAAGGATTGTACTGCAGTACTATTTCATTAAGGACTTGAGATTTTGTGGAACAAAGAAAAGTGACTCAATAGAAGGATAAATTTTTGGAAAATATATGGTTGAGAGAATGATAAATCATAATATAGTTCTGATACTGAGGTAGTGATTTTGGAATAATATGTGATTGTTTTGGATAAATTATATTGGATATTCTTGATTACCTTGGAACTAATTAATGATTTTTATATTCCATCATTGTTGGGGTTTAAAACATTTTTGGATTAATGAAGTATATCCAGCATTCTATATGGAATAAGGGAGCATGAATGTAATCAATAAGGAATATGGTAATACATGATGATGGTATTCATATTCTATTACGGGGTAAAAAGGATCTATATTATGTTTACCTTCCTTATAAATGTTGGACTGTGAGTTTAGACAGAAGTATTTTGGATAGTTCTAGTTTGGATTATTTTGGATTTCCATAAAAGAACAACCCGGAGGTCGGGCGGCAATCCGTCGCGTCCGGCAAGGCTGCGAGACTTGAACCCGCAACCGAAGGGAGACAAGGGTGTATCACCTACCACTGTCCCACGAGATTTCCTGAATTAAATAATGTAGTTTTTTTAAAAGATCTGGTAGATGAATTATAAATTCATTTATTTTGGAACCCTGTACGAATAGTATAAATAGAAAAAAAAATTACGTTCTAGAGTGAAAGATGAGTTTGTGGTAGAAATTTATTAATGGGTAAAATTCTAGTTATAAAGTAAGTATATCTCCTTATTATCTTATCCAATCTCATAAATAAATTCCTCAACATTAATAATAGAAACTTAGAACAAAAATGTTGTCCTAGATGGTACCTTAAATCATCACAAATTTATGGCTTTGGGATTGTTTGCCTTTTCATAGCCATGTTCTCTACCACTCTCCATCAGATAATTGATGGTTAGATTTCTCTTCCATATCCATATTTTCCTACATGGAACCCTAGTATGTGTTATTTTCGGTAATCTTCATACTTTCCACTCTTTATTTTAAATAGAGGCCTCATTAATTCATTTTTCTATGTGGGATTTCAACTAAGATATTTTGAAATGTCAAAAATGTGTTGTCCCAATACCCTATATTTTGTTGAACCGATGGTACTTCAAATCATCATAGATTGATGAGTTTAAGGACCTCAATTTTATACTTGTTTGTGATTGATGACCTCAATCACTACCTATAAATATTTACATTTTTCCTCCAATTATATGTCTCTAATTTCCACCAATGTTCTCCTAATCGAGATCATAATTTGGTGGTGACCCTTTCATTTCTCTTTTCCTCATATTAAGACTAAATTTTAGTAACCCAATTTCTGATGTGGGTTTTCCCACAAATATATTTTCTACTTTCAACCTTTTATTTTCGAAGAACAATTTCAAATTGTGAGGACGCAATTTATTGAAGGAGGGGAGAATGTAACACCCCAGGATTTCAGAGTGTGTTATTTCTTAAAAATAATTCAACAACTTGCACTACACGCAACACAAAGTTCAATCACACCATTAAAAGAGGTCATGAATAGTATTAACTACATTTTGAACTTTATATAATCCTTATAATTTTAGAATCCCTATTATGAGTTTCTTAGTCATAATGCAAGAAAAGATTCATTTTTAGTATTTCACTTTTATCAACTTCTAATAGTGAAACCTTTTTAAATACAATATTTTAAACTTTTTGACTAAATGGGGACATCAAAAATTTAAAATGAAACATCCCAAGCTTCCGCGGTACGCTTTCCTTTGAATAAAACAGTAGCGTGTGTTGTACGCAACTTCGAGTTCTAACACACCGTAACCAATCAAACTAGCTGTTATGAATAGTAATACCTACTTTTTGAAGTTATATATATTTTATATTTTAAAATGGACTTCATTTTTGGATTCGGAATATCAAATTTAGCCTAAGGTGAAATTTTGGTACTTTTCGGATAACTTTCATATTTTGATGAATAGTGAAAATAACTAAATTTTAATTAAAAACAACTTTTTTAATCAAAATAATTAATAGTGATAAATTATGAATTTGTGTGGTTTTAAAGTATATTTAGAATATATTTTTACCATTTAATATAATGTTGGTCATTGGACATAATTTTACAATTAAACCGAACATAAACAAGTGTCAATCTTTTGATAGTTATTATCTCTTAAAAACACGCTTTTTGTTTTGACAGCGGGAATTAATTTTAAATCAATTTCTGCCACTTCTGTGTTTTGAATTTAGAAAAATGGATTCCATATTTGGAATCAGGATGTTCAAATTGTGTAAATAGGTAACTTTTATTTTTAGACATTTTGAATAATTATTGCGGTAAATATTTTATTTACCATGGTTAAGGGTAAATCCGGTAAATAAGGGTTAAAAAATAATATTATAATAATACTAAATTACCCTAAAACATGTCTTAACCCTATTGGTTGATACATGGTCGACCATGGGAATATTTGTGTCAATTTTGGGACCCCATAGATCCATTTGTAAGTGATAATGACACTTTATTTTAATTAAGTTAAAATGAATACAAAAATGACACAAGCATATATCTTTTAGAAAAACAATTGTTACATAGGGTTATATAAGTTGGATTTTAGATTATAAATATTCATTAGAAATATAAAAGGATTTCCTACATAATGATATTTTATTTATAATTTTTAGACATTAAATAATTTATTTTATTTATGACACAATGATGATGCATTAATTACTATAATAGTGAAAAATTAAAATAATTGATATTATAAATACCCAAATAAATATAATATGAAACTTTTAATGAATTAAACTAATTTTCTAGGATAATATGATATATTAGTATTGATTTAATTGACTTTTTTCGAAGTAATAAATCTGTTATGAGTTTCACAAAAAATCAACTATTGAATAGTGTCAAAATTGACATAAAAGAGTTCTTAAAACAAATATTATATCATTAATTGATATTAAATTCCTAAAAATCTAAGGTTCGGCCAAGAGACTTATATTATGATAGGTTAATCATTAATGGACCACTTGGGGGTCGCTTGGATGTATATAGTAAGTTTATTAACCATATTATATAAAAATACAAAGAGACATTGTAAAAGTGAAACTAATTAACTTAGAGTTAATAATTAAAGATAAGGTTAATATAAGTACCCAAACCTGTCTAAATTCTATTGGTTGAGTGGTTTTCGACCTATCCCCACCTTAACCTTTGAATAATAACCTTTGGAGCCATTAGAAACCGAATATGAATTTATTATAAATTAATATTTCTAGCTTTTCCAAAGGTGCCCCTCACCCCTCTTATAAAAGGGAACTCCTCCTTCTCATTTCTTCACACCTCTAAAGCCTTTTGGTTCGGCCAAACTCTGCCCAAATACTCTCCCAACATCCCTCACTACAACCTAGGGGCCTTAGTTTGATCAGAAAGCCAACCTAAGGAGCCCTTTTCATCAAATCAAAAGGAAGAACCCGAAGAAGAGGTAATGTTTTCACCACCCCTTTTCCAAGTTCATTTCTTCTTCCACTTCTTCTTCCTTTGTTGTTACCATTCTAAAATAATGACTCCTGTATCATTTATATACTGTGATGTTATTATAAATATGGTACAACCATATTCAGTATTCTATCCACCCTTTGAATAACATGTCACCATACGTGCGTACGTACGGCTTACCGTCTCCACGTCGTGGTGTAATTGTTATTCAATATATTATTATTTGGATGGGTATAATAATGATGTGTAACTCATGTAAATAATAAATATAACATATTAATGATTCTGTATATATGATATACCATCCATTTATATATTATTTTAATATCAAAAGAATGATATTGTCGCTCGTGCGTACGTACGGACTACCGTCTCCACGAACGCGATGAGATTCATTCTCCATCGTAACCATTAAAGTATAATTATCATTTTATGATTTAAAAATGATGTTTAAGGACTTGATATCATTATGGATATGAATAATATACAACCTATCCTTTACAAACATGTCTTACGTAACAAAACATATGAAAGAAAACAAGTAAGTTAACACCCGAAACAACGATAATACAAAGATATTATTATCAAATCAATATTAAAAGATCATATATGATATCATATTAATGTATATGATTCTTGTATAATTTAATAACAATTATTTCACCATTATACAGGAGGTTAACCTACCACAACCAAGGAAAAGTACAAGGTAAGGGTTATTTCACAATCTCTTCATTATCCGAGGTTGTATATACGTAATAATCTACTGGGATCTCTTTATCATCCACATCCATGTTTTCTTAAAAATGTATTTCAAAACATTTTTACTATTTACAAGAATATGGGTTAAATTTATTTATACCCTTGTTTGACTTTTTATAAGAGGTTTATAAAGGAATCTTTCCTTCGTTTTCAAAACAATGTCCTTTTTAACCTTTTCGACAGAATTGAGGTAAGAATGTTTTTTTTAACTTATACGGCGGGTGCGGTTATTTTCCGCCGTTATAAAATCATCGAAGCTTTCCATACAAGCCTATAAGAATATTTTCAAAGAAAATGTTTTATTTTATATGGATCTTAAATGATTTCAAAATAAAAGGAGATACTTCTTTAAAAAGAATTTTGATTTCATCTATGTCAACATCCTTTGATGGATTTTAAGATTATTTGAAGTTGATTTATTATGATACAAAACTTCCATATTGTATTGAAGGTTTTGTGATATGTTTGACTGTGGATGTGCTATTTTTATACCATTCATAGTTTATGGTGAAATTATTGACATTTCGTATGCTAGTTTTAATACGAATGTTTATGTTATGTTCAAACCTTTTCATATGGGAATGCATTGGACTTAATAAGTGACGGGTGGAGCCCGCTATAGCTCCTCGATGCATCGGTAGGTCTCATGAGACAAACTAGTGTCTTGGCACAAGGCCTTGACAAAATCTTATTTGTAGTCTTGGCATGAGGCCTTGGCTATGTGGTTATGATAGTCTGGCATTATGCATTCCATAATTATGAAAGTGGTTATTGATATTGCATGTGATTATTCGATTAGTAGAATATCCATGTGAACAAGTAAATGGCATTATTTCATTTTACTTTTTCCATACTATGTTGAAGTTCAATTTTAAATGGCTTTTGTTTTAGTAATTCATTGCCTTAAATGTTTATGCTTATTTTGAATGTTCCGCTATATTGTTATCCTTACTGGGCATTTGAGCTCACCCCTTTTCTATGTTTTATTTTTCCCAGGTAGTGAAGAAGTAAATTATGAATGAATTGCAGGGATATTATGAGGGGTTAATAGTGTGGATATGAAGACTTTGTTGTTGTAGTAGTTTTTCACTTTGAAATGTAATGTAAAACTTTATGATTATATCTAGTGTTTCCAAGGATACTAAACCAATCGGTCTTTCGGGATTTGATCTTTCTTGTGATCATGCCAATGTTACGAAGTAATGCACCGACTCTGGGTAGCTGGGGTCGGGGCGTTACACATTTAAATGAAAAATCAGTTTTTTAACTACAACATATTAGTTTCATTATTAATCAAAAATTGAAGTTTTTCAGAACAATGCCAAAATTTCACCCTAAGCTATAATTGATATTACTAATTCAAAAATGATGTCTACTTTACAAAACTACAAACATATAAGTTTCATTAATTAATTTTATAATTAATTCCCGCTGTCACAACAAATAGCATGTTTTTAAGAAACAATATATATCAAAAGATTGACTATGGTTTATGTCCAATTTCAATGTGTAATTAATTCTAATGGCCAACATTGGATAAAATGGTAAAAATATATTCTAATTATACTTTAAAACCACTCAATAGTATAATTTATCACTATAAATTATTTTGATTAAAAAAGTTGTTTTTAAGTATTTTTCACTATTCATAAAAATTTGGAAGTTCTCCGAAAATTACAAAAAATTCAACATAAGGTAATTTCGTTATTCCGAATACAAAAATGAAGTCCATTTTGAAATATAAAATTCATATAATTTCAAAAAGTGGGTATTTCTATTCATAAAGGCTACCTTGATTGGTCGTGATGTGTTAGAATCTCGAAGTTGCGTACAACACACGCTGCTCTATTATTCAAAGAGAATCATACCATGGAAGCTTGGGGTGTACAGAAATAATTAATTTATCAAAATTCAATATAAAAATCAAGTAAATCATATTATTTTCTAAATATTTATCATCCTCAAGGAGAAACACTTTAGTAAGAAAATGTCTCACTCCTTTACACTAAAAAATAAATAAAACCTAATCCGAAGACAATTCCTTGAACTTTCCAAGAATGATTATTTGATGATACTCTAATAAATGACATAAAAACATAAAAATCAATAAAGTAATTTTAAATAACAAAATTTCATTATAGTAAGAAAAAATAAAATCATAGAACAATAATCCCATTCACTCCTACACACTCGAAAAAAACTATCTCATCTTATATGAAAACAATAAATCATTCGTCTAGATCAACATTATCCTGTATCCACAAAAATAAAAACCATATTACACTCACACTACCATCCATTAAACCAGAAAGAAATGAAAATACCTCATTCTACTTCTTACAAATCATATCTACCATACACTGAGCACAACTACTTTATCATGAAACAACATCAAAGAAATGTTCCATGTAAACCAAAACTATCATTGAAAAAAATATCACATTAAACCATTGTTCTTAAGGATTATTAAAAAAATATATTTACATAAAACCAAAAAAAATTCCCTAAAAATTATACCCTAAAAAAAAATTTCTCAGAATAAATACACGGTTTCTCATCAAAACTTATTTTACCAAAATCAATTTAAAATAAATTATATTGAATTATTCATTAAAATAAATTAGCATCAAAACTCTTTATAAATAAACTATGAAATAAAATTTACAAGCCCACTTATAAAATTAGCAGGACCTTTATTAAAATAAACCCCATTATCCTTATTCTTTATTTAAGGATTCATCCACCAAAAAAGAAGCCATAATTAAAAAAAGTTATGTAAAAATTATCAAACAAAATTAAACACATTATATATAGCATGAGACAAGTCTCAAAATCATAATGTAAAAATTAGAAATATTTTTCCAAAAAAATACTTAAAATTTAAAGTGGTTTCATTACCTAATAAATTACTCAATTTAACATATCATGATTTATAGAAATTAATATCTCCGATATCATCTCATTAAAATTTATCGTGTAGAATATTTTAGAATTCATTACAATGAGTAACACAATGATATTAAGAAATATAGAGCATGAAAAAACATTTCAAATAACATATCAAATTAAGCATTCTTACGTAATAACACTCATTTCTTAAAATAGAAAGGATGATATATATTTGATATGTTTTACTTGAACAAATACAATAAATAACAGGATATTAAATATATAATTATAAAAATAATAAACTTATAAATTAAAAAAATAGATTAAATCATTGCATGATATTGAGATAAGTAATTTTAAAGTTGAAACAATGAATTTTAGAAAACATGAGGTTATTTTTTGTTACTAAAATACCATAAATTTCCAATAACACACCAATGTAAAAAAAATTATAAATTTAAATAAAAATATAATAAATCATGAAGTTAGTTTCATGATTATATTGGTTTCTTTTTTCCTTTAAAAATTTACTTCAGATAAAATACATTATTTATTAATGTTACAAATTAATAATATTTCTACATCCCATTAAAAAATATGACCACATTTAAATTCCAAAACATATCAATATAAATAGAGTTATCATATATAGATATCAATATGGATAATAACTAATAAATATAATAGAAAAAATTATATTTGTTATTTAATTTAATCTAAATAAATTAAGAACCTATTAAGTAAAATATAAAAAATAATAATGAGAATCCCAAAAACTAACTTCATATCCCGAAAACATTATCTTTGATTATAAGTGTAAAATTAATACCCAATACTTGAATCATGGAATTCATAAAAGAAATTTTTAATTAAATTTCCACCTAAATTTTATTAGAATCATCCAAAATTCAAACATAAATGTAACCAATCAAGATGAATGCACAGTAATTACTATAATTCTCCATACATTAAACAACCCATAAATATAGTATTTATAAAAATGGATTCACATTTTTCTATTTCAATAATGCTTTTCGGTTTATAGTTTTATAGAATTCAGAAAAATAATTACACTAGGGAGGGAACACTAAAACATAATGTCCATCTTTTCCACAAAAATAGGTACTTAGTTTTACACTCATATTTCACTCCTATCACTTTTTATTCATTTCAGAAGTGTCAAAATCTTCATTCATATAATCCCTAAAAATCCTTAATATTTTTGAAAAATATTTTAAAATTTCGGATGATCAAAAAAATGTTTGTTAGGGAAATATAAACAATGGAAACCCATTGTCCCTTTTTAGAATCATGAAAACCCATAAGGATGTTTAACTTTCTACATAATAAACTTTTTGTCTCAAAAATATTTGAACATTTCCATACAACACTATAATTACTTTCTAACTTTCATAAAACAATTCATATATAATCATAAATTAAAAAGGTTAATCATAAGGGTTTATTTTAAAATATGATAACTCATGAAAATATAACTTTTCTATTAAAAACATCATAAACATTACATAAATATTGTGTTCATTTTCTTACCTTTTAAAATAAAAAGATTTACTTTAAACCCTATAGAATTCAACAAAAACCCATTCTAGTAATTTTGTATATTATCCATACCATCACCCTTAAAAAGGATTCAACCAACTAGATAATTCACACATATCTTAAGGGTAACCTAAAATAGCTAAAAATAGTCACATTACCAAATCCATTAGAGAGACATATCAATATAACCGGTTATTAAAGATTATTTAAGCTCTCTCATAATTTATAAAAAATATAAAAGAACCATGACATTTTTAAAACCCATATAACATGAAAATTATACATAAAACTAATTTTAATGAGTATTCAAACACATAAGAAATAACACATTCATTTATTTCATAAAATTGACAAGAAAATTTATGTTTCGCAAGAAAAACTTTTCGAAACTAAGAAATTACTTAATATTGATAAAAAATTATCTTTTAAAATAAATATGGAAAATTATACAATAATCTTGAAAATGAATATCATCTATAATAGTGGAAGTTAAATAGTACATGAAAAAATACATTCCTTCGGTACTCTGGAACTTTGGTAACAAATTAAAATGTTTAAAATATTAATTTTGAACTAAAAATAAAAAATGTAAAAATAAGTTGAAAATGAAATTTCACCAATATGGGGTTTCTAAATGAATAATTCCTTGAACATTTTGAATAAAATAAATTTTGAAAAAAAATTGAATGAAATAATATAAAATAGGTTTTCCAAAAAAAATCCTCTTATGACATTAATACCTTCGAAATCAAAATAATTCTAGAGGATAAAAGAAAAAATATATATTTAGAAGAACTGAATTTTCATAAATAAATGATAAAATTCAAATATATGTATATATATAAACCAAGAAAAACAAAAAATATGGTGAAAATGGAATGAGCCCCAATGAAAGGAAATTGAGATAACAAATCACCTACCACATCTCCTGACATACAATGTACATTATTGTAATCCTATATAGTGAGCATAAATTAATTATTGATTTCTTTAAGATGCGTTTCTAGGTTTATTCACATAAAATAATATATTTTATTCCATTTCATACCTTTTATTATATAGATACTAAATAAAATATGTTTACGTCGAATGTTTTGAGGAAGTTCAGTTCATAATACAAAAAAAACTTAATTAAGCTTAACAAGGTAAAAGGTTTCATTTTAACAACTTCATGAGAATATTAATCAAAAAATAATTATAATTTTTATAAATTAAATACAATTTTAGTATCTTCCATGATCTTCGTACAATGAAAATGAATCACATAGCTTTATGGAAGTGGTATTTCACACGTACGCACGAGTGACATTATATTTTTTCTAATGGGTGGAAGGGTAAGAATGTAATTAATATATTATGTTTATAGAATAAAAAATATCTCAATAATATCATATATATTTATTAAATCCATCAAAATGGTCATCCTTGTGATGTGTTCAAGAGAAATGTAATAGATCTCTTCATGGAAGTAGTGGTCTACACTTATGCGTAAATGATATTTTCACTCCCCATAAGATATAAAGAAGAACAATAATGTTTTTAACATAAACATAAAAACATTTTATTATATTATATATGTCTATGTTATTAAATAATCATGTTTAAAAATATTTAATGGGTCTATAATAAAAAATAAACATGAAATACTCCTTAAATAATTATAGCATTTCATTGGAAAACATCTATTTTCTTAATCCTTGATCTGTATTAGATTAGTATTATGGTGATACAAGAACCACTATAAAATGGGGAGGCATTTGGGGAGATATTTAGTCTAGTATTGGAAAATATATGTCTCTAAAATACTTTTAGTAAAAAGGAGAGGAGATTCTCTTTTATAAGTGATGGGAGGACACGCCTGGAATGAATAAAAATATTTAAACAAAAATAAGGTATTTATTTAGAAAAATGAATACAAATGGAATTAGATTCAAATAAAAATGATTATAAGGTAAATATATATTAAATAAATTAAATTTATATGTGTTTTAGTATAGTTTTAAGTCTCATTTAATGAAATGAAATTATAGTTTTTCAAAAATCGATATTTTTCAGTATTAACTTAAAAGTAATCCTTTTCATAAATATTCCAAAAACTCAACCTAAGAATATTATGAAATTATTTTTTAAAAATGAAATATATTTTGTCAAAATAAAATATAAGGTTTTAAAAAATTAATTATAATATTCTCAAACAAAATGCATTACAAACTATGTTTGAAGATGATTTATTTTTGAAGAATACAATATATTTATTATTATTATTTTTCTAATAACCATAATTAAATGAATGTTAATTCATTTAATTATAGATATAATAAAATTATTAAAATAATTTATCAATAATTAGTAATTTAATCAAATATTATCAAAATATGTTACAACATTAAAACGGTTTTTTGTAAAATATATATTTTACTTTTAAAATATTTATTATCATTTCCATCCAATTAATAATAAATATAAGATTGATTATTCATTTTGTTAAGGAAAAAAATTCTATATATTTTTTAAAATATGTTTATTCATATTTATAACCTCTAAATTAATAACTATGTCATAATGGTTATATTTAAATAATAAAATTTTAGTAGTACATCATAGTTTGTTTAAATATGTGTAGTGAGTGTACCACATGCTAACGAATATATTACATGAATAAAATAAATTCTAATATATTTGGGTGTTATATATACCCCATTAATGAAATTTTATTTTTTAAATATAAACTTGTTTCCCATAAAAAGTGTTACAAGTTTTATTATCCTTAATTCTCATGAGTGGGAGATGAAACATACGATCATGAAACAAAAAAGCCCATTTAAATATTTAAAGCTAAAATTTTAAAAAAATCATAAAAATGAATAACAAAACATATAATTAAAAATAAAATAAGGGAAATACAAATTTAAAAATGAATAACAAATAATCTTGTCCACATAAAAGGATAATATTAACGAAACTAGATAATATATACTTGGAGGAGAAAAGTAACATCTATGGAATTATATAGATTGATAGAGAAAATAATAATGAGAAATTAAATTACCACAAAACCATAAATTATTCAAGTATAAATAAGTCTATAAAATCAATTAATATGAGGTTAAAGGGATATAATTTTTTTCTCAATATATATTTCCTATAGTTGAGGGATTTTTATACAACAAGATAGAGATCATAAGAAAACATAGATACATGATTTTATTCCATTTCATAAGATAAATATCATAATATGGTTGTGAATTGATCAATTTTCACTTCAATATCTTCTATTTCACTCGAAAATTAAAATTCAATATGTTTTTTTCATTCCTAAACCACTAAAATTGAATTTTAATAGATCATGGTATCCTCAATAGGATAACATGTAACTCCTATTATCATTTTTCATTAAAAAAACTAAAAATTGGATAGTTTATGATAAGATAATATATAATATGTATCAATCTACAAAAATATCAATAATAATACTTAGATATCCTCTTTAAGCAATCGATAAATTACTAATATTAAGAATCTTAAAAATATGTTAGACCAAAATTTAGACCCATAGGTCAGAAATATTTGATGAAATATTCATCTAAGATCCCTTACCACTTCTTCCCAAACAACAATCACAACTTATAAATTAACATTCCAATAATGTTCATGATCTAATCACTAAATCTCTAAGATATTTTATTCTTTCTAATAAATAACCTAAATCACTATAAAGCCATATCAAAATCATATATACTTACAAAAAAAATCACCCTTTATTCCTTAAATATACTCCCATATTATTAAAAAATCCATTTCACTTAATTATATAATTATCCCAATATAGCGATCTTATTCATAAATAACATTAATCACTTAGCCAATAAATCAATTTTTAATCATATAGTTATATATATGATAAATATGTGTCCCAAAAATATAATAACCCTTTTATACCAATTATCCATATTCAAAACAAGATAAATGATCATTTTAATCATAAATATTATCAATTTCTTTCCAGTTATTTCCACAAAATATCAAATCATTCTCCATAAAATAAATTTATCACTATAACTCAAGTTAAATTTAAGGGTTATATATACATCAAATATTTATCAAAAATCTATAATTTGTCACAAAGTAATCCAATCACATTAAACCTCAGTAGGGGTATTTTTTTTATTTAATATTATGGTAACCATATAAATATTGACCTGTTATTGTATATAAATCTCTAAAAATATCCTCATAAAAATCCTCTCAATAAATGAATTTTTCAATAACTTTCCTTTGAAACTAACTATTATTTCAATTACCATAAAACACGTAATTAAATGATGTATAACCAGGGATGAATGTTTTATATTTTTCTGATATTTTTAGTAGATAATTTTAGAGTGTTAGAAAAAAAAACATCACATTAAACAATGAACATTGAAACACAATGTTTATTTTTCCCACCAAAAAATTAATGATTCTATTTATATTCATATTAGATTCAGGACACTTTTGTTTCATTTCATACATATCAATAATGACCATGATATATTCTATACACATCCTAAATCCCTTTTAAATTCATCTAAAAAAAGGGATGATCCCAAAAAATATTATTAAAGGATATAAAAAGAATGGAAACCCATTAATGCATTTATAATTCTTAAAATATCATATGAATGTTTTCATTTTTACATAATAAATATTTGAAACCAAAAATCCCTTTAATTTTCCAATAAAATGGCTTACTTTATTAATAGATTTCATAAAACATTTCATATACATCTATAAAGGTGAAATCATAATCATAAGGGTCTCTTGGAAAACCTAAGAACTCATGAAATCAAATCATTAACCTTTATAAGATCATAACCTTTCCTTAGGTCCTAAATTCATTTACTTAACTTATAAAATCCAATAATTTTCATTATGACCCATAATAAACATTGAAAACTTAAATAAATAACATAATACATTATTAGTACAATAAACCCTAAGATGGAATCACTTAACCAAATAATTACCACATCATAATGAAGTAAGCTAAAACTGGTAAACTCATCACTTTACATAATGAAATGGAGAGCATTATCATGATCACCCATCATCAGAGATATTTTGTACTCACCCATCATTCACATAAAAATTAAAAGAACCATAGAATTAATAAAACACATATGGGTTGATTTTTTTTGATAAAAATCATTAGAGTAAGAATTAAATACCATAAGTAATAGCACTTTTAGTTATATCATAAAACCTAGATGCAAATTTCTATTTACATAGAATATATAATTAAAACTAAAAATTTATAGAATATTAAAAAAATATTATATTTTAAAATCACCATGAAAACATGTATATTAACTTGATAAATAATAATTTCTTTGATTTTAGGAAAATGTTTCAAGACATATATGTTTAAAACTTTTTTTATACTTTTTTAAAAACAAAAAAATGACTCGTATAACAAATCTCCAAAATATTCTTTTTAGAAAATTATAAATAAATTAATAAGTATTTGAAACTGAATTTTAGAAATATTTTATGTCTAAATAATATTCATGGAACGTATTAAAGAATGTGGATATTGAATAAAAATATTTTAAATGTATAGTTCAAAATGATGTCTTAAGAAATTATCCCTTTTTAGTTTAGTAACTTTTAAATCAAAAAAATGAAGGATTGAATATGTAGAATTTTGTAAATAACATTAATATCAATAAATAACTGTTAATATTTATCCATATTAATTTATATACACCAAAAATATAAAACATTTGGTGAAAATTGAATTAGTCTCAATTAATGGAAATTGATATAAAAATTCCCTTACCACTTCTCTTAGCATTCCATGAACATTCATTAACACCAGTATAATAAACATATACTAATAAATTATTTTAATAATATCCATTTTATATTTAAACCAGTATCACAATCAATTTTATTTCATATATTAAATTGTCTTATAGATTTTCCAAATCGATTAAGTTCATGCAAAACATTTTAAGGATCTCTGGTTCATAATCCACATAATAACTTTTGTAGGTTAACCTATGTAAAAGGGGTCATTGTCCAATTATCTTAAGAATATTAATCATTAAATAAATATCATTTTTACACATTAAATAAAATTTTATAATTATATATGAGTTTCATACCTGAAAATTTAATCACATTGCTTCATGGAGGTGGTATTCTATAGGTATGCCCGAGCGACGTTATCATTTTTTAATGAGTGGAAGGGTAAAAAGGTTTGTAATATATTTTATTTAAAAAATTATTATTTTTTCATTAATATTATATATATTTATTAAATATATCTTAATAAATAGACTTGTTATGTGGTGATTAAAAAATGAAACATTTCTTTTTATAGAGATGGTGATCCCAATGTACGCACGGACAATGTCTTCATTCCATATTGGAAGGAAAGGATTTGAATATTAGTCGTACCATAAACATTAATAAATTTTGGTATATTTTAGATAATTATGATATTTTATCATCATGTATTAAAAATATTTTAGGGATTTATAAGAACAAATAAACATGATACATTCAGTGAATAATTATACATCTTCTTTGGAAAACATCTATTGCTTTACACCTTAAGCCTTATTAGTATGGTATTGTAGTGAGAATAGAACCAATATATAATGGTTAGGGATTTTGGGGGAGTTATGAATGTATTTTATAAGATATATTTATAAAAAAATGTGTGAGGTAGGGATGATACAAGATGGAATTTTATAATTGATGAGAGGAAACACATTTAAATTACATACCAGATTTGAATACAATTAATGTATTTTTGTAGAACTGTACATATAAATAGAAATGTATTAAAAAAAATTTAATTCGGTAAAAATATAATCATGAAGTAAAATTTATATTTTTTAGTGTCATTTTAAACATTATCGATTATTCTAACCCCTTCATTAATCCTTTTTCCCTTAACCGTGGTAAAACGTGTATTAGTCATTATGTGTCCCAAATTCAATTAAAAGGTGAAAATTGGATCCCAAAAGTTCTATGTATGACATTTTATAAAATTATCAATTCCATATTACCTATATGAAGATTAATTTGATTTTATATTCATTTAATAAAATATTATTAAATATAAAATTCCATTAATGTCATTTTTGGGACTATTTATTTAATCTGACATTAATGTCATCAAGATAGTAATGGAATTAGAATATAAACATAATTAACATATGTTATAGTTTATAATTAAATATTTAATTCATTTCATACCATAATTATCTCGAAAAATATTAATTTGAATATTTTCAAAATTATTCACAAATATTTCTATCCTACTTACACATGCATTGTGCCAGTATTCTGTAAGAATTTAAGGTAATTATAGCATCACTAAAAATTTTAAAAAAATTAACATCATAAAAAATAATTTATTTAAGTAACATATTAACTTTTACATTCTTTAATTTATTCTTTTTATCTCTATGAAAACATATAAGGTCAATTAAAACTAAGACAGTGGCATTTCGTAATTTTTCTTAACATAAAATCATGTTATAGTCATCATCAATGCAAAGTAGAAAAAACTAACCAATATAAAATATAATGTCATAATAGTAAAAATATTCCATTCAATAATACTTAATATTAAATTTTCTAGTCTTATTAATATTTATTTAACATAATTAACTAGATTTACCCTTTACGGCGGCGATGCAATTTTACCAAGTTTACTATTCATAATAACCACAAATGAAATAAAATTTATTTTTATTTAAAAATATTGCTTAAAAATATAAAATAAATTTCTAAAGGATAAAATTATATAATTATTAGAAGTCAATTTAAATATTAGTTCCTTAAACATAACAGAAAACAATTTCTAAAAATATGTGTTGTTAAGCATAGAAGTCAACTGATAACAAAATAAAACAAAATGATGATTAATATGGAATTAATTATACTATGATTAAATAAATAGATCTAATTATACTTTAAATACAAATCCAAAACAAAATGGTACTTTAAATTATTTAACTTAATGAAAATAAATAACAGTTTCCCCAAAAAACAGTATTTTCACTATTCACTTAAAAATTAATCTTTCCATAAAAATACCAAAAATTCCCCATAATAATATTAAAAAATGATAATTTAAAATATTATATCCATTTTTTAATATAGAATTCATTTAATTGGATTAAATTTACAATAATATCCATAAAAAGTGAAATAAAACAATTTTTTGAAGTAAACGTATTTTTGAAGCACAAAATGACTTTATTCTCATTATTTATCTAACAAAACTAATTAAATAATTATTAACAAATTTAATTTTATATATTATCTACATATTATAATAATTTATCAATAATGATTAATTTCATCCATTAAGATCCAAATACATTCCACCATAAAAATAGTTTTATGATAAATATATCTTTACCATTAAAACATTTTTATCTTCACATCAAACTATTAATAATAAATATATTATTGATCATTTATTTTATCAAGGAAATAATTTATAGATTTATTTCATAATATTTATTTCCATATTTATACCATCCAAACCAACAGCTTTGTCATAATGGTCATATTTTCATTATATTATTTTCATCTTATATCATAGTTCATTTAATTTTTGGTATCCATACAACACACACTATCAAATAAATTATTTAGAGAAAATAAATTCTAAAATATTTTGGTGTTAAACCAAGGTATATAAACCTATCACATCTTAACCTTGGATCCACTAAAATAGTACCCCAATATGGTTTTCCACGAGGCCTCAAGCATGCCCCCCCATATCCAGAGGATGCCAAATCGAATGACGCTGTAGGGGATGTATGTGGGGAGACTCTTACCTTATATCAAAGTAATAATATATTGGAAATAACTAATAATAGTCCATAATATTAAATAATAATTTTTAAGAATCAATAAATATAACAAATATTAAATATTAAATGGGATTCAGTAAACACTCAAACGACCACGTCATAAACAAATCACTAATCACCCATGATGACGTACTTGAATATATAGGAATAACAGAATTGAAAAAGGGTACATGGATCTAATAATAACATTGATATGAACCACATGCTTAGTATTCATGACTCGGTTGAGCTTTTGTTTCCCAATCATTATAAATCCTCATGAGAAACTTTGCTCGAACATGGAAACCATGGCCCATGCCCTATCCATCATACATCTATGATAAACCTAATATAAAAGTATGGATATCACACACACTAAAGTTAACATATGGAGGGTGATAAATATGTATTAGTATTTTACCCCCAATCATGAACGTATAATCTATTCTCGTATGTGTATGATCATGAACTATGATTATCCTAACCAAGAAACAACTAGAAAAAAAAGGAAAACGTAACATAAATATGTTAAAATAAATCCAAAGTGGGTACCTCTATTTGAGATCCAAATACTCTTTTAATATTGTGAAAAATGCATTGAGATATATTTTGTACCACTCAATCTGTTTACAATTAAGTCAATATTTATGTCTACAATCCTGACCGACAACACATTCTTTGGCCAACACTGGAAATGTCTCTGAGTAAGATATTTCACCACAGGGGATACATATCCTGGCAATGGGATCATGCATACTCACCTCCTATCGCTGTAATGAATGTTCCAAGATGATATAAATATATATTGTAAATATGTATCTTATCTTGATTTAATCCCACTCAAGCCATGTAAATCTAGTCTGATGACTGATTCCTAGGTCCCAATCTAGAGGCAATCATGAAATTGAATATCATATAATACTTATGTGTATGATCATTTTCCATCAATAAGGAATTATATTTTTAACCAAATATAATCTCATCATCCATTCTATAAATTTATTAATAGACTACTCCCATAATATTTTGGTTAGAATAGAAAATGGTGTGTCCACTCTACCATAGGGGAATCTTAGGCATCGCTCAAAGAAAACAAAATTGATCCCTGAATATATCTCAAATCTACAATGAAGAATTCCATTTCTAACACCATGGTTATGTAGTAATCCAAGGATAGTGTAATAGATCTCCAGGAATACCTCAAATCAATTATTATTGGTTCCATGTTCAACACCTAGGTAAAGTGAGGCTCGTAAGCTTGATCCAAGGGTGTACCTCTATTCATCATGATATGAAAACAGTCAAAAATGTAGGAATATCAGTTTGAACCAAATAATAACCTATGGGAATCCAAATAAATAAGTTTGATCAACATTATGATCCAAGGAATCACCTATTTTTATCCCAATAATGTAATTATACCCAATAGTCGGAACCTATGAACCACCTTTGAGAATCCCAAATCAAAATGCCTCGGAAGATGGATCCTAGGAAACATATATATTCATCCCAGTTGTATATCCCATCACGTACAGACCATCATCTAATTACTAGGAATGACCTATATAAATCCAAACTGCAACAAGTGAAACAATGTGAAAATAATAATAAATGTGTAAGGGTTGTCAAATGACTAACCCCCCCCCCCCTCCCCTACTACATTCATTGACCCTTGGGATTACATGTTCGACAAGGGTTTTTTGTAAAACTTGCAACTATCCATATCCAAACACTTGATTCACTAGATCTAGGACCTGTAACCATTTGGGAACCTTATTTTTTCTCAATATAAATAAACAAGAGATTCATACTAATTTTTATCCTCATAATCGATAAGTTGAGGAATCATACTAGGGATACCCATGATCGGTAAGCGGAGTCAACATACATGGGATCCTTAGAAAGAGTAAGTGGAAGAATCCTATAAGGGGTTCTTTAAATTATTAATAGGTGGAATCCTACATGGGTCCCTAGATGAATAAGTAGATAATGTAATTAGATATGGGATCATTTGAGTCATGTTTTAAGTATAGGCATCCTACTTGGGATCCAATGACACAATCACATCTCTTGGGGTGGACACATCCCACAAAATTGTCTCTAACATCATGCGGCATCAGGGGTTATAAATTTAAGACCAATAAAGGGATATATCCTTTGGATAAAATATATGAAATCACCAGTTATAATATATGACTCATGGCCGATCTTAGATCAATATCTGACTTATAGGTGATAGCAGAATTCATCTACAAGAAGAAGAACCTCTCAATTATTTCTCACACACCCTATGAAACCATTAAGGAGTTATGAAGTAACAAAAAGGGTTGAAATATCATAATATAGGTGGAAAATTTCTAAAAATGGACAACTCATACATGAAATTATGACTTTGAGTTTTAACATCATAAAATCACCCTAAAAAGATTAGTGTGTGATAAGTAGAGGAATTGTATTCTCAAATCCCCACATGGTCATGTAGTCCATCTATATGTTTCAAGTAAATCCCAAGTACACAATATTTATAACATGTATAAGGTTTTAACACTATATTGGGTACCTTCCTGTGTGCCTCAGAAGTTCTTTCTATGTGTTCCCACCAGTCCAAGTACTTGTACAAATGTGTAACCCACATGAGGTCTGATTATTTACACTATGGGGTCGTGTTCCCCTTTATGGGTTTTCTATCCATATACTCATTTACATGGTCAAGTATGAATACTAAATGTATATATCAATTAAATGGTGTAAAATTTTTAAAATTCATCTTTTCTAAAAAAGGAGAATAAAAGGCATGCCTTCCTAAACTAAACACCAAGTGATTGGGATCTCTGAATGGGAAACCCGTAAATACACCTCAAACCCCATGTTTTCGTTAAAAATATAAATATTGAAACACATGGGGACATTAGTAGTCAACAAAATACTACAATACTATAAATTAATAAATCTATAGGTATTTATAGTGAAAATAAAGAAAACTACCATTCTGAAGAAAAAAATTCCAAAGCATTACTCAAATCAACTGTTAATGATAGTCGCGAAATGATCCAGGTCCTCCAAATCTCTATGGTGTCACATCCCTTACTCTCTCCATATTTCTCTCTCCTTTACTCTACCTCTATTATATCATTCATGGTTAAGGAAATAAACAATTACTGTACTTGAAAATATAGTTCAGAAAATAAAAATAAAATGGAAAAAAGAATGGAAGAAAATGAAAAAGGGGCCCAGGCACAACCTTTGTTCTAGAAATGAGTTTATGGATCTACAAGGAAGAAACATTATTTTTAACTCAATGATAGGAAATGAATCTCAATATTATTATCCACTCAAAAATTATCTCTGAATGAAAATATGGGAATAAAATATTATATCATTAATTATATATTATTTATTATTTATTCTACCAAAAATTTGAAGTGATTTTAATTTGACCATAAAACTAGATTATGGTAAAATACCTATTTTATAACCAATTTAGTTGTTAGAAAAAATATATGAGAACATATTATAGAGAAAAAATCCCAGTTTCCCACTTATAAGCATTTAAAAGGAAAAAATAATTTTTCTACTCAATTTCAATGTATGAAAAAACAAATGTCATTAAAACCTCCCCCTGAAAATCATATCATCCCCAATAATCCTTGGTGATCAAATAGAAGATGTTCGCCATCCTGAGATTCTCCTCAAATATGTTATCTTGTTCAACCAATGACTAGTCTCACAATGTTAATAACTCCTACACCAACGATGTCCAAATGCGACTAATCTCGCCCTCCCAACCAAATGAGTTCCCTTATTATCACCTTGAATAAAAGAATAATATAAAAATACCATTCTATGTCTAGCCTAGAACACAATTAATGGAATGAAAAAAATGACTCATATTTGGGTTCCAACCCACAATATCAATAATCACCCAATCATGCTTCAAAGATGGTTTCCATATAAAATTATGAATTTTAGTTCATAATGAGGGTCACCATGCTCAAATGAAAAATATTCAACTCCCAAAAATATGGGTCACCTTATACCAATTATAAATTTAAACCTTATTAGGATCCTCCATAAATCAATAAATGAAATTTAAAAAAACTCGGTATATATGTATCCCTCTATCAGCATGCTCAGGATAATGTCAAGATATAGTGATTGACTTTCTCTAAACTAGGAGTATGCTAACATTATATAAATAGGTATATATTTCTCTTACTATTACTTTATAATAAGAAATGATCTCATATATACCTTTATCTATCCCCAAACACCACATCTCCTGAAAATGTGTGTCCAGGTTCAACCAATGGTCAAAATCCTCATGGAACCCGAATTATTATTGATTTCCACAATATCATAGAGGTAAATTTATCATTTTATCAAAACTCATAGGAAAACATGTCTGTATTATTTATTGAAATCCTTTGGGTTTTAGATCAAATATGGGCACCCAATGATTAATAATATAAATAGTACCATGCATAATGAACGCATACCATTATCGCTCAACCCAGACTCCAAAAATTCTTCCAACACAAGGTCATACTGACTATGATACACAATACATCATAATTTAAATTCCCTGTATTCCCTTCAAAATCCTATTTAAAATAAAACACTCCAATTTTTATTCAATTTATTCCTTGATATCATGTTATAAATGTTTAATTTCAAACATTTAGGAGTTAAACATACTAATATTGCTCAAAAAAATCAAGTAAATTAAACAGTCATACTCATAGAACTCAGTCTCGATACAAAATTGTCCTAGGTACTTTATCATAATCCTAACGCATCAACCAGTCTATATCAGAGAATCCATGATTAATTTATGCATCATTCTTATCAGGAGAATATAACCAAGATCACATCCTAAAAAAGTGTCCATATAATTTGGCCAACACTTCCCAGAATTTTCCTATGATCAGACGAAATGTTGACATATAATTTTCTAACTCAACACTAAGGGATTATTGGTCTCCCACATATCCCTACAAATAAATTCATAGGATGGGTCATTATGTCCTTCCACTAATTCCAAAAGTCAAACATCTCAATATGTTCACATATCATGGGGCGTTATCCATGTACACATCTCACCACAAGGAAACTAATAAACCTGTCAACCCTCTCTAGGGGATTTCATAAGTACATCAACCTAAGAGGTAAAAAACATATCAACATTGTTTCATTTACATAGTTTTTCCATTTTCATGTTATATTGGAAATCATCATATTTGTTGTACTTGGAATCTCATTTTAATGTATCCCATTGGTAAGGTACTGTCATAATAAAGAATTGTAACGACATCACTTTCCAATAATTATCCTAATAGGGACTTGATCCTCTCTAAACATCCTTACTGAGAACTTATCTCTAGAGTTGATAACATAAAATAAAGAATATACTTGAAAATCCTCACTGTGTATCCATATATGGAAATACCCTCTTCATGTCCATTTTACTATAAATATTTAGGTACCTATTGCAATCACACTAAAAGAACTGATTAGATAACCACAACGAATTTTAGTAACGTAAAATATTGTAGCAATATTTATTGGATAACTCCATATTTTTTATTATGAATTATTAGTTAATTTCTCAAAAAAGGGGGATACACCCACAAAGGGTCCACTATATAGTCATTTTCTATCCAGATCAACATCATTTATTATAGTATTATTTCCTAAGAAACTATGTAGAAAATTTTCATATAGTTTGTTGATGAAACATTAAATAACCAATAATAAAATGTAAAATCCTAAAAGGGGTCCATCATGAGGAACTATATTCACTATTAACCGACTTGGTTCACTATATCTCCCATCCGTGAGGATTGAGTCATCATCCTCACAAACGAATGTCATATCATATGTCAACATGACCTTCCATCAGAGCGAAATATATCTATGTCAGAATAACAATGTATAATTCCACCAAGAACCTATTTAGGTAAACAATATTTAGGTTTTTATTGACACTTTAAGCAGTTAGAAAAATCATTAATAGAAAATAACACACTAGTATGACTCTAAAAGTTAGACCCTACATGATGAATATAATGTGTGAAACACTGATTTCCTTCACTGACCAAGAGTCACAATTAATCACTAGCATCATGACAGAATATTGTGATCCAAAAATATATAATAAATTATAAAATACATATCGCATGTGTGTCTCTCAAAGTGAAAAAATCATAAAACAACTATAACATCACTTATCACGAACAACAATCTCAATCTATAGAAACCAGGACTTCCTACCGATCAAGTGTTCTCAATTAACTAATATGATATCCATCACATGTTTTGAAAAATTCCAAATACTTATATCTAACATATAATAAATACTAATACAAAATAAAAGAACTACTTCTTTACAACTGTTTCATGTCCCGAATCAGTATCCACTAAAATGGTTCCCTAATTTAGTTTCCCAAAATGCCTCAATCACACTTCCCCATATGCCATAGTCTTCTAATTAGCACTCATTCCATAGGGTGTGTGTTGTGGGAGGCTATTCCCCTATATTAGATAAAGTCAATAATGGAAATATATAAGCATCATCCTGAGTAGTGAATAGCCAAAGTCTTGAAGAAAAAAATATAACTGGGTTTTAATTATAAATGAGTTGTGCTAATGTCCCAAATTTTAATGTCATGCATAAATAACTAATGACACTCTAATATATCCATTAGTAGGGAGGAATAAAATAAATTTAATATAAGTAAATGGATTTTCAATTATCTTTGATTTGAACCACATACTCAGTATTCAAGACCCTCTCGAGATGCTCCATCCCGATCATAAGAAATCCATGTGAGAAACTATTCTCAGTCATGAAAACACGACCCTCATCCAAATCTATCATACATATATACTCAACCTAAAGGAGTACCTAATATATTAATGCACACCAAGGTCATTTACAATGTATGATAAATAAATATCACTAGGCCACCACCAACAGTGAACCTATAATCTACTATCATAAGTGAATGATCATGAAATATGCTCATCCTAGATGAGACACAACTAAAATAAAGGAAACAATTACATAAATAATATATAATAAATACAAAATTGTTCCCTAATTCTTTTATCCCAATCATCTATAAGTCCTATGAAAATATTTTTTTAGCATGACGTTATAACACTAAAGTAGTGCATAATTAAGTTTTTTATTGGATTTGTTAAACTAGTTGAAAATTACTTCTTTTTATGCCACTGGAAATGTCTCTAAGAATGCTATATAACTATATGGGGATACATTTACTAACAACAGGTTCTTCCAAACTGACCTCCAATAACTATAATGAAGGATTCCATGTAATATCTAGACATCCTGTAAATATGGAACTGAGATAGATGTCATACAACCCAATCCATATATTTAAGGTTCGATGTTTGAGTCCTAGATTTTAACAATAGGAAACCAGGACATTGATAATCGAATAATTATAAAGGGGGTGATCCTTTTGAGCCCTATGTAGAGTGATCTCTTGATACTAGTACATGCTCGATATCCATTTAATAAATTGTTCAACAACCCACTCTCCACAAATTTTTATGAATGTAGTAAATGGTGCTTTTACCCAGCCTTAGGGATCATCCTAGGCCTTACTAAAGGATATCCTAATCATTCAATGAGAATATCTCAAAATCAAGTATTTGGAGCCACATGTCTAACACCACGGTCAAGTGTTTGATCGGGTATAGTGTAATATTGTTGTAATAGTGGGTTACCTATACCCAACTAAAATGTACTTTTGATTAGCATATTTTGTATATAGTTAGATATATATGATATATTTTTACCATTATAGTGTAGACTTCTCTTCATCCACTATATTAATGGTAAGGTCTATAGATTAATTAGCATATCAAAAATTTATAGTAGATCCCATCCAATAATTAGAACCTTGAGATACTGGGACAGTATTTTTGAACAAAGATATGGTGGTCTCAATACATCATACTGACTATAAAAAGTTGATGTTTAATTATTAGGTATTGTGGGATCATAATAATTGATACATCTTCTCATGTTGTTCACACTTTTTGAACTCTAGTAGTGCAGATCATGTGGATAGACCCACCAATTGGAACACCACATGATTCAAGTTCCATTGGTTGTTCCTATATGTGGAAATGTGTATTGGTCTCTTGACTTGAGATTCATACCAATGTGTTTCATTTGATCATGTACATTGATGAAAGGAAATAAATTTATAATGAAATCGTGGTGAGGTATCCTTTTGAGGGTGCACCGTTGGTGGAATGACATTGGTTGAATGGTCAAGATAGTATTTTCTGCTTCCTGGTTGAGGAAGTTATATCTTAGTCCTATTTGATCAGGATGGTAGTACCATCATAAATCCTTGGATAAGGTAGTTAAAAGGTAATTCTTTCAAGTTAGATCAACAAATATTAAATTAAGGAAGGTGGATAACAGAACTTTGCATCATTCTTTATGATATATTTAAGTAAATAAATATTAAATTACATTGTAATTATTGGTAGGTAGGTTGTCATTGTGACGACTATACCTTATCTCTTTAGGGGATTTTATGGGATTCTAGAGTCCCCTCTTGATCTATGTATTATATTCACTACTATCAAAATAAGGTCATAGAGGGTCACACACAATAGCATATTCAATAATCTTCTCTATTCAGTCAATTATGTATATCAGAAATGGTGGGACTCACCAAATTGTCAAACTGTTGTCCAAGTCTTCGATCGCCAAAGAATGCATAAATAAATTATTTTTCAATTATAGAATAATTTGGTTTAATATATTTATTAATAGTATTTAAAATTTATGTAAATACAAGGAATAATAGTAATCAAATGAATATTTTTTTAACACTCCATGTTTTTATAATATTAGTGGGAATTTGGTATAGATTTAATGCCTCTGTTTTATCACATAATATCTTTAATATATATTAAAAGTATGTGAAAATGTAAATAATATTTATAATGAAACATTGTACATTATAAATTTACTTTAGGCTTCTTCAGTTGGAGATATTTTTGTTCAATAGCTGAAGAAACAATTCATTTATTTTGAATACCACTATTAAAGTAGAGAGATTCTATTTTATGTTTCATTGTTCATTAAAAAAAAGAGATATCCTCTCTCTCCTACCACCTTCCAATGACAGAGAGTTTCCCTATGTGCACTGATCAAAGAATGTCTATAAGAATCGAAGGAGAAGTATTGTGGTGATCATCGGGATGTTAAAGACAATGTCGGGTCCATGTGCATGCAGTTGGAATTCGATGATCGAACTACTATGGATTCTTCTAGATTGTGTGTATGATCTTGAGGGATTATGCTTCAGATATTTTGAGAAACGATCATTGATGATTAGTGGTATTCGGGCACACTCCGATTCAAAATGTGGTACACATTTCAATTTATTTCTATGATTTGAATAATTCAATTGAAATCCTCAAGACTATATTGGGGATTGGATCATCATAGATGAAAAGTATTTTCATCCGGATGATTTACAATTTTAAAAATACCATTCCCAGTGGCTTCTACTGTTATCATGGTACCTTCAATTGGTATCATATCGGTCACACAAATTATCTGAGCCAATAAAAAAATGTTTCACTAAAATGTAGTAGAGGTTAAAATTTTAGTCCCAATGGTTCAGACCATACAATGATCCAATTTTGTATGGAAAATTTATTCCCATTTGAAAAGTTTGATCCATATCCTATTTTAAGTTATTTGTATTAAAATTCAAAGAATAGTTCTGACAATTTCAAAAAAACTGCCATGTTTCAACCCGAGTCTGGTGACCTGATATAATACTGGACAACATGTGTTTATTCCACTAGTTCTATGGCTGTTTGATAATAATAATAATCATTATAATTTTAAAATATTATTATAATAATTATAATAACTATTATTATTATTAATATTTTGATGTATATTTTCTTATCTAGTAAAAAAATCAAAGGTGGTGTGAAAGCAGTGCAAGGGTTGGCCAGACCTTATTATTAAAAACAAAAATAATAATTGGTGGAAGAAATAATTTTATTCCTTTTTCACCAATACGTTAAAAAATAGGTTTTATTTAAAAAATTGATAGTTTGGGAGGTTGGTCCCTCCCCTATCAATTTTTCTCTTTCACAGGGTCGCCCCCTCCACCCTCCAGTGACCTCCACCTGCCTCCTCTTCCCCTAGTCGTGCATTTTGAAACCCCATAGATCCCTGCACTGGGAGACGTCGTAGCCACCCCCATGAGGTCATTATTGTCTTACACTCATAGATATCCATTTTTCTGCTAAGACTGTACATAGGCACCCACTCTACACCAACTGAATCCCACCTCTGTGGGCCACAACCGAAGTTGAGCTCTTTGTTGTATTCAGCGATCATGTCTCCCTCTGGCTGCATGAACAAAGACCACTCCCCTCCTCCTCTTCAGATGAAGAGGATGGGATCCGGGGATATTGAGTCTACCACCCACTAGTCCTTGTAACATATCTAAGCCCCAACCTAGCCCTAAGGAATTCATCTTATCTCACTATCATCATCTCATTATCGGGGACACCAGCTCCAGTGCCCCCATACAATCCAAGACCCTCTAATCTGGAGTTGCGACCACCTAACATCACTGAGCCCTCAAGATGCCTCTCTCATCCATGTGTGGTGCCACTACCATCCAAAATCCCTTGATATGTTGCATTCCACAACCATCAGTCACGAGTACTTTGGCCCAAATCCAATCACCCTCGTTCATTTTAGCAAGTGACAACCACAACAGTAGCTGGAAAACCAATCCTCAAGTAGTTTTCAACCAAGACGCAACTAGATCTTGTTTTGTGGTACCCCATTTTTTTCTAATAGACTACTGGTGTACCTGAATTTTCCTGAAACAAGCCCAAGTTGGTCTGCATGACCCAATATTGGTCCGAGTGGTCTGTCCTGGCCTAGAATTGTCCTGAATGGCCTTTTCATCTCCCAGAATGATTTTGTGTGGCTTTACTGAAACCCTCTTTTATCGGGCATGTATTCTACCCATTGAGTGGACTTGAGGACAAACCTTTACATGTCTGTTTATTTAATTAATTATTTAACTATGTGTGATGACTTTAATTAATTAATTATTTTTTGATGGTCTTCACATTGTTTTCTTTTGTGGCCAATATGTATAATGGTTTGTGCATCTAAATTATCAGATATACATTACACTTATGAGTTCCCCTCACCTATTCGTGAGTTTTTTGGTACTTTGATAAGGGTTATGTATAATGTGGACCCAACTATGATGAGAACAATGAAATATAAAGAAAATTCCAAGTCAAGTCGAAATTCAGATGAATATAGGAAATACTTGATGGGGGATGAGTTTATTTTAGGGTTAGGTTATGACTCGTGTATGATACCCCTTGGACTCATTAAATGCTCAGGACCATTTAAGTTATTTCTTTCCTTTATGAATTTGTTTATTATTTCATTGATTTTATAACAACAGGAAAAAACATAAAATGATAAAATTTAAAATGGTTAAATAATTGAGTGATGTTTCTCTATCAATGTTAAGTTTTGAGCGTGATAACATAGAATAAAATTGATTAATAGAAATGGATTACATTTGTTGAGAAAAATAATATACCCCTCACGTAAATATTAATTCACAAATACATTTCATCATTTGAATTTGAACAAAACAAGATGTTTGTGGTGTTTGGTCATCCATATATAATTGTTCCTCTTACTACTAGGGATTTCATAAGAGAATTGTAGTTTGACATAACTGAATTTGGTAGTAAGGATTTTCCATAGCTAACTTTTTCTCACAATATAGGAAAGAATTGAGGAAATCATGTTCATGATTTTTATGGTAGGACTTCACTCAACAGAATTGGGAACTATGAGTTAATGTGGTCCCCCAGTCAAAAGCCTGCCATGAATTCTCCAGGAAGTTGAATAGTCATGGATTATAGTCTACGATAGTATGCTCAAGGATACTTGTTAATATATTATTAAGGTTATATAGTATTCTAATTCTAGTACATAGGTTCTATAGAATTATATAAAATGTTGGGATACATTTAATTATTTAATTAAATGACCAATATTGTGTAAATTGATAATCAAGATAAATGTATAATCTGTTATATTTAATTTTTGTATAAAATGGAAAGTAATACCACAATAATTTATTATGATAATATCAGACTAATAAATATCAGAACTAGAATTAATTTCGAGGTGTGGTACATGTAAGATCTAAATAATGATATAGATGGTCAAATACAAGAGGGGGTGAATTGTAAGTTTAAAAAAATTTGTTTTCAACCTTATGGAAAACAATTTTTAACAAAGTTAAACAAGGTAAATTCAAAAGAACTATTTTAGTACTACAAACTTACTAGGTTCCAGGAATTTGGTTCCAAAAATAAAACTTATAGAATGTTTACCATGAAAAGATTCAACTGTAAAGCATATAGAATCCTACTTATTAGAGTATACCAAAGTTCAAGAATGTATAAGAAGATTATACATTCTTCCTTTATCAAAATATAGTGTATATAAACATGGAACAAAACAATTAACAATTATGACTTCTTTTAACCCAATGAGTAGGGTTTCCAAAAACCGTGGTTAAAAGTCCATTGATTAATAGTTTCAAGAAATTTTTTCATACACACACCAGGGTTAGCCCTAGAAAAGAATATCAGAATCTGTCTTACTATGCTCGCAAGACCTCAAACATTAAGGTAGTCGGACCCTCTATCTTATTAACCTCAGAAGTCCAAGAACATTATGGTAGTTGGAACCTCTGTCTTGAAATACCTAGAAGTCCTCGATTGTACTCAGCAACAATTAGAGTCGCATGAAGAAAACTGAATAAGATGTTTATTACACACAAAGAACCGGAGTCTCTCTATAGAAATCACTTCAACAACATTCAATCTATTGATGATTCTCGTTGTTTGATTTGTCATGTTGGGTTTTGAGCTTGTTCAAATGAGCTCCTATTTATAGTCACTTCCCCATTGGTCAGATCCCTCCTCCAATGGTCATATTTTTCCTTGAATTTCAAAGGGACCAGTACACATGTCCCTTAAACAACGGTTAGTTAGAAACAGATTGTACGACATCATTTCATCACTATAACAAGTTTAAGGAAAAAAATGTTGCTTAACCAAAACCAATTTTTGGATTCTAAGGAAAAATAACATTCAGAATCTAACCAAATATATATTTAGATACTATAACTCATGGATATTCAGATTATGTTTTTCAAGGAATTCAGAATCTGAATTCTGAAGAATTCAGAGTTTGAATTTTGAGAAATTCGGAGTCTAAATTATGAGGAATTAGAAGTCTGAATTATAAGGAATTCAGAGTTTGAATTATATAGAATTTGGAGTATGATTTCTGAAAAATTCATAATATGAAATCAATGGAATTTGAAGTCTGAATTCTGAGGAATTCAGAGTCTCAGTTCTAAAGAATTCAGGGTTGGAATTCTGAGAAATTCAGATTCTGAATTTCAAAGAATTCGATGTCTCAAATTCATAGAATTTGGAGTCTGAATTTCATAGAATTCAGTGTCTGAATTTAATGAATTCGGAGTCTGAATATCAATGAATTCAGATTTTGAATTTCATAGAATTCAGAGTCTAAATTTTTGAGAATTCGGAGTCTGAATTTCACAGAATTCAGAGTCTGAATTTCAGAAAATTCGGAGTCTAATTCTCATTGAATTCGGAGTCTGAATTTCAGAGAATTCAGAGTCTGAATTTTAGAGAATTTAGAGTCTGAATTTTAGAGAATTTGCAGTCTGAATTTTAGAGAATTCAGAGTTTGAATTTTAGAAAATTAGATGTCTAAAAACAAAATACTTTTTAACCAATTATTTACGGGATTCATAGTTTTTAGATGTGAAAACAAATTTTAGACTTAGAAATAAAATGAGTTAGATTTAGAGAAACAATTAAAATGAACAACGAAAAAAAAGGTGAGGATAAATATCCTTGGGGAATAAAAATTTAACTTATTTAGATAATTCATTTGGAAAAAATAATTTTTCTTAAGATAGAGTGATTGTGATTTTCAAAACATTGAGGAATTGAAAAGTCATAAGGGAACCTTATTGACTCAACAGTACATGCACAGGTACATAATACTAAAATATTAAAAATACATGGTGATGGGGTCCCCAAAACGTATTAAACTACCACTAGAAGAATGGTTATGTCATTATGTAATTTATATGTGTATTTCATGCATCCATTTTAAAGTGTTTTTATAAATTAATTTCTTTATTTAAATGATTAATATTACTAATTTTGTAATGGAATGTATTGTATCTTTTTATACACTTGGATAATATGGAAATTTGGAAAACATGCTAAAATAGATGAATATTTAAACTTATAGACACTTCATATCATGATCAAATAAAACCGAAGAGACACTGAATTTTTGAGGGTGCAACGGAGTTTCAGAAGTAGAGAATATCTTTTACACATCATGTAAATAAATTAAACAAAGTTACTTTTGAGGAGATGACATTTTAAGAAGAACTATGCTGAAATTCATGATGCCTTATCCCATAGTAAAAATTTGAATATTACGCATCATTTAAATTATTACACATCATGTAATATCTCGACAGACTGAGTTATGAGCCTTTGTTGGGATTTTTAATGAGACTCTCAGCTATTTGACCCCAGAAACCACCTTGAAAATTTTTCTAAACCATTATAACAAAATTTAATTCTACCCAAGACCCAGGAGGTCTATAAATAGAGACCATGGATCTACTTAATTGATTCATTTCGAAGAGTTTTCACCGCTAGGATCATGGACTACTACTGCATTGTTGTTTCAAATAATATCTTTATTTTCCTACCAACTCATGACTAGAATGAGTTGGTAGGCCTTGTGAAATGAAATCGTAATGATGGGGGATTGATTGTAATATGGAATTTTATTTTACAATGTAATTAAATTAAGTCTTCTACCACAAACATAATTTATCAAATCTCTTATTCATTCATGAAAATTGTGTAACCATTGGATGATCAGTGAGGGAGTGATATTTTCAACATGTTTACAACTGAATGATTCACATCATGGCCCATGTTTGGATTATTTTCCCTATTTAAATTTGGTTCTGAGTTACCAATTCATCAAACACATTAAGTAACATGACCATTGTGAAAGGCGAACAATAATGATTTTGGGGTTGTCTTCCATGACCATTGGATTATAGTAAACTCATTTCCAACACTATATAATTTTTATTGAATTATATTATACCCTAATAAATCAGGATGTTTGTTTTTTTAATTTTTGGGAATGAATTTTTATTTTCTTAGAACCAAATCATTCGTCATCTCTTCTTTAAATCAATTATTTTAGGATTATTTTATTAAATTAATTTTCACTCCAACCCAATATCTCTAGGTTCAACCTCACACATACAAATCCTTTACTACCCAATAGTTTAGTGTTTAGATTGTTTTTGTTTTCAAATTTATAAATCAGGTAACCATTTTGGAATTATCGATACCCACATGCCTATAAAAAATTTAGCATTGTTTTCGAGGATATGAGAATATATTTTTTCGATTTTATAATATAGACAAAATACTTTCCATTTTTTATTTCCTAATTTTATAATTTCATTTTTATTCAATATTTATTAATTTGTACTATACTGGGTATTTTTTGTTGTGATGTCATGGAAAGAAGGTGTGACAACTACCAAGGAGATGTTCACATTCATACTAGATGATATGGCATAACTACACAAAGAAGTCGGAATGATGAATAGTCAATCCATGTGCACACATAAACATACCCAATAATTTATTTCACGATACCATATAGCCTGAAGTGAGAATTCAACAAGTGTAACCACAATCAAATAGGAATGGATTGAATATTAGAGGTATATACCACTTCTAAATTAGATTTTTATGAAAATTAGGATGCCCATGTTTTTGCAGGCTTGGAAGATGGTGAAGATGTTAACCTTGCAATAGAACTTGAATGAAATGAAGCATAATTCATAATACAACTGCAAGAAGAGTAAAAAGAAAAAGGGACCTCAACTGTAAGGATGCTACAAAACTTATTCGCAAAACGAGTACCACAACTAAAAGAAAATTAATAAGAAGTGGAGGGGGAGGAGGAGATGATGGATTCCACTTTTATCGTTGTTTTTTTAGAAAATAAAATTGTGAAAAGGGAGGAATAAAAATAAAAAGATGAATAAAAAATTGACTACATTTAGGAATAAAAATAAGCAGCAAAAGAAATAGAATTTAACCAAGTCTGGACATATTCTCATATATTCTTAGTTATACTAACGCTCTTCAGACTCAGGTCACCACCTCTGAGATCCTCACCAATTCCATTGTGCATAAGTCAAAATGATATGGGAGGATTTCAAAGTTAAAATTTGGTAAAACTGTGATGGTTATCCATATACTACACACCAATCAACTAATACACTAATGTTCGAGCTAAAATACTATTAAAAAAGAGTAGGTTTTCGGATGCAACATGATTTTTATATTTTTTAGGGATCCATACATAATGCTTTCTTTGAATTTAATTTTATATTAGGATTTAGTTTCAATTACCCTTACCATTTTTAGAATATTCCATTTGAATTTTCTTTTACTTGTTTCTATTTATTTTTCAATTCCATCAATAGTATATGTATCAAGCAGTAGGCTGAAGAAAGAAAATAATCTACAGGACCACTTTACATTGTGAAATCAACAAAATACATGTCATGTAATTAATATATGTCATGAATATGGCGAAATAATATTGTACAGTTAGTATTTAAGCATCCATTAAAATTTGATAAAATGATTAAATCTAAAAAAATCAATTGTATTCCAACATTTAAAATTTCTTTATAGATTCAAGAGCAAATTGTATTCCCTCACACGATTCTGGCTTCACTCAACCAAACTATGAGACATAAACAATCAGACACAAATATCATTCCATGAAATTAAGATTTTTTTCAATAAATTTAAATGAAAAAATGGGCAAATGAATTCATTAATATAATCATGTGAATTAGGATTAGAAAAACCATTATTTATGGGAGCATGTGGAATATTCTAAATGATTTTTTAGGGATTTTTTAGGGATTTATATTTCCTCTATTTCCATTAATTGATTTATTTATTCATGTGAATTTCCATGATTAGTTGTCTCAACAATTCATCTCATTATCGATAAATCCACTAAGCAAATATTTTACATTCTTTTTTCATATATTTATTGAAAAACTTGGTCTTGATTTCTTATTGAACATTATATTGATATTATTAATTGTATGACTACATAGAATCACTTTAAAAATGATTGAGCCAATATTTTTTCCCTTTATCCTTGGAAAAACCTTTCATTAAAACTTTTTAAGTCCAAAGAATCCATGAATAATCTTGTAAGTAAATGACTCATGTTACCACCCCATGTTATCCTTTCCTATCTTCCTCTAAATATTTTTAATGATTATCAAACATAAGAGTGTTGAAAACAACATTTCATGAAAGGGATTTACATTTTATAATTAATAAGTGTGGGGGATGTTTCATGATATTTGTGGATGGTATATTCATTTTCTTTATTGGGAACCCTCTTAAAAATAAAAAAAATAAAAAAATAGGTTTTGTTTATGGAAATTGAAAAATCACCATTGTTTGGTTGGTGATCTTATTATACCTATTACAATTAGTTTCATGAGGAGATAATTAGGGTTTTTGTGGTTGATGTGATAATTTTTTCCAAAACAATATTAAAAAATAAATAATAATAATAATAAGTGAGTGTTTCATTTATTGCATTTCATCTCATTATGAGCATGCTCTGAGATACTAGGGTAATAAGAAACCTTCATTGATATTTTTTTATTAACATGGAAATTAAATTATATTTTAACATCCTGTTTGGGCCATACATGATTCACATCATTAACATACCCACCGTAAGCCTCAAAATAATTTGAATCTGAATGGTGAATCCCTCATGATTAATTTTGATCTTTTTGTTTATATAGTTGAGATGCTATATTCATTTAAAGCATATGGTAAGTGATATGTTTTTGAGGTATTTGCACCAATATATTCATTTTCAAATTGATAATGAGGAAATAAAAATGTGAGGTAAATTTCAGTTGGAATTCATAATAATAATGAATTAAAAAATGAAAATGGATCACTTTATCATACCATTTTCACCCACTTACCCAAGTATCATTTCAGATTATAGAATGAGTAGGGTAGTGTAAACACTTTGTTAACTATTATTTATGGTTATCCAATTATATAATAATATTAAAGATATATTAATACTTATTATGGTGAATAAGTTGAAAGACAATGTAATATAATAAATGGAAAGAGTAGCACTAATGTTGACTTCTCAATTTCATGAAAATGAAGAGGATGTTTTTATATCCACTGTGGGTGGTGATAAATTATTCATTATGAATAATAATTTCTACAAATTATAAGTATATGGAAATTATCTAAGATTAGAAATTTGAATTAAAATAAAATAATGGATTCCATTTATCAAAGCGTAATGAGGATTTTTTTTTTTACTATGGTGGGTATTCAAGTGAGATGATACATGGGTGGTACATGTGGGGTACTAATAAGACACAATTGGTTATATCAAGTCACTATGACAAAATCCATCAGAATTTTACATGTCATAGATAATATCTAGGATCATTTTATTGGGCATGTTTTGTTAATACCACCAATAACGGAAGGTATCTATATAACTCAACCATAAAGGGATAGAGACATCATATAATGGTAATAAAGGGTGAAATTTAATAAAATCCACTCCCGGATTAAATTATGAATCAAGATCAATCTGCATTCATTTGGAATGAATTGACACTATGAGTCTACCATAGGTTAGTGGTAGAAGTATTATTTTTAATGTTAAATATTTTGAGAAGCCTATAGAAAATAGATATTGGTATTACAGTTAGCTAAGACCAGGATGAAAGTAATTATCTAGAAATTGAGTTAATGTATAAGCCAATGTTATGGGGAATGGGAACCACTTAGTTAGTTCTAATGGTTTATTAGACCTAGTAAATCATAAATATAGGGACGTAGTATTGGAAAATACAAGTTGGAACAATTCAAGATAGAATTATTTGGAGTGTTACAAGGAATAAATTTCTCCAACTTGAAAAGCATGGGAGTAGAACGAGATTAATGTGGTTTGTGGAATTCCATATGTTTTACTGATAGATCAATCATGTATTCCATGATATGTATAGGATATGATATTTATAATATATTGTTTATAGTAGGAACATATTAGTTATATCCAAGAGATTTATAAGTGATGAAATCTAGGCTATCTGAATGTACTTGGGAAAGTACAAAATATTTGTACATGGTATGTGGAGAGAAAGGGATACTAGTATTTTGAGGACACAAACTAGTATTACATAGATCAATGTAACATAATATCATAGTCAGGAAAATATAATGAGCGATAATATATCTTATAATCTAGTGGTACATATATATTGAAATATTGGGTAGGTTGCGGCTTCTAAGTTAGCTAAGAAGTAATTATTAAATACAAAAAATTGTCAAGTTCTTGGGATCTCACCTACCACGTGAAGTTTAATCATAATGATAACTATATTGCTAGTACCAGCCAAGATATCATGTTTTGGTAGTGGAAACAAGGATATACATGGGGATACCATCTCTTGAAAAGATTCACTCAATGAGATGAGGTTTCATATAGAGGAATATCCACATCGAGGAAACATCACATACCCATCAACTAAAGTCATGTCTTAACAAAAACATGATCCTAATTGTGGGAGGGATAACAAAGATGGTTGGAAAGTTATCTCAATTAAAAGTTGGAGGGTTGTAACAGTGGGTTCCCTAGACCAATCGAAATTGTACATCTTATTACTATACCAAGTATTGAGTAAGATATACATGATGTATTCTTACAATTATAGAGTAGGATTTTCTGTACCTACTATTATAATGGTAATTTTCACTGACTAACAATAATATCAAATGGGAATAAATTACCATGCTACAATGAGAACCTAGAAATATTATGAATTTAATCCTAAATAATGTTCTTAGGGTCTAGATACATCATAGTGACAAGACAAAGTTTATTTCTAACTATTAGGTTCTAGGGGCTCATAAGAATTTATACTTATTCTCACGAAGTTTGCACTTGGTGATATCTAGTTGTTGAGATCATGAGGCTAGATTCTCTAATAATATCACCACATGTTTAAGTTTTCATTTGTTTTTCCAATCTATGGAATTGTGTAATGGTCTCCAGACATGATATCTTTACTAGTGTTTTCCATTTGATCACAACCTTTAATAAAAGCAATAAACCATGATAATGAAATCATGGTGAGGTAGCTCGAATTTGGTGTGCCCCTTATGGTATGAAATTTGGGTGAATTTTCAAATTAGGCCTTTTCTCTTCCATTTTAAGGAATTTATATCTTGGGATTGGTTGATCAGGGTGGTTGTACCTTAAAATATCCATGACCCAGATACATTAATGGTAAATATATTTGGTTAGATCAACAAATAATAAATAATGGAAGGAAAATGACATGAGTGTGAATAATGCTTTGTGAAAAATTTAACGGATAGATTATAGTACATAGTATTTGTTCATAGGTTGGTTTCCATTTCTATAATAATTCCTTATCTCTTTGGGAACCATGATGGGTGTCTAGTCTCTGTTATTGGTCTATATATTCTTTTCACTTCTATTCATATATGGTCCTATAGGGCTACAAACACAATAGTGTATTCAACAATCTACACTCTTTGGTCGAATATGTATATCAGAGATGGTGGTACCCACCATAGTGTCTGAGTGTAGTCCAAGTTATTAATCACCAATGAATAAATAAATTCATTACTATTTATATAAAAAATAATTGGATCTAATTTATTTATAAACAATATTTACAAGTTATGTAAATACAAATAATAATATTAATCGAACGAATATTTTTTTAATATTCCATGTTTTTTTTATTTAGAAAAAAATTTATGTCGAGTTAATGACTGGGTTTTATAATGTAATTTATTTAATTTATATTAGAAATTTGTGATAAAATTCAAATAATATTTATGATATTGTTTAGTTCATCATAATTTTTTTATTTCATATTTAGTGGACGATATTTTTTCCTATAGTTCATGGAGTCCCTCTTGGTATTTTGAAACCCATTATAAAATCCAGAAAGAAACTATTTTTTGTTGGATTATTTATTCCAATGATGTGAGAGCCTCTATTTCCTCCCACCATCAAGATAAAGAGTCTCTATTTGAAAAATAATGAAAGAATGATGTAAAGACCCATAAAATTCAAGGGAATTTTTTTTCTTAATTTCCTTTGGGATTTTACAAGAATGCAGTTTCTGACGGCAACTGATTCCGAGGCCCGGTGTTCCCGGAATCATTTTCCGAAGTTTAGCTCTGGTACGTTCAGTAAACGAACGAGCTGGTTTTTCTAACTTTTGAACCGGTGCTCAGAATCGAATTCTGAGGACACCGATGGAATCACAGCGCCAATAATTGCTTAGAAACACCATTTCCAGAGATTCCTTTGATCAGGTGTGGTTCATAAATTTTTGGGTTAAGTAAAGGAATAAAATAAAAATTGGACGCACAATTTTTATTTTACATCATTTGTTCAACCTAAGCTAAGTGTTTGGAGTGAGACCCACAATATCCTACCCACTAGGTAGGATATTTGTGAGGTGGGGCCCACATGATCCCCACCGTTTCTTTCATCTTCCTCAACCCCCTTTTAATTAAGGTAACAAACCCGCACCCCTTTTAAGTGGAACTAAACCCTTGGGTTTTTCTGTTTATGTAATGCCTCAATTAATATGGGAAGTTTAAACATTGCAATTAATTCTTTTAATTGATTATTTCGTTTTTGAATTTTAAAACACATGGCTTGAGGAATAAAATAAGACAAACTCTTATTTTATTAGAGTTGTTGGGTTGTGAGAGGCTTGGGGAGAATTTTTTCAAGTTCTTGAAGTTCTTCCTCATCGAAAAAGAACGTGAAGAACGCCGACCTCCAGCGAAGGTCAACAAGAACGCTGGATCCTCGGAGATCAAAGTCGTGACTCCGAAGAATCTTTTCTATGCGACACGACGATCCTCCTTCAGTGACGCCTTCTTCCACGACGAACAATTCAGTGACGTCTCTTTCTGCGACAACCTCGTTCGATGACTATGCTCGAGGTATGGGGATTATTATTTCATTTGTTCCTGATTACTTTCATCATTGACTTATCATTTTATTTGGGCCGCCTGTAATCACAATCACGGGAGGAGGTCGGACCACACGAACACGGCTGACCCTCCTCTCCCCTTTGGTTGTTTGATATTGTTTGCGGCATGAGCAAGGCAACGCGGTGCCGGAGCACCGCGTGAGAAATATTAAAGAAAGGGGGAGAAGCGCAGCGCCGTCGTGCCGCGCTGGAGAATGAAAAAAGAACCGCTACCAGAGCGGGGCTGCGGCTGAGGGGCGCGGGGCCGTCGCGCCGCACCGGACGGACCAAGGCCACGACAGAGCAGGGAACAGCGGCCGGTTTCCGGCCGCCGGCATCAGAGAAGGCGACAGGACCGCCCCGGTCCCGTGGCTGCAGCAGCTGGCCGGCTGGATCGGGCCGGCCGGTCAGGGGGAAATTCCGGTGGTCGTAACCCCTGGCTGGCCAGCTGGAGCGGCCCCCCACATGGGGGGCCGCAGTTTCGCAATGCGGGGGGCAGTGCCCCCCCCCCCCCCCCCCCCTCACCGCTTGGCCGTTACGGCCGAGCCAACTGGCCAAGTGGGCCAGGCAGGGCCACGCCCAGGCCAGTTCGGGTCGCACCCTAATGGGCCAGACCCGGACCCGGGTTGGGTAGACCCGGTTTGGGCCGGCCCAGGGGGTATCGGGCTGGGTCGGATTGGGCCCGAACCCCCTATTTCGGGACCTCTCACAGTCTTTGGCCCATAACGTAGGCTGCGAACCTCCGATCGATGCACCGTCAGTTGCGATGAGATCCTTAGATCGAGACGGTCGTTTTGATATATTACACTCAAGGTTTCTTAGAACTTTGGGTTCGGCCGGGTCGGTTCGTACACGAAATCAACCGGGCCCTTGGAGCGGAAACGCTTATAACTTGAACTCTGGACGTCCGATTGACGTGCCATCGACTTTGGTGGATTCCTCTTAATGAGACGGACCTTTTCCCTTAATCTGCTCAAGTATTGGACGTAGTTGGAGTACAGTCGTGTTGGTTTTGACTTAAAAATCAACCGGGCCCCTAGGACGAAAAAGCCAATAACTCTCAGACCGGGCGTCTGATTGACGCGCCGTCTGTGTCGTTGAATTCCTATTGACGATACAGAACTTTTGGATACATCAACTCTGGACTATGTGTCATTTGATATATCAGCCCCTCGGCTCATGGAGCAGACCCTCCCGAACGAGCTTGCTGTGTGCGGGAACCCTAGAGTTGGCTGCGACTGCGACGACGATGACGATTGTACATAAATCCTCCTTGGATTCGACGGTGACAACTACAGCACTCAGCGGTCCTACATGGATCAGTGTTACTGATCCTGTGTGGGCCAAATCCTGTGTGGGTCAGCGCTCAGCGGTCCTGTGTGGGCCAGCGCCTACAGATCCTGTGTGGGTTCAATCCTGTGTGGGTCATTGCGGGAGTTAGTTACCTATCAATCCTTTTTGGGTCATTGCGGGGGTTAGTACTTATAGATCCTGTGTGGGTCCGACGGCTTAGATGATTCAGTGGCTACATCTGATCATCTCTACCGTGTTACGAAGAAGTATACCTGTGTGAGCTGAATCTTGACTTTCAATCCTTATCTTCGATATGATTGACTTTCATTCCTATGTGGATTGTGTTGTGCTATCCTGTGTGGATGTGATCGAACATGGGCTCGGATGTTGGAGCTGAACTGGAATTGATGACTTAGGTATATCTATGGGAATATACCTAAGTAATGTCGGATGTTACTTCGTGATTGTATCTTTCCTTTGCGGATTATCCTTTGTGGATTCTGAGAGACCTTCGGGGGTCTCAGGGTACCTACTGAGTAGATTATACTCACCCCTGCATGGGCTATGCCCGCACTATGTTGTGTTGGTTGCAGACGACAGAAAACGCTGATCGTGGTTGAGGCACGAGGAGAAGGTCGGTACCCGGAGGTGGACCACTGGGCGGGGCGTACTCGGAGCGGACGGTTGGACTCGAGGAGATGTGGAGGATATCTATACCCACCCTTTAGGTGGGACTACCAGTGGACAGCTCGATGTTGTGGCTTTACTTTTTAGTTTATGTACATCCTTTTTCAGTTGTACTTTACTTTCAGTTTGGGTTTGTATTCTGGCCCACTTACTTTTCTGCACTTACTATTGTACCCAGTTTTTACTTAGTGTTTACTTCTTCTTTCTTGCTCAGTGGTGTTTGTTTACTTTACAAAGGAAATGCCTTCCCTTTTTACCGGAAATTACACCTTGTTGCTAGTCACCAGCCCCTGGCCTATGGAAGGCGGGCTTGGGGTAGTCACGACACGGGCCTCGAGGACAGGTCGTGAAAAATTGGTATCAGAGGAGTTCGGTTCTACCACAGAACATAGGACTCTGATTTTTTTCTATGTGAAGAAATAGTGTTAAGAGTATTTGGTGTGGTTATCAGTCCAGGGAGTCCAGTGTTGGTGTGTCGGCCGACGTATCCGTACACAAGGACCCTGACTTCTGATTTCTGACTTAATGCATGAAAACATTGATTGCATGTGTGTCTCAAGTTTCCTTTGTGATTACTTTGTGTCTGCTGACCAGGTATAAAGTTTGACTATGGCGCACCTGTTTCTTTTTAGAATGGCCCCACAATGGTAGCCAGAAAGGGTTCCAAGCGTTGTGCAGGACGACAGTCCACCGAGCGACGAGGCCTCGGTACAGGGCCCTTTGACAGCAGAGGCACCAGCGGTACCTCTACCTGTCGAGCCACTGATGCTACTAGCCCCGGCCACTGATGGTGCATGTATCCTTAGTGCAAAACATGAGTTTCAGCATCAGCGACCGCCTAGGTTCCGTGGGGAGACGGACCCTCAGGAATCCGAGGATTGGCTGGAGGCAGTTGTCCGAGTTTTCCGTTTGGTAGGGACACCAGCAGACCTCATGGTGATCCTTGCAGCGAGTCTCTTGCACGCAGCAGTTGGCGGATGGTGGATCTTGATTCTCTAGGTGCACGACGAGGCATCTCTCCTCTGGAAGGACTTTGAGAGCCTCTTCCACTCGGAGTTTGTCCCAGCCACCCTCTGTGCGGTGCACATCCAGGAGCTTCTATAGCTGCGACAGGGTAGCCTGACGGTATCCCAGTACTCGGCGAGATTTACCGATCTCTCGAACTATTCGACAGACATGGTACGAGACCCATTCTTCTGGGCCCGGACCTTCGACCAGGGATTGAGGCATGAGATCAGGGCATCGCTGATCTCCCTCAACATTCTGATGCAGGCAGGGGTACTCGAGCGAGCCCTTCTCATCGAGATATTCTTTGCTGAGCCTACATCAGCAGCGAGACCTGCTGAAGGGCGGCACATAGCAGAGTCTTCTGTAGCAGGCAGTCGACGGATGACTCATGGGTCCAGGCAGACTAGACCCTCAGGCAGACGACCTCAGGACACTGGCTCTGTGGTGCGGGGCACACAGCGCGGAGCCAGTCTTTCGAGAGGCAGACAGTGCTATGCATGCGGCGGGCAGGGCCACATGTCTCGTGACTGCCCAACCCGCCGTACCGAGGAGCAGCTGACAGTTGAGGGACCACCCAGGAAGAGGCAGAGGGTCGACCGTGTCGGTCCTCAAGGAGCAGGAGGACGAGGCAGTGGAGCTGGCAGAGCAGCAGGTGGTGGGCGACGCTTTCAGGATCTACCACCACCACCCCCAGGAGGTCCACCCCGACCACAGGGAGCTGGCGGGCAGAGACAGGAACAGCTCCAGGCAGCGGAGGCCTACGACCACGGTGCGCCAGAGATGATTGGAGGTACTATAATTTTCTATTCCACCCTTGCTGTAGTTCTTATAGACACAAGAGCGAGTCATTATTTCATAGCCGCTGCCCTTGTTCGGAGCTCGGATATTCCGACAGAGTCGTTGGCTTGATCCTTACGGCTAGAGACTCCTACGGGAGCAGACTCAATAATTACACACTGGTACCGGCAGTGTGAGCTTACTCTAGGATGCCAGAGCTTCGACTGGGATCTTCTTGTAGCGGCGTCGAGGCCTTATGATGTCATCTTGGGCATGGATTGGTTATCTATAGTGCATGATCAGATTGACTGTATTAGGCGCATGGTGCGATGTGTACGCACCGACGGGAGTAGGTTCACCTTCACCGGCATGAAGGGAGCCTTCGCAACACAGGTTGGACTCTCGCAGAGGAGAGGACAGTCCATCACTCATCAGTTGGCTAGCCCCATCCTAGGAGCAGTTGACGTGCGGAGTCCTGGTTTTCCTACAATGGTGGATCAGTATGCAGACGTTTTCCCGATGACATTCCAAAACTACCTCCTCGCAGAGAGGTAGAATTTTATATTTATATATACCCCAGGATAGCCCCAATATCCACTCCAGCATATCGAAAGGCTCCCGCTGAGCTTTGAGAGCTACGGGTACAGTTGGAGGACTTGCAGGGAATGGGATTCATCCGACCCAGTGTTTCACCCTGGGCTTCCCCGATATTGTTCGCCATGAAGGCGGACGGGAGCTTGCGACATTGTGTCGACTATCATCACCTGAACCATGTGACCATGAGGAACAAGTATCCACTATCGACGATTGACGACCTCTTCGATCAGCTCAAGGGAGCATGGTGTTTCTCGAAGATAAACCTCAGGTCAGGCTATCATCAGCTCAGAGTTTGGGACGAGGACGTGCAGAATACGACCTTCAGATGTCAGTATGGCCACAATGAGATCTTGGTAATTTCTTTCGTCATGACCAATGCTCCAGTAGTGTTCATGGGCCTCATAAACAAGATCTTTCAGCCATACCTTGATCGATTTGTTTGTGGTCTTCATTGACGACATTTTGATATACCCAACCACTGAGGAGGAGCACGCCTAACACTTACGGGATATATTTGACACACTCTGAGAGAACCAGCTTTATGGAAAGCTCTCAAACTGTCAGTTCTGGATACGTGAGTTCTACATCTTGGGGAACGTCATCTCTGAGGCAGGAGTTTCGGTGGATCCTACGACGATCGAGGCAGTGCTAGCTTGGGAGCCACCCAGGAGCGTGACGGAGGTGCGGAGTATCTTGGGACTTGCTGGGTACTATTGATGATTTGTGCCAGACTTCTCCAGAGTTGTGGCACCACTCTAAACGTTGACGAAGAAGGGTAAACCCTTTGTGTGGTCAGACAGATGTCAGCAGAGCTTCCAAGATCTGAGACAGAGATTGACCAGCGCGGCTATCTTGAGGCTACCGAAGGAGGGAGTTGGGTATGTATTTTACTGTGATGCATCAGGGACCGGACTTGGATGTGTCCTGATGCAGGAGCGGGCCGTGATCACCTATGGATCACGTTAGTTGAGGCAGCATGAGCAGAACTACGCTACCCATGACCTAGAGTTAGCAGCAGTGGTCTTTTCTCTAAAGATGTGGTGACACTATCTGATGGGTGAGCGCTTCACAGTCTATTCTAACCATCAGAGTCTCAGGTACATCTTCTGGCAGAAGGACCTAAACCTAAGATAACGGTGATGGCTCGAGTTCCTCCAGGACTATGACATTGAGATAGTCTAAACTTCTGGAAAGGGAAACGTAGTAGCCGATGCTCTCAGCAGGAGGACGTTCTTTCAGCTACTTGGGGAGGCGACAGAGCATTTATCCGCTTTGTAGACATCCTTCGTGGAAAGAGATGTAGAAGCCTTTCTTCACTCACTCACAGTCACTCCTCCACAACTGCAGCGGGTCAGAGGGGCACAACGTGGGGATGCCAACTGTGAGATACGGTGTGCCCAGATATCCTCAGGATAGGCACCTGATGGTTTCTCTTTAGGAGGAGATCACGGCGTCCTTTTCTGAGGACATACCTTGGTACCCGTTTCTTTACAGGAGGAGGTGCTGAGAGAGTTTCACTCTTACCCTTTGGCGGTACATCCTGGAGTGGTGAAGATGTACCAGGATCTCAAACGACATCACTGGTGGTCGGGCATAAAGAAGGTTGTGGCTGAGTTCGTTTCTCTATGCCTCACCTACCAGCAGGTGAATGCAGAGAACCGGGTACCAGTAGGCATTGTACATCCCTTGGAGGTCCCGGAGTAGAAGTGGGAAGGCATATCTATAGACTTCATGATTGGACTTCCACGAACTTCCAGAGGTCACGACTCCATTTGGGTGATTGTCGACCGACTCACCAAGTCGGCTCACTTCTTACCCCTCAGAGAGCAGGGATCAGTGGAGAACTTGGGACGTCTCTACATTCAGAATATTGTATGGATTCATGGTGTACCATCATCTATCGTCTTCGATCGAGATCCTCGCTTTACTTCCTGGCTTTGGAAGGTGTTGCAGGAGGCATTCGGGACGCAACTACGTTTGAGAACCGCCTTTCACCCTTAGACGGATGGTCAGATGGAGAGGACCATTCAGACTCTCGAGGACATGCTTTGCGCATGTGTCCTAGACCTCGCAACTGGGAGGACCACCTACCCTTGGTGGAGTTCGCTTACAACAACAGCTACCACTCCACCATCAGAATGGAACCTTACGAGACGTTGTACGGCCGACCTTGTAGATTTCCTTTGTGCTGGACAGACCCTGGGGAGTCAATACTTGTGGGACCAGAGATGGTCCAGGCCACGACAGAGAAGGTCCAGGTCATCAAGGAGAGGATGAGGACGGCTCAGAGCCGGCATAAGTCTTATGTTGACAGGAGGCGGAGGCCGCTAGAGTTCGAGGATGGCGACCACGTCTTCTTGAAGGTCTCACCTCGACAGGGATTACAGAGATTTTTCTGAGGCGGAAAGTTGTCTCCATTCCTCATTGGACCATTCTAGGTCCACAGCAGGATTGGAGAGGTGGCTTATCTCCTGGCTCTACCACCTCAGTTGCACCGGGTGCACGACGTCTTCCACGTATCCCAACTGAGGAGATACGTGCACGACCTGACGCATATCATTGGCCATGGGGAGTTGGATATTGATGATGGGGTGACTTTTGCGAAGGTCCCGGTGGAGATTGAGGATCAACATAAGCGGGTCCTATGTGGATGGTCGATTCCTCTAGTGTGCATCAGATGGCAGCACAGGAACCTCCAGGAGAGCACTTGGGAGCTGGAGGATCAGATGCGTGCACAGTACCCACATTTTTTTCCCTAGTTTTTGATGTATCTTTACGGGGATGTAAAGCCCTGAGGTGGGAGTAATTTAAAGACCAGTAAAATTAAAGGGAATTTTTTTTCTTAATTTCCTTTGGGATTTTACAAGAACGTAGTTTCTGACGGCACCTGATTCTGAAGCCCGGTGTACCCGGAATCATTTTCCGAAGTTTAGCTCGGGTACGTTCAGTAAACGAACGAGCAGGTTTTTCTAACTTTTCCACCGGTGCTCGAAATCGAATTCTGAGGGCACCGATGGAATCGCAGCGCCGGTAATTTCTTATAAATACCTTTTCCAGAGTTGTGTTTTCTCAGGTGTGCTTTTAAATTTTTTTGGGTAAGTAAAGGAATAAAATAAAAATTGGACACACAATTTTTATTTTACATCATGTTGTTCAACCTAATATAAGTGTTTGGAGTGGGACCCACAATATCCTACCCACTAGGTAGGATATTTGTAAGATGGGGACCATACGAGCCCCACCGTTTCATTCAACTTCCTCAACCCCCTTTTAATTAAGGAAACGCACCCGCACCCCTTTTAAGTGGAAGTCAACCCTTGAGTTTTTCTGTTTATGTAACACCTCAATTAATATGGGCGGTTTAAACATTGCAATTAATTATTTTAATTGATTGTTTCATTTTTGAAATTTAAAACACATGGCTTGAGAAATAAAATAAGACAAACTCTTATTTTATTAGAGTTGTTGGGTTGTGAGAGGCTTCGAGAGAATTTCCTCATGTTCTTGAAGTTCTTCCTCCTCGATGAAGAACGTGTAGAACGCAAAGAAATCCGGCCTCCGACGAAGGTCGGCAAGAATGTCGGATCCTCGGAGATCGACGACGCGACGCTGATGAATCTTTTTTCCGCGACGCGAAGATCCTCCTTCCGCGAAGCCTTCTTCCGCGACGAACAATTTCGCGACGTCTCTTTCAGCGACAACCTCATTCGAAGATTACGCTTAAGGTAGGGGGATTATTATTTCATTTGATCCTAATTACATTTATCATTGACTTATCGTCTTATTTGGGCTGCCTGTTATCGGAATAACGGGAGGAGGCCGAACCGCACGAACACGGCTGACCCTCCTCTCTCCTTTGGTTGTTTGATATTGTTTGCGGCATGAGCAAGGCAACGCAGTGCTGAAGCACCATGCGGGAAATATTAAAGAAAGGGGGAGAAGTGCAGCGTCGTTGCGCCACGCCATTGAAGATGAACCAATGATGTGGCATCGTCGCTCCGTGCCGGAGAACCACAAAAGCACCGCAGCCAGAGCGGGATCGCAACGGAGGGGCGCAGCGCCATCGCGCTGTGCCGGACGGACTAAGGCCGCAGCCATAGGCCGCTGCGAAGTAGGGAACAAAGGCCATTTTCCAGCTGCTGGCATCAGAGCAGAGGGACGGGACCACCCCGGTCCCGTGGCGGCAGCAGCCGGCCGGCCAGAGCGGGCCGGCTGGTCAGGGGGAAATGTCGGGGGTCGTAACCCCAGGCTGGCCAGCTGGAGCGGTCCCCCACATGGGGTCCGTGGTTTTACAATGCGGGGGGTAGAGCCCCCCCCCCCCTCCCCTCATCGCTCGACCGTTACGGCCGAGCCACCTGGCCGAGCGGGCCAGGTCGAGCCCGCCAGGATGGGCCGCCAGGCCGGGCCGCGCCCAGGACGGGCCGGGCCGACCCAGGGGGTATCGGGTCGGGTCGGACCGGGCCCGAACCCCCTACTTCCGGACATCTCACAGTCTTCTTCCCATAACTTGTGATGCATACCTCTGATCAACGCACCGTCAGCTTCGATGCAATACTTGGATCAAGACGGTCGTTTTGGTATATTACACTTAATGTTTCGGAGATCTTTGGGTTCGACAGGTCTGGTTCGTACACGAAACCAATCGGGCCCTCAGAGAAAAAATGCTTGTAACTTGAGATTCGGATGTCCGATTGACATTTCGTCAACTTTGATGGATTCCTCTTAGTGAGACAGACCATTTGAATTACTCCGTTAGAGGTTTGGATGTAGTTGGATTATGGTCGGGTTGGTTTTGACTTAAAAACCAACTGGGCCCCTCGGCCGAAAAAGGCAATAACTCTCAGACCGGGCGTCTAATTGACGCGTTGTCTGTGTCGTTGAGTTCCTGTTGACGATACGGAATTTTTGGATACATCAACTCCGGACTATGTGTCAGTTGATGTATCAGCCCCTCGGCTCATTGAGCGGACCCTTCCGAATGAGCTTGCTATGTGCGGGAACCCTAGAGCTGGCTGCGACTGCGACGACGATGATGACTGTACAAAAATCCCCCGTGGATTCGACGGCGACGACTACAACACTCAGCGATCCAACGTGGATCAGTGATACTGATCCTGTGTGGGTCAGATCCTGTGTGGGTCAGCACTCAGCGATCCTGTGTGGGCCAGCACCTACATTTCCTGTGTTGGTCTGATCCTGTGTGGGTCATTGCAGGGGTTAGTTATCTATCGATCCTTTGTGGGTCATTGTGGGGGTTAGTACCTATCGATCCTCTGTGGGCCCGACGGTTTAGATGATTCTATGGATACATCTGATCATCCCTATCTTCTTACGAAGAAGTATACCTGTGTGAGCTGAATCTTGACTTTCAATACTTATCTTCATTATGATTGACTTGCTTTACTGTGTGGATTTTTTTGTGCTATACTGTGTGGACATGATCGAACTTGGGATCAGATGTTGGAGCCGAACTGGAATTGATGACTTAGGTATATATATGGGCGTATACCTATGTAGTGTCAGATGTTACTTCGTGATTGTATCTTTCCTCTGTGGATTATCCTTTGTAGATTCTGGGAGACCTTCGGGGGTCTCGGGGTCCCTACTGAGTAGCTTATACTCACCCCTGCACGGGCTATGCCCGCACTATGTTGTGTTGGTTGCAGATGACTGAGAGCGCTGATCATGGTTAAGGCACGAGGAGTAGGTCGGTATCCGGAGGTGGACCACTGGGCAGGGCGTACTCGGAGAGGACGGATGGACTCGAGGAGCTGTGGAGGCTATATGTACCCACCCATCATGTGGTACTACCAGTGGACAGCTCGACTTTGTGGATTTACTTTTCAGTTATTGTACTTCCTTTTTCAGTTGTACTTTACTTTCAGTTTGGGTTTGTATTCTGGCCCACTTACTTTTCCGCACTTACTATTGTACCCAGTTTTTACATAGTGTTTACTTCTTCTTGCTTGCTCTGTGGTGTTTGTTTACTTTACAAAGGCAATGCCTTCCCTTTCCACCAGGAATTACGCCTTGGTGCTAGTCTCCAGCCCCTGGCCTATGGAAGGCGGGCTTGGGGCAGTCACGACACGGGCCCCAAGGACGGGTCGTGACAAATGCCTTCAAGGATTGAAGGAGGTACATTGTGGTGATCATCACGATGTCAAAGTCATCATCGAATACCCGCACTAGAACCTAGAATTTGATAATCGGTGATCTGATGGATTTCGGGAGCATGGGTGAAGGAATTAGATTGATTTGGATTTGGATCCTTCGAGAAATAGTCCCTAACGATGATTGGAAGTTGAGAAAACTCTGATTTAGAACAAGGTATGTGTTTATTTTTGTTTCTTGAATATTTCACATGAGATCCTCATAACCGTATTGGTGCTTGGATCATCGGATATGACAAGTCCTATCTTCCCTAAAATGAAAAAATATAACAAAAACTCAACTCGTTGTATTTTGCGGCAACCCTGGTATTTTAAAATATATCCCTGGTAATATCTCAAATTAATGATCAAGTGCGTCATGTCCAACACAATGGTCATGTAAGGCTCATAAATCGGATCCTAGAGAATAACTATGGGAATAACAAAAAGATAACTCGTAAAACATATAGGATAGACCACTAGATCCTAGGAATCATATATGAGCATCCCAAAAAATAAGTAGAATCAACAAACATGTCCCAATAATATTTGTTAGCCCAATATCCAGCTCCTAGGAAGCACCTCTAAGTATCCCAAAAAAAGGCACTGAAGTCGGATTATAGGAAACACATCAGGGCATCCCAATCGTACAACGCATTAGACCATGTCCATCACCAAGTACCAGAAAATAACTATGTAAATAAAAGATATATCAAGAGTAAAAATATGAAAACAATCATTAAATAGAGAGGGTATAAAATCCTTAAACCCACCCCTACTTCCATTACCACTCAGGATTACATGTTTTACATGGGTTCTAGGTGACACCAAGAGTCATTTCAAGAAAAACTCATATTGAACTATCTTAGGGTCAGTTAAAAAATGTGGCACCTACTAGGTCCTCTAAATCAAAACAGAGGAGATGAATCCTACTCGTGATCCACTAAATCGAAAAGTATGTGGAGGAATATTACATGAGATACTCTAGATCTGTAAGTAGGGGCATCCTATATGGGATCCTTACAAAGTGTGAGAGGAGGAATCCTAAAAGGATTCCTATAAATTAGTAATAGGATGAATCATACCTAGGATCATTATAAGAATAAGTAGACAGAGGCATAATACATTCTATCCTCTTGTTTAAGTTATAGTATGAGGAATCCTACATGGGATCCTCATACACAGTCTCATCTCTCATGGTCGACTCATCCCACAAACCCATCTCTAACATCGCATAGCCACAAAAGACAAAAAAAGAATAACTCTCAAGAGAGATGTTTACTAGAGAAAATAATAACAATACCTATCAAAGAATATGTCCCATGTCCCATCTCAAATAAATTTCTCACTTACAGGAGATAGAATTATTCATCTTCTAAATGGAAATACTATCCATTATTGATCTCTCACTCCATGACACCTATAAGGAGTCCGGAAATCACAATAGGGGTTCCAAAATAATTATTTATGAAGAATGACTCTAAAAATGTACTAGTAATACATCCAATTATGACTCTGGGGTATAAAATCCTAGAAATTTTAACAAAGGCTAATAAGGGAGTGGTTCACAACATGTATACTAGAGAACATAATGTGTACTCTCATAACCCCACTAGGGAATGTATTTTAAATGGAAATTTCATATAAAACACTTCTACAAAGTTTTTATAACATTTACATGGTGTGTACCATACATGGGGTACTAGACCATCTAGCTCACATGGCTTGACCATGTGTTCCCTCCTAGACACATACATATACATGACTTATAACCCATATGTAGCCTAGTCGTTTACTGTACATGGGAAAGTTACCCAATATAGACTATCTAGCTATGTACTCATCAACATGTCCAAGTAAAAATAAATAGAATGTATACCTAGTACATGGACCATAATTCAAAAAATCCATCTTCCTCATATTAGAAAAAAGTGGGTCATATATTCCTGAACAACATGTCGTGTGATTGGGATTTCTGAATGGGACCCCCCCCCAAATAGCTCCAAACCGATTTTTTTCTCTAAAACATATATAGATATAAACCTAGGGGTATTTAGGAATCATAAACGAGATCTAAAACAAGAATATGACACAAATATTGGCATTTATAGTGAAAATTTTAAAACAGCCAACCTTTGGGTTGAATCCGAGGAAGCTACACCTCTTTCCACAGTCCATGGATTTCTCATGATGAATTGGCTCCTCTCGAGATCCATGGTGGCACCTACCTTTCTATTTCTCTATTTATCTCTCTCCCTATTTCTCTATTTCTCTTTCTCCCTATTTCTCTTCTATCTTAGTCTCAGTGAAGGAAAACCACATGGGGAATGTACAAAAAGTTAAGGGAGATAGGAGGAATAAAAAAGGAAAAAACAAGTAATGGAAAAAGAAGGGACTCAAACCCACCTACCAACACGAGTTTATGCCACATATAAGGTGTAGTACCCTCGGTTTGAGGTATGTAACCTTGGTTTGTGTTTTTTATGATTTAGCGGTGCATGAGATGAGTTGGGAAAAGGTCGGGAGAGTTTGGAATGTTTTTGGATGAGTTTGGAGGCTTGTAAAGGGGTGCACGGTTTAAGAACGGTTAGTTTAAACCGTGTGGATGATCCAGGAAACCATGTAGGGGGGAGGCAGTAGGCTATGCACAGCATGCTCACAGTTTTCCAAACCGTGCGAGGAAACCGTGCGGGGACCTGCTCTCGATTCAGTGGCATGCGCACGGTTAGAGCAACGTCTACCAAACCGTGCGGGGTAACTGTGTGGCCACATAAATTTGGGGTTTTTAAGTCCGGGCTCCCTTGGGCTTGACCTAAAACACTCCTCTCTTCCTACCAATCTAGATTCACACGGGAGTTTCAGTTCATAGGGGCTAGAAGGGCTATCCCACTCATTTTGGAAGGGTGTTGAAGAGGATTCAAGAGGGTTTGAAGGAGATTCCTCTATGGTAAGTCTTCTCCCATGGTTTCTTTGTGTTTTCCTCTAGATATGCTCTTCCCTCCTTGGTTTTCTAGATCCACACTTTTTGTGTGTAGATATAGGGTTTTGGTGGCCTTGGATGATGTTTTTATGGATTTTGGGTGTTAGGGAAGAGGATCTAGAGAGGTTTCGGTGGTGCGTTTGCCGGTTTCAGAGGTGCATTTGCGTGTGGATCGATCTCTCGGGAACCATAAAGGTAGGTGGCTTCTCTCTCAACTCCATTTGGTGGAATTGTGTGATGAATTTACAATTAATTTTTTTTTTGAAATTTAATTGGTAAATCATGTGGGAATTTTTTTGGAAAATTTATGGGTGATGAAATTGGGGGTTTTTTGCATGAAATTGGGATTTTTGGGGAAAAATGGGTTTTGTTGGAAATGGATTCAATTGGATGATTATAAAATGATGATTTTAAAATCACAATGAACTGGAGCATGAAAATGGCATGTTATGGTGTTTTAAATAATGTGAGATTGTTGTGTGGATTGTGCTTGTGTGGATGTGGATGGGATTTTGTATTAACATGTGTTTGGATATTGTGGAGTGGTCAAGAAAGTGACACTATAATCATGGGAAATGGATGGATAATGGACAGAAGGGCCACCATCTAGGTGGGATATTGTGGAGTGGTCAAGAAAGAGCCACTATAATCAGGGAAATGGATGGATAATGGACGGAAGGGCCACCATATAGGGAAGTGGTTGAGAAAGTACCACTTTTCTTGTTGTGAACGGGTTGGCTGAGAATGTACACCCGTTATTGGTTGATTTATTGACTATGTGTTGTTTGTAGATGGGGCTTGTGATTGAAATTTGAACATGGTAACCGACGTGTGTCTTGATTGTTGTGTCTTTCCCTAGTGCGGCATGTTTGGTTGTTGAAATAGGTTTTCAAATGGGATATTCTTATATAATATAATTTATATAAATGTGCAAATGGTTTATCCATATGGCGCATGTAGGGTAGTCCTTTGTGGAAATCCTACTGAGTAGTTGTACTCACCCCCTGCTTTGGAACTTTGGTGCCTTTTCAGAGGTAGTATATCGGGACATGGGCAAAGGTAAGGCATCACCTTCTCTTAGCGGTGCATCGTGATGCTTGGTGGATCATGGAGTTTAGAGCTGGAGTGGAGTGGTGGAGGTGTCACGAATTTTCATGGCTTTACTTTTTAGTTTTTTTATACTCTGATGTTTTGGTAATGTTCGGTTTTATGAACCTTGGGTTGTTATGGCATGGGTGGTTAAGTTGAGATTCATTCATTCATAGTTGTTGACTGTTGGTTGGTTGGGTTATCCTCTTGAGGGAAAATCGTTCCCCACTTTTCTCTTGAAGCCCTCGGCATTCATTTCCAACCTTTGGCGCCTTGGGAACGTCACATAAGGCCAAGTTACCCTCACCATCTCCTCAAGCCAATGAGGTAGGGGAGGGGAATTACAAGTGGTATCATCGTGTTCGGTCCTTTGGAGTTGATTCTCATATTTGGAGTTGACACTCATTCTTTGTTATTCCTTGGGTCGGGATGGTAGTAAGGTATAGGACTATCAGAACATGGAATATATAGCATAAAAGGATGTAGGTAACCCTTTTATGTTGAACTTCAAGTTACCAGGGAGTTGGGTACATAAGTGTTTTGGAAACAATAATAGGCATGGAAAATCTCAATGTCGTGGGTGTATCCAATGAGATGAGCATGACATATATGATAGAAATGACATCCCTATAGGATGCATATTTTATTTGGTTTAATGATTTATGGGTTGAATTGAAACAATGGATTTTCAAATGTGTGAACCCAAAATGTGAATAAACATGGTATTTTGAAAATGGGTGATTTTCAAAAATGGTGAAACATGGGAAATGTGCAAGAATGGAAAGTCTATTTCTGATTGATTGTTATGAAATGGTATTTGATGTGGTTGATTCGTGATGTCTACAGAAGTGAGACTCATTCTTGTTTGTTTTATGTATATATAAATGGCACCGGGTAGGCATCATAGAGACCAATCGGAAGTGGCTGCTGAGAATGTGGTTGCACCTAAGCCCTAGGTGAACCAGCAGCTAGTGCAATGTATAGTCCAAGACTTCCAAGAGGTGGTAATTATAAATACAGTGGAAGATCCCAACCATGTTGACTATGCGGCTCAGTTTCAGAAGTAGAACGCACCCGTTTTTAGGGGTGATGTGGACCCAGAAAGGGCAGAGGCGTGGCAGTCCGGAATAAATAGAATTTTTTGAATTCTTGGGAACCCCGCCTGATCTGATGGTCAAGTTATCCTTGTATAAGCTGGAGGATCTTTCCCTTCAATGGTGGGAGATGGTAGTCCAAGCGTGGAAAGACCAGGGTATGACATGGGAAAACGTTGAGGAATTGTTTAACAGACAATTCTACCCTCATACGTTCAAGATTCAGCGTAAAGCTGACTTTTTTAGTTTGAAGCAAGAACAAATGTCGTTAATGGAGTATGCTGCTATGTTTTTGAGGTTAGTGTGGTTTGCACCTGAGGTTGCGGGTAGCACGTCGCTGAAATCAAGGATCATCGAGGCGGGCTTGAGGAAATAAATCCGTTCTAAAATAGAGGTTCTGTGTATTGGGGACTACATAGAAATTGTAAATCGAGCCTCGGTAGTTGAGCGAGATCTGCTGGGAACTCTGGGCGGAGGAAGCGTGGAAATACCCACATGGACTAATGGGAACTCTAACGCTGGGTTCAAGCAGAAGAGGGACACATATTCCCAGAGCAGGAACACGGCACAAAATGCGACGACGGGATCATTGATCCTTCCTCCGAAGCCCCAGAGTAAATTGGGTTGTTTTCAGTGTGGCTCCTCGATGCATATCAAGCGGGATTCCATGGCACAACCCAGAGCATGTTATAGTTGTAAGAAGATATGGAATCTCCCACGCTACTGTAGGAATTCTCCAAGGACGAGTGTGCGTGACACTCCGCAAGGATCTCAGGATTCCTATGCTTCGACGGGATGGGGGCAACAGCATACCTCCCATCAGTAAGGTAAGGTTAGTCATGGTGATTCTCAGAACACCATGACACCTCAACAAGGCAGTAAAGACCAGGGTTCGGCAACTAAGACGTTGTTCGGAGCTGACCAGATTGTGGTGGATGATTAGTCAGGGCCATCCACAGTACAAGGTTTCATTCTTTTAAATTCAACCTGCATGCAAGTGTTGTTTGATACGGGTTCTTCACACTCTTTTATTGCTACATGAATTGTTTATTTTTTGGGTTTAAATGTAGAGATGATGCCTTCAGTTTTGAAATGCCAAACCCTTCTGGGTAGAATAGAGCGTCAAGCCTTCTTGTGTAGATCATGTTGTATCGTTGTGGGAGAGATTGACATGGTGTGGGATTTTTCATTACTTGAGATGGATGGCTATGATGCAATCTTGGGCATGGATTGGCTAATATCTTTTAAGGCCCGCATCGATTGTGATGCGCGAATAGTGAGTTTTACGACACATGATGGTGTTAGACATCTATTTAGAGGAGAGAGGCATGAGAAGCAGGTTGTAGAAGGCTTGTTGGCACTGGAAGTTGGCACGTTATTGTATCAGTTGGCAGTATTATCGTTGGAATCGATAGAGTGTGTTAGGAATAGTGTTTTTCCAGCTGTGGTTGACCAGTTCATGGACTTTTTTCCCGAAGAATTCTCTAGGTTACCTCTTTTAAGTGAAGTGGAGTTTACAATTGATCTCCTTCCGGGGACCAGTCCAATCTCGCTTCCGTCATACTGGATGGAACCTGCAGAATCTAATGAGTTGAAAGTCCATTTGGAGGAGTTAGAAAATAAAGGCTTTATCCGGCCTAGCACATCTCCATGAGCAGTGCCTGTGTTGTTTGTGAAAAGGGTCGATGGAATTTTGAGGCTTTGTGTTGATTATCATCAACTTAACCAAGTGACGATAAAGAAAATATATCCAGTTCCACGAATTGATGACCTGGTTGACCAGTTGAGGGGAGCCCAGTGGTTCTCCAAGATCAACCTGAGATCGGGATATCATTAATTGCGAGTAAGGAAGGAGGATATTCCAAAAAAATATTTCAAAAGTTGATATGGCCATTATGAGTATGTTGTTATTACCTTTGGTCTAACAAATGCACCAAAAATGTTTATGGTGTTGATGAATTCGATATTTCAGAGATATCTGGATTCATTCATGGTTTTTTTGGATGATATTCTCGTGTATTCAATGACATGGGAGGAGCATGAACATCACTTGGCGATAGTGCTAGAGATATTGAGAGATCATTGGTTGAATTAAAAATTGTCAAAATGTGACTTTTGGATACAGGAATTTCATTTTCTTGGCCATGCGATTTCTGAAAAGGGTGTTTTAGTAGATCCAAAAAAGATAGAGGTTGTTATCTCGTGGCAACCGCCAAAAAATGTGTTTGAGATACGAATTTTTCTTGGTCTATCGGGTTATTATCAGCATTTTGTTCGTGACTTTTCACAGTTAGATTCACCAATGATATCTTTAAAAAGGAAGAATGTTCCATTCCATTGGAACAAATAGTGTCAGCAGTGTTTCAAAGAGCTAAAGGGTCAACTTACATTAGCACCAATCTTGGTTTTCCCAGAACCAAGGAAAGGGTATGTGGTGTATTGTGATGCATCAGGATCAGGGTTGGGGTGCATACTCATGCAAGGGGGTCATGTGGTTGCGTATGGCTCATGGAAGATGAGGGTGCATGAGAAGAACTACCCAACTCATGATTTGGAGTTGTAGGTAGTGGTCCATGCTTTGAAAATGTGGCGTTGTTATCTCTTTAGTGAGAAATTCACGGTCTACACGAATAATAAGAGTCTGAATCACATTTTCTCACAAAGGGATCTAAACATGAGGTAAAGGAGATGGATAGAATATCTCCAGATGTTTGATTTTGACTTAATGTACACACTGGGTAAGGGAAATTCGGTGGCGGATGCATTAAGTAGGAAATCATATGCTCAGGTGGTGAAGCAGGCATCAGAACAGTGGCAGTTGATGTCAGTGATAGCTAACATGTGGCTAGAAGGTGACGACCAAGGCGATAAAGTGGTCTAATTTCTGTTTTCCTTGATTCCTGACTTGGTAGGCCTGGTTAAAGAGGCGCAGATGTCTGATTCGGTGTGTGAGACCATGAGGTTGAAACTCAATTGTGGGGAGACCATTGAGGGTTGGCAGCTGAATAAAGGATTAGTTTTGTGTTTCCAGACACAGATAGTTGTACTGGTGGCTTTTTAGGAGGATCTTCTCAGGGCGTACCATCATTCTAGGTGGTCTATTCATCCTTGAATTAAAAAGATGTATAAGGCATTGAAAGCGCGGTTCTGGTGGGATGGAATGGAAAGAAGAGTGCCTGAGTTCGTTTCACGATGCTTGACTTGCCAACAAGTCAAGGCAGAGCACCAGAGGACAGTGGGAATGTTGCAGTCTTTACCTATCCCTGTTTGGAAGTGGGAGCAGATAGCTATGGATTTTTTCACAGGTCTCCCAAGAACGGCCAGAAAACATGATGTTATCTGGGTGATAGTGGATCGGCTAACGAAGTCATCCCATTTCATTCCAATTCGTGAGTCTCATACGGTGGATGATCTTTCCAAAATCTATGTTTGGGAGGTGGTAAAGAGGCATGGTGTTCTAGTTTCGATCGTGTCATATATAGATCCAAGGTTTACATCTCGTTTCTAGAAATCTTTCCAGAAAGCCCTTGGAACAAAGTTGACCATGAGTACGGCATATCACCCTCAGACGGATGGCCAATCCAAGAGGACGATACAAACCTTGGAAGATATTTTGTGGGCTTGTGTGATGGCTTTTGGTTGCTCATGGTAGGATCACCTATCCTTGGTTGAATTCTCATATAATAACAGTTATCAAGCATCCATACAGATGGCTCCGTTTGATGCATTGTACGGTCGGTCGTGTCATTCTCCACTATGTTGGGTGGAAACGGGTGAGTCTTTGATCGTTGGACCGATTATTATCCAAGAGACTACAGAAAAGATCAAGTTGATCAGGAAGAGGACGGAGACGGCTTAGATTCATCATAAATCTTATGCGGATCATCATTGAAGACTGTTTCCGTTTGAGGTGAGTGATCATGTTTTCATGAGGATTTCTCCTCAGTTGGGACATCATCGGTCTGGGAAACAAGGAAATTTATCCCTGAGGTACATTGGAACTTTTGAGATTGATGAGTGGGTTGGTGAGGTGCATTATCAGTTGGATTTTCCACCTAGGATTAGTGTGGTACACAATGTGTTTCATGTGTCGCAGTTGAAAAAGTATCAGCCAGATTTGTGCCATGTTATTCGATTGGATCATGTTCAGCTAGAGCCAGATGTTTCGTTGGTGCACGTGCCAGTGCAGGTTGTGGATAGGAAAGAGAAAGTCTTTCATGGTAAAAGCATCTGTCTAGTTTGGGTTTTGTGGAAACAGGGTTAGATCTAGGATGAAACATGGGAACGAGAGAAAGAAATGGTCGAGCAGTGGCCTGAACTCTTTCGGAAAAGGGCGGGGGGTCACTACATTCTGAGGACGGAAAGTCCAATGGTGGAGAGAATGTAGTACCCCAAGTTTGAGGTATGTAGCCTTTTTTTATGTTTTTTTTATGTTTTTATGGTGCATGGGATGAGTTGGAAAATGTTCGGGAGAGTTTGGAATGTTTTTGGATGAGTTTGGAGACCTTTAAAGGGGCTCATGGTTTGAGCATGATTAGTGTCAACCATGCAGATGCTCTAGGAAACCGTGCAGGGGTGGTAATAGGCTACGCATGGACTGAGCATAGTTTTCCAAACCATGTGAGGAAACCATTCGGGCACCTTCTCTTGAGGTAGTGGCGTGCGCATGGTTAGCGCATGGTTTTCCAAACCGTGCGAGCTAACCGTGATGCCACTTAAAGTTGGGGTTTTAAGTCCGAGATCCCTTGGGCTTGACCTAAAACACTTCTCTCTTCCTCCCACTTGAGCATCACATGGGATTTTCAGTTCTCAAGTTCTAGAAGGGCTCTCCCACTCATTTTGGAAGGGTTTTGAAGAGTATTCAAGAGGGTTTGAAGGTGATTCCTCCTAGGTAAGTCTTCTTCTAGGGTTTCATTGTGTTTTCCTCTAGATCTGCTCTTCCCTACTTCTTGGTTTTCTAGATCCACACTTGTTGTGTCTAGATATAGGATTGTGGTGGCCTTAAATGATGTTTTTAAGGCTTGTGGGTGTTAGGGAAGAGGATCTAAAGAGGTTTCGGTGGTGCGTTCCCCGGTTTCTGAGGTGCAGTTGCATGTGGATCGATCTCTCTGGAACCCTAAAGGTAGTTGGCTACTCTCTCGACTGCACTTGGGGGAATTGTGTGGTGCATTTATAATTAAATTGTTTGTTTGAAATTTAATTGGTAAATCATGTGGAAAATTTGTTGGAAAATTTATGGGTGATGAAATTGGAGGTTTTTGGCATGAAATTGGGATTTTTGGGTAAAATGGGTTTTGTTGGGAATGGATTCAATTGAAGGATTTTAAAATGTTGATTTTAAAATGACAATGAACTGGAGCATGAAAATGGCATCTGATGGTTTTTTCAATAATGTGAGATTGTGGGGTGGCTTGTGCTTGTGTGGATATGGATGGGATTTTGTATTAGAATGTGTTGGGATATTTTGGACTGGTCAAGAAAGTGCCACAATAATTAGGGAAATGGATGGATAATGGATGGAAGGGCCACCATCTAAGTGGGATATTGTGGAGGGGTCGAGAAACTTCCACTATAATCAGGGAAATGGACTGATAATGGACGGAAGGGCCACTATCTAGGGGAGATATTGAGGAGTGGTCAAGAAAGTGCTACTATAATCAGGGTAATGGATGGATAATGGAAAGAAGGGCCACCATCTAGGCAAGTGTCCAAGAAAGTACAACTTGTCGGGTTGTGAACGGGTTGGTCGAGAAAGTACCCCCGTTGTTGGTTGATTGCTTGACTATGTGATGTTTGTAGATGGGGCTTGTGGGTGAAATATGAACATGGTAACCGGCGTGTGGCTTGATTGTTGTGGCTTTCCCTTGTGTGGCATGTTTGGCTATTGTAATAAGTTTTCAAATGGAATTGTTTTATATAATATGTTTTATATAAATGTACTAACGGTTTATCCTAGTAGAGCATGTAGGGAAGTCATTTGGGGAAATCCTACTGAGTATTTGTACTCACCCCCTACTTTGGAAAATTGGTGTCTTTGCAGATGTAGTATACCAGGAAATGGCCAAAGGTAAGGCATCACCTTCTTTTAGCAGTTCTTCGTGATGCTTGGTGGAGCATGGAGTTTAGAGCTGGAGTGGAGCGGTGGAAGTGTCCCAGATTGTCGTGGCTGTTCTTTTTAGTTCTGTTGTACTCTGATGTTTTTTTAATTTTCGATTGTATGAACCTTGGGTTGTTATAGAATGGGTGGTTAGGTTGAGATTCATGCATTCATAGTTGTTTATTGTTGGTTTGTTAGGTTATCCTCTTGAGGGAAAATCGTTCACTACTTTTCTCTTGAAGACCTCGGCATTCATTGCCAGCCTTTGGTGCCTTGGGAACGTCGCTTAAGGCCAAGTAACCCTCACCACCTCCTCAAGACAATGAGGTAGTGGTGGGGCATTACATAAGGAATCCACCAAATTATGGGCTCGATAGAGGAGATGTAATCTCAATATAATGCTCTTTTCAGAATATATCATTGAACTAACACGTGTGAATAATATTATATTAAATTAATTAAATATAAAATATTTTTTATGTTGACCAAAATCTGAATTGCTCGAAATCTCATCATACCCCTTTACTAGGTTAAAAACACTATTTCTGGAACAAATTAGTGGAAAAAATATAAATGATTACATTATATGGAAAAGGATAACTTTTCCCATTTCAGTCATCTGAAAGTAAGAAAAATCAAATTTATGATTAATTTCACAATCTTGAAAAAAAAATTATTTCAACACCTCAATCAACATAATATATATTTGGATGTCAGTAGTATTGCGTTATTTAGAGTATATTATATTGGGATTTTTCACCAATGACATATTTGATCTCTCATTCCACATCAAATTTTATGTTTGATTGTTATTTCTTCCTTTTCAAACCCAACCAGTCCCCACTAGTTTGGAACTCTAACTTCTATCCGAAATCCTATACATGAATTCAAAAAAACTCTATGATAACCCACCCTCACTACAACCACTTCTAGTATAATTTTAAATTTGATAGTGTCCAATGAATTCTTCCTACAATAGTTTGTGGGTTGGATACTTGCTCTAAGGGTATATAATTAAAATTTTTTGGAGGCATTTCCTTTTTAAACCCCAGAAAAAAGGATAAAAATTCACTAATCATCTAAATAATAAAAATGATAATAAAAAAATCTGGAAATATGGGATAATTTCATAAAATCCAAGGACTCTAATATAGAATACCCAAATGAAAATCATGTGGAAGAAACTATAGAAACCCTAATAGAAATCATAATCTAGTGTGGTCTTTCTAGATCAAACAATTCCTCCTACAAACCTATAAAACACACACAAACACACACACACACATATCTATATATATGTATGTAGTGGTTAAATTATAATTATACTAAATAAAATTATCCCCCAAACCTCTCATGAATATGTGGAAGAACAATATTAATTTCTTTGTAAATGAAGAGTATAACTAACCCATCAACCATTCCAAATAAAATAACAATATTCCTCACCATGCCTTACTCACCCAATATCACATCTAATAATAGTGACATAATAATCAAAATAATATGTCAATAAGGTTACCTATAACAAATTCTCTAGTGATTTAGTTTTACTCATGCCTTAACAATATATTCCATGTACTACCTTTACCTCTATATCTACATAACCAAAATTCACATACTTTATAAAAACAAAAAACACGTAACTATATCCACATGAGATATAATATAGTAAGATATCTAATTATAAATCCACATAATACATACCAACTCCACATACCACATACCATATATCATAACCTCAACACATCCTCATCACACAATGGTAACAAAAACCTAAATAACATCAATACATTCTCAATATAAATAGTAACAATTGTATTTCAAAAGGAGTGATGTACCCTTCCAAGGGGAGATATAAGTCTACTAGAATAACACATATTTTCTTTATAGATGCTTTTTGTGGCCTCTTGATAAAATATTTCAAGGAAACTTTTTTAAAAATTTCAAAAATTACATGATTATGAACAAAAGAATTTTATAACAATATTTATCATTAAAAGACATCAAATTAGAAGGAATATAATCTATCCAAATAAGTCTTTTATAGATACCTTTATTATAAAGAACATTATTCACCCAATTCACCTCTTGGTAAGAATAAGTGCTGACATAGTAGATTCCATAAAGGGTACTCAGACATTCCATCCATTGAACTGTTAGTTGACAGTAAGGATGATGCATTCCCTTCCTGATGTCCTACACAATAGTCATGGAATAACATTCAAGCCATAGGTTTTTCCAACTTTTGTATTTTGAAAAGGGGACCACATGAATGACTCCAAGGTATTCAGATTCTAGTGACATTGATAATCCACATGAACCAAATAAAGAACCAAGAAAATTTCTACAATTGTCACAAAAAAATAGTACCACTTATAAAGGGACAAGTATTACTGTAATACGAACCATATGAATTAATTTTAATTTTTTATAGGGAGGAGGAAGCGTAAAAATAAAAATTACCAAAAAGGGTCTAGAATTTTACCACAATACCAATCAATCAAAGGACTCTAAAATCATGAATTATTTTGAAGCAACGAACATTCTGGAGAACATTTGATTACCGAATGGAAAAAATAATACCTGAAATTATCAAATGAATATTAAAATCAAGGATCCAGCGAACCACCCAAGTATTCCCTTTCCAATTTAAGTGATTTAATTCGGCTACTGTCAGATGGAAGAGATTGGATATATGTGTCAAGATAGATCCAATATCATTTTGAAGCATAAGAAAAATGAATGAATTGTTGGTCTCGACAACTCAAACAGGTCAAAGAGGGCATTCCAACATGTGGAAATTGTAGCACCATTAAGAAATAGGTGATAAACATCCTCCTGATGGTGATTACAGATGCTAAAACTATAATAGAGGTAAACCCTGAATGATTGGAGACATGATTCAGTAGGAGTATGGTTTTGAGCCAAATGAAAAATCAATTTAATCCTTCAGGGACATATCCAAGATTTACTAAAACATTGTATCCAGTTAAAATCATGGTTAGATCACATAAATATGGACTGGTAATAACATCTGCTATTAAGGATACCTTTTTTTATGGTCCCCTGATGAGAATATCTTCATGAGGAGAAAAGGTAAATTTCTTGACTATAGCATTCACTTCACTCTATAAATCCAGAGGAGTGTCATGAAGGAAACTTTTAATTGAGATATGTGGATATAAAGAGGAACCAAGTGGATACAACTCAGAAACTAGAGGAGTACTAGTACAATTATCTATCTAGAAATTAAGTCTATATAACCTTCAAGAAATCCATATATAACAATTCACTATATTATAATAAGAGTGCCTAAAAATATGTCACAAAGAAGAATCCATGTAACCAGTATGTCTGAACTTCAATGTCAACAAAAATATATTTCTTATAAATTACAAAGCCTTATACCAATTGTTAATCATGGAAAAGTGAATCATTACTGAATAGAATCATTAAATCCTTTAATATTATTAATTCCAATTCCACCAATGGAGAGAGGAGAACAATATATTTTCTAGGAGACCGAAGCCATTTTCTGTTCAAGAATACTACCACTCCAAAACAAATTTTTTTAATATAGAAATTTATTCTCTTAATTAAAACCATGAGACTTATATAAATCATGAAGGATTGAACATGTTTTAAAACAATGGTATATTTAACCTGGAAAATACTACAATAAATTGAGTGTGCCTTTCCTTTCAATGATAAAAGATGATTTTTAATCTGGTCAACAAGGTGCACAAACTATCTAACTTTTTTCAACCCTAAAGGAGAGGGACTCAAAGGTAATTAAAGGGAATGTAACTCTCTCTGATACAAATTTCCATCTGAATTAAGTATTTTTGATCAGGTGTAAACCTATTCCCAAAATGAACAAAATTCTTATCCCAACTGATTACATGCCCTGAGACTTTTTCAATGTGGTGTAGAATATCCTTATGATTAAGGATGTTTTTATTATTACCATGAAATAAATAGATGATATAATCAGCATAAAGAAGACGGGTTAGAGTATAAAGACCCATAGAATCATGGATGTGATGGAGCTTACCTTGATCCACCATGTTATATTAGAGATGACCGAGATAGTCTTCAACAATTGAGAATAAATATGGATGATTTTATTTTATTCCTAAAATGTTGGAACAATTCCATACTTGTGACAAATAATATCATTGATGTATAAAAAAATGGAGTGGAAGGTGGATTAATACAGGTAAGGGAAATGTGTATATCTCAAATAACTATTGATAAATTCATGTGAAGTTAATTGAATTTTATCTTGGACTTTCTATACGTACTTTTCTAAATGATTTCATGAGTTCTCCGTTGTTATCATGAAGGAATCACATGCAATAATTCAATAGTCTTGTCAATAAAATTAGAACCTGTGTCACTGACTGAAATATTATATTTTTTCCCATCGGAAACAGGATCACCATCTATAATATTTTTTATTCATACATCCCTATACACATGTTCTTTATTATGTTTTTTCAAAAAATAGTCAATAAGTCCATTAAAAGAGTTTTGAATCGATTCCTTTGGGACAGATATCAAGAAGGAAAATATCACTACATGGGATGGATATGAGTGGATAAACTAATTAAAGATGGTTTTATAAATGTGAGAAGTCTCAAATTGAACAATAAATTCATGCAATGTAAAAACAAATAGGATTCATAGGCTGAACATTATCTTTGGGTTAGTTTTATCATAGCTAAATATAGTAATTACATCTTCCCTTTCCTAGAAAAAATGTACCTACATCTTCTTAAAATAATAATCCAATATGGTCTCTCCACATCCTATTTTTTGATCCAAAATGGATTTCATAGAGGGGATACATTGTGTTTTACCTTGAAAATTGGATAGGGAGTATATTGTTCTTACCATGGATCCCGACTCTATATAACCCCTTTAATGTTTTTATAAATTAAACACATTTTATTAATGTTTTCCTTGATAATAAAAAGAATAATTTATTTTCCTGCATTAAAATGTTAGAGGATACAGAAAGTTGTATGTTCATTATAGTATTCTTGGCTAACATTATTTTTTTAGAGTTATATAAACTTGCACCTGTCTTAAAAAACTAATCCTTAAATAGTATTTTTTAGAGAGAATATATTCTGATCAAATTGTATTTCTTTATTGGGTGAGTTTTTAACAATGTTATTCCGATATATTATAAGGTGAGATGTAATGGAATTCATATAGAATAAAGATGAATCTACCATGTTAATAAAAAAATGGAGTCAATGGGAAATCTATTTTTTGAAATGGATTTAGTTTAGATTATCTAATATATCCTTAGGGAACACATTTGGATCATGGTCTATCAAGGTTCCATGGATACCTTCCTTTCATATTGGTTCTCTAACAATGTTTAATTTTCAATCAAAATCTATGATAAAAATTAAATGTTTTCTATAGGTTGGTGGATTATATGGGGTACTAATATCATATTCATACATCAAGGGATGTTTTACCCATTCATTATTTTCATTGTGGAATTTTTCTCCCTTGATTTTGACCATACCTCATAGTTTAAATGAATGGTGAGGCCAACATTAATATGCTTCTCCCCCTCCCATTCACAGGTCACGAATAGTGTAGAAGGAGTATATTTGGGACACTAAGTGATGAAAACAATGGTTTGATCAAGAATCATGATTAATATTGATGAATCATGGGAACATACAATCTTAAGGGTAGGGGTAATCATTCATGTTGCAAGATTTTCTACTAAAATTTATTTTTAATGTTTTTATGGTCAATGTAATTCAGTCATTCTGGAAGTTATTCCATTCTTAGATTCCTTACTTTTAGTAACATGTATACTTTTTTCTTAACTGAGGAAAAATCTGGCTTATCCTTGATGTTCAACATTATTCTTAGGAAACTCCCTTTTCATTAGTCAATTTCCTACAATATCAATCCATAAATATTCATAATAGAGAAAGATTTTTTTAAAAAAATTGTATTAGGGTAGCATGGAGGAAGGAAACCTTGCTTCTAGGAGAGAGTAGAATGACCCTATGAGAATTTATCAGATCCCTCATTCCCTTCCATAATAATAATATAATTGTGCATGGGGATTCCCTTTGTCTTCTCTGTCTCAGGCATTCTAAATCCATGTTTCTTTTCTTTTGGCAGTGTAAGATTTTAAGAAAATTTATATTTGTGAGTAACATATATATATATATACCCAAACCTAGATCCATCACATCATTTATACATATGTTAAAACCTTGTTCTATCACAACCCATAATATGTCTTGTTTAGAGAGAATGGAAGGGGGGTTCAGTCATCCATCCATATCACCTCTATAAAAAATGTTAGAGAAAATACATGAAATACAAAACCTCATATGTGCGTCATTAAAGTTACCCATCTTGGGTGTTGGTGAACATTAAATAACATATAATATCAAAAATGTATAATGAACTATATAAACCCAAACTAATTGGAAACTCTCATAGGAATTGAATTTATAATTATATCGATAGAAGCCCCTTAATTAGAACCACTACAGAATAATAATGACTTCCACAACTAACCATAACATAAAATATTAACTACATAATAACATTTAAACCACCTACTAATTAATAATTCCTATTCCATTACACCATCTTCATTTTCAATATTTTTCCTCACCTGATGTAGTACATTTATTATTTTTAGAATTAATTATAGCCACTAAGTGTTAATTGAAATATATTTTTTCTCATTAATTTCAAGTTCACTAAACCACTTCCACTTAAACATTAAAATTCACTTTACTATATACCAACCACCAATTACTTCATTATTTCATGTTTAAAATTAATCCAAAAACAAATTATACCTTCAAAAATTAATTTTTTATATTATTTAATTCAGTATCAAACCATATATCTTGGATGTTATGGAATAATATAATCAACCTACATGAACCATCATTTAAACCACTACAAAAAATCTTTCCATCAATGATAAGAATCAACCATAGAACTAATATAACATCACCATTTTTTCTTACAGCATTAACCTTGTCAATAATTTCCACAAATGAAATACTTCACCAATCCAACTTTAATAATAACAGAAGTAACAGAAAATATATAGTATAAAAACACATATAATATTATAACAAAAAAAATTAAAAAAACTTTTATCGTTATTTAAAATATATTAAATACATCATACATCACCAAGAAAAATATTTATTTCCAAATTCATATAACTAAATTTCATTATAATCATTAAGTAATTATCCAATTGTGGTTGGTTGATTCCATATAAATAGTTTCAACTAAGGGATTTATAGAAATGTATGTCTATCAATAAACAATAATGTAATAATAATAATAATATGGGAATTCATAAATCACATGTGATCACATATTTGCATTCAGTTTATGTTATATAATATATTATCGTTATTAGGTTAATATGAACCATCCACCTTTGAAAACATAGGCATGATAATTCCAATTATATAAATAATATAAGATAATAGATGTCTATAATCCCCAGACTCAATCAAAGATTTAATAAATAAGTCGAAATATTAATATGATAATAATAGTCACATAGACAATAAGTTCTAATAAGACCATAAAAAAGATATGGCAAATCAATCCCCATAAAAACCATGACCTATAGTCGCAAAAAATAAAACAATACCCCCACCACAACCCCCTCAAGAAGAAAGAATATGATTGAATGATGGAAACGAGGATTAAAATTCACCAAATATTTAAAGATCAAAACCCTATAATGCTAGGGGTCATGAAAAACCAAATAGGTCCCAACACATGCAAAAAATGCCTATGCTTCAATGTGGGTGATTGAATTTATGTTAATTTTAGGGAGACATAATTTTATATTAAAAACTACACACATATTTTATGACATGATGATCTTTGTCACACATCCATTATAACATGATATAGAAACCATGGTGTTTCACACCCCCTATATTACGGAGTGAAATCATTTAAAATTAATACAAATGAATGTCACAATGTAACCTTTGCCTTCTTTCCATAGTATTTGAACACTCAAGAATCACATTGCAAACCTCAATCTTCTTACTGAAACCTTGTTCAATCACAATAAAACTACCATGGTATAACAATCACCACCATGGTTCAATGATCTTAAAACAGAATTAAAAGTAATTCCTTATCCAAGTATTCCAAAATGTAACACTCTTCTCCATGATGCATTGATACCCAGGTAATATTAAACGAGAACTGTAACACCCTGAGTTTTTATGATTCTTTTTTTCTCAATATTTTTTTTATCTACTTACTTGAACACAACACAATGTCATAATTTATTTACATTCTATAACAAGTTTATATTACACTACACACCACACCAATATGGCCTACATTACATGAAAAACTAACTTTCTACCAAACATCATTTTATTAAATTAATTATTTAAATGAGATAGTTATAATATAGCCATCAAACATAGTAATAAAAATAGTAATAAATATTTTTTTATATTATTTGGAATGGTTTTATATAGATAAATTAAATTGATAATAATAAATACAAATTTTATAAAAGTCATTATATGTTTGAAAACACTATTTTCTTAAAAGAACAGTTTTCTGTCCTTCTGAGAACAATAATAAAATTAATTTTATAAATTAAAAATTAACTTTTAAATTATAATTTTAAAATTATATTTGGTTGAATTTTTGAGGTATTTCTAAAAAAACGTCATTTATTTTGATTAATAGTGAACAATATTGAATTTTAATTCCAAACTACTTTTTCAACTAATTTATTTTTATAGTAAAATTGTAATTTAATTTTTTTAATGTGTTATGATATTAATTTTACATAAATAAATCAAACTAATGTCATTGTAACAAATTTCACATTGAAAGTGGATATCAAAACATTATAAAAATTTAAACATTTTTTCTTAAAAACACCACTGTCATGACACGACTCCGAGAAAAAATTTAAATTAATTTATACAACTTATTTTATAAAAAAATTTAAAAATTGATTCCAAATTTTTAATCACTATATTTTATAATTTCTATTAAGTTTCACATTGTTTTTTACCAAAAATATAAGTGAAATTGAATAAAAATATTTATAGTAATTAAGAGAAAAATATCTTATCAAAGGACTAAAGCATAAACATACATCCCAAAATGAGAAAGAAACAAGTAAAAATCCATTTTATGTTCATTTTTATACCATATAATCCCTTTTATCTATTTTGGTCCATTATTGTTACCACTTTTCTGGTGAAAAATGTTGGTTAAATTCCATTTTAAAAAATTTACAAGAATACACTCCTCCTCTACTATAAAAAGGCACTCAAGCCTACCACTTATGAACAACTCTAAAATCATTTTATTTGGAAAAAATATTCCCAAAACTCCTCCAAACATCCCAATATTCATCCTATAATCCTATTTTTTGGAGTAAATCTTTCCAAGGAATTCCTTTGGAGAAAACTAAATGAAGTTACCCCAAGAAGAGGTAATTTCCATCCTCAATCTCTTCTGTTTTATTTTCATTCGCCACCCCATAAACTCCTCTTATTACATGATTAAAAATTCACATATCATTATATATATAATGATAATTTTTTATTCTATGGTTTCTACCAACACTTACACACACTTCTATCTAATAGGTAATGAATTGATTATTCTTTTGTACGGTGAACTACCACCTAATAAAATGATGTTTTTATTTTTCTTTACCACCTATACTATTATGGAATTATAATAGAAAATATATTATTATATTATATCTATGATATCAATTATTTATTTAGTATTATTTAATTTTTATAGAACACAAACCATCATGATATCAATTTTTTGTAAATATGATAACTTTGTTTGCGGTAAGTGTGGACTACCGCCTCCTCAAAGCGATGTGATTCATTCACACTCTACATAAAATGTATTGAGTATGGGTTCAATAAATATATACCATATTTATGAATGAATAACTCAACTTTAATTATTATATATATATACATATATGTCATTTACTTACTTTCATTCAAAAAGATAATTAAAGAGAAACACTGTTCATTTGTACTTACGACCCCCATCTCCTTGAATGATGGATTCCATTTCATATTTCTATATTTAATAGATTATTATAAATACATATATACTTAATGAACATTATATTTATAAAATGGTTTAAATTCATTAAATCATGATATTAAGTATGAGGAACAAAAATATGACAAATTAAGACATATTAGACAAACAAAGAGGATATTACTCGAAACGTAACCTTAACATGGAAGTTTTATAATTGGGTTACATAATGAAATTTATGATATTAGATATAAGATTAGGGTTATTAGGTAGATTTATAATAAAATTATATTTATTATAGTGGAGGTTTGAATGAGTATGACGAGAGTCAGGACCTAATGTCAAGGGATTTCTAGTCTCACTTTTAATTATGTGAGATTTATGCCTTATTCACCAATCATTTATTTTTTCGGTGTATATACATCCTAAGAATACATTCTATTATTATTATTAAAAAATTTATGGATATTTAAATATCCATTTTATTATCTCTTTTAATGGGGTATACGTTTCAAAAGTTACTAAATTGGTAAAGTAGTTTTGTCTCAATTTTCCATCTTTGAGACACATCCCATGAATTTAAAAAAAGACTTTGTTTTCAAAAAAAATTCAAAAACGATTCTAAAAATGTGTTCCATTTTTTTAAATAATACATTTTATTCCCATTTTAAAGGGAAAATATATTTTAAAATTTGGAATGGTTTTCTATATTCTTTAAAAAAATTCAAGGTTATTTTAAAAAAAAAGGTTTTCGAAAATGTTTTCTGTTTTAAAAAGTGTTTTTCACAGAAGAAAGAATATTTTCATCCATGAATTTTTTAAACTATCTTCCCAAACTATTTTCCGTCTAAGTTGCGTCCTTCTCCGTTACTCATGACTTTATGGGGAAATTATCCAAAGGTTCCATTCATATTCTTTATCTAAATGGTTTATGTTTTGATGGTATGATTTTTATGAAACACATTTCTCCTTGGTGGGTTATATTATTATGAAACATTCTTCATTTCATGGGTTATTCTTTGATGAAATTGTTATAAAACATGTATTTTTTCAAAATTTCAAATATTATTACATGTTTATAGAACCCATTTATGTTAATGTGTTATGAAATGTCTATTCATGATCTTGTGGAAGATGCTTGTTTTTATTTCATTATGATATGGTTGGAACATATATCTACATCCAACGCATTGGTTAAATATTTATATATCATTATATAATTATGGGACTCAATTCGAGGGGCATGATATAGTATAGAAGATAGGGAAACACAAACCACTATGGGAAGATGGGGAAATTTGATCCCTTACATGGAAGGGACATCAACTGGAAATGGTTGTGTGTCACCCCCTATAGTTATAGTCCCTATGATATACACTATTATGTTTTTGAAATTTTCCTTGACTTGCCCGTAATTATATTACATTTTTATGTGTCTCCCTCAATTTAATTTCTTATTCTTTTTCTTATACTTTCATTTATAATCTCTTGATTCCCTTATGATTCAGGTCTTATAAACTAACAATAGTTATGTCATAATTCAGGTTTAAATATTTTATTTGAAAGGTACAGTTTTCTAATGTCATGATCACATTCTCATACCCTTATTATCTGGTTTATGAAAACATATATCCCTTTTTTACCCTTACTGTGAATCTGAGTTCACCCCTTTTTATGTACATATTCCCCAGGTTATGAAGATTTGTATTGTGTATGATGTTTCTAAAAAGGATTTTTGTCACACCTTGACCTTGTATACTCTTAATTTTATTCTTATCTTGATCATGGATCATTGGTGGAGGATCAAATTGATTTACCAACATAAAACTTTGATTGTTTTATTTTTGGGTGAATTTTGGAACATCCACAGGCAGGACACGGTTAGTAGAAACTGTGTGGCCTATCCCATGAAACCATGTGTCATGTCCTAGAGTTAAAAATAATCTATCTCATTGTTTGAGCATGGTAAGTCAAACCATGTGGGTTATTCATGTGATCATTCTCCACATCAATAGTAGTTACTACAAGGTTTTCACACTATTTGGTAAACCATGTAGCCAAACTGTGCGATCTTCCCAACAACTTCAAATATTAAAAACCATACTTCTATGTTCCCTAATTATATCCCCAATTTTCCCCTCCCCTCTTTCTCAACTTTGGTGTATAAAGGGGTCTGAACCCAACTTCTCCTTGGATCCTCCTCCTCCATGGATATGTCCTTGGAGTCCCAAGCTGATTTTCTTCGGGTTTTGGCCCCTTTTCTCCCCATTATTCTCTTCTTCCTTGATTTATTATTTTCCATTAAGAGGGTTATCTATTATATTAAACCTAGATGTTCAAGATAATGTGTTACTTGATTTCATCTGGATCTAGGGTGTGTAGATCATTCTTGGGGCCCTAATATTCTTTCTCTGAGAGGCATGTCTCATCTGCACTCTTTTGAGGTAGATGTTTTCTTCTATGTCCTTTCAGATTCATTCTATTTGATGCTTGGTTATTTTCAAATAACATATTAATGTGTTTTTAATCAGGGTGGTATTATTTATTTTCTTGATATAATTCTTTTGTTTTGATAAAAATTGGAAGAATTGATTTTATAGGTGTTTCATTAAATATACTATAAGTTTATGCACAAAAAGTGTCTATTAAAATGTCAATTTTTATTTTAAAATGAAATTAAGAATGTATGCTGATGTTTGGCCTTACCTATATTTCATATCATGATTTTCATATATATCTTTGTATGTTGGGTGTGGTTTTTAATCCACTTTATGGCTTGAGAAATTTTAATAATTTTTTCCGAAAGGTTCATCTAGTTTTTGAATAATTGTTAATGACTTTGACAATTCGTGTGGTTTATTATGTTGGTTTCATAGAAAGTGATGTTATTGAAAAATTACTATTAACAATTTTATGGTAACTTTGAATATTCCATTAGATGTTAGCACTTCCATGGGCACACAGAGTGCACACAGGGATGTGCTTCCAAATGATGATGGCCATATTTAATATAAATACTTAATTTAAAAAACACTAAACCATGTCATCCTGCTCTCTTTATTAATCCTCTATAAGACTCCATGCCTCCTAATTGGTTTAATGGTTTTCAAATAATTTGATAGTGGTTTTGAAAATTATTTTTGGAGTTAGGGATCATTTGGAACATTAAGAAAATGATTGACATCTAAATGGTATAAAGTCTTGTTTGGAACCTTGAGCATGTTGAGTGCTTTAATTTTGGGTTGAAGTGGTTTTACACATAATTTTGGATTTTTTCATGATTTTTTTAAGAAAATAGCGTTTTAAATTATAAATTCTTATGTGCAACCTAGTATATTTTGATAAATGATTCGAAACATGTATGAAAAAAATGTGAAATCATAATTTGAATTTTAGGATGGTTTAAATAATCTATTTGGAAGTTGATGTGATGTGACAGACTGATTGGAACTTTTGATAATGTGATATGTGACAATAAACCCTATATAGATATTTCCCTATATGGGTTATCATATATGTGTTGTTAGTGTTTGGGGAATGAAAATTCAGGGATGAAAGGTAAGGTGAGTCACGCATGCGAGTGCCACCTACTTACTCATTATACTTTTACCATGGTTTTCCTAGGAATATTTTAGAGGGCCATGTGATGATTTATTATAAACCTTGATTATACTGATTGGTACCACTTTAATTTCTTCGATTCTAGGTGGGTTGTGCCACTGGTGAGGCATGTTTAAAGCATCTAGTTTGTTATTGACTCTGGAGCTTCCCCATACATTAGTAGGTGATTCCATACCGAGTATGTCCATGTATTGATCCATGGATTTTTAGAAAATTCCTATAGTTATTATCTTCACTTCCTTGTTTAATTTCTCTTTCACTTGGTTAATTATACCATTTATCAATATACACTCATATTTTCTTGGTATCACCTTATTGGATTTTATTTTTAGGATTTTTTTCTAAAATGGTTAACATGTTTTGGAAATGGGAATGTGGCATGTGTTGTTTGGAAAAGGGGAATTTGTGGTTGTATTTTTAAAATTTTCAAAACTTGTTTTCATATATTTATTTAAAACTAATGTTTATGGACTATTTTTGGGAATGTAAATATAAGTATTCTATTGTGGTTGACTACTGGGCTGTTAAGATCACACAAAACTTGTACCATTCGGTGTTGGTAGACCTAATATATTGTGTAGGTCTAGGTTCTATAGTTTGAGTTATCATTATAGGAGTAGTTTGTCCTTGTGTCTAGTTAGTTTTTTGATGGTGGTGACCACATGGTCACATGGATATTCGGTCAATGGTGGTTTGGTTTTGTATATAGTTCGTAGTTGATGAGTTGTACTTTGTTCCTATATTAGTTGTATATTTATTTATGATCAGTAGTTGGTTTTTATTACATGCTTGGTTTGATTAGTTTATTTAATTTAACCTCATATATTGGGATGAAATAATTCTCAAATATATGATATCTGATGCCTAGAACTAGTTTTCATCCCATGGGGATCGGGAATGCCCTTCGGTTCATGTCGCAGACTAGGTCAGGTGTCCAGTCAGATATCATCCCGACTTGGGTTCATGAAAAAATGGTATGAGAGGTGGATCATTATAATTTTAGGGAGTCAGGTTGATTTGATAATAGGGTTTTCAGGGCTCCATAGGTAGTTTATGGGTTGGTTCTTGTTCACCACCACTCATGATGAGACCTGAGTTACCAGGGGTAGTTTGTGAATTGAGTCCTTGTAATATTTTGGTTTGTTTTGGATTGAGGGGTGACAATAGAGTCATTTCTATGTAATTTTATGATCTCACATTAAGCAGTGTCCCATGTGTAGTCTATGTAATTGGTTGGAGACACTCATTGTTTTTTATTCTTACTTGGGTTACATCCCACTACTATGTTTCCAAGTTAGGCACACACACTTGTTTTTCATTTGGGTGGTTTTGTGTGAATCATGTTTCGTTTCAACCTTGGTGGATGTGAGAAATATTTTAAAAATTAAAATGGATTTTCAAATGGATTTTATTTCATTCAAATGGTTTTGTATGTGAAAATGGGTTTTAAAAGAGAAAATATTTTGGTTTGAAAATCTAGGACATGCTTGGAATTGATACGAAAGTGGCATGGGTTAAACCCTTGGTGATCCTCATGGAAATTTACATATGTGTGGATATGTTTGGAAAGTTCATATTAGAACTTATTGATAGAAACGATGAACACATATATTATGGTTGGTTGGATGTCATGGGTGTGTATTTGAAATAAAATAATTAGCCTTGTTTCTCTAGAATGATTTCATAAATTGGTTTTTCATTGAAAAGTGGGTTCTTATTTTGTGAAAAATGTATTTTTGGAATTTTTAAAGTTTCCTTGAAAAAATGTGGTTTTGAAATTAAAATAGAAGTGGGGATTTTTTAAAATAATATTTTTAGTTGTGTTCATATGTGTTTGTTTTTTGATCCTTTGTTTTGGCTCAAGATATTCTTTTTGATTGTCCACTGTATTTATGTAGTTTTTGAATTAGTGTTTAGTTTTTTATCAGAATACGCCACCTAAAAAGTTCTAAAAATATGTTAATGAGTCGTGCCTTGTTTCTGGATCTTCTTTATTGTTTCCTATCTATCATGGTGATGGAGTTCCATTACAAGCAGTGGAGTGGCTTGAGTAAGTAATTCTTGCGTTCATATTAAGTGTAACTACCGAAGCTGGTAGAGTATGTGTTGTTATATGATTATTTAAGGGTCCATCCTTAGATAAATGGGATTTTTTCCCCGTTGTTGATGCAAGATGGGATTGTGTGGGAAGTGTTCAATTTTATCCTTTTCTAATGGTTTGTACGTAATGAGGTGAATGAAAATAAGAGGTAACATCTCGTTAGTATTCAATAAGGCCAGAGGAAGTTGACGGCCTATGTTTACCACTTCAAAGAGCTGGTTTCATTATCTCTAGAGGTAGTGTCACATGATCTATTGAATGATTTCCTTTTCTTTGGGTGACGTCATACAAAGATCGCGAAGTGATTACTCTCTTCTGAATAACTTTATTTTGAGAATTTGGTGGATGAAGAATTCTTATCAGAGTTGGATTCTAAAGTGCCAGATGGTAACCTAGACTCCCTTTTTTCTCATGAAGGTTCCCAATATAGTGAGTATTATATGTTGGTTGAGCCTATCTTTGAGTATTCTCAATCATTGGTTACAGATTCTAGTTATTTTTAAGGAATCATTTCTCAAAGAATAATACTTGATTGGAGGATGTTTGTGCCTAACTAGGAGGCAGAAGATGCTTCAGTCATTAGGGTTCCATCCATATTCCTCGAAGTGAATCTCACACATATTCAAGAATCACTAGTTTTTTGGGGAGACCATGGACCAATTTTTTTCTGTGATGTCGGAGTAGAGATATTTTAGGATTCTTGTTGTAAATTTCTTATTTTTGTGAGTTCCCCTTATCTACATAGGGGAATCTGTGATTTAGTTTTATTATAAATCTATCCTTGTACCTTTATAATATTTTTCTTGAGTTAGTTTAGTAATCATGATAATTATTAACACTTTTTTATGTTATTTCTTGTTTTAGTTTTGATTTGTGCTTGTTTGGAATGGCATGAGTTTTTTGGAATGGATGGGTTGTGGTTTCTGATCATGATTAGGCCCAAGTTTCATACATGGGTTTCCCCTAGTGTTGGGTGTTGGGGTTGTGTGGGATGTTTCTAGTTCTAATGATGTTGTTGTTTCCCTCATGGTATGGAGTTTAGGTTATTTGTTTTTGGAGTTCTCGGTCGCAGTGTGGGTGTTTCTCGATTAGTGTAGAAAAGTTGTGTCAGTTCCTAGAGTCCATGTTTTCCGATTTTCGTTATTGCAGTTTTATTAGGTTTTGAAGCTCCTGTCTTAGTTAAGATTTTGTGGTGTGGATAACCCTCTCTTGTTATCTTCTCATTTTCATGTTGTGGTTTTTTCTTGATCGGTAGGGTTAAACATCTGGAGTTAAAATTCACCATGGGTTTTGTGATTTCTTTTTAATTTGATAATTTATAGATTCAAGTTTTGATAATTGTTCAACTGGGTGACTTTCTAGGGGAAGAATAAGAATATGGTGAGTAGAATTATAACAAACTGAATTTGGTTACTCTTAATTTTATTCTTATATTGATATTGGATCCTTGGTTTGAGGTATGGATTGAGGTCCTGGCATAAAATTTTGATTTTTTGAGTTTTGGGTTAGTTTTGGCATGTGTATGGGTACTACACGGTTATTAGAAATTGTACGGACCTTCCCAGGTAACCTTGTGACAAGTCTTGGAGTTGGAACGGTTAGTAGAAACTGCACGGACCTGCCCAGTTAACCTTGTGACAAGTATTGGTGTTGGAGAAATGATATTGTAGGGTTTGATCATGGTTATTCAAACTGTGTGGTTCGGTCTTACAATCGTTCTCCACTTATACAGTACTACTCCATAGTTCGTGCATGGTTTGGTAAACAGAGTGGCCAAACAATTCGTGTTGTCCAAAAAAAATTACTTATTAAATAACCTATTTCACCCCCCTTTTAACCCCAACTTTTCCCTCCTCCCTCTTTTTCAACATTGTCGCGTGAAGGGGTCGCAAACCCTCTTCTCCATGGATTCTTCTTCACTATAGATCTATCATTGAAGTTCCACAATGAGTTTCTTAGGGTTTGTCCCCCTTTTCTCCCATTTCATCACTTATTACTTGATTTCTTGGTTTCCCTTTAGAGGGTTCTCTCTTGGAAGAATCCCAGATGTTAGGGTAGATGTGTGACTTGATTTTCATTGTATCTATTTTGTGGGATTCATTCTTGTGGCCTTAATAATATTTCTCAGAGAGTCTCATCAAAACCTCACTCCATTGAGGTAGGTGTTTATGTTTATATCCTTTCTGATTCATTCCATTTAATTCTTGGGTATTTTTGAATAATGTATAAATTTGTTTCCCATGTGGGTGGTACAATTTCTAACTTGGAATATTGATATTTTAGTTGTTAAAAATTTGTATAATATATTTTATAGGGGTTTATTTCAATATTCTGTAAGGTTATGCACATAAATTGTTGTTTAAAATATCAATTATTTTTTTAAATTGAAATTAAGTGATTTTTGGGATGTATGGACTTATGTAAATTCTATAGCATAATTTTTGTATATATGGGTATAATGGGTATGGTTTGAATGACTCTTTATGTCTTTATAAATTATATTAAATTGTTTTATATAGGTTCTTCTAGTTTTTTAATTCTTGTTAATGAACTGGACATCTTATGTGGTTTATTATGTTCATTTTATGGCATGTGACATTCTTCAAAATGGATTTTAAATGGATTTATGGGAAATTGGAATATTCCACTGGATTTTATCACTTTTATGGGTGAACAGAGTGCACACATGGATGAGATTCCAAATAATGATAGCCTTGTTTAATTTAAAGAATTAATTTTAAATGCACATAACACACTCATCCCCCTGTCTTTTTAAATTCTAAAAAAGACATTTTACCTTCTAAATTGTTTCATGGTTTCAAAATAAATTAATAGTGGTTTTGAAAATGATGTTCGGAGTTTTGACTCATTTGACAGTTTTTGAAAAAAGATTCACATATAAATGTTATTGAGAACTGTTTGGAACCTTGATCATGTTGTGTGTTTTAATTTTGGTTTGAAGTGGTTTTCCAAATCATTTTGGACAAGTTTTTGAATATATTTAAGATTAATGTGGTTTGAAGTTATAAATTCCTAGTTTTATACTCGTATGTCTATAGAAATGATTTTAAATCTTGTGTGAAAAAATGTGAAACCCCAATTGGCCTTTTATAAAGGTTTTGATAAATGATTTGGAAGTTGATGAAATGTCATAGCCTGATTGTCACTTCTGATAATTTGATATATGATAAGAACACCTCAATATGGATTCCCCAATATGGGTTATCTTATAGGTGGTGTTCGTGTTTGGGGCAGGTAAGTTTGGTGACAATAAGTAAAGTGATTCATTTGTGTGAGGGCCTCCTACTAACACAAGGTAATTTTACTTTGGGTTTGTTGGGTGTATTTTAAAGGGTCAAGTGATGGTTTCTTATTAAGACCAATTTGACAAGTTGGTACCCCTTTTATGTCTTAGAGGCTAGGTGGGTTGTTTCACTGGTGAGGATTGTTTAGAGTAGGTAGTTGGTTATTGACTACCGAGCTTCACTACATGTTGACAGGTGAGTATCGAATGAGTATATCTGTGGATCTCTCTAGGGATGTTTAGAAAATTCCCATGGTTACAATATTTATTTTCCCTTTTTACTTTTTATTTAACTTAGTTTTGTTTAATTTTTATCTATTTAATTTCATCTTTTCTTGGAATCTCCTTTTGGGATTTTACTTTTGGGATTTGGTTTCTAAAATGGTGAATCTATTTTGAAAATGGTAATATGGAATGTGTAGTTTGGAAAATGGAATGTTTTGGTTGTATTTTTCACATGTTGAAAACCTATTTTTATATCTATATTTCAAACTAGTGATTATAGACTATTTCAACAAAATTAAATGTTTGGATTTTGTGGTTGTTACCTACATAGTTTTTATGCTCACACCCTATTGATACCATTGGGTGCAAGTAGACCTGAGAAATTTTTTAGGTCCAGGTTATCTGGTTTATGTTCTCATTATGGGATTAGGTTGTCCTTGTAAATATTTGGTGTGTGGATGGTGGTGACCATGATATCACATCGAGATCATGTCAATTGTGGTTTTGTTTTTTATTTATTTCTCATTTGATCATTTTTAATTTATACCATGTTTAGTTCTGTATTTGTTTCTAATCAGTTATTGGTTTTTGCTGCATGCTCGGTTTTTTTAGTTTATTTATGTTATCCCAATATACTGGGTCGAATTCATTCCCATTTGGAAGATATTTTATTCTCGCTGTTAGTTTCCATCCCATGGGGATCAGGAACTCCCTCCGAGACATGTCGTGGATTGTTTCTAGTGTTGGGTCAGATAACATCCCATCTTGGTTTTTGAAAATGGTACTCAGAATGAACCTATTTTAGGATAACTTAGTTCACTTATATACCAGTGTTTATGATTCCATATTTCTAAAGGCACTAAACTAATATGGTCTTCAAGAATCTGTTTGTGTGTTTTTTAAGTATTCATCTAAAATTATGTAATGTTAATGCCCAAAAATAGAGGGCAACTAAAGTAGGTATCAAATAAAATTTTTAGTTAACCTTTGGAAACTATAAAGATAAAACCTTTGTGAGAACTCTATGGACATGTATATAGATAATTCTAAGCATAAGGAAATGAATAGAAAAATGTCCACGAATTTTGGTAAAGGATAGAGTGAGTGATTTCCTAGAAATACATCCCTATCTATATACTAAAAGTGGATGGATCTGTAGAACATATGTACATAGGTGTAACAACCCCAAAAACACTATATTAATCTATTGTTAATCGAGATACCATGCATATAAATGGGAATTTCTTCACACCTGGTTTGAAACTCCTAGGGGATATGCTTAGTGAATTCACAGACTCTTCATAGACCATCATAAAGGGTTTAAATGTTATTTTTCTATGAATAACCTTTGATAAACCTAAGGTGTCATGTATTAAAAAAAAATTCATAACATAGACATCCTATAAGTGGTTTTTTAAAATTATCTAGGTCCTCACTCTGAAAACTATTTCTTACTCTAAGATTTTTGGTTTTATTCAATGGCTGGAACACAAAGAATCATGTTAATGGTGATTTTAATAGAAAATGCAATGATTTTACTCCATGGTATATGCATTATATGGGATGTAGAATGAAAATATTTCTTTTCTATACTAAAATAAATTTCTCAAGCTATTAATCGACTTCATCTTCCAAACAAGAAGGGGGTTAAAAAACATTTTGTTGAGTCCCTATTAAGGCAAAATCTTCCTTCATTTAGTGGGTATTCTAATCCACTTATTGTTGAATAATGTATCAGTACCACTAAAAAGATATTCTTTGTTCCCTAGTGTTTGAAACATTAGAAATTCATTATGGATTTTTATCATTTTGAAGTTGAAGAAGTCTAGTTGTGGAATCTAATCAATAATATGAAGAAGCAAGATAAAATTGAATCTATATACTAAGATGAGTTCATGAACTTATTATTAAATAAGTACTTTACTCATGTCATAGTATGAAGATGTAAAAGTATTCCCTAGATTTTAAGCAAAAGGATGATTAATATATCAGTACCTAGAATGAAAATTTCAAAAGACTTGAGAATCATCCTTCTTGAATTATCATCCAACCCGAAATTAAATTTGATAGGTTTTTCGGTGGCTTAAATCCATGTTTCAGAAGGGAACTGTCCATTAGTGACTTTAGTACCTACAAATAGATTGTTCATTGTCCAATCAAAGTTGAAATTGAGGCTGGAGTTACAAATTGATCACCTAGTTTTAACAAGAATATGGATATGGAGTTTAAATGAAAATTCAAAAACATTGAAGAGAAGAAGATGATCATTACTTTGTGCTCCATGTGTGGAATGATGAATGGAGGAAATTGTATTATCAGTTCTAATACATATTTTATGTTCAAGAGGGAAGGCCATCAGAAAATTTATTGTCAATCTAATGGGAAGAAGTTTACCAATGTTTCAAGAATAGGGAATTCTACACTAAATGTACCCCCCCCCCCCCACACTTTAGTGCTTCAAGTGTAAGTAGGATGGTCATTATGCTAACTAGTGCCCAAAACTGAGGGTTGGTGATGATGATCAGCATCAGCAACCACTTAAACCAAGGGATAAGGAGAAATTTCATGCGATCACCATTCCTGACGTGGGGTGCAACGCCAACATGGTAAAAGTTATACTTATAATACACTCTATAACTTTTAATGTCTTATTTGATTCTATATTTACCCACTATTTCATATCAAAATAATATTCAAAGAGTATTAAGATTACACTAAAACAATTAAACGTATAATTATAAGTGGAAACCCCTAATTGTATTATGATTTCATCTCATGTCTATGATTCCTCTCTTGTTGAAGTTTGTGGGAATTTTCTTCTTGAAAATATTTTCATTCTTACTTTTGTTTAATTTGATGTTATCTTAGGCTTGGATTGGATTTCTATTCATAAATCCAACATCAATTGTTGAGGAAGGTAACTTATATTTTATATTTCAAAAAAAATTATGATTGTCTATTAATGTGATGTTAAGTATGAACTCTATGGATATTTCATAAGGTTTATGGGTCATAATTCCCATTCATAATGAGTGTTTGTCTCAAATGGTTACAATTAAAAATGGCATCAATGAAATTCTAATTGTTTTGGAATTTTTGGATGTGTTCCTAGAAGAATTGAATAGTCTTCCACCAAAACCTAATGTGGAGTTCTCGATGGAAATCAAACATGGTTCCACACTAATTTTTGATACTTCTTATAGAATGTCCCTAATTGAGTTGCGCTAATTGAAGGACAAAATTTAATTAAACCTTGTTGAGGTATTCATTCATCCATGTGTTTCACCTTTGGGTGTACATATTCTATTTTTGAAAAAGAATTATTGATCAATGTGACTCTACATTGATTATTTATATTTTAACAATATCGTGATCATGAAAAATAACCCTCTTCCCGGTATTTATGACTTGTTTGATCAGCTACACGATCTCACTACACTTCCATGATTGACCTTCATTCTGTATATCATTAATTGAGGGTCAATAAAGTCGATGTACCCAAGATGAAATTATTTACAAGGTATGAACACTATGAATATATAGTGATTCCTTTGGGTCTTACTAATTCCCTTTTTATATTCAAGGATTTTATTAATAGATTCTCTAGATATTACCTAGATCAATTTATTTTTGTCTTTATAGATCATATTCTTATCTATTTAATGTCAAATTTAGAGCATGAATTCCAATTGATAATTTTCCTTAAGAACATGATGAAGGATAAACATATGAATAGTTTTCAATTTTTGTATTTTTTTTGAAAAAGGATTCATTTTTGGGTCACATAATCTCAAGATAAAGAATAATAGAAGATCCATCAAATATAGAGGCTATTGAATATGGTCCTAGAAAAACCATAGTGATTGAGATCCATATTTTTTATTATTTATCTTGAGATTATAGATGGTTTGTGGATAATTTGTCATTAATATCTAAACCTCTAACCTTGTTAACTAGAAAGGGTGCCAAGTTTCTCTGGATAGATGAATATGAGGAAGAGTTTGAGGAAATATAGAGATGGTTGGTCATTGAAACTGTGCTCACAATACTCTATGGTGGAGAAGGATTTTGTAATATATAGTGATACTACCAAAAATGGATTGGGATGTGTTATTATAAAGAATACAATGGTTATCTCTTATTCCTTATGGTAGATGAATATCATCAAGAAAAGTTACCTAACTTGTTATTTGGAGTTATCTGCAATAATTATTTTTATTAAAGATATGCAGGCATTATCCTTATAGATAAAATCATGATATATATAATGATCATAAAATTATAAAATATAAGTTCACACATAAGGATTAGAATATATTCTAGAGAATATGATTAGATATGATAAGGTATTATGACTGCTCAATACTTTACCACATTATGAAAGTGAACAAGGTGGATGATGCTTTGAGTCGAAAGGATCATGCCAAATTATCCATTATGAGGATCCCAAAAGATTGAATATTTATATATTTTCAAAGGATGGATCTAGAAATCCTGAAGGAAGGGGATAAATATTTTATTTCTCAAATGAGTGTTAACCCCTTTATCAAATTGATTATTAAATAGGAATAAAATTAAGATGTAGAGATAGAAAAGAAGGTCAGAAAATTTCATGAGTTTAACCTTGATCATGATGAAATGATAAGGATTACGAATCATGCCAGTGTTCCTTCCATACCAGATTTAAAGAGGGATATTTTAGATGAAGCTTGTAGTTATTTATTTTCTATTCATCCTATAATTATGATTATATATTGATATTTGAAGAAAAATTCTAGTGGGATGGAATGATGAGAGATATCAAAGAGTTTATATCTCGGTGCATGGTATTCTAGAAAGTTAAGGAAGAAAGGAAAAAGTCAAAGGGGTTCATGGATCCATTACCCATACAAGAATGGAAATTGGAGAATATCAAAATGGATTTAATCATTGAACTCCCCAAAACCTCTATGTTTTTTAATTTTGTAATGGTGATAGTCGATCTCCTTACTAACTCAATACAATTCATTGAAATCAGAGAAGACTTCTCTCAAGATCATCTTTCTATGATAATCATTAAGGATGTGGTAAGGTTTCACAGAGTAGCACATTCCAACATATTTGATTGGGATCTGAGGATTACCTCAATTTTTTAGTGATGTCTTCAAAAATAACTTGATATATAATTGAGTTTCATCACTAATTATTATCCTTGGAAGGATGGTCAATCTGAAAGAATGATTCAAACCCTATAGGATATGTTGAGATCTTGTTCATTGGATTTCGATGGTTTTGGGGATCAACACCTTCCTTTAGTTAATTTTTCTTAAGAAAATATATTTACTCAAGCATTCAGAAGGATCCTTATTAATCCCTATATGGTATGAAATATAGAGCTCTAATATTCTTGAATGAAATTAGAGAAAGAATGTTATCGGGACAAGAGATCGATGAAGAAATTGAAGAAGCTTTTAGAACTATTCAATAGAATATTAGGCCATATCAAAGTATTTATAAAAGTTATGATGATAACTAATGTTTTGATATATAATTTAAATTAAATGAGAAGGTGTGTTTGAGAATTTCTCCATGGAATAAGGTTTTGAGGATTGTGAAGAAAGGGAAACTATGCCCTTGGTATATCTATCCCTTTGAGAATATTGATCATATCAGGATGGTAGCCTATTGCTTGGAACTTACTCCAAATATATCTAAAGTCCATAGAAAGTACCATGTATCTCTCCTAATGAAGTAAACGCCCATCCCTACAAGTTTAATAACTGAGAGGTCATTCCTCTAGAGCTTGATCTTTCATATGAGGAAAAACTAGTTAAAATTATGGATCATACAGAGAAAGATATAAAAAACCACACCACTCACCTAGTCAATGTTTTGGGTATAAAAACCATTTATATGAAGCTATTTGTACACTTTAGAATATGATGAGGCAAAATTGTGCTAATTTTTTGTATCAAAATAATGAATTTCGAGGGAGAAACTCATTTTAGGGTGATAGAATACAACACTCTGGGTTTTTATGAACATTTTTTATTCAATAAAACAATTTTATTTGGTTTATTTAATTGAATTATATATATATAAAAACATTCTTTATACACAATACAAAGTTAAGCTTTCACTATATAAAAAAATGACTTGCCTTTCGTTACATGCCACACTAAATTTCTATGAAACCACATTTTGTTATATTAATTATTTAAATGTGATAGTTATAAAATAGAAATTAAATGTTGCAATATGAATGATAATAGTTATTTTTAAAATATTATTAATAATGGTTGTATAAAAATAAATCATATTGATAATAAGATACACAATTTTTATTAAAGTCTTCATATGTTTGAATATATAATTTTTATAAAAGAACAAGTTTTTTTATCCTTGTGATAAAAATAATAAAATTAATTTTTGAATATTTTAGAAATTTAATTTTATAAAATAAAATTTATTTATGAATTAATATTTTCCAAATTATCTTTTGGTTAATGATTTAGATTTTTCTGAAAAACAACATTTTTAATAGTGAAAAATACAGAATTTTCATTCAATAAATCTTTTCCATATAATGTATTTATATAGTGATATTGTGATTAAATTTAGATTTAAAGTGTAATGAGATTAATTTTACATCAATTAATACAATTATATTCATTGAAAACAGTTTTAAATTAAAATTTTATATCATAACATTCCTTAGTTTTAAACATTTTTGTTTAAAAATCCCTCTGTTGTGACACATCTATGCAGTTAAACTTAATTTAATTTCTTCCAAATCGGTGATTAGAATTTTATGATTTTGATTCTATATTTGGAATAATAAAAATTAATAATTTCGAAAAAGCTCAAATTAAATTTTTTCAAAAAAATATTAGAGGAATTCATTAAAATTAATTACAGTTATTACGTGAAAAATAGCTTAACAATGGACTAAACCGTAAAACTAAGGAACAAAATGACTTTAAAATTGTCCAAAATCCTATGGATATTATTATTTCGACATTAACATTCATTTTCTCTATTTTTTCAATTATTAGATCATCTTTTCATGGGAAAATTGGGAAGATTTCCCTTTTCAAAAATTTACCAGAATGCCACTCTTCATCCACTATAATAAGAAACTCACCCATCCCACATATTCACACATCTAAATAACTTTGGATCAAAAAAAACAAAATATCCTATAAAAATCCAAAACATAGTCCTATAATCCTTCATTTTGGAATAAATTCATCTAAGGAAACCCTTTCGGGAAAACCAAATGGCGTCACCCGAATAATATGTAACATCCTTCCTCAAGCTCTTTTGTTTTATTTTCTTTATAAACCCCATAAAATCTTCTTATTACATCATAATATTATAACCAAAGTTTCATAAATATATTTATATTTTGTTATTATAAGTTTTCTACTGACACTTACACACACTTCCATCTAATGGGTAAGGAACCAACAGTTCTTGTGTATGGAGAACTACTTCCTCGTGAAATGATGATGTTCGTCTTTTACATTACCACATCATGGTTTTCAATTATGTTGTAAAATATATTTTTATATGCTATATATTATATTCATGATGTATTTATACTTTTTTAACTACTTTATAACCCATACCTACATGCTTTCTATTATGTGTAAATAGGATAATTTCGTTTGGGGATGTGTGGACTACCGCCTCCTCAAAGTGATGTGATTAATTCACACTCTATATGCAATGTATTAAATATGGGTCCAAAAATTTTATATGATATATATTGAATAATAATTATACTATAATTATTATATATATATATGCATATATTTCATTTAATTTATTTATTTCAATATTATAATTAAATGGAAACCGAGGTCAGGCGTATATACGTCCTACCGTCTCCATGGACATTATATTGCATTTCATATTTACTTCATACATAGATTATTATAAATATTTATATACTTATTATAAAATATATATATAATTTTTTACATTTTTGAAGTTATTATATAAGTATGAGGACCTAAAAGAAAAATAATTAAGACACATGTGAAAAACAAAGCGGGTATTACCTGAAACGTAACCTTAATATAGAATTGTTAATAAGTGGGTAATATAAAGCCTTATATAGTATTAGGTATAAAAATTTGGTTCTTTAGTAGATTTATAATAATATTACATTTAGTATACATAAGGTTTTTACGAGTATGATGAGATTCAATACATATGGTAGAGGTACTTTTAGTCTCACTTTTATTTCTTTGATAATTATTCCATATTCACCACACATATCTTTTGTGTAGCATATATAATGCCCATGAATATATTATATGATTATAATCCTTAAATTTGTGGTTATTGACATATCCATTTTACGATCTATCTTTTATGGGGTTTATGTTTCAAAAGTTACCAAATTGTTGAATTAGTTTTGTCTTAATTTTCGTTCTTTGAGACACATTACATGAATTTCAAGAAAAAAACATGTTTTCAAAGATTTTTTCAAATATTTTATAAAAAATGTTTTTAAAGATTATATTTTAAGACAATTTTCATTAAATAAGTATTTTAACAATGTTTTATGGTTTCCAACTTTACATTATATTTTTTCAAATCTATTTTCAATGAAAAATATTTTCGAAAATGTTTTATGTTTTGAAAAGATTTTTTCAAAGGAGAAAGGATATTTTCCTCAAGAAATATTTTTAAAAATTATTCCCTAACATTTTTCCATATAAGATACCATACATTGGTGCTACTCATGCCTTTAGGGGAAGTGATCCAAAGTTTGATTCATATTCCTTCTTTTAATGGTTTATGTTTTTATGGAATGATTTTTGTGAAACCTATTTCTGTTTCATGAGTAACATGCTTATGAAATACACAACTATTTATGGATTATTATTTTATTAAAGTGTTATGAAACCTATATTTTTTACTATGTTAATATATTATTACATTTTTATGAAACCCATTTCATTTCATGGGTTATTATATGATTGTTTATCATATTGTTTCACAATTGTGTATATTTTAAGAAGAGATGTGTGGGGCCTATATCCCCTACTATGATTAGGGTAAAGATTTATATCGCATTAGATAATTATGAGATTAAAGTTGATGATCTTCATCCAAAACAGAAGACGGGGAAACCTAATGCACTATGGGGAGATGGAGAAACCTTGTCCACTATGAGAATATATGGAAACATGATCCCTTACAAGGAAAGGACTATGACTGGGGATGGTGGTTTGTCATGCACAGTAGTTATAGTCCCCATGAAGTGGCATGTTAAGTTTTGGCAGTGCACCCTGACTTATAGAATATGATACTAAATATTTATGTGTCTTCCACAATTCAATGTATTATTCTTATTCTACACTTTCTAGACATATTATCTGGATTCCCTTATGATTCATGTCATATAAACAGACAATATTTATTCCATGACTCATGTTTATGATCTTGGATAATCAAGGTATAATACTCTATGGTCAGGATTACATTATCCTACCCTTACGATCGTGTTTATACTTATATATCTCACTTGTTTACCCTTACTGATCATTTGAGAGAATCCCTTTTTATGTTTCCATTACTCGATTTATGAATATATGCACTATGTATGATGTTTTTAATAAGGGTTCTAGTCTTGAAGAAGATATTGGGAGATAGTGTAGTTCACTTATCTACCAGTGTTTTTGTTTCCATGTTTCTAGAGGCACTAAACCAATATCATCTTTGGGAATCCATTTTTGTAATGTTTAAATTATTCCACAGAAAATATGAAATGGAATTATTTGAAAAGTAAGATTCAATTTAGTAACCCCTAATTCTACAACATGAATAGTCATGGTGAAACCAATGAGACCCAACCATCAAAAATCATACCCAAATATCACAACCTAGGACCCATGCCAAAACACACCGTGTCATACCGCAACCTTAGTTACTATAGTTAAATGAAATATGCTATAGAAACTAACATCATATAGTCAACTAATCATGCAAAAACTCATATATTCATGACGTTTTTAATATCGAAAACTAAAAAAACATCAAAACCTTGCTTCTTTCTGACCAATCACCACCAAACTTCTTCTAAGTACCTCTTATTACTCAAAATTATAGAGTATTGGGTTCTGATAAATTCAATCCTCAATAAAAATGAATATCTTTAGATAAAACTATTAAAAAATTTCATTTTATTATAGGTATAAGTCTAACCGAATAACACAAATATACCAATATTTACTATAAATATTATGAGATTGTTATATTTTTTCCTATAGTCCTACTACGAGATAATATTTTATATAATGGACTATGTTTTCATCATATTCATTATTTTCCTCAAGTAATCATGTAATATATGGAAGAATATAAAATAAATCCACAAAAAAATATTCTTAAAAAAATGTATTTTTTCGCTTGAAAATATCTATACCTCATCCCATTTTATGGATTAATAATATAAAATATTAGTTTTAGATGTGTTTCTATGATAAATAGTTTTTCTTCTAATTAAATATTTTCAAATAAACTTGTCAAAATCCAAAATTTTCATGTTTTACACCACTTTTATAATCAATGTAGTTACAGATAAATTCTTGTACATGAAATTTAATTTAATCAAATTCCCATACCAATAGCATAAAATATGAAATTGATGTATAAATTTTGTTACTTTCTTTTTCACAAGAAAAATACATTACTTTAGTAAAAATAATTACTATACTATTTTGAATGTTACCCATGTTTCCTAAAAATTTATATATAGAATACATAACCATTAATGGAAACACTAGATTATTGGATCACATTATCACATATGACCCAAAGTAACCATTTCAATGTTTCGAATGAAAAAAAATCAATACCAAAATTCTATTTAAACCATGAAACATATTATTTTATACTCATTTACAAATCACAAATAATATATTTTTGGATATAGTACTTTCAATATAGTAATATATTCTTGTATTAGTTCAATGTGACTCAATGAATTTTCTTTTAAGACATTGATCACCTAACCCCACTATTTACTCTCACATTACAAGATATAGGGAGACTAATGTTATACCCCTCATAAAAGTAGTTACTAAAATACTCAATCATCTCCTCTAATATTTATTTTTGAACAATATATACCCCTAGAAATTATAGATTCTTAAAATATCTCTTTAAAATTTTCAAATATCATTTTAAAAGATACAAAATACATTACCAGTTCAAAAAAGTATAATGAAAACAACATTATTTGAGATATTTAATAAATTTGGATCCATGAATCCTTAAAAGATGAAATTAAAAAAATAATATGACTTGATGAACTACTTTATAATATACATAAATAGAATACATGAAGGGAAATTGATAATATTTGCAATATCCATATATAAAAATCATAATATTTTATTCCCATTAACATTGTAACCTTCAATGAAACCAAATTTATACCTATTAAAGAACACATAGGTGGTACTTTAATACCATGTAAACATTTTAAAAAAATTATATTTCCACTACTGTATCATATCGTAAAAATCAATGATAAGTGTGTTATTTTCTATTTTATAGTGGGATATTACTGTATAAATATTTCCATAGATATTTAGTCCAATAATATATACAATCACTATTTATTTTTTATTTTTATATATAAAGTTATTCTAACCAAACTATCAAGTAATTTTTCCTCAACATACATATTATAAATTATTGGATTTAAATTAAAGGATTCAAATAAGGTAAATAAAATAATACATACCATTTATTCCATGTATTTCGTTATTACACAATCATTGTGTATTCCTAAATAAAATTTATATATTTTTCACCTTTATATATTAATCATCGGTTGATAGGGTATGTGGGTGAAAATCATACTTCTATAAAAAACTAAATTCCATTTTTAGTCCCTAATAAAGACATTCATTTTGTATACATTTTTAAAGACCCACATAGAATGTATCTATTTTATATCAAACTTGGTTAGATGAAGTCCCATCATTAAAAATTGTAGAATTTTAATGTCCCTTAATGCTATATAAAAATAAATTTCCATATGTTGGAATTTCTTTGTAATGAACATTATCATAAATTGTTTAAGAAAATACTCATTTTTGTATGTGTCAAATATTTAACACCTTCATCCTATAAAAATATCATATCATTAGTTAATTTTGAAAATTAAACTTTAATATCATTTCCAGGATATTTTTTTATTGTCTCAGGTTCTCCATGAGATAAAATTATCTATGTTTTGGTTTTAAAAGAAACAATACCTACTCAGAGATAAAATAAAAAATTGGCCCACAAATATTACCTTGGAGACATAATATGATTGTTTTTTTAATTCTGGGGGTGGTGTTTACTCCCATGATAAGTGGGTGGTTAATTTTGGGTGTAGTGGGACCTTAATAGAAATGATTTTCTTTAAAAATATTATTTTTATCCCCAATGAATATATTCCCATTAATTTTTCATTCCCATCAAAATGATTATTGTATGATTAGTATGTTGCGATGATTTCATCTAAGGTCAGGGTTTTACCCTAAGATCCACATCTTGGTAGTTCACATTAGGTCCCCAGGTTTACAGAAATATGGATGAGATATAAAGTAATAATTTAAAAATTAATTAATTAGTTGTTGGAATACAACATAAATCCATCTTCTAAAATATATTATTTCACCTATATAGGGATAGTGACTCCTCATTATAATGAACCCTAGAGGATAGTATGGAGGAGTGAAAGGATCTCTGATGGTGATGTAGATTCTATATTGTGGTATGGAATTCTTTTTTCCCCAAGATATTTTCTTCACTGTCTATAAAAGAGAATTATTATCCTTGACTTCTGGTTCATGGTTCATACAACCAAAACATCTTATGGTTTTTTTATCAATATTAATACCATATTTAATGTTTTATTCAGTATAAAAACCACACACAACTACTGATGATCATATATTTGAGTATTATTATTTTTGACTAATTTCTTTTCTTCGTGTGGATGTGATTATGTAATCCAAATGATAATTAAATGTCAAACAATATTTATTCTCTATCTCACACAAAATATTGAACATGTCTCAAATATGTGTTAATGGTGTGAGGAAAAATTATAAAAGTGTGTCATATTTGAAGAGTATAATGGTAGGGGGAGGAGAGAAAGGGAGTTGGTTTGTAAAGCATTGTAGCTAGGGTGTATATAGTCATAGATTGTTGTGGTGTAGATCGTAATATCTACATTATATGGTTTAGGTGGAATCCCGGGAAGAGGGTGACTATGTGATGATGAACATGGTTCCACAGTGTAAAAGGTTGTGCAATTTTATGATATTGTAACACTAAGAGACATGGATTAAAGGTGATATGGTACACCCCTTACGATCAGATGGCACCCCACCTGCCTCATCATGCGAAGTGGTGATGTAGTTGGGTTGTCCAATTAATGTAGATGGGTGGGTTTTAAATTCATGAATTCCTAGTCTATACTATATATAGATAGTAACACCCTTCCCCTCCCATTACACTCCACACTGTAAACCCTGGGGCCACAAAATGGGACACCTTTCATCTACATGGAGTATTTTAATGATAAATCCACTAGATATATGATTTAGATAGATAAATATAATATATAATGATTTTTCAAAATGAATTAAAAATTTGTTTTATATTTGTTCATCCAAGTCTATTTTCAAGGTGGGGTAAGAATATTTCAATTTTTTCTCCATGGGGTTGATGATAGAGATCAGCGATAACGATTGGAGCATTCTCTTTCCTTGGATAGGTTTATATATTCCATTGTATACATAGTGTATGGGATCCACTATTTTTATGAAGGTTTAATAATAGGTCCTAATATCTATCCCCGACAAATACCTAGGGTGTAGGATTCATTATCATTTCTTATAGGTATGGTTATAAATTATAACACCCATATATTGTTAAATATTTTACTCAGTAATAAATTTTATGGGATCGATAGTTTGTGATGTATGAAAAAATGAACCTAAGTGAATAACGCCTTATTAAAAATATTAATTTAAATCAATTAATATATAGTTGAATGAAATTTATAAAATTAATCAAATAAAATATGTTAATAACATTCATGAAATAGTTTATAAATTATAACGAATGTTATCCTATTAAATCTTGGAAAAACAGAGATGTTTTATTTACAAATATCATTTAATTATATAATTTATTTAAAATTTTATTACTTTAATTTTAATTACTAAATATATGTAAATTTATATCTCACACACATATAAAGGGAATGATCAGTTATATTAATTATAAAATTGTTCTAAATGAATATAAAACTATATGAAGGTATAATCATAATTTTTTTACAAAATTATTTGTATGTTCGAAATGTGATCTTATGTTAATAAATTACATTTATCACTTTATATGAATGATTTAGAAGAAATTTATCGATAATATATTAATAAAAAATAAATTATTACACATCTAAAGGTTTTCAAATAGAAATTAATTTGCATTAATTTTTTATTATTAAATAGAATATGTTCTTAAAAAATACATTCATTACATTATGTGCACATATTTTAAAATCATTTTCTACCACCTCTAAGAGTTTAATCTTAAAAACTAGTTTATATATTTATAGTTATAGTAATAAAATTTAGGTGAAATGTTTTAAATAATTTTTACCCATAAATAATAGTTACCATTGAAAAAAATATTATAACTATGGTAAAGGTTAAATGGGTTAATGTGGGGGGTAAACTAAGAAATAATGCTTCACATATATCAATTTTTTGAAAATTTATTATATTATTTGATTTAGACTCTCCCGTATCCTATATTTGCAAATATTTCTATTTGGTAACATATTCTCATGAAATTAACTTTATATTATGTTAAAAAATTCAGAATTTGAAATGGTGTCACTCCACTCACTTATAAAAGAGAACATTCTAATCTTACTTCATCACACACATTTAGCATTATAAGTTATCCAAGACCAATTAAAATATCTTATCCACTTTTCTCCAAACATTCAATAGTTAAAGGTAACTAGAAATGAAATTTTTAATATTGCAAAATGTGTAAGTCAATGTAGGATACTCAATGAGGAAATCAAAACATGTATAAAGAATGTTAGGACTTGAGGTAAGGGTTTATGTTAAAATCTCATTTTTAATCAAGATTATTAAGGTTTACATATCCATTGTATAAATTTTAATCTCTTTCTACCTTAAAATCCATTTATTTTCTTATCCACGAGTTATTTTAAGGGTTTCCAAGGATTATTTACATTCCATTGTTTCGGTGCTCAAAATAATTGATGGAATGTTTTTCAGAAAAGATTACCTTATATATCCAATTTTCTTGGTAATATTTCATTTATATATCATTGTTCTTGAGAATTGTTTTATGGATGCTTTTATATAGGTTTAAATGATTGATAATATTGTTTTATAGTACCTTAGACTTAAATTTCAAATTATTAAAATGAATATTTTAAAATGTTTTTCATATGTCATACATTTGACATTATATAAAAAAGTGTAAAATGGGTGTTTTGTGACATATAGGGCATGAAAAAAATTTAATACCATAGTGTAATTTCATAAAAATTAATATTACTTTAAAAAATTGATGGTTTTATTAGGAAAATAAAATTACCATTTTTATAATAATTAATTTGTTTTAAAAATAACAAAACAATTATATTTCTTCTTGTTTAAAAATCATATTCATAATTATTTTTTAAAATAATATATATAAATGTACGTTAAGGTCTTTTATGATTCTATAGAAATATGATCTTGTGATATTATATTCATAATTTCTATGGATTTCTTATGATGATTTTGTTTTAAGGTTTTTTTCTTGAAACGAATTTCTTACCCAAGGGTTAATTAATATATGATAAAATAATGAAACCTACTTTAATCTTATGGATCACATATATTTGGTTTTCATTATGTGATAGGTGGACCAATAATTACATATATCTCTAACTCATTTGGTAAATCTTTATATACTATAAGATAATATGAAAGGTAATGGTGATTGAAACCAATCTAGTATGGGACTTTTTCCATCATGGATGAAAAGAGAATAAAGAGTGAACCTTATTCATTATTAGACTATATCCATTATTTTATTTTGGTATTAGTGGTGATCCCTTACAAATTAAATTATTTTCTATGTTTATTATGATTCCTCACATTCATATGACATGTTATTATGCTTATAATATTCTATGATGGATACATATTTATTATTGAATATTCTATACACTAATGAAACGTGTATTTTTTTAAGATAAATTTTTATATGAGGATATAAATTTTTTTATTAATGATAGCTTTGGATAAAAATTTATTTTATATTTCCATTATATAATTCAATTTTTACTATAAAATTATCACTTATGATGATTAATTGATATCTCCCATGATTTGCCTTATTAACTATCTAAGCTCATCCTTTATTATATCTTCATTTTGATAAGTTGTGAAGAAAAGTTTTAAGTAGGATACGTCTAAAAAGTGTATAATCTTAGAATAAGTTTAATTTATATATTTAATATATTACACTAAAATATTTTTTGATTAATTTAATGACTAAAACACAAAACATTATTTTCTTAAGGTGTGTATTATTGTGTTATATTTTCATTCTCCATGTAAAATAATGAAATATGTATGCACATTTTTCTCGGGTCACTATAGTTGGTATTAGAGAAGGGCCTAGTTATTTATGGATATTAAGATATGAATAATATGGAGAATAAACTTAAGAAAAAAATAATTAAATGAATGTGATGAGGATGAAGCTAAAATGTTACAGGTATATAATAAGGTGTCGTCATTTATGATATATTAGGATTGATTTTCATGATTATTTGATTTATTACACAGATTTATTAATCTTGTTGATTACACTATGATTTTTTAATTAATTGAGAAAAAAATAAGAATAATGTGAAAAATAAATGTGGTGGGGAATGTAATGATTTCATTCATGTGAAAAAGAATGATATAATGAATAGAATGATAAATTTTGTTGATATGATTATTGAAATTTCTCAATCTATGAATCATGTGAGCTTCCAAATTATCATTCGAAAGAATAACATACCACTAATTAATTAATGACGAAAAATCAAATATCCTTTAATGGTTCCTTCAATCCACTAATTTCCCAGTAATGGATCATTGACACTAAAACTATACTTGTAATTCTCTAGAACTCAAAGAATAATAAATATTTAATGGTTTTTTATGTAAAGACCCGACCCCAGTTGCTCGGAGTCGGTGCCTTATTTTATTTCATTGGCATATAAACAAGGAATATGCATCCTGAATGACCAAGTAGTTTAGTATATTTGGAAACAAGATACATTCATAAGTTCAACATTACAACTATAATTGAACAACAACATGAATGTTCCATTGGGAACGTCCACCACTCTATGATTTTCCCTACAGGTCAGTCATAATATACCTCTTTATGTCCTGGGAAAAAATAAAACATAAGAAGGTGTGATCCCAGATTCTCTTTAAGGATAAAAATTATAGAAAAAGATAACATAAACTTTAGGAATGGTGAATAATTTAAAACACGTGACATTAAAAACAAACTTGAACTTAATATGACAGGAATATGAGCAGAGTAAATATTTCCATAATAAAACATGATCATGTGTATTATACTAGTCAAATAACCTCACGAACTATAAATTTATTTCCTCTTAATGAGTTAAATAAATATTCTAGAAATTATAAAACATATTGTCAATTCTTTTTCCAAGACAACTAAAAATTATTAAATCCTAAACCAAAACCATATCTAAAAATGGGTGAGGCCTCGGCCAAGTCCATATCTATTTGTCTCTTTGGACCTACTGATGCATCTAGGGGATATATATGTCCCCATACATCACATAATAAGTCCAATTAATTCATCATATGAAATTTTATTAACATAAAAAACATAAATATTCATATTAAAACTAACATATGCAATGTAAATAACATTTCCCGAATATTAATCATAATTACTAACCATTCAGAGTAAATTAGTAAATGGTTTTAAGGTAGAACACCCAAAGTCAAACTAATCATAAACCATTAAATTAAATATTTTAGATTATATCTTAAAATATTAATCCCAATAATAAATAAGAATGAAGAACAGTGTTGAAAGAGATGAGGGAACTCTTTTAAAATCATTGAGTAATTCTTGAGATAAATACTCTTTTACTTTGAAAAGAAGAGATATTTTGGAAAAAGTATTTGTATAAAACCAGAAATTAAGTAATGTAATATTTTAATAATAAAATTAAAGATTTTGGAAAGATAATTGTTGTTATAAATTTATTATATAGTGACCTTGAAAATAGGTCTGAATTTGAGAAGTTCCATTGAACCGGGCTTGTATTTTGGAATGAATTTTGAAAGTTACATTTAAAACATGTAAGTATCCATTAAATAAAGAAGGATTATTCTTAGTAATCATATATAAAACATTCAAAAAGAATATAATATGTGTACATAATAATAATTAAGAATTTATTTGGTATTAATAAAGACAAAGAGTTACAATAAAGAAAATGGATGTTCTTGTTCAAAACCCTTACCTTAAGTATGAAGGTGTCCTTCACATGATCTTAATAACCTTAATAATCTAATTTAGGTTTATAAATTAATGATTCCACATCATAATCTACATTTAATTGATTTATAAAAACCTTATTAGGTTTATTCATTGCCTTTTTATGGGTTAAGAGATTCAAGTTCATTGTTTAGAAGCACTATCTTCCTTGGTTTTAATGATCGGTTTACTTATATTCATGTATGGATAAACATGTATAATGAGAATGGTTGTATTTTATTAGTTTACAACAAGAACAATGTAACACCCATGAATTTTTTTAAATTCATTACTCATTTAATTTCTATTCCCGATTTGTTTTGGGGGTTTACCACTCATTTTGGTGAAAATGGTGGGTTTTGAAAATTTGGGCCAAACCGTGAGCCCAAATCCATATTTAAAAACAAATTTTGATTCTTATATAACTCCTTCAATTTTTACTATTTTAAACCCATTCCACTTCCCAATTGGCATACCTTAATATATTAAAATCACCATATCCCTTTGAACCACATAGAAATCCAAAATAATGATGGATTTGGGTTTTTAATTAAGGGAATGGGCCTGCCCGTAAGCCCATTTCCTCCTTTAAATTATTTTTTTTAAAATATCAATATCTCATTCTTGTTTTACTGTTTTTCGGTGATTCAACCTCCCACTCGAAGGAAACAACCTCAGACTCACCCCATGTATCACGTTTTCCTCTTTGGAGCTCATATACCCCGCGGAGTTGGACGATCTTGCTCAATCTTTCTCAAATCGACCAGATTTGATGAGGTAAAATGAATCTTTCATAACTCCTTCAATTTTCATCCTTTTACCACCATTTCAGTCCCCACATGACTTAATATTACTCCTTCAAACCTCCATACCAGTTTTGGGTACTTGGAGATTCATAGTTAGGTGAATTGGGCCGATTTATTCAAAATATTTCAAGTAAGGGAATTCCTTCTTGGTTCCTTCCATCCTCTTTTAGTTTTATTTCCTATTTCATGAAGTTCCTCATGTCCCAAAGTTAGGTTTAGATCATAAGGTCTGATTTGTTATATTTTGGGTCAATTTTTGGTGGTCTAGGTCTGGATTTATATTCCTTGTGGTGCGGCGGTGGTGCGCTTAAGGTTTCACACCAAGTTTTGAGGGTGTCGACTCAAAAGGTAGGTGATTCCATGTGTAACCATTTTATGATGAGTTAGCTTGCTTTTTTTATTAATTTAGTATGTTTATAATCTGTCTTGTGTGGTTTGAAAACTGTTTTTGATGAATTTGGTTAAACATTTAATTTTTAGTTGTATTTTAGCTTGAAATTGGGTACTTTTCATGTGTGACTCTTGGGGTAATGTTTGGGTTAATTTATAACATACGAAAGTGATTTATTAGTCTTGAAAGGGGCTTCCAATTCAGTTTTTTTAATTCCTTATTGTCATGTGGTCCTTGAAAAGAGGTTTTTTGAATGAGTTTAAGGTGTAAAACCGTGTTGTACTTTTTGAAGGTGATTTATGAAAACGTGTGTTTTTCATGTGTATCTTTGTGGTATTATTTGATGTATTTTTATAACATTTGGGGGTGCTTTAATAATTGTTTTAGGGCTGAAAATTCTGTTTTGTATTGTTATTGTTATAATTTTGGTTTTGAATGAGGGGCTTGAAATTGGTTTAGTGTACAAACAATGGTTATACCTCTTGGGTTTGTATTATAAAAATTGAAAATGTTTTATTTGGTTAAAAAAAGTTGGGAAAGGGTGTATATTTACTGTTTGGGTGAGTGTGTTCACCTAATGTGGGTTTTTCAAAGGTAAAGTGCTTCTTTGAGATGTCAAACATTTTTTTAGAATGTTTTATAAATTGCCGAAATGTTTTACTAAATTGTGTTTTGTGTGCGAAACACGGGTGTGGGATGTTTCGAGTGAGTTTATTAATAAAATGAATTGTGGAGTTGAGAAGGGTATTATGTGACATGTGTGTGGGTTGTTATGTGAGTTGAATATCTTGAAATGGTTTTATAAAATCGTTTAAAGGGTTTGTGGAAGTGTTAAAGAAATGTGAAAAGTGTTGTAGGCAATTTTGGTGTGAGTTTGATTCCAAAATGCATTTGAATGAAAAGTGGAATTTTTGACTTGTGTGATGTACATGAGGCTGTTTGGTTAATGTGTGATGTGGAAGTGATATTTTCATGTGAAAACTATACTTCTTGGATTGTTGAACTTGTTTGAGCACAAAGGGAAAACCCGGGTATCTAGGTGGGTGGATGTGTACTAGTATGCTAGTGAATCCGTGGGGTTTGGCCTCAGTTTCACATAGCAAGATTGATGCTTACAACTCTAACTAAACAATGATGATGATGATTGGGGACCACTAGGTTATGGGTATGATCCCTACTAGTGGATCGTGCACGAGAACGGATATTTTTTGTGGTTACTCTCACCGAGATATGAGGTACCTGGGACCCGCAGCTAGCAAGTGCCTAGGGGTTATTTCATATTACTTGTGCTCATTAGATCCTTTGTACTTACCGTCAGTATATGGTATTGTTGGATGAAAAATTCAGTAGCTTTGTTATTTATTTTAAGATTTTTGTTCCTTTAAAATTATCTCACATGAAAACTGTTTTCATTTATTATTTCATCCTTTAGAAAATTGTAACTAGCATTTCTTATTTACAAAACATGAAATGACTTTTGTCATGAAATGTTTATCATATGGAATCTCATATAGGTGGTATTCTACTGGGCTTTCTCTCACACCCTACTTACACCTTTGGGTGTAAGTAGACTTGCTTAATTTATGTCACAGGTTTGGGTACATTTTTTATGCCTTTGGTTCGGGTTTCTAGCGGTCCATCGTGATGAAGTGTCGTGGAGATGGCTTGAGGGCGGAGCCTCTTTACATATGGAGGTTCTTGGGCTGCCATTTCTTGGGTTTTTCTGAATTTTTGAAAAAGATTATTTGGTTTGAAAAATTCAGATTTGTTTCATTGGATTCTTTTGTCGTTTTAAGTTTATAAACTCATGTAAATCACTCCAAATTATCATTTTATGATACCCAGGCACTTGTGCCAGCCCGTGGGCATCGGGAACGACCTTCGGGACTTGTCACGGTCTGTGTTTGGTGCCGGTTTTTGCGGCGTCCAGATTCGGTTCGTGACAAAATGGTATCAAAGGGGGTTCACTCCATTGGAGTCATGTTATTTGGGAAATAGTCGGGATAGTCTAGAGTTATGATTGTTGGGACATGGAATTATGGTTATGGGTAGTGTGCCTGATCACCACACCTCATTTCAGGATTCAAGTCTCCAGGGGAAGTTGGGATTTGTCTATGTCTTTTGGTTTTCTTGGTTTGATGATGATTAGGGGAAATGAAAAGAGAGTTGGGTTAATGGTCTCAATGAGCTCGCAGGGTCTGGAAAGCCATGTGGAGCCGGGGATATTCCCTAGAACACTCTTTGTGATAGTGAAGTGATTGGAATATGGCCGCCAACCATATGTCCAAGTCACCTAGTGAAACTAGTTTCCTCTCGCATTTTCTGGTGTTCTTTCGTTTTGAAATCTTGGAACTTTGGTTTTAAAGTGAATTTGTTTTAGGAAGTCTAATGTTTTTGTGAAATGATTTTCAAATAAATATGGAATGTTTTGATTTATGAAATGGTGGAACTGAATATTCAGAATTATTTTGAAATGGAAAATTGTGTTCTTACACCTCTTTTGAAAGCAGAAACTATATTGAAGTTGGTTTTGAAAAAGTGTTCCCATTAGAGTTTTCTAAACTATTAAAAGGTTTTTTTTAAGGGGATGAGATGTTTTGAAATTGATGTAAATAACTTGAATGTGAATTTTCATTGGAACGATTGTGCATTTATGAAAAGTTTTTTTTAATTCGGTAATTTGGGTTCGACCTCCTGGTTAGCGGTTTTGATAAGAATGATGTGTTGGTTGACCGTTTTGGTTTTGAAAAGTGGAAAGAATCAGTGCATTGACCTTTGGTATTTCCATGAGTGACCACATGCATGGGGTTATATGCGATGATATATGGTTGATGGCATGACTGGATGAGTTCCAGGACGGATATGAGGAGGGTGCCCGGTGTGGCACAAAAACATGCATGTGTGAGCCCCATGGGGTACCATTGGTGGATACACTAACCGCTAGACCGTTTGTTTTCAAGAAATGTTTTTAAAGAAAAACACGATGTCTTGATGAATTGTTTGTGATGGATTATATTATGTGTTTTTGGAAAATGTTGATGTTGTGGGAGGTTTTGAGTCCAAGAACCCCTCCTGTTTAAACTATGTTTTGGGTTTATGTTTGGTCGGTAAGCTGGGTAGAAGGACCGGTTAATAGTGTCCTCTGAGATATGTTTTGGGACACCTTTATGGTGGTTCCATTCATGTGTTTGGATCTAGTTTATGGCTTGTTTTGACTAATGTACCAGATTGGTTGGGTCCTTGGGTTCTCTCATTGGATAAGGTACGCCCCCATTAAGGGTTAATGCATAACTAAATTACAATCCAGATTGTTTCACCATTGTAAAATCCTCCAGTTGATCAATATAACGAATATTTTATCGATCGTTGTGGATTGAGTCTACACCCATTCCTTTCATTGATTTTTAGATCCTCTTGTTGCGTAAGAGTGCTTGTGGATAGTTGAAAGAGACCTTAGTTTCTTAAGCTACCTAATTTGTCGAAGGTGAAAGTTGTCTGTGGTTGTCAGTATGGATAGTGTCTAAGAGGGCCTCTAATCCTTCATAGTCTCTTCGTAGAAGGGGTTTATGTTAAACCACCAGTGTGGGAAATCTGGACATGAGAGGCTGTTATGGACACTTTCTAGAATGCTGTGATATTTGGTGATGTTGTATAAGGCCCCCCTCCTTGTATTATTTCTCTCAATCACTTTGGTCTTGTTCGGTGACGTGATGTGATGTCACGTGCTCATTTGATTGTAAAGGTGAAGTTATACAATATTATGTGAGTCTTTTTTTTCAAAAAAAAATTTCCTTTTGGGAGATATCGACATCCTATATTTTAGAGGAAGGTGTTTATATGTGTCCTTTATTTCTTTTGTTTCTCACCCGAAGAAGCAAGGTGTGATGTGAGTGCATCCTCTAAACCCTTATTTCAGTGAATTTAAAAGTTAGGGTAAAGTGAGTTCTGGAGTGTGTTATGTCTGGGTGAAACCATCTCAGATTGCGTGTAGTTGTTTGTAGCATCAGAAGAAGAAATTATATTCGGGGGTTTCTAAATCCTAACTGCGAGGCTGAAGATGCTTCAATCATTCCAGCTCCAGCCTTAGGTCCCGGAGAGAAGCTGGCACGTAGTCAAAGGAAATCCCATGGTAGTTTTTATCTTTGAACAAAGAATTGTTCTTAGTATGATAGATGGTAATAGTTTAAACATTTGGTGTTTTCATCTTTCTTCTTTTGTTCCCATTTGGTGGAAAGAGGTGGAGTGCCTCATCCCCATGTTATCTCCCAATGACTTTCTTTTCCCCTTTGGTTTCATTTGGATTCGGGGGAAAGGTTTTAGATATTTCTAGACATGTTGAGTGAACACTTATTAGTAACCATTCCATAGAAAACCATGTAGGTATAAGGATCCACATGGTTAGCGCACAGTTTCCCAAACTGTGTGGGCTAGCCGTGTTGTCGTCCCAACTCTTTAAGTTTTGGGGTTTTTCTATGCCGACCCATATTGGTCAGTTAAGATGGTTGGTTCTTATGCTGGGGAGCCCATTTGTGTATCCTCGTACTAGTAACTCACATTTGTACTTGGTCTTGGATTGGATGTGGGTAGTCTCGTTCGGATATATATAACCACATACATCTTCCTTGAGTAAACGTTGGGATTGGAGACTTCCCAATGGTTTAGTTATATCAAGGTAAGTATAACCTTATTTGATGTTCTTGTTTGTTTAGGTAAATTTCTTGATCCTTGTTCAGATTGTGTTTGAAGGGTTTTCTTTTAGGATAAGTCTGAATGTTGTTGATCATTTCAGAAAAGAGGTGTATTTTATGTTGTGAAATATTCCTTCTTTAATAGATCACTGGAGGTGTTTTGGCCTTTGGGGGAAAAGCTTAGCAAAGTAGTCCATTTCTGCCTTTCGGTTGGGTTTGGTTTTTGCTTTGTCCATGATGTAGCTTTCTGAGGGAGGAAACTTTTATGGTGGGGAGAATTGTAACACCCATGACTTTTTTTTAAATTCATTACTCATTTAATTTCCATTCCCGATTTGTTTTGGGGGTTTACCACTCATTTTGATGAAAATGGTGGGTTTTTGAAAATTTGGGCCAAACCGTGAGCCCAAATCCAGATTTAAAAACAAATTTTGATTCTTCTATAACTCCTTCAATTTTTACTATTTTAAACCCATTACACTTACCAATTGGAATACATTAATTTATTAAAATCACCATATCCCTTTTAACCACATAGAAATCCAAAATAATGATGGATTTGGGTTTTTTATTATGGAAATGGGCCTGCCCGTAAGCCCATTTCCTTCTTTAAATTATTTTTTTAAAATTTCAATATCTCATTCGTTGTTTACTGTTTTTCGGTGACTCAACCTCCCACTCGAAGCCAAAAACCTCAGCCTCACCCCATGTATCGCGTGTTCCTCTTTGGAGCTCATATACCCCACGGAGTCGGACGATCTTGCTCAATATTTCTCAAATCGACCAGATTTGATGAGTTAAAATGAATCTTTCATAACTCCTACAATTTTCATCCGTTTACCCCCATTTCAGTCCCCACATGACCTAATATGACTCCTTAGAACCTCCATACCAGTTTTGGGTACTTGGAGATTCATAGTTAGGCGGATTGGGGCCGATTTCTTCAAGATATTTCAAGTAAGGGAATTCCTTCTTGGTTCCTTCCATCCTCTTTTAGTTTTATTTCCTATTTCTTGATGTTCCTCATGTCCAAAAGTTAGGGTTAGATCATAAGGTCTGATTTGGTATATTTTGGGTCAATTTTTGGTGGTCTAGGTCTAGATTTATATTCCTTGTGGTGCGGCGGTGGTGCGCTTAAGGTTTCGCACCAAATTTTGAGGGTGTCGACTCAAAAGGTAGGTGATTCCATGTGTAACAATTTTATGATGAGTTATCTTGCTTGTTTTATTAATTTATTATGTTTATAATCTGTCATGTGTGGTTTGAAAACTGTTTTTGATGAATTTGGTTAAACATTTAATTTTTAGTTGTATTTTAGCTTGAAATTGGGTACTTTTCATGTGTGACTCTTGGGGTAATGTTTGGGTTTAGTTTATAACATATGAAAGTGATTTATTAGTCTTGAAAGGGGCTTCCAATTGTGTTTTTTTAATTCCTTATTGTCATGTGGGCCTTGAAAAGAGGTTTTTTGAATGAGTTTAAGGTGTAAAACCGTGTTGTACTTTTTGAAGGTGATTTATGAAAACGTGTGTTTTTCATGTGTATCTTTGTGGTATTATTTTATGTATTTTTATAACATTTGGGGGTGCTTTAATAATTGTTTTAGGGTTGAAAATTCTGTTTTGTATTGTTATTGTTATGATTTTGGTTTTGAATGAGAGGTTTGAAATGGGGTTAGTGTGCAAACAATGGTTATACCTCTTGGGTTTGTTTTATAAAAATTCCAAATGTTTTATTTGGTTAAACAAAGTTGGGAAAGGGTGTATATGTACTCTTTCGGTGAGTGTGTTCACCTAATGTGGGTTTTTGAAAGTTAATGTGCTGATTTGAGATGTCAAACATTTTTTTGGAATGTTTTATAAATTACCGAAATGTTTTACTAAATTGTGTTTTGTGTGCGAAACACGGGGGTGGGATGTTTCGGTGAGTTTATTAATAAAATGAATTGTGAAGTTGAGAATGGCATTATGTGACATGTGTGTGGGTTGTTATGTGATTTGAATATCTTGTAATGGTTTTATAAAATCATTTAATGTATTTGTGGAAGTGTTAAAGAAATGTGAAAAGTGTTGTAGGCAATTTTGGTGTGAGTTTGATTCCAAAATGCATTTGAATGAAAAGTGGAATTTTTGACTTGTGTGATGTACATGGGGATTTTTGGTTAATGTGTGATGTGGAAGTGATATTTTCATGTGAAAACTATACTTCTTGGATTGTTGAACTTGTTTGAGCACAAAGGGAAAACCCGGGTATCTAGGTGGGTGGACGTGTACTATTATGCTAGTGAATCCGTGGGGTTTGGCCTCAGTTTCACATAGCAAGATTGACGCTTACAACTCTAACTAAACAATGATGATGATGATTGGGGACCACTAGGTTATGGTTATGATCCCTACTAGTGGCTTTTTCACGAGAATGGATATTTTTTGTGGTTACTCTCACCGAGATACGAGGTACCTGGGGCCCACAGCTAGCTAGTGCCTAGGGGTTATTTCCTATTACTTGTGCTCATTAGATCCTTTGTACTTACCGTCGGTATACGGTACTGTTGGATGAAAAATTCAGTAGCTTTGTTATTTATTTTAAAATTGTTGTTTCTTTAAAATTATCTCACATGAAAACTGTTTTCATTTATTATTTCATCCTTTAGAAAATTGTAACTAGCATTTCTTATTTACAAAACATGAAATGCTTTTTGTCATGAAATGTTTATCACATGGAATCTCATAGAGGTGGTATCCTACTGGGCTTTCTCTCACACCCTACTTACACCTTTGGGTGTAAGTAGACTTGCTTATTTTATGTCACAGGTTTGGGTACAGGTTTTATGCTTTTGGTTCGGGTTTTTAGCGGTCCATTGTGATGCAGTGTCATGGAGATGGCTTGAGGGCAGTGCCTCTTTCCATGTGGAAGTTCTTCGGCTGCCTTTTCTTGGGTTTGTACCTTTGTAATGGTCTTTGAAAATTGTTTAAAATTGTGTAATTCAGTTCTGAATTTTTGAAAAAGATTATTTGGTTTGAAAAATCCATATTTGTTTCATTGGATTCTATTGTCGTTTTAAGTTTATAAACTCGGGTAAATCGTTCCCAATTATCATTTTATGATACCCGGGCACTTGTTCCAGCCCGTGGGGATCGGGAACGCCCTTTGGGACTTGTCACGGTATGGGTTTGGTGCCGGTTTTGGTGGCGTCCAGATTTGGTTCGTGACAAATAATACATGGTTATAAAATTATATTGGTTATTGGTAGTGTGGATGAATCATTATATAAAACATTAATGAAAATTGTTTGGGTTAATTGGCAGTTTTTTATCACAATGAACTCATTTGATTTATAAATTAATATCTTGTGTACAAAAGGATTAAAAAACCTTAAATAAGTTATAATACATATATTATATTATCATTAGACCATAAAAATGGTTTCATGACCATAATTGAAGATGGTAATCGAAATTGAAAACCTGTCCTCCTTGGATGTGATAAATTAACACATCTTGGATGGTGTTTTCATTTCTAGTACAAAAGAAGGGAAAATGAGAGATGATGGAGAATCATTCAATTATCATAAAAAAATTTCATTACATGTATGTTAATGGATTCATCGCAATATTTCAATTAAATTATTAGAGGAAAGATAAAATGAAAATAAAGGAACATTAAATAAATGAAATTAAAGGAGGAATTTTCCTCTTGATGCAATCTTCCTTGAGGGCCTCTTTAGTGGAGAGGTTTGGTATTTTGAGGAGACCAAGGGATTTTGTAAGTGAGGGAGGATCGTAAGGATATATTTTTTAAGAACTTGAACTAGGAATAATGATTTAGAGTAGTAAATAGAATAGGGAGTGATAACGTTTTATAGTGGAGGAGAGGAGTAATTTTTGAATATCATAAAAAATTATTTTATAATTTTTTTCTAGAACAGAAATAGTATCGATTATTGTGACCAATAATATTTATATTTTCATGTGAGTTTTAACCAAGGGGTCATAAATAATACATACATATCCTATCACTCTATAAATCATGTATTTAATATTTATCATAAATTATCTTATTTTACTATTCACCAAAATTGAGGTATTTTAGAAAAATCCTAAAAATTCACCATAACCATTTTTTGACATGTATAACAAAAAAATGAAGTCCATTTTATCAAAGTAATTTTGTAAATATGTTAAATTTAATTTTTAAGTAAAATCATTATCTAATTGAAAAATATATATTTTAAATTTTAAACTAATTTTGTAATACTTTCAAAAATTAACCAAGGCCTCATAAATTTATCCCAAATTCATTTGAAAATAAAATATTTATTTAGGAACATATTTTATGAAAATAAATTTTAAATCCATCTATTAAGTTAAAACTATAATTAAAAATATATCACTCACAAAACTATAAATACTTGATCAATAATTTATAAAATATTCTATTTTGTTTATAATGTTTTTAAATTTTATTTATACATCCATGGGTGTGGTTACTATTCATAAGGTTCATATTACTATTCAAAAGGGCAAGTTACTATTCATAAGGTTCAATTTACTATTCACCAAAAATATATTTTGATCTTATCAGACTCTAAATATATTACTAAACAAACCGTGTATGTCATTCCATAGAAATTAAAATCACAGATGTTGCAAAATTATGTTTATTGTCAAGGTTACCAGAAGTGTTTTTTTAGAGACTAAATGTTTCATGCATTCAATATTAAATTTATTTTGGAAATCATTGGGTGTTACATTCCCCCCTCCTTAAAAAAATTCATCCACAAAATTTACAGAATGTTACCTCATAAAAATATTTGGGTAGGTCGTCTTCATAGGCTCCTCAAGATCCCATGAAACCTCTTTAATTAAATGATTTTTCCAAAGTAACTTTACTAGTCAATTTTTCTGATTCCTTAACACCTATTATTTAGTATCCAAAATCTGGATAGGCTCTGCATCATATGATTGGTCAGGTTCCAATTCTATTTTATCATATGTGAGGAAATGAATTAAGTTTGGCATGTACATTCTCAACAATAAGACATGGGACACATTGTGAACTTTATACAGGCTTGGTAGCATTACCAAATGATAAGCCACAGATCCAATTGTCTCTATAATTTCAAAATTTAAAATATATATGAGGCTCAGTTTCCCTTTCTTCCCAAATCATATAACACCCTTCTATGGAAATACCTTTAGGAAAACATGATCTCCAACTTGAAATTCCAAATCCTTCCTTCAATTATCATAATATATTTTTTCCCACTTTGAGCTTTTTTTATATGGCTTTGAATAGTACTTAACTTTATTGTTGTTTCCTCCACAACCTCTAGGCCCACAAGCTTCCTTTTCCCACCATCATCCCAATAAGTTGGTGTACAACATCTCTTTCAGTAAAATGCTTCATATGGTGCCATTAGAATACTTGAATGGAAACTATTATTGTAGGAAAACATCACTAAAGGTAAATATAGATCACACTTACCTTGAAATTCAGGTGAATATGATATTAACAAGTCCTCTATGGTTTGGAATGTGGTTTTCGATTGACAGTCAATTAGTGGGTGGTATTTAGTACTCAAACGAAGCTAAGTATGAAAATCATTCTTAACAATTTTCTAGAATTTTGATGTAAATTTTGGATCACGATCCGACATAATTTAGAGAGGTTCTTCATAAAGGTTCACAAATTCATTAATATAGATTTGGGCTATTCTCTCAAGTAGAAAATCCTCCCTTATAGCGAGGAAATGTAATGATTTTGTAAGTCAATAAATAATTTCCATTTTCACATCATTCATCCTTCGAGTTTTGGGTAATCTAGTGAAAAAATCCATAGTGATGTCATCCAATTTCCACATAGGAATAGTTAGAGGATGAATGACTCCTCGTGGATGTTGTATTTTGGCCTTTATTTTTAGAGATATTAATCATCTTGATACATAATCATCATTTTCATGCTTTATGTTGTCCCACTGGAAATGTTCCTTCAAATCAATATTTGTTTTAGTGCTACCAGTGTATATAGAGGCATTTTAGCAATGAGAATCATCCAATAACTCCCTTTTCAGCTGGGGTATAGAGGGAACACATAGCCTCTTCTCAAATTTATGAATTTCATCTTCACACATGATGTTAGCTAACTTCCCATCTTTCACAACAATAATATTATTTTGAAGATTCTCTTCATTAGACTGTTAATCCTTTTTTTGTTGAGAACTCCATGATACTTCATTCTCAATGCATCAACAACCTTATTTTACTTTCCTAGGTGGTATTATATAGAGCAATCATACTCCTTAAGTATCTCAAGCCATCATATTTTCCTTATGTTGAGTTATATTTATGATAAGATATATTTCAAGCTCTTATGATCTTTATATATCTCACATCGTTCTCCTTAGAGAAAATGTATCCATATCATGAGAGAAAATATTATTGCTGCTAACTCTAGATCATGAGGAGGATAGTTTGGTTCTTTTATTTTTAAATCCCTATATGAATAGGAAATAACTCTATCATTCTTCATAAGTACACAACAAAGTCCTTTCTTTGATACATCTCAATAGATGACAAATCCACCATTCCCCATTGGTAGATTCAGGATTGAAGAATTCACTAATCTCCTCTTCAATTCCATAAAACATTCCTCACATCATTTTTTCATATGGACTAAACCCCTTTACTTATATGATTGGTCATTGGGTTGGATAAATGGGCTAAGTTCTAAAAGAAATTCTGATCATAACCAGTTAAACCAATAAAACTACATACATCGGTTATGTTCGTTGGAGTAGGCCATTCTTGAATAGCCTTTTTCTTCACAACATCAATAGATATTCTTTCCTTAGAAAAGATATATACAACAAAAGGAAACTAATTGTAACCAAATTTTAGACATTCTAAACTTACCATATAATTCATTTCTTCTAAATGTCTTCAGAATAGTGTTAAATTGATTTTCAAGATCTTCATAGATTTTGGAGTATTCCAAGATATCATCAATAAATACCACAACAAATTCATCTAGATTTTAATTGAAAACACTATTCAATAGATACATGAAAATAGAGGGTGAATTAGTCATTCTAAAAGGAATTACTGTAAACTCGTAATGCCCATACCTGGTTCGAAATGATGTACTTGGAATGTCTCCCTTCCTTATATGCAACTGATGATATCTAGATCAAAGGTAAATCTTCGAAAAATATTGGGTCCATTAAGTTGATAAAATAAATCATCAATTTATAGTAAGGACACTTGTTTGTTATTTTAATAGCATTTATCTCCCTATATTCAATGCACAACCTCATATATCCATCATTATTCTTAATGAAAAAAACAGTGGCTCTTCTAGGAGAAACAATAGGGAGAATAAATCCTTTATCACTCAACTCCTCTAGTTGTTTCTTCAATTAAAATAATTCTATATTTTCCATTCCATAAGGGTTATTTGATATAGTCCTTGAACCATGAGTTAAGTCAATGGAAAACTCAATTTCCCACTCTGGAGGATGTCCAGGTAAATCCACTAGAAATACATAAACATTTTCTTTCCCAACAGTTACATTCTATATTTTAACATTCCTTTCCTAACCCATATTTATTGCATTCCTTTCCTCCCCAATAATTTAGTTTACTTGATCTCAAGAGGGTGGATCTTGATAAGAATTATCTGGTGATATTTCTGCACTAAAGATAAAGAATCGAACACCATTATCAAAACTAGTAACTTCCATAATCTAGAAATAGATCATAAAACTTAAATGTAAAATCCAACTCATAATAAGGATTATATCAAATTCAACCATCAGTATGATGATAAGGTTAGAAACTAAAGCATGTTTTGGTGTTATAAGGGGGACTGAATAAAATATCTTTCTTGCATTGATACATCCCCTAAGAGTTTTGACCAACAACACATTTATTAAATCAAATTGTACATGTCTAATTTTCTTGTAAAACTCAGAAGATATAAAAGAATGCAATGATCTAGAATCAAATAACGCATTGGAAAATGTTGAGGAAACAATTAAAGTGCCAACCACCATGTCATTAGGAACTTCATTATCAGTTGTCTTGATCACATATGCTTGTCCATGTTCCCTTGGCCTTTTCCGAGGTACAATCCCTTGAAGCTTTAAAAAATCATTGTCATAGTTCCCCATTTCCCTAAAATTATAGCAATGAACATTAATATCTTATTTCATTCCATTACAATCACCAGTGTAATGGACTTTTTACCCACACTTGAAGAACACCCCATTTCCTTTTAATCAGGCACCAGTGTGTTTCCTTTAACAATTATCATAGGGTAGATAGTAAACTCTTCTCTTCTTCCCCATTTCCTTATTTCATTTTCCATAGTCTTCATCAACTTTCTTCTTCTCTTACTTTCCACTAAAGTCATAAGACATAGATAACATGTTTTCTATCTTGATAGTACATCTGACTATTTATTCTTGTGATAATAATGTTTGGAAGACTAGTGCTCATTGGAGTTATGACTTAGTGTAAAACACTAAGAATTTAAAAATATATTTAATATAGAATTCATGAAACACTAATTCTCTACTAAACAACCAATTATTTTAACCGAACATAATTTTTCCACTTCTTTAATTCGAATTTCAAAAAACTCACATACCCGATTGCGTTCAGTAATATATTCAGAGTTTGAAAAGACAATCTTAATTTTTGATGAATAGTAAAATAACCATATGAATAGTAACATACTCTTATAAATAGTAATGTTATATTATGAATATTAATGAATTTTAAATCATAAAAAAAAACAGAAACTTAACTCATAAATGTATAAATACAATTTAGATATCTTATATGTCAAAAAATAAGCATAGTATAATTATTGGATTTTTTGTCTGTCATAAATATTTTAATGACAATTTTATGATTAATTTAATAACATAAAATTGAAATGAATTTTAATAAAATATAATCATAAATTGTTACTTTATTTTCTTATGGTTATAATCTAATTTTACGGGAACTTGATTAATTTCTCAAGGTGTTATAAAACGAGTTATAGTTTAAAAGTTGTTTTTTGGAATAAATTATAATTTTATTCAAAAATAAAAATAAAATTGTTTAGAAAATTATTTTCAAAAAACGGATTTATTTTTCATTTCTAAAGATAAAAAAAATGGTTGGGGTGAATTTTTGGGATTATTCTAAAATACTTGAATTTTTTTTGAATAGTCAAAATACAGTTTTTAAGTCTCGAGTATAATGGCCTCCAAATGATGTAATAATTAATATAAAATATTAGTTGTTTTTTTATAATAAAATATTATATGAGTTGTCCCAAGTGGCTAATACCATGGTCAAATACCATGGAAAGTCCCATGGTTTTGCAAAAACCACTAACGAGGTGTCTTTTTAAATTAATAAAAACCTCTCTCTAATTTACTATAAATATCCCCTAATTCCTTCATTTGATTTCATTCCAAACACATAATCCTAGAATATATGGTATTTTTACCTCCCTATGAGTCCTCCTATGGTGTACTAAATCCTCCAAGGTCCCAACCTTCATGTTTTAGGAGTTACTCTACAAGGTGAGAGAATCTACCACCATTCTCCTTTTCAAGCACTCTTTTTATGTTATTCTATTTTAATTTATTTTGAATTATTATGGGATATATAATTAAATATATCCATTACTATCCATATTATGTAATAATGATTATATCACCCTACTTATGTCATCAAATTATTTTATGAATTTTTAAGCGATGTCGTTATGCTGTCGAATTTTCTTAAGGGATTTCTTAACATTTCTTTTATTTCGAGTTCATTTATTTTCTTTTTTTCTTTACTCACTTACTTTAATCCAAAGGTTATGATATCTCCAGTACATTAAATGTACTATAATGTTTTTTTATTTTAATAATTCATCATCATATCTCCTTTCCCATTCCTTTCTACAAAAAATGAAAACACCATCTGAGATGTGTTAATTTATCACATTCAAGGACAACGAGTTTTCAATTTTTTATACCTTCATCAATTATTTTCATGAAACTATTTTCAGGGTTGAACCAGACTATAATATATATATTATAACTTATCTAATGTTATTTAATATTTTTTACATGTGATATTAATTTATAAATAAAAATGAGTTCGTTGTGTTAAAAAACCACTAATTAACCAAAACAAATTTCATTAATGTTTTATATAATGATTCATCTTCAATATTAATAACCAAATGAATTTTATAGAAATATATTTTTATATATGTTAACTTATAACTTATAACTTAAATTTTGTACAACCATTCTCATTCTGCATGTTTTTCCGTACAAGAATATAAGTAATCCAATCAGGAAAACCAAGGATGAAAACACTCCCGAACAATGAAATTGATCCTCTCAAACCCATCATGGAGGCCATGACTGAACTTAATATGATAATTATTAATACATTAAATAATAAAGAGTTTATAAAAATATTAATTAATTAATTTAATTTGTTTATCCATGACACTAATATCAAGTGAAGAACACCATCGGACTTAAGGTAAGGGTTTCCTCATCTCACATCCATTTTTGTGGGGAAATACTTATTATATAATATTACTTGTGTATGATATATGTATACTAGACATTGATTCATCATATCATGAATATATTTATTTTAATGGTATTCAATTTATCATTTTAATATTATTAATCATGGCACATACGGACCGATTGATTACTAAGTGGTAAGGGATTTTTACACAAACATCCATCTTCATTCCAATTACTAGTATTCACTAATTAACTCAATGTAATTTTTATTTATTATTATTTCATACACATAAATTTTCAATTAATGTACTATATATTTTTACCAACCATAATATTTCTTTATTTTATGGGGATTTACAGGTTTTAAAAGGATCATTAAAAATTGTATCCCGATTAAAAAACTCGATTCAAGGGAACCTCTCAAATTATTACCTATTTTCAAGTATACACCAGAATCTATTTTAATCCACCGTTATTTTTATAAAACCACTAATTTTATCCTGAAAAATTATATTCGATCATTTCTGGATTTAAGAGAACATATTTTCCTTTCCACTTCAAAATTCTCTTTAATACTTTCCTTAAAATGATCTAAAATGTTTTATTTCTAAAGATTCATAAGAATTATTTTTACATGATTTCACATTATTGGGACACCATTTATTCCTAAAATATAACTTTAATGTCTTGCTTTTTAATTTTCTTGGATATAAATATTTACAATCTGATTTCATGGAAAATACAAATAATTTTCCAAAAGAGTCTTCTTTAAAAAGTAAAAATTATTTTTCTCATCTCACGTTAAATTTTTTGAGATATATGCCTTGTTAAAAACTATTTTATTGCTTTTGGTGTATGTTATTTCATTTGGTATATCTTATTAAGAGTCTCTTTATTCTCATGATATTCTATGGGATTATGATTTGAGTATTTCATGGGGTTATGGGATACTTTTTAATGTTTAAGTATTATTTCCTCAAGTATTTTTCAATGGTCTCATTTAAAAGTATCATCATTTATTTCAACATCCCTTTATAAATATTGTACATAATTTAGGTTTATCTCTTATGTTATCTTCTACAATATTTTGTTTAATTATATCTGATTAGATTGAATGTGGATGTGCTATCTTGATACCCTTCACCATATTACTCTGAATGTTTAGTGTTTATGTTAAATAACATGGGAAAGCTATTTATATTTCATATGTTAGTTTTAATATGAATGTTTATATTGATTATGCTCACCCCATTCATATAAAGAATACATTGGACTTATTACGTGATGGGTTGTTCTCATTATATCCCCTTGAGGTATCGGTAGGTCTAATGACACAAATAAATATGGACTTGGCTGAGGTCGTGCCTATTTTGAGATATGGTTTTGGCTGAGGCCTTAATCGTTTTTCGAAATCATGGTCGAGGACTTGATGGTATGATTTAGAATGTCTTGAATTTTTATTTCCCTCATTATGATGCTAGAAATTGAATGTTCATGTGGTAATTAATTTATTAAAATACCCATGGTTATGTTTTATTATGGAATTATTTACTCATCTCATATTCCTATCATAATGTGTTTAGGTTTATTATTCATAGTGGCATGTTTTTTTAGTTATTCTCCATGCCTATTGTTTATGTTTATGATATCACTCGTTGTATTTCTTACCCTTACTAAGCATATGATCTCACCCATTATTATATTTCATGTATTCCTAGGATAAGAAGAGGTATATTATGTTTGACTTGTTGGGATAATATTAGAGTAGTGGATGTTACCAATGGAACTTATATTTTGTTTTTTTCATTTAAATTTGTAATGTTGAACCTATGTATGTATCATGTTTTTTCAAAATTACTAAACAACATGGTTCTTCGGGATTAGATTCCTTGTAATCATCCCAATGTATTAAAATAAAGCACCGGCTACGGGAAACTATGGTTGGGGAATTATTGTTGGTATCACCGGAAGGTTAGTAGAAAACATGGAAAATAGATTTAGAAAACTTAGATTAGGGAACAAACCCTGAAGATTGTCTATGAGAATAAACATACAAGAATGTCATATAATCATGGTAAGGAGTAGATTATGTGTATCTTTCTGTAAAATACATCATTTTCTGGATAATACAAGTGGATGTGGTTCTGGAACAGATGTTCCTAGGAGTGAAAACTCCAAAAATAGAGTTTTGGGCATGACCTAGGTTGTCCTAATACATGACAATGGGTCTTACTATGAACAAAGTTTGACACTACCATGGGATATTCTTAGGATAATTATCATTTTATTTTCCCACCATTATAAAGGATTTATTCCCCCAATGTAACCAAAATATATGGTTCTAGGATTTAAGATTCATAAATTTCTGTTATGGGTTATACCATGTTTAGAGTCATATAGAGTTCATAATTTTATTTACTAATATGTAATATGTAATTTATTAGAAATGGATGATAGTAGAAGGAATGAGAACTTCATTAAATGCACGTCTTGAAAAGATTAATAAGGATCATATCTCTAATGGTCTTAAGATATATTTTCAAAGGAATATTGTCTCACATGTATCCTCAACATATGAGGGAATAGTATCATGTGTTAACAAGGTATGTAAAGACTTCTATGAGCCCTATGGATTTTATGGGAAGAGAAATATGAAGAGTATGGTAGAGAAAAACATGGATAATAGGAATAAGGGAAATATGTATTTTCCCACATGTGATAATTGTGAAAGGAAACACCTTGGTATATTCTTGAGAGGAAAAGGAGTTTCCTTCAATTGTGGATAAAAATTCCACCATGCGCATAATCGCAAGACATGAAAATAATTTTCCTATATTCAATGCTTCAACTATAATGTTATGGGGAACTACGCAAATGATTGTCCCAAGCATCATGGAAATATAACTCTAAAAAGGAAAAGGGATCCAGGTCAAGCATAGGATGTTACTATGGTTGAATTAGAATAAATAATGTCTTTATGTTTTTGTATTTAAGAACTATGTTATGATGTTATTATCATGAGATTTTTGAGATATATAAGGATTCTATTGCAGTACTATTTCATTATAGATTTCAGGTCATTTGATGAATGGTACAAATGAAAAGTGATTCAGTAGAAAGTTAAACTTTTTATAAAAAACATGATTGAGTGAAATAAAACCCTTAATATATATCTAATGTTGAGATAATGATGAAGAATTGATTTATTTGAATAACTATTGACAACCCTAAAACTGATTATCAACTTGTTGAGAAGTGGTCTATGCAATCATTGATGGAGTTTAAAACACTTTTTGATTTAAGGAATATATCTCATAACATGTATCTTACTTAAGAAATATGAAATAATGCATGTTTCCAATATGGGTTTTATGCTATTATAAGTTATTATCATATTTCATGAGGATACATGATGAAGTTATTCACATGATTGAAATGTAAAAATTTAGAGCTTCTTCATATTGTTTAAGAGTTAATGAAATTTTCATCTTGTAAATTTAGAGACCTTCATTATAATGTGTTGAATCATTATATTTTTTAATGTTTAACCATTAATGGAATGGTTTAAGTTTATCATTGTATGATATTTTAGTGGTTAATTTATTTCTTCACCGTATGGCATAACATCTTCTAAGTGTTGTGGTATATATAGTTCAAGGTAAAATAAAAGGATGAGTTTGTAAATAGAAATGTATATGTATACTCTTATAGAGTTGAATAGTTCCTATACTCAATGAAAAGAGTCTAAAATAAAAAAAATCATGTTATCGTAATGTTTTATAATATCTATGAATTTAATAGTAGTTTATAGTTTTTTAGAAATTAATATTCATCTAAACATGTTCTCTATAATGTTCCATCAGAACTTTATAGTTATATATTTCTTCAATGTCCATGTTTTTAATTCGAACTAATGTAACCCAATTTGAATGCATAATTTATGGGGTGAGCACCTCATTTCCCTTAAACTATTTTCGGGATTATATTTTATAAATCCTATTTTTGATGTGGGTTTCCCACAAGATAGTTTTCAATCATTAATGTTTAACATTCGAAGTGTAGTTTCGTATTGTGAGGACACAATTCTGTTGAAGAGGGAATAATGTAACATCCCAAGAATTTACCAATATATTTAATATATAATTCATTAAACACTGATTCTCTATAAATCAACACTTTCTTATAACCTAGATTAATTTTTCCACATCCACTAGAAGAAATTTAGGTTATAGCCATGGTTCCAAACCACAGCTTTAAGGCCAAAAACTGTGGCTATAGGTTATAGCTACAGTTTAATGAACAATGGATTGTATTGGCATGGATATAGGTCAAAACCGATATCCAAGGTTACAACCCTTGGATAAATCCCTATATCCAATGTTCAAATAGTGTCTATAGTTCTATAGCCATGGTTCCACCTGTGGATAAAGCTTTATATCCACAGTTTCAAATCGTGGAAGAAGCATTATCCACATAGGGGTAATAACCACAGTTTGAAACTCTGGATAAAAAGTTTTATACACGATTGGAACCATGGATATAGGTCTATAGCCACTTTTTTGAAACTATGGCTATATCCCCTATGATTTCTTAAACCCCCCCCTGGAAAGACCCCACCCCCTTGACAGACCCCCCCCCCCCCTCTGTAGACAGACCCCACCCCCTCCTTCGACAGACCCCCTGTATAACCCCATCCCTTGCTGCAGACCCCCCCCCCCCACCGCAAGGCTACCCCCATCCCACCTAGACAGCTCTGCATCCCTCCAGGACACCCCCTTGGAAAGAACACCCCCTTTCCTAGATATACCCCCTTCCTGGACATACCCCATGCACCCCCCCCCCTTCCTGGACAGACCCTCCTTCCTTCCTAGATAGCCCCAACCTTTGATAAATCCCACCCCTAGATATACCCCACCCCCTCCCCCTCCCTAGATAGAACCCCCTTGAACAACCCCATACAAACCCCACTTGTACCCCCTGGACAGCCACCATCCTTCTTGGACATTCCCACATCCCTCCTAGATATCCCCCCCTTTGGACAGCCCCCTCCCTCCTCCTCCCTCTAGGAAACCCCCTAAACACCCTCCCCACTTCTGAATTTCCCCCATCCCTCCTGGACCCCTCTACAAAGACCCCCCTCCTTCCGGGTCCCCCCTAGATAGACCCACCCCCATCCCTAGACTGACCCCCCTGTAGACCCCCCCCCACCTCCTACATAGACCCCCCCCCCCCTCCCTGGACATACCCCCACTACAAACCCCACTACAGACCCCCCTTTAACCCCACCCCCTGGACAGCCCTCCATCCCTCCTTTATAGCCCCCTCCCCATGGACACCCCTCCCTCTAGACACCCCCAAACAGTGCCCCCCTCCCTCCAGCGCATACCACCTACCCCCAGAAATCCCTCATACCAGCCCTTAATCTTACATTATTGGTATAAAAACACCATCATATATCTATAAGTTAATATATTCTTTAAGGATGTGTTTCTAAAAAAATATCTATGTTGGTGAGAAGACAACAACCCATCATACCAGAACTTGATTCAACTAGTGCAAAGTCAATGATCCCCCTTTCAATCATTAATGATTTCAAAGGATTTGAAATTTAATATCCTCATTAATGGATACCATAACTAAAAAAATACCCTTAATGTAGATGAGATGATAAATCAACCTACTAGGGATAATCCAATGAACATATACAACTATTGGTCCACATTCCAGATCAAGAGAATGAACAAGTTGTGATAAAATGTGATAGGATATCAGAGATAAAATGTTGGTGGATGGGGGTTTTTGTTTGTGGGGTTCATAGTTCGTTGTATAAGTATGATATAATCAATTCTTGAGTAGATTGGGATGCCAAATCTATCCAACAATGATGATTCAGGTGAAGGAAACCATATATATGAGTTTTTTTTATCCAGATTCATGGAAAAATCAATGGTAGTGGTTGTGTGGGTGAGACGCATGAAGCTTTTAGTAGTTTATTGAAATTTATAATATACATGACATGTACTATAGAGAATAAACTCAATATGGTCCCCTAGTTATGGTAGCATGATTTATGAAAATATTTAATAACTCATTTCGTGTAACCCAATACATGATGTGTTGCTTATAGAAAGAGACATAGAATATAACTATATGATACACTTTCATAAGAATAGAGAGGTATGCGAGCATGGCTTGGAACACTAGCACGAACATGATCAGTGTACACAAAAAACATGGTACATGGTAAAAACCATAGTATATGGTCATGACCCATCATACAAGAGATGGGGTTAGATTACATAGGTAGAAAATGGGTATCCAAGGAAGGTGGTCTACACCCAATGCATGTCTTGTAAATTACTCAAGAACTTCCACTATGTGTATTTCCCAATTTGGACATGGATTTGTGTTAGAAACTAGACTATATTGAGTAATTATCCTCATAATACACAATGGTGGACCACATTTTTGATTTATAGATATGACATGATGTGTTACAAGTGTGAATAATCCTGAAGTGTCCCTTATTGACTATTAGGTCCACTTGGTTGAATATCCTAAGAGGGGGATGAATCAGGGTATAGAAGATTAAAATTTTCTACCAGATCTTGTTTTGTTGTTATAAAAAACTCAATTATATCTTCCTCCCATAGTAATATTTGAACAGATATTAAATCATTCACATTACACAACTATTTTTACTTGGTTCACCCTCACTTGGCTACATCCAAAGAGCATACAATGACAATGTGTCGATGCACCAAATTTACTAACTCTCATGACCAATAATGAGTACAATGTTTGGATTAGATCTTATATTCCCAGGCTCATTTCCTTTACTTGGTTTAGGATCTTCTCACTGTATTACCAAGGTTCTCTCCCTATGCCTCGTTCTCTAGCTCACTGATGGTGTAAAGGTTCTCCATCTTCCTCTTCCATCTCTCACTGCTCTTGGAGAGTAATAAACTCATAGTTTATGGACATTTAGGTCAAACACAGTTTATTGACATGTAGGTCCCATCATTTTCATTAATTTCTACATCCTCAATTATAGGTAGATGCTTTGTTGAAGTTTTGTTTTCACCCTAAGATGAAATCCACCTTCCCAAGTACTGCTAGGTACTGAAAAATACTTTCACAAACAAAATTGAATCTTTTTCAAGCTTCCTTGAGTACATCATGAACCACCTTACTCTCCCGTTTACTGAGTACCAGTTTTGGTACACAAGACACATTCCTCACGTACCACTACCTCTACCACGAACCGCCCTTCTTCCGTGGACCACCTCCGCCTTCACAATCATGTACCGCTACTGCGTACCGATTCTGTGATCCTCCATTGTGAAACCCCTCATATATGCAAACTGTTCTCTATTCAGGTACTACCTTCGCTTATGCATACCGGAGCTCCCCCTCTGTATACTACATATGGAAATTTCCTCTCACATAACAGATATTCCCCCTCTGCATACCGAGTAAACTTCTTCAGCGTACCAGACTTCCTCCTCCATGTACCGAACTTCCTTTGCTGGTAATGAATTCCCACAGACACCTTCAGTGTGAACCACTTTTGAACTTTTCTTAATTACTGATGAAAAATTTATTTTATAATGATGTTTAATCTCCACAGTAATTGGTGGGATTAGTGACTCTTATATAGGAAAAGATATTATCTTAATCTGCAGAATCAAGATTTACGAAGTCTTTAATCCAGCCTCCACTGCTTATCGATTCTTCAGCCACTATGAACCGAAAACCATCCATGAACCATTTTCTTACATGCTCCACATACCGTCTTTTCTCCTAAATGGTTGAATTCCTCCGCTGACTTTATCCCATCCACGTACCGCACTACCACGAACTATTTTCGGTTCTGCGAACCGCATCCGCATATCGTTTCCAATATTTGGTATGTGGTCATGTATCCTTACTAGACATGGTACATGATCCATGTCCCAGGCTCCACATTCCTCTTCCTTTTCTAATTTCATTTACCATTATTCACACAAATTCCCAATGTTGAGGCCCCAAAATTTGGCAAACGCTGGGAAACTACACCACCTCAAAAACTTATTTTTTGAAAAAACCAACCATACTCACTTATGGTTATCTGGATTTGTCAACAAACTAAACTACACATAAAACATACCGATATGATGCATCGATAGATTTTTGTCCCAACATTGACCATCAGAGAGATGATGGGTTTTGTACTACATTCTTGTACTAGGGAATGGGTCCCCTACACTATTTTCATAGGATGATTCGGCACTCTTCCATAAAATTGCATGGTAAATTTCCTCAATCTGTGGAATGGTAATCCATTATCATTGAGCTCTATTTTGGATCATTTCCACTATGGGAGTCTGTGCTCCCACTGTTGTGGAGCACAATATTGGGGAGTAGACACCACCACTATTTAAATACCATACATTTTATAAAAGACTCATTTCCTTCTCAACCTTTGTTATTATATAGACTATAGAATACACCCTTTTTCATCTCAAAATTTCAACTACCATCACACTCTTAATATCATTAATTTAGTAATACTTCTATAGTTTTTACAACCTAAAGGTATATTCCCAAATCAATCTCATTCACCTATGAATGTTAGTGATTCCATCAATAAACAAACCCTTCATCAAACCCTTAGAACAATTACTAACCAATTCCCATATTGACACTTCCCTCACTAGTCATGCCTTAATGGTCATTGTATCTTTCTCGAATGAGATATCATCTATTAGGAATCCCATTATTTCAAGATGATATTATTTATTCTAGAAGGAAATTCAATTTCAGGAAATTAGATGATATAATGTTAGGAAAAACCATAGTTCATTCTATTTATCACTCAATTATGAACCCTTTAAACCCTATTAATCGATAAATGGAACATTGAACCTTCATGAGAGTGGGAAAATCACAGGGAATAGATAAAGGTTCTTTAATCAGTTCAAAGAAAACTAATTGCTTAGGTACTAAGCGGGAAATTATTCCTGGTAAGTTGGTCGATTTTATCTAGTTCAATTTCATAGTGATCTTACTAAATAAAGTTTCATGTTTTCAAGGATGGTTTTCTATGTCTTGATGAATATAAAACCAATATTTTCTTTATGTTTTATCTTATTATGAGAATACTCAGTTCATGTTTTCACAAAATGTGGATATTATCATCTCTAAAGTGAAGGAAATTTCTTATTGAGTTGGCTGAAATTTTCTACTTACCACATGAAAGGAGATTAATTTTAATCCCTGATTATGAAAACAAGTTTTCAAAACCATCAATTAATTATAGAATCCAATTAGGGGTTTATCCATAGGGGACCTACCTCAACTTCATGGAGCGCTGCTTTTGACGACGATAACTCAGATCTTCCTTTTTTTCTTCTTACACGCATATGCACCTTCATATATATATAATGACACCTAGCCCCTATGTACATATTTCCATGGAAAAATATTCACAAGGGGATCCATAGATATATGTTTAAACATTCATATACCCCTTTTCACTTGCACATGTATGCATTTTCCATATCTATATATAAGCACATCTATCCCCGGTATATATATTCATACTGTCATGATTGAATATATATATATATATAGGGGGATATTATATATGTATATTCCTACCGATTCATACACATAGAATTCACATTCACAAACTACTGCTCGAATCCACCTCAAGAAGATCCAAAATGCACTGTAGAAATATGAGGAACCCAAGAATCATAGAAATTCCTAATTAAAATTGGGCCAAATAATAAAACTGAAAGAAAACATACCTAAATCCAATGTTGAACTAACTACCTTCTGATGGTGGTGGATACAACCAAACTCATCCTATGAACCCACTTGTAATTAAATAATGGGAAAATAAGTGAGATATAACAACTTCTTATATATATGTGATCAGTATGTTAATTGTGGATGATAAATGATACATGAATCTATAACCGACAATGAAAAAAGAATATTTACATTAATATGCACATCTCGATACTGAATAACATGATCCTTAATAAAGTACTTTTGTTCAAATCAAATCCAATCTCATTCAATATATGCACCACAGAGTGGTATCATGAATCACAAGATAACATATCATCCCATTTCAATTCATACAATAGGGATATAGAACATCAAATTTAACATCTTACATCATTGAAATTAAAAATGAAATTTACATTTTACACAATTATAACATAAACATATGTAATACATGTACATCACATTAAGGTTTCTAAAATTGTAAAAAAGAATTAAGACAAACATAACATAGTTTATAAAACAAAATTCTTTTCTGGATACATTAGAGATAGGTGAAACCACTTATATGTTATGTGGGATGAGAATTTTGTTGGTTTTCTAATATCTATCAAAACAATTCTCTAATAATTTCATGGGTAGTAACTAGGGCGTATTAATAATATTCTAAGTAAAATGAATTATTTTTCATAGACAATACATAAATTTTTTTTCACAAACCAGCCTTAAGCCACATGTAACATTAAAGAAGTCATCAGCATCAGGGTTAAATTCATGGAAGATACTTTTTTCAAAAATTCCTAACTTCAAATAAATATGATGAGGTGCAATAATAAAAATTGTATTAAGGTCATCTGGTCAACAAATAATTCATAGACCATATAATAGAATCATTATAAGAAAATTGGAAAATATGATGAGGATGAATCTATCACCTAAGGATACATGTGCCTTTGTTTCTCGTGAAATCAAATAGTTCCAATAAAATAAATATATTGAGAAGGTCATTCACGACCTATATAATGGTCACACTAATGAAAAGGAAACTATATCAAGGTAATTCGTGACCTATGTAAAGGTCATCTAAGAATGTTGATGGCTATGGAAGGGTCATCTATGATTTTCATTAACTATATAATGTTTACTTTGGGATTACACCATATTCCTCAAGGTAATTGTGATCCATGGTGAAGATATGGAAACCATTTCATAGGGTACTGTGAAATGAAAACGTACCCACACCATAGTTAATTACTAAGTGGTGTTTTAGTGATTTTGGTAAGATTATAATTTGTCTATGAAAAAATGTGAGTCAAAAAAATATTTGGAGATGCTATTTTTGTCTCGAATGAGTATATAAGGGGTACAGATTAAAATGGAAAACATCAGTGTAACAATTTCAAGCAATATATATAAGCATAAACTACCACTTTGATTTTTTGCAGACAGCACACCTCCATTGGAGGGGTTTTAAAACCAAACCATGACATGTTTATCAAACGAAACAATTATCTTACCTAAAACTTGTTCAAGAACTGCAATTTAATATAAACATGCAGAATTAAAAAGAAACCTAAATTTAATTTAACACATTATTAAATTAAAGAGGCTGGGAGAGGGACCCTACCTCAACGGAGAAAAGCCACACTAGGTGTTTGACACATTTATCAGTGACAACTCTAAGCCTCTTCTTCCATCCTCCAAACATATTCACCATTGCATATACATGAGGACACACTAACCCCTATGTAAATGTCTATATGTCCTTGAACATGCACAAGAGGATCCTTATATATATTCTCACATGCCTAAGCTTGTTATCACCCATACACATATGTATTTTCCATATATATACATAATCTCACATAGCCGCTTATATATAATCGTTCTAGAATGGGAGAACATACATATAACAGGAGAAAAAATTATATATATTCTTACCTATGCATATGTGGTGAGTTGCCTTTGAAAAGATGCTTAAATCCACCTTGGCGGGATCCAAAAAACACTTCAAAAATACAGGAACCCCAAAAATAAAAAATAAACCCTATTGAAAATTAGGCCAATGATTAAAAACATAATAAACCTTACTGGAATCTAATGTCGAACTCGATACCTTTGTTGGTGGTGGATAGAACTGGCCTCATCATAAGAAACGACCTGTAAAGAAATAATTGGAAATTATGTGAGATATAAATACTTATTAAATATATGCGATCGACATGTCAATAGTACATGATAAATAATTCATAAATATAATACCAACATGATCAAAAGGATAATATTAATGATTACACAAACATAATATAATCCAAATGATTAAGAGAAAAGTTAATATAAAGGAAAAATACCCCAAATGATAATCCATCAATCGATCTCAAGATTTTAACAACCACCAATGATCCTTCCATACCATAAATCATCCATGAATACATATGAATCAAAAAAAAAATGTTTTAAAAATATAACTACAAATGTATAATTGATGCTAAACTCACGGGGTAATATACTACACTCTCGAAACAATCCAAGTGTGGAGTCCACATTGGACACCCACCCTAACCGAAGAAACACAAAAAATCAAATTTATCAACCAAAAATAACATAAAATTTCATCAAACTTCATGGAAACCCAAAAATAAATCCACTTAGTAGTACACCTAAACTCAAATGACATTTAAAAATGAGATTTAAATATTTATAATTATCCTTTATATGTCGCACATGAAATCCCCATCATATAGAAGTGATCCCGACATGGGTTTAAACAACGACACAGCCACGATTTTAATAAAAATTGTGGCTATAAACTAAGATATAGCCACATAAATATCGTTGGTTTGGTTCCTTTAAGTGGAATAGGGAGACATGAGTTTCCTTTCTTCGATTAAGTTAGTGAGTTGTCTTTCATCATGGAAATGATACCTATGGATCCTGGGTTATTAAGAATTTTTTAGTATACACCTAACAAATCATTTAAAATGTTATGAGTATGTCTTTTAGATTCATGGTTGAAAAGTGGAAATAATATAAAGCTCACCCCCACCCCCACCAGCAATCCCCCCCTCAACTGCAGCCCCACTACCCCCTGCACCCCACCCCCACCTCCCACCTACACCCCACTTCCCCTGCACCCCCTGACCCCTACCCCCCACAACCCCACCCCACCCCCACCTGCACCCCCCACCTCCAGCCCCACTAACCACTGCGCAACCCCCCCCCCCCCCCCGCCCACCTGCACCCCCTTCCTACACCCCCACTGCCCCTTGCACCCCTGCCCTTAGAACACCCCATTCCATACCACCTGAACACCCCCTAACCTCTACACTCCTCATGCACCTAACACACCCCCTACCCCCCCCCCCCCACCTACACCCCACTACCCCCAGTACCCCACCCCCATATGCAACCACACTGCCCATTACACACCCCCCACCCACCTACACCCCCACCCACCTGCACCCCCACTCCCCCCACCTGCACCACACTCCCCCCAACCTGCTCCCCCACTGCCCCATGCACCACCTACCACCAGCACCCCCATGCCCCCAGAACCCACCCCCACCCTACCCCTTGAACTCATCATGCACCCAACCCCCTTCCCCTCCCCCTTCCCCCACCACTCCCCCTTCCCCTTGACTCTCCCCTGCACACATCCCCTTCCCCCGGCACACCCCCTGCACTCTACCCCTATCCCTTGGAAAAAAGAATAATGGTTATATTTTGATGAATATGTCGGCATTCCTTGCTAGGTTTTATTGGATAGGAATTTAGTTGAAATTTAGTATGAGGGATTTTATGAGATATATCAATGAAATATTAAAATTGATGATCATTCTAATAAGGCATTGAAAAATTATTTAGAATAATATGTATTTGAAATTTTAGATCACTACATGCTTTCCAAAGACATGTATATAATTTTCAAAGAATTGTATGGTAAAAAATCTATGTTGTTGAAGGGAAGATTGGTTGTTTCTAATGATGATCATTAAAGTAATGAAGAATTTCATTTGTCTAGAATTAAATGAATAATCTCAAGAAGAGGGACACCAATAAATTGGATACTCTTATCTATTTAAAAAATGATTTATTGTGCATATTTCTTTCTAACCATATTAAGATGCTTCGTGAAAAACTAAAAATACAGATTCTATAACACTTTAATATGTTCATGATGAAGCAACCACATCATGTGGTAAATCTATAAATTGTTGGTACATCCCACAAGAGAAAATTAATGTCGTGTGAAATGAATTTAATTTTTTTAAAGCTGAAGAATAAATGAATTGTGATCTCATGGAATAATTTAGGTAAACCATCTAAAATATGGGAAAGAAAATGTAAGGAAAAGTGATATTATTGAGGCACTTGTTCTGTAAGTAAAACGCGTGAATGAGGAGAAACCCAGAGATATTGATGATTTTCACTATGTAATGGTATAATGAAACAATGATGATAACATAAAGTGAAAGGAATTCTCAAATTCAAAATTTCAAAGGAAAACTAGAGGAGAAGGATATCTGGATTAAGAATCTAGAGGATGATCTTCATATCATAAGAAGGATGCCAAAAACTGAAGAAACTCATTTGAAAACTATAACCAGTATTATGAAAAACAATAATAGGGTTTTTATAAAAATTCAATATATATATAGTATTAATCATATAATAGGAACTCAAAAAATATGGTGATGAAGTGATAAAACTATATGAGTGTGTATAAGGAGGATATAGAGTTCAATAGTAAGGAAACGACTACTACAACCAGTGGACAATATCATGTTTATCATTTACCTACATTAGGTATTTTGTAAAGAAATTTCCATCATAAATGTCTAGATATAACATGTCAATAACATGCATCAGGTATTTCACATAATCCCTTTGTTGTAATATATAGAAGAGATCATGAACATAGTTTAAATTTTGTGTGAGTTCCACATGAATAGAATAGTCACATTCCCCCCATTGGATCCTAATTTTACTAATGACCATTGTGAATAGATTACTACCCCATTAAAGCCTCCATAATACTCATCATGGGTAGAAATTCAAGAAAAAATAGTCCCCATGGTCAAAATACAAAGGTTGGAGCTGTCAATTTATGCGAGATATCTATCTCCTCTCAGATGTCCCCATATCCTCAACATTCACTTGTTCAATCATTTCCATACCTTTCACAATCTGCATTCCATTAAGTTATGTATCACCAATCAAATTCCAACAATATTTTGACATGATAGGTCTCTCATATATATCATCTAAAGGTTCTATACTAATTTTATATTGATGGATTTTATTATAAGAAAACATTATCAATGGAAATTGACCCCTACATATGTCCAAATTCATAATAAAAGGATCTCAACATATCCTATAATAACAAAATAGTGTACTCACTTTACCAATTAATTTGGGGTTTTATTTATATTCTTGTCATCAAATGGGTTCCAAAATAATCCTACAAGAATCTCTAAAAATGTGATAGTAGCTGAGAATTATTTTCATAGAGAGTCATTGAGGGAACCACTTAAAGTATGATGATAACCCCTATATAAAACTACCCAAAGATATAAATTTAAAATTTCTAACCAATTTAATGAAATTATGCCAACTTACTAAGTTGGTCAACAATACCTAAAATAGTATCAGAGGCTATCACTATTAGTGGATTCTATATCACAATGTAAAGAGACATTTAATCCCACTCTCACTCTATGATCTCAAGAGGCTATATCAAGCTAGAAGACACATGATGATCAACATTAACACGATATGGTTTGATACTTAAATATATAAACTTGATGAAAATCCACATTATAGAATCGCCCCAAAAACATGTTCAGATATTACTTTCCCCTCATAGAAACATCACAAACCTGAAACATTAACAATATGACATTAGAAAAAACTATTTCTCATGTAAGATATAAAGCAACATACTCAAATACATCTTACTAGTGAAAATAGGAGAGGCCGATGATCTGAAATCAAAGAATGCATGTGGTAGAAATTAGAGAGATGTGGGGTGGCCACGTCGGAGGAGAAGCATCTCTGGGTGGTGTTGTGGACGCATCGGAGGAGAATAGCGGAAGGTCGTGTAGCCGTATCAAAGCAACATTGAGTGGCGGTGACCCATGATGGAGGAGGAGGGTAGCGGTGAGGTGGGGGTCATCGGAGCTATGTAGATACGGTGGTAGGGAGGCCTCAAAGGTGGGGAGGTGACCTGGTTGCACCAGAGCCAAGTCGGCTGGGATGTGGGGAGGCTGTGTCAGATGGGAGGAGGAGTAATCACGGGGGAGGGATCGTGGGGGAAGGAAGAAATTAGATATGTGAGGATCGCAAGGGAGGGAGCGGGATGGAGCATAGTAAGCCCGAGGGGTGGGGGTATAGCCACGACCATCCATAGGGTCGTAGATTTTGGTTCCATATAGCCATGGTTTTTATAAACCATGGCTATAAACAATATTTCTAGTAGTGTCCTCTAATTTGAATTTTGAAAAACTGACAAACACAGTAGTGTTTAGTACGATATTTAGAGTCTGATAAGACAAACGTAATTTTTGATGAATAGTAACATACCCTTATGAATAGTAACATACACTTATGAATATTAATGGTGCTATTATTAATAACAAGGAATAGTAAATCAGCCAAAAAATAGAAAATTCACCCATGAATGTGTAAATACAATTTAGACATCTTATATGTCAAAAAACAATCATAGTGTAAGTATTTGAATTTTTGTATGTCGTAAATATATAAATTAAAATTTGATGATTAATTGAATAATATAAAATGGAAATGTATATTCAAAAAATTTAATCATTAATTTTTACTCTATTTTCTTATGGTTATAAGATAATTTTATGGGGACTTGATTAACTTCTCAAGGTGTTATAAAATGAGTTATAGTTTTAAAGTTGTTTTTTTTAATAAATTAAGATTTAATTTAAAAATTAAATTAAAAATATTTATAAAAATATTTTAAAAAATTGGATGTCGTTTTTTAAATCTACACGTTGAAAAATGGTCCTAGAAATTGTTTGGGATTTTTCTAAAATTCTTGTATTTTTCATGAATAGTAAAAATACATGTATGAGATTTCAGTATGTTTAATGAAATCATAATGATATAATAATTAATATAAAATTATTTTCAACTTTTTTACTATAATATATGATATTAGGTTCCCCAACTGGCTAAAACCAGTGTAAAATACAAAGGGAAAACCAATGGTTTTCAAAAACCACTAATGAGGTGTCCTTTTAAATTAATAAAAAAGAACCCTCCCATTCACTATAAATACCCACTCATTCCATCATTTTATTTCGTTAAAAACTCATAATACTAGAATATCTGGTATTTTTACCTCCCTATATGTCCTTACAAGGTGTCTTAAATCCCCCAAGGACTCAACCATCATGTTTTAGGATTTACTCTACAAGGAAAAAGAATCTGCCACCTTTCTGTTTTTCAAGCACTCTTTTTATGTTATTATCTTTTAATTTATTTTCTATTATGATGGGATATGTAATTATATATCCCCCTTACATTCCACATTATGTAATAATTATAAGATACCCCTTTTTCTCACATCAAAGTATTTTATTAATTGTTAAGTGATATTGTTTGGATACCGAATTTTCATAAGGGATTTCTCAACTTTTCTTCTATTTCAAGTTCCTTTCTTTTCTTTTCTTCTTTCCTCACTTACTTTCATCAAAATGTTATGATAACCCCCTTAACATACATGTTATGGAATTTTTTTATATTGGAATAATTCATCATCATCTCTCTATTCCCATTCTTTTGTACTAAAAATGAAAACACCATCTGAAATGTGTAAATTTATCACAATCAAGGGTGACGTGTTTTCAATTTCTATTATCATCTTAAATTCTGGTCATTAAACCATTTTTATAGTTGAAATAGACTATAATATATATATATATATATTCACTTATTTAATGTTATGTAATCTTTTTTAAATGTGATATTAATTTATAAATAAAAATGAGTTTATTTGGATCAAAACCCACCAATTAACCCAAACAATTATCATTAATGTTTTATATAATGATTAATCTGCACTCCCAATAACCAAATTAATTTTATAAAAATTTAATATTATGGTTGTTCACTAATAAATTATAACTTCAATTCTAGGAAACCATTCTCATTCTACATGTTATTCTATATGTGAATATAAGTAATCCGATCATGAAAACCAAGGAAAAAACACTCTCGAATAATGAAATTGAACCTCTTAAACCCATCAAGAAGGCCATGAATGAACATAATAAGGTTATAATAAATCATTTAAATAAATAAAATTTTATTTAAATATTAATTAATTAATTTAATTTGGAAATCGAGTACACTAATATCATGTGAACAACACCATCCGACTTAAGGTAAGGGTTTGATTATCTCACTTCCTTTATTGTGAGACATTCCATATTCTCTAATATTACTTGTGTATAGGGTATTTATAATTCCCATTGATGTATAATATCATGAATCTATTTATTTTTATGGTATTCAACGTATCATTTTTAGATTATTATTCTTGGGGCATACTAGCTGATTGATTATAAAGTGGTAAGGGATTTCTACCTGAACCTCTATTTTCAATCGGGTTACTCTTATTCTGCAATTACCTCAATGAAATTCTTTTTTATTATTATTTACTAAAAAAATTGTTTTAATGTTATATTTATGTTTACCAACCAGATTCCTTATTTATTTTAAGGTTTTGTACATGTTTTAAATGGTTCATTCAAAATTTTATGCTGATAAACAAACACGATTCAAGGGAACTTTTCGAATTATTACCCACTTTCAAGTGTACACCGGAATCTATTTTAAGCCACCATTATTTTTATAAAACCACAAAAATTTTCATGAAAATTTATCTTTAATTATTAATGTATTTAATATAACCAAAGTTCTTTTCCACATAAAAATTCACTTTAACACTTTCCTTAAATTTCTCTAAAATTTTTTATTTCTAAATATTATCAAGAACTCTTTTTACATGATTTCACTTCAGGGGGAAATAATTTATGCCTAAAATATAATTTCAATGTACTAGTATTTTATTTTATGGGATATACATGTTTACAATCTAATTTGATGTCAAATAAAAATGATTTTCCAAAATAACTCGTCCTTCAAAAGTAAAAAGGCTTTTTCTCATCACACATTAACTTTTATGAGATGTATGCCTTGTTCACAAATTACATCCTACTCGTGGTGTATGTAATACCATTCGATATATCATATAAAGAGTCCCCTTATTCTCATGATATTATAATGGATTAGGATTTTAATGTTTCAAGTTGGTATGGGACACTATGAAATATTTAAGGATTATTTCCAAAATAATTTTTCAATGGTCTCATTTAGAAGTATCTTCTTCTATGTCAACATATCTTGTTGAATATTGTAATTCATTAAGTTTTATAACTTATTCTATCATCTAAAATATGTTTTTTAAAGTTTCCGATTAGTTTGACTATAGATGTGCTATCTTGATACCCTTCACCATATAACTCTAATTGGTTAGTGTTTATGATAAATGACTAGGGAAAGTTATTTTCATTTCATATGTTAGTTTCAATATAAATGTATTTATTTATTATTTTCACCCCTTCATATGAGGAATGAATTGGACATATTATGTGATCAGAAGGGCCCGCTATATCCCCTCAATGCATTTGTGGGTCTCATAAGAAAAATAGATATGGACTTGGGTGAGGCCTTGCCCATTTTGAGATTTGGTTTTGGCCTAGGCCTTAATCATTTTTAGACATCTTGGTCGAGGTCTTCACGATATGTGTTAGAATATATAATATATATATTTCCCTCATTATGAAGATAGTAATTGAAATTTCATGTGGATATTATATTATTAGAATACCCATGGTTATGTTTTATTAAAACACTATTTACTCAACTCATATTCAATCTATAATGTGTTCAAGTGTATTATTTTTAGAGGCATGTGTTTTCAATTATTACTCAGGCCCATTGTTTATGTTTATGATATCTCCCACAGTATTGCCTACCCACACTAAGAATATGAGCTCACCCATTCTTATGTTTCATTTTTTTCTAGATCCTGAAGAGGTATATTATATTTTACTTACAGGGATAATCTTATAGTGGTGGATGTTCCTAATGGTACTAATTTGTTGTTTTTTTTAGTTCAAGTAGTAATTTTGAACCTATGTATGTATCTGTTTTTTTCAAAACTACTAAACAAATTCTTTAAGGGTTTGATTCCTTGTAATCATTTAAATGTATTAAAATATTGCAGTGGCTTGGGGAATTTGAGGACGGGGCATTACATTTAGACCATCAAAGAATCAATAAATATAAAAACTTAGATTATGTATATATTCCATAGCATGCCCTTCTAACCTTGTAATGTTAGCTTCAAACTGTGAAACATTATCATCTTCCTTTTATCTCAAATTTAGAAACTACCTTTCCATATATTGTCATTATTCAATAGGAAACTATTTATCTAAGAAAATTATATAAATTCACTCCATTCCTTGTTTTCTATTTAGTCCTCCTCATTTGAGTTTTGAATTAGTGGCCAACATTGATCAACATCTCTCGATAGATGATAAACTGTCATGACAACCTTCCCCCTTTTCTTACTTCCCAAAGTGAGAAATGTCTTCTCTATGGAACTTATCCACAGATCTGCTACGAATGGGTTTGTAGTCCCATTAAATTATGGAATTTTTTGTCTCATAAATTGATCTATCATAACTCCTCCACATTATGAATCTGGATGCCCCATATGGGTAAGTTTATTGTTCATAACCTGAGTATGTTTTCCCTGTATAGTTATAAGTTTCTCCACAGCCATTGCAGTTTTTGAGCTAGCATCATTATCTTGAAAAGGAGGACAGTCCCTATATGGGATGTACTCATTCATGTGGGTTCCATTCCATCCACTAGGTTCCATTTATAAAGAATGACATACACTAGATTAGGATTTGAACCATAATATATAATCTCAAATTATAAAAATACATAGCATAAATTGAAATCCTTTTCATGGTTAATCCCGTAATAGTAAACATGGTTTCCTTGAGGGATATTTTAAATTTAAATCCTTCATAATGGATTTAAATGAAAATGTGAATTATCCTAAACATATCCCTTGGGTGTTTCAAAAAAGGTTCGTAGTAAGGCCTGTTGTCATGTACCAGGATACCCCGGTTCAAACCCAAAACTCCTTATCATGGTTTTCACTCCTAAATATATTTTTGTATGAACCACATCCACTTATAGTATCTATATAGTGATGTATTTTCTAGAAATATCCATATAATCTGTTCTTCACCAAATTTCTAGGATATTGTTGTATACTTATCCTCAAAGACTATCTTAGAAGTTTGATCTCTAATCTACATTTTCAAAATCTAGTTTCCTTGTTTTCTACTAAAATTTAGATAATATGAACTATAGGAACCTATCCCCAATAGGTCTGAGCTAGTGCCTTATTTTATTACCCTGACATATAAACAAGGAATATGCATACTAAAGGATTGAGTAGTTTAATATCTTTGGAAAAAGATACATACATAAGTTCAACATTACAATATAAAATTAAAAATAAAATAAATGTTCCATTGGGAACATCCACCACTCTATGATTATCCCTAGATATCAATCATAATATACCTCTTTATCTTTTGGAAAAAAATGAATCACAATAAGGGTTCAGCTCAGATGCTCTGTAAGGGTAATCATTTTAGTGGAAGATAACAAAAACATTAGGTATAATGAATAATTGAAAACACGTTCCTTTAAAAATAAACTTGAACTAAATATGGAAGTAATATTACTTGAGTAAATATTTCTATAATAAAACATGATCATGGGTATTTTACTTGTCAAAAAATCTCATGAATAATGAAAATCATGCTTCATAATGAGGTAAATACATATGTAGAACATTCTAAAACATATAATCAAGGACTCTTCAAAGACATCTAAAAATGATTAAGGATTCAGCCAAAAACATATATAAAAATGATCAAGGCCTCATAAAAGTCCATATATATTTGTCTCATGAGACATATTGATGCATCAAGAGGATGTAGCGGGCCCCACCCATCAAATAATAAGTCCAATTGGTGAATGGGTTTAAGATAGCACATCCACAATAAAACTAATCACAAAATATTCAATTAAATATGTTATATTACATATTCAAATATGAATCAAAATAATAAATAAGAATCAATAAGTGTGTTTAAATAAATGGAGGTACTCTTTTAAAATCATGGAGTAATTCTTGAGATAAATACTCTTTTACATTAAAAATAATATTTCTTTTGGAAAATTAATTTTATATAACTGGAAATGAATTAAGGAATAAATTTCATAATAATATGAGTAATTTTGGAAAGATAATGGTTTCTTAAAATATATTATAGAGTGTCCTTGAAAATATGTAATAATTTTAGAAATTACCTTGAACAGGGATTATATTTCGGGAAAAAAAATTGAAGGTTCCCTTTAAAAAATGTAACTCTCCATAAAATAAATATTTATTATTTTTAGTACAAATATATTGTAAATTCACACAGAATATACTATAACTACATAAGAATAAAAAAAGAATTTATTTGGGATTAATAAAGACAAAGAGTAACCTGAAAGAAAATGGAGGTTCGGGTGGAAAACTCTTGCCTTAAGTGCAAAGGTTTTTCCTCAAATAATCTTAATGAAAGGAATAATAAAATTTAGGTTCATAAATTAATGATTACATAACCTAATATACATTTAATTGATTTAGTATAACCTTATTAGATTCATTCTTGTCCTTTTGATGGGTTGAGAGATTCAATTTCATTGTTTTGGAGCATTTTCTTCCTTGGTTTTCATGATCAGTTTACTTTTATTAATGTATGGACAAACATGTAGAATGAGAATAGTTAAAAAATAGATTTGGTATTTTATTAGTCAAAGAATATAATATTAAATGGTTATAGTTTTTTTTTTATTGGGAGTGAAGATGAATCATTAGATAAAACATTAATGACAATTGTTTGGTTTAATTGGAGGTTTTTTATCACAATAAACTAATTTTGATTTATAAATTAATATCACGTGTAAAAGAGGATTATAGAACCTTAAATATGTTATAATATAGATATTATATTCTGTTCCAAAAATCAAAATGGTTTCATGTCTAGAATCGAATATGGTAATAGAATCTGCACTCTCGTCGTCCTTGAATGTGATAAATTAACACATATGGGATGGTGTTCTCGTTTCGTGTATAAAATAAGGGAAAAGGAGAGATGACGAAGAATTATTAATTTATCATAAAAAAATTTCAGTATATGTAAGTTACACAATTCATCTCAACATTTGGATGATGGAGGTGATGAAATAAAAAATGAAATGAAAGGTTCTTGAAAAAAATGAAATGAAAAGAGGAATTTACCTCTTGAAGTAATCCTCCTTAAGAGCCTCTTTAGGGGAGAGGTTTGGTAATCTGAGGAGACCAAGGGCTGATAGAAGTGATGGATGATCTTATAGAGGGATTTGGGACGAATTTGTACAAGGCACAAGGCTTGATAGGAGTGATGAGAAGAGGGAGGGGTGTATAGTGGAGGGGAGGAGTAATTTTTGAATATCTTAATCATTATTTTATAATTTTTCTAAGGACAATCAATATTAGTGATTCTTGTGACCAATAATAGTAATTTTATCATGTGATTACAATCCAAGTGCTCTTCTATCAGCCTAAAATCACATATGACTCCATAAATCATGTATTTAATATTTATCGTAAATTTTTGTATTTTACTATTCACCTAAAAACGAAGTATTTTTGAAAAATCCAAAAAAATCACCATAACCATTTTTCAATTTGTAGAACCCAAAAATGAATTCCATTTTATCAAAATAATTTTCTATATATGTGAAAATTAATTTTTAAATAAAATATTTATTTAATTGAAAAATAGTGTTTTTAAATTTAAAACTGATTTTTTAATACATTCAAAAATTAAACAAGGCCACATAAAATTATCCTAAAATCATTGGACAACAAAATATTTATTTAGGAACATATTTTATGAAAATTAATTTTAAATCCATTTATTAATTTAAAATTACAATTAAATATTTATCACTCACAAAAATACCAACACTTAATCAATAATATATAGACTATTGTATTTCATTAATAATGTGCCAAAAATTTTCTTATACATCCATGGGTGTGGTTACTATTAAAAGGGGTCATAGTACTATTAATAAGGGTATGTTACTATTCATAAGGGTCTAGTAACTATTAACTAAAAATATAAGTTAATCTTATCTTACTCTAAATATCTTACAGAATTCAATTTTGTATGTCAGGTTTTTTAAATTCAAATCGTAGAAGTGGAAAAATAAATTTTATTTGATAGGTTAAAAAAAGTATTGTTTTTTAGTGACTCAGTGTTGTAGGGATTCAATATTAAATTTATTTTCAAATTCATGGGATGTTACAATTTATCATTTAAAATCTGAAGAAGATCAATGGTATGGTCTTTTTAAAAATGTGTGGAAATATGATGAAATTTTCTCCACATATCCAAAGGATTTTAGGACACTATAAGAAACGAATCCTATAATGGTAGTTTGGAACCATTGGCATTAGCCCCCATACTATTTGTATAGCCTATACCAATGTTTTGAAGAGATATTTTATCTTTTATCATCGATATTTCTAGTCAATAACAATGGTTCCCAAACCATTGTTATAGGCTATATAAAATAATTATACTGACATTTTTGAAAAAAAATTGGTGTGGGTAATGTAATAGAAGATAGTTGAAATTTGAACACTACACTAGCCAATTATATTCAAACCACATAACCACTAAGGAGAAATGAATTTGTTAATATAAATTGATAAATATTTATTTTTCATATTTTTAAATGAATTAATTTTTTATGTATTTAATGTTATTTAATAAATGAATTCATAAAAAAATATGGCACTTACACCAACAGTTATCCAAATCTATGAGTATAGACCCAAACCAAGGGTTTGTAGAACCATTGGTATATGTAGCCAGATTTTATTAACAATTACCAATGGTTTTGGAAAAAATCTTAGTATAGTGTTCTTTTAAGTTACATATACTAATGGTTTATGGGGAATCATTGGTATAAGTGACACTGATATAAAATATTTTTGAAAAACCCATTGGAATAAAGTATGTATAAGGTATATATAGTAACCATTCTGGACAAAGAACTTGCATAGGGTATTAATAAGGTATTTATAACAATTGTATTTGAAAAATATTATTATATGGTATATAAAAGGAATATATACCAACATTTTTTCAATAACTATTGTAATAGGGTATATAAAAGGGACTTATACCCTTGGTTCTACCAAACCACTGCTATTAGGTATGTACAAGGCACCAGAACCAACAATTTTTCATACTTTTAGAATATATCCATCTGTATTGCTCTAATTTATAGTAGTGGGAGTTATTTTTTAGAAACTAATTTCCCTGAGAAAATTACAAAAAATGGAGTCAGAGTTACTTGATCTAAACATGAAGGATAATGAATCACTTGATACATATGAGGAAAATTTTACAAGACTTGTGAGGTACACATATGTTTTTATGATTGACACTAAAAGTTAAAATAATCAATAATTTATTATGTTAAAATAATGTCTTGTAAAGTGATTATCCATAAGAGACATTAATAGTTGTGAATAAATAATTTGATGTGATCCCATGGTAGAAAAAATTTACTAGAGACTCTAATTATTCTAATTGTTTTAAAAAAACGAAGAGAAAATTTAATTTTAAGGAAATTATATTAATAAAACCCATAGTGGAAGAAAATAAGTCATCCTTTATGTCAAAAGTTTGGAAATAAGAATGCTGTAAAATTTTCAATATGTGAATGGTAAATGTTTTAACTGTGGAAAAGAATTCCATCGAAAAAATAAATGGTGAAGGGATATAAAGATGCTAGTCAATGAAATAAATGGATAGAAAGTATAACTGAATTTACTTCCCACACCCAAATGCTTTAATTGAAAAGAATATGGGAATTATTCTAACCAGTGAATGAGTCCAAGGGTTAATGATGACAATAGGTATTAGTAACATCTTAATCCAAGAGGCAAAGGGAAATTCATTTGATCAATACTATCAAAGTAGGTCAAAAGAACAAAGTTGATAATGGTATACTTATATTCCCCTACAGATATAAAAAATGACTTATATGGTATGGGATCTACCAAATATTTTATATCTAATGAATTTTTTAATAGTATAACATCTCCACTTAATAAATTAGATAATGAATTATTGGTGAAAACTCATGATGGTTTGACGATAATATCTCCTGTGTATATATCCTCTTCAATATTAATTTATTGGAATGTTCTTTATCTGAATATTTTTATTCAACCTCTAGATGAATTTTATATGATAATTGGAATGGAATTTTTGTCTCTATATAGATCCCATATTAATATCCATGTAAGGTAAGTCATGTTTGATATTCTTAATCAACCGATGATAATCAATCGATTCAAGGATGAACATGAAATTCCAATGGGAATTACGTCCATTACATGGGTATAACTACCTATTCTTGGGGGATAATTATCTCAAATGGTTCCAGATAAACTCAACAATGATAATATCCCTATTGTTTTGAATATAATGGCGTATTTTTTGGATGATTTACCTAGTTCTCCCCAAAACTAAAAGTTGAGTTTTCATTATTATTCATACTAGGTGTTATTCGAGTTTAAAAGAATCCTTATATAATGGACCAGATTGAGTTATAGTAATTGTTGAAGCAACTCCAGGAGAATCTAGATAAAGTATTTATTCATTCAAGTTCCTTTCTAAGCGGTAAACATTTTCTTTTTGTTAAAAAGAAAGATAGTTCAATTCATTTATATATTGAATATCAAGAACTTAATAATATCATGATACATAATAAGTATCATATACCCCATATTGGTTACTGTTTGGATCAAATATAATAATCCCAATACTTTTCAAATGTTTTCCTTAGATCTAAATCTGAAATTTAAACGGTCAAAATAGAGGAAGGGCATAAGACAGCCTTCCATATGAGGTATACACAATATTATATCATAGTTATTACATCTAGACTTACCAATTATCCCATTATATTCATGAATATATAGAATTCAGTATTTATTTATTACCATGATCAGTTTTTTGTAGTCCTTATTTATGGTATACTTATATATTTCAAGATAAATGAATAGTATAAAGATCATTTTATGATTTTTTTCAACACCTTGTGAAATAATAAGTTGTTTACTAAATTTATCAAGTGTTAATTATATCCATAGAGATTATCATTCTTAGATCACACAATTATAATTAAATTAAAATTATTGGGTCTATCAAAGAAATAATTCATTAAACAATGGCCTTAACCAACTTTGGTGACTAAGATCCATAGTTTTCCTAGATTGGATATATACCATCAGTGCATTGTGTGAAATTTATCATGGATATGAAATAAAATAAACAATATTACATGGAATGGATTAAAGTTCTTTTAGACCAATGAATGTGAATATAATTTCATGGAACAGAAGAGAATATTGTTTGGTTCAAATATTCTCACACTGCCCTATAGAAAATATGGGTTTTTGATCATTAATGATGCTAAAAATAATGTATTGGGATGTGTTCTAATGTAGGATGACATGTTTTTTTCATATATCTAACGCTAAAATAAGGTTCATGGAAAAAATTGCCCAACTATGATATGGAGTTGGATGAAATAATTTTTTCTTTAAAGATATAGAGGAATTATATTTTTTAAGGTGTGATATAAAAAAAGTCATACATATATATATATTAACTCAAAAATAGTTGTATATTATATAAATTAGATTCTTGTGGTTGATTAAGTATTATGAATACTTTATAAATTACCACCCTATGAAAGAGAATAAGGTGGATAATTCATTTAGTTAGAAGGACCATGCTAGATTATCTATGATGACGATTAAAAGAGATCGTATATTTATGGATTTATAGAGGATGGGTATTGAAATCCTAATATAAAGGGATAAATCCTATCTTTATCATATTAATTTAAAACAATCCATTTATTTTACGATTAATGAGGCATGAAAAGAGTATGTGGATAAGTATAACAAGGAAAGTAATTTTCAAAAATTCAACTTCGATAGTGATGGAATGATTAGGTTTAATAACTGAGAATGTGTACGATTAATACAAAAATTAAATAAATATTTATTGGATGAAATATATAACACATCATTCTATATCCGTACTAGGAGAAAAAAGTTTTATGGAGATCACAAAGATCATTTTTGGTGGGATAACATGAAGAGGGATAATGTGGAGTATGTATCTTGATTCAAGGTTTTCTATTTAGTTAAGGAAGAAGTTTTTAAGGCTAAGGGAATAATGAAACCATTACCCTTACTAATATATATGATGCTAAAAATCACCATATATTTGTTTTTGGGACTCTATGATATCTAAAGTTCATAATTAAATTTGAGATATAGTTATCAACTTACGACTCCACTATTTAATTTTTATCAAAGAATATTATTCTCTTAATCAACATTCCAAAATGTAAATTAAGTATGTTGAAAGGTTTCATGTATTAACACACTCAATAATATCTTATCAAGTTCTGATTTTTACCTTGAAGTTATGGAGAAGTCTCTAGAAATCATTGAATATGAATTTCAACTTTAGAACATCATAATAGAATTAGAGATATGGACAATCTATGTTAACCATTCAAAACCTTGATGATATACTACGATCATTCTCTATAAATTTCTAATTAAGTTCGTATTATCATTTTCCTCTAGATGAATTTTATTTAAATATATATTTTCACATGAGCATTTTGATGGGTCTTTATGAAAATATCTATGGAAAGTAGTTCATAACACCAACATGTTGAGATGAAATTAGAAAAATAAATCTATTTGGATCAGATATAGATGATAATTTGTTAGAGAATGTTATATCCATTCAACAACACATTAGTAATTCTTGGAGTTGTTAGAAGAGTCATGTCAAAAACTGTTGACTAGATATAGAGCTTGAAGATGGTAGAAGGAATCCTATTAGATATTACTATGGAATAATGTTATGAGATTTTATTATAATGGGAAACTAATACTCAGAAAAATTGGTCCATAAGAGATTATTGATCATATCAAGATGGGTTTTTATCACTTAGATCCTCTACCAAACCACTCCCAAGTTCATGATTTGTTACATGTGTCACTTTGGAGGAAGTAAAAACCATATCCTCAAGATGTATATAACTCAATGGTTGTACCGTTATAGAATTATATTTATAAGGATTAATTACCATTATACATTTTGGATCATCGAGATAATTTTCGATAGAACAAGACTACCCACATGGTTATGGAATTTTAGAAAACAAATATATTTGAGGAAACTATCTGAGAGACATAAAATGTAATGAGGGAAATGTAACCTCATAAATTTCTTTTATAATAATATAATTTTAAGGATGAAATTATTATAATGGGGGTTAGAATTTAACACCTAGATAATTTATAATACATTTCTTTCAAATAAATTCAATGTGTTTGATTGCTTCTAAAATACCCACCACTAAGATTTTGGGAATAATTACTTATTAAAAATATAAAATTACGGACCTTAATATAATTTTAAATTAAAATAATAAAATTGAAGTAATAAAATAATGTAATAAAATTCATGAAATAGTTGAAAAATGATAATGAATTTTAGTTATGTAATTCTTGTTTAAACCGAAATGTTTTACTTTTAATCATTATTTTATTTTATATTTTATTTAAAACATAATTAATTTTATTTTTAATATTAAACTAATGAAAAATATTTTTCTACACATATATATAAAATTATTGATCATTCATACATTTAATTTCAAATGGTTATAAGTGAATGAAAAATAAAGTTAAGGTAAAAGTATATATTTCTCCAAAAAGTATTTTTACATGTATAGTGTGTTTTTATGTTAAATAATTAAATTTATCACTGTTGATGAATGATTTTAATGATATTTTCAAATTATATATTCAATAAAAATAAATTAATATTCATCTAAAGGATTTTTTAGGTTTCATGGGACATTTATTATTTCCACTGAGAGGGTCAGAGAATCTGTGGTCAAATATTTTTTTTGAATAATATCTTTTAATAAAACATATAGAAACTACTAAAGTTCATGACAAAATCAATATAGTCTCAATACACACTCTATGAAAAAATATAAATAAAGGTAAACACACTGAAATTTTTAAGGCCTATATTTAAAGCCTACTCCTTTCCATGTTTCTTTTCCCACCAATGTTGATTCTCTACTATCTCTAGCAAATTTTTTACAATAAAAAATCCACTGCATTCCACCCATTCTAGAATATATAAGAATATGCAACTATATAAAATAATTATGATCCAATAAATATGTGTGTCTTCTCCTCATTTGTATTTTCACCATATAAGAATATAATCTTCTTCCATGCTCAAATAAATCAGTAAACCCTGAATGTTTACTCTGTTATGATCTCCAATAGTAATGTTTGTTTTGAAACTTATTCCATATCTTGAGTAACAAATATATTATTTATTTCATAGAATAATCAAGAACAAAAGATTATATTCTTATTTATTGACTCTCCTATTTGACTCCATAACTTTCTTCTCATATTGTATTCTTTTATAACTTGAGTTCTTTTTAGGTTTCTCACTTATTTCAAATCTTTCTAAAATCGTCACATCTGAAATTAAGTACATCATCTAGTATAAATATTAATTTCAAATTCAAATTAAAATCTTAAAATTCAATTAACTTGAAACTTAAACATAGATTTTGGATCTTTATTCAGGTATATCCTCACCATCCAATTCATACTAATAGTTAATAAAGGTTTAAAATACCACAAAATTTACCAAATGGAACCGATTATATATGGCTCTTATGAGTACCCGGAATTTTCCTAAATAACAACTTCTAAAATTCAGACTCCCTAATTTCAGAAGTAGGTGTATATTCAAAAAGAATTCTTTTTAATTGCACTAGAATATAATGGTGTAGGTAATAACTGTATCCTAGAGGTAATCCAAAGTATAGTGACACAAAAATAAAATTATACTTTTCTTTTAGATGTCATACTCATTCCCTAGTGTACCCCCACATTTATCCATATATTTTTTCACAACACGTCTCATTTTTCATTGAGAACCACAAATTTTTTAGGAAATAAAATTTATCTTATTCCACCACTATGGCATAACATGCTTCTATGGAATGGAGATCATGGTATTTTGTGTGTTACAAAATATAAATCCATCCTCCTCTATGATGTACCATGACCCTACAACATTAATATTTTTTTATTAACCAACATATATGTTGAAGAAACATGATATATGGTGTGTTCCTTCTTCGAACTGCAACTCTCCTCTATATCTTCTCCAACATGTTGTATACCAGCACGAGCTTGCATCCATCAATATATTTTCTCAATATTGAAGTTAACCAGTGTATCTTCATCCACATAAACATTCCTTAATTTACGTAACGATTAGTAGAACACTCATTGAATTTAATTTTCTACATTTTCATGATTACTTCCACGTTATTTCCTCAAGTAATCACCTAAAATTTCTTTTTCCATACAACATTTAAATATCTCCATCATCTTTACTCAAACACAATATGGACTTACCTAGATGGTTTATCAAACATGAAATTAAATTCCTAATAATAAAAATATTAATTTCGAGCATCAACATTGCCTCGTTTCTTCACAACCACATAATATTGACAATAAATCATCTAAAACCAATGAAACCCTAACTTGGGCACTAGAATATACCAATTTGTATTTATATGAAATATTAATAATCAGTAAAAATACTTAATGTAAATATGTTCACTCAATTTATTTCATTATTCTCACACTTATTGACAACCAATGAAAATGTAAATGTTTGGTTTTATCATATCTTACTATTTTTATCAAGGAACTCATCTTCTCTTCCCGTTTTCTAAGATAAGGATGACACCAAATATAACACCATTATATTTGTGAAATATATTTTTCAAATAAATTTAATCATTTCATTATTTTTTTAACATGAAACACCGAGTTCATCTCACATTACATTAAACACTAATTTTATATTGTGTTAAATGCGCCACTATTTTAGCTCGCATTACACACAACATTGAGATCAAATAAAATGTATAATATTAATAAAATATTAATACTTAATATGTTATTTATCACGCAGCCATTAAAATGGTGGGTATGAATTGGATTAACTAAATTATGAAAATATATGCTTTATACATGTATATATAATTAATTATTTTTTGTCTAATTATTTAGACATTTAAATAAAAAACAATTTGAAAACATTTGAAATGTTTTTTGGGAAAACTATTTTGATACTCACAAACATATTTTATCTTAATAATCAAAAAAATCACAAATTATGTTAATGAAACATATATAAAATTATATTAATATTTTTTTTCATTCAAATAAATTTTTTTATACATAATAGATGTGAATAAAACCAATTTTATGCTTAAAACTACATTTTTTCTAAAAAGAAGTTTTATCACGTTTTTCACATATATTTTTTAAATTATTTTTTTAATATTTTAGTAAATTTATTTTAAAAAAATAAAATTTATCTTTGTAATAATCATATAACATTAAAATTGGATTTAATTTTTTTATAATTTTTTGAAATCAAATTTTTTTATGAAGAGTAAAAAATAATGGTTTTTATTAAGAATTTGCATTTCCTTTAAAAAATTTAAAACACAAAAAATATTTTCATATAGTTTTAAAAATAAAATTAGTTTAATTATATATATATATATATTAATCAAATAAGGTTCAATATAATCAATTCCATATTGAATTTTGAGATAAAAACTTTTTAATGTTTTGAAACTTTTCTCATTGGAAAACTGATCTCTCATCTGGTCTGTGGGATAAATTTTAAATTGTGTTCTACCAATTCTGTCAATTTCATTTTTAAAAATGGATTCCATATTTTTAATTATTATAAAATATTTTATATAATAATTTAAACTTAATATTTTACTCAAATTAATAATAAAATTAGTAAAAAATATTTATCATAGTTAAGGATAAAACAGGTTTACTAGGGCCTCAAACTGAAAAGGTAAGAGATATAATAACCTATAAACATTACAATACCCCTTATATGAATGTATATAGAACTTATAACATATATGGTTATATAATATACCATTTTTTATCTGGTTTAAATGAAAAAAGCATGGGAACACATTTTTCTTTTCAAATATTACAAGTGAGCCACTAACCTATCCTATAAAAGGACACACCATTTACTCTCCTCATCACACCTCCAAAACCATGATTTTTAGAAACTAAATACCCAAATAATTTCGAAAATTTCCTACACTAATCCTACACTCCTTATTTTTGGTATCAATCCCTCCAAATAAGGTATTTGGAGTAAACCTAAAGAGGCTCCTAGAATAAGATATAAAATTATTAAATATGTGTTTTTCCATTTCTTCTACAAACTCAATTAATAATTTCAAAATATGATTAAATTATAAAAAAATGTATCCCATATACTGATATTTTATTATGTTAATTTAATTATTGAAATCCATCTACTATTCCATTAAATGGGATATGGAATCATTATCCCTATGTACTGTGGACAACCATCTTGTGAACTGATGTTATTATTTTTACATCACCAACTCTCACAGCTTGATGTAATATGGAAATTAATATTTCTATATGATATTTATTATATTATTATACTCTTTATATTATAATTCCTTATCTACTTTATGACCTCCAATCCTACTGGAAAACAATAACATCACTCGTGTGCACGACGGACAACCACCTCACAAACCGATGTGATATTTTTTCATTTGTATTTTACATAGAGGGTAATACGAATAGATTAAATAAATATAAATTATTTTGGTAACATAATTATATTTCTTCAATTATTATCTCACATATACCTCCTTACTTTCCAATCAGTGGAAATATGATAATGCCACTCGTGTGTACGGTACACCACCACCTTGTGAAGATATGGGATTTGTTCTTCGTGTTTTATTTACACAGAAGGTAAAAAGGATATGTTAAAATAAAAATATGATATAAAAATATATATGAAATAAAAATTATTATTTAATGGAAATATATTATTTTCCTTCCTTTCTTTCAAACCATTGATAAAATGGAAATAGTGTTCATGTGTACGTATGTCATACCGTCTCCAGGAACGGTGTATTTCATTTTCTATATCTAACTTTAATAGATTTATCTAAATACATATATATATAATATTTATGATATTTATTTCTATTTTTAAAATTATTTAGATTCAAAACCATGACAAAAGTAAAAGTAAAAAAAATAAAAAAAACTAAACAAACCTGAACAACAATGCTTTTATTATCTGAAACGTGATGTTAATAAGGAATTATTAATAAACTGGTAATAAAAGGTTATAAGTAAACCATATTTTATATGATATATGTAAGTATGGGTTTTTATTAAATGTATAAAAAAATTATTTATGATATAGGAGTTTGAAATATGTGTGAAATAAATCGATATTTATGATTAGGGATTTCTAGTCTCCATTTTATTTTGGGAAACATATGAAAATTATCACTTGTTTCTTTTTGTGTTGTGTATATACTACCACTTTCACATGTTATATATTGAATATACTTATATAATTATATTTAAAATTTTAATTTTATTTTATTAGTTGTCATGGATTATTTTAAAAAAATTAACAATATTTTAAAGATTTTATGTTACAATCTCATTGTTTTTCATGATTTTTTATGATTAGGCTTCCAATAATGAAATATTATGATCTTTCTCTCAAGAAAATAATGTATGATCTTATACTCTTATTATTTGTGAACATTTAATGTAATTATAAACGTTTTTATTCTCTTTTTTAAATAAAATAATTTATAATTTTTCTTAAGTGAAATCTTATTTATATCTCTCTTTGGTAGAAACGCCTTTCTCTTCCATGTTCATGTTTTCTAAAAATGTTTCAAAATATTTTTTTTACTCTATGATTATTAAATGAATTTTTTAGCCATTTTTCAATTTTTATAAAAAATTTTAATATTTATATTTATTTATTTTTTCAAATAAGTCCCATTTTTTGACGAAAAATGCGAAAAAAATATTTTCCATAACATATACAACATGAGAAGAATATTCCAATATCAAAGGAATTATTTTCTATGTTGATTTCTCCTTATGGTTCAAATGTAATTTTCAAACAAAATGATTTTCAATTTTTTTTTAACATTCCTTCTTTAAAATTTTGTTTTCAAAATGAAGAGGACATTTTCCATACAAAATATTTGAAGGAATATTTCAAAATCATTTTCCATATAATACAATATCCATTGATGTTACTTAAGATTTACCGGGGATATAATCCAATTGTACCATCTTTAATATTTCTCTAGATTTTTTATGATTGTTATGAAGATATGGCTCTAAAAACCATTCCCTTACTATGGGTTATGTTATAATAAATGCTTTATGATTTTGTATCACATGAATCTATGGATTAAGTGATAGTAAGGATTTATATCTCCCTCCAATACATAGGGAAATGATTGACGCTATATGTGAAAAAAGGTTACATCGAATGTTATCCCAATCCCAAGATAAGTTACATGGTAGGTTATATCATGCCTAAAATATGGTACATGGGAGGTTCTCCCAAGCTTGAAGTAGGTATATTAGTGGTTTTCCCATTCCTAGATAGTTATGAATGTCTTTGTAGGTATCCTTGACATTATATTTTCTATGCTAATTTTTAGTCCACAAATTTATGTATTATTCCAAAGTTATTCTCTCATGGATCATGTTCTTTTATTCTATTATGATTTATGTCTAATGAACTGCCACGATTTATGCCATGGCTCAGGTTTATTATCTCTGATATGTAGGGTACGATTTTCAGATGTTATTATCATGTTCTCATACCCATATACCTATTTCATATTGATATCTCCCTTGTTAAACATTAGTGATCATATGAGATCACCCAATTCTTATGTTTCCTTTTCCCATGATATGAAGAAAGTTATTAGGTATGATATGATTAAGAATTATTCTATTTATAAAGATCTTAGTGGGAGATAATGTATCTCACTTATAAACCATTTTTTATGTGCCCAATTTTCAAAAGGAACTAGACCTAAATTGTTCACGAATTGATTATTATGTTACACAATAAATATTCATCTATTAATATGTAATATTTTCATATGATAATTTTGGGTCTTTATAGTTGGTATCATAGAAAAGATTAGTTTGACTTTAGAAACATTGATGATAAATTTTTTTGAGATCCCTGTGGATACTTATCATGATATTTATAGGGATACATTACATGATAAATATAAGGATGATTCAAAGTATTGGAAAATGTACTGGAATTTTGGAAAAGGATAGAGTGAGTGGATTCTGTGAAATTACATCCTTGTATGGATACTACAAGTTGATATAGCTCTAAAATAGAGGTACCTATGGGTAATAAATTTGAAAATGGAACATTGATCTAGACTTGATCAGTACCTGATACACAAAAAAGGTTGTGTTGAACACCTGGATTGACACTTCTGAGGGATATTCTTTGTAAATTTGAAAACTCTTTATGAACTATCATGATGGATTTAAATAATTACCTTGAATTACATAGTTTTAGCCTAATGTTTCATCAATTGAAAATAATTTGTCATGATTTAGACATGATATAAGTAATTTGTCATTATATTTTTGTTTCCCACTATTAATATTATTACTCAATCTATGCTTTTTTAGTTAATGGAGGGAATCGAAATGAATTGGATTAACATTGAATATGATAAAAAATTAATGTGAAACCAAATGGTATGATGTCAAGTTTGAAGGAAACTATGATTATGACTAATTAGTTATCTAGAAATATGATGAACAACATTCACTTTAATAAAAACTTAGACTCACCAAAGAATATAATAATATAGTTCATTGAGAGTTTAGGTGTTGGACATCATAGGGAAAAGAATATTTAGTTTCCTATATGTCTACTATATTGGAACCAGCACTCCATAGGATGACTTTATAGAACCATTAAGTGTTTTATGTGTATATCAGAAGAACATAAAGAATGTGATAAGCGAGGAAAAATGAAATTTCTAATTAATAAAATGGACGATGAGAATGGTTTCCCAGAGGAATCACCAATTTTCAAATGTTATAAATATGTAAATAATAAGAATTCTATGAAATAATTTCTTAGGGGGAATGTTTGGGAAGAAAATAAGAAATGTGATATGATTAATTTTTATACTGTTGGTGATGAAGAGACTTAAAATGACATATTAAATGAAAGAGGTATTAAGGAACAAGTTGATGAGTCTTAGCTGATGGTTTAATAATTAAGTGGAATAATGTTCTTTTCCATGTATTGTAATTGAAGAATTATGTTATACAAAACGTGAAATATATAAGTATTATACTATAAAAAATTTTCATTATATATTTTCAATATCATTTTGAATGTAATAATGAATTGTAAAATTGATATAATGTAATGGTGATATTTAATGGAAAATTCATGATTAAGGTAATAAAACATTTAATATGTTCTTAATTTTAATAAAATAGTGTTTAGTCTAGATAAAGTGTTTATTGATATGGATAAGGTAAACATGATAATTTTTATGACCCCATAAAAAATTAATGATTTATTGAAAAAGTGTTATTTTTTAAATATGATATTGATTATAACATTTTCGTATTTACGGAATATATTCAACAATCTAAAGTTTTATTTATAGAATAGGGAAGCATGTATTTTTTTCTTTGATCTTTCACTATAATTTTTTATTCTACTATTATTTTGGGGAATATATGATCAATTTATTCACATATTTGGTATTTTGTGATTAAGATCTACTTATTTATATTTGGGGGAATAATATTAAGTTTATTTTGGGAAATTTAATGACAATATTTCTAAAATTTTTTATTTCAGTTTTTCTTAGACATGGAGGATCTCTGAGGTTAACTATTCATGAAATGGATTATGTTTAGATTTGGATTTTATTTGATAATATAGGCTAGAAATTTCATTTTTTAAAATAACTAGATAAATAAGGACTAACATATCATTATTTTATGGATCTTATGACCCACTAGTGCTTCATGCATAAATAAAGTTTCATCTGTATTTCTTTAAGTAAGATATGATGTGGAAATCAATTGAAGAACACCCAAAGGATGTTATTGTTCTTATTAAATGGAATAAAAACAAGTATATCCTCTCCAGAAAATTCTCCAACTTTAGGAAAATGATACTAAAATAAAATTTTATCTCATTATCATCATTTCTGATGATATTAATTTCCCTTTTTCACACATATTTGGTTGATGGTTTTAGGTTTTTTGAATTTAAAGTTATCATTAAAATTATTAGTAACAATTATTTATATCACTATCTATTATTATTTAGACATTATTATTTTCTTCCATGTCAAAATTTTTAATTCACACCTTTGTTCTCTTATTTGGAAACCAATCATGTGTTATTCTAGATTACCTTCGCACATCCCTTTCTCTCTTCTCAAGAGGAAGTTTTATTAACCCAAATTATGATGTCATTTTTACATGAAGGGATTTTCAAAATTTAAACCCTTTCTTATAAAATAGAAGTTCAAATTTTGAGGAAGAAATTTATATAAGTGGGGTATAATTTAACACCGTGATATTTTTGTGAAATTTTTTTTCAAATAAATTGAATCTTCTAAATATTTGACATTATACACCAAATCATGTTTATATTATGTTAATCACACCTATGATTTTATCTTACGTTATATGAAGCACTGAGTATAGCTTTATTTACACATGACACTAAGTTTATAAAATCATGACATACTATTAAAATATTATTATTTTAAATGATATTTATCACCAAGATATTAGATTGGTGGATATGAATAGGATTAAATAAATTATGATAATATATGTTCTTCACATTTATAAATGATTATTTATTTGGTAAACAATTAATTATAAATGAAAATAAATACCACTTAAAAAAATGAAATCTATTTTTTACAAAATATTTTTTGGTACCCAAATGTGTTTTAATGAAATCAATTTAATAAATAATTTTTTTTAATGATTTGAATGAAAATTTTATATTATATATTTATTAATATATTTAAGATTCGTCATAGGTGTTTTTGAGATGAGAGATAATAAAGAAACCAAATTTATGCTTAAAATTTCTATTTTTCTAGAAACAATTATTGTCGACTTTTTAACACTTATTTAAATATTTATTTTCGACACTTAGAGAAAATTTATTTGAAAAATTTATTTAATTTTTTGAAATCATCAAGTCAAAATTATCTTGTATTTTTTAAAAAAATCCAAAAAGGAAAAGTTTTCGATGAATAGTGAAAATAGTAGTTTTTATTAACAATTTTTGTTTCATTTAAATCACTTAAATATAATGAAGTTATTTTAATAAGGATTTAAAGTAAAATTAGTTAAATTTTATATCTATTAATCCAATTTAGGTCACATTAAACAATTATATTTTTTATTTTCATATAAAAAGTTTTATAATTTTGAAACATTTTCCTTTTGAAATCTTGTTTTTCATTACATCTGAAAAATAAATTTTAAAATAAAATTTTCAAATTATGTTAATTATGTTTTGAAAAATGTCTTAAAATTTTTTAATCGTCATTATTTATATATATAATAATCTAAACATAATTTCTTGCCATAATAAATGGTAAAAATAATAAGAAACAATTATTGTAAGGTTAAAATAGGATTATAAGAGAATTAGACTAAAAATATTAGGGGAAAATTACTTTGAAACTGGTGAAAATCCCATTTTATAAAAATATTTATACCTTATCAAAACTTAGGTATGATAATGTCCCATTTTAGAGTCATGTTTCATGTGGAAAACAAGGGTGCACCTTTTTCTTTTCAAAAAGTACATATGTGCCACTCACCTCACTTATAAAAGGTTACCCCCTCTCCTCTCCTCTTCACACCTCAAAAACACATTTTTAGAAAATACCTTCCCAAATAATTAACTTGTTTCCATCCCCTCAACTTATATGCCTTTTTAGGTTATTAACACCTCCAAATAAAGATTTAGGTGTGCGCCTAATGAAACTCTATGAAGATGTAAGATTCATAAACATGTGTTTTATGGTATTTATTATTCCATCCCCTTTAATATTTTTAAAATATTATAAAAAAATAATATAATTTAACTATGATATTTTTATTTTTATTATATATCCTAAATCTAACTCTTCCATAAAAGGGAATATAAAATCTTAATTCGGGTGTACGTCGGACTACCACCTTTCGAACCGATGTTATTCATTTTCCATCACCAAATTTCATGATAGGATATAACATTGGAATTAATTTTTATATATGATATTTTTGACATTATTATACCAATATAATTATAATACCAATGATACCTTCTTACCTATAATATCATTGGAAAATAATAACATTGATCGGGTGTATATCAGACTACCTCCTCACGAACCGATGTGAAGTGTTTTTTAATTATATTTTACTTGGATGGTAATGAGAACATATTAAATAAATATATATTATGTTCATAACATATTTATACACATTTAATTTTGATATCACATATACATATTTACTTTCCATTATGTGGGAATACAATAATGTTTCCCATTTGTACGGAGAACGACCGCATCATGAAGTGATGTGATACCTTCTTCACATACAATTACTATGGAAGGTGATAAGGATAGAATTAAATATAAATATATGATATATATATATGAAATTAAAATTATTCTATAATGTTAATATATTATTTTTTATTATTTATTTCAATCCATCTAGAAAATGTAAATAGCATTCATGCAAACGTACGACCAACCGTCTCCATGAATTGTGTATTTCATTTTCTAGATATTAAATTTATGGATTAATATAAATACATATACATATATATATATATATATATATATATGATATATATGATATTGATATCATAGTTAACATTATTTATATGATTTACCCATGATCAATCTTATCGGAAAAAATAAAAATTAACAACATGCATGAAAAAAAGAATGGTTATTATCTGAAACATGATTTTAACAAAGAATTGTTAATAAATGGGTAAAAAATTTCATAAGTAATATATATAATTGTGTTTCTATAACATATTTTAAATAAGCTTATATTTATTATATAGTAATTTTAATGTTTTTGAAATAAGTTTAGACTTAAGGTAATGGATTTGTATTATCTCTTTTATTTATAAGAGATATATGAAAATTAACCGCTCTTTTATTTTTTATAGTGTATAAAATACTATTCTGAAATGTCATATTTTTAATATAATAATTTTAATTATATCTAAAATTTTCATTTTATTATATTATTTCATTGATCTTGAAAGTTAAATGTTTCTAAAATAGTAATGATTTTATTTTCAAATCTCATTGTTTATCATGATTATTAATGATTGTGATTCCAATGATAAAATATTATGATCTATATATCATGAAACTCATAAATTTTTAAATCATATGATTATCCATGAAATTTTCAATTAATAGTACCATTATTTCTTCTCTTTTTTAGTTTTGATGATTTATAAATTATTTTAATAAAAATCTACTCTATCTCTCTCTTCGGTCCAAAAAACATTCTCTTATATGTTAATGTTTTCTAAAAATGTTTTTGAAAAATAATTTCCACTATGATTTTAAAAAATATACCCATGTTAAGACTAATATTCCTTTCCTATTTTCCATGGATTTGTTATGGGTGGAACTTATATATCCCTCCAATTGTTTTTGTAATGATTAATGTTAAATGTTCTCAAAGGATACATGGTAGTTTATCCAAATCCCAAAATGTGGTCCATGAGAGGTTATACCAAGTAAAAAAGGGCCACACCAATGGATTTCTTAAGCCCAAATCAGGTAAGCAGGTCATTATCCCAAGTCTAACAAGTTATTGTTGTGGTGGGTAACCTTCACATAAAATTTTCTAGGATATTGCATATATCTCAAATCTATTTCTTATGCCAATGATATTCTCTCAATTCTCATGTTATTTTATTACATTATGATTATTATCATTTGAACTGCCAATATTGATTCCATGAACCATGTTTATGATTTTCGATATGAAAGGTATGGTTTTAATATGTTATACTTATGTTATCAAACCCATATGCTCATGTTATATTCATATCTCCCTTGTTTTCCCTTACTGAGCATCAAATAACATCCATTTCTTGTTTTTATTTAGAACATGACATGAATAAAGGTATTATGTATGATATTTATAAGAAGGGTGATAGTTATGAAGAAATAAGTGGGATATTTTGTAGCTCATTATGAACGAGTTGTTTTTGTTACCAGGTTTCCAAAGGAACTAGACTTAAATGACTCTGGTTGGGATTATTATGTTTTTTAATGAATATTCATCTTATAAGATTTAATATTTATGTATGAGATTTGTTTCTTTATACTACATGATTCTCTTAGAAAATAACATTTAGTATTTTTCTTAAAAGTCTACTTGGGATAGCCCAATTTATCAAAAATGACAGATACAAGCAAGGTTTTCTATACTACCCATAAACTACCATGCATGTGAAATCTTTCATATAACATTATCATTTATAAAATATAGTCTTGAATAAAATATATTTATCATGAATAATTTAATTCTACATACATATAACCAAACACATCAAGAAGTTCAAGTAAAATAAAAATAACTATCACTTTGTCTCAAAATTTTATCAATGAACACTCCCCCTTTATAAGAGTAATAATTTCAATCCTAAAAACGTTTTCTAAGTATAATGTTTCATACCTAAAACAAACAATTTCTGAATCTATACAAAATTTATAAATTCTCTAAAATTCATTAAAATGATATAATCTCTCAAAGTTTCTCCCCACAAGGGATTTACTACACATCATCAATTTCAATTTAGTGTATAGATTTTATGAATGATATACTCTTCCTGTTTTTTAGTAGTGATATAATCAAATATCTCCTTTAATTACCTATATAATAGCACTAATAAATAAGAAAAACTGGGAATAAGGATAGACATTATTTTTCCCTAGAAGAAACACTTGGGGTGAGAGTTTCCTATCATATTAGGCTACGATTTTCTACTCATATATATAGTTTTCTTGTCAACAATTTCAATAGGTTTTTTACATTTTTTATTCTTTAAAACTATATTAACTTATATAAAAGATTTCTCCAAATCATAATATTTATCATATAACTTGAACTCATCTTCTTGAACCTTTTCCCTTTTAATTTTTATATTATATTTCTCATTTTCTCCAAATATTTTTTTAAATTATGATTCATCTAGAAAAACATCCAAGAATTGTTTCTTTTATTTCTTTTTATATTTTAATTTTATACATACATTATTTGATATTTTTCAATTACTATATAAATTAATTTATCTTCATATTATTTTTTATAATAACATCCTATAAGACTTATCTTGGAAACCAAGTTAGGAAAACCACAACCTAGTGACCCTTTATTTCACATCTCAAACAAATTTCATTTAAACATTATAATCTATTTTGGATGGATATTTTTTAAATAGATTTATTTATTATATAATTTCATTAAATTTTCTCATTTTATTTTCCCTTTAAATATTTCACATTTTTTTGAAATGAAATATTAAACCTAGAAGTATATTATTTTTGTTCATACCTTCCACATCAAAAATAAACTTCTAAACTATTATCTTATAAAATTGTTCCATAACTGAACATAATGACATTTTTTTTCAATCTAAATTGTAAAAAATAATTAACTTTTTGGGTAATATTTTTCTTAGATATATATATTCCATTAATGGGGATAATTCCTCTCAAAATTCATCAAGATCCACCTTTTTAGATGTTTTCTTACCAACACTATTAGTAATGGAATATCCACTTTTGTATGTATATGTTCTTGAATGTATATGATGGTTATAACCTTTCATATCACTTTCTTATTATAATTCACTATTAGAAAAATAATTTATAAAGTCTTTACTGGACTTGTTCAACACATTTTTACCAAAAAACATATGGATTTCATTTTAAACTACTCCACTTTTATTCCATCAAACTTTCATTAAGTTCACATACATCCATTTCCTATTAATATATCATAAATTTTTGAATCCTGATTTAATCAATGAATGTTTATAACTAATTTAAAATCATATATGTTTATTTATATTCCATGTCATTCTACTTTATCTCCTTTTTTTATTTCTTGAGTTGAGTAATTTGTTCAAGAAAAAATTCCAATTTTAATTTTAATTCCCTGTTTTATTCTATCCCATCCACTTCATCATCACTAATTCTTAATGAATCAAAATTATTATTCATGTAAAAAAAGAAAACAACTGTATCATTTGAAGAAATAATTAATAATGAATCTTTCTCATGTTTTATCATAAAATACATCTTCTTACTATTAATGTGTTTATTCATCATCTTATTATAATTTTTTTATTATAATTACTTTGAATCATCCTTATTTTATTCAAATTCTTTATACATATTCTTTGGACTATATTTTACAGTAAGTATAATACCATCACAATTGAAGAATCTAATTAATTACTTACCTCTACCTTTCTAATTTTCCTCCTTGAAGATCCTTAACAAAAGAGATATAATTTCGATGGAATCTCCATTAACCTAAGAATCTAAATCACTACAATATAAAATAAATATCATTTGTTAATTTTTTTCTTAAAAGATATTAATTTCCCCACTTTATTAGTGATAGTAAATTGTTGAAGATCATCTAAGAAAAATATTCGTTATCTTCTAAAAATTAAACATTCCGAATAAATCTATTTAAAAAATTCCTAATATGTTTTTAAAAAAAATTGGAGTCATATCGATTCTCTATAATTACTCAAAAGAATTTCAAAATATAATTCACCTTAGTGAAATAATAATTTATACTCTCATTATAGAATGATTTAATATTTTAAAATCTATTCCTTTAAACTTTTTGTTTAGTTACCTTTAGCATTAATTACCTTCATATTTGTTTCTTAATTTTTCCATGATCTCCTTGGTAGACGAGAATCCCTTGACCATTGATTTGAAATTATTAGATAGTGGCATTAATTTAGAAATTGTATCCCTTAAATATAAATTTTTACACATTTTATCCATTTGAGTCATAGAAGAACCATCAAAAATAGTTTTAAAACCCATTGTGGCAACATCTTAAAACATATATTCCGAGAGAAAGGAGATAGGGTATCATCATAATCCTCCAACAATGAAAATTTCTCGCATTAATTATAGGAAAACACAATATATTAATTTAATTAATATTCTCTTTCACATAAAAAATCATACCTTGCATATTTAAATTTAACCATCCATCTAATACCAATTAATGTTTCCACAGACCTTTTTTCACTCACATGGGTTAATCATTAATAAATTCAATTTAAAAAAGTTCCTTTTGAATCCTGCCTTTAGAACCTACTAAATTTCATGACCCACTAAATATAACAGCATAACCTATCATTGATTAGAAATATAAAGAAACATAAGAACATAAAAATATACAAGTTTTAACACCAATGAATACTCCTTATCTTTTTTGTTATTCCCCCCAACATGGAATCTACAAAATCCCCAACAAACTTTTACAGCATTGAATCCATTATGTTCTACCTCATCCAAAGTCTATTGAAAGATACAAATCTCTAAAATAATGATGATCTATAATATAAGGATATTTTTATTCTCCTATATTACTCTTTCCTGACTTGAGAATCTAATATTCTTCTACAAGAAGAAAAATTAGAAATCCATGTACGTGTGTTCATTTAATAACATAAACAACAATGGTGGGGATGAAAATTACTCTTGATCCTATATAATAAGGATATTCCCTATTTATTAAAATATTTAGGAACACTAGATATTTTTTTTATATAGATAATCTCATATTTGAATCATTTACTAACTTATCAAAAAAATTATTCTATAAATATAATTCTTCATAGGCTCCCCACATCAATCACATTTAATAGAAATAAAAATAGAAAAATTTGAATTATTCATTAAGTTTGAATTTTAATATGAATTTAAATATCAAATATTAAAATTCATTCAACATCAAATTAAAACATAAAATTTGGATATTCATCCAAATATATTATCACTATCTAATTTAAACTATTAATTATTGAAGGTTGAAATAAGCACAAAATTAACTAGATAGATCCAAGTCAAAATAACTATTCAGATAGCCCAAAAGTTCCTAATATAGTCACTTTTATGGCCTGGAATCCTACATTGTAGAATAAGGTTGTAGTTCAAACATGTTATATTTTAACTACTCAAACATATTATGGAATAGTATTTCCCTACTGAATGGAGTTCTTCCAAATTCCAAAAATAAAAAAATATACTTAGACATCTCTTATAATGTGATCCTCCTTATGTGGCATAGCTCATCCTTTGTCCATCCACTATGTCCTAAAACATATCTTTTGGCATGGAGGTCCTCAAATTTCAATGTCCAATAATATTCAACCTATTCCTCGACTATAGTATAGCATGATCCTTCTTCGTATAGATTATGAGTTTTCCATGTCAACCAAAAATTGGTCCAAACTCCTATGTGACATTGAATTATCCTACGACATAAATATCATTTCTCAATATACTTATACAGAATAGAAAAATGATCTATGTTGTGAGACTACTTACATAAATTGTACTTCTCTAGATCCCCTCTAGTGTGTTTTAGACTAGTATTATCTTGAATCCCTCAACAACTTTTGTTCTGCATATAGTAGACAACTGTATCTGATCCAATAACATTTCCCTTATTTTATTGAAGATCAGTACCAACATTATCACATTCACATTGATAATTTTTCTTGATCATAACCTCTTGAGTTCTTTAAGTTATATCCACAAGTTTACTTTTACATAAAACGTGGAAATATATCAATCAACTTATCTCAAGATTCTTATAGACTAACTTGGCTTCTTTATCAATCTTAAATTAAAATTCCATATTAATGAAACTATTAATAAAAAGAATAATAACTATCTCACTGATTCACAAAAAAACTATTATTGAAAATAAATCATTGATAAAAAATTAAACTCTTACTTTGGAATACCATGTTTCTTGGAAAGGTATGAGAATAAATTTATTTTTATGTTTAAAAATAAAATCTTCTAAAAATTGATTATATTTTTGACTTCAATATTATTTTAAATTTAATTTAAACCACTTATAATAATTTAATCCTTAAAAATAGATTCTATATTTTGAATCACCATAAAAATATTAGATTATAATATTAACTTAATTTTTATCCATAACGAATAGGGATGATGGTAATAATCTTATCACCATAATAAGTGTTACAAGGGTTAATAGGGGCATAAAATTTGATACAAGGATTAAAATATCACTAAAACTTGTCTAGCATTGAATAGATGAGTGAATTTATACCCTCCCTTATCTTATATGAAAATATTTATCCATTAGATCCAAATTTCCTATGATAATGGATTTATATTATTTTAAAACATTAAAAATAAAAGTGAAACACATCAAATAACTTCTTCATACACATTGAGTGATATAACTTAGGAACAATGAGATCAAATATCTTCTCATGTTTCATTATTATGTTCTATAGGTATTAATATCAAAAAAAGACAATTTTTGATGCCTTAATGTGTAATCCAAACTAATTTACTCAAAGAATAGGAGGTTATAGCATGTATGAAGCATTTCAATAATTGTGGTTAGGATTTATACTTCAATGTTATTTTTAATTAGGATTATTATTTTCTAAATCTCTATTGAGGAAATTATATAATCTCCCACCCTTAAACCCTATCTATTTTCATCTACTCTATTTATTTTGGAATGGTGTATGTAGTCTTTCCATTTTCCCCTTTATAGAACTCAAAAATACCGAACAAATGTTTTTTATAAAAATTCACCCGAATTTTACATTTTTTGTTCAGAATATTACTTTACAATGTCAATGTTTATCAAAACAAATTATAATTTTTTATTAACATTAAATTTTTTTATAAATTCATCTTAGACTACATTTTATGTTCATTAAAATTTACTAGATATAATATTTTCAAAAAAAACATACGACTCACTTTTGAATTTCTTTACAAAAGTGTAAAAAGAATGTCTTTTCAAAGTATACTACATGAAATAAATTTTTAACCTTCATTTAATTTATTCATATTAAATCTTACCTTAAAATTTTCCATGGTTTTAAAAATAATTTTTTTTCCATTTTTCTTGGAATTTTTAGTTTAAAAAGTTACAAAAATAAAAGTATATTTCTTATTATATTTAAGGAATATTAATAAAAAAAATTGAAGAATTTTTCTTATATTTCAACATGATTTAAGGATTGGTATTCTTAAAAGGGGTATTGATATTATGGTGCTATTAAATTTCTCTATCTATATATCTTATGACGGTGATGTTTTATGGATATTGTTTTGGAAACCCATTTCCTTTACAAGGGTTAATCAATCTATGATGAAATGATGAGTGTTTTTATGTTATTTTGGAACACATATGTATAGACTTAATTATGTGTTGTGTTCTACTAGAGTTATATATCCCTCTAATTAGTTTGATAAATATTTATTTCTCATTAGATAATATGAAAGTTAATGGGGTGTGAACCCAATCCTATATTGGACTCTCTTCATCATGAATAAAAAGTGAATGTGGAGTGAATACAATCAAAAATGGGACTCTATCAATTATATTATGCTAGTATTGGAAGTGAACATTTATTAAAGAAATTATATTCTTAGTTTACGATTGTTCTAAACATCCCTTGGAAAAAAATTTATTCTTATGATACTTTATTTCATCCGATTATAAATTATTGATTATTCATCTCTCTTATAGATCATCTATTTTTTATTTTGAAAATGTTTCATTCCATGACTCTTCATTTTTGATTTATGAATTATATATTGCCCTTATGATTATCTTATGCCCACTTATGATCATTGACTGATAACTCGCATATTTACTCTTACTGGGCATCTAAACTCACCCTTTCTTATGTTTTAATTTCCCTAGGTTATAAAGAATGGTTTTAAGTAAGTTATTTATAACAAGGGTACTATTTTTGAATAAAATTAATTTATATGATTCAAATATTACATGAAATATATTGATTATTTATCTATTATATAAATAATCTAATCCTTTATTGATTCGGGGCATGTATTACTTTGTAATATATTATGTTTTCATCTAAAATAGTAAAATATGTATGTATGTTATACTTGGGTTGACTTAATTATTATCATATCAGGGGTTAGTTACTTATGGAATTAGTATATTAATAATATAAATAATGAAATTAAGACAATCTATAAGGAAATTTTCATGATATAGGATAATCCTAGATTATCAAAGGATTATAAGAAGGTGTCATAACTCATAACATATTAGGAATGATTTTCTTTATTATATTTTCTATTACTTTGATAAATGACTATTAATGATTACACTATACATTTTCTGTTTAGTAATTAATTATAAATATGACTAATCATGTTAATATAGAATGTCTTGGGGAATGTTATAGTTTTTCTCTTGAGTCGATGAATGGAATAGGGGATTGAATGGAATGTATTGTTTCTATAATTATGAAAAAATTACAAGATATAGATCAGGTTGATCTTATAAACCATTAATATAAGTATAAATGTAACATTGACTCATTTATAAGGCAATATACACATTCCTTCTGTGGGTCATAAAAGCCACTAAATATCGAGAAAAGGATTAGTACTACTGAAGTTATATTTTGCATTGTCCAAGGCTTAGAGAATAAAAAGGTTGTCTTGTCAATTTATCATTTGGATGCTGAAGAAGATCAATACTGGAACATTTTTATGAATATGAGACAATATGATGGAATTTACTCAATAAAACAACCAGATTTTGAGGGGTTATTTTTTTTATAGGTAATTTCCCAAAACTATTGTCATGAAAATGGAAATGAAATTTCTTTTGGTAAAGCATAAGGATGATGAGTATATTTTCACTGAAGAATAAAATTTTATACGAATCATGTGGTACAATTCAACTTTTATAATCAAACTTGAAAGAAAAATTTAATGATTATTTAGTGTCTCTAAACCAATTATCGAAAAGGTTTCATTCATAATTTACTTTATTAGCTTTTGAGAAATCATTTGTTGTTCTCGAAAGGTTGAAATGGAGACTAGACACTAATAATTCTCACCGTTTTGGGGATTAAAATAGAAATATATAATTTAAGTAATTTTTTATAATAAAACCCATGATGGAAAGAAAATTAATATTCCTTCATGCAAAGAGTATATAAATAATCATTTAGAAATTTCCATTTTTGGATCGAAAAATGTTTTATGTATGTCAAGTAAGGTTATTGAGAATATATATTCCAAAGGGATATGAAGTGTCTAGATAATCAAATCAATGGAGATAAATTTAATCCAAACGCACCACCAACACTCCAATGATTCGATTATAAATAGTATGGGAATTATGCTATCTAATTCATGATTTGATGAGTTGATAATGAAAATAATCAATAGAAAACTAATAATCGAAGAGAGAAAGGGAAAACATATGTGATCACAACTCCCAAATATTATCTCACAAACAAATTGGCGAAATTTATAGGTATCATCCACTCAAGAACTATGATTTTATTATTATATTATTTCTTAACCTGATAAATTATATCTGAAGAATTTTGAAAGAGTAACACATCACCTACTCAATGATTTGATATTAAATTAATAGTTTAAACTCTTAATGGTATGATGATTTCATCTAAATTATATAGTTATTCCCTGATAAATGATTTTGGGAATATGATTCCTAAAAATATTATTATTATCCCTCTAGTTGAATTGGAGGTGTTTTATATGGGTTCTGGGCGCAGCAGGAGCGCGTTTGTGGGTGTACCCAACTTTAATTTTAGCGTTAAAACCAATCAATATGTAATCTTTCATGATAATAAATCATTGGATCTTCAGAATAGAACGAAGAACAAATAATAAATCGGGGAGTCCTGGAACAATAAATAGGATCATCATATGTAGGTAAAAATTAATTTAATTAATTGAAAAGAATTACATTGATGGAATTATTTCTTTGTTGATGTTAACAGTCACGATCCAATGAGATCTGTCATTGCATCATAGAATCCAAGTGTATGATTCCTCTAGCAGTGATCCACACATGCTCCACGTATCTCCAGACATAACCGAAGGGATCTCCAGCTGCTATCATGGATGAGACTTCGCTTGGGATTTCTGCCTTCGATCACCTTGATCCAGTGGTGGTGGATTTCCCTCTCGTTACTTAAGAGCATTCTCGATAGAAAAATAATTCTCTCTTGGATTGGGAGCTTTTCCAAATCCATTGTGCACAACAAAACAAAAAATATCTAGTCTAATGAGAAATATATAATTGGGATTTTTAATTACATAGAATAATAAAATGAATTAATTACCTGAAAGCATTTATTCTTTTCATTTAGTTCTTAGTAATACCCCAAGACTAATATTAACAATTGACTATTATTATTACCTGACATGCGCCCAGGGAATTACATATAATATTATTTAATTAAATAAATAATATTTATTTCTCATAAATTCTAAGAAAAAAATACACAGTGTGTATATTTATTATACACGGAATGTACTTTTATTTTTTCCATTTTTTTATTTCCACCACTACATTTATTAGACCTTCAGTAATGGCTATTTTTTCTCAAATAAATATCACTGCATTACTCGCTAATAAATATATTATTTAACCCATAATTTATTCTCTCGAATAACTATTGTCGAAAGAAATGTGATCGGGAATCCTTAAATAATTATTAAACCACAGTCGAGAATAATTTTTATTCAACTTGTTAAATTAATATTTATCTGAGATACTTAGACACAGTTAGTGTGACCCTCTAGGCCACTTTCATAGTGGCATTAGGTAGAGCCTGCCCAATGTCCAATGTAAGCATCTATAAACACACCAAGGTACACATAGAGAAAGAAGTTAACGCTGCAATGGCGTGTCACCTCCGACGAGCACTTACCGTGTAATATAATCCCTTTGTCTTGATATCTCGAATCAAGTGGGTTGCATGCTAGTTCCATCAACCCATGTTCTTGATTATTTATTATTTGACATTCCAGAATTGAACTTCCCCATTCCTCACCATGACCATGGATTTATTTAGGCTATATCAATTCCATCAAAGGGCCTAAGAAATCTACTTCTGTTATGGAACAGAAGGGACAAATCCTTTCTCGCATTATCTATTAATGTAGTATCACTCGTAACTCAGCCAACATATCCTACCTTTCTATGAATAGGGTGTTGTCATAGTTTTCTTCAATACAGCTAAGTGCATGAGTTGTAATACCCATTAATAGTAATCTTATAGTTTAAGGACCAATCCACACGTATGCAGATAGAAACATCTAATGACACTATGAAATGTGGATTTCCTACGGGTGGGTCTCATTATCATAATATTCTTCTAGATATTACCAAGGGTGCACACCCTGAGAAGGTGCCTAGATGTTTTATTAGTGCTCACCCCTAATGGCCTATATTATTTGAGTCCCTCAAATAACATCATCCGGCCATTGAACATATATTCAAGAATAGTGTTATGGCACTTTCGGGTTCTCATCATAGCAGGGATCCACTATGACCCTTTAATGAAACATCTATCCATAGGACATTATCACATGCATTGGTACGCAGAATAACAATCAAGATGTGATAAGGTATTTATAAATGAATAATGTACAAAGTAGTTGGTTCTAGGCCCCCAACTCCAACAGACTCCAACTTGGACTATATCCAACTACCAAAAAAAACATTAACTCGCTAGCTCTCACATGATATTCAGGATTCTACTGAGATATGCCTTTAGTCATGGTGTCTGCCATGTTCTCTTCTGTGGACACTCTGCTCATTGCAACTTTAACCCTTGGATAGAAATCCCTCAAGATGTGATACTTTTGGGGTATGTTCATTGTCTGTTGATGTGACCTTGGTTCTTTTGAAAGATCCACCGATGTAGTATTTCACAATACAATGTGATAGGATCTTTACTTCTAGGCACCACACCAAGCTTCTATAAAATTTTGCGAATCCAAATAGCTTCCTTGGCTGCATCAGAAGACACTCTATATTCGGACCCCACTGTAGAATCGGTGCTAACTAGTTGCCTTGAACTCTTCCAAATCACAGCTCCTCCCTTGAGATAAAAAACATATTCGTATTGTGACATTAGATCGTTATGATCTGTCTAAAAACCAACATCAAAATACCCTATGATGATAAGCTCCTCATCTCCTCTATACAATAGGAACATACCCTTAGTTCTTCTCAGGTACTTAAGTATAGTGTTAAAAGCAGTCCAATGTTGTTCTCCTGGATCTGCTTGATATCTGCCTACCATGATCAGTGCATAGGAAACATCAAGCCTGGTATATAACATGGAATACATGATGGATCCTATAGCTGAGGCGTATTCGATCTTACTCATTCAATCTTTCTCTTGTAAAGTATGAGGACTTATTTTCTTAGAAATATGTAGGCCTCATGACACTGGAACCAATCCCCTCTTGGATTGTTCCATGCTAATTTTTTTTATTATATGGTCAATGTATGTAACCTGACTTATTCCAAGTAGCCTCTTGAATCTATCATGAATGATCTTGATCCCTAAAATTTATGCTACTTCACCTAAGTCCTTCATGGAAAAAAACTTTTTCAACCAGTCCTCAACTGAATGTAAGACTGGTACATCGTTTCAAAAAAGCAATATGTCATCAACATATACTACTAGGATAATGATCGCATTCCTATTAAATCTCTTATAAAGACATGGATAACATTCATTCTTAATGAAACCAAATTCCTTTACGGCTTCACAAAATCGAATGTTCCATGACCTGGATGCTTTCTTTAATCCATAAATGGATTTCTTCAACTTCAAAACCTTTTTGGATTCACCTGGTGTCACAAACCCTTCTGTTTGTGTCATATAAACATTTTACTGAAGGTTCCCATTAAGGAATTCTATTTTGACATCAGTTTTCCAAATCTCGTAGTCATGGTTTTCTTCTCTAGAAAGTATGATTATTATGGATTTAAAAATGGAAACTGGTGAGAAGGTTTCATCATAGTAAATTCCTTGATGTTGTTTGAATCCTTTAGCCCCTAGCCATGCTTTATAGGTGAAAACTTGAGCTTCTATGACCAATTTTCTCTTGAATACCCATTTTCATCCAATAAGATTTACATCTACTAGATCATCAACTAGAACCTAGACTTGGTTCTGATACATGGAATCCATCTCATAATTCATAGATTCTAGCCATCTTACAGCTTCTGAGCTTTATACTACTTCCTTATAAAAGAGAGGAACATTATTTTCCAACAATAATGATTCACCATCCTCGGTGACTAGGAAACCAAATCTCTCTGGTTCCCTTACCTCTCTTGAGCTCCAACATAGTATTTGTGTGTCTAGAACATCTTCCAAAAGGACGTGTGTAACTTGTTCCTATACCAACTCATGTGTATCTTGAGAATAAACTTCGTCGAATGGAATATTACACCCACTATCCTTTATGAGGACATTCTCCCTCTCAAGAAATACATCTTGTCTAGTGACAGTCACTTTCCTATCTGAAGGGTTATATAGGTAATATCCTTTCTTTTCCTTGAGATATCCTATAAAGATACACTTCATGCCTTGGGGTGGTAGTTTGTTTCCCGAGAAGGCCATAACAAATTCCTTGCATCCCCATACACGTGTGTGTGAAAAAATGTGTTTCTTTCAATTCCATAACTCAGAGGGAGTTCCCTTTTCCGCCTTGGTTGGTACTCAGTTTAATGTGTATGTTGCAGTCTATAATGCATATCCCCAAAAGGATAATGGAATATCTACATGACTTATCATTGGCCTCTCCATGTCCAACAAGTTTTGGTTACTCCTTTCACTAACAACATTCCACTGTGGTGTATAAGGAGGAGTGAGATGAGATAGAATCCCAGACTCCCTTAGAAGATCGATGAACTCTTGGTTCAGATATTCTCTGCCTCGATCTGACAGAAGCTTCTATATCTTATTACTAGGAAGATTATATACTTCATTCTTGAATTCCATAAATTTCTCCAAGGCTTCTAGCTTATACCTCATTAATTATACATATCCATATCTACTCAAATAATCAGTAAAAGTAATCAAGTAAGAATATCTAGCTCTATATTCTACTAGAAATGGTCTACACACATCCATGTGAACCAATCCTAGAAGCTCTGTGGCCCTTTCACCCTGTCCACCAAAAGGCGGATTGGTCATTTTACCCTGTAAACATGTGTGACATCTATCTAGTGGTTTTATCTTAGTAGCTTCTAAATAGCCATCTTGGTAGAGCATTGTCAATAACATCTCGTTTACATGACCGAGACGGTGATGCCACAATATGTGATGTATGATTCTTGTGAGTCTATTTCGTTATCAATTGCCAACACATGGTTTTCGTAATTTAATACATAAAAAACATTATTTAAATGTGCCATTCCATAACATTTGTTGTTCTTATAAAAGAGACAACCCTTATTTCCAAACATGAAAAATAAATCCTTCCATATTCAAACAGGATACAAAAATTGTGTTCTTGGTAACACTAGGCACATAATAATAGTTTTGTAAAACCAAAATCTTCCCAATCAGCAATGGGAGGTGGTAATCGCTAATAAATAATGCAGCCAACCTTGTGCCATTGGAAGATCAAAGATGCACCTCTCCTCTAGAAATCTTTCTAAATCTACTTGGTTCCTATATTTGAATAAATAATTGAGCCTCACAATCTATATCTAGTACCCAATGTGTAAAAATGGAAATATTACACTTGATAACGAATGCACATTTAGCGTCCCCACACTTCTGGGTGCGATTTATTTTCATGTGGCCTTACTTTCCATATGAGAAACATACCGCCTCTCATTCCTTGCCTTGTCTCTGGATCTTCCCCTTCCTGGAGGGACGACACTCGGGGGCTTCAGACAGTTTATAAGTCTTTCAACCCTTTGCCTTGTCCTTAATTTTCTTATTCACCATAAGAACAGTTGGTTTTTCATGCCACATGACCTTATCTTCTTGGTGAATTAAGCTCAGAATTTTTGATAGACTCATCTTATTGTTTCTCATGTTGTAGTTGAAAATTAATCTAGAGAAGGTCTTGGGTAGGGATGATAGGATGAGATCTATACACAACTCATCCAGGAGCTTAATACCTAAGATGTCCAGGTGTTCAAGGTAGCCAATGAGCTTGACTACATGAGGCCCAGCTAGCACAGACTCTCCATGATTAATTTTAAACAATGCATTGGGGATCTCATATCTCTCTTTTTCTACCTTCTGTTGATAGATATCATGCTATACTCATTCATGTTTTCATGTTACTTCAAGAGCTCATTAGACATGGTCGATAGCATGAAACAGTATACATATATGGAATCATCAATTTGTTTCATATAGATAGATAGATCCTCATCAATGGCCTCTTTTCTAGGAACAACTGGAATAGGCTCTTCCAGCAAAAACAATTTCCTCCCATAGTGAAGGATGACGCGTAAACGCCTCTGCCACACTTGGAAATTGGTGCCAGTGAGAATGTTTTCCTTCTTGATTATGGTTCGCAATGATATGTTTGAATTCATTTTTCTTGTCATTTCTAACAATTAATATGATCAAAGGTTTAGTACTTTATTATGACAAATCTGAGACAAATCAATAAATTAATACTTATTAGTCTCCCCCTATTTTATCGATATCCAATATCCCTCACAATTGACTTCCGAATATTCTATTTCCTAAATATTCTACTTGAAAGGATCCATATTTCCCATTTAATTACCCCAACTAGGGTTGGTCAAGAAACTTGAAGGGTTTTAGGTAGGCATTCAAAATGTCAACTTCCTTAACTCGCAGCTCCTTGATCTGCTGAGTGGACCCTCCAATCCTGAAATCCTTTTCTTTTTGAATTTCATCAACCTTTGCCTCTTGGTCACACCAAGTCCTACTGTAGCAGTCAACCCTTGATGAAAACCATGTCAAGTCAACACAAAACCTTGAATTTATAATTCTTTGATAATTGAAAGCACCCCAACTTGGGTTGGTCAAGCACTTTGAAATATGGTTCGATTCTAACCAAGATTATAGAAGGTTATACTGACTTAATATTTCTATTTGGGATTTTATACTTATACGTAAATTTCCATTTTATTATCTTTGATTACATGATTGTTAACAATATGTGGGATATACTTAAGTGATTAACCCTGTCTACGATAATATTTACGCATAAGCCGACCTTATTTTTGTTTCATATTGCATGCTAGTTTAATTAATTAATGGTGTTATTGTGGAAACACACCCACAATAAATAAACCGTGCAACTGATAGAAAAAAATAAATGGTATGATCATGAGCATATTCTATGGGTTAGTTTTTCTAGTGGTTTGATAAACTAACCTATGACCTAGGGGAGAAACACCTTTATCATTTCAGGTTCGTGTTTACAGCTTTCCACCAGTCCACCTTTGTATCTCCTTGGATTGGTTTCCCCTTGGCTCCTGACTTGAGCTGCCTCCACGACCTTGGGATCTCCATCCATTACATATGCATTTATCTCACACACATGTGAGGGGTAAAATATTGTTTTTACATAAAAGAAACCTTGTGCACATAGGCCCTATATATTAATGAGGAGAAGGCTCGCATGCTAACAAATTTAATTTAAATAAATTAAAATAAATCATTCACATAAAAAAGCCTTGGTATATCTCATGACCATCCATACATGAAATGATATTTACGCATAAAAAATAGCATTCAATTCTTTAATCGTTCTTATTTAAGATAAATCATGCTCGAATCAATTAATTATCTTTATTTAAAAAAAAAATTATCTTAAAATCTTTTTCTGAATTTCCTTGAGATTCTCATACATCATAATTTTTATAAAATAAATTCATTTAAAATTATCTTTGTACATAACTTGTAACATAGAGGCAACCCAATGATTTCCTATTCATAACAACCCAATGAGTTGAAATAAAAAATACGAAGATGTTAAATTAAATACATATATATAAAACACCTATCATGTGTTGTTACATAGATTTATGCCTTCACTATGGTACACGTCTCAAGGGTTTGTATAATATAATAATAAATTTTAATAAATCTATGAAATTGGATGAGTACACAGTGTGTAGTTCTAACTACATGGCGTGTACTTTTTTTCACCATCTATTCTATGTACAGGCCCGGGGATATGGCATGTAGATGTACATTGGAAATTTTTGGAGTACATTGCATGTTCAGTGGGACAAAAGCCGTGTAGTATCAGCATTACATGGTTTCCAGCCGGGAAATCCTTGTACGGGGTATAGAATCCAACCCTAGACTGAAGGGACTACATACCATGTTCATTGGAAAACCCGGAATGTCATCCAGAAAACGTGTGCCACCTATTCTAGGTCAACACATGGTGTCATTTTTGACTTAGGAATACTCCAACACATGGACAGATTCGGCAGACAAGTCTGATGCATTGAACCTAGACTACACAACGTGTACTTCCGTATACACACTGTATATTCTGGTGTTGTATGTCCATGAACGTCTGGCACCTCTGAATGAGATCATATAATTTATTTTAATAGAAATTAAAAGAAAAATTCCTTTATTTAAGGTGAACGAGAAACATGAGAAGAGGAGTAGCTCCGCAGATTCATATTTCAATGAGAAATTAACTTGAATTTAAAGAACTAAATTATAAAATGTGTAAATCACCAAAGAAAAATAATAAATAATTATAACCAATGATATGACCCCTCTAATATCACTGGTAGGTTCCAGGCGCAGTGGGAGAGCGTTGGTGGGTGTAACCAACTTTAATTTTAGTGTTAAAAACGATAAATCTGAGATCCATCATGATAATAAAATGTCAAATCTTCGGAATAGAACAAAGAACAAAAAAGAAATGGGGGAGTCTGGGAACCATAAATAGGATCATCATATGTCAGTTATAATTAATTTAATTAATTGAGCAGAATTATCTTGATGGAATTCTTTTTTCGTTGATGTTTTTGGTCACGATCCAATGTGATCCGTCATTGTGTCTTAGAATCCAACTGTAGGATTCCTCTAGTGGTGATCCACATGTGCTCGATGTATCTCTGTACATCGCCAAAGGGATCTCTAGGTGCTAGTGCGGAAAAGCCTTCACTTGCGATGTCCTCCTTCGATCGCCTGGATCTGGTGGTGGTGGATCTCTCTCTCGTATCTTGAGAGCGTTCTCGGTGGAAAATAATTCTCTCTTGGCTTGAGATCTTTTACAAATTTGTTGTGCCCAACCACAAAAAAATCGCTAGGATAATGAGAAATATATAATTGGTATTTTTAATTACATATAATATTAAAATGAATTAATTACCTAAAAGCATTTATTCATTTCATTAAATTCTTAATAATACCCCATGTCTTATAATAACAGTTGACTATTATTATTACCTAACATGCGCCCAGCGAATTACACCTAATATTATTTAATTAAATATATAATATTTATTTCTCATAAATTACACGAAAAAAATACCCGGTGTTTATATTTAATATAAATGGCGTGTACTTTTATTTTTCCATTTTTCTTTATTTCCTCCACTATATTTGTAAGACCTTGAGTAATAGCTATTTATTTCTAAAATAAATATCACTATATTACTCACTAATAAATATATTATTTCACCCACAATATATTCTCTTGAATAACTAGTGTTGAAATAAATGCGATATGGCATTCTTAAATAATTATTAAACCACAATCAAGAATAATCATCATTTAACGTGTTAAATTAATATTTAACTGAGATACTTAGACAGACATAGTGTGTGACCCTCTTGGCCACTTTCTCAGTGGCATTTGGCGGAGCCTGACAAAAGTCCATGGTTAGCGTCTAGAAACACAACAAGGCACCCATAGAGAAATAATTTAATCCCGCAATGATGTGTGACCTCCTACAAACGCTTACCATGTAATATAATCCCTTTGTCTCAATATCTCAAATCAAGCGTGTTGCATGCTAGTGTCATCAACCCATATGCTCGATTATTCTTTCTTTGACATTCCAGAATTGAACTTTTCCGTTCCTCACCATGGACATGGATTTATTTAGGCTATATCAATTCCATCAAAGGGCCTGATAAATCTACTTCTGTTGTGGAACAGAAGGGACAAATTCTTGCTCGCATTATATATTAATGCAGTATCACTTGTGATGCACCCAACGTATCCTACATTGTTGTGAACCATGTGTCGTCATAGTTTTCGTCAATACATCTAAGTGCATGAGTTGTAATACCCGTTAATAATAATCTTAATGTTTAAGGACCAAGACACATGTCCACATACAGGAACATCCAATGACACTATGAAATGTGGATTTCCTACCAGCAGGTCTCATTCTCATAATATTATTTTGGATATAACTAAGGGAGCACACCATGATAAGGTTCCTCAAATTTTAATGAGTCCTCACCCTTAATGGACTGTATTATTTTTGTCCCTCAAATAACTTCATCCGACCATGGAACATATATTCTAGAACATTATTATGGCACTTTTGGGTTCTCATCATAGTAGGGATCCACTATGACCCTTTAATGCAAAATCAATCCTTAGGACATTATCACATGAATTGTCATGCAGAAGAACAATCACGATGAGATAAGGTATTTATTATTGAATAAAGTAGAAATTAGTTGGTTCTAGGCCCCCAAATCCATCATTTTATTGAGTCGATTAGCTCTTTCTATATAGATACCATATCAGTTTTTTAGGAATTAATGTCTTATTTTATGTTCTATATCAACCAATGATTGTTTATCTTTATGAACATTAACGTGAACTTCCATTGTAAAATAATTCCATTATATGGGTCTTAATACCAATTCATTAGGGTTATTTATCTAAAATTATTAAGGAGAAACTCCACATTAATGATATTCCTGTTTTTTAAGAATATGATAATGTATTTCTATAATTTTTTCCCCATATTCCACATGATCATGATGTTTAGTTTTATGTAGAACTAATACATAATGTTTCTCCTATTTAAAATACTCTTTATATGATGGAATTGACTAGGTTATAGTAATTAAAGAATAAACACTAGGAGAACATTAATAAGGGGTTCGTTCATCTAAGTGCTTCACCAAGGGGAGAACCTTTCTGTTTTGTTAAATAGAATTATAGACCAATTGATCCCTTCATTGATCATAATGAACTTAATAAGATCATGAAAATGGATAATTATCCTCTAAGACTTCTTGATCATTTTTTATCAATTTTATGGAGATCAATACTATTAAAAAAATTCTTAGATCTGGATATCATCATTTAAGAATCAAAAGATAGAAAATAACCAAGACACCCTTCTTTATGAGGTATGGACACTATGAATTTATAGTTATATGGCTTGGAATTTCTAATTCAACATATATCTTCATAGATCTAATGAATATATTATTTATATATTAGATTTATAATTTATTGGTGTCCTTTATATATGATATTATTATATATTACTAGATAAATGAAGAGAATGAAGATCACTTGAGGATTCTCTTCCAAACCATGTGAAAGGAGAATTTGTATGAAACAAATTTGAAGTGTAAATTCTTGCTATAGAAACTATATTTATTTGGTCATGTAATTACAAGAGAGGAAATTTATGTGGATCCTTCAAAGTAATATGTTATTTAACATTATCCCAAACTATCCATGCTTACTAAGATCCATATATTTCTCAAATTAGCTAGATAATATTGATGTTTTGAGATAACTTTCACACGGTTATCGAATCCACAAAAAAATAACATAAAAGGAAATAAAGTTAATTTATAAAAATGAATGTAATTGTAATTTCAATGAACTAAATAGAACATTCTTTAGGAAAACTATGCTCACACTACCCTATAGTAGAGAATGTTTTTAATCTACAATGATGCATGAAATAAGGGACTATGAATTATTCTCTGGTAATATTATATAGATTTAGTATATTCCCCTTTATAATTGGAGTTAAATTTGAAATATTTCTCATATTATGATTTAGAGATGATATAATTTCTTTTTTCTTTGGCGATATGGAAGGATTATCTTTATAGTGAATGTAGTGATGTATATAACAATCATAAAATCATGATTCATATATTCACCCAAACTGAATTCAATAGGCCCCACAATAGATAGTTGGGGTTCATTAAATATTATGACTTCTCAGTATATTACCACCATAGGACAGTTAGGAAAGGGGTGGATTATTTAATTCAAAAATATCATAGTATCTTTTCTAGGCTGAAGATTGAAAAAGATCCTATATTTATGGATTTATAAAAGTTGGATCTTCAAATCATGATGGAATGGGATATTTCATATGTTTCTCTATTGAATATTAAACTATCCATTTATGTGAAAATTTAATAGGTGTAGTAGGAGGATGTGGAAATACCAAAGAAGGTACAAAATGACCCTGAATTAAACTGTTATAGTAATGGAATTATCATGTTGAGGAAAAAAGTATATTACTCATAAATATAATAATTTTAGAAAGATATCTCATATGAATCACAAATATCATCATTATATATCCATCCAAGAAGTAAAAATATTAATCATGAATGTAAAATATATAATTCTTACCAAAATTATTTGGAGAAGTGTTAATTGAGAATTAAATATTTAGTTTAAATTTATAAATGCATATAATCCTCAAAAAGTTCTTCTTTATAAGAGAAATATTGAAACCCTAGAAGATATGTTGAGATCTTTCTCTTTGTTTTTCAAATGAGGTTGCAGTAAAACCCTTCCTTTAGTTTAATTTTCTTACAAAAATAAAGTTTACCCAAGAATTCGTATGGATCATTATAAATATCCAAATGGAAAGAAGAGCATAAATACAACACTGTGGGATGAAATTGGGGAACGAAATCTGTTTGTAACGATCTAGCTACAGAAATGGTAGAAAATGTTAGTTCCATTTAACAACACATCAGGGCATCTCAGAACCAAAAAAATGAATTATATCAAAAAAATTAATGGGGTCTAGAATATGTAGTTTGATATAAGGTGTTCTTATGGATATATATTTAGAATAAGGATATGACATTGGAAATAAGGGGATGTTAATTAGTAGATATATTCTTAATAATATTAGGATGCTGGATTATTGCTTGGAACTTCCACCAAACCTCTCCCGGGGTCACAATGTGTTCTATGTATCTATTTTTAGAAAGTAAATACCTATTCTTACACATTTAATTTAGTTGTGGTAAAATCACTAGAGAATGATCTTTCTTATGAGTAATAGGTGCTTGAAATCCTAGACTGCAGAAATAATGTGCAATATAAAAATATTGCTTACATAGTTAATATTATCTAGAGGAGTAATATATTTGAGGAAGATATGAGTGAACCCAAGGATATAATTTGGAAAAATTATCCGTCTATTTTACATTGGAATAATTTAATTTTAAGGGGGAAATTCTTATTATGGGGTAGAATACAACACCTTGAGGTTCTAGATTTTTTTTCTCTGTATTAAATTTTATATGTTCAATATCATGTGATACATAAAACACTACACTAAATAAATAATTCCTTCCCATTAATGAAAAATAACAAATAATAGTAGATAGATAAATAAAATTAATAAAATAAAATTAATAAAATAAAGTAATATCATTCATGCGTTTTTTTAAATGATAAGGAATGTTAGTATACTAATTATTGGCTAAACAGGAATATTTTATTTTTTAACACAATTTTGTTAAATATTTTACTTAAAAGTTAATTTATTTTATTTTGAGTTCTAAACATGTGATAAAATATTTTTTACACATATATAAAAAATGACTGATCATTCATAAATTGATTACTAAATTGTTTTCAATTAAGATAAAATCATTTGAAGCTAAAAAAGAGGTATTTTTCAAAAAACTATATTTATTCACATGATGTGTCTTAATGTTAGAAAATTAGGTTAGTCACTATTAATGAATGATTTTACTTAAATTTTTGGATAATATATTCTATAAAATAAATTAATATTCAACTAATGTTTTTAAATATTCATGGAATGAATGTAAATTCATTTTTATTCCTAAAATATAAATTTTCAAAAAAAACTATTTTCTTCTGGTCTTGCATGCTTATTTTAAAATACATTTCCACCCTATTTAGGAATTGAATCCTAAAAATGGATTTCGTATTCAAAATAATTATAATAAATATAAATTAATAAGGTATAACTAATTTCTATCTATAAGGAATAGTTTCCTTGGTCAAAAATCATGTCACAATAGTAAGAATTAAAAGAGTCGACAGGGGGGTTAAACAAAGAGATAAAACCACAAATATCACCAAAAATTCTCAAATGTGTATTGTATAAGTATATTTAGATCCTATAATGTAATATTTTGCAATAATTATTTATTTTTGGCTACTTTATGAAGAAAATGACTCTATATTATTTTAAAACCTTCAATATTTACAAGAGTTCCACTTCACATGCTTATTAATGGTCCCCTCATTTTCTCACATCCTCACACATATTTATCACTCTTTATAAGGAAACTCCTTCTAAAATATCATCTATAAATTCATCCAAATGTACTATTGGTAATTTTATTAAAAAAATTCCATCATATTAAATATTAAGGTGTAGGATAAAGGATGATATTCAAAGATATGGTGGTTAGAGCACTAATGAATAAAGTCAGGACTTGAGGTAAGGGTTTATGTTGTAACCTCAATTTAAATTTGGATTATTCATGATTAAATATCCATTTTAAAATATTTTTTGATCTCTATATATCCCCATTAAACCTCATCTATTTACTTTTACATTGGTTATTTCTATGGTTTTAATGTATTCATTCCATTTTTTTACTCCTTGGAACTCAAAAATACCGAAAGAATATTTTTTAGAAATATGGGAATTATTTATCAGTTTTGGATGGTAAAATTTATTTTTCATTCCCAAGTTCTTAAAAAAAATTTATAGATATTTTTAACCAAATTTAATTTTTTTTATATAGGTCATTCCCACAACCTTTATCATTCTTTACAAATGATTTAATGGAATATTTTCAAGAAAAATCTTACAAATAACCTTTTATTTTATTTAAAATATTGTAAAATGAATGTTTTTTATGTATAAATAAAGAATAGATTTTAAATTGGTAATTTTTATTATATATTAGGAAAATTAATTTAAAATTTTCCATGCTTTTATAAAGAAAATCTCATTCCCATATTTCTATGATATTTTTTGTGTTAAAAGTTACAAAAAAAATGAATATTGATTATTATTTTTAGAAAATATTTACAATTATTTATTAAAAGTCATTTTTAACTATGTTAATGTACTTTAGGGGTTATTATGATTTACTAGTGATATTATCTTATGGTTTTATCCTCTTTCCTTCACCATCTGGATTATAATGACTATTTTTTAAGGAATTTTTCATGGAACCCTTTTATTTCCCATGGGTTGATTAATCTATGATAAAACGATGAATGTTTTAATGATATTATGGAACAAATATGTATGGTTTTAATTATGTTATTTTTGGTCCTAATGTTATATAGTTCTTGATGTATTGGGTAAAACGTGATATCTTATGTTATGATATGAAGGGGGGTGTGAAGTGAACTAAATCCACCATGGGGAACTATCAACATTGTTATGATGGAATTTGTAATAAACCTTGATTAATAAAATAATTTTTTATAATAATTATTATGCCACACATTCCAATTACATTATCTTATAATTATGATATTCTCTCACGATACATGATCTATTATTGATGATTCTTCACTCTTATGACTCAAGTGTTTTGTTAGGAATAATTTTACTGACATGACTCATAATTTATGATATATGACTAATTGGATATGAATTCCATAAGATAATGGAATTATCTAACACACTTATTCTAGTCTTATTATTTATTATGATCATTGATTGTTTTCTCCAATTTTTACCCTTATTGAACATTTTTATTCATGTTTATTATATTTTTGTCTTCTCAGGTTATAAATAATGTTTTTAAGTTGGATATGTCATATAAGGCTTATATGTGAGAATAAATTTATGGGATATGTTAAATATATTACATAAAATAAGTGAATGTTGTATCTATTCTCTATATATAGTAATCAATTTATGATTCTATGGAATGTATTATTGTGTAATATTTTATGTTATCATATAAAATGATGAAATATGTATGTGCAATATACTTTGGTCATCTCAGGTATTCCACCATATACCTATGGTGTGGGATCCCAAATCTATGGGTTTTTAGATAGTTTAAAGGATCACCCCCCTATATACTTGAGGTGTGGGATCGTCTATATGATTATATATTTTGGGTTAGGTATTCACCCCCCACCCCATTTACTATGGGCATGGGATCATCTATCTCTTGTTCATACTCCCTTGGCTAAGGTTTATTTCTATGGGAAGATAATTCCCCTTTATGATACAGGAGAGGTGATATGAGTAGTATTATACCTAGGTTGTTAAGATAAAATGGGACAATATTCCAATTGAAAAGACCTATTAACATGAAATGTGTGGGTTTTCAATGGGATTCTAGACCACTTCTATGGATATGGTGGGTAGTACGGTGTAATATTTACTTGAGTGACATTCCTACCTAATTAACCAAAGGGTATACCATTTTTTATTCCCAATGATGATTTAGATGTTAGAGAGGTTGATCATATGGTTACTTTGATACTTATGACTCCTTAGGAACCCCTTGAGATAATATTATGATTCAATACATAGTTGAGTTAATGATTTCATACTTCATGGTCTTATTAGTTCTCAGAGAATTCATGCCAAAACATGACATATGACTAATGGGTATTAAATATGAGATAGTGGGTGATGTTGTATATTTTTTATATGATTTTCCACATCCATTTCTTAAGTAACAGATGAGTTTTATATGTAAAATTATGATACTAATGAAAATTTATTGAAAATTTCATAAGACGTAATGAAAATACAATACATTGGAGAATTTAACAAATATGGGTGATTATAGTGCTTTATTTTGAAAATTTACTTATTTAAATTTATAATTTAATTAATAATTAGTTTATTTATTTTTTATTAACTAATTATTTTTTAATTTATTTTGATCGTTTTTTAATTTTTAAAAATTATTTTTTTCAGTAATTAAAAAAAATTAAATACATCATTGAATTCATTTATTATTTTTATGTGAGAAATTCACATATGATTATATTATGGATTTATGGATTTTAATTTCAAATTAATTAACTTCACTAATATTTTAATTAATTTTTTATAAGTGAACGTGTGATAAAATTGACTTTTGGAATGTCAACTGGCCTCATTTTGAGAAAGCAATCAACCACAAAAATTGAACGAATATTGGGATGAATATTTTTTTGTAATTAAACAATTGAACACATGTTATTCATTTTTAAAAGGAATAAAGCTTCCATAATTCATATAGAACTACCATGGAATTAAATTTTTAAAAGTAATGAAACAATTTCCCTATAGAAATACTAATATATCATGTTTGGTAATTTTGAGAAATCTCCAAGATGTTATGTCACCAAACACCAACCTACTAATTGAGCAAGGATCAACCCAACATGAGAAAAAAATTACATTGACCATGTGTAGATATTCAAAAAGCACACACCCGACCAAAAATTATTAACCTAAATTGAAGATGATGGTATCTTGCCACAAAACAATCAAGCTATTGAACAAAGGTATCAAGCTATTTTGAGATCACACTGATCATAAATCCAACATATTTGATCAATAGACTAAGGAAGTAGATGAATACATGGTTGAATAAAATGTTAAATGGTGAGGGTTTTTTGTTCATGGGGACATGTGTGAACCAAGGGACCTCAAACTATGGGTTAGAAAAATTAATAAAAACAACTATGTTGATCTTATAAAGTTCTTTTGTGATCAAAACCACTATAACTATTTGTATCCTTTATTTGTTAGCTTATTTTAGTTATATAATTTTAATATTATCAAATGAAGTAATTTGAAAAAGGATTTAATAAGAGAATGAGGACCATTTACAAGGTTCTCACTACCCAACATCTCCAAGAAACTTGGTGGAGTGTATCGTCTAACCAATATATGTAACAAAACATCCTACGATTTTATAAAGCACATTGTCTAGATATTGGTTCTCACCAACTACCTGGTATAATCTGTAGAATTATAGAATTCTATCGGAGTATTATTGGGTATCGGATGGCATTTGGTGGCTAGAATGTGGATTTGATCTAGAACAATAAATGTGTATTGAAAATTGGCTTTAAATTCCAAGAATCTTATAATTGAAGGATTGGATCAACCCAAAATACATCTGGAATATATGAAGTATATAAATATAAATCAAGTGATGGATAGATATCATCTAAAAACATCTCCAAAAATTGCATTTTACTGTGTGATTCTTAATAAATTCACAAAAATATTTCTCAAGTGATCTTAAATTTCTATTTTGGAATGGAAATCTGACTTCAATGGATTCAATGAAATATATATTTCATTTTCTATTTGATACATTTGTCCCCATTTTTTGTAATTTTTAGAGACTCTTCTTCTATATTCTCTCTCTCTCCATCATACATATTCTACTAAAACGTATAGGGAGATTTGAGTACTTTGTAATGATTTTTTTAAAAAAAATCTATATCTTCTTTATGTTATTATTAAGATGATCACCACTACTAATATAAGGGTTATTGTTTCTTGTATTCTACTAAAACAATGGGTCTTGTTTTTTATTCTTTGTTTCCATTAAAACCAAGGGATTTATTTTCATATTTTGGTTCTTGGTTTCATTAAAACTAAGGGAGCTATATAACTCCATCAAGCCTTCTTGAGGGGATAATATTTTGGGGATCATTCTTGATCTATTTCAAAACTCCTTTAGAAAATTGTGAATTTTCATTAATTTATTTTATTTTCCCCTGTTATTAAAGTCTTAATTTCCATTATACTCACAATAATTTTATTTTTATATTCCTAAATTTATTTCTAGTATGATAATCCCTTTTATTTTACTATATCTTTTTAAATTGTTTTAAAATTAAATTCACCAACCTCTTTTTATTTTTTTCTATGATGACCAAAATTTGATATAAAATAAGTATAAACCAAGGAGATATTATTTACACCTCAATCCCACTATAGGAACTACTTAAACGCCTCTTGATGATAGGTGGGAGCCATAGGAAAATACTTTCTGCTATTTGGAAGATGATTCGGACTGGTAAAAAGACTATTATGATATTAATAGTCCGTATTATGATCTATGATTCCACCCTGACTATTTTTTAAATATTTTTTTCTTGAATGATGTAATTTTATTCCATGTATGAACCAATTCGTTTATCAATGTTATCATATTTATTTTATTGATAAATGGGATTAGCCCCAAACATTCCCGTCGAAGGAAAATATATGGTTCAGGTACTATATTTTGATGGTTGAAACATTAATTTTTGGAAGAAACATATTTCATCCTTTCTTAGATCAATTATTATCCCATATGGAAAATGTTTATTCATGGATATGTTCTTAATACTTAAAATGATGACAAATGGAGAACCGATGATATTATTACTTCTCAATAATAAGGTAAATCTATGAATTACTTGAATTATAGATTAGGAAAAAATTAATTTAATGATATTTCTATATGGAAAATGGAACATCAAAAACTGGAAAATATTTTAATTTACTCATTAAGGGAAAAAATTTAATGATTCTAGAATTGATATGTATATATTATATCTTTAATGTTTTAGTATGAATGAAAAAAATATTAATAACAATTTTATGTGATTTACTAACATATGCATCAGTATAAATTATCTTATTGATACACTTTCTATATGAACATTAGAAAAGAAAAACAATTTAGTATTACAATGAAATTGGGAACCTAAAATGATAGTTATTTAATATAATAAGGAAATAAATAACTCACTTTTCAATGAGATAATTGGATATATCATGACCTATGTGATAAAAATGAATAGGAATTCCATTAAATAATCTAAATAATTCAAGGAGAAAATAAAATAACCTTCAAGGTAATTAATAATGACTATTAAGATGATGATTAAATAGATCATCTTTCCTATAAGATGAATAAGTTTTTCAAATGGAAGATATATTACCAATATTACAAAAAAGAGGATGATAAAATTGAACCCGAATTGACATACTTAGAACGAAAAAAAGGAACAAAAAATGCCAGAATTCCACTTAGTCAAAAAGAAAAATAAGGAGAAGAAGAGTGAAATAAATGAAACCTTTAAGGATTCAACATGGAGTGAAATCTATAATTACATCTCCTCAATAGAGTATGGCATTTAATTCCCCAATATTATAACTTCTAAAGTTGAGAAAATGTCTCTTAAGAGTAAATCCTTAAAGGAATCATGGTACATGGATGCTCTCAACAAATGTGTGGTGACCGAAACGAATTTAATCAACTTGGAAAATATAATGGAGGATACATGTCTTTCAGTGATAATTAAAGAAGTAAAATCATTGAAATATATACAAATAGTTTTCTTAATTTGACCCTTATAAAAAAAATTATTCATTAATTGTTTAAAACTAAATTTACTAATAATTATGCAATTTTATAAAGAAAATAGTTTTAAAACCTATTTTGAAAATAATTCGTTCAATGACTTTAATTTCAAAGGTAAAATTTTCTTTACCATTTTTCATTTTCAAAATTTTAATATTATCAACTAAAAATAAATATCTTCTAAAAATGTTAAATTCTTGAGAGTTCAAGATATGTAGTTCTTGTGGCATAGACACCTTGGTTATTATAGTGTATACACACTCATTGAGCTCAACCAACATCATGTAGTATGTGATTTAGAAAAATTTAATTTCATGGATAATGTCATGTGTGAACCTTTCTGATTTAGTAAGAAAATCAAAATTTATTTTAAATATAAAAGATTGTATTCACATCCAAATACATTGATCTTTATTAGCTCGATCTTTTTATACCAAATAATGTAGAATTTATTGGATTAAAATCATAATAATTAAAGATTATTTATTATTATACAATATTCATTGGGGTATTTTTCTTGGCGCACAAAAATTAGGCTTTTTAATTTCTTCATAATATTTACTAAAAAGATAAAAAATGAAAAAGGGAAATTTTAATTTCTTTTTAGAGTGATCATGGGGAAGTTTTTTAAAAAAATTGTTGAACTTTGAGATTTATAAGGATATAATCATACTTTTTCCACTTCTATAGTACCTCAAACATTTGGGTTAGTCAATGAATGCAATTGTAATCTTCAAGAGTTATCACGATATATCTTGAAATATTTCCAAATCCCACATTAATTTTGGGATTAGGCGGTCAATACCACTTATTTTTATCATAAATTATGTTCTTGAAAGACCCATTCTCAGAGAGGCCCCTTATGATCTTTGTAAAAATAAAATCCCCAAAGTTGAATTTTTTCAAAAAAAGAATTGAATTTCATCTTTTTAATGCTAAGTATAACATAAAGAAATTTTATCCAAAATCATATGAAGGAAAAATTATTGGGTACTAAAACTCTAGTAAATACTATAAAATCTCCATAAAAAGAAAAAAAATCATCAAGAATCCATTCATATAAAATTTTATGTAAATATTTCTAAGCCTTCCTCCCAATTCAACTATATTATTGGTAACTTTGAAACTTTTACTTTTATTGGTCCTTTATCTCCTAGATATCCTATCATAGATAAATCACTTTCTTGTCCGTTACATACTGCTTTGAAAAAAAAACTAATGACCATCCTTGGAAAACATAATCAGTGATCTTCAAGATGGTACTCTTATAGTACGTTCAATCTTAAATGATTTTGTACACCATTATATTGTTTATTATCTAGAATCTAATAACCTTCATTATTATATTAACATAGAAAATTAGGTTTTTTCTATGAAAGTAATGTTTAACCAATTCCAATAGAATAATATTTTGAATTTTATATGAAGATCTAATGATTATCCCAATATTTGTACAAAATGGTTTTTTTAGATATAAATTAAATGACCTTTATAAAATAACACATAAAAATTATACTTGTATTGAATTTATATAATCATGAAGATGTAATTTATTATGGTGAAACCTTCCCCCTATATTCTATGAAATAATTCATTATAATATTTTAGGTATTTACCATCCATATAAATTTAAAAACATTTCAAATGGAAGTAAAATTTTAATTTCTAAATTATTTTATTTCGAAAAATGTTTTTATTAAATAACCTCTTTATTTTAAATGTAAAAAATTTACAAATTTTATTATAAGTTTAACCAGTATTTATATAGTTTAAAATAAGCCTCTCATGCTTAGAAAAAATGTTTAATAGGATCTATTTTATTATGTTATTTCAAAATGGGAGAATAGAATTTGATATTATTTATAAAAAATGTTTCAAATGATCTTTTAATCCTTAAAATATATAAAAATGAAGATATTTGGTATTAAAAATGAATCTATTTATAGTGAAATTTGAAATATAATGAGAAAATAATTTTAAGTTATTTTTAATGGTGAGTCATAATTAATTCTTTTTTAAAAAATCTCAAAATTAGGATGGATTTTTTTCAAGAAGTTGACAAGTCCCCCCTTGAATTGTTCTTATCTAGTTGAAATCCCAAAATATTGGTTCCATTAAAAAAATTGAAAAATAATTTAATAGGATTCACCCAATATTAGCTTATTTTAAATTAATTAATCACTTATAGTAATAAAAAAAATTGCATTGAACTTTCAAGGGAAGAAGTAGAATATATAGTCTTAAGGTGTTCTTGCACCCAAATTATATTGATCAAATAAACTCTTTTAAATTTTGATCTAACATTTCTCATGTTCTAATTAAATGTGATAGTTTTAGTGCCATAACAACCTCAAGTAAGTCATTTCCTTATCCACACACTAACCACATTGATATTTAACTCCACTTCTTGAGATACCACTTTTAAAAAGGATACATCAAGTTAGAATATATTTTCCTAGATCTTTAATTAGTCTATATATTTAAAAAACCTTTATTTAGTATATGTTAATTTTATTAGGTGTTTTTAGGAATGGAATAATTGTAATTATTTTTCCTATCACATATTTTATATGTTTTATCTTTTATAATATTGTTTTTCTTTGAAAATATTTTGTCTCCTTTTTTAAAAAAAAACTTGTTCAAATTTTGAAAATAATTTTCTGTGATCACTTTCCTTATGCATTGCATGTTTCATATCTTTTCTATATAACACATTTGTATTATTATTATTTTTAATAATCATAAAGAGGGGTATTTTAATTTTTAATTGTTATAAAATTATAATGTATAAGGACCATTATTTCAAAAAGAAGGATGATCTTTCTCCTTAAATGAGATGTTTTCAAAAGAAATGAATGATCCTTTTTCTAAGAGGATATATATGAATTCATATAAATGTTGTCTTAATGTACTTTTCTTCTCCATATTATTATTTCATATTTATTATTCACTCTATATTATCCATTATTATTTTTAATTTAATATTAAATGGGTGTTTGTGGTCATCAAAGTAGTGGAGATTATAGAACATCAATTTTTTTTATGATCACAACCACTAAAATTATTTATAATACTATTTTTGAGTTATTTTAGTTAAAAATTTAATATCATCCAAGGAAGAAACTATAACAACCAAAGGATTTAATAGGATACCAAAACACCATTTCAAAGGTACTCACAACCCAAAAACACTAGCCTACGGGTAAGAGTGTATCGGCCAGCTAGTAGAGGTGATATAACCTCCTACAACTATGTCAAACCCACTATCTAGATGATGGATTTCACTAGTTATGTAGTGGGATCTACAACATTCTGGATGGCTATAAGACTATCACTAGCTATCCAGTGGCATCGGGCCTCTAGCATATGGATTCGATCTAGAATAGTCAATGTGTATTGAATGTTTTTTTTAATTTTTATCGCTTGGGTCATTAGTGAATTGGATCAAATAAATACTCCTATAAAACCAATTAATTTTATAAATTGACATCAAGAGAGGCTTGGATCTCAACTATAACACCTAAAAAACAAATTTTTACTCAACAAATCCTTATTAATCCATGATGATCTTTTTCATGTGATCTTAAAACTTCATTCTCAAAAGGATACAATGATACAATGGTTTCAATAAAAATTATTTTTCCTTATAAATTTGATCAATTTTTCTCCCTTGTTATAATTATTAAAGGATATTCTTCTATCTTCTATATCGTTATCTCTATTTTCCTTTCTTGTTATTTTAAATCTTATAGATGGAGTTGAAATATTTATAATGGGTTTGTAAAAACAAACCCATATATTCTTCATATTCTTCTTTTAGTGAAAATATTTATTAAGTTAAGGTTTCTTAATTCTTGGTTACAATTAATACCAATTGTATTTTTGGTTACTGTTTTCTATTAAAACTATGGTGTTTTTTACATTCTATTGGTTCTTATTTTTCATTAAAAAAATGGAGCAATACAAATCACTCAAAAAATATTAAGGGTAGGATAGTTGAAGGTTCATGTTTGAGTTATTTTTGACCTCCTTTATCAAATTGTTTCCTTTAATTTTTGTAATTTATTTGACATTGTGCTTAAAGATTTAATTTACACTATGCTCAATTTAATTTTATTGTTTTATTATTAAATAAATTTCTATATTAACTATGTATTTTAATATATATTATTTCTTTATAATTTCATTTAAATGTAATTCCACCCCCTATTTCAATTTTTATCTACTCTTTCCATTTTTATCTACTATGACCTTTAACATGAGTTTCCATGAATATAATTCCATTATTGAAGAAGGCTTATAATGGAAATGTTTTCCTTATGTAGGTCCCAATTGTGATATTGTAAGGTCCTAGTCCCTCTAAAACTCCTCATTTATGTTTATTGATATGGATGAACACTAAGTTTTTTAAATAATGCCTCATATATTGTTCAGGCTACTAAATATGGATATTTAGTCTAGGAAGTGATGCATCTTGATTAAACATTCTAAATGTTAGATAGAGCTCACCCACCACACTGTGGTTTTAAAACATATTCCAATATGGATTTGATAGAGGTATTAAATACTTCTGGAAGGATAAAAAAATGTTAGGATTGAATTTAAATGGTACTAGTGATAATATTTTGAACTCTATTGGTGAATCTTTTTGAAGTTATTGAAGTGGTTTTTTTGATACATACATGAATATTTTGATAAATATAATTTTTTGATTTCATGATTGAAATGCATAACAAAATTTCGAATTCAATAGATGAATGTGGGACCAATAAATAAATAAAATATTATTTGAATATTTATAACCGGTTTTTGAGGAATAGAGGAGTCGGTAAGGATGAAGAGGAGCCATAGATGGACCAAGCCAAGCATGAGTTTGTGAATGTTTGTATAATATTTTGTACCTATCAAAGCCTAAAAATGTATTATTGGTCGTGGGACCAAAGTTTTGTAAACTAAAAAATATATATTCAATTGTGTTGGGTGACCATGATGATAAAATCTAAATTCTTAAAATCAAGGAAACTCAACCCAAAGTTAACATCATATCTTTTTATGTTTGTATGGAGGAATCAAGAAAGATGATCGTAAGTGAAAGAGAAAATTATTGTGGGAACTGATGGATTATTTGAGTTTTAAACACGTTATTAAATCATAAACCTTCATATTTACATATGGATACCATCCAGATTCGAGATCATGGTCACATCTAAGCATTGAAATTTAAGTGGATGAAAACTCGATTAAGAAGGATTCTTATTGTTTAAAAAATAAGGAGGGTGATGTATGGTGATTATAACACATGGATTCAAGAGATAAATTTTTAGATTTATGTATATAATATAATTGGTGTATCATTGTAAATAAATTTATATAAATTGGAGAACCATGTAATCAAAAAAATCACTCAGAAAGTATGATCATCTAGGAAATACCAATACCCTAAAGATTTATAGAGATTAATCATATCAACATATTTGTTGTATTATTACAAGAAACTCTATAGTATAGGGAATTAAGGTTTACATGTTCTTCTATGTTTTTTTCATGGAATCCTAAAATATATTCTTATAATCACACCTACATGGGATTCAAACTTACACATTTTGTGTTTGTGTAGATGACCCAGATGTGTTGATATGATCTTCGTAGACATGGTGATAGAATGTATTATTCAAAGATGAAACATGGTGATTCTTTTAGATTCATGATAGAAATTTTATGTCCCTTTATTATGGTTCTGACTATTGTGTTTTGAGGTTATTCTAGGAGTAGATCTAGTGAGAATAAGTTTTCTTGTATATTATACTTGTCAGATTCAGTGTTTTTTGGGATGTATGTTTTCTTTTTTACTTTTATTTTTGTTGATTTATATTCACTCAATATATTATTAAGGGGTTTATATAGTTCATTTGTTTATATATATACATCCAAATAGTGTTTCAATTTATTTATTCGTTGGATATATGTGCCTTTTTTGTTAATATAAGCTAAGGATTCCCATATTGGCGATTTTCATACTCAGTGATAGTAACTAGCCCCTACCCTATTAGAGGTGAGTGTAGGGCGCCCCTGCCATCTTAATATTGGGATAGAGTGGTATTTTAGTGGTTTCAACATATGGATTGAGTTTTCATTTAGTGTTCATGTGAGGATTGTTTTTGGGAAAATTATGGAAAGGATGTTAATGGGGTCTCAAGTTTGGTTATCAGATTAGGGAGACAGGTATAAGTTTTATATCTAATCTATCCTTTATCCTATACTCCTATAACATATTCAACAACCTATAACTCTATGATATTTATTTAAGGTTACGAAAATTTATGTATATGAATTATATAGCTGTTAGTTATGAACTATTATTTCCATTCACTATTATATCACCCAGGTATACTTGAATTCTTAAAGGTTAGTCATATAAAATAATGTGATTTATCAAATGATATAATGTTTTTGTGTATATATAGGGACATGATATCCCCATTCCTATAGTTTTGACTCTCTCTATCATCTTTAAAATTGATTAGGTGTTTATTATGAGACTCAATGGGAAATTTAATTAGCATGAAATTTAAGTATTTTATATCCCCTTCTTTCTTAGTGAAGAGTTTTATCCCAGTGTGGGACTTAATTACCAATAAATTAGATGAGACTACGTTTTATTAGGGTATGGTGTGTGAATTATTATGATAAAGTTTTAAAGTTTTTATAGGTGTATCTTGGTCCTTAAAAAATAGATGTTTCTCATTTCCATCAATTATAGACTTTACTTAAACTGATGTTGAATCTTGAATTTTTCACCCTAATCATCAAAATTAGTTGATATGGGATGATTTAATTCTTTAAATAATGATAATATTAATCAAACAATTCTATATTTTGATTCAAAATTCTATATAGAGTTATATATCAGGTTTTTAGAGTTGTACCTCACTCTCTTAAATTGTTTTAACGATCACAAACACCCTTTTTGGGTTCTAAAATTTTCAAATTAAGTTCATTTCATTATTTTTGTTTAATTATAATGAAATATTTCAATGGAATAAAAAAAAGATTCAAAGAGATTGAGAAATTCCAAAAGAGTATCCTGTATATTATGTTATCATCGGATACCCAGTCAGATGTCACCACTCGAACGATGGTATTGGACAGAAGACCATAGCTACTAGAACCTCATGGACCACTAGGTAGAGTGTTACTAATTAGCTTATGAAACTGGAATGAAATATCATATTTATAGGTACCTCGCTAGATACTTAGTGGTAGAAAGTATCTAATCATTACAGTCTATAGTATTTTTGGAAGCGTATAGTATACCTACAAGCCATCTAGGGGCATCGAGTAGAAAATCAATGGTTTTAATTATGAAGGTCAAATCATGCATTTATTGTTGGATTCAATTGATCCCTTAACCTCTTTGCACCATTGAATATACCCCTATACCCTCATTGGAAATAAATACAACCTAGGGGATTCTTGAAAATCTATAATTCTAAAAAGAAATTATTTATAGTAATCTACCAAAACCATAAACTACAATTTCTCTAAAATGTTATTCCTATTAATATTTGGTTGTATTTCTCTCTCTAAAACTCTTTTATATCTATATTTATCTATCTCATTTTCTAAAATAGAAATTCCCTATATTCTAGATAATTTATGTCTTTTATTAAAATTATTTTCACCTAATAAAATCTCACTTCCTGTCTATCATGGAGTTCATGATAAACCACTAAAACCATGAAATCATTTCTCAACGAGTTCTTAGGAAACCACAAAATGCAATTTTATTTTTTTAGGTTTCATCGATATCACTAAAGTCAAGGGTTTTTTCCCATTTTAGGTTTATCTAATACCATTAAATTCAAGAAAAATATATAATCTTAAATATTTAATCCATTGAGGTGGGAGACATAGTAGATCCTATTGAGCTATTACTGAAAATCTTTTACAAATTATGTGTAGTATTTACATTCCACATTTCTTAACTTCTAATATCATTATTTGAATTAATAAATTAATCATTAATCTTATCAATATTTTAAATTTATATAAATTTAATTCTATCTTCGCTAATTTATTATTTCCCCTATTTTCATTAATTTAAAATTCAAAACATTTTTCATTCCATTGTGCTTACTTTGATTACATTGATGTAATGCTCAATTGTATACTTTTACAACATATTTATTTCTGATTGTGATTGCACTAGAAAAAATGATAATCGAATTTTGAAGTTACTTTATATTACTCATGAGGTCCCTAATAAAGTTTAGTATACAAGTCCTTATAGACAATATTTTGAGAGTTTTATTATTTATTCAAAAGAATCAATTTTTGAGTCGTTTAATCAATTTACTAATATTTATAATGGTATAAAATAACTTGTTAATTATGTTTATATATAATAACATGTGAAGAATATACTTTTAGTTTCTAAATTTTCTTAGAAACCCATGGTTTTGATGATTCAATAAGAAAAATTCATTAAGAAAATGTTGGTAGAAGAGCTTATAGGCTCTCTCGTGACCTATGAGAACACCATGAAGTTAAAAGATAAAAAATAAGTAGAGAAATTGGTAGGAAAAAGGAATTTTATTTTAATTAAATCAACTATGAAACTTAATAAAGTGAAATTCACATAGAACATATTTCCAAAAAACTAAACAAATGCATGATGAAGAGGAAATCATTTCCAAATGTTAAAAATAATAGTCAATTGAAAGAAGTTAAGGTATAATTTAATCATTACAAAAAAAGGTGACAGATAAAGAAAAATTTACCCATACTCAAAAAAATAAAATATTAAAATTAATAAATACCCAAATATTTCTATATAGAGTGTAAATGATGATTCCTGAAATATATCTAGCTTGGGTGATGGAAATTTCAAATGTATCCTAACTAATATTATTTTATAAGATGAAGTTAATTCACCTAATTCTTCCACTTATAATTCTTCCATATCTTCTTTTTCTTCAATCCAATATTCTTATGAAAAATTAGTGAATGTATTTTTTTTACAGACCCCTAATTAAAAATAACTATAAAATAATTATAATAAATTAGTTTTTCAAAATAATAATCTTTTTAAATCAAAGGATTATTTATCATTGAAATAAAAATAGAAAACTAATTTAGAGAGAACGCAATAAATTTTGGAAAATATCAAGAATTATATTTCTAAATTCATAATAAGTGAGATAAATTTAAATAAAATTATTAGTTCTCAGTAACATGTAAAAAAACATTTTGTTTTTTCTTAAAAAAAATAAATAATACACCTAAAAAATTGCACCACATTTGTAGAAGTATTCTCACAAGATAAATTTTTTAATTATTATAGAAAAATTGAACATCTTATTTAAGAATTATTTTATAAAACTTTTCATTATGGTAGGACTAATTTAATTGATCTCTCTGATAAAACTTTTTTTAAGAATTATTAGGGAAAATCACATGTTAAACAATTATTAATTCCAAAATCACTTTTGGATAACATGAGTGGACCCAAATTTTTGGGTTACCAAATATTTATTCTCTTGGAAATTTTTTAGGAAAAGTGTCTAAAGAGAAAACCCCAAAGATTTGTTTGGTACTTGGATAGTGGGTCTTTAAGACATATGTATTGCAATTACTCCGAGTTCAATCATCTTTAAAAGATCTATATAGGCCTTTAAAATTTTAGTAATAACTCAAGGTGTGAAATCATTGGTATATGTAATATTGGGTTTTAAAATTTTTCTACTATAAAATATGTTTTATATGTTAATGGTTTATAACATTATTTTCTATGTATCATCAAATTATGTGATAAAGAATTTAATTTTTTAAAAACAAATTATTATTTTGATGTTTTTTATTCTAAATTAGGAATTTTATTTTAAGACTCTCATTTTACAAATGTTAATGTTATTGAATTAGAATATCTTCCTATTAAAGATATTAAATTTTAATATGAATAGTATTGTACTCCATAGATTTTGAAAAAGCCACCTTCATCATTATACCACACATAGACACTTGTCAAGATCAATTGTAACAATCTATTATGAGATTTACCAAAAATTTCATTTCAAAACTAATATTTTTTGTGAATATTGTAAACTTTTAAGTGACACATAACATACTTAAATATAAAAAGTAAGTATCCACTTTTATGTCCTGGGACCTTATCCATATTGAACTTTTTTATACCAACCCAAGTTTCATGTATACTAATAATATATCAATTTGTAAATTATCTATTATCATACAATATTTACATGGGTTTATTTTTTGTCTCATTAAAATGAGGGTTTTAAATTATTTATAAAATATTCCCAAAGATATATTTCGCAAAGTCTTTGGTTGTAAATGATATATTCATCACACCAAATATATCCTTGAATTTTTTTACCTCATATCTGATGAAGGTAATTTTCTAGGGTACTCTACCCCAAGTAAATCATATTGAGGCTTTAATAAAAGTACCAATACCTGAAAAGAATCAATTAACATTAAATTACATGAGAATTTTCCTAAAACTCATCCATTAGTAAATGATGTTGAGATTGACCCAGAAAATTAAACATTAAATAATCCATCTACATCTAATAAAATTAATGTCATGGGAGAGCCACCATCTTCTCATTTACCCCAGACATGAAAAACATATAAATACCATCCTTTGGAAAATTTTATTGGTGATTTACACTTCTCTATTGATAGTAGAGGGTTATATTTAAGTAATTATCAACTCTGATATTTTTATTCCCTCCAATAACCCCTAAACATTGATGATTTCATTATTATAGAGCATAGGGTGATTTCCATTCAAGAGGAATTGAACCAATTATCCCGGATTAAAGTTCAAACTCTGATTGAAAGACCACATGATAATCCCCATATATATACTAAATAGGAAATTTGGAAATATATTATATGAGAAATGTAACATCACTTGTAAAAAATATGCACTCATAGAAAAAGGCTCTAATTAATAATAAGACATTGATTATGGTAGGAAATTTTCACCCATTACTATAAATGAATCCAGTAGAACCTTATTGGAATTCAATGCATTTAATATTTTTAAAATATTTCAAATGGATGTTTAAATTTCTGTTTGAATGGTTTTTTTAAGAATTTTTTTTTATTTTTGAATAAGACTTCAATTTTTTTATTAAAAATTTCAAAAATATGTTTTAATGTTAAGTATGGCACATTTTGATTTAAAATAAACCCCTTAAGCTTTCTATGATTGGAAAACTAAATTTGTTTTAGAAATTAATTTTACAATTATAAAAACTCAACCAATGTTTTTTTAAAATATATTTCAAAAGATTTATTAATGGATAAAATTTATATCGATGACGTGGATTTTAGTTCTACTTAGAAATATATTTTTAATGAATTTTCTGATTTATTTATAAAAATTAAAAAATGATTTTTATATGAGTACTAGGGTTTTTTTAAATATTCAAAAAATACAGATATAATTTTTATTAGTCAAATAAAATACACTAATGAACTTTTAAAACATTCTTCAATTGATCAAGAAAAGTAAATAAGTAAAACTATAATTATATATTGTAATCTAATGATAGATGAATCCGATAAACTCTTTTAGAATAAGAATTATCAAGGTACAATTGGGAGCCTTTTTTACTTTACAATGACCCAGAAAAATATAATGCTTAGTGTATTTATTTGTGCTAAAATCTTGGTTTGTTTTATCAAAAAGTATCCTATATTGAACTTATATTGTTTTTTTTGTTCATTATGGATGATTCCAACAATATAGGATAATTATAAGTGGAAATTTTCAACTACTTAGAGAATAAAATGTTTTATGTAGAAGTAAGAAGAAATATTTTGTTACTCAATATTAACCTAAAGTGGAATATATAGATATTAATAGTTTTTTACCTAATTTATTTGGATTAGAGTACTCTCTTGGATAATGGGATAAATTATAGGTATGTACCTATTAAGTGGGAAAATATTAGTTCCACTAGTAGTTATACAAATCTTATTCAATACTCTCACACATGGAACATTGACCATATACACTAGTTTTTAAGAGGTCACATCCAAAAATATGATATCATTATTTATTTAAATAAAAAAATCATAAATTTTATAATATCATTATCAAGACATTTTATATATATCATTTTGAATTTGTAAAGGGTGATTTTGGTATGGTTCACTTGTGACACTAATTCTTTAAATTTGTTAAGATTTATTTTTCTTAAATGATTCAATATATTATAAGATTATTTTGAAAATTATTAATATTTTTCGATCATTAAAAAAAATTCGTTTTTAGAAATATTGTTTGAGTGTATTTTTATGTGAAAATAAATTATTATTGGGATACAAAAAGGTTTACAGGGTTCTTGTGAAGACTTACCTATACGTTATAAACATGAAAATGGGTGGTTGAATTTTTAGTATAATCTTCACTCTAAGAATGAGTTGTGGTCCTTTACTGTTCACCTATTTGACACCATTAGGTAATATGATTTGGAATATTTCCACGAACTTTAAAAATATAAATAAAAAATTTTAAAAGTTTTCATGATCTTAAAATATTCTGTGTTTTTTATTTATCACTTGAATTACAATTTTTTGGATCGCTATGTTTTTTAATGCGTCAGTTGTGGGAGATATTATATATAAAATTATGAAATGTTCCTGGAGGAGATGGATTATTTCAATTTTTAACTTATTTTAAAAAAATATTCAAATTTTTAGTTCACTATTGAGTGTATTGAAAATCTAGATTAAAAAAATAATTTTATGCGTTGGAAAAGTACCAATTTTTATATCCTAAAAAATAAAATGTTTTTAGATTTTAAAAATAAATTTTGTTTAGAAATTAAAAAAATAATCCCTATTGAATTATCATTAATGATGAGTAACTATATGGACCTAGCCTTAAAATGATACTTAGTATTTATTTTTACACATGAATATAAATTATTACACATTGAGGATCTTTTTGGGTTTAGAGTTTTACAGAATTAGGATATATTACGTACATGACATACCACATTCATACAAGAGGACACTACTAAAATGGTACCCATTTATTTCAAAATATAAAACATTAAAACTTAAGACATGATTTCTTTAACAACTCTCCAAATCAAAAATAATGAATCCATTATTTCTCTTACCCATCCTTATAACCTATGAAAAACATTTTAAAAACATGGGATGAGTATAAAACTCAGTAAGGGATATAAAGAAAGACATTATTAGTCAAGTGATAACATGAAAACCAATAAAACTCATAAGCATAAAAACTCATATGAATAGAATCTTCATGTAGTCTCCTTGGGAAATATTTACCATATCCCTCTTATATTCAACCTTACATATGGAATAACATTTTGGTCAACTTCCTTCTCTGGAGTACCCAATACATTGGAGAGCTATAATGGGGATCACTCATCACATCTTTTGCTATAATAGGATCAACCCAACATATCTTGAGTTATAATGGGATCAACCCAACATATCTTGAGCTATAATGGGCTCAACCCTACATAAATAATTTCCACGGAACATATCATGGTAATCAATTATCTTAATAATCCGAATAAACCACTCATGCAATATACATATAACAAATAAAGCTTCTGAAATTTATTAAAGAGTGATATAAAAGGTTTTTTTAAAAAAGTCCCTTAAAATATAGTTGGATTGAGAATTAATATAATGGAATGGATATATGTATACACTGTAAATAAAAATAGTGTTACATAATATAATCAAAAGAATCAGCACATCAATAATCTTAAAACTGCATAATGAATAAAGATGAAGGTTAACCCAAAGAATGGAAATTGGTTTAAGAATTACCTTACCTCAAGTTCTTCTTACATAAAATGTGTTTAAACCTCCTGTATAATGGTTAAAATAGTTTTATTAATATCTTAATGAATAATATTAAAGTTTATAACACCTTATATGTTCATTTTAATTCTAAAATTATGATGATTCATAAGTAAAATCATTGATGATGTTCATTTAGATCATTTTAGTGGTTCTTTAATAATAACGTCCTCATTTTATTTTATAAATTAAAACCCTGTGTACAAAAGAATTATAGAACCATGGTTGAGAAATAATATTTATATTATAACCTGGTTCAACCATAAAATGGTTTCATGACTAGCCTTGAGATAAGTAAAATAAATTAAAATCACATCATCCATGATGTCGGTAAATCGACACATCACAAAAAGTGTTTTAATTTCTTGAAGAAATGTGAGGGGAGAATACGTATAATGGTGAATATTCCATAAACATGATTATAAAAAGAATATATATATTACTATATCATCCCTTCCTCTTTGATAAGGGTAGATAAGGAAATAATTTTAAAATAAATGAACTTAAAATAAAAGAACAGTTGAGAAATCCATTATGAAAATTCTTCAGTCTAACGGCTACGCAACATGGTTTTAAAAAACATTAAAAAGAGAGGTTACAAGTGTCACTCATCTAGAAATTAATCCTAATACAATATAGAGATAGAATAAAATGCAAAGAAAAACATGGTATGAAAACTTGAAAGTTATACCAAATAAAAGAGAACACGAATGGAAAAAAAAAAGAAGTTGAGAATTCTATTACCTTGTAGAGTAACTCCTAAGACCCGAAGGTTGGGATCTTGGGGGCTTAAGGACACCTTGGGAGGACTACTATGGAGTTAAAATGGACAGATATTATTTGAGGAGGAATTTGTAATGAATGTACTGGAGGAATAGGTTGGTATTTATAGCAAAAGTGGGGGAATATTTTATTAATTTCCAAGGGACACCACATTAGTAGTATTTAAAACACCATGGGATTGAACATGGTATTGGCCACATGGGACGTCTCATATCTTATTTTACGGTAAAAAAGTTGACAAAAATTATTACATCATTATTACCTCATTAATGGTGTCATTAAACATACTGAAACTCAAAACTGAATTTATACTATTCACTAAAAAATCAATTGTTTCAGAAAAAACCCAAACATTCACTCTAACCCTTTTTCGACGTGTAGAATTAATTAATGGAATCCATTTTTTGAAAATAAGTTTCTAAATATAATTAAGTTAATTTTTAAATTAAATCATTCTTAATTCAAAAATTGAAAATTTTAATTATATAACTACTTTTATATCACATAGAAAAATTAACCAAGTTTTCATTATCTTAAAGCCTTAAGAAAATAAAATAATAGTAAAATTTACTATTCATTTGATTCATATTACTATTGATAAGGGTATGTTACTATTCAACAAAAAAACAAGTAGGTTCTATCAAACCTTAAATAACATACTGAACACAATTTTAGGTGACCCTTTTTTGAAATTCAAAACATAGAAGCAGCAAAATTATGTTTAAAGGATAGTTATAAATATCTACTTAAAACAAAGATTCATGAATTTCATTTATTTTTTAAAATACATGGGGTGATACATTATCCCCACCTTCTAGAAATTGTGTCCTTGAAATTTTATTTACTCATTAAATATGTGGGGGTACCTTTCCCTCATATCATTTTCATATTCCCAATTTGATACTTCAACCATGTGGTTTCTCCACAAAAACCTTTACCTAGTGTATTACCTTATCTACAATGCTAGTTCCCTTTGATTAAGAATCTAAACTAGTTTCTCTTTATAGATAAGGTTCTCTTCTAGCTGAACTACTTCTGTTCTCAATACATGAGATGAATCTGGCACATACTTCCTAACATCGAAACATGAAAAACATTATTTACCTGAGATAAACATGGAGGAAAAGATACTCAGTAAGAAACTAGTCCAACTTTCTCCAGAATTTCAAAAGGACAGATGAACCACAAACTTATCTTTCCTTTATTACCAAAACACTTCTCACTTTTCCAAGGATCTATTTTAAGTAAAACATGGTCACCTAACCCGAAAGATAAATATTTCTTTCTATTATATGCATAACTTTTCTTCCAACTCTGAGCTATCCTCAGGTGTTACTGGACCATCTTCACATTCTCAACCACTTCCTCTAAAAATTTTGGTCCCAGCAACTTCCTTACACTGACTTCATCCCAAAAAGCTGGAGGTCAACAGCACTTCTCATTCAATGCCTCAAAAGGTTCCATCTGTATTCTGGAATGAAAATTGTTATTATAAGAAAACTCAACTGAATAAAGATGATGACCCCAACTTCCCTAGTAGTCCATTGAATGAGATCGAAGCATATCCTCCAATGTCTAGATCGTTCATTCTGACTTCCCATCTGATTGAGGATTATAATCTATACTAAAATTTAATTCTATTCCCAAAAAATTCTAACGCCCCTCAAAAAAGTTATAAATGAAGCTTGGATCCCGGTCAAATGCAATGGAAAGAGGAACTCCATGTAACCTAATAATCAATTTGAGGTACAGTTAAGAAATTTGATCCAACGACATTTTATCTTGAATAGAAAGGAAATGTTTATATTTTATCAATCGATCAACAACAACCCAAATCACATTTTTACCTCAAGATGTCTTAGATAGTCCCACCATGAAGACCATGGATAAAATATACCATTTCCACACTAGCACTAGAAAATGCTGAAGAAACCCCTACGGTAACTACCACTCTTCTTTGACCTGTAGACATGTAAATCATTTCACAATAAAATCAGCAATATCCCATTTCATTCCATCCCATCAGTAATACTCCTGAATCTCTCTATACATCTACGTACTTCTAGGGTGAACTTAAAATAGAGAACTATGAGCTCCACCCAAAAAATATTTCTTCAGATGGGAATCACAAGGGACACACAACCTTTTTCCAAATCATAAAACACAATATTTATCAAGGATAAATTCTAGAAACATACCAATTTTAACCAATTCTACCATTTTCTATTGCTCACGGTCTTCCTTATATGCTTGCTTAATTTTATCTGATAATGATGACTACACTGAATCCTAAAACAAAATAGATGTATTACCTGCACTGAAAACTTGTAAGCCAAAATAAATCAAATCCTTTTTCAAGGGATCATGTTCCAAATGTAACATGTTTAATGAAGCATGATGTTTTCCACTCAATGAATCTCCCACTATTTTTGCATTTCTTGGAAGGTAACTGATCATGAAATCATAATCCTTTATCAATTAAATCCATATTTTCTACCTCATATTTAATTCCTTTTGACTGAATATATTCTTCAAACTTTTATGGTCAGTATATAATTGACATTTGGTTCCGTATAAATGATGCTTCCAAATTTTCAAAGCAAAAAATCATAGCTACCAAATCCAAATCATGTGTGGGATAATTTAACTCATGAGGTTTTAGTTTTCTTGATGAATAATCAATTACCTAATCATTCTACCTCAGAACACAACCATGTACCTTCAATGAAACATTACTATAGATGGAAAACTCTCTATTTTGTGAAGGAAATGCCAAAACAAGAGAATTCAACAATATCTTCATTAGTTCCTGAAACCAAACAACACAGTATTATTTCAAAACAAATTTAGTGCCTTTTTATGTTATCTTAGTTAGCGGTATAGATAATTGTGAACATTGTTTAAAAAAATGTCAGTAATAACCTACCAATCAAAGAAAACTATGAATCTTCGTACCATTTTTAGGTCTTGGTCATTCATCAATCACTTTTTTTGGAAGCTTTAACTATTATTCCATCCTTATTAACAATGTTCCCGAGAAAAGAAATAGGTTACAACAAAAAATAACACTTTCTGAATTCTCCATATAGTTTCTTTTATTTTATGGTTTTAAAAACAACCCTTAGATGTTTTTCAAGCTCCATTTTACTTCTAAAATATACCAGAATGTCATCAATAAACACAACCAAAAACTTATCCAATAAGTCATGAAATATTCTATCCATAAGAACAATGAATACATAATGAGATTTAGTTAACCCAAAAGGCATAACTATAAATTCATAATTACCATATCTAGTATGGAATAGAGTCTTCAGGATGTCTTCATATTTTTCATTCAACTACCGTTACCCCATCCTTAGGTCGACCTTCAAAAAATACTACACTCCCAGAATCTAATCAAAAAAATCATCGATATGAGCCAAAGGATTACTTTTTTAACTGTAATGTTATTCAAGGCTCTCTAATTGATTCAAAGTCTCATTAAACCATCTTTTTTCTTAAAAAACAGGATAGGATAGCCCCATTTGTTAAGTGCAAGATCAGATAATGACTTTAACTAATAATTCCTAAAACAGCCTTTTTAATTCCAGAACATCCATTTGGGCCATTTGATTAGGAGGTTCAGAAATTTTATTATCATTGGGAAATAAGTCAATAGTAAACTTAACCTCTCGATTTGGAATAAAACAAGGAAAATCATCAAGAAAAACATTTAGTAATTAATTTACCACTGGTAAATCATTAATCTGGATAGTTCCCTTATCATCAAAAATATGGGCAAGGTAACTTTGATTTCCATACTTTATTATTTTCATAGCTTCCTAATATGTTATTAATTATATGGGTTCATTATTTTATACAAAATAAAATTCTTTCTAAAAAAGATTATTTTTCTCTACAATCTATCTTATCATGATAAAAAAAGATAGTCCATACCTAGAATAACATCAAACTCTACTAGAGGCAAAACAACAAGGATTTCAGGTAAACACTTTCCACAAACAAGGATTGATAGATTATTAAAATTTCTTTTTTCCATAATATTTCCTGTATTTTTTTACCATGAGTTCTGGTTTCATTTCTCGAGGTTGAATTCCTAATTTTTTCAAATATTTCAAAAAAATGAATAAATGTGTAGACCCTAAATCAAACAACACATTTGAGAAATTTGTAAATAAAATTAATGTACCTGATACCACCTCATTTGATGGCTCAACATTTTCTAAATTGGTTGAAAAGGATTTTACCAAACCCTTATTCATCCAATTCTGTTGATTCCCTACTTGAGTGACTAGCTTCATACAAACACTAGAAAAATAACTAAATTTTTTATAGTTAAACATCTCACAATCAGCTTATCATTAATTTTTAGATCATTTTCCTTGCACTCATTACACATGATTCCAAAAATACAATTTGTTAGAATTTCCCATAATTTATAATACTGTCACTAGGATGTATTTTACTACACTTTTCACAAAAGGGAAATTCATTTTCTGACCTCCAGACTTCTTCGATGAGTTCTTCCAAATTACTGCCAACCTGACCACTTCTTATTATTGTCATAATGAGGTACATATTTTTCATCAAACTCCATCTAAACAGTTTCAGCACAACGAACAAGCTTCTCATAGCTTTTAAACTCTCGTAAGGACCAATCTATATGCAAAACAGTTTCAAACCAAAGTAAACTCTATTATTTTTAATTTCAAATTCTCGAATAAAATCTGGTATAAACCTGGAAAGTCTTGTAAAATTGGGTTCATATGCTGCCAAAGAATCATCATCTTTATGCTTCAGTTCCAAGAATTGTTTCTCCATTCTGTTTTGAATAGTATTGGGAAAATATTTTTCCATAAAAAGACTCTTAAAATCTTCCCATTATAGACTGTCGGTATCATCTATTTGTCTCATATTCTTAACCAAAAACCACCATTGATTGGATTCACCTTAAAAACTGTAAATGGATAGTATTACCTTTTGATATTCTAAATATCCCATGATATAAAATATCTTTTCTGGAGCACTGATCCATCCTTCAGCTATCACTGGATCTGCGGTCCCACTAAATATTGGAGGATGCTGCCTCATAAAATTATCTACAAATGACATGATTCTTTGTGTTAGATCATGTTCCTATCTAAAATTGATACCACCCCCATTTATTTGTTCCTTGAACCGAGATATTGATATTAAAAACTTCTCGATTCGGATTTCCACCATTTCGGGCTGCAGATTCAAATAGAAATCATCATCTTGGTGCCTTCCTACTTCAGCTTCCCTATTTATTCTATGAAAAACCATTGTTTACAAACATAAAATAGATGAATCAACATGTAAATCCATAAATTCTATAACATTTCAATTTACCATGGAGTAAAAATCACTTATGGTATTCTTTAAATATCATCCCAACCCCAAAAGTTGTCAAAACCATCCTCTAATACCAACTATAAAGACCTAGTCTTAAAACGTTACTTAATATTTTATTTTACAAAACACCATACATTATTACACATTGAGGATCATCTTGGTTTTATAGTTTTAAAGAATTAGTATATATTACATACATGACACACAATATTCATACAAGAGGGTACTACTAAAACAGTATCCTTTTTTTCAAAATATAAAACTTGAAAACTTCAAACACGATTTCTTTAACAACTCTCTATATCAAACATCATGACTCATGTTTTTCTCTTAACCATCCTTATATATTGTTAAAATAATTTTAAAAACATGTTATGAGTAAAAAACTTAGCAAGGGATATAAAAAATTAAAGTGTTAGTCAATTGATAACATAAAAACTAATAAATGCCATTATCAAAAAAACTCATGTGCATAGAAACAACATGTAGTCTCCATAGGACATATTTACCATATCACACTTACATTCACCCTTACACATGGAATAACTATTTTTTCAACTTCCCTCACTGAAGTACCAAATGCATTGGAGAGCTATAATGGTTCTCACCCGTCATATCTTGAGCTATAATGGGCTCAAACCAATATATATTGATCTATAATGGGTTAAAACCAACATATATTGAGCTATAATGGGCTGAACCCAACATAAATAATGAACAAAGAACATATCATGGTAATAAAGTATCTTTAAAATCAGAAAAATCAACTCATGCCATATAAATATAAAAACACAATCCTTTTGAAATTTATTAATGAGTGTTTTAAAAGGATTTTAAAAATAAAGTTCCTTATAATATAATTGGTGTGAGAATTAATAGAATGGAATGGATATGTTTATACACTATAAAAAACATAGTGTGACATAACATAAACAAAATAAATCACAGCAATAATCTTAATACAACATAATGAATAAAGAAGACGGTTAACCCAAAGAATGGAAATTTGGTTAAAAATTCCCTTACCTCTGGTTCTTCATACATAAAATCTGCTTAAAAATCATTTATAATGGTCAAATTAGTGTTATTAACATCTTAATGAAACATATTAATGTTTATAAAACCTTATATGATCATTTCACATCATCATTCGTCATATTTATTAGTAATATTTTGTTATTTACATAGTGTTGGAGCCCAACGAGCCCGTACCCGAGTGGTAAAGACTATTTCGTGGCATCCAAGAGACCCATGTTCAAAATCGGGTGGAGAAGAATTTTCAGGGCACTATAGCAGCTACTGTAGGAGTTACTGTAGCAGTTATAGTAGTAGCCGTAACTATTCATCTGATTTGGGCCTTCGGGCCACCAGTTTGGGCCTACGGGTCTCGGAGGGCCTCTCGGCCATCAAAGTACTTCGGGCCACAGGGCCTTCGGGCTATTGAGACCACGGAGAAGCCCAATTCACACAGAGAAGGCTCCAAAAGAGGATCAGAGCAATATGAATAGAAGTCACTAGAAGCAGAGCTAACTAGATTTGAAGAATGAGAGGGTATGACAACTACAATCGGGACCAGGCACCGTGCAGCTTTGTGTGAGGCAATGTTAGTCGATTAGCAGTTCAAGGTAGAGAGTAAGGCGATCAATGATGCAGAAGATGGGGAGGGTCAGTTCTAGTGGGTTGGGCCTAAGGGTCATGTATTGGTCTTGGTATGCCTATGGGAATATGGGTCATGTATTGGGAATGGTATGCCTATGGGACTTTGGGTTATGTATTGAAAGTCATGTCGGGCCATCTGGATTGGGCCTACAGGTCATGTACAAGTTCCCCTTCTACCCATAAATGGGGGATTATCCATTATAAAATAAAAATAAGGCCTTCTGTCCATTCGGGCTACATTGTGTTGGAGGCGTTCATGACATGGTTTCCAGGATCGGTTCATGATGGATATTCTTGTCGATTGGGAGTGAAACTATAGAATTGGAGTTGAAGGGTATTTACATATTTCCAAAGCCATAAATTATACCATTTATCATTTTGAATTTTGAAATTAAGATTATTTGAAAATTAAAACATTAATGATGTTTGATTAGATCATTTTAGTGGTTCTTTGATAGTAACGACCTCTTCTGGTTTTATAAATTAAAACTAAATAAACAGAATGTTCTAGAACCATGGGTGATACATAATATATATTTTATAAACTGTTCCAACCATAAAAATGGTTTCATGACCAGCCTTTAATGAATTAAAAGAAATTGAAATCACATCATCCACGATGTTGGTAAATCGACACATCACGGACAGTGTTTTAATTTCTTGAATAAATGGGAGAGGAGAATAATTTTAATGGTTAATCTTCTATAAACATGAAGAAATACATAATTTTTAAGATACTAGATCATTCAAGCCTCTTGGATAAGGGGATATGAGGAATTAATTAGAAAATAAAGGAACTAAAAATAAAAGAATTGTTGAAAATCCCTTATGAAAATTTGGCAGCATAACGGCTACGCAACATGGTTTTAGAAAATATTAAAAAGATATGGGACAAGGGTCACCCATCTAGAAATGAATTATAATACAGTATAGAGTTACATTAAAATTGAAATAATAACATTATATGGAAACATGAATGTTATACCAGACAAAAGAGAACATGAATCGAAAAAAAAGTTGAGAATTCTCTTACCTTGTAGAGTAACTCCTAAGACTTGAAGTTTAGGGCATTGGGGGATTGAGTAATCCTTGGGTAGACTAATACGAAGGTAATAAGGCTAGATCTTCATTGAGGATTAAATTTTAATGAATGTAATGAAGTAATGAGTTGGTATTTATTGCAAAAGTGAGGGAATATTTTATTAATTTCCAAGGGACACCTCATTAGTGGTATATGCAAAACCATGGGCTTGCCTATGGTATTTTCCCATGTTATTAGACACATAAGACACCTCATATATTATTTCAGTTTACAAAAGTTTACAAGAATTATTACATCATTATTTATGTCATCAAACACAACAAAACTCAAAAATGTATTTTTACTATTCACTGAAAAATCAGGTGTTTCAGAAAAAACCAAAAAATTCAGCCTAACCATTTTTCGATTTTTAGAATTCAAAAATGAACTCCATTTTTTGAAAATAATTTTCTATATATTATTAATTTAATTTTTAAATAAAATCATTCTTAATTCAAAAATTTACAATTTTAATTCTATAACTGCTTTTATATCACTTTGAAAAATAATCCATGATGTCATTATCTTGAATCCATAAAAAATAAATTAATAATTCAATTTACTATTCATTAGGTTCATATTACTATTCATATTACTATTAATAAGGGTGTGTTACTATTCACTAAAAAACAAATTGGTTCTATCAGACCCAAAATAATATACTAAACATAATTGTAGACAACTGTTTTTAGAAATTCAAAACACTGAGGTAGAAAAATTTGGTTTAAAAGACAGTTATAAATATCTACACAAAAAAAGTCTCAAGCATATCATTTGATTTTTAAAAACCTTTGGGTGTTATAGTAATATAATTACTTTTTTTTCTTTATCCCGTATTATATGTTCTTTTTTATAATAACTCAGGGGAAGAAAATATTTTTATTTTGATCTTTTAAATTTATAAAAAAAATTAATTGTATCATTATTTTATTATATTTTTAATTTTGGGAAGAAATGGGAAAATTTATGGTGAAGGAAAAATAAATTAATTTATTTATTTATTTTAAACCACTTTAAAGTATATATTATTTTTGAACATATATTATTATAAATATCTATAAAATATTACTCTTTTATTCTCTTATGATTTGGAAAAAAATTAATATCTTATTTAAATTTAATTATGAAATATTGATATCCCTTTTTGATATTTTCATTGGTTTTTTCATGTGTTTTTTATTATCAAAAAGAAATATATTTTTGTACATGGTGGGATATCACCATCCAATAGCTGGCATTGGAGAGAAGACCATAGTTATAGTAACCTCATCGGATACCCAATTGATTGTCCTTGGATAGCCAATGGCATATGATAGAGACAACATATCGGAAGGTAGATCACCAGCCACCTGGTGGTACCCAACGTCTACCAAGTAATCTCTCTAGAATTAATGGAATTCTATAGTACGTGTATGGGATGGTCGAAGGCATCGAGCAGCTCGCTGGGGGAGCTGATTCATCAAGTAAAATAAAGAATTTATTTAAGTCTTTAATGGATCCATTGACCTTATTATACCTCCAACATGACCTTTGGACCCCCATAGGGTACAAATACCACCCATGGGAGGCTTATCAAGCTACAATGTTTCACTAAACTGATCTATAGTAATTGATAGTAAGCATCAACTATAATTTTTCTCCAATTGTTCTTCCTCTGGATATCCCTTTGGATTTCTATATCTAAAACACTTTAATCTCAATATTTAACCCTTTTATTCTATAATTTACATCCTTTATTTATTTTTATAGAATTTGAAGCTCTAATTAAAAGTATCGTTTCATAATAAAGCCTCATTTTTTTCTCTCTCTTCAAGTTCCTGGGGAACCACTCTAACCAATAGATTTTTTTTATTTAGGATCCTGAGAAACCACTAAAACCAAGTTACTTTTTCTAGGTTTCCATGATACCACTAAAGCCAAGGGTTTTTTTATTTAATGGATTTTTATAATTTCAATATATATAAAGTCATAAATTATCATGATACTAAGGTGGGAGATGTATGGGGCTCTTATTGTGCTATTTTGAAACATCCTTATTAAATTGTGTGTGTTATTTAATTTATGAATCTTTTAATTTTATCACATTATTTTAATTAATAAGTAATAATTTATCTTATCAATATTTTAAACGTTTATAAATTGAATTCTCACTTAATTAAATTATTTTTTTCACAATAATGATTCATTTTATTTTCAGAACACTTACACTTCCATTATGATTTCATTACTTTAATTTATCACTAAATTGCATACTTATTTTATATTTTTAAAAGTAAATTACCCACGTACCCCCTTCTAACTTGATATGTAATACATTTTTTGTTATAGTAGGCCTTGTATTCAAAAAATAGACCTTCGTTTAAAAATCCTACTTCTAAAAATGTTAATTCATTTCAAGAAATCATATTTTGAAAATGGAATTTGCCTCTAATTCTCAATGTGCTACAAAAGGACACTAGATGGTTCATCCCCTTTCATTAATGTTATAAAATATAGTTATTAGAAAACATGCATGCCAACCTTTTTGGAATCATACATTATTACATTAGGAAAATTATTTTACATAGTTACACACACAATAAAGAATCAAAAGAAAAATGGACTCTTAATGACATTGCGAGTTTTGAACTTGGTAACAGTGATAAAAATGATCTTCATTTTGGTCTGGATCAAAATTTATTTCATTATTTTTTCACTTGTCTAAAAAATTATGAAATTAAAAAATTAAATTAATTTCCTCATGATATCATTAATAAAGAAAAAGATACTAAACATGACATGTATACACAATATTTCATAAGTTTTAGTATGCATTCTAATGAATAAAATACTATGATTTTTACTTGATTTAAAAATGTTTAAAATTTAATAAAGTCTATTGGTGGTTGTCTTTTAAAAAAATTCATTTGAAGAATATAAATTTGGTTTTTTCAATTTTTCAGGGAACCCAAGATAATGGCATTTCAAGAAGAGAAATACATCAAGAAAAATCCAGTTCAAGAACTTATAATCTCCCTCATGAACTTTGAGATAACTCTAAATATATAAGATGAAAAGGAATAAAACTAAAGGTGAATAAAAAAATTATTTTAATTGAATAAATGATTATTCTTACATAAGTGAAAATATCATAGAAAATATATCCAAGAAATTAAATAATTATGTGATGGAAAACAAAGCCTTTCACCATGAACAAAAGTACAATCAATAAAAATAAATTGAGGAAACATGTAATCAATGAAACAAAAAGGAACAAATCTAGTTAATTTCCCCTTACTCAAAGAGTAAAATAATAAAATAAATCAATCAATTAAAAATTTCACTTGGAGTGTAGTGATGATTCTCTATCCATATCCAACTCAAGTGATGTAAGTAATAATATCATATATACTATATTGAGGTATTTGATGAATTTAATTGTCTTGGTTTTTGAACTTATAATTCTTAATCCACTTATCATTATTGACTAAAATGATATTATGATGAATTAGTGAATGGAGTTTTGGGAATTTCTTAAAAAACTCCACAGAACTGAAAAGAATTATAATCCTGGTTTATTTGAAAATAATCAAATTTCTAAATAAAATTATGATTTATTTTTGAAATTAAAAGGGAAACCTAATACATAGAAACTTGAATTAGAAATTAAATATCTCATTAAATCTACCTAAGGTTACAAACATTTAAATATAATTAGGGTATCTTAATGAAATTTAAAATATCATTTTTTGTTTTGGTTTTAAAAATCATTAAATTACCTTAAAAACAATACCACTTTTGTAAAAGTGTTCTCATATAATAAATTTCCAAATAATTATAGAAAAATTGTGAATATTATTTAGGAATGTGATTATAAAATTCTTCATTATGGTTTTATTAAGTAAATTCAACTAACTTATAATAATTATTTTAGAAATTATTATAGAAAATCATATTCTAAACAAGTATGCATTCCAAAATCTTCTTTGGATACCATGAGTGGACTAACATTTTGGGTACTAAATTTTTTAGTCTCTTTATCATTTTGTATGAGAAGTACAACAATCTCAAAACCCAAGGATCAATATCGTACAAGTTTGATAGGTTTTCAAGACATGTGCATGATGAATTTTCTAAGTTCATTCATCTTGAAAATATTGATGGAGCCCAAATCACTTTTAGTGACAAATCAAGGTAGAAAATAATCTATATAGGTACTATTTGTTTTTCCATTTTTTATATTATTAAATATGTTTTTTATTTTTTTAATGTAAAATATAATTTTATACATATTATTAAATTATATTATAATAGTTTTAAAGTTTTTTTTGTAAAATCTTTATGAAATGTTTTTTATTCTAAAGGTATGATTTTATTTCAATCTTTTAATTTTAAAAATGTTTATCTTATTGATTAAAAAACTATTTCATATAAGAATCATACATGTTTAAGGGTAAAATATTTTGATTCATGGATTCATAATACCTAACTTGGTTATTTTATCACACACTCCCTCCTCAAACACAAATATAACTATTTAGTATGATATTTACCTAAATTAAATTTCATAAATAACATTGTTTTTTAACATTACCAACTCTTAAAGAAACACCAAACTAAATATAAATATAAAAATTAAGTATCCACCTCTAATACCCTTATACACATTCATTATGATCTTTTTATACTAACACACGTTGCAAGAATAGTAGGTAAATCTTTCACTTTTGAAATTGTTAATGATTATAAAATATTTACATGGTTTTATTTGTTTTCTCATAAAATAATGCTTGTGAAACAACTATTAAATATTCCCAAAAGGTAAAAAATTAAAAGGTATAAATCATCATTTCCTATTATAGTAATCATGGGGGATAGTTTGATAATAATGGAATTGATTAACATTATACATCACAAGGGTATAACCATTATTTTACTACTCAAGGGACTCTACCACTAAATTTGGTTATAGAGATATTGAATATGACTCTTCAAGAAATACCTATAAGTATCTTAAATTCATTTAATAATACTCAATATTTTTGGGCCATTGAAATTAATACCACTTTTTATACCTTTTTTGTGTTTTCATAATACCCTTCCTTAAAAATACTTGTAATTATCTTGGAAAAAAATCCTAAAACTTTATTTTTTAAGTGATTTGTTGTATATGTTATATTATTAACAAAAAATATAACTGCTTAATGCTTGAACGCAAATCTAAATAATGCGTCTTAATGATCCACTATAACTAAATTAAATCATACACATTCATTAACAATAGTAACATGACCAAAGAATTACTAATTCACATCAAATTTATTGAGAATTTTCTTATACCTCACCCCCAAGTTGGTGGTGTTGAAGTTGTTGTAGAAACACTATCTACACCTTTTCCTGAGGCATGGGTAAAATCTAAAGATAATAAAATATATAAATTTATTTGTTATTTTCAAGTAAATGATTATACTAGAAGGTCAGTTTTAAATTAAGTTGAAAAATGTGCTCTTATTGCAAACATAGAACCCCTAAACATTGGTCATTCCATTAATGATGAAAAATAGGTAATTTTAATGAAAGTGGAATTGGAATAATTCTCAAGGAATAATTTTTAGACTCTCATTAAAAGACATGATTATCATCCCATTATTGGTAATAAATTTTTTTTAGAAATAATCTAGATGATCAAGGTAACATCACTTGTAAAAAACTAGAATAAAAGACAAAGTCTATAATCACGAAGAATATATTGATTTTAGTGAGACATTTTCAGCCATAAAAATGTCTGAATACCTTAGAAGTGTATTATAACTCTATGCACACTTAAAATTTTAAAATTTTTCATATGTATGTTAATAGTTATTTTTCAAATGGTTTAATTTATAAAAATATTTATGCTGACCAACATTCTGATTTTGAAGAATTGAAATTTTAAAATAAAAAGTTAATGATAACAAAGGATTTTATGGTTTAAATTAATCCCCCGGGGATTATAATGATCATTTGGAAAAATTTATTTTAGAAAATGATTTTAAAATGGTAAAATATTATATAACATTGTTTTTAAAATATATTTCAAAATATTTATTTATTTTTAATCTTATGTCAATGGTGTTATTCTCATTTCAACTAAAGAACCCATTTGTAATTAATAATTTTACTAAATGAGAAAGTAATTTGAAATGAGTTTTATGGGAGAACATTTGATATTTCTTATTTTCCAAATTTCCCAAAATAATGAAATAATATTTATTAATTAATGAAAATATACTCTTATAATTTTAAAATGTCTTGGAATGTATTTGGAAAAGGAAATAAGAACACATGAGTATATTTTTTATGATAAAATTTCATAAATATTATATACAAATTGAGAAAATATTTATCGAGGTAGAATTAAGAGCCTTATTTAACATACTACAACCCAGGTGGATATCATGTTTAGTGTATTACTTTGTTCTAAAATTCAATAAAATCCTTGTTAATTTCATTTCAAAGATCCTAAAATAATTTTTAGATATTAAAAATGTTCTAAAAAATTCTTTTTTATCCTAAACACACCAATTTGGAAATTTCTATTTTTTCTGATTTTGGTTTGGTAGGATGCGAAATTGACAGAAAAATTACAATTGGGACTTTTCAAATACTTGAAAAATAAATTATCTGTTGTATTACTAAAAAGAAACATTTTGATTCTATTTTTATGGTAGAATAAGAACATATATCTGATTGAAGTTATTGTGACTAAATTATTTAGATGAAAAAAATAACATATATTATAAGATAAATTATAGTTTTGTCCCTATTAAGTGTGACAACATTAGTGCCATTAATATTTCTAAAAAAACTATTAAACACAATTTCAATGAGCTAATTGAAATTGGACACCACTTTTTGAGAGATCACTTCCAAAAAAGAGATATCATTATTGAGTTAATTAGTACTAATATTTACTTGGCCAATATCATTATCATGCCTCTTGTTTTAGATCATTTGGATTTTATTTTGGATGATTTAGGTATGGTTTTCTTGGGAAAATTATCTTTAAATTTGAAAATCTTAAAGTGATTTAAATTCTTAAAAACATATTTTAATATTTTTTAATATTTTTAAACAATCTAAAACATAAATTTTTAAAGTAAAGTAACTGTAATTTTCATCAAATATGAATTCCTAATAGGATATAAAGAAGTGAATGTGATTATGATATAGATTAACCTAGAGTTTATAATCTCAAAATGGGATGGTTGGATTTTTAATCTGATCTTCACACTGGTCAGGAGAAGTAGGATTTTACTACAGACCTCATTTGAAACTATTGTGTAATATTTCATGAACCAACCTGGGCATACATCGATTCCAACACCCGAATCGGCCCATGACATGGCCTGAAAGAAATTCTTGATCCCTATAAGCTATAAACTAGTGTATGGGCATTATATAACACCTTTGGGAACATTTTTTACCAGTATAATAACAACCACTAACTCAACAAGATTCATTATAACAATAACATAAACACCATGAACAACTATCCATAACAGGTTTTAAGAAAATGGAAATCCATAACAATAATAAGTTACATATTACATTTTTAAAAAATATTAAAAATAACCAAAATTTGGACAGGTCCAACTAGAAAAATAAAACATCATCATGACATGTGGATCGACACCGACATGCTACCATCACTAACACTAGACAAGTGATATTCAAACAAGAGTAACCACCACCACCTCCTAACATGTCCTTTCACTTACCCAGATTAGAAAAAATAAGATCAATATAACCCTGAGAGTTTATATAAGTTGTGATATCACTTTCCTAGTAGGATCCCACCAGATGTTCCATGAATAGTCTTTACAAGATAAATAAACAAGATTTTTTTAAAATTATTAAATAATTCATATTGAAATTTGATTTTTTTTAAGTTTAAAGGAAAATTTTATCATAGAAAACATGTTTTAAATAATTTTATTGTAAAGGTGAATAATTAAATGGAAATAATAAAAACCATCGCTTAATCACCATGAGAAATCTCTAAGTAGCTGGGGTTAGTAGGGGCCTAGATCATTGAAATCTTGATGATCAATCCATGATTTGAAGGTTTGTCACCGGCATGATCCAACAAATCCCAGAAATCTATATTATGTTAGTTTTTTAATCATAATCTTTATAGGTATGGTGGGTCATTCCTAGAAAACTTTTCATAGTTTTCTCATATAAATATATAGGATTCACATATGTTCTCCCATTTATTGAACCATAGAAACACCCTTCTATCAAAAACCAAACCATTAAACACTAAAACATACTAATTCCAATGTTTTATCACTATTTTTAAATGTTTTACATGCAGGTATACTGTAAATTTCCAATTTTTGCAGACGTATAAAAAAATTTAATTCATTTATGAAACAGGTATAGAATATTTAATTCATCAAATAATGGAAAAGTATGGAACCACCTACCTTACACATTAAATCACCAAAATTCAGTTAGAAAATGCAATCTAAATCGATATAAAATGTTACAGAAGAAAGAACACAACAAAATCATCAAAATAAAACCGAAATAAATAATATTGAACCCATTTTAGTTCATCAAAACCAATGTAGGAGAGTAAACCAAAGAAGAAAGAGAGGAGAGATCAACAAAAAGGTAGTGGGGGGGAATGGAATCACTTTGTGGTATCTCTAAGAAATCAAGCCATACCCACCCAAATACGGCCAGGATAAATTGAGGATAGATATAGGGGATCCTATGGAGAGAGAGGGATGAATGGGGAAAGATAGTGGTTAGAGGGTCAATATCGTAGAGGGGGGAAAATGAAATTGAGAATTTATAATGATCTAAAGGCTACATGATTTTTCCACATCATCTTCTAGAAAAACATCCATCCATAAGGAAACTATGTCCAAGAGGATGGGGAGACACTTATTTTTTCTCAGAGTGTCATTCAATCATGCGCCTATATATGTATCCTAGAGAGTACCACTATCTAGGTCACATATTTTTCACTAGGTAGGAACACCGTTTTCTCTAACAGTACACTAACCATGTGATACATTCAATCCACCCAAAAAAATTTATTTCTCATGTAACACATCTAGGAATGCTATGGAACACAAGTATGACTGAAAATAAAAGATAAAATACCTCAAAATTACACTACGGGTGTATAAATTGTCCCTACTATAAAAGATAGTACACTCCTAAAGTTAAACTGTAGTTTGATCATGGATTAAGGAAGATTAAGGGAGTATATTTCTCCTCCACCAAAGAATTTCGTTCCCATATATATTTCTCATCATTACCATGTTTCCATAGGATCTTAACTAGTGGTATTGAATCTCAAAAAATAAATTTCACCTAATAATCCACAATTCTAATTGGTTTCTTAGTTAGTGATTGATTGGATTCCAGCTCCAGCTCTTCCAAATTCAACACATGAGATGATTTTGGATTATACATATTTAATTGTAATAAATTGAAAATAAAATGGATTTATATTAACTGGGATAGAAATTCTAGGTGGAATTCCACCTCATTTATCCTTTCAGTGATTTTGAGAGGTATGATATAAGTTAGTCTGATCTTCCCCAACTTACCAAGATGATAGTAATCCAAATGAAGTGACACCTTCAAAAACACCTGGTCCCCAACTGAAAATTCCAATTCTCAACATCACTAATCATAAAAGGACTTGGGATAGATCAGAGATTTGAATAACTAATTTTTTATCATCTAAAATTTATTAGACATCTCCTACAGTATACTTGTATTGACCCAAAATATTTTTAATAGACTTTTCCTTTTGATTTATTTAAATGTATTACTAAGTAATATGGTTATAGAAAACCCATGCACTTCGTTGGTTTTTTTATATACTATCATATTTAAATTATTTTTGAGCATCACCATCATTTATAATATAGGCATCGAATAGTGATCACATGATTAGTATAAATATTGGGTTTTAAAAAATAGAAATAGCATGGAGAATAGAAGTGATGGCCTCAACTATTATGATCACAACCTATGAAGTCCACTTATCGGAAATTCAAAGTGAGATTGGATATATGGTATTTTTGATTGACCAATACGAGGCTGAGATCTAATGACTTAATCATGAATGAAACTATTTATGGGATAATTTCAAGCTCCTTGATATCACGACCCAAACCATGTATGTCGAACAACCAGATGAAAGTCTCCTCACTGCACACCTTACTCTTAGGGAGTATGTAGGAATTTTTAAGGGATATGTATTAATACCATAGAAATATGAATATGTACATTACTTTTTATATAATAATGAATATATTTTCATACTGTTATTATTACTTAATAATTGATTTTATTTTGATACAATAAAACACAAATAGTATTTCTGGTTAATATTCAGACTCAATTTATGAATTTATTTTGATGAATTAATGAATATTTTAAATAAATAATATTTCAATAAAATATTATTATGTTTATTAAATATAAATGATCATATAATTTATATGAATAAAAATATAATTTTTATAAGGGTTTGAAAAATGTTGTTGTCAAAAAAACTCAACATTTTCAATAAATGTATGTTATTATTATGAAATTAAAAATTCACAACACAAGTAAAAATTCACATATTTATAGTTTTTTTTATAAGAATAGTCTAGTTATATTTGGGTTTAAGATTACAAACTCTAGTAAAATACTTAGTTATAAGACTAAGTATAAGAAAACCTCCCAAAATTTTGGTAAGCATAGAGTCAGTGGATTATTAATAAAATAAATCTCTACCTAGATACTACAAGTGGAAACGGTTATGGAATATATGAACCTAGGGGTTAGAACTTCGACAAGTTGTGTTGGGCTGGACTCGGCATAACCCGGTACCTAAAAATGATCCTTAGTGCACACCTAGTTTGACACTCCCAGGGGATATGCTTTGGTAAATTCATAATCTCATTATGAACCATTATTAATGGAATAAAAATGGCCATAAAAATATATGTTAGGAAATATATCATGGAAAACATATATTTAATCCTATAAATTCATAATTTTGGAAATAATTGTAAGTTTTAATTTCTCCCATTATTATCATTTAATTACTATTTAAGTGTTTAATAGTTTCAAAATACTAATAAATATTGTTTCCTTCATTCTAGCCAAAATCTTGAAATGAGAGGAATAGTGTAAACAATAAATGTGGAGGGAAATGTGATGACATCCCTATTGAGATTCCAAATCTAAAAGGAGTAGGAATCACAAACTTTGTGATGATACTCTCTCATCTGAATTAGGTTTTGAATAGAAACATAAATCCAGAGGAGTTCCTAAATCCCCCTAAGGGATAACAAGCTGTGACTGAGATATTTATGTTATAAAGGCATCTTAATTTCAAAGGATCATCTAATTCCTTAATTGTGGAACAATGGATCTACTACATTGATAAAATCTTATACGTCCCTAAATGTTTTAAACAAGAGAAGGTTCTACTGGTTGTTTATCATATGGAGGCAGAAGTTTAGAAATGGTGGACATTGATCAAGAATATGAAGCCTAAGTAAGGGATTAAAGGGGTTGTGTAGAAAAAAAATCCAAAAACTATTTTTCAATAAATATTTTCCTCACACTCTTTGACATAAATTGGAAAGTATTTTCCTTTCCCTAAAAAAAGATGATGAATCTATAAGAGCATATGAGGAAAACATCACAATTATTTCATGATTCACCTTTTACTTAATCATTACCCCTGAAGTAAAGGTTGACAACTTCTTTAGTGGTCAAAACCTAGTATACAAAAAACCCATTTGATCAGCGACATTGATAGCTATTATGAAATTTTATGATGTTTCATCAGAGGCAACATGGAGATCAGTTAGTCTCAAGGGTATCAAGGGGATAATAATTATAATGTAGAGTTTAATATTGTTGGTCTGATGGAGAAATATAATAGTGCCAAGATATTTTAACATCCCACTTGTCAATGTTTTGGAAAGAATAACCCTAGAAATTTACTAAGGGGTGAGGAAATGATTTTGGTGTGGGAAAGAGGGATACCTATCTAACGATTTCTAATAGGAGAATCCTGCTAATGCAACGGAAGAGAGGAATGATCTATTCAACCTTCAATGAATTGTTCATTTCTTCACTACAAGGAACCAGGGCACTTTGAAACCCAATGCACTAATATAAGGATTTTTTGAGACAACCAACAACCTCCAAGGCAGTAAGGGTGATCTTTTTTCATAACAACCATTGAGGTGGATCCCAAAAAAAATTTGTGATAGGTACGTTAGTTATTCATTAAATATTAGAGAATTTAATTTTTTAGTTTTGTTTTATGAAGTCCTTCATATCAAAAAATTTTAGAAGAACAATTCAAATACCAACAAAAATCATAGAAGTGGAGTTATCAGTGAAAATATAAAGTGGGGAAATTATTGCATCCGGAGTATTCAAATCCTCCCCTATTATAATTTGTGGGTTAAACATTCCAATGAACCTTTTCATACTTACATTGGTGTAATTTCATTCAATTCTATGTATGGATTAGTTTTCTCTGTATATAACATCATTAATTTACATAATAATGAAATAACTATTCATATTGTAAATCGAACCATAATTCATTAAAAGTTCAAGATGGAGGATGAATCTTCTTTTTCAATATCATATCAAGCATCGATATTATTAGCCTATGAGTAATCATATCTATCTCAAATGAATGATTCTAAGGAAAAAAATATCCTCAAATAAATTCATTTAGTGAGGGAATACGGTGATGTGTTACTGAAAGAATTTCCATGTCTTTCTCCTAGCTGAGAGGCTGAACATTTAATCAATATTATACATGGTTCATCACCACTATAAAATAATCCATATAGAGTGGTTGTTGTGGAACCCTAATAGATAAAGAAAAAACTATAGTAGAATCTGCATAAAGGGTTCATACAACAATGTGGTTTACCATGGGGTGTACATGTCCTCTTTTCCAAGAAGAAATATGATTCAATGAACCTTTTCATTGATTATTGTCAGATCAACAAGATCATGATAAGAAAAAATTATCATCTAACATGGATTGATAACTTCTTCGATAAGACAAATAGAGAAAAAATATTCTCCAAGGTGGATCTTTAGTCATGATATTACTATTTTTGGGTGAATAAGGAAGATATTCCCAAGAGTTATTTCTTGTACAAGGTAAGGGAACTTTGAGTTCTTAGTGATTCCTTTTGGACTCCCCAATGCTCTTGAAATTTTCAGGTACTATATGAATATATTCATTAGAGATTACCTTGAAAAAATTTGGTAAAATTTATAGATGTTATTCTAATGTACTCTAAAACCAAGGAGGATAATGTGGAGCATCTAAGCAATATGATAAGGACCTTGTTGAAGGAGAATATTTATGACAAGTAAAACAAATGTGAGTTCTTATTAAAGCAAGTCTCATTCATGGCGAATATAATCACAAGAAATGAGACATCTATACACCCTTAAAATATAGAATAAATTGAAGGATGTATGAAGATAATATATGTGATAGATATCCATAGTTTCCTTGGATTAACTGGGTATTATTATTGATTTGTGATAAATTTATCAAGATTTTAAAACCCTCTAACAATGTCAACTTAGAAGGGAGTCAAATTTTCTTGTAATGATGAATGTGAAGAGTGCTTTAAATAGTTTAAAATGAGGCTTATAACTTACCCTATGCTCACACAACCCACAAGTGGAGAACTTCTCATAGTATTTAGTGATTCTCTGAAGAATGTATTGGGTTATGTGTTAATTTAGATTGAAAACTTCATCACCTATGATTCAAGGAAGTTGTAAGTTCACAAATAGAACTACCCAAGGCATGATCTAGAGTTGGTTGTAGGGATATTCACTTTGAAAATATGATGGTATTGTCACTTTGGGGAGAAGGGTGAAATAAATATGGATCCAAAAATCATTAGGTATTTATTCACACAAAAACAGCTAAATATGAAAAAATTATGGTGGTTAGAGCTGGGCAAGAACTATGATTGCAAAATTCACTACCATCCTAGGAATGTGAATAAAGTTTCAGATACTCAAAGTATAAAGGACCCAGTTATTATATAATTTATGAGAATTGATATGGATCTGATATTCTTAGATTTGGAAAGGATGGAAAAGGGAATCCTGATGGAAGGAATATCATCAATCCTTTCACAAATTATCTCTCAACCATCCCTTTTGGATAGGTTTAAGTACTCTCAAATAGGTGATGTGTGAGTTCTAAAGAAAGGGGAAATTATTAAGAAAAGGAACTCCTCAGTGTTCTGTGTTAATGTAGAAAGAGTAGTAAGATTCAGATCATGACTATATGTACCATCAAATACTAGGTTAAAGAAGGAATTGTTGGATGATTCACATAGTTCAGCCTTCTCTATCCATAACATAAGCAAAAAAGATGTATCAAGATATATAAGAACACTATTAGTGGAAAAATATGAAGAAGGAGATTACTGAATATATATCAAACTTCATGGTATATGAGAAAGTGAAGGCTGAAAGGAAAAAGTCTAAAGGGATGATACAATAATTTTCCACACCTACATGGAAATGGAAAAACATAATAATTGAATTTTTCAGCATACATCTAAAGAAAAATTGAAGAAATAATTTTATCTTTGTTATGATGGGTTTTCTAAAAAAGACTAAGCATTTCATTGTGATTCGAGAGGATTTCCCACTAGATAAACTTGCATGAATATACATCAGATAAGTGGTTAGGCCACATGGAGTAGCACTATCAATTATATCTGATCAAGATCAAAAACATTACTGAAAATTTCTAGAAAATTCTCCAAAACACACAAAACATTGAGTTGAACTTCAACAAGGATTATCACCCTCAAATAGAGGGATAATATGATTTGACTATCTAGACACTTGAGTAAATGTTGAGAGTATTCTCAATTGAATTCCAAAGGAGGATGGGAACAACTTCATCCTATGGTTGAGTTCTCTTACAACAATAGTTTCCACAAAATCATCCAAATGGATCCCTATGAACCCATTCATGTGAAGAGGTGCAGAACACCTACATACTTGGATGAATTTAACAAACAAAAACTGCTAGGTCCTCAAATTATTAAGTAAATGGTGGGAAATATCAAGGCCACTAAACATCACAATAAGGTTTATTAGAGTCGATGGAATGACTATATTGGTAATCATCGATGATACCTAGAGTTTGATGTTGGAGACATAGCCTTTCTCTACATATCTCTTTGGAAGAATGTTATGATATTTCTAAAGAATTGAATTCTTATTCTAATATACATCGGCCCCTTGAGATACTTGATCACATTAGAGCAGTGGCCCACCGACTAGCACTCCCACCTTAACTATCTCAGGTATATTAATTATTCCATCTATCCCACTTGAGGAATTACATATAAGGTTCCCCACATTTACTCAAGAAATATGTGGTACCATTGGAGAATGGACTTTCCTATGAAGAGAAGCCAGTGAATATCTTAGATCATAGAGAAAACGTTATATGAAATAAGACAATGCACCTTGTCAAAGTGTTGTGGAGAAACCAAAAGTTTGGAGAAGCGATGTGGGAACCAGAAGAGGTGATGAAATAGAGTTGCCCTCATATATTTTATTGTGGGAAATGCAAATTTCTAGGATGAAATATATTAAGGGGGAAAATTGTAATGGCCCAAACTATTATAATTAAAATTTATCTCGTGATTTAGTTAAATGTCTTATTATGTAATATGGTTATAGAAAAAACATTCACTTCATTGGTTTTATTATATCCTATTGGTTTTAAATGACCTTTAACCATCTTTCTCATTAATAATATAATCATTGATTAGTTATCACATTATTAGTATAAATATAGTGTTTTCCAAATCCAATTGAAACAGGCAAAAAAATTGATGGTCGTAACTAGTAGGATCATAAACTATGAAGCCCATTTATCAAAGCATCAAAGGGATATATCATCTACGGGATTATCCCTATAATAATCCCAATATAAGATCCAACAAAATAAGAATCATCAAAACATTTTATGGGAGAAGATAAATCTCATCAAGATCATGATGCAAACCCTGTACGTCGAAACACCCCATGAAAGTCTCAACATCCCACACATTACTATTTGGTAATATAGGTGTATTAAAGGGGTATGTGTAAAGACCCTAGAAATATGAGTATGTACATTAGTTTTTATATAATAATGAATATATATTCATCCTATTATTATTATTTTATAAATGATTTTATTTTGATACAATAAACAAAAATTGTATTTTTCTAATATTCAAATTCAATTAAAAAATTTATTTTGATGAATTAATATATTTTTTAAATAAATAATTTTTTAATAAAATATTATTATTTTTATTAAATATAAATAATCATATACTTTTTATAGAGACAAATGTAATATTTATAAGGGTTAGAAAACTATTATTATCAAAAAATATCCTTTTAAATAAATGTCAGTTATTATTTTAAAATTAAAAATTCAAATATTTTTAATAAAAATAGATAAAATTATTATTATTTTTGGAATCAGAAAATCAAAATTATCCAACAGTGAATTTTTCATAATTTTCTGAGATTGTCAAATTTATAGGTAAAAACTAAATACTCTATAAATATAATTTGTGTATTACGAAATCATAATGACCTAAAAGTGATATAATAAATGATATAAAAAGTATCCATGACCAAATATATGTTTTATATTTAAAATAATGATATTTTATGTTTATTTGATTAATTTTATAAATCCATTAGGAATCCTCCAGAACCATTAATATATTTTATGGTTTTAAAATCATTTATTTAAGAATATGAATCACCTCCACAGAATAAAAGAATTTATTTTAAAATTTTAGACCCTTGACCTAATTAAATAATAAAATACACTCCCATTTTTCATAAACCATCACCAGAAACCATGGAACGGTTTTTTCATTTGTTTATTTTATTATATAGAGTCCAAAACCAATGTATGATAAATAATAATAATAAAATACCCACTCATATCCAATAAAAACCCAACCAATGTCACATTTATCTTCACAAAAAATCCTTTTAAAACATCTTTACACATCCCTAATTTCTCTATATACCTCCCAATTCATCCTTCAACCTCCCAAGAAGCTCCTCCTAGGGATTTGGAGGCACACACTCAAGTAAGGGATCCTCAACTTCTATACTATATTCAAGTTTCATTATTATATTATACCTTCCATTTCCAATTCGTAATGTTGGTACATGTATTTAAATATACCTATTACTTCTCATATGATTTTTAAATTATGATATACCCCTTTCTCTCTCATAAACCCATTTTATAAATTTTTAGGTGATATGTTTATCCTTCATATAATTTCATCGTAATTTTCCATGGAAAAATAATTATGTAGTGAATACCTTACCAAATTACTATCAAGGGTGTTCAAAAATAAAGAATTATAATTCAATGACTTTGGACATACATTTACATATTCCACACTCCTTTATCATGGAAAAAATATGATTATGAATGTATCCATGTTCAATAATCTATGTGGGACACTTAAGCATGATGATTAAATAAAAATGACTGGTGTGCCTGGAATTATATAGTGATCCAATGCATGGGGTAATTTTTAGTCTCATTAAAAGTAATTTTTGGATAGGTAGTGAACCTAATTCGTTTATGGTACTTTATCTATTATGATGTCCTGGTAGTTTTCCTTGGCCTATGTTTATGATGTAGTGTTTTAGGTTGTTTCAACATTTCACATGTTATGATTATCATGATGTATCGTGACTTATTATTAATAGTAATTTTATTCCAAATTGATATTCCAATTTTATAATATGTATTACCATATTATATGATTATTACCTTACCAGTACATCTATCTCACCATTTTCTTGTGTACATCCTCAGGTTATCCAATGCAGTTTTCAGTGCGATCATCATAAGAATGTTTTCAATATATATGATATTTTTCCAATTTTTAATTTTCATGTAATTTGCTTGATTCCAAAAGAAACCACACTTCTCAATATTTCAGTTTTTATTAACTGTAATATTATGTAATAAATCAATTATTAATGTTAAATAAAGAGCAGGGCTGCTATAAGACTCATCCCCATCAAAGACGTCTCACCTACTTTTTTGTAGTATAGTCTTCAATAACATGGTCGACCATACAACACTTCAAAGGGATCATCTTGATTGAATATTGATAAATATTATTGTAATAAAATTCCAATAATCCAGGATGATTATCCCAATATCCACAAAAGTCAAAGATGCACGCATGGAGTAAGTATTCTAGAATTTGGTTGGACAATTCTATCTAACTATTTATTTATTGATTGTATAGTGTACTAAGCATGACCTGTGACCCCATAACCTTCTTAAGGCCTTCCCAAAACTAAGAAAAGAAATAGGGTATATTATTGGAGATTATAGAATATAAAACACCATGAATCCTCATAATTGTTTTAATATACAATCTACCAAATTCTTCTTATTTAGTGGAATCCTTTATTAGAATAAAATAGGAAAATTTGTCAAATAATAAAAAACCATAAAAATTTCATTAATTACCTAAGGGGTATGAGGATACCCAATAATTAAATCCATGGTGACCTCATCCCACTAAAATATTGTAATGGGAAGTTTATGGAGTAGTCTTGAGGACTTCTGGTGGTTAGATTTAATCTACCAATAGTCATAACATCAGAACCAAAAATCAGATATTCCTTGTATAATACCTACCCACAAAAATCAGTGATGCACATCATAAAATATCTTGGTGGTTCTAGGATGGAAGGCTCACTATGACTGATGTTTATCCTAAATCACCAACATCCTTAGAGACAATAGTACAACAATGTAGACCTTGAATAATATATTTCCCTCTAGAGACATCAATAATTCAATAAGTACCTCCCTAATATTTAGAATATTCATAAATCATTTTCATAGTTTATATTTAGGTTTTTTGTCCCATATTAGATCAATAATATATGGACTTAACTCAATTATAAACAATAAAATACCTCCACTATGCTACTTGTATTTCAAATGCATCTAAGAAAGAAGTCTCATCAATGTACACTCATAAATACACTCCTTCAAATCCTAGGTTAGCATTTTCTTAATAAGTGCACCAGCAACCACATTTATATCACCAGGTGTATATACAATATCGAAGTAGAACCCCTATAGGTACTCAACTAGTCATCACTGTATTAGGTTTAAATCCTTCAAGGAGAAAATTGTGGCCCAAGTTATTGTGATCTGATCAAACTATAAAAATTTCCCCAAAAGGTTGTGACTCCACAATTTCAAAGAATGCATCCCCACTTCTAGATCATATTATTTTTTGGGGTATTTTCTTTTGTGAAGTTGTAGTTGTAAATATCCATACACTACAACATGGTCACATTGCATCAATATTCACCCAAGACCCATACCTAAAGAATAAAAATAAACCATTACCCCTTTCCATCTTCAGGTAATATCAAAACTGGGTCACTAGTCAACAAATTCTTTAGCTAATCAAAGATTCATGTCATTTTTTAACATAAATTAACAACACCCATTCCCATATGAGAGCTATAATTGGTGAATAATGTTGAGATAAATCCCTGAAACTGCCTATAATACCCCGTCGAACCCAAGAAACTCATGATCTCAAATAACTTCCATGGTACCTCCCATAAAAACACTACTTGGACCATTTATGGATAAAATAAAACCCTAATATGTGATATTATATTACCTAAAAAATTAATCTCTCAAATCTAGATATATCATTTTGATAGTTGTGAATAAAGACGGTGATCTTATAACATTCTTAGAAGAATCCTCAATTGCTGATTGTGCTCCTATTGTATTTCAAATTAAAAAAATATTTCACTCACAAACACCATGAAAAAGGATAAAAGGTATTTTTGAAACACCTAGTTCATATGTACCATAAAAACCATAGGATCATTCATCATTCTAAATAGAATAACTAAATATTCTAAGTGGCCATACCTTCTTTGAAAAACTATCTTGCAAACGTCAACATCTCTCACCTCAACCCGATGATACTTGAAGCATATATAGATTCTAAAAAAACACCATTTTGCTTTTATATGATCAAGTATTTCATCAATGTAGATAAAGGGATATTTATTTTTTATAGTGACCACATTCAACTTCAAGGAATTGGTCTATAATTTGAGAGATCCAACAGCCTTTTTAGATAAATATCACTGGAGCAACCCAAGGTGATATTCCTGGGTGAATTAACCCTTAAAATTAGAAATAATAAATCAATACCATTATTTACCTCAAATAATTGGGTTCCATGTGATAGGAGGTAAGATATATCAGTTATATTCCATATGCTAAATCGATCATGAACTCCTCATCCCATTCTGGTGGTAACCCTGACAAGTTTTCAGGGAATACATTTGGCAACTCATCCACTATGGGAGGAAACCCAATCCCATAACCATTGTCATAATCATCCAGTATAAGAGAAAAATCCTAAAAAGTAAGGTTTACCAACTCTAGAAGTGAGGTCCATCTCATACGGACTATCGATCCCATTCACCATCAAATACCCAAGTACACCCATAAAGTGTGGTGAGTGTCACCCACCATTGATAAAAATAGTTGTGATCCATAAAACACATGATCTAATCCATCCCTATGATCACATAAATAATTTATATTTACAAGAAATTGAAATCCAATTTTAGTTTAGCATCAGATAGTGTAATAATATAAGATGGACATCTAAAGACTTGTTCCATCATCCTACCTCGAGGAATAACTAACTCTATGGAATAGGGCATATGTTTCATCATGAGTTTCAATATATACAAAAATTGAGAATATATATACAAATTTTAATCCCATGTATTGAATAATGTGACTTCTCTATATGATTAAATGAGGGAATTACCTTGAACTACTGTGGGTCCTATATAGGACTCTATGGGTTACTAGTCCATAGTGTGAAGCTATTTCCTCTCAACTAATGCATATGGGATACTAATATCTTTTAGATTGGCCTTGAGATGACTCTATCTATAGTAAGATCCATCCTCACCACTACACCCACCAGATCAAAAACCCCTATCCCTAGATAAACTACACTGATTTTTTAATTCCTTGTACATTTTGGATACTACATCACTCTAAGAATAGAGACCACTCTTACAAAAATAATTAAAATTTACTCATACATACACACTTATATCAGGGTTTAGGTGGAACCATTAACTTATACTACATGCTCCCAGACCTCCCACTCCAATGGAATATGATAGATTCACCACTCAAAGCTACTAAAAAAGTCATTTGATATGGGTATCCATAGATTCTACCACTCTCATTCCCCATCTCCTCATGCTTCCACTTGTTTTAAGATGTGACATTAACTCCCTATACAATAGCTAGAACATTTCTAGGGAAACCATACTTACTTGAACAGATGATAACCAGTCATACCATGATTTTTTAATTTATTTTTATTACACTATTTCTTGGATTCAGGTTCTTTGGTCAAGGCTCAGTATGAGTGTGGGTCTAATTTTTTTGACATTTAATAATTTTAGTGGGTTTCAGACCCGCGCATAGTCACTACATGGTGGGTGGTAGCCATACGGTCAACCCGGTTTCCTGTACAAATGTCTAAAGATTTTTAAAAAAAAAATTTTATGTAAATAAATTGATTTAAATGTTTAAATTGTAATAATAATAATGTTATTATTTAATTAATAATATTATTATTACTAATGTGTAATTATTGTTGTTAATTTTTGTTATTATTATTTTTATTATTGTCATTTTTATTATTATAATTTTTTGTGTAATTATTATTATTATTATTATCATTGGTTTTATTTTTATTTTTATTTCCATAAAATTATTATTATAAGAATGAATAAAAACAAAGAAAAACCCTAATCTCATCGCCCCCAATTCCCTGCCTTTCCACTGTGTGAGCCACCTCCCTGCGCACCCAATATGCCCTTCACCTCTCGCACCCCAAAGATCTTACTTCCCCTCACCTCTTGCCTCTCACCTCTCAAAACCCAGTGCTCTAGGCCCCCTCCTCAATGTTTCCCCCTTCAAGTGGTAGCCTGAGGTACCCTCCATTTGTCACGCTGCCCCCCCCCCCTCGTTTTCTCGGTTCGGCGCACTGCCTAGTGGCTGACTCCCAGCCTCCCATCCACACTCTGACCTCCAACCGCCTCCACCTCATGCCCCCTGCAGGACCCCACATCCATCCCCCGCCACTCTCGCCCCATTCAGGTCCCAACTAGCCATCCCCCTCCTAACCACCACTCAGACGGGCTTCCAACCGCAGCCCTTAACCCCCCAATGTTGGCCACGCTCTAGTCGACTACTCCGGCCTCTCCCTCTACTCTGGCAGTAGCCACACCCCCCCCCCCCCACTTCCCTCCTTCTGTGCTTCGAGAAGCCGACCCCATCTCTGTATCACTACCCTACTCAGTGTGCCTCCAACCAGCCCCTTCATTCCTTTCACAATGCCTCCTTTCTCTAGTGAGTGGCACCTTTGACCCCCAGCCTAACACCCCTCACAGATCATTATTCCAACCGACCACCCCCTTCTTCCCTTTGCTCTGACTAACCCTGACCATTGACCAACAGCACATCGGCAAACCAAAGCCACCCCCTTTCCAGCTAGTGATGCACCCAACCCCCCCCCCCCGGCTCTTGTGACTCGTACCGGCGAACCAGCTTTGATCAGCATCTAACCTCCCTTTTTCGTGCAGGAAAAACTGCCTTCTATGGTATATTCACTTACATATTTATTTATTTATTTATTCACTTTTCCTTTCATTTCATCTTTGGTGTCTTTATTTAATTTGGATAAATGAAAATACCACTGTTGGTTGTGTGTTAGGTGTTTTTTCACTTTTTAGCATGTACGGTTGGCCCCCGAGGGATTTTTATTCCTTCTATACGATTTCTGTTGCGTCTTCACTTTATTTGAGGTAAGTGAATTCCTTTGTTTTTCATGTCTAAATAATACCATAATTACTTTATTTATTTTATTTAATTTTTCTTTTAATGTGTTTCCCCCCTTAATTATGCTTTTGACTTGTTTTTTTGGATAGTATATTCTGTTAGTGAAATTAGATAGAATTAATATTTAAATCATTCTTGTGGGTTGGAACATTTAATTTTTTTGTTCAAATTTCAATTTAGCATTTAGAAGATAGAAATATGGTGATTTGTATGGTACTTTCACATTAAAAATTTTTGGTAAACTGGTTGATCCATTTGGTAGCATTTCATGAATTGTGTGGGTATTGTAAAACTTATTTTGGAATGACCTTTGTGTGCTTTTGAATTCAAAGAAGGATTTCGAGTTTGTATTTGGTTGTAAATCCTTATTGTGCTGCTTAGAACAATTTTTTTAATCTTTTATATGATTTATTAAAATGCGTAAGTGACTGCAAATCATATTTTGAAATAATTTTGGTGTGTGTTTGATTGGGTCATATTATACCTTGGTGGTTATATGGAAAATGTTTTAAAAATAGTTTTATGGTGGCATTGGAGTTGTTTTATGTTTTCTAAATGAGGTGGATGGTATAACATGGTTTTAAGATAATTGGTGAGTTTAGCATAAATGGTTTTCAAAAGTTCTCTCTGGATTTTAGTGTTCCATTGGATGTCGAAACATCCATGAGTGAACAAGGTTCACACATGGAAATTCCCTCAAATGAATATGGAACTTGTAATTGATATTTCTCTATAAAATAATTTTTTCATAAATGGATTTTAGTCTTCAAATAAAGTTGATCCGGTTGTGTAGTTTCTAATGAGGGTTTTAAATAATGTTTTATAACGAGTTTCTTCGAGTGTTCTTGATAACATGGTTTTTAATTGTTCCTTTAGTGTCTGGCTATTTGATTTAAAACACGTTGTGGTGTGGGTTGAAAAAGATTAAAGGCCTTTTTGGATCTTCCAACTCAGGGGTGAAGTTGTGTAACCTTTTATAATGGTTTTTGTTGGGAAATTGTGTGTTCTTGGTTGGATTTTTAAATTTTTTTAGAAAAAATGATTTAACATGGATGTGATGTGATGGCCTGGTTGGAACATTGTTTAATGAGAAATGATTGAATGTGTATTTGGGGGCACTCCTGTCTTGGGTAACACTTTATGGGTGAATTCATAGGAAGTGTTTGTGTTTGCGGTAGGTAAGTGTGGTGAGATGAGTCATGTGTGCGAGGGACTCCTACTTACACAATATTATTATAACCACCATGGGTTTTTGGGAATATTTTAGTTGACTGAGTAATGGTTTCTTATCCACCTATTAGATATGTTTATACCCACTCGTAGGTATACATTCCAGATGGGGAGTGTCGTTGGTTTCTTTTTCCGTGAGGGTGGCTAGTTGGTTATAGACTTAGGAGCTTCAGCATACTCTGGCAGGTGGTTCCAAACCAATTACATTCAGGGGTCTTCTAAGGATGTTTTTATCACCCATTGTTACTAGATTATTTTGATTACTTATTTACATTTTTTATACCAGTTTATTCCCAGATTTCATTATTTACCTATTCTACTTTAGCCCATCTTTGGTATATTTTGTCTTGATTTTAGTTTATAAAAAGGAAACTGATTTTGGAAATGGTATGTCACCTATATTGAAATTTTAAATGAGAAAAACGTGTTTCTTATTTTAAAATGTGAAAACCCTACTTTTATATTTTTATTTCAGTCTCATGTTAATGGATGGTTTCGGGAAAGGAAACTTTGGATTCTTTGGTTTATCTTAGTAACCCTACATAGAATTTTTAATGCTCATGACTATTTTTATCAATTCAGTTATAGGTTTCTGTATCTCAGGTTTTCTGGGCTAAGTTGCTCATTATTGGAGCAAGGTCGGCATTTGGTTGGGAGGTGACCTGGAAGGACACATTGAGGTATATTGAGCTGTTATATTTATTTCTTTTCCACTGCTGGAGTTCAGTTTTATTTTTTTTGTTTATTATTGTTTAATTATTTATCTTTTAAGGTCCAAATCATTCCCAGTGATTAAATTTTGATTCCTAGAACTAGATGATAGCCTTTGGGGATCGAGAACGCCCCTCGAGCCATGCCGCGGACCGTCTCGGGTGATCGGTTCAGGGTCGACCCGGGTTGGTTCATGAAAAAATCATATCAGATCTAAGTTCTTGTTATTTGGGGTGTCTAGTAGATGGATATTAGTACTATTGGCACTCGGGATGTAGGTATAGGAAGGACATCATTAAACCTCACTCATTTCGAACCACGAGTCACAAGGGGTTGTTTGGAAACTGATTCTTCATCTCATTCTAGTTTGTTATAGATTGAGGGATGAAAAAAGAGGTAAGCTGATGTTACATTGTGATTTCACATCGAGTAGTGACCCATGTGGAGTCTGTGTACATGGATTAATTTCCTCCTCGTTTTTTAGGCTTACTTGGGGCATGGCCCACTACCATATCTCTGTGTTAAGCATGAATACTAGTCCCCCACTCTAGAATTTTGATTTGAGTTAACTGTTGTCTTGGTTCTGGTTGGCGTAAGTGCACTTTTCAAAATGAAAAAGGGTTTCTTAAATGATAATGACTTATTTTAAATGGATTTGAATTTAGAAAATGGGTTTTAAAACTGAAAGATCTTGGTCAAAAGAAATATATTGTTTTCATGGAATTGGTAAAGAAATGGTTTGGGTGAAGCCTCAAGTACTCCTTATGAACATTTTCACATGTGAGAGGATGCATGGGAAGTACATGTTGGTGTATATAAATGAAATCGAATAAGGACATGTGAAATGGTTCAAGGGATTACTGGGTTGTGTACTTGGAATTAAATTCTTGACCTGGTTTTTCTAAAATTATTTTAAAATAAAGGGAAATGATTTTGAAAATTGAATTTGGTTTGAAAAGTGGGTTTGCAATTTGTAAATTGTCTTCGAGAGAAGGTAGTTTTTAAATATAAAATGAAAAGGTAATTTCAGGTATTTTTTGTGTTTTTTTGGTTTTTGAGTTGGTCATTTTGGCTCAGGAGATTACATTTAATTATACTTTGATTTCATATCAGTTTCATTTTTTTATATTTTGTTTAGAAATTTCCACGTAGAAAGGTCGCCATGGTTTTTTATAAGCCATTACCAATTTTTCGTTCTTCTCGGACATTGCATTTCCTTCATGGTGATCGAGGTCAATTAGAGTTAGAAGAGTGGCTTGAAGAGGTCGAGCATATCTTAAGGGTATTGGGAACTCCCACAGCTATCAGAGTGTGTTTCGTTTTGGGTATTTTCAAAGGTCCATCTCTATATGAATGAGAGTTGTTCGCCTCGCCATCACTGCAAGTTGGGATGATGTGGGATGTCGTAAAATTTGCCTTCATCTGATGGTTTATACCTGAAGAGGTGAAGATGAAGAAAAGGGAAGAGAAAATGTGTATTCAACAAGGCCAATGGACAGTGAAGATGTATATTGACCATTTCAAGGAACTTGTTTCCTTTTCTCTGGAGTTAGCATCATTATATTTGATGAAGAATTCACTCTTCATCAGGGGTCTTCGTCCAGAGATCCAGGAGATGGTCATCCCTTCTAAGGACCATCTTTTTGAGAAGATAGTGGATGAGGCGTTCCTATATGAGTTATCCTCCGGATCATAGATGGTTGGAAATCCAACGTATCCAGTTGATCATGAAGGTTCCCCATCTGGAAAGTAAGGTGTCCAGGAGGATCTATTTATAAAGAGTCCTCTATAGTGGTTCTAGCTTCTAGTTCATTGTATCATATCATCGTGTGCCACCAATGTGGCCTGTTCGGGCAGGTGAAGTTGTTACGTCGCATCCCTCTGAAGATGTACCGTTATTGTGGGTGTCTGGGTCACCTAGAAAAGCTATGTAGGAAGTGTCACCTAAAGAAGACAATGTGATGAAATGATTCTAGTGTATGATTATGCGGCAGGAGATTATTCATCCATCAACGCCCCAGACACAGGTATTGGGGTGAAGCTCGTGCGTAGTCATGAGTTTCAGGGGTGTGAAGCCTCAGTTAAGGTTTTCTGTTCCTTGTTGGGATTGGAACATTTAAAGACTTTTCTTTCTTATTTTTATTCTATTAAAGTGTTGACGTTGTTTTAACGTCATTTCTTTTCCTGAAGTTATGATGGAGTCATCCTATTATAATCCAAACAGTCATGTTTATGTGGACATGGTTTTCTGAATTATGTGTTTTTCATAAAAGTGTGTTGGGACCTTGTATGTTTTGATCTCAGTTTAGCTATGTTAGTTTGGAGATATAAGAGCATTTGGGAGAATCAGTATTTGTAGTTAATCTTGGGTTCACTGCTTTTGTTAAGTTCTTCATGGAGGTTTTTCTCTAGTGTTGGGGGTATTTGGTCTAGGTCAAGAGTTTCAAGTTTCAGCGGAGGTGTTGTTTCACTGGTGTTATAGATGTTAGTTGGGATCTATTGGCTGTTACCGCATTACCCCCCCCCCCCCATATCGGGGTGATCTGTTAGGGTGTTAAATTTCTACACTAGTTGAGTTCTTGTGGTGGGGTGAACACTCTCCTGTTCTCTTGTGTTGTGGTTACTTTTGGTTTCATTCTGGCATGGATTCTTGTTTAGTCTATTATTCAGTTCGGTGACATTCTGGGGGAAGAAAGTGTCTGTGGTGGGGAGAATTTCCCCACCCTATCTTTTTAATTTATTTTTATTTTCCTATTTCTTGGATTCGGGTTCTCTCGTTGAGGCTCGGTCTGATTGCAGGTCTAATTTTTTTGAAATTTAATATTTTTAGTGGTTTTTGGACCCAAGTACGATCATCGTACGGTGGGTAGTAGATGCATGGTAATCATGGGAGCCCGTGAAAATGTCTAATGATTTAAAATAAATAATTTTTATGTAAATAAAGATAGTTAAATGTTTAAATTGTTATAATAATAATGTTATTATTAAATTAAAAATAATATTAATACTAAGGTGTAATTATTGTCATTAATTTTATTATTATTAATTTTTATTATTTTTATTATTATTATTATCATTTTTTTGTTATTATTATTATTATAATTATTATATTTGGTTTTATTATTATTATTATTATTTTAATAATATTATTATTATATGAATGAAATAAAAAAAACCAAACCCGAATATTTTCGCCACTCATTCCCTGCCTTTCCACTACGTGACCTGCCTCCCTACACACCTAGGTTCCCCTTCGGCTCTCGGAGCCCATCACTCCAAATTCCCCTTGCCTCTCACCTCTTCCACCCAAGTGCTTCGGCCACCCTCCTCAGATTCTACTCATTCCAGTGGCAGCGCGAGGTTCCCTCCTTCTGTGGCGCTACCCCGATCCCCCCCCCCCCTCATTTTCTCTATTTGGAACAACATCTTACAGCAGAATCCCGACCTACCATCCACACTCCGGCCTCCAGCCTCTCTAGCCACACTATATTTTAGGTAGGATAATTAACCTAGTTTTCCTTTCTAAAGCATTCCATAAATACTTTCTTTCTTTTAATTAATTTTTCATCTAATGTGTTTCACACCTTATTTATTTTTTTGACTAGTTTATTTATAGTTTATTCTGTTGGTGAAATTTTTTTAATTAATTTTTAAATCATGCTTCTGGGTTGTTAATATTAATGTTGTTGATATAATTTCAATTTAAAAATTTAGAAGATAGAAATATGGTAATTTTTATGGTACTTTCACTGTGAAAATTTTTAGTAAACTGGTTGAGCCATTTTGTAGAATTTCATGAATTTTTTGGGAGATGGAAAACATATTTTGTAATGGAAATTTTGTGAGTTTCAATTAAAAGAATGATTTTGAGTGTTTATTTCGTGGAAAATCCTTATTTTTCAACTTAGAAGTGTTTTTTTATCATTTAAATTATTTTTTAAAATGTGTATGTGATTGCAAATAATGTTTTTAAATAATTTTGGTGTCTACTGTTTTGTCATTTTAGGGTTATGTGGTCATATTAAAAATGTTTTAAAAAAATTTCTATGGTGGCTTTGGGATTGTTTTATGTTTTCTAAATGAGGTCGATGGTAGAACATGGTTTTAAGATAATTGGTGAGTTTTTTGGAAATGGTTTTCAAATTTTCTCTTTGGATTTTTGGGTGCGATTGGATGTTGTCACATCCATGAGGGCATTAGGTGAACACATGGAAATTCCATCAAATGAAGATGGCACTTGTAATTGATATTTCTCTATAAACCTCTATTTCCCTAAATAGATTTTACTCTTCAAATAAAGTTGGTCCCCTTGTGTGATTTCTAAAGAGGGTTTTAAATGAGGTTTTATAAAGTGTTGCTTCAAGTGTTTGGGAAAACAGGGTTTTTGATGTGTCCATTAAGGTCAGTACATTTGACTTGAAGCACATTCTGATGTGAATTGAAAAAGAGTAAAGGAATGTTTGGATCTTACAACTCATGGGTGAAGTTGTGTTGTCTTTTAGAATGGTTTTTGTTTGGAAATTGTGTGTGCATGGTCATAGTTTTAATTTTTTTTTAGAAAATGGTTTCAACAAGGATTTGATGTGATGGCTTGGTTCGCACTTTGTTTAACGTGAAATGATTGAATGTGTATTTGGGGGTGCTCTTGTCTAGGGTAAACCTTTATCGGTGAATGCATAGGAAGCTTCTGTGTTTGGGGTAAGAAAGTATGGTGAGATGAGTCGCATGTGTGAGGGTATTCTACTTACACAGTATTATTATAACCACCATGGTTTCCTAAGAATCTTTTAGTTGATCAAGTGATGGTTTCTTATTCACCCCGATTAGATGGCTTGGTACCCACTGGTAGGTATAGAGGCCAGAGGGGGAGTGCCTCTGGTTTCTTTTTTTGCAAGGGTTTGCAGTTGGTTATAGACTTAGGAGATTCACTATATGACGGAAGGTTGTTCCGAACCGAGTACGTCTAGGGGTCTTATAGGGATACTTAGGAATACCCATAGTTACTGGATTATATTCATTTCTTGTTTAATCTCTATTATAATAGTTTATCCCCAGCTTGAATTGTTTACTTGTTCTACTTTAGCCTAGATTTGGTAGATTTTGTATTGAGTTTATTTTATAAAAATACATATGATTTTGGAAATGGTATGTCGCGTGCATTGGATTTTTAAATGAGAAAAAATGTTGCTTATTTTAAAATGTTAAACCTCTACTTTTATATTTGTATTTCAAACTTGTGTTAATGGATGGTTTTAGGAAAGGAGATATTGCATACTTTGGTTTATATTGGTAACCCTACTGAGAATTTTTAATGTTAACACCCATTTTTATCATTTCATTTGTTGGATTCCTTTGTTCAGGTTTTCTTGGCTGAGTTTCGCATTATTGGAAAAAGGTCGGCCTTGGGTTGGGAGGTGATCTGGGAGGACATGTGGAGGTAAGTTGAGCTATTTTTTTATTTCTCTTCCATTTCTAGAGTTCAGTTTCATGTTTTTGATTATTATTTTTTATTTATTTTTCTTTTATGGGCCAAATAATACCCAGTGATTAAAATTTGATGCCTGGGACTGGTTTCCAGCCCATGGGAATCGGGAACTCCCCTCGGGCCATGCTGCGGACCGACTTGGATAAGTGGTTCAGGTCAACCCATGTTGGTCCATGAAATATCCACCATCAAGGCTTGATAAAATGACTCAGAATATGTTTATAAATTGAACTAGCAGACCTGGGATCAAATTTTTGGCTACAACCCCCTCTCAAAATGATCAGACTTCATCTGTTCATTGGAAACCACATTTGTAGTGAAGAAAACTAGATCTAAAAAATAGTTAGAATATTCAAATACAATAATCTCTCTCCGATTGAGATTTAGAAACTCAGAAGTCTTAGAAATTTCTAAATTCACAGGGTATTACTTGTCATTTAATAAAAAAATGAAATTCTCTTATCCCATCTTCTCATGCTTCCTTACTTGGACCACTGACTCATCCCACTTGTAACTAGAACCTTCTTATAAAAATGTAGTTTAATTTACCTTAATGGATTCAAGAGACTTGAGAAACCAAAATCTTCCTCTTCTTAGGGATTCATGACTCTATAGAAGGAAGGGGTCTTATGCTTAAGGAACTCTTAAGACCTATCCCTTTCAAAAATTGGTTTGGTTTCCTTTTCCTAAGCAGGACCAGAGATCGATCCCTAATCCGTAGGTCGGGCAGCCCGAACAACAACCCCAACTAATCTCTAATCAAATTTTCATAGATAAATGTCATATAACTCATCACAAGGATACATGGGAGGTATATAGGATGGCATGACACTAAAAAGTTAAACAAAAACCTATGAAACCATTCATAAATCATACAATAGAAAAACACCAAGTAACATAATTTAAACACTCTTAAAAATCCAAGTTAAAATAACAATAATCACATAAAAAACTAGAAACCACACCACCATACATTATTGTACATTCCCAGTATGTATCCTATGTGTTACACATAAAGGGAGGAGTTAAAGAAAATACCATACATCACATAGTGACCCAAGGCATGTCACGTTGTGTGTTGGACAAACACCCCACTTGGAACCATATCCTCAAAACCAGACAATCCTAGATCCTGTCTATCTAGAATTCCTAAATAGCATAACCACAAAGAGGGTAAAACCACCCTTAAATTCCATTTTTTCATGAACTGGACTATGATTCCATCCAACCCAACACCTGACCCTGCCTGTGACATGAAATGAATGGAATTCCCAATCCCAAAGGGTAGGAAACCAGTTCCTATGCATTGGAGAACATATTTGGTAATATTTTCACCCAATAGAAAAATAGCAGCCACCTAAATAAGAATCAATATGAAAAACACATAAACACTATGTGAAAATATCCATAATATGTTTTATGAAAAGGGAATTTTATTATAAGTATGAGTTAACATTTTTTTATTTTTCAACCAGAGACAAAAAACCAAAAAGGTTATGGGTAAAATTAGATAAAACAAAACCTACTTATGATATGTGGTTTGACACCCACATTCCACCACCCTCAAAAAAACTTTTCAAGGTGTATATTAATAATAACAACCACCACCACCTCTAGACAGTTCTTTTCCCGTACCTCTTTCACACAAAACATGATCAATATACAATTGATGTTGTATATAGTGTCTGATATCATATTCCTAATATGACCCACTAGATGTTCCATTCATAGGAATTTCATGATAAATAAATATTCATGTTTTTAAAGGAGGAAATAATTCAAATTAAAAAAAATCTATGTTTACAAGGAAGAGGGAAACAATTTATTTTATGAAATATTTTTTCTATAATTAGAATGTAAAGGTGCATAAATAATGTAAAATAAGAAAACCCATGGAATATGAACCTAGATTAATCCATAACTAACTAGATTTAATAGGAACTTAGGATCCTCATACTCTATGTGATCAATCCTAGATGTAAAGGTTCACCTCCTACTCAATCCATCCAACCCCCATCATCAATGTTTTATTAGTTTTATAATCCTAATCCTACTTGGTAGGGAAGTTAATTCATATAATACTTTTCCTTGTATCCCCAACAAAATAATTGTTATTCTCATGTTATTACCCATTTAGTGAACCATGAAAATTCCCATACCATTACATTTAAAAATATACCAATTCCAATTGGGGTTTCACTATTTTGAGATCATACACCTGAAATTACACTGTAAATTACCCATTTTCACACACACAACATAAATTATAATTAATTTAAGAAAAAATTGGTTGTGTATTTAAATCATTAAATAATGGATAATAATTTAAATATCTAACTTTTAATTGAAATCAACCATATCTGGTTATAAACTGCAAACCGAATCAAGAGAACATTCTAGGGAATAACACACCAAAACTATCAAGGTCTGGCCTAATGAAATAATATTGAATCCATTTTAGGCCCTAACAACCACTATAGAAGAGGATACCTAGGAATAAAGAGAGCAGATGTCTAGATAATGGTATATGATTGAGGAGTCTGGACTTACTTCTAGTTATCTTGGGGAAATCAATCCAAATCCACCCAAGAAATTATCCCATGTGAATTATAGAATAGGGAGAGGTGCACATAGGACTAGGGATGAATGAATGGAGTAATATAGGGGTTATAGGGTTAAAATTAGTGAGTCACACAATAGGAAATTCAAAAAATTTAAGGATCTAGAAGGCCACATGATTTTTTTATATAGTCTGGAAGACCGTGCACAAACCATCTGTAACCTGTGTTCAAGAGGAGGGGGGTATCACATTGTTTTCCTAGATAGGAATATATACATTATCATATCTATTGAGAATGTACACTTCCATTATATGGGTCACATTTCTTTCACTATGCTTATTCATGGTTTTCCCCACCCATGCGCCAACCATGTTCCACCTTATACCCACCCAAAAAACACATTTTTTCTTGGATAAAACATGATAAAGATATAGAACACAAGTAATATTACAAATAAAATATAAAATACCTCAAAATTACCCCATGGGTGTGAAAATTAGTTTAAACCCCATGGAAAACAAAAAATGATATTACCCTGGTCAAAAAGGTACAACTTTCTTTTCGAGAGCCTACCTTATTAGAAAAATGCATTTAAACATTCTTGGCATAAATTAGTTATCAGGATCGATGCCCTAATTGGAATTTTCCTTCCGAGTGTGTGAGTGAGGACAAGGAACACAAGAAGAAATTGTGTTGGCCTATGGGGGAATTCATTAGTAAGATAAGTGACCCTACCAGGTAATAGTCTCTAGTGTGCAGGGAAGGTAACCACTGTATTATAGGATACCCATTTGGATATTTGACCAGATCTATAGCCAAATTTTTTTTGGTTCTAGATAGATGGTATCAAATCCAATACTAATTCGAAAGTTTAGAGGCACTTCCTGGGTTTGCGGTGTGGGGTCCACAATGTGGTTGTTGTGTTTTAAAGGGGTAGAGAGTATAACACCACTAGAAATGTTAAACATATAATACTAAATGAAACTATCCCTGAAATATTGGTGTACCTTTCTTTTTAGGAGCCTACCTCATTATAACTCTATAGTTAAGCACGCTTGGACTAGAGTACTAATCGTGATAGGCGACCTGCTAGGAAGGTTCTACGGGGTGTGTGAGTGATGAAAAAGCACATTAGAATAACATGTGTTGGATAGTGGGGAAAATAATTTATCTAATAAGTGATCTTGGTGGGTAATATCCTACAGTGTGTCAGGAATGAAACCAACGTATTATAGGAGATTGTGACACCCCTTAGAATGTGATACATAGAAGACTAAATGATACAACAAATGTTAATAAGGTTCCCCTTTATTTTCAAGATAATACCATTTTATAAATTCATAATTATTCATTCTTATCCAAGAGGAGTGATTATGATAGGATACATATTGGGTGGCTTCCTAGGGTGAGTGTGAGTGAGGACAAAAAAACTGGAATAACATGTGTTGCCTTGTGTGGATAGTCATTAGTCTGATAAGTGACCCAAGTGGGTAATATCTTGTGGAGTGCTAGGAAGGAAACCAAGGTATTATAGGATATCCATGGGGTCAATTGATTAGGTTCATGGACCAAGGTAGGTCAGTTCATGATAAATGGAATCAGATCCAACACCCAGTTGGATGTGTAGAGAAATTTCCTTGGTTTGTGGTGTGGGGTCTTCAAAAAAGGATTTTTATTTTTTATGGGTTAAGAATATAGTACCCTAGAAATGTGAGGCTTAAAAATTAAAATGATTCTACCCGTAGTTGATAAGGTTCATGGCCTCAGGTAGTTTGGGTCATGAAAAATGTTATCATATCCAACACCCATCCAAAAGTGCATGGAAATTTCCTAGGTTTTAGGAGTGGGGACCTCAATAAGGGATTTGTTCTTTAAAGGGGTGTATAGTTGAGACATAAAAGTCAAAATAATACTGCCCATGTCAACAAGGTGAACCTTTTTTTTGGATCCTTCTTAACTAGAAATCTAAAATTAAATATGCTTTCTCTGGAGAAGTGATCAGGAGGGGTGACCACCTGGGAAATTTTCTAGGCTGTGAGTGAGTGATAAAAACACACTGTAAGGACATTTGTTGGCCTATGGGGGTAGTCATTAGTCTAATAAGTGACCCTAGGGGTAATATCCTATAGTTTTCTAGGAAGGAAACCAAGGAATTATAGGATACCTAGGGGTTATTTGATTGGGTTCATGTCCCAAGGTTGATCGGGTAATGACAAATGGTATCAGATCATATACCCTGTCAAAAGTGTAGAGAAATTTTTTATGTTTGAGGTGTAGGGTCCTCAATGAAGTCATTTTACTTTAAATTGGTGTAGAGAGTAACACCCCTAGAAATTTTAGACATAAAAGTATAAATGATACTACCTATGTTAACAAGTTGCACATTTATTTTTAGGATCTTACATGATTAGAACTCCATGATTAAGCAAGATTGGTTTGGACTACTGATTAAGACGGGTGACCACCTGGGAAGTTTCCTAGGATGTGTGTGAGTGAGGGAAAAGAACACTAGAATAACATTATTTGGATTGTGTGGACAATCATTATTCTAATAAGTGACCCTATAGTATAATATCCATCAATGTTCTAGAAAGTAAACCAAGGTACTTCAAGAGGCCTATGGGGCTATTTGACCATGTTTATAGACTATGTTTGTTCAGGTGGTGACAGAATATATTCTAGATAATTCACACAAACTTTACTAACCTTAATGACTTATTAGAGATGTTTTTTGGATCTTAAACTTTTAATTAATTTAATATTTATCTCTTTATTTTTATTTTGGTATAGAACCTTGTGTTTTTTTAATTCATCAATTATAGGTAATTTTTTCTTTTTAATACTAATATGTTCCTAGAAAAAAATCATTTCAATATTGATGTTATTATAAAAAATATTCAATGTTTTAGTCAATATTTTGTTTATTGAAAATATAGTTTTTGAAAATATTTTGATACTTTGAGAATGTTTTTATTTTTCTATCTTTCAAAATTACAATTTTTTAATTTTTAAAAATTTATTTATTTTAAAAAATGATTTTCATCTCCCTAAATGGATCATTAAAGATTAGTAAAATAATTTCTTTTATTTTATCTAGGATTAATTATACATCATTTTTTGATAATCACAAATGGGGAAAATTTATTTGTTTTTATCTCTTTTAAATAGATGATTACATTTCTATTAAAATTATTTTAATCTCTTATATTTTTATGTAGAAATTCAGAAATATATTTTCAAGGAAATATACTTTATTTTATTTAGTTTTTTAAATATATTTTAAGTGTAAATTATTTTTGAACATATATTGTGTTCAATATTTATAATATACAATTGTTTTATTTTCTTATGTTTTGAAAATATTTTTTTCTTCTTATTTGAATCTCATTATGAAATATTGAGAATAATTTTGAAAATAGAATTAGTTTATTCCAAGTGTTTGTGATAATAAAAAATGAGGATATTGTTGTACCTATATCCTATATAATGTTCTAATGATCACAAAAACCCTTCGGTTTTCTATCATTTTCATATTGATAGTATATCAGTATTTACGTTCAACCATGAAGATATATTTTAAATGAACAAAAGAAGGATTAAGTGTGATTGAAGAAGACTAAATTAGTATCACACATTGTCTTTTATCCCAAACTACCAGGTAGGATACCATCGGCCAGCTGGTGGCTTTGGATATAAGACAATAGCTACTCGAAACTCAGTAGCTACCTGGTGGAGTGTCTCCAACTAGTTGGTGTAACTTGATAGAACTGAAAGATTTAAAAGTAGTTAACTGAATTATTTTTGGTAATAAATGGCTATTTAGTGGTATCTTTCATAGTCCAAGAAGCCAACATTATTCCTACCATATAACTAGTGGAATTTGAAAGCTAGCCAATATTGTTGATTCATCATGTAAATGCATACATATATTTTGGTCTTAAATGGATCGCTTGTCCTCCATACACCTCAAAATTCAGTCTTGGACCACTAAAGTATATAAATACCATCCATCAGTTCATTTTCAATCTATAATCATGAATTATTATGATCAATAGTAATCAGTAACAAGCATTGGCTGCAATTTTTCTCCCACTATTCTTCTTCTCGATATCCCTTTGTATATCTCTCTCTAAATCACTTTGATATCTATATTTCTCGCTATATTAATATATAAATTAAACATTCTATAAATTCATTGATATTTAAGAGATATTATTCAAAACATTTTTACCTAAGAACATCTCTCTCTCTCTCTTTGGATTCTGGGTAAACTTCTAAAACCAAGGGATCTTTTCTATTTTGGTTATTAGGATACCACTAAAACCAAGTTCTTATTTCTATGTTTCAATCCAATGTGCCATTTCTCATTCCCAAGATATGATCAGAGATATTAGCTAAAACCTTGAGGATCTAATGTAGCCATCAAGAAGGTCATGAACAAAGCTTATGACCTTTTGGAGTGGGGATTTATCAACAAGGTGCTGGAAGTTATGGGGTTTTCCTCTAAGAAAATTGATCTATCATTCAAATGGTTCATCTAGTCATGGTAGCCAGTTTCATTTTTCATTAATTTATATGGTTTCTTCAAATCCAATCATATTCTAAGGAAAGGTGATCTGATTTATCCAAGCATCTTCATCCTCTCCCAAGACGTTCTTATCCACCTTATACTTAGGAGCACCAACAATGGGAAAATTATGGCCTATCAGAGGACTATGATAGATCATCCCATTTAGCACCTGATGTTTGCAGATGACACCCTCATATTCATAAATATTAGTAGTACCTTAGTCAATGGAATGAATAAGATGTTAGAGGAGTACTTCCAAAGTATTGGCCCAGTGATTAACAAATACAAGCCCCTTTTCTACATTTCCAATAGATGCACGTCTAGGAGGATCTCTATGGTCCAGAACACCCTCTCCATGTAAAGAGGGAATTTGTCATTGAAATACCTTGGGTCCCCTATTTCTATAAGCCGACTACATATCCCAAATTTTTATTTCCTCATCAGTAAGATTGCAGACCGCATCCTCAACTGGAAGAACATGTGCCTTTACTTTGGAGTTCATATAGCTTTCATTAATAGCTTTATTTTGGATACTCATATCCATGCTCTATCTTCTATAGAAACCACAAATGGTGTCATCAAAAACATTCTTTATGGCTTCATTTGGAACCCTTTTTCATAAGGTAAATGGCATTGGGATTCATGGAAGAGGATAGAAAGGTTGGATAGGTAAGGGGGCCTCAAAGTCAAAAGCCTTGAAGATACACACTGCTTCATGAATTCAAAAATATCTTGGGAAGTCTTAGAATAGATCACACTATAGGGTAGAACCATTCATAACTCCCAGTATGGAAACTAGTCCTTGGAGGAGGTTCGCAACTCTCCATTCTGGTCCAACATCTTTGAGCTTCACCCACACTCACGATGAATTGTTGGTAGGGTAGAAATATCCTTCTGGCATCACAAATGGGTTGGGGAGGTGCTTTGGTTTTTGGGTTTCCCTACCCCTAACCTTCCATTCAGGGAATCCAACTCCAATCCTTCCCTCATCAAAGCTATGTTGGAATAGGATGAGTTGGCCACCTTCCACCTCATCGATCTAATATCGGAACCTGATTCATGCATGTTCAATCCATCCTCTGCAGGATTCACCACTCGGGACTCCAGTCGCACCTAAGATAGTCAGGAGAAAACTAATATATGAAATGTTACTTGTGGTCCAAATTAATTCTCTTCAAATAAAACTTCCTTTTGTGGAGGATTTGGAGTAGTTTTATCTCCACAAATGTGAATATCAAATGTCGTGTGATCACGAATGCGTCTTGATGCCCATGTTTCAAAGATTGTATGAAGGAAAGTGAAAACCACCTATTCTTTACGGGTGACTGGGCATGTGTTATGTAGATCTTTTCTGGGGAGTTTACCAGTATCCTAGATCAAAATATAACAGTCCTTCCATTCCTAGATAGGTATTTCCATGGCTTGGGAGATAGGGGACTGGAGAATGTGGCTTGGATCATGATCATGTATGCAAGGTGTTAGTGCATCTGGATGGCCAGGAACAAGTTGAGGTATGAGGGGGTCCAACCTTTGGAAAATCTATCATAATTAGGACACATAACCTCCTCATTGATATAGTCATACTCATCAACAACTCACATGAGGATCCCTCTTTTAGGTGGATGCATGAACGTTCTCATGGTACCCAGCTTGATAATACTAATTCCAAAGGAAAATGGGTTCAATGGAATCCCCTCTGCAAGGGCCCTAAGCTCAATACTGAGGGGTCTTGTAGTATGGGGGTCTTGTGAAGTTGAGGGGTTGTTTAGGACTCTTATAGCTCATTCTTCTTAGTGTTCTTCTCTCTCCTGGGTCACGGTTCCTCACTTTAGGCTGAGGCTAAGGCCCTGTTATTGGGTTTAAGCCTACGCCAAAAAAAGATCATTAAATTATTTGAGGTTGAAACGGGCTCGAAAATTCATCATGATGTCTTGCATGGCCATTTCCTGAATCCATCGTTGATTACCTATATCATAAGAAAGTGCAGGGATATGATCATCAATAGCACCAAAGTGATGAAATCCTGTCACGAGGGAAACCATGTTGCGGATCACCTTGCTTATATTGAGGTCCTTGGGTCTGACCCAGTATGTTTCTTTAATGTGAACACTATGAAACCCGGGGGGGTTAACCAGATCATAGGGGATGCCCCCAACCTTCACCATTCTAGACCACCATAGGTCCCTTTCTCATCTTGTGTTGATGGTGTATCATAGCGTATTTCTCTTCATCAAAATGATTGAAATGATAATGATCATATAAATGTAATTCTCACATAATTAAATTATTTTTTACACTATTCCCATTTGATTTATTTTCAAGACACTTAACATTCATTTTTTATTTCTATAATAATTTATTACTCAATTGCATATTTCTATCTCATATTTAGTTTTATCTTTCAAAATCCAACTCACCCCCACCCCCAACTCCTAATATCTAACAATAACATATAATTAGTATTATAGGATACCTTGTTTTCAAAAAGCATTAGACCATGTTGTCATAATTTTATCTTTAATGATCTTAATCAATTTCTGTTAAAAAATTAAAAAATAGTCTCTACCTCTAACATATAAGGTGCTCCTGAAGGAATATTATAATGACCTAAGATATTAGTGAATATTTCCAAAAAAAATATTGTGTTTATTATCTTTTGTCATGTAAAATAACATATTAAACCAATGACCATTAAACAATAATAAAATTAAAAAATTCAGGATTACTGTTATAGATGTTAAACTAACGAGAAAATATAGTAGTAACTAAATTTTAAATTACTATATTTAGTATTAATTAAGAATTATAATTTCACCAAAGAAAGTTCATTTTTGAAACTATTATATCAATATTATCCAAAGATGAATTTTTAATTTTTTTTTATAATTGATTTTTAGATGAATTGTAAAAAAATTATTTTTCTAAAGACTATCAATTTTATAATACAAGAATGACTTAAAATTTTATTAATCCATTTTTTATATAAAAAAATATTTTTAATATTTTATTTAAATCTTTTTAAAATAATTTTTGGAATTTATAAAACACATGTTTAACATTTTTTTAACTCATGTAATATTTCTCAAAAAAAACGGTTTTTACGTGTTAATATTAAAAATTTCATTTTATAACATTTAGAAATTAAATATAAGAAAAATAATTCTAATTTTTGATCAAAATTTCAATATTAATTATCAAGTTAAGTTACATTTTTTATGTTCAAATATAATATTGGTAGTATTTGTGTTAATTTCTATGATAATTTTAAAATAGTTTTTTAAGAACTTTTTTATTAATATTAAGGAACTTTTTTAATCAATAAAATCAAAATAAATTAAATAATGAATCTAATATTATATTTAACACTATATATTACTATATTAATACTCATTAAATTTTTAATAAATACAATATTATAATAATGAACACATAATGGGTAAAAGACATTTTTATATGAAAACTATATTTTATATATTATAATTTATAATTTAAAAAATAATTTCATAATATTTATAAATTGAATTAGATTAAATAGAGAATAAGGATTTTTTCAAATAAAATATAATAGGTGTTACCATTTATATTTTAATTAAAATATAAATTACTTAGTTTAAAACAAGATAACAAGGTAAAAATCAAATTTTATAATGTAAAAACCTAGGGGGGCATTTAACATGGATAAAATATGCGTGGAAAGTATTTTATAAGGACTAATCATATTATTCTCTCCCAAAACTCCTTTATTATAAAATTTTAGAGTCATTTACTATGTAATAGGGTAATTATATCATGTAAGGGTAAAGGGTATTCCCAAAAGTTCCATTTTCTTAACTTATAAAAGGGGATCACATTCACCACACTATGGTTACAGCTACTATTCTAATTTCAATTAAAACTATACAAAAACTAACTTCCCTAGAATTAATTTTTTCATCATTAATCTAGATTTCTCTCAAATTCAACTTAACGCATTCACTTAAATTGAAATCTATAAGGGAAGATCAATTCTTCAATTTATGTATCACCATCTTCGTAAATATTTCTCCTTATATTTATCTGAGAAATATCTTATATTAATTAAAATAAAATGTAATACGTATAATTGTTATACTTATGTGTTATTATATTAATATAATAACCATTATTTATTCCTATTTTCCTTATAAGAAAGAAAGAAGTGCCATTATTGCATTGCATTAACTACCTTCTCCACAAATCAACATCTTCTATTTTTTATCATCGCCATTAATGGATAAAAAATGGATATAATGGATGAATAAATATTATATATATAATATAAATATAATTCTAAAATTTAAAATTGTCAATTAACATCTTCCCCTATCATTTTTTGGGAAATGTAAACATCAATAGTGTGTATGTGTGAACTATGACATCTACGAGCAATGAGTTTCATTTTTGATAACCACCAATCATGGTTGGATTAAAAAATATAATTAATATATAAATTTTATTTTGAAAACACTATTAATATTCAGAATATTATTAAACTATTTTAAAGCACCTTATATTGTGGCCAACATACAAGAGGAGTTATAAAAAAGTGACCGAACAACCTCAATTAACTGACATAGGATAGAAAAAATATATTTTAAATAAATAAAATATGATTTTTAAAGGGCCTATTAATATGAAATGTAGATGAATTTTTCTACTAATTAAATATTTAATAAAATTAATTTTTTTAGCAAGAAGTAAATCACGTGCGTAGAAGGAAACGTGAACCAGAGGTATGGGATCTTCTGTACCTCTTTCCTAACTTGTCAGTAACAAATTCTCATTATTTTTCACCATTTTTCAATATTATTCTCATGAACCTCAAATATTTTTTAATATATTTCCCTATGATATATCTCTAGTTAAATATACATTTTATTATTGGGTCTCTACATAATTTTATTTCACTTTGAAATTACAACTTTTAAGTAACACAATTTATGGAAACATTCCTATTTCTTATCTGGAATACAGCATCACCCCCATTAATTTTTTTACCATTTAATATCTTCTAATAAATATAATTATTTTATGGATGACCATATTGGTTCAATTCTTGTTTTATGAAAAATAATGTTTTTTTCTTCTTTAAAAAGATCTTTTACTTATAAATCTTCACCAAAGTGATATATTTTTATTATTTCCCCTCCTAAATCCTTCAGTTGAAATTCTCTATAATTGAAATTAATGTTCATTAAATATGTTTATATATTAAATATTAAAATTAAATAGGATTTAATTCCTTATTCACTTTGGAATCCTTATGATTTATCCATCGTTTATGCCTAGAATCAGAATTAAGAAATCCACTTCCTTATCATGGGTTTTCTTTTTTCTTATGATTTGTGTCCACATTATTTTCTTCATGTGGCACAAACATGTATGATTTTAATTCATTTAATGGGTGGATGTAAATTTTCATATAACTTTAATTCATTGGATAAAGAATTTATATCTCACGATATGTTATGTAATGGATTAGTTAGTAAACCTAATCCACTATAGAGATTAGTCTAATTAATGAAGATGGTTTGGGGATTGAACCTTGACTAATGTATATACTACAATGTTTTATGTTGTTTACACATGTTTATATTCTTATGATATCATTTCCTTATTCCATTTTTCCATGATTATTATAATCCTATTTATGATATCATGTTACGACTCTTAACTCCCATGCTAGGTGTTGTTATCATGTTTATTATATTACATGGCTTTCTAGCTCACCTTTTTATATATATATTTTCCCAAGTATATCCTATGTGATTTTAGAATATATATATATATATGGTGGATAGGTGTACTCTGTGGGATTTTAAATAATTATGATGTTTTTTTATTCAATTTTATAAATTTTTGTACCTAATATTCCAAATACACTAGACCTATCAATCCTAGATATGTATTTATTGCAAACGAAGGTTATGAATTGTGAAATTGTATATGTTTAAGGCTTGGATTAAAAAATTTAGTATCAATGAAAGGTCCATTAATTTTTGTATATTTGGATAAAAAAAACCTTAGTTAAATCTCAATTGATAAGTCTAAGGGATAATACTAAGCCTTTGAGAATATCCAAAAATTTTGGTTATGTGGAGATTATTTATTTTTTCTATAAATATATCCCTATATGGATACTATAAAAGGTATTCCACTCTTGTATGACGCAACTATGGGTAATCACCATGAAAATATTTTATTGTGAATTTATTTGATAATCACCCTAGTGCACATTGAGTGGGCCTTAGAGTACACACCTAGAGAGACCCTCTCATGGAATTTGTTTTGGTTGGTTCACATTCTCTTTACTACCCATTATGTAGGATTTGAGCATTTTTATGGAACATAATTATGTTAGGGAACCTATTTGAAAAAATAATGAGGATAATTTATTTTGAAACATATTGATTCATAGTTTATTATTTACACATCATGTATATATTACTTATTCTATGATTATGGTTTATAATTTATACATTTATTAATCAGAGTGTTTTCTTCCCTAACTATCTATTATTTTATAAAATTTAAGGATATATGAGTAATCATGTAGATAAAATGGGAAATTGTCAATGTGATGACTTCCCTAATGAAATGTGTTACATGATTAGAGTATTCGATGTGAACCCCATGGCAGTATTGAAACAACTAACTCAAGTTATCAATAATAACTGGAATTTCACAGAATTCCCTCCATGAGAAAATCTTAATGTTGAGTCCCTTATAAATCAGATTATGTTATCTTTCTATGGATATTATGATTCATAATATCTAAATAATACATTCTCTCAACTAATAATATTTTCTGTGTCCTCCAATGCTCAAGTAAAAAGAAGAACATGATATCTATTTTGCAACTTGAGGGAGAAGAATATCAGTGGGGGATAATCATAAAGAATATAATTAAATGTTGGAAATAAAATCTATCAATTGGAAATAATTTTAGTGTTTATATATCAATAAATATTTACCTCACATTTTCCTTTTTAAAACATAGACGGAGTTCCATACACTCAATAAATAGGAGGATAAATCAATCAGATGTTATAAGGAAAACTTTACAAGCATTTAATGATATGATTCTAGTTTTTTTTATTAACTAAAAAATTAAGATTTACAACTTCTTTATTAGTATAAATATGAGTCTAAGAATAGTTTTTTACATTTAAGACTTTCATATTTGTAGAGAAGTATTTTAGATGCTCCTTAAAAGTTTACATGTTAATGAGTGATTCTCATTGGTCTCCAGTGATTAGAGATATGTTGCAGAGAATAGAGTTTAAGTCAAGGGGATCACTAGATAAAACTAATTTCTATAAGAAAATAAAATATCAAATGTGTCAAAAAGTATGTAAATAATCATCCATGAAACTATCTTATGGGGATTAGGAAATGTTTCAATGGTGGGAAGGAGGTACATCAAACCAACACATGTAGAATTGAGATGAAGAATCCCACTAATTTGATCGAATAGAAAATGTATAGATCAATCCTCAACCAATTGTCCAATGTTTCAACTGTAAATAGTGTGGACACTATGAAAACCAATTAATTATACCAAGTATTACTCAAATAACCAATGAAAACAACCCTCGATTCCAAAAGAGTAAGAGAGGAAATATATTATTACTACTATATAGATGGATTGAAGTAATGGTATAGTGATATATACACAATTTATTCTTTAAATAATAGAGAATGTACTATTTTATTCTAGTTTTACACATGATTTCATATCATCCAAGTTTATTAAAATAATTAAAAAATCACTGTAAAACATATTGGTTATGTTTTCATTGAAAAATACTTATGGAACAATTATTACATCTCAAGAACACGACTCTTCTCTAGTTGATATTTGTGAAATTAACCTCCTAGATAACACGGTTATGATCCTATTAGTGGAATTTTATGAAATTTTGGGAATGAACTATATATCTCTATAGAGATATCACATCAACTGCTAGGAAAGATAAATCAACATCTATATCCTAAAATACCCAAGGATTCTATTCAAGTGTAATTAGGAGTATGAATATATTTTGGAATATTATTTAGAAGCACGAATATTATTGACTTATAAAAAATCATATCTAGGAAAAAATGGTTGTATAAAAGGATATGAATACTCTTGTGGGCCTTCCAATTGAAAGGGAATATACTAATTTATTCCATGGATAATTGTTTGGTATTCCTCCTAGCTGAGAGCTTGATTTATCAATTAAACGTATACTAATATCTCTATCAATAACCAATAATCTATATATAATGTCCCCAATTAAACTAGATAAAAAAAATAAGAAATTAAAAGAACATATAGACACATGTTTCATATGCTTGATCACTTTATCATTGGTTGAACATGTTCTATTAGTTAAAAAGAAGGCTCGGTGTATCTTTCACTTTCTTCATTATCATAAACTCAATAAGATAAAGATAGAGAACAAGTATCTTCTAAAATAGATTGATGATTTGTTGGATTTGTTAGGCAGAGCATAATAATTATCTAATACAAAACTTTGGTTAGGATATAATCAGTTAAAGGTATAGAAGGAGGATACTCCTAACACCACCTTCAAACAAGGTATGAGCACTATAAGTCCTTATTCATTCCATTTGGACTCATGAATTCACAAGTTATCTATATGGACTTAATTAATAGAGTATTTATATGTTACCAAGATAAATTTTCAATAGTATTTATAAATTATATTCTTATATACTCCAAAAATAAAGGAGTTTTATGAGGATTATTTGAATATTTAACTGAATACTTTAAGGAATTATAATTTATATGAAAAGTATAGTAAATGAGTCTTTTGGATGGAGAAATTAGTAGTCTTGTGGTATGATAGCCCATGTAAGTGGATATATATATACACTAAAATACTATGGTGATTGATTATTGTCATAGAATATCATCTATAATGGATATTCATAGTATCCTCAGAATATCGTGGTACTCTCAGTGATCTTTCATACACATCTCAAAAACATTAAACCTATAATCCAAGCTTACATGGGAATAAGTGAAGTTTTTTTAATAGATGAGTGCGAAGAGATCATCATGGAGTAAAATAAGAGGCTAACCACAAAACCTATACTCACTATAACAAAAATTGGGAAGGTCTTTTTATCTATTGTAATGCATTAAAATAGTGCTTAGGTTGTGTACACATAAAGAATTATAAATTGATATTATATGCCTTAAGGTAGTTAATGGTTCATGAATAGAGTTATGTAATGTATTATCTAGAGTTGGCCATTTTATTTATTGCATTGAATATTTGGAGGCACTATATCTATAGAGATACATGTGATATATATATAGACCCCAAGAGCCTAAAATATATATTCACACATAAGCAACTCAACATGTACTAATGAAGATAGATAGAGTTGATCATGGATTGTGATTTCTTAGTCCATTACCATCCAACGAGGGGAAATAAATTGGTAGACACTCTAATTAGAAATTATCCTACAACCCAATATGTTATGAGGATTGAGAGGAATCAAATCGTTTTTACACGAAAATGGTGGAAATGAAAATTGTGAAAGAAATGAGCATCATCCTACCTTTCTCAAATGGTTTATCATCCATAATTTCTTGAGAACATTAAAAAATATAAAAGGGATTATATGGGGACAATAAATACAGTGGATATAGTGAGTAAGGGAATAACCTATGAGTTAATGATTGGTATTGGAGTCATGATATTTGGGAAATGACTTTGTATTCCATAAAATCCTGTGATAAATAAGGTGATACTAAATTATGCTCAAAGATCAGAATTCCCCATCGACCAAATAAATGTGAAATTGTATAGAGAATTTGAGAACACTACATTTGGTACAACATGAATAATTATATTTTGGAATATATATAAATGTTCATACAGTGTCATTAATTTGTGGTTGAGAGGAAAAATACCAAGGGGATCATGCAACCACAATATATACCTATATGGGAATGGGAAAACATCACTATGGATTTTTTCATGGAGATTATAATGATATAAAAAAGGGTGAAATTATATAATGTTTTTTGTGGAACTTATTATAAAGGATGATCACTTATTTCCATTCAAGATTATTTCTCACTCGATCACCATGAAAATATGTATATTAAGTGTGCATGCATGGAGCACCACTATTGATTGTGTCTAATCAAGATCCTAGGTTAACCTCAATATTCATAAAGAGACTTTTTTATGCTAAAAATATAGTGTTGAACTTTTGTATAACCTATCCTCCCCATACTTGTGACTAATTTAAATAGACTATAAATAAACAAGAGGATATGTTGAGGACTTTTACTATAGACTTCAAGAGAGGTTAGTATCAATATCTTCCTCCGGTCGAGTTCTATTACAACAACATTTTCTACTCATGAATCCAAATGGACCCATATAAATACCTCTATGATATGAGATATAGAACACCAATGTGATGGGAGGAATTAGGTGAATGAAATTTTCTAGGACCAGATATGGTCAATAAAATAGTAGAAAAGGTTAATAATATTCATCCTAACATCAAAGTAGCATAGATTAAATTTCAGAGTTATACTAAAAACCATCAATGAGAGATATATTTTGATGTTGGTGATAATTTTTTTCTTTATATATATTTATGGAAGATATTTATAAGATTTTTTAAGAAATTGAATATATGTTTGAGATATATTTTTACCTTTTAGATTATTTATCACGTCAGCATTGCAGAATATTGAAAACCACTCCCAAAACACATATCCAAAGTAAAATATGTGTTCCATGTATTTGTATTAAAGATGTACATACCAAGTCTATCACATGTAATAAATTCAAATGTGGTACTGTTGAAGAATAATCACTCTTATGAAGAGTAGCGGGTAAAGATCTTGGACCAGAGAGGAAATTTCCTACACAGGAATAAATGTCACCTCATAAAAGAAAATTATAGAAACCATTTGTATAAATAAGCAGTGTGGGAACCTTTAGAGACCAGGAAACCAAATTAGCCTCATTTTTTTACACATAGTGTATGAAATAAAATTTCAAGGGAGAAATTTATTTAGGGGGTAAGAATGTAATGACATGAGATATTAGTGATTATTTCCCCAAAATAAATATTTTCTTGAGTTTCATTAATTATGTTAAATAACATAATAAACAAAAACACATGGAAGACTAATAAAATAAAATTATTCAAGATGACTGCTATAGTTTATAAACTAGTAGGAATATATATTAGTAACTATATTTATAGTTTATATATTTAGATTATATTAATAATTTTAATTAAACCAAAATAACATCATATTTGTAATTAGTCTATCAATATTGTCCTAAGAGAGATTTTGGAGTTTTTTCCAAAAATAATTAATCTTTTGGTAAATAGTAAAAATACCAAACTTTCTAAAAAATCACATTTATAACAAAATTAGTACTCAAATGTTTTAGAAAACATTTTCATATTAAAAATTCATATTTAATAATAATATAAATAATTTGATAATAATTTTTTGAATTTATAAAATGAATGATTAAAATTTTTGAAACTCAGTTCATATTTCACATTAGAATCCTTTCTTATGCCCTTTATATTAAAATTTCTACTTTTTCACGTTTAGAAAATAAATATAATAAAATTTATTTGTTATTTTATTTTGAAATTTTAATAATAGTTTAAAAGATCAATTTCATTTTTTAAAAAATAATGTTTATAGTGACCTAAAAATTTTATACATATTATTACATAATTTCTAACCAAAATATCAAAGAAGTACAACTTAAGATTACGATGCCTAGTGTCTTTTGAAGACTGGGTTTATATAACATCAAAATAAACTAAAACATAAGGTATTCATTTTTATAATCCTTAATGAGATCCTAAATCTCTATGAGTTCATAAAAAATCATAGTATTACCTATGGTATATATAAAAATGGAAAGCTAAAAATCTTAATAAGGGAATAAACATGAGAAGGAAACATAAAATGTTAGCATATGGTATAACATGATATCATACAATATAAGTATCATGAGTAATCATATAGAATCATAATATAAAGAACATGATATCATAAAATCATGAAAACATAGGAAAGTGGAATAAACATATAATATGACATAAGAATAAGTCAAATAAAAAAACCAAGGCCAAATAACTTTTAGGAAAATGTCCCATAATGGATTAGTATTACTCTCTAATCCCATATGTAAAGTCTCATGAGACCAAAAACATTACCGAAAACATTGGACAAATATCATTGAAAACCAATCAAAACATGTTCATGATTATTTATGCCATAAAATGGAAATAAATCACAAGTCATGATCATAATAATTTCCAATAGAAAAAAAATGGGTGGCATGATCATACCTCGTATCAAAATCATAGGAAATTTTATAATGGTATAATTTGAGAAATGAATAAAAGGAATGTATTAAAAAATCAAATTAAGGGATAATGAGATTTTTTTATGATACATATATATATAATTTATAAATAATTTATAACTTTAAAAGTTTTCATTGTTGATGAAACATTCTTTTAAAGTCAAAACAATTAGAAACTATTATATAAAACATTTTTTGGAAAATAACCATAGAAATTTATAATTCATGCTTCAAATAATTTAATGGTCATGATGGTGGGAAATTTTATTCCTGATATATAATATAATTTAAAATATTTCTTTTACGCATTTTTAATAAAATTCAAAAAGTACATTATTCAGAAAATGATATGAAGATCCATTTTAAACCATTTAATAAATAGAATATAATGGGTAAAATTGTCTTTAATAAATCATTTTAGAATATTAAAATCATTACTTAAAATATTTTAAGGAATATATTGACATTTAATAGAAATTTTCTTGTTCTAAAAGAAGACACAATATCAATACTACATATAAAAAAGTTTCTTAAGGTTTCATTATTAAATAAGGGTTGTAATTGAATCAAAACAAGTGAACAATGTTCCTGACCATAGTACAATAAAATATATGCGTTTTAAGAAAATAATTTTGAATTGATTCCCCAAAAGGAACCTTTAACATAAATAATCTAGAAAATAATATAGATTGTAACATAAATCCTTTATAGCTTTTAGAATGTTAAAATGAAATCACCTTGGATGAAGTAAAATAAATTTTAACTTCAAATACCGTGATTTTTTAAGTATTTATGATTTAATATTTAAATGGTGAAACAATGACACTATATAAAATAAATTAGAAACAAGATATTAAAATACCTCAATTAATTAAAATTGAGATGAAGTACCTTACCTCGATTTCGACTTATCATATTCATAATTTATTTTCATAACTAATGAACTTATGTAAATTGTTTAATTTATTAAGAAAATTTTTCCAATTTATTATTAATTTTTATTTTATTTATCTTCTGGATACATTTATTTACTTAATCAATTATGTTCACATCTAACATTTGGATTATATTCCATTCATATACCAAATATGACATTTGTAAAATGAATATAGTAAAATAAGTTGCTATACCACCATCTATAGAATAATATTTATTAAATAATTATAATATTTATACATAAATTATAATTTAAAAATAATACATGAAATATGTTTTTGAAAAATAAAAAACATTGTAATCATGAAGACGGTTGGTTGTATGTACGCATGAGAAATGTTTCCATTCTTCAAAGATCATGATGGGATAAGATAAGTATTATTTTATCTTTATATAATTATAAATATATCATAAATACCATATTATTTCATTAAATACACTTATTTAAACCATCCATGTGATGTGGTGATTAAAAACAAGTCACAACACATTGTGGAGTTTGTAGTCCACACATACCCACGAACGATGTTGTCATTTTTGAGTGAATGGAAAGGTAATAAAATACCTGATATATTGTTAATAAATAATTAAAAATATTTCATAAATATCATATATATACATCAAATATATATTCATAAACAACCATGAGAGGCTATTAAAAAAAGTAATTACATTAGTTCACGAGTCGATAGTTCTTCGTACATATAAACAATGGTTTTATTTCATATTTCAGGGAAGAGAATAAGGATATAGTTTATAAATATAACATAATTATATATAAGTATATGGGATATACCAATTTTATTATATCATTGTGGTTGAATAATAATTTAATGAAGTGGAATAATAAATAAAACAAAACACTTGGTTAAGAACGATACCACTTCTTCGGAAAACCAATTTTTATTTTCACCAAATTCCATACTATGAGGGTTTTATAATAAAAAAATAATTATGATGTGGTTAGGGGATTAATGAATGTATTTTTATCTGGTATTTGATGAAGAAAAAATTATTTTTAAGTGTGGATAGGAGAGGACACTAGGTTCCATTCTATAGGTGAGAAAGAGTGGCATTTTGTAAATACCAAAACCTATTCTATAATGGGAAGTCCCTCACATGACAAGTGCCTCCAAGATGAATTAATGTTATAATTAATGAAAAATAAAATCGATCCTCAAAAAATATTAAAAACAAATATGTTTATAAAATTATATAACATTTACCCTTATGGTTACTCACTTTTACCTTTTTTTGTTTTTAGCGTGAAAACTTGTTTTTTACCAATTAAATTTATCATTTAAGACTAAATATAAAATGATACATATTATATAATTTGGGAATTATAATGATAAATATGGAATCCAATTTACTAAATATAAATCCCAAGTCTATGTACAATTAATTTTAACACAATCACATGTAACACGCAAAAACTCATTTTAACATTAAATGTGGTAATTAATTTTTACTGCTTTTACTATTCATTATGACAAAAAATCAATTTAAACTTATTAAAAAATATTAACTATGATGATTTAAAATATTTAGTCCAGTTTATTAAATTTAATCAATATAATTGGAAAATTTTAATTGAAAATTAAACCCACAAAATGTGATAAAAATCAATATTTGAGGAGAATGCACTTTTTAAGAAATAGATGATCTTATATTAAATCTACAATAAGAAATAATAATTATATGAATTTAAATTCATATAAATATAACATATATATAATTAATATATTTCCTTATTATGGGTTCTTTTAATTAATTAAAATTGATAATCTTTCTTCACTTAAAAACAATTTACAGAAAATCGTGCTTTTAGGAAGAAAAATAAATACATACCAAAAATCTTGAAAATTTATTATTAAAAGGAAATTAATTATAATATTATGAATATAATGTTTAATTTTTAAATTTAATACCAAATAAAAAATATAACATTACTATTAAGTTACTAAATTTAATTAAAATAAAGGATAGTATTTAAAAAATTAGTAATTTACTCTATTCATTAAAAAATCAATTATATAAAAAAAATCACGCTAAGTTAGTTTTTATATAATAACTTTAAAAATGAATTTAATTTTATCAAGTAATTTTTTTATGATTGGAAATATTATTTTTATGAAAAGTATAAAAAATATATAAAACTACTTTTTATAAGAAAAAAATAATGTTTTTAAGTATAAAACTAAATTTATTTTTATCCCATGCATAGAAAAAATATTTTTTGAATGATAAAATTTTTCTGTGAATATTTAATATATAAATTTCATTAATATAACTCACTGAAATTTATTAATTTAATATATTATCAATAAAAACTAATTGCACACATAGAAATAAGTTTTTAGTAAAATATTTCTTTTACATTGAAGTGTTTTTCTAATTTCCAATAAATTGGTTACCTATTAATTTATTTAAAAGTTTTGTAATCCATATAATTTCCATAATATATTTATTCATATTCATACCCCACATTTTAATGGCTAGTTTATAACAATCATTTTTAAAAATAAATATTTCATGGTTTTTTTTTGGATCGGTGTAGCATGTCATATACTCTATTGAACATGGTTTTATTTTTTCAAAATATTGGGGTGTTACATTCTTCACTCATTTTATAAATTTATTCCTCAAAATTTTAACAAGTTATTGGTAAAAATGGTTGGAAATTTGAAAATACCTTTGTTGAAATCCCACATAATAAAAAGGGTTAGTAATATTTCCTCTTGAAAAGAAGAAAAAGGTAATATGAAGGTCATAAAATAATTATTTTTCCAAATAGGGGAATATAAGTGGGAAGTGGAAATATGGACATGGATAAAAATAATTAATTTCAAATAATTGTGTAGAGTTATAGAGATCATTGCTCAGAAGAAAATTATTTATCAAGGGAAGGTTAATTACCACAAAACCATAAATCAATATGGTGGGAAAAGTACCATCAATTAATCATAAATAATGGTAATATGATAGAATTATTGTTTAAAGATCTTTTAACATGATTTTAGGAACTATGTAACCATATAGATGAATAAAATCAGGAAATATAATTACTTTATAAGTATAATTATATTCATTGATAAATTTCCTCTAGAATATCATCTTTTTATCTAAACAATTAGTATTTAAAATGATTTTATTAATTCAGAAGAACTAAAATTAAATTTTTACAAAACATGTTATTCTATTAAATTATATTGATATATTCCTCCTATCTTTCTAAATTATCCAAGGAAAAAAATGGTGATCATAATGTAATAGTATTTCCAATATTAATTTACATTCATATAAATAAATAATACCCTAATCTACAAAATTCAACAATAATACCAAAGGTTTTATATTGATCATTACACAAGTAAATAACTATAATTCCCAATTACCCTAATTGATCTCAAAATTATTTAATGCTTTAAACTCAAAGGTTATCCCATACTTTCATCTTATACCTCCAAATATGTCATAACATTCTTGATAAATAATCATTTATATTATACCTTGTGGTTATATATATTAACCAAATAAAATGATTCCCAAAATATCTCCAATCAATTAAAAATCCAAATCAAAAACAAAAACATTGACCCCATAATACTTTACCAAACTCAATATAATATTTATTTTCTAAATCTTTTCAGTAAAAAAGATTTCATATTAACTAATACGTTATATAGGCCAGTGGTAAGCACTACACCATTATCATCGTTGGGTTTTGGGTTCAAGCCTTGGGCCTTCCTGAAGGTGATGGGTTTTCGCCCAGAATGCAGGTTTTCCAATTTTTAAAACTATATTAATATAACTCCTATAATGTTTTCCAAAATATGATGAACATTATAAAAAATAAAATTAATTAATGAATCAATTTAAACCACTATTGTTTTTTATAGAGATTATTTTTTCAAAAAAATCAAATAAACATAATTAAATATTATTACATTAACACAAAATATCATATTAAACCTTAAGGTTATCAATACCTTTAAAGTTTTTTTCAAAAATTTTAAATTCATTCTTCTATAAATTACATTTTTTTACTAAAACCCATACTAAAACCAATGGTTACATCACCATAAAATTCTCCCAAAATACTATTAACATATTATACTTCTATAACCTAAAACCTCAAAATATATATCTATGCATTTAGACATATGGTTAACCTTAGACATATCATCCTAAGACACTTTATGTTTATACCATATCAATATGGAATATCATAAGTTTTTTTTAGGTTCTATTATCTAATTCATCTAGATGATTCAAAGAGAAAATGTGAGTTAGGCAAAGCATATCCCAGGGGAGGGACCAACTAGGTAAATTATAATGGAACACTTGCTAGGAACCAAAATAATGGGTAAGATATAACAGAACAACCCTTTTCAAGGTTATTACCCCTTGATTTATATGTTCCAAAACCACATCAACTTTTAGTATCTAGAAAGGTATGAAATTATAAGAAAACATGTCATGACTTGTCCCAGAGGGGCCCATGCCATGACTCCCCAAGCCCGCCTCCAATAGACTAGTGGTTGGTGACTAGAACTATGTTGGAATATCACAAACATGGTAGGTATTTACTTATTACTTGTATTCACATACTCATCTCCACGACCATAATACTTAAAATTAATGACCACTAAGAAAAAAATGAATGCATAACACTATAACCCAACCAGAGTACGATAGGAAAGTAAAGTTTATTAAGGTAAAACAGGCCAAGATAAATGCCCACAAAAAAGAAACTCTATAAATAAGTTCCTAAAACTCATCCTCAGAAAACCCCTACTTTATCCAACCTAAATTCAAGGTACTGGAACTGTTCTCTAAAGTCGTAGGAACACCTCGGCATGCCTGATCTCATAGGGCTCCGTCCAGTCCTGGGTCATCTTGGACTCTCTCAAAAGGCTTATCATCTGCACAAGACATGACACGTGTGGGAAAAGGATGTACAATGTTCAGTATAGCAATACTCAGTATGAAACCCCGAAACCAGAAATAAATACATAAAGAGATAGACACAGTTATCTTTACACAGGTACTTGTCTACAAAACATCTAACAAGAATATCTCTATATACTCAAACTGTTCCACACAATCTTGGTTAAATCATTACTAATGAAGACCAACAATAGGGATTCATTTCAAATATTCCAAAAAGAACACATTTGGTAGAACACACTCCTAAGTCTGATAGCATGTATGACGTCTATCTGAGAAGTATTTTTCATCAGAAACCATCATGAGAGAGAGATACACTAAATGATCTTAAGAGTGATATGATACATTAGATGAGGTTCACAGCAAGGGCCATGGGGTGATACCAACAACTCCATCTCTATTATCCTGGTAATTATAGGATCAACGCCTAGTGAACATGGTCATGTAAATACTGAAGACTCTACCTAGGGAATGAAAAAGGTATAGAGGAACCATTTTAGGACTCTTGGGATATTCAAACAACTCTATCTTGGAAATCCTATTGAAGGGAACATACTCCCACATGTTTGAAATGATTCCAAAAAACCTTTAGGGAATTGATAAAGGGAACCAACCCTAAAAAACCTCTTCCAAGATATGGTGGATAGGAGAATTGGTCTGTATGGGAAAGGAGGGTTCATGGTGAGTAGTGGTAACATTTGTCGTTTCCATTGACATCGGGTACAACTTTTGTAAATATATAGTGTCACTGGAAATAAATCTACATCAAAATCCACCATTAGTCTCAAAAGTAAAGTCTCAAATTCAGGGTCCAAATTTCATTGATGGATAATAAATTATATGTATGGTTAAAAAGATATGGTCGTTTTAGTGAAAATGTATAACCTGAGTCCGGTCTAGATATAACTCGACCCACTGGATGACATGACCTAGTCTGGTCGACCCGACCATACACTATCCGCCCTACTGGGCCCAGTCCAGCTTCCTGCCCACTGGGCTTCCTGGTACAACCCATCGCTCCTGTTCAGACCCCCACTCACGCGGTCCATCTTTTCCATCACACGCATCCCACCCCAGCTGTGTGCCCCTGGTTCCCACGGTTTTTCACCACATCCCACACTATCGGCCTACCACATTTATGTGCTCCACACACACTCTATCTTCCCAAGACTCACCACCGGCATGGGAACCCATTCCACAGATGAGTTGTATTCCACCTCTATCAGTCACCTCACTAACGGCGAAATGTACACCTTGTTGTTGGCCTGGACATGTTCTGTAACTCACCTGGACCGACTAGAGTCACCGCCCTAGCCTCTACTATACGCTTCTACTGTTTAGCCATCATCCTATAAAAATCAAGTCACACCTTTGTTGTCATACCTCCACTACATCGTCATGTGGTCATATATTTGAATTAGGATCATTGCACTATGAATATAATCCATACTGATTATTTATTCATATCCTATTAAGAATGAAGAACACACAGACAAAAAGGGGAAGAAACCACATGGAATAAACTTCAGGAATGAACCTCAATCACTATTAATTATGGTATGGATATATCCCCTTAAGAATGATCAATCAAAACTAAATAGTATAATAATCATCCCCAAATAATTACCACAATAAAACCCATCCCACAAGAATGATAGAACAATGGGTCAACATGATCATGGGTCTATGCACGTTCGTTATTGATTATAGGAATGTGGAAAAAAGAAATGATATCATAATGTCCTACCTGGGAAAGGATCATTTGTTGTAGAAGATTCATTATGGATGGTGATCCATCAAGAATGATCTTGATCCATTGTCCTATCACCGTCCATTTGAGTGGATTCTTTCTCAACAATTCAATCTAATTCCAGGATATGGAAATAACCCTGAATTCCATGAGAAGGTTTAATAAAAATAAAATTTGTCGATGCATCATTGTGTAATGTTAAAATAAAATAAATCATTAATTTATATTATTCTTTAAAATGTCTAAAAACTATCTTTCATAGACGACCAGTGTTGGCCTCTATTAGGCATTTCCTAGGGTAAAATTATTGCTCTGAATTCAATAGTTTCCTCATATTTCTGATCCAAGCACTAGTTTAGAAGTTATTTCACCTTTTCAGGGAAACTACTTGTGCATGCTATTTAAAGTATAATATTTTTAAAACATTTATTTTTAGCACACCAGGTCTCAGAATCAAATTTCTTCTTAGTTCTTGTTCTCTAAATAATTCCATATAATATTTAAAATAATACACCAAAAAATATGGGATACTGCATTCTCCCCACCTTAGTGCATTACGTCCATAATAAACCAAAACAAAAGGCTACTCAAAAAGATGAGTGTATTGTGCATGAATCTGATCCTCCCACTATCGCGTTCTCTCCTGGAGATTCTTGTGCTGCCACCAAACACACACCAATGGAATATCTCACCCATGAAGGATCATCTCATGCCGATCCTCGATCTCCACCAGGTACTCCACAAAATATTCCCCATCCTCAATGTCCAGTTATCCACAGTCGATGATGTTCAATGGTTCATACATGTACCTCCTCAATTGTGGCACGTGAAAGACATCATGTACCCGATGCAAGTAAGGGTGTAGATCTTGGTGATACGCCACCTCTCTAACTCCATTCTATATCCAGAAAGGTCTGATGAACCTCGAAGATAAATTTCAACCCCAGAAAAATCTCTGCAACCCATGTCGAGGTGAGACCTGAAGGAACACATTATCCCTCTCCTTGAACTTTAAATTTCTCTGTCTCCTATCGAAATACAACTTCTACTGGCATTTCATGGTCTTCATCCCATTATGATGATCTAAAACTTCTCAATAATAACTTGCACCAAATCTAGACCCATGAGTGCTGAAACTTGTGGTTCAGTCTAAAAACGTTGTGGCCTGCTAGGTTGCCCATACAGATCCTCAAATAGTGCTATATCGATGGTGTAGTGGTATCTATTGTTGTGCGCAAACTCTACCGGTGGTAGGTGATCCTCCGAACTATGAACAATGTCCAAGATGTGAGCCCGCAACATATCCTCTAGAACCTGATTTGTTCTCTCTATCTAGAAATATGTCTAAGGAAAAAACATTTTTCTCAAGAATAACTGAGTCACAAACACCTCCTTCAATCCCTTCCAAAATTGGGATGTGAAATTATCATCATGATCTAAAATAATCTTCGATGGAGCTCCGTCAAGTCGAACTATCTATTGCACGTAGAGGCACCCCAATCTCTCCACTGAAATCATCTCTAGAATTGGTAGGAAGTGGGCCAACTTGATGAGCAATTCAACGATCACCCAAATGGTATCATGTTTGATGGACATGTATAGTAAAACCTTCATGAAGTCTATCGATATTCCATCCCACTTACACTATGTAACCTCAAGGGGTTGAGCCAAACCCACTGCAACCAAGCGCTCACCCTTCACTTACTGACAAGTGAGGAAACGAGAAAGAAACTCTGCATTCCCCCTTTTTCATTTTGGTCCACCAAAACTGATGTCAGATTCCATGTTACATCTTCTCCACACATTGATACACCACTAAAGGGGATGTATGAAACTCCCTCAAACCCACCTCCCGCAATGCCAATGGTACAACTGTATATCTTCTAAAAAGAAAAATGTGCTCCCCACCTTTTGAATATCCATCATGATCATTACCTATTGATAACTAAGCAAGTAGAGTCTCACAATTAGTATCCCCAAGTTGCGCCTCACATACATGTTGTAGGATTTTAGAGGTAACAATCATTTAATGGAGTTAAGCTTTCTTACCACCAAATACAAAGGATAACTGCAATGAGGCTATCTTATCTTACACCTCTTCTAGTAACGTCGATCTCAATCTCTTTCTGAGAGCATCTTCCACCATGTTATCCTTCCCAGTAGTACAAAAAATATCAAAGTCTTAATCCTGTATGAACTCTAGTCACCACCTCTATCGCAAATTGAAGTCCTTCTAAGAGAAGATACACTTGAGACTCTTATGATCTGAGTATAAAATAATTCTCTCTCCCATTAGGTAGTGTCTCCACATCGTCAATGTGAAGACTACCACTATCAACTTAATATAAAGGGTCTTATATTTCTTCTCATGTCATCTCAACTGGTCTGGACCATAGGCAATCACTGCTTGCCTCTATATTAAGACACAACCAAGTCTGTTCCCCGATGCATCACAGAACACTGAGTACTCAACACCCTCTTCCATCAATCTCAGTATTATGATACTCATGAAACTCTTTCTCAACTAATTTATAGCCTATTGGCACTTCTTTTTCCACACAAAAAGATACCCTTTTGGGTTAAAGTTGTCATAGGTGATGATATTTTAGAGTAATTAGTTATGAATCTATGATAATAGCCAATCATTCCAAGGAAGCTCCGCACCTCCATCACACTCCTATGTGGATATCATGAAAACATTTATTTAACCTCAACCAGGTCCACTTACACTCTATCTATTGAGATAACATGTCCTAGAAAGTGAACTGCCTGAATCGAAAACTAAAACTTTGAGTGTTTACCATAAATCTAGTTCTCTTAGAGTACTTCTAGACCCATACTTAAATATATCGCATTCTCCTCCTTGGACATCGTGTACAAAATTACATCATTCATGAAGACCACAACAAACTGGCCTAAATATGGCTAGAAGATCTAGTTCATGAGTCCCATGAACACTACTAGGCAGTTCGTCAAGCCAAAGTACACCACCAAGTGATCATAATGATTTTAGCGTTATTTGAAAGCCATATTCATTATATCCTCTCCCTATACTCATATATGGTGATATCCTGATCGAAGGACAACCTTTAAGAACCATTGCTCCCCTCTAAAATGGTTGAAGAGTTCATCGATCCTTGGAGTTGGATAATTTTGATTCGTGGTTACTTGGTTTAGGTGACGTTAATCCACACACAACATCAATATCTTATTTGAGTTTTTGGAAAAAAACATTGGGGCTACCCAGGATGAAAAAATGGGTCTCATGAATAACTTTATTTGTAAATCCTCCAACTTCACCCTCAGCTCATCAAGCTCTGTGGTAGCCATTTGATATGCTGGTGAGGATATCGGTGTCATCTCAGGGTGTAAGTTGGTGAAAAGGTTGGTCTCCCAGTGGGGAGGTAATCATGGAACATATTCTGGGAAGACGTCCTCATACTCTGCCACTACTTCTGGGAACTAGAATCTCATGGCATCTACTACTCCAAGTGTCAGGCTTGCCAACTGATGAGTGGTCGACTGTGTACATTAACACATGAGCACATCCTATGCTTCTTGGGTTTTTTACCGAAAAATAAAAACCATGTCCCATCACTTGAAACACACCACACCCTTCCCCTAAAATATTCAATCTCGTCCTGAATGGAAGATAAACAATTCATACCAAGAATGACATTGTAAGGAATCGACGCTAACACCATGAGGTTCAAACCAAAATTCACACCTCCAAGGTTAAGTCACACTGTCGGTATAGATTTTTGATCATCTATTCGTCTATTGTAGTTGTCTCCAAGTGTAAGTGTTGAGTCAACAATTTTACTAGAATCTCAAGGTCACAAATAAGATATGTAGAGATAAAGGAATGAGTAGCACCTATGTCTATATGTACTATACCTAAAGTATAAAAGACCCAAATCATACCTCGAAGCATCACTGGATCCCCTAGTTCATAATCCTTAGTCATATGCATCTTTCCCCACCCATTTCCTCCATCTCCCTAAGCCGGGGACGAACCTCTTGGGGGCGGTGGTGGTGGTAGCATGTCAAAACGTTGATCACCTCCTGCTACTCTCCTAGCTCCTCTAGAACATCTTCGACCATATAGATCTCGTTTTTCCAGCTTATGCCTCTTCCTCGGTGGTCCATCCACAATCTATTTATTAATGGTATGGCGGGTTAGAAAATCTCTAGCGATATGTCCCATGTCATCACATGAGAAGCACCACCTCTCTCTAGGATGAATGGATCCACCCTGTGAACCCTAAACTGTAGATCCTCTATCTTGTACCTCCTCCTGAAATGTCTCCCATGTTAAAATACATGAGACTAATTTTCAATCCCTACTACTAGGGTCACTTCACCATCCATTCCTCTACTAACTGTCACCAACTTTCTTTCTTCATCTAGGAAGTTCTCCACCCCCAAATACTTCTTAATCACCCCAGCATAAGTTGGAATACTCAGAGGGATAATACTGGCTCGGATTTTTATACAAAGATATTTCTCTAAAGTTCGACCTCAGAAGTAATGATCACTAACCATATCCATTATGTACCTAGTAAGGTTGGTAAATATCGATAAATAATCAGCTATTTTCATACTACCCTACTGGAGCTAAAGAAGCTCCATTATATGAACATATCTCAGTGTAACTGGTGAGAACTCCACTCTGAAGAGGCGCTCAAACACTATTCATAAAAGATTCACCTCTTCATGAGTCTAGATATCCAAACTTCTCCATCACCCTAATGATCCGTATAGAAGGCTCTCCGCCCGGACTACCATATGATCAGATGGGGTTTTGAATTGAAAGAAAACTTAGGTCACTGCCTCAAGACATTCATTATCTACTTGAGGAATGGTATCTCCTAAGAAAAGAATGGGTATCTATCTTTGAAACTCATGAAGACTACTCATCCTGTGCTCCTCATTTGTTAGTATATATGTACCATGGTTATATCCATATTTGGCGGCATGGCTGGTGCACTACCTATAGGTAACATCTCTAAAATTGGCCTTTGTACTAAATACTCATCACTGAGGGGGTCATCCTCTAGATCGAGCTGTTGAATACTAGCTGGAATGCAAAACAGAGGCATCCTGTAAGAAAAAAAATTTATACCATGGTCAATTATAATATCTAGATAGATGAATGAAGAAGGAAATGGAAATCATAACACATTCCTATATGGTTCAAGTACCATTTTCAACCAGTTTTCTCATGTAACAAGTCGAAAATCAAGTTATCAAAGTCCTGTTGTATGGATACATTTGCCGCAGCACCACCACTAGTGTCATTAACCTAAAATCCAAACTCAAAACACTTAACATTATTGCCACAAACCAATATCACGGACTCCCAGTCTTAAAGTAGAACCAAACTCCTCTGTTACTACTCATCCATGACTCATCACAGAGGGGCCCATGTCATGACTCCCCAAGATAGTATCCAAGAGGCTAGGGTCTGGTGACTAGCACCAAGTAATCATATCACTAACATGGAATGAATTTCCTTAGTACCTGTACGCACACACACACATCTCCAATCCATAATGTTGAAAATTAAAAACCACTAAGAAACAAATGAATGCATACCACTATAACTGAACCATAGTATGATAGGAAAGTGAAACGTAGTAAGGTAAACCAAGACAGAATACAATCCCACCAAAAATAATGTTTATAAACAAGTTCCTAAAACTCATCCTTAGAAAACCCTACCTGATCCAACCATAAGTAAAGGCACTGGAATTGTTATTTGAAGTTGTAGGAACACCTTGTTCTTCCTGATATCACAAGGCTATGTCTACTCCTGGTCTCCCCTGGACTCTGTCCAAAGGTTACTCCTCTACACAAGATATGACATGTGTGGAAAAATCCCATGTAGTGGTGAGTATAACAATACTCAATAGGACACCCTGAAACTAAAAATAAATACACGAAGAGAGATATACAATCAGATTTTCACAAGTATATGTGTACGGAATCTATAATAAGAATATCCATATATACTCAAACCATACCATGCAGTCTAGGGTAAGTCATAACCACTGCAAATCAGCACTAGGGATTGAGTTCGAAGATTCCATGAAGTACATATCATGTCAGAACACACTCTTAACTATCATAGCACTAATGACATCCGTCTAAGAAGTATTTTTCATCAGAAAACTTATTGAGAGAGAGATACACTGAATAATATGAAGAGGGATATGACTAATTATAAGAGTATCCCAGCCATCTCCATAGGGTGATACCAACAACTCCATATGGATTAACCTACTAAGTAGAGGATATTTTCCCAATGAATTTGGTCATATAAATACTAAATATTCTACCTAGGGCATGAAGAAGGAATAGAGGATCTTCTTCGAGCCTCTTGGGGGATTCCAACAAATAAATCCTACAAATCCTACTAAAAGGAACATACTCCTCTGGGTAGGAAATGATACCAAAAAACATTAGTTAAATGATAAATGGAACAAACCCTACCAAAAACTTCCATGATATTGTGGACGTGATAAAAAATCCTCATAGGAATAGAGAGTGTACAATGAGTAGTTGTCAAACCTGCCATGTCCCTTGACCTCGGGTACTACCTGTGTAAATGGCTCATGTCACTGGAAATAATTCTGTTTTAAAATCCACCATTATCCTCAAAAGGACATTCTCAACGTTAGGGTCCCAATTTTGTAGACGGCACATCAATCATACTTACAGTTTCACTGATATGGTAGTTTTAGTGAAAAGGTATGACCAAAGTCCGGTCTAGATCTGACCTAACCCGCTGGCTAACCCAGTCTGATCAACCTGGCCCGACACAGTTTTCCCCAGCCTTCTAGGCTACCTAGCTCAGCCTGCTACCCTCTAGGCCTCCTAGCTGGGCTAGAATCTCCAGGTTGAGCTCGCACGCACTTGGTCATCCTTGTACACCGCATGTAGCCCACCTCGGATTCATGGACCCTTGTACCTATGGTTCCACATCATGTAACACCCCAATATTTCATAGAACATTATTTCTTCAATGTAATTCAAAAACTTGTGCTACACACAACACCGAGTTCGAGCGCAACACGGCTTACCAAACTAGCTGTTCAAAAGTGGTTATGAATAGTATTATCTGCATTTTGAATTTTATATATTCCATATAAATTTTAACATCTATATTATGTGTTTCTTAGACATAATATAAGAACAAATTCATTTTTTTCAGATAAAGTATGTATTTTTCAGAAAATGCAATTTTACCACCTTTTAATGGTAAACCCTTTTTAAAACCAATATTTGGAACTTTTATATATTCAATTTGACAAAATAAACTTATTATTTAGAATCTGGAAATAAAAATTTAGTTTCGATAAAGTTTTGGTGTTTTCTGATAATTTTCATTTTTGGGTGAGCAGTGAAAAATACTAAATTTTGATTGAAAACAACTTTTTAATCAAAATAATTTATAGTGTTTGATTATACATTTGAATGGTTTGAAACTATAATTATATTATGTTTTTATCATTTAACACAATGTAGGTTGTTATAAGTATTTTCACATTGAAATTTGATATAAACACATGTCAATCTTTTGATTGTTTTTACTTTTTAAAAACACGCTTTTCAGTTTTGACAACAGTAAATAATTTTAAATTAATAAATGAAAATTCTATGTTTTGAATTTGGTAAAATAATAATAATTTTATAATTTAGAATATCAAAATTATCTTATGGTTATTTTTTGGTATTTTTCTGAAAACTTTCAATTTTTGATGAATAGTCAAAAACATTGGGTTATTATTTAAAACTGACTTTTCATTTAAATAATTATTTATTTTATTTAAATTTATTTTAAGTCAAAATAAATAAATAATACCTATATAATTTCAATTTAATTCATTGGAGTTATTTTATAATAAAATTAGATGTATAAAATTTTATTCAACATTAAAACGTTTTTTACCCACCATCAAGGAGCATTTAAAAATTTCCATAAAACATAATTTTACCACTTCTATGAGTTGAATTTAAAAAATCCGAGAGACACATTCAAAATTCGTAAGTAAAATGTGGATCAATAAGATAAATACAATTTTTTGAATAGTAACTTTTGACTTTTATTTACCATGGTTAAAAGTAAATAGTGTAATTAAAGGTAAAAATGATATTATAATTACCCTAACACATATGATAATTCTATGGGATAAGTTTATTTTGTCCCAAAACAACCTTAGGAATAAAATATGATCCTTTAGGTCCACTTGGATTAGATTAGGACATTTATTATTATTTTAATTAAAAAAAGTGTTAAAAGTGTTAAATTCAAAGTTTATTAACTAAACCATTTTTAATATAAGGTTATACATAAGATATATTCGAATATAATTATTCATTAGAAAGATAAAAATATTTCCTACAAAATGATATTTTATTTATAATTTTTAGATATTAATTAATTAAATTTATTTTTGACATAATCAGGATGTAGTAATTACCTTCTTAATGAAATATTAAAATAGTTTATATTATAAATATTAAAATAAATAGAATTTAAAAGTTTTGATTCCATACACCAATTTTCTAGGTTAATATAACATGTTAGGGTTGATTAGATAATTTTTTTCTAATTTATAAGGTTAGTATGACTTTCACAAAAACAAAATAACTAATAGTGTCAAAATTGGAATAAATTAATTTTTTTTAAATACTAATTAATTGGTTGATATAATATTCCTAAAAATATAAGGTTCTGATAAAGGGATTAAATAATATTACATATGCCATTAATTAACCACTTTAGGTTCTCTTTTAAGTTTATATTATGTTTATTAACCATATAGTGTAAGAATAAAACAAGACATGGTAAAAGTTAAACTATTTAACTAAGAATTAAATCTAAAAGATAAGGTTAAAATTGTAACCTAAACATGTATAAAACCAATTGGTTGAGCTTTTTCTGACCCATAACCACCTAAGGCTCGAAATAAATTCATTTGAAGCCATTATAAACCGAATATGATTGTATAATAAATTAATCTTTTAATCTTTTCCTAAAGTGAACCTCACCCCTCTTATAAAAAGGCACTCCTACTTCTCTCAAAATCACACCTCCAAATCCATTTATCTTAGCCAACCCTTTCCCAGATATACTCCCATATTTTCTCAAATCATCCTGGAGTCCTTAATTTTATTATAAAACTAACCTATGGAGCCCTTTTCATCAACTCAAAAGGAAACACCCGAAGAAGAGATAATAATTTCACCACCCTCTTTCAAGTTCTTTTCTTCTTCCACATCCTCTTTCTTTGTTGTTTCCATACGAAAATAATAAATCCAATTCCTCCTACATACTGTGATGTTATCATAAATATGTTACAACCATATTCTTTATTATATCCATCTTATAAATGACAAAGTCACCATACGTGTGTACGTAGGGATTACTGTTTCCACGTTGTGGTGTAGTTTGTTATTTAAACACTTCATTATTTGTATGGGTATAATAATGAATATAGCTGATGTAAATAATAAATATAAAATTTTAATGATTATTTATATATGAAATAACATCCAATTAGAAACAATTCCACCATTAATATAATGATATTGTCGCTCGTACGTATGTACAGATTACCATCTCCACGAACGTGGTGAGACTCATTCCCCATCATAATCATTCAAGAATAATTTTCATTTTATGATTAAAAATAATTTTTAAGAACTTAATATGATTCTACATATGAATTAAATACATTATATTCATAAAAAATATGGCTTACATAACCAAGCATATAAAGGTAAACAAATTACTTAACACCTGAAACGATGATACTACTAAAATAATATTAACAAAGAAATATTAGAAGATCATATATTATATCATATTCATGTATGTGGTTCTTTTAAAATTTAATAACATTTATTTAACTATTATACAATAGGTTAACATACCCTCTACCAAGGAAAAGAACAAGGTAAGGGTTAATTCTAGAATCTCTTTACTTATCTGAGGTTGTTAATACGTAAGTATATAAAGGGATCTCTTTATTATCCACATCCGTGTTTTCATAAAATTTAATTCAAATTTTTTTTTTACTATTTACTAGACTATGGGTTAAAGTCATTTATACCCTTATTTGACCATATATGTTTTGAAATGAATATTTCCGTCATTTTCCAAACAAGGTACTTTATGACATTTTCAACAATATTAAGGTAAGATTGTCTTTTTTTAACTTATACGGCATGTGCGGCTATTTTCCACCGTTATAACATCATCGAAGCTTCCCATACAAGATTATAAGAATATTTTCAAAATAAATGATTTATTTTATAATTATATGACTTTTAAATGATTTCAAAATAGAAAGAGATATTTCTCTAAAAAAAATTTTGATTTCATCAATGTCAACATCCTTTGATGGATTTTAAGCTTGTTTGATGTTGATTTATTATGATACAAATCTTCTGTATTGTATTGAAGGTTTTGTGATATGTTTGAATGTGGATGTGTTGTTTTTACACCATTCATGGTTGAGGGATAAAGTATTGACATTTTTTATTCTATTTTTAATACGAATATTTATGTTATGTTTAAACCTTTTCATATGAGGAATGCATTTGACTTAGTAAGTGACAGGTGGAGCTCGCTATAGCTCCTCGATGCATATGTAGGTCTCATGAGACAAAATAGTGTCTTGGAACAAGGCCTTAACAAAATCTTATTTGTAGTCTTGGCATGAGGCCTTGACTATGTGGTTATGATGTATGGTATTATTAATTCCATCATTATGAAATTGGCTATTGATATTACATGTGATTATTCAACTAGTATAATATCCATGTGAATAAGTAAATGTAATTCTCTGATTTATCTTTTCCATATTATGATGGTTTTTATGTTTAAAAGGATTTTATTTTAGTCTTATACATTGCCTTAAATGTTTTTGCTTATTTATGAAATATTTCTATATATTGTTATCCTTACTGATCATCTGAGCTCACCCCTTTCTTATGTTTTATTTTCCCAGTATTCTAAGAAGTTTATTATGATTGATAAGTAGGGTTAAGAAAGGGGATTAATAGAGTTCTCAAAAGGATCACTTATGTTGTATTTTATTTTTAAATGGCTAATGTAACATTCATGTATGTAATCTATTTTCCATTACTACTAAACAAACCGGTCTTTCGGGACTTGATTCCTTGTAATCATGTCAAAGTATTAAAATAATGCACCGACTCTTGGCTTCTAGGGTCGGGTCATTAAAGTTGGTATCAGTGGAAGTTTAGAAACAACCTTGAAAATAGATTTAGATAAACTTTGATTAGAGTACATTGTCGTAAGATGTACTTTGGGGATTAGTATAGAAGAACTTTCTAAAATTTTGGTAATGTAGTGATTTTGGGTATTTTACAAGCAATACATCCCTTTTTGGATACGAGCAGGTAGAGGTGGCTCTAGCACAGATGTACCTAGGAGTGAAAACTCTAACAAGGAGATTCGGTCTTGACCAAGGGTATCCTGGTACACAACGACGGGCCTTGCTGCACTATTGGTTAAGAAACTCCCAGGGTATTTTCTTAGAATAATTCACATTTTCATTACAAGCCATTGTGAATGATTTAGGAGTAAATAATTCCTCAAAGAAAACATTTTATGATTATAGATTAAATTCATAATCTTTTCAATTTATGTTACATATTTTAAAAGTTTGGAATTATTCATTCTAATTCATAAACTAACCTAGTGTATTCCATTGTTTAGAAATGGCACCTAGTAGAAGGAATGAGAATTCCAGTAATATGCATGATCGAAAGATTAAGAAGGATAATATCTTTCATGGTATTAAGCCAAAATTTAAAAGGGGAAATAGTATCCCATGTATTCTCATCATATTAAGAAATAGTATCATGTGTTAATAATATAAGTAAAGAATTCGTTGAGTCCTATGGATTTAAAGGGAAGCAAGATAATAAAAGGATTGAAGAGAGAAAGATAGATAAAGGGGAGAGGGGAAAAAGGATTTTCCCATATGTGATAACTATGGAAAGAATCACCTTGGTAAATGCTCGAAGGGAATGAGAGTTTATTATAAGTGTGGAGAAAAATTACACCAAGTACGTGATGGTAAGGCTAAGAAAAAGGTTTCAAATGTACAATTCTTCATCTGCAAGGAGTTGAGATGCTACATGAAACAATGTCCAAATCATCAGAGTATACCCCAAATGCTGTTATTGGATTATAATCAAGTTATGATACACCAAAGATGAATAAAATGAATAGAGTTATTATGAAGTTATTAATTTATTGTTTAATTTGAGTAATGTATTAGTGATTTACATGAAATAAGAATTATAGAGTATATAAGGATTGTATTGTAGTACTATTTCATTAAGGACTTTAGATTGTGTGGAACCAAGAAAAGTGACTCAATAGCTGGTTAAATTTTTTGGAAAATATATGGTCAAGAGAAAGATAAATCATAATATGGTTCTGATGCTGAGGTAGTGATTTTGGAATAATATATGGTTGATTTGGATAAATTATATTGGATATTTTTTACTACCTTGAAATTGATTAATGATTTGTATATTTCATCATTGTTGGATTTTACAACATTTTTGGATAGAAGGAGTATATCTGGTATTCTATAAGGAATAAGGGAGCATGAATGTAATCAATAAGGTCTTATGGAAATTCAGGTAGTTACAGTGTTTTAAAAGAAAACATGATGAAGGTATTCACAAGTTATTATGTGGAAAAAAGGATCTTCATTGTGTTCACCTTCCTTAAAAAATTTGAATTGTGAGTTTGGACAGAAGTATTTTGGCTAAGCCTAAAGGTTAAAATCGATTAAGTTTGAAATTGGATACTATTCTTAAGGTTAAATCATTTCGGGAGATTATTTTTAGATAATCATAAAAAGGATAACCTAGAGGTCGGGCGACAACACGTCGTGTTAGGAAAGTCTGCGAGACTTGAACCCGCAACTGAAGGGCGACAAGGTTGTATCATCTACCACTAGCATACGTGATGTCCAAGTTTGTATAATGTAGTTTTTTTAAAATATTTTGACAAATAAATTATAAATTCATTATTTTTGGAACCCTATACGATTAGGATAAATACAATATTTTTGAATTCTATTATCTTTTGGAGTGAAAGATGAGTTTGTGGTAGGAATTAGTTGAAGGATGAAACTCTACTTGTCAAGTATATTTTTTTCCTCTTATTCTATGAATATATTAATTCTTAAACTTTAGGGAAGGGGTCTTAAAACCAAAAATGTGTTATCCTAATACATTATGTTTTGTTTAACCAAAGATATTTTAAATCATCATAGATTGATGGCTTTGAGGCCCTGAATTTTGACTAATTCGTGATTGGTGACCTCAATCACTACCTAAAAATATTTACATTTTTCCTCCAATTAGGTGTCTCTAATTTCCACCAATTTTCTCCTAATCGAGATCATAATTTCGCGGTGACATTTTCATTTCCCTTTCCCTCTTATTAAGACTAAATTTTAATAACCCAATTTCTTATGTGTGTTTTCCAAAAATGTATTTTTCTATTTTTGACCATTTATTTTTGAAGAGAAATTTCAAATTGATAGGAAACAATTTATTGAAGGAGAGTAGAATGTAACATCCTGAGATTTCATAGTACGTTATTTCTTCAAAGTAATTCAACAACTTGCACAACATGCAACACGGAGTTCGAGCGCACCATGACTTACCAAACTAGCTGTTCAAAAGCAGTTATGAATAGTATTATCTACATATTAAATTTTATATCTTCCATATAAATTTTAACATCCATATTATGTGTTTCTTAGACATAATATAAGAAAAAATTAATTTTTTTCAGATGAAGAAATTATTTTTCAGAAAATGAAATTTTACCGCCTTTTAATGGAGGAACCTTTTTAAATCCAATATTTGACACTTTTATATATCCAATTTGAAAAAATAAACTTCTTCTTTAGAATCGGGATAGAAAATTTTAGTTTTGATAAAAAAATTCTTTTTCTAATAACATTCATATTTGGGTGAATAGTAAAAAATACTAAATTTTAATCGAAAACAGCTTTTTTAATCCAAATAATTTAGATTGTTCAATTATAAATTTGAATGGTTTGGAAGTATAATTATATTATATTTTTATCATTTAATAAAATTTAGGTCATTATATGTAATTTAACATTTAAATTTGACATAAACACATGTCAATCTTTTGATAGTTTTTACATTTTAAAAACCCACTTTTTGGTTTTGATAATGGGAATTAATTTAAAATCAATAAATTAAACTTCAATGTTTTTTATTTTGTAAAATAGAATTAATTTCTGAATTCATAATATCAAAATTATCTTAGGGTGAATTTTTGTTATATTTCTAAAAACATTCAATTTTTGATGAATAGTGAAAAACATTGCGTTATTATATAAAACTGACATTTTATTTAAATAATTATTTATTTTATTTAAATTTATTTTAATTCAATGTAGATATATAATACCTACATAAGTTAAATTTAATTCATTGGATTAATGATATAATAAAATTAGATGTATAAAATTTTACTGAACTTTTTAACGTTTTTTTACCTACCTACAAGGAGCATTTGCAAATTTGCATAAAACATAATTTTACCACATCTGTGGGTTGAATTTTAAAAATATAAGAGACACAGTTGACATAATTAAATAAAATGTGGATCAATAAGATGAAAATAATTTTTGTTTAATAGTAATTTTTGACTTTTATTTACCACGGTTAAAAGTAAATAGGGTAATTAAAGGAAAAATGATATTATAATTACACTAAAACATGTCCTAATTCTATTGGATAAATTTAATTGGACCCAAAAAACAATAGTAATAAAATATGATCCTTTATTTTCACTTGTATTATATTAGGACATTTATTATTATTTTATTTAAAGAAGAGTTAAAAGTGTAAAATTCAATGTTTATTAAATAATCCATTTTTAATATAGGGTTACACAAAATATAAATTCAACCATAAATATTCATTAGAAATATAAAACTATTTCCTACATAATGGTATTTTATTTATAATTTTTAGATATTAAATATTGAAATTTATTTATGAAACAATGATGATGCAGTAATTACCTTCTTAGTGAAATATTAAAATAGTTTATATTATAAATATTAAAATAAAGATAATTTAAAGGTTTTGATTCCATCCACGAATTTTCTAGGTTAATATGACATGTTAGGGTTTATTAGATAAATATTTTCGATGTTATAAGGTTTTTATGACTTTCACAAAAACAAAATACCATATTGTGTCAAAAGTGACATAAATTAATTTTTAAAACAAATACAATATTATTTGTTGATATAATATTCCTAAAAAATATGTGGTTTGGCCAAAGAGCTTAAATAATATTATATATGTCATTAATAAACCACTTAATGTTCTCTTTGTAGTTTAGAATAATTTTATTAACTGTAGAGTGTAAGAATACAAGAAGACATGGTAAAAGTTAAACTATTTAACTACGAGTTAAATCTAAAAGATAAGGTTAAAATGGTAAAATAAACCTGTCTAAAACCTATTGGTTGAGAGGATTTAGACCCATAACCACCTAAGTATATAAATTAATTCATTGGGAACCATTATAAACCAAATATTATTGTATAATAAGTTAATATTTTAATCTTTTCTTAAAGCGGCCCTCACCCCTCTTATAAAAGGGAACTTCTACTTCTTTCAAAATCACACCTCCAAAGCCATTTGGATCTGCCAAATCCAGACAAAATATTCTCCAAACTTCCCTCACACAATCCTATAGTCCTTACTTTGATCGAAAATCCATCTTTCGGAGCCCTTTTGATCAACTCAAACGGAAACACCCAAAGAAGAGGTAATAATTTCACCACCCTCTTCAAAGTTATTTTCTTCTTCCACTTCATCTTTCTTTGTTGTTTCCATAACAAAATAATAACTCCAGTACCTTGAATATAATTTGATTTTATTAAAAATATGGTACAACCTTATTTGTTATTCTATCCATCCTATAAATATCAAATTCAACATATGTGCGTACGTACGACTTACCGTCTCCAGGTTGTGGTGTAGTTTGTTATTCAGACACTTCATTGTTTGGATGGGTATAATAATGAGTGTAACTGCTGTAAATAATATATATACCATATTAATTAATAATTATATATGATATACCATCCAATTACATACAATTTCACCATAATTATAATGATATTGTCGCTCGTGCGTACGTACAGATTACAGTCTCCACGAACACGATGAGATTCATTCCCCATCGTAATCATTCAAGAATTATTTTCATTTTATGATTAAAAATGTTGTTTAATAACTTAATAAAATTATATATATGAATCAAATACATCTTATTCATAACAAACATGGCTTATCTAACCAAGCATATAAAGGAAAACGAATTAGTTAACTCCTGAAACGTTGATACTACTAAAATATTATTAACAAAGCAATATTAGAAGATCATATATGATATAATATTTATGTATGTGGTTCTTGTATAATTTAATAAAAATTATTTAAATATTATATAATAGGATAACGTACCCTCGACCAAGGAAAAGTACAAGGTAAGGGTTTATTCTATAATCTCATTACTTATCTGAGGTTGTTAATACGTAAGTATCTACTGGGACCTATTTATCATTCAAATCCATGTTTTCTTAAAAATGTAATTCAAAACATTTTTACTATTTACTTGACTTTGGGTTAAAGTCGTTTTGTACCCATATTTTACCATATATGTTTTGAAATGAATCTTTCCGTCGTTTTCCAAAAAAATTACTTTATGACCTTTTCGACAAAATTAAGGTATGAATGTCTTTTTTTAACTTATACGATGGGTGCGGCTATTTTCCACAATTATAAAATCGTTGAAGCTTCCCATACAATATTATAAGAATATTTTCAAAATAAATTTTTTCTTTTATAAATATATGACTTTTAAATTATTTCCAAATAGAAAGATATATTTCTCTAAAAAAGTTTTGATTTCATCTATGTCAATATCCTTTGATGGATTTTATGCTTGTTTGATGTTGATTTGTAATGATACAAATATTCCATATTGTATTAAAATTTTTGTGATATGTTTGATTATGGATGTGTTATTTTTACACTATTCATGGTTTATGGATAAAGTATTCACATTTCATGTACTAGTTTTAATACAAATGTTTATGTTATGTTTAAACCTTTTTATATGAGGAATGCATTGGACTTAGTAAGTGACTAGTGGAGCCCGCTAGAGCTCCTCGATGCATCGGTAGGTCTCATGAGACAAACTGATGTCTTGAAATAAGGCCTTGACAAAATATTATTTGTATTCTTGGAAAAAGGCCTTGTTTTTTAGTCTTGTACATTACCTTAAATGTTTATTCTTATTTATGAAAGTTTCCTCCATATCGTTATCCTTACTGAGCATCTGAGCTCACCCCTTTCTTATGTTTTATTTTCCCAGGATTCCAAGAAGTGTATTTTGATTGATAATCACGGTTAATCTAGGGGATTAATGATGTTATCAAAGGATTATTTATGTTGTGTTTTATTTTCTAATGTGTAATGTAACGTTCATGTATTTAATCTATTTTTCAAGACTACTAAACTGATCGGTCTTTCGGGACTTGATTCCTTGTAATCATGCCAATGTATTAAAATAATGCACTGACTCTAGGCTTCTGGGGTTTGGGAGTTACCTATCATGTCCCATGAGGTTTTCCTAACATGTCTGTGAGTGCCCTGTGCGCTCTACCTTTCTAGGGACTCGTTGTCGCCACAGGCTCTGTTTCTATAGTAAATCATCTTTATGCCTCCTCCGGACACCTCATCTACAGATCTTTGTCTTCCTTTTCATCGGCCAAGACTAGACCCCTTGACCCATGTCACCACTTTCCTGGACATACCAAATCCTCTTCCCTACCCTCCACTGTGTGCCACAGTCCCATACAAATTGCATTGTGCCTTCGTTATCGCACCACTGTTGCATCGTCATGCCGTCAGATCTTCAATTTCGAATCATTACGCTAAGAATTGAAGGTTAAGCGATCATTCATTCATATCTCTTGATGAACGAAGAACACAAGATAAAAAGGGGAAGAAATCACATGGAACAATCCCAAGGAACTAACCTCAACAATTTATTGTTTCAGTATCGATATGTTTCCATAATAATGATCAATCAAAACTAAATAGTATAATAATCATCCCTAAATAATCCCCACAATCAAACCCATCCCACAAGAATTATCGAACTGTGGGTCAACATGTTCGTTGGTTGATCCACATTCATCATTGATTCTCAGAACAGGGAAAGAAAGAACTGAAATCACAACTCCCTACGTGGGAAATGATTATTTACTATAGAGGATTCATTGTCGATGGTGATCCATCAAGAAAGATCTCGATCCGTTGTTACATCATCATTTATTCAAGAGGATTATTTCTCTATGATTTAGAGGAATTATAGGGTTATGGTGATAACCTTAAATTCTCAAACAAGGTTTGATAAAAATAAAATTATTTGTTGCATCACTTTTTAATGATAAAATAAAATAAATCTTTAATCTATTTTATTCTTTAAAATGTCCAAAACACTATCTTTCACATTTAACCCACACCAACCACTGTTAGGCCTCACCTAGGATAAAATAACTACTCTGAATGAAATGGTACCCTCAGATTTCAGATCTGAGCAACCATTTAGAATTTAATTCACCATTTTAGGGAAACCTCTCATGCACTCTATTTAAAGTTTAATATTTTTCAAACATTTATTCCAGGAACATCGGGCCTCGAAATATCATGTCATCTCAGTGCCTGGACTATAATTAATTCCATATAATATTTAAAATAATACATAGAAAAATTAAATATATTAAAAAATCACATTAACCTCTTCCTTACCAAGAATTAACATGTTATCATTTACATAGACTTATCCCTCAGATTAATTTACTAATGTTTCCTAATCCTAATCCAGAAAAATAACTATACCTTTATTGGATACCAAATATAGTTACCCAAACCCTCTACATTTATTATTACATTATTTTTAAACATAAATTTCAAATAAGTACAACCCAAATATTGGGAGGCCTAGTGTCTTTAGAAGAATAGGTTCATAAAACATCAAAAGAAACTAAAACAAAACATCTTTATTCATATTATCCATAGTGAGCTCCTAAAAATATTTGATCTCATAAAAATAAAATGGATATCTAAGGGAATACTTTAAATAATGGGGTGATCGAGAAATCCTAGTAAGGGAACAAACATGATAAGGAAACATAACGTGTCTATCAAAGGTATAACATGATAGCATAAAATATAAGTCTCATGAGTAATAATAAGGAATCATATAATAAATAACATGGTATCATAAGATCATATCAATATAGTATTGCGGTAGAAACATATTACAAGACATAATCATAAGTCCATTAAAATTTCCAGTACAACATCACATGGAAGAAAAAGTCCCATAATGGATTAGATTTAGTACGTAATCCCATAAATAATGTCTCAATAAACTGAAATCATTACCCAGTGAAATAAAATGTTATATGGGAACACCCATCATAACATCTTCGTGATTATGTGTTCCTAAAAAAGTAAATAAATAATAAGTAATAAATATAATAATTACCCATGTAAATAAAATGGGTTTCATGAACTTTCCTTGTATCAAAATCAAAGAAGATTTTATAATAAAGGAATTTGGGAAATGAACATAAAGAATGTATTAATCAATAAAAGGAACTCATAATTATCTAGGTATTTGTATAAGAGACAAATATTTGTAATTTATAAACAATCTGTAGCATCAATGGTTTTCTTCATTCACAAAAACATATTTAAAATATCACATTTAATATTTCCTGAGGAAAATACCCTTTTCACTTTAAAATCCCTACAATAAAATCCAAAAGATTCCCAAATTTTATTGAAAATTTTTTATTTGAAAATAAAAATGGAAAGCTTTCATGGAATCATAAAATAATTGAGTAGTCGTGTTAGTGTTAAATTCCATTCATTTTCTATAAGATAAAAGAAAACAACCTTTTCACACTTTTCTAAGAAAATTCAAAAGTACCTTTCTGAGAAAATGATAGAAAGATTCCTTTTAAACCATTTTGTTAAAAATAAATCATGGGTAAAAATGTATTTTCTAAATCTTTGGAATGTTGTAAAAACATTCTTTGACTGATTTAGGAAAAATATAGTAACATAAGAGAATGATTCCATATCTGAAAGAAGACACAAGATCAGTATTATTACAAAAAAACTTCATGTTGTTTCTTTAATAAATAAGGGTATAAATGAAAAAAACATGTAAAACACATTAATAACTAGAGTAAAAAAATATATGTGTATTACAAAAAATAATTTCATATGATTTCCCTTAAAATAACCTTAAACATAAACAATGTCCATAATAAAGAAGATTGTAACCTAAATCCATTACTATTTTGGTAACATTCCAATCAAATACCCTTGTATGAAGTGAAATGAATTTTTACATAAAATACCATGGATTATGTTGGATTAATGATGTAATATGTAAAATGTTCAATATATACACTATATAAAATAAATTAGGTTCATAACATTAAAATATACCTCAATAAAGGGAAATTGAGATGAATCCCCTTACCTCAAGTTTTAATCATTATGTACAAACATTATCATATTAAATAATAAAATTTTGATAATTTTTTACCTGATTAATAACCTTTTTAAATTTTATTATTCCTTTTTTTATTTATTTTCATTTTATATTTATTTACTTAATCAATTAAGTTCATGTCAGATGTTTTGACAATATTATGTTCATATATCCAAAACGACTTCGGTAGAGTGACTATGGAAAAAGAAGACATTGTTCCATAATCTATAGAATAATAATAAGTTAATATGTATCATTTTTAAAAATAAATTATAATATGAAAATAAACCATGAAATATGGTTCTGAAAAATGAACTATGTTACAATTTTGGAGACGGTAGGTTGTACATATGCATTAGTAACATTTCCAATTTTCAATGATCATAATGGAAAGAAGGTATGTATTATTTTATATTTCAAAAAATGTTATTAAATCAAAAAAAACAATTTTTTTCTTTAAATACACTTATATATACCATCCATGAGATGTGGTGATGAAAAAAAAATCACAATGCTTCATAGAGGTAGTCGTCCACATGTATGCATAAAAGACGTTATCATTTTTTAATGAGTGGAAATGTAAGAAAATATATGATATATCAATTTCAAAATTTGAAAAATATTTCATGAATATAATATTTATAAATTAAATCCATAATTATAAATAACTATGATTGGAAATGATAGAAAGAAAATGACCCCAGTTTGTGAGGTGGTAGTCCACTCTACACAAGAATGATGGTTTAATTTCTCATTTGATGAAAGAGGAGATCGATATAGGTTATGAATTTAAAATAATAAAAACATAGTATATTATTGATACTAATGTTATTATTTTATAATTTGTGAAAAATATTTTAAGGGGTGGAAGAAGAAATAAAAAAAACACTTGGTTAAGAATGACACGTCTTCTTCAAACAACCTCCTTATGTTTTCATCAAAATACTTCCTTAGAGGGTTTTCTAAGGGAAAAAAAGTACTTTAGGACATAAATATGGATTTAAGTATGGGATTTGGATAGTTATTTTCTAAAAAATGATTCTTTTTAATTGAGTATATTTGAGGAGAGTAGGATTCCTTTTATAATTGACAAGGACTGCCATTTTTATATTTATCAAAATTATTCAATAATGGGAAATCAATCTCAATCCAAGTGAAAAAAAATTGATAAATTAATTATATTAGGTTATAAAAGTTTGATACAAACCTCTTTAATTAAAAATAAAAAATAAACATTTTATTCCCTTTACCTTTATGGTTACATAATTCTACCATTTTATTTTTCATCATAGTAACTAGTTTTTTACCTAGGTAATTTATTCTTTATGAGTAAAAAAATTATAATTATTAGAAAATTTATACGCATTAATTATAAATACTAAATATAACTTATTAATTAAAAAACTATTTTGTTTATTAAATAAATTTAACACAAGCACATGTAACGTATAAAACCTCATTTTAACATTAATTGTGGTAATAAATTTTATTATTCTTACTATTCATTATGACCATAAATTAAGTTAACAATATTAAATAATATTAATTATGATGATTTTAAATATGGAATTCATTTTATCTAATTTTACTCATATAATTGGTGGGATTTAATAGAAAATTAAAACTGTAAAACATGACGAACATCGGGTTTTCATAGAATGTATTTTCTAGGAAATAAATGATCTTATATTAAATATATGAATAAAAATAAACATTATATGAAATTAAATTAATTTAAAAAGATAAATAATATATATATTTAATTTAAATCATTTCTTTCTATTATTTATATCAATTAATTAATATTAATAAATTTTATGCACTTAAAAACACATTGCAGAAAACCGTGTTTTTAAGCATTAAAAGGAACATATACAAAATTCATGAAAATTTTTGATAAAAAAATTAATTATATTATTCTAAATAAATACCTCCATATGTAACTTTAATACCTAATTGAAAATATAATATTACTTCTAAATTACTTTATTTAATGAAAAGAAATGACAATATTTGAAAAAAGAATAATTTTAACTATTCATAGAAAAAGCAATCATTTCAAAAAAATACCAAAATTAAACCGTAAGTTAATTTTCATATGATGATTTCAAAAATAAATCTAATTCTCTAAAATAAATTTTATAAAATTTTATTATTTTAATTTTATTGAATGTTTGCAAAATGCGATGAAACCTCTTTTTAGAAAATAATATTTGTTTTAAGAATAAAAAACATGCTAAAATTTACCCTAAGACTAGAAAACATATTATATTTGTGATAAAAAATTTAATTGACAAGGTAATATATAAATTTCATTAAAATAATTCACCAATATTGATTAATTTAATGTATTAATTTGAAAACACATTGTACGCATAAAACCAGTTTTTCGAAAATACATTTCGTTTAATTTAAAATGATTTTTGGTAATGTACCAAACCAAGTTCCACATACCAATTCCTAGATCTAGTTCCTCACAAGACCTCAATAATTCCTCCTTTTAATCTAGAGGCTTTCTACATTCAATGTCTGTCTAATATGCAATGTGGTGAGACTATACCCTCCATATCAAAGTGGGACAACATCAAAAATAATTAACCAATAGCCAAATGGTAATAAAAAATAACCAATAAAGAAAAACATATCATGAATAAAACCAAAATAGGGAAAATAAACATATACTAAAGTAGTACAGATTTCATGAAATATATATTTCAAGTGTCTAATGAAAAGAAAAAATAAAAAACACACTGACATCTCACAAGTAGGTCCGGACATCACGTTTGGTTCCCTCATCCATGCTCCATCCCGAATCCCAACTAATATATAAAACATATAGATTTTTCCCATATCATATCCTAAAAACATAAATTATATTTTAGTACCAATCAGGAATCCTGATAAGGGTGTGAGTATAACTTGTTAGGCCATCACCAACGGAATCTAAAGGAATATCATGTCTATAATAGTGTATGCGGTCATATAAAAATAAAGAGAAAATGTAAAAAGTAAGTAGTCTTCACATTTATTATTCTATAATCAACCACATAGGCCCACCAGGTTCACAATGACACCTGAAATAATCATACCAACTTCATCCCCTGTTGGAGTCTGAACTATAATCCATAAGGATAGCACAATTAATTATGTCGTTGGATTTTATTATTCAGTTTAATTCCAATTTCATTCGGTACATTAGAGCATCAGTTCGGGTACCATTATCATATGTCCTTGTAAAATCAGTCCAATTTCATTATAACAGTGGAATATAGTAGTGGTTTATCACCCCATGGGTATTTAGAGCACCATTCCCTCACCCCCAACTCATTTTTCTCATGCATGCATTGGGGGAATATAGCAGTTTTCTGGAACATCATGGGTATTTATAGCTTCATTTCCTATCCCACAACACATTATCCATATACATATATATATATATATATTAGGAACCTATAGCAGTAATCTGAAGAAAAAAAATTGGGTATTTAGAGCATCATTCCCTAACCAAAAACACATTGTTCAAATTTAGATATACATATATCATGGTCCCACATTCATAACACATTTACCAACCATTTTCAGTATAGTTATCCCTTTCATTTACCAACCACAACCATTTTTCTTCACTTTTATCATAGGTAATAACATTAACAATTCCCCATTAATTCAATAATAATAAATTAATACACAACCCATTAACTTGTCAAAATTATTCTAATCAACCCTTTAAACACCCTTATCAATCACGAAATAAGGATTTAGTTTAATTCCATTTAATAATTATTACCCTTTTTAAATTCATAAATCATCATTTGAAGTGTATCAATACACCCCATGGGTTTCCATCAAGCCTAGTATCAAATCTCCAATGGGTCCAATGGGATTCGTGAAGGGTCTCCCTATCACATGGGAGTCAATTAAATATTTAAAATTTAAAATTAAATTTCCCAACATGTTAATGAACCCAAAAAACTACAAGAATGAGATCAGGATCAAAAATATATTAATTATCAACTAGATCACTTACCTAAATATTTTTTATGAATGCTCTCCTAACTATAGACCTCAATTCGATGTAGAAAAATTGATACCACAATGGAAAATGAGATGTAAGATCAGGATACAACCAAAAAAGATCCATTAAAGCCTTGATATAAACCATCATCAATGGAGGAAATAATCCTTCTCAAAGGGGAGATAAATATAGTGGAGATATAAACCTAAAAAAATAAGATATTTCATATCAGAAGAGAGGTTGATCCTTCCAATGGATGTTCAATTTTCAAATAAAGGAGTTTGAGGATCCTTAAAAACCTCTATGGATCCTCCAAAAGTGATGGAAATCATGTTAGTTAGAATATGGGTGATTATGGATATAAAAAGGGGGTCCAGTAATTTTTAAAGAAATATAAAGTGTTTTAAAAACCCACATGCTCGGTTTCTTATGTGGATAGATGGTTTTCCAAAATGTGTGCCCCTATTGTATGTGGTGCATGGTTACTCGTAGGTGGGTGCACAATTTGAAAATTTTTGAACCACCATGAAAACTCCTACTATACAAGGGTACACACTTTATTGAGGGTGGCCACATGGTTTCATCAAACCATGTGCCCCCTTCTGGTGGATCATAAAGGGGCGCATAGTTTCCAAGGGAAAACCGCATTATTTTCCCTAACTATGTGCCAATGATTAACCTACCCATGGGATTCAAAAATTCTCCAAATTCACCCAAAACAACCATAAAGTAAGACCCCACAAAGATGTATTAAAAAAGTCTCAAATAATACTTGAAATCAAGTATGATACATCTCTAGAAAGTTCAAGATCATACAATCTCCCTACCTAATAACATCTCATCCTCGAGCTTTACTCCCAAGCATTGATAATATTATAAGGTGAAAAGGTTGGGCCACTAGGCCTACAAATCTTCTTCCCTCTTCCATTTTTACTCCCAAACATAGCCATACATCCACATCATTCAGACCAATGGCATTGTCCTACCCCGTACTACTTTCTCATTATGATCCACAACACAAATCGTATTCTCTTCAAAGGAAGAATCAACTTCAAGCTCAACATAATCAAAATAAATCACATGATAGGGGTTGGGGTGATACTTCCAAAGCTGTGACACATGAAAAACATTATTCATAGCCCTATACCTCAAAGTAAGATCCAATTGATATTCCACAAGTCTAATTCTATCCAAATTCCCAAATGGTCTGACAAACCTGGGTGCCAAATTTTCCTTCCTCTAAATTCTAAAATTTTCCAATCTCAGTGACACTTGAAGGAATACATGATCACCCAATATAAACTCAAGAGTTTTATGATATTTATCATCATAATACTTTTTTCAAATCTTCAATATTGATATATGTTTATAAATAAACTACACCTACTTCAATGTATCCTCAATGAGACTCAGTCACAACAACAAAGACATGTATACCTCCATCCAACATAGAGGTGATATGCATGGACTACCTAAATTTTCCTCATATGGTTCCATCAAAATAGACTCCTGATAATTTTTTTCATAGGATAACTCAACCATTGTTATGTGATTCAACCATGATCCACCAAAATCTAGGATTCATTCCTACAGAAAGTCCTCTAGAATCTGAATAGTATGCTTTAATTTCCCATCTGTATGTGAGTGAAAATTTCATCTCAAGAACACCTGGGTACTCAATTTAATTTTTATGAGTTTATAGAAGTGTGAAGTAAATAATGAATCATGATCTGAATCTATTATCCATGGAACCCTATGTGAACAGATTATCTCACGAAAATTTATGCCACTCAATTGATCAACTATGAAAGTAACCTAAATAGGAAATAAATGGGAAACCTTCATTAATTATAATATAATCACCCATATAGAATTATTATTTAGAGGACTCCTTAGAAGAATGACCAAAAAATCATGGTAATGTCATCCCACATCCATTCCGAAATAGGAAACGACTGTAGAAAACCACTTGGTCATTGATTCTTGGTATTCACCTACTAAAAGGTGTAGCATCATGTCACAAATCCTACAATATCCTTTTTCATTCCCAACTACCAATAATCTATCAGAATGTCATAGTAAATTTTGGTCAAACTTAGTTGAATGACCCACTTCGATGCTTAAAAATAATGCATCAACTCCTCTCTCATACACATTGGAAAAAAACATCCCCGGACATAGATGATATTATCCTTGTTGATAATATACTAAGAAGGTGACTCCACACCTTCATGGATTTCTCTCAAGGAAAAAACATTGGATCCTCATACTCCCTCTCCTTGATCGAGCTCATAAGGGTTCACTCAATTGATAATGATATAAGGTTCATTTTCTCTTCACCCTCATGAACCTCTATATGTGTTAGTAGCACTATTTCCCTTTCTATGTGTATAGGCTATCTCATTGTCAAATTGTTATATATAATCAACTCATCTCCACTATCAAATATTCAAATATCACTATGAAAATATTTTCCTTATGGTTTTCTGGTTGGTATAAACAAAAAACCTTTCTCCCAAAATGTAACATCTCCAATACTTAAAATAATAAACCACTGTGACCAACTCAAGATCATGTGTAGGATAATTCAATTCATGTGGCCTCAACTTTTTTAATCCATACTCCAAAAATACATCAATATTATTCCAAATCCGATTCTAGAAAAATCATAAAACATTGTATACTCCTCAACTAGCTCGGGTAGGATCAAAAATAGTGTAGTAGTCAAATGTATCATTATCTCCAATTAGTAATTATCACATGATCAATACCATTCAAACCTTATACCCTTCTTGGTTAGGACAAAAAGTGGAACTTCCAAGTGAAAAAATTCTTCCATCAATCTTCAATAGTAGCCCGCTAAAACTGAACATCTTCAAATATCATAATCATTCTTGGGAATCTCCCAAGAAACAACATCCTAAACATTCAATGGTTCCACTGACACACCATCCTCAGAAATGATGTGGTCTATGAATTGTACCTTGTAAATAAATAACTAAACCTTATACAGATCGATGTATATCTTATTATATCTCAGTATAATTTGGACGATTTCAAGATGTTGGTAAATATATTCATGAGTTTGGGAGAACACCAAGATGTTGTTGATAAAAATAACAGCAAATTAAACTTTGTATGGGAGGAAGATTCAGTTCATTGACTCCATGAACAAAAAAAGGGGGTTTTAAAAATAGAAACTATAATAACCATATCCTTTTACACATATTATTAAATGATTTTAATCATAATTTTCCATCAAATAAAAACAAGGGATTGAAAATACTAGTGTATTTGGAATATTAGGTTCATAAAATCGAAAATATGGAACTAGAGTAAAAAAAATATTTATATTAACAAACATAAAGAGTTCCAAAATTACATTGACTTATTAAATTTTTATAGTATAACTTGGGAAATAAATAGAAAAATTGATGTTCTAAAAACCCCATAAAGTGAATAAAAATTGTAATAAATCATAGCACATGTGTTAGAAGGAATAACATGATGAAATAAAAAGGAATGGAACATGAATAAACATATGTAAGCCTAACATATAGAACATCGGATCATGTAATAATGAAAACATAGGAATGTGGATACAACAACCCTGCTCTTTATTTCACTCTTAAACAGAATTTGTTACACAAAACCTTCACTTGATACAACATAGAAGATAGAGAGGTCTAATGTCTTTAGGGATTATGAGCATTACATAACAACATAAAACACAATATCTTATTAAAAACTTCTTTTACATGACCAAATCATTTCTTCTTACTTAGCACTGCATGGTATAACCTGAGTACATTCATAATAAAAGGGTGATCAATAAATCCCAGTAAGGGAGTAAAATGGAATAACATGAATAATAATATTCTTGTTAGGAAATAGGCATATCAATGGAGAAGAAGAGAAACATGAACATAATGGCATGATGATAACATGTAAATGTGGAAACAACATTTAACCGGATTTTAGAATGAGCCAAGCATCATTGCACATGGATCATGAGTAAAGCCTCATTGCACTTGACATAGCACGATTAAACCCTCATTGCACTTGACGTGTCATGATACTAATCTTTACCCAATGCATTGGAGTGATATCATGGAACACCCTTCTTAATCATTTCATTTCATGTATAAGTGTGCCACATGAATCATATAACATGGATTCATTAAACATCATAAATTATTCAAAAATAAAAGTATTTGGAATTAATAATGGAAAATATATAATAAATAAGTAAACATTCATGAAGTTGAATACCCTTGATAAGGAAATGCGCATGGTATTTACTACACAATGACTTTGGCTAGGAAAATCGCGGTGAAATTTTGGCAGCATAACGACATGACATAAGAATTCTTAAAAAATGTTGATGAGAGAGAAAGGGGTATATCTTCATTTTTACATGAAATGGACTATAAGGGGGACATATATATTCATTTCCCAACATATTTAATGGAATTTATATTCATAATAAAAAATAATTTCTTTAATGTAAATGAGAAGAGTGAAATTCCTTAGGGAATTTCAGCATGGTAATGGGTGTACATGGGAGGAATTAATGAGAGAGAAATGGGCCTCCCATCATTAAAAAATAAAAAGGGAAATATGGGGGAGGTTTTAAATCTTACCCCATCATTTTTAATTTAAAAGGAACAGCTATGGCAACATAAAGAAACATGGACAAAAATGAGAAAGGAAGAAATCCTTTACTTGAAAGTGTGATACCAAAGGCTTGGGGACGCTTGAGAGAGGCTTATTCAGAGCTTTGGGAACCTTGGTAGGATTATAGAGAAATGATTTAAAAGTTATTTCAAGCTTCAAAGACATATAGTGAAGAGGAAGTGGGAACTTGGTTGGGTTTGTATAAGAAAGGAGAGATAATTCTTTATTATTTAGTTTTTGGACACCGCGCATTAAACTAATCAAAACCACAAACCATCCCATGGTTTTTTCCCATGCTTTTTTACTTAGGGGATTGTAAATAATTATTTAATAAGTTAAAAGTCCTAACATATTAAAATATTAGATTTTCTTATGTGGAGGTGAGTGACACTCTCATGGAAATCATTTTAAAAAGTTAAAATGTTTTATAAGTCTTCGAGGGTCCACTAATGATTTTTAAAATAAATAAAACAAACCTAAAATCAAATTATTTTTATTTTAAAACATATATTATCTGAAAAAATTATTTATATTATTTTATTACATCAATATTGGGTCATTATGATGCCATAAAACACATTATATAATTAAACGGTATTTAATTTTTTCCAAAAATTAAATTGTCTCAGAAAAATATAAAAAATTCACGGTTGGATAATTTCGATGTCTGAATTCCAAAAATAATATTAATTTTATCTAAATAATTTTATAAATATTTGATTTTTTTACTTTTAAAATTAAAACTTACATTTATAAAAAAAATCATGGGTTTTGATAAAAACGGCTTTAAAACCTTAATAGAAATCACAATTGTATTCATAAAAATTATATGATCATTTATATTTAATAAAAATTAATTTAGTAATAATATTTTAGTAAAATATTATTTAATTCTAAAATCCATTAATTCCACAATATAGATTTCTTAATTTAATATTAACTGAAAATAATACTTGTGCTTTAAAAACTATTTACAAAGTAACAATAATAAATTAAATGTATATTCTTTATTCTATAAAAAATGCACATAATCATAGTGTTAAGATCTTGTTACATAACCCCTTATAACACTGTCAAAAGACATAAGGGTATGGTGTGTGATGGTGAAAGACTCTTAGTGTGTCTCAGACAACATCGTTCAGGTGGTAATCTCTATCAACTTCCATTTCTCTCATAGGTGGTTCTATTTGAGCTTAAAATATTGAATCTCGGCTTGGACATGGTCAATAGAGAAGCCCAATGACGCCTTCTCCTTTCCAAGATCTGACAAAGGGGCTTTATATGGATCAATTCTAACGCATGAGGCCATAAATTCCTTTTTTTGAGTAAATTGGATTTGATAAAGTCCTATATTTGTACTAATTATTTGATCACTGTTCAATAGTTATATATGCAATGGTCATAATTCTCAATGGTATTTTAAAATCTGAAAACATAAAACTAATGAAGAGCATATGGTTTACATAACCATTTTACATAGAAAATACATTTTATTAGATCAAGAAGAATTTCCATTATAAAGGTTTGGGTCGTTACAGTGGAAGAAACATACGACCTGATATAATTATGAGTCACATCTAACATTCAATACTATTTCACATGGTGGATGAAGTCCCATAATGTAATCAGGTTCACTCCCTGTTCCAACATGACGTTTCATAAGACTAAACATTACCCAATGTATTGAAGCACTATCTGGGCACACCCATCATAACATGTTCAAGAATATTTTTTCCATAATAGGAATCATACACAAGGAATAAACATAATAATTACCCATGGAAATAAATTGGTATCAAAATAATGTTATAAAGTATAACAAATAGGTGTATTAGAAAGGTTTCTAAGACATAATGGATTTGAATAATATATGCATATTAATAAGGTAAAATAGGCATAGATTAGGATAAATTATGATCTAATAAAGTGAATAATTTGTGAAAATATTGTCTAAGAAACTTTAGAAATGATTCACTTTTATTTTATTTAAGGGGAAATATAAAGATTCTTTAAATTTAAAAAATACATAATTATTTTTATAAAACCAAAAGTCCACAATGAAGTTTTTTCAAGATAAAAAGATTTATTACAAAAAAATATTGGTGTCTTAAGATAGATTATGGAGTGTACTTGAAAATGGGTAATAAATTGGGGAGTTCCCATCAATCGGGCTTGCTTATCAGGAGGAATTGAAAAGGAACACTTTTACAACATGTACTTCCCCATCAAAAAAATAAGAATTGATATAGATAAAAATATTCAGAACATACACAGAATATTTATAAATATTTATTAGGAATATTTAATAATTATACTAGGTTAAGGATAGATAAAGTGTAACCTAAAGCGAAAATAAAGGATTGAAGATAATCCCTTAACTTATTCCTGAAAGTGTTCTGCACTTGTACTTATTGTTTTGGATAATAAAATTAAATCCATTAATTAATTAATTTAGAACTTATTATACATGTCTTTTATTTATTAAATTTTTTTAAGTATGTTTATGGCCAATATGATAAGTTATATAGTTCCATTATGACTTTTAGGGAGTGTTCATTTCATGATTTTTCAGGATCGGTTCACTTGTATACAAGTATGGAAATTCTTGTAAAATGGGAATAATTATCCCAAATTGATATTATATGTTACTAATGAATTTAAATAAGTTTAAATTATCTTGTATGTAATTATTTCATATGTTAGGATGATTCATTAGATAAAATTTTAATGATAATCATTTATATTAATTTGGTAGTTTTTATATCATCACGAACATGTTTTTTTATTATTTAATATAATTTATATATACTAGTTCCAGAACATAAAATTGTTTATAACCTAAATTTTAAAACATATTTCAACCATTATAATGTTTTTATGACTAGACTTGATGGTGGTAGTGGAAAATCAAAATATTTCATCTTCAAAGGTGATAAATCAACAACTCATGGACGATGTTTTCATTTTGAGAAACAAAGGTAGAGAAGAAGAGGTTTGATGATGGATATTTCAATAAAAAAATAAATTTCCAATATATATGAGATACTAGAGATATCAGGTCACTTTTATAAAGGTAGGTGAAGAGATCATGTGAAATGAAAATAAATTAAAAATAAATTAAAAAAATAAAAGAGGATTTTACCTCTTGAACTTATTCTCCTTAATAGCCACATTATAAGAATTTATTTTGGTATTTTGTTAAGAAAAAAGGCTCTTAGAAAAGGGTATGAGACTTGGTAAGAGTATTGGGAAGAATCTGGACAAGATTTAAGGCATGGAATGTGTGAGGGGAAGTGGTGGTGAGGGGTGGTATTTATAATTGAGCTAGGTGTTTTTAATTATTATTTTCAATATTTTATTATTTCGGATCAAGATTATCAATAGTATTGAATATTATAAATAAATATATTAAATAAATAATGATATTTAGATATTATGGTTCTTAAATCAGTAATGACTGAAGAAATATCGTATTTAACTTAAATGTTGTATAAATTAAATTATCATATTTCACCATTCCCCAAAATTTAAACTATTTGAGAAAAACCCCAAAAAGTCAATCTAACCATTTTTTTACCTGTAGAATTAAAAAATGAACTCCTTTTTATGAAAATAATTTTCTAAATAAGATAAATGTAATTTTTTAAAATAATCATTTATTAAAAAAAATCACTTTAAAATTATTACTTATTTTATAACACTTTGAAAAAAAAATTACGGTCTTATAAAATTATATTATAATCATAAGAGAATAAAATTTTAATTTATGAATCTATTTTATGAAAAAAAAATACTTATATTAATTATAAAATTTTAAAGAAACATGTTTTCACAAAAATTCCAATACTTAATTTATCATCATTAAAACATTTATTTACTTATACAATGATATAATTATATCATATTTTAATTTATAAGACAATAAAATTTTAATTATACTTTAATAGGTATGGTTGCTATTCTATTAGCTAAATTACACTTCCTAGTGGTCACATTAATATTCCAATGGTCAAGTTACTATCCCCTTGGTATAATTTCCTTCATTTTTAGAAATACCTCTTATTTCATTCATTATTCATTTATAAAGTTTCCACTATGTTCACAATTTTATTTTATGTAGTTTTTGCTAGCTGAAATAACTATAATAATGGAATTTCAATTTATAATATTATGGGTTGTTTCATCCTTCCCTCCTTATGAAATTCCTTCATCAAATTTTTATTTTACATACTAAGATGAAAAAGGTGAGGTTACTTATCCATTATTACTTCCTCCGGTTCCCATGTTGCCTCTTCTTACTTATTGTTTTTTCATAGTACTTTGACCAGGTGAGTAGTCTAGTTGCATAGAACATTATCTCTACAATCCAATATATTCACTGGTTGTTCCTCGTAAGAAAGATCAATTTCCAACTGTACCACCTATGAATTTAGTACATGTGAGGGATATGGTACATATTTACTCAAGACGGATACATGGAATACATCATGTACTTTAGACATGTTTGGTGGAAGTGATATTTGTTATGACATAGCTCTAACATGATCAATAATATCGAATGGTTTGATGTAACTAGGACTTAGCTTTCCTTTCTTCCCAAATATCAAGACACTATTTGAAATTAAGTCTATAAGAATATTTTTAAACCATGTCTATAAGCCCAAAAATTGTTTCTATAAGTTATATCCACACTTCCAGGGACCGTGGATGGTATTGGAATGGCTATATGGAAAGACCAAGAGCCATAGTTTCAAACTGTGGAAAAACATTAAGCCACATAGAGACTATAGACACAATTTAAAATTGTGGCTATAGGCATTCCAATTTCACTAAAAAACACCCCCCCCCTTCAATCCCCCTATATCCCCTCCATTTCCCCTTGGACAGACCCCCCCCCCCAACACAACCCTCCCCCTTACACACCTCCCAACTCTCCCCCTAGATAGACCCCCATTGCACCCCCCCCCCCCCCCGGACAACCCCTCCCCCCTAGACACACCCCTGAACCCCCCCCCCCCCCGACACCCCCCTTGGACACCCCCTCCCCCCAAGACACCCCCTGGAATCTCCCCTGAAACCCCCCCACTGGACACCCCCCCCCCCCCCCGAACACCCCCTAGACACCCCCTGGACACCACCCACTGGACCCCCCCCCCCCCCCCCGAACACCCCCTCCCCCAAGACCCCCCTTGGACACCCCCCCCCCCCCCCCTCGGAAACCCCCCTTGGGAACCCATATAAAACCCCTCCCCCTGGGGACCAACCCTTGAACACCCCCAAGACAACCCATCTCCCCTAGACACCCCCATTGGACACCCCCCACTGGACCCCCAGGACACCCAATGGACACCCCCCCCCCCCCCCCCGGACACCCCCATGCATGAATATACATGAAAACATGCATATTAGGAAAAGGAAAGAACAAAAAAGGGAAATGAAAACTGTAAACTGAGTGAAAGTATAAAATATTTTTTCTAAAAAAATATAAAGGTATAGGATTCAAAAGTGTATACATGGGGATCAAATATACAGCCATGATACATAGAAATGTCCAAAAGATCAAATATTTCACACTCAGGAGTAAACATGAAATCATCAATTCTCTATGCATGGTGTGGGCCAAGTCAATTTGATTAAAAACACAACAAATGGTTACTAATTAATTGAAAAAAATGATATAAAAACCAATTACCTTCTTAATTTTATATTCATGTCAATCTCGGTTTCAAGTAGTGGAAGAAAGTAAATTGCATTGGCTATGTTTTGTTGTTATTTTTCTGTATAGCATGCATCCCTATCATGAATACCAATACAAGTCATCAAAATCAACAAATGATAGAAAAGGAAAAGCCATCAGGAAGCCAAAAACAGGTAAATTGCTTTGACATTACTATTTGAATCGATTAAGCTTATTCAATCTCAGAGAGAAATTTTCTTTTGACACATCCACCATGTCGGAGTTCAAATCGAGTTTTTTCTCTGTAGTATATCATTTCCCATGACAAATCGCAAGAAATTAATTAAAATGAAGAAATAGTAACATTTTCACCACATGAAAGACAAGGCAAACTCGATAATGATATATTCATTTTCATATTCTTCGAGATTAATATAATACGTTTGATTAGAGGCCAATTCAAGAATTAAATAATGTTTAATTGGGTGAAAAACTACCATATTTTATGGGAGGAAAACAAGATAATTTCAAAAATAAAGTAATCACACATTTAAGAAGATATTTTAAATTAGAAGAGAAATCAAGATCCCTGTAAATGGATATAGTGGGAGAGGAGGGGACTATAGAGGGGGAGAAGCCACCCCCTGAACACCCCCTCCCCCCATGGAAACCCCCTGGACACGCCCTAGAACACCCCAACCCCCACCCCAATAAAAATTCCATGGACACCCCCATGCATTCATATACATGCAAACATGCATATTAAGAAAAAGGAAACAGGAAAATTGTAAACAGAGAGAATGTATAAATTATTTTTTATAAAAGAATATAATGTTAAAAGATTCAAAAGGGGACACCTAGGGATTATCTATCCAACCATGATACAGAGAAATTTCTAGAAGATTAATTTTTCACACTGAGGAGTAAACTTGAAATCATTAATTATGCAATCATGGTGTGTGCCAAGTCAATTTGATAAAAAACAAAAAAAATGGTTACTAATGTCTTGGAAAAAATGGTATAAAATAACCATTACCTTATGAATTTTATATTCACATAAATCCTGGCTGCAAGTCATGGAACAAAACCAATTGCATTGGCTATGTTTTGTTGCTAGTTCTCTACAAATCATGCATCCCTATCCTCTAAACCAATACAAGTCATCAAAATCAGCAAATGATCGAAAAGGAAATGTAACGACCCAAAGATTTATCAATGGAATTACCTAATTATAATTATTCCTTATAGTATAATCACATAAGGAATCAAAATAAAATATAATTATACTAAATATTATGTGATCATTAAACATAATTTTTCCACTTCTATGTTTTGAATTTCAAAAATCTGACATACACGATTGTGTTCAAGAAGATTTTTATAGTCTAATTAAAAAATAATAATTTTTGGTGAATAGTAACATACCCTTATGAATAGTAACCTATTCTTATGAATAGTAACCTAACCTTATTAATAGTACTATAACCCATATGAATAGTAAATTGTCAAAAATAATAGTAACCTTACCCTTGAATAATTAAATAAAATTAAGGTATCTTATAAGTGACAATTTGAACATAGTAAAAGTATTGGTATTTTTGTAATCCATGAATAATTAATTATAATTTATTTATTTATTTAATAGAAAATTTATTTTCTCAAAAAAATTTCATAAATTAACAAATCTACGTCTTCTACATTTAAGATAATTTTATAAGACCTCAATTAATTTTTGAAAGTATTATAAAATCACTTTTAATTTTAAAAACTGTTTTTTTTTTCAAGTAAATTGTGATTTGAATTAAATATTAGATTAATAATATTTAGAAATTTAGTTTTCTAAAATGGACTTCATTTTTTGATTCTATAGGTTGAAAAAAATTTGGGGTGAAGTTTTGGTATTTTTCTAAAATACGTCAAAATTAGATAAATAGTGAAATACCCTAATTTACAAAAATAAGCTAAATAAGTTAATTATAGAGTCATGTATGATGTTATTATGATGTAAGACCACTTGAATCGGGATCACATTATAAAATTACTATTATTGGTCATGGACGACTCACTATTCCTAGAATTTTGTGGAAATAATATGCAAATGAAATTTATATTGAGAAACCCCATCTCCCCTCCACTATAAATACCACCCTTCACACCCTCATTTCCTCACACCTCTCAAGCTTCAATCCTTGTCTAATCTCTGTCCAAGAATCATCACTAGACCCTCCCCCATGTCTAGTATCTTTTGATCTCATCAAAAGACCAATCCTAGTTCTCTTAACGAGGATCTCAATAGGAGGATTTAAGAGGTAATTTCTCTCCCTCTTTTCCTTTAATTCCCTTTCAATTTAAAGTTCTTTTATTAATCTCTCCCCACCTATATTTGACCAAATTTTATCGTAACTATAGTATCATACATATAATATAATTCTATGATACTAATGGGATATTATACCATACAACCCCCTTCTCCTATTCCTTTTATTTTATTAAAGAAAATGTTGTTTGTGAGGTGTTAATCTATCACCTTCAAGAATGGCATGTTTTCTTTTCCCATTTCTACCTTCATATCTGGTCATGAAACCATTTTAATGGTTGAACCAGAATATTATATATATGTATTATTTCCTATTTTAAGTTCTATAACTAACTTATGTCAATATTACTAAATGAGTAAACAAAACAAGTTCGTTGTCGTCAAAAAACCGCCTAAATTAACTCAATCATTCATCATTTAATTATTATCTAATGATTCATCCACATGGTATATAATATAATTCATTATAAGATCATTTTAACTTCTGTAATATCATTAATAACATGTAATATATGTTCTTGATGTTTATCCATTCTCTACATGAACTTCAATCCATGAATACATTTGAACCGCTCAAGAAAACCATAAAAATTAACATTCCCGAACAATGTTTTTAAACTCTATAACTCATCGAAGGCCCATAAAATAACATAATGAAACAAAAATGAACCCTATTAATGTATATAAAGTTTTTTAATTTATAATTAATTAATATAATGTCCTTATACAGGACATTAAAGCGAAGGAAGCGTTCGTATATAAGGTAAGGGGAAATTCTCAAAGCCAACTTTCATCCTCTGGGTGCTCCCTCTTTCTCTCCTTTTTGATATGGCTACACATTTAAAATATTTTCTTCATCATTTTATTACCTTTTCTGGGATATAAATGTTTTTCACTGGTATTTTTTTCAAACCAATTGTTTTCCAAAAGAACTCTTCTTTTAATAACACACCTTTTACTTCTCATTCAACATTGACGGTTCTTGTAACATGTATGGTATTCCCTCTTTATTTTGGGGACACAATGTTTATGAATGTATTATTATGAGATGAAACCCATTCCTTTTCATGGGTTATTTATGTTCATTTCTTTTATATGTGGCATTCATGATAAATGATAATGTTATGATGTGACGGGTGCACCCATAATTATATAGCGCAATATGAATGTTTCAATGTGACAGGTGTGCCCGGAATTACATAGCTCAATATGAATGTTTCAATGTGACGGGTGCACCCAGAATTATACAGTGCTCCAATGCATTGGTTAAAGTGATGAATATCATGAGTAAATGTGAAATAATGTGTGGACAAGATTCTATCTTTGTTCACAAGTATGTGTGGTAGTTAACCACTAAGACATGATGTTTCATTTTTATGCATTGCCACATTTCAAGTATTTTATTTATGTTTCTTCTCATATTCATGATTCTTTGCCTATATTATGACTATGCTCACACCATGCTATATTGTTCTTATCTATACTTTTATAGGGATTTTATCTCACCCATTTTTATGTATATCCTCATGTGGCTACACGTACTAAGGAGAGTTCAAGTGCCAATATGAAGCTAGAGAAGAATAAATAAAAAACGTTTATGCTTGATGTTGTAATTGTTATGTATGGTCCTAGTTTTCCCAAGACACTAAACTGTTAAATCCTCTATCTGTAATACAATTATTTTTTTTATCTTTAAAATGATATAATAGTAATGTATGAAAAGTTTGGGTCACTATAGTTGGTATCAGAGGTGAGGTTTAGTTAATTTGGGAATTAGGATTAGTGAACCCTAGAGAAAACCTCGGGTATGAGACTATATAAAAATATACATACAAGAAGCTTTAAATAGGGATCACATATTTTTTTATTTTAGTATAAATTTTACAAATGAATAAGTTATTTATTCATTATTTGTTGACTTATATTTTGTTCTAACCTTTTCTATTTTAGAAAATGGTAGGAACCAGGAGAAACCAAGCCAACAACTCATGCGAGGGCCAGTGCAACGATTGCCCGAATGAAATCCCCAATGATTTGGGATGTGGAGTTCAGAAATTCATGGTGATTCTTACCCAACTATCTCAGGTTATGAACAATAACCATAAAAATTGGGAACATCCTCCTCCACCAAAGAGGGAGAAACTGGCTATCGATTGTTTTATGAGGCAACGACCACTGACACTTAGTGGATCTTCTGATACACTAATTGCGGAACAGTGGGTAAAATCCATGGAGAAAATCTTTTTTGTGTAGCACTATTCTAAGACAAGGAAGGTGACTCTAGCAGTTTATCATCTAGATGGAGAGGCTAATCAATGGTGGGATTTGATTAAGAACACCAAGCCAAGGGAGGAAATTGATGAGATGCAATGAGAAGACTTTAATATAATGTTTCTTACCACGTATTTCCCAAGAACTCTTCGCACAAATATGGAGAGATAATTCATAGAACTCAAGAAATAGGAAGGATAATCTTTCACAACCTACAAAAATAATTTCACAAGGCTTTCAAGGTATGCTTCGTGTTTTGTTATCCAAAATAATAGAAAAATAGATAGATTCTTTTTTGGATTAAAACCACACCTTTGAAAGGCTCTTACAATTCGAGACTTTGGTAGTTATGAAGAAGTTGTTCTATGTGCTCTCAAAGTGGATTTGGATTTTGGATAATGGTCTCAAAAATATGGTGATAAGAAACGAAAGATGGAGTTTCAAGCAAGTGGATCTAATGACAAAGGTGGGAAGAAAAATCAGTGACCCACATGCCAAAAATGTGGGAAGTTGCATAATGGGAACTACCTTAAAGGGATGGGGAAATGATTCAATTGGGGGAAATAAGGACACCGTGCTCAAGAGTGTAGAAAATACATAAAAAGGAATGAGAATGGGGGGAATAAAGGAGATAACCACTCATGGTTCCATGCTAAAATAGTAGGGAGCTAGGGCATTATGCAATCCAGTGCACCAAACCTCGTGTTCTCGAGGGTAATCAGTGTCAGCAGTCACCAAAGCCAAAGGAACAAGGGAAGGATTATTCCATCACTACTATGGAAGTGGAGAGCGATAATGAAGTCGTAAAACCTACACTTCCTATTCACTCAAGAATGGAAAAAATTTTATTTGATTCTGGTTTTATGGATTCTATTATATCTTGCAAGTTTTCATGAACTATAGAATCGATGCCCTGAAACCTTGGAGTAGAGATATTTGTAAAAACACCAAGTGGTGCAGTCATTGTAACCCAAGTGTTCAACTCTTCTCCTATTGGAGTATGTGGTAAGATTCTTCCAGCGAATCTTGTAATACTACACTTGGTGTAATTTGATTATACAATGGGAATGGATTGGCTCTAATTATATTGAGCACATATCAATTGTCAGGAAAAGGAAATATCTTTTCATATTTTGAACCATCCCATGCTCTGATACAAATTCAAGGAAGATCATGAATATATTTGCAAAATCCTTCATCTGTGTGGGTGTTGATACCCTATGAAGAATCATACCTCGCCCAAATGGTTGAGTGAAAGGAAACTTCCAACCTTGAGGAAATTCCCATCATGAGGGAATACAGTAATGTATTTCCCGAAGAGTTACCCAGAATTCCCCCAGATCGTGAGGTAGAGTTCTCAATAGAACTCATACCCAGAGCTACTCCTATTTAAAAGTGTCCATATAGGATGGCTTCTATCGAACTGGAGGAGTTAAATAAGTATCTGCAAGAGCATACGAAAAAAGGGTTCATACGCCCTAGTGCATCACCTTGGAGTGCACCAGTGCTCTTTGTGAAGAAGAAGGATGAAAAAATGCAGTTGTGTATTGATTATCAGGAACTCAACAAGATCACCATAAAGAATAAGTATCCTCTTCCAAGGATTGATGACTTGTTCGACCAGTTAAGAGGTGTTAAATAGTTCTCAAAGTTGGATCTTCATTCTGGATATCATCAACTAAAGGTGAAGAAGGATGATATTCAGAAGACTGTCTTCCATACAAGTTATGGGCTCTATGAGTTTCTGGTTATGCCCTTTGGACTTACTAATTCCCCTAAAATCTTCATAGATTTGATGAATAGAGTCTTTATACATTACCTAGACAAATTTTTGGTTGTGTTTATTGATGATATTCTCATCTACTCCAAGAGAAAGGAGGAACATGAAGAACATCTAAGACTTGTGTTCTTGACATTGAGAAAGGAGAAGTTGTACACCAAGTTCCTCAAGTGTGACTTTTGGATGAAGAAAGTCACATTCTTGGGACATGTGATGACAAGTGAGGGAATTTCTATGGATCCCTCAAAAACCAAGGCGATTGAGGAACGGCCCAGGCCCTCTAGTGTAACAGAAATCAGTAGTTTTCTTGGATTAGCTGGGAACTACCAATGTTTTGTGAGAAACTTCTCACAATTATCAAGCCTGATAACTAAGTTAACTAGGAAAGGGGTAAAGAATGTCTGGATGGAAGAATGTGAGGGAACCTTAAAGGTGCTAAAGAGAAGGCTGATCATTACACCTATACTCACACTACCAAAAAGTGGAGAATGTTTTGTGATATAAAGTGCTACTTCAAAGAAAGGATTGGGTTGTGTACTCACGCAAAATGAAAATTTGATTGCATATGCCTCAAGACATTTGAAGATACATGAGCAGAACTACCTCACGCATGATCTAGATCTAGAAGCCATGATTTTTGCCTTGAAAATCTGGCGGCACTACCTTTATGGTGAGAAGTGTGACATATACACCGACCACAAGCACCTAAAGTATATATTCACTCAAAAGGAGCTCAACATGCATCAAAGGAGATGGTTAGAGATAATCAAGGATTATGATTGCACTATTCACTATCATCCTAGAAAGGTGAACAAGGTTTTTGATGCTCTATGTAGAAAAGAACATGTTACTCGATCCATGTTATGGATTGAGAACAATCATATCTTCTTGGATATGAAAATGATGGATTTAGAAATCATAAGGGTGGGGGATACATCCTACCTTGCCCAAATTATTGTGCAACCATCTATCCAAGAGAAGAATAAGGAAGCACAAAGGGATGATGTTGAGATACAAAAGAGGGTGAATGCAGTAAAGGAAGGGAAGCTGCAAGAGTTCCATATCAACGATGATAGTGTGATTCAGTTTGGAACACGTCTTTGTGTACCTTTATCACCCGAGATAATGAAGGACCTATTGGAAAATACACATAGATCAACATTCTCTATCCATCCTTGGAGTACCAAGATGAAACGTGACCTCCAAGATCACTTCTGTTGGGATAATATGAAAAAGGAGATCGCAGAATATATTTCAAGGTGCTTGGTATGTTAGCAAGTTAAATCAGAGTAACAAAAGTCCAAATGGTTGATGCATCCATTGCCTATACCCATGTGGAAATGGGATAATGTTACTATGGACTTTGTCATGGGTCTCCTGAAGACGTCGAAGGGAAATAATATGATATGGGTTGTGGTTGATCAACTCACCAAGAATTCCCATTTTATAATTATTCGGGAAGACCTCTCTCTTGAATAACACGAAAAGATATATGTGAAGGAAGTGGTGATACTACATGGAGTTCCACTCTCAATTTTCTCAGATCATGATCCATGGTTCACAACTAAATTCTAGAGGAGCCTTCAACATGCTTTGAGTACTGAATTAAATTTTAGCACGGCGTATCACCCCCAAACTGATAGCAACTCTGAAAGGAATATTCAGACGCTTGAAGATATTCTAAGAGCCTACTCTCTTGAATTCAAAGGTGGATGGGATTAGCATCTCCTATTGGTTGAGTTCTCATAAAACAATAGCTTCCACTCGAGTATTCTAATGGCTCCATATGAAGCTATGTATGGAAAGCGATGTAGAACTCCAACGTGTGGGGATGAAGTTGGAGAAAGAAAGCTAATTTGACCCAATATTATGCAAGAGATGACAGAGAAGGTTCAAGTCATCCAGAACATCATCAAATCTTTTTAGAGTCGTCAAAAGAGCTATGATGAAAACTATCTAAGGAACATAGAGTTCAACGTTGGAGATAAATTCTTCATTCGAATATCACCATGGAAGAGGTTCATGCAATTTGGAAAGAAAGGGAAGTTAATCCCAAGGCACATTGGCCCCTTTAAGATCCCTAACCGCATAGGAGTCGTGGCCTATCGTCTTTCACTTCCACCAAATATGGCTCAAGTTCATGGTTGTGTTCAAGATGATTTTTAGACTCTAATTAAACAAAAATTATTTTTGGTGAATAGTAACATACCCTTATGAATAGTACTATGACACTTATGAATAGTAAATTGTCCAAAATAATAGTAACGTTACCCTTTAATAATTTAATGAAATTAATGTATCTTATAAGTGACAATTTGAACATAGTAAAACTATTGGTATTTTTGTAATCCATAAATAATTAATTATAATTAATTAATTAATTTAAAAGAAAATGTATTTTCTTAAAAAGTGTTCATAAATTAAAAAATATTTTTTTTCAATATTTAATAAAATTTTATAAGACCTCAAGTAATTTTTGAAAGCATTATAAAAATAGTTTAAATTTTAAAAACTATTTTTTCACGTAAATTGTGATTTTAATTAAATATTAAATTAATCATATTTAGAAATTTATTTTTGAAAAATGGACTTCATTTTTGGATTCTATATGTAGAAAAATGGTTGGGGTGAATTTTTTGGGTTTTTCTGAAATACTTGAATTTTTTTAGGAATAGTGAAATGCCATAATTTACCAAAATAAGGTAAATAAGCTAATTATAGAGTCATGTATGATGTTATGATGATAAAAGTCCACTTGTTTCAGGATCATATGATAAGATTACTATTATTGGTCATGAAAGACTCACTATTCCATGTCTTTTGTGGAAATAATAAACTAATGAATTTTATATTGAGAAAACCCCTCTCCCCTTATTATAAATACCACCCTTCATACCCTCATTTCCTCACACCTCTCAACCTTCAATCATTGTATAAAATATGCCCAAGCATATTCACTATCCCCTACCCCACGTCCAAGATCTTTTGGTCTCATCAAAAGACTAATCCTAGGACTCTTAAGGAGGATCTCAAGAGGAGGATTCAAGAGGTAATTTCTCACCCTCTTTTCCTTTAATTCCCTTTCAATTTCAAGTTCTTTTCTTATTATCACCCCACCTATCTTTATCCAAATGGTGTGGTAAATCCATTATCATACATATACTGTAATTATATGATACTAATGGGATATTATATCGTCCAACCCCATTCTCTACTTCCCATTATTTTATAAAAAAAATGTTGTCTGTGAGGTGTTAATCTATCACCTTCAAGAATGACATGTTTTCTTTTTCCATTTCTACCTTCAAATATGGTCATGAAACCATTTTTATGGTTGTAACAGAATATTATATATTTATTATGTCATATTTTAAGTTCTTTAACTAACTTATGTACATAAAACTAAATTAGTAAACAAAACAAGTTTGTTCTCGTCAAAAAACCGCCTATATTAACCCAAAAAATCATCATTTAATTATTATCTAATGATTCATCCACATGGTATACAATATAATTCATTTTAAGGTAATTTTAAATTCTGGAATATCATTAATATCATGGAATATATTTTTGGATGTTTATCCATGCTCTACACGAACTTCAATTCATGAATACATGTGAACCGCTCAAGAAAACCATAAAAATGAACATTCCTGAACAATGTTTTTAAACTATATTACTCATCAAAGGCCCCATAAAATAACATAATTAAACGAAAATTAACCCTATTCATGTATAAAAGGTTCTTTAATTTCTAATTAAATAATATAATTTCATTATACCGGATATTAAAGCGAAGGAAGCGCTCGGATATAAGGTAAGAGGGAAATTCTCGAACCCGACTTTCATCTTTCGGGTTCTCCCTCTTTCTCTCCTTTTTGATATGGATACTCCTTAAAAATATTTTCTTCATAATTTTAATTCCTTTTCTGGGATATAAAAGTTTTTCACTGGTATTTATGTCAAACAAAATGTTTTCCAAAATAACTCTTCTTTTAAGAACATACCTTTTACTTCACATTCCAGATTGACGGTTCTTGTAACGTTTATGTTATTCCCTATTTCTTTTGAAAACCCAATGTTGATGTATGTGTTATTATGAGATGAAACCCATTACTTTTAATAGGTTAGTTATTTTATTTTTTTTTTATATGTGTCATGGATGATAAAAGATAATGTTATGATGTGACGGGTGCGCCCAGAATTATATAGCGCAATATGAAAGTTTCAATGTGACGGGTGCTCCCGAAATTATACAGAACTCTAATGCATTGGGTAAAGTGATGAATCTCATGAGTAAATGTGAAATAATTTGTGAACAAGATTCTTTATTTTTTCACAGTTATGTGTGGTATTTAACCAATAAGACATGATGTTTCATTTTTATACATTTCCACATTTCAAGTCTTTTATTTATGTTTCCTCTCATGTTCATGATTCTTTACCAATGTTATGAATATGTTCACCCCATGTTATATTTTTCCTATCTATCATATTACTAGGCTTATATATCACCCCTTTTTATGTTCATCCTCTGGTGGCTATATATAATAAGGACTGGTCGAGTTCCAATAAGAATCTAGAGAATAAGAAATAAAAAAAGTTTATGCATGATGTAGTAATTGTTATGTATGGTCCTCGTATTCCCAAGACACTAAATCATTGGATCCTCTATGTGTAATACTATTATTTTTTTCATCTATAAAATGATGTAATAGTGATGTATGAAAATGTGGGGTCACCGTAGGAAAATCTATAAGGAATCCAAAAACAGGAATCCAAACTCTATTTTGAGCTCTTTCACCTGCATATATTCACATCAAACTCGCAATATGATCATTGAAACTAATATAGGGGCCGCCTCAATAAACAAAATTGAAAATTGGACTACATACCATTGGACGTGCATCAGAGGTGATAGAGGGGACACCTCGGAGCAGTGTAATCAAGGAGGTACAATGGTCGTGTCAGAGGAGGATACAATTCAATATAATAATAATAACAATAATAAAACTTAACTACTACATAAAAAACATATCTCAAAATAGAATAATTCGATATATGTAGAAATAGTCAGAAACACTACAATAAAATTCAGTATTACAATAATCAAACCTCACTGCAAAATACAATTACACATATTAACAATCAAAAAATAAAATTCACATCAATAGTGAGTCTCAATATCAGTATCATCAGATTCATGATAACCCTCATCCGTGCCTCCTAACGAAACACCATCCACACCACTCACACCTCCAGCATCATCATCAGCATCAACATCGATACAGGCACAAGTACTGGGTTCGGATCTGACTCTGGCTCCAACTATCGATCCAGCATAAGAATCTCAATTAGTATAACTCATCAACATCAAACTAGTGTCTACCACTGTAGCTGCCTCTTGTGGAAGTGTAGAAGAAATGGCAGACATAACATTCGTCAAATTTTCATTTATTTCCTTTTCTACTTTTTGAGTTTCTTCTTTGATTGCAGCATTCATCTATCCCACTATGACCAAACTAGAAATATTACTTGAATAAAAGTTGTTATTAGAACAGTATCGAGATGGTACAATCTTCTTCCTAGGTTGACAATGCTCTCTTCCCTGATGCTCATCTCCTAATACCTTATGTAGATGATCGTTCAGACCCAAATTGTTAGGTTCTTTTTCTTCCAATGCCTCAAAATAATTATATTGATTAATATATAACAAAAATTAAAAAGATAAAGTAATATAAGGAATTAAATTGAGTAAAAATAAAAATAAATTGAAATATACTTATAATTGCCTTCTCAGTGTCAGTATTTGGAACAGTACCATCTTTATTTTTTCTTCTTTTAAAAAAAAGTAGACCAAGGAACGCGACCCTTGATATTCACTGTTTTTTATAGACAAAATCAATGAAATAAATAAAAATTAAAAGTCAAAAAAATTACACTAAACAAAGATAAATATTTAAATATTAAATTAGATGTTTTTTCTCAAGATATGGGAGTGAAGTGTGTCCATTAGTATAAACATGCTTCATTCCACTATTATATATTTTATTTCTGTCAGATTTCTTCTATAAACAAATAAATATATAATTTAGTTAACATAAATAAAACTCATTTTCAAATAAATAAATGAATATATATATATATATATAACCAATACCACAAACTCTAGACTCTTCCAATAATCGATCATATCATTGTATTGTGATATTGGGAAATCATGGATCACCGTTACTTCTTAAAGCTCCATACCAACTCTCTTTTTCAAACCAAGATATATATATATCATACTTTTACAATCTCCACATTTCATCTAAATCCATTAACCTTTTAGACTTGGAATTTTTCTCTTTCGATAAATTATATTGAAGCTAAAATGGAAAATATATTTCTTAAGAAAATATTATAAATTAATATATATATATATATATAAGGTGATTAACATTACTTACCCAGATCTATACCCAAGAATTGTCCTTTATTTTTTCTATAACTTCCCTCCAACTTATTTGTTGAACCGGAATGATATTGATGTGTCAAGAAAGTGTTCCCATAAAGCTTTTAAATTTTGTGCCATTTTTTTAATTAAAGAACCATCCTCATTATATTCGACAATGATTTCTGTGTGTCGATTCCAATCCTCTTTCATTTTTTTGCAGCCTCGTCATCTAGTGGAGGATGCAGCTTATAATGAAAAAAATTAATAATGGAAAATAATATATGTGAATTTATCATTAATCACTAACAGTAATGTTTAAACACATACTAGAATATTGGGGAACTACTGGCCCCTAATGTGTAGCGTCTTGAAGGGGAGTAGCCTCTGTGGTATGTGTGTTATCTATAATATGAGTAATTTTTATAGTAGATGAAGATAAGTGTATTGATGGAGGGATAAAACCAAATGTATGACCTTATAAAGATAAGAATATATATGGATATGGATATAGATATCACAGTGGGATATATCAGGGTGCAGTGTCCTATAAAGTGGATGGTAGGAATGGATAATAAGGAGGTATGGGAGTCTGATAACTACCATCCGATGTGGGTGTGGGCAGAAACGGATATGGAAACAGTGGGTATGGATAATATGGATGTATCATATTGGGAGGATGACTGTCACAAACCAAATCTGTTCGCCACCAAAACTGGCACCAAACCCAGCCTGTGACATGACCCAAAGGGCGTTCCCTCCCCACGGGCTGGCACAAGTGCCCGGGTATCATTTATTTTTGTTTGGGAACGATTTACCCGAATATGAAGGCATAAAACATTAAAAACAATCAATAAACTGAATCTGAAAAATGTAAACCAAACGATGTTTACACAAAAAGAAGAACTGAATACATATGTTTAAAGACACTAAAAGTGGTCTAAAAACAAATAATGACAACATAATGAAATCCCCATGGACTCCACATGACAAGGGGGTCATCACCCACAAACCTTCTCTGCAACTCCGCCCCAACGATGAGGACTAACACCCTGAACTGCCATCGCCCATATCATTCCCTTTACCTGAGTCAAGCATTACAAAGTCTACTTACACCCAAGGGGTGTAAGTAGGGTGTGAGCCTAATCCCAATAGGATACCACCCAATGATTCCAAAGTGCATTCAATATAAGGTGAAGAAGCAAACATTTTTAATTCGTAAAGAAAAACGACGATGAAATTCCAAGAAATGCAAATTTCATTTAAAAGAAAAGTTTTAAAACTATAATTTCCAGAATGTTAACATATCTAAATGGAAATGATAGATAATGTAAAGTACTGAAAAAAAAAACACCCAAATAAATGGGTAAATACTAAAAATCCAGTGAGCAACAAACCAGGAACACCCCTAGGCACTAGGTTGTCTTGGGCCCTATGTACCTTGTACCTCGGTGTAAAGCAACCATAGTAAAATCCACTCTCGTGCATGAGCCACTAGTAGGGATCATACCCAAAACATAGTGGTTTACAATCATCATCCACATAGTTTAGTTAGAGTTGTCGTTATCCAAATTCTATGTGAAACAGGGACAACACCCATCCGGTCCACTAGCCGTACTAGTACAAATCCGCCCACCTAAGTACCTGGGCTTCCCCTTTTGTGATCAAAAAATTTCAGCATGCAACATAAATCCATTTTTAAATAAAATACCACTACTGGTCACACACAATCAATACAGTATCTATCACATTTTTATACCACTTAAAACACACAATAAAACACTTTGATTTGTAATAAAACAATTCTTCAAAATCACGTAGTGTCTTGCACAAAAAAAACACCTTGAGAACACTAATTGCACACTATGTGAACATTTTTGAATTACCAAAACATAAATGGAATCCCAATATATTTAAATTAAAACAACAAATCATTTTTTTGGGAGGCCTCATATGGTTCAAGAAGTGACATCATTGTAAAACCCCCATTTTTACACAACACGGCTCTTAGAAATTCATGTGTTTCAAAAACACCATTAAAACCAACTTTCACAGAATCAAACACATGGGAAAATCATCAAAACAGTATTTTCAGTCCGATTACAGTTCATTAAAATCAACTAATTACTTATAGGTCAGCCCAAAATGAACCAATAAAATATTTGAATGAAAATCCCCCAATTTCACCAAAAATGGAACTTAAAATTCATTTGCATTATAAAAGCAACTAAAACCAATTTTTACAGAAACATTCAAGTGAAATAAACATTAAGGTACCATGAACACAGAAATATAATTCACAAAAATTTCACACACAATGGAATCACCTACCAAAACAAAGGAAACCCTTGAATCTCCGTGCGAAAATCAAATCGCACCCCCGCCGCACCAAGAGACAACTAGATCAAATCTAAAACCACATAAATTGGCCAAGAAAGCCCAAAGTTAAACCCTAGGTTTGAAAACATAGTTTCTGGACATTATTAAACTCAATTATAACCAAAGATACCCAAAGAACAATGAGTTAGACCCAAAGTAATTTGAAAGAGGAAAGGAAAGGGCTCATTTACTTGAAGTATCTTGAAGTAATCACTCCAAAACACCAGTAGCTGAAATTTAAAAGATCCAAAATTTAGGTTTCGTACACACAAGATGTATTAGGTCATTTAGAAACTGGAATGTAGGAAAAATATTGAGAATTGAGAGAGTTATGAAAGAATGACTTTACCTCTTCAAATCTGGGCGATTTGAGGAACCCTATGAAGTTCGGCATAAAATAGAGATTTATCAGAGCTTCAAAGAGGTGGGAGAGGGAATGGTCGCGCGGCGGGGTTCATTGGGGTTGGGCTCCACTTGGAATCACCGAAAAATCCCAATATTTGTATAAGTTATAACATAATCAAAATTTATTTTTAAAACAGGAATTGGGCTTTCGGGCTGGCCCAACCCCTTAGATAAAAACCAAAATAAACCCTGGTTATGGATTTATAAAAGCTCCAAATTTAAATGGTGGTGTTAATAGGTCAGGGGAGGTCATTTAGGAAGTTGAATGGGTGAAAAATATTAAAAAATGAAAAAGTTATAAAAGAAACAAAAGTGGTTTTTAAATATGGAATTGGGCTCACGGTTTGGCCCAATTAATGAACACTCTCTCATTCCTCCATAAAAGATTGGGAACCCCCCCCCAAACAAAGTATGAAAGGAAATTAAATGAAATTTACCTTTAAAATAAGTCATGGGTGTGACAATTCTCCCCACCATAAAGCATTCCACCCCCGGAATGCCGCAACAACACGAGATGCAAAAGCAAAGCCCAAACGATAGACCAAGACAGACTTCCTTACCACGTTTTCACCCGCTTCAAAAAGGACGAACATCTCCAGTTGATCAAACGAAGGAAGATAATACTCTAACCAACCAAAAAGTACCCCACTTACATAAAATTATGAAAAACATTAAAAACACATCCCAAAACAAAACACCTCAAATACTACAAGACCACGCTCAAGCAATCCACTTGAAACGAACAATGAACTCGAATAACGCTACCACAACATTACATAAATAAAACCATTGGGTGTTCTCCAACCCCAAAATTACCCAACTAACAAATTTTTGGATAGATATACTTGAACGATACTACCTCCTACCTAGAATACACCAAGGAGAAAACTGAGTCACTAGTACGGGGTGACCCAATCTGGACATCCCACCACCAGGGACAACTCAATTTTCTTAGATAGAATAAGGATAATAATTGGGGAAGGAACGAACGGTCTCCCCATCATAAGGGTTAAACTAAAATTATTCCTTTTCCAAGAGAACATACACGATACCCATGATGGGTCTTCCCACCATAATAATGAATACAACTTTCCTTAAGACAAAATCAAGACACTAACAGGGGGCCTCGGACGAAATTCCCAGCATTAGGGGTAGATTAATATCAAAATTATTCCAATGAAACTTAAATGAGTCCCATTGTGGGTATACCCCAAACAAAACCCAACCATATTAACTAAATAGTATGGGATAACAACAACAAAAACAATAGAATTTTAAGGAGATGGCATGGCTGTATAGTTGGTTCACACGGTTTGGGAAACCGCGAGTTAACTGTGCGGATCATTCTATCCAAAGAGGAAACTTCACACAGTTTCATTGGCCAAGGATCGTGGACGTGCGGAGACCATGCAGTAGCTGCTGTCTCTTATCACACGGTCCCCTGGGTTGGCACATGGTTACTTCTAACCATGTACAAACTATGCACTTCAACCTGCCTAACCCAAATTTTAAACTTTTCTCCAAAAACACAAGGGACCCCAAAGGGGAAAAACAACTCAGGGTACGACATGGGAACAAGGTACTCACACCTCTTTCCACCAAATGTGAGAAATTGGAACAAGATGATGACACAAGAGGTTTAAACTATTCATATCTTTCATATTGAGGATATGACCTTGACCAAAAGTTTGAACGACTCTAGGATTTCCCCTAACTACGCACCAGCTTCTCTCTGGGGACTATGGCTGGAGCTCAATGGATTGAAGCATATTCAGCCTTGTAGTTAGGATTTGGAAACCCCTAAACTGAAAATATTCTTCCAGTTCCAAAAACAATTATACTGTAATCTCAGATGGTCTCATTGAGAGATGGATCACTTCAAACCCGCTTTTCCCTAACCCATGATTTTACTAAAACAAGAACTTAGAGGATCCACACACATCACCCCTTTTTTTCTTCGGATTCTAAACAGCAGAATGAAAGGACATATAGAAACACATTCCTCTAGAACATAAAATTTAGAATTTCCTATAGGGAGACACACATCCAACAAAAAAATAGTGACTCTCAAAAGATTTCACAATCTTCACCCTTATAGTAAAATGAACACATGATATCGCAAGGCATCACTGAACATAACCATTGTGGATAAAAGAAAACACAAAGAGATGGACCTTGTACTAAGTCCAAAATAGAACATGATTCCATCAAGTGTCCATAATATCCACTCTTGGCCAGATCTTGCACACCAGTGGCCTAACATGAACTCTTGATTCAATGAGACTGACGAAAGACCAAGAGGCCCTTTAAGACATCATTCTACACTGACAACTCTGAACTTCATTGACCTTAGAAAACAGAGGAAACATAAGAAACTAAGGTCTATTTCAACCTCCCACAAACACTCTCCCACTATAGGGGGATCTGCATAATTGAAAAAGAAGAGGGGTAAACACAATCTCCAAACCTCAAGAATAAAGTCCTTATGTTGATCAACTGGAGGATCATCCAACGGTGAATCACCATAGGCCAAACATGAATCATACATTAACACTTTATGGGGGCATACCCTGGCCTACAGGAAAACCCAAGGAAAAAACCAAACTGGTCATTTGGTCACAAAAGACCACAAACCTAAACCGAACACATGATGGGAGCCACCACATTGGCCTCCCAAACTTTTCCTCAAAAGAGACCACTGACCGACACTTCATTCCAACTTATCAATGAAACAGCAAACCAAAACATCGTTCAAACAAGAGGGGTTATTGAACTCGAAACATCCCATAATAATAATCCTGAAAACACATAATCCATACCTCCAAACCATACATTATCAAAACACAACACTTTCCTTCAAAAAAAATTATTTTAAAAAACAGTGTTGGTGGGTTGCGCATTTACCAATGGTATCTCATGAGCCTCACACATACATGTTTTCATGCCACACTAGGAACCCACCTCATATCCATCCATATTCCCAAATAAACCTATGCATGTGGTCACCCTTGAGACCACCAATTACCAAAAATCAAACCTTTCCTCTTTTTAAAATAAAAACTTTAACCACAATTTTACTTTCTCAAAAACACTAACCATAATATCAATACCCAATTTTTAATCTCACAAACCAATTTAGAAAATAATGAATAATTCAATAAAAGAACATATTCATGCCTTTCACAATTGTTTCAAAACATTTCAACCCATTTCAAAACACTTCTAATTTCATGAAAAACACCATTTCATAAATCTCTATTTAATTAAGAACTCAACTCTTCTCGTTTCAAGACAAGGTTCTAAAAGTTCATAATTTTTTTTTTCAGTAGTAACCAAACCCAAAATCCATATTCAACCCCCACACAAAAATTCTAGAACACATAATTCAATCCAAAACACTTTTCCATGGTTTAAAAAAAATCCACTAGAAACATATTTTCAAAACCCCAATTAACATAGTTCATACTTTCAAAAGAGGTATAAACACATAATTTAACCTTTTGAAATAATTCTAAAATTTAATTTATAGACTTTAAAAAAAACCATTTTCACTTTACTAGAAAATAACTTCACAAAAATTCACACTCCTTAATGTGAAGTTATTTTTTTTTTTTTGCTTAAAAAAAATGTTTCCAAGATTCCAAAACAAAGAGACACAAGACAATGTGAGCGGAAACTAGTTTCGGTGGGTGACTTGGACATATGGTTGGAAGCCATATTCCAATCACTTTTCCGTCACAGAGAGTATTCTAGGGAAATATCCACGGCTCCACATGGCTTGCCAGGCCCTGCGAGCTCACTGAGATTATTCGCCCAACTCTCTTTTCATTTCACATAGTCATCATTAAACCAAGAAAACCAAATGAATCAGATAAATCCATAAATCCCCTAGGGACTTGAATCTCGTCCTGAGGTGTGCTGGCCAGGCACACTACCCATGACTGAAATGTCAAGTCCCGACAATCCTAGCTCCAGACTATCCTGACTCTTCCCCAAATAACATGACCCAAGGAGTTAACCTCCTCTGATATCATTTTTTCACGAACCGAATCTGGTCGCCACCAAAACTGGAACCAAACCCAGCCTGTGACATGACCCTAAGGGAATTCCCTATCCCCATGGGCTGGCACAAGTGCCCGGGTATCATTTATTTTTGTTTGGGAACGATTTACCCGAATATGAAGGCATAAAACATTAAAAACAATCAATAAACTGAATCTGAAAAATGTAAACCAAATGATGTTTACACAAAAACCAGAAATGAATAAATATATTAAAAGACACTAAAAGTGGTCTAAAAACAAATAATTACAACATAATGAAATCCCCATGGACTCAACACGACAATGGGGTCATCACCCACAAACCTTCTCCGCAACTCCACCCCAACGATGAAGACTAACACCCTGAACTGTCATCGCCCATATCCTTCCCTTTACCTGAGTCAAGCATAACAAAGTCTACTTACACCCAATGGGTGTAAGTAGGGTGTGAGCCTAAGCCCAATATAATACCACCCAATGATTCCAAAGTGCATGCAATATAAGGTGAAGAAGCAAACATTTTTAATTCATAAAGAAAAACGATGATGAAATTCCAAGAAATGCAACTTTCATTTAAAAGAAAAGTTTTCAAACTAGAATTTCCAGAATGTTAACATGTCTAAATGGAAATGATAGATACTGTAAAGTACTGAAAAAAACACCCAAATACATGGGTAAATACTAAAAATCCAGTGAGCAACAAACCAGGAACACCCCTAGGCACTAGGTTGTCTTGGGCCCTATGTACCTCGTACCTCGGTGTAAAGCAACCATAGTAAAATCCACTCTCGTGCACGAGCCACTAGTAGGGATCATACCCAAAACATAGTGGTTTACAATTATCATCCACATAGTTTAGTTAGAGTTTTCGTTATCCAAATGCTAAGTGAAATAGGGAAAACACCCATCCGGTCCACTAGTCGTACTAGTACAAATCCGCCCACCTAAGTACCCAGGCTTCCCCTTTTGTGCTCAAACAATTTCAGCATGCAAAATAAATCCATTTTCAAATAAAATAATACTACTGGTCACACAAAATCAATACAGTATATATCACATTTTTATACCACTTAAAACACACAATAAAACACTTTGATTTGTAATAAAACAATTCTTCAAAATCACGTAGTGTCTTGCACAAAAAAACACCTTGAGAACACCAATTGCACACTATGTGCACATTTGTGAATTACCAAAACATAAATGGAATCCCAATACATTTAAATTAAAACAACAAATAATTTTTTTGGGAGGCCTCATATGGTTCAAGAAGTGACATCATTGTAAAACCTCCATTTTTACACAACACGGCTCTTAGAAATTCATGTGTTTCACAAACACCATTAAAACCAACTTTCACAGAATCAAACACATGGGAAAATCATCAAAACAGTATTTTCAGTCCTATTACAGTTCATTAAAATCAACTAATTACTTATAGGTCATCCCAAAATGAACCAATAAAATATTTGAATGAAAAGCCCCCAATCTCACTAAAAATGGAACTTAAAATTCATTTGCATTATAAAAGCAACTAAAACCAATTTTTACAGAAACATTAAAGTGAAATAAACATTAAGGTACCATGAACACAGCAAGATAATTCACAAAAATTGCACACACAATGGAATCACCTACCAAAACCAAGGAAACACTTGAATCTCCGTGCGAAAATCAAATCGCACCCCCGCCGCACCAAGAGACAACTAGATCAAACCTAAAACCACATAAATTGGCCAAGAAATCCCAAAGTTAAACCCTAGGTTCGAAAACCTAGTTTCTGGACATTATTAAACACAATTATAACCAAACATACCCAAAGAACAATGAGTTAGACCCAAAGTAATTTGAAAGAGGAAAGGAAAGGGCTCATTTACTTGACGTATCTTTAAGTAATCACTCCAAAACACCTGTAGATAAAATTTAAAAGATCCGAAATTTAGGTTTCGTACGCACAAGATGTATTAGGTCATTTAGAAACTGGAATGGAGGAAAAATATTGAGAATTGAGAGAGTTATGAAAGAAATACTTTACCTCTTCAAATCTGGGCGATTTGAGGAACCCTCTGAAGTTCGGCATCAAATCTAGATTTATCTGAGCTTCAAAGAGGTGGGAGAGGGAATGGTCGCGCGGCTGGGTTCATTGGGGTTGGTCTCCACTTGGAATCACCGAAAAATCCCAACAATTGAATAAGTTATAACATAATCAAAATTTATTTTTAAAACAGGAATTGGGCTTTCGGGCTGGCCCAACCCCTTAGATAAAAACCAAAATAAACCCTGGTTATGGATTTATAAAAGCTCAAAATTGAAATGGTGGTGTTAATAGGTCAGGGGAGGTCATTTGGGAAGTTTAATGGGTGAAAAATATTAAAAAATAAAAAAGTTATAAAAGAAAAAAAATTGGTTTTTAAATCTGGAATTGGGCTCACTGTTTGGCCCAATTAATGAACACTCTCTCATTCCTCCATAAAAGATTGGGAACCCCCACAAAACAAAGTATGAAGGGAAATTAAATGAAATTTACCTTTAAAATAAGTCATGGGTGTGACAATGACCTCCTTGTGACCCAAGTGGAATAGTAGTAGGCTGAACTGTAGAATCAGTACCCCCTTCCATACTATCAGCCTTGGTTGTATAATCCAGCCTTCTCCTTAACGAAGTAGCCTAAAATAACATAGATGATAACAACAAAATGAATGATAACAAGAAAAATAATATGAATGGCCATAATATTCAAACATAAATTGTACTTACAGTGTTGGCTATAGGAGACATACATTGTTCATTTCATTGTTTTCTACAATTTGTTCTAGTATCATCATATTCAGGCATTAATATAAGGAAATTTAAAATAATATTCTCAAATAAATAGAAATAATGCCAAATGTTAAATAATAAAATTGTATCATAAAACAATGAGATATTTTTTCAATGTGATATTTATATTGATAAAATATCAAGACTTTTCTATGTTCAAGAATTACTATAGATGTGATTAAACATAAGTTGGTCAGAAAATAAATAGTTTTATATTCAATAATGGTATTAAATATACTAGTTAATTTTATACAATGTATGTATGTTTAAAAGAATAGATACAATATTATGATAATGTCAGGTAAATAATTACCAATGTGTCAACGTTATGTGTTCTCTGTGACAATTTCTAGTTCACAATCTGTTCTAGCAATTGAATCTTCTATGTCATAAAAAGTAACTTTTGAATAAATGCCAACAGGTTCATCCACAACATTATTGTCATCTATGTCTTCATCAAAAATATTTCTAGGAATCACATCAACAATAACACCAAATTGTTGTTGTAATGCGTCAGTTACATAAAACACATGTATATCCTATGATGCAAGATTATAAGGTTCATCGGTATGAATTTGGTGGTTCATATCAATCACTCTAAATCCAAAGTAATCAATATTAATTCCTTATCATGTCATTGAATCAAACCACTTACATTTCAACATTTCAACATGACCATGTGCATAGTAATCTAATAAAATGATTCTTTCAAGAACACCGTAATATGATATATTTTGTATCGAGGTTGTCTATTTGATGAACTCACATAAAAATTTGTTGTTGTGCTTATCATGACACCTCCATGCTATGTTTCCATTTGTTTACCAAGTTATTTATAAAAAATTTAAATCCATTGATAACCATTGCTTTAAAATCACATACCACATCATTTGGAACAAAAGACAACTCTCTTACTTCATCTCATACTCCATTCATTGGTATAGTTAAAACCAAAAAGATACCAACATTTAATATTAAATAGACATATGATAATGTAATGATAAGAAAAAAATATATATTACGTTTGACTTTAACCAAGCAGAAAATTCTTTATTGTGCAACAGTTCTTTCCTCTTAATAGATAGAGAGTGATGTTTCTTTTTTATAATTTAAAAATGTTCTCTAAAAATATTAAATATAAAAAATTTCATAAGATATGATGAAATAAAACAATGAAAAAATGCATATTTATTAGTTTACTTGATATAATCATCAAGTACACCACAGTTGAATAATATTGTACGATGAGCCATTTCACACTCTTGCCTACTTAAAGTACACCACGAGTATGATATAGATATCCCCCTTTCTTGGGTTAGTGAAGAAAATACAGTCTCAATGGGATTATATTTCTCATATTCAGTTCTAATTAGTTGATTAGACCTCATAGTGAAGTTATCCATGTATAATGAACAGAAATAAATGCATTCTTTTGCTAAATAACATTTCACAATAGAACCTTTAGGGTGCTATTTATTTCTCACATAATATTTCAATGTAAACATTATTCTTTCTATAGGATACATCCACTAACTCGGAATAGGTCCACCAAAAAGAACTTCTATTGGAAGATGCATAGTCAGATGTAACACACATATGAAAAATGACGGTGGGAAAATTTTCTCCAAGTCATAAAGAATAATCGGTGCATATCTCTACAATTTCTGAACAACCCATATTTTAAGTCTTTTGGAACAAATTTATTGATAAAAATGTTATAAATTAGTCACAATGACTCTAACATTATGTGAAAGTAAATGTAGATTAGAAATAGGAATCAACTAATGTAACAAGACATGGTAATCATCAGTTTTAAGATATTTTAGTTTCACATATTGTGTATTCACCCTTTTTGAAATATTACTTGAATAACCATCTGTAACCTTCAAACTTTCTAAGAGTTGATGAAATTGTTTCTTCTCCACTTTTTTCATTGAATAACAGGCAATAGGGACTTTCCAATTATTTTGACTGATTAACTCAGGATGATGTTTTGCTCTTACACCCCAATCTATCAATTCATGATGAGACCACATGTCATTTTTTTCCTTGGACATTTAATATAGTAGCAAGTAACATCTCATAAATGTTTTTATCAATATGTGTTACGTTCCAACAATGACACAATAAATTTGATGACCAATATTCCAACTCAAAAAATATGATTTTATTTCTCTAATTGCTTTTGGAATTCGAATTTACATGTTTTCACTTTCTGATATTTGATTGAATTTTTCCAAGAACATATTTAAAATAATAAACTTCTTTAACAAAATAATTCCATGGAATTCATTGAGGTGTATCATCTATCTCGACAACATTATCAAACTATCTCTTATTTTTCCTGTATGGATGATCCATCGGTGGAAATCGTTGATTCCCTATGAAGCTGAATGTTTGTTGAAACTTTAATCTTCAATAACATGTATTTTTCACAAAAATGGGGCAGGATAATTTCCCTTTATTACTCCAACCAGACATCATTCTATAGGTAGGTAAATAATTTATCATCCATAATAAAGAAGCATGAAACATAAAGTACTCCTTCATGAATTCATCGTACACTTGTGCACCAATAATCCAAAGCTCCTTTAACTCCTCTATTAATGGTTGCAAGTATATATCAATATCATTCTAGGATCACTGGGTCCAGATATCAAAATAATCATGATAGTAAATGGCTTATTCATACACATTCATGAATGAAAGTTATAAATGTGAATGAAAATAGGACAAGTGCTGTGTGCAATGCGCATTTAGAGAAATGTGTTGAAAACATCATAGGATAATCCCAATCAAACATTTCATGGGTCAGCTGCAAAATTAGGATGTAACCTATAAAATTTCATCCAAGCCAACCAATATTTAGGATGCACTATTTCATCATTATCCTTATTTCATTCATCTTCATGCCAACTCATATTCTTTTCCATTTGTCTTGACATAAAAAGTTTCTAAATACTTGGAATTAAAGGAAGGTTATACATCACATTCTCTAGTATGTGGGTTCGAATTACGTCTTTATTATTATTCCACCTTGTTCTACCACACTGTTTGCACTGACTCAACTTTACATTTTCCTTCCAGAATAGATAGCAATATTTGGGGAAATGATGAATCTTAATAAGTGAAAATCCAAATTTTTCAACCAGATTTGATTCCATGTAATCAATTATTTGTAATACATGAATCATCGGGTAGTAAATCCTTAATAAATGTAGGGATATTGTCGACTGTAGTTTTACTAAATCCATACATTGCTTTTCCATGATATAATCACATTGAAAACTTATGTTTTCTCATTTTTTCACATGCCTGATATGCTGTGGTATTTTCATATTATATCATCTTTCCAACACTCCTCACGTCATCATCATGATTACCAAATGAAAACTATGTTCCGGTATTCATTTCCTCTTTCACTAGTCAACATGAGGAGATGGATTTAGAAACAATAGTAAACCGATCAGAAATCATATTTTTCATACCAGTCCTTTCTGATAAATCTATGTCATTAACCACTTGTGATTTTTATCCATTGTGATAAAACACATGATAATTTTTTTGGAAACAATGTTTTGTGATATGGTAACTCACTTCCTCATGAGTTAACCATGGGATTCCAATGCTATCAAAACACAAGCATCTAATCAATCCTCCATCTGAATAATTAGTGAATGCAGATTCCAAGAAATATCATAACTCCTTCTAAAATTCCTCAGTCATCCAATCAATGTTGTACATCCAGTATCTATCCATTCTGAATCATATAGGCTTATAAACATACATTAAATAAATAATCAAGAAAATTACTTAACATTATATGTATTGTTTCATAAGATAATAAGTAACCATTAATAACATGTAAATAAAAAAATCATACAAAATATTATGGTTAAGGTAATTCACAAATGTTTCAAATTATAAAAAACAATAATGAATAGTCACACCTTTCTATAACCATATAATATTATTTTAATGTTCTTCTAACACCCACATTAAAATTTAGATGTTTGAAAAATTACATATTTTTTAATATAATTCCCTAATGGATACCCCCCCCCCTCAAGGACACCATCCTAGACACCACCCATTTTAGACACCACCCTCGACAACCCCCTCCCTCCTGGACACCCCCTCCCTCCTGGACACCCTACCATCCTCCCTCCTGAACACCCCCCTCCTTGACACCCCCTCCTAGACACCCCCTCCCTCATGGACACCCCATGTACATGCCTCCCTATTAGACACCCCCACCCCCACCTACATGAATACCCTCCGGGAACCCCCCCCCCCCCCCCCATGTACACCCCTCCTTGACAACCCCAGGATACCCTCCTAGAAACCCCTATAGATACCCCCTAGACACCCCCCCCCCCCACACACACACACACATACCCTCCCTAGTGGACACCCCACCCTCCTGGACACCCCTCCCCCCATCCTGGACACCCCCCCCCAACCACCACCCGGGAAACCCCCTCCCTCTAGGACACTGATAACCCCACCCTTCGGTACACCCCCCTGGGACAGCCCCCCTCCCCCTACACCCCCACACCCCCTTCCCCCCTCCCCTGGCCCTGCAAACTACCCCCACCCCCCCCCACCCCCCCCCCCATTCACCCCAACTACCCCCCCCCCCCACCTGCACCCCCTCTATATAATAATCATTATAAGAAAAAACCTATTTAAATGACATCAATTAATTCAATGGTAATACAAAAGTATAAGAGGAAAAATAATTTACATAAAAAAGGAAACTAAGGCCTGAACCTAAGAACAACTATTAAGAAAATAGAAGGGTAGAGATTGGCTTAGGTTACCAAGATCTGACCACCAAACATGTCATGCACCACCATGAACTGCTAAGCTTCACTAATACCAGGTCCACTAAATTCATATCCAATCATTCTACCATCTGTAAAAGACATGAAATGTATAGAAAAATACCATGTAGGTATGTATATATACACACCCTATATGATGCCCAAATAATGAATATGGAGTCAACAAAATAAAATGGTTGCTTCAACCCATAAGGTAAGATGGTAATGAAACCCAATTCCAACATCTATCCAACACATCAAATCCAATGCCTAAATAATAACCATAATCTATCATGAATCCCATCATTAAGAATTACCCAACCCTCCCATAAACAATCCCACATATCTCTAAATGTCTTAAACACATCAGCCGAAGGGACATCTAATGAAAATACCCTAAAAAGAAACATTTGGTCCTCTCTTCTTCCCTCAAACATTTTTCTACCCAACCCAAAACTAAATGACATCGTCCTAGGGGAGGAAAAATGATTGAAAATTAATTAATACTATCAAGTGAATAATAAAAACTCTTAATCTCACATAAATATGAAAATTATACCTCATCTAAACTAACCTTTTTAAAATTAAATTAAGGAACTGTCATTCTAAGCATGAGCAAGCCCTTCAATTCATCTCAATAGAACAAGCCATAGAAAAAAAATTAAATGTTATTGAATCTATAGTTATTTTATTTATATTAATTTAAATTATATTACCATTTTTAAATCAATTATTCTTACACATATGATTAAACATAATATCATAAACGAAACATTTCATCATATATTCAATAAATAATTACTGAATATAGTATAATAAAGAATCCAATTAAAATGTCATATTTCCATACACTTTATTATCATTATAGATTTTAGTTCTTCAATTATTTTTCAAAAATACTTCCCATTTACCATAGGATAACACATATTATTGGTAGTATATATATTCATCATTTCATTATATTATATTTCTATAAGGATATCATGATTTTAATGAAAAAGTTAAAGTAAGAAACCATTATAACATTAAAGGCATGATAAAACAAACAATGTTGTATTAAAAATAATAATAAACATACAACATCCACTAACCTCAAACCAAACACACAACACTAAACACAAGATAAGGGAGTTAAACATGGAATATTAAAAAGTATAAAAATAAGCCCATCCCCCACACAAAAACAAAATTATTCGGCCCTATAGAATAGTATGGTACTAAAAATGAATAAATTAAATAGAAATCCCCCCCCTCAAAATAAACCATCTCTAATGATCTTGATAGAAGAGCGTGATCATTCCATTTTATAATAAATTTTAGATGTTCATTGAAGTGGTAGATTACCAAAGGTTAAAGTGGAAAACAAATCATGGATTTTAAGGTTTAATGGAAGGATTCCAATCTAATAATTATGGTTATCTGAGACATTTTATTCTTTTAAAAACTCATTGAATTACTTTTTAATTTTTATTTAACCAACCGTGATGATTTTCATCAAATCACAATGAAAAATCCAGCTTCGAATCTTAATTAGTGATTCTGAGTTTGTATGATAACATATGTGACATCTCAAATCATGGAGGTCTGTATACAATTTATAGAAATTTTATTCTTGTGGGATTTAGAGAAGATAAAATCTGAAAAATGAATGATAATTTTCTAAGAATTCATGAGGGGAGAATTTTTATAAGTATAACTGATACACTACAGTATCAAAGAATAATTACTATGAACAGCCATGTGAGATTTATATGATAGAAAGAGGAAGAAGATCATCATATTGGGTCTATGTGTTGGCTCATATAATCATACATGACTATTCTACTAAGGGATTTCTTTGTTCTTGTTTATATAATGATTCATGTAACAATGAATAACTTTGAAAATAAAAAGTTGAGTTTAACCAAAACTGTTGATGTATTCTTCAATCATATTAATGCTTTTGATGAATACATAAAATTTATTGGGTAATATATAGTTGACACCAAGATCATGAAATGAATCATGAGGATACTTCAATGACAGTTTGATCCCAAAGTGTCTATACTTGAAGACAAGGATCCAAAGGATATATTTCTTTATATCCTTCAAATCACACATGTAACATATAAAATAAGAAATGATGATAATAAAACTAAGGAAAATAAAAAATAATAGTATGTTTTATTCAAGTAAATGGATACATTATCTATTAAAGTTGTTCTAGAAGTAGATGAGGTAAAAGATGTGATATAATATTTTCCAAAAACCTGAAGAGGGGAAGATGAAAATTTAAAGGAAAGATTCCAGTTTATTGTTTCTGATGTTACAAGGTAGGTCACCTCATTGCTAAGTGTTTTAAAAAAATTCTAGATAATGATGATGAGGTTTTCATGAATATTTTTTATTAAAAGTTATAAAACTAGGAGATAACCGAAATAAAAATTCATCAAGAAGAAGAAACTTTTGTATCATGAATATAGAAGTTCAGATGATTCTAAAGTGTAAGAAGTTGATAATTGTAGGTACCATGGTTAGGAAGCATTAGTGAATGTTACTGATAGAACATTAATTGACAATAGTGATAGTAAAAACAATGATTTATTGGGGTGACTTGATCTGAAAGTGTTGTTTGTGGTATCCCTTCAATAACATCAAAAATAGAGGAATAAAACCATGAAAGAAAATTTATTATTTCCTAACACAATTATATATATAAAACAATAAGAGGTTGAGAAATATGAAATGATATCATAGATTGAAAAATTGAAAATTGCAATTTTTGGTAACTTAGAAAAGGAGTAGATCTCAAGATCATTGTGGAGTAACGAGTGTGAATCAATGATGGTTTGGCCAATACTGTAAAATAATTGGTTAGGAGGGATGAAGAACATGATTTAGAAGTTAGGGTCTAGTGGTGTCAGTGTAATGAATTACAATGACTCTTTACACCTAACATGAAATTTGGTTACTCAAAGAAACAAGTTTTATTTGAAGAAACATATATCCCCAGAGTTTTTTCTAAATAAATTATTTCCATTCCAAAGGTATGTCACCTTAAAAACAAAGGGAAATATAATATGTAATGTGATAAAATGGAGTATAAAACCACACCTCATTCCAGAACATGGGCCTAAAATATCTGGAGGAAAGTGAAATTGGTATAATCTTAATAGCCTAAATATAAAGCTTTCAAAAATTGTAGAATGAAACAAAATATTAGGTGTTTCTATTGTAAAAAAATTAGACAAATCCAACATGATTTCTACATAGAAAATGATTTTCTAGAGAGAGAAAAAAACCAAAAAATTGGAAATATTTTTTCCTTCATAATCTTATTATTTTAACGGTTATTATTTTTGGTATGATGGATATAGACACAATGATGCTTACTATACCACTAGGGTATGACGAGAGGTGACTCCTGATACCCGTAAATGATAATATCAATAACTCAAAACATCTTCCAACACATATAAAATTTTTTTTTAGTTGTTCATGATGAAAGGAGTGTTCTGAACAAAAATTTCCTCATAAGTATCAAACACCAGATGTATTTACTCAATGGTCATAAAAAAAGATGAAATGGTATCAGAATGAAAATGTATCTAATATTTATTTGAATTATATATACATTCCCAATATTTGGTTTTTTTATAGAAGATGTACCTCACACAAGACCTGAAATAAAAATCTTTTTATAGATATCAAATATGATGAAGGTGGATTGGTTTTATTTTCCAGGGTTGAATAAACCATGATCGTTTGGTCTTCAAAGGCCAAATTTAGTGAAATTGATCTTTGTAAGACAAGAGTTTGATTTAAATAATGATCATTTAGCCTATAGTGATCTATTATGACAACAAGAGTGCAATTGAAATCATAAATAAACCCATAAAATATCATGGAGGGTGGCATTGATTGGAAGCGTCGGGGAGTAGGGAGACACAGTTATAAAGGTCGTCAGGGAGGTGGGAACTACCGTGAGAGAGGTCTTTGAGGAGGAGGGTGCCACTGTGAGATATGTCATTGGGGAGGAGGGCTCCACTGTGAGATAGGTCATCAGGGGGGAGGAGAGGTCGTCAGGGAGGAGGGTTGCGCGGTGATGGGGTTGCAGATTAGGGGAGGGGGAGGATTATGATATAGATTACGAAAAAATGACATCTAAAATATAAAATCGATATACCCACAATGGTTTAATTAAACTATGGTAATTAGACAGCTATATCCACATACCTATAAAACCAGGGATATAGGTCTATATCTATAGCCTAAATTTCTAGTAGGGTGATCCTTTTATATGGAGATATGCAGAGGAACACCGAGCTTCCATCCTCAAACTCTAGGTCCCATCAACGATTTTCTGTATAGATCTTCTATTGACTTTGGCCTGCCTTGATGTTTTGCTAAATATTTTTCACATTTTCAACTATTTCTTTTGAAATTTCAGGTCCTATATGCTTACATTCAATGACTTCATCCTAGCATGTCATTGTTCTACATCATTTCCCATAAAGGGATTTATATAGAGACATTAGGATTCTTTACTAGAAAAATTTGTCCTAGGATAACTCATCAAGATGTAAATGTTGGTCTCATCCTCATTTGAAGTCCATAGAACATGCTCTCAAAATATCTTCTAGTGTATGAATTCTACACTCATATTTTCCATTGATTTTAGGATAATAAGACGTACTGATGTTCAGTTCAGTGTTTATAGCATATTGGAGACTTTTCCAGAACCTGGAGGTTAATCTCATATCTTTATCAAATACAATCTATAATGGTACTCCATGAAGTGTCACCATTTCTTTGAAGTATATCCATTAAATTTTATTTAGTGATAATCCCTCTTGAATTTTGATAAAGTTAGCTATATTTTGAAGATGATCCTCAATGAATCATATAAAATTATTTCCTCTAGATGTATTTATAAGTCCAATGAAAAATTCCATGGTGATGTTTTTCCACTTCCATGATGGTATGGGAAATGGTGCATCATCTCCTCAGAATTTTTCCTTTTAGACTTCATTTAACGATATACCAAGAACTTTGATGAATATTCAGTGATCTCCTTCTTCATATTGTCCAACCAATAAGGCTCTCACATATCTTGATACATCTTTTTTCTTCCTAGGTGAATAAAGAAAGTCTATGTATGTAGAACATTTAGAAGATATTTATTTATCTCAGGATTAGATGGTACACATAGTCGTTACCCAAATATTATGACCCCTTCCTCGTCAATCTTGAACTCAAAGGATTTCCCCATTCTGATATCTTCTACATTCTTCTGAATTTCCTCATCATTTATTTAATAATCGTTTGTTTTCTCTATAAGAGATGGTTGAGCAATAATTTGAGGAAGGATTTATGATGTTCCATTATTAATGATTCCTATATCTATCCTCTATAAATCTAATAAGATTATATCCTTCTCAATTATCATCATAGATAAAGTTGTAGGATCCTTTCAGCATAGAGAATCTTAAAATTTATTTACTTTACCAGGATAATAATATATTGATAAGTCATAATCTTTAATGAACTCTAACCATATTCATGGGTTCATTTTAAGCTAATTCTATTTGAATATATATATTATCCTATTGTGATCAATATTTATCTCACACATATCCCCATAGAGATAATGAAACCAAATTTTCAATGCAAATATCATGTCTATCAACTCCATATCATGCATGGGATAGTTTTTCTCATGAATGTTCATCTTCCTTGAGAATTAGTTTATCATTTTATTTCTTTTTTCAGCACACATCCTAATACCTTCTTTAAAGCATCGTTGTATTCCACAAAGAGTTTTCTATTTTTCAAAAGTGTGAGTACTAGAGTAGGGATAAGACTCTTTTTCAACTCTTTGAAGTGGTCTTCAAATTCACTGGTTTAGAAAAACATTTCCCCCTTCTGAGTCTACTTGGTTAATGGGTTTAAAAATCATGAGAATTTATTCGAAAATCGTTAGTAATACCTTGATAGACCAGGGAAACTACTGATCTAAATTATATATGTTGTCCTGGGCCACTTATGAATTGTCGTTGTCCTGGAAGGGTCCATAGATATCCTTTTTCTTGTGATAACATGCCCCAATAATAATACATACTCCATATAGAACGCACATTCACTATACTTTTCATATAGTTTCTCCCTTTGCAAATTCATTATCATATTATTCAAATGCTCCCTAAGTTCCTCCTTGCTCTTCTAGTACATTTATATATCATTAATAAAGACTACCGAAAATTGTTTGAGGAAATCTAAAAAGACCCCATTCATTAATTCCATGATAATTGATGAAGAATTAGGTATTCATAAGGGAATCAATATGAACTCGTAGTGTCCATACCCCATTTGAATGGTAGTATTGGGAATATTTTCCTTCTTTACCTTTAATTATTGATATACCGACTGAATTTCCACCATAGAGAAATACTTGACACATGTATTTGATCAAAAAAATAATCTATCTATGGTAGGAGATATATGTTCTTTGTTTTGAATTTTTTGAGCTCATGATAATCAATTCGTAGGTGCATTGATCCATCCTTCTTATTTATTAAGAGGATTGGAGCACCCTATGGTGAAACACTAATGCATATGAAACCTTTTTCCAAATTTTCATGAAACTAATTCTTTTATCATCCAACTCAATAGTGTCCATTCTGTATGGATTCTTAGATATAGGAATAGATCTAGGAATAAGTTCAATCATCAACTCAACTTTTTAGTCAAGAGGAAGGCTGGGAAATTCTTCAAGGAATACACCAGTGTAGTCTGACACAATGGGCATGTCATAGAGCATGATTCTATCCTTTTTATCAATAATTTAACTTATATATGCTTTCTAATAAGGCAATAATATCCAAAATTGAGACAATGATTCTGAAGGAGAGTCATCACCCACCTTACACTTGTACAGAATTATATGATGTTTTAAAAGGTGTATATTTATCTCCCTTTCTCAAAAATTGATTTTTGATGTATATAAATATATCCCATACATGACCAATAGATCATTTAAATCCACCAAAAAACGTATAACAATATTTTATGGGAGGATCAGTTCACAAACATTAACCAGAGATGAGTTATATACTTTAGATGCAATAATTTCCCCACTTTGAGTTCCCACAGATAACTCAACCTCCATATTTTGAGGTGGGGTTTGAATATTTCTACTAAAATTGAAATATATGAAAGAATATTTAGAACCAGAATCAAATAGTATGTTCATTATTCTCTAATGAATATTCAGCATACCTTTCAGCACATTATTTTCTAGTTCCACCTCGGTAGTAGTGATAGAATGTTACCTTCATTATAGTCATGGAGGTTATTATTGATGTTTTCCTCCAATAAACCTTATATTAGGGAAATAGATCACATAATTATTATGTTCCTTATTGTTTAAACACTACATTATAGGTTAAATTTTGATCTGAACCTTTCTTCCTTCTCCCGCATCTGTCGGCATCTTCATATCCCTTCAGAAATTGTGATCCAAATTCCCCTCTCTTCCCCATTTAAAGAATCTCATGGGTCCCTTTAGATACTTACCAAGATTCTTCTTCCCAAAATTTTGACACATCATATATTTGGTTTTCTTTCCATCATGGGGTTTATCTGTTGATCCTACCATATTAAACTATATTTTCCACTTTTTATCTCTGGGACCACGAGACCACTGAGAGTCTCCGATCTCCATTTCAACTGTAAGGGTATAACATAAAATCTCCACATAGTTTTTGAAGTCTAAAATCACTAATGATTTTATGTATACTCGGATTTAGTCCTCTAAAGAAGTGATACACGTGGATTTTAGTGTTCATGAAAAATCTGGAGGCATATCTTGAAAGTCTGGTGTATATTTTTTCATATGCCCCGATAGACTCATCTTCATTTTTATTCAGTTTGAGGAACTCCCTCCTATATTAATATAGAGATTCTAAGGAAAAAATATATTGAAAAATATTTTATTCAAATATTCTCATTTCATATAATCAATTTCTTCCTTAAACATTGTGTTCTTGATCAGTGTCCACAACTTATCAACCTCCTCATCAAAATGATCGACCGACTACACAAATTTCTCTACTTCTAAGAACTAAAAGATATAGAATGTTTTCTCAATGTATTTAGTTAATTATTCCATGATAATGGGGTTAGAAGATCTACTTAAAATGGGATTAATCTTTCACTTAATTGATTCAAATGAAACTTTCTTTTTCTTAGGAGGAGGGGGTTCCACTTGATTCAACATATTATTCATAACTTGAGAAAGTTATTCCAGTATTTTCATGAGGTTTTGAGATCCTCTCCCTAACATATTTGGAATTTCATTAGGTAAATCATAACATTGGCTATCACATTGATTATTGGCATGGGTTATCCAGTTTTAACCCATTAACTTAGAAAAAAGAAGGTATGATTAGTGGGGTCTTGAATAAATATATAATAAGAATAAAAGTTTATACATTGAACATAGAAGGATAAACTTGTAAATGTAATTCATATCATATATTTTTTTCCCAAATTTTCAATCTAAGTAATCCATGGAGATAGAATTATATCTAGGGTTCTTACGAAATTTTTTTATGTCCAAATATCCATAAATAACTAAACCTTTCTCTGAAACTAACTATAACAACCCTATCCTTTTATATATATAATTACATGATTTGTATCATAATTTTACATCAAATAAAAACCAAGGATCATAGATTATAGAGTATTTGGAAGATTAGATACATAAAATTAAAAATGTGGAACTAGAATAAAAAAATATTAATCATCCATAAAGAGATCTTAACTTCATTTGAGCTCCTACATATCCATAGGATAACTTAGGGAATAAATAGGCAAATGGGTTGAGATAAAAATACTATTAAGAGAATAATCATTGGAAGAAAGCATAGCACATGTGTTAGAAATCATGACATGATGACATAAAAATGAATATAAGATGAATAAATATATGGAATCAGAATATATAGGACATGGGATCATTTAATCATGGAAATATAAGAATGTGGAATCAATATAAATCATGAAATAATCATGAGTCAAGGATAACTTCCAAGACTATTGCACATGGAAGACAAAGTCCCATAAAGGAATCAGGTTCACTCTCTATCCCAACATGACATCTCATGAGAATAAACATTACCCAGTGAATTGGATCTCTATTTGGGTGAACACATAATAAAATGTTCATGAATATGTGTTCCACATGAATATCTTTCACAATTAATTATTATAAGTGTTACCCATGGAAAGAATTGGGTATCATAATCATGTGATAAAACATAAAAATGATCGTATCATAATGGTGTCCAAGAAATAATGGATTTAAATAATACATGGACATTCATAAGGTAAAATTTTAATATATTATGATAGATTATGTCTAACTAGATAAAAACATGTAAAAATAGTGTTTAATAAACATTAGAAATAAGCCAAATTATGGTGTTTTAAGGTAAAATATAAAAGAGTATTTAAAGTGAAAAAGTCATAATTGTTTTCAGAAAACTAGATATGAAGTAACATAGTTTTTAATTATAAGAATATTGATTTTAAAAAAATTATATTAATACAAATTATGGAGTGTACTTTAAAATGGGTAAGAAATTGGGAAGTTTCCTTTAATCGGGCTTGCTTATTGGGAGAAATTGAAAAGGGAAACCTTATAAAACATGTACTTCCCCATAAAAGAAATAATAATTGAGACTGGTAAATAGATTTTGAACAAGAAACTAAATTTAGGATTATTTCATAATAATATTTAATATTTACATTGCGTTAATGAGAGATAATGTGTAACTTAAATGAAAAAATGAAGGTTTGGATAGAATCATTTACCTAATGTATAAAAGTGTTTTGATCTTGTCATTAATGTCCTAGATAATTAAATTAAATCCATTAATTAGTTAATTAAGAAAATATTATATATGTATTTAATTAATTAATGATTTTTTATGTTTCTTATTTCCATTCTGATGAGTTATAGAGTCCAATTTCATCATTCTGAGAGCCTTTATTTCATGGTTGTTCATTATCGGTTCACTTGTCTACAAGTATGGAAGTTCATGTTAAATTGGAAAAATTATCCAGAGTTGAAATTATTTTTTATTAATTACATTCCAAAAGTTTAAATGACCTTATATATCATTTTTTTATATGTGATCATGATTCATTAGACAACACATTAATGATAATCATTTAGATTAATTTTCCAGTTTTTCAATCATCACAAACAAGTTTTGTTTTATTATTTAATATTATGTATATATGTTAGTTGAAAAACATAACAAAGTCTACAAAAAATTTATATATTTTTCGACTATTATAGTTATTTTATGACCATTATAGAATATATTAATGTAAAATGATAAGTTTTCATCCTCATAGGTGATAAATCACCTCCTCACGAACAATGCATTCATTTTTTGAATAAATGGTAGAGTAAAAGATGTTTGATGATGGGTATTCCAATAACATATAAAAATTAAAATATATATAAGATGTTATAGTTATCAAGTCACTTGTATAATGGTAGGTGAGGAGAAGAAAATAAAAGTAATGAAATTGAAAATAAATTAAAAAACAAAAGCGGAGTTTACATCTTCAAATTATTCTCCTTGAGAACCACCATAAGAAAATTAGGTTTGTTATTTTGTATAGAACAAACGCTCCTAGACATGGGGGATAATTTTTGTTAGAGTATTGGGTAGAATTTGGACAGTCTTTAACACTTGAAAGGTGTGAGGAAAAGTGGTGGTGAGGGGTGGTATTTATAGGGAATGAGAGGGGTGTTTTTTTAATATTATATTCATTATTTAATTAATTTGGCTCAAGAATATCTATATTGTTAATACTTATAACTAAATATATTAAATAAATAATTATAGATAGATATTATAGTGCTAAAAACACAAAATACTCAATAAATAGTGTATTTAACTTATAATGTTATATACCGTAAATTATCATGTTTCCCTATTCACCAAAATTTCAAATATTTTATAAAAATCCTAAAAATTATCCCTCACCATTTATCAACATGTAGAATTAAAAAAAATTACTCCATTTTATAAAAATAGTTTTATAAATATGAGAAATTGAATTTTTTAATTAAAATCATCATTTATACAAAAAATATTGATTTTAAAATTATAACTGATTTTAGAACACTTTGGAAAATTAGTTACGGTATAATAAAAGTATACCTTAATTATAAGAAAAAAATATTAATTTATTATTATATTTTATGAAAATAAATTTTAATTTAAATCATTATAATAATTATAAAATTTTAAATAAAAATTTCAATTTCAAAAAGTTACCAAAACATAATTTATCATTTTCGAAAACATTTATTTACTTATACTATGATATAATTGTATCATATTTTCATTTATAAGATACCAAAATTTTATTTATACTTTATTAAGGGGGGTTAATATTATATTAACAATATTACTATTTCTAATGGTCGTATTACTATTCCAATGGTCAAGTTACTATTATATTGTCATAGTTTTCTTATTTGCTAAAAATACACTTATTTCATTCATTATTCATTTATAATGTTTTTATTGTGTTCTCAATATGATTTTATGTGGTTTATACTATATAAAATAATTATAATAAAGAAATTTCCATTGATAAAAATCTAGGTTATTATAGAAATGGAATTACAAAAAACTCATACAGTCCATACCTACTCCTAAAACTAGTTTGTGGTATTTCATATGGTCTCACTCTAAGAAAATGATACCCTAACAGAAAAACAATCTTGAATAAAATACCTGAACCCTTAAACTAGTCAAATAGAGAATCAATACGTAGAAGTGGGTACTGATTTTTAACTATAATCTGGTTCAACTTCTGGTAATCGAAACTTAAACACTATGTCCTATCATCATTATTAAAAAATAAAACTAGATAACCCCAAGGTGACATACTCGGACTAATCAATCCATTATCCATGAATGTTTCAAACTAATTATTAATCTAAAGAATCTCTATTGATTCCATTTGGTATGGTGGAATATAATCTAGCTCAACTCTGAGCATGAGCTCAATTTTGAACACAACTTCTCTATCAGGTGGAATCCTTGAGAAGCCCTCAAAATACACAACCTGAAATCGGTCCACTATGGGAGGAATTCAACATTTCATAACATCCCCATCATCCAAAAAAATAGTCACAACCTGAGTGGTGAGCTCCCAAATTTTCTAATCAAATGGCCTGATATGGCCTTCTTTAGTATCTCATTCTTCATGATGAACATAATTGTTACCCTCATAAGACAAAAAGGTCACTCTCCAATGGTAACAATTGATGTGGGATCGATATGAAACTAACCAATACCTACACAAAATATTGTCAAAACATAACATGTCAGTCATGTAAATATCCCAAAGGAAATGATACTCACCAACCTCGAGGCCAAACCCCTTGTGTGGATAAATTTCCTTTGACTTTACAAAAAGTATTATGTTGATCATAATAACCCCACTCAAAAACTCAACCGTCATACTCAAAATGTTCACAATTTGAGAATCTATAAAATAATGTGAGGATAATGTATCAAATAAAGTTCTATAATTCATAGAATATAAATGAAATTTACCTTGAATGTTGTTATCGAAGAATCACTATCCATAATAGAAGGATAAATTTTAGGTAACTAAGTTACCCCTCTACATTGTGCTCCAGTATGAGACTCCTGAGCTACACTACCCTTTAGATATATACACTCTTTCCCTGAAGATCCAAACCTACAACCTCAACTTCTACAGCCAATATAACTCCAACTGCCTGACTGGTATAGGGTACAAGACCTCCTTCCAATACTCTTGTTCAACCAAGATCCTTCATCACTGCCCATTATTCATGGGTTCTTACAATTGACTTGTAATTTCATATCCTTCTATAGGTTTCAGAACTCCATCAGTGGTCAGGGAAACTGGCTACGAATGTGACCCATCCTACCACACTGATGGAAAATAACTTGAGTATTTCCATGATCAACAGACCATTCTTCCTAACTACTCTAATTTCCACCTCCATGGATGATGTTCTCTAAGAGATGATTTCTACCCTTGAAATAGGTACCTACTGGTCATCCAGAAGAAACCACTTTACTCCACTGGAAGCCTCATTTAGGTTCCCCTCAAAAATGGGTTCTTAATTTACCACTTTGGTGAACATCATTATCCAAAAGGTATTAACTAAGGACTTAATCCTGTATTTACTTTGGTCCTAAAAATGTTTTTACATAGTTGACTCATCCCCAACCAGCGCTGGGATAAATTCCTTTGATCAGTGAATCAACCAACATAGTCCATCATAGTCATGATTCCATAGGTCAACTACATAAATTATTTTTTCCTCTCTTTTCTTAGAGTGTCTGGTAAAATGTGCTCTAGGAACTTCTCCTGGAATTCCTTCCATATCATTTCCTCCAACTACTCATCCTAAAAATGAATATTCCAACAAAATATCACTTAAACATAGAACATATAAGTATCCAACTTGTCTCCTTTCTAATCAAGAGTCTATAATGTTCAAGAATTTTCTAGATAGAATTAATACATAACTCAACTATCTTTGGTCCCCCATCTCTGGTAAATGTCAGAGGGTTCTACAAATGGAACTCTAAGGATAGATCAGACATATTCCATAGAAAACTCCATGGGTGCCTATCTATTAACTGTATAAAGAGAGTGAATTTCTAATGGAACTTCTCTCCCACTTCTTCACCCAGAACTATTGGGGCCTCTTTTCCAACTGGTGAAGGATCATTCCCTACTATTTTCTCCTTTTATCCTACCAACAAACATCATTGTGGAGGCATGTCTCTATAATCCCTAGAAAACATATGAGGACTCATATCACATAATTAACACATTTATAGAGGAGTTATTTACATAAATATATGATAACACATCCCTCATACTCTTTCACATGGCCAAAACCAAGGCACTATCACTACCCTCAACCATCCCTGACAAGGGCCATGGGTAACATGGGGTATAGAACTTTTAGATCAAAAATTACCCATTAGACACCCATTTTTTATCCATTTAAAATGTTCACATTTAATATATTCATCCATTATTAATTCATCATTAGGAACTATTTCTTTTTAAATTATTCACATAAGGAAAGACATTTTCAACTCCCACAACCCATTCATAACAAGCTTGTCTACACATGCCTACTATGGTTTAGGCCACATAAATTTAGGAGTGCCTAGATTGATAAATGCATACTAAACTCTCTTAATATACCAAGACATAAGGAAAATCTCATAAGACAATAATGCCACACAATGATTGCATAACCCAATGTGAAATAATATCCAACTATAATTAAAAACACCAAGAACAATAACCCCCCCCCCCCCTGGGAACTTGGGTTTTTCCCCAACACTTGGGTTAGCTACTCCCATGAACAAGCTCATAACCAACGCCCAACACATCCTAGTATCTTGTATACCATTCCAAAGTAATAATATAAAATTAATGGAAATAAAATCTATAGTTTATACCATTTTTTAACATCCCAACCTGGGTGTGACATATTGGTGCCCCGAGTCGGTTCACCACATGACCTAATGCATTAATTCCTTTATGTTAGAGGCTGAAAACAAGTAGTGAGGGTCTAATATGAAATGTGGGGAGACAATGACCTCATTATCAAAGTGGTACAATAACTAAAATAAATACCTTGTATCCAAATGGTGATAAAAAATTACCAATAAATACCACATCTGATGAATGAACTCAAAAAAGGGGAAATAGCCATAAAGAAAAGAAGAATATATGGCATTCCATATATGTGTCAAGTGTCTAATGAAATCCAAAAATAAAGACAAACGAACATCACCCAAGTGGTTATTTCCATAATGTTTGGTTCCCCTATCCATGCTTCATACCAAATCCCATATCAACCATATTACATAAGGTTGTTTCCCTTATCCAATTCGGCAAACATGAAGTCTATTCAGGTACCAATCAGGCTGTATGAGTAGGGTGCGAGTACAAAAAATCATCCACCACCAAAAGCATGTAAATAAATATCCAGTCTCAAATAGTGTATGTAGTTATATAAATAATCAATTGGAAAATACAAAAGTAAATAGGTTTCACATTGATTATTCTTTAATCAGCCACACAAGCCTATTGGGTTTAGAGTGACACCCAAACCAATAATTCTTGATTCGACCCATGCAAGAGTTTAAAACTTAAAATATGGGCATAATACAATTATCATTCCATGGGATTTCATTATTCATATAATTCCAATTTCATTTGGTACCGTGGAGAATCATTCTGGGTACCCTTATCTTAGGCACTTAAAACATCATTCTAATGCCAATATCTATGGGGCCAAGCACAGAATTCTTGCACACTATGGGCATTTGGAGCACCAGTACCTGACCCATAACTCATTTTTCAAATGCATGCTTTGGGGGCTTATATTAATATTCTAGCACCCCATGGGTATTAGGATCATTATTCCATGACCCATAATTCATTATTTATATTCACATATAAATATATATATATATATCAAGGGCCTATATTAGCAGTTTGGAATCCAATGGGTATTTGTAACATCATTCCCTGAACCAAAACACATTATTAATATTCAAGTAAACACATATCATAGTTACACATTCATAAAACATTATCAACCATTTTTGACATGGTGAACCATTCCATTTATCAACTACAACTATGGATCTTCACTTTTATCACATGGAATAACATGACAAATTCCCCATTAATCCATTAATCTTCAATTAATAAACAACTCATTAACTCATCAATGTTAATACAATAATACCTTTAAATTCCATTATCAATCATGCAATAAGGATTTATTTCAATTCCATTAACCCATTATTCCCTTTTTTACAATTCATAGATCATTATTTCAAGTGTATCATCACACCCCATGGGTTTCTATCAATCCCAGTCTCAAATCTCTGATGGGTCCAATGGGATCCGTTAAGGGTCTCACAATAACACTGGAATCAATTCATTAATTTAAATTTAAAATGAAATTTCCCAACATGAAAATGAATTATTACAACTATAAGTATGATATCATGATCAGGACAATAGGAATTAGAAACTAGAACCCTACCTCATGATCATTAATGAATTCTCACCAAACTGTAACCCTCAACTTAGTGTAGAATGATTGAAATCAAAACAGAAAAGGAGATCTAGGATCAAAAACTGAGACCCAGATCCAAGAAAACGAGATCCATTAAAACCTAGATCTAAACCATCAATAATACATGAAATCAACCCTCTCAAATAGGATATAAATATGGGAGAGAGATAAAAAACCCAAAAAACATAAGAGATCATATATCAGAAGATAGGTTAATACTTCCACCAAATATTTGATATTAAATTAATAGAGTTTTAGGAGCCTTAGAACCCTCTTCAGTGCCTCCAAAAGTGATGGAAATCATGTTTGGCTGAATAGGGGTGATTATGGACATAAATCGAGGGTTCAAGAATTTTAAGATAAAAAATTAGGGGGTAAAAATTGTATGCATGATTTCTAGGAAGAGCCTCAGGGTTTTCCCAATCATGCAACTCTACAATCTGGGGTGCATAGTTTCTCATAGGTGGGGCATGGTTTGACATATCATGTGCCAATCATACCACACCCTCCATTAAAGGGTGCACGGTTTGGGGAGGATGGTCGCATGGATTGGTCAAACTATGTTCCCTCTTCATGTGGTTCAAAATGGAGTGCACTATTACCTAGGTCTAACTGAAATATTTCAATAATTGTGTTCCAACCATGCACAGCCCCATGGGCTTCCAAAATTCACTTAATTCACCCAAAATGACAACGAATCAAGACCCAACCAAGATATGATCAAAACAAGGGTAAAATTATATATGAAAATGAGTATGAGAAATTTCTAGAAAGTTTTTGATCTAACTATTTTATTTTTATTTCCAATCAATTAATTACCAAATAATTTATTTTATAATTGTATAATCCATATACTTTTCATAATTTATTTATTTTATTCATACTCACCAATTTAATTCTGAGGTTATAAAGTTCATATTTAACTAGTAATTTTTATTTGTTAATTTTTGGTTTGGTTTTGAATTTAATATAAAAAATCAAAAAAAAAATTATCTTTTTAAATATCTTGGGGTTTTACAAAGATATTATTAGTAAGATTAGTATTAATTGTAACAATAATTGTAAAATACCTTTTTGAGAAATGTTTTGTTAATATGATGTAATTTATATTTAAACAATAAAATCGATCGAAATTAGATTATTACTCTAATAATTTGTTTAAAAACTTATATAATTATATTAACACTCTTTCAATTGGTAATAAATATTTATTAATAATTAATAACACATTATGGTAAAAATTCATTTTTTATGAAAAACTGTTTTTTATATGTTATATATTTTAATTTAAAAGTTATTTTTACAATATTTATAAATTGAATTAGATTAAATGAATTTTAAATTTAGTTTAAAAACATAAAAAATTATTATGGTTTACTTTGTATTTTTTAAATAAAATATAAATTACTTTGTTAACAACTAGTTACCAAGTTAAAAATAAAAACTGTAAAATGTAAAAGCCTGTAGTAAAAGACATGAAACATGTTTATAAATGTGTATAAAGTCTTGGATGAGAATTTATTGTACCAAGATCACCAAAAATTATTTATTTGAAAATTTTGTATTAATTAACAATTAAATTGTGTAATGATATCATGGGAGGGTAAAAGGTATTCCAAAAAGTAATATTTTCTTCACATATAAAAGGGGATCACTTTCACTCCTCATTTTTTAAACTTACCATCACAACTTAAATTGAAAATATTACAAAAATAACTTTCCTAAAATTTATATTCCCATCATCAATCCTCTTGTCTCTAGAATTTAGATTAAGGCTATCACTTCTAAGGAAATATCTAAGAGAGGATCAAGTCTCCAACGTAACTATTACCTTCTACCAAAATCCTTCTCCTTAATCTTTTAATTAAAAATATATTACATTCGTAAAAATATAATGAAATTATTATAATTAAAATTTTGAGGTATTATTATAATATTGTAATAATGAATATTAATTCCTCTCCATCAAACAAGAAAAATAGAAGTGGTGTTAGTTTTTTTGTGTGGATTTTCGCCTCTACAAAGTGACATAATTCGTTATTAATTTAAACCATTCATGCATTCAGAAATAGATATAATGGATAGATAAAAATTATATAAATATTATAAATATTATTATAAAATATAAAATTACCATTTAGATTTTTTATTTCTCATCTTTTGATGACCATAAACATTAATCATGTGTATATACGAACTATCGCCTCCATGAGATATGAGCTTCATTTTTCATCACCACCAATAAGGGTTGGATTTAAAAGTATATTTAATATAAAAAACTTACTTCCATTACACTATTAATATTTTGGATATAATTAAACTATTTTAAAAAACTAAATTTACCATAGTCAACATATGTTAGGATTTATAAAAGAAATGGACTGAACAACCTCAAGTTACCAACAGATGTAAGAAAAATATATTATAAATAAATGAAATATGATAGTTAAAGGTCCTTGGAATATTAAAAATATTTGAAAAAGTTTATTAATTAAGTATTTAATCATCTTAATCCAGTTATTTAGGAAGTTAATCTTGTGCGTAGAAATCTAGAACCTGAGGTAAGGTAACCTTTGTACCTCTTTGTGACTTGTCATTTACAGGTTCTCTTTATTTTTATCCCTTTATTTTAATATTATAATCATGTAACACTTATATTTTCTTATATATTTACATTAAATATATACATAGTTAAATGATCCCTTAATTTTTGTAGTAATACTTGCTTTTAGTATTCTTATAATTCCCCACTTTTAGAAAAACAATATTTTAGGGAACTTTCCTATTTCTTGTCTCAAATCAAGAATCACCAGCATAAAATGTTTTTAAAAAATTAATAGATTCCAAAAAACATAATTATTTTATGGATAACCATCTTGGTTCGATTTTTGTTTTATGAAAATCGATATGGTCTTTCCTTATTTAAAAATATCTTTTATATAAAATGATTCACCCAATTGATACATTTTTATTCTTTCTTCCCCTAGATCCTTTCCTTGAAATTCTATATATTAGAACTCAAATTTCAAGTCCTATATTTTTTTATTAAAATATGAAAATTAAAAATAAATTAATTCCATCTTCTCTTGGGAATAATTATAAATTATATTTTGTTTATGACTTGAATCAAAATTATTAAAAGTACTTCCTTCTCATGGGTTTAATCGTGATTAAGATTTATATATGGTTTATATTTTCTATGTGTCATGCATATATATAATTTTTTTTATTTGATGGGTGGGATTTTAATTATATATCCCACAAACGAATTGGTTAAATATTTATATCTCATGAGAAGTTATGTAAGGGATTAGGGTGTGAACCTAATCCACAATTGTCCTTTGTTAACTTTATGATGAAGGTATTAGGAGTGACCCTTGACTTATATTTATGATATCATGTTTTATCATGTTTAAAAATGTTTATAATCTTATGATATCATTTATTTATGATATGTTTTCATTCTTATGGTCATCCTATTTATTATATCACATTTTGCCTCTAGCCTATCATGTTATACTTTATTTCCATGTTTACTCCTTTATTTTTATTTCTAGCTCACACTTTTACTTAAGTGTTTTTTTCGAGTATATATTTTGAATTTAATCATTATTCCACTTGTAAAACTACCCAATAAATTTGGAAATTACTTGATGTTAGTCATGAATGCACTAATAATGTTTCATATACAAGAAATTCTATGTATTCACATGATTTTAAAGTTTTTAGTATTAATTTTAAGAATAATTTTCTTAGAATTTTTCCCACTTTAACAACATTTTAAATAGTATTAAATCTCTTGGTGATGATCTTTATATAAATTTTTTTTTGAAAAAAAATACTTTTGGTTTTTCAATTTTTTTGAGAACCCAAGTTAATGTTGATTCCATGTGAATAATAAATTAATAAAATGATTGTTTAATAACTTTTAGTACCTCTCATGACTTATTAAAACACCATGAAGTGAAAAAATGAAGACGAAAAAATTGAAGGAAAAGAAAATAATTGATTTTAAAGAAATAAATAATTATTCTTCTAGAAGTAAAACAGACATAGAACATCTAGTTAATAATGTGAATAAATACATGATGAATAATAAAGCCTTTCATAATTTCAAAAAGAATAATAAATAGAATAAACTATGGTAACTTGTTATAATTTTAACAAGAATGGTCACATCTAGTAATATTTTCCCTTATTCAAAAAGGAAAAGAAAATAAATAAGAAACCCCTTAAAGTTTCTACATGGAGTTTAAGTGATAATTATCTATCCAAATTTGAAAAAGTGAAATAAGTTCCAAATATATCATGGATGAAATTTCGGTATTTAAAACAGTTATTTCTCCTACCTATTCCTCTTATAATTCTTCCACCTCTTATTTTTTGTCAAGGCAATTAGATAATAAATAATTAGAAAATTGATTTTGTATGATTACCACAAAACATAATGAACTAATAATGAATTTTAATTAAGTTTTTTTTTCAAATTAATCAACTTTATAAATAAAATTATTATTTATCTTTAAAATTAAAAGAGGAACCTATTTTATAGAAAATCTAGTCAACTATTAAATAACTCAAGATTTATCTTGTTTAAATCACCCATAGTGAAAAAAATCTAAATATAATTATGTGTTCTCAATGAAATTTAAAAAATAGTTTTTATTTGTTCTAAAAATCAATCCAACGCCTCAAAAAATAATACCAATTTTGTAAAAGGTCTCTCATAAAATAAATTTTCAAATTATTATAGAAAAACTGGGAATTTTATTTATAAATGTGATTATAAACATTCTTGTTATGATAGGAATAATTCAATTCAGATCTATTCTAAATAAAATTTATAAATTATAATGAAAATAATAAGCTAACCATTTATCAATTTCAAAATCCCGATTAACTAAGATCAGTGGACTTAAATATGCGGTATTAAAATCTTTAGACACTTTATTATTTTGTTGGAATAATTTCTCAGGATAAAAACATAATGAGATAAATAGTACTTGGAGATAAATTTCTTGAGACACATGTGTGATGAATACCCTGAGTTTAATCATCACGAAAAGATTAGTGGAGGCCACATTACATTTGGTGATAACTCAAGGACTAAAATAATTTATATAAGTACTATTGGTTTTTCAAAATTTTCTATCATTAAATATTTTTTATATGTTAAAGTTTTCAAACATAATTCTCTAAATATTAGTAAATTATGTGAAAAAGGTTTTAAATATTATTTTTAAAATAATTTATATTATATTTTTTACCCTATAGGTGAACCTTTTTTTAGATACTCATTTCCAGAAATTTTATGTTATTGATTTAAAATATTTTTCAAATAAAAATTACAAATGTTTAAGTGAAACAAAAAGTTAAACATGTTTTTATCATATAAAACTTGGACATTATATCACACAGACACTTTAAAACATAACCACAATAGTCTAGTATGAGATTTACATAAATTTTATTTCAAAAATTACAGTAGTTGTAAACCTTTCTAGTTTGGTAAGAAACACAAAACCTTCTTTAAATATAAAAAGTAAGTATCCCCCATTAAGGAACCTAAAAATGATCATCATGTTCTTTTTATACCAACCCAAATTTCAAGTATAAGTTTTAATTCTAACATTATTATAATTATAAATGATTATAAAATATTTAAAGAGGTTTATTTCATACCACATAAAAATTATGCTTTATAATTATTTATTAAATATTCAAAGTAGGTAAAAATTGAGAAAGGATATAAAATCATATAAATTCAGAGTGATCATAATATATAGTTTGATAATAAATATTTTGATAGAATTTATACTTTACAAGTTTATAATCATTATTTTTCCACTCTAAGTAATCTATAAAAAATGGGGTTTCTAAGAGATGGAATTAAAATCTTCATGAAATAGCTAGAACCTAATTAAATAAATTTTATTGTCCACAATATTTCTTTGTATATTTTATTATTACCTCTTCTTATATCTTTAAATATATTATCAAAATACCCTTCCTTAAAAATAAACCCAATGAACTTTAGAAAAAATCCTAAAGTTGGATTTTTTTAATGTGTTTGGATGAAAATATTATATTTATAACTCCTAATAAAAATTTGAAAATTTGAACCAAAATATGATGAAAGTATTTTTATAGGGTACTCTAAATCATGTAAATGATACCCAGTTTATTAAAAAAATTCCATCACCATAGATGGAACAATTCACATCAAATTTGATGATAATTTTTCTAAACTCCATCCCCAAGTTGATGGCATTAGGGTTTCACTAGAAAGTTTTAACTTAATGAATCTATAAAAATAAAAAGAAATTGAAGAGGGGAAAGAACCAAAATATATATAATTACCCAATTCGTGAATAAAATATAAATATCATCCCTTATAAAATGTTATTGGTGATTTTAATGATAGTTGTCATACTAGAAGGTTGTTTATAAATGATGTTGAACATTGTCATTTTTTCAAACCGAGAACACCTAAAATTTTATGATTCTTTTAATTATGAAAATTAGGTACTTTACATGAAATAGGAATTAAACCAATTCTCAAGGAATAATTTTTGTACTCCTGTTGAATGACGCGATGATCATTCAATTGTTGGTACTGAACAGGTTCTTTGAAATAAATTGGTTGATCAAGGTAATATCACTCATATAAAAATATATAATCAAATCTAAAGGCTATATTTAAGAATACGTAATTTATTATGGTGAGTTCATTGAACCCATATCTAAGTTTAAATCCATTAAAATATGACTAGGATTTTTCACTAATTTAAATTTTAAAATTTTCAAAATGGATGATATAAGTAATTTTTTGAATGGTTTTATTTATGGATATATTTTTACTGAACAACCTCCCAAATTTGAATATTAAAAATTTATAAATCATGTTTTTATGTAAACCAAGTCACTTCAATGTTTTAAAAAATCCCCTTAGGTTTTGTATGATTTTTTATCTAAATTTATTTTAGAAAGTTATTTTAAAATTAGAAAATTGATTAAGATTTTATTTTAAAATATATTTCAAATGATTTTTTAATTATTTAAATTTTTGTGTAATATTTTATTATAGGTTCTAATAAATAACCTATTTATAGTGAATTTTATAATTTAATGAGAAAATTTTTTAAAATTTATTTTATGGGTGAACATAATTATTTTCATTGTTTCCAATTTTATCAAAATAAAGACATAATTTATTAAAAGAAAAAATACAAACTATATTTTGAAAAATGTCTAACATTAATTAAGAAAAGTAAATATGTACACCTATGAGTACATCTTGTAAGATAATATTATATGAATTCAGTATACCTGTTGAGAAAAATCTTCATCAATGTATTATTGGGATATTTATTTACCTAACTATAACCAAGATAGATTTCATGTTTAGTGTATGTATTTTTAATTGTCTTAACTGAAATACTAGAGAATCACATTTTAAATAACTTAAAATATTTTTAATATATTTAAAAGGTTCTAAAAATATTAGTTCTTTATCCAATAGACACCTCTTCTGAACATTCATGTTTTTTATTGCTAATTTTGGAGTATTCCAAAAAGATAGTAAAAGTTCATGTCGAACTTTTCACCTACATGGAAAATCCTTTATATATAGGATTAGTTAAAGAAAAATTATATTTCTATTTATAAGTCCAAATATGAATATATAGCTGCTAAGAGTTATTGTTCCCAATTTAATTGGATAAAACACACTCAATTATATTATGGGATAAATTATAGTCATCCTACCTATTAAGTATAACAACAATAATTCCCTTAATATTTCTCGAAATCCTATTCAAAAATCTCACACCATGTATATTGACCTTAGACACCACTTTCTTAGATATCACAGAAAAAAGGTAATATCCTACTTGAGTTTATTAGCACTAAACTTTAGTTAGCTAATATCTTTTCCAATACTCTTGGTTAATATCATTTTGATTTTATTTAGGGTGAGTTAGGTATGGTTCACTTATGATAATTATTCATTAAATTTAGTAATGTTAATAGGTTTGAAATATTATAATCACTTAAAAGCTTATTTTTATGAAAATAAATATTTTTTAATCATTATAAAACTATAATTTTGGTATAGTAAAGTGAGATTAATTTTTTTAGAAAATAAATTTTTTCCAAGATATGAAAAATTGTATGTGTTTTTAGAATAGATGCACCTAGAGATTAATACCACAAAAAGGGATAGTAAGATTTATAATATGATCTTCACTATAGTAATGAGTAGTGGTCCTTTACTGCACACCTATTTTGAAACTCCCCAGGAACTTTCTCCGGATTATTCACACAACCTTTACAAACATTAATGATGGATTAGGAATGTTTTATTTTACTTAAAATATTTTATTTTATTTTATTTATCACTTTAATTTCATTGTTTTGTGACTCCATATGTATTTCAGTGCATCGATTGAGGGGGGTATTATCTTGTTAATACTGAAAAGTTCTAATAGGAGACAATATATTTAAATTTTGAAATTATTTCAAATATTATTCAATGTTTTAGTTCAATATTGATCTTATTTAGAATTTATTTTCAAAAAAATTGTCGCTTTGAGAAAGTATTGGTTGTTCTATTCATGAAAACTAAAAGATTTTAATTTTTTAAAATATATTTTATTATTTTATAAAAAAATAATTTTATTCTATCTTATAGGATTATTAATTATGAGTAACATAATTACTTTTTATTTTCTATAACCCTGTTTATATAATCTTTTTTGATAAACAACAGGGATAAATTGTTTATTTCAATATATTTTAAATTAGTAGATAAATTATGGTACAATTATTTTAATCCCTTTTAATTTTGGTTATTAAAGTATAAATTTATGTTGAAGTAATATTAATTTATTTTATTTATTTTTTTAAAATATATTTTAATTATATATTATTGTTCAACTTTTATTTGGTTCAATTTTTCTAAAATACAACTATTTTATTCTCTTTTGTCATTAGAATTTTTTTAATTTCCTTATTTGGATTTAATTATGAAACATTTAATGTCCTTTTTAAATATCATTCATTTTATTTCAAGTAATTATGATCATAAAAAAGGATATATTGTTGTAACTTACTCAATTAGATTTTTTTAATGATCACTACAACCATTTTAGTGTTTTAAAATTTTTAAATTATATATATTTCATTATTTTTGTTTGATAATGATTCTTAGATATCAACGGACTAAGAAGAAAAATCAAATTCATTAGAGAAGAAAAAAGAAGGATCCCACATAGTTTGTTAATGCCAGTGATCTTGTAGGATGTTTCCAATAAGCTTATGGCATTGAACCAAAGACCATAGCTATTAGAACCTCACTATAAATCTTGTGGAGTTTCATCATCAAGCCAAAGGAACTTGATAGAACTATCAGATGTCCAGGTAGCTCACCAGTTACTTGATGGAATACAATGGCTACCGAGTGGATTCCATAGCAAGCCACAAAGCCTATAGAATGCTTAATGTCTAGCCAAGGGCATTAAGTGCCTATCTAGTGGAGCGAAATCATTAATTGACTTAATTCATTTATTACGGTATTAAATGGATCCCCTAACAACATTACACCACCAAATTAACCCTTATATCCCCAAAGGCTATAAATACCACCCATGGGAGGATTCCCAATCAAAAATCATTAACTATAATGATATATAGAAATGTATAACAAGCATAAACTACAATTTCTCTCTCATTGTTACTCCTCTTGAGATACATTTATATTTCTACCTCTAAAACACTTTGACCTCTATATTTATCTTACTCATTCTCTAAATTAAATCTTCTCTGTATTTGTGGATAATTTAGATATTTTCTTTTAAAACATTCACCAATGAAAATTTTCATTTTCCTATCTCTTGGAGTTCTTGTAAAACCGCAAAAACCAAGGGATTATTTCTCTTAAATTTCTTGGGAAATTGATAAAACAATGGTTCTTTTTTATTGTTTTCTTTTATACTACTAAATTCATGGGATTTTTCTTTTCTAGTTTTATAGAAACCTCTAAATTAATGCTCTATATATTTTCTTGAATCCTTAATACATTGAGGTTAGATATGTAGGGGGTCTTAATGAGCTATTTTTTATCTCACTTAACAAATTATGATCCTTATTTACTTTCTTTATTTTTTAATTTTTAATCTTGTTATTTAAATTGATTAATTAATAATTCATCTTATGACTCTTAAAAATTTATATAAATTGAATTATCACTTAATTAATTTTTTGTAACTTATATGGTCATTTTTTTATTTTCAAAATGGTTATCATTCTCTTTAATTAATTTTATTACTTTAATTTTTCACTTAATTAAATATTTATATCATATATTTACTTTTATTTTTAAAAAAAGCCACCTCTTACCAACTTTCCATTTTACTCAAAACAACATTTGGTACCCTCCATAAGGTAGTAAAATTATTCTTGAGAACATGTTGAGTTCCAAAGACCACACATTATGAGGTGACCTGAAAAAAACATACATAAAAAATTACATCATTTTTTATGAATATAAAATAAATCTAAATATATACAAACCTTAAAACCATAAAGTTTTCATGTGTTTAAACACTAGATATATAATTAACTTATTTAAGACCAATCTTAAAAACAACCTACAAAATCTCATCTAACATGATACCCCACTAGTCTTATTCTGCTTAATAAATTTCTTTATAACCTAGGGAAAATGAATCATATGAAAGCGTGTGCTCAAATGATCCAAATGGGTAAAAATAGAAAATAGAAATTAAATATAATATGTTAACATAGGATAATAAAATGGGTCAGAGAATATTTTCATAACATGAAATTCATACCCAACAAATCAAATATCATAAATCAAGTTCCATGTCCTAAATATTTCTCAAAAAAATAAATGACTCATAAGAGTGTGGAATCATCAATAATAAACTGAGATTTATTAAGGAATATAATTATCAAAAGTCCTGGTATTTTTTACTACATATAAGTATAGAAAATAATTTCCTTAGTCAAGTATAACTACCAAGACCATCATATTAGAAAGATTCAGATAGAATATTAGGTTTACTCCCTATTCTAGAAAACAAAGAGGAAAGTGTCCCATGGTAGATTGGGTTCACTCCCCAGTCATTTTTAATATTATCTCACGATATATCAAGATTTTCCTAATGAATTATAGGGCTATGTAATTCTGGGCCCACCCATCACTTAATGATAACCATAACTTTTTGTTTCATGATTACAAGAAAACATTAATATTTCAACATCACTTAATTAACTCAAGGAAAATATAGATAGATTTCAGGTAAATATTCTTAGGTAATTTTAGAAATCATACAAATAAAATGGTTGGATAGTGGAATAAGAATATATCCCATAATTCACATCAACAAAAATTAACATTGACGAAAAAAAATGTTTTCAATATTATTGGATAAATCTATTTGAAAAAACAATAAATGACCCTTTTATTTTAAAATTATTTTTTAATTAAAATAATTTAAAATACATTTCAAAAATTAGATGGAATTTTAATAATGAAGAATTATGATAATTTTGAAATAATTTGTTCACATATAAAATGTTAGTAGGATGATTTTTTTAAAAAATATATAACAATATAATAAAGTTCTTTTAAAACTTTTTAAAGAAATATAAAAAAAGTAAAAAATAATTTGATTAATTTTTTAAGCATTAAAAAGTACATTAATACAATTAATGTGGATATAGAGTAAGTATATTCTTGATCGAATTTTATAGGTCAGTTTGGGTAAATTTATGAGCATCACGTTGGGTGAATTATTCACCATGGGAAATAAAATTGAGAAATAACTTGTAGAACATCAATAATAACCAATGGATATGAAAAATATGGGTTTCTAGATTTAAATTTCATACAATATTCCCCTATATTGAAATTCATTCACAAAAATAATGATTTGTATATTGAGATTAAAAAATAAAACATTACCTTTTTTCCTAACTATAACAAAAAGTATTTAACCTCTTATATAATAAAAATAAAAAAAAAATATCTTATTAAATAACCTTATTAAAAAATAATGCATTTTATATGCATTAATTTAAATCATTCACTATAAATTTATTAGTTAGTTAATGAAAATTTACATCATCGGATGTTGGTAATTCTGATCCATTCACCCATATTTTGTAATAGTGGCATCAAACACAAGTCCTTGATACCAATTTCATAATTTCTAGATTATTAAATATACTAATATAATTATTTAAAAATTATTTATACATCCTTAGGTTCACTTTATGGAAATATTGGAATAGTTTGTTATAATGAGATGATCTTGTTTCGGATAATTTACTCAAATTAATGAATTTATTTATCACGTTTATTAACCAATGCATCATAATTTAATAACTATACTCAGGTTAAAAATTAATCATTTATACAACATATGTTCAGAAAATTTATTTTATAACCATCCATGAAAGGTAGGGAGTAAAAATGGAACATGTCGTCCATGGAGGCAGTAGTCTACACGTAACACGGGAATCATTTTCATTTTCCATAAAATAGATGAAAGTTAGAAGATCATTTATCCTTTAATAATCTTAATCATGTTAAAATTTTCATTTCTATTCACTAAATAACCTATTTTAACGAGTATTTTAAGGAATTTATAAAATTTTAAGTACATCATTCATAGTGGAGGTAGTCTACACATACGCATGGATGGTGTTTTTATTCTTCTAAGAAGAAGGTAAGAAGATAGATAATTATTATACAATAAATAAAATAACATTAATAATAAAAATGATACATTTTTTATTATAATAATTAGTATTTAATAGTTTTTTAGAAGGATGAATGAGAAAGATATTGAATAGAAAGCTTTAGAGTGGGTGATATTCACATTGAGAGTTTGAATCTTCTCTTGAAATATCTTTTGGAAATGGAGGACTTAGAGAATATTATTGGATTAAGAGCCTAAAAAATTAGGATATTAATAGAGGGGAAGTAAAATGGTCTTATTTTCTCTATGAATTTTAATTCTATGGTGTAATTGAAAGGGGGTGGAAATATCCTTTTATAAATAAGTTGAGTATTATTTTTTTGTAATAATATAAAAGGACATGTCATTATTCAATGGTCTAGTGGATCCAATAATTATAAATAATATAGAGGATAAGATTTTGGGTTGATATAACTCTTCACTATACATCTGTTGATAATATTTAATTTATTTTAATATTTTTATCTATTGTTTTAACTTTTTACCAAAATTAATTTTAATTCGGGTAACTCTTTATTAATCCGTGGGAAAATTATTTTTATGAAAAAATATATTATTATCCATATAAGATAATTTTAATATTTTTTTTAAGGAAAAGATATATTATTAAACAAGGAAACCAGGATTACAAAGCCAATCAAGGAACAAGTTCACCCAATAATGATCGCCCCAACATTTCCCAAAATGGGCCAAATGATGGGCTTTCAAGTTCCCATCTCTTTTGATAAAAGAAAATTTGCATACGTCGAATCCATCGATCAGGGACCAGATCATCCTCAAGGTGAGGCCATAAGGTTGGGAATATTTATCTTTTATTGAGAGAGAGTTCACCACTTAGAGGCATTCGGATTCCACCAGAATCTTGGGCCATAATTTTGAACGGGCAAAAAAAATCCCCTGGAGTATGGCTGAGGCCTCTACCATCACAGGGCGCCATGAGTTAGTCACCTCCCTACACTGAGCTTCCATAATCTATCCAAAACTATTATGAGGAATGATCCCAATACCTACCCTTGAATTAGCAGAGACAGAAGCATCTATATTAATCTTGAAGTAACCCTCGGGGGGGGAGACCAAAAAGGAACTGCTTGTCGAGTGTGGCCCAAATAAGGCACTGCATCACTTTTCTTCCAATCATTCATTCACTCCAAAGCTCTATCCACCCAAAGGTGATCAGGGGTCACCTTCATTTGGAAACTTCATTCATTATGTCGAGTCCAAACCGACCAATCAATTATTCATATCAGCCCTACCACTCTCGGTTCCAGAGAAGACACCCATTTAGAAAGGTTTGGGACCAACCCAATTGAGAAATCCAATAAAATACCAAAATCCGGCCTCCAAAACTACCACACCCCAACCACCCCCTTACAGGGAATAATTTCATGCAACGGGGATTCCACATCATGGTGGAAAAAAGGAAAAGTGTCATCCTCCGCTAAATGTTGTTGCACCAGGAAGTCACGGGTTGGAAGAACCCCAGCACAGACTTGTCGCCAAAACAATTTCACCTTAGGGGGAGCGGTGAGGGACTAGAGGAACTTCCACCTATTATTTGTAAAGAACTGGGTCAAACCTTGAACCCTCATTTTGTAACTAGAACGAACAGAATATCTTCCAAGAGGTTCCCCAGTCCAGCAAATCTGGTCAATACCCATTCCTAGTGTGAGAGGGACACTTAGGATGAGCTGATGATCCACCTCATTAAATGAGAAACAAAGCTTCTCCCGATCCCACTCCACAAGAGAGTCATCAAGAAGATCATGTACCCTAGAATATTCACATATGGGAACAACCGGTGAATAAACCTTATGATTGACGCCATCTTCCAGCCATGGATCTTTCCAAATTTTAATATTATTCATATCACAAATTCTCCACACGTAGCCCAAATCAATGGTACATTTTCCTCCCCAAATGATTCTCCACATAAAACTTGGTCGTGGCCCCAGCTATGCATGAAAGAAATCAGAGTGAGGGAAGTACTTAGATCGCATCACCTTTGAGAACAGGGTATTTGGGTGGGAAAGAAGGTTCCATCCTTACTTCGCCAAAAGAGACCCATTAAACCATTTGATATTTCGGAAGCCGAGGCCACCATGTAATTTTGAAACACATAGCTTCTCCCAAGACATCCAATGGGAGTTATGATTTCCCCCAAGGGAGCCCCACCAAAAATTGGCCAACCGGGAGTGGATTTGATCAATGAGAGTTTCTGGGAATTTAAATAGCGACATAGCATAATAAGGGATTTCTTGGGCCACTGACTTCATGATTCCTTCCTTTCCTTCCTTGGAAATCTTCTTACTAGACCAAACACAAATCATATTATCCACCCTGTCCACAATCATGCCAAAAACTTGTTTCTTTGACCTACCCACCAGGGTCAGGAGGCCAAGGTACTTTGGATTCTTATCATCCAGCAGAAACCCACACATTCGTTGCAACTCCTTTCTATTATCTTGTGGGATGCCTTCACTGAAAGATAACTCTAATTTCAAAGCATTAAGACGTTTCCCAAAGACCTTTTCGTATAGAATGATGATATTCATCAATGCACTACATTCTTGCGGGGTAACACGCGCAAAAATGAGGCTACCATCTACAAAGAAGAGATGAGAGATAGGGGTCATTTCTACATACCTTAGCAATATGGATAACTCCTTGATCCACCGCCATTAGAATGAGATGAGAAAAGACATCTGTCACCAAAATGAAGAGGTAACGTGACAGGGGGTCCCCTTGTCTCAAACCTCTTGGTAGTTTAAAGCTCATTGAAGGGACCCCATTAATATTGATTTTGTAGGAGACAAACGTAACACAATTCATGACCTTAGAGATCCATTTAGTCCCAAAGTCCAACCTGGATAGAAAAAGTTCTAGAAAACGCCATTCAACTCTTTCATAATCTTTCATCATATCACGTTTCATTTCCATGGTACCACACTTGGATGTGGAGAGAGTTTTCATAGAGTGGAATAATTTGAAGGCAATGGCAGCATTGTTAGTAATGGATATATTTGGAACGAAAGCACTTTGGTTATCTGAGACAAGGAGTGGGAGAAAATCCCATATTTGGCCACCATGATTTTGGGGAAAATTAGGTAAATCACATTACACAGGCTGATTGGCCGAAACTCTGAGATTTTCTGAGGGCACTAGGATTTGGGGATAAGAGTAATAAGAGTTTCGTTCAGGGATTCAAGATAGGCTCTTCCAGTCCACACCTCCTTCAATAGGGCCACCACATCAGGCCCCACAATATGCCAAAAGATTTTAAAGAATAGAGCATGAAACCCATCAGGCCACGGTGCCTTGGTAGAGTGAATAAGATGAAGGGCCCCAAGCACTTCCTCATCAGACAAATCTCAATTCAGGTACTGATTCATGTCTTCTATAACCAACATTATGATGCATCTAGTCAGGCATGAGGGAGTGAAAATACTTTCTATTGAATAGAGGTTGCTGAAAAATTTCAGGATAATGGAGTGAATGTCATTTATGTCATGAACAACTCTTCCTGTGGGGTCCTTCAGATGAGCAATATGATTATTCCTTCTCCTTGAAGATGCACGTTGGTGAAAAAAATTGGTGTTCTAATCACCATCTCTGATATGGGAATCTCGTGCCCAAAGGTACCAAAAAATCTCTTTCTCCCTCAGAGCTAAATTAATTTTCTTTTCTTCCATAGAGATGTTTCTAAGGATAGAGTCACAACAAGGATAAGAGTGGAGTCACTTTAATTGATTCTCCGCCTCCTTAATACGACGGTCAAAGTTACCAAACCTAGACGTGCTCCACTTCTGAAGGCAAGACACAACAGTGCGGAATTTGGACATGATGCACTGATTTGATCCCTCCCAAGCCGCTTGAACCACCTTTTCACAATCACTATCTTGGAGCCACATACTTTCAAAGTGAACGGTTCGCTCAAGTCCCCTCTGTTGCCCTTATGATACTATTGAAAAAATGATTGTGCAGTGGTTAGAGGAGACCGGGGGAAAGTTGACGATAGAGAAGGAATGGAAAAGAGAGGTCCACTCATCATTCCCAACAAATCTGTCTAACCTTTCCACCAGGTGGTTCTCCATTGACCTACCCCAATGCTTGGTAAACAGCGAGCCAGAATACCCGAGGTCATGAAGAGAGTTCGACATAAGAGACATCCTAAAATCATTCATCGCAACCCCACTCCTCACACGTCCCCCTTCTTTTTCATGGGGTGACAGAACCTTGTTAAAATCCCCCCCCCCCATCAGAAGACGGCTAGGGAGGGAGTCTCGTAGCCACTTCAAAAGGGCCCATGATCTGTGTTTATCCTACCCACCTGGCCACCCGTAAATCCCAACAAACGACCAAGGAGGATCACCTAGGCCAGTAACCTTTACATCAATGTGATTACTTGAGTAATTAGAGATCTTGACCCAAGGTCCTCCTTCCACAAGAGGCAAAGTCCACCTGAGTGTCCCTATTTTCCACTGGGAAAGATGTTTTTGAACCCAATCTTCTAGCCCATAAGGACCACATCCTTGCAATCCAACATATTTTAGGATACAAAAACTATGTCGGGGAAAAATTTGGAACTCCAGTGATAGAGAACGTGAACCGTTTGGGGATTTTCAAGCCCTTGACAGTTCCAGCATAAGATTTTTATTTCCTTAGGTGGGGCTGGGACACTCCCACCTCCGCCTCTGAACTTCGACTAACTGACTGTCGTCTTCCACTTTCCACCTCTTTTGAAGGCTCTCAGTCATTTGAGATGCCTCCATGCATCGTCTATGGTCCCTGGGCTATGAAATGAGGGGATCCATACCCCTATCCCTGCTAATTATTCTTTTCCACGTCCGATGTTGTAAAGTATCGTGCAATGTGATCCCAATAATGTCATCTACAGCCTGAGGGGTAGCATTGGGAGTAACATCATCTGAACTGGGCACTGGATCTGGTGGGTCATTACATAGTTGTTGTTACCCTGATCCTGGATCTGGTGGTTCCTTATAGTTTGGTTGCAGCCTAGTAGATGGGTGGAAATGGCATGCAAAATAGATGCGGTCTGGCTGGGGGCAGTCGGCCCCTACCCCTGACTCATGTGTTGTTCCCTCAGCTCGACCGAGATCCGTGACCAGCCCAGGTTCCTTCCTTCCACCCATTGATCCACCTGACTATCAGCAGCAATATTTGGCGGCCCAAGCTTGATTATATTAGTATGAATCGTTTCAGCCCGCTTAATAAGATTCTTCTCTAGTTTGTCATGGTCCTTTTGTTTTTCAACTTCGGAAATAAAATCTATCCCAGAGGTTTTTGCTTGGAGCCAAGAACCATATTTAAAAAAAACATTTCTTTGTCCATCCTCCTTCTTCACCTCACATGCCTTTTCTAAGTGTCTGAGGCGCCCACAAAAGAAACAGAAAATAGGGAGCTTCTCAAACTCAAAATAAATCTAGACATTAGAATACTCAATTTTCCAAAACATTACCCTCATAAGAGGATGTGCAACATCCATCAAAGCTCTGATTCGCACAAAAGGTCCCCAGTGAATTGGATCAGACTGGTCCCATTCCAGAAATGAACTGATGTGTCCTCCAATCTCACGCATAACATGTTCATTTCTACCATGAAAGGGGATTCCTCTAATTTGAATCCAGAAAGTGGAGCAAGACAGATTAACTGCCTAAAAATTTTCTTCGCCTTTAAGGTCCTCTATGAGAATGATTTGGTTGTGAAAGGACCATGGTCGAACTTTGAGGACTTTTAATTTATCTCCTTCAATAAAGAATTCAAAGACTAGGAGTCTCACATCCACCTCTCTTATAGAAACGCCATCCTCCAATCGCCAGATATTTTGCAGAGTATTTTTCAGCACTCCCTGATTGAAGGACCTTTTTTCTAGAAATTTTCCAACAATAAGCAAGGACAGTTGCTGTGAGAGAAACACATCTTCACTCTTTCATTTAGCAATTACCGATTTTTGTTTATCAGTTAAGGAGAGGTTCCTCCAGCGATTCATTAGGTCCATCTCTATTAAACTGAAAATGAGAACTTCCCTCGTCCCCACTACCCCTTCGTCCTCGGGCTACGTAGTCACACTTCTCAATGGGCTCCCCTCAAGCATCGCTGCACTTTAAGCTGTCGCACGCCTGTACCTTCATAGACAAGCACCTTCGTGGACCCGCGCCAGAATGCGAACCACCTTCTGATCCCAAACCAAAACCTTCGGTGAACCAATGCCAAGTCATGAACCAACTTAACACACACCGTGCTCCTGCCCGAAACTCCTCACAAGCTTTCAAATCCAACTCCCATGGCGGATCAAACCCACCGCATTCCAGGAAAAGGGGGCACCACAAGAAACAGGATCCAGTTGTCTGTGGCCCACACCCATCTGTGAACCACGCCCGCAGCTTCCGTGCACTGCAGCCTCCACTCACTCTGTGCGGTTATTCCTTCGCGATCACACCCTGCGCGACCCTTCCTTCGCGCTCAAACCCTGCACAGCCTTTCCATCGCGCTCCCACCCTGTGAGATAACAGACCGTTCATGGACAAAATTCACATGTGCTAACCAAGAGAGACCCCCAAGCACGAATCGAAATAAGCTCCTCGTTCAAACAGAAAACCCTGAGCAAACAAATCTCCCCCGTGGAAATAACACTCCACTGCGCAAACCAAAAATTCCTTCACGAGCAACACACCCATGCATGACCAAAACTCCTCATTCACGAACACAACTCCCCTGCCCAAACCGAAAAATCCTTCATGAAAACTCCCTTCACGAAAACTCCTTCACAGATCCGCCCATCGCAAACTTTCCCTTGGTGATCTGTCCCTTCGTGAACCCGCCCTTCGCGAACACTCCTTGCAATCAAACCCCTGTTGAAGGTTCGTAGCGCCCGTAAGAAACCAGAAACACTACTAAAACATGAGGGGTCGTAAATGATGAAGAACCAACACCAAAGAACCCCCAACGAGGCCCAGATCAACAACACAAGGAGACCGAAACCAAAGAAACCACAGTCCCAAAGGGGGGGTTGTACACCGAAACATAGGGAAGGAAAAAACTGGAAGAGCCGACGTAGTCGGAAACCCACAGCCGGTGATGGAATGCGGAACCGTCACCTGGTGTAGATCTGGTAAGTCGTGTTGTTGCTGCTGCCAGAACACTACGAACCCCAAAACCCTAGAGTGCTCTAGGGAGAGAAACTCTCCAGTGAGAGAGACTGTGAAAATTTAAAAAAAAATGTTTTTAGATATATATTTTTACTCATTAGATACATATTTTATTTTTATAATGTTTTTATAAATTTTTAATTCATGGATATACCATAATTATGTCATAAAAGTCATAGTATTTATAAAAATAGTATTTCTTACTATTCATCTAAAAATCAATCTTTTTTAGAAAATATCATAAATTCATCCTAAGATAATATTATTATACTAATATCAAAAATGAAGTTAATTTTATCAAATTCTATTTCTAAATTTTTTAAAAATAATCTTTTAAATAAAATATATAATATACAATAAAAACAAATTTTTTTAAAAAATGTTTATCCATGAATAATTAAATTTGTAATTATTATAATTTGAATGGACCAAAGGCCTTTATATTTTTTATTTATTTTTGGATAATACCATTTTTTTCTAGGTTGATAGGGAACCCTTACATGGCCCATAAGCACAAAGGCACAAGGCCCAATATATGGCCCAAAGACCTAAGATAATTGACACCGGAAAACAGACCTTCTCATCATATATATAATTTTGATCAAACTTCAAACCTTTCAAGTATGCATAGCTATAATTTCCCAATTCATGTACAGTGACTGGTGCCGATGGAAGATGGCATACCCTCTCATTTTTTCCAATCTTGTAGCCCAGAAAAGATGGGTGTTATTGCCTAAGCATCATCTAGATCAGCACCTATAGAGGAATCAAATATTTTTTGTTTTTTCCAATGCAGTATGACTACTGTTCCTATTCCATAACTCATCATGATCCTCATCACTACGTCATCCAACCACTGCTCCTCTGTCGTTTCTCAGGACGCCTGCCACCATCATCTGAGCCAGCCCATCACCAATTGTTGATCATCATCCTCTATGACCAATTGATATCTCCCCCACCACATCTCTCTAGTTTATGAGCTTCACCACCCCCTATGATGTCCATATGATGACCAGACACTCTCTCTGCATCTCTAGGAACTTATATAGCTTCCACTAATATTTGGTTTTCTAAAAATCATTGGATGTTTGAGTTGTCTTGTTCTATGAAACTTTATCTCTTAAACCCAAAATATCCATTAGTTATTCCTCATTAGAAATATCATGGTCTAGTTATGCAACCTTTGATTTCATAACATGTGAATGATTAGGTATGGGATTCCTCCAAAATGATATATATAACACACCATGAACACGGGAACGGTCTGGTGCAAGCTTCAAGTGATAAGATACCACCCAGATGTGATCAAGAATCTCAAAGGGACTGATATATATAAGGCCCAACTCCCCCTTCTTTCCAAATATCATAAATATCTTATAAAGTGGTATTAATTGGAATACATTGTCATAAACATAAAACTACATATTTCTATGATTATTTTTAGCATTGCATTTATATCGACACTAATCATACAATATGTTCTACTCAATGACTCGAACTTTATATGTAATTTTTTCAGCTATATCATGTACCAATAGATTACATTCTCCAACTTTATCCCAAAATTTTAGTCTTTTACATCCTATAATATAGGGTTTCAGGGATCTATTTGAATTATTGATTGAAAGATGTTGTTGTAAGAAAATTAAACTATAAAAATGTATTTATCCCAACCACCTATGAAATCCATAAATAAATATCTCCATAAATATTTTAAGGTTTTAATGATCCACTCAAACTAAAAATATATATAAGGATAATATATATCAGTAAATTTCAACTCCTTATTTAATAATTTTTTAAGACTTTTCATGAATTTCTAGGTGAACCTTGGATCACAATCAGATATAATCGAGATTAGTTCCCAATACAGCCCTTCCACTTCCTTATTGTATATCCTTTAAAGTTGGTCAAGAAAGAAATCATCCCTAACAAAAATGAAATGAGTTGACTAAGTAAGGTGATCAATTATAAAACAAATGGGGTTATATAATTTAGATGTCTTGGTGAGTCCTAAAAGGAAATCCATGGGAATGTTCTCCCATTTTCAAACAGGTATGGGTAATAGTTTCATCATTCCCTTATATATAGGATGTTAAGCATTGATGACACACCAGATATTTGGATACATGATCTAAAATTTCTCACTTAATGTTGTACCACTAGAAATTCACTTTGAAATTTTTATGTATCTTTATACTTTAAGGATGGAAATATAATGATGACATATGTGATTCGTCCAACAGCTCCATTAATTCTTATATTAAAGGGGAACATATTTGATTCATAAATCTTATCATCCCATCATAGTCAAGGTTAAACTCCAAAACAATTCTTACCATCTCTTGTGCTTCCAAACCATACTTCTTCTCCTCTTTAATCATTACACAGATGAGTGGTGGAATAGTCATTTGAGAAATATATTATTTATCCCCTTATCTCAACGTTTTAAGGTATATACACTATAAATATATTAATATTATAAATTTTTAATTCCTCATCATGGAAAATCTATAATCATCCTTCTGATTTAGTGCATCATCCACCCTATTTGCCTTCCAAGGGGGGAAGTGTCGAGCAGTCATAATATTTAATCAACTCTGACAATCTCCTTTGGTTCGTATTTATATATTATCTTGTGAATATATATTCTAACACTCAATTTTTAGTATATATATATATCACACCTTCCATTATAAATATAATAAATCTATATTTTCAATTCAAAAAATATCACTGATGAATCCAAATCTAGAGTTGGGTAATTTTGATCATGAATATTTAATTAGCATGAGGCACACACAACCAGCATGTAATTTTTCAATAGAACACATCATAATGAATTTTCTATTAATCAATATATATGAAAACCTATCACCACTTCAAGGTAGGTTGAATATAGGTACACTGACTAACAATCTCTTTAATTACTTAAACTTTTCATCACATTCATCTATCTAAAAAAACTGTGTTCCCTGTTTAGTGATCCAAGATGGTGGATTTGATATTCATGAGTAATCACTCCCAAATATTTTTTAATATCCATCCAATCCAAGAAAAATATGGATCTCAATCCCCATGCTTAGTCTAGGTCATTTATTATTAATCTTTATCATTTATGGATCCACAGATATACATTCATTGGGGATTACATGACCCAATAATGTGGATTTATGTAGTTAGAATTCACATTTTGTAAATTTTGCATACATTTTTTCCTTCTTCAAAGACTTTTACACAATCCCTATATGATATTAATTCTATTTATTTCTCCTGGAATATATGAGAACCTCATCTATAATGACTACCACAAGCTCATCAAGGGGACCACCAAAAACTATATTCATCAGATCCATTAAGATATCTTGGAAATTGGTAAGGCCAAATGGATTCACTAAAAATTAATAGTATCTATACCCTATATTGAAGGATTTCTTGAGTATATCCCATATTTTACCATTAATTAATGATATCTAGATCAATGGTCAATATTAATAAAATTATTGAGATTATCATAGTTAATAAAACAAGCCATCAATATGGTGTAAGGGATACTTCTTATTAACCGTGATTTTGTAAAGTCGCAAAAAATATATTCAATGATGCATTGACCCATATTTATTCAAATAAAAATAAAGGTGCACCCCAAAATTATGCACTAGGGAATATGAATCCCTTTTCTAGATTCTCTTGGATTTTATTTTTTAATTCCTACAACTCAATTAGTGACATTCAATAGGTAGTTTTTGAAATAGGTATAACACTATGTATAATTTCTTTTGAAAACTCAATCTCATGATTTGAGGGAAGAATATGCAAATCTTTAAAAAATACCATAGTATATTCAGGAACAATAAGTTTATATTCAATATTGCGTTTTTTCCCAACCATTTGAGATAAATATACCTCCTAAATATGTAGTAAGAACCATATGATAGAATTAATTTCTATTGGAATTTTATGTTCATACTCGCATTGAGATCACATAAAATTATTTCTTTATAGATATTAAGGTGTATTAAATCCAATTCTATTTAGGTAATTTGGTTTAATCCACTAAATAATCAATCAATTTTTTTTGTGTTGATGATAAAATGAAAATCATACCTAGTAATTCTAGTGAAATTATCATCATAGGCATTAATAGTTTAATCATACGTTTGATTTAGTTGGATAAATTCCCTCTTTTTTATAGTGGTAAGATTTCAAGAAAAATAATTATTGATAATATATTATTAAACTCTTCCCAATTTATGTAGTCAATTCCATCCTCTTTCCACGTATTCTTGATGAGAGTTCACATTTCATGAGCTTCTCCTTCCAAATGATACAAAACTAAAACAAACTTATCATGGTTTGAGTAATATAGAATTAAAAATATATTTCCTATATAATAAATCTTTGGTTTAGTAATAAGTTGATCAGAGGACTCGCTGAAATAGGGTGGATGTTTTTACAAAAAGCAATTGATAGAAAGATAATCCTTTCATGGTGCGTCCATGAGCTAAAAGTTGTTTATATTTTTATTCATAGCTTGAGAAAGTTGGGAATGAATTGTAATATGGACTTTCACCCAAACTCATTTATCATTTCGTTACTCATTAGTAAAATCACTAAATTATCTAATTCACTCCATTCTAACTTAGTTCATATTGGTTCCATCAATTTACTAAAACCAAAAAACCTAGTGTGAGTATAAGAATAAATAATCAAAGTGAGAAATCATATGATAATGAAAATCATTCCTAATATGTGTTAAATTATGACACCTTCATATCAAGCGATGGAATTATAGGTTAAAATATAAAATATAATGGAATCCACCATAATAGATTATAAATATAATGTGGATTAATCACATAAATCCTCAGGGAGTGTTTAGTAAAATTTGTTTTCTTAGGCCAACTCATCATGTACCGACTGACGATAGATTTGATACTCAACAAGCATTTTTTGAGTTATTACCCATTGTTTCATCTATGTCACATCTGTATAAACATTCTAATATCAATAAAGGAATTAAATTTATTAGAAACCACACAAAATATACTTTATTAAAATTTTACGATTTCATCCTATACATAGAATTATTATTAAGGTTTTCATTATGGTTTTTTATTCCTTATCCAAAAATAATAACTTGACTAATATTGAAAAAAAATAATAAAACCCTAGTAAAATACCAATTGAGGTGACCCAAGAATCACATAAATAAATATTATATCATTTTATATGAATATAGAAAATATGTCACAATAATACAAAACAGGTAACATTAAATTTTTTTTGTAATTTGATAATAGATATATGATAAAGATATTTAGTAAAAAAATTCAGCATTTCCCACAAAATTTCTTCTCACATAGTACCATTATAGTATTAACATTATTAATACCTTTCTTCATAACCAAAGGAAAAAGGGAAATGAGCCCATAAGGGGATCCACGATGCTAGGGTTTTCCCATGTCGCTCCCTTCACCTTCTCCGTCTCAGGCCATCGGCGTTCTCTCCTCGGCTTTCCTACTCGGCGGATCTTGGAGTGCGGCTCATATGTGAGCTGCATGTAACAACCCGGTATTTTATGATAAGTATTATTTTTAATTTATTTGATGTCATGTGTTTTATCCTACAACAAGATTATCTTGTGCTATATGAAACACAGTATTAGCTTGTAGTAAACGCAACATTATTCTTGGATCATGCTACACACAATTTCACGTTTGTTTGATAGTTGTTATTCTATGCAACATTGAGTGTGTATGTATATATATATATACATATATATTCAATGTATAAATGAAATATGGTTTTATTTTGTTATACGCAACAACAAAGGTGTCATGCACTACATGCAACCCTGATTTGGCTTGCATTACACGCAATTGTGACCTTCCTCGATAGCGTGTGTTGTACGCAATACCGGGTTTCACTAAACAACGATATATGGTTATAATATTATCACGAACTAGCCGTTATGAATAGTATTAACTATGTTTTTAATTTTATAACATTATTATTCATCTTACACATTTTCTAAAACACGGTATGAGAACAAAATAAATTTTTCGAGTAAAATAAGTATTTTTCAAAAAATATAGTTTTTCCGCCTTTTGATAGCGCACCCACTTTAAATATAGTTTTTGACATGTTTATAAGTTATATTTGAAAAAATAAAATTCTTCTTTGGAATCAGGATATAAAAATTTACTTTGGATAAATTTCTCATATTATTCTGATAACTTTCATATTTTAATGAATAGTAAAAACACGCTATATTTTAATTAAAAACATCTTTTTTCATTGTAATAGTTAATATGGTGAAATTATAATATTGAATGGTCTTAAAGTATAAATAGAATATATTTTTACCATTTAATATAATTTATTTCATTAGCATTGATTTTAAATTGAATTCGTAGGTTAAATCAATTCAATCTTTTGCAATGTTTTAAACAAAAACCCATTTTCATTCGACAACGGGATTAATTTTAATTTAATCTCTGAAACTTATTTGTATTGAATTTGAAAAAATGGATTCCATATTTGGATTCAGTGGGTCCAAATTATGTTAATATGTTACTTTTATTTTTTGATATTATTAATAGTAACTACGGTAATGTTTTATTTACTATAGTTAAAGGTAAATCGGGTAATTAAGGGTAAAAATAAGATTATAAAATTACCCTAAAACCTGTCAAAATCATATTGGATGACTAAAGGTAGAACCATATCACCTAAGGGTCGGATTAGATTCATTTAATGGACTTTGTTCTATGAAAATAATTTAATTATTATTAAAACAAAAGAAAGTGACAACATGTCACTTTCTTAAATCTTATAAGTATAATAATTTTAATTTAGTGATAAACATAATGAAACTTATAAAATGAATAGTCTCCAGAAAGATAATATAATTATATTTATCATATGAATTTATTTATAAATTTTAGTGGTTAAATAATTATCATTAAAGGTGACATAATAGTGATGTTGAAATTATTTTATTAAGAGAAATATCAAATAAATGGTTTTCAAAATATTAAAATAAATATTATATGAACTATTTAATGTTCTCCACTACTTTTATAGATACATATGACATTTTATGAATCTATTAAAGCTTTTAGTTCGAATATGTCTTCTTTAAATATTTTATTTAAATTCAAATAAATGAATAGTGTCAAAATTGACACTATTGTTATTTTATAAAAATAACATATTATAAAATTGTTTAAAAATCACAAAAATATTTAAAAATTATAAATATAAATTTATATGGTCTAAAACGATATAAAGTGTCAAATTGTGGAAAATTCACAACACATATATAATTATTTATAATAATTTAAAATTTAGAATATTATTACCACAAATAAAATTAAATTGATAAATAAGGATAAATAAAGTTGATAATGATTAAAATAGATTCCTAACATGTATATATTTTATTGGTTGATTATATTACAACCCTATATCATCTAATATTTAAATATGAGTCATTTTGGAAGTTTTTATGTGGGGTTGGGATTTAATATAAACTAATATTTTTTATATTTCCAAAGGTGCCCGTCTCCTCCCTTATAAAAGGGAACCTCCTCCCTCTTATCCTCACACAATTTGGAGCCTTTAAGCTCGTACAAACCCTGCCCATTTCCCTTATCAACTTCCCTAGAAACATACTAGAGGTTCTGGTCTTATTCAAAGACCAATTTTAGTACCCTAAGAGGAGGTTTCAAAGAGGCGTGTCAAAGAAGAGGTAATATCCGTTACCGATTTTTTCAATTTTCTTTCTTCTTCAACTTCTTCTTCTTTAGTTGTTTAATTATATTGTAAAAACATAAGTATCAATAATATACTAATATGTTATTATAAATATGAATCAACCCCATTTCACCTTCAATCCATCCTACGGAAAAAGAAATCACCGCGCGTGCGTACGTACGGAATACTATCTCAACGTCGTGGTGTAATCTGTTTTCCACCACCACCTTACTTGGATGGGTATAATGGTGTAAAAAATAAATACATATGATTATTATAACATCATATGGATTCTAAGATATTAGATCATTCAGTCCAATTAGATTCAATTAATATGGGAATGATATCATCGCTTCTGCGTACGTACGGATTACCGTCTCCACGACGCGATGAGATTCATTTTCCATGTTCACAATTCAAGAATGATAATAAAGTACATATAATAAGTAATCATGAAATATATGAAAAAATAATTCTACTGTATTTATATATATATATATATATGTATGTCATATACTTAATTCCATTCAATTCAATAAGAAAACGAAAATAGCGTTCATAAGTACGTACGGCCTACCGTCTCCATGAACGGTGTATTTCTTTCCATTTATCGATCTATAATATATATGTATATTCTGAATATATATTATATATAAATAATGTTTTATATTCTGGAATTAATTAATCATGATCTAATTAATCATATGAATAATTACAAGTCAAAACACGAACGACAAATGAAACGATTTTACCCAAAACGCCACTTTAACATGGAACTTACAAAAGAACTGGTAATATAAAGTCCTAAGTGAACCATATATGATATCATAATAATGAATATGATTCTTTAATAAGCCAATTACATTATTTAAATCATTATACAAGATATTCGGATATGTACGAAGCATATCGAACCTAAGGTAAGGGATAATTTTGCAATCTCATTTTTATCCGAGATTGCTTATTCATAAGTATTTATTTGGGTTATATTTATCATCCATGTCCCTAATTTATAAAAATGGATTCAAGTATTTTTAAAGTCCTTTTTATCCATTTTTGAATTTTACTACATGGTATGTAAGGAATCATTCTTTTACGCGGTACTTTTTTTACTTTTCTGACAAAAGTATTAGAAGAATGTTATTTTTAACTTATACGGCGTGAACAGTTTTTTACAGTTTCATAACGCCTCATTATCATGAAGCTTACTCTACAATATTTTATGAATATTTTCAAAAAAATATTTTTATTTTAAAAGTGCATGGAATTTTGGTAAAAGAAAATGATTTCAAAATAAGAAAGGATATTTTTCTCAAGAATTCATTTCAAATGTTTTATCAAAACCATTTTCCATCTAGGATGACATTATTTCATATGTGTATGTTTCAAGTTTAATGTCTCTATGATTTACATGGTTTCACTTTTCTTATGATGATATTTCTATTTGTTTTATATGAATTATGAGATGATGGGATGATTTTTATGAAACCCATTTTATTCTTTGGGTTATGATGAATGTTTTATGTTTATTTTGTGGCACAAGTAAGAATGATTTCATTATGAGATGGGTGGGACCTATATCTCCCTTCAATTCATTGGGTAAAGATTTATATCTCATGAGAAAGACATGGCTGGAATGGTAACTTAATCTGGTTCAGTATTACAGGACTGGAATGAGGAGAGAACTCGATTCAGAAAGAGACTTTGTCCACTAAGATGGTCTTGGCAGCAATGTCTTGGCTAATATGGAAATAATATCATGTTCTTAATAGTTTCCACAATTATATGTTTTATTCCCACGCTAATTTATCATGATTAATGTTTCTTCATGATCTATTCCTTACGTACTTCCATGTTTTATGTCATTGCTCAAGATTTTGATGTTTATATTTTATGCTCATGTTTTTTTTACATTCAAATGTCTAAGGATTGTTTTATGTTCTCTATACTTACCCTTACTGAGCATTTGAGCTCACCCTTTATATGTTTTCTATTCCCCAGGATTTAAATAAAGGTTTTAGGTAAGAAAACTAAAGGGGAGGATCATTAATGGAGATGTTGAAGATCTTTCACCACGATTAGAAGATTATATTCTGAGTTTCTAAAGACACTAAACTATTACGATCCTTGTGTGTCTGTTTTTGTTATGTATTAAGTATTCCGCAAAAGGAATGTAATTTCCATGTATGTCAAGCTTCGGGTCTCTACATTGCAGCCTCGTTTTAGTGTGTTTGGTGCATTGGGAGATTGACTGCGGGCTCCGAGCGAGGTTTTGGAGGCGGTGACGGGATTTCAGGTTTGGCTTGTGGTGGGACCATCTTTCTGGTCTGTTGGCATTCGGGCAGCTGGCTAAGTAGTTTTTGTGAATCTGTGTATATTGATCTGGTAGTTCTATGAGTTTTTATGATTGTTACGTGGTTCTTGAATCTTTTCCTTGGATGAATACATTGAATCCTACCCGATGGGTTTCTCCACGGGCAAGAAAAAACGATATGCAACAGAACGACAATAATGTACTCCAGTTTATTCCCTGGCTATCTATGATGACAGTAATGGTGGGACAGTGATAAGATCATGGGTAATGATGATGGTAGGAAACAAGATGTGATGTAGGTAGTTTTGGTTACTCGTGACTTGAGGTCTCTTGAATTATGTGTATTTTTAATTTCAATTTTTAAATTTTGAACTCTGTTTTGACTTCTTTGAATCTGTAAACCGCACTTGTTGTTCCGGTTACCGCTCACCCATAAAGCAGACTATTTAAAAATAAAAAAACAAATTTTCAGTCAAAGTAAAAGGAAACGAAAAAAAGGGTGAGCTCAGATACTTGCTAAGGGTAAAATTGGGATATAATAATTTAAGATCATAAGTGAGTATAAAATAATCATAGGGGTGTGATAAAATGATAATAACTTATAAATATTAAACCTTAAAAATCATAGATATTAAATCATGTGCCTAAGAATAAATCTTTTTCATAACAAAATACATGATTCATATGGTTTTGGAATCATTAATAATCTATCAAGATACATGAGATTATATCTTAGAGATAAGAAATTATTTTTTGGAATGCATATAAGAATAAGAAATAATTTCCTTAGTCAAGGAAAAATTCCTAGACCATCCTAGTGGAAAGAGCCCCATATAAGACTGGGTTCAATCCCCATTCCCATTAACAAAGTGTACATATTCCCATAGTGGATTGGGTTCACTCCCCCATTCAAATTTCATATTATCTGATGAGATATTAGGATTTTCTCAATGCATTAAAGGACGGTATAATTCAAGGTCCAACTGTCACATAATGATAATCATACATTTGTGTTTCATGACTATAAGAAACATTAATATTTCATCCTCAGTTAATTAAGCTTTGGAAAATAGATATGGGTTTCATGGAAACATTCATATAAAATTTCATAAACCACCTAGTGAAATTCAGTGTATGGAGGCATAAGAAAATATCCTATAAGTAACATCAATATATGTTGACATAAAAGAAAAAGTAATTTTTAAGATTACTGGTTAAATTAATAAGAAAAAAGAAAAAATAAACATTTTATTCTTTAAAAAAACTTTTTTAACTAAATTTATTTGTAAAAAAAATAATTTAATAAATCTTTCTAAAGAATAATTATCATAATAGGGAATGAATGTTTTCTCACAAAAAATTTTAAAAGGAATTATTTTATCAAAATGATACATATTGAAAATTTTAAAACATTATTTTAAATATTTTTAATGAAAGTACAAAATTATAAAATTTCCATAACAAATTATTGAACCACACACAAGAACACCCATATAATGAATATGGAGATAGACTATAATATTATAGACCGAAAAGAGGTGGTGGGTCAGTTTCACTTATAGACATCACATGAGGTAAACTATTTTCTAAGGTAAATAAAATTAATTGATAAAATGTAAAACCATAATAATAATGATTGTATAAAAAATTATTTTAAAAATTTTAGATAAATTTCATAGAATATTCCTCTATATGGAAATTTATTCATAAAAATCTCTATTTGATAATGATATTGGGATGAAACCATTACATTTTTCTGATAAAATTCAAAAAAGGTATTTTTCCTCCTGTATAACAAATATAACCATATTAATTTCATATTTTATAAAATTATTCAAAACTATTACCTTTTTTTCTTCATTTATAATTCTTCCATACACAAGTATTAGTTAGTTAATGATAATTTTCATCGTCATATATTAGTAATTATGATCGATCCACCAGTGTTTCATAATAGTGATGTTTAACCAAATTATTTGATAAAACATTCCTCATTTAATTATTAAAAAATATATTTAAATCATTATGTTTCAATTATTTATGAATCCATATGTTCACTTGATGGAAACTATCATCATGGTTCGTGAGAAAAGGATACATGGTGAACTTATTTCAAGTAATTTACTAATATTAATAAATTATTTCATCAAGATAGTTAAATTATGTTTCATCCTTTTATAAAAATATTCTCGGTGAATATTACTCTTTAATTTTATATATTTAAAAAAATATATTTTATAACCATCCATGAAAGTTAGTGATGAAAATTGGAAAATTTCATCCATGGCGGCGGTAATCTGTATGTAAAATGAGTGATGTTTTAGTTTTCTATAGAATGAAAGGAAGGTAGAAAATAATGTATCCTTTAAGAATATTAATATTATAATAAATATCATTTATATTCTCTAAATATACCATTTTACTATGTTTTATAATGTGGTTATACAAAACAAAGTATGTTTCTTATAGTGGAAGTAGTCTTCACCTACACATGGATGATGTTTTCATTCTTCTATGGATAAGGGAGAGTGGTAGATAATTATTTTAAAATAAATATGATAACATTAGTTATACTAATTATAAATATTAAATCATTTTATTATATCTTAAATATTTTTGGTGTAGGATGGATGAGAAAAGGTGTTGAAAATAATGATATAGAGTGCATTCTAGTCATGTTTAGAGTTTAAATCTACTCTTTAAAAATCTATTGAAAATGGAGGACTTAGGGATTTTTACATGAACAAGGGCTTAAAAAGTGTGGGGATATTAGGAAAGTAAAATTGTCATAATATCTAGATGAATTATAATGTTTTTTGTATATAAAATGGTGGTGGATGTTTTAACGTACTCAATTTTAAATGACATTAAAAACACACTTTTGTAACTAAATTACAATTATTTTTTTGGGGAAATTTAATTTTTAAATAATTGTGTTTTTAATGGATTTTAGAAATATTAAAATTCCTATTTATCACTTTATAATATTATGTGAAATACTTTCAATGTTTTTCACTGAGTTATATTGGGACTCTGAGGCAAGTAGAGCATCGACATTGATAGAATAAAAATATTAAATATATTATATTCACTTGCTTGTGTTTTATTTAAATTAATATCTCCCAAAATGTGCATTATATGAGAAACAGTATACCACTGTTATGTTTGGGATGAGGGTTTTACCCTAGTCATGAGATAATATTTCAATGAAATAGGCATTTGGAAACATCACACATGAGGATAAATTATTTAATATTTTATTATATATTTTTCTGAAAATAATGGAATATCCCCCTAATTGTGTTTTTGATGGAAAATATGATACCACCATTAGGTCAGGAATATATTTTTTACCCTATTCATGACATAATTGTTGTGCGTATTGGGTGTTTGGAAACATCCCATGTAAGGGTAATAATAATTGGTATGTAAATATTTTATTTGGGATTTGGAAATAATAATAATAATATAATTATTTTGGTTGTTGTTGTTGAGGGAAAAAATGAAAATATACATTCATGATTAAAAGTAGTTTTATGGAATAAGTAATGAGTGTCCAAAGAAATTAATGTGATATTATTAATTGTGTAAATTAAATTAAAATGTATTGTTAATATTATTTCATTAACTATTTAATGGTTGTTATTTTTAAAATGTTAACGGAAGAAATAATGGGATATATTTAATTGTTATTATTTTTATTATTATTTAATAGGGATAAAAGTATTTTATGTGTATATATATATATATTATGTTTAGATATATTTATGGGATAAATATATAAATATTTATACATGTATGGATGTATATATTGTTATACAGGTTATTGGCATAATTGTTGGCATACGTGTAGCCGTATGAATTTCTTGACCTTAGTGAATTTTTTTTTACAGTATATTGGTAAGATTATTGGTGTGAATGTGTAGATGTAAGATTTCCTTCACATTAATAGATTATTTATATATATTATTGGCATAATTTTTGGCATGCATATATAGCCTAGTGTAAAACCTATGTGTAGGAAGCTATTGATTTTTAGAGAATTTTTTTTATAGTTAATTATCATGACTATTTTTCATGTGTATGTAGCCCGTGAGACTAATGACTTATGCTTGATCACATGTGGTGTACGTGTGTGTGTGTAACCCTGACTTGTGCTTGTGTTGCTTGCATATGGATTGTTCATACGATTATTTTCAATATTTGTCTTGACATGATATATATCTATCATTTTTTTGTATGGTGTGTATTGTATTTCTATATACTATATTTTAGAATGTAGGTTTGTCCTATTTGGTCATCATGTGAGATGTGATACATGTATTGGTTGACATTGGATGACATCTGAGATATGGCACATGATTGATGACATGTGAGATTTGATGCATGTTCGAGGCTATCCTATGAGAGGGATGTGTCATACATGCATCTACATTTACATGGACTTTTCCTATTAGTGGTAGGTGTCACATTATTGGGTCTATCCATGCATTAGGGATGTGTTATACTTGGTATGACATGTGATATTCAATTCCGGATTGGGAAATCCACTTGGGACAGATGTTCCAGACATGGGTCAGTATATACTTAGATTATCCATATCATAGGAATCTGTCACATGCTTGGGGTATCCAATCCCATAGGACGTGTCTAGCGGTTACCTATGTTCCATCTGGCATTATTCCAAATCAGTTATGTTTCTCCCAGCATGGTGCCAAAGTAGGTAGAGTAGGTCCTCGAGGACCAGACATGTGCTTAGAACTTGTGTAATATATTAGGAAAGTAGGTTCACATGTCATATAAACCTATTATTTCATTAGATGGGTCCTAAATAATTAAATTCATTTTGAAATTATCATACGCACCATGCTGAATTGTTTCTAGAATTATTTTTTGTGAATGTTTTATTCTATGCTTAAGTGTATATATATGGTTGTGATAATCATGAAGATGTTGTTAATATAAACTAAATCCTTGAATAGGTGGTAAGTTCTCTGTGTGTTCTTTTTAATGAACTTTATTGGAGTTTTAATTCATTTATTGTAAACCTCTATTGTGGAAATAAAAATGTTTTAATTAAAAATATTTTAATTTTAATATGGAAACTCCTATGACGGATATTAGTGGTTCCAAGAACTGAAATTCCTCTTGGTGATGAGAAGAATCATGGTGGGGTTAATTATAACATCTTTAATTATAAATGATATTAAAAATATACTTTTTTTAATAAACTACAAGTGTTTTTGTGTGAAAATTTAATTTTTCAATACATATGATTATTATGGATTTATGAAATATTTCAAACCATGTATAACACTTTTAAATATTCTATGGAAAACATTCAGAGTAAGGAACTGAGTCATCATGGTATTTCAGGACCTGTAGAGAATCTCTATTGATAGAATAAAAATATGAAATATATTTTATCCATTCACAAGCATGTTTTTCCAAAAATGAATATATCTCAAATCGTTAATCGTATGAGAAATATGACACCATCGATAGGCATAGGATGAGGGTTTTAAGCTAATAATGACATAATATTTGTGGGTGTATGATGTTTATAAACATCACATGTGAGGATAACTTATTTAATATTTTATTATATAATTTTATGAAAATAATGGAATATCACCCAAATGGTCTTTCTATTGAAAAATCTGAGACCACTATTAGTTCTGTAATATGTGTTTTACCCTAGGTGGGACAGAATTTTTCTTCACATAAGGTGTTTGGTAACATCACATGTCAGGATAATAATAATTGGTTTATAAATAATTTATTTGGAAGATAGAAATAATAATAATAATAAAATTATTATTATTATTATATGTATCAATGAAAAAAATGAAAATATACTTCTGTGATTAAAAATTGCATTATGGTGGAAATAATGAGTGGCCAAAGTAATCAATTTGATATTATTAATTTTACCAATTAAATGAAAATGTATAGTTTATATTAATTTATTAACTCTTTAATGGTTGTTTTAAATTTTAGTGGTAGAAATGATGGGTTATATTTAATTATAATTATCATTATTATTGTAATTATTGTTATAATTAAATTTGGGAAAATATGTTTGATGTGTGTGTACATATAATGTGAACATATATTTATGGAATAAATGTATAAATATTTATACATGTGTGGGTGTATATGTTTATATATGGGTGTGTGTGTGTGTACATAGCATGTATATATATGGGTTAAATATTTATATAAATACATGTACGAGTGTATATATGTATATACATATGTATATATATATATAATTGTGTGTTTATATAATGATGAACTTTAATATATCTTTCATGAAAAATAAATGGATTTAAGAGGAATAATAAAACAAATAATAATGAGACCATGGGGTGTGCTGCACATGAAGCATGAAGGAGGGATTCATTCCCTACGCATTAATTAATTATTATAGGAGACCCATGGGGTCAATTGAACAAGTTTATGGCCTGGGGATGGTTGGGTCATGAAAAATGGTATCAGATCCAATAATCAGCAATAAGTTTAGAGGCACTGCCTGGGTTTGAGGTGTGAGGTCCGTAATGAGGGTGTTGTGCTTTAAAGAGTTGGGAGTGTAACACCCTTAGAAATGTGAGGGTTAAAAGGCTAAATGCAACTTCCCATGTCAATAAGGTGAACCTTTCTTTTTATGATCCTTCCTATTTAAAACTCCACAACTAAGTGTTCTTTTCGAAAGTAGTGATCGAGATGGGTGACCTTCCAGGAAGATTCTTATAGTGTATGAGAGTAAGGACGGTGCACACTAGAAAGAACACGTGTTGGAATGTGGGGAAAATCATCATTCTGATTACCTGTTAGAACAAGTTGGTGGTCTCTAGGGAGGGTACCACATGCCTATGGGGCAAATGATGGTACCTACTAGGACAGGTATCGAATGACATGTTTTGGTAGGGTGTCTATGTTGGCAGCGAGTCCCAGTTGTTACAGAAGTATCCTTTTATAAATGAGGTGAATGGAATTTTTAAATAATGTAAAATAAAAAGTCACCATCCAATGGTAAAGTTAATAAAATAATGGATACGGGAAGATTTTTGTTTGAGAAACTCTTCACCAGACAATTAGAGATAAGATTTCAGTGATTTTAGATATTTTCTCCATAGTTTAAACTTTTTACCAAAATAAACTTTTACCTTGGTAACACATTCTTTAAAATTTGGTTACTTATATTTATAACTAAAAATATATTTACCCTTATTTGATAATTTAGTTATTGTGATTCAAAATATGAAAACAATTTAACAATTTTAAGCTACTAACATTGATAATAAAATAATTTTAAAATAATAGGTTTTTAACATATAAAAATCATTTTAAAAAAAACTTTAGGTTCTAAAATTTAAATTATAGGTATGTAAATTAAAAATAGTATTTTTAAATTTATAATTTTTCTTATTAAATAAATATTTGATTTTTAAATTAGTTTCATAAATTTTTAATTCATGGTTGTGCCTTAATTATGTTATAAAACTCACAATATTTATAAAAGTGGTACTTTTCACTATTGGCCTAAAAATCATTATTCTTAGAATAATGTACAAAAATAAATATTATATTACATTTATCTTCTAATTTAAAAATTTATTTTCATTTTTTTAAATTCAAAATCTAAAGTTTTATAAATTTATATTTTTTTATAAAATATAAAATATATAATAAACACAATGTTTTTTAAAAAAATATTTTTTTAGTAATGAATAATTAAAGTAGTTCTTATTATAAATACATAATTTATTTTAATAATTATGATTCATTTAATTGTCTTGTAATGTATTTAATTTTGTGTTTTAATAAAAAAAAATACTTAAGTTTGGTGTTTCATGGATCACAAGTTATTATATACATTGAATTTATTAAGGATAAATTTATTATAAAAGCGTGGGGTGTTATACATAGTTTTCTTTGGACTGTTGTACAGAGGGATTGTTCAAGATCTATGGTTTGGGAGAAGCATTTTAATGATTATTTTTTTATCTATAGTTATTTTATATGTAATGTTGCCCATGTCAGAGTTCCCTAAGTGAGAAACTAGAAGATTGAGGGATCTTTTTGAAAAATACCCAAGCTTTAAAATCATGATAGAATTTTATTAATTCCATCTATAGTGGTTTAATGGATGGAAATCCTCATTATATGTGTTTATGAGATATGGAACTTCATTTTTGGGCATCATTGGATAGAGATGAGTCATTTCTTGACGAGTGAGAGTTGAGAGAGCAGTCGAAGACGGATGACGCATCGATCTACTCCCACAATCCCCACACTTGGTAAGTTCATGTCATACATAGGATATTCGTAACACCCCAATATTTCATAATATGTTATCACTTCAAAGTAATTCAATAACTTGCACTACACACAACACCGAGTTCAAGCGCGCCACGACTTACCAAACTAGCTGTTAAAAAGAGGTTATGAATATTATTAACTAAAATTTTAACTTTATATAATCCTTATAATTTTAGAAACCATATTATGAGTATCTTAGACATAATGAAAAAAAATCATTTTTTCATATAAAAGATGTGTTTTCTAATGTAATTTTACCGCCTTTTAATGGCGAACCCTTTTTAAATCCAATATCTGAAACATTTATATGTTAAATTTGAAAAAATAAACTTCTTATTTAGAATCGGGACATAAGAATTTAGTTTCAATAAATTTTTGGTGTTTCTCAGATAACTTTCATATATGGGTGAATAGTGAAAATACTATATTTTAACTGAAAACAACTTTTTTAATCAAAATAATTTATAGTGTCAAATTATAAATTTTAATTTTTTTGAAGTATAAATATATTATATTTCTACCATTTAATCTAATTTTATTCATTGATTGTTATTTAACTTTGAAATTGAACATAAACAAGTATCAATCTTTTTTTAGTTATTATTTCTTAAAAACACGCTTTTTGGTTTTAACAACGAGAATTAATTTTAAATTAATAAATACAACTTCTATGTTTTGAATTTTGTAAAATAGACTTAATTTTTGAATTCATAATATCAAAATTATCTTAGGGTGAATTTTTGATATTTTTCTAAAAACATTCATTTTTTGATGAATAGTGAAAAACACTGAGTTATAGTTTAAAATCGTATTTTTATTTAAATAATTTAATATTTTATTTAAAACTATTTCAGGTAAAAATAGATACATAATACCTATATATTTTCAATTTAATTAATTGGAGTTATTTTGTAATAATATTTGATAGATAAAATTTTATTGAACATTTCATCGTCTTTTACAAACCTCCTAGGATTATTTGCAATTTTACATAAAACATAATTTTAACACTTCTGTGTGTTGAATTTCAAAAATCCAAGACACACGATTTATATCAGTAAGTAAAATGTGGTTCAATAAGATGAAAATAATTTTTGGTGAATTGTATCTTTTTGCTTTTATTTACCACGGTTAAAAGTAAATAGGGTAATTAAAGGAAAGAAATGATATTATTATTACCCTAACACAAGTCATAATTCTATTGGATAAGTGTAATTCGACCAGAAACTAACTTAGGAATAAACTATGAACCTCTTTGGTCCACTTGGATTAAATTAGGACATTTATTATTATTTTATTTAAATAAGAGTTAAAAGAGTTAAACTCAAAGTTTAATAACTAAAAAATTTTAATATAGGGTTACACATAAGATAAATTCGACTATAAATATTCATTAGAAATCAAAAAATATTTCCTAAATAATGGTATTTTATTTATATTTTTTAGACATTAGATAATGTAATTTATTTATGACATAATGATGATGCAGTAATTACATAATTAAGGAAATATTAAAATAATTGATATTATAAATATCCAAATAAATGTAATTTGAGACTTCATATTAATTACTCTAATTTTATAGGTTAATATGACATATTAGGGTCGATTAAATTAATTTTTTCGAAGTAATAATGATGTTATGGATTTAGAAAAAAACAAAATACCAAATAGAGTCAAAATTGACCTAAAAGAGTTTTCAAAAGAAATATTATATTATTAATTGGTATTATATTCCTAAAAATATAATGTTCAGCCAAATGGATTAAATATTATTATATATTTCATTAATTAACCACTTGGGGTTCTCTGGGAAATTTATAGTAAGTTTATTAACCATATAATATAAAAATACAAAGAGACATGGTAAATGTCAAACTATTTAACTAAGAGTTAAATCTAAACAATAAAGTTAATATAGTGACTGAAACCTATATAAAACCAATTGGTTGAGTTTTTTTCGACCCATCCCCATATTATAATTTAAATAATTATTTTTTGAGCCATTAGAAACTGAAAATTAATTTATTATAAAATAATATTTTATGTTTTTCCTAAGGTTCCCCTCACCCCTCTTATAAAAGGGCACTTCCCCTTCTCTCAAATTCACACCTTCAAATCCATCTGCCTCATCCAACCCCTGCCCAAATACCCTCTCAACTATCCATCATTAATCCTAAGGGCCTTATTTTAGTCATAAATCCAACCTAAGGAGCCCTTTTGATCAAATCAAAAGGAAGAACCCGAAGAAGAGGTAAATATTTCCTCACCTCTTTCAAGTTCCTTTCTTCTTCCACTTCCTATTTCTTTGTTGTTTCCATTCTAAAATAATAAATACAGAATCTTCTATATAATTTGATATTATTGTAAATATGTTACAACTATATTAATTATTTTATCCATCCTATTAATGACATGTCACCATACATGCGTACGTACGGATTACCGTCTCCACGTCGTGGTGTAGTTATTATTCAATACATTATTATTTGGATGGGTATAACAATGATGTATAATTGATGTAAATAATAAATATAACATGTTAATTATTCTTTATATATGATATAACATCTATTTACATGCTATTTGAAATCAAAATAATGATATTATCCCTCGTGTGTACGTACAGATTACCGTCTCCACGACGTGATGAGATTCATTTCCATGTTCACCATTCAACGATGATTATAAATATATATTTTATTAATTAGTATGTAATATGTGACATAATTATGCTACTGAATATATATATATATATATATTTATATATGTATATATGTATTTATGTATGTATGTAATTACATATATCTTATTCACTTACTTCCGTTCAATATGATATGAAAACGGAAACCACATTTATGCGTACGTACGACCTACCGTCTCCCTAAATGGTGCATTCCATTTCATATATACATATATTATAAATATTTATATTCTAAATATATATGATATATAAATCGAGATTTATATTCTGGAATAATTTAAATCCTAGTCTAAATGATATGATCAAGAATAACAAGTGAAAACACATACGATAAAGAAAGCGATTATTACCCAAAATGTTAATTTAACATTGAAATCATTATTAAATGGGTAGTATAAAGTCATAATGAATATTGTATGATATAATAAATTTGAATATGGTTCTGGTATAATTTAATAACATACTATGGTCATTATACAGGAGGTTAAACGTACCCTCGACCAAAGGAAAGTGCAAGGTAAGGGGTTTCTTATCTCACTTTCAATTCTGTGATATTTCCATTATTCGCCACTTATTGCATGTGGTGTATTGTGTGCTGAAATCTGATATATATTATCATGATTATTTTTATATTCATGGTATTCTATGAATTATTTGCTGGTTGTTAACTTTTGGCCATACGACTCGATTGATTACAACGTGGTTAGGGTTAATTTCACAATCTATTTATTATATGAGGTTGTTTTTACATAAGTATCTACTAGGACATATTTATTATCCATGTCCATGTTTCATAAAATATTTTTCAAATGGATTCTTTTAAAGGAATTTTTACTAAAACATTATTTTTAATGTTTTAAAGATATATTCTTCTAAACCATTATCATTAATGTCCATGTTTTTAAAATGGTTTTAAGGATTTATTTAAATGGACATGAATGTTTTAAAATGTTAATTACTTTCAAAAGTTTCAAAGTGGTATGGGACACTTTGATTCAAAAATGTCTTTAAATTTATTCCTTTCTAAAATGTGTGACTTTTACATGTTTTTATGAAAAAGGGATATTTCTCTCAAAGAGTTTTACAAAAAAAAATTATATATGTCAACATTCTTTGATGGATTTTAAACTTGTTTGAAGTTGATTTATTATGATACAAATCTTCCATATTGTATTGAAGGTTTTGTGATATGTTTCACTATGGGTGTTTTATTTTTATACCATTCATGGTTTATGGGTAAAGTATTAACATTTCGTATGCTAGTTTTAATAAGAATGTTTATGTCATGTTTAAACCTTTTCATATGACGAATGCATTGGACTTAGTAAGTGACGGGTGGAGCCCGCTATAGCTCCTCGATGCATCGGTAGGTCTCATGAGACAAACTAGTGTCTTGTCACAAGGACTTGACAAAATCTTATTTGTAGTCTTGGCACAAGGCCATGAATATGTGGTTATGAATGTCTGGCATTATGAATTCCATCATTATGAAATGGCTATTGATATTGCATGTGAATATTTGAGAAGTAGAATATCCATGTGAATTAGTAAATGGAATTATTTTATTGTATATTTTCCATATTATTCTGAAGTTTAAGTTTAAAAGGATTTTTTTAGTCTTATACATTGCCTTGAATGTTTATGCTTATTTATGAAAGTTTACACTATATTGTTATCCTTAATGAGCATATGTGCTCACCCCTTTCTATGTTCTAATTTTCTCAGGATTCTAAGTAGTGTATTATGATTGATAAGAACGGTTAATCTAAGTGATTAATGGTGTTCTCAAATGATCATTTATATTGTTTTTTATTTTCTAATGTGTAATGTAACATTCATGTCGGTAATCTATTTTCCAAGACTACTAAACTTATCAGTCTTTCGGGACTTGATTCCTTGTAATCATGCCAATGTTAATTAATAATGCCCTGACTCTCGGTAAATGGGGTCGGGGCATTACAATATTAAAAGATAGATATGTGAGGTGATACATGCAATGGGTGGATATGGTTAGGTATAAAAAAATTTGTTTAGAGTGTTATTTTTATCCTCTCTTCTTACAACCTTGTACTAGATATCATAGACACCAAGTTATTATTTATGAATCAGATGTTCAGGAGTTAGATATTATGGTGGAACCCCTAAACATACCATTTTCAACTAAAGAGTTTCTATTAATTTTAGAGATTTTTCACTAATCCCTTCAAGTTAAATGATGTTTACATATTCAGTTATGGGGATTTCGAGTCTCATTTTAGTCATGTTTTAAAATATGAAATTGATCAAATCATAGATTTATTCGTGTTTCTTTGTGAGAAGTTGTCTTATAGAGGATTCCTTCGTGATAATCATGAGATGTAATGGTTCTAACATTGGTATTGAATGGTTACCATTAGTAATATTACATGTTATTGGTAAATAAGTAAATAAGGTTGGTTCCTCCTTTAGCAATGATCATGACCCTCTAAGGTTTGGAAAATGGATCTAAACATCATGGATTTAACATCAAGTAACCAACATATGGTAGGACTGTATTTAGATAATGTTTTCAAGGATGATAATTCAAATTTGTAAAGGTATAAGAGTGCAAAAATTCCCCCAAATTGTGGCCCATGGTTGTTCCTCAATGGGAGTTTGACATTTGCATCAAATTTTATTCTGGATTTTGTGTCTCATGTTGTGTATAAGAATTGTGATGATAACTCATGTGTTTTTTATGGGTAATATGAGATTAATCCATCGTTTTTTTGATTTAAGGGGGGTCCCATTAGGCTTTATGGTGTTTACCAAGTCCTTCCATGAGATTTTAAAGGGTTAGTAAACTCTCATAGTTTAAGATCTGGATTCATGGAGAAGAATAGGCCTTCATGGAGTTTCTGACATGTTTGAAGATAAAATTATTATGGTGTACTAGTGGCATGGTGGATGATGCCTCTAGTGTAGGAATTTATGTCAGGTTGATATAGGAGGCCCATGAGAAGTTAAATTATGGATATTTATTATTTTATTTAAAGAGAGAAATCTTCTCACTGTCAATCAATGATGGTGGATATTCACTCATCACTTGTGTAAGAGAATCCCAAAGTAGTGATTTCTATTTAGTTATCATGTATAATGTAACGTTCTCAGTTGAAATGACTGAAGTGTTTTTTAAAGGTGGATAGAACATTACATACTTTAACAGACGGGTAGTGGTCCTATCTTGGTATTCTATTAAATAAAGGTATGGAAATCCTTAATGGAGACCACCCTGGTACAGCCTAACCCTTAATATGGAATATCTATTTAATAATTTTGGGTGTATCAATCACACAAACACTATAACTATGTGGTGGTGGATGTGGTTTTTTTAGTAGTTTGATGACTTTGGTCACTCCTAAATGTATTATCTTGGGTTTTGGAGCAGAAAGAGCAGGGTTATCTAAATGGTCAGGATCATCTCTTATATATTGTAGTGGATTGGGTCACTTGATGGGTAGTTGTGTGTTGTTGTGTAGTTATATGAGGTTTATATTTTTCTTGATGTTATCATTGGTATATTTTTTAAAAAGATATATGATAACACCACTAGGTTATTTTTTAAAGTGGAAGAAATCCTATTGTAGCTCAAATATAAATAGTTTATTACCATGAATTTTTTTGATGGATATGAGATAGAATGGTCATAGAGATCTTGTGCCATGAACTAGAAAAAGGATCACGTGGACATTGGTCATATAGGATAGAATGTTCATATGGTTCCATTTAATTGTGGGTGGTTTATGAAAGAGGATATGGAATTAGTTAAAAGTATAATGTTTCCTTGTATCTATTTTAATTTTAGTGTGGAATTTTGGTAAAACACATAGTGATGGAGTGAAGAGTTGATTGGTTTCCCTCATATTACAACCAGTTATAATTCTCTACAAATTTATACACTGAAATGATAACAATGATGATAATTCTATTCAGAAAACCATTTTGTGGAAGATTTTTATTTTTAGTGGATTTTTTGGATTTCATGTGACACAATGATCTTCAAATAAGAAAATTGTTTTGGGTATAAAAGCTTTGCAAGGATTTCATGGAAAATATGTTTGTTTCCAATAAGTTCATGCTTCAAGATTTTTTTAATCCATTGAATTCAATGATTAGAAATTATATTCCATTATTAGGTGGTGTTATATCGAGTCTTATTAGATCTCATACCCACAAGGATGACGGGAGATCATGTAAAGGTGGGATATATTCCCTATGGGGTTGTTGGAAAGCGTCCTTGTTTAGAATCTCTAGTTGTTTCCTTTTCATGTTTGAAATTTTTACATGGTGGGTCAGATATATTTAATCATGTATATCCCATTATAAGATTATCTCCATTTTGGGTTTATAGTCCCTGGACCTCCCATGAGTAAAATGGTAAATTTAATCTAGTAGGTAGCCATGAGAAATTACTTGATGGTTCCTTTAATTCTAGAGGTAGTTTTTCGTCTCGAGTTGAACCCATAAGGCATTATGGGGTTGTAAAAGCCTCGATTAAAATATATTAAGTATAAAAATATTTTTTGACATGTGAACATGTATTCTTAATAATTTTAATTTTCCTTTTAAATGGATTCTTGGATGAAAAATCTAATACCATGGTTATGTATGAAGAAGGCGGTTAAAAATAGTAATGCTATGTTTGGAGTTAAGTTTGAGTCCCTAGGTTCAGGTATCCATTATTTAATGATTCAATAAATTAATCAATTTATGTCTATAAAATCCTTTAAGTCCCTCAATTTATACTTTTTTATATTTACTCACAAAGGCTATTTGTTCTTCATTCGTATTAATCCTAGTGAGGTTGGGTGGATTGACTACATCTTCAATGGTGATGATGTTATATTGGAGAAGTAGGACCGAATATATAGTGACATCAATGATCAAATTACATAGGGATGAATAATAGAAATATGTCCATAATGATGGATCTAAGTGAGGAAAATTCTCCATCAAGGTAGTGCACTATTTATTTCTCCTTACATTTATCATCATGATCTTAGAAAGAGAATTGTTATATTTTATTTTTAGTTTTATATGAATTCCCTTAAAAAATATTACTAATTTTTATTATCAGAATCAAGCCCCTATTTAATTCTTTCTTAATTGGTGAAACAGTGATAGATGAATGGATATTAGATACTTGGGTAGTACTATTTATCAATAATTTTTTCCCTTATCACTATAATTATTAATATGGATGAATTATGATGAATATTGAAGTGATCATTATGTGTAATACCAATCATGGATTGATAAAGTGGTCATAGAGAGAGTTAACTGAGGTGGGTGTGTCGACTTGATAGGTGATAACATTATGAGGTAGAATAATGAAGGGAGGTTGTTGGTGTGGCGTTTTAGAAAAGGTTTGGGTTTTCCTGGATGACTAAGGTGAGGGAGACCACAATGGTGGTGGAAATAGTGAAGAATTGGAAGAGGCAGCTACATTTCAAGACACCATGGTGACAAGTGAGATAGAGGGGGTGATGGGGTACAGCCCCAGCCATCTGATTTCTTGGGATTGAATGGTGACCAATAAACCACATGGGTATAGGGGGAATTGTTGTCAGGTCATACTAACCATAGGGGTGGGTGGGTACCAAGACAAATCAGGTTTTCTTGACAAGGTCTAGAGTAGGCTAGCAATTCCATTATATAAGTGGGAACCATTTTCCCTACTTTTTTGTACACATAAACCTCCACATTCATAGTGGGCATGCCATATTCCTCCTTTATCACACCACATAGTGCTCTAAGGGGAATATATGTTTCATGTACTTAAACTAGAGGGGTATTTTAATGACAAATCCATAAACTATCTGATTTTTACAAATAAATTTATTATCCAAAGTGTTTCTTCATTTATATCAAAATGGTGTGGTTTTTTCGGCTATACAAGGTAGTTTGTGTTGTCACATAATTATATTTATTATTTGGATCTGTGGGGATGATAATAGAGTTCATAAATAATGATCAAATAATTATCATCCCTCAGATAGGGTCATTTATTCCCCCCATATACCAGTGGTATAGGATCCAGTATCTATAGTTCTATTTATAGATATGGTCAAGTATTTCAGCTATATACCAAGGGAAGGGTACTCTCAATCTTATCATATAAGTAGGGTCAGGTATTTCCCTCGTATACCTTGGGTGAAGGATCCTTTTTATTTAGATCAATTTATAGATAGGTTCAGGTATTACCCTAGTATACTCAAGTCCTAGGATCCCTTATCTCATTTTATAGTTTGGTTCAAGTATTCTCATAGTTTTCTCAAGTCTTAGACCCTTAAATTGTGGATCATTCTCCCCCAATTAAGGTGCCTTCTAGTGAATCACATATTACCCTTTTGAATATCAGTGAGGTGACATTGATTGGATCATTACTAGGGGTTTAGGATGGTAGGGAATAATATTTTTTTGGAAGATATCTATTCTTGGGAAATCTATGATTTCCCTATGGGTTTCTAGATCACTGATGTTGATATTGTGGGTAGTAGGGTGTGGTATTTATTTTTTTGGAATTATTTCCTCATCTTGGAATGGGTGCCAATTTTTTTATCCCTATTGATGACGTGGAAGTTGGATAGGTAGATTAAACTAGTCACTTTGATACTTTGGACTCCCCATACACCTAATTGGTTTCCTTCAAGATTCGATATCTGTTGAGATGTCAACCTTAGACTTCATGTTCTTAGTGGTTCTCTAGAATTATTTCCTACTTGTGAGGTATGACATATAAGTATTGAAGTTAATATGAATTTGAATTACAGGTGTCTAAGAGAAATATTGTGACAGAGAAAATCTAGATTATTCGATCTTTGCCTCTTTCTAGACACTCTAGTACCAAGATCTTGAGATAACATGTTGTTCTAAATTTTCTTTTCTACTTGTTGGGGAAGCCTATTGGTTATGTTTATACTCACCAATTTTTGGATTTATTCCCATACATGTTCTATCTATATATAACATTATTTTTTTATGAGATGGTATTGGTAGAGACGGAGTTACAAGGGTGTGTTCATAGATGACTCATATTGATGGTTGGTGACACGTGACGCAGCTTGTGGGCCCCTGATTGTGATGGGGACTGTTGTAGTCGGAGTTCATTCTAGGAGTACAATCAATGAGGAAGATTTGTCCTATGTATTGTACATATCATATTTAGAGTATTATTGGATGTGTGATTCCATTGTATTTTCTATTATGGTGATGTATTTATTCTTAGGGTTTTATGCATGTGTTTTATATAGTTCAATTGATTATATATACATCATGCCAGTTTTACTGTTTATTTAGGTATTAGAGATAAGTTTTTATTTTAGGTTGATATAGGATAAGGCTTCCAATATTTTTTTATTCTCTTACTTGGTTCTATTCATCAATCCTTGTCATATTAGAGTCAAACCTAGGGTGACACTCTCAAAATACTATCAACCTGATCGAGGCCTCAGTGGGTTGGGTTGTGTCGGTTTTTTCCAGATTACAATAAGCTCATCATAATATATTCTCACTTCATATATTTTTTTGGGGATATATTTTTAACTACAAATATAATATTCCATGAACTATGACGGATATTGGGTATCTAATATGGATTTAATCCTTTTTTTCTTTGTCCCAGTTTAATATTTCTAACTTTATTTCAAAATTTAGGAAATTTTTTATTAAATCATTTCCATTATAGGAAATATTATAGGTGATATAGGTTTAAATATGGTATTCACCAATATATTTTCTATATTATCCACATTATATCATTTTCATTTCTAAATAAATGATTCATATGGGTAATTTTTGGAAGATAAAATATTTCCTTTGTGGGTGGTTTATATCCTAGCCTTGGTGATGAATTAAAATTGGATATTCCAACCATCTTATTTTGTGATGAAAAAAAATTGAATTACATACTATATAATAAACAATCATTAGGGAAAGAATGCATCTTCTTATAATCTAGTCCCATTAGATTTAACAATTTTTAGCAACATAATTGGAATCTAGAAGTTATATGCCTTTTAAAATTTTCACTGTCAAATGTTTAAGTAATTCAGTGAAACTAAAAGCACTCTATCCATTTTCCATTTTAGGTTGAGAAATATTGGTACTATTGAAAACAATTTAAATTTATTATAACTTGAGTACAATGAATTTTCATCATATCTATATAGTCATTAAACCGTAATTTTTTTCAATGGGTTCAACTCGAACATCATAAATTAATTCATCAATGTGATTTGATATCTCATATTGAAAATTTTCATCACCATTAGATCATGAGTTTTATATTATTTCACCATTCTAGATCCAATAATTATAAAAAAGATTAAAATAATATAAAATAGTATGATACTTAATTTATTTAGACCCTAGTTTTCTAATATTCAAGAAATTTACTCATGGATAGTAAAGCACGTCTCTATTTTCAACATTCCATTTAGAAAATTCCTAGAAATCATCAACCCATTTTCATATATTGGTCACTTTTTCTCTATAAATTAATCCATTTTCAATCCACTAATTACTGAAAAGTTCTAAATTAAGAATAAACTTAAAAAAATTTATAATAAACTTATATTTAGTATTTAATATATATATATAATATATATATATTAACAAAATGAAACAATAATATTACATTAATTTTAAAAAAATAAAAGAATGTTACACGTATATATATATAACATATATTTATATATATATATATAAATTATATATATATATAGACACGTGCATAGTATAAAACTTATATATATGTATATGCACGTTGAATATATTTTTAAAACATATAAACATGTATATAAAAATTTAAACATATTCATATATAGAAAAATTAATATATATATATATATATATATATAAACATATAAACATGTGTGTGCGAGTCTATATGTGTAAGTTTATATGTTTAGATGTATTTGTTAACATCTGTATATTTTATATATATATATCTATGTGTGTGTGTTTATATAAATATAGTGATATATTTATATATGTTTGAATATATTTATAAATATATGAGTATGAGTTTTATATAATAATTATACATTTAAGTAACAAAACAAAATCACCTAAATTCCAATATATATAAATTCTATTTAAATAAAAATCTAAAATTCAAATTTTCACTAAATATACATCCGCACAAGATTTATCAATTAAAAATTCAATGATTTGTAAAACCAATTACGATTTATAGAAAAAAATATATACTCAAAATAAAAAAATTAAAAAATGAAAATAATTATTAAAACATACAAATATAAAGATGGGGAGTGACATGTAGTGGACCAATGGTACAGCTACAAAAAAATGATGATATAAGAGTGATCAGATTTTGGTGAAATTGTGATAGTGGGTTGATAGAAAATTATGGGGGTAGTTCACTGGTGATCTCCCCTAATTTTTAAAAATTAGTCCTCAATGAAAATATAGAGGATTTATAGATATTCTTATGTTTTAATTTTTTAAAGGATTTAAAATTTTTTTATAGTCAATGTTATAGAAAAAACATTCCCATCAATTTTATAATAACCATAAGAAAAAACAAACATGTAAAGGTTTTTAACATTTTTTATTATATAAGTGACATTAAAATTATTTTTCAACGTTATTTTTTATTAATTACCCAATCTAAAATCCCACCATGAATTTTATTTATTTTACTAGTATAAGGATGGAGGTAGATTGAAGATGGGATTCACTAAAGGATACATTATGGATGATATTTTCAATGAGGTATTCATGAAAACATATAAGAATATTTATCATATCATGTATGAATATTCAACCAACAAGCATGTAAATTCAAAGTGACAAATAGTTATGACCTTATAAAAGGAAGTTATGGTTTAATTTTAGGAGTACTACTAAATAAAAGGTACTATTAATGTGGAATCTTAAAAGATTTATCATTTACATGTACACATGTCATCATAGCTTATGAACTAGTGAACATATCTTTGAAATCATATGTGGATTCATTGTACAGGTTGGACTCCAATCCCAACTATTATGTTGTTTCTTAGATGCCAATAGATAAGTTTTTTTTTATTTCTTGTTAATTAATGTACAACTTAATTTGATTCCTTAAATCATTAGGTTTCATCCATGGGGAATATCAAATTCCAACATCATTTAAAATGATATTGATTAGCATTAGGATTAATTCCTGTATATAAGAAGCATCATATGTTGGGGAGAAGTTCAAAACAAGAAACAATGTCCAAATATTCTAGGGGTCAATTGAACTCTCATTTATAATGATATATTACTATATACTGATATTTATGTATCCATGTATGTTATTAGATATATCTGTTTCTTATTATATAATTTCTTTACATGTTCTATGTTATATAGTTAATGGGATATAAAACCATTAACATATAAACTTAGTAACACAAATTCCCCTAAAATCTATTGTGATATATCTCAATTTATAAAATACAATATCTCAAAAATTTAGTTATAAAACCACTTTTTATTAACTCTAAAAATGATAATACTCACATTATTTAGGCCCAAATTCCTTTAAACATACCCAATTAATTTTTTTACTTAGATTATGCTTATATCATATATATATATGACGATATAAAATATGTTACTTTAGTCACTGATAAATAAACACATGTTTCACATGATGTACTTAAGGGGTGTCATGTTTGATAAATCGACCTGTGTGGTTTTTAATATTACCATCATGTTTTAGATAACAAATATTCATCCCATATCTAAAATAAGTTCATTTTTACAGTGTTTTTATATCTAATTTAATATTTTTTTATCACCATCCACTAACGGTTCTTGTGGAGAGATGGATACCCAAGTCTAATACCTTACTCCATCCTAAGGGGGATATTACCATAACCCTAGAGGATGTTCTATATATACTAGTTATACTACTTCTATGTGTAGAAATTATAGGACCCACCAATAGATATTGGCATAAGATTATATATCAACTCATTAGATTATAAATTGAGGGAAATGATAGAGTGGTAGATGAAAATATTCTATGAATTGAATGCCTTAAAATGTACTTCATAGAGTTACTCATGGATGCTGATGAGTGGATAGTTATATAAATTACATTTGGATATATCTTAGGACTCATTATAAACATAGTGTGTTGATCACAAAAGGGTTTTTTTCATATAATTTTGTTAGGGTTACTCAAGGAATTTTATTATTCTGGGAGATCTAGTTTGACCTTTGTTTTCTTAGTGTATAAATATAAATCATTATACATGGTTTTTATATAAAAAAATTGTAATATTGGATGATGTTTCATCCTTATTAAAATATGGGGTTGGATTAAATCCCTCAACCAACCCCTATTATTTTAGGTGTAAAGATTATCTCAGATTTTATTTAAGAAAACTCATGTGAATGATTGTATGCTCACATTTTTAATGTTTCTTGATGCTACAATGGATTATACTATGATAGTTTTGTATCATTTATATTTTTAATATTATATATTGTAGATGGAGTTAATAATACTATATTCTATTGATTTTAAAGAAATATTTGGTATCATATCAACTCTTGTTTGATAGTATAGTAATCAATGATGTATGTCTGCACTTAATTTTCAACGTTAAAATTGTAATTTTTAATTTTTACACTTTTAAAAAAAATTGAAATTATTTTTAACTATTGCATTTTATCATTATAGATTTTATTGCTATCATTTTTGGATCTCTTTGAAAAGATTCCTCAATACTACATTGTTATGGTTAAGGATTTCATGGTTATGGTGTCCCTCATTCACTTCTATATTATTAAGTTTCATCCCCGTGATGGATCAATGCAAAAGTTTGGATATATTTGGAATATTCCCTTGGAACTAAGACATCTACCATTAATTCTTGTCATGAAGTTGACAAGGATGTAAGACATCTATTGGAGATGGTTACATGCATAGTATATTGGATTTTATGACAGATGTATGACATTTCATATTGAAATAACCTGAATAACATGTATATATTTTTTACAGTATGATAAGTATCAGTAGTGGTATATACTAACATCTATATTGTATCTAATGTGTCGAATGAAAGGGATACAAAAGTTGTTAATACAAAAACTTCACATTTTGGTAATTTTTATAGTTTTTTGAGTTGATATTTTGTTTTATTTTTATATATTTCCCTTGTGTGTCATATTATTCACATGTATGATCCTAAGAATCATGTGGTATTTTTTTATTTAGTATACCATTCTATTGAGTGTGTTCTCTTATTGAATATTCATGACATATATGAATGTTTTTTTTAGAGTCCTCTATAAGAAGTACATGTTATACATTATCAAGAACCTCCTTTAGTGGTTGATGTAATTAAGAAACCATGTAGGGAATGTAGATGATAAATGATAGATCATGTGACCTCAAATATCCCATTTAAAAATGTAGACCCTCCTATATACAACCCTCACCTAGATTTAATGTCTCTTAGTAGCCACAAGATCTAAATTTCTACACTAGGTATCCACAACACGTGCTTAGACCACCAAATCCTATTTTTTTAACAATTTTTATTTCCCTTTTTTACAATCTTCTATGAAAAATATTTCATAGAATATATGGAATCCTTATCGGATGAAATATCCATATAAATTGATGATAAGATAAGGATCTAGTCTGCTATATACATATCATGATACCAGAAAAGGTGTATCCTCCTAATGTACCCCCAATTAAGGTATTATAGGTAGCGGAGGTTCCTTTATAGGAGGAAGATCCCCCTCATCAGACTTTTCCACGATGGCAAATATTGACTTGATATAGGTATGGAATTCATACATATAAATGTGGGAAATATCCTCCTAGGAAATATAGATAAACTTTACGGTACTCATTAGTGTAATTTATTTTCCAATGGATTATTTTTTTTCATATTGATATTTTTATTTTAATTATATGTTATCAACATTATTCAATTTAGTTTATTTAAATTAAAGAATTAATTATATTTTCTAATAATAAAAATAATGTTACTAGTAATTAATAATAATACATATATAATTAATAATAATTACTGGTAGTAATAAAAATATAATATAATTAATAACATCAAAATTATAGTCAAATAATATATTTTTTAATAGATTTTGATATAGTAAAAATTATAATTTTATTAATTTTGAAATTATTTAATAATATAATTTCAAATATATGATTTCATAGAAGACAATAAATAAAACTAATTAAAAAATAATTTGGTAGTTTACCTTAATTATAAAAGTAATATTAATAATTATAATAATATAATTAGTAATTTAATTAATAGATAAGTTTCAATATTAATTTTATTTTCTATTTTGTTTACTCTATGTGAAAGTCATTAAGGGAACTAACACAATTCAATTCCTTTCATTTGAAGAAAAGAAATGTGTTAATTCATTTAATAAATTTATTTATGAAAGGAAATGGAATGTGTTGGAACCCTTTAACACATTTTTTAAAATGTGTTAATGAAATATCAATGAAGGAAGATGTTTCAACATCATTTACACATTTCCTAGACTATAAAATAAAAATATATAACCCTATACCCATTAAATTAATTTTTTAAAATAAATATTTAAAAAACTCTCCCAATATCAAACAAAAATATTACAACATACATGAATTCATTTCTATAATATCATTTGTTACAAAACAAAGGTTGGTTATAATAGTTAATACCATAAAGCACTAAAATAATTCACATAACGGATATAAAAAAACTCAAAGGTAATTAATTCATCTCATAACATTTTTCTTCATTATTTATGAGGATAGTGATATTAGAGCACCAACACTGATGGGTAGTGTCTTAGAATAGTAAAGCATAGTAAATGGAATAGAGGCTAATAACTTGGAAAAAATGGTATCCATGTTGATGGAATAAGGTGATTTCTATTTAAAGGTCACTAATGGTATTAACAATAACTTCCAAATGGTGATCTTTATTCTCATTTTAAAATCCCCCCACCACTTCTCTTCTCCATCAATTCCACCTTCAGACATTACAATCCTCATTTCACAACTCCTATCACAATTGGTACACCAAGACACCCCCTTGTAGAAGCTATCCTCTCCCATCATCACTACCCTCTTATTTAGAATAAGTGTAACCCTACTCCCTTCTACCTTACCATGATCATTCCCCATTTCCCCATCATCATTTCATCCTACTAGTCTGTCACATTATCTCCCTTTACCAGAGATCTCATTAGATTTTTTTCAATGAATTTAAGGTATAAATTATCCTATTGAATATCCATTATGTATATAAACAATATATTAATGATTAAGTTGTATAAAATATGTCTTTGTCGCTAATTAGGGAAGAGTTTGGATTATTGTATTTTCCCATCTATGAATCCCTTCCCAAAATTCCATCTCATATTTTGGTATAATTTATATATTTCATATTGTTAAAAAATGTTATTATATATTCCTATATAATTAGATATTTATTAGTGATATAAACTATTATTAATTATTCCTTCTCATTCAAAATTCACTAAAACTAGTTAGTTATTAAATACATTATTTAAATTTAGTTTCTGAAATGTATCAGAGTTGTAATTTTAAATAAATGAAATAAAATTTTATTTCATGTGTTTATATTTTTTAAATTTGAAAACCATGTTGGTGTTGAATTAATATATTTTGTACTTATAATGAATTTTAAATTCAATTTTGTGAGAAATTATTTTTTCCCTTTAATTTAAATTTTAAATTTTTAGTTTTGGTTGTGTCATATTTGACTGATTAGTGAAATTCACATTGATTTTATATATTAGTTAAATATATATAAATAAAAAATATCTGTATTTTTAGATTAAAAATATATTTTTTAAATATATATTTTTTAAATACATATTAGTAAAATATAGATATTTAAAAATAAGTTTAGTTTAATAGTTAAAAATATTTTTGTTTCATGGTTTTTTGAGTGAACTGGACATATTTTTAATTTTCATTAATCGATATGTTGTTGGTTTATTCATTTTTCAACAAAATGTTAAACTATATTGGTGTATATATACATATAAATATATCAACATATTCATATCTATATTCAAATTTAAAAATGTGTATAAATATATATATATATATATATATATTACATTGGAAATATACTATGTAAGATATATTTTAGCTAAACATATATTAGTAAACTATATATAATTAAAAATAAGTTCATTTTACTCCTCAAAATGTATATATGTTTTACATAGTTTTTTTAATAAACTAAAAAATATTTTTTCTTTTCATTAATCAATATTCTTTTGTTTTTTTTCTCAACCAATTGTCCTTCTATTTCTTATATCATATAATTATAGTTTGGGTTCATTTTTTTCTTTATTAAACTTAATTAATAAATATTATATAATTTATTCCAAATAAATATTGTGTTTTTTTAGGAGAATTGAAATGATTTCTAAAAGTTTTCATAAATTTATTTTACTAATAATTAGTTTTTCATATATTCTTTATATTTTATAACTATTATATATATACTGATATTTTAGTTGATTTAGTGGACTATATACTCAATTTGATAAGTATTGTTCTTATAATACTACTAATTATTGATCAATAGATACAAATATGTATAAGATTGATTTGTAAGATATATTTTCTATTTAATATTTCATGAGGATTGATAAATTTATTAAATTTACATGGGGATTTCAAAGTGATTTTATTACTTTTTTATATAGAAAATATTCATACATATATCATTCTAAATCAAATACCATGCGAGGGAATTTTCAGAAATATTTTCATCCTATTATAATTGATTCAATGAACATAATTCTCAATCACTTGATAAATTAGTTTCCTCATAAAGAGAGTAACTTAAAAAACATGATGTTTAAGGGAGTACCCCCTACTCTGGTGTAGATGGAGAATCATTAAAGTTTTTTGAATTTTTTTATGAAGCACATAGTGAATTATATATTGGATTCATTTAATTAAGTGTTTCATATTTTTCATGGACCAATTAAAAATCAAGACCTATAATCAATGAAAAAACACCTTGTTTGATATTTTATTAGTATTTTTGAATATGGTACTCCATTTTGGAGAAAAGACTTTATATTCGCACCATAAAGTTTTCAATTTTACCAAAAATTGAGGTTTCACATATGAGGCCATTAAAGTGTGTCCCAAAAACAAAATTTTGTCCGAAAAAGACAATACAAATCTTAGTAAATATACTATCGGTAACTCTTACATGGGGAATAATGACAAGGTAAATAAAATATGACATATTATTTATGGTATTTTCTTTAATCATAGGAATCGGATTGTTTTTAAGTGGGTGAATTACTTCTCATTAAAAATGATATTGAATAAATTCTTCATGACTTCTAAAATCAATAAATATATAAAGTGGAATGTAGATAACAAGGATAAAACTGATAAGTTAACCAACCCAATAAATTCTTTTATTTGTAAAACTTAAATATGATTGGGAAATTATGGAAATCATGGAGAGGTGGTGAACTTTTTCATTAAAAATATTTTTAAAAATAATATTCACTATTGATTATTCAGTAGGGATCCCATCAAGAAAATAATGAAAAATTAACCTCACCAGTGATGATTATTTCTCTAGTTTATGGTGGTTTTTATCCCACATACACATACATATAAATATATATATATATATATATATGTTCTTTAATTATCAAGGATAACTATATGTAAATGTGTGAACTTCTACTTGCTATAAAATATCATCATTAACCAGTTAATCATAGAAAATATCTCTATTGAAAATAATAAATGGATGATCTTTGAAGTTAAATAACTTGTACAAATCATGAGTTGTAGTGAAATTAATAGTATAATATATGATTCTTCTTCTTCTTATCACCACATTCTTACATAGTTTTTCTAAACAATTACAAAATATCCAAGGAATGATACAAAAATTCTCAAACACATGAAATTACCTTCTCTTTTTTTCATATATTCTTAAAAACTAAAATTATGTAATCTCTACATTTATTAGCATAAAAATTCTCATAAAGTCTCATCCTATTGTATTATTCTCAATACATTGAGACAATGTTCGAAATATTTGAATTGGATTTTATTTCTAATTTATTTATTTTCCATAAAACCGTATGATAAAAAGTATGTGGATATGTTGTGTACCTACTATGATCATGGAGCCTCATTTAGTGGAATATAATTCTACACAATATCCTTTCATATTACTATACAAATCATGTCTATTAGCCTCTATATTTTTTGGGATTACAAGCATAGAATACAAGGAATCATCATATTTGAAACCATGTATGTATATCTCCTTCTTCTTAGAATTTCACAAATTCTTGATTTTCCTTAACCATATAAGAGATTGTTTCACCCATATGAATAGTCTTTGGTAACCTCACAACAAACTGCACAACCATAAATTCACATTCTTGAACCATACAAAGCCATGAATCACTTTTCTTAGACATATTGTTCCCTATCTGAACATTACATCGAGGGTTTTCTCATCCTTATAGTGATATATATGAACATTACATTGATGGTTTTCATGTACTTATAGATAAATTGTTTGAAAATTTTGAAATCCAAACCCTTTCCCTTCTATAAATAAACTTCTTCAAGCCTTTCACTTTCTTAAATATTTATCTTATCAATCATGTATCTAATTTCATCTCATCTTTTCTTTGAATCATCTCAGCATTTCCAAGGTATTCATAAAAAATGATTAACCAAATATTTTCACGAGACTAATTATCACCAACACTGATTCCAATCTTTTCATGAAACTAATGATCACCATCACAAATTCTCATGCTCGCGCTAATATTAAATAAAAAATTTCATTAAATTGATAATCATTCTCACTAATTCTCACACACCTATACTTACACATATACCTCCAATAATCTCCTTATAAACTTTTTTAATATACTTTTCCATTTAATATAAACACCTAAATCCTAAAAAATGAATTTACTTGATTAACAAATCAATAATTGTTACATATAAACTTGTATTGACAAAAAAATATAATATCATCATGTAGAAGATTTGATAATATCCCTCCTTTTGATTTAATTTCAATATTTCAAAAACATATTCCTATCCACCTTATTTATAAGAAAACCAAAGTGAATAAAATGTTTTTGAAAACTCCAAATTTATAAATATAAATATAAATAAAATAATCAATTATAAGTCTAAATAGGATAACTCAACAAATACAGCAAGAGTGATTAAATTTGACATCAATGTTTTCCATAAAATAACTCATATCAAAATATTTGAAACAACCTCCTAATTTAAAATATGAATCATATATGAAAAATAATTTCACGTATCACATAATACACACATAATATAATTCATAAAAAAGTAAAATTATTTTTATCCCCATTAAAAATCATCCCCTTAAGAACTCAAACCAGAAGTTATAGAGGATAAAACACAAAATTTTCATATCTCAATGTTGAGGTATGGGATAAACTCTAATTTTCCTTCATCATATTTGTCCATCATTGTTCCCACTTATATAGGAGTAGATACACCTCTTTATTCTATCATTAAAAAACTTTTCAGTATCTCTTTCTCATACATTTTTTCATATATAAAAACATACCCAGTAGCTTGAGTCATTTGTAAACCGAATAAGAATTTCATTTTACCAAGAAGTGACATCTGAAATTAAACCTTCATTTAAGTAAAAAAATATCCAAAACATTTTTCTTAATGTAATGACCTAGACCCCTCCAAGAAATTTCTTTGTGAAAAAACAAGGGTTTGGGGTGTTCTTGGGGCTATATATGACTCATTATGAGAGTTTTCCAAAATCATATTTTGAACTGTCGGCATCTGCATGTCAGTGCGTTATAATGTCAGTGTGTCGGAATGTTAGGTCATTGGTGTCAGTGAGTCAGGGGAAACAAAATCGGTGAGTCAAGGGCCTCGGCATCAGTGAGTCAGGGGTGTTAGCATCTGTAGGTCGAGGCGTCGGTTGGTCAGGTCTTCAGTAGGTCGGGGCATCAGTAGGTCAAGGCGTCGGTAGGTCAGGGTGTCGGTACGTCAGAGCGTCGATAGGTTGAGTCATCAGTATGTCATTGCGTTAGTGGGTAATTTCATCATTAGATTAGTGTTAATGGCTCAACATCGATAGGTCACGTAGGTATCTCACCCATCGTTGGCTCAGCATCAGTGACTCACCCATCATTGACTCATTTCCAGTTTTCTAGTTTTTCCAGTTTTCCAATTTCACCCCTCTTATGTTCTATTGGACGTAAACCATGTTTAAAGAATTTTTGGGTATTCTAAGGGAGTTTAAAAGGATATTAAATATATCCTTAATATCCAAACTCAAGTACTTTGATACATTTAGACCGTGTGATCTTGACCATGATCCCATGATTTATGGATTTTGAAACCATTCTTCCTTTAATATAGGATCTGGCTCATCAAAGTTGGGATCCTCCCTTCCTAGTGTGTTTTACATTCCCTCATGGTATTCCTAGGTCTTTCCTCTCTAGAAAATTCATGTTCCGTTCCTAGAGCCCCTTTCTATGCATTTTTCTTCGAGTTCTTTCCTACTACTCACGTGATCCCCTTTTCTTGACGCAAGGAGGAGCTTTGATCGTGTGTCATTTCAGGTAGGGATTATTCTGCCTCTCTCTTTTGTTCTTCATGTGGGTGGGTGTACTAATGTTTCCTTGTGAAAAAATAGGTGAATAATTTTCTTAAAATGAGTAATAAATACGAAGGTAATATGATCAGAAAGATAACATAGGTAAATGAAATAATGGGCTAGGAGTGGTTTGACATTGATCGCCTATTTTCTTTTTTATCCTTGTTGATGTTGTGATCTGTTGTGGTTGTAAAGCCTTTTGAAAATCATGTTCATTAGTGGTATTTTTCAGTGCATGGGTGACTCTTTATAAATATTGGTATTTCCTTATAAACAATTGGTGTAAATTATAATTTATCTAATCACGTATACCCATTTAAATGAAATGAATACCCCAGGATAAAAAACCCTTGTGTGATCACCCATGTTTATCAAAGTGGATTAAATAAAATTATTTACCAAAATATGAATATATCTTATTTGATAGGTGTGGCTGAGTGTTGTGTTCTTTTGGGTTTTGTGAACTTGTGTGAGTTGTGTGGTGCTGTTGTTGGGAGAGAGGTTATGGGTAAAGGGGTAGAAATGGGAGTTGATTCTATAAAAAGGTCATGGTATGTATGTACGGTGGGGTTGTGTTTTAATGGTATTTGGTGTGGGTTTAGTGTATGGGGTGGTATAGGTGGTTTGTTGGTATCCCATTTTGACAGACTAATTGATTTTGGGATGCATGGACTTATAGGGAGTGGGACTGCCTTTGTTTTGGTGTGGACATAGAATGAAACTGTGCAGTGGGATTGTGGTGTGCTTATGGACTTGTTATTTAGTAGGAATACATTTGGGAATTTTTTTTCAATGGGGCTATATGGTTGGGTTGTGAGAAAAGGATTGTGGAGTATAACTTTGATGAATTATTATTGGAAATGGTTTAACATGTGTCTAGGAAGAACGTAGGGTGTGTAGTGGGACTGTGGGTTGTTTGTATGAATGGGTGTTAAAATAGAAATTCTTTACCTTGGTCTCCCTTAACTTGTATAATATTGGTTGTATGGAAGAATGAAGTGAGTTGTTTGTTGTGTGTTTAGTAAATCAGGCTCTTCACCTTCTGAGGCAGTTGCAGAGGTTGGGTTATTCTTTGGCACTGGATGCTTTGTGTGGTTGTTCATATAGGGGTAGAAAAAAATGTGGTTTTGGTGGTCTAGTTGGTTGTTTTGGGGACCTGTAGGTTGGGCTAAGTGTTGTTTTACTTGTATGTGTAAATTGTAAGTTCCTTGTTATTTCTAAACGCACACCATCCTTATTGATAAACATGTTCCAAATACCTCCATTCTAGTGAGGGTTTCTTTCCCAACATCCCAGTGGGAGGATGTATAGCTGGTTATTTATTTTCTTCCTCACACCCTCTTCTAGTTCTTACTGCTCGAGCGTATCTGGGAAGGCCGTAATGTCTTGAGTCTTACCATAGTCCAAGATCATTCAGGAAGGTTTTTTATGGACGAGGGGCTTAGGTGTTTTCAGGCTAGTTTTTTCTTCCCAGGTGTCTTCAGGATGAGGCCCAAGTGTCTTAGGTTGAGAGGAATGGTTTTTGTGCCCCAGGTGTCTAAGACCGAGTTGTGTGGTGTGGTTGAGGCCCAGGTGTGTTCAGGTAGGTTGGGGTAGTGGGGTTGTGTTTTGCAAGAGTGGTAGCCTCAAGATGTTAGTCGTTAGGAATGAGCAGTTAACCAGTGGTAAAGTGGTGTGGGGTACCCAAATGTTTTTGTGATTATATTACTGCTTTACTTGACATGAATTATTTGTTGAGTGTGCCTTGGTGATGTTGGGATAGTTAGTATTCCTTGGTAGGTGCTTTTAGGTTCTACTGTTCTCTCATAGGGAAATTAGTATGTTCCACCACTTATTCCCAGGTAGCTTTAGTTTTTCCTACTATCTATACTTGTATACTCACCCTATATCTATAATACTCTTTTTAGGTTTCCAATATAAATTTGAGTGCAGTGCTAGAATTTACTTGCTCAGGCATTAGGATAGTTTTTGTGCTGCTATTTACCCTTTTCTTATTTAACTTATTTTAGTACTTTGGTTGTAATTTTAGACTATTTCTGTTTAAATCATGCATGGGTTGTATTTTTTTTACATTATATAAATCTTTGTTGTCATTTTGGGATTTTACCATCTTATCTCCAGATCCTGTTTTTATTTAAAAGGGTAATGACTTCCATTTCGTGTGATATTCTATACCCTTGGTGCTAGTCACCATTCTTGGGCCTACTGAAGATGGGTCCCATGGGTCATTATCTGTCCTTCATCTTGAAGAAATAAGGGTTTGGAACTTTGATGCTCCTTCCCTCATGTTGAAGAAGGTGGGTCACGACACTTAATCACTAAAATTATCAACATATACAATAATAATAATTCATGTGGTTTCAGTCTTCTTAATGTATTGGTTGATATAAGTATGTCTCGTATTAAAATCTATACTTTTTAAGTGTTCATCCATTTTGAAGTACCAATATCTATATTTTTACTCTCATTAATAAATATCTTTCTTCAATTTATAATCTCTAAGTCCATTTTCATAAAATAGAAATCTCTCAATTTGTTCCACCTATAATTCCTCATTGAGTTCCCTATTAATAAACATATCTTTATACCCATTTGAAAGAAAAAAATTAAATTTATTTGAGAAAAAATTGAAAGGAAATATATGATGTTTCAATCCTTGAAACTAGGTAAAATATAACATAAAATTAAATCCCTTAAACATCATAATATACCTTATAAATAAGTTTGGATTTATTTCTTATAAAACAACAATTCTCATTGTGAATGTTCCTAAACATCGATTTTGTTCTAATGATATTGTTCTCCTAGGGTATTGAGATAAGTTCCCATGTCTCATTATTCTCTATTTGATCTAGTTATTCAGTCAAAAATTAGATATAATTTTTGCAAATTATTCTTTGACACATTTTTGTTCTAGCTTAGAATATAGGATGGGATGGTTGGTTCCCATAACTTATATTTAGGTTTAAACAACCTAATTTTGGATTCCAATTATAGTTTCAATATATTAATACATAATTTCCCATGAATCTAAACCAATAAGCTCTTTTTTCCTTTATATTCATTATTATATAAAAAATATGTATCATCTTCCTGAGGTTGTCTAGTTTCTTCCTTTACATCTGTTGATTCAAAAAAATCAACATCATCCACATTGTCTATCATAAAAAAATTCTTTTAATCCTCTTAATTTTAAAAAAATCTTTGACATCATCATGATTAAAAAATTTCTCTAAATTGTTTTTGTAAAATTTGTGTGAACATCTATTTGGTGTGTAACTAAGGAATATTCCATCATCTTCTTTCTAATAAAACTTCCCTTTATATATTCCATTCATTTTGATTAATCATGAAATCCAAAAAAAACTTAAAGGGTTTTACTCTTGGTTTCTCCTAAACCACATTTCATAGAGAGACATGTCAGAGTTGGGGCTTTAGAAACATATGTTCTGAATAATTCAATATATTATTATGGAATGTATACCAAATAATGTTAAACTTCCGTGGACAATAACAATATATCTATATATATTAATAAGACTCCTGTTTTTTATTTCATCTACTAAATTATTCTAAGAACTAAAAGGATCACTAAACTCATGTTTCATACTATTGTTTTCTATATACTCTAAGAACTGTCTATTGGAATACTTTTTATTATTTTCTGATCTTAACCTTTTCAAAGGAAAGCATGTTGGATTTTTATCCATCCTATTGAAGTTTTGAATCTATGTAAGCCTTTTGACCTATGTGAAATAAAAAAAATACATTTCATTATAGTAAATTCATAAATTAAAGTAATGAAATATCAATCTATAATTTTCTATCTCTCTAAAAATATCCAACACAAATCAGAATTTATTAGATCCAATGGTTTGTTTATAGGAATATCAACTCCTCTAAAAGTTTTATTAATAATTTTTTCTTACTTTCAATTCTTGAAAACTTTAGTGGTGTCTTCCTTCAGGGTATGAATTATTCTTGCTGCTTCTTATTTAATAAAAATCCTCATTTTAATTTTTCCAATATGTCCTAACCTTCAATAACATAAATTGTTTTACCCATACTGATGCAAATAAAAATATTATTTTTCCTGTCAAATTTCAAATAATTTACTTGAGTTATAACTCCCTTGGAGATAAAAATTACATCTTTTGGTATCATTACAATGAATCCTTTTTTCCTAAAATTAATTTTTTTTACATCATTAAAATGATATGATACACTCAATAGGTTATGATTTACACCATTAAAAAATAATACATTACAATGACTGGTCAGGTTTTTCCCAAGTTTTCTAGTTAAAACACCTCCAACTATCAAAGATCTATAATTACCAAATTTAATAGTTACAACCTCATATATCCTTATATTTTTCTACTTTTTTGGATCTCCAATAATGTGTGAAGAACAAACAATATTCATAATCCATGAATTCTTAGTTTTTCTTACTTTGAAATAATCTTCTATAACATGATCCTAATGATTTTGATTCTGAATACTTCCCAAAAACTACTGATTATTATATTATGTCTGTGTAAATGAAATACAATAATTTAAAATACGTATATATTCTTTATATCTTCCACAAGTTTCTTAAAAACAGTCAAATATGTTCTTCATCTCAATATTCTTTTCATGTTTTTTTAACCAAAAAATATATTTTTATTATTATTTATGAGCCTCTCATATGATGTGTTCTTATACAAACATGGATGAGACATATTATACTAGTAGTTTTATGATTTTTGACCATATGAAACACAACACCGACAATATCCCTGAAATATTATTCTTTGGTAAAAATTATACCACTATATAGAATTATATCATCTCTCACTTATAGGAATTTGTTATGGTGGTTTCACTAAACCTTCATGAGCACTTATCCTTATATCTATGTGTGGTATGGACATTTTCTCAAAAAAAAATATCCATCCAAATGTGATGAGTTTTATAATATTATTTGGTTTTTTGGTAAAAGACATATTGTTATTTATTCTTGATATTTTAATAAATCAAAATTTACTTATATAGAAAGATATCACTGGTGATTTTAATTTCATGTTTCCCAACTTAAATATCAAAATATCTAGTTTTATACTGGTTAAAACATTCTCTTTTGACTTTAATAGACTTTTATAGCTACAATAGTATTTATCTATCTTTTTTTCAAACTCTATTATTTTATGCTTATATTTTTCAATCTTCTTACCCCTAAGGATAATAATATAGATTGTATCACTCATAATCCTCATCTTTTATTCATTCCATAGTTTTAATTTTAAAAAGATTTCAATAAAATTATCTTGCTTAGTCTAAAAATATGGGATTTATTCTGAATTTTTATTAATATTTGAATTATCATTTCTTAACCTTCTAATTTATTTTAGTCGCATATTAATATCCTTCCATAGGGTGTATTTTTTAGAATATTTTCTCTATTCAGAAGAAAAATCATTATTCACCTATGATTCATCATCTGATGAATCACATATCTCTATTAGTAAATCCATAAGAACCTTATGAGAGGATTCTATATGAACAAAATTATCATCATTATATTCATTCCCATTATAAATCCCTTCTTCAGTAGATAAAAATATCTTTCTGAACAAATATTAGAGTCATTTTATTTTTTCTTTTAAACTAAGTATGACTTCTCTGTTGTGATCTTCCCATTTAAGATGAATCATTATCTATTTTCTAATCTCTATCTTCATTTTTATTTTATTAGTATAGTTGGATGATAAATGAATAGATTTACCACATTTGAAATATTTAATAGATAATTTCACCTTGATCTTACCTATTATTCTTCAAGTGAAATTTTTTGACATGAGGGAATGTGTCTCGACATTATCTTCCATATTAACATCTTCATTTGAACAAATTTGTAAATATTTTATTTTTAGTTTATAAATATATTTGAAAGTAATATCATTATCCTTATTTAATATTATTTCAATATAATATTCCTTCCCACTTCATAATTATTGAGAGTGTTATGCATTTCATAAATAGTAAATTCATCTAGATTTCTGTCTTTAAAATCGAAGACTTTTGAATTAAATTTTTTAGGAAGTATTCCCATTATATTCTTGAAAATTGTGAAATTTTCAATATTTTATCCAAAACCACTTATAGAGCATAGAAGAATATTGAATCTCTTGAAAAAACAAATCTGTAGATTCTTCATACTAAATTATAAAATCATCAATTATTTTTTAAAAATTTTTATTTTTTATCCCATTTACATTTTAATCCCTTAATAGATTCTTTAATGTTTTTCCTGTATTTCATCATTATTTTTTTAGCTCATAAAATTAGTAAATTATTTCTTAGATAATAAATATACTAATTAAATCCTAGTTTTTCTATCATTTTCAATGTTCTTATTGTTTATTGGAGACCATACAGAAACCTCATTTGGAACTATGAAACTTTAAAGAGAGGTAATAAGAATATCTCATCCTAATGATAAAAGAAAAGGTTTTATCTACTCCTTACATAAGTGAAAATTCTTTACATTATATATTGAAAATCCTTTTTGACTAACTGAGTTATGGTGTTCCATGGTAAAACAATAAGAAATATTTAAGGGGGTCATGGGTTTGTATGAATTTAAATGGATCGAACATGTAAATAACGGACTATAAGGGGGTGAATCAGTTCTTTAAAAATATTTTCAAAACATGTATGACCTACTTCTTATTCAATACTAATCCCATCAACCAAATAATGTAAAAATAAATATAGATCAAAAAATTGTTATTGATGTAGTTTTTCTACCTAAGGATGACTATGTATGAAATATAAAGTAGTTTTAACCCCCCCCCCCCCCCAACACACACACATATAGCTATTAATTTATTATCAAGGATAGCTAAAGGCTTGGGTGTGAACTTGTACCTTCTACAAGATACTCGCACCAACCAGTGAAGCCTTTATAATCACTTTTTTGAAAATAGTAATATTATATCTTTAAATTTATATTTCAAATAAGAATCATGATCTATAATTAACTTGATATGATAATATATTTTTTATCATTTCAGTATTTCCTTGAAATACTATTGAAACATCCTTATAACTTTCACATGTTGGTATATAGATTATCATGGGATTTTATTTCTCATTTATTTATTTTCCAAAAATACCGTATGTGAAACAGTATGAGGACATGTTGTGAACATTATGTAATTGTTGATCCTTATGATGGTGACCAAAGGTCTTCACTACTTACTCAAAATATTACTATATAAATCCGGATTAATAACCTCATTGATTATTAGGCTTTGAAAAAATAGATTACCCCGAATCTTCATGTTCAAATCCCTATATGCGGATATCAAGATTCATTGAATCTCATGAATTAATCATTTTCCTTAACCATGTGAGTTATTGAATAAAATTTAAAAACTCACTATATCATCCCCATAAACAATGGTATAAACCATAAAAACCACTTTAATAAAACTTATAATGACATGAAACACTTGAATCAACCTTATAATTCCCTGACTAAACCATAAACTAGTGATTGTCACAACCTTATAGCGCTATGTATAAACATTACATCAGTGGATGTATAAAAATTACAGAGATAGTGTTTCAAAATTACATTTTCCAAACCCATTTCATGCCTTGACCAAATATCTTCATGCTTTTTTACTTTATTTAATAGATATAATGTGAGGCATGAGAACCAATTTCATCTCATACTTTCCTCAAATCATCTAATCATGTGACACTCCCATGTCACTATTAGTTTTTATTTTATATGATTTGGGGTATTCAAATTTTTAGAGGTTTCTAGTATAAAAATTTGTGTTCCATAGAAATTTTCTCCTATTATATGGTTATTATGAATGATCTTTGGAATTCATCCCAGTTTGGGTCAGTGGATGTGCGAATGAGTGTCTTCCAAGGAATATTTTAAAAATAAGGTGGTGTTGGTTTTTTTAAAGGTTTTGAATGAAAGTAAAATGATCCTTCAATTGTTTTTAAATTTGAATGTTCATGGATTGTTTTTTCATGGGATTTTTAAAAAATATTTCCAAATTGATTGAAAAAGAGTCTTTTTATGATTGAGTTTCCAAAATAGTGGGAAATGGCTTGGAATTCCAAACCTGTTTTAAAAGAAATCCTGGGTTGGAAATTTGTACTGTGTATTTTATAATATATGTATTACCAAAACCATCCCCTGGTATGTATTGATTGATATAAATTTTGGAACCTAAGGGTATTTTTTTAGTTTATATATTTTTTTATGCTTATACATGTTAAAAAGGGTTTGTTTCACGTGAGGTTGTTATAGGTGATATGTGGGATTTATTTATTGTGTTTTATTATTGATCATGTAATGGTTCTTTGTATTTATTATATACTCACCTCATTTTGAGTTATATCACGGTAATCACTAGAAGATAGTGTATTACCGATATTAGTAAAATCCCTAGATTAGATTTTTCACTAACTTGGGATCATTATCTAGTTAGACAATATTGGTTCTAATGAGATGGATTGTGTGGCCTTTGATAGCATAAGAACTCCTAGGTTGGATTATTTTTCTTAGATATATTTGTGGGAGTATTGGGACATTTATGAATTATTTAGTGTTCTTCTAAGTATTTAGTCATTGGTCTAGGATCATGTTACTTGAGTTTTAGGGAGTTTCCCATGATGCATAGCTCCTACAGAGGATTATTTTGGGGATTCTATTATACACCATGTTTTTATCCCCTATCCTGTGATTATTGATTATAAATATTATTTTTTATTATTGTCTATATTAATATCTATAAATATATTTTTTCTCATGTATTTTTATTTTCTATTTCAATTGGGGTTTTTATTTACTTTTAAATTGATATATAAAAAATGATTTAAAAACCATGTTCTAAAACATAAAGTGGTGGTAATTTTATAAAAAATTGTTTCAGAACTATTTTGGATAGAGGAAATGTGTTTTGGATTTCTTTCATAAATTTAATTAGGGACCATCGTTAAATGGTTTGAGAATTTTTTTTATAAAAATTCTTGATAACCCTTAGTTTTCTAAATAAAGTGGGATTATTTTATAAACGTTTTTATGGAATGATATTCGGTTTCATATGATGTGAATGTGAAAAGGATTGTTTTCTATTTATTTTTAAAACTATCATTAATGAAAAGTATTTTTAAATTAAATAACACAAATTCTTTGATGAAATACTACTATGAATTATTTCGTCACACCTGGTATAAAAATTGTTGTATATGTGTATATGAAATACTTATGTTTTCTCTCATGTACAAAGGTTTTTATTCAATTCATTATGATTTGTTATATTTTTTATGGATGTTGGGATTTATTGAGTGACCATGAGTTATTTGGAGGTTCTTTGGAGCTTTTTTGGTTCCATTATTTTTTTATTTTTGTGTCATCTATTTCAACCAACTGTTATTTTATATTCTATACTCATAATTCTTGCTTCTTCTATATTTTATTTGGTGATTAAATTATATATATTGAATGTATTATTATTTTATGATTCATTTTTGGGATACTTATTATTTTTTAAATAGTTTTTTGGAGTTTTTAATTATTATTTTTTTATTCTTATTTAATATACATGGATGTGAAATGTATATATTGGTCATATTAGACACTCAATAGTTTATGTTTCCTATTGTCATGATTATATTAGTCTCAAATCATTATCAAGTGCATGTTTTGATAACCAGGAACTAGATACTAACTCTTGGGGATTAATAACACCCTTCCAGACTAGTGAAAAGCCAATTTGAGTGACATGTCGAGTCATCCTATGCCGGTTCATCACAGATTATATTAGATTCTAGGTTATATAGATGCATTAGGTTCTTGAATTACTCCTTTATTATTTGGATATTTTAGAATCATGGAGACTAGGATTTTCATTAGAGATCAATAGATTTGTTCGATGATATTTCAGCAAGATATTTCTTAACCTGATATTTTAGTTAGCATGGGTGGTTGGGATTTGGTCTAGGTTTTCTATCATTCTTACTGGACTAAGGTTTTTGGGATTGAATTTTTGATTCTCATTAGCATAGCATAAGTTTCAAATATGTTTTTAATTAAATTTTGGGATGAAAATAGAAGAAAAATTATAGATTTGAGGTTTATATTCATGGACTTATAAAGCATACAATGATCAACTTCTTGATTTTGAAAATAGTATAGGAATCATTTCATGATCGTATCCTTATCCATCAAACCATGTGGATTGGTAAATAATGGTTTGTTATCTTTTTTAGTTTTTTATTTAGAACCATTGATTATTGGATTTACTTGTGTGGTTTGGAAATGGTAAATTTATCATAGATGGTATTTTGATATTTGATGATGTCATACTAAAATTTTAGTTGATGTTTTTTATATAATTTTGAATATATTATTATTGTAAAATTGATATTTGTGATTGAAAGAGGATTTAATGGATAATTTTTTCAATTTAGGAAAAATTATAAGAGGTAATTTATAAAACATATTTTGGTTTTTACATGATTATCTAGAAATATTTCTTTATATTAGGAAATCCATAAAATATTTTGGTTTTAAAATAAGTTTTTTTTTTGAGTGTAAATTATTTTGATCATCTTGGAGTGTTATTCCTAGACTTCTTGGGTTTCAAAATGAAATTTAAGAATTTATTTAAAAGTTTGAAAAAGTGTGTGGTGTTTTTAAATAATGTGGAACATTTGTCTTGATAGTATTATTTATTTTAAATAAATTCTATTCTTTTCAAAATCGTATTTTTTGATTTGTTTGGTTCTTGACCCTTAATAGGAATTTGAATGTTGGATAATTTAGATATGTTTTAAAATGTAGAGTCTATAGAAAAATGAAATTGTATATTATATTTCAAGGGGTTTGTTTGTTTTCAAAATGTTTTGATTCTTTTAAAAATGAGTTTTTGGGAAAAATTTTCCAAGGGGTCTTTGGTTTTAAAAAGGAATATTTTGAAAGTTTTTTTCTTGTTTAGTGAGTAGAACATTTGTATTTTTACCTTGGTGTGTATTTGGACTATTTTTTTGGTTTTTGAAATGTTAATGGGTTATATTAATTTATCTTTCTTCTCAATTGTACCTCTAAAACATTTAATGATATAATGTGAGAATTTTAATCCTAGAATAATCCATAGGGTAAATTTCTTTATCATTACGTCTAACTATTTCACTTGTTGACTTTTCCTAGACTCATAATTGAGTGGTAGAATAGTAACCTTCTCTACTCAAGGAATTAAAAATTCATTGGATTTATTTCCATAGTCATCAATGTCATTTTTAATAAATGAGGTGGTTAAGATTGTTTTAGAAACTCTATAGGCTAAAATATATTATTTGTTTCACCGAAGAAAATTCATTAAAATTTAGCCTATAGAGTTTCTAAAAAAATCTTAACAACCTCATTTATTATAAAGGACATTGATGACTATGGAAATAAATCCAATGAATTTTTAATTCATTTAGTAGAGAAGGTTACTGTTATACCACTCAATTATGAGTCTAGGAAAAGTCAACAAGTGAAATAGTTAGACGTAATGATAAAGAAATTTACCCTATGGATTATTCTAGGATGAAAATTCTCACATTATCTCATTAAATGTTTTAGAGGTACAATTGAGAAGAAAGATACATTAATATAACCCATTAACATTTCAAAAACCAAAACAAATATTCCAAATACACACCAAGGTAAAAATCCAAATGTTCTACTCACTAAACAAGAAAAAAACTTTCAAAATATTCCTTTTTAAAACCAAAGACCCCTTTGAAAAGATTTCCCAAAAACTCATTTTTATAAGAATCAAAACATTTTGAAAACAAACAAACCCCTTGAAATATAATATACAATTTCATTTTTCTATAGACTCTAAATTTTAAAACATATCTAAATTATCCAACATTCAAATGCCTATTAAGGGTCAAGAACCAAACAAATCACAAAATACGATTTTGAAAAGAATAGAATGTATTTAAAATAAATAATACTGTCAAGACAAATGTTCCACATTATTTAAAAACACCACACACTTTTTAAAACTTTTAAATCAATTCTTAAATTTCATTTTGAAACCCAAGAAGTCTAGGAATAACACTCCAAGATGATCAAAATAATTTACACTCAAACAAAAAAACTTATTTTAAAACCAAAATATTTTATGGATTTCTTAATATAAAGAAATATTTCTAGAACATCATGTAAAAACCAAAATATGTTTTATAAATTACCTCTTATAATTTTTCCTAAATTGAAAAAATTATCCATTAAATCCACTTTCAATCACAAATATCAATTTTACAATAATAATATATTCAAAATTATATGAAAAACATCAACTAAAATTTTAGTATGACATCATCAAATATCAAAATACCATCTATGATAAATTTACCATTTCCAAACCACACAAGTAAATCCAATAATAAATGGTTCTAAATAAAAAACTAAAAAAGATAACGAACCATTATGGACCAATCCACATGTTTTGATGGATAAGGATACGATCATGAAATAATTCCTATACTGTTTTCAAAATCAAGAAGTTGATCATTGTATGGTTTATAAGTCCATGAATATAAACCTCACATCTATAATTTTTCTTCTATTTTCGTCCCAAAATTTAATTAAAAACATATTTGAAACTTATTCTATGCTAATGAGAATCAAAAATTCAATCCCAAAAACCATAGTCCCGTAAGAATGATAAAAAACCAAGACCAAATACCAACCACCCATGCTAACTAAAATATCAGGTTAAGAAATATCTTGCTGAAATATCATCAAACATATCTATTGATCTCTAATGAAAATCCTAGTCTCCATGATTATAAAATCTCCAAATAATAAATGAGTAATTCAAGAACCTAATGCATCTATATAACCTAGACTCTAATATAATCTGTGATGAACCAGCATAGGATGACTCGACATGTCACTCAAATTGGCTTTTCACTGGTCTGGAAGGGTGTTATTAATCCCCAAGACTTAGTATCTAGTTCATGGGTATCAAAACATGCACTTGATAATGATTTCAGACTAATATAACCATGACAATAGGAAACATAAACTATCGAGTGTCTAATATGACCAATATATACATTTCACATCCATGTATGTTAAATAAGAATAAAAAAATAATAATTAAAAACTCCAAAAAACTATTTAAAAAATAATAAGTATCCCAAAAATGAATCATAAAATAAGAATACATTCAATATATATAATTTAATCACCAAATAAAATATAGAAGAAGCAATAATTATGAGTATAGAATATAAAATAACAGTTGGTTGAAATGGATGACACAAAAATAAAAAAATAATGGAACCTAAAAAGCTCCAAAGAACCTCCAAATGACTCATGGTCACTCAATAAATCCCAACATCCATAAAAAATCTAACAAATCATAATGAATTGAATAAAAACCTTTGTACATGAGAAAAAACATAAGTATTTCATATACACATATACACCAATTTTTATACCGGGTGTGAGGAAATAATTCATAGTAGTATTTCATCAAAGAATTTGTGTTATTTACTTTAAAAATTATTTTCATTAATGATAGTTTTAAAAATAAATAGAAAATAATCCTTTTCACATTCACATCAGATGAAACCGAATATCATTCCATAAAAATGTTTATAAAATAATCCCACTTTATTTAGAAAACTAAGGGTAATAAATAATTTTTATAAAAAAAATTCTCAAACCATTTAACGATGGTCCCTAATTGAATTTATGAAAGCAATCCAAAACACATTTCCTCTATCCAAAATAGTTCTGAAACAATTTTTTATAAAATTCCCACCACTTTATTTTTTAGAACATGGTTTTTAAATCATTTTTTATATATCAATTTAAAATTAAATAAAACCCCCAATTAAAATAGAAAATAAAAATACATGAGAAACAATATATTTATAGATATTAATATAGACAATAATAAAAAATAATATTTATAATCAATAATCACAGGATAGGGGATAAAAACATGGTGTATAATAGAATCCCCAAAATAATCCTCTGTAGGATCTATGAATCATGGGAAACTCCCTAAAACTCAAGTAACATGATCCTAGACCAATGACTAAATACTTAGAAGAAAACTAAATAATTCATCAGTTTTCCAATACTCCCATAAATATAACTAAGAAAAATAATCCAACCTAGGAGTTCTTATGATATCAAAGGCCACATAATCCATCTCATTATAACCAATATTGTCTAACTAGATAATGATCCCAAGTTAGTGAACAATCTAATCTAGGGATTTTACTAATATCGGTAATATACTATCTTCTAGTGATTACCGTGATATAACTCAAAAGGAGGTGAGTATATAATAAATACAAAGAACCATTACATGATCAATAATAAAACACAATAAATAAATCCCACATATCACCTATAACAACCTCACGTGAAACAAACCCTTTTTAACATGTATAAGCATAAAAAAATATATAAACTAAAAAAATACCCTTAGGTTCCAAAATTTATATCAATCAATACATACCAGGGGGATGGTTTGGGTAATACATATATTATAAAATACACAGTACAAATTTCTAACCCAGGATTTCTTTTAAAACAGGTTTGGAATTCCAAGCCATTTCCCACCATTTTGGAAACACAATCATAAAAAGATTCTTTTTCAATCGATTTGGAAATATTTTTTAAAAATCCCATCAAAAAACAATCCATGAACATTCAAATTTAAAAACAATTGAAGGATCATTTTACTTTCATTCAAAACCTTTAAAAAAACCAACACCACCTTATGTTTAAAATATTCCTTAGAAGACACACCTTCGCACATCCACTGACCCAAACTGGGATGAATTCCATAGATCATTCATAATAACTGTATAATAGGAGAAAATTTCTATGGAACACAAATTTTTATACTAGAAACCTCTAAAAATTTGAATACCCCAAATCATATAAAATAAAAACTAATAGTGACATGGGAGTGTCACATGATTAGATGATTTGAGGAAAGTATGAGATGAAATTGGTTCTCATGCCTCACACCATATCTATTAAATAAAGTAAAAAAGCATGAAGATATTTGGTCAAGGCATGAAATGGGTTTGGAAAATGTAATTTTGAAACACTATCTCTGTAATTTTTATACACCCACTGATGTAATGTTTATACATAGCGCTATAAGGTTGTGACAATCACTAGTTTATGGTTTAGTCAGGGAATTATAAGGTTGATTCAAGTGTTTCATGTCATTATAAGTTTTATTAAAGTGGTTTTTATGGTTGATACCATTGTTTATGGGGATGATAGAGTGAATTTTTAAATTTTATTCAATAACTCTTATGGTTAAGGAAAATGATTAATTCATGAGATTCAATGAATCTTGATATCCGCATATAGGGATTTGAACATGAAGATTCGGGTAATCTATTTTTTCAAAGCCTAATAATCAATGAGGTTATTAATCCGGATTTATACAGTAATATTTTGAGTAAGTAGTGAAGAACTTTGGTCACCATCATAAGGATCAACAATTTCATAATGTTCACAACATGTCCTCATATTGTTTCACATATGGTATTTTTGGAAAATAAATAAATTAGAAATAAAATCCCATGATAATCTATATACCAGCATATGAAAGTTATAAGGATGTTTCAATAGGACAAGTCTTTAAGAGAAGTGATATGATAATATATTTTTTATCATTCGTATTGATTCATATAAATTAGGGGACCCATGGTCTATGTTGTTATTTTATATGTTTTTTGATGATTATGCATTGGAAATGGGGGAGTTTTTTTATGACGGAATGAGAGGTGAGATGTGGGATTCATTTGTTATTTTTTATTATTAATCATTTCATTATTAAGATTTTTCTTATATTATCATATCCTTTTGAGACCAATATTATTAATCCTATGAATTTGGTAGATGTCGTTCATAAATCAATGACCTAGTGTAGATTTTTTAATGACTGGGAACTATGTCCCAATTAGACCAGATTAGTTCTAATGGGATAGATTATATGGCCAGTGGTAACTTAAGAACTCTCGGGATGGATTACATATCATGGTTAGTTCTTCAAGAGTATCAGTACATTGAAATATTATTTATTAAAACCCTAGGTATCTAGTAACTAGTCCAAGATCATGTTACTTGAATTCTTGGGAGTTCTCCCTGATTATTAGCACTTATAAAAGAAAATTTAAGGGAGTCAATCATATGCCTTATTTTTATCCACTAGCCATTGATTATCACATTGCTCTATTATTTTTTTACATTTACCAAATTACTCTCTATTTATACCTGGGTAACTATGTATGTTTTGAGAGGTCCATAATTTTTCCAAACCCCAAATTTTTCATTCTAGAGTTTTTAGTGGTTCGGGAAAAAAATTCATGAATTAAAAAGTTTTTTCAAAATGGTTTGGAAATTTTCAAAAATAGTTTTATAATTTATTTCTAAATTTTTAGAAGTTTTTAAATTTACCTATTATTTTTGTTTGTAATTTATATTTTTATAATTAATAATAATTTATATTCCCAATTATTTATTAGTTATTTTAGTTAAAAATTAAATTTTCTAAAATATTTTCTTACCCATACGTAGGATTTCTTCTCTATATAAGATTCTAAACTTGCTTTGGAGATGAATAATGGTATGTATAGATTTTAATATTTTAATAAGGTAATATTTTATTTCTAATAGTTTTTTAATGGTCATCACATGTGGATCTAAATTTTTCATATGTTTGATACCTCATGACAGGGTTTAGCTGAGAATTCAGGTGTTTCGTAAGGTTCTTTCTCGAAGGATGAGTATGGTTAAAATTATTTACCATTATAAAAGTATAAATTATCATGAATGTGTCATTATAAAATCAATATTTGCAAGGTTAGACCAGTTCACCTTTACATAGTATGCATGTCTCACACAAGGGAATCGTTTTTAATCTAGAAAATCAATTTTTTAAGCTATTTTTATTTGAACTAATTTTTTAAGAAAAAAAGGTTCGATAAATGATAAAATTGGAGTTTTTCAATCTATTTTAAAAAAGATAATAAAATATTTTTTTTACTTTACTTTAGAAATTTTTAAATCAATTTAATACTAAAAGAAATGGAAATTTGAATAAATTAAATGGGAAATAAATGTAAAAATATATATGGTGTCTTAAAAATATCAATTTCATCCTCCATTCGAGTTTCTAATTGGCTTTAGAGCTTGAGGGATCCATGATTTACCATTCTTGTCTAGAGAGACTATGTGATCATCAAAGAACCCTTTTTAATTCCATCTGAGTTTAACTCATGATTTCTAGGCTCATGTGATATCCTCTCTCCAAGTCTCTCATGTTCTTATTGTTGATGATATGTAGGCTTATCCATGTAGGATATATATTAATTCAATTTTGATTTTTTCAAGTTTGATTTTATCATGATTTATAATCCCTTTAAGTAGATAGATTTGATTAACAGTAATGAAGGTAAAAAAATTATATTATGTGTAGTGTTAAAATTATATAATAATCAATAAATTTAAAAGGGGAGAAGAATAAGATGATTTTTCTTGAAATATAATGAATATTTTCATTTAATGTTTTAGTAAATTGAATAAATTAAAATGAAATGTTAACAGAATGTAGTATATTATTATTTTGTTATATAATCTAGGAAAGAGTCATGATGAAGTCCATTACTAATATTACTCACATACTAGAAATTATTGAAAGAAATAGAAAATATTATCACATATGGTTTGATTATTATTATTTTTTATTACATGGAAAACAATGTGATTTAATGAAGAATGGTATCTCATGTATTTAATTAATAATATATGATAAAATATAAATTTTATAATATAGAATCATAATCAATACATGTTTTGTGTAAATATTATTTGATAATATAAAAATATCATGTTATAGAAATTTAATATTATAATTTATTTTTTATTGAATAATTGGTATAATATAATTATTATATATTTAGATAACTAATATTCCATGATAGAGATTTCATACATGGTTGTACTTTTTGTGATTTATTTTGTTTTTAGTATGTTTAAGTTTCCTCTTGATATTTTCTAGATAGTGTGTCATATTCATGGTTGTTCTTTTCTATTGTTTTTAGAAAAGACTACTTTCTTGAATAGATAAAAAATTAAAATTTAGAATATATTATTATTTAAATGAACTAAGTAAAAGTATAATAACTACCACTCTCCTTTAAATTGAATAAACATAGAAATATTTATTGATGTATATTGATGATGTCATTTACATTTTATTGGAAACTATGTGTAGGTTTCTTGATTAAAAAACATATACATAATTACTAGATTAATTTGAGATGGAATTAAAATGGTTGTTTTCTAAATAATAAATGTTTGGGTCTAAACATGACAATTCAATATTAAAGGAGGCTTGACATACATGATTCCATGGCCTTAGTGCCTTTGATTTATTGTGGAAAATACATTTTAAATTTATCTATACTGGAAGATTTTAGATACTTGATGTGATTGGATAATGAACTAGTATGGTTGGTATGATTTGATAGGAAATGGGAAGTAATTCTAAGGCTATACTGACAGTAGGATATATGTTGAGCAATGGGATGGAATCTTGGGGTTATAGTGAAGATTTATTTCAATTATGGTAGGACAGATCATAATATATGCAATAGTGTGGGAATGACATTGGACAGTCTGCATGAGTTTAGGGTGGGACTTTATCTTTAATTCAAAATATTTCTTGTTTATTTTAAATGAATTTTTTTCCAGATATCATATTTTTGGTTTCTAACTTCTTTATACAGTTTTATTACATGCATGAAAAGTGAATTTTTTATATATTAGCTTAGGTTGAGTCCTAGAGTACCTGGAATCATGCACTGATAAATGTATTAATAAATTAATTGGGATAGTTCATAGTGTTTCTAAATAATGATTAAAAACTTAAGGATATAATAATAAAAAATTCTTGATCCACTGGTACTTGGATTATAAAATTGAAGTGTTAATATTTTAAATGAAAAAATAATAATATTAATTAATTTAAAATTAATTAATATGGAACTTGATGCTTGTACGATTCTATGAGATCTTGACCTTAGCAATGGTAGTTGGGGTTTTTATGTGAAGATCGAAACAGATGAATTTAAGGCTACACGACATCCCTTAGTGTGGTTATGCATGATATTATTTATATTTTATGATTTCATATGCAACCCCATCTATATCAGTAGGGAAATTGACATCCAAATATTTTATGACATAATTTATCTCACATTTTGGATGAGGATGGAATGTATCATTGACTTCTCCCTCTCCTTGTTTTGCCTTTAGTTGTAGTTGGTGTAGAAATATCGCTGTCTATAATGGTCTGTGATATATGGTGTGTTCTTAATTATGTTATTATGTGTCTCTATTATTGTATACATTTATGTGCAGGCTATAATAGATTGAGGTGTTACACATACTTTAATATATTGGTTGTGGTTATTAAATCCCTTGGGTGTACTTGCATGGTCAGTGATGTATTGAGATATAATTCATTTATATAGGATATATTCACTCCTAAATATACACTTTATTGATACTTGGGATGATGATTATGAGGACGATGAGGTTTTGGGATTCATAGGATGTGGCCATGACTATGATACAATCATGTGATATACATGATGACTTATAGAATAGATGAGCATAGTATTTTTAGAATAGGGTCCTGAGAGTAAAAATCCAGTGGGAAAAGTGGAATTAGGGTACCCTCATTTATACTTATTCTATTCATATAAAATTATTTACTTATATGCATTACTTGGTTATTAATCCATGTAAAGGGTGGAAAAAATAGATTACTTGTTTAGGTGGTGATTTGGTTCTATTTGTTTATTTAGTATGATTTAATATTCTTATTTCACATTTTAAATCAATTTTTTTGGAGAGGATGTACTTAGTATACAGGTTACTCCCACACTATGCATATATAAACTATTTTTAATGTTCAAAGGAGTTGTTTGTTGATCAGGATAGACATTATTAGTTCGAGGATTCATTTAGGATTTCTTATAGATTCACATTTTCTTTCAAGTATTATTTGTTTTACATTTAATATTTTTGTTTAAATATGAAATAGCATTCATGTATTGGGATTATTTTTTATTTATGTATTGGATTTAGTTAGTGTTTCTCTCATCTTATCTCTTTTTCATTAAATCTATATTGATAGTAATTCCTCCAATATTTCTGGTTTTTAAACCCTTAATTATCATCACTAACCTATTTCCTATTGGAGGAGGTATTCGGGGATCATTATCTCGGTTTCTTAATTATCATCCCATGATGGATAGCTTGAGAGAGTGGGGTCATTATAGACTTGGATCAAAGGTTTATGGTTGATAGATAAGATAAAGTTTGGAGATAGGAATTAGTGAAGACTACATGGGTTAATAGAAAATTTATATTATTTGGGATCAGTACATGATAAAAACTCAGGAGACTATCTAGGACATGGCATTTTTGGCCCCCTATAATCTGTTGTAATGAACTTCAGGTTTACTAAATTTACTAGGTTAATTGATTCTATTTATGGGTTCGAGATAAATAAAATTGAGAATCACATAAAGAAATATCACATAAATTTAAACTAATATCCAATACATATCATAATAATATAAAACCTATAATTATAAATGATTATATTATTTAGATAAAAATATATTATCAAATTGTTTAAAAAAACTTCAACATTTTCCAAATACTTTCATCTCCCATAAAACTCTTCTATTCATATCATGCTTAATAAATTTCACGATAAAATTCAAGAAGAGAAACATAATAAAGGGTAATATTATATTATCACTAAGGATAAACATGGGATAAAACAATTAAAGATCATAAGTGAGTACAATAAAATCATAGGTATATGATAACATGATCATAACTTACAAAAATTAAGTCAAATGTCATAAATAAATTTTCATTATATAAATAATTATCATAAAAAATATGAGTTATAAGAGTGTGGAATTATAAATAGTCAATAAATAACTATGAGAGAACATAGTTAGAATAAAACATTAACATATGGAATAAAAATAAGCATAAAAAATAATTTCATTAGTCTAGGATAACAAACAAGACAATCATAGTTGATAGAATCCCATAGCAGATTGGGTTCACTCCCCATTCTCAAAAACCTAGTGGATAGAGTCCCATAGTGGATTGATTTCACTCATCATTCCATTTTCATATTATCTCATGAGATATGAAGATTTACCAAATGAATAATATGGATGTATAATTCTTGAGCCCACCCATCATTATTGATAACCATAAATATTTTATAATGTAATAATATGAAATTATTATTATTTATTCATCACTTCATTAACCTGAGGAAAAGTGAAATGGCTTTCACGGAAACCTTCATATAACATTTCATAAACCATACTAAGAAATGAAGTGCATGTTTGAATATTAAAAACTCCTATAAGGAACATCAATTGATGTTAACATAGATAAAATAAATTTTTAATATTATTAGACAAATTATTTTGAAAAAAATATCCCTTTTATTTCCAAATTAATTTTGAATAAAAATAATTCATAAAACCATTTTAAAATATTGAAAGGAAGCTTCATAAAGAATAATTCTTATAGTGTTGAAATAATGTCTTTAGATGAAACTTTTTAAAATGGATACTTTTTTCAAAATTAAACATATGAAAAATGTTAAAAAATTATTTCCAAACATTTTAAAGAAATTAAAAAAATTATAAACAAACAACCTAAGTAAATTATTAAATCATATATAAGAACATATATTCAATTTATATGGATATAGAAGAACAAAACTCTTCAACAAAAAGTACAGGTGAGGTCGGTTTACCTTTCGAGTGTCACATCAGGTAAATTATTTACCAAATAAAATGAAATTGAGAGAGAACAGGTAAAACCACAACAATAAATAAATGATAAGAAACTTTTTGAGGTTTTCTCTATAAAGTTCACATAATATTCCCCTAGATTTAAATTCATTCATAATTATAAGGAACATTTTTGTTATGTGTTATTAAATTCATAGGATGTTTGAACATTTCATATAGTGGATAAATCTTATAGAGTACTGAGTATCGAACCAAGATGTTTCCTTTTTGATAAACATAAATAGGTGTTTATAGATGTTAATGAAGTCTTGAAAGATAACATGAATCTTGGGTTTTCAACATATATAGCCCAAATCATTCGAGGTTACTAATTTTCCACTATATTGATAGTGGGGTGGGAAGAAGCAACACTACCATGTAGTACTCACCGTCTAGATGATGATCTTACACCTGGTGTTTAGTGATACACTAGCTAGCTTGTGGGGTGTGTTTCTCATCCTTTAAGGAGGGATTGTTTTGGTAATTTTTTCCACCAAAACCCCTTAGAGTTACATTGATATACTTGAAATTTTTAATACCACTATGTCTTTTCTACCTCTCTTCCTCACTCTAAGGGTTCATCTTGATATGGGGTGTATCTAGGAAATATTTATTGGAGAATCTGGGTATGTTCCTTTATTATTCTTTGATCCTGGTCTCTTTCTTCCTCATGTTCTGGTGGATCATTTTATTATTCATCATGGATGACTCTCTTGGTTGGTTATAGCCTTTACAACCCTTTTTGTCTAAATTATCTTTTAATCCTCTATATTCTTGGACCTTTTAATCATTTATTAATCTTTGGATAGATCTCATGTGATGAATTAGATTAAAATTCCATTGTATCTTGATTTAATTGTCTGAGAATGATGGGGATTTTTATAATCATGTCTAGAGGATGTCTTAGTTTTATAAATGTGTGTCATTGAAAAAAATTTCATTGAAGGTGTTTAATTTAGTGACTTCTTCTATGGTTTTTGTTCAAATTGTTTTGAATTATTAAGGTTACAATTTAATTATATTAAATTATTCATTTTATTATTGCCGTATGATATGGATTTTTTCCAAAATGATATTAGAATATATTTATGGACCTTCCATGGGTGGTTGGTTGGAATTCTGGATAGGTGATGATATCTGTTACATCCTTCAGTAAGTATTCCTTTCACCATTAAATTTCAGTTCCATTTAGTGTTTTGATTAATTACAATTTATTTAAAATTAATTAACTTGTAATGTTTGTGCTCAATTTAGAACATCATGGAGATTGGTGGAGACCGAATGGACTTTCAAAACTTATACAATGATGTTGGTATTTTCTTGGTTGGGATTTGACTCCATTTGATATTGGTGGTCCCATGTACTCTACTTTGTGGTATTATTTCATAGTATATTGGAATAAGGTATGAAGTTCCACACATTGGTAGAATGACCCTTAATTTCATAATATGTTTTGAATAGTAATTCTTAATTAATTAATGATTTTTAAGTCTTAATTAATTAAAGTAAACATACCTAGTGTAACTAAACTAAGTGACAAGGTCCACAATGAACCCCTATGCACTGACTTAATGTAGGTCCCTGATGGCCATTCTTTTATCACTAATGAGTACATTGATCACATGTGGGTGTGTGTGCAGCCTGTCCGACCCATATATGAGGCTAAATTCCTTGAGTGTGCTTATGAGTCTTTATAAAGAATATTTGGTGATAATAAAATATATATTATTGTGGATAATATTTTATCAACACGGAATGCTTTCTGATTTCTTTATATGTTATACCCTATTGTGTGTTATTATTTTGACTTTAGAGGAACTGTTTTGAAACTCGGGACAAGTAAACCATCATGATAAGGTTATCCCTTAGAGGGGGTCTGAATGACTTGAGATGATGATGATAATGGGATTCAGCATAGGGTGGGTGTATGAAGGCCTTGAGGTTATACCCATGAAAGTAGTGTTAGAGGTTTGATGACCTTGTGGATAGTGAGTTCCATGTTCACTTTATGCATTGAGGATGCTAAGTATATGTAATCTTGATGCCATATGGATGTATATTGACATATTGTCTCAATACCTTGGGGAGGGAAAAATGTATGTTCACTCTATTCTTAGTGGATACTAAGTGAAATGTTTAATGTATTCCTTATGGATTCCAAGTGACAAGTTCTCTCAATACCTTGATGATTAACCGTATGACCAGTTCTTAATCACTTCTAGAATATTGAAAAAAAAAATCGGAATGGATTAAAAAGTATGTATATCTTAGGTTCCTAGAAGATTGGAAAGTGCACAATCGTTCATCATATGGGTGTGTATTCCTAGTGTGTGTCCTGGTGATTACATGTTATTATTTTGTAATTATGTTTTTTATATTTATTTTTAGATAATATTATTACAATTATGTAACTACATTTTTACCAATAGGGTATAGGATTATGTTGGTGGTGTCATACTGAGTTATACTCGCACTCTTCTTAGGCAGCCATGGAACTTTGGTTATTAATAATCCCTCGCTTTTTTGCAATTAAAGGTTGGGGTGAGGCTCAGGTTTTATCACTTAGTGGTATATCTTTCCAAAATTATGGAGATTGGGATGAGTAGAGGCTAGATTTTAAGAGACTATTGAAATTTGTTCTTTAATTTATTTTTATATGTGATCATCCTGGTGTATGATCAGTTTCCTTTATTCAAGTATTACTATTTGAGTCTTTTGTTTCTATATTCATTAATGCAGATGATATGTTATTAGTTTCCACTTAGTCTTATTTTATACTATTTATATATTAGGTTATTTATTTTTATTGTGTACTTTGATTAAGGGTATATTATCTATGTGAATTTAATCAGATCCTTGCTTCTAGTCAGAATCCTCATGCATATTGGGAGAAGGGATTAAGGGTTGGTGGGATTCTAGCTCGGACCCAATTATTTGGGTCAGAATGTCACAAAATGGTATCAGATCATAGGATTATTTTTTCCCACTTTTGGCAGTTGGTACATTGGGAGCATATAAATATGTCACAAGTTAGTATAAAACTTGGTCTGATGCATCACGAACACCTTTCTTGATGGAATTAAAATTTACCAAGTCATGGGATTAATTCTCTTAGTTTGTTTCATTATAGTTATATGATTTTCACCTCATGTAATGTATATGGTTTTTTTGGTTTATGATTTAATATGTATTTGACTATTGTATGTATAGGTAATAGGCATCATATTCATCACATTTGGAATGTTGGATTCTCATGATATAGATATTGCTTCTATGTGACATTATTATAAATAGAGGAATTGGTTACTTTAGATTCAACAACTTGTACTAAATTTTCATATATGATTACTTGGTGGCATTATATTTGGATGAACCACTATGTTTTTATACTTCTTGTATAATGAAATGTGATACTATGGTGTGATGAATCATGGTAATGATGGTGGTGATGATGCAGTCCTTCTATGAAAAAAATATTGTTGTGAACCTTGGATTAGGTCATTGTTGGTTGTTCATTTCTTTAGTATAAGAATCTTGTATGAGTATACATTATATAGGTCTGGTAAATTAAGGTTCCAACTATAACCAATATAGATTTATCCATCTAGAACCTAATAGAATTATGTTTCCCTGAACCAAGTATTTTTACCCTCTCGACGTAGTTGTTCTAAAGGGAAATTCATCATGGCATCTATGTATAGATGATCCTACAAAACGTTTTGTGATCTATGACCCTTAATGAAACCTTTTTTATGGTTATGTTTTACATTTTATGGACTTATTTAATAATTTTTGGTTACTAGTGATATGGAGTCTCATTTTCTGTTAAGGTGATCATAGTGGTTATTTTCCTTGTAAAGGGATAGTCAAGGATAATTATTAGTGGTATTTTTCATTGATGAAAGTTCCATTTTAATGTGATTAACCTTAAGAAATAATAAAGGACTTTCAAATTTTCTTGTAACCTTGTAGTATAGATCATTTTATTTCTCGTAATCATGATCCAAGGATTGGTTTTAGAGTGTTTAGATGATTATGGAATTAAGGGTAGGACCGGGGGTTGTTTAGAATGTTGGTTTGGAATGCAAATCTCATTGTGTGGTGAGTAAAGATCCTAAATGTTTGGACCGAGGAGGGTTAGAGTATAGGTGGATTCTCTGCAGATTTATCTAACACCCATATGAAAAATGATGTATGGTAAATATTGTAGCAAGTGGATGTAGATCCTAAAGTGGAGTACCGAGAGTGGTTGGGTTTAGTGGGACTGTTGCCAAGTAGGGTGTGGATAGTAGAAGGGATGGGTGAGTCTGGTCCTAGAGGTTTGTAACTTAAAGGAAAATCACTCTTTTTAGAGTAATAATTGGTGTGTTATTTTCCCATAGGAAAATCCTTAATGCATGTTCTTTAAATTATATTGTTATTCATGGAGTTGGTTTAATGATTGGATGGAGGTGGTCAGATAATAATTAATAATGTTCTATTTTCTATCAATGAACCCCATAGAAGTAGTGGTGGTAGGTCACTAAAGAAATTGATTCAGGTCCACCCCTGTAGATAGAAACCGTTGTATTGGAATGAATCTTATAGGGCTTTGCATCCATGAGGTTTCTATGTTTGGATATTTATCTGTAGAGAAAGATGACATCAACAATGGATCGATATACCATTTTTTTGTCATCCTATGTTTATTTTTTATGGAGATTTCATCGTTTAGTGTAATGGATTTTGTGAGGGGATTAGTCCCATTTGGGTTGGAGGTCATAACCTACACCTAGGCTACTAGACAATTTTATCCACATCATGGATAGATAATTGAATGTACTGATCTTCATTTTGGGTATACAATTGTGTGCATTAATCATTGTTTTTCTTGATAATTGGGTATAAATGGTTGGTCATGTTTAGTCATTACATTCATCAATGGACTAATTGGGGTTCAGATAGGCTGACGTGTTCATGATGAGATGACTACAATTACACTCCTTTTGTGTATAATATAAACATGGTAACATTTGAAATGACCCTCTCATGGGAACCACTATAGTCCTATGTGAGGTTGATATTTGAAGTATCATGGTGATTATGGAAGACAGATGTGTAATAGACTTAATAATATATAGTTCTCTAATGAATTTTTTATTTTTGATTCTAATTTATTGTTATATAGAGACAATATGTGGGATTTTAATTTTGGGTAATTTGGTGAAAATAAATAGGGGTGTGATCATTGGTCTTTTGGTGCATGGTTTAGAGCCTTCTAACCAGTGTTAGTGGTTTGGGAACCAATCTAGTAAATTTCATTTAATTTGGATTAGACCTTGGTAGGGGTGTCGGATTGATTTAATGGCACCTTTCAAGCTTCATAAATCATGATCAGTGGCTTAATTGTTCAATAGTTGTTGAGGTCATATACCTCTCTTGGAAGATTTCAAGATGGAAATAAACAGTTGTTTCTATGTGAGACAAACTGTGGTGGGTTCAAACTGCGTCAAGATTATTGAATCGGGTATGATATAGTTGTTAAGGATCATTCAGGTCCCTTTTGGAAAGGTCGACACTTTTGAGTTTCATTACTTAGTAGAGACTTTTTGGTTTTTCCTGTAACCAAGAATGAGGTTTTTGTATTTTCTATAATCATGTTTCTTGCATTTGATCAAGAATAGTGGAATTGAACTGCACTGGGTGTGACATTGGACTGTCATAATATTGCTCTATATTGTGATTACTATGATGGGGATAACCTAAATATTTAAAGAATGATTTTTTGAATACATCTTGGTGTTTTAAGTTCAATGGATGTAGTAACTAAGGTCTTTATGTTGGTTGATAGTGACATTTTAGCTCAGCTTCTAGTGTTCATGTTAGGATTCACAAAGCAGGAGCCTGTTGGGAATTCAGAAATGAGTGCAGCATTGATCTAGTGAGTTGGTATATGAAGATAAAATGAATATATAACCTTTTGATGATAATTAATAAATATCATGAGGCATGATTCACATTCTACCACAGCTTCTCAAGGAAGAGAAACATTGTGGTGAGGAAATTGTAATGACTGGTTTAGTTATTTTTTATGAAATTTAGAGGATGTTTGAACTTTTAATCAATTAGATGTATCGTTTAGTGAACTGGGTGTAAAAATATGATTTCTCCTATTTAAAAATATAAAAGAGGTGTTTGCAGACTTTAATAAAGGATCAAAAGTCGACTCCAGGGTCAGTTATTCAGTATAGGTGGACCAAACTAGTTGTGGATCTTGCTTCATCCACCAACTAGCTAGTGGAGATGGAAGAATCCCTTCCACCCAACAAGACTCACCTTAAAAACTATGGGGGTTTCTCGATAGTCATTAATGAGGGGTTTTATTGGTTATTTTTCAACTAATCCCCTTATAATTATATGGATTTTTATTAAATTGTGAGGAGAATTCAGTTGTGTCATCCACCCTCCCCAACTCCAATAGTTCCCCTTGATCCAAAGATCATCTACAAAAGATTATTTGGAAAACCTTGGTGACATCCTTTATTATTTTTTAATATCAATCTCCTTATTCCTTATGAGTGGCGTATCATTTAACTAGTCATCATGGATGATCTTCTCGGTAAGTTATAGCCTTTACAACTCGTGATATATAAATTCTCTTTGAGTCCTCTATATTCTTGGACACATTGATCATATACTGATCTTTAGTTAGATATTGAATAAATAATTTGATTACAATTCCACTGGATCTTTATGTAATTTTATGATAATGATGGTTCTTTGGATCGATATTGACAGAGTATGTCTCAGGATGATAAACATGTTTCATTAATGGGTGTTTCATTGAATTTATATTACTTAGTGACATCTTATATGGTTTTTGGTCAAATTATGGTGTATTGCCCAAAAAATCATATAATTCAATTAGGTTGTTTTCATGCCTTATAATCTAGAGTGTGTTAGGACTGTGGGAACTCCACTGAATTATTTTGTGGCTATGGTACATTACTTGGTTGATTCTTTCTCATGGTTCCAATTTAATTATATTAAATTAGCCATTGTCATATTTTTTTACAATTATTTCTACCATAATTATATTGAAATAATTCTACGGACCTTCCGTGGGTGGTTGGTTGTAGTTCTCGGTAGGCAGTGATATCTATTAATTCCTTCAGAAAGTAAGCCTTTTTCCTTGAAATGTGAGTTCCTTGTAATATTTTGTATTAATTATAATTTAGTTATAATTAATTATTTTGTAATGATTGGGCTTGAGTTAGAACCGTATGGAAATTGATATAGGCCAAATGGACTTGAAAAACATAGACAATGAATTTGGGATTTACTTGGTTTGGAGTTTACACCATTTGATGTAGGTTCCCCCATTTAATATACCCTATGGTATTATTTCATGGTTTTTTGACTTGTGTTATAGGGTTTCCAACTTGGTAAAGAAACCCTTAATTTCATAATTTGTTATGAAGAACAATTAATGATTAATTAATTAATGATACTTAAGTCTTAATTAATTAATTTAACCATGCATAATGAAACTAAAAAAAGTTTTAAGTTCCATGATGGACCCTTGTGCCCTGGATTGATATGAGACAATGATGGTTGAGGCTTGAAAAAAATGAGTACCATGATCACATGCAGGAACCTTTGTGGCCCATAAGATCTATATATAATCCTTGATTCCATTAGTGTCTATATGTATGTTTTTATACCATGATTGATAATTACCACATGTATATTCTTGTTGCCAATATTTTCTCATGATGGCATGTTTTTTGTATCCTTTGTATTATCTTCCATTTTGTGCGTTATTACAATGCCTTTGGAGGTGTTTCTTTGAATCTCATGATAGTTACACCATTATGATGTGGTTATCCATTAGAAAGGGAGTGTACATGTATTGTAATGAAGAAAACAATGGGCCAAAGCACATGGTAGGGGAATGGTATCCTTAATCCCAGAACCATGATGGTAGTATTGGGTTATTAATATATAGTGGATACCAAGTTACATGTTCACTCAATACCTTGAGGATACTGAGTTACATGTTGTCTCACTACCATATGGATTTTAAAGATTGGTTGTATCGAGGACATGAGGATGTAGAATTACATGATCACTCGATTCCAAATGGATGTTGAGTGACATGTTCGCTCAATTCATTATCGATGTCAGTTGACATGTTCTCTCAATACCTTATGAACTAACCTTGTGACTAGATCTTGATCACTTATATAATATTAACTTCATTGTCAGTATGGAGATGAAGTAGGTATAACCAAGGTTTTTGGAGTCCTGGTAAGTTCATGACCACTTGATACATAGTTTTTTTTTATTTTTTGTGCCTTAGTGATTATATGATATGTTTTCATAGTTATATTGAGAATGTTTAATTTATTTTGATCATATCACATGAATGTACACTTAATTTTTACTAGTTGGGTATGAGTCCATGTTATTTGTGACCTTCTGATTTGTAATCACATCTTTATTGAGTGCCCATAATACTTGTATACCAATTAAACCCTCATGTTTGGTAGTTTCAGGTCCAAATGAGGCATGGGTTTGATCGTTGATCGGGATATCTCCCTATGCATCTGGTGATCAAGTAAAATTGAGGTTAGAGTTGAAGATCCTCTTGCACTTTTTTCATCTCTTTATTTTTATATGTGAATTTAAAATTTCATGAATTGTTTAAAATATTTAGGTATTACTATTTAGGTTTATTTTTTCCATGTTCATTCATATATATGTTAATTTTTTATTTTCTTCTTACTATAATTATATATTGTTAATATATTTGGTTAATTATTTGTATTGCATACACAAATTCAGGGTATAGTGTCACTAAAATTTAATTAGACCCCCACCCCACGATTTGGAGGCCTCTTATGTATTGGGATATTACCATGAGGTCATGTGTCGTTTCGGATCAAACCCGGTGATTCGGGTGAGGATGTTACAATAATAATCTTGATTTGAAAATGAGATTGGAAGGAAACCCTAAAATTTTTATATGAGCATTCATGAAGGGTATTTAACCTCCTAAATAATAAAAATAAACATATTAATAACTTATTTAATAACCTCATTAAAAACTATTACCATTTATATTCTTAAATTATAATTATTCACTAAACATGTATTAATTAGTTATTGATTATACTCATCATCAAATATTAGTAATTCTGATGTTTTCTTGCATGTTTTGTAATAACAACAATAAAACTAATTATTTGATACCAAGTTCATAATTAATAAATTATGATATATATTTTAACCATTTTTTCAATGATTTATGTATCCTCGTGTTCACTTGATGGAAACTATGGGCACGGTTCGTGAGAATGGGATACATAATGAAAGCGTTTCGAGTAATGTATTGATATTCACATATAACATTATCATGGTCATTAATGTTTGTGTCATCCTTTAAAAACCATATTCATGACACATAATAATCTTAAATTTAAAATAAATTAATCTAATATATTTTATAAACATCCATGAAATGAGGTGATGAAAAACAGAACATGTCGACCACAGAGGTCGTAGTTTGCAAGTAACACAAGCGACGTTCTCATTTTCTATATAAATAAAGGAAGGTATAATAAAATTTATCCTATAAAAATAATAATGATGTGATAAATATCATATATTTTCACTAAATATCCTCCTTTGATCTTTCATTTAGGGCCATTATTAAAAATGAAGTACGTCTTTCAAGGATGTGGTAGTCTATGTGTATGTATAGATGACATTTTCATTCCTCTAAATATAAGGGAGAAAGGTAGATAATGATTGTACCATCATCATAATACCATTAATTATAAAAATTATATTTATTTAATTATTTTAATATGTTTTGAATATGTTTTTATGATTATGGATGATAAGGATAGAGAAAATAAATCTAGAGAGTGGGTGATACTCCAATTGTGAGTTCAAATCTTTTTTGGAATGATCCTTTGGAAATAGTGGACTTATGTCTTCTTCTTGGATAAAGGGAATATAAAAAGTGGGACAGATATTAGGAGGGGGTAAATTTGTTATAGTTTCAATATGAATTATAATTTTAGGGTGTAAATAATTGATTGGTGGATGTATCCTTTTATAAAAAAGGTGAGTGGAATTGTTGTAATAATATAAAAGGAAAAATCCTTATTCAATGGTTAAGGGGATATAAAAATGAAAAATAATTTACAATGTAAAATTTTGGTTCAATAAAATCCATTAAATTCACTTTAAGATAATATTTAAGTGATTTTAGACTTTTTCTCACTAGTTTTAACTTTTTATGAAAATTAACTATGACTCGATAACTCTTTATTTAACCTCCGGTAACTTATTTTTTTAAACAAAAATATAATTACCCTTATTATATAATTTAGATATTATTATTAAAAATATGACAAAAATTAATAATATTAAATTTTAAAACTAATCAAAATTAATTTTAAAATAATAAATGGTTAACGAAACAAATCAGTTCTTCAAAAATATATAACTTTGTGCTCTGAAATTTCAAATATATGTTTATAAATTTAAATTTAAATTTTTAAATATATAATTATACTTATAAAATAAATATATGATTAATAAAAATGTTTCATAAATTTTTAATTCATGGGTATACACTAATTATTTCATAAGATTTGTGGAATTTATAAAAATTATATTTTTCATTATTCACAAAAAAATAAATCTTTTTAGAAAACCCTAAAAACATCATCCTAAAAAATATTTTCACACTGGTTTAAAATATGAAGTTTATTTTTTTCAAATTTAAATTCTATATTTTGAGAAAAAATATTTAAATAAATATATAACATACAATAAAATAATGTCATTTTAAAAAAACATTTTTGTTTATCCCTGAATAATTAAAATAGTAATTATTATAATTAATAAATAAATTTTACTTATTATGTTTCATTTAATTTAATTTTAATATATTTCATTTTTTATTATATTAAAAATATTACTTAATTTTAGTGTTTCATGCATCACAAGCTACTGAATGCATCATCTTTATTAGAGAGAAATATATTCGAAAAAATTGAGGCGTTACATTCTTCCCCTTTAAAATAATTTTTCCATAAAAAATCAACTATTAAAATCAAAATAGAAGAATATACTTATGTCTCATTACATACTCAGGTTCCCATGTAGCATCCTAAAATTCATGGTTTACCACAAAATGTTGACAGGGTGAGTTATCTTATTTCGAAGCACATTATTTCTTTGATCAAAAAATATAAACTATTTGTTCCTCATAATAAAAATAATAATCTAGCTATATAACCACTAAGTTCATAACATGTGAATTATAAAGAATTTACTTCCTAAAAAGTGTTACGTGGAAAAAATCATGAACATGATAAAGGTTTTCCTAAACCTCCAAGTGATTAGTTACCACCCCGATATGACCAATAATATTAAAGGGACAGATATATATAAGAATTATATTCCAAATATTTGTAAATATCATAAATTCATTCCAAGTAGATATTCATAGTAATGCCTTATCACCAACTTTGAACACTATATTTCTCTAATGATGGTAAGCATAACTCCTCTATTGACTCTAAGCAGCCATAATGTATTGTTGGTTGACTCTAGCTTTATCTGTTATTTACTTAGCTAGATCTAGTACCAATACATTATGTTCTCCAAATTTATCATAGAATATTGGTTTTATACAATTCTTTATATATATGGATTCATAAGGATTCATCCAAATTATTTCTTGAAATATATTTTTTATAAGAAAATTCATGTAGAGTAATGTGTTGATTCCAACCAAATTTTAAATCCATAGAGAAAGATCTAAATATATATTCTAGGGTTTGAAAAGACCTTTTAGATTGACCATATATCTAAGGATGATATGTAGTGATAAATTTTACATCTTTATTCAATGATTATTGAAAACTTGTCTTTAATTTCAAGGTAAACCTTATTTCTCAATCAAATATAATTCGGTGTGGTACCCCATGCAACCTTACCACTTCCTTAATTTGTATCCTATAAAGTTTATCAACTGAGAAATATTCTCTAATATAAATGAAATATGATGAATTTTTAAGGTGATCGACTACAACATAAATTGGGTTATAGAATTTAGATATTATGTGGAGTCCTGTGATGAAATATTTGGTGATGTTATCTTATTTACAGACCAGTATGAGTAATGGTTTCATAAACCCCTTATAATTTTGATGTACTACCTTAAATTTCTAACAAAGGAATTGAGATATATACTCCATAATTTTCCTCTTAATTTTTTTCCATTCAAAACATACCTTTATATCCCTCTATATATTTTTAAATCAAGGATTGATATCGAATGATGAGCTATGTGCTTCATCCAACATCTCCTTATTTAATTATTTTTTTCAAGGTATAAAAATATGGTTCATAAATCTTATCACTCCCTCACAATAATTGTTTCACTTATAAACATTCCATACCTTTTTTTCAATTCCAAATCTTCCTTTTATTACTCTTTAATCATCACATGGATGGATGGTTGAACATTCATTTGAGAAAGATAGGATTGAACCTCTTCTCACAAGATTTCATGATCCATACTATGAAAATACATAAGTAGTATATCATTTTAAATCCTAATCATAGATAATATATCATGATCCTTATGAATCAAAGCATCAACCACCTTGTTCACCTTCCAATGGTGGTAATATATCAAGCAGTCATAATATTTTATCAACTCCAACCATCTCCTTTGGTAAAAATTCAACTCTTTATGTATAAATATATACTTCAAGATTTTATAATCATTATATATATCAAACCCTTCACTATAAAAATATTTCATCCAAATTCTCAATATATAAATTATCAGTTCCATCTCCAAATAATGTGTTGGGTTATTATTGTCATGAATCATTGACAGGCATGAGGAAAACACAATTGCTATGACATTTTTCTTGAAAACACATCCCAATCTATTTTTTTGTTCATCCCTATATATCAAAATCACTTCTACATTGTATATTAGTGTAGGAATGGGTGAACAAGTCAACCTTCCCTTTAGTTCCCTAAAATTGTCTTCCTATTCATCTATCTAAAGGTACATGTCTCCCTTCTGAGTCAACTTGGTTAGTGTATTTGACAAACATGATAAATCTCTCACAAAGTTTTGATAGTATCCAACAAATAAAAGAAAACTATGGATCATAATAACCATTGGTCTAAACCATTTCTTTAAAACCTCCATATTTTAAGCATCCACTGATGGTTATTACATGAATCAAGAATAAAAATTAATATAGAAATATTTAAATTTTCTAAATTTGGTATATAGTTTATCCTTCCTCAAGGGCTTTAACACATTCCTTAGATTTTCTTTATGTGCTTTCTTTTTCTTGTAATATATGATAATATCATCTATAAAGACTCATAGAAACTAATTAAGGTAATATTTAAAATCATTATTCCTCATATCCGTGAATGTGGTGGGGGAATTGTTAAGCCCAAATAGATTCACTGTAAATTCATAGTTTCCATACCTTGTATGGAAGGTTTTTTTGGATATATACTCCCTTTTAACAACAAATTAATGACATCCAAACCTATATCCATTCAACCAAAAATATTTAACTCTACACATTTTATCAAACAAGTCATCAATATGGGGTAGTTGATACTTCTTCTTAATATTAATCTTGTTGACTTCTTGATAATCAATGTAAAGACATATTGACCAATCTTTATTCTTAACAAAAAGAATAAGAGTACCACATGGTGATGTAATAGGGTGTATGAATCCTTTTTTTAAATTATCTTGGTGTTTCATTCTTAATTCATGTAACTCAATTGGGGAAATTCTATAGTGAGTCACTAAAAAAGGCGTAGAACCAAGTATGAGTTCTATTGAAAACTCAACCTCATGATTCAAGAGAAGACTGGGAAACACTTTAGGAAATAAATTGGAATATTTCTATTCAATAGGAATATCTTCAATGTTGAGTTTTACCCTAAACCTTAGAGATAAATACTCCTCATGAATAGGAAGTAAGACCCATATAATGGAATTAATTTTCATTAGAATTTAATGCGCATCCTCACATTGATTAATAATCATATTTTGATTTATAATATCAAATTTAGCTTACATTCCATATCAATTGATATGTGTTCTATATAGATAGATTCAATCTATGCCCAAAATCACATCAAATTCAAATATATAGTGAACAATAATATTTATAGGAATATTGTTCTTAAAATCTTCTATCATAGAGGATTTTTATCATAGGGGAGCTATATTTTTCAATTTACCCATCCCAATACCCCATTATGGGACCTATATGGTTACTTACGTGACCTCAAGAGTGATTCCCTATACACCTAAGGCTTCTAACTAACAGTGACTATCTAAGGAATATAGTTGGGAGACTATACCCTATGTAACATACTAGTAGTCACAAAAGAAATAAAGAAAATAAATCATGACATATAAATCAAGTAGATATAATAATTCCAATAATCCAAATAATAATAATAATAACATGTCCTTCCATATTGACTTTCAACTAAATGTTGTATTGAAGTTATAAAAGAAAAAAAATATAAATAAATTCTACAATAAATACACCAAAACACTTAGTCCCATATCCATGATCCAATCTTATCTAGAAAAAATTAATCAAGCATAGGGCCCCTTGTCCTTGCTTCGACCTGCATCTATGAGATCTTCTCGGGTACCAAATAGATCCCAAATAGGGTGTAAGTATAACTATGTAGATTGACGCCTATGGTATTTAAACAAACTAGTATGAATAAATAGTTCATTCAAAAATATGATAAACATGGAAACTAATTCTTAAATTAATTCATAACATCAAAAAATATGCTAACCCTTGAGCTTTGGGTTGAGACCGAGGGCCAGCCAATCCTAATATGTAATGATGATGGATATCTCAGCCTAGGGGTATATTCTCTTACCTATGATTACTTGCACGTACCAAATATGGATTCCTATAGTGATGATGAATCACATAAATCGTGTTAAGTAATTAATTAACTTTCCCTAGGGCATCAGTAACCAATAAAATAGGTAACTTAGTGAGTTCCCTTTCAAGATATGTATATTTGTCCCTAGGTTTCAAGACCATGCCAAGGGAAACATTAAGTATGCCATATTGGGTTATATATGAATTATAATACTAGAGATACTTACATGTTCCCATGGCACAATACCATGATGAGGGAAAATGTAATTGTGTCATACTAGGCTCAATGAAAATTACATGATATATCAACTTAGGTGTTCCCATGTAGAAATTCCATACTAATGGAATATTTAACATAGAACTGAAATTGAATTTCCTTGCTAGGGCCACATATATGTTGAGAGGACATCAGACCATATTAAATTCCCATGATAATTCAATGCACTCTACTTCATAAAATGTTCCAAACATTTAATCATTTCCCATATTCATTAATTTTCCCAAATTAACAATTATAAAAATTTACATCCCATTAATCCACATTACTAATTATCACAATAATTTTAAAAATTCTATTTCACTTATAAATTTATCTCAATTACCATTCAAATTACATTATAGACATATTTCATCATATAATCATTCCAAATAAAAATTTATTCAAATATATTAATTTTCATGTCAATTGTAACTTTCTTTAGATAATTATCCTTTTTACCAAGTTATTCAAATTCTATGTTAATCTAATTCACCAATTAACAATTTCTAAAGTAGAATGGGCTTACCAGTAGTTAGACCTCTCAGGTTGTTGAAAGTCCTGGTATCAATGTTGATGGGACCAATGAAATATGAGTGAGGTTAAATCATATAGACTCATACAATTCAGTGGGTTACCATTTTAGTTTGTTCATGCACATGGTGTGCTAGTGTGAGCATACACATTTCACATACAAGAATAGTGGAATATATTTTAAAGAGTTGTTCTAGACCAACCACCTCAAGAATAAGGAAGAAGAGAAACTAATATCGAGAACCAAATCAACTTCCAACATAACAATTCCAAACTAATAGAATTTGAAATACCTCATAAAGGCTTGAAAATATGGATCAAAGTAGGAAACAAGAAGGTTTCACTATAGATAAGAGAAACTTACTGATTTTGGATCACAGGTTTGAAGAACATATCAGATAACCAATGAGTGGTGTTAGAGAAGACATTAGAGACTTTTAGAAACTTCAAAAAGTGTAAAACCCAAATTAGGGTTAAAAAACGATTAACATGTGATTAAAAGGGGGTTTTGAGGGTAGAAATATTATTCTTACCCTCTAAATCTCAACCCAACCTGATAGCATCAGGTTCTCGGTGGGCATCACCGGCTTTTCGGTGGTTTTCTCTAGTAACACTACATTGTTGGAAACCTTAGCAACTCACTGGTAGGTTCCCACTAGGTGGCCAATAGGACTCATGTAGGAGACCCTTACTGCCCATCTCCCACTAGCTATGTAATGACCCAAACTTTTATTAATGGAATTTATCCATTCTTATCGTAATTTCATGTATTATAAATCATATAAAATCACTTATAGACCATAATAAAAACATTATAAATGAATAATTAAGGAAATAAGTAGTATTTTTGGAAGTTAAGTAACCAATACCAATGAAATAGTAAATTGACCTTAGGAATAGTAATATGATCCTTATGAATAGTAAACAATACAAATGAATAGTAGCCTCACCCATGAAAGTATAAATAAAATTTAATCATCTTAAAAAATAAATTATGGTATAAATATATCTTATACTAAGTAATTAAATGTTTTAAAAATTATTAATTAATTGTTTGAATTTTTATAAGTCATAAATATTTAACTAAAATTTCATAATTAATTTAATAATATAATATGAAATTTATTTTCACAAAATGTAACCTTAAATTAATATTTTGATTTATTATTATTTTAATAAAATTTATTGAGACCTTAAGTAATTTTTAAAAGTGTTAAAAAATCAATTATAATTTTAAAATATATATTTTCTAAGTAAATGATGATTTTAATTAAAAATAAAATAAAACATATTTACAAAATTATTTTCATTAAATGGATTTAATTTTTTAATTCTATTCATCAATAAATGGTTAGGGAAAATTCTTGGGATTTTTTTGAAATACTTTAAATTTTTATGAATAATAAAATATGATAATTTACAATAAAAGCTAAATACAAGAATTATGGAGTCATAGATTATTTAAGCCTGATATAAGCCCAAAATATCAAAAACAATTTAATTATTTTAATATATTTAGTGATCAAGATCAAAATATTCATCGTCTTGAACTAAAATAATAAATTAACGAATATAATATTTAGAAAAAAACCCCCCTCCTCCATACTAAATACCACGCCTCACCCCCTCTTATCCTCACACTTCTAATGTTTTGATCCTTTCCTATATAAAGCCCAAAAATATTCACTATCCCCACTTCCAGGAGCTCTTGGTCTCATAAAAATACCAAAACACTTCCCTAAATAGGATCTTATAGAGGGTAAATTCAAGAGGTAAATCCTCTCTCTTTCTCTTAATTTCCTTTCAATTTTATTTCTTTCTTATTCTATACTCACCTACCTTAATCCAAATCAAATGATAAATCCATTATGTATGATACACTATAATTATATCTTGTTAATGGAATATTCATCATTAAACTCCTCCCTCCCTCTCTCTTATTCACTAGATAGAAATTCATTCACAATAATCTATATTTGAAAATGAGATTGGAAATAAACCCTTAACTTTTTCTCAACAGTTTCAAAAAATGGTTTTACCACATTTATAATAAAGATAAAAATAATAATAAATTATTTAAAAAAACTATTTATAAATATTAACATTTATATTATTTAATTATAACCATTCATTATATATGAGTTAGTTAGTTAACGATTATTTACATCATTAGATGTTAGTAATTGGGATTTTTTTTGTGCATGTTTTGTAATAATGATATAGAACCCCATTATTTTATACTAATTTAATTATTCTTATATTAAAAATTATATTTAAATTTTAATATTTAAATTTCTTCTTATTCCCTATGTTCACTTGATGGAATCTATGGGCATGGTTTATGGTAATGAGATACAGGATGAACCTATTTCGGTTAATTTACTTCTATTAACATAAATCTTTATAAGGATCATTCACTTTTGTTTTATCCTTTGATAATTATATTCATAGAACATATTACTCATTAATATCATATATATTCATAAAATTCATTTTATAACAATCCATTAAAGGTAAAAATGAAAAATGGAACACATCATCCAGGGAGGTAGTGGTTCGCATGTAACATGGGAAATGTTTTCTTTTCCCATAGAAAAAAAGGAATGTAGAATATAATTTATCATTTAATAATATTAATAATGTTATAAATATCATATATATGTATATATATATATGTGATAAATATCCCCTTTTAACCATCCATGTCATTAAGTTATGAAAAATTAAGTACATCATTCATGAAGGTATTAGTCTGCATGTACGCATGGACGGTGTTTTCATTCTTCTAAAGAAAAGGTGGGAGGGTAGATAATGATTATAGAATAAATATAATATCATTTTGAATACTAATGAAACATATTTCATTATTTTAATATTGTTTTAACAGGTTTTTCGGGTTATGGATGAGAATGATATAGAAAAGAAACGTATAATACGGGATACTCACATTGAGAGTTTGAATCTCCTATTGAAAGAGCCTTAAGAAATATAGGAATTATAGATTCTTGTTGGATCAAGGGAATTCTAAAATTTAAAATGGGATCAATGGGAATTAAAAAATTTAAATTTCCAAGATCAATTATAATTTTAGTGTGTAAGTAAAGTGGTGGTGCAAGTCTCCATTTATAAATGTGGTCAGACGCATTTTGTAATGATATAAAATGACAAGTCACTATTCATTAGTCAGGTAGATCAAATAATGGAAAAATATATATAGGGGAAGATTACGGGTCAATAAATATCTTCAATATAAAGTTTTAGATAATATTTAAGTGACTTTATGATTTTTTACTTAGTTTTACCTTTTTATCAAAAAAACAATTTACCTAGTAGCTCTTTATTTAAAATTCGGTACATTATTTTTATAACTAATAATTGAATTAAACTTTTATATAATTTATATATTATAATTATAAATATGAAAAAACATGATATTAAACTTCTAAATGTGAAAAAAAATAATTATAAGTATTTAATTCATAAAAATAGTTTTTAGTACAAATATAACTTTAAATTCTAAAATAAAAAATATATTTTTGTAAATTACACTTAATATTTTTAAATTTATAGTTTTAATTATTAAATATATATTTTATTATATAAAAATGTTTCATAAATTTTTCAATCTTGGTTATACCCTAATTATTCTGTAAATGTCACATTATTTATAAAAATGTTATATATTTCATTTTTTATTTTAATATAGAATTTTTACTTATGTTCACTGGTGTGTGCACCAAAAGATATCAAATGCATCAAATTCATTAAAGATAAATATATTCTAAAAACTCAGGTTGTTTCAAAGGACCTGGAAAAGTACCATGCATCATGTTTGTCTGTGCATGGGTTTGAATTATGTAAAAAATGAGAAATTGGTTATAATTAATTAATTAATTAACCTTAAATATGTTTTATATTTTTCTAGGATTCCCTAATGTTCTTTATTTTTTAATATTGGCTCCCGGTCTATGTCCCCTCAGGTTCAAGCCAAAGAAATTTAGAAACATTTTATTGGGAATTTATGAAAATTTGAGGTTGAAAAAGAAGACACATAGAGGAATGTAACAAGGAAGTCTGGGATTCCATCTTACCCAACACCTGACCCAATTCAAAAAAAGGCCCGAAGGGTATTCCTGATCCCCATGGGTTGGCGACTAGTGTCTGGGCATCATCGAAAATATTTTGGGAATGATTTTTCCAAAATCAGAGTTAAATAATAGAAAAACATATAAATGAAATAATAAAAATAATTAAGTAAAAATACAAGGAGGCTGTATAGAAAAACAATAACTAACAGAACCAGCTTCAAGTAAGAAAGAAGGTAAAACTTACCGATTTAAGGCAAGTCCTCAATCATATCCTCATAAATCTCCCCCAAGCCAACCATGAAGAACAAAATTAATCCAATTGATAACCTAAAAAGATAAATATGTTATCTAAAATCCCAGTAGGTCACCACAATGTGCTGAAACTATGAAATAGGTTTCCTAAGAAATTACTTGATGCTAGTTTGAAAATAAAGCTAGAAATTAGGCTTTAGATACATAATCATCTCATTGAAAAATAAAGTAATTCCCTAAATAACTTTCGAAATACTTTCATTTTCTTTCCAAAAACCAAACACATGTGTTTAAAAACAATTCCATGGGCCTAAGTATTATCAAAAACCATGAACACCCCAAAAACATCCCACTTTATTTATTTAAACAAAAAAATAACTTTAAAACATCTTCCAACAAGGTTAAAAAAATATCAAATGCTGTTTAGGAAAAATATGCTAAAGTATCTACATGTCATGTAAAAACTGAAGAAGTAATCATCAAGATAAACTCAGTAATCACAATGGTCATAACATATCTCAATATATCATGTCAAACAAGGAACTGACAAAATACATCAAGTAAACAAACAATACCAATCAAGAACTGAACATCCCAAGTGGTATGTAATGAAATGTCTAGTCCTCCCAACCTCTAGGTCACAAGTCAACAAACATGGATCATGTGTTAGAGGAATGAAAAGATAAAAAAGAATAAACAAGGTTCCATTAACTAATGATACTCACTTTAATAACCTTATTCACTATTTTCATTTCATCACTTATATCGTCTTCAGCACTTAATTAATTTTTATCACATGTTCCATGGGTTAGCCATTTACATCATTTACATAATTTCCTAAGCCAATAAATTACTATTAAAAATGGAATAAGTCTAGTTCCCCATCTCACTAGGTATAAGAAATTTAAAAATAATAAAAAATACTTACTTTAGAGCCTCAGTCTAGGTAGTCTAATCAAATGTAACTGATAGGGGTGTAGAGCCTCAGTCCCCTTCCCTAACCTGTTAATTATGGGATGGGGTTTAGAGCCTTATTATAACCCAACCCATGGGTGTATAACCTCAATTTAATAACCCAAAACTACCAATCCATGTGAACATGATTCTTTAACCATTTACCACATATACCATTTCACTACAATAGTCAAACAATAACATAACATTCATAATTCATAATTCCTCAATACATAAATCATTCTCATGGTATAACCCATGAACGCATTACCATTTTCAAATATATTATCATTAAACCTTTAACATTACCCCAAAAACACCCTCATGCCATGTTATCAATTAGGCACAATTAACAAAAATTTCATCTATAACCCATTTTGACCAACTAAACCAAATAATAACATTTTCCTTTCATAAACCCATGTTAACATGTTAAACATAACAATCCTAGGTATAACCACTTAGGTGCCACAATTTTCATATTTAACAACCCGAACCCAAGTTCATGGACACGGTACAGCCCATGGGTAGCCTCAATCCCAACCATGAAATCCTCCATGCATCCCATGAGGATGATGAGGGTTTCAATTGTCATTGAATAAATCAATCTATCATTCTCACAAATGGAACCCAAGAGAAAAACAAGAAGATACCAATAGCACAACAATTTATCACATCAAAATAATTAATCACTTGACCAACTTAACAATCATATACAAACAATAGGCTTCAACAAGGGGAAATCAACATCACATCACAAGTGAAAATAGGGCCATCACTCATATCATATACATTTATAAATCCATTTCTAAAATAATCTTAAATATCAAACTCAATTCAAAAGGTAAGCATAAACACTTTAAAGAAAAACCACATAAGTCAAGGGAAACTCCATTTCACTTTATAAAGCCAAAACACACCTTCAAACAAGGAAAATAATTGAATATAAAAATGGAGCCCACTTAAATCCCCATTTGTCCTAAATCCCAAGGATCAAGTACATTTCACAATGAAAACCCTCATTGGAGTTTTTATCAAACATGAAGAATGCGTAAAACCCCATTTCCAAACCAAGTTCCACTGCATAACAAAATTCACCCATTCTTTCTAAATAAAAAACCCAAGCCTTTAAAACATATCAAGGTCTCCCTCGTGAAATGGATTTCTTTGAAAATTTAAAACATTCAAAAAGGCATTTATTCCTTCACACCTTCCATAAAACACCAGTTTAAATATTTTAATGGGTTCAAAAAAATCATTCATTTCATAAACATTTCAAACTACCCTATGAAAACCAGAAACAAGGCACAAGACAATTTTATTTCCATCAAACCAGCTTTAAAGAATCAAACCAGGATTTCTATAAAAGGTAAACCACCCAAAAAATTCAAATCGCCATTTGAAATAAAATAGAAACCCCCTTTTAAATCATTTGATATAAACACCTATATTTAAGACCAAATTCCCCTTAAAATATCATTTTCACTAAATGAATACCAAAATGGGTCAAAACCCCTCACCCAAAATTAATAACATTCAAAAATCCCATGATTAATTTCATGAAAATCATAGTACAATTAAATAATCCAATTTAAATCATAAAACGTGTATTCCCCAAAAATAACCATTTATGCCACGCCCAAGGAATATATAAATGAGTTAAAGTAATCAAAATTTGATCACATATTTTTATAAATTCATAAAAATATAATTATAAAGTAATAAGAATATTAGAAGTTCAAAAGAAATGATTCGCATAGTGACACCTACCTCAAGGAGAAGAGATCATGTTAGAACACTTCAGTACTTTATGCTTTCATCAGAGACCACTCGAAGATTCTCCTTCCCAGCCTCATGCATATACAAATTTTCATATACATAAGGAAACCTATCCCTTATGGACATATTCACATGGACATCATATGTTAAAGGGGGTCCTTACATTTCATAAACATTTCAAACTACCCTATGAAAACCAAAAACAAGGCACAGGCCATTTTAATTTCCATCAAACCACCTTTAAAGAAGCCAACCAGGATTTCTATAAAAGTTAAACCACCCAAAAAATTAAAATCACCATTCAAAATAAAACCAAAAACCACTTTTAAATCATCTGAGATAAACACCTAAATTTAAGACCAAATTCCCATTAAAATATAATTTTCACTCAATGAAGACCAAACTAGGTCAAAACCCCACACCCAAAATTAATACCATTAAAAAATACAAAAATACATTTCATGAAAATATTAGTACAATTAAATAATCCAATTTAAATCATAAAATTTGTATTACCCAAAAACAACCATTTATGCCACGCCCAATGAATATAGAAATGAGTTCAAGTAATCAAAAGTCTGTCACATATTTTTATAAATTCAAAAAAATGGAATTATAATGGAACAAGAATATTAGAACTCCAAAAGAAATGAATTGCATAGTGACACCTACCTCAAGGAGAAGAGGATCATGTTAGAAAACTTCAGCACTTTACGCCTTCATCAGAGACCACTTGAAGCTACTCCTTTCCAGCCTCATGCATATACACCTTTTCATATACATAAGGAAACCTATTCCCTATGGACATATTCACATGGCCATGAATATGTTCAAGGGGGTCCTTACATTTCATAAACATTTCAAACTACCCTATGAAAACCCAAAACAAGGAACAAGCCATTTTTATTTCCATCAAACCACCTTTAAAGAATCCAACCAAGATTTCTATAAAAGGTAAACCACCCAAAAAATTCAAATCACCATTTGAAATAAAACCAAAAACACCTTTTAAATAAATTGAGATAAACACATAAATTTAAGACCAAATTCCCCTTAAAATATAATTTTCACTCAATGAAGACCAAAATGGTTCAAAACCCCTCACCCAAAATTAATACCATTCAAAAATTCCAAAAGGAATTTCATGAAAATCTTAGTAAAATTAAATAATCTAATTTAAATCATAAAATGTGTATTACCCAAAAACAACCATTTATGCCACGCCTAAGGAATATAGAAATGTGTTCAAGTCATCACAAGTCTATCACATATTTTTATAAATTCATAAAAAAGGAATTATAAAGGAACAAGAATATTAGAACTCCAAAATAAATGAATTGAATAGTCACACCTACCTCAAGGAGAAGAGGATCATGTCGGAACACTTCATCACTTTACGCTTTCATTAGAGACCACTCGAAGCTTCTCCTTCCCATCCTAATGCATATACACATTTTCATATACATAAGGAAACATATCCCTTATGGACATATTCACATGGCCATGAATATGTTAAATGGGGTCCTTACATATATGCATATACCCATTTACACAAACACACTTCTGCATTTTTCATATATATACATAAGCACACCTATCCCCTATAATAATTGGGTCCTGGTGATATCACAAACACCCCACCTTAACATGGTAATCGAGTCCTGGCCCTCCAGGTACCTCAATTTTCCCCGCAGACATGTGGTCCCCACCCTAGGGCCCACCCACATGCCTGAACGGGTCATCTGACTAATGATAGCCCCCACAGGCCAACACATGTCCTTTTTAGTGTGCTCTGTCTCTAACTCGCACACTCCCTAGAAAACTTACCAGAATGTCACTCATTCATATCACTAATCCAGACCAAGCATGCTTAACTGTGGAGTACTAATCAGGTAGGCTCCTGAAAAGGAAGGATAACCTTGTTGACATGAGTCATATCATTTAGTCATTTAACCCTTTATCATTTGGGGATGTTACGATCACCCCCCCCCCCACCCCCCTTTAGAGCACAATGCCCTTGTTGTGGACCCTACATCTCAACTCAGGTAGTGCACCGCACTTAAGGTCGGGTACCACATCTGATACCAAATGTGACAACTGGATCCCAGTGACATCACAAACACCCCACCTTAACATGGTCGTCAGGTCCTAACCCACCAAGTACCACCAGTTGTCCCGGTGACAGCGCAGACACCCAGCCTCATGCATATACACCTTCTCATATACATAAGGAGATCTATCCCCTATGTACATATTCAAATGGCCATAAATATGTTCAATGGGGTCCTTACATATATGCATATACCCATTTAAACATACGGACTTATGTATTTATCATATATATGCATAAGCACACCTAGCCCCTGTAATAACTGGGTCCCAGTGACAGCACAGACACCACACCTAAACATGGTCATCAGGTCCTGGCCTGCTAGGTACCACCAGTTGCCCTGCAGACACGTGGTCCTCATCCTAGGGCCAACCCATGTCCCCAAATGGGTCATCTGACTAATGACAATCCCCACAGGCCTACACATATCATTTCCAGTGTGATTTTTCTCTCACTCGCACACACCCTGGGAAACTTCTCAGAAGGTCACCCATCCTGATCAATACTCCATACCAAGCACTCTTAACTATGGAGTTATAATCAAGTAGGATTTTCAAAAAGGAAGGTTCAACTTTTTGACATGAGTCATATCATTTAGTTATTTAACCATTTAACATTTGGGGATGTCACAATCACCCCCCCCCCTAGAGCACAACGCCCTCGTTGTGAACCCTACATCTAAACCCACATAGTGCGCCACACTTAAGGCTGGGTACCACCTCTGATACCAAATTTGACAACAGGGTCCCAGTGATAGCACAAACACCTAGACTTAACTTGGTCGTCGGTTCTTGGGCCACCAGGTACCAGCAGTTGTCCCGGTGACAACACAAACACCCAGCCTCATGCATATACACCTTTTCATATACATAAGGAAACATATCCCCTGTGGACATATTCACATGGCCATGAACATGTTCAAGGGGTCCTTACATATATGAATATACCCATTTACACATACGCACTTCTGCATTTTTCATATATATTCATAAGCACACCTAGCCCCTATAACAACTGGGTCCCAGTGACAGCACAGACACCCCGCCTTAACATGGTCGTCGGGTCCTGGCCCACTAGGAACCACCAGTTGTCCCGAAGATACGTGGTCCCCACCCTAGGAGTTATAATCGGGTAGGCTCCCAAAAAGGAAGGTTCACCTTGTTTACATGAGTCATATAATTTAATCATTTCACCCTTTATCATTTGAGGATGTTACAATCACCCCCCCCCCCATTAGAGTACAACGCCCTCATTGTGGACCCTACATCTCAACCCAGGTAGTGCACCACACTTAAGGCTGGGTACCACCTCTAATACCAAATGTGACAACTGGGTCCCGATGACAACACATACACCCCGCCATAACATGGTCGTCGGGTCCTAGCCCACCTGGTACCACCAGTTGTCCTAATGACAGCACAAACACCCAGTCTCTTGCATATACACCTTTTAATATACATAATGAAACCTATCCCTTATGGATATATTTACATGGACATGAATATGTTCAAGGGGTCCTTAAATATATGAATATTCCTATTTACACATATACACTTCTGCATTTTTCATATATATGCATAAGCACACCTAGACGCTGTAACAACTGGTTCCCGGTGACAACCCCTTGGAGTTCTAATCAGGTAGGCTCCCAAAAAGGATGGTTCACCTTGTGGACATGAGTCATATCATTTAATCATTTAACCCTTTATCATTTGAGGATGTTACAATCACCCCCCCCCCCCCTAGAGCACAACACCCTCATTTTGGACCCTACATCTCAACCCAGTCAGTGCACCACACATAAGGCTGGGTACCACCTCTGATACCAAATGTGACAACTGGGTCCCGATGACAACACAGACACCCCGCCTTAACATGGTCATCGGGTCCTGACCCACCTAGTACCACCATTTTTTCCGATGACAGCCCAGACACCCAGCCTCATGCATATACACCTTTTCATATACATAAGGAAACCTATCCCCTATGGAAATATTCACATGGACATGAATATGTTCAAGGGTTCCTTACATATATGCATATACCCATTTACACATACACACTTCTACATTTTTCATATATATGGATAAGAACACCTAGACCCTGTAACAACTAGTTCCCGGCGAGAGCATAGACACCCCGCCTTAACATGGTTGTCAGGTCCTGGCCTGCCAGGTACCACCAGTTTCCCCGAAGACACGTAGTCCCCACCCTATGGTCCACCCACATGCCCTAACAGGTCATCTAACTAATGGAAGTCCCTAGAATCCAACACATTTCCTTTCCAGTGTGATTTGTATCTCACTCGTACACATCCTAGGAAACATTCCAGAAGGTCACCCATCCTGATCACTACTCTAGACCAAGCACAGTTAACTATGGAGTTCTAATCAGGTAGGCTCCTAAAAATGAAGGTGGAACTTGTTGACACGAGTCATATCATTTAGTCATTTAACCCTTTATCATTTGGGGATGTTACAATCCCCCCCCCCCTTTAGAGCACAATGCCCTCGTTGTGGACCCTACATCTCAACCCACGCAATGCACCACACTTAAGGTTGGGTACCACCTCTTATACAAATTGTGAAAACTAGGTCCCGATGATGGCACAGACACCCCGCATTAACATGGTTTTCAACTCATGGCCCACCAGGTACCACTAGTTTCCCCGCATACACGTGATCCCCACCCTAGGTCCCACCCACGTGTCTGAACGGGTCATCTGACTAATGACAGTTCTCACATGCTAACACATGTCCTTTCTAGTATGATTTTTCCTTACTCACACACACCCTGGGAAACTTCCCAAAATATCACCCATCCTAATCACTACTCTAGGCCAAGCACGCTTAAGTATGCAGTTCTAACCAGGTAGGCTTCTGAAAAGGAAGGTGCACCTTGTTGACATGAGTCATATCATTTACCCATTTAACACTTTATCATTCGGGGGTGTTACAACCCCAATATATATATTCACCTCCATGAGTGAATATATATATAATGGTGGAAATTCCATATATATGTGTGTGCTTACCTATTTATATGTAGGTATGATTCCTTTGACTCAGGCAACTTGAGCCCAATTTAATGATGAACAAAACACACTAAAAAAATTACTAGGAACCTAAAATCACCAAAATGTCCCAAATAAAAATTTTCCTAAACAAAATAGTGGAAGAAATCCTACCTCAAGTGGCGTTTACAAACTAAAATGATCTAAAATTCCTTTCCTTTAGGGTTGAATCTTTAAACACATATAGATATGACCTGATTATCCCATTGCACACCCTAACAACATAAGTGTGAACCAAAATCATATTAACCCTTGTCCTAGGGTTCGTCCTAATAGAACTAGGTGATGGGAAGAGGGTAAATCATCCAAATCGATGGAGAAAAGTGAGATAAGTTCTTTCCTTGACGAACCGACCAAGAAACCAAATGAAATCTGTTGGTATCGTTGGATGAAGAGGGGGCAAAGAGGGAGGGCAGCGGTGTGCACAGCTGAAGAGGAGAGGAGGGCCTCACATGATGCACAGGGAGGAGAAGGGGGAAAATATAGGAATGAATATAAGGATAAAAAATTAAACTAAAAAGAAAAAAAATATGTAAATTTCAAAATACTGGGAAACCACATGGTTTGCACATGATATACCAAACCATGTGTTAACCATGCAATGTCCATTTCCAAGTCTAGGAACCCCATCACACAGTTACCTGTATGAAGATGCACATTTTCTCAAACTGTGCGACTCAACACTGTCAACATATAGATTCCATCTACACTCTTGTCACACTATTTAATAGACAATGCTCAAGTCATGCACCGCACCACTAACTCAGCTAGGCACCCACATGGGCACTACACGGTTACTAATAACCATGTGGGTTAACCATGAAATAGCTAAAAAGCCTCAAAAAACATAATTTTTTTTCCTCTAACCACCAGAGCTCTAACATACTCCATAAAAAGATAAATTAATAAAAAAATAAAAACGTTGTGACACTCGGGGTATTAAAATCTACCCACCATGCCACTTTTTCCCCCAGAAAGTCCAAATCGAAGGATTGGAAAAGGAACATGAAAATTTTAATGAGGTCATAACCAAAATAAACACTATACATGGCTTAACCTCAAATAAAAAAATTAAAATCCTCAAAAACTATCACTCCCATAAACTAATAACCATCCACATCTCCAATTACTACAGGAACAAGAACCACAAACAAGATATTTTATTCAGAATGGGAACCTCCAACATGGTCTCCCCATCATTTATAGTTCCCCTAAAATGGTAGTACTAAATAGAACTACTAGAACACATATACTTGGAACAATTGAACATCTATAAGACACACATTCTCAATAAAAAAGACTTCCACTCCCAAGGAATAATGACCAACAACATGGAGACTCAAAAGACAACAAAAGGTATCTCTTTGGGTCATAGTACAAGAGGATAACCCAAGGTCAAAATAATGGATCACCCCCACACAGTGCATCCAAAATGGTTGTGGTCAAACACCAGCCAATATACTAAACACATTTGGTAGATCAAACACCCTAGTTATCTGATTGTTCACCAAAGCCCTCTTATGTACCCAAACAATGAGCACACCAATGGATCAATGTGGAAATTGCACAACATCCACAAGATCTAAACAACCACAACCAGAAATCCAAAACCACGATCACATCCACTAAAATAAAGGATTCCCAAAGAAACTCAGCTCATCAAACTCAACTACAACCAAAAATCTATAGCTTAGCTACTCTCACAATGACGGTTTCATATCCACTACCCCACTCAGAGTCCGGGTAAGAATCGGATCCGAATAAAATCTTTCTACCATTCTAAGTTATAGAAACAATGACACTAGAAATGTACCTTGGAAATCCATTCCTCTTATAACAAACCAAAATTTTCCTTCTAAATCAAGGGATTAAAGAAAAACTTCAATCCATATTAAGGCACACAATAACCCTCTAAAGAGGCACAAAAAAATTCCCCAAAATAATTTATCCTTTGGAAACATAATTTTCACCAATTAATTTTATAAAATCACCCCCCACCAAGATATTTTAAAAAAACCAAGACCTTCCACTTTTAAACAAAACAACCTTTGTGGAACACACTAATTTCCCAAACAAGGAATACCACATTAAATCCTATTCAAAATTCCATTTCATTTTCAAAACCAAGCTCCCATGGATTCCCATTAAAAAATCACTTTAATTTTTTTAAAAATCATTTCATAAGGAGGTATCCATTTTTATAAGTCATTTTTTAAAGCTAGGGAAATTCACTCATCCTTATTTTCCAGAAAAATAAATTTAAAAATAATTTTTTTCTCAAAAATCATTTTTATTTCTCAATCATGTTTTTCAAAGACAAGTGCACCCAATTACTACATAAGAACATACATATGAATGAAAAACCCAAATCTCAAGGCACTCAAAAATCCACCTGCAACAAGTGGAAACAAACTTTTGAGAAATCAAAAATAAACCGGAGTCCAAAACAGGACAACCAAAGTGGGAGTTGTGTTATGCATACATTAGCCCCATGGTTGGGGGACTACGAGACAACCCTACCACACACTCTATATAAGAGGTAGACTTGAATACATGGTCAATGTATGGTTTCCCATACCATGAATTATAACCACACATCTCAAGTTCACCTTCTTTTCTACTATAAGACCAAGAGCGATCCCCTAATATCATGCATAATAAAAGGGGATCAAAACATAAATCACATAAAAAACAATTAAAACATCCCAAAGAATCATTGAATCCAAAATTTGAAACCCAAATTTCCCTAGTAGCATAAGGCATAGGACAAAAAAAGATAGCTAGAATCTCTCTACCTTTACCTATCAAGCTCCTATAACCTTAGTCTTACTTCTACCCAAACATCCACAAATAATATGTGAAATACCAATCATAGGTCCCATTAGTAACATAGGATTTGATACCACTTTATAACAAACCCATCTGATATTTCATCTTACCCGAAACCCGACCCAAATCTCCACAAGGCCCAAAGGGCGTTCTCAATCTATACGGGTTGTAGACTAGCACCTAGGTGTCATCAAAATTCCTTTGGGAATAATTTCTCCAAAATCAGAGTTAAATAATAGAAAAAGATATAAATTCAATAATAAAAATAATTAAGTAAGAATAAAAGTAGGATATATAGAAATAGAATTACTAAAATATCCATTTACAAGAAAGAAAGATGGGAAAACTAGCCAACTCAAGTTGAGACACCAAGAATCTCCACCCAAATATCCTCCACACCAGCCACTAAGAATAGAAGGAATCCAATTGATAGCCTAGAATGATATTGGAATGATCTAAAATCTGAATAGGTCACTACAACACATAGAAACTATGTAATAGGTTTCTTAAAAAAGTCCTAAATTCTAGTTTGAAAATGAATCTTGAAAGTAGGCTTCACATACATAATGATCTCAAGGAAGAATAAATCAAATCCATAGAAAACTTACAAAAATCATTTTATTTTCAAAAAACAAACACGCATATTTGAAAATAAATCCATGGGCTTAAGTATTATCAAAAACCAAGCACACCATTATGATTTCTCAAAAACAACCCACATTCTTTATTTAAAAGAAAACAATCACTTTAAAACATTTTCCAATAAGGGTCTATAAAAAACCAAGGGCACTTAGGAACAATATGATCAAGTATCCATAAGGCATGGAAAAGGTAGGAAATATTAATCAACATAAAATTAATGAATATAATGGGAATAACATATCTCAATACATCATGTCAAACATGGTACTAACAAAAACATCTAACAAACAAATAATCCCAACCATGTAGCGAACATATCAAGGTATCTGGAATACCATGTCCCATCCTCCCAACCTATAGGTCAAAATTCATCAAACATAGAGCACATGATAGAGGAATGATGAGGTAAATAAGATTAAACAAGGTTCCATTAACAAAAAATAATCACTTTAATTGCTTTCTTCACTATTTAAATTTCATCACTTATACCGTTTTCACCACTTAATTCATTTTCATCACACATTCCATGGGCTGGGAATTTATATCATTTACATAATGGTCTAAGTTGATCAATTACTATGAAAAAGGGAATATGTACAGTTCCCTATCTCACTAGGGAAAACTATTTCATAAAAAATACAACACACTTACCTTGGATCTTCAATCGAGCTAGTCTCATCAAATGCAATCGTTATGGGCATAGAGCCTAAGTCCCCTTCCCTAACCCATGCATTAGGGGGTGGTCTTTAAATCCTCGGTCTATCCTAACCCATGGGAGTAGAACTTCATGTAAATACCCCATAACTACCAAGTCATTTCCACATGATTCTTTAACCATTTACCACATATACAATTTAACAACCACAGTCAAACAATAACACAATGTTCACAATTAAAAATTACTCAATACATAAATTATTCTCATTCCATAACCCAAGAACATGTTACCATTTATAAATCATTTCTCATTAAACCAATAACATTACACCAAACACTCCATCATGACATGATATCAATTAGGAATAATTAACATAAATTTCATTTACAATCTATGTTAATAAACTAACCCAATTCTCAAAATTTCCTTTCATAAACCCATGTTAACATATTGAACATAACAATCCCAGTTTTAACCCCTTAAGTGCCACCACTTGCATGTTTAACAACTAGAAACTGTAATGACCCAAAGTTTCAATAATGGAAAATCCCTATTGATCTAATTAAATGTCTCTTTATGTAAAATGTTTATATTAAATGTCAACTTCTTTGGTTTTATGTTAATAATTGTGACTATTGCTTTTATAGTCGTTGAACAGTGATCACATGATTAGTATAAATATAGGGCTTTAAAAAATCCAATTTACTCAGGAAAAAGAAGCGATGGCCTCGTCCAGTAGAATTGCTCAATACGAAGCCCATTTTTCGGAGCTTGGAAAAGAGGTGGCGTCTTTGGGATTCGCTCTTGACCAAGCCCAAGCTGATTTTCATCATGTCAAGCTCGAACGGGACCGTCTACGGGAAAAGTGTAAGTTGATAGAAATTACCACTCGAGCGATGTTATCCGAGCCCCACCAAGAGTTTGTCACCATCGCACACCTTACCCTTAGGTCGTATGCGGCTATTTTAAGGGGTTATGTAACCAATATATAGTATTATGTTCATGTACATTTTCTTTTTGTATATAATAATGTATATACTTTCTTGTCATTATTGATACATTGTAAATAGTTTTTAAAGTACAAATAGTGTTTTTAGTTAATATTTAATTAAGAATTATATTTTATTAAATTTAGGGATTATTGAATTAAATAATTTTTTAATAAAATATTATTATTATTATTATTAAATTAATTTTTATTATATATAAATGATCGTATAATTTTATGAATGCAATTATAATTTTTATTAAGGTTTGAAAGCTATTTCTGTCAAAACCCGTAAATTTTCGATAAATGTCGGTTTTTATTTTAAAAGTGAAAATTAAAATATTTAGAAAATTATTTAGATAAAATAAATGTTATTTCTGTAATCAGGATGTCGAAATTATCCAACGGTGAATTTTTCATAATTTTCTGAGACAGTCAAATTTTTGCGTAAAAATTAAATACTGTTTAAATATATAATGTGTTTTATGACATCATAATGACCCAATAGTGATGTAATAAAATACTATAAGCTTTATGTTAGGCCAATATATGTTTTACCATTAAAATAATGTTATTTTGGGTTTTTTCTACTCACTTTTCAAAGCATTAATGGACCCCTCAAGACTTATTAAACACCTTGTCTTTTTAAATTGTTTTCCTTAGGAGTGTGACTCACCTCCACATAAGCAACCCTATTATTTTAAGAAGACCGGACTTTGGCCTTATAAAATATTTTTTTTCTCTTACCATTTCCAAAAACCATGGGCAAAAACCATGGTATGGTTTGTGGTTTAGATTAATTTAATATAAGGGGTCCCAAACCAAAATAATAAAGAATTCCATCACCTTTCCTATATAAACTCACCCAAACTCCAACTTCCTCCTCACTCAAAGCCTGTGGAGTTCGTCCAACCTCTTCTTTACTCTCTCTAAAATCCTCCCAAGGTTCCCTGAGCTCCCAAGAATCCTCTCTCAAGCCTCTCTCAAGCCTTTGGAATCACACTTCCAAGTAAGGGTTTTTCTTCCTTTCTCATTTTTGTCCAATTTTCTTCATATTATTATGCCCTTTTAATTTCAATTATAAATGCTGGGGTATGGTTTTTCACCTCCCCCATAATTTCCTATTATTTTTTGAATGATGTTAGACACCTTTATCTCTCATTAAATTCCTCCCATGTATACCCGTTACTATGCCGAAATTCCGAAAGGAACTTCTCTCTCCTCATTTACATTCAAGAAATACTTTTGAATCATGAATCTAAATTCAATTAAAATTGTTTGGACATGTATCTGTATGACCCCTTACTGTCCACTACATGTAAATATGATGAGGAACCCCTTTATCTCCCATCAACCATTTTTATGAATTCTTATGTCACGCCATTACGATGTCGAAATCGCACCGATTTTCTAAGCCAATGCCATTGTGTAGTGAATATCATGCCCATTTCTCCATCAAGGGTATTCACCTTTATGCACATTTACTTATTGATTATAAAGTTTCATGTATGAATTCCACATTCCTATATCGCGGAATAAATTATTATGTTTTATGAATCCATGTTTTATGATCCATGTGGCACACTTATGGATGAAATGAAATGTTTAAGAACGGTGTGCCCTTATAGCGCTCCAATGCATTGGGTAAAATATAGTATCATGATACGTCATGTGAACTGAGTGTTGACTCATTATAATTCAATTGCAATGAGGTTTTACTCATGCTTTATGTGCAATGAGGATTTACTCATGCTTTATGTGAAATGATCCTTGGATCATGCTAATTCCATGTTAAGTGTTGTTGCCACAATTCCATGTTATGATTATCATTCTTTATCACGCCTTTATGTTCATGTTTCTATTATGCTCTATTGATATGCCTATTTTCTAACATGTATTGTACTCCTCATGTTATTCCATGTGTACTCCCTTACTGGGCTTTATAACTCACCCTTTTCTCATGCATGTCCTTAGGTTATCCCATGCAATGCTAAGTATGAGGGAATGTAGTGGTCATGTAAAGGAAGTTTTCAATAAAGATTTTGTATTTCATGTTTTAAGTCTTTATGTAATGATCCTAAGAAACAAAGGAACTAAAACTCTCGATCTCTTTGTTGTATCAAGTGAAGTTTTATGTAATAAATCATGTTTATGTTTATGATAAAAGCAGGGTTGTCATAGTTGGTATCAGATGATAGGTTTAGTTATTTTTGGTATCAGGATTAGAAAACCCTAGTAAATCCTTAGATACAAGACTAAGTATAATAAAAACATCCCCAAGTTTTGTTAAGTACTGATTAAGTGGTTTATCAAACAAATACATCCCTGTCTGGATACGAGCAGGTAGAGGCGGCTCTGGCACAGATGTATCCTAGGGGTAAAACCCAAAAACACCACTTTGAGCTAGACTTGAATGAGAACTGGTGCACGATAATGGGCCTTGCTACACTCTTGGTTACGACACTTCTGTGGGATATGTTTTGATAAATTCACAATCATTGTATGAACCCTTATTAAGGGAATTAAAAAAAATCCCCTAAGAATATATGTTATAAAGTAGATCATGAAAAGCCTAGATTGAAGCCTATAGACTCATGAGTTAATGAAATAAATGTTTATTTATAAGTCATAAACTTTTTTCTTTGGATTTAACTTTATATGTTACCCCCTAACTTTCCTTTTATTCCAGCCAATGGCTTGTAATAGGAGGACTCTGGCTAACAACCGATGTTAAGATCAGTGTGATGACTGTACTAATGAGATGCCCAATCCAATGGGAGTGGGAATCGCGAAATTTTTCACGCTTCTCTCTCAGATAACTCATGATTTGAATAGAAACATGGGTTAAGAGAAACGTTCAACCCCCCCCCCCAAGAAAGAACAGGTCGCTATCGAGAGCTTTATGAGACAAAGGCCTCCTACTTTTAGTGGATCATCTTATCCCACGATCGCTAAACAATGGATAAAATCCATTGAAAAGATCGTCTCCATCCTTCAATGTTTTGAACAAGAGAAGGTTCCCCTGGCTGCTTATCGTATGGAGGGTGAAGCTGATCAATGGTGGACGTTGATCAAAAATAGGAAGCCTGAGGAGGAGATCGAGGTGTTGGAATGGAAGGATTTTCGGAATATATTTTTCGATAAATATTTTCCGAGCACCCTCTGGCATAAGATGGAAAGGGACTTCATTTCCCTCAAGCAAAAAGATGAAGAATCTGTTGGAGCATACAAGGAAAACTTCACAAGGCTTGCACGATACGCTTCCAGCTTTGTCTTTTCCCCTGAATGCAAGGTTGACCGCTTATTTAGTGGGCTGAATCATGGCCTGCGGAAAGAATTATCAATCCGTGACTTCGACAGCTATGAGGAAATTGTCCGATGTGCCCTCAAGGTCGAAATGGGGATCGGAGAATCACAGGGGTATCATGGGGACAAGAAGCGTAAGGTGGACTTCAATTCTGGCGGCCCGATGGAAAAATCCAACGGTGCTAATAAGATCCATCACCCCACTTTCCAAAAGTGACAAAAGAAGCACCCTGTAAATTGCCTCAAGGGGATGAGGAAATGCTTTAGCTGTGGAAGAGAAGGGAACCTAGCTGTTAACTGTCGGCAAGAAAGACCTGCGGCTGCGAGAGAGGAGAGGAACGCTCTATTCAAACATCAACGCATTGTTCATTGCTACAAATGAAATGAACCGGGGCATCATGAAAATCAGTGCCCTAATCCAAGGGTTTTCGGAGGCAACCAACCACCTCCAAGGAAGCAAGGAACATCTTTTTTCCATCACTTCTGCCGAAGTGAACCCCGACAACGAAGTGGTGACAGGTACTCTAGTTATTCCTTCAATAATAGAGAACGTACTTTTTGATTCAGGTTCTACACATTCTTTTATATCTCGAAAGTTTAGTAGAACAATCCCAGCACCACCACAAATCATGGAAGTGAAGATGTTGGTGAGTACGGAAAATGGGGAAATTATTGCATCCCATGAGTATAAGTCCTCCCCTATTATAATCTATGGAATGAATTTCCCGGAAAACCTCATCATACTCCCTCTAGTGGAATTTGATGAAATTCTTGGCATGGATTGGCTTTCCTTATATAGATCCAACATAAATTGCCGGGAGAGGGAAATCACTCTCAATATAGAGAATAGACCCCCAATTCTTTACAAGTGTAAGGAGGAAGATGAATATCCTTTAAATCCATCATCTCAAGCATGGATATTACTGCCCTATGAGCATGTGTATCTAGATCAGATGATTGAGTCCAAGGGAGAAACCATCCTTGAAGAAATTTCTATTGTGATGTAATTTGCTGAAGCGTTTCCCGAGGAATTGTCTGGTCTTGCTCCTTGAAGAGATGTTGAATTCTCAATTGAACTTATACCTAGGGAGCTACCAATACCCAAGACTCTATATAGAATGGATGTCGTTGAGCTTGAAGAGATGAAGAAACAACTACAGGATAATCTAGATAAAGGTTTTATATGCCCAAGTGCTTCACCATGGGGTGCACCAGTCCTCTTCATCAAGAAGAAGGATGGGTCAATGCGGCTTTTCATCGATTATCGTGAACTTAAAAAAATCAAGATAAAGAAGAAGTACCCTCTGCCACGGATCGATTAATTGTTTGATCAGCTGCATGGAGCACAATACTTCTCCAAGGTAGATTTGCAGTTGGGAAATTATCATGTAAGAGTGAAGAAGGAAGGTGTCCCCAAGACTGCTTTTCGTACAAGAAACTGGCACTATGAATTCATAGTAATGCCTTTCGGACTCACTAATGCTCCAGAAATCTTCATGGACTTGATGAATAGAGTCTTTAGATATTACCTCGACAAATTTGTGGTAGTATTTATAGATGAAATTCTAATATACTCCAAAACCAAGGAGGATCATGAGGATCATTTAAGAACTATACTAGAGACTTTCCGCAAGGACAAGCTCTATGAAAAGTACAGAAAGTGTGAGTTCTGGTTGCAGGAGGTCTCATTCTTGGGCCATATCATCACAAGCAATGGGATATCTATGGACCCCTCCAAAAAAGATTCAATTTGGGGATGGTCGAGGCCAACATCGGTAACGGATATCCGTAGCTTCTTGGGGTTAGCTGGATATTATCGATGATTTTTGAGAAATTTCTCATGATTTTCCAACCCTCTTACCAAGATTACTTGAAATGAAGTAAAGATTTATTGGAGTGATGAATGCAAAGAAAGCTTCAAGGAGTTGAAAAGGAGGCTTATCAATGCACCTGTTCTCACTTTACCCACAAGTGGGGAACTTTTTGTGATATTCATTAATGCTTCAAAGAAGGGCTTAGGCTGTGTACTGATGCAGAATGATAATGTGATATCCTATGCCTCAAGGTAGTTGAAATTCCATGATCAAAACTATCCAATTCATGATCTAGAGTTGGAGGTTGTGATCTTTGCATTGAAAATCTGGCGGCATTATCTCTATGGAGAGAAATGTGAGATATATACTGACCACAAGAGTCTTAAATATATATTCACACAGAAAGAGATTAATATGCGCTAGAGAAGATGGATAGAGATCATCAAGTATTATGACAGTTCAATCCATTACCACCCTGGGAAAGCAAACAAGGTGGAAGATGACCTAAGTAGAAAGGACCCAACGATTCTATCAATGATGAGAATTTAGAAGGATCCAACCTTCTTAGACTTGATGAAGATGGACATGGGAATCATAAAGAAGGGAACTGTAACGACCCGAATTTTTTAAATAAATCTTGTTTCCCAATTTTATGTGTTATTTTATTTTATTTTTATACTCAACAAAAATATTTCATTTGATAACATGAGTATAATTAAAATGAGACTGTTGGGTTTTGATTGTTATTTGACCACTGGTCAATATGACCACTGGAAACTAAACGTTTTGACTATTGTCTCTAAATACAAGAAATCTTGGTTAATTAATATAGAAAGAAGATTCGATGGACTCACCCAGTAGTCTTGGACCGATCGAAGCCCATCTAACAGAACTTGGGAAGGAGGTAGCACCACTGGGCTTTTCTCTGGACCAAACCCAAGCTGAACTTCATCGTGTGAAGCTAGAACGGGATCGCCTTCGCGAGAAGTTCAAACTGATAGAAATTACTACTCGTGCGATGTTGGCCGAGCCTCCCTCGGATTCTCTCACCTTAGCACACCTTACACTTAGGTCCTATGCTGGTGTGATAAGGGGCTATGTAAGGAGACCGTAACTGCCTTGTGTAATCCTTTGTTTTAAATAAAAATTGGGATTTCTTCTTATGATGAAGTTTATGAATTTTCAAATGACCGGATAAATATAATATGCATATTTTTGATGAATTTTAGAAAAATGATATTTTAAAAATGGTTGTGTAAACCTTAAATAATTAAAAATGTGTAATGATTTTCGAAAAATGGTCTTCTACAATTATGTTCAGTACAAAATTTAGAGACTAATAAGATCAACTTAATTTTTGATGAATAGTAAATTATGAATAGTGATTTTATGATTAGGATTAATAATGTGTCCAAATGGATTAGTAATCTCACTTAAAGAAAGTATTAAAATAAGCTAGGCACATTGATTAAGTAATGTGATTCAATAAAATGGTTAAATAACGGTTTCATAAATTATTATTCAAGTATTAGTTTTTTCGGATGAATGGTGTTTTTTAATTAAAAATTTAATTAAAAATAATTAGAAAATTATTTTTATAAAAATGACTTTATTTTTGAACTCAGAGCATCGATATTATGTTATGGTAATTTTTGGGGATTTTTCTGAAAAAAAATGAATTTTCGGTGAATAGTGTATTTATTTAAAAATAAAATTAAAAATATTTAGAAAATTATTTTTATAAAATGGAGTTCATTTTTGAAATCGGAGCATTGATATTTAGTTAAGGTGAAAGTTTGGGATTTTTCTGAGAAAGATGAATTTTTCAGTGAATAGTAAAAATGCAGTTTTAGGGTTTCGGTATGTTTAATGACATCATAATTGTGTCATGATGATGTCATGAGATATTTTAAGGGTTGGCCGGCCAAGGGTGATGAAGTATTGTTTTGGGGGCCCCATGTGGCCTAACTCCATGATAAATGCCAAGGGAGAGCACATGGGTTTGAGAAAAGCACATGTGAGGTGTCCCATGGCCATTAATGCCTTGTCCCCTCACTTTCCCTATAAATACCAAGCCCTCATCTCATCCATTCGACTCCCCACTCTTCCCCAACGAATTTATGGTCTCATTACCTCCCAAGGAGTCCTCCCAAGGTACCCTCAAGCCCTCAAGGTCCAAACCTTTGAGTTTCAAGAGTCACGTTTTAAGGTAAGGGATCCGACCTCTCTCTTTCATTTCAAGTAATCTCTTTTATGTCATTCCTTTTATGATCCATGTTATTATGTTGGAGTAGGTTCTTTTATACTCATCTTACTGCCCTTTTCATGTTCATATAATGAGATATCCCCTCTTTCTCTCATTATTTCGTTTTATGAAGTTTTAAGTGGCGCTGTTAGGCTGCCGAAATTTTTGTAACGGATTCTTTCTCCCTTCTCATTTTTCAAGATCTATTTTCATGTAAAGTATTTCAAGTTCCTTTTTATTATGTTGGGTTATGATCTATAAATTTGTCATACTTATCTTTTATGATCATATGATGAGAGACCCCATTTGATCACTTCAATTCAGTATTTTGAAGTTTTAAGTGGCGCCGTTAGGCTGCCGAATTTTTAAGTGGTTCTTCACCCTTCTCGTTTTGAAGTTCTACTTTCATGTCAATTCTTTCAAGTTCCTTTTTGTTATGTTGGGGTATGATCTTTATATCTATCATACTGGACTCTTATGTTCAAATGATGAGAGACCCCATTTTATCTCTTCAATTCAGTATTTTGAAGTTTTAAGTGGCGCTGTTAGGCTGCCGAATTTTTAAGTGGTTCTTCACCCTTCTCGTTTTGAAGTTCTACTTTCATGTCAATTCTTTCAAGTTCCTTTTTGTTATGTTGGGGTATGATCTCTATATATATCATACTTTACTCCTATGTTACTATGATGAGAGACCCCATTTTATCTCTTCAATTCAGTATTTTGAAGTTTTAAGTGGCGCCGTTAGGATGCTGAATTTTTAAGTGGTTCTTCACCCTTCTCGTTTTGAAGTTCTACTTTCATGTCAATTCTTTCAACTTCCTTTTGTTATGTTGGGGTATGAACTCTATATCTATCATAATGTACTCTTATGTTCATATTATGAGAGACCCCATTTGATCTATTCAATTCAGTATTTTGAAGTTTTAAGTGGCGCTGTTAGGCTGCCAAACTTTCATAAGATAAATCTAATTTTTGTCTTCCTTCCATGTTTTTCATTTCAAATGGTATGTCCTTGAAATTTCATTACCATGATCATGTATCCTTCTTATTCTGTCCATCTACTGTTTTATGGGTCATTTTTGAATGTTTGACCCATTTTCCCTCTCTTTTTAATGTCTTCTAAAACCTCGTAACATAGTCGTTATGCTGCATAATTTCAGTCTCAAAATGTCTCTCTTTTTTTTATAAAGTTCTTTTATATTATTAAGTGAATACTCAAAGCTCTTTATTATAAAGGGGTATTCACATATATACCAAAATGTTCTATTTTAAATTCTGGTATTTACATACATGAGACCCGCCTTCCTTTTCTGTGGGTTTTAAAGTGACGTAAATATCATGTCTTTAAAGCAGTTTTTAAAACGTTATGATTATGAAATGAAACCCATTTATTTTATGATATATGGGTTATTTATGAAATTTGTGATGATGATATATGTGGATCACATGTTAATAAAGGCAAATTTAAGGGTGCGCCCTGATAGCGCTCCAATGCATTGGGTAATGATGTAACCACTAGAGATTACAATTTTCACGATACCTTGGTGAATAACCTTGGTAATTTTAAAATGACACCTTGGGGATGGACCTTGGTGATATGTTCATGATTGTCTATGTTAAATGATATAGCCACATCTTCAAGTTATGAAAAAGTTTTATTTTTATTATGATATGCCTCATGATTTCATTTTCATGCCTTAAAGTTCTTTTCATGACTTTATTGATGTATCTCAAGTTCATATGTAAAATGTTTCACTTGTTTCCCTTGATGGGCCTTCTGCTCACCCTTCCTTTTGATGTATGTCCCCAGGTTATGAGATGCAGTAATGAGCCTAGGGTGAACATGAGGAGAATCCTTTCAAGTGTTTAAGAAGAATGTTTTTTTTTGTTTCATGTTTTATGTTCCTTGTTTCCAAGACACTAAACCTTAACGATCCTCAGTTCCGTGTAATGGAATGAAAGTTATGTTATAAAAAGATGGGATGCTATAGTTGGTATCAAAGGATGGTTTAGTTATTTGTGGAAATTAGGATATGAAAACTATAGGAATAACCCTATAGAAAAGTTTAATATAGGAAATCTTCCTGGTATTTTGGTGAGTATTGAGTAAGGGGTTTCCAAGCAAATACATCCCTGTCTGGATACGAGCAGGTAGAGGTGGCTCTGGCACAGATGTACATAGGGGTAAAACCCGAAAACACAGCTTTGAGCTAGACTCGAACGAGAACTGGTACACGACAACGGGCCTTGCTGCACTCTTGGTTACGACACTCCCGGGGGATATGCTTTGGTAAATTCATAAGCTTGGTATGAACCATTGTTAAAGGAACAAAGATAAAATAGAATAAAGGTTCACATAAGAATATATGATCATTCATAACCTATATGGGAACCTAGGAGATCACAAGTTAGGGTATACCTTTCATATAAAAGTTATCCTTATATTCTTTCAGTTCCTTCTCATGATTATTAGCTAAGTACTTAAGCCCCTAATTATGCTTTCTCTTCTTAGTTAATGGTGGGAAATGGAAGAACATGTTCTGACAACCAATGTGATAGGAAATGCGACGATTTTCGTATTAATATGACAGGGATGATTAGGGGATTAAAATATGATTATTATTTTGGAAGACGTTCATTATTTTGGGAACCATATTTGATCGAGGTAAATAGATTACTACGGTATTTTCATTAAGGAGTAAGGTTGACTTATATTTTGAAGAATCGATGAATTTAAGGTGAACTTATAGTAATTTAGCTTACTTATTGGAATGACTAACCTATCTTGGGTAAAATATGTTTAGGTTAGCTACCTTTTTTATAAGATGTTAGGAGTGGTTGATGTTGTCTGGAGATGAACAATGAAGTTGTTTTGGAAGACTATGTTATCAAATCCTTCTTGTATTTGGGTTTCAATCTTAGTTTGGTTTGTTTTGAGGAATTTTAAGGACCGTTATTTATGGAATGGTCTATGATGAACTTTGGGTAGTACCATGGAACTTTTATGATTTAAAAGTAGTTTCCATTCCTATGGGATTCTTTCTTTTTGAAGAGTTGTTTTACCTTAACCTTTTTGTTTTTGGGATAATGTTTAAAGATAGAAGAAATAGACAGTTAATCTTTTGTAGATTATGTGATTCTATAGAAGATGATTCTTGTGCTTTTATGAGACCAAGTGTTTTTTTAATTCTCATAATTTGGAGAAAAGATTAGTGTTGGTAGGTAATTGTTAAAAGATGAAACTCTACTTGAAGGTAGGTATATTTTCTTATGTTTTTGTTCTATGTAGAAAATGAAATCCTCAAAATTATGAAAAGAAACGTAAAACAAAAATGTTGTTGGTTTACGTTTCCTACTAGGTAATCAAAGACCGTTTACACACATCATAAGTTTGGGATTTTCTCATGGTTAAATTTCTCCTAATCATGTTCTCTATCACTCTCCCTCAGAACTTGACCCTTTGTTTTCTCCTCCATGTCCATGTTTTCCTACATGGAACCCTAGTGTGGGTTAACTCGGGTGACCTTTGTACTTCCCTTTCTTTATTTTAAAGTAATAGTTTTACTGACTCCTTTTCCGATGTGGGACTTTCAATGAAATTTCAAAACCCAATTTTAAAATTGTGAGGACGCAATTTCTTAAGGGGGGAAGATTGTAACGACCCGAATTTTTTAAATAAATCTTGTTTCCTAATTTTATGTGTTATTTTATTTTATTTTTATACTCAAAAAAAATGTTTCATTTGATAACATGAGTATAATTAAAATGAGACTGTTGGGTTTTGATTGTTATTTGACCACTGGTCAATATGACCACTGGAAACTAAACGTTTTGACTATTGTCTCTAAATACAAGCAATCTTGGTTAATTAATATAGAAAGAAGATTCGATGGCCTCACCCAGTAGTCTTGGACCGATCGAAGCCCATCTAACAGAACTTGGGAAGGAGGTAGCACCACTGGGCTTTGCTCTAGACCAAACCCAAGCTGAACTTCATCGTGTGAAGCTAGAACGGGATCGCCTTCGCGAGAAGTTCAAACTGATATAAATTACTACTCGTGCGATGTTGGCCGAGCCTCCCTCGGATTCTCTCACCTTAGCACACCTTACACTTAGGTCCTATGCTGGTGTGATAAGGGGCTATGTAAGGAGACCGTAATTGCCTTGTGTAATCCTTTTTTTTAAATAAAAATTGGGATTTCTTCTTATGATGAAGTTTATGAATTTTCAAATGACCGGATAAATATAATATGCATATTTTTGATGAATTTTAGAAAAATGATATTTTAAAAATGGTTGTGTAAACCATAAATAATTAAAAATGTTTAATGATTTTCGAAAAATGGTCTTCTACAATTATGTTCAGTACAAAATTTAGAGACTAATAAGATCAACTTAATTTTTGATGAATAGTAAATTATGAATAGTGATTTCATGATTAGGATTAATAATGTGTCCAAATGGATTAGTAATCTCACTTAAATAAAGTATTAAAATAAGCTAGGCACATTGATTAAGTAATGTGATTCAATAAAATGGTTAAATAACGGTTTCATAAATTATTATTCAAGTATTAGTTTTTTCGGATGAATAGTGTTTTTTAATTAAAAATTTAATTAAAAATAATTAGAAAATTATTTTTATAAAAATGACTTTATTTTTGAACTCAGAGCATCGATATTATGTTATGATAATTTTTGGGGATTTTTCTGAAAAAAATGAATTTTCGGTGAATAGTGTATTTATTTAAAAATAAAATTAAAAATATTTAGAAAATTATTTTTATAAAATGGAGTTCATTTTTGAAATCGGAGCATTGATATTTAGTTAAGGTGAAAGTTTGGGATTTTTCTGAGAAAGATGAATTTTTCAGTGAATAGTAAAAATGCAGTTTTAGGGTTTCGGTATGTTTAATGACATCATAATTGTGTCATGATGATGTCATGAGATCTTTTAAGGGTTGTCCGGCCAGGGGTGATGAATTATTGTTTTGGGGGGCCCATGTGGCCTAACTCCATGATAAATTCCAAGGGAGAGCACATGGGTTTGAGAAAAGCACATGTGAGGTGTCCCTTGGCCATTAATGCCTTGTCCCCTCATTTTCCCTATAAATACCAAGCCCTCATCTCATCCATTCGACTCCCCACTCTTCCCCCAACGAATTTATGGTCTCATTACCTCCCAAGGAGTCCTCCCAAGGTACCCCCAATCCCTCAAGGTCCAAACCTTTGAGTTTCAAGAGTCACGTTTTAAGGTAAGGGATCCAACCTCTCTCTTTCATTTCAAGTAATCTCTTTTTTGTAATTCCTTTTATGCTCCATGTTCTTATGTTGGAGTATGTTCTTTTATACTCATATTACTTCCCTTTTCATGCTCATATAATGAGATATCCCCTCTTTCTCTCATTATTTCGTTTTATGAAGTTTTAAGTGGCGCCGTTAGGCTGCCGAAATTTTTGTAACGGATTCTTTCTCCCTTCTCATTTTTCAAGATCTATTTTCATGTAAAGTATTTCAAGTTACTTTTTATTATGTTGGGGTATGATATCTAAATTTATCATACTGATCTTTTATGATCATATGATGAGAGACCCCATTTGATCTCTTCAATTCAGTATTTTGAAGTTTTAAGTGGCGCAGTTAGGCTGCCGAATTTTTAAGTGGTTCTTCACCCTTCTCGTTTTGAAGTTCTACTTTCATGTCAATTCTTTCAAGTTCCTTTTTGTTATGTTGGGGTATGATCTCTATATCTATCATACTGGACTCTTATGTTCCTATGATGAGATACCCCATTTTATCTCTTCAATTCAGTATTTTGAAGTTTTAAGTGGCGCCGTTAGGCTGCCGAATTTTTAAGTGGTTCTTCACCCTCTCGTTTTGAAGTTCTACTTTCATGTAAATTCTTTCAAGTTACTTTTTGTTATGTTGGGGTATTATCTCTATATATATCATACTTGAATCTTATGTTCCTATTATGATATACCCCATTTTATCTCTTCAATTCTGTATTTTGAAGTTTTAAGTGGCGCCGTTAAGCTGCCGAATTTTTAAGTGGTTCTTCACCCTTCTCGTTTTGAAGTTCTACTTTCATGTCAATTCTTTAAACTTCCTTTTGTTATGTTGGGGTATGATCTCTATATCTATCATAATGGACTCTTATGTTCATATTATGAGAGACCCAATTTGATCACTTCAATTCACTATTTTGAAGTTTTAAGTGGCGCTGTTAGGCTGCCAAACTTTCATAAGAGAAATCTAATTTTTGTCTTCCTTCCATGTTTTTCATTTCAAATGGTATGCCCTTGAAATTTCATTACCATGATCATGTATCCTTCTTATTCTGTCCATCTACTGTTTTATGGGTCATTTGTGAATTTTTGACCCATTTTCCCTCTCTTTTTAATGTCTTCTAAATCCTCGTAACATAGCCGTTATGCAGCAGAATTTCCGTCTCAAAATGTCTCTCTTTTTTTTCTAAAGTTATTTTATATTATTAAGTGAATACTCAAAGCTCTTTATTCTAAAGGGGTATTCACATATATACCAAAATGTTCTATTTTAAATTCTGGTATTTACATACATGAGACCCACCTTCCTTTTCTGTGGGTTTTAAAGTGACGTAAATATCATGTCTTTAAAGCAGTTTTTAAAACGTTATGATTATGAAATGAAACCCATTTATTTTATGCTATATGGGTTATTTATGAAATTTTTGATGATGATATATGTGGCTCACATGTTAATAAAGGCTAATTTAAGGGTGCGCCCTGATAGCGCTCCAATGCATTGGGTAATGATGTAACCACTAGAGATTACAATTTTCACGATACCTTGGTGAATAACCTTGGTAATTTTAAAATGACACCTTGGGGATGGACCTTGGTGATATGTTCATGATTGTCTATGTTAAATTATGTAGCCACATCTTCAAGTTATGAAAAAGTTTTATTTTTATTATGATATGCCTCATGATTTCATTTTCATGCCTTAAAGTTCTTTTCATGACTTTATTGATGTATCTCAAGTTCATATGTAAAATGTTTCACTTGTTTCCCTTGTTGGGCCTTCTGCTCACCCTTCCTTTTGATGTATGTCCCCAGGTTATGAGATGCATTAATGAGCCTAGGGTGAACATGAGGAGAATCCTTTCAAGTGTTTAAGAAGAATGTTTTTTTTGTTTCATGTTTTATGCTCCTTGTTTCCAAGACACTAAACCTTAAAGATCCTCAGTTTCGTGTAATGGAATGAAAGTTATGTTATAAAAAGACAGGATTCTATAGGAACATCATCAATACTTTCACAAATGATTGCTAAACTGTCTCTTTTGGAAAGGTTAAAGGATTCTCAAAAGGATGATGTGGGAATTCAAAAAAAAGTGGAAGCTATCAAAAAACGGAAATCCTCGATGTTTAATGTTAATGAAGAAGGAATTGTGCAGTTTGGGAAAATACTATGTCTTCCATCAATTCCAGAGCTGAAGAAGGAACTTTTGGATGATTCACATAGTTCAAATTTCTCTATTCACCCAGGGAGCACAAAGATGTATCGACATCTCTTAGAAAACTTTTGGTGGGATAATATGAAGAAGGAGATTGCTGAATATACATCAATATGCCTGGTGTCTCTGCAAGTGAAGGCAGAGAGGCAAAAGTCTAAGGGGATGATGCAACCATTTCCCATACTAGAATGGAAATGGAAGAACATCACCATGGACTTTGTCACTGGACTCCCAATGACATCCAAAGGTAACAATGCAATCTGGGTTGTTGTGGATCGTCTTACAAAGATTTCACACTTCATTGCTATTCGGGAGGATTTTTCATTGGATCAACTGGCATAGATATATATCAAGGAAGTGGTAAGGATGCATGGAGTACCACTATCTATTGTGTCTGAATGAGATCCAAGATTCACCTCTAAGTTTTGGAAGTCTTCAAAATGCTCTGAAAACTAAACTGAACTTCAGTACGGCCTATCATCCTCAAACTTATGGCCAATCCGACGGACTATCCAAACACTTGAGGACATGTTGAGAGCATTCTCAATGGACTTTAAAGGAGTATGGGATCAACATCTTCCTCTGGTTGAGTTCTCTTATAACAATAGTTTCCACTCGAGCATCCAAATTTCCCCATATGAAGCCCAGCATGGGAAAAGGTGCAGAACACTGGCATATTGGGATGAGGTCGGTGAACGTAAGCTTCTTGGACCAGAAATGGTCAAGGAAATGGTGGAGAATGTGAAAACCATTCAGCAGCCTAGAGTCGACAGAAGAGTTATGCAGATAATTATCGAAGGGACCTTGAGTTTAAATTTGGAGACATTCTTTTTCTACGCATATCTCCATGTAATAATGTCATGAGGTTTGGAAATAAAGGTAAGTTAAGTCCAAGGTACATTGTCCCCTTCGAGATTCTTGATCGTGTCGGGGTTGTGGCCTATCGACTATCACTTCCACCTACCATGGACAAAGTACATGATGTATTTCACGTATCCTTCTTAAGGAAGTACATACCGGACCCTTCACATATACTCTCATCTGAGGTGGTACAGTTGGAGGATGATCTTTCTTATGGGGAGCAACCAGTGAAGATCTTAGATCGTAGAGAAAAAGTTCTATGAAATAAGACAATGTCCCTCGTCAAGGTGTTGTCGCGAAACCACAAGTTTGAAGAATTGACTTGGGAATCGGAGGAAATTATGAAGCTGAGTTACCCACATCTGTTTTAGTGTGTAAAAAGGAAATTTCGAGGGCAAAATTTCATAAGGGGGGAATATTGTAATGACCCAAAGTTTCATTTATAGAAAATACCTCTTTACCTAATTAAATGTCTCTTTATGTAAAATGTTTATATAAAATGTCAACTTATTTAGTTTTATGTTATGAATTGTGACTGTTTCTCTTATAGTCGTGGAACAGTGATCACATGATTAGTATAAATATAGGGCTTTAACAAATCCAATTTACTCAGACAAAAGAAGTGATGGCCTTGTCCAGTAGAATTGCTCCATACGAAGCCCATTTGTTAGAGCTCAGAAAAGAGGTGGAATCTTTGGGATTTTCTCTTGACCAAGCCAAAGCTGAGCTTCATCATGTCAAGCTCGAACAAGATCTTCTATGGGAAAAGTGGAAGTCGATAGAAATTACCACATGAGCGATGTTATCCAAGCCCCCCCCCCCAAGAGTTTGTCACCATCGTACACCTTACCCTTAGGTCTTATGCGGCTGTTTTAAGGGGATATGTAACAAATCGCTAGTACTGTGTTCATGTATATTTTCTTTTTGTATATAATAATGTATATACTTTCTTGTCATTATTGATACATTGTAATTAATTTTTAAATTACAAATAGTGTTTTTAGTTATTATTTAATTAAGAATTATATTTTATTAAATTAAGGGATTTTTGAATTAAATAATATTTTAAGAAAATATTATTATTATTATTAAATTAATTTTTATTATATATAAATTATCATATAATTTTATGAATGCAATTGTAATTTTTATTAAGGTTTGAAAGCCATTTTTGTCAAAACCCGTGAATTTTTTATAAATGTCGATTTTTATTTTAAAAGTGAAAATTAACATATTTAGAAAGTTATTTATATAAAATAAATGTTATTTCTAGAATCAGGATGTCGAAATTATCCAATGGTGAATTTTTTATAATTTTATGAAACAGTCAAATTTTTTGGTAAAAATAAAATACCGTTAAAATATATAATGTGTTTTATGACATCATAATGACCCAGTAGTGATGTAATAAAATACTATAAGCCTTATGTTCAGCCAATATATGTTTTAACATTAAAATAATGTGATTTTGGGTTTTTTTTACTCACTTTTCAAATAATTAATGGACCCATCAAGACTTATTAAACACCTTGTCTTTTTAATTTGTTTTCTGTGGGAGTGTGACTCACCTCCACATAAGAAACCCTATTATTTTAAGAAGTTCGGACTTTTCCCTTATAAAATATTATTTTCCCCTTCCTTTTTCAAAAAACCATGGGCAAAAACCATGGTATAGTTTGTGGTTTAGATTAATTTAATATAAGGTGTCCCAAACCAAAATAATAAACAATTCCCTCACCTTTCCTATATAATCCCAGCCAAGCTCCCACTTCCTCCTCACTCAAAGCCTTTGTAGTTCATCCAACCTTTGCCCTATTCTCTCTAGAATCCTCCCAAGGTACCCCAATCTCCCAATAATCCTCTCTCAAGCCTCTATCAAGCCTTTGGAAGCACACTTCCAAGTAAGGGTTTTTTCTTCCTTTCTCATTTTTGTCCAATTTTCTTCATATTGTTATGCCCTTTTAATTTCAATTATAAATGTTGGGGTATGGTTTCTCACCTCCCTCATATGGCCCTATTATTTTTTGTATGATGGGAGACCCCTTTCTCTTTAATTAAATTCCTCCCATGTACACCCGTTACTATGCCGAAATTCCGAAAGGAACTTCTCTCTCCTCATTTACATTCAAGAAATACTTTTGTATCATGAATCTAAATTCCATTAAAATTGTTTGGACATGTATCTATATGACCCCCTTACGTTCCATTACATGTAAATATGATGAGGAACCCCTTTCTCTCTCATCAACCATTTTTATGAATTCTTATGTCATGTCGTTATGCTGCCGAAATCGCCCCGATTTTCTAAGCCAATGCCATTGTGTAGTGAATACCATGCCCATTTCTCCATCAAGGTTATTCACCTTTATGAAAATTTACTTATTGATTATAAAGTTTCATGTATGAATTCCACATTCCTATATCATGGAATAAATTATTATGTTTTATGAATCCATGTTTTATGATCCATGTGGCACACTTATGCATGAAATGAAATGTTTAAGAAGGGTGTGCCCTTATAGCGCTCCAATGCATTGGGTAAAGTATAGTATCATGATACGTCATGTGCAATGAGTGTTGACTCATGCTAATTAAAGTGAAACAAGGGTTTACTAGTTCTTTATGTGCAATGAGGATTTACTCATGATCCATGTGTAATTCACCTTGGCTCATGCTAATTCCATGTTAAGTGTTGTTGCCACATTTCCATGTTATGATTATCATGCTTTATCACGCCTTTATGTTCATGTTTCTTTTATGCTCTATTGATATGACTATTTTATAACATGTATTGTACTCCTCATGTTATTCCATGTGTAATCCCTTACTGGGCTTTATAGCTCACCCTTTTCTAATGCATGTCCTCCGGTTATCCCATGCAATGCTCAGTACGAGGGAATATAGTGGTCATGTAAAGGTAGTTTTCAATAAAGATGTTGTATTTCATGTTTTAAGTTTTTATGTAATGATCCTAATCCCCAAATATACTAAACCTCTCTATCTTCTTTGTTTTTTCATGTGATGTTTTATGTAATAAATCATGTTTAAGTTTGTAATAAAAGTAGGGTTGTCATAGAAACCGAGTTCATGGACACGACACACCTCATGGGTAGCCACAATCCCAACACTGACATCATCCATGAATCTTGTATGCATCATGAGGGTATTAATTTCCATTTAATAAATCAGTCTATCATTTCACTCCAAGGGAACCAAAAAGAAAAATAAGAAATGACCAATAGCACAACCATTTATCATATAAATATCATTAATCACATGAACAACATAATCATCATCTACAAACAAGAGGGTTCAACAAGGAGAAATCAAAATCACATCACAAGTGCCAACTAGGCCTTCACTCATATCATATACATTTAAAAATACCTTTCTAAAATAATCTAAAATATCAAACAAAATTCCCAAGGGAGGCAAAAACACATTCAATAACAACCACATAACTCAAGTGAAACTCCATTTTCAGTTTATAAAACCAAAACACCTCTTTAAACAGGGAAACGAATTTAACAAACAAAGGGATCACACTTAAAACCCCATTTTTCCTAAAGCACAAGGATCAATAACATTTAAAAATGAAAAACCTCATTGAAATTTTTTTAAAACGGGAAGAATGCATGAAACCCCATTCAAAACCCCAATTCTATAGCATAATGAAATTCTCCTATTCTTTCCAAAGGAAAACCCTAACACTTTAAAACATATCAATGTCACCCTCATGCAATTTATTTCTAATTTGAAAATTTAAAACATGGCCAAAGGATTTTATTCCATCACAATTTCCATAAAACACTACTTTAAACATTGTAAGAGGTTCTACAAAATCATCAATATCATAAATATTTCAAGGTACCCCATGAAAAACCAAAACATGGAACACACCCTTTTTATTTCCATCAAACCACTTTTAAATAATCCAATCGATCTTTCTATAAAAATTAAAGAACCCCTAAATTTTACATCGCCATTTGAAATAAAACTATAAACCTCTTTTTAATTTATTTGAGGTCAAACCCTGATTTTAAGACCAAATTTTCCTTAAAATATCATTTTCACTCAATGAAGACCAAAATAATTCAAAACCCATCTCCATACATTAAAACCATTCAAAAATAACAAAAGTAATTTCATTAAAATATTAGTAAAATTAAATAATCCAATTTAAATCATAAAACCTGGATTTCCCAAAAAAACCATTTATTACAAGCCTAAGGAATAATGAAATTATTTCAATTCATCACAAGGATATCACATATTTTTTTACTTTCATAAAAAATGCATTAAAAAGGAAAAATCATATTTGAAATCTAAAAAACGAATTGCATAGTGACACCTACCTCAAGGAGAAGAGGATCAAGACATAATACTTTGGCACTTGATGCTTTCATCAGGAACCACTAAAATATGCTCCTTTCAACCCCCATGCATATTCTCCTTCTCATATACATAAGAACACTTATCCCCTATGCAAAAAATCACATGTCCATGAATATTTGCAAGGGGATCCTTATATATATGCTCATATATGCATATACCCCTTTACACTTACACACATATACATTTTCTGATATATAAACATAAGCACACATAGCTCCAATATATATATATATATATATATATATATTCACTTCCATGATTTAATATATATATATAAGGGTAACTTTCATATATATATATATATATATAAATATATTTATACCTAGGCATATGTTGGTAAGTCTCCATTGACTTGCGTGACTCGAACACATCTCAAGGATAAAAAAACGTACTAAAAAAATTACTAAGAACCTAAAATCACCAAAAAAGACCAAAATAAAAATTGTTAAAAACAAAATAGTGGAATAAATCCTACGTCACGAGGCATAGGAAAACCGAAATGATCGGACACACCTCACCTTTAGTATAAAAAACTAAAACATAACCAAAAATAACCCAAGGAGCCCAATGCACGCCCTAACAACATAAGAAGAAACCAAAAATCAGATTAACCCTTGACCTAGGGTTCGGACAAATAGAATTGCATGATGGGGAGTGGGAAAATTGTCCAAATCAAGGGAGAAGAGGGAGATAAGGTCTTACCTCTAATAACTAGCCAAGAAACTAGAATAAATCTAATGGTATCATTAGAGGAAGAGAGTGTCGAGAGGGAGGGAGGCAATGCACACGAATAAAGAGGGGAGGATGGCCTCATGTGATGCATAGAGAGGATTACAGGGGGGAAGAGAGGAAATAAAATAAGGAAAAAAATAAAAAGAAAAATAAAATAAAAAAACATAAATTTCAATATACTATGAAACCACGTGGTTTGTGCATGGTTTACCAAATTGTGCACTAACCATGCACTAGCCATTTCCAAGTCCAGGTACCCCCTCATATGATTACCTATATGAAGATGCACTATTTAGAAAACCATGCTCAAACCATATCACTCAGCATTATTGACTTACAGATCCCATCTTCATGCTTTCCACATTGTGTAATAGACTGTGTGCAAGTCATGCGCCACACCACTAACTCACCTAGGAACCCGCACAGGCATCGCAAGGTTACTACTAACCATGAAGGCTAACCATGAAATAGCTAAAATGCCTCCAAAAACATAAATTCATGGCCCTCCAACTACCATATCTAAAAATTTCTCCATAATAAGATAAATTAATACAAAAAAACACCATGACACCCAGTGTTTTACAATCTACCCACCATGCCACTTTTTGTCCCTAGAAAGTTCGGATTGAAGGAATAAAAAAGGAAAATGGAAAGTACAATGAGGTCATAACCAAGAGAAAAACTTTACATGGCTAGTAAAAAATGTAAAATACCCAAATAGTTGAAAAGGATCACTCCCATAAATTAATAAGAATCCACTTCTCCATGTACTACTCAAATAAGAACCCTAAACAAGAAGGATTATTCATCATAGGAACCTCTAACATGGTCTCCCCACCATTCAGAGTTCCCCTAAAATGATGGTACTAAATAGAACTATCATAACATATATCCTCAAAACAACGGAACATCCATGAGATACACGTTCTCAAGAAAAACTACTGCCACTCCCAATTAAGAAAGAACCAAAATAAGGAGCCTTAAAATGAGATAATAGATCTAACCTCGGGTCACAATGCACATGGATAACCCAGGTTCTAAAGCACGAATCACCCCCCATACGGTGCATCCAAAATTTCTGCAATCAAACTTTAGCTAGTATACCAAGCTCATCTGGTAGATAAAAAACCCAAGTTACCAGATTATTCACCCTAGGCCTCTCTCTTACTCAAACAATGACACCTGTAAACCTCAATGAGGAAACTATGAAACATCCAAAATATCTAAAAAACCAAGACAAAGTTCAAATTTCAAGAGCATGGCCACTAAAATAAAGGATTTACAAAGATACTCAACTCATCAAACACAACTAGAACCAACATGCCAAAACTCAACCTATCTCACAAGGACAGTTTCTTGTCCACTACACCACTCAAAGTCAATGTAAGAACCATATCTAAAGAAACTCTTTTAACAATTCTAGGGTATATAAAAAACAGCATGAGAAATGGACCTTAGAAATCCATGCCTACTATCACAAACTAAATGATTCCTTCTAAATCAAGTAATAAAAGAAAGATTTAAATCCATAATATGGTTCACAATAACCCTCGAAAGTGGCACAAACAATATCACCAAAAGAACGTTTCCTTTGATTACATCATTTTCACCAAAAAAATTTAAAATCACCCTCCACCAAGTTATTTTCACAAAACCAATCCATCCCACTTTGAAACTAAATAACCTATATGTTACCCACTCATTACCCAAAAAAGGAGAACCACAAGAAATCATATTCAAAATTCCACTTAATTTTCAAAACCAAGAACCCAAGGATTCCCATTCAAAACTCACTTTCCTTTTGAAAACACTATTTCACAAGGAGGAAACCATTTTTATAATTCATTTTATAAAACCAAGGGAATTCACCTTTCCTAATTTTTCAAAAAACCAAATTTGAAAATAAATGTTTTCCTCAAAACCTCTTTTTATTTCTCAATAAAGGTTTTCAAATTCATGAACACATAAGTGATACACAAGAACCTATATAAGAATCGCAAAACCAAATCCCAAAACACTTCTCAATCCACTTGCAACAATTGAAATCCATATTTAGAGAAATCAAAAAATCAAGAGGAATCCAAAAGATAAAAACTGTAGAGGGTGAAGTGTTATGCATGCATTGGCCCTGTTGTTGGGGGACCATGAGCCAACAATAAAACACACTTCATATAAGAGGTGGACATGACTACATGGGAACCACATGGATTCCCAAGCCATGTGCTCTAACCACACAGCTCAAGTTCTCATTCCATTCCACCTCAGAACCAAGAGTGATCCCCCAATATCACGCACATCCTAAAAGAGAATCAAAACATCAATCATATAAAAAACCCATCAAAACATATGAAAAAAAGAATCACCAAATCCACGATTCAAATCCCAAATTTCCTCAATAACTTGAGGCTCGAGACAAGAAAGAGCTATCTAGACTCTCCCTTCACTTACCTCTCAATATCTGAAAACCTTAGTCTTTTTTCTACCAAAACATCCCAAAATCACATGACCCATACAAAACCTAGGTCTCATTAGAAACTTAGGCTCTAATACCACTATGTAATGAACCAGTCCCAAATTCCATATTAACTAACACCCAAATGGATTCTCCATAAGGATTGAAGGGCATTACCAATCTCCATGGGCTAATGACTATAACCAAAGAATCACCAAAATTCAATTTGTAACAATTTCACCCAAATCATAGTTAAATAATAGTAAAAGATATAAATGAAATAACCAAAATAATTAAGTAAGCAGACTAGAAGTCCATAAAAACTAACTAAAAAACCATCTATACGCAAGTATGAAGATAAAAAAATTCTAATCAAGCTGAGTCCCCAGACATCTCCAACCAACTCCCCCCCCCCACATGGGCCACGAAAAACAAAACGAATCCAATTGAGTACCTTGAAATATATAGGCATGAGATAAAATCCTAGTAGGTCACTACAACATGCTGAAACTATGAAATAGGTTTCCTAAAGAAATTCCTCAATTATTGTTTGAAAATAAAGCTAGAAAGGTGGATTTTCATACATAATCATCTTAAGGAAAACAAATAAAATCCATAGAAAACTTCCAAAAAAAATCTTTAGTTTCTAAAAAACAAACACACATGTTTGAAAACAAATACATGGTACTAATCCTTATAAAAAAACACACACACCATTATTATTTTTCAAAAACAACCCACTTACTTTATTTAAATGAAAATAAATGCTTCAAATCATTTTCCAACATGGGTCAACAAACAACCAAGTCCGCTTAGGAACAACATCATCAAGTATCAAAGAGGCATGGAAAAGGAGGAAAAATCGTTAACAAAAACTCAATTAACAAAATTGTAATGCCCTGACCCTAGTTACCCAATTTCGGTGCATTATTACATAACATTGACATGATAAATAAAGATCAAGTCTCGAAAGACCAATTAGTTTAGTAGCCTTGGAATCAATAGATACATTCATAAGTCTTATATTACATCATAAAGTGAAAAAAAAACTACTAAAACATCTTGTCTTCATATCCACTCATACATTCCCTACAGTTCAATCATAAAATACTTCTTCACATCCTGGGAAAAATTAAAACATTGATAGGGGTGAGCTCAGATTCTCATTAGGATAACAATATAGCGGAAACTTTCATAAATAAACATAAACATTTAAGGCAATTTATAACTAAAACAAAAGCCTTTTAAACTTTAACTTCAGCATAATATGGAAAAGATAAAATGAAACAATTCCATTTATTTATTCACATTGATATTATACTAGTCTAATAATCACATGCAAATATCAATAACCACTTTCACAATGATGGAATGCATAATGTCAGACTATCATAACCACATAGTCAAGGCCTTGTGCCAAGACTACAAATAATATTTTGTCAAGGCCTTGTTCCATGAAACTAGTTTGTCTCATGAGACCTACTGATGCATCAAGGACCTATAGCGGGCTCCACTCATCACTTATTCAGTCCAATACATTCCTCATATGAACAGGTTTAAACATAACAAAAACATTCATATTAAAACTAGCATACGAAAGGTCAATAACTTCTCCATAAACCATGAATGGTATAAAAATAACACATCCATAGTCAAACATATTACAAAACCTTTAATACTATATGGAAGTTTTGTATCATAATAAATCAACTTCAAATAAGCTTAAAATCCAACAAAGGATGTTGACATAGATGAAATCAAAACTATTTGAGAGAAATAACTCCTTTTTTGAAATCATTTAAAAGACACATAATTAAAAAAATTAATTTGAAAATATTCTTATAAGATTTTAAGGGAATCTTCTAAAATTTTATTATGGTGTAAAATAGCCGCACCCACTTTATAAGTAAAAAAAGACATTCTTACCTTAATTCTGTCGAAAAGGTTAAAAAGGACATTGTTTGGAAAACGACAGAAATATTCCTTTATAAAAATCTTATAAAAATTAAAACAAGGGTATAAATGACTTTAACCCATAATTAATAAAAAATTAAGAATTATTTGAAATACATTTTTAAGAAACATGGATGTGGATGATAAAGAGGTCCTAGTAGATAATTATGTATAAACAACCTCTAATAATGAAGAGATTGTGAAATAAACCCTTACCTTGTACTTTTCCTTGGTCAAGGGTAGGTTAACATCCTGTATAATAGTTAAATCATTGTTATTAAATTATACAATAATCATATACATAAATATGATATCATATATGATCTTTTAATATTGCTTTGTTAATAATATTTTAGTATTATCGTCATTTCGGGTGTTCACTTGCTCATTTTCTTTTATATGTTTTGTTACATAAGTCATGTTTGTTATCCATAGGTTGTATCTTATTCACAACCATAATGATATCAAGTCCTTAAACCTTATTTTTAATCATCAAATGAGAATTAGACTTGCATGTATATGATGGGGAATGAGTCTCATCGCGTTCGTGGAGACGGTAGTCCGTACGTACGCACGAGCGACAATATCATTCTTTTGATATTAAAATCGTATATAGTTGGATTTTATATCACATATACAGAATAATTATAATTTTATATTTATTATTTACTTCAATTACACATCATTATCATACCCATCCAAATAATTATGTTTTGAATAACAATTACACCACGACGTAGAGACGGTAAGTCGTACGTATGCACGTATGGTGACATGTCATTCAAAGGATGGATAGAATACTGAATATGGTTGTACCAAATTTATAATAACATAATAGTATATAGAAGATACTGGATTTATTATTTTAGAATGGAAATTACAAAGAAATAAGAAGTGGAAGAAGAAAGGAACTTGAAAGACGGTGGTGAAATCATTACCTCTTCTTCGGGTTCTTCCGTTTTATTTGATCAAAAGGGATCCTTAGGTTGGATTTATGATAAAAATAATGCATCTAGGTTGAATTGAGGGAAGTTGATAGAATATTTGGGTAGGTTTTGGCTGATCCAAAATGCTTTGATGGTGTTAATTAGAGAGAAGGGGGAGTACCCTTTTATAAGAGGGGTGAGAGGCACCTTAGGAAAAACTTAACAAATTATTTTATAATAAATTCATATTGGGTTTATAATGGCTCCAAATTGATTTTTTTAGAGGCTAAGGTGGGTATGGGTCTAAATAAAATCAACCAATAGGTTTTATATAGGTTTGGGTCACTTTATTAACCTTATCTTTTAGTTTTAACTCTTAGTTAATTAGTTTGACATTTACCATGTCTCTTTGTATTTTTATATTATATGGTTAATAAACTTACTATAAACTTACAGTAGACCCCAAAGTGGTCCATTAATGATAAAACTATCATGATATAAATCCTTATCCTGAACCTTATATTTTTAGGAATATAATATCAATTAATAATATAATATTGGTTTTAAAAACTCTTTTATGTCAATTTTGACACTATTGGGTATTTTGTTTTTGATAAATTCATAACAGCATTATTACTTCGAAACAAATTCATATAACCAATCCTTATATTTCATATTAACCTAGAAATTTATTTTAATTCATAAAAACTCTCAAATTACATTTATTTGGGTATTTATAATATCAATTATCTTAATCATTCATTAATACGGTAATTACTACATCACCATTGTGTCATAAATAAATTAAATTATTTAATGTCTAAAAACTATAAATAAAATACCATTATGTAGGAAATATTTTTAGATTTCTAATGAATATTTATAATCGAATTTATCTTCTATATAATCCAATATTATAAATGTTTTAGTTATTAAACATTGATTTTAACTCTTTTAACTCGTCTTTGAATTAAATAATAATAAATGTCCTAATCTAATCCAAATGGACCAAAAAGGTTAATATTTTATTCCTAAGGTTGTTTTTGGTCGAATTATTCTTAGAAAATAGAATTATGAAATGTGTTAGGGTAATAATAATATTAGTTTTACCCTTAATTACCCTATTTACTTTTAACTGTGGTAAATAGAAGTAAAAAGTTAATATTTACCAAAAATTATTTTTATCTTATTGAACCAAATTTCACTCCTTGATATTAACTATGTCTCTCGGATTTTAGAAATTCCACTCATAGAAGAAGTAAAATTAATTTTTATGTGAATTTCAAAATTCTCCTAGGAGGTGGGTAAAAGACGGTGAAAAGTTCAATAAAATTTTTATATCTCTAAAAGTATTCTACACTAACTCCAATGAATTACATTGAACTTATATAGGTATTATGTATCTATTTTGACCTAAAATAAATTTAAATAAAATAAATAATTATTTAAATAAAAAGTTGGTTTTAAACTATAACTCAGTGTTTTTCACTATTCATCAAAATTTGAATGTTTTCAGAAAAATACCAAAAAATCACCCTAAGATAATTTCGATATTCCGAATCCAAAAATGAAGTCCATTTTGAAAGATAAAATTTATAAAATTTCAAAAAGTGGGCATTACTATTCATAACGGCTAGTTTGATTGGTTGTGGTGTGTGTTAGAACTCGAAGTTGTGTACAACACACGCTACTGTATTATTCAAAGAGAAACGTACCGTGGAAGCTTGGGGTGTTACATTCTTCCCTCCTTCAAATAATTTCAACCCCGAAATTTCTAGAATATTACTGCATAAAAATACTTGGGTGGTTCTTCATCATAAGTTCCTCAGGTTCCCATGTTGCCTCTTCCATCTTATGGTTTTTTCGTAGAACTTTTACCAGACGAGTCGTCTGGTTTCTCAACACTTGTTCTCTAGTATCAAGAATCTTGACGGGCTCTTCGCAATAAGATAGATCAGGTTCCAGTTCTAATTCCTCATAGGTGAGTACATGCGTTGGGTCAGGCATGTATTTTATCAATAGTGATACATGGAACACACCGTGAACTTTGGAGAGATCTGGCGGCAATTCCAAACGGTAATCTACTTCCCCAATTCGTTCTAGAATTTCGAAAGGTCCGATATACCTGGGACTCAATTTTCTCTTCTTACTGAAACGTATAACTCCCTTCCATGGTGATATCTTCAAGAAAACATGATCTCCTACCTGAAATTCCAAATCCTTCCTTCAGTTATCGGCATAGCTCTTCTTCCTACTTTGAGATGCTTTGATGTGGTTTTGTATTACCTTCACCTTTTTCATCGTTTCCTCCACCAGTTCTGGGCCCACGAGTTTTCTTTCAACAATGTCATCCCAACAGGTTGGTGTGTGACATCTCTTTCCGTATAACGCTTCATATAGTGTCATCTGAAAACTTGAATGGAAGCTATTGTTATAGGAAAATTCTACCAGTGGTAAATATTGATCCCACATACCCTAAAAGTCAAGTGAGTAAGATCTCAACATGTCTTCTACGGTTTGAATAGTCTGTTCTGATTATCCATCAGTTTGGGGGTGGAAAGCAATGATCAAATGAAGTTCAGTATCCAAGGCCTTCCAAATACTCTTCCAGAATCATGATGTAAAACATGGATCACTATCAGAAACAATTGATAGGGGTACTCGATGAAGTCTCACAAATTCATTTATATATAGCCTTGCTAGATGTTCAAGTGGTAGATCTTCTCTTATACCAATAAAATTTGATAACTTGGTAAGATGATCAATAATGACTCATATTACATCATTCCTTCTATGAGTCTTTGGTAGCCCCATGAAAAATTCCATCGTGATATTATCCCATTTCCACTCAGGTCTGGGAAGAGGTTTCATGACTCATCCAGGTTGTTTCCTTCCATCTTTCACTTGTTGACATACCATACATCTTGACACAAAATCAGCAATCTCCATCTTCATGTTGTCCCGCCAAAAATGTTCCTTCAAATATATATACATCTTGGTGCTCCCAGTGTGTATAGAGAAATTAGAACTATGAGCATCGTCCAACAATTCCCTTTTTAGATCAGGTATATCGGGAACACAAAGTCTCTTCCCAAATTTCAAAAATTTATCTTCATATACAAAGTCACTCAATCTTCCATCCTTCATAGCTTTAATCTTCTTTTTAAACTCTTCATTATCGGTCTGAGAACTCTTAATCCTTTCTAGTAAAGATGGTTTGGCAACCATTTGAAAAATAATTGATGTTTCACCTTCTATGGTTATTCCCATGTCCATCTTCACTAGATCCATGAAAATAGGATCCATTTCAATTCTCATATTGTTCAAAACTCCATGATCCTTTCTGCTCAAAGCATATGCCACCTTATTTTCATTCCTCGGGTGGTACTGTATCGTGCAATCATAATCCTTGAGTAGTTCAAGCCATATCCTTTTCCTCATGTTGAGTTCTTTTTGTGAGAAAATATACTTTAAACTCTTGTAATTAGTATAAATCTCACATTTTTCACCATAGAGATAGTGTATCCAAATATTCAAAGAAAATATTATAGCTACTAACTCAAGATCATGAGTAGGATAGTTTTTCTCATGAATTTTATGTTGTCGTGATGCATAGGAAATAACCCTATCATTCTGCATAAGGACACAACCATGTCCTTTCTTTGATGCATCACTATAAATAACAAACCCAGCATTCCCCGATGGTAGAATCAATATAGGATCATTGACTAATATTTTCTTTAGTTCTTCGAAACATTCTTCACACTCTTTTGTCCAAACAAATTTAACCCCTTTTCATGTGAGCTTTGTTAATGGGTTAGCCAACCGGGCAAAATTCTGGATGAAACATCGATAATAACCTGCTAAACCAATAAAACTGTGTACCTCAGTTACACTTGTCGGTGCTGGATATTCTTGGATTGCTCTTGTCTTAGAAGGATGAACAGAAATTCCATCCTTAGAGACAATTGGCCAAGAAAAGAAATCTCCTAAAGCCATAATTCACACTTGCTAAACTTCCCATATAATTCATGTCTTCTCAGATTCTTCAATATAATGTGCACGTGATTTTCATGATCTTAGTAGATTTTGGAGTATACCAAGATATCATCAATAAATACCACTACAAAGTCATCAAGGTATTACTTGAAAACTCTGTTCATTAGATCCATGAAAATAGAGGGTGCATTAGTCAGCCCAAAAAGGCATTATTGTTAACTCATAATGCCCGTACTAGGTTCGAAATGTTGTCTTAGGAATTTGTTCCTTCTTCACACACAACTGATGATATCTAGATCGACGGTCAATCTTTGAAAATTATTGAACTCCATTCAGTTGGTCAAATAAATCATCAATGCAAGGTAGTGGATACTTGTTCTTTATTGTTATAGCATTGATCTCCATGTAGTCTATACATAACCTCATAGATCCATCTTTCTTCTTAACAAAAAGGACAGGGGATCCCCATAGAGAAACACTAGGGAGAATAAATCCATTATTACTCAATTCCACTAGTTGTTTCTTTAGTTCCACTAATTCCACAATGTCTATTCTATAAGAGGTCTTTGATATGGGCCTTGAACCTGGAATTTGGTCAATGGAAAACTCAATTTCTCGTTCCGTAGGATGTCCAGGTAAATATTCTAGAAACACATCAACATATTCTTTCATAATAGGTACATACTCTATTTGAACATTCTATTCCTCACCCATAGTTATTTCACTATATTCTTCCCCAATAATTGAAATTAGTTGAGTTACTGGGGGTGGATCTAGATATGAATTAGGTGGTGACGATTCTGCTCTAAAGATAAGGTGTTCCTTATCATCCTCCTCAAAAATCGTAACCTCATTCTTCTTACAATATATTTTCGCATCATGGTCTAAAATCCAATCCATACCAAGGATTATATCATACTCAATCATAGGTATGATGATGAGATTAGCAGATAAAGAACATTTATATACTATAATGGGAACGGATTCACAAAACTTTGTTGCGATGATACTTCCCTTAGGAGTTTTAACTGACAACTCCCCTGTTAAATCAAATTGAAAATATCTAATTTTCTTAGCAAACTGGGAAGATATGAAACAATGCGATGATCCAGAATCAAATAATGCATTTGCAAAACTTGAGGAAACCATTAAATTACCTGCCACCACATCTTTTGAAGCTTCTACCCCAGCAGTAGTGATAGCATAAGCTTGGCCTTGATCCCTTGTCCTTTTCTGAGGTAAGTTCCCCTGACACTTAGGACATTCATTTTCATAATGTCACATCTCCCTTAAATTGTAGCATTGAACATCGGTAGCTTCTTTCTTCCCCTTCCAATCATGAGCTTGGTGGCCTTTTTCACCACACTTGTAATAGACTCTCATTCCATTTAAGCAAGTAATGGGGTGTTTCTTCCCATATTTAATACATAATGGATATTCAACTTTTCTCTTCTTCCCCTTATTTCTATTTCCATATTCATCATCTGATCTCTTCCTCTCTTACTTTTCTTTAAATTCAAAAGAATTAGAGAATTCATTTCCTATCTTGATAGCACATGACACAATATCTTTGTATGACGAGAAAGATTGTAAGAATAATGCTCAATGAAGAAATGGTTTTAACCCATAAAATAAACAATCAATCTTACTTCTTGGGTTATGTATATAATCTGCAGCATGCCTTGCTAACCTTGTAAAGTTAGTCTCCTACTTTGCGACCTTCTCATCCTCCTTTTTCCTCAGGCTCAGAAATTGAATTTCCATATCTGATCGATGGTCATGAGGAAAGTATTTTTCTTGGAAAATCTCTTTGAACTCCTTCAAGTCCATATTTGATACTTCATCATCTTCCTTTGTGTTTTGAATCAATGACCACCATTGGTCATCATCCCCAGTGAGGTGGTAAACTGCCATGATAGCTTTTTCCCTTTCACTACTCCCCAAGGCATGGAATATTTTCTCTAAGAAATTTTTTCATTGCTTAGCTACTAGTGTATTTGTACCCCCATTGAATGTTGGTGGTTGTTACCTCATGAAGCGATATAACATTGATCCTACACGCTATGGATCAGGGTGCTCCATACGGGTAAGGTTATTATTCATAACTTGAGTGAGTTTTCCCAGTATGGTGATAATCTGATCAGCACCAGTTGCATCAACAGCTCCACTATAATTATCTTGATTAGGAGGGAAATACCTACATGGAGTTTGTGCATTGATACAGTTTCCATTTCTTCTACTAGGTGCCATTTCTAAAAAATGGCATACACTAGATTAGTTTATGAATCACAATACATAAATCCAAACATGTAAAGCACTTAACATTAATTGAACAGTTTATGGATATAATCCATAATCATAAAAAAAATTCTTTGAGGAAGTATATACTCATAAACCCTTAATAATGGTTTTTAAATAAAATGAGAATTATCTTAAGAATATCCCTCGGGAGTGTCATAACCAAGAGTGCAGCAAGGCCCGTTGTTGTGAACCAGTTCCCGTTCGATTCTAGCTCAAAGTGGTGTTTTCGGGTTTCACCCCTAGGTACATCTATGCCAGAGCCGCCTCTACCTGCTCGTATCCAGACAGAGATGTATTGCTCGGAAAACTCACAAAATCTCTACAATACCAAAATTATAGGAAGTTCTTCTATACTAATCCTCAAAGTCCATCTTAGGTTTATGTGCTCTAATCAGAGTTTATCTAAATCGAGCTTCTATAGTTTGTACTAAACTTCCTCTGATACCAACTGTAACGCCCCGACCCCAGTTACTCAGAGTCGGTGCATTATTACATAACATTGGCATGATCACAAAAGATCAAGTCTCGAAAAACCGATGAGTTTAGTATCCTTAGAATCACTAGATACATTCATAACTCTTACATTACATAATAAAGTGAAAAAAAACTACAAAAACATCTTGTCTTCATATCCCCTCATACATTCCCTATAGGTCATTCATAAAATACTTCTTCACATCCTATGAAAAATTAAAACATTGAAAGAGGTGAGCTCAGATGCTCAGTAAGGATAACAGTATAGCGAAAACATTCATAAATAAACAAAAACATTTAAGGCAATGTATAACTAAAACAAAAGCCTTTTAAACTTGAACTTCCGCATAATATGGAAAATATAAAATGAGATAATTTCATTTACTTATTCACATGGATATTCTACTAGTCGAATAATCACATGCAATATCAATAACCACTTTCACAATGACGGAATGCATATTACCAGACTATCATAACCACATAGTCAAGGCGTTGTGTCAAGACTAAAAATAAGATTTTTTCCAGGCCTTGTGCCAAGACACTAGTTTTTCTCATGAGACCTACCGATGCATCGAGGAGCTATAGCGGGCTCTACCCCTCACTTATTAAGTCCAATTCATTCCTCATATGAATAGGTTTAAACATAACAAAAACATTCGTATTAAAACTAGCATACGAAATGTCAATACTTTCTCCATAAACCATGAATGGTATAAAAATAACACATCCACAATAAAACATATCACAACACCTTAAATACTATTGGAATTTTTGTATCATAATAAATCAACTTCAAATAAGCTTAAAATCCAACAAAGGATGTTGACATAGATGAAATCAAAACTATTTGAGAGAAATATCTCTTTTTTTGAAATCATTTAAAAGCCACATAATTAAAACATTTACTTTGAAAATATTCTTATAATATTTTAAGATAAGCTCTGACGATTTTATAATGGTGGAAAATAGTCGCACCCGCCATATAAGTTAAAAAATACATTCTTACCTTAATTTTGTCGAAAATGTTTAAAAAGACCTTGTTTGGAAAACGACAGAAATATTACTTTATAAAAATCTTATAAAAAGTCAAACCAAGGGTATATATGACTTTAACCCATAGTTTTTGAAATATTAATAATGATTTAAAATACATTTTTAAAAAACATGGATGTGGATGAAAAAGAGGTCCCAGTAGATAATTACGTATAAACAACCTCTGATAATGAAGAGATTGTGAAATAAAACCTTACCTTATAATTTTCCATGGTTGAGGTTAGGTTAACCTCCTGTATAATAGTTAAATAATTGTTATTATATTATACAAGAATCATATACCTAAATATGATATCATATATGATCTTTTAATATTACTTTGTTAGTAATATTTTAGTATTATCGTCATTTCGGGTGCTCACTTACTCATTTTCTTTTATATGTTTTGTTACATAATCCATGTTTCTTATCCATAGGTTGTATTTTATTCATAACCAGAATTATATCAATTCCTTAAACATTATTTTTAATCATCAAATGAGAATTATACTTGCATGGATACGATGGGGAATGAATCTCATTGCGTTCATGGAGACGTTAGTCCGTACGTACGCACGAGCGACAATATCATTATATTGATATTAAAATCATAAATAATTGGATGGTATATCATATATACAGAATAATTATAATGTTATATTTATTATTTACTTCAATTACACATCATAATCATACCCATCCAAAGAATAATGTTTTGAATAACAATTACACCACGACGTGGAGACGGTAAGTCGTACGTACGCACGTATGGTGACATGTCATTCAAAGGATGGATAGAATACTGAATATGGTTGTATAAAATTTATAATAACATTACAGTATATATAAGATACTAGATTTATTATTTTATAATGTAAATAACAAATAAAGAAGAAGTGGAAGAAGAAAAGAACTTGAAAGAGGGTGCTGAAATCATTACCTCTTCTTCAGATTCTTCCAATTGATTTGATCAAAAGGGCTCCTTAGGTTGGATTTATGATCAAAATAAGGCCTATAGGTTGAATTTAGGGAAGTTGAGAGAATATTTGGGCAGGGTTTGTCCGAGACAAAAGGCTTTGAAGGTGTGAATTAGAGAGAAGGGGGAGTTCCCTTTTATAAGAGGGGTGAGGGGCACCTTAGGAAAAACTTAACATATTATTTTATAATAAATTCATATTGGGTTTATAATGGCTAAATATTGATTTATTTCTAGGTTAAGGTGGGTAGGGGTAAAAATCCACTCAACCAATAGGTTTTATATAGGTTTGGGTCACTTTATTAACCTTATCTTTTAGTTTTAACTCTTAGTTAATTAGTTTGACATTTACCATGTCTCTTTGTATTTTTATATTATATGGTTAATAAACTTACTATAAACTTTCAATAGACCCCCAAGTGGTCCAATAATGATACACCTATCATGATATTAGTCCTTTTTCCAAACCTTTGATTTTTAGGAATATAATATCAATTAATAATATAATATTTTTTTTAAAAACGTTTTTATGTCGATTTTGATACTATTGGTATTTTTGTTTTTGATAAATTCATAACAGCATTATTAATTTCAAAAAAATTCATATAAAAAATCCTAATATTTTATATTAACCTATAAAATTATTTTAATTCATAAAAAGTTTCAAATTACATTTATTTGGGTATTTATAATATCAATTATCTTAATCTTTCATTAATACCGTAATTACTGCATCACCATTGTGTCATAAATAAATTAAATTATTTAATTTCTAAAAATTATAAATAAAATATAATTATGTATGAAATCCTTTTATATTTCTAATGAATATTTATAATCTAATTTATCTTATGTATAAGCCTATATTAGAAATGTTTTAGTTATTAAACTTTGATTTTAACTCTTTTAACTCTTCTTTGAATTAAATAATAATAAATGTCCTAATCTAATCCAAGTGGACCAAAGAGGTTCATATTTTATTCCTAAGGTTGTTTTTGGTCGAATTATACTTAGCCAATATAATTAGGACATGTGTTAGGGTAATAATAATATTAGTTTTACCCTTAATTACCCTATTTACTTTTAACCGTGGTAAATAAAAGTAAAAAGTGACCATTCACCAAAAATTATTTTTATCTTATTGAACCATATTTTACTCCTTGATATTACCTTTTGCTTTTGTATTTTTGAAATTCCACTCACAGAAGTAGTAAAATTAAGTTTTATATGAATTTCCAAATTCTCCTAGGAGGTGTGTAAAAGATGGTGAAAAGTTCAATAAATTTTTATATATCTAAAATTATTCTAAACTAACTCCAATAAATTAAATTGAACTTATATAGTTATTATGTATGTATTTTGACCAAAAATAAATTTAAATAAAATAAATAATTATTTAAATAAAAATTCTGTTTTAAACTATAACTAAGTGTTTTCACTATTCATCAAAAATTGGAAGTTTTTTGAAAAATACCAAAAATTCACCCTAAGCTAATTTCGATATTCCGAATCCAAAAATGAAGTCCATTTTGAAAGATAAAATTTATAAAATTTCAAAAAAGTGAGTATTACTATTCATAATGGCTAGTTTGATTGGTTGTGGTGTGTGTTAGAACTCGATGTTGCGTACAACACACGCTAATGTATTATTCAAAGAGAAACATACTGTGGAAGCTTAGGGTGTTACAATAATAGTCATAACATATCTCAATAAATCATGTCAAACATGGAACAAACAAAATACACAAAGAAAATAAACAATCCCAACTAAGTAAGAAATGTCTCAAGGGATCTAGAATTCCATGTCTGATCTTCCCAACCACTAGGTCAAAATTTGGAAAACCTGGAGCATGTGTTAGAGGAATGAAAAGGTAAATAAGAATAAAAAAAGTTCCATTAATTAATAAAACTTAATTTAATCGCTTTATTCTCTATTTCCATTTCATCACTTATACCATTTTCACCACATAATTCATTTTCATCACATGTTCCATGGGTTAGGCATTTACATCATTTACATAACCGACTAATCCGATCAATTACTATAAAAAGGGAATAATTATAGTTCCCAATCTCACTTAGGATAAGAATTCCTTAAAAAAATACAATACACTTACCTTGGAGCCTCAGTCCCCTTACCTAAACCGTGCATTATGGGGTGGGGTTTAGAGCCTCAGTATAACCCGATGCATGGGAAAAGAACCTTAAGTTAATTCCCCGTAACTACAAATCCAACTACACATGATTCTTTAACCATTTACCAAATTTACCATTTCACAACCATAGTCAAACATTAACACAATTTCCACAATTCATAATTCCTCAATAAAAAAATCATTCTCATGCCATAACCCTTGAACGTGTTACTATTTTCAAATCATTTCTCATTAATCCATTAACACTACACCAAAATCTCCCTCATAACATGATATATATTATGCATAATTAATATAAATTTCATTTATAACCCCTGATAACCAACTAAACCCAAATCTCAAAATTTCCTTTCATAAACCCATGTTAACATGTTAAATATAAAAAAACTTAGGTTTAACCCCTTAAGTTTCACTATTTTCATATTTAACAACCTAAACCCATGTTTATGCACACGTTACACCCCATGGGTAGCCTCAATCCCAAACCCGACATCCTTAATGCATCCCAAAGGGATCATGAGGGTTTCAATTATCATTTAAAAAATCAATATCTCATTTATCATCAAGGTAACCCAAAATAACAATGAGAAGATACCAATAGCACAACAATTTATCACATCATAATAATTAATCACATGAAAAACATAATCATCATCTACAAACAAGAGGGTTCAATAAGGGAAAATCAACATCACATCACATGTTCCAACTGAGCATTCACTCATATCATATACATTTATGAATACCTTTCTAAAATAATCCAAAATATCAAACACAATTCAAAAGGGGAGAATAAACACTTTCAAGAACAACCGCATAAGTCAAGGTAAACTCCATTTTCACTTTATAAACCAAAAATAACCATTTAAACAAGAAAAATAATTAAACACAAAAAGGGAGTCCAATTAAAATCCCATTTAGTGAAAATCCCAAAGATCAAGTACATTTCAAAATGAAAAACCTCATTGTAATTTTTCTCAAACATGAAGAATGCATAAAACACCTTTCCAAAACTGAGTTCCACTATATAATGAAATTCACCCATTCTTTCCAAAGGAAAAACCCAAACCTTTAAAACATATCGAGGTCACCCTCATATATTGTATTTATTATTTGAAAATTTAAAACATGTCCAAAATCCTTTCTTCCATCACACTTTTCATAAAAATCACTTTAAACATTGTAAGCGGTTAAACAAATTCATCCATTTCATAAACATCTCAAGGTACCCTATGAAAAACCGAAATGAGGAACAAACCATTTTTATTTCCATCAAACCACCTTTAAAGAATCCAACCAAGATTTATAGAAAAGGTAAACCACCCACAAATTTCAAATCACCATTTAAAATAAAACTAAAAACCCCCTTTTTAATTTAATTTAAGTCAACACCAAAATTTAATACCAAATTCCCCTTAAAATATCATTTTCACTCAATGAAGACCAAACTACGTCAAAACCCAATTCCCAACTTTAAAACCATTATAAAATACCAAAATTCATTTCATGAAAATCTTATCATGACTAAATGATCCAATTTAAATCATAAAATTTTGATTACCCAAAACAACAATTTTTTCCAAGCCCAAGGAACAACAGAATGGGTTCAAATAATCACAAGGCTATCACATATTTTTTACTTGCATAAAAATTTAATTATAAAGTCACAAGAATATTATAACACCAAAAGAAATTAATTTCATGGTGATACCTACATCAAGGAGAATAGGATCAAGCTGGAACACTTCGGCACTTGATGCTTTCATCAACGACCACTCGAAGATGCGCCTACCCACCCCCACGCATATGCACATTTCCATATACATAAGTCCACCTATACCCTATGCACATAATCTAATGGACATGAATATGTGTAAGTGGATCCTTACATTTATGCATGTATATCCATATACCTTTCTACACTTACACACGTTTGAATTTTTCATAAATATACTTAATCACACCAAGACCTAGTATATATATTCACTACCATCAGTGAATATATATATATAACGGGTGAACATACACACACACACACACAGATATATATATATATATGTGTGTGTGTGTGTGTGTGTGTGTGTGTGTGTGTGTGTGTGTTCTTACCAATGCATATGTAGGTATGTCGACTTCAACTCGGGCGACTCAAACCCACCACAAGGAAAAACAAAACATACTACAAAAAATTAATAGGAACCTAAAATCAACAAAAGGACCTAAATAAAAATTTAAGTAGATAAAAAAGTGTAATAAATCCTACCACAAGTGGTGGAGACAAACTAAAATTACCTAAAATGCCTCACCTTCATCGGTGAATACTAAAACACACCTGAAGATTGCTTGAGGAGCCCGTTCCATGCCCTAATAATAGAAGAAGGAAGCAAAAGTCAGATTAACACTTGACCTAGTATTTTGATTAATGGAAATAGGTGATGGGGAGAGGTGAAATCATACAAATCAAGGGATAATAGAGAGATTAGTTCTTACCACAAAGAACCGACCAAGAAACCATAAGAAATCTGGTGGTATCCCCTAAAGAAAAGACGGATGAGGGGGAGGGTGGTGGGGTGCGTGGATAAAGAGGGGAGGAGGGCCTCACACAATTCACATAGATTAGAATAGTGGGGAATGATAGGATAGAAAATAAGGAAAAAAGAAAAGGAAAAATAAAATTTAAATTTAAATTTCAAAATACTAGGCAACCACATAGTTTGCGCAAGGTTTACCAAACTGTGCATTAACCAAGCACTAGCCATTGCCAAGGCCAGAAACCCCCCCCCCCCCCCCCACATGGTAACCTATAGGAAAATGCATAGTTGAGGAAACTATGATCAAACTGTGACAATAAGAACATTCAATGTATAGATATATTCCACACTCTTGTCGTATGATTTAATACACCATGTGAAACACATGTGCCACACCACTGACTCACCAAGCACCTATATGGGCATTGCATAGTTAGTAGTAACCATGAAACCGCTAAACAGCCTAAAAACATAAATTTTTAGCTTTCCAATTACTGAAGCTAAAACCCGCTCCACAACAAGATAAATTAGTAACAAAATAAAAAAACCATGACACCGAAGGTATTACCATCTCCCCAACATGCCACTTTTTGTCCCTAGAATGTCCCAATTGAAGAAATATAAAAGCAAAATGAAAATTCCAATGATGTCCTAACTATAAGAAACACTTGACACGGATTAACCTCAATGGTAATTACTGAAATTCTCTAAAATTATCACTCCCATAAACTAATAAGCATCCACATATCCAAGTACTACAAGAACAATAACCTCCAACAACAAATATTATTTAGCACGGGAGCCTATAATAATGGTCTCACCGCCATTTAGAGTTTCTCTAAAATGGTGGTACTAAATTGAACTACAAGAACACATATCCTTGAAAAACCTAAACATCCATGAGAGATACATTCTCAAGAAAAATAACTTCCACTTCTAAGGAATAAAGAACCACAACAAGGAGCATCAAAAGAAGACAAGAGGTCTCACCGTAGGTCCCAACTCACACAGATAACCCAGGGTCTAAATCATGGATCGCCCTCACCTGGTGCATCCAAAATGGATATGTTCATATGTGAGCTGGTATACCAAACTCATCTGGTAGATCAAATACCCTAATTACCTGATTGTGCACCCTAGGCCTCTCTCTTTCCCAAACAACGATCACCTCAATGGCTCAACGAGGAAACATAAAAACAACCACGAGATCTAAACAACCAAATCCAAAGCTCCAAAACTGATATCACAAACACTAAAAGAAAGTATTCCCAAAGGATCTCAACTCATCAAACTCAACTAGAACTAACAATCCTGAGCTCAGTTGCTCTCACAATGATATTTTTGCATCCACTACTCCACTCAGAGTCAGGGTAACCACCAGATTCCAAGAAACTCTTTCAACTATTATAGGGGATAGAAACAATGGCACTAGACATGGACCTCAGTAATCCATGCCTCTTAGAAAAACAAAAAATGTTCCTTCCAAATAAAGTAATTAAATCAAAACATAAATCCATAACAAGGTTCACAACAACACTCTAAAGAGATACACCCAATTTCACCAAAAGAAATTTTCCTTTGAAAACATCTTTTTCACCAATGAATTTTTTAAAATCACCCTCCACCAAGTTATCTTCCAAAAACCAAGCCATACCATTTTTAAACCAAAAAAAACATTGTGGAACCCACTCATTACCCAAACAGGGAAATCCACAAGAAAGCGTATTCAAAATTCCATTTCATTTACAAAACCAAGCACCCAAGGATGACCATTCAAAACTAACTTTCCTTTTAAAAACACTATTTCATGAGGATGAAACCATTTTTATAAGTAATTTTATAAAACCAAGGAAATTCACCATTCCCCATTTTCCATAAAACCAAATTTGAAAATAAATGTTTTCCTCTAAACCCCTTTTTATTTCTCAGTCAAGGTTTTCAAATCCAAGAACACTCAATAACTACATAAGAACCCACATAAGAATCAAAAACCACACCCCAAAACACTCTTTAATCTACCTGAAACAAGTGGAGACCACCTTTAGAGAAATCCAAAATCAAGACGATTCCAAGACAAGCCAACTAGAGAGGGATTAGGGTTATGAAAGCATTGGACCCATGGTTGGGGATTGTGATCCAATTCTACAACACATTCAATATAAGAGGTAGACTTGACTTCATGGGCACCACATGGTTTCCCATGCCATGAATTCCAACCACTCAAATCAATTTCTCCTTCCTTTCCACCCCAATACTAAGAACAATCCACCAATATCACGCACATTTTCAAAGTGGATAAAAACATCAGTCATATTAAAAAATAACTAAAAAATAAAAAATCATCATCGAATCCTGAATTTGAAACCCAACTTTCATCAGCATCTTGAGGCTCTGCACCAACAAGATCTATCTAAACTCTCCCTACCCTTACCTCTAAATATTTGATAACCTTAGTCATTGTTCTACTTAAACATACCTAAATAACATGGTATATCTAAAACCTGTATCCCATTAGGAATATTGGATCTGATACCAATTTTTAAAGATCCAGTCTGAGATTCCATCTTACCAGACACCCGACCCGATTCTCCATAAGGCCTGAAGGGCATTCCTGATCCCCACATGATGGAAACTAGCACCAAGGAATCACTAGAATTCACTTAGGAATGATTTATACCAAATTAGATTTAAATAAAAAATATAAATGAAATAACAAAAATAATTAATTAAGTAAAAAATCAGGTTATTCATAAACAAACCAACAAAAAGAACTAGTTACAAGGAAGCAAGAAGGGAAAACTAACAGACTCAAGCTGAGACCCCAAGCATCTCAGCCCAACTCTCCCCCATGCAATCCATGAAGAACAAAAGGAATCCAATTGAGAACTTAGAAAGATATAGGAATGATATAAAATCCTAGTAGGTCATCGCAACACACCAAAACTATGAATAGGTTTCCTAAAGAACTTCCTCGATGATAGTTTGAAAATAAATCTAGAAAGTTGGCTTTACATACATTATCATATCAACAAAAAACAAAACAAATCCATAGAAAACTTACAAAACATTTTCCTTTTCTTTCTAAAAACCAAACACACATGTTTGAAAACAAATACATGGGCATAATCCTTATCAAAAACTATGAACACGGTTATGATTTCTCAAAAACAACCCACTTTATTTATTTAAATGAAAAAAAAATAACTTTAAAACATTTACCAATAAGGGTTAAAAAACAAAAAAGGCTGCTTAGCAATAATATGCACAAGTATCGACAAGGCATGGAAAAAAGGAGGATATAATCATCAACATAAACACAATGAACAAAATGGACATAACATATCTCAATACATCATGTCAAACTTTTCACTTACAAAATACATCAACCAAACCAATAAGCCCTACCAAGAAGTGAAGATCTCAAGGGATCTAGAATTCCATGTCTAATCCTCCTGACCTATAGGTCAAAAGTTGGAAAACATGAAGCATGGGTTAGAGGAATGGAAAGATAAATAAGAATAAACAAGGTTCCATTAACTAACTTTACTCACTTTAATCAATTTATTCACTATTTTCTTTTCATCACTTATACAGTCTTCACCACTTAACTCATTTTCATCACATGTTCCACGTGTTAAGAATTTTCATCATTTACATAATAGTATAACATGATCAATTACTATGAAAAAGGGAATAATTATAGTTTCCTATCTCACTAGGGATAAGAATTTCATAAAAAATACAACGCACTTACCATGGAGCCTCAGTCTAGGTAGTCTCATCAAATAGAATAGTCAGGGGCATTGAGCCTCAGTCCCCTTCCCTAACCCATGCAATATACGGTGGGGTTTAGAGCTTCTTTCTAACCCAACCCATGGGCATAGAACCTCAACTTAATACCCCACAACTACCCAGCAATATGAAAAGGATTCTTCAACCATTTACCACATATTCTATTTCACAACCATAGTCAAACAATCACACAACATTCACAATGCATAATTCCTCAAAACATAAATCATTCTCATGCCATAACCCATGAACATGTAACCATTTAAAAATAACTTCTCATTAAACCATTAACATTTCACCAAACACTCCCTCAATCCATTCTATCAATTAGGCACAATTAATATAAATTTCATTTATAACCCATGTTAACCAACTAAACCCAATTCTCACAATTTCCTTCCATAAACCTATATTAACATGATGAACCTCACAATCCTAGGTTTAACCACTTAAGTGACACCGTTTGGATATTTAAAAACCCGAACCCAAGTTTATGGACATGGCACACCCCATGTATAGCCTCAATCCCAACCCTGACATCCTCCATACATCCAGTGGGGATCATGGGGGTTTCAATTGTCATTTAATAAAAAAATTATCATTTATCACCAAGGGACCCCAAAAGAAAAATAATAATAGACCAATAGAACTACCATTTATCACATCACACGCATTAATCACATGAACAATATAGTCATCATCTAAAAACAAGAGGGTTCAATAATGGGAAATCAAAATCACATCAAAAGTTCCAACTAAGCCTCTACTAATATCATATACATTTATAAATATCTTTCTAAAATAATATAAAATCTCATACACACTTCTAAATGGAAGCATAAACTCTTTCGAGCACAACCACGTAAGTCAAGGGAAACTCCATTTTCATTTTGTAAAACTAAGACAACCCTTTAAACAAGGAAACCCATTGAACACAAAAAGGGAGCCCACTTAAAAACCCATTTGACCTAACACCCAAGGATCATGTACATTTCATAATTAAAAATCACATTGGAATTTTTATCAATCATAAAGAATGCAAAAAATCCCATTTAAAAACCAAGTTCCACTGCATAATGAAATTCACCCATTCTTTCCAATGGAAAAAACTAAAGCCTTTAAAACATATCAATGTCACCCTCACGCAATGGATTTCTTCTTTAAAAATTTAAAACATGGAAAAAGGCCTTTCTTTCATCACACTTTCAATAAAACACCACTTCAAACATTGTAAGAAGTTCAATGAAATTATCTATTTCATAAACATTTCAAGATATCCTATGAAAAACCAAAACAAGGACCAAGAACTATTTATTTCTATAAAACCACCTTTAAAGAATCCAATCATGCTTTCTATAAAAGTAAAACTACAAACACATTTCAAATCTCCATTTGAAATAAAACTGAAAACCCCTTTTTAAGTCGTTTGAGGTCAACACCTAATTTTAAGACTAAATTCCGCTTAAAATATTATTTTCACTTAATAAAGACCAAAAAAGGTAAAAAAATCCTTTCCCAACTATAAATCCATTAAAAATACAAAAAGGGATTTAATGAAAATATTATCACAATTAAATAATCCTATTTAAAACATAAAATGTTGATTACACAAAAACAACCATTTATGCCAAGCCTAGGGAACAAAAAAAATGGGTTCAAATCATCACATGGCTATCAAATATATTTTTAATTTAATAAAAATGGAATTAAAAAGGCACAATCATATTATAACTCAAAAAGAAATGAATTGCATAATTAATCCTACCTCAAGGAGAAGAGGATCAAGTCAAAACACTTCAGCACTTGATGATTTCATTGATGGCCACTCAAAGCTCCTCTTTCCCACCCCTATGCATATGAACATTTTCATATACATAAGTATTACTAGCCCCTATGCTCATATTCTCATGGCCATGAATATGTTCAAGGGGGTCCTTACATATATTCTCATATATGCATATACTCAATTACACTTACACACGTATTCATTTTTCATATATATACATAAGAAAACCTAGACCCAATATATATTCATCGCCATCAGTGAATATTTATACAAGAGGGGAACTTACATATATATATTCCTACCTATGCATATGCAGGTAAGTTTCCTTCAACTCGGGTAACTCAAACCCACCTCAAGGATGAATAAAATGCACTAAAAAATTACTAGGAACCTAAAATCACCAAAAGCACCAAAATAAATATTATTATAAACAAAATAGTGGAAGAAATCCTACTTCAAGTGGTGATGAAAAACCAAAAAGATCTGAAATGCCTCATATTTATCATTGAATACTGAAATATACTTGATGCTGACCTGAGGAGCCCATTGTATACCCTAACAAATGAAGAAGGAACCAAGAATTGGATTAAACCTTGACATAGGGTTCTCCGAAATGGAACTAGGTGATGGGGAGAGGGGAAGTCGACCAAATCAAGGAAGAACATGGAGATAAGTTCTTACCTTGAAGAACTGACCAAGAAACTATAAGAGATCTGTTGGTATCTCTGAAATAAAAGAGGGGCGAGAGGGAGAGTGGCGGTTCATGTGTTTGAATATGGTAGGAGGGCCACACGTGATTTGTAGGGAAGAGAATAGAGGGAAAGAGAGGAAATAAAATAGGGGAAAATAAAAATAAAATGAAAATATAAACTTAAATTTCAAAAGACTGGCCTACCACACAATTTTCACACCATTTACAAAACTATGAGCTAACCATGTACTGGTGAATGCCAAGGCCAGAAACCCCCTCACATGATTACCTGTAGGAAGACACACAGTTGATAAAACCATTCCATTTGACACTATAAACTTACAGATCCCATATACACACTTGCAACATGATTTAATAGACCTTGGGAAAGTCATACATCACACCACTGACTCACCTGTCCACCCACAGGGGCACCGCATGGTTACTAATTACTATGAGGGATAACTATACAATAGCTAAAAAGACTCCAAAAACATAAATTTTCATCCTACCAACTATCAAAGCTCAAACTCACTCCATAACATGATAAATTAATAAAAAATAAAAACACCATTACACCCAAGTTATTTCAAGGAAACTTTGATAGTTTGAGAGCCAAGTCCAGTAGTAGTATGATGGATCAATTTTAGATCATGAGACAGAGGGTTGGTTAAAGGAGTTGAATATAGATTTTATTTTATCTTTTTCTTGGATAATCACTGGATTTTCATTAGTTATGATGATGTTGTGTAAGGAATATTATCAGTGGTTCTTCTTGTTCTTCAATGGTTTTGAGTAGTTAGCTATATTATGGGAAATTTCTAAGATCAGTATCAAACTAAGTTTCCTTTATTGACCACAACAGAGTCTTTTAAACCAGTTATTTTTTCCCTCCACTTTTGGATTTTTTGGATCTTCTATTTATATGTTGTGAGACCTTTAAAGTTCCTTTTTTAGACTTAATCCCTTCATTATCTGCCCCTTGAATTGAATTAATCAAATTATCACTGTTCCTTTTTTATTTTCTTACCTTCCTATGATTGATTGAAAATTACATCATTCTCTCTAATTTAAATCCACCAGTTGAATCCCATGAGTTTATTTCTTATACGACTCCAACCTTTGACCACCAACCTACACCAGGATTTACCATAAAGACAGAAAGTATAACTCATTCCTCATTCTTAGTTTTGATATGGAGATATGTCCATGGAAAGGGTTTCTATAACCTTATTCAATTCATTCCATAATTATCTCATCAGGATTAGTGTTGTGAAGAAATGGTATGGGTAGAGAGGATACTATTATTATAAGCATTGTATTCTTAAACTCTTCTATCAGTTCAGGTGTTATGGGCCTTGGTCTAAGGAGAATGGGAAATTTTATGTTTTCTAATTCCTTATTTATTACCTGTTATTATATTATTTTTCTCTATGTTATGATCTAAATTATTTTATAGCATGGATTGTACATGTGCCTCTATTTGTGATGTGTCTATGACTTTATGTGCCTGTATTTTTGAAATGATTTCTCTTTTACTTATAAAATATGTTATGGATTCAAGAATAAAAAAAGAGGTAACACTTCACCCATCATCACAAACTATTTTTGTGATGTGTTTTAAAGTTCTGATTGGGTCTCAATTCCACCTAAGGCATATAATATCATAGTGTGGTGGGAAGGTTCCCATTATTTATATACTTATGTTATCACTATTTATGTTGATCTATGTTCCAATATTGATTTAGGAATATTATGTGGTGTTGATTTAATACTCTTAAAAGTAATTTCATTCACTTATAGTAAAATATAAATAGAAAAACTAAATATTTTGTGGTACTACTAGGGTGTGCTCTTGGTAATGAAATATTTTATAACAAACTTGGAATATTTTATGCTAGATAAATTCAATTATTTCAACCTGATATTTTATTATTCATGTTGTGTGTTAATTGGGATTATCTAGTTTTGAAGTTATGTGAGTTGAAATTAACTTGATAAAGATCATTGTTATGTTTTTTGGTTGAATAAAAACAATGTGATGAAAGCATGTAACTTTTCAAGATATGTGATTTTTTATAGAAAGAGAGTAAAATAAATAAAAATTACATCATTCATGTACTTTTTTAAATTCAACAAAATTATCAATTAGTTTAACATGAACTAGTATAAGTCTAGGCAATAGATATAGTTCAAAACTTTGGATGTAATGCTTAAAATTGTGGTTAAAATATATAGACACAATTTTAATGGTCGTGGAACCTATTGGCACGGCTATAGAAAAACCTTTAGCCACAATTTTAAGAGGCTATATCCATGGTTTAAACCATGGTTATAGGGTATATTTACACAATTTTGAAAACCATGGAAATAGATCACATGGGTTTCCATCATGGAAATAGGGTCTATTTCAACAGTGAAAAATAGTGGATATATCCCATGTAGACCATGGATATGGATTTAAAATAAATAGTGCTTCACCAGATTTGATCTCTTTACCTCTGCTCTCTGAACTTGTCACCTTAACACTACACTGCAGACACATTTTTGAATAAAAATATATATTTTGTTATATATATTATTAGTAACTGTGGATATAGCATGTAAACAGTGTCTATAGACTTTCCCACCATTTTTAAGTAGGTTAATTTTTTCATGTATAAGGGAAGGAGGAAAATAGCCACCGTTTTAATGAACAATGGCTATAGAGAATAAAAAAACTCTATAGGTATATTTTAGGAAAAATCTGGCTATATAACTCAAAAAAACCTTATAGCCAAGGTTTCTAGAGGATAGATCCACAGTTTAAAATGTGGTTATAGGATCTATTACCGTGGTTTAGAAAACCAAGGAAATAGCTTGTATGGTTGTACACCAGGAATATAGGTCTATTTCTATGGTTTAAATTGTTTCTATAGGTTCTATTTCTATGGTGTAAAACCATGGATATATCCCATGTAAACCATGGTTATATCCTTGGTGTAAATACCTATAGCCATGGTTTTAGATAATTGTGGAAATAGCCCAGTTTTCTAGTAGTTATGAAACATATTAAAGTTTTTAATTATATTATTATGTGTATTATTAAAATTATGTAATGATTGATATGTTAAATTGGTTAATTTATTGACAGTTTGGCTTATTTAATTAGTAATGAATTGTTTTTGGGGAAATTCACTTGATTATCTTATATTTGGTAATTTTCTCTATGTTTTTTGATATTATGTGTATTAATATTGGGTGAGAAAAAGTTGGAAAATTTTATTTATTAGTAATTGGTTTTCATAAATAAATTATATCAGTTATTTCAAGAAACTTTAATTTATATAAAAAATGGTTTTTTCAAAATAAACTCGAAGTGTTTTATAAAAATAAATTTGATGAAACCTTGTTAAGAAGACAGATTTAAAAGGGTTTTCATTTAAAAATTTTCCAACCTACTGGATATTAAATGAAAAATTATTATTTAATATCTTTTTTCAGAATACTTTTATATCTTTACTAGTCCTATACGAGATCTTGTGATGCATGTATCGTAAGTGATTAAAGAAAATTTAGAATACATAATAAAAAAATATGTAAGTGATGTAGTATTCATGAAAAAAAAAATTGTTATTATGATGTCTAAGTTTATCAGTAACATGTTATGTGAAAATACTAAGATATATTCCATATTAATTATTGTTCATTTAATGTGAGTGTTATGAGATTAATTTTAGTGAAACCAGGATAATATATATTGTTCATGACATGTTAAGTGTGATAAGTTCTAAATGATATGAATTAAATTTACTACATTAAATATTAATCATCGTTTTCATTAAGTGTAATACATGAAAGTGGGAACATATAGGATTTAAGTGATAAATTAAAATCATGTGAAAATTTTCATTTGAAAAGTATATTGATACATTAATAAAAAAGTGATGTAGTGCTAATATTATGATGTGGTCATTATAGTGATAATATATTTCTAATGATTTATTAGTATGTATTATTGGTTGAGTATGATATGGTTGTTTTTGTGGCCTTGTTTGGTTTTTTTGGGGTTCTGATAGAGGTGTTTTTTGGGTTTGTGTACAATTATTGGGTTATTGAGTTTCTATTATTCTTTGAGGCTTGATTTTGTTGAGATGGTATTTTTTCCCTCACAATGATATATAATATTGATTATCCTAAATCATGTAATATTTTATTAATGGCCTTGATCCTTTTTATTGAAATATTTCCTAATATAGTTTTTTGATGATTTTGTGAATCTATTCATCTTATCCCTCTAATGGATTGGCTGAGTTCTGAATATAGTGAAATCCTTGAGAGGTATCTCACATAGTTGTTTTTCAAACCCCTCTCTTCCCTTCCCAATTTTTTTTATTATCGCGTAATTGAATTTTACTATATTCGTCTAATATAAAGGTATAAACTTTTCATAAACCCTTCATTTATCATTCTGGAGTTTCTGGTGGTTTATAAAAATTATTTCATAAATTTAAAGAGTTGTTTTAAAATGGTTTAAAAAATTGTGGAAATAATTTTAAATTTTATGGTATAAGGGTTAGAAATTTTTAAAGTGGTATTTTATTTTTGGGATTAATTAAAAATATTGTAAGTAATAATAAATTATATTTTAGATTATTTATTATCTATTTTAGTTAAAATTTTAATTTTCAGAAGGATTTTCTTTCCCTTATACATGAATTCTTCTCGACATAAGGTCTAACCCTTGTTTTAGAGATGTGTAAAGGTAACTCTAGATTTTAAGTATTTCATAATGGTAATATTTAATTTTTAAAAGTTTATTAAGAGTATTCTTATGTAGATTGTGAATCTTGAGTGTGGGTAATACCTTGTGTTATGATTTAGCTGATAATTCAGGTGTTATGTAAAGATATTTTTGAAGTATGAATAAGGTTCAAATTAATTACCCTTATGAAAGTCCTTATTCTTGAATAAGGTTCCTTAGTAACTCAATAAAAAGAAGGGTAGGTAGTTTACCTTTACTCAGAATGCATGTGTCATATAAGGGCATTGTTTTAAATCTAGAAAATTTGATTCTTTCACCTATTTCAATATGAAATTTATTTTTATGAAATAAAAAAGGAAATAATGAAATAAAATCATGGGTTTTGAATATTTTTTAATGAGGATAATAAAATCATGGACTTATAAGATTTTGAGAATTTTTAAATGAATTTAATGTGAAAATAAATGGAAATATTGAAAAATTAAATCGAAGATCTATTTAAAGTTGTATCCAGTGTTTGAAAAATATTATTTTCTTCCTCCATTGGAGTTTATAATTCATAAAAATTAAATTTTTTATTATCTAAAAACACTTTTAAGAGGAAACTGGGATCCTTCATGGTCAAAAAACATCAGCCACTAAAAGTGTCACGACCCATCCTCGGGGCCCGTGTCGTGACTACCCCAAGCCCGACTTCCATATGCCAGGGGCTGGAGACTATCACCAAAGGCGTAATCCCTATAAAAAGGGAAGGCATTGCCTTTTAACCTGTAACACACACACAGCCTAAACACAAGCAGCAGAGTATGCAACTGAAAGTAAACACTAAGTAAAACTGTATACAAAAGTAAGTGCTGAAAGGAAAGGGGCCGGAAATACAAGACCAACAGTAAAGTACAACAACTGTAAAGCTAATACAACTGCAAAAAAGGTAAACAGCAACTACTGAGTCATCCTCCGGGAATCCCACCTGAAGGGTGGGTACATATGGACTCCTCAGCACCCCAGGTATGTTCGTCTGCTCCGAGTATGTCTCACCAAGTGATCCACCTCTGGATACCATCCAGATCTATAACTCTCTTCCTCGATCCGTGATGTCTGTCATCTACAACCAACACAATGATGTACGGGCATAACCCGTGCAGGGGTGAGTATAACGATACTCAGTAGGGGACCTCAAGACCCCCAAAGCTATCCCAGAATACACAAAGGATAAACCACAGTAGAAAGATACAATCATGAAGTATCAACCAACCCTACTTAGGTATATGCCCATACATATACCTAAGTTACCAGTCACAGCCCAGCTCTAACTCTCAAGTCCAATCACATCCCAGTCCACACAGGAAGTAAAGTCAATCACATCGATGATAATGATTGAAAGACAAGACTCGTCTCACAAAGGTATAAATCTTTCGTATAGCGATAGAGATGATCACATGTAGTCACTGATTCATCTAATCTGTCGGACCCACACAGGATACAGGACCAGCTAAGCTGTCGGACCCACACAGGATACAGGACCAGCTACTCTCTCGGACCCAAACAGGATACCGGAACGGAAGTCAGAACTGTCGGACCCATAGGGGATCCCGGTATAGTAGTCATCACTGTCGAACCCATGGAGGATTCTGGTTCAGTAATCATCATTGTCAAACCCATGTAGGATACCAGTTCAGTAATCATTGTTGTCGAAACCATGTAGGATTCCGGTATAGTAGTCGTCGCAGCCAGCTCTAGGGTTCCCGCACACAGCACACTCAATTCTAGTAGGGTCTGCTCCTCAAGCCAAGTGATGATACATCAACTACCACAAAGTCCTAAGTTGATGTATCTTGTTGTTCCGTCTCATCATAAGGAACCCAACGCGACAGACGGCGCATCTATCGGACGCCCGGTCTGAGAGTTATTAGCATTTCCGTTCCAGGGGCCCGGTGGATTTACGCTCGTACCAAACCAGGCCATTTTACAAAGTTGTCCAAAACTCACTTAGAGTATCGCAAAAGGACCGCATCATCACGAGGGTCTTAGTTCCACAGATGGCACGTCGATCAGACGCGCGGTCTAGGAGGTATTCGAGTTTAAGCGAAGACGAGTCCGGCCCATCAAGCCCAGTGGGTTGGCGGGTCTGCCCGAACCGGTTCGGCGGGTCCGACCAGGATGGGGGTGGGCCCAGCCCGGTGGAGCGCAGTCCACCAATGGACCCGGACCAGCGGGTCCGACCCGGTTGGGGGGTCGGCCCGGCCCGGTGGGGCGCAGCCCACCCACGGACCTAGCCCGCGCTGCGGGCCGGTTTTGTTCGCCCGGCGGTGACAAACGGCACCGTCCCTCCTCTGCCCGGCCGGCTGTAGCCGGCCCGTTCTATCCAGGGCGAGCGGCCCGCACATCGGGCCGCTGTTCTCCCCACGTGGCGCTGCAGTCTTACAACCCGGCCGGGCAGACGGTCGGACGGTTCGCCCAGCAGAGTGGGCCATTGTCTTCTCCGTATGGAACCTTCGGGTGTCGCGGTCCTTCAGCCTGGCCGGCAGGCGTCTGGCCTATTCCTCCATCCAAGCAGCACGTGGTTGCGAGCCGTGGTATCCCTCCATGTGGTGCCTATCGACGCAGCAGTCTTCCAGCGGGTCGTCCAGTTTGGTCGGTCGGTCATCCCACGGACAGACTCCACGGCAACCGGTTTAGCCGACCACCTCCACACCTCCACTGCGGCGCGACGGTGTCGCGGTCCTGCTGCTCTCTACATGGTGCGACGGTGTCGCGCCACCTCCGCCGTCGCGGTTCTTCTCCGGTGCGGTGCGCCGGCACAGCGTCCTTTCGACTCTGCCTCCGATGTCAACCAAACTAGATTCAACAGAGGGTCATCGGGCCATGTTTGTTCAGCTCGCTCCCTCTGCATTAGGTGATATAAATTTTCCACCGTCAAACCAAAGTAAACATTGAAGAATCGAGGATATAATTTTATTCAATTAATATTAAACAAATCCACCTACCTCGATTCAAGAAAATTGTCGAAGTCACGGAAGACGGTGTCGCAGAAGACGGACGTCGTTCTGTCAACGTCAGAGGAAGAGTCATTGTCATTGGTGACGTTCATTATGGGCGACATCTTCCCTTTCTTTCCCCAATTGTAAAGGAAGGATACATGTCGTCGTTCTTCAGTGGAGATAGTGTTCTTCGTTGGAAGAAGGCACCACCAATACTACCAAGCTCTCCAACAATTATGCCAACCCCAAATAAAATAATAGCTTAACTTATTTAAAGTTGGCATAATGTTTTCAAAATTTCAAAAAATAAAATTAATTAATTAATTGTGGAGCTCAATTAATTAATTAATGGTGTTGGATAATTAATGAGAGAAAGTGGGAGGTGGAGAGTTTTCAAAACTAAAAAGGGAGGTGGAAAGTGGAGGGTTTAACCCACATCAATGGGGGGTTTCAAGAGTTTCAATGGGGAGTTGAGGAGTTTGTGTTCGTGTGGGCCCCACCACACAATATATTCCCATGGGAGGTTATGTGGGGGGTGGGACCCACTTCCAACTTCCCTTTGGTGGATTTAACCACCACCCACATAAAAATATGTGAATCATATTTTTCTTTATTTAAATTAGAAAACCCCCAAAAATAACTTCCAACCTATATAAAACGCAACTATGGTAAAGGTATCCTTAAAAAAATACTGGTGATGTGAGTTCATCAGTGTCCTCGGATTTAAATTCCGAGCACCAGTTCAAAAGATATAAAATCTTGCTCGTACGTCTACTGAACGTACCCGAACAAAACTTCATAAAATTATTCTGGGCACACCGGGCCTCAGAATCAGGTGCCGTCAGAAACTGCGGACTCGTGAAATTACCATGTATTTAAGAAAAAATAAATTCCATCGGATTTCCGGGTCTTTAAATTCTCCCCACCTCAGGGATTTACATTCCCATAAGATAAAACACACACTAAGGGAACAAATTGGGGTACTAAGCACACATCTGAGCCTCTCACTCCCATGTGCTCTCCTGGAGGTTCCCGTGTTGCCAGTGAATGCGCACCAGAGGAATCGACTTCCCTCGTAGGAACTAATCTTGTCGATCCTTGATCTCCACTGGGACCTCTGTGAATGTCTCCCTTTCATTGATGTCCATCTCCCCATGGTTGATGAAGTGGGATGGGTCGTGCACGTATCTCCTCAGCTAAGATACGTGGAAGACGTCGTGCACCCGATGTAACTGAGGTGGAAGGGCCAGGTGGTAAGCCACCTCGCCTACTCTGCTAAGGACCTGGAATGTTCTAATGAATCACGGAGATAACTTGATGCCTCAACCAAATCTCTGTAGACCTCGTCAAGGTAAGACCCGTAGGAAGATGTGGTCGCCATCCTCAAACTCTAGTGGTCTATGTATCCTATCAGCATAGGACTTCTGTCTTCTCTATACAGTCTGCATCTGCTCCTGGATGATCTGCACCTTCTCTGTCATAGCCTAAACCATCTCTGGTCCTACAAGTGCTGACTTCCCTGGGTCAGTCCAGCACAGAGGCAATCTGCAAGGTCGGTCCTACAGTGCCTCGTAAGGTTCCATCCTGATGGTGGAGTGGTAGCTGTTGTTGTACGCAAACTCCATGAAGGGTAAGTGATCCTCCCAACTGCGACCAAAGTCAAGGACACAAGCACAGAGCATGTCCTCGAGTGTCTGGATGGTCCGCTCAGTCTGGCCATCCGTCTGAGGATGGAAGGCGGTGCTCAAGCGAAGCTGCATCCCAAAAGCCTCCTGCAACCCCTTCCAAAGCGGGGAAGTAAAGCGTGCATCATGATCGGAGACAATATAAGAAGGTACTCCAAGTAAACACACAATATCCAGCACGTAGAGGCGTCTCAAGCTCTCTACTGAACCCTGCTCTCTAATCGGTAGGAAGTGGGCCGACTTGGTGAGTCGGTCAACGATCGCCCAGATAGAGTCGTGTCCTCTGGATGTATGTGGAGGTTCCATTATGAAATCCATGGATATCCCATCTCACATCCACTCTGGGACCTCTAAGGGTTGTATCAAGCCTGCCGGTACCTGGTGCTCCACCTTCACTTCCTGACAAGTGAGGCATAACGAGACAAACTCTTCTATCTCCATCTTCATACCCGGCCACCAGTGCTGTCGTCTGAGGTCCTGATACATCTTCTCCACTCTTGGATATACCTCTAGAGGGGAAGTGTGGAACTCCCTCAACACCTCCTCTTGTAGTGCAACTGGTACCATGGTATGTCCTCTGAAGATGATTACATGCTCTACACCTTTATAAAATCCATCATGTTCCTGCCATGAGGATATTTGATCACATCGTGTGTCATAGTCAATGTCCCCACGATGTGCCTCCTCGACTCGCTGAAGGAGTCGAGGAGTGACTTTGAGAGACTGTAGAAAGGAAACTCCATCTCTATCCACAAAGGATATCTGCAACACGGTCAGCTGCTCTATCGCCTCTCCTAACAGTTGAATGCCCGATCTCCTGCTAAGATCATATGCTACAATGTTTCCCATCCCATAATTATAGACTATATCAAAGTAATAGTCCTGGAGGAACTCGAGCCATCGCCGATGTCTCAGGTTCAGGTCCTTCTACGAGAAGATGTACCTGAGACTCTGCTGGTCATAATTGATTGTAAAACGCTCGCCCATCAGATAGTGCTGCCACATCTTCAAGGCAAAGACCACTGCTGCTAACTCCAGGTCATGGGTAGCATAGTTTTTTCTGTGTTGTATCAACTTCCATGAACCATATGTGAACACTACTCGCTCCTGCATCAGGACACACCCGAGTCCGGTCCCTGATGCGTCGTTGTAAACTACGTACCCTACGTCCTCCTCTGGTAGCCTCAAGATGGGCGCACTGGTCACCCTCTTCCTCAGCTCCTGAAAGCTCTGCTGGCTTCTATCTGACCACATAACGGGTTTCCCCTTCTTTGTCAATGCTGAAAGCGGTGTTATAACTCTGGAGAAGTCTGGCACAAATCTCTGATAGTACCCAGTCAGTCCCAGAGAACTCTGAACCTCCTTCACACTCCTGGGTGGCTCCCTACCAAGTACTGCCTCGATCTTCGCTGGATCCACTACAACTCCAGCCTCCAAGATGACGTGTCCCAGAATGTGAACCTCTCAAATCCAGAACTGGCACTTCAAGAGCTTACCATAAATCTGGTGCTCTCAGAGTGTATCCAGTACTACCCGCAAATGGTAGGCATGCACCTCCTCAGTAGTCGAGTAAATCAGTATGTCGTCGATGAATACAACAAAAAAACGATCGAGGTAAGGCAGAAAGATCTTGTTCATGAGACTCATGAACACTGCTGGTGCATTGGTTACGCCGAAGGGCATAACCAAGAACTCGTAGTGGCCATACCGACACTTGAAGTCTGTATTCTGCACATCCTCGTCTCTAACTCTGAGATGGTGATAGCCTGACCTGAGGTCTATCTTAGAGAACCATCGTGATCTCTTGAGCTGATAAAAAAGGTCTCCAATCCTCGAGAGTGGGTACTTGTTCTTCACGGTCACCTGATTCAGGCGATGATAGTCGACACACAGTCACAAGCTCCCATCCGCCTTCTTGGCGAAAAAAACCCATGATGCCCAGGGTGAAACACTAGGTTGGATAAATCTCTTCCACTACAAGTCCTCCAGCTATACCCGCAGCTCACGAAGCTTGGCGGGATCCATCCGATATGCTGGAGTAGATATCGGTGTTGTCCCGGGGTACAAGTCAATGTAGAAGTCTACCTCTCTATAATGAGGTATTCCTGGAACGTCATTAGGAAAAACATCCACGTACTAATCCACCACAACATGAAAACTCGGACTCCGCACATCAACCGCTCCGAGGATGAGACTAGCCAACTGATGTGTGATCGGATGCCCCCTCCTCTGTGTAAGTCCATCCTACGCTGTGGAGGCTCCCTTATCACCGATGAAGGTGAACCTAATCCCATCCGTGTGGATACACCGCACTTTACGCCTAATACAGTCAATCTGAGCATAAACTGTGGATAACCAATCCATACCGAAGATGACGTCGTAAGGCCTCGATGCCGCTATAAGAAGATCCCAGCCGAATCTATCTCCTCATAGAGTAAGCTCACACTACTGGCACCATTGCGTAATCGTTGAGTCTGCTCCTGTAGGAGTCTCTAGCTGTAAGGATCGATCCAATAGCTTTGTCAGAATCTTCGAGCTCTGAACGAGGGAAGTGGAAATAAAAGAATGAATCACACCTGTGTCTATAAGTACTGCATCAAGGGTGGATTAGACACAGATTTTCACGACCCGTCCTCAGGGCCCGTGCCGTGACTACACCAAGCCCGCCTTCCATAGGCCAGGGGCTGGCGACTAGCACCAAGGCGTAAATCCGAACAAAAAGGGAAGGCATTGTCTTTGAAAAGTAACAAGAACCACAGAGTAAGAAAGCGGAAAAGTAAACACTAAGTAAAAACTGTACAAGCTGTGCTGAAAGTAAAAGGGGCCGGAAATACAAGCCCAACTGTAAAGTACAACTGAAAGGAAAAACAGCAACTGAAAGGAAAAACTGCAGCGTCGAGCCGTCCTCTGGAAGTCCAACCTGAAGGGTGGGTACATATAGCCTCCACTGCTCCTCGGGTCCACCTAACCGCTCCGAGTACGTCCCGCCCAGTGGTACGCCTCCAGGTACTGTCCTGCTCCGCACGCCTCCTCCACGATCAGCACTGTCCGTCGTCTGCAACCAACACCACGAAGTGCGGGCATAGCCCGTGCAGGGGTGAGTATAAGCTACTCAGTAGGGACCCCGAGACCCCCGAAGGTCTCCCGAAATCCACAAAGGATAAATCACGAAGAAGAGATGCAATCACGAAGTAACATCTGACACGGATTAGGTATATGCCCATACATATACCTAAGTCATCAATTCCCCGATCGGCTCCAACGTCCGAGCCCTAGCACAACCCAGTCCACACAGGAAAGCAAAATACATACCCACGCAGGATAGAACAACACAATACACAAAGGAGAGTAAACAGTAAATCCACACAGGATAGCTCAACACAATCCACAAAGGAGAGAAACACAAGATTCAGCTCACACAGGTATACTTCTTCGGATGATGATAAAGATGATCACTGAACCATCTATGTCGTCGGACCCGCGAAGGATCGATAGGTACTAACCTTGCAGTGACCCACACAGGATCAGACCCACACAGGATCGGGCCCACGCAGGACCTGTAGGAGTTGGCTCACACAGAACCGCTGAGTGTAGACCCACACAGGATCGGACCCACACAGGATCGGGCCCACGCAAGACCTGTAGGAGTTGGCTCACACAGAACCGCTGAGTGTAGACCCACACAGGATCGGACCCACACAGGATCGGGCCCACGCAGGACCTGTAGCACTGATCCACGTAGGATTGCTGAGTGCAGCAGTCATCGCAGTCCACTGAGGATCTCTGCACAGTCGTCGCCGCAGTCCACTGAGGATCTCTGCACGGTCGTCGTCGGAGTCCACGGAGGATCTCTGCACAGTCGTCGCCACAGTCCACTGAGGATCTCTGCACGGTCGTCGTCGGAGTCCACGGAGGATCTCTGCACAGTCGTCGCCGTAGTCCACTGAGGATCTCTGCACGGTCGTCGTCGGAGTCCATGGAGGATCTCTGCACGGTCGTCGCCGTCGAGGGAGCAGTCGCAGCCAGCACTAGGGTTCCCGCACACAGCAAGCTCATTCGGGAGGGTCCGCTCCACGAGCCGAGAGGCTGATACATCAACTGTCACGAAGTCCGAAGTTGATGTATCCAAAAGTTCTGTATCGTCAACAGGAACTCAACGTCGCAGACGGCGCGTCAATCGGACGCCCGGTCTGAGAGTTATTGGCATTTTCGTCCCAGGGGCCCGGTTGGTTTTTTAGGTAAAACCAACCCGACCGCACTCCACCTGCGTCCAAACCTTGGGCGGAGTATGCCAAAAGATCCGTCTCACTTAGAGGAATTCAAAAAAGCTAACGGCACGTCAATCGGACGTATGTAGCTCAAGATATGAGCGTTTCCGCTCCGAGGGCCCGGTTGGTCTCGTGTACGAACCAACCCGGCCGAACTCAAAGTATTCCGAAACCTTGAGTGCGATATACTGAAACGACCGTCTCAATCCAAGGATCGCGTTGCCGCTGACGGTGAGTCGTTTGGAGGCACGAAGCTCAAGTTACGGGGGTTTGAACGAAAACGTCCGAAGAAGGGGGGTACGGGCCCGGGCGGACCCGGCCCGACCCCCCCCCCCCCCCCGGGTCGGCCCGAACCGGGTCGACCCGACCCGGGTCCGACCCGGTTGGACCGGTCCGGCCCGGCCTGGCTCGGCTCGGCCGAGCGGCCGAGCGCCGCGGGCGTTGACCCGCGGCCTGAGAAAGTCGCGGCCCGTGTGGGCCGCGCTTGCAAACCGCGGACGCGGCTGAGCCGCGTCCCGCCTGGACGAACCGGACCCGCGCGGCCGCGGGTCCGTTGGCCGTCGCCGCCGCGGCGGACTCGTCCGGCGGCGCGCTGGGGCGCCGCCGCCTCCGGCCGCCGGCAACTTCCGCGGGCCGCCGGCGTCGCTCCGGTGGCCCGTTTTCCTTCCCGTCTGCACCGTTGCTCCTCCCGGGATCCATTCTTTACTGCGGGATCGTTAAACACCCGTTGCAGCATGTTCCGTCGTCGCCCACCAAATCCGCACAAAACGAAGAACGGCGGAGGGTCGTCGGGCCGTGTTCGTTGGGCCCGCACCCTCCGCGTTAGAGATAAACAACCGAGAGAAAATTATTCCACACAGGAAACAACAATTTTTAATAAGATTAAAAATTGTTCACAAAAACGGTTCTTTAATTTTTAAAGAATGCTCACGGGAATAACAAAGAGGGGTATTCCAAAATTATAAAATCCCTACCTCGTCGATCGTCGTGCGCGGGCGTTCTTCGTGGAAGAGATCGTCGCGGAAGAGAGGGATCGTCGCGTCGTCGCGGGGAGGCGTCGCGTCGTTGCGGAAACCGGCGTTGAGTCGGCGAACTCAACGAACCAAGAACAACAGATTTAAGTTATAATTAATTAAATCTGTGTTTAAAACCAAAAGAAAAGAACCTTGAGCGGAAATCCGAAATCACTCACCTCAAATGGTCAGTGATCGGAGATCGGAGATCGAAGATCGGAAGAACGTCTCGGACGAAGGCGTCGTCGATTTCTGGGTTCGGCGTTCTTCGCGTTCTTCGCGTTCTTCGCGTTCTTCGCGAGGGAGCTGAAGAAACAGGGATCCTCTCAAATCTTTTCAAAGGATTTTGGGTTGGTCTTATTTTATTAATATGCCAACACACGAAAACAGGTTAAGAAACGATTGAATTAATTCGTTGAATTAATTCAACGAAAGAAACAGGCCATTTAATTCACGAAAGAAACAGCCCATTTAATTCACGAAAGAAACAGCCCATTTAATGGTCTGTTAAAAATTTAGAAAACGTGTCGGTTGACTTTCATTAAGACGGGTTTTCACAGGTGCGTTTCTTAGCGGAAAGAAACTGTGGGGCTCGTGTGGGCCCCACCTCACAAATATCCTACCAAGGGGGTAGGATATTTCTGGATAGCATCCTATCTAGTTCAACTCAGTTCAAGCCGCCTTTAAGTGGCTTCAAGTGGGTTCCAAGTGGCTTAAGTGAAATAAAATAAAGTTGTCACAAAATTATTTTATTTCTTAACTTTAAGCCCGAAAATTAAAAACCACACCCGAGCAAACGCAACTCCGGAAGAGGCGTTTCTAAGCGAATACCGGCGCTACGATTTCATCAGTGCCCTCAGAATTCGATTCCGGGCACCGGTTCAAAAGATAGAAAAACCCGCTCGTCCGTTCACTGAACGTACCCGAGCCAAACTTCGGAAAATGATTCCGGGCACACCGGGCCTCGGAATCAGGTACCGTCAGAAACTGCGCTCTTGTAAAATTCCAAAGAAAATTAAGAAAAAAAAATCCTTGAAATTTACGGGTCTTTACATTACTCCCACCTCAGGACTTTACGTCCCCATAAAGATACATCAAAAACTAGGGAAACAAATGTGGGTATTGATCACGCATCTGAGCCTCCCGCTCCCAAGTGCTCTCCTGGAGGTTCCCGTGCTGCCATCTGATGCGTACAAGAGGAATCGATCACCCACGTAGGACCCGCTCCTGTCGATCCTCTATCTCCACTGGGACCTCCGCAAAAGTCGCTCCATCATCCACGTCTAGCTCCCCATAGTCAATGATGTGTGTCGGGTCGTGCACGTATCTCCTCAGCTGAGATACGTGGAAGACGTCATGCACCCGGTGCAACTGAGGTGGCAGAGCCAGGCGATAAGCCACCTCGCCAATCCTGCTGAGGACCTAGAAAGGCCCGATGAAGCGTGGAGACAACTTGCCGCCTCGGCCAAATCTCCGCAAACCACGTCGAGGTGAGACACGCAAGAAGACGTGGTCGCCATCCTCAAACTCTAGTGGCCTCCGCCTCCTGTCAGCATATGACTTCTGTCGGCTCTGTGCTGTCCTCATCCGCTCCTGGATGACATGGACCTTCTCTGTCGTGGCCCGGACCATCTCTGGTCCCACAAGTGCTGACTCTCCAGGGTCTGTCCAGCACAAAGGAGATCTGCAAGTCCTGCCGTACAACGCCTCATAGGGTGCCATCCTGATGGTGGAGTGGTAGCTGTTGTTGTACGCAAACTCTACCAAGGGTAGGTGGTCCTCCCAGCTGCGACCAAAGTCGAGGACACATGCGCAGAGCATGTCCTCGAGAGTCTGAATGGTCCTCTCCGTCTGACCATCCGTCTGAGGGTGAAAGGCGGTGCTCAGATGTAGCCGCGTCCCGAACGCCTCCTGCAACCCCTTCCAAATCCGGGAAGTAAAACGAGCGTCCCGATCGGAGACGATAGTCGATGGCACACCATGAAATCGTACAATCTCCTGAACGTAGAGACGCCCCAAGCTCTCCACTGAGCCCTGCTCTCGGATGGGTAAGAAGTGTGCCGACTTGGTGAGTCGGTCAACAATCACCCAAATAGAGTCGTGACCTCTGGAAGTGCGTGGAAGTCCAGTCACGAAGTCCATAGATATCCCGTCCCACTTCCACTCCGGGACCTCCAAGGGCAGTACCAAGCCTGCTGGTACCTGATGCTCTGCCTTCACCTGCTGGCAGGTGAGGCATCGTGAAACGAACTCTGCCACAGCCTTCTTCATGCCCGGCCACCAGTGTTGTCGTCTGAGATCCTGGTACATCTTCGCCACTCCAGGATGTACCGCCAAAGGAGAAGTGTGATACTCTCTCAGCACCTCCTCTCGTAAAGCGACTGGTACCAAGGTACGTCCTCTGAAAAGGACATCGTGCTCTGCTCCAAGGGAGAGACCATCAGGTGCCTATCCCAAGGATATCTGTGCACGCCGTGTCTCACAGTCAACGTCCCCACGCTGTGCCTCTCTGACCCGATGAAGAAGTGGAGGAGAGACTGTGAGAGACTGAAGGAAGGCTGCTCTGTCTCTATCCACGAAGGATATCTGCAAAGCGGCTAGCTGCTCTGTCACCTCCTCAAGTAGTTGGATGCCCGTCCTCCTTCTGAGGGCATCAGCCACCACGTTCCCCTTCCCAGGAGTATAGACTATCTCAAAGTCATAGTCCTGGAGGAACTCGAGCCATCGCCGCTGTCTCAGGTTCAGGTCCTTCTGAGAGAAGATGTACCTGAGACTCTGGTGGTCAGAAAAGACTGTGAAGCGCTCGCCCATCAGATAGTGTCGCCATGTCTTCAGGGCAAAGACTACTGCTGCCAACTCCAAGTCATGGGTAGCGTAGTTCTGCTCATGAGGCCTCAACTGACATGATCTGTAGGCAATCACGGCCCGCTCCTGCATCAGGACACACCCGAGTCCGGTCCCTGATGCATCGTAGTAGACTATATATCCAACTCCCTCCTCAGGCAACCTCAAGATAGGTGCGCTGTTCAACCTCTGCCTCAGCTCCTGGAAGCTCTGCTGACATCTGTCTGACCACACGAAGGGTTTCCCCTTCTTCGTCAACGCTGAGAGTGGGGCCGCAACTCTGGAGAAATCTGGCACAAATCTCCGATAGTATCCGGCTAGGCCCAAGAAACTCCGCACCTCTGTCACGCTCTTGGGTGGCTCCCAAGCTAGCACTTCCTCGATCTTCGCGGGATCCACTGCAACTCCCGCCTCAGAAATGACGTGCCCCAAGAAGTGGACCTCACGTAACCAGAACTGACACTTCGAGAGCTTTCCATAAAGCTGGTTCTCTCGGAGTGTGTCTAGTACAACACGCAGGTGGTAGGCGTGCTCCTCCTCCGTCGTCGAGTACACCAAAATGTCGTCGATGAAGACCACGACAAATCGATCGAGGTATGGCTGGAAGATCCTGTTCATGAGGCTCATGAAAACTGCTGGAGCGTTGGTCACGCCGAAAGGCATAACCAAGAACACATAGTGGCCATACCGACACCTGAAGGCCGTCTTCTGCACATCCTCGTCTCGAACTCTAAGCTGATGATAGCCTGACCTGAGGTCTATCTTCGAGAACCACCGTGCTCCCTTGAGCTGGTCGAAGAGGTCATCAATCCTGGGTAGCGGATACTTGTTCCTCACTGTCACCTGGTTCAGGCGACGATAATCGACACATAGTCGCAAGCTCCCGTCTGCCTTCTTGGCGAACAAAATCGGGGAAGCCCAGGGTGAAACACTGGGTCGGATGAACCCCTTGCCCTGCAAGTCCTCCAACTGTACCCGTAGCTCTCGAAGCTCAGCGGGGGCCATCCGATATGCTGGAGTGGATATTGGGGCTGTCCCGGGGTACAGGTCAATATAAAAGTCTACCTCTCTTCTAGGAGGTAGTCCTGGAACGTCGTCGGGAAAGACGTCCACGTACTGATCCACCACTGCAGGAAAACTGGGACCCTGCACGTCAACTGCTCCCAGGATGAGTCTAGCCAACTGATGAGTGATGGGTTGACCTCTCCTCTGCGTGAGTCCATCCTGTGCTGCTAAGGCTCCCTTCTCGCCGGTGAAGGTGAACCTGCTCCCGTCGGTGCGCACACATCGCACCTTGCGCCTAATGCAGTCAATCTGAGCATCGACCGTAGATAACCAATCCATGCCCAAGATGACGTCGTAAGGCCTCGACGCCGCTACAAGAAGATCCCAGCCGAAGCTCTCGCCTCCTAGAGTAAGCTCACACTGTCGGCACCAGTGCGTAATCGTCAAGTCTGCTCCCGTAGGAGTCTCTAGCCGTAAGGATCGAGCCAACGGCTCTGTCGGAATCTCCGAGCTCCGAACAAGGGCAGTGGCTATGAAAGAGTGACTCTCTCCTGTGTCTATCAGAACTGCAGCAAGGGTGGAATAGACACAGATCGTACCTCGAATCATCTCTGGCGCACCGTGGTCATAGGCCTCCGCTGCATGGAGCTGAGCCTGTCTCTGCCCGCCAGCTCCCTGTGGTCGGGGCGGGCCTCCTGGTGGTGGTGGTGGCAGAGCCTCAAAGCGTCGCCCACCACCTGCTGCTCGGCCAGCTCCTCTGCCTCGTCCGCCTCCTCCCTGCAGACCGCCACGGTCGACCCTCTGCCTCTGCCTGGGTGGTCCCTCCACCGTCTTCTACCCCTCGGTACGACGGGTCGGGCAGTCACGAGCCATGTGGCCCTGCCCACCACACTCGTAGCACTGTCTGCCTCTCGGAAGGCTGGCTCCGCGCTGTGTGCCCCGCACCGCTGAGCCAGTGTCCCGGGGTCGTCTGCTGGAAGGCCTGGTCTGCCTGGAACCCTGAGTCATCTGTCGGCTACCTGCTGCCGAAGACTCCGCTATCTGCCGCCCTGCGGCAGGTCTCGCTGTGGACTCATCCAGGAAGCTCTCGATCAGGAGGGCTCGCTCCAGTACTCCTGCCTGGGTCGGGATGCTGAGGGAGATCAGCGATGCCCTGATCTCGTGTCTCAATCCCTGCTCGAAGGTCCGGGCCTGGAAGAAGGGGTCTCGTACCATGTCTGTCGAGTAGCGAGATAGGTCGGTGAACCTCGCCGCGTACTGTGCGACGGTCAAGCTGCCCTGCCGCAGCTGAAGAAGCTCCTGGATGCGCACCGCACGGAGGGTGGCCAGGACGAACTCTGAGCAGAAGAGGCTCTCGAAGTCCGTCCAGATGAGGGTGGCCTCATCGTGTACCTGGAGCATCAGGCTCCACCAGCGTCCGGCTGCTGCGTGCAGTAGGCTCGCCGCGAGGATCACCATGAGGTCTGCTGGTGTCCTCACTAGCCTGAAAACTCGGACGACCGCCTCCAGCCAGTCCTCGGCTGCCTGGGGGTCCGAATCCCCACGGAACCTGGGTGGTCGCTGGTGCTGGAACTTGTTCAGAGCTCCGAGGCGTCGTGCGTCGTCAGCTGCCAGTGCTGGAAGCATCGGGGGCTCGGCGGGTAAAGGTACCGCCGGTGCCTCTGCTGTCAACGGGCCCTGTACCGAGGCCTCGTCGCTCGGCGGGTTGTCGTCGCGCCCTACTCTAGGAACCCTAGATGGCTACTGTCGTCGTGCCATCCTGAAAAGGAAACAAGTATGCCACGGTCAGAACAATATACCTGGTGAGCTGACACAAGTAATCACAAAGAAAACTTGAAACACACATGCAATCAATGTTTTCGTGCATTAAGTCGGAAATCAGAAGTCAGGGTCCTGGTGTATGGATACGTCGGCCGCCGCACCAACACTGGACTCCCTGGACTGATAACCACACTCAATACGCTAAACACTATTGCTTCACATAGGAGAAAGATCAGAGTCTGCGGTAGAACCGACCGCCTCTGATACCAATTTGTCACGACCCGTCCTCGGGGCCCATGCCGTGACTACCCCAAGCCCGCCTTCCATAGGCCAGGGGCTGGCGACTAGCACCAAGGCGTAAATCCGAACAAAAAGGGAAGGCATTGCCTTTGAAAAGTAACAAGCACCACAGAGTAAGCAAGCGGAAAAGTAAACACTAAGTAAAAACTATACAAGCTGTGCTGAAAGTAAAAGGGGCCGGAAATACAAGCCCAACTGTAAAGTACAATTGAAAGGAAAAACAGCAACTGAAAGGAAAAACTGCAGCGTCGAGCCGTCCTCTGGGAGTCCCACCTGAAGGGTGGGTACAGATAGCCTCCACTGCTCCTCGGGTCCACCAAACCGCTCCGAGTACGTCCCGCCCAGTGGTACGCCTCCAGGTACTGTCCTGCTCCGCACGCCTCCTCCACGATCAGCGCTGTCCGTCGTCTGCAACCAACACCACGAAGTGCGGGCATAGCCCGTGCAGGGGTGAGTATAAGCTACTCAGTAGGGACCCCGAGACCCCCGAAGGTCTCTCTAAATCCACAAAGGATAAATCACGAAGAAGAGATGCAATCACGAAGTAACATCCGACACGGCTTAGGTATATGCCCATACATATACCTAAGTCATCAATTCCCCGATCGGCTCCAACGTCCGAGCCCTAGCACAACCCAGTCCACACAGGAAAGCAAAACGCATACCCATGCAGGATAGAACAACACAATCCACAAAGGAGAGTAAACAGTAAATCCATACAGGATAGCTCAACACAATCCACAAAGGAAAGAAACACAAGATTCAGCTCACACAGGTATACTTCTTCGGATGACGATAAAGATGATCACTGAACCATCTATGTCGTCGGACCCACGAAGGATCGATAGGTACTAACCATGCAGTGACCCACACAGGATCGGACCCACACAGGATTGGGCCCACGCAGGACCTGTAAGAGTTGGCTCACACAGAACCGCTGAGTGTAGACCCACACAGGATCGGACCCACACAGGATCGGGCCCACGCAGGACCTGTAGGAGTTGGCTCACACAGAACCGCTGAGTATAGACCCACACAGGATCGGACCCACACAGGATCGGGCCCACGCATGACCTGTAGCACTGATCCACGTAGGATCGCTGAGTGCAGTAGTCGTCGCAGTCCGCTGAGGATCTCTGCACAGTCGTCGCCACAGTCCACTGAGGATCTCTGCACGGTCGTCGTCGGAGTCCACGGAGGATCTCTGCACGGTCGTCGCCGCAGTCCACTGAGGATCTCTGCACGGTCGTCGTCGGAGTCCACGGAGGATCTCTGCACAGTCGTCGCCGTAGTCCACTGAGGATCTCTGCACGGTCGTCGTCGGAGTCCACGGAGGATCTCTGCACGGTCGTCGCCATCGAGGGAGCAGTCGCAGCCAGCACTAGGGTTCCCGCACACAACAAGCTCGTTCGGGAGGGTCCGCTCCACGAGCCGAGAGGCTGATACATCAACTGTCACGAAGTCCGAAGTTGATGTATCCAAAAGCTCCGTATCGTCAACAGGAACTCAACGTCGCAGACGGCGCGTCAATCGGACGCCCGGTCTGAGAGTTATTGGCATTTTCATCCCAGGGGCCCGGTTGGTTTTTAAGGTAAAACCAACCCGACCACACTCCACCTGCATCCAAACCTTGGGCGGAGTATGCCAAAAGATCCGTCTCACTTAGAGGAATTCAACAAAGCTGACGGCACGTCAATCGGACGTCCGTAGCTCAAGATATGAGCGTTTCCGCTCAGAGGGCCCGGTTGGTCTCGTGTACGAACCAACCCGGCTGAACTCAAAGTATTTCGAATCCTTGAGTGCGATATACCGAAACGACCGTCTCGATCCAAGGATCGCGTTTCCGCTGACGTCGAGTCGTTTGGAGGCACGAAGCTCAAGTTACTGGCGTTTGAACGAAAATGTCCGAAGAAGGGGCGTACGGGCCCGGGCCGACCCGGCCCGACCCCCCCCCCCCCCCCCCCCCGGGTCGCCCCGAACCGGGTCGACCCGACCCGGGTCCGACCCGGTCGGACCGGTCCGGCCCGGCCAGGGTGCGGCCCGGCCGGTCGGACCGGCCTGGCTCGGCTCGGCCGAGCGGCCGCGCGCCGCGGGCGTTGACCCGCGGCCCGCGTGGGCCGCGCTGGTGAACCGCGGACGCGGCTGAGCCGCGTCCCGCCTGGACGAACCGGACCCGCGCGGCCGCGGGTCCGTTGGCCGCCGCCGCCGCGGCTTCAGCCGCGGCGGACTCGTCCGGCGTCGCTCCGGTGGCCCGTTTTCCTTCCCGTCTGCACCGTTGCTCCTCCCGGGATCCGTTCTTTACTGCAGGATCGTTAAACACCCGTTGCAGCATGTTCCGTCGTCGCCCGCCAAATCCGCACAAAACGAAGAACGGCGGAGGGTCGTCGGGCCGTGTTCGTTTGGCCCGCACCCTCCGCGTTAGAGATAAACAACCGGGAGAAAATTATTCCACACAGGAAACAACAATTTTTAATAAGATTAAAAATTGTTCACAAAAACGGTTCTTTAATTTTTAAAGAATGCTCACGGGAATAACAAAGAGGGGTATTCCAAAATTATAAAATCCCTACCTCGTCGATCGTCGTGTGCGGACGTTCTTCACGGAAGAGATCGTCGCGGAAGAGAGGGATCGTCGCGTCGTCGCGGGGAGGCGTCGCGTCGTCGCGGAAACCAGAGTTGAGTCAGCGAACTCAACGAACCAAGAACAACAGATTTAAATTATAATTAATTAAATCTGTGTTTAAAACCAAAAGAAAAGAACCTTGAGCGGAAATCCGAAATCACTCACCTCAAATGGTCGGTGATCGGAGATCGGAGATCGGAGATCGGAAGAACGTCTCGGACGAAGGCGTCGTCGATTTCCGGGTTCGGCGTTCTTCGCGTTCTTCGCGTTCTTCGCGTTCTTCGCGAGGGAGCTGAAGAAACAGGGATCCTCTCAAATCTTTTCAAAGGATTTTGGGTTGGTCTTATTTTATTAATATGCCAACACACGAAAGAAGGTTAAGAAACGATTGAATTAATTCGTTGAATTAATTCAACGAAAGAAACAGGCCATTTAATTCACGAAAGAAACAGCCCATTTAATTCACGAAAGAAACAGCCCATTTAATGGTCTGTTAAGAATTTAGAAAACGCGTCGGTTGACTTTCATTAAGACGGGTTTTCACGGGTGCATTTCTTAGCGGAAAGAAACGGCGGGGCTCGTGTGGGCCCCACCTCACAAATATCCTACCAAGGGGGTAGGATATTTCTGGATAGCATCCTATCCAGTTCAACTCAGTTCAAGCCGCCTTTAAGTGGCTTCAAGTGGCTTCCAAGTGGCTTAAGTGAAATAAAATAAAGTTGTCGCAAAATTATTTTATTTCTTAACTTTAAGCCCGAAAATTAAAAACCACACCTGAGCAAACGCAACTCCGGAAGAGGCGTTTCTAAGCAAATACCGGCGCTGCAATTTCATCGGTGCCCTCAGAATTTGATTCCGGGCACCGGTTCAAAAGTTAGAAAAACCCGCTCGTCCTTTCACTGAACGTACCCGATCCAAACTTCGGAAAATGATTCCGGGCACACCGGGCCTCGGAATCAGGTGCCGTGAGAAACTGCGCTCTTGTAAAATTCCAAAGAATATTAAGAAAAAAAAAATTTCCTTGAAATTTACGGGTATTTACACAGATAGTACCTTGAATCATCTCAGGTGTGTCGTGGCTATAGGCATCGAATGCCTGGAGCTGATCCCACCTCTTCCTTCTAGCTCCCTGTGGTCGGGGTGGACCTCCTGGTGGTGGTGGTGGTGGTAGAGCCTCAAAACGGCGTCCACCACCCGCTGCTCGGCTAGATCCTCTACCACATCTGCTTGCTCCCAGTGGACCACCACAGTTGAACCTCTGCCTCTACCTAGGAGGTCCCTCTACTGTCTGCTTCTCATCTTCATGGCGGGTCGGGTAGTCTCGATCCATGTGGCCCTACCCGCCGCATGCATACCATTGTCTGCTCCTCGTATAGTTGGATCTGTCTCGTGTGCCCCCGCACAACCGAACCTGTATCCTGGGGTCGCCCACCTGATGGCCTAGTCCCCTTGGACCTCTGCATCATCTGTCTATTTTCGGCTGCATAAAACTTCTCTACGTGTTGCCCTGTGGTGGGTCTCGCTGTTGGTGACTGCTCAGTGAGAAAACTCTCCTCTAGAATGGCTCACTCTAGCACCCTCACCTACATCGGAATGCTATGGGGAATCGTTGAAGCCCTAATCTCATGCCTGAGTCCCTGCTCAAAGGTTCAGGCCCTGAATAACGGGTCTCGTACCCTATCCGTGGAGTAGCGCAAGAGGTCAGTGAACCTTGCTGAGTACTAGGCTACTGTCATGTTGCCCCGCTGCATATGAAGTAACTCCTGAATCTGCACCGTACGAAGGGTGGCTGGAACAAACTCTAATCAAAAGAGACTCTAGAAGTCTTTCCAGAGTAATGATGCCTCGTTATGCACCTGGAGCATCAGGATCCACCATCTTCCTGCTGCTTCATGTAGGAGACTCGCGGTAAGGATCACCATGAGGTCGGCTGGTGTCCCTACCAATCTGAAAACTCTCACGACAGCCTCCAGCCAATCCTCACCTGCCTGTGGGTCCGTCTCTCCCCGGAACCTGGGCGGCCTCTGGATCTGGAACTAGTGCAACGTACTTAGGTAGTGTGCACTCTTTTCTGTTGGAGCTGGTGGTATTGGTGGCCTAGGGAGTAGTGGTACCGTTGGTACCTCTGCTGTGAAGGGGCCCTGCATCGAGGACTCGTCGCTCGGTGGGCTACCATCTCGTATGTAACTTGGAACCCTACCTGGCTGCCTTCGTGGGGCCATCCTAAAAAGAAATAGGTAAGCCATAGTTAAAACATTATTCCTAGTTAGCTGACACAAAGTTATCACAAAGAAAACATTTCAAAGGAAACACACACGCAATCAGTGTTTTCATGCATTGGGTGAGAGATCAGAAGTCAGAGCCCTAGTGTATGGATACGTTGGTCGACTCACCAATACTGGTTTTCCTAAATTGATAACCACACCCAAAACACATAACACTATTGCTGTTAAAAGAATCAAAGTCCAAGTTCTACGGTAGAACCGACTCCTCTGATACCAATTTGTCACGACCCGTTCTCGGGGCCTGTTCCGTGACTACCCCAAGACTGCATTCTATAGGCCAGGGGCTGGTGACTAGCACCAAAGGCGTAATCCCTATAAAAAGGGAAGGCATTGCCTTTTAACCTGTACCACACACACAGCCTGAACACAAGCAGCAGAGTACGCAACCGAAAGTAAACACTAAGTAAAAATGTATACAAAAGTAAGTGCTGAAGGGAAAGGGGCTAGAAATACAATCCCAACAGTATAGTGAAACAACTGTAAAGCTAATAAAACTGCAGAAAGGTAAACATCAACTACTGAGTCGTCCTCCAGGAATCCCACCTGAAGGGTGGGTACAGATGGCCTCCTCAGCATCCCATGTCCGTCTGTTCTCTCCGAGTACATCTCCCCAAGTGGTCCACCTCCGGGTATCGTCCAGCTCTACAACTCTCTACCTCAATCAGTGTTCTCCGTCGTCTGCAACCAACACAACGATGTGCGGGCATAGCCCATGTATGGGTGAGTATAATGATACTCAGTAGTGGACCCTGATACCCCTGAAGGTATCACAGAATCCACAAAGGATAAACCACAGTACAAAGACACAATCATGAAGTATCAACCAACCCTAAGTAGGTATATGCCCATACATATACCTATGTTACCAGTCACAGCCCTACTCCAACTCTCGAGCCCAATCACAACCCAGTCCACAAAGGAAGTAAAGTTAATCACATCGATGATAATGATTGAAAGAAAAAACTCAGATCACACAAGTATACATCTTTCTTATAGTGATAAAGATGATTAAATGTAGTCACGGATTCATCTAAGCTGTCGGACCCACATAGGATACAGGACCAGCTAAGCTGTCGAACCCACACAGGATATAGGACCAGCTACTCTTTCGGACCCACATAGGATATAGGAACAGAAGTCAGAACTATCAGACCCACGGAGGATCCTGGTACAGTAGTCATCATTGTCGAACCCACGTAGGATTCTAGTGCAGTAGTCGTTGCATCCAGCTCTAGGGTTCCCACACACAGCACGCTCGATTCTAGGAGGGTCCGCTCCTCGAGCAAAGTGACAATACATCAACTACCACAAAGTCCTGATTTGATGTATCATGTAGTTCTGTCTCATCATAAGGAACCCAACGCGACAGACAGTGTGTCAATCAGACGCCCGGTCTGCGAGTTATTAGCATTTCTGTTCCAGGGTCCCGGTTGGATATACACTCGTTCCAAACCCGGTTGTTTTCCAAATTTGTCAAAAACTCACTTAGATTATCTCAAAAGTACCGCCTCGTCGTGAGGGTCCCAGTTCCGCAAACGGCACGTCGATCAGACGTGCGGCTAATAGATATTCGCGTTCAAGTGAAGACAGGTCTGGCCCGTCAAGCCCAGTGGGCTGCCGGGTCGGCCCGACCCAGTTGGACGAGTCCGACCCGGCTGGGGTTCAGCCCGGACCGGTGGAGCACAGCCCACCCACGGACCCAGCCCGGTGGGTCCGACCAGGTTGGGGGGTCGGCCCGACCCAGTGGTGCGCATCCCACCCACAGACCTGGCCCGTTCTGTGGGCTGGTTCGGTTCATCTGGCAGTGCCAAGCAGCACCGCCCCTCCTCTGCCCAGCCAGCCGTAGCCGTCCGGTTCAATCCGGCGTGAGTGGCCCACACAGCGGGCCGCGGTTCTCCCAATGCGAAGTCGAGGCCTTCCAGCCCGGCCGGTAGGTGGCCGGCCGGTTTTCCCTATAGAGCGGCCCGCACAGTGGGCAACGGTCTTCTCCGCGTGGCGCCTATGGGCGCCGCAGTCCTTTAGCCTGGCCGATAGGTGGCCAGCCGGTTCCTCCAGCCGAGCGGCCCGCGGTTGTGGGCCGCAGTCTCCCTCCACACGGCACCTGCGGGCACCACAGTCTTCCATCAGGCCGACAGGATTGGTCGATCGGTCATCCCATTGACCGGCTCCACGGCGGACGGTTTAACCTGCCACCTCCGCACCTCCACCGCGGCGCGACGGTGCCACGGTCCTGCTGCTCTCTATGCGACGTTACAGCACCGCGCCACCTCCTCCCTCACGGTTCTTCTCCGGAGCGGTGTGATGGCACCGCGCCCTTTCGGCTCCACCTCCGATGTCAACCAAACGAGATTCAATGGAGGGTTGTTGGGCCGTGATTGTTTGGCCCGCACCCTCCGCGTTAGGTGATATCAATTTTCCACCATCGAACCAAAGTAAACATCGAAGAATCGAGGATATAATTTTATTCAATTAAAATTAATCAAATCCCCCTACCTTGATTTAAGAACGCTGTCGAAGTCGCAGAAGACGGTGTCGCGGAAGATGGACGTCGTTCCGTCAACGTCGGAGGAAGATTCATTGTCATTGGAGATGTTCTTTGCAGGTGGCATCTTCCCTTTCTTTCCCTGAATGGAAAGGAAAGAGACGTGACTTCGTTCTTTGGTGGAGACGGCGTTCTTCGTTGGAAGAAGGCTCTCCCAATTTCACCAAGGCTCCACCAATACCCCCAAGCTCTCCAACAATTATGCCAACCCCAAATAAAATAATAGCTTCACTTATTTAAAGTTGGCATAATGTTTTCAAAAATTCAAACACTCAAATTAATTAATTAATTGTAGAGCTCAATTAATCAATTAATGGTGTTGGAAAATTAATAAGAGAAAGTGGGAGGTGGAGAGTTTTCAAAATTAAAAAGGGATGTGGAAAGTGGAGGGTTTAACCCACATCAATGGGGGGTTTCAAGAGTTTTAAGGGGGAGTTGAGGAGTTTGTGTTTGTGTGGGCCCCACCACACAATATCTTCCCATGGGAGGTTATGTGGGGGCTGGGCCCCACTTCCAACTTACCTTTGGTGGATTTAACCACCACCCACATAAAAATATGTGAATCATATTTTTATTTATTTAAATTAGAAAACCCCCCAAAATAACTTCCAACCTGTATAAAATTCTACTTCAGTAAAGGTCTCCTTAAGAGAATATTGGTGCTACGAGTTCATCGATGTCCTCGGATTTCAATTCCGAGCACCTGTTCAAAAGATATAAAATCTCGCTCGTACATCTACTGAACGTACCCGAACAAAACTTCAGAAAATTATTCCGGGCACACCGGGCCTCGAAATCAGGTGTCATCAGAAACTACGGACTCGTAAAATTCCCATTTATTTAAGAAAAAAAATTCCCACGGTATTTCCAGGTCTTTACAAAAATAAACAACAGAATTACTGAAGGATATTTTAATCTAGTTGGAATTGTTCTCCCAAATCTATTTCCAGGTTATAGACGTTTCCTGTGTACTTGGATCATCCATTAGGAGGTCTTCAAAAAGATAAACCAGATAATCCCATGATCTCATATATTCATATTTTTTTATGAAAACATATGCATAATGAAATAGTTAATTCAATATAGATTTAAAATGGTTGTCTAAAAAATATTAAATTTTTGGGAATGCAGATGCCCATTATTGAATATGGGAGGCTTGATATCCTTGATTCCATAGCCTTAGTAACTTTGTTTGTGTGCATAAAATACATTTAAAATGTATATAATCTCAATATATTTTTATCCATAATCCGATTGGTTTATAAACTAATATGATTGAAATTATTTGATGGGAAATGGGATGGAGGATCATGGATATATTAATGGTTGGTTATAGGTTTACTAGTAGAATAAGAGCCTGAGGCTATAGTGGTAGTCAATGTAGGTGATGGGGGGACAGATTATACTATGTGTAATGGTGTGGAAATGACACTAGGTGATTGGGAGGATTTTAGAGTGATACTTTCTTCTCAATTATTAATCTTTCTTGATGCTTTTAAATGATCATTTGGTTATATATTATATGTTCCATTTCAAAATAATCAATGTAGTTTGAATCTATACATGAAAAGTGTATTTTTTATGTGGTAGCGTAGGATGAGTCCTAGATTACTTATAATCATGTAATAATAAATAAATTAATATATGAATGTGGGTGGTTTATGGTTTTTCTAAATAATGATGTAATACTAAATAATATTAGAAGAATAAATTATAGTGTTTTTAGAACTTTTATTAGAATATTGGGATATTAATATCCAAAATGAATATTGAATAATATTAATTAATGGATAATTAATTAATTACAATTGAACTTTATTCTTTCATTCTTGTTTGAGATATAGAAGTTAGTAGTGGAAACAAGGGGTTCTATTTAACAATTCTGGTTTATGATGATAGGGCTATATAGTTTCCATAAATGTGGTTGTGTGTGATATTATTTATATTTTTTGATTTCATATTCTACCCCAACCGCATCTATATTATTTATATTTTTTGATTTCATATTATAACCCACACACATATATAAGGAAAATAATACCCAAATGTTTTGGGGGTATTTTCTATAACATCTTGGATGGTGAGGTGATGGATGGGTGAATTATCCATCTCCCCAACTCTCCCATTGATTATAGTTGATGTAGATATATTCCAATATATAATGGATTGTGGTATATATTTTTTCCTACTCGGGTTATGATAGAACATTTTATACTAAAATTTTATGTATGGGTTTTAATAACTTCATTTATATCACATATTTGTATCTAAATGTGATTGCTAAGTCTTCCCAGATGTATGTGTGAATGGTATATTATGTATTTAGTTATAATGCATTTACAATGTCTATATTGGCTCACTAACATAAAATTAGTTTCTAATTAGGATGATGATAATGATTATAATGATGTGTCGATATGTAAAGGATGTAATAATTCATATGATATGATCCCAAGGGATGTAGAATATTTTATCTAAGGAATGATCATATAATGTATTGAATTGGGGTTTAGGAGTGAAAGACCAATGGGGAATTATAAGTAGGGTACCCTCATTTATATTTATCCTTTTGATATAGAATGATTTACTTTTATGAATTACTTAGTGATTAATAAATGGTTGTGAATGTAAATTAATTATTACCTATTTTGGTGTTTAATTGACTAAATTTTTTTATTAAATGGGATTTTTCATGCCTCTTTCATATTTTACATGAGATGTTTTTAAAGGATCCTACTAAGTATACATGTTTTTCTTACCCAATGTATATTTAAACTAATTTTCATGCCTTTGGGATATAGTTAGTAATTGAGATGAGCATTATTAGTTCTAGGAGTCATTCATGAGTTGTTAAAGATTTTTAGTCACTATCAAGGATTATTTATAGTACTATCAATTATTTTGTTTTATGTATTACATTACATTCACGTATTGGGATTGATTATTTATTTATGTATTATAGTTGTTTGGTGGATTTTTCATTATATCACTTATTTCTTAAATTTATATTGATGGTAATTCCTCCCATATGTGTGATTTGTATGCCCTAAATTATAATATCCAACCCATGTCCTGGTGGAGTTGGGCATTGGGGTTCATTATCTCTGTTTATATATTGTTGGTTCATGAGGGGTACCATGGGAGAGTGGGGGTCCTGAAAATGTTTAATTTCCATTTTAGTTTTTGGTTTTTTTTTACTTTTAAATTGATTTATAAAAAATATTTGGAAAACAAATTTTAAAAAGGAAATTGGTTGGTATTTTATAAAAGTTTTTTGAGAACTATTTTGGAAAAAGGAAATGTATTTTTTTTATTGTTTTCATAAATTTAATAAGGGGTCAAATTTAAATTCTATAATGATTTTTTTATAAATGGAATTAATTCTTCTACTTTTTCAAAGAAATATTGAATGATTTATAAAAGTGTTTGTAGAATTATATTTAGTTTCATATAACTTGTATATGAAAATATTATTTTATATTTATTTTTAAAACTAGAGATAATGACATTCCTTTAGTGAGAAAATGACACAAATTTTTTGGTGAAATCCTATTGGGACTATTTGTCTCACACCCTGTGTATACACTAAGGAATGTATGTATATATAGTTATTTTGGTTTTATCACATACCCAGGTTTTTATTTTATAAATTAAGATTAATTTTGGTTATATCAAGGGAATTTGGGATTTTGTGAGTGACCATGAGTCATTTGGGCTTCACTAAATCTATTTAGGTTATTTTTACTTTTCTTTTCGATTGTTTTATTATCCATTCCATCCTATCGTATCTTTATTTTCTATACTCATTGTTCCAAATTCAGTTTTATTCTATTTAGTGATTTATTTTTAGGAATTAGGAGTATTTTTTATGAATCCATTTAGGGATATTTATTATTTATTTACATCGTGTTTTACATGTTCCATTATTTTCTTTCTACTTATTTGACACATATGGATATATAATGTATAGATAGGTCATGTTAGACTCTCAGTAGTTTATCCTTAATTTTTATATGAATATTTAAGGTTATTATAATTACCAAGTGATTTATTTGATACCAAGGCACTAGTTTATAACCCATAAGGATCGGTAACACCCATTGGACCTATTGGAAAGCCAGGTCGAGCGACATGTCAAGTTATCCTAGTAAAATTCATTATAAAAAACAATCAAATAATTTATAAAAATAGAGGAACAAAATATTTGAATGAAATTGATGATCACCATCACTACTATTTAACTTTTCATGAAACTGATGATCATCATCACATAGGTTTACACATGCACTCCTATCATAGAAAACATTACATGAAATGGATTATCGTTATCACTAATGATTTCTTACCAATTATTTCACCTTTACCACTTGTAATCTTCTTATAAACATATATAATACAATTTCCATTAAATCATAAACACCTAAATCCTAATCACATGTATTTTACTTGAAGACTAGTTCAACAATAATCAAATTTAAACTATTATTGACAATAAATAAAATATCATCCTCTAGAGGGTCCAATTATAAATTTGATCAGAGAGAGTAAAAAATCATAGGATAATCTTAATATACTACTGGGTTTAAATGTCTATATTTTAACCCATATAGGTCTATTATTGGTTCAAAATATAATACATCAGTAGTGTTGTTGGTTTCGTATGACCTTCCTCTATGGTAATATATAAAGAAATCATTTTTGTTACTTTCCACTCTTATATATACACTGATAGGACTTGTTGTAAAAATTTATTTATATATGAAATTTTTTATTAGTGATCCAGAAGAATTTTTAGTGAATGGTATGAAGGATTTTGACTCGAAGGGTAGTGAAATGTTTAATTTATATGTGTCTTTGTTATACGCAATTAATAACTTCCCTATGAATGTTAATTTATCAACTTAGAGTAAAAAAATAGAATTTTCTTTTCCTTTTTATTGCAAGAGTAAGAAATCAATATAGACTAATCACTATAGGAATTGGAAATAACTTTTTCACATATGATTTCTTCCTTTATTTCACAAGATCAAAAAAGATAGAGTGATATTTTATAGGATTCTGTGTGATGACCCTAAATCGATAATCATGATAAGTGTTTGAATTTTAGCACCACCCAGCAAAGAAATAATTCATGTTATATATTATTTTCATTATTATCTATTTCCATCATTAATATTCATTTTTTTCTACAAGTAGAAAATATAGTCTTAATCATAAGAATAAAATTATTTTCTTAAAATTGATTAATTAAAAAGATAATATTTTAATATATAATTTTTTTGTTATGACAATTTAGAAAAAAAATGTGTATGATAATATATTATGAACCATTCTATGTGTCAAGGGAAAGTATAAATTCAGTGTTAATGCATGAAGTTTTTTTAAGTAATGGGATTGATGAAACCATTACATTTATAGTTAGATGAGGGTAATAATGTATATAGTCTTGAAACATGGTATGTGATGAGTGAAAAATTAGAAGAGTAATTTATTTCCATTTTGAATATGGTCAAGGTGTTTGATAGTTATTGTTATAATATTTCCAATAATGTGAATGCGGGGAGTTAGAAATTATATGTGATAAAAAGTTATGATAATAATATTTTACTTTGATAGTTAATTCCAATTTCAATTCATTTTTATTTTCTCATCCATTTTATTAATTATTTTATTTAAGTTTATAGTTTTTTTAGATATCTTTCTTAAATAAAACATCACACTAGTGATTTGAAAATTTTACAAGATAGTATTATAGTCACTCTATGTCATTTGGAGAAAATATTTCCTACATATTTTTTTATTTCATGATCCACTTGACCATAATTTTAATTGGTGATGTAATTTTTAGATGTCTCATATAATTCAAGAGGAACTATCTAATTGATCGATACTCAAATGCATTGAAATGGTATGTGTGTAACATATCTCATTCAAAAGATTTGATGGGTAAGGGTTATTTAATGAATGAATGTACAAATTTTTATACTACATATTTGAATAATGTTGATATAAAATTAGATGAACCACCTAGATTAATGAGTTATCAATTAAATAAGGGACATTGATTGATATAGATAATCAAAAGTTATCTCAATCTGATCGATATGTGTTTTTCATCACACCATTAGTATTATCATTGATATAGTAATTCATAAAGTTTAAATGTTTTGTTTTGTGTTTATATATTTAATTTGTTCCTTATATAATATTCTTATGAAATTTATATAGGAATGGTCACACTCTACTGACTAACAGATCCAAAACGTTTATTTCAACTCATTTCATGAGTGGTTTAAAACCTACATATGTATATATAATTTCTTTATTTTTTATAAAAATTTCTTATAGGTTCATTTTTAAGACCCTTATTACATTGAATTATCTAAAATTTTAAGGTTCAAAAATTGAATGAATTGGGTACTCATACAGTGACTGATGAATTCAATCAACTATCCATTGGTATATTTGTTATATATTATATAACAACACAAACTTAAAGTGTGAAATTTTTATTAAATTTTTGATATATTTTCTTACACATAACATTATACTAAAATTTAAATTTCTTTATATAATTATGATAGAAAATTATGATAAAAATTAAATATATTACATGATAGCATAATGAAACATACTTCAAAAAATTAAAAAAATGGAATAAAACCACAATTAAAAAACAAAAATGTTGAAATTATCATCACCAAAATCTTACATGAAGATCATACTACTGATTAGGACAATATAAATAATACAATTCATTAGAAATATGATAAACTTGTTGTCAAATAAATTAAAGAATATGATGAACAATTTTATGAATGTATGTAGGGATATATATCAGAATTTAATATAACTATTATAAATATGGTTGTTGGAAAAATGGTCATTGGACATATGTTTATTGGATATATGGTCATTCAGCTTATATTTTCACTATGATTATATAAATATTGGTATTATATCGTTATTGATACAATCATTAGATATATGAATAATTAAATAGACAAATTACAAGAATTGCATTATTAACATATAACCATTATAACATATCCATTCAATAAGTTGGTATAAATAAAACTAAAATTATTATGAAATATACATATACATAGTAGAAGAAATAGAATCAATTTATAAAATTCTTCTTTATGAGACTCAGTTTTTTAAAATTGGAAAGCTGGTATAATAACTATGGATTTACCTAGACCAATCCCAATATGAACTTCATCAACTACAGATTGAGAGAAATCATCTCTGGGAGATGTTCAATATTAGGAAAATCACTACCTATGACTGACACTATTCCTTATATTACTCTAATTCATTATGTGGTTGTATTTATGGTTTTTTATGTAGAAGTTAAAATGATATAAAAATGTTCTTATTAATATAATAACTAATATTTAAAAAATATTCATTATTATGTATAATTTTATTCATTTATCATTTTTATAAAATTTAATTTTAAATAATGGATTTAAGAAAATGGGAATGGTTTTATAATAAAAATTTATTTATAATATTAATTTAATTCTTGGTAAATAAATGATCGATTTTAAATAATTATTAATTAAACAATTTAATGTTACAAGAGAAATTTTTCAAAGAATTGTTTTCACGTGTAACATATTTTTTAACTTAATTAAATAAATCTATACTAAATAATTATTTTAATGAAATGTATTAATAATATATTTAAATTAAGAAATTAACTTTTATCTAAATATTATGACTTGGAAGGGAATAAAAAAACATTTTTATGCTCAAAAATACCATTTTCTAAAAAATATTTTTTAAAGAGTTGTGAGTTATTATTAAAATAAATTTTTATCACTTTTAGAAATTAAATAAAATAAAATAAATTTAATATTTTTAATCAGCCTATAAAAATTAGTTAATAAGTTCAATTTCATTTTTAGGCAAAAAAAATATTTTACCAAGGTAAAAATTGAGTTACCATACTAAAGGTAAACTTTGGTAAAAGGATTTAACTAAGGGGTAAATACTTAAAATATCATAATAATTTTCCATGAATGAGTGTATGAGGGAATGATAAACCTCCCCTTATATTATATTAATTATTCCTTGATAAATTAAATTCTATATTCATTAAAGGATGGGTATTTTCAAAAATTCCACTCAAGCTTACCTATCGAAGGACCCCTACACTACCCACATCAATGCATTACATTCCTCTAGTTTCCTCTTTAATTACTAATAAAATTATATCCATAACAATCCTATCTAAAATTTTTTAACCTTTGATCACAATATGGAGTTTGGGATCCTTCATTTACAAGAGGATCTTTAAGAGAAGATTCAAGTCTTCATTGTAATTGTTATCCACTCCTTAATCATTATTCTTTACATCCTTAAAACACATATTCTTAAATATGATTTTTTAATTTAATGAAATGTTTTTTAAATCATTAAACTTATTTAAAAGGGATATTATAACTATATTAATCATTTAGAAAATATAATTTATTCTTATTTGGGTAGATTTTACCACTAACATGAATTATGTTATAATGTATATATCATGAAAAACTAATAAAAAATAAATTATAGTAATATTATATAATTATTATTAATTTATTATGTTTTGAAAATTATTAAAAGTAAATATATATATATATATTTATATTTATATTTATATTCATTCACAAAGTCTATTTTTTTATTGAATCAAAATTCATCAAAAAAGTTAGATTTTAATTACTCTTTATGAAGTGACACCATAACTTTCATAAAATGGCCATTGAAATTTACAACTATATAAAACACACCTATTTTTCCTTAATTTTAAATCTAGATTTAATTAACACAAAATCAATTTAAGGACCTAGCCTTAAACATTACGTAATCTTCAATTAAATGAATAATTCACATTGAGGATTTTTTCACGTTTATAGTTTTAGAGAATAAGGCCATAACTATTACACAACAACTTTAAGTATACATGTAGACACTACTAATCAGTATCCATTTTCATAAAATAAGAACTCTTAAAAAAAATGGAGACATTTCTAGATCCATGTTATAGAGAGCATGAGTTTTCCTAAATCTTATCCTTGACCCTATTCATCTTTATGTCCTATGAAAAACATTTCAAAACACGGGACGATCATAAAAAGCTCGGTAAGGGTTATAAAATAATGAAAAGAAACATTATACCATAAATAAATACAAATCTATGAAACCATAATTTTCAATCATAACATACCTCATGAAATCATAAGATTTATGAATAACATAAAGAAATCATAAATCATAAAGGTAACTTATAGAATTCATAACATACTTACATTGTAGCTATAATATCTACATAGGGGGAACTACAACAAAACCATTGTTTAGCGGCGGTTTTTTAGTGGTGGTTCTATGAACCGCTGCTAAACCGTTTGTAAAAAAAATTTCGTGGCGGTTTATAATAAACCGCTGTGAAACATTGTTTTTTTTTAACAGCCCGACCCTTCCCCCCACCCCGACCCTCCTCACCCAGATTCCCTCGGCCCCCCGCTTCCCCCGCGACCCCGACCCCCCGCGACCCCAACGACCCCGCGACCCTGACCTCCAATTACCCTGGCGACCCCGCGACCCCGGTGACCTCGCGACCCTTTGTTTTTCTCTCTCTGTTAGTGGTCTTTGAAGCTTCCAAGGTAAGATTATTTGGATTTTTTATCATTTTCCTCCTATTTTATCTTTACCCTAATGATTTCATGGTTTCTCTTGGGGGATCATCCCTTTGTATGAACCATATATGTTAGGGTTGATGTATGGTTCTATTTTATTGATGTTTAGGGTGTGTGGATTGTTCTTTGGGGTGTTTTCTTCTTTATCAAAGAGTTTCATCACATCTTTACTCCATTGATGTAGGTGTCTCTATATTTTTCCCTTCTAACTCATTCCATTGATCCTTGGGTGATTTAAATAAATTTATAAATATGTTTTTCATTCTTGTGATGTGTTTATTAGGTTTTTTGTGGTGCTTTGGTATTGGTAGAATTTTCTAAAAATTGGTTTTGAAGTGATTCTTCAAATATTCCTTTGTATATATGCACCCAATGTGTTTGATAAAATTTTAATGGATATTTTAAGGTAAAATTAGATGTTTTTTGTGGTTTTCCCCTTATATTTGTTTTATTAAATTGGTTGGATTGTTGATTGGGATTTATATGTGGAATTTGGTGACTTTTATAGTGTGGTGTTATGTTGGTTGGAAGGCATGTGATATCTCTTTGAAAATGGATTTTGGTTGTTTCTGTGGATACTAAATGGGTGTCATTGGATGTTGGCACATCCATGTGCGCATGAGGGGCACAAATGTATGGACATTCAAATGAAAATGGAACTCTAAAATAATTTTTTCCTTGAATCTCATTCTATCAAAAGGATTATTGGTTTCTAAATGGTGTGTTTCTATATTATGTGGTTTTGAAATTGGTTTCAGATGTGTAATTTGAAACTTTTCCCATTTGATATTTTGTAACATGGTTGGTTTCTAAATGGTTTAAAGGGCCTCTTGGAATTATAAACATGAAAGTAGTGTTTTATTTTGTTTTAGAAATTGTTAGGAATCATTTTTGTAATTCATTCTAATTGAAAAATTTTAAATCCGGATTGTATATTTATAATATTTTGGAAATAAATTTTGGTTTTGAAATTGTAAATGCTCGTTTGGAATCTTAGCATGTTAATATAGTGATCTATTCCAATGGACACATGTTGAACTAATTATATATATGGATATTCCCAATGTATGAAATGCTTATATAGAGGGATATTCCAAGTTTTTTAATTTTTCCATGGTTTATTATTATTGTTGGCATGGTTTTGTAATAAGATCAGAGATAATCTGACATGGTTCTGTATTAGGATGATTCGTGTATTATGTTTATTGATTAATTAATATTCATTCTTATCCCCTTACTGTCTACAATATATATCCAACTGTTTTTTATATGAATAATGATGTTGACCTAATAAGTTTTACTCACAACCTACTCATCTCAACATTTTGAACCCTAGCAGATTGCATGGATGTAGGATTCAAAAAGGTAGAGACCATTATGTTAATTTTTTTCATATAATATGGGTTGTATTTTGGAGAAGGAATTGAAATGGGGATTGGGATAATGGACTTTTGTGTCGCTATTTGAAACACATAGTCTTTTACTCTATATTACAACCATCAATAAATTCACTTTAATTACATTATTCGATTATTATTTATTAGATTCTTTAGTTGGATTTTTTTTGTTTACATGTTTTATTATATGGTTTCCTCTATGGATATTTATTTTATTATAGTTATTTATGTTGATTTTTCCACTTCTATATAACTAAATACCCGAGGGTATGGTCTCCCCACTATAAATATCACGCTCATTTATACTCAATGGCCTATGGAATATGGGTAGGAATGCATGAGGTCCCATAAAAAACCTGATTTGGAAACATGAGAGAGTGATGGATTGGGGGATGTAGAAAAGTGGTATCAAAGAATCGTGTTTTAATTTCTATTACATTACTACTTGTGGAAAGGTATAAGAGATACTAGGATGTGCCAAGACATAGCAATGAGCTTCTGAATAGGAGTATCTAGCCAATGTATTGGGGAAATATGTGTCCATATTGATGGGATTGGTTCTTATGTTATTTTATTGAAAAAGTTGATGTTATTTCACCTTGGATGATTTGTATTTTGTGTGATGGTATTGTTTAGTGATGAATTTTGATTCTTGATATTTATACTCATGGCCTAGAATGGTGTTAAATGAGTATTCTTGCATCATGATAGGCACATAGGAATGTATATATTGGCATTCATTCTTCATGGTAGGGACATATTTATTTCATGTTCTATGTTCTTTCCTTTATGATGTGTTTTGATAAACCTACTATATCTGATAAATGATTTATTCTCCCAAGACTTTAATATTGGGAAATGGATTTTTTTTTTGTGAAAAAATATTATGGAACCCTTCACCTTTGTAATGATTACCGAAAGATGAATCGAGTCATAGTAAAGAACAAGTTTCAAAAATGTATTCATGGTTTGCTCCTAGATACCCATCCCACAAAGCCAAAGCACTTACATCACAATTTATCCCCCTATTATCCTGTTTCAACTCCTCTCCAATCTGTATTTTCCAAATGAGGTTCACACTTATTGGAGGTGGAATTTCATAATTACTTATAAAAAATGGTGATTTAAAATGAAAAGTAATTTTGGTTTCATTAGTGTGTTCCTTGTTTAATTTATACTTTTTTTGTATTTTATTCTTACTTTCATATAGAATAATTAGGCTTTATTTTGAGTATTTAATTTATATAGTTCATTTAGATGTTATTTTTTTCCACTGTGATTTTCAAAAAGGATTCTTTAGTTCTTATTCCGACCTATAATACGTGTTGATTTGTTGATGTTAAATCATTTTCAATATCGGACACCATCATAGGATTCCTGAATCCCTATCTTCCTTTATTAAGTGTTTTTTAAGGGTCAGTGGAAGCAGTTAGGTAGTTGGAACAAATTGAGGTGATCCTCAATTATCTTAGGGAACCTGATACTTTGTGGGTGAGAATTTTTTAGAACTGGATTTATAGTTTCAGTAGAGTCTTGTGGGAGTCAGTGGTACCTTCTTAACTTCATGAATGTATGAATTGGAATCTTATCAAGATTGATTTTTTAATGGTTATTTCCTAAGGGAATGAATGTAGAGAAATAGACTGATCTCATGAGACTTTTTATTGGTGACAAATCAGTATGGGAGTATGTCAATAACATTTCAAGGTTTTTTATATATTCTCCAAAGATAGGGGTTATCAATTATGAGAAAGATCATTTCTTTGGTGATGGTCTTCACCCAGACCTTGGTACATCTCTACTTTCTTTGGGCATAGCATCCATTTTTTGAGGTTGTCACTAGGGACATGTGAATGGAAGAAAAATATTCTTGGAAATAGATGGATGTTCATTCCTTAGTTTTATCAGGTATGCAACAATTTAATAGTGGGAATGAAGAGAATCCAATGTTCAAGGAGTAGAGGCAGGATGAACCATAACATGATGAAAAGGCCCATTCTTATAGAAATAGTTCATCCATTTTGTGCTTCCAGTTTAGGGACTTTAAGGAATTCTGAGACCCATTTCTTGATATATCCTTGAATTTTTCTCTATTATAGAAATTTTCTTCATCATTATTTGTTTTTTATGATGAGGTTATAGAAGATGTCTCATGTTTGATTCCTTGTTTTTTGTGTAGGAACATTGTGATATACATGGATAAAAGTTGGATCACATTACCGAGGAATACACCTCAGTATGTTAAGGGTTTGAATGGTTTTTAGGCTTTGAAATTTTTAATCGATCCGTTGAAGGGAGAATAAAATGTCCATGTCCTAAATGTAAATTTAGAACATGGTTGAATAGAGATGAGGTTTATGAACATTTAATACTGAAGCAATTCCCTGCTCAATATTTTTTTTGGATTTGGCATGGATAATCGAACGTTATAGAAAGATTGAGCACTATTGTTAATCCACATAATGAGGTCCCAAGTTCATTGAAAATGGAAAATGAAATGCAAAACCTAATAAATGATGCATTAGGCACTGCAAGACACCACTATCAGCATCAAAACATATCAGAACAACCAGAAGAGATTGCTACAAATTGCAACGTGACAAGTGATGTTTTTGAGACTGTCACATAGGCAGATCAATATTGTCACATATCATTGGATCCTCCTCTTGATTATGTGGAGCCAAATGTAAGAGAAAACTTCACTGTGGAAAATTCGTTTCATGATTTAGTTGATGATGGAAATTAGAGTTGTATAGTGGGTGTTTGAAATATTCAAAGCTTTCATTTCTGCTGAAGTTGTACCATATCAAATGTCTATGTGGAATTACAAATAAGGCAATGTCCATGATATTGGAATTGATTCGTAATGCATTTCCTGAAGTAAAAATCTCAGAATCTTTTTATGATATGAAAAAAGTTGTTAACAAGATTTGTCTGAATTATACAAAAATACATGTGTGTCCCAATGATTGTATGCTTTATTAGGGAGATGATTCAAGTAGACAGAATTGCAAGAAATGTTCTTCTTATAGATGGAAGGAAAAGGGTGATGTTTGAAGTCTGAATGAACATAATTTCATGGATAAGAATAAAAGGAGTACACCTGCAAAGGTTTTGCATTACTTTCCTTTGAATCCTCGATTGCAAAGATTATTCATGTCATCGAAAACCGTTGAACACGTGAAGTGGCATTCTGTAGATAATAACAATGATGGGTTAATGAGACATCCACGAGATTCCCAATCGTGGATGAAATTTGATTCATTACATCTTGATTTCTCAGCTGATCCTAGGAATGTTCGATTGGGATTGGTTGTCGATGGATTCGACCCATTTGGGACTTTGAGTACCAATTATAGCATTTGGCCAGTTGGTTTGATCCCTTATAATCTGCCTCCATGGATGTGTATGAAACAAACATATTTTATCCTTTCGATGATTATTCCTGGAAAACAAATGCTTGCAAATGATATTGAAGTATACTTGCAGCCTTTGATTGACGAATTACAGGAGTTATGGAGCAATGGTGTTGAGACATTTGATGCTTCTTCTAAAACAATGTTCAAAATGCATGCTGCTTTAATGTGGACCATTAGTGACTTCCCTGGGCTTGAGAATTTATCTGGTTGGAACACTTACACGGGTTTGGGTTTTCCCATTTGTAACTTTGATTTTAAGACCAAACGGCTACCTCACAGTAGAAAATGGTGCTTCTTGTGTCATCGAAGATTTCTCGATGCATCTCATAGATTTCGGCTGAACAGATCAAAATTTAATGGTTCCATCGATCATAGACCACCTCCAAAGTTGTTAAATGGTTTTGAAATATTGAAACAGCTTGAAAATGTTGAAACAGAATTTTGGAAGGTTCATCATTTGAATGATAGCAGAAAACGGGTCTGAAGTGCATCGTCAAGCGAAACCGGAACGCAACAATGGAAGAAAAAAAGTATATTCTTCAAACTTCCGTATTGGGAATTAAATTTGTTGTGGAATAATCTTGATGTGATGCATATTGAGAAATATTTATGTGATAATTTTATTTTCACATTGATTAATGAGCAAGGAAAGTCGAAGGATCGTCTCAATGCTCTCAAAGACTTACAAGCAATGAACATAAAACGCGATCTCTGGCCAGATGAGAATGAAAAGTATCCTCCGGTAATTTTTGAAATGAAAAATAGGGATAAAGATACATTCCTTTGAATGTTAAAGAATGTTAAGGTATCTGATGGGTATTCAAGTAACATCTCAAGGTGTGTTTACTTGAAGAATCGTAAGTCACCTGGATTAAAAAGCCACGATTCACATATTTTGTTACAACAGTTACTACTATTGGCATTGCGTACATTATTACCTAAAAAAATTATTGTTGTTGTACTCCAGTTCTACACATTTTTCAGAAAACTATGTGAGAAATCTCTACATCCATTTTAGTTTGACAACCTCCAGTAGAGGTTTGTATTGACCCTTTGCGCAATGGAGATTATATTTCCTCCGTCCTTTTTTACTATAATGATGCATTTAATTGTGCATTTGGTTGAGGAAGCTAAATTAGGAGGCCCCATTCATTATTGATGGATGTATCCAATTGAGAGGTACTTTATTTATATGTTTTCCAATTAAGTAAACAATTTTTGGTACTTAATTAAATGCATAATTATGTTTATTTTATTTCACAGATATCTTGGGAATTTGAAATCATATGTGAGAAATAAAGCTAAACCAGAAGGCTCAATTGCTGAAGGCTATATGGTTGACGAGTGTCTTACCTTTTATTATCGATACTTGGATGATATTGAGACAAGATTTAATTGAGTTGGATGTGTTGACGACACATCGACTCAATCTCAAATACATCAAAATTCCAAAATATTTCCTGCTATTGGCCGATCAGTTGGGAGGACCTCAAATGTGACATTGACTGAATTGGAATTATTACAGGCACATAGATGTGTGCTTCTGAATAGTGAAATTGCAGATCCATTTATTGAAAAGTTGAGGATACAAACAAAGAGACGAATGAGAGGCCGAACACGAAATGAGAAAGATATAACGAAAGTTTTTAATAAAGAGCTTGTAGAATGGTTTTCATGACATGTATGTTCCTAAATATTGCAATAAATATGAATATTAGTTTGAAACATACATTTTGTAAATCTAATAAAGTATATTTCTTTTTTCAGATCATGAATACTGATACTCGAGCAGAGGTGTCAGAAGATTTGAAGTTTCTTTCTAGAGGTCCTCTAAAATAAGTTAGAAAGTTCGACGGTTATAATGTGAATGGCTTTAGATTTCGTACAGTCGATCGAGAAGTGGGCTTGAGAACACAATAGTGGTATATTTACATTTGCTGAAGTGGAATACTATGGAAATCTGCATGATATTATTAAATTAAACTACCACGGACATTTTTTGGTTGTTTTATTCAAATGAAAATGGGTCGATATTATCAGAGGTGTTAAAAGAGATTCCTTGCAATTTAATTCTGTGGACTTCTATCTCTTGATGGATGTCGGTGATCATGAACTGCATGATCCATATATCTTAAAATCACAAGAAAAAAATGGTATATTATGTGAATGATGTTTCCAATGAAGGGTGGAGTGTAGTTTCTCACATAATATAAAGAGATTTGTATGATATGGGTGATGAAGTGAAAAATTTGACCTCTCAAATTGAATTTAATTTGCAACAGGATGCAGAATTATTTGTCCATCATGATATTGAAAATATTAGTCTAGTAAGGATGAATGAAGTGGATGAAGCAATGGAGCAGTAAACCGACATGATTGAAGGGGAAAATGATTGTATGTACAATTATTTATTTATTCAGTAACCACTTGTTTCATTTCTGCAGTCATTAATTATCATTGTTATATATATTTTGTCTGTTAGTACTCCATCTGTTATCATTTTTAATTTTTTTTTCTGCATAAGTTTTTTTGAAATATATATTCTGAACTTAATTTTATTTGATTAAATGAGATAAATTCCAAGGAAGAAGCGGTACATTATTTCATCCAGTTCTGGGACAGATGACTATCCATCTGGCTCCCTCCCCACGACATCTGAGGCACCAGCTGCCGAAACCCCTACACCATCTCCCCCTGCACCAACTCTCACACCATATGTGGATGTCCCAGTAGAGTCTGAGTCGTCGAATCCCCCTTCAGGAGCCTCAGCAGTGGGGCAGTGATGCGCCCCTTCCAGTTTATCCCGAACATACTAGAGTTTCACTATCATAGGTACAAATTTTAATTAAATAAATTTATTGCATTTTGTTTATACTAATTGTTTGCTCATTGAAGATGAAAAAAATTCAACCGTGGATAAAACGATAAAAAGTTCAGATGTTTGGAATCTGAATGGCGAGAAGAATATTTGTGCCATTTGATTCTTACGGGGTCCCTATGGATGATGTTGCGGGGTTACTTGGCCAAATTCTAGGACAGCTGGCACAGGAGCCCATTTCCCTTCCCATTTCATATGACGATTGGAGACATATTCCTCCAAGAAATAAAAATGAAGTGTTTGATTCTCAAATCAAGTTAAATTTATTACATTATGGATTAATTGAATGTCATGTTACTAATATGTTCAAAATGAATTTCTGTATACAGATGTTCTTCCACTTTACCGTTGCTGATATGATAGCACGGAAGTGGACGTTGAAAAATCTAGGTAAGAAGTGGAAAGATTTTAAATGGAGACTGTTGTGTGATGTCAACGATGCTTCGTTTACCACACTGAAAATGTATGATAAGCTACCCAGTGGGGTACCGAAAGAGCAGTGGAAAGTGTTTGTTGACAGGAATCGGGATCAGAAGAGGATGGTATTGAAATATATATATTATTATATTATACACATTTTACATTTATACATGTATATGAAAAGGACATGACATTCAATACATCGGTATTAAATTGCATTTTATTTATTTCAGGATCTCTCAAGATAGAATGTGTCAAACCGAGCGAAGCAAGTCATCCCGTACACTACGGGCTCAAAATGTTTTTCTAGAAGTCGAACGACATTGTTAATCTTTTAATTAGTTTAAATATTTATAAGAAAATATTATCTATTTAATATATTGAATTTTTTATTTATCTTTGATTAATGCAGTCACAGAGTTTAGGCCATGAAGAATCCAGAACTGAACTATGGTTGGATGTTCACAAGAAATCAGATGGATGTTTTGTTAATGAGCCTGCTAAAGAATTTGGGGTATGAAGTAAATTTTTTATCATAATAACTTATTATCAGTTTTTTCTGTGTTAATATATATTGATATTTGATTTATAGGTCAAAATTAAAGAACTATGGGATGTCAATCCTGCGCATTCCTACTCTGTCTCCCAGTATGACCCGGTTGCTAAAGTCCTTAGGAAGGAGCATCCTGGGAGAGTGCGCGGGATGGGTTTGGGACCCCTGCCATCTGAGGTTTTTAGCAGGCCACTGGGGATAGCTGCTGCATCTACTCCTGACTTTAGTCATCCCATACCCAGAGATTCTAAGAAAGATATTTTTTCTTTACGAAACACAGTTCACTAGCAGGGGGATCAAAAATCTTCATTTCAAAAAGAGTTGACTGAAATACATCAGCAGATGAGCAGATATGCCCCCGGTGGGAGTGCATCAATTGGTGGTATGCAGGTAAATCACAAAAAATCAAAATCATTTAGTTTGATAACTTTCATTGGTTTTAAGTTTTAATATAAATATGTGACCATATTTAATTTTCAATATAATGTTCTTACAGGTGACAGCACAAAGTGGGAATGAAGGTGGAGAGGGAGACGATGCATCATCAGACCCAGAGTAGTTGTATTATTGATGTGTTGAACAAAAATGGAAACAGTTGGTTTGTATATATTACATTTCTGGCACATAGTTTCCACCACACATTTTCATGTCCTAAAATTTCCTTGATTTCTCATGTTTCTTTTTATGCATTTTATTGATTTATGATGTTTCTTTTTATGTCTCCATTTCTTTAATGTGGTATACATCATTCCATTTAGGTCTGCGTTTGAATTGGTAGTCTAGATTTTGGATGACTAGGAGTTAAACCCATTGTTGATGTGTTGAACAAATTGGGTCATTTCATAGTGATCAAGGGGATAGTGTTGTGGACACTTTGGTGAAGCCCATTGTTGAAAATGTCTGATTTAAGCGTGAAAAGTATCTAAACATGCTCTATCTCTTCTAAAATGTCATGAGAATTTTTCTTAAGTCATTTGTGACATCTAAGGTCAAACACTAAATTAAATTTATTTGGGTAGCTTCCTAGGTTATAAAACTCCTAAATACACTACATATCTAAATAGGAAACAATGAAGAATGGGAACCTAATGGGAAACTTGTTTAATAGGTTAAGACTCATCCATAGGTATGACATGGTCTATGGAATGAGTGATTAATTAATTAACCATTTCAAGTGAGAACATTTTAATGAGGGTCATAAATTCATCAAACTAATTCATAGGATTAAGGATATGAAATTTATCGTCCATGGAATATTGTAAATCAAGGGAGTTTCACTAAGATATAGGTGTGACTGAGGGGTGATAAATTAGCATAAGTCCATGAATTTAGGCAATAAAACTTTATAAATTAAAATATAATCTCAAAGATGGATGTCGACTTGATGCACAATTGGTTTGTCTTATAAAAACATGAATTTTAAGAAAAGAACTTCTACCAAATACTTCAATATTAGGATGGTTAACTCATATATTTATGTCTCTCGATTCAATAAAAAATATATGAAAATGGATAACCTGAAAAAAGAACTAAAAATAGGGAATATAATATTGCACAATGATAACACTTAGAGAAATGAAGAAAACAAAGGAGGTAAAAGGAGTATAATCCAAACCCCTATCCTTCCTCTTCTTTAAATGGATGAATAAATGGAGTATTGAGTTTTTTATTGGAATTGTTTGATGATACATACCTCCACTTACTAAACTATAACCGATTTATGAAAAATTCAAAATAGTCCAAAAAGTGGATTTTTACATACTCCCCACTATAGGACAACTCATCCCCAATCTATACTTACAGAAAAAATGAAACATTTAAAATATTCCCATAACCATAAAGGATGGTCTCACAAAGTCTAGAATTACATAATGAGAATTAGTTATAAACCCAACCTTCTCCCTAGAGTTAGAATGTGAAATTTCAAAATTCACATTCAAACCAAACACCCAGGGAGTATAAGTTCTAAAAATAAAATAACCAAACATACCTAAATTTTCAATTTATGATTATCCCATGAAATTCCCTTTAAATTGTTGAACATAACTTAGAAACACAAAATAAAACTGACCGGTTACAATGGACCATTTCCAACCATAATTGTTTTGATCACTGAATTGTTACTGTATTACTTAAACTGCATTCCCAACACAATTTCCACTTAATCATGGTCTGTCGGGTAATTATTACCTATCATTATATCCATGAATTATTTATATTATGATTCTTAATTCCATTTTTTGATTCATTACAAGCTATCCGATCATGAAACTTTAATTACTGGAATTCTTGAACTTTCTTATTTACCAACACTAGGCCTTATAGGGAGATTTCATAGGTATGGTACAAAACACTTCTATCCAAACATACTCATAAGAAACCATAGTTATACTCCCACGACTCCGTGTAATGATCGTATTGAATTTGACCAACACCCACATCTAGAGGATGTCCAATTTAATAAGACCCCCCAAACCACCTCTCATCACTTGTCCCTGGGTTTCTTTTCCATCTGAATTTAATCCAGAAACATTAAACCAAGTGACACCACTCAGACACATTAACAATTAAAACTATTTAAAGTGATCACCACATGATTTATAGGTCCATGGTGTCTTCCCACCATAGTAATTCTCAAACCACTAAACCATGAGCACTATACTACTATAAATCACTTCTAGTTTCACATTGAAATGTTCAAGCTTTGATTACTTTATTTAAGACAGATCTCACTTGATCTCACTTGAAAACTCCTTATGAAGCGGTGCCACATGAAAACCGCTACCTCCATTTACAAATCAACCATCACTGTTAATCTAGTCCTAAAAATTTAAACTAAAGGTTCATAACCAAAACACAATCTTCATTATTAATACATCTTACACAAAGAAATATTAGCTAACAACATGCACCTGTTTACTGAAATTCCAATCAGAACACTTTAGGTTGACCTGCTTAGCGGACATCCAAATTGATGGCCAATGCCTTTATTTGAAAACTAAATCATATTAACATAAATTGAAAAGTTATATCGTGATAATTGATATGAACCCACTGAATTCCAAAATTGACTCGTGGTGTGATTTAATGGGTGCATACTCAATCAACCATTTCAACATCATGCAGCATTATAAGAAAATATGTGATATCAATCTATCACATTTCCTAGATTTCACATGTAGCCCAAGTCTGAATATAATTTCCAAACCTGATTCAAACTCATACCTAAGTCTTAAATTCAACACCTCCTCCATGTCTTGAAAACTTGAATTTTATAGCTCACAGACTTCTGAAAGTCATTTTGACCATTTATGACTATTCTTTCTACAACCACTCTCCCAAAGGTTACATTTTCCATGACCTGTGTGATTCTCCCCACCATAGGGTTTTAATATTCATCATTTTAATAAAAATAGGAATATAATTCCCATGAAAAACACTCTTTCCACCACTAAACATGGTTTTTGGATGTGAGTTAACATAATTATAACATGTTCCATCATGACAATCCATCCTTGGCATACGCTGAACCCTCATCTGGAACTAATATTCCATCCTTGAACAACATGTGGTTCACTTCCTTCCACATAGATTTACATCATCCACTTAATAATAAATAGAAATGTTCTATTAATAATCACTCACATTATGAAATCCTCATTCCATGCGCACACATTCAATCAACATCAATAACTATATCTTGAACTTTAACCCAGATTGATGATGTTATAAAACTCGATCCTCTTACATAGTCATCCATAGAACTAGGATAACTTAGGTTTTCTACTAAAAACTCTGGTCTAAATCACTCACCACAACATAGTTAATACCTAGGTAACCTCACTCATGTATTGATCAGTTAACACAACCTTTTTATATCCCACAACCCTAAAACAAGTAGTTATGTGATAATACCCCTCAAGGTGTTACCTATGATTTCATCCCTCAAACTCTCAGAGACTAGAAATTTTTTCACAAAAACACCACACAACTCTCTCCACCAAACCTTAGTTAAATAGAAAATTTAATGATAATGAATACTAAATTGATTTTACATCAATGAAATGGGAACACCCATTTCATATAATTCATAGGACCAATGACACTGTGCATTCTTGGTATTTTCTAGCCTACTCAAAAAATCAAACCCAAGGGTCACGTTATCCTACATAACCATTTAACATGGATGATGACTTCTTGATTCATACACCTTTTAAATTAAACTCACACAACTAACTAAACTAAATAAAATTTGATTGGCATGTCAGTCCCACTAATCTCAAGCATTAAAGATGCTAATAACACCTAGAAGTTTAACTTATCTCATGATCGCCTACCAACTTGGGGAATCATTCCACAACTAGAGTCCTACTCAATCCCAAAATACATAAAAAACACATTCTATGACCAAAAACTAAAAAGATGCATCCAATGATTCTTAATATCTCCAAGGATTCAAGAAAAACTAGGTTAACCTCTCACATAAAACGAGGAATCAACTCTAATTCTAGGTTTATTCCTAAAAGGTCACTAGAATCTCCCACTTAACCTATATTCCAACATAAAAAGATGTCAACTAAGACTCACTGGAAATATCCACATTCCTATAAAAGCTATATCCCAATGTAACTCTAAAACTATTCCCACAATAGGATTTTTTATAAAAATATATTTCTAATGTGTTATTTAAGCTATTTCATCAGTTCAAATTTATTATAAGTATTAAGGATGGTTTCTAGGCCACAAAACAAAAAAAATAATTATATAAATGGTTTGGTACTAATATAACTACTAATTCATCAATTATCAATTTTTATAAGTAGAGTGGAATCGCTGTGGATGATTTATCCTAAGAAAGTGAAGTTATAAGATTTAGTGGAATCCAGTTTGGAATGTTACAATGTTGTATCAATGGAGTTTCATTTTCCTAGTATTTACTATTTAGGATATTGTATACATGATTATGAGGAATGTGTTGGAACCTTTGATGGATATCTGACTGCTGTGTTAATAATACTTTCTCTAATAGGAAGTCTTATTTTCCAGGGTTTCAGATTTTTGTACTATTTTTAAATATTAAAGTTGTATATTATTTCTCATTGAGAGAAAAACATATTTTTTGGATGTTGTGATTTATTCTGGATATTCAACTCTTGGTCATTAGTGGGAGGCCAGGGATGGTTTTTCTGGTTTTATTTGTTTTTTAGGGCAGTGGTGCAGCAGAAGTAAAGAATTTTTTTTTCTGGGCTGATTTTAGAGGCGGTTTTAACCTCCATGAAATGTATAATGGTGGCGGTTTAAACACTCGATAAATGGTGGAAACCGCCGCTAAACGTAAAATAAAATTTACATTTAGCGGCGGTTATAACCGCCGCTAAATAGGAGCATCGTGGCTGCCTCATTCTGCGGCGGTTCTCGTGACTTTAGCGGCGGTTTTACGGCCGCTGTAATTTGAGTTTTTTCGCGGTAGTTATAACCGCCGCGAATTAAGTGATATCCAGGGATCCAAAAATCGCCGCTAAATTCAGGAAAACCACAGCGAAATGAGGCAGCTACGACGCTTTCCGGAAACCGCCGCTAAACATAAATAATTGCCACTAATAGATTGGTGACGCCCTATTAGGCGGCGGTTTCTATAAACCACCACTAAATGGTGATTCTGTTGTAGTGGGGTCACATTTGGAATACCCATCATAGTATATTCCATAAATCCCTTAGGAGAAATATTAATGTTTACCTCCGTCACGTTACCCAATGCATTGGAAAGCTATCTCGGGCTCACCCGCCCTTGGTTTATCAGAGAACCACCAGTATACGTAAACAATGTCCAATAACCATAACATATTCATAACACATAAACCAAGCATAAAGGAAAGATAAAATTTCCACTTTTCAATCACAATATATCATTTCAAGATATTGACATAATCTCGGCTTTATCAAACCATTTTCAAAACCATTTAAAATATTTAATACAGAGATTTTTGAATAAAAGTGTACCACACCACTTTTAAGCTTTTAATAATTTCAAAACATTAATTCCCATATAAATAAATAATCAAAACCATTTTTAAAACATGTACATTAAAGATAAAGATTTAGAATAATAAATCTTTAAAACATTTAAAATGATATTATAGTTAAAGAGTTTTTAACAAAATGAGAGACTCTTGAATACAAATAATTGAAGAATAACATTTAATCATAACTTTATAATATCATGAGAATAAATGGATTCATGATATAATATGAAAAAATATAGTATATACACCATATAATAGTTAATTGGTTCATAAAAACAATAAAGTCCCAATGGAAATGTAAATTGAGATGAAATCCATTATAAAGACGGAATCCTTAAATTAAGGATAAATAAATTACATAATTATGTGTGAAAAATATAAATACACCCAATATAAGTGGATATTAAGTGTAAAAAAATCATAGGTCATTCACACATATTCATAGGATGACATATTCAAGAAGTACAAGTTTGACCCAAAGAATTGAAATTGGGTTAAGAAGTTACCTTGCAAAACTTCGAGAGCCTAACGACATCACATTAAAATTAATAAAATGAGTTGATGAGATAAAAAGGGTATCTCATCACTTGGACATAAAATTTACATCAATAAGGATATATAAGAACATATCCCATCAAAATAATATGTAAATTAAAACACATAACAAAAATAAGTCTTTTAAAAAGAGGTGGGTGAAAGGTTCCCTTACAGATTGGGTAACATACGAAAGATACACCACAAGAAAGAAGAATATTTCTATGAAGATTTAAATACCAAAAAGTTATATTATATTACAAAATGAATACAATCATGGATAGTACATACTCCACACAAAAGGAAATAGTGGCCAATATAGCATGAATCTAACAGGAATAAAAAGTGAGATGAAAAAACCTTACTTCGTTGTAATCAATCGAGTCATATGACAAAAAGTTAATAACCACCATATGAATCATAGAATACCATGAATATAAAGATATTAATGATAATATATATCAAATGTCAGTATACAATACAACACATGCAATAAATAAGTGGCGAACAATGGAAATCTCATGGAATTAAAAGTGAGATAAGAAACCTCTTACCACGTTGTAATCAATCGAGTCATATGTCCAAAAGTTAATAACAACCAAATGAAGCACAAAATACCATGAATATAAATATATTCATGATAATATATATCAAATGAAAAATATCCAATACACCACATGAAATAAATAAGTGGAAAACAATGGAAATCTCACGGAATTAAGAGTGAGATAAGAAATCCTTTACCACATTGTAATCAATCGATTCGTATGACAAAAAGTAAATAACCACCAAATAAATCACAGAATACCATGAATACAAATAGAATATTAATAATATATATCAAATGGAAGTACCAAATACACCACATGAAACAAATAAGTGGCAAACAATGGAAATCTCATGGAATGGAAAGTGAGATAAGAAATCCATTACCTCGTGTCCGACTTGACATATTTGTTCTTTGTTATTCCTGAATAATAACCTTAAGTTAATTTATACTTTATTAAGAAACTTTTATAAAGTTTATTATTCCTTTTATATCACTTTTACCATGTTATAAACAATATTTAATCATTTAAATTAATAATGGTCGTTTTGTCGATATTTGGTACTTGAGTAAAAAATGAACACCTTATAATTACAAGTTGTCCATGTGGTCAAGAGTCCGTTATCTCCAGAATGATATTAATGATTTAGATATAATATATATCATTTATATCCAGTATATATATGTATTTGTAACAGTACATAACATTTGGAGATAATAAATTAAATGCACCGTTCATGGAGACGGTAAGTCGTACGTACGCATGAACGCTACTTTCATTTCTATTTTTTATTTTAATTTAACGAAAACTTAATGATACTTAGTTATATTATAATTCCAGTATAATATAATTTATAATTTCAATAACTTTATCCTTTATATTTCCCACTTATGGTATGAACGAGTCATATCACTTTGAGGGGGCGATAGTCCGCACTTCCTCAAATGAAATTACCGCGTTTACTCATAATGGAAACCATAAAGGTATGCAATAAATTAAAAATAAAGAAGCATAAAGAAAACATAAACATAATATATATAATATATAAATACATTTTCATCATAATGGCCACTATGAGAGGCAATAGGATAGATTTGAACAATCATCGTTTCGTGAGGTAGTAGTTCGCCGTCCACAGAAACAGTTTGTTCTTTATCCATTAGATGGATGTGTATGTAAGTGTTGTTTGAATACTTAACATAAAAACATCCTAGTATATTGAGGATACTGGTGTTTTTATAAAATAAATGAATTAAAAGGGTTTAGGAGTTGGTGAATTAAAATAAAACAAAATAAAACAAAATAATCCAAGAGAAACTATTACCTTTAATTTGGGTGACTTCCTTTCGTTTGAACCAAAAGGACTTCTTGAAGTGCCTTCTGCCTAAGGTAAGTCTTCTAGGAGGAGGAGAGGTATATTGAGAGATTATTTGGGCTGGGGTAGGATGGGCCAAGGGGCTTGATATGTGTGAGGAATGGGTTAGAGGTGAGGGATTTTTATAAGGGGGAGGAGGGGCTCTTTAGGAAAGTGTGAAAATATTATTTTATTATATAATTATTTTCGTTTTCAAAAGGTCAAAAACTCATTAAGATCAAGATAAGATGACTCATAGTCGAAATAAATTCATCCAATAAGAAGTGGACAGGTTTTGAATGTTATTTTAATATTTATAATCTTATTTATTTATATCATTTATTAATGAGGTAAATACTGCATCATTTTTGTGTCATAAATAATTTAATTTATTTGATGTCTAAAAATTATAAAAAAGAATATAATGATGTGGGAAATATTTTTATATTTCCAATTAATATTAATAGTCTAAAATATAACTTATATAACCTCATGTAAAAATTAATTTACTAAAAGATATTTGTTTATGTCATTTTGGTCTTTACATTAAATTAATTAAAATAAAGTGTCATTATCACTCTTAAGTGGCTCCATGGGGTACCCAAAACGACCCAAAGATGCCCATGATTATCCATGAGTCATCCAATAATGTTAGGAAAAGTGTTAAGATAATTTTTTATTATTATGATATTCTTTTTTACCTTGAATTACCCTATTTACCTTTAACCGTGGTAAATAAAAGTCAAAAGTTACTATTCACCAAAAATTATTTTCATCTTATTGAACCACATTTTACTTACTAATAACAACCATGTATGTCGGATTTTTTAAATTCAATTCATTGAAGCGATAAAATTTCATTTAAATGAAAAAGTCGGTTTTTTAACTACTACTAAGTGGTTTCACTATTCATCAAAAATTGAAGTTTTTCAGAAAAATACCAAAAATTCAGCCTAAGATATATTTTATATTCCAAATTCAAAAATTATGTCTATTTTACAAAATTCAAAACATAAAAGTTGAATTAATTAATTTAAAATTAATTCTCGTTGTCAAAACAAATAGCGTGTTTTTAAGAAATAATATCTGTCAAAAGATTGACACTTATTTATGTCCAATTTCAAAGTAAAATTAATTACAATGACCATAATTGGATTAAATGGTAAAAATATAATCTAATTACACTTTAAAACCATTTAAAAAGATAATATATCCATATAAATAAGTTAGATTAAAATGCAGTTTTGAATTAAAATACAATATTTTTCACTATTCATTAAAAAATGAATTTTATCCGAAAAATACCAAAATTTTACCCAAGGTAAATTTTAATGTCCCGATTATATAGAAGAATATTACTCTATCAAATAGAATATATAAAAGTGACCAAAACTAGATTTAAATAGGGTTCTCCATCAAAAGGTGGTAAATCAACCTTTTAAAGAATATTAGAGTATTTATGCTTAAAATTAGATTCATTCACATCTTAAGCCACTAAAATTTATTGGATAAATGTAAAAACATTTAACAAACATGTATATTCATATTTTTGTCAGTTCTTTTCATTTCCTCCAACACAATGACAAGGCGTTAACTATCATTAAAAATAATATTATTATATTATTAGTGTGCAACATAAGATTTCAAAGAAACTCATTGTTGCGTATCGGGTACGCCATCAAACATGGCATACTCTTTAGATTAAAATTAATACTTAATCCATATATATTAATAAATATTAAAATTTCATGTTCTTTATTTACCTGGGATGTTACATCCTTCCCCCCTTTTGGAAATTGCATCCACACAATTTTAAAATTGGGCTTGGAAACATCATTGCAAGTCCCATATCATAAAAAGAGTCAATAAACTATCACTTTCAAAGAGAGGTAGAGAAGTACAAATGTTACCTGAGACAAAAGATACTAAGATTCAATGAAAATGTGGATATTTAAGAGAAAATAACTCTTATAGATTAATAGAGAGTGATAGAGAACTTGATCACGGAAAGTTAACCACCACAATACCATAAATTTGTTGTTGGGTAAAAGTATGATGATAAAAGAGGGCTTATAACATTTTTTCTTCAAGATCCTTTTCATAGAGTTGAATAATTTTATTAATAACAAGACTAATATCATAAGGAAATATATTTACTCATCATGTAGAGTGTCATCATTTAATAAAATTCTACCACAAATTCATCTTTTCTCCAAACTGTAAGTATTCAAGATGACTTGTTCACATTGAAAGCACTATAATCAACTTCTTGAGAATAAAAGGATCCAAAAAATATGAACCATATATTTCCCCTATCTTTATTCATTAACCAAAATAAAAATTGGTTAGTAAATGATCAGATAATCCCCAAAAGGATAATCCTTTATAAAAAGAAGTACTGCTCTAAATCTCAAAAATTCAACCAAAAGTACCCAAAGTTCAAGAAAGACAATTAAATATACAATTGTCCTTAAAATTATTCAAAATAATCCAAAATAAGATTGAAACCAAAAACTCAGAAGGATTTTATCACATAGTCTTCCACAGTAAATCTTAATATTTATCTCTAAATAAAATGGACTACTCTTAATGTCTCATACTGAAGTGTAATTAACCAAATAAAATATTCTCTATGATAGGTTAATCATTTCCATAAAAAACCCAAAATCACCATATTTCCATAATAAAAACATAGATTCTCCCAAAATAAAATTCCACCATTACTCATCAGAAGAAAAGATAATTATTCCTTTAATAACATTTTCATATATGAAACTTCATGGTTACACATACTATAAAAAGTCTTCCAATGTAATACCATCATCAAAATAACCTTAATACTTTTAAGCATTTCACCATCCTAAAATCTACCATAACTCTTGAATTCATTATAAGTTCACTTCTTACTAATTCTACGTTCTTCATGATCCATTAACCATTCTTTACCAACTTATTATGAAATACTTCTTTCCTACAAACAAAATCATGAATCATATTCTAAGATTCAATAATGTCAAAACATATGTTAATAAATAATACATACCTTTCATTGGTAATTTTCAGTTTCTTCATCCTCAATTGGAATGGAATTAGGTATTGTTAAACATATATTTATACAATACTGGTGATCACATTCCTAAAACTTCTTCATAGGACAACTGTTTTCATAATGACCATTCACACCACATTAAAAACATTCAGTTGATACCTCAGAAAGAACTTCTTTCCCTTTCCTAGAGTTAACTGGATGCTTACTTTTTCTATTGCAGGTTCTTGCTTTATGACCTTCACTTCCACATTTATAGAATCTTCCCATCCCTTTGAAACATTTTTCTATGTGTTTCTTTCCACATCCTTAACAGATAGATTTTTTAATATACTTACCTTTATGATTATTACTTGAACTTCCATGGGGATTTGGTTTTCGCATATATGATGCCTTATAGAAATCACCAAGGTTCAGGTGGTCAGTCATGACTCCAAATAGTTGGTTGAGAATAACCACAAGAGTTCTCATTACATCTCCCATTTCATTCAGTTGCTCATTCAGAAAACCATCACAAATTTCTTCACATCCACTGTTACTTTGGTTCCTGCTAGATCCATCCATTTACTAAAACCAAAAAGGTAAGTGTTAGTATATCAATAAAATCATCATATAATATCTTATGAAGAGGGTACATAAAAAGATATACTAATTCATGTTATCTTAAACTCATTCACTTTACCTAAAATAACTATGACTCTTTATAAAATCCTAACCATTATGGTAATATCACTTATGCTTAAAGAACACCCTAACCTCTAAAGTTATCTAAACAGGCCTATGATACCAACTCTAAGGACTCAGCCTTAAACATTACATAATCTTGAATTAAATGAATAATTCATATTGAGGATCTTTTCAGGTTTAGAGTATTAGATAATTAGGCCATAACTATCACATACCAACTTGAAGTTTACATGTAGACACTACTACTCAGTATCCATTTTCATAAAATAAAAACTCTTAAAAAAATAGAGACATGTCTTGTTCCATGTTTTAGACAGCATGAATTTTCATTGATCTCAGCCTTGAGCCCATTCATCTTTATGTCCTGTGAAAAACATTTCAAAACATAGGATGAGCATAAAAAGCTCAGTAAGGGTTATAAAATAGTGAAATGAAACATTATCCCATCAATAAATAAAAATCTATGAAAACATACTTTTCAATCATAACATACTTCATGAAATCATAAGATTTATGAATAACATAAAAAAATCATAAATCATAAAGGTAACTTATGGCATTCATAACATACTTACATTGTAGCAATCACAGCTACATAGGGGGTCACATTTTGAATACCCATCACAGTATATTCCCAAAATCTCTTAGGAGAAACATTAATGTTTACCTTAGTCACATTACCCAATGCATTGGAGAGCTATCTCGGGCTCACCTGCCCTAGGTTTATCACAGAACCACCTATATACGTAAACAATGTTCAATAACCATAACATATTCATAATGCATAAACCAGTCATAAAAAAAGATAACATTTCCACATTGCAATCACAATATATTATTTCAAGATATTAACATAATCAAGGATTTATCAAACCATTTTCAAAACCATTTAAAATATTTAATAAAGATATTTTTGAATCAAAGTGTCTCATACCAATTTGAATATTTTAATAATTTTAAAACATTAATTTCCATATAAATAAATAATCAAAACCATTTTTTAAAAATGGACATTAAAGATAAATATTTAGAATAATAAATCTTTAAGACATTTAAAATGATATTTTAGTTAAAGAGTTTTTAACAAAATGAGAGACTCTTGAATACAAATAATTGGGGAATAAAATTTAGTCATAACTTTATAATATCATGATAATAAAGGTATTCATGCTATAATATGTCAAAGGATAGCATATACACCATATAAGAGTGAATTGATGCATAACAACAATGAAGTCCCAATGGAAATGTAAATTGAGATGAAATCCCTTATAAATACGGTATCCTTAAATGAAGGATAAATCAATTACATAATTATGTGTTAAAAATATAAATACACCCAATATAAGTGGATATTAATTGAAAAACAATCATAGGTCATTCACACATATTCATAGGACGACATATTCAAGAAGTACAATTTTAACCCAAAGAATTGAAATTGGGTTAAGAAGTTCCCTTACAAAAATTCGACAGCCTAACGGTGTCACATTAAAATTTAGAAACGATTTGATGTGATAAAAAGGGTACCTCATCACTTTTAAATAAAATTTACATCAATAATTATATATAAGAACATATCCCAACATAATAATATGTAAATCAAAAGACAAAACAAAAATAAGTCTTTTAAAAAGAGGGTGAAAGGTTCCCTTACAGATTTGGTAACATACGAAAGATACCCCACATGAAAGAAGGATCATTAAATGAAGATGTAAATACCCAAAAATTATAGTATATTACACAATGAACACAATAATGGACGATACATATACCACACAAAAGGAAATAGTGGCCAATATAGCACGAATCTCACGGTAATAAAAAATGAGATGAAAAAACCTTACTTCGTAGTAATCAATCGAGTCGTATGACCAAAAGTTAATAACCACCAAATGAATCACAGAATACCATGAATATAAATATAATCATGATAATATATATCAAATGGAAGTACACAATACACCACATGCAATAAATAAGTGGCGAACAGTGGAAATCTCACAGAATTAAGAGTGAGATAAGAAACCCCTTACCACGTTGTAATCAATCGAATCGTATGACCAAAAGTTAATAACCACCAAATGAATCACATATTACCATGAATATAGAAAGAATCATCATAATATATATCAAATTGAAGTACCCAATACACCACATGAAATAAATAAGTTGCGAATAATGGAAATCTCACGGAATTAAGAGGGAGATAAGAAATCCATTACCAAATTGTAATCAATCGAGTCATATGACCAGGAGTTAATAACCAAAAAATTAATCATAGAATACCATGAATATAAATATAATAATGATAATATAGATCAAATGGAATTACCCAATACACCACATGAAATAAATAAGTGGCGAACAATGGAAATATCACGAAATTGAAAGTGAGATAAGAAATCTCTTACCTCGTGTCTGACTTGACTTGTTTGTTCCTTGTTATTCCTGAATAATATACTTAAGTTAATTTATACTTGATTAAGAAACCTTTTTCAATTTTATTATTCCTTTTATATTACTTATTACCAATTTATAAACAATATGTAATCATTTAAGTTAATAATGGTCGTTTTGTCGATATTTGGTACTTGAGTAAAAAATGAACACCTTATAATTACAAGTTGTCCATGTGGTCAAGATTCCATCATCTCCAGAATGATATTAATGATTTAGATATCATATATATCATATATATCCAGTATATATATATATGTATTTATAACATTACATAACATTTGGAGATAAGAAATGAAATTCACCGTTCATGGAGATGGTAAGCCTTACGTATGCTTGAACGCTACTTTCATTTCTATTTTGTATTTTAATTGAATGAAAACTTAATGATAAATAGTTATATTATAATTCCAGAATAATATAATTTATAATTTCCATAAATTAATCCTTTATATGACCCACTTATGGTATGAACGAGTCATATCACTTTGAGGGGGCGGTAGTCCGCACTTCCTCAAATGAAATTATCGTGTTTACTCATAATGGAAACCATAAAGGTGTGTTATAAATTAAAAATAACAAAGAATAAAGAAAACATAAACATAATATATATCATATATAAATAAAGTGTCATCATAATGTCCACCATGAGAGGAAATAGGAGATATTTGAACAATCATCATTTCGTGAGACAGTAGTTCGTCGTCCAGAGAAACAGTATGTTCTTTGTCCATTAGATGGAGGTGTGTGTTAGTGTAGTTCAAATACTTATCATAAAAACATCCTAGTATATTTAGGATACTGGTGTTGTTATAAAATAAAGTAATGAAAAGATTTTACGTGTTGGAGAAGTAAAATAAAACAAAATAAAACAAAAGAATTTAAGAGAAACGGTTACCTTTAATTTGGGTAACTTCCTTTGGTTTGAACCAAAAGGACTTATTGAAGTGCCTAATGCCTAAGGTAAGTCTTCTATAAGTAGTAGAGGGATATTGAGAGCTTATTTTAGTAGGGGTTGGATGGTCCAAGGGGTTTGAGAGGTGTTAGGAATGGGATAGAGGTGGGGGCGTTTTATAAGGGTGAGGGGCTCTTTAGGAAAGTGTGAAAATATTATTTTATTATATAATGCTTTTCGGTTTCTAAAGGTTAAAAACTCATCCCGATTGAAGATAAGATGACTCATGGTCGAAATAAATTCATCCAATAATAATTGGACAGGTTTTGGATGTTATTGTAATATTTATAATCTTATTTATTTAAATCATTTATTAATGAGGTAAATATTGCATGATTTGTGTTTCATAAATAATTTAATTTATTTGATGTCTAAAAATTATAAAAAAAATACCATGATTTAGGAAATATTATTATACTTACAATGAATATTTATAGTCAAAAAGATAACTTATATAACCCCATGTAAAAATTAATTTACTAAAAGATATTTTTTTATGTCATTTTGGTCTTTACATTAAATTAATTAAAATCAAGTGTCATTATCACTCTTAAGTGGCTCCATGGGTTCCCAAAATCAACCGAAAGATTCCCATGGTCAGCCATGACTCATCCAATAAGGTTAGGACAAGTTTTAATGTAATTTTTTATTATTATGATATTCTTTTATTCCTTGAATTACTCTATTTATCTTTAACCGCGGTATATAAAAGTCATAAGTTACTATTCACCAAAAATAATTTTTATCTTATTGAACCACATTTTACTTAATAATAACAACCATGTATGTTGTATTTTTTAAATTCAATTCATAGAAGTGGTAAAATTTCATTTAAATGAAAATTTTAGTTTTTTAACTACTACTTAGTGGTTTCACTATTCATAAAAAATTGAAGTTTTTTAGAAAAATACCAAAAATCTAGCCTAAGCTATATTTGATATTCCGAATTCAAAAATTATGTCTATTTTACAAATTTAAAAAAATAAAAGTGGCATTAATTAATTTAAAATTAATTCTCGTTGTCAAAACAAATAGCATGTTTTTAAGAAATAATATTTGTCAAAAGATTAACACTTGTTTATGTCCAATTTCATAGTGAAATTAATTCCAATGGACAGAATTAGATTAAATGGTAAAAATATAATCTAATTACACTTTAAAACCATTTAAAAAGATAATATAACCATATAAATAAGTTAGATTAAAAAGCCGTTTTGAATTAAAATACAATATTTTTCACTATTCATTAAAAAATGAATTTTATCAGAAAAATACCAAAACTTTACCCATGGTGAATTTTAATGTCCCAATTATAAAGAAGAATTTTATTCTATCAAATAGAATATATAAAAGTGACCAAAACTATATTTAAAGAGGGTTCACCATAAAAAGGCGGTAAATCGACCTTTTAAATAATATTAGAGTATTTGTGCTTAAAATTAGATTCATTCACATTTTAACCCTCTAAATTTTATTGGATAAATGTAAAAACATTTAACAAAAATGTATATTCATATTGTTGTTAGTTCTGTTCATTTACGCCAATACAATGTCTAGGCATTAACTATCATCAAAAATAATAATATTATATTATTAGTGTGCAACGTAAGATTTCAAAGAAACTCATTATTGTGTATTGGGTAAGCCATCAGACATAGAATCCCCTTTAGAGTAAAATTAATACTTAATCCACAGATGTTAATAAATATTAAAATGTCATATTCTTTATTTACCTAGGATGTTACAATCAAGCTGTAAGGACCAAAACCACCACATTAAAGTTGACAGAGAATAAATTGGACAATTAACACTCGAATATAAATTTCAACAATGAATAATTAATAAATGGGTAATAAAAAAACATAAATAAATGGTATTAAGTAAAATAAATATAAATATGGTTTTTATATAGGTTAATAATAAACCAAAATTGATTACATAGTAGGATAGAGAACATCTGACCTAGCGGGAATCCAAGGTAAAGGTTTTTCTTAATTCAATATTTGTTCCTTAAGCCAAGATTTCTATTTTGAGGCTATGTTTTTATAAGTTATTTATATTATTCCCTTTATATATTCAATATGGTATTCTATTTTTATCTCAAAGAAAATAAATTTTCTTTTCAGACTCTTCTTCTTAGATAGATTTCTCTATTCACAAAAATATAGTGTTGTTCAGAACAATTCTCATCCTATCTATTTTCTATTTATTCTCCATAATTTTATTATTTATTTCAAGAAAAATTGTTTTTATTATTTCAAAGTCCTAATTTTTATTATATTATATAATCATTATATTTCTCTTTATCTATTTTGAAATTAAATTTTATTTTATTTTTATTATTTTTAGGTTTTAGAAGTCTTCTTGGTGTCCTTTTGGGAAAAATGACTTTGAAAGTGACTTAAAATCTTTTTTTTTTATGAGAACATTATAAAATCCTTGATAAAATTATTTATATGATATCACTTCCATTTTTCTCCCTATATCAAAAATATTAATTTCATATAGAATCATGTTTCATGAATCACTCTATAAATTCTAATATTATATAAATATTTTGGGTGATTGAATTTTCAGAATCTCTAATACCCCATAATGATAAAGGGTTAAATGACTAAATGATATAATTCATATCAAAGAGGTGAACTTTATTTTCAGGAGCCTACCTAATTATAACTCTATAATTAAGCATGATTCTCCTTGAGTAGTGATTAGGATGGGTGAACTTCTGAGATGCTTCCTAGAGTGTGTTCGAGTGAGGACAAAGAACACTAGAGAGAACATGTGTTGGCCTTTGGGGACGCTCATTAGTCGGATGACCCATTTAGGCATGTGGGTGGGCCCCAAGTAGGGGACCATGTGTCTATGAGAAAATTAGTGGTACCTGGAGGGCTAGTACCCGACGTCCATGTTAAGGAAGATTATTTTTTCTATCAATGGGGCCTAGTTGTTACAATTTTATCATAGGTGGAAACCATCCTTAAGTGTGGTGGTCCGGATTGGGGTGAGATATAGGGTCCACAACGAAGATGTTATACTCTAAAGGGTTGGTTAATGTAACACCCCATAATGATAAAGGGTTAAATTAATAAATTATATGGCTCGTGTCAATAAGGTGAAACTTTATTTTTAGGATCCTACCTGATTAGAACTACATAGTTTATCATGTTTGGCCAAGAGTAGTGATCAGGATGGGTGGAATTCTTGGAAGTTTCTCATGGTGTGTGCATGTGAGGAAAAAACAAACTGTAAAGAACATGTGTGGGCCTGTAGGGACATTAATTAGTCAGATGACCCATTTGGGAATGTGGTTAGGCCCCATATAGGGGATCGTGTATCTACGGGGCAACTGGTAGTACATGATAGGCCAAGACCTGATGGCCATGTTAAGGCGGGGTGTATATGTTGTTAGTGGGGCCTAATTGTTACAATATCAACCAATCCAATTGTTGATTTATCCTTATACTCTACTATTTAAAGATTTTGTGTAAACTATATTTTTTCCATGGGTTTCTCTTGGTAAGATTAATTTCATGTGGAACACAAATGTAGATAATTTAACATTTTATGATGTGTGGGTCTAATATATCCCTCTAATGCACTATGTAAAGTTTTATATCTCATGAGAAAATTATGGGACATGATTATTCATGCTTTATCCACATTATAATGTTATGTTTCTAGGGTATTATGATTAATATAACATGTTTCCATTACATGTTATATATGTTATACCTCTAAGATGATTCTTTTATGGGAATAAATTCCCATGCCTTGATCTATATTGTTTTATAATGTCTTATGATTAAGTCTTATGATCGCATTATCTTTTTAATCAGATATTTCTATCATGGTCATGTTTTATCCCATGTTGTTAATCTAACCCTTAATGACTAAAAGTTATGTTTTTACCTTACTAAGAATTTGAGATTACTTTATCTTATGTTTACCATTTCCACATGGAATTACATGTTAGAATATATCTAGATGTAAGTCATGTGTGGGTAATTTTGGGGGAGATATTGAAGAAATAATGTGAAGGAAATCATTTGTATAGATAATATCCAAATTCACTAATACTTTGGGTTCTGGTATTGTGTGTTTATTTGTGAGTTTTAATGTTTAAATTATAAAACTGTTGTAAAATATATGCATGTTATAGTCAGGTCATCTCAATTAGTATTAGAGTAGGGTTTAGTTATTTTGGGGGATTAGTTTAATATGTATAAGAGAATCTACCTTAATGAAACCTAGGTATCACCAAAATAATAACAGTTTGAAATAAAGGTTTTATAGGCTAATACATCATAATATTTATGTTTCATATTCCTAGGATTATTACTCTAAATTTTATAAGATATTATTTCTTCTAACTCGTGTTAATAATTTTAGTTTTATTAAATGATTCAAAATAGAATCATGAAATTTATATTGTGATAGGTACAATCATTAATGAAAAGCACATTATTTGACTTTAGTCATGTGTATTCCATCTCATCATGCATTTTTTTTAAATTTGATACACATCCTCAAACATTGGATATTTATTTATCATTAAAAACACTTAGTAGGGTAATGATTTCACATGAGGTATATAACTCTTCTTTTATAGAGGTTTGTGGGACGATACTCCATAAAAATAAATTTTTTCTTCACTTGGTAGAATTCAATGTTATATTAGGCACCGATTGGATCTCCCTACAGATATCTCATATATATTTTCAGGACTATGAAATCTCATTTAATATTCCAAATAATCCCATGAACAAATATCAATGAAAGTATGATGATGAACTCCCTTTCAAAACTAATTACTTAATATGGGTTCTTTCTAATAATAAATTATCCTTGGTGGGGAGGAACTCAACATTAAATGCATTCCAATTGAATGAGAATATATTAATGTATTTCCTAACAAACTATCGGGTCTTCCCAAATAACATGAGGTTGATTTTTCAGTTCAACTCATTCATGTTTATATACATATATTAAAATTTCTTATAGAATATCCCCCACTAAACTATAATAATTAAAGAATAAAATTCAAAATAATTTGTATAAGGGTTTTATACACCCATTTTCTTTACCTTGGGGTGATCCGGTCCAATTTTTCAAGAATAAGGATGGATCAATGTGTAAATAAATTGATTATAATAACCTTAAAACATCACAATCAAGAATAAGTATTCTCTAACCTTAATTAATTATTTTTTTTAAAAAAATGATAGGGTATTGATACCTATAGAAGGTTTATTTTAGATATGGATGCCATAAATTAATAGTAAAGAGATATGATATACACAAGGTAGACTTCCACATAAGATATTGACACTAAGAATTCATATTGATTCCATTTAGACTTATAAATTACCATGCTATATTCATATATTTGATGAATCGAGCCTTTAGATATTACCGTGGAAAAAATTCAATATTTTTTATAATATTCTCATATATTCAAAGAGAAAATAAGACCATGAATAGTATTTTAGTAATATCATAAAGACCTTACAGAAGGATATAATATATTTCAAATTCAGAAAGTGGGTGGATTTTGGCTACAAAAAGTATCCTTATCGGGTTATGTAATCATAATAGAGGGTATATATCAATGGATCCTTCAAAGAAATAGGTGATTGAAGAATGTCTTAGACAAACATCTATGAAAGAGATCTGATTTTTTCTTAGATTAGTTTGATATTATCAATGATTTAACATAAATTTCTCTCAATTTCCAAATATAATAACCGAATTTAAAAGGGAGTAAATTTTATTTGGATGGATGAATTTGAATAGATATTTAGGGAGATTAAGAATTGGTTGGTCATTGTATATGTACTTTCACTACCCTACAGTGGGGAAATATTTTTAATATATAGTGATGCTTCAATGTAGGTATTGTGATGTGTCCTTATGGAAAATAATGACTCACAACAATTAATGACCCATGAAAAGAAATATCTAACATGTGATCTAGAGATATAATTACTAATTTTTTCCATAAATATTTTGGATGCATTATATTTATAGAGAAAATTATGATATATATATATATATATGATTATACCACAATCCACTGTTTTATTTCGCCCTTATACCAATGTATTAAACTGGATTTGTATTGAAAATTATAATTATAATAACAAATTTAAATTCATTATTTATTAAATAATTTTTCTCTTTTCACTGTTAAAAATGGAAATTTCACTTTTTTGATGATTTCATTGAAGGTGGAGGTGATTCGGAGAGCCCACAATGATGTGGAAGGAAAATGGGCCAAACTGCATGGATGCTCATGAACACATGTACACTTTTTTGTATTATATGAGAAATACATGAATCCAAATGGTCTGAATGTTTGTGAAAATATCTATATATCTATGGGATACAACTTTAATGAATTAACCCAAGCCCAATTCATCCAATAAGAGGCCCATATGAACTAATATGTACAATAAAATGAATCTGCACGGGGTCAAAACTTTGCATCTGTATTTTAGAAATATCTATTATTATATACCATATCCGGCCTCCTAATTTTACATGGAGGTATAAAAGACGTCTAAAAACAACTTTTTAGTTTTTTCTAAAGTTATTTAAGACTGTCTAGCCAACCAAAACCACAGACCAAGTGGGTTCTCGAAATCAGGGTGCCCAGAACTACTTCCCACTTTGCCTATAAATTGGCACCTTGGGAACCCCATTTGGGAGTTAGACCATGAGGAAAGGTTCCACCATTTTGGAGTCCCAAAGTATTATTGTAATCATCCCTATATGTTCTGGAGGCTATAGGAAGTTCTACTTCAACATCTTTTTCTTCCTCCTCTCCCATGGATTTCTAAACTCCTTATGATCACCTGGGGAGGAATGTGATGTAAATCCCAAGCTTCATGTTTGTAATATTTGAATGATCTTTTTAATTATAGGTTTTTATGTTGTTTTTAATCATCCTATTTTCTTATTTTATATATTTATGTACTGGTGTGTCACACTCAACTCAAATGATCATGTTTGGGTGTACCAATTCATGTGATGTTTCACACACCATTCACCACTTATTCTTCCCCCTTTCAATTGTAGTGTTTGTGTGGTTCATATTATTTAATTTAACTCAGATAAATACTATCATGTCCATGTACTTTCAATTCCTAGTAACGCATTGAAATAACATACAAACCTGGACATGCCATCAAGTTCTTCATGTGTTTCCTTGGTGAGTTTCAGTTATGAAGTCGAACACAAATCACTCAATCATCAGAGGTATTTGGTGAATCATTGTGTCTTTAAGACCTAACCTTAGGAGGTATACTATTATAAAATTAGTAAAATTATGTATCTAGGTGTTAAAAACTAGGGATTAAAATATCATAACCCTATCTCTTTAAGGTATTAAGGATGATCATCATAATATCTCCCTAGTTTGATCACGTTTAATTATTTTTGTTAACTTCCACTTTGTTTTTATCGCTTTCTTCTTTCTTTGGGCATATTAAATCATAAAACCCCAATTTTTAAAAAATCCCATTCCCATTATCTTTTTATAATCACAACCATAATTTTTAATTAATTATCTAAGGATATGTCGAGAGACGACCTAGGGTTACCATTATTCTACAGAAATTCTAGTAAACTAAACATCTAATTTGACGTTCTTGACAATGCAATCAAATTTTAGCACCGTTTCCAGGGATAAAAGATCATTTTATTCTATTTAGTTCTTTATATTTATTTATTTTTTTTTTCTAATTAGTACTCATTTTAATATTCAATCCCCCCATTTTATTGTTTTTGTTTTTGTTTTTGTTCGTTTCTTTGTGTTCTCTCTCTCTCTCTTCTTCTTTTCTCTCTCTCCATAAATATTTAGTATAAAATTCTATATTATTTTCTCCCTTAATTTCTTAATTGTTTTTATTTCATTCATCTTCCATAAAAAATTTCAAAAAAATCAAAAAAAAACAACAAATAATTAAACAATCAAATTGTACATCATTATTGAATTATAATATCTGGCAAAGTAAAACTGCTTGAATTTGAACCTGAAATTGAAAAGACATTTCACTAAAAAATTAGGTAATCTAAAGTAGGTAAATCAAGTAACACTGAGTAACCCCTTGTGGAACCTCAATAGGTTCTAAACTACTCAAAAAATGAACCCGATCAAACCCAATAAAACATGGCTTCAAATAATCAAACCTTAAAAGAACTGACCACCCCAGATTTAGAGTACCAAACTGCGTAAATCCAATATCCTAAGGAAGAAACAACTTTTATCTAAGATCAAGCCCCATACACCTAATTCTCAAATTCTATGGTCTTCCTGGTTAGGACCCTTATAAACATCCCAACAAGTTTCACATAGTTTGCTTCACCATGAAACCCCAAATATGTCTAGGGACCTAATTAAGTTTATGGTCTTCCCTTTCTCCCATGATGGTGTAGATAAAGACTGTATATACTATCTGCCAACCACAATTTGTGGATGTAATGACCTTAAATGACTCTTTCTATAGAAGTTCTTCCCTACCTACTGAACTGCATTGATTAGAAAACAAATTTGTGGAATTAGGCAATCACAAGGGGAGACCATTCAGGAATATTGGGAGAGATTCAAAATACTTTTATCAAGTTTCCCCCACCAAAAAATTAGTGAATAATTTATAATTTAATACTTATATGGGGGACTTGTCCCCATGGATCATGGAATGATAGATGTTGCAGCTGGTGGTGTCCTTTTTGATAAAACTCATTCACACGCTCGTGACTTAATAGCCAACATGGCTCAAAATGTACAAAAATTTGTTTCACGAGAAATTGCACTAACCCGTGGAGTTTATGAGGTAAGTCATTAAACCCAAGAACAAAAGGTAGATAATAAACTTAATGATATCCTTACCCTTATAAGGCAATTATCTCAAGCACAAGGTAAATCACACTCTACTTCTATTACAATACATTGTGGTATTTATTCTGATAACACTCATTTTTTTGACCAGTTCCCACAACTTTAGGATTCATCTAAGTCTTGTGCAGTATTATTTACAAGGACTCCCTTTTATCAAGCACTACCCTTTAATAAAGAACCATTTTGGACTAATCCAAACCCCTGTTGGAAATAAAAACCACATTACCAACAAAGAGGAAACCTGAGCTACCCTAAGAAAAATTGGTATCAACAAGGCCAAGGTATGCAATCTTCTTATCTCAAAATTTCAGAATAATCATAATCCTCCTAAATGTGAACCAAGACTTAAAGAAATAGTGAATAAAATGGAATCCCAAAACCTCCTGTTCCAACAGACCACACAATCGGCTATTCGAGACCTATGAACTCAAGTGGGACAATTGGAAAACACTATCAATGAGATCAAGATGAAAGGTTCTATAAAAATACCATCCCAACCCATAGATAATCTGAAGAAAAAAGGTAATGTATGTGTAATTACACTTCATAGTGGTAAATAGGTTTCTCCTTCTACTGATTCTACACAAAAGGTATGTCCCCATCTTTAAAACACTCTTTCTCCACCCATAAATGATTCTAGTGAATAAAAACAAAACAAAAAGGGTAAACCAATTATCATTGAGGATTCCGATGAACAAAACATTCCTCTTCCTTTCCCCCAAACATTCTCTAAATCTACGAAGAATGCTGATAATGACATTTATAAAGAAATAATGGATACATTCAAAAAGGTGCACGTAAACATTCCTTTATTGGATGTAGTTAAACAAATCCCTCGATATTCCAAATTTATTAAAGATATTTTCACCCATAGAAGGAGACTGAAGGGGAATGAGATAGTCAACTTGGTAAGGAATGTCTCGTCCATGATTCAACCTGTAATACCAACCAAGTGCAATGATCTGGGAAGTTTCACGATACCTTGCACCATATGGGAGACATTCTTTTCAAATCCTATGCAAGATTTATGTGCTTTAATTAATTTAATTCATTACTTTGTGTGCATTTATTTTCAGGTTGGATAGATTCAACCAACAGGAATCATAGTGAAACTTTCCAACTGGAGAACAACACACCCATCAAGAGAGGTTGAGGATGTCCTAGTAAAAGTTAATAATCTCATATTCCCCACCAACTTCTATATTATTAAGATGGAGGATTCTCGAACCCAAGGTAATTCCCATCTCATACTCGGGATTCTATTCCTCAAAACAACAAAGATGATCATCAACATTCACAATGGTACACTATCCATGGAGTTCCATGGAGAAAAGGTAAGTTTTAAAATCCTTGAGGATATGAAACACCCAATTGAAGAGCACTCCACTCTTCATGTCTATGCAATGGAAGTGCTCTCAAATGATACACACACATACAATTCTTTCCTTGACACATACTCTGATTTATTTTTCTATTATTAACATTTGGATTATTTGAGCTTTGATTAATGTTTTGAGTGTTATGTGGGTTCTAAAAAGTGTAAATTTTGTGATTTAATTGATGATTTTGTTCATTATGAGGTTCCCATGATAGTCTATGATTCTGAAAATCTAATTTCAATAGATTCTATATCTTTAGAGAATAAACATGATTATAAAAATAGTTTAATGGAACTCACTCCCCTTAAATCCCCTCCCTCAATCCAAAAACCCATGGTGTTGGAATTCAAACCACTTACATCTAATTTAAAATATGCATATCTTAAGGGTATTGACTAATTTCCCGTCATTATTTCCAAAAACCTATCTCAACAGCAGGAATAAAAACTACTTGATATTTTGAGAGAGTACAAAAAGGAAATAGGATGGACATTGGTTGTTATTCTCAGGATTATACCATCTATTTTTATTCACCATATACTTTTGGATGATGAGGCTAAGCCCATAAGGCAGGCTCATCACCAGTTGAATCCCACTCTCCTAGAAGTGGTAAAATTGGATGTTAGTAAATTACTTATTGTTGGGATAATAAATCCTATATATGATAGTAAATGGGTTATCCTAATTCAAATTGTGCCTAAAAACTAGAATAAAAGTACTGTTTTATGAAAGGACTGAATTGTATCCAACACGTGTGAAAAATAGTCGGTGAGTCTGTATTGACAACCGACGAATGAATCAATCCACAAGAAATATCCACTTTCCTCTACCTTTCATTTATCAGAAGTTAGAAATATTGGCTGGTAAGTCCCATTATTGTTTCCTTGATGGCTATTTGGGTTATTTTCAAATCCATATAGCCCCTGAGGATCAAGAAAATACAACATTTACCTGTCCATTTGACACATTTTTGTACGGAAGGATGCCTTTTCGTCTATGTAATTCTCCCGGTACATTTCAGCGATGTATGTTGAGTATTTTTTCTGAGTACCCAGATAATTTCATGGAATTTTTTATGGATGATTTCATAGTTTAAAGAACTTACATTGATGATTTTTTGTATCACCTGGGTTTTATCATCCGTCATTGTATAGAAAAATATCTTGTATTAAATTATGAGAAATTTCATTTCATGGTTGAATGGGGGATAGTTTTTGGAGGTGTTATATAAAAATAGGGAATTAAATTAGATAAATCCAAAATTGAATTAATTTCAATCCTTCAATATCCAAAAAAAATTCATGATGTGTGATCTTTCTTGGGTCATGATGGTTTTTACTGTTGATTCATTAAAGTCTTTAGTAAGATCGCACTTCCCTTATCTCGGTTATTAAAAAAATATTTTGAGTTTGCGTTTGATAAAAGTTTTGAGGATACATTCAATTCACTAAAATGGAGTCTCACATCACCTCCATTAATCCAACCACCAAGTTGGGATCACCCCTTTGAGATTATGTGTGATGCCTCTAACTTTTTAGTTGGGGTAGTTTTATCATAAAGGGTTGAGAAGGCTCTTCATGTCATTGAGTATGTCTCACGTACCATTGACCATGCCCAGTAAAACTACACGAACACTTAAAAATAACTACTTTATATTTTTTTCCTTGGAAATTTTTTTCCATATCTTATCATGTCAAAAATCATTGTATTTTCTGATCATGTTGCCCTTTGTTTTCTCCTAAAGAAACTTGAAGCTAAGCCCCACCTCATTCGGTGGATGCTCCTCCTCTACGAGTTTGACCAGAAGGCAAGGTGATTCTATTTTGGAGTCCCAAAGGAGTATTCTAATCATCCCTAGACATTCTAGAGGATATGGGAAGTGCTATTTCAACATCTTCTTCTTCCTCCCCTCCTATGGATTTCTAAACTCCTTGTGATAACTCAGAGAGGAATGTGATGTAAATCCCAAGCTTCATGTTTGTAATATTTGAATGATATTTTTAATTCTATGTTGTTATGTTGTTTTTGATCATCCTCTTTTCTTATAATATTGAGTTTTGTAATGGTATGTCATGATTAACTCATATGATCATGTTTGGGGGTACCCATTCATGTGATGTTTCATACAACATTCACCACTTCTTCTTCCCCATTTCAATTGTAGTGTTTTTTTGGTTCATATTTTTTAATTGAACTTTCATAAATACTATCATGTCCATGTACTTTCAAGTCATGGTAACCCATTTAAATAACATAGAAACTTGTAAAGCACATTGATTTCTTCGTGTGTCACCTTGGTGAGTTTCGGTTATGAAGTCAAACACAAATCACCCAATCTTCAGCAGTATCTGGTGAATCATTAGGTGTTTCCGAAAGAACCCTAAGATGTATCCTAGTATAAAATTAGTAACATTATGGTTCTAGGTGTTACAAACCTATTATTAAAAGATCATAAATCTATCTCTTGAAGTGATTAAGGATGAGCATCACAATATTTCCCTGGGTAGAGCATGTTTAATTACATTTTTTAACTTCCACTTTGTTCTATCGATTTTCTCTTTTTCTGGAATATTAAATTATAAAACCCCATGTTTTCCAAAAATCCAATTCCACTTATCCTTTTATAATCACAACCGTAATTTTTAATTAATCATTTATGGCTTTGTTGAGAGATGTCCTAGGGTTACTGTTATACTACATAAATTCTAGTAAATGAAACATCTAATTTGACTTGATCGACAACGTGATCAAATTTTTAAGCCCATGAACACATGTCCACTAAGACCAATGATTATCGAGTGGTTGTTAATTTTGTAAGGTTCCAAATTTTTAGTAGGTTTGGTTTTCCAAGATTCATCATTAGTGATCAGGGTTCATATTTTTACAATCGCAACATGAAAAATTTGCTTCGTAAGTCTGGGGTTATTCATAAAGTATCTACAGCATATTACCCCAAAAATAATGGACAAGAAGAAATATCAAATCAATAAGTTAAGAGAATATTGGAAAAATGGTACAACCCAATAGGAAAGATTGGATTTTTCACTGGGATGATTCAATTTTGGTGTACCGTACAACTTTTAAAACCCCAATCAGAATGTCACCATACATGATTGTGTTTAGAAAGGTTTTTCACCTCCCAATGGAGGTAGAACACCTTGCATATTGGGATGTTAAACAATGTAATATGAATATTTCATATGCAGGTGAGTATAGTATGCTGCTGATTCAAGATTTGGAAGAAATTTGATGTGATGCATATGAGAACTCCCGGATCTATAAAGGGAAGACAAAGGCTATCCATGATAACATGATTCATAAGCGGAAGTTTCATATTGGTGATAAGTTTATCATGTATAATTACAGGCTAAAGCTCCACCCAGGTAATCTTTGTTCCCAATGTCTAGGTCCTTATACTGTTACTGATGTTTAACCTTTTGGTTCTATATAGGTCTTGCATTAGAATAGTGGATAGAGGATTACTGTCAATGGGTAGAGGCTCAAACACTTCTATAAGGATTTTACAAAGAATATCATGGAGGAAATCAAACTGAAAGATGCCACATATGACACCACATAGAAATTTTTCCCTTCTCCCTACCTTTATTTACTTGTCTATTTATTTAAAATACTTTCATTGAGGACAATGTAACTTTTAGGTGTGGGGGAGGTTGGCATGTCACAGTTAGGATTAAACAAAACAAAAAAAACAAAAAAAAATAATAAAAGTGTTTTCATTTTTTATTTATTTTTCCTTATTTTGTGTATTTAGATAAAAATTGATTTTAAAAAGAATATCCAAAATCATTTTTCATGCTTGTGTCGATTCTACAAAAAATCCATGGTTTTTGGGAAATGTTTTTCCAAATAAATATTGATATGGAATCTATAACAACTCTACTCTTTATTACACACTTAAACATGATTTATTACATAAATTTGTACTTAATATGACTCTGAGGATTGATAGGTCTAGTTTCTTGGGAAACTAGGGATATTACATGACAACTTAAGACATAAAAATACAACATATTTATTGAAAACTTCCTTTACATGAGCACAACATTCCCTCATACTTAGCATTTCATGAGATAACATGAGGACATACATGTGAAAAGGGTGAGCTATAAAGCCCGGTAAGGGAGTAAAAAAGGCATAACATGAAGAATATAATACATCTTAGGCAATGTGAATATCAACGGATCATAAGAGAAACATGAACATAAAGGCATGATATAGCATGATTATCCTAACATGGAAATGTGGCAACAACATTTAACATGATATTAGCATGATCCAAGGATCATTGCACATAGAGCATGAGTAAACCCTCATTTCACTTTAATGATCATGAGTAATCCTTAATTGCACTTTACTTATCATGATACTAGTCTTTACCCAATGCATTAGAGTGCTATCAGTGTGCACCCTTCTTAATCATTTCATTACACGCATAAGTGTGTCAAATGGATCATAAAACATGGAATCATTCAAAACTATAATTTATTCCATGATAAAGGAATTTAGAATAAATACATGAAACTATATAATCAATAAGTAAATGTGCATAAAGGTTAATACTCTTGATAGATAAATGGGCATGGTATTCACTACATAATGACTTTGGCTTGGAAAATCGCGGTGCAATTTTGGCAGCATAACGGTGTGACATAATAATTCATAAAAATGGTTGATGATAGAGAAATGGGTATCTCATCATATTTACATGAAATTTATAGTAAGGGGGGTCATATATATACATGTCCCAACATATTTAATGGAATCTAGATGCATAATATAAAATTATTGCTTGAATGTAAATGAGAAGAGAGAAATTCCTTATGGAATTTTGGCATGGTAATGGGTGTACAAGGTAGGCATTAATTAGAGAAAGAGGTATATCATAATTAAAAAATAAGTAGGGTAGTATGGGGGAGGTAATAAATAATACCCAAACATTTTTAATTGAAAACAAAAGGGTATAACAATATAATGAAATTTGGACAGAAATGAGAAAGGAATAAATCCCTTACTTTGAAGTGTGATCCCAAAGGCTTGGAAGAGGCTTAAGAGAGGCTTATTTGGATCTATGGGTGACTAGGGAAGATTTTAGAGAGAGGGGGGAAGAGTAGGGACGTGATCTAGGGGTATTAAGTGATGAGAAGTTGGATCTTGGGTGGGTTTATATAGTAAAAGATAAGGAATTCTATATTATTTGGGCTTTTGACACTACACATTAAACTAATCAAAACCACAAACCAACCTATGGTTTTTCCCCATGGTATTTTCCACAAGTAAGGGGAAAAATTATTTTATAATTCCAATGTCCTAAATTATTAAAATATTAGGATTTATTATGTGGAGGTGACTCACACTCTCAAGGAAATCATTTTAAAAAGTTAAAATGGTTTATAAGTCTTGAAGGGTCCACTAAGGCACCATAAAATTAATCAAAAAAGTATAACATCACATTTTTTTAAGTTAAAACATATATTTTTTGAACATCCCTTTTATATTATTTTATTACATCACTATTGGATCATTATGATGTCATAAAAGATATTATATATTTAAACGGTATTTAATTTTTACCCAAAAATTCAACTGTCTTGGAAGATTGTGTAAAATTCACCATTGGATAATTTCGACATCCTGATTCCTAAAAAAATATTAATCTTATCTAAATAATTTTCTAAATATGTGAATTTTTACTTTTAAAATAAAAACTAACATTTAACGAAAATTCATGGGTTTGGACAAAAATAGCTTTCAAACCTTAATAAAAATTAAAATTTTATTCATAACAAAATCATCTATATTTAATAAAAAAGTGATTTATTAATAATATTTTATTAAAATATTATTTAATTAAAAAATCCTTTAATTCATATATTGAAAATTAACTAAAAATGTTATTTGTGCTTTAAAAACCATTTACATAGTAATAATAAAATAAATGTATATTCTTTATACAAAAAAAATAAAGTACACAATCATGGTTCTAGGGTATTGTTAAATATCCCCTTATAACACTCACATATGACCTTAGGTTAAGGTGTTCTATGGTGACAACATCTTGGGGTGGCTCAGATAACATCGCTCAGGTAGTAATCTCTATTAACTTTTACTTCTCTCATAGGCGGGTTTGTTCAAGCTTAAAATGTTGAATCATGTATTGGGCTTGGTCAAGAGAAAATCCCAGTGATGCCATCTCATTTTTGAGCTCCAAAAAATGGGATTCGTACAATGAAATTCTACTAGATGAGGTCATCGCTTTCTTTTTCTGAGTAAATTGGATTTGTTAAAGCCCTATATTTATACTAATCATGTGATCACTGTTCAACGTCTATATTAGCAACGGTAACAATTCTTAATAGTATTTTAAAATATAGAAACATAAAACCAAGGAAGTGAATATGTTTTAAATAACCATTTTACATAATAATACATTTAATTATATCAAGAGGAATTTTTGTTAGTAAAAGTTTGGGTCATCACAACCTTCCCCCCTTAAGAAATTTCACCCACAAAATTTTCTTTACCGCAATAAATATATGAGGCTAACTCTTCTTCATCACCTCCTCTGATTCCCACATTTCTACTTCAAACATGTGGCTTCGCCATAACACCATGAAAAGGGGCATTGTCTTATTTCGTAGAACTTTTTCCCTACGATTTAAGATCTTCACTGACTTCTCTTCATAGGATATGTCATTCTCCAATGGTACCACCTCTGGATTGAGTGCATGCGATGGGTCAGGTATGTACTTCCTCAATAGTGATACATGGAATACGTCATGTACTTGAGATATGCTTGGTGGGTGTTTTATCTGATAGGCCACTATTCCAATGCAATCAAGGATCTCAAAAGGGATGATGTATCATGGACTAAGCTTTCCCTTCCTAACAAATCTCATAAATCTATTCCACGATGATATGTGGAGGATTACCACGTCTCCAACATCAAACTCTATGTATCATTGATGATTATCAGTGCGGCACTTTTTTTGACTCTGAGTAGATTTAATGTGTAGATGGATGGTCTTAACCTTCTCCACCATTTCCTTGACCATTTTTGGACCTAGAAGTTTTCTCTCCCGAACATCATCCCAACATTCTAGTGTGTTTTACCTCTTACCATAAAGGTCTTCATAAGGAGCAATTTGGATTCTTGAGTGGAAACTATTATTTTAAGAGAACTCAACTAGATGAAGATGTTGATCCCATCCTCCTTTGAATTCTATTGATAATTCTATCAAAATGTCCTCAAGTGTTTGGATAGTCTACTTGGATTGGCTATTAGTTTGAGGATGATAATTTGTACAGAAGTTTAGCTCAGTATTCCAATCATGTGGAAGACTCTTCCAGAACTTAGAGGTGAATCTTAGATCTCAATCAAATATAATAGATTGTGTACTCCATGCATCCTTACCACTTCTCTGATATAAATCTGTGCCAGTTAATCCAATGAGAAATCCTATCTAATTACAATGAAGTGCGCAATCTTTGTAAGATGATCCACAACAACCCATATTGTATTGTTTCCTTTGGATGTCTTTGGAAGTTCGATGATAAAGTCCATGGTGATGTTCTCCCATTTCCATTCTGGTATGGGTAATGTTTTCATCATCCCCTTAGACTTATACCTCTAATCCTTCACTTGCTGACATACTAGACACTTTGATGTATACTCAGTGATCTCCTTCTTCATGTTATCCCACCAATAAAGCTCTCAGATATCTTGATACATCTTTGTGTTTCCTGGGTGAATGGATAAATTTGAACTATGTGCATAATCCAAAAGTTCTTTATTTAACTTAGGATTTGATGGAACAGATCGTTATGACCCAAATATCACAATTCCTTATTCCTTAAAATTTAACTCTTAGGATTTCCCTTTTCTGATAGTTTCCACTTTCTTCTGAATTCTCACATCATTATTTTGAGCATCCTTTAACCTTTCCAAAAGATACAATTGAGCAATCATTTGTGAAAGGATTGATAATTTTTCCTTCTTTATGATTCCCATTTCCATCTTCATAAAATATAAGAAGATTTTATACTTTTTGATTCTCATCAATGATCGAATTATTGGGTCCTTTCTACTTAGAGCATCTGCCACCTTGTTCAATTTCCCAGGGTGGTAATGGATTGAGTAGTCATAGTATTTGATCATCTCTAACCATATTTGTTGGTTCATATTTAACTCTTTCTGTGTGAATATATACTTGAGGCTTTTGTGATCGGTATATATTTCCCACTTCTCCCAAAAGAGGTAATGTCACCAAATTTTTAAAGCGGAGATTACTGCAGCCAACTCCAGATCATGTGTTGGACAGTTTTTCTCATGAACTTTCAATTTCCTTGAAGCATAGGCAATGAATTTTCCATTTTTCATCAACACACATCTTAAGACCTTCTTCAAATCATCACTAAATAAAACAAAAAGTTCTCCACTTGTGGGTAGTGTGAGCACGGGTGTAGTGATAAGCCTCCATTTCAACTCCTTAAATCTCTCTTCGCATTCATCCCTCTAAGAAAACTTGACTCCCTTTCGAGTTAGCTTCGTAATAAGGTTTGACAATCGTGAGAAATTTCTCAAAAATCGGCAATAATATCCAGCTAATCCCAGGAAGCTACGGATATCTATCACCGATGTTGGCCTCTTCCATCCCTCAATTGAAGCTTTCTTGGATGGGTCCACAAATATCCCATTGCTTATGATGATATGACCCAAGAATGATACTTCCTTCAACCATAACTCACACTTTTTGTACTTTTCATAGAAATTATCATTTCTCAAGGTCTATAGTACAGTGATTAGATTCTCCTCATGCTCCTCCTTGGTTTTGGATTGTATTATAATATCATCTATAAATACAACCAAAAATTTTCCGAGGTAATATCTAAAGACTTTGTTCATCAATTACATGAATCTTTCTAGAGCATTAGTGAGTCTTAAATACACTACTATGAATTCATAGTTCCCGTACCTTGTACGAAAATTAGTCTTGGTGATATCCTCCTTCTTCACCCTTACTTGTTAATCTTTTGACCACAAATCCACCTTGGAGAAGTATTTTTCTCCACGTAGCTAATCAAACAAGTCATCAATTCATGGTTGATGATACTTTTTCTTTATCGTAATTTTTTTAAGCTCATGATAATCAATGAAAAGGTGCATTGACCAATACTTCTTCTTGGTGAAGAGGACTGGTGCACCCCATGGTTAAGCACTTGGGCGTATAAAACCTTTATCTATATTCTCATGTAGTTTTTTCTCTATCTCCTCATGCTCCAAAATAGCCATTCTATATAGAGTATTTGATTTTGGTAACTCCCATGTATAAGATCAATTGAGAATTCAACATATCTTCTAGGAGGAAGACCAGGAAATTCCTTAGGAAACACTTAAATGAATTCACTCACAATAGGCATGTATTCAAGGATGGTTTCTTCCTTAAACTAAATCATGTGATCTAGAAATGCGTGCTCATAGGGAAGTAATATCCATACTTGAGATGGTGGTGTTAAAGAACATTCATCCTCCTCCTTACACTTGTATAGAATCAGGGTTCGATTCTCCATATGGGGAGTGATTTCCCTCTCACAAAAATTTATATTGGATCTATATAATTTAATCTAATCCATTCCAATAATTTCTTCAAATTCCTCCATAGGTAGTATTTCAAAGTTCTTCAGGAATTTCAATCCGAAAAAATTGACATGGGAGAAATTATATTCATGGGATGCAATGATTACCCCATTTTCTGTTCTCACCGACATCATTACTTCCATGATTTTTGTTGGTTTTGGGATTGTTCTACTAAACTTTTAGGATATAAAAGAATATGTAGAACCAAAATCAAAAAGTACTTTATCTATTCTTGAATGAATAACTAGCGTACCTGTCACTACTTTGTTGTCGGGGTTTACTTTGGCAGTAGTGATTGAAAAATTTCACCCTTTCTACCTTGGAGGTTGTTGGTTGCCTCATAAAACCCTTGTCAGAGGGAACTGGTTTTCAAATTTCCATGGTTATTTGCAATTCAAGCAATAAACAAGGCGTTGAGGGTCGAATGGAGAATTCTTCTCCTCTGTCATAGAAGTGGGTTTTTCTTGCTGATAGTTAATGTTCAGGTTCCCTTCTCTTCAACACCTAAATCATTTCCTCATCCCTTTTAGTCAATTTCCAGGGTGCTTCTTTTTGCACATTTGGAAAGTGGGGTGCTGGAATATCTTAGAACCATTGGATTTATCCATCGGTCCACTAGAATTAAATTCCACCTTACACTTATAATACCCATGATACCCCTGAGATTCTCCGATTTCTATTTTGACTTTGAGGGCACATCAGACAATTTCCTCAGAGCTATTGAAGTCACAGATCGCTAGGCATTTTGGTATGCTAGGTTTTAGACCACCAAAGAAGCGGTCAAACTTGCATTTGGGGGTAACAAAAAATCCGGAGGCGTATCATGCAAGCCTTGTGAAGTTTTCCTCATACGTTCCAATTGATTTTTGATTTTTTTTCTTGAGGGAAAGGAAGTCCCTTTCCATCTTAAGTCGGAGGGTGCAAGGAAAATATTTATTGAAGACCATTTTCTGGAAATCCTTCCATTCCAACGACTCGATCGCTTCCTCGAGTTTCGAATTTTTTATCAATGTACACCATTGATCAGCTTCATCCTCCATACGATAAGTAGCCAGAATTACCTTCTCTTGTTCAAAATATTGAAGTATGGAGAAGATATTTTCAATAAAGTTGATCCATTGTTCGATGATTGGGGGATCAGATGATCCATTAAAAGTATGAGGCATTTGTCTCATGAATCTCTCGATTGTGACTTGTTATTTATTAGGGGGGTTTGAACATTCCTCTTGACCCATGTTTCTATTTTAAACTTGAGTTAACTGTGAGAGTATCATGACAAAGTTTTTGATTACCTTTCCCATAGTATTGGGCATCTCAATAGAATATTAATCACATTTATCTTCGCATCAGTTGTTATCCTGAGTCCTCCTATTACCGGTCATCAGCTAGAATAAAAGGAAATTTAGGGGTAACACATAAAATGGGAAATCAAATACAAAAAATGGATAACTTATAAATTACTTTCATTTCCTTAACTTATAAAATTATAGGATTCAATCTATGTTATCCATGATCTACTTCCCAACATATATTCTTAGGGGTGTTTTTTCTTATTCCTTTAGATTTGGTTCATACTAAGATTATGAATTTACCAAAGAATATCCCCTACGAGTTTCATAACCAAGATTACATCAAGGAATATTTTCATTCACCAGTTCTCATTGGAGTCTAGCTCAAGGTGGTGTTTTTAGGTTTTACCACTAGATACATCTGTGCGAGAGCCGCCTCTACCTACTCTTATCCAGACACGGACATATTTGATTGATAAACCACATACTAAATACTCACCAAAATTTAGGGATGTTTTTATTATACTTAGTCTTATCCCTAAGGCTTTCACTGGGTTTTTCTAATCCTAATCACAAAAATAACTAAACCTATCATCTGATACCAACTATAACAACCATGCTCATTATTACACACTTAAACATGATTTATAATATAAAATTGCACTTAAGAAAAATATAAGGATCAATATATCTAGTGTATTGAGAAATTAGGTACATTACATGACAACTTAAGACATAAAAATAAAACATCTTTATTGAAAACTTCATTTACATGAACACAACATTCCCTCATACTTAGCATTGCAGGGGATAACCTGAGGACAAGAATGTGAAAAGGGTGAGCTATAAAGCCCGGTAAGGGAGTAAAAAAGGCATAAAATGAATAATACAATACATGTTAGTCAATATGAATATCAATGGATCATAAGAGAAACATGAACATAAAGGCATGATATATCATGATTATCATAAAATGGAAATGTGGCAACAATATTTAACATGATATCAGAATGATCCAAGGCTCATTGCATATGGAGCAGGAGTAAACCCTCCCAAAACTTAAATTTGAATGATTAAATACTCCTTGTACTTAATGTGTCATGATACTAGTCTTTACCCAATGCATTAGAGCGCTATTAGGGTGCACCCTTCTTAATCATTTCATTTCATGCATAAGTGTGCCACATGGATCATACAACATGGAATCATTCAACACCATCATTTATTCCATGATAAAGGAATTTAGAATACATACATAAAACTATATAATAAATAAGTATATGTGTATAAAGGTGAATAACCATGATAGATAAATGGGCATGGTATTCACTACACAATGACTTTGTCTTGGAAAATCACAGTGTAATTTCAGTAGCTTAACAGTGAGAAATAACAATTCATAAAAAAGGTTGATGAGAGAGAAAGGGGTATCTCATATTATGTACATGAAATGGACAATAATGGGGTCATATTGATACATTTCCCAACATATGTAATGTAATTTAGATTCATAATATAAAATAATTTCTTGAATGTAAATGAGAAGAGGAAAATTCCTTACAGAATTTCATCATGTTAATAGGTGTACATCGGAAGCATTAATGAGAGAAAGAGGTATCTCATCATTCAAACATAAGGAGGGAAGTGTGGGGTAGTACGAAATCATACCCCAAAATTTTTAATTGAAAACAAAAGGGTATAAAAACGTAATGAAATTTGGACAAAAATGATAAAGGGAGAAAAACATTACTTGGAAGTGAGATCCCAAAGGCTTGTGAGAGGCTTCTTGGGATCATTGGGCACCTTGGGAAGATTTTAAAGAGATAAGGGTAGGGTAGGGACGTTCTACAAGGGTTATGAGTGACGATAAGTGGGATATTGGGTGGTTTTATATAGGAAAAGATAGGTAATTTTTTATTATTTAGGTTTTGGACACTACACATTAAACTAATCAAAACCACAAACCAACCCATGGTTTTTGCCCATGATTTTTTCCAAAGGGGAGTGAAAAACATTATTTTATAAAGAAAATGGCTGAAATTATTAAAATATTAGGATTTATTATTGTTCAAACATTCCTTTTATAGTATTTTATTACATCACTATTGGGTCATTATGATGTCATAAATCACATTATATATTTAAATGGTATTTAATTTTTACCCAAAAATTCAAATGTCTCAAAAAAAATTGAAAAATTAACTATTGGATAATTTCGATGTCCGGATTCCAAATATAATATTCATTATATCTAAATAATTTTCTAAATAGGTTAATTTTTACTTTTAATATAAAAACCAACATTTATCGAAAATTCATGGGTTTTGTCAAAAACAACTTTCAAACCTTAATAAAAATTACAATTGTATTCATAAAAATTATATGATAATTTATATTTAATAAAAATTGATTTTGTAACAATATTTTATTAAAATATTATTTAATTAAAAAATAAATTAATTCATATATTGAAAATTAACTAAAAATATTATTTGTGCTTTAAAAACCATTTACAAAGTAACAATAAAATAAATGTATATTCTTTATACAAAAAACATAAATCACACAATCATGGTTCTAGGTTATTGTTACATATCCCCTTATAACACTCGCATAATACCTAAGGGTAAGGTGTGCGATGGTGATAGACTCTTGGGGTGTCTCAGATAACATCACTCGGGTGGTAATCTCTATTAACTTCCACTTATTTCATAAGTGGTTCCGTTCAATCTTAACGTGTTGAAGCTCGGCTTGGGCTTGGTCAAGAGAGAATCCAAATGACGCCACCTCCTTTCCAATCTCTAATTAATGGGATTTATATAAATAAGTATTTTATTTAAAATTAAATTTATTATATTTATGGGTTGATAAAAAGGGTTCCTACATTTTCCTTGGGCACTGGTTTCACAAACCATATTACATCATTGTTTTACACATGTTTCCCTCTTTATCTCAAAAAACTATATATTAAAAAAATTGTTCTAAACATTGAAAAAAATAGAACAAAATAATGAAATGGATAAAAGAGGATTTTTACTCATTATTAGTCAATTCTCGGTTGTGACCCATGGAAATAGACAATGAGGATAGTGAGTTGGAGGTAATACACTTTGTGATGGGTTGAGTGTGTACATTCATTGTGAATACATGTTTAATTTTGACATGCTTTGTACTTAAGAGATTAAAAACTCCTCTTCTACCACGTATTTTTAAAAATTAAATTATACTAACCCTTGAACCTCAGAACAACCACTTGGAAGTCCTCTTGATTAAGACACTTGTTTCTACTGGTAGAGAACTGTGAATCTTGACAAGCATATGTTAATATCACAAGAACTCTAGGAAAAGAGAATAAATACACTTTCGGGTCTCCCCCTGAACCCTGAAGGATGGAATCTCTCGAAGTGCTCTCCAACGGGTGACTGGAAACCCTAAAACTCTTCGCTATTTATCGTTGAAATTTTCCGATGTCCATCTTCGATCTGGCATGGGAACTCCACCCACCTGCTTCGGCTTCTTCTGATCCTGGTTCTGCAAAAATCGAAGTGGGAAATCTCGATGTTCCCCTTCGTAACTTACCTGTATCTTTCCGCGATGCTTTGCAAGGAACTGATCTCAGTAGTTTAAAGGAGTGCAAACAGCCTATCTTTAAAAATATTGAAGATGGCGGTTACATGGTTGATGCAGATTCGGAAGCATTGAAGTAGAGAGAGCAACTGTGAAAATACTTGATTCTTGGACGAGTTTCATACAACACAGGTGATCGACCCTGGCCTATTTTAGAACTAAAGAACTGAATTTCCCACTACTGGGGCTCGTCTAAATGGAATATGGTTCCCATAGGCAAGGTCTATTATCATATACTCTTCATCTCTCAAGTTGAGCTTGATCAGGTATGGAAACTCGGAAACTTGTAGCTTAAACCAGGTTTTCTTAGAATTTTAGATTGGGATGCTACTTTTAACCCATACACACACAAAAATTATATGGCTCATGTTTGGGTTTGAATTCACAGCCTCAATTGGTTCTATTGGCACCTGATGATTCTTAATGACATTACTTCCTGCATAGGGTCCCCCATTAAAATTGACCACAGGACCTTGAATGGAGATCTTGGCCTATATGCTAGAATAAGGGTTGAAGTTAATCTGGCCAGTGAACTCCCTTATAGAATAGGTTTCAATGCCCCTGATTATAGAATAGACCTTAGAATTGAATATGAAAAGAAACCACCCTTTTGTGAGGTGTGCAAATTGATTGGGCACAACCTCTCCAATTGTAGGGTGGTTAGGATACAAATGGATCCCCCAATCAATAATGATTGGCAGGATGTAAAACATGGTAAAAAGAGGTTGAATACTATAGACAAACTTGAGCTCCCCAAAAAGAAAAAACAAGATATTTGGGTTAAAAAATCCAATGACTTTACATCCCTAAAAGTTAAATCTTGGGGATATTTGGTTGATGAAGAATAGGATCTTCAAATTAATGATAACATTGTCACTGGCATAGAAGAAATAGTGGCTGAAGGTAACGGAAATAATCTAGACAGGAGAATTCCTATCACTATTTCCAATTCAGCTACTCTTTCTTCTACCTCTGGTACATTAACTTTGATTGAGCATGTTAGTAGGGACTTGGATAAAGCTACCTTGGTTTCTTTGGATATGAATGGAACCTATGATGCTTCTAATCAGACACAAGGTGAGCTGAAAAATTCTTCAGAACCAGGTATTTCTGTACAAACTACATCTGCTGATAAAATTACTTATTCTGTTCCTGAAATGGATGCTCTGGTTACTCATGTTGTTAATGCTAACACTACTGCTGCTAATTCTGCACATAGCATGGCACACACTCCTGTTTCTATTTCTGTACAATCTTCATCTGCTGATAAAATTGCTACTTCTGCTCCTGAAATTGATGTTCTGGTCACTCATGCTGCTAACGTTGACTCTTCTGTTGCTAATTCTGCCCACAACATTGCACACACTCCTATTTCTAAATCTATTTCTCTCTATGAGTCTCCTCATAATACTGAAATCTGTCTGACTAGCAGGGTGGAGGTAACACCCCCTGTTGACAAGCAGATTTCTATTTCGTTATAGCCTCCTTCTACAAATCATATTCCCACATCTATTGATAATTTTTTTATTCCTGCTTCTGATACTTCCACACATGCTTCTAATGTTAACACTGCCACTTTTTCTATTGCACATGGAATTTCACAAATTCCCCAGGGCTGTACTGTCCCCCATGACTATACTGTCCTGCCTCCAGAATCCGAAAATCCTCCAACAAAATAGACTCCAGCTCAAGTAGCTGTGGAAGCTCATTCTCTGGTCAATCCTACCATTATTGGTACTCCAGTTTCTGAACCTCTTTAAAAATTCTAATTTGAAAATTGATACCTCTCCAAGTTCTGAAACTCATGGGCCAAAAAAAATCTTTCTTCCTCCCCTATGGTTACACGATCCCAAAGGAATAAAGGATCTAGGAAATCTAAGAAAAAGAAGGGTTCTAACCCAAAACACAATTAGAAATGAATTTTCTCTATTGGAATTTCCAAGTATTGGCCAACAATGATACCTTCACTACTCTTAGGAGGTTTTTAAACACTCATAGGCCTCATCTCTTTTCCATTTTTGAACCTAAATTCAACTTCAAAATGAACTTCATGAGATTTGATGCTCTTAATTATAGTTTTATAGGCTCTTGTAAAATGGTCCTCAAACTAATTCGATGTGGATATTTTATCACAATACCTTACAAAATATCAACATCTTTAAAAATACAGAGCAAAAACTTACCTGTGATTTCTTATGGAATGGTTGGCATCCGTTTTTCACTATGTTTTATACCAATAATAGATATCAAGATAGAAGGGTTTTATGGCATGATCTTTTTGATATGGCCAACTTCATCCAGGACCCTTGGGTTGTTATAGGAGATTTCAATGCCATTCTTAACTCTTGTGAAAAAATTGGTCTCTCACATCGTTCTATATCCTCAAGGGAATTCAGGTCGTCTATTGAGGACTGTAGCCTTTTCGAAGTCACTCTCACTAGTGCCAAATATACTTGGTACAGAAAACACTATAACAAAACTGTTTCCAGTAAGCTCAACAGGGATTTTGTTAACATGAAGGCCCTTGATATTGGGGATAATATATCTAGTATAACTCTACCTAGACTTAATTCTGACCATCATCCTATTCTAGTTAGCTTCCTTATTAATAACTGTAATCTTGTTCTTCCTTTTAAATTTAATAATGCTTGGTCTTCGAATCCTGATTGTGTCACTTTTATTCATAACACTTGGAACTCTATGAAACACCATAAGGATTCCTTTTCCTGCATGTTCAAGTTGAAAATCCTAAAACAGACCCTTAAAGGATGGTGTAAATCTACAAAATCTCAAATTGATCTAGATATATCCTCTCTTGAAAATGAACTCAACCGCGTCCAAACTCAAAGCACTAATTTGGATTTTAATATGGATCCCCAATTGGAAGCAAATATCTCCCTTAAACTTAATTCCTTTCTCACATTTAAGGATAATATTCGTAAGCAAATGTTTAGGGATAAATGGCTTGCAGATGGTGATTGTAATACTAAATTTTATAATTCCCTTCAAAGAATCAGAAAGGAAAATCATCCCCTTTCTAAGCTTTTTCATAATTATTTGATCATTGATTCTGAAGAATCCATAACGAATCATGTTATCACATATTTTACAACATTTTTAAAGGCCCGGAGATAAATATTGATCTCAGACCTGACATTATTCCCTTAATAGTGGATGAAAGAGACAATGAATCTCTTTTAAGCACTCCTCTTGATCATGAAATTAAGGATACAGTTTTTTTCATTAATCTAGATAGTGCGCCTGGTCCAGATGGGTTCAATAACGGCTTCTACCAAAATCATTGGGACATTATCCACAATGATGTTTGTAACCCTGTTAAGACCTTTTTCATTCATGGAAATCTACCTCATGGAATTAATGCTCAATTTCTATCTTTAATACCTAAGGTTGAAAATGCCTCAGAGATCCATTAATTCAGGCCTATTGCTCTCATTAACACTCTTTATAAGATCATTAACAAAATTATTGTGAATAGACTAGTGCCTATTTTCAATAAAATTGTTTCATGGAATCAGTTCAGTTTTATTAAAGGAAGGCCCATTCAGGACTGTATTTTTCTTGCCTCTGAATATACCAAAAGTCTAAATAAAAACCCTAGAGGGGGTGTGTGGCCATCAAACTTGACATCAGAAAGGATTTTGACACCATAGACTGGAACTTCATTTTCTAAGTCTTAAAAAAAATTTGTTTTCATGATTCTTTCATTGGAAGACTTAAAACTTTATTCCACTATAATTTTATTTCTATCCTGATTAATGGAACCCCTAGAGGTGTTTTTAAATTCTCTAAAGGATTTAGGCAGAGAGACCCTCTTTCTACCATCTTCTTTGTTATTACTGAGGATTACTTAAGCAGACTTCTCAATAATCTGGTCGCTCAAGGTAAGCTTAAGCATATACAAGTTACCAGAAACCTAAATACCCCTACCCACCTTTTATATGCAGATTATATCATCCTGTTTCTTAAAGGGGATCCAAAAAATATTCATGTCCTCAAGCAATCTCTTCATCACTATGAGGAAGTCTTAGGATAAGCGATTTCCTGGAATAAATCGTATATTTTTTTGGAAAGAGCTTTCCTATTAGAAGAAAATCAATTATTACTACCTATCTTGGAATTAAAGAAGGCCTCTTACCTTTCACTTATTTGGGTGTCCCAATATTTTGGGGTCGTCCTAAAGCAAGCTAATTTTCTAATATCATTGATCAAATCATAAACCAACTCTCTACTTGGAAAGGGAAATCTCCCTCCATGGCTGGAAGAATATGTCTGGTCAAATCGACCATTGTCTCTAAAATGGTCTACTCTCTTATGATTTATAAATGGCATGTCGGCATCTTCACAAAAATTAATACCTATATTAAAAACTTCATCTAGACGGAAAGTATTCTTGATAGGGAACTTGTCACTATCCCTTGGAAATCCTGTTGTAAACCTCTTGACAAAGGTGGCATTGGTATAAAAAATTTAAAGTTGTTCAATAATTCTCTTCAAGCCTATCTTACTTGGCGTATTATTAATTGTACTTCCAAAGTTTCCGAATTCTTGAACCATAGATTTCACTCTAAAATATTAAATGGGAATTTTAATTAAATCAACTCTTCGATCTAGCCTTCTATTAGGGACTCGTACCACAACATCATGGAAAATTCTAGATGGATGGTTAGTGCTGACTCTTCCATCAATTTTTGGTGTGACAAATGGTGTGGTAACCCCTTGATATCTTTGTTACCACCTAAAATTATTCTTGAAGATACTATTAATTCTATAAAGGATGTTTTACATGTTCATAGATATTTCCTCCCTGACAATATTGTGCAGATCATTGATAATCACTCTTTTTCTTCTAATGGCAACTTCCTTGTTTGGGAACCTGCTCCAAATGGCATCCTAGACTCTAAGAACTTCTATAAGCATAACTTTTCTGGAAATTAATATAATTTTCAATGGGTGAGTCAATTTAGCAAACCTTGGATCAAAGATTCTAGGCTCACCCTCATTTGGCACATTGCTCATTATAGATTGCCTACTGAAGACTGTTTGCAAACCTTTAGCATACAACTCTGCTCTAAATGTCACTTGTGTAATCAGCACAGGGAGGATGATAATCATCTCTTTTTTTCATGTGTGACAGCCTCTACTTTATGTAATTATGTTCTTGAATTATTTAATTGCAGATGGCCCCTATCTGACTCTATTTGTTTGTTTCTAAAAAATGCATTAGATATGAAACCTCTCTACAGGTTAAAAAACTTTTTCTTGCAGCTGTGGTGAAAATACTTCATGAGATCTGGTACGTTAGAAATGATCTTATTCATAATAAACACTCATTCAGTCTCAATTCAGGAAAATCTTGGATTCTTATTGCGATTCATGAAGTTGCTTCAATTCAAAAAGACTATTGCAACAACTCGGTTGGCAACTTTGAGATCCTTCGTCACCTCCGTGTGCCTGGTATTTTCCCAAAGACCAAACTTTCCTCTGAAGTATTCTGGCAATCACTGATGCTGGGATGGATCAAACTGAACATTGATGGTGCTTCTAAAGGCAATACAGGCCCTGCCAGTTGTGGTTCCATCTTCAGAGACTCAACTGGCCAGTGTCAGGGTTGCTTCTATGCTGGATTTGGACATTCTTCATCTCTGAGGCTGAAATGATGGGGGGTCATCCATGTAGTTGATTTTGAGCTTCAAAGAGGTTGGATAAAGATCTAGATTGAATGTGACTCTACCACTATCATCCATGCCATCTGGAATGACATCATTCATCTTTCTTGGCCGCTCACCACACTTTGTATGAATTTTCTGAACTCACTCTATGGGATTGATTACATAGCTACTCATGCCTGTCGTGAAGCGAATGCTGTTGGAGATGCTCTTGATAATAAAGGAGTTCATCAGAGCATGACTTGGCTGGACACTCTTCCAGCTGACTTATTATATTTGTTTGATAGAGATTGTAAAAAAATCTCATCCTTCCACCTTTTGTAATCTTTTTCTTATCAATAAATTGTTCTTTGCTCTTTGTCCAAAGCATTACCTTTTAAAAAAAGAGAATAAATACACTTTCATATGTTCCTCGTGTGAAGATGTAAAATTTGTAGGTGAGTTAGGTTGTGAAATGTTTCATGGGTGAAAAAATAAATTTGAACAAATTTGAATATGAGGAAAGAAATATGATAGGAAAATTGATTCCATAAACAAGACATGAGTAATTTCATTTAAAAAGAATCTTGGATGTTTCCACACCTTTGATTTTCGAATGGGACATGATTAGGATATTAAACTTTTCCCAGTAGTGAAAATTTTTAGGTGTGTGGATGCGATCGTACCATGATTCGTTGTTTTATTTCACCCTTATACCAATGTACTAAACTAGTTTTGTATTGAAAATTATAATTATAATAACAAATTTCACGTCATGATTGATTAAATAATTTTTCTCTTTTCACTGTTAAAAAGTGAAATTACACTTGTTTTTATTATTTCATTGAAGGTGGAGGTGATTCGGAGAGCGCACAATGATGCATAAGGAAAATGGGCCAAATTTCATGGAATCCCATGAACACATGTCCACTATTTTGCATGATAAGAGAAATACCAACATCCAAATGGTCTTAAATTTTGTGATAAGATCCATATCTTTGTGGGATATAAATTTCATGAATTTAGTCATGACCAATTCATCTAATTCCATGATTTTATAGTTTTTGTTTTTATTTTTGTTTGTTTTTCTGTGTTCTTTCTCTCTGTCTCTCTCTCTCTTCTTCTTTTTCTTATTTTTTATCACTATCTAAATATTTAGTATAAATTTTCCTTTTATTTTATAATTTAATTTATTAATTGTTTTTATTTCATTCATCTTTAATAAAAAGATTAAAAAATATCAAAAAAAACAACAAAAAATCAAACAATCAAACTGGACATCATTGTTGCATGAAAAGATCTGAAAAAGAAAAACTGCTTGAATTTGACCCTGAAGTTGAAAATACCTTTCACCCAAAAATCAGGTAATCTAGAGTAATTAAATCAATAAACACTAAGGAACCCCTTTTGTAACTCCAAGTGGTCCTAAACTACTCAAAAATTGAACACAATAAAACCCAAGAAAACATGGTTGCATATAATCGAACCTTAAAAGAACTGACCACCCTAGATGTGGAGTACCAAACTACGTACATACAATATCCTAAGGAACCATCCAACTTTGAGCTGATATCAATCCTCATCCACATAATTTCCAAATTCCATGGTCTTTTTGGTGAGGACCCTCACAAACATCTCAAAGTGTTTCACATAGTGTGTTCTACTATGAAACTCCAAAATGTAACTGAGGACCTAGTTAAGTTTAGGGAATTCTCTTTATCCCTTGATGGTGTAGCTAAAGACTGGATATACTATCTTCATTACACAATTGGGGGCTGGAATGACCTTAAATTACTCTTTCTATAGAAGTTCTTCATTGCCTCCCAAACTACATCAATTAGAAAAGAAATATGTGTAATTGGGTAATCACAAGGAGAGACCCTTTATAAATATTTGGAGAGATTCAAAAGAATTTTCTCAAGTTTCCCCCACCACCAAATTAGTGAAAATTTTCTAATCTAATACTTCTAGGAGATAATTGTCCCAATGGATCATGGAATGATAGATGTTGCAGCTGGTGGTTCTCTTTTTGATAAAACTCATTCCATCACTCATGACTTAATAGCCAACATGGCTCAAAATGTACCACAATTTGGTACATGATAAATTTCACCAACCTAAGGATTTCATGAGGTAAGTCATTCAGCCCTATAACAAAATAAAGATAAAAAACTTGATGAGATTCATACCCTTCTAAGGAAATTAGATCAAGCACAAGTTAACTCACACTCTAATTCTATTCCATTACATTGTGGTATTTGTTCTGATAATGCTCATTTTTCTGACCAGTGCCCACACCTTCAGGATTAATCTGAGCCTTGTGCATAAATATTCCTAGGGAATCCTTTTAATCAAGCACCACCCTTGAAGCAATAACCATTTAGGACAAATCCAAACCCCTGGTGGAAAGCAGAACCGTAATACCAACAAGGAGGCAACCTGGCCTAACCTAAGAAAAATTGGTATCAACAAGGACTAGGTATGAAATCTTATTATCCCCCAACTTCTCAGAATGATCTTCCTCCTCCTCCCAAATTTGAACCAGGCCTTAAGGACATGGTGAAGCAAATGGAATCCAAAAACCTCCTGTTCCAACAGACCACACAATCAGCTATTCAAGAACTTTAAACTCAAGTGGGACAATTGGAAAACACTATCGGTGAGATCTATATGAAAGGTTCTGGATAACTACCATCCCAACCCATTGTTAGTCTAAAGGAAAAAGTTCATTTATGTGTAATTACACTTTACAGTGGTAAAGTGGTTTCTCCTTCTATTAATTTTATACAACAGGTATGTCCCCCTCTTGAAAACACTCTTTCTCTACCCATAAATGATTCTAGTGAAGAAAAACAAAACCAAAAGGGTAAACCATTTATCATTAAGGATTCCCATGAACAATCCATTCCTCTTACTTTCCCCCAAAGACTCTCTAAATCTAAGAAGAATTTTGATAATAAAATAGATAAAGAAATAAAGGATACATTTAAAAAGGTGAAAGATAACATTACTTTATTGGATGCAGTGAAAAAAAATCCCTCAATATGCCAAATTTCATAAAGATATTTGCACCCATATACGGGGACTGAAGGGGAATGAGAGAGTTAACTTGGGAAGGAATGTCTCAGCCTTGATTTAACCAGAAATTCCAACCAAGTGCAAGGATCTGAGAACTTTCACGATACCTTGTACCATAGAGGATACATTATTTTCAGATGCTATGCAAGATTTAGGTGCATCAATTAAGGTAATGCCTTACTTTGTGTTCACTTATCTATAGGTTGGAGAGCTTCAGCCGATAGGAATCATAGTGAAACTTTCCAACTGGAGCACAACACACCCATAAGGATTGGTCGATGACGTCCTTGTAAAAGTGAAGAATATCAACTTCCCCACCAACTTCTATATTCTTGAGATGGAGTATACCCAAACCCAAGGACATTCCCCTCTCATACTTGGGAGTCCATTCCTCAAAATAGCAAAGACGATCATCAACATTCACAATGGTATGTTTTCCATGGATCTTGGTGAAGAAAAGGTAAGTTTTAACATCCTTGAGTCTATGAAACACCCCATTGAAGATCACTCCACTCTTCCTATCTATTTTATGGAAGTTCTCTAAAAAGATACACACACACACACAATTATCTCTTTAACCCATACTCTAAATCATGTTACAATTCTTCACCTTTGGATTATTTGAGATTTGATTCATGTTTTGAGTGTTGTGTGGGTTCTGAAAAGAGTAAATTTTCGGCTTTAATTGATGATTGTGTTCATTTTGAGGTACCCATGACTGTCGATGATTCTACCAAACTCATTTCAATAGATTTTCTATCTTTAGATAATAAACATGAGCAGATAGATAGTTTAATGGACCTCACTCCCCCTAAATCCCCACCCTCATTCCAAAAACCCCTGGTGTTGGAATTAAAACCACTTCCATCTAATTTAAAATAACCTTATTCTGAGGGTATTGCCCAATTTCCTATTATTATTTCCAATAACCTATCTGAATAGTAGGAATCAAAACTACTTGATATTTTAAGAGATTATAAAAATGAAATAGTATGGATATTGGCTGATATTCCTAAGATTATCTCATATATTTGTATGCACCATATAGTTTTGGATGATGAGGATAAGCATGTAAGGTAGGCTCAATGCCAGTTGAATCCCACTCTACTTGAAGTGGTAAAATTAGAAGTAAGTAAATTACTTGCTGCTGGGATTATTTATCATATATCTGATAGTAAATGGGTTAGACTAGTTCAAATTGTGATTAAAAAAACTATAATAATAGTAGTGTCTAATAAAAGGAATGAATTGGTTCCAGCACATGTTCAAAATAGTCAGCAAGTCCTTATTGACTACCATCGACTAAATAAATCCATGAGAAAGGAACACTTTATTATACCTTTAATTGACCAGATGTTAGAAATATTGGATGGTAAGTCCCATCATTGTTTCCTTTATGGTAATTTGGGTTATTTTCAAATCACAATAGCCCCTGAGGATCAAGAAAAGACAACATTTACATGTCTATTTGGAAAATTTTCATACAGAAGGATGCATTTTGGTCTATGTAATGATCCTAGTACTTTTCAGTAATGAATTTTTAGTTTTTTTTTGAGTACTTATATAATTTCATGGAAGTTTTTATGGATGATTTCATTTTTTATAGAACTTCCTTTTATGATTGTTTGGATCACCTAGGTTATATCCTCTGTTGTTTCATAGAAAAATATCTTGTATTAAATTACAAGAAATGTCATTTCATGGTTGAACGGGGGATAGTTCTTGTGAATGTTATTTCAAAAGAGGTAATTCATGTTGATAAATCAAAAATTTAATTAATTTTAACCCTTAAATATCCAAAATTTGTTCGTGAGGTGTGATCTTTCTTGGGTCATACTGGTTTTTACCACAGATAAATTAAAGACTTCAGTAAGATCTCACTTCCCTTATCCCAATTATTACAAAAAGATTCTGAGTTTGTGTTTGATAAAAACTGTGAGGATACTTTCAATTCACTAAAAAGGATTCTCACATCACCTCTCATCATCCAACCACCAAGGTGGGATCTTATATTTGATCTTATATGTGATGCCTCTAACTTTTTAGTTGGGGAAGTTTTATCAAAAAAGGGTTGAGAAGGCTCCTCATGTCATTGTGTATGCCTCACGTACCCTTGAACCTACCCAAGAAAACTACACAACCACTAAAAAAGAACTTATTTCTATTGTTTTGTCTTATAAAAATTCTATTCATATCTTATCAGGTCAAAAATCATTGTCATTTCTGATCATGTTACCCTTTGTTTTCTCCTAATGAAACCTGAAGTTAAGCCCCACCTCATTCGGTGGATGCTCCTCCTTAAGTAGTTTGACCTTGAGATTAGAGATAAGAAAGGAGTGGAAAATGTGGTAGCTGGCCACAATAGTAATATTTCCATACCACTGGACCATCATGTTTACTCACCCCTCCCCATTGGATAATTCTTCTCTCCATAGAACCTTTGTGATGTTTTGGACCTTACCCCTTGGTATGGGGACATTGTGAATTTGCTAACAACATCTAGGGTCCCCATTGAATTTAACACTTCATAATCCCAGAGGATTAAGCATGATTCTCGGTGGTACATTTTGGATGACCCATACTTGTGGAGAATTTTTAGTGACCAAGTTGTTCGTCAGTGTGTCCATGACCATGAGTTCACCTCTATTTTGACCTTATAGCGCACTTTTTTGTGTGGGGGTCACCTTGGCTCTCAACATATAGCTCGGAAGGTCCTTGACATAGGTCTATATTGGCCAACATTTTATAGATATTCTCATCAGTTTTGTAATTCATGTACTAGATGTCAATTCATAGGGAATATCTCCAAAAGAAAATAAATTCCCAAATATTCCATGTTATTTTGTGAGATCTTCGATGCATGGGGCATTGACTTCATGGGGCCTTTTACAAATTAATTATTCTTTTTGTAAATCATATTGTTTGTTGACTATATATCTAAATGGTTGGAAGGAAAGGACACCAACACCAATGACTCTCAAGTGGTTGTTGATTTTTTGAGGTCCCAAATTTTCAGTAGGTTTTCTTTGCCAAGATACATCATTAGTGATCAAGGTTCACATTTTTTCAATCACAATATGAAAAAATTTCTTGATAAGTATGGGGTTGTTCATAATGTATCCATAGCATATCACCCCCAAACTAATGGACAAGTAGAAATCTCAAATTGGTAAGTTAATCAAATCATGGAAAAAATGATACAACCCAATAGGAAATATTGGAGTTTGTGCTTGGATGATGCACTTTGGGTGTATTGTACAGATTTTAAAACCCCAATCAGAATGTCAACATACAATATTGTGTTTGGAAATTTCTATCACCACCCAGTGAAGGTAGAACACTATGCATATTGGGATGTTAAACAATGTAATATGAATATTTCAAATGTAGGTGAGCATAGGAAGCTATAGATTCAATATTTAGAAGAAATTTGACGTGATTCATATGAGAAATCTCGGATCTATAAAGATAAGACAAAGGCTAACCATGATAGCATGATTCATAAACATAAGTTTCATATTGGTGAGAAGTTCCTCATGTATAATTCCAGGCTAAAGCTCCACCTAGGTAAGATTCATTATTGATGGCACGGTCCCTATACCATTAATGATGTTTACCCTTTTGGTGCTATACAGGTTTTGCATGAGAAGAGTGGACAGAGGATTAATGTCAATGGGAAGAGGCTCAAACACTTCTATAAGGATTTTACAAATCATCTCATCGAGGAAATCCAACTGATAGATTCCACTGATGACACCATATGGCAGGTTGTACCTTCTCCCTACCTTTATTTAATTGTCTATTTATTTTAAATATTTTCATTGAGGATAATGTAAATTTTAAATGTGTGGGATGGTGGAATGTCATGGTTAGGATTAAATAAAACAAAAACAAAACAAAAAAATTAAAAAAATGTGTATTCATTTTTGATTTTTTTTCTTCCTTATTTTTTGTTTTTAGATAAAAATTGATCTTAAAAAGAATATCCAAAATCATTTTTCATGGTTGAGTCAATTACGTAGAAAATTACATTATTTTTGGAAAAATGCTTTTAAAATGAATGTTGATATGGAATATTTTTCAAGAATTTTTATTTTCAAATAATTCTTAGATGTCTAATTGATTTTTGAATCCCATGCCTCATTAGCACTAACCAATATTTTAACCCCTTACCTAAGATATATTCTAATCCCATTATTGCATATTCTTCCTTTTAATCACTTTCTTGAAATTCTCGGGTTATGTAGAGAAACTATAACCTTCCTTGATTCTGTTTGAATCCATAATAATCAAGTATGCTACATTCATGATAGAGGAAATCATTCATTGAAGATATCTTTTTACAATTATCCTGTATTTTCAGTCACCTTTACATTTTATCCTTCTTAAACCTTAGAGACCATGAAATGACTATTAGGTATCCACATTAAAATTTAATTTATCCCTACCTACCCATTTATTGTGTATATTCTTGTTTTATTTTCAGTAAGTGTGGGAGAGAGAGTGTTTCCATGGGAATTCTGGGAAGAGAATCATTGTTATGGGTTGATATAAAGGGTTCCTACATTTTCCTTGGGCAATGGATTCACAAGTCAAATTACATAATTGTTTTACGCATGTTTCCCTCTTTATCTAAAAAAACTATATATTTAAAAAATAGTATTGTACATTGAAAAAAATATAACAAAAGAATAAAATGGAGAAAATAGGATGTTTATTCATTATTATTCACAACTTCGTTGTGACCCGCAAAAATGGACAGTAGGGATAGTGAGTTGGAGTTAATACACTTTGTGAGGAGTTGAGTGTGTACATTCATTGTGAATAATTTCTGAATTTTGACATGTTTTGTACATAAGAGATTAAACACTCCTCTTCTACCTCATATTTTTAAACATTAAATTCTACCAACCCTTGATCCTCAGATTATCCTGTTGGAAGTCCTCTTGAGTAGCACACTATTTTCTTCTAGTAGAGAACTGAGAATCTTAGAACTCATATGGTGAGATCACATGAAATCAGGGAAAAGAGCATAAATCCACATTCATATGTTCCTTGAGTGAATATGGAAAAAAATTAGGTGAGGTAGGTTGCGACATGTTGCATGGGTGAACAAATAATTTGAACAAATAATTTGAACAAATTAGAATGTGAGAAAAGAAAGATGATAGGAAAATTGATTCCATAAACGAGACATGAAGAATTTAATTTCAAAATAATCTTGGATTTTTTCACACCTTTGATTTATAAATGGTAAATGATTATGATATTAAACTTTTCCTAGGAGTGAAAATGTTTATGTGTGGGGGTGTGATCGTATCACGATTCACTGTTTTATTTCACACTTACACCAATGGGTTAAACTAGTTTTGTATTAAAAATTATAATTATAATAAAAATTTTCACTTCATGATTGATTAAATAATTTTTCTATTTTCACTATTAAAAGGGGAAATTTTACTTGTTTTGATGATTTCATTGAAGGTGGAGGTGATTCAGAGAGCCCGCAATGATGCATAAGGAAAATGGGCCAAACTGTAGGGAAGCCCATGAACACATGTCCATTGTTTTTCATGATACCAGAAATCAGGGAATCTAAATCATCTAAAATTTTGTGATACAGTTTATATATTTGTGGGAAATGACTTTCATTAAGAAACCCAAGCCCAATTCATCCATTAAGAGTCCCATAAAAACTGATATGTCAAATAAAATGAATCTTCACAGGGTCAAAACTTTGCATATTTATTTTAAAGATATCTCTTATTATATACTAGATATGGATGAAAAATTTGACATGGAGGTATAAATGGTGTCTTCTAACAACTTTACAGTTTTTTCTAAAGTTATTTAAGACTGTCTGACTGGCCAAAAACTTGGACCAATCATATTATCGAAATCAGAGTGCCCAAAACCACTTCTCACTTTACCTATAAATTGTCACCTTTGCCACCCCATTTTGTAGTTCGACTAGAAGGCATGGTGAAACCATTTTGGAGTCCCAAATGAGTCTTATATTCATCCCTATAACTTCTGTAGTCTATGGTAAGTTATAATTCAACATCTTCTTCTTCCTCCCCTCCCATAGATTTATAAACTCCTTTTGATCACTAGGGGAGGAACGTGATGTAAACCCTTGTCTTCGTGTTTGTAATATTTGAATGATATTTTTAATTCTAGGTTATTATGTTGTTTTTCATCATTATATTTTCTTATTTTATTTATTTATATACTGTTATGTCATGATCAACTCGTATTATCATGTTTGGGGGTACCCATTCATGTGATGTTTCACACACTATTCACCACTTCTTCTTCCCCTTTCAATTGTGGATTTTGTGTGGTTAATATTGTTTAATTGAACTCAGATAAATAATATCATGTGAATTTAATTTAAATTCATTGTAACACATTGAAATAAAATACAAACCTATATATCATATCGAGTTCTTCATGTGTTTCCTTGGTGAGTTTCGGTAATGAAGTCGAACACAAATCACCTAATCATCGGCGATATCTGGTGAATCATTGTGTGTTTACGACCAAACCCTAGGATGTATCCTAGTATAAACATAGTAAAATTATGGTTTAGGTGTTAAAATAAAGGGATTAAAAGACCATAAACCTATCTCTTGAAGTGATGAAGGATGGTCATCACAAGATTTCCCCGGGTTGATCACGTTTAATTGCTTTTGTTAACTTCCACTTTGTTTTTATCGCTTTCCTATTTATTTTGGAATATTAAATCATACAAACCCAAGTTTTAAAAAATACCATTCCCCTTATGTTTTTATAATTAAAAACATAATTTTGAATTAATTATCTAAATCTCCTTCGAGAGACGACCTAGGGTAGTTTCTATAATACAGAAATTCTAGTAAATTAACATCTAATTTGATGTGATCGACAACGCGATCAAGATCATAAGAGATTAAAGAATATATTAACATGTAATGAGTTTAATATGAACCAATGGAGATGTATGAAGTTAATCAAAGACTGTGATTACTCAATACATTACTATCACTCGAAGTAAAACATGGTGGATGATGCTCTAGGAAGAAAATATTATGTTTCCCATTCCGGGATGAGGATTTAAAGAGACCCAATATTTATGGATATTCAAAGGGACAAAATAGAAATCATAAAGAAATGGATGAAAATATACATTTACTAAATTATTTCTCAACCATACATATATATGAAGATCAAGGAGGTCTATAAATATTACTTGTAGTTACAAAATAAGGTTGAAAATATTCTAGATTTCAACCTTAATAGAGATATATTTATAAGATTTAGTACCCATAAATGTGTCTCATCCATATCAGATCTTAAAATGGATATTTTTGATGATGCACAAATCTTATACTTCTCTATTGAACTAAGAATCAAAAATATGTATAGATATATTAAGTCACCCTTCTTGTGGGAGAACATAAAAAAGGGAGATTCTAGAGTTTTATCTTAATTCTTAGTATTCCAAAAAGTAAAGGATGAATGTTAAAAATATGAGGGGATGATGCAAGAATTCCTATAAAAGTATGCAAATGGTATAACATAACCATGGTTTCATCATCATTCTTACCAAGACCCCTAACATATATAATTCAACTTAAGTTATGGTTCATTGACTTATGAAGTCTACCCACATCATTATTATTCATTGGGATTTCTCACTCAATCAACTTACCATGTCATAAATAAAATAAGTGGCAAGGCTAAATAAAGTACCACTTTCAATTTTATATCGTTGATATCCAAGATTTACATAAAAAATTTAGATGATTCACCAGTGATATTTGGATATATAACTGAATTTTATCATAAATTATCATCCTCAAACTGATGGTCAATCTGAAAGGATTATTCAGACATTGAAAAATACAGGAAGATTTTACTCAATATATTTTAAAGGAATTTATTTATAGTGATTACATTAGACTTAACTACTTTAGATTACAATGATGTTTTACCTATCTCTCCCCCTCCCTATATTGTTTTTCCATCATAAAAATTTCAAACTATTAGATAGATTTTAAAGGAAGTTGTGATCAACATCTTCCACAAGTTGAATTCTCGTATAAAAACAATTTCCACTCAAACATCCAAATGGCACCATATGAGACATTATATAGTAATATAAATTGAACTATGACATGGAGGTAAAGATTTATATATAGGAAGCTATTGGGACTTGATATTGTATAAGAAATGATAAAAAAGGTTAAAACTATTAAGCAACTTATTAAGGAAACAAAAATTCGATAGAAGATTTATTCTAATAATCATCAATGAGATATAGGGTTTTAAGTTAATGAAAATTTATTCCTATAAATATATCATAAGAAGAGTGTTATGAGAATCATGATAAAGGTAAATTTGAGCTCTAGATATATCATTCCTATGGTGACCCACCTTTTCCATACATTATTTTTAATATAATTACATTACATGGTATTTCATTGAAAAATGAAACAAGATATTTTGAGGCTTGGTGTCTTGGAAACTAGGAACATAATAAATTAAGTACATGAAATTTAAATAATCCTATATAGAGATTACTTTAATACCATCCTACTTCACTTCATTGTGTATAATTTTCTAGGGATATACATCATAGTAAAGGGTGATCATAAAGCCTAGTAAGGGTTATAATAAAGGAAATGAAATATGAGGGATCAACATGGATTAAACATGAGGTATAAAATGATATAATAATCATAAGTATATGATACATAATATTAAAATGTGGGTAAAATATATAAATGATGCATTCATAATCATATAAATAAGTTTCAACATTAAGGTTTCATAAATCATATTACTAAGGTTATTCGCTAAGGTATCATAAACATGTTATATCTAAAGATTAATTATTTACCCAATGAATCAAAGTCATATCAGGTTTCACCCTTCATATGTCTAATTTCATTTTTTATACATAGATAAATTATTATAACAATTAATTTCATTAATAACCAGTGGGGAATGAGAAATGGGTTTCATATAAAATTTATTAAGTACATAAGTGCTTAAAAACATGGAGTTTTCATTATTTTAAACCCATTATAAGTGTATGTAGGTTTCACATATATCAATAAATAATCAATAAACTTTAATAACATCTATAATAATACCCATAAATTAAAATAGGGTTAGGTATTCACAACAACAAAATGGTGGCATGGAAAATCAAAGAATGATTTTGGTAGAAAAATAGTAATATAAAGTGGTTTATGGAATGGGATTTATAAGAGAGAATTTAAGTTCCTCATTAAGAGATAACAAAATGGAAAATAAAGGAATGGTGATGAAAACATGAGAAAATAGTAAATTTTAAATCAAAAGACTTATTATAAGGAAGTTCATGAAAAAAAAAGAGGAAGATGATCCCTTACTTGAAAAGTGGATTACTAAAGCATGAGATGATATTCTTTAAACATTAATAAATCTATGGAAATTATATAGAGAGAGGAAATGAGAGGAGTTTCATAATCAAAGTCTTGGGAGTATAGAGGAATGGGATAATGGGTTGTAATTTATAGTAAAATATAAGTACATTATTTTTCAATGTCTAAACATATGTTTTGGACTATAAGTTCTATAAAAGGCAAAACCATTAACCATCTCCTGGTTTTGTCCCATGGTATTTCCCAAGGGGGTTATTTTTAATATTTTAATAGTTTATGAGAAAATATCCAAAAAATAATATAATTCATGATTTGTAAGTGAGTCATATACATAAATAATTGTTCTTAAAATATTAAAATATACTTTATGTTTTAAAAGATTAATTATAGGTTTGTAAAATTAATATTATTAATTTAAAATACTTTATTTTAAATTGAAAAAAAATTGGTCAATAAATCCATTAATGTATTTATTATATCACTTTTATGTCATTATTATTTCATAATACTTATTCTTATTTATACAATAATTTACATTTCACCCAAAAAATCAAACATCACAAAAAATTATGAAAAAAGTAGTTGGATAATTTCAATGTGATGATTTAAAAAGTGGAATCCATTTTATCCAAAAAAATCACTAAATATAATAAATTTAATTTTTAAATAAAATACTTTTTTAAAAAAATGCTCGTTTTTATTATAAAATTAAATTTATAACTCCTAGAAAAACTACATGTGATCCCATTTAATTTATTATTATTTGTTTATAATTAAATACGATTTTTTACAGATTTTTTGAAAGTTAAAGATTAATTTCATTTTAAAAATATATTTTAATGAAAACTGGACATATATATTTACAAAAAAATACAACTATTTTTTCTTTGTATTAAAATTTTATTTTATCATATTCATCATCTAATAATGTTCACTTTATCATTTATGTGAGGGTGATACACTAAATAAAAATGTGGGAGCATTATTTCATTTATAATAGAATTTACACCTTAATATAACTTAAGGTTGAGATACATAACCCATTATTACACCAGTATAAACCCTAAGGTTAGGTTATGTGATAGTGGTACGTTAATAGTGTGGTTTAGCTAATAATGATCTGGGGGTGAACTCCACTAACTTGATCTTATCTCGTTATCAATTCTTCTCAAACCTTTCTTGTTGAAGCTTTTCTTAGGATTCATCAAGGGAAACCCCAGTGATGTTTCCTCCTTCCCAAACTCTGATAAATGGGTTGTATAAGGCATGATCCTACTAGTTTAGGCCATAATGTATCCCTTATGCATAAATTATCTTTTGTAATTTCCCTTTATATCCACTAATTTTAAAGGTAAAATTTTAGCCAACAATTATAACTCCAAAAAGTCATAATTCCCAATGGTCATAATATCCAATGTTCATATTGATCAATGGTTAGGTAACGTTCATTTACGGTCAGATCATAATGGTCAATTTTACTATTTTATATATATATATATACTCCACCGTTCACACACATTATTATTCCATACTTCACTTACAAATGTTCTATACTTCACTTTATAATGTCAATAATATTCCTAACACTTCTCTTTTATTTTATAATTTTAATAGTAGGATTGATATTCATGGGAGAAGTTGATAATATAGAGTTTAAAATTATGAATAAACTATTATTTGGTTTTTATCTACATGTAATCTTATTAAATATTATGATGAATATTATTACATGATGTGAAATGTCCCTATGAAATGTAATAGTATTTCTATGTTCTTATATTGTAAGACATAAGAAAATATTCATTGTGAAACATGAGTTGTTTATTAAAAAGAGAAAGGAATTTTGGGTTGTTACATTCTCAACCCCTTAAGAAATTTCAACCTCAAAATTTGTGTCCTACCTTAAAATAAAATGGGTTACTTATCCTTCATCACTTCTTTCGAATCCTAAGTCACTTCTTCAAACTTTTGATTTCTCTACAAGACGATCACGAGTCAAGTTGTACTATTCCTCAACACTTATTCCCTTTCATCAAGAATATGGATCAGTTTTTTTGAATATAATAGGTTTTGTTCTAATTCCACACCATGTGTGTCTAGTATAATCATTGGTTCTAACATATTCATTCTTAGTAGGGACACATGGAGGAATTAATTGACCCTGTAAATATTTTGAGGCGGTGCTAACTGATTTGAAACTAATAAAATATTCTCTATAATATTAAATGGTTTGATATGTTTTCCATACTATTTCTATTTATTTATAAATATCAAGACTCCTTTCCAAGGAAATATTTTGAGTAATATATGATCCCTAATGTGAAATTATAAGTTTTTCCTTCTATTTTTAGCATAACTATTTTTTGACTCTAAGTAGCCTTGATATTTTTATGGATCACTTTTATATTCTTTGTAGTTTCTTTAAAAAAGTTGGGTCCCCAAAAATTTCATTCTCCAACTTCTTCACAACATGTTATAGTTTTACACATCTTACTATAGAGTTATTCATAAGGGGACATTTTAATAATCAAGTGAAAATTTTTGTTGTAGGATAATTTTAAAAATTAGATACGTTGGTCCCAACTCCATTGAAAATCACGTGAGATAGCCATTATCATGTCCTCGAATGTTTGAATAGTCCACTCAAAATACTCATCAGTTTGTGGATGATTAGTTGTGCTAATGTTTACTTTAGTATTCATGTCCTTTTTAAGGCTCCTTTAGAACATATAAGTAAATATTCAATCACAGTCTAAGACAATTGGTAGTGGTTCCCCATGAAGTCCCATCACTTCTTGAATCTATAGATAAGAAAGTTTCTTAAGGAATAAATGGTCTTATATAGTGATAAAATGCACAGAATTTTTTAATATATCAATTATTGCACATGTGTAATTTTTTCCCTTTGATTTTTTGTAAAGGGAAGTAATAAAGTCCATAGTGATTTTGTCCCATTTCAATACAGGTATGGGTAGTTTTTCCGTACTCATTTGGTTATTTTTCATGTGACCTTCACTTTTAGAAATATAAACATATTTTAGTATGGTCAAAAATCTAAATTTCATGTTATACCATCAATAATGATCTCATAGATCTCTATACACTTTTTTACTTTTGAGACGTATAAAGAGAACATAGCTATGAGACTCATACATTAGATATTTATATAACTCTATAATAAATGGGATACATATCCTAGTACTAAACCAAAATACTCAATCTTGATCAACATTGAACTTAAGAAACTTCCCATTTTTTATATTTTTTATCTTCTTTTATACATTAGGAACATATGACTATGATTTCTCGATCTTCTATAGTAATAATAGTTAGGAAATCATTTGGGATGGGATTAATGATGTCCCTTCCCTTGTGACTTCAATTTATATATTTACCAAGTCCTTGATCAATGGATCCCATTCAATACTCATCATTACAAGAACTTTGGTGTCTTTCCTACTCAAAGATTCAATGAATTTGTTTAATTTTCAATGATGATAATGAATAGAATAACCATAGTCCTTAAGAAGATCTGACCATATCATTGGTCTCATGTTCAGTTCCATTTACATGAATATATACGTCATACTCTACTAGTCATTATATATATCACAATTCTCATTATAAAGACAGTGCCTCCATTTCCTTAATGAAAAAAATTATTGTAGTTGACACTAAGTCATGGGTAGGATAACTCTCTTCATTATACTTAAAACATTTATATGAATAGGACACCACCTTGTCATTCATAATGAGTAAAAATCTAATCTATTTCAAGGATGTATCACTATAAATAAAAAAAATCCATCAGAGGGTAAATTTAGCATAGGTTTACTAACCAACCACTTCTTCAGTTCTTGGAAACTTTCTTCACACTCTTTTATCTAGATAAAAATAAATCCTCTTTGAATTATCATTTTTAGTTGACTATAAATTCATGAAAAAAAAAAGTTGAAAACCTTATATAATATCCTCTTAGATCAAGGAAACTAAAAATTTATGTTATTTTCATTGGATAAGGCCACTCCTCTTCAACCATTGTATTTATTAGACCAATTGATATTACATTATGAATCATAATTTTTTTAAACAATTCTACTTGTGTTGATGATAACTATAATTTACTGAATTTACCAAAAGATTCTATGTCCTTGGAGTTTCTAATATAACCCTTAGATGACCCTCATGCTCCTCATGACTTTTGGAATATTTCATAATATCTTCAATAAAGGCCACCACAAATTTATAATGGTATCCCATAAATATTACATTAATAAGATCCATAAATATAACAAGAGAATTATTTAATAAAGTGGGACTAAAAAAACTCTTAGTGTCTGTATCTTATTCATATGGTGGTATCTGAAATATATTATTTATTCACCCTCAACTAATGATACCCTAACCAGAGTCTAATCTTAGAGAATAATTTAGCCCCATGAAGTTGACTGAATAAATCAAAAATCCTAGGAATGGGGTATTTTTTTACTTTACTATGTTTCTATAAAGTACTTTATAATCAATGAATATCTACACCAATCCATCCTTCTTCTTTATAGAGAGAAAAGGTGCACCCCAAGAGACACACTCTGTCATATAAAACCCTTCTCCAAAAGTCCTTGGAATTTATTCTACAATTCCTCTAACTCCACATAAAAAATTCTATATGGGTTCATTAATATAGGTTTGGAACCATGTATGGGTTCAATTAATAACTATACCTCTCTTTTTAGGGTAGGTATAGGTAATTATTCAAGAAATATATCTATGTTTTCCTGAACAATCGGTACATCTCCCATATTTATTCTTTTATATTATTCTCCTTCTTTTATATTAATTTACATAAATAATGTGATAAGAGGTGGATCTTGATAAGACTTATGTGAGGATATCTCACCTTTGAAAATAAAAAAAGGTTTCCCCTTCATGAAAATGGAAATTTCCTTGATTCTATATTTTATCTTGGCATTATATTTTGGCAACCAATCCATCATTAGTATTATGTGAAATTTCACCATTAGAATGGACACCAAGATTTTGAAGAGAATGAACTCATAAAAGTTAATAGGATAATCTCTATATATCCTTGACGCTTGAATTTTTTATAGGTTTTTTAACCTAAAACTATACCACTAGTAGTTTAGGATTTAATTTGATGTTATTTTAAAATTTGAATGAAATAATGGAATGTGTAGAATCAAAATAAAACAATTTACTTTCTGGATTTGAGTATAAAATTAGTGTACCTTCTACAACATCATTCAAAGTATTTACTTCATCCATCGTAATTATAAAAAAAACTCAATCCCTTGTCCTCTATTAGGTTTGATAGTGTATTATCTCTATTATCTTCTAATTTTAACATTGGTTAGTGAAATTTCCATGCTACCCACACTTAAAGCATTATACTATAGCTTGATCCTTCAGCATATTCCATTTATTATTTACATTTAGATATTGAGGCTTTAAATCTCCATTACATTTTCAATCTTTATATGTATATATTTTACACTTGTAACAATTTTCACTTCATTATAGAAAATTCCCCAAATGATTCATTACACATTTATTATAGATGGTTATCTGTTTTTTATTCCATTTTCATTTAGGGTTGAAATTATTCCAAAACATTGGCTTCATCCTCCTCTTATAATCATTTATTCCATGATACCACAGTGTATCTCCAAAATTCATTTTAAATTTTAGAGCACACTATACTATTTTCTCAAAACATTTAAAGTCTTGGATTATTAGATCTATCCACATATGAGGTCTTAGTTTACAAAATAATTAATCAATATTCCCTTTAAAATCAATGAAATATCATGAAAAGTGTCATGAAAACCTTGTAAATTTTATCTCATAATGTTCAATGAATTAATATCCATTTTATTTTAATTAAATGAATTACCTTTCTATATGTTTTCAAAGGGTATAATCAAAATACTTGTTGAAAATGATTTTTTTGAATTCTTCCCACTTTATAGCTTCCACTTCAAACTTTTCCTTTATTTTCTTGATAAATGTCCTTGAATGATTATCTTCTACCTATAAATGATATAATTAAAAATTAAATTTAAATTCTCAGAATAATGGAGTATAAAAAATATATTTTCTATAGTATTCATCCATTTTTTTATGATCAATGGATCAGAGGTTCCACTGAAAATATGTAGTCATTGATGCGTGAAATATTTAATAACTAGTTTATCCTCCTTGGTGAATTCAGATACTCCACATGGTTTAAATTATTATGCATTACCTAAGTTAATATATTCATCATCATCATAAAGTGTTCAAAACTAAATTCCATCATATTAGTAATAATTTCGTTGCATTTTCCATTGAAACTATATTTTTCATGTATCCTTCTATTTCTTACCATATTTAAAGAAGAATAAAACCTAAAGGAGAAATTGTTTGCTACTATAAATCTTATAATAACAATTCTAAAGGAAATTTTAATCCTAACCTTTTATAATAACATGATTATTGGATGTTATAATTAAATATTTAAGAATGGTTATTATATATATCCTCTATAATGGTTTGTGAATAGCATGTTAATAATCAAATCATTTCCCCATGAGTATCAAGCCAGGTGTACAGTCCTAGGCACACTCATCATGAACTGAGTGAAGATTAAGTTGATACTCAACTAACCTATTTTAGGGTAATTTCCCCTAGGTTCATCTATTCCATAGCCACATCCACTTTCCAATATCTATAAAGAGATTTAATTTCTAAGAAACCACACACTATATAATTTACAAAAACATTAGGATCATTTTCTTAAAATTAACCCTAGTGATTTCCCTATTTTCTACTTCTGAATGGCCCGAAGGCCTTCTTTTTTATTTTTATTATAGATAATACCCCTTTTAAGGGTTGAAGGGGAACCCGAACATGACTCGTAAGCCCAAGGTACAAGTCCTAACCTGACCCGTAATACATGACCCGAAGGCCCAGAGGCATACTATGCCCATTACATGACCCGCAGGCCCAACCACTAGAACTGCCCCTCCCTATCTTCTGCATCATTGATCACCTTTAGCTCTCCACCTACATTTCTGATCATCTAGAATCTCCCCCTACAAAGTTTCATGGTGCCTGGTCTTGATGGTTATTTCCATACCCTCTCATTCTTCCAATCCGGTTAGCTCTGCCTCTGGTGACTGCTATTGTTGCTCTAATCCTCTTCTGGGGTATGCTCTGTATGAACTGGGCTACTTCATGGTCTTCAATGGCCTGAAGGCCATGTGGCCCTAAGGCCCTTGAGACCCATAGGCCGAAACCAGTGGCCTGAAAGCCCAAATCGGGTGAATAGTTCTGGTTGTTACAGTAGCGAATAGTACCTGCTACAGTACTACTACAGTAACCCAGAAATTCGCCTCCACCCGGTTTTGAACCTGGGTCTCTTGGATGCCAAGCTGGAGCCCTTACCACTCGAGTACGGGATCATTGTCCCCTATTTTCTACTTATAATTTACATAAATAACTAAACATTATTTAGATACCAATTATCATGACCCTCATTTTTCATATATAATTCTGAACATAAATCCATTACATCATATTTCACTACCACATGTCATATTTTTATTTTATTATCAAATCTCCTTTAAATGATAAGTGAGAAACCTCAAATCCATCAAGACAACCAAATAAGATAGCATAGAAGAAACCCAAGCAATATACTTGTCCCGCCTCTCCCCAGTAACTTCATGATTTAAAGGCCCTCCACCAAAGCATGGGTACTTATAAAATAGTCTTCTGTAAATATGAATGGGTATGGAACCGATGTCCAAGCCATGCGCTCTCATAATTCCACTCCAAGTGCCATGAAGAAGTGATGACCTCGTGATCTGAGCCCCATATAAAGTAGAACCAGGTAAAATGGTAGAATCGGAACACCCAAATTCACCTCGAGTCACACAAACTTCTAATTAACTTCCTCATTTTCAAACACTTTAAGGAAAAGTGAGAAACCAATATTTTTCTAGAAAAGGATAAAGTAGAATAATTGAAAATAAATTTAATTCTGGCAAAATCCATATCCCTAAATAACTTCCAGGATATAACAGTTACATGAGTGTGTGGTTCTTTACTTATTAGGTCTTAAAAAGTAGAATTCATTTTATCCCAAACTTGTATATACTCCTCGAGCCTCATCATCCCCTTATTAAAACCCCCAACCAGGATCATTTCATGTTTCTCAACCCAAGAGTATTGCTCCTAATTTAAACACACTTAAATAGATCATCCCATCATCTTGGATGCTTCCTCTTCCGATGCATTGAGAAATAACACCTACTCTGTTACCTTATAATCTGAACTCAGAATCAAATCCAAGGATAGTTTAGGCTGACCAGGTGATGTCGGTTGACACCTGGGCTCACTTTCCATCTCCCCATCCATTTTATTTTTTGCTTACTGATTCATCAAAGGAGGTGGAAAGGAGGAGTAGTCCTTCCTACCCTTGTTCCTCCTATTACTCTTGTTGCTCCTCAAACTGTATTCCCCTATAGAAAAACCCTTACTCGCTTTAATGGGATCCTCCAAACAGTCTCCATTAGTAAAATTTGGGTATTCTTGGTTAGTGATCAGACCTTCCATATTAAGTTCATCCAAGATCTTCATGCGAATCTTTTCTCCCTCAATCGGATTAAATGATTTAGCTCTCACCCCTACCTCAACAAGCCCTTCAAACCTATTACTCAAGAAGACTAGAATCTGGATGGAAGACTACGAGACCCCTGTTCTCCCATGTCTGTTATCCTTGGTCGTGTCCAAAGAAAACCCATTCTTCCCTTTACTCACATCACCACTGCTACTCCCCATCCTCTGACTAGCCACTCAAACCATATTTCCAAGGTTATTTATCAAGGTATTATAAACATGTTATCACTAGAGATTAATTATTTACCTAATGCAATAGAATTATATTAGGGTTCACCTTTCATATTTCAATCTTCAAGTGTGGCACATAGATCAATTATCATAAGAAACAATTTCATCAGTAACCTATGGGAAATAACAAACGGGTCTCATATAAAAGTTATTCCATTCAGAAGTGTTTATAGATATTGAATTTTAATTATTTTAAACCCATGAGAGTGAAATTTGGGTTTCACATATGTATATACCCAGTTAATTAAGTATAAAAACATCTATAATAATAACCTAAAATGAAATATGAGTGGGTATTAACAATATAAAAGTTGGCACAGAAAATTAGAGAATGATTTCGATAGAAAAAAAAAAGAATAAAAAATGGTTTATAGAATAGGATTAACGAGAGAGAATGGAAGTATCTAATTATTAGGGTATCTAAGGGATATAAAATGAATTATGAAAAACACATGTGAACATAATCAATTTAGAAACAAAATATTTATTACATGAAGTACCTAAAAAGGAAATATGAAGAGAATCCCTTACATGAAAATTGGATTCTTAAAGATTGAAAATAGAATCTTGGAACCTTAATAACTCCTTGGAATGATCTAGATATGGGAAATGAGGTGAAATCCATGCACAATGTCTTGGTAGTGTAGAAGAATGAGATAATGAGAGAGTACATATAGTAAAAGAGGGGGGGATTTTTGTTAATTTCTAAACATAGGATTTAGACTCTATGTAATAAAAAAATAAATAACCATTAGTCTTCCCAAGGTTTTACCCCATGGTGTTTTACAATGGGGTGGTTTTTAGTATTTTAATAGATTATGATCCCAAATCCTTAAAATAATACCATTCATTATGTGAAAGTGAGTAATATTCTTAAATAATTGTTTTTAATATCTTAAAATATACTTTAGGTTTTGGAAGATTTATTCTAGGTTTTTTAAAAAAATATTATTACATTAAAATATATTATTTTAATGATAAAACACGTTTTTGGTTGATAAATCCAATAAAATATTTTTTTTACATCAATTTTATGTTTTTATGATGTCATAACAGTTACCATATCTTCATACCATATTTGAATTTCTAACAAAAAATTTAATTATCACATAAAATTATGAGAAATTAACAGTTGGATTATTTTGATGTGATGATTTCAAAAATGACATCAATTTTATAAAAAAATCTCTAAATATGAGAAATTTAGTTTTTTTAAATACAATACTTATTCATTGAAACATACTAATTTTTGTTATATAATAGAATTTCTAACTCTTATAAAATCTATATGTGATTGCATAAAATTATTTTATTATTTATGAATGAATGAATATTATTATATAAAAAATTATAATAAGAATTTATTTTATCATATAAATATATTTTAATGAAAACTTGACATATATATATATTCCAAAAATATAGTTATTATTTCATTGAATTAAAAATATATGTTATCATATCCATCCTCTAGTAATTTGTATTTTAAATTTTATATAAGGGTGATATAGTAAATAAAAATACGATATCGATAAAAACGTTTTTTTTTCATTTCTAAAATAATTTAAACCTTAATACAACGTAATATCTAGATACATAACCTCTTATTACACCAGTGTAAACCCTAAGTTTATGGTGTATTATAGAGATATTTTCAGGGGTAATTCAGCTAAAATTGATCTAGTGGTGATCTTTACTAACTTTAACTTCACCCATAGTCTAATCTTATCAACATTACTTATTTCATATCTGCTTGGGTTTGGTCATGGGTGAACCCCCATGAGATGACCTCCCTCCCAAGATCTGATAAATTGCTTCATAAGGTAAGTACCTACTAGTTGAGGCTATCGTTTCTTCCTTTCACATCAATTATATCTTATCATTACCATTTATATACTCAAATTATAATGGTAAAATTATTATCAATGGTCACAATTCAAAAGTTCCATGTTAACTAATGGTCATATTTACCAATATTTAGGAAAAGTTCATGTGACTTTCAAATACTAATAGTCACTTTATCCATTAAAAATTATATATAATCCATCATTCTAACACCTTTTTATTACATAATTCACTCAAAAATGTTTTATACTTCCATTTATAGTGTCAATAATATTCATAAAACTTCTATTTCTGTATAAAATTTTTATTGCTCGATTGATAATATATCCATTGTTAAATTTGAGTTTTTTTGTTAAAAAAATGAAATTTAGAGTTGTTATATGTCCCTTCGAAATTCTTAATCATTTAGGAACTCTAGCTTATTGCTTGGTGCTTCCAACAAACCTCTCATAAGTGATGATATGTCCCATGTATCACTTTTGAGAAAGTACATATCATATCCATCACATGAAATGAACTCATAAGGTGTGAAATTGGAACATGATCTCTCTTATGAGTAATAACTGATTGATATCTTAGATCTTAGATATAATGTGATTTTAAAAAACACCACCCACATATCCAACGTTCTATGATGAAATCACAAATTCAAGGAAGATATGATGGAACTTTAAGACATAATAAAACAAAAGTGCCCCCCTTTTTTTCATTTACGTAATGAAATATATAGGTTTAAATTCTTTTAAGTGGGGTAGAATGTAACTCCCCAAACTTATAAAGTTAAATTTCCTTCAAACATGAGGTATATTGTCTTAAGTAAATCATTAGAATAAAATTCAAATTACTTTCTTTCATTATGGTAGAAAAATAAAATTTAAGAATATTAAAATATATATATATAAATATTAATTAAAAATTTACAAAAAGTAATAAATAAATTGGTAAATAAAAATAAAATAAGGTTAAAATCCTTATCATTATGATCTTATGTGAAGATCATACTATTTATAATAATTGTCAAAAAAAATACACATTCAAAATATAATAAACATCTTAAAAAAGAAATTATAGAATGTGATGAATGATTTTATAAATTTAGGTAATGTTATATTTATGAATACAATATGATCCTTACATATATATATATATATATGGTTTTTTGGCATATGGTGATTGGACATATGGTTGTTGGACATATGTTCATCGGACACATAGTTTTTGGTCTTATATGGTATTTTGGGATTATATTTCCATTTTGTTTATATGTTCATTGGTATAATATGATTTTTGATACTATAATTTGATATAACAATAATTGATGAGATAAATTATAATTAGTATTTTATTACAATGTGATCAATATAACAAAGGCATTGAATTGGTGGGAATAAATAAAAGTAACAGTATTACAAAATTTATAAAGAAAGTATAAGTTGTACTTATGTTTGTAATTATACAAGATTTGAAAGGATATAAAATCACTAGGGTATTCCCTAGATCAAACCCAATCTAAACTTCATCGAGAACATCTTGAGAGAAATCATATACAAGCGAAGTTCAAGCTCATGGAAATCACAAAGAGATCTATGTTAATTGAATCGCCACCTGAGACTCCCACCATTTTTTATAATACCCTAAACTATTATTCAATGGTCTTAAGGTTTTTTTTAAGTAAAATTTAAAAGATATATACATGTAATTATTAATGTAATAAATTATATTTTAAAAATATACATTTTCAATGTTATGAGTATTTTTATACATTTAGAATTCTTATAAAATTTATTTGTAAACAATGAGTTTAATTTAATGAGAAATTTTTTTAATAAAATTATATAGATAAAATTCAATTAATGGTTATTAAATAAATAATAAATTTTAAATAATTTGGAGTAAAACCATTTATTATTAAAATATATCTCTTTCAAATAATTTTTTTATGTGTAAAGTATTTTTCAAACTTAATAAAATTAATAACTAAAAAAGAATTATTTTCATGAAATATATTGATAATATATATAAACAAATAAATTAACATTTCTCTAAACATTATTACTTGAGACGGAATAAAAATAAATTCAATTTTATTCTTAAAAATACCATTTCCTAAAAAATTATTCATTATGAATTCTTATATTAAAATTCATATTTTAGTTGGGGTCCTAGAAATTTTGTAAATTCACCCTAATGATCTTGAATCGAAAAAGGTTTAAACCCGAGGAGCTTCCAATTTGAGGTAATTTCTGGATAGCACCTTGGAGTAAGGGAGAAGGTCTCGGTGCAAGGTGGAGTTCACGGCACGGGGTAGAGGATGTCAATGATAGGATAGAACAATTTTAAGGAGAAACATAACATGCAACTAATAATGAAGATTCTAGGAAAAAAACACATTGTAGTGCTTGGGTGATGAAGTTTGGATAAGGATCTCTACAACATAGGTAGGTCAGCAACATTTTAGGAGGCGGTTTCGGAATCAATGTCCATGGGACTATGCTTTTTACCCATTTACACATAGAAACTATATGGATAAAATTTAGGTTATATTTCATGGAATTAGTTAGTATTTATGGTACAGAAAAATCTTTAATGATATCACCTCCTGCATCGGGGCCCCTTTAAAAATTGACCAATGAACACTGAATGGAGATTTTGGTCTATATGCTAGAGTTATGGTAGAAGAAAATTTGGAATCAAAACTACCTCATGTCATCACTTTTACTAATAAATTGTAAATAAGTAAGGTTGGGATATAATATGAGAAAAAAACACATTTATGTGATTACTATAAGATCATTGGATACTCCATCATGAATTGTAGAGTGGTGAAAAAGTGAGTTAACCAACCTACTGATAATGAATGGACTGAAATAAAGCGGCATAAGAATGAGAAAAACTTTTTCCTAGAAAAACCTAGTCCCAATATGAAAATAAATGAAAGATGGATGAAAAATAGTGATTCATCTACCTCAAAGGCACCCTCTAGTAAATTATGGGCTGATGAAATTGCTACACTTGTTATAGATATTGTCAAACAACCTCAATAGGAAACCGAAATTCAAAACACTATTCCCTTCAAGGAGGTGAATCAAAATAATAAGAATACTAATATATTGGAAGCCCTTATCAACCCAAAGGACCCAATATTTCTGAGACTACACTCTCTATGCCTGAAGAGAACACTTCTAAACTCAACAATGAAGACCAATTCGGGGCACCGGTAGGAAAAAAACATCCAGATAAAATAATATTGATGTTAGCATCTTACCACCTCCTGAAGGTATTGTTACTACTCACTTGGAGCGAAACAACAACCCCTAGACTGTGTTGATTTCAGCTGTAGAGACCAGCACACATGCAGAACACCCCTTAACTACTTCGGATGGCCAAGATGATGAGGCAGAGAACTCAAAGAACATGAAAAAAAATTACAGACACCCTCTCTTGCTCAGAACAGCATCCCCTGGCCTCTAATCTACCTATGGAAGGGAATCCTCTAGATTGTAATTATGAATAGTGATTGGGAGAAGTAAAAATACTCAATGATGATCCTAAACAAAAAAAAAAGTGGTGATGAAGACAAGATAGGTAAATTGTCAGATATTTTTATCCTAATCTTTCCTTGATAAAGCAGTAAAGGGAATTACCAAAGATCAAGGAGATATCTAAAAAACCCCCCAGAAATGCACAAGAAATAAGAACCCTAGAGGTTAAAAAGAAAGGGGGTCTCATCCCTAAACACAGGTCAAAATGAATATTCTCTATTTGAATTTTCAGGGTATTTCTAACCCAAACACCACCCCAACTTTAAAAAGATTTTTATTTATGCATAAACCAAAACTTTTTACAATCTGTAAGCCTAAAATTAATTTCATTTCTAGATTTACTGGCTTAGAAAAATTTATTTACAATTTTATTGGTGCTACTTTAAATAACAGTATTGTGGATTCTCTTTGGATATTTGCTCACTCGTCACTAAGAAATGTTCTATCTTTTAATATTTTCACTCAATCAATCACATGTAATATGACTTTGAAAAAATCACACTTTTTTCACTTTTATTTATGCTAATAATAGGTACCAAGATAGTAGATCCCTGTGGAAAAAAAATTTCTTTCTTAAATAGTAATATTCAATCCCCTTGGATCATATCTGGATACTTTAACGCTATTCTTGGAACTAGTAAAAAAATAGGTCCTTCTTACTCTAATGTTTCTTCGAGGGAATTTATAAATTGTATTTAGGAAACAAAATCTCATGAGATAAACCTCATTAGAACAAATATACTTGGTATAAAAGAAATTTTAATGGGGTTATAATTAGTAAACTTGATAGAGACTTCATAAACAGTCAAGCCCTTGATAATTGGGATTCTATTTCTATCATCACTTTTCCTAGAATTAACTTATATCACCACCCTATTTTAGTTAGTCTAGAGTTTCCAAACCTATGATTCCCTTTAATTTTAATAATTCTTGGACCTCTGTTAATGATTTTTTAAATATTTTCAAAGAAACCAAGAGTTCTATGAACTTCAACAATGATTATTTTTCTTGTATTATGAAATTAAATCTTCTAAAACAAAATCTAAAATCATGGTGAAAAGAAAGATTCAATCAAATTGAAAATAATATTTCTTCCCTAGAAAACACCCCTAATCAAATTCAGGTTGACACTATGATGGTGATAGAAAATATAAATTCTACAATGCCTTGTAGAGAGCTAGAAATTATTGTAGACCCCTTACTTTCCTTAAATATGAGGATAAAATCATTGATAATGCGTAATATTTGATCAATCATGTATTCTTCTACTTTAGAAATATCTTTAATGTTTGTGATATTAATAAGGACATAAAGTCGGATATAATTCATTGCTTAGTTGATGATAATTATAACACTCTCCTAACTAGTGTCCCAATAGAGAATGAGATCAGAGATATGTTTTTTAGATTAAAAAATGATAGTTCCCCTATTCCCAATGATTTTACCAATGATTTTTTCAAAAACTACTAGATATTATCCAACATGATGCTTGTAAATTGGTTAAATCCTTTTTCCAATGATTACCTTCCATGTGGTATAAATTCCCAATTCCTCTACCTTATTCCCAAAATGGAGAATGCTTCAGAAATACAACTCTTCAGACCCATTTCTCTCATTAAAACTATTTATACAATCATCTCTAAACTTTTAGCTAATAGGATTTCTCCTATTACTAATAAAATTGTCTCTTGGAATCAATTTGGCTTCCTAAAAGGAAGACACATCCAAGAGTACATTTGAATTGCCTTTGAAAGTAAAAACTTGTTAAAAAAGAAAAATAGAGGTGGGACCACTTCCATTAAGCTAGATATTAGAAAATATTTTGACACCATTAACTGGTGCTTCATTTTCAAAGTCCTCATCAACTTTGGATTTAGTGAAATCTGTGTTAACAAAATTAAAACTCTCTTTGGTTTTTACCAAATTTCAGTTTTGATCAATGGTATTCCAAAAGGATATTTAATTGCACTGAAGGTATCAGGAAGGGCGACCCCATCTCTTCCATCCTTTTTTCATTACTGAGGACTACCTTAGCAGATTTATCACTAACTTGGTTAACCAAGGAAAATTTAAACCCATAAATGCCTCTAGAAACCTGTTTTTTCCCTCTCACATTTTATATAGATATGATATTATTTTATTACTTTAAGGGGACAAAAGAAACATCCAAAATCTCAAAGATGCTCTCTCTCACTACGAAGATGTTTCTGGGCAATCCATAAACTATAAAAAATCATCCATTTTCTTTGGAAAAATATTTACTATAAATAGAAAATCAAGTATTATAAATAATCTTGGTATAAAAGAGTAATCTCTTACCTTAATATACCTTGGGGTTTGTATATTATGGGGAAATCTCAAAATCACTTACTTCTCTAATATTATTGACCAGAATAATAATCAACTCTCTGCCTAGAAAGAAAATTCCTTATCGATGGTAGGTCGGATTTGTCTTGTAAAACACACCATTGTTTCTAAAATGTTATATTCCATGATAGTTTATAAATGGCCTTTTTATTTAATTAAAAAACTTAATAGTAGAATAAAAAACGTTTTCTGGAGTGGAGGAACCCTTGAAAGGAAACTTGTCACTATTATTTGTAATAATTGTTGCAAACCCATAGACACCAGTGGCCTCAGTATTAAGAACCTAGGCCTATTTAGTAATTCTCTTCAATCTAAAATCACGTGGAACCTTATAAACAATAATTATTTATTCTTTGACATTCTGAGAAGTAGATTCAATTTCAATCCTAGAAAAGGTAATTCTTTATACATGGACTCTTCCATATGGCCTTCCATCAAACAATAGTTTTCTAAAATTATGACTAAATCTATATGGATAGTTAATAAATAATCTTCTTTGAATTTTTTTTTTGAAAAATAGAATGGTTACCCCTTTATCTCAATGACTAATTCTATGCATTTATCTATGGATATTAATATACCCATTAATGATATCATTCACTCTTCATACTTGTACTTTCCTGATGATATAAATACTATTATTTCCAACTACCCTTTTACCAATATTGATGATTTTCTAGTCTGGTAATCGACACATAATGGTGTTTTAAACTCTAAATTATAACATAATAATAATTTCAGAAACACATTACATGATTTTTCATAAATAAAGAGCGTTAACAAGAAATGGGTTAGACCCTCCAGACTCACACTTGTTTAGATAATAGTCCACAATAAATTTCCCACTAATTGATGTCTTTAATTATTTGGAATTCAACTTTGTTCTAAATGTGACATGTGTAATCAACATAGAGAAGATGTGGATAACCTATTCTTAACTTTTTGTACTACCTCTATAATATTTAAAAACAATTTTGACATTTTTTATCTTAGATGGACAGTTTTGGACTCTATTCAGCTTCATCTTCAAAGATATACTACTATGAACGTCTCTCCTCAAATAGAATAGTTCTTCATTGCTGCTATTTCTGAACTGATTCACATTATCTTGTATGAAAAAAATTACATAATTCACAACAATAATACTTTCCAATTTTGTGGAACTTATGTGATAATTTTCATCACCATCAAGGAAGCTATAATGATGCAAATAGGTACCTACCACAACTCCATCAAGGATCTAATAATTTTTTGTCGGATCAGAATCAAAGGAAATTTCAGCTAGCCTAAGGTATGTTGGAAGTATTACGGTAGCCCCCTCTCCTAGGATGGATCAAAATAAATTTGGATGGTGCCTCAAAAGGAAACATAGGCCATGTGGGTTATAGAATTGTTTGAAAAAATCACAATGGGCATATTTTGGGATGCTGATATGGTACATCTGGTTTTTCCTCCTCTTTTTAAGAAGATATGAAGAGAAGTATTATTGTTGTTGATCTCATCAAACAAAAATATGGAACAACATGTTGATTGAAATTGAATACACTACCATCATTCAATCCCTTCATCATGGGGTGGTTCACCTGGTGTGGCCCCTCACAGCAAGATGGATGATTTGCCTCCAATATCTAACAAATCTCAATCATATTATCACTTATGCTTATGGTGAGGTGAACAAACTGGAAAATGGTCATGCCAATAAAGGTGTTAGTAGTGAATTTACATTAATGGATGACCTCCTAGCAGATCTCATCCCATTACATGAAAAATATTATAATAAATTTCTCTCTTTCAGACTTCTATAATTTATTTCCTTTTTTCTTTATATATTTTAGTGCTTTAGTATTTTTACCAAGGCATCATCATTTAAAAATAAAAAAATGTATATGGAATTGTGATATAGTATAGAATCACCATATTTTGGTAATGCAATCCATAGAATAGTGATAGGATTAATACCTGTGTTTTTAGCCTTCGAGCTTCTTGGCCCACGGGTTATGTAATGGGTCCCCCCCTCAACCCAGTTAAAAAAATCCTTAGATTAATAAAATGAGCTTAACCCTAGACTTGTTTCAATTAAAATTAATTTTTATCACTTTTAGAAAATTAATCTAAAAAAATAGATTTCATATTTGTAATTAGTATGTAAATCTTATTTAAAAATGTTATTTTCATATTTAGGCATAAAAATAAGTTACCTATGTATAAATTAAGTTACCATTGTAAAGGTAAAATGAGAATAAAGGGTCTAATTAAGGCATAAAGACCTAAAATATTAATAAAAATTGTATATAAACGAGTTTATGAAATAATTTTCAACCTCCCCTTAACTTATCTCAACTATTTTTCCACTTTGGATCCACATTCTATGAGAAATTACATTTTTTATTCATTTAGGATTAGATATTTGTGAAAATTCCACTCAAAATCACCTATTAATGGAACCCTACACTATACACCTAAGAAAATACTATTTATTCAGTTTCCTCTTGAATCACAACACAAATTATCTCCCAAAAATTCCTCTATCATGTCTGGTAACCTCTATTCAAAAGGAATCATGAATCCAACTTTTCCAATAGGCTATTTAAGCAAATATTGAAGTCTTAAAATGTAAGTGTTATCCTATCCTTAATCATTATTCCTTAAATACTTCACACACCTATTATTAAATATGAATTATCACTTTAATAATAATTTTATAAAACCATTAATATTATTGCTATAAAATAACACATTCTTAATCATTATGTCATTATAATGTGTTAATGTTTAGGTCGGTTTTACCATATATATGAATGATGTTATAATGTTTATATCATGAATGAATAGAAAACTTAAATACTAGTAATATGATATAATAGTGAATAAATTAGTATGTTTTTAGAATTTAGGAATATAAATACACATAAATATATTCATTAATAAAATAAATTCTTTTTATTGAATTGAAATTCACAAAAATGGGGATTTTAACCCTCTTTATGAACTAGAACCATATATTCCATAAAATGTATATTGGAATTCATGTAATGAATTGGCATGGTACTACTTTAAAATAGTACTTGACTTAGCTCTCCATAAGATCCAAAGTACGTTCATGATCTTCATAGGCTAGCTACTAGTGTTTGGGTCTCAATAATAGACACTAGCACATGATTTCACCCTTTTATAAGCATATAAACGAGAATTTGAAACAATATTGAGAGTCTAAAATGAAATATCCATATGTTTTATATCAATTAATTCCAAATAAGAATATCCTAATAAAATAAATAACCAAAATTTTTATAATAATATAAACACTAATTAAAAACATATAATAGAATTACTAAATAAAATACTACAGAAGAAGATAAAATGAGAATAAATGATAAAATATGCCAAGATTAATTAATTGATCAAATATAACTTAAATAAAAATAACCTAAATAGTTCCAAAAAAACCTCTACATAACCCATGGTCACTCAATTCATCCCGAATCATCCATCCTCAAACCCAATGAACAATCAATGAATGAGATCAAACATCGGGAACTTGAGAGAAAACATAAGATCTACTTATAAAAACACATTGGTTATATGTGGGGAGTGAGATAAATATAATTTATAGGATTTCACTAAATATTATATTTAGTTCCTTTCATAATAAAATAAATAACTTTTAGTTTGATCATAACTGAGAAAAAAACTTCACATGAGCAAGAATAAAGAAAACATTTATCACATTTTACCCCTCTTCTTTAATAACCCATAAAGTAAAACCCTTTTTAAAATAAGAAAATATTATCTAACCTAAAAATATAATTATGAACCCAATAAAAAATCATATCAATCCTTTAAAATATATTTCAAACCACAAAAATAGGACCTTTAAATTCCTATGAAAATCAATCATTTCTTACTCTTTTCCCATAACATTTCTCAAATCCCTTTTCAAAAAAATGTCACTTCCCTTTTAAAAAACCACAATTTTTAAACCATTTGTAATTTTAGTTTGAAATTAAACCAAAACCACAAATATAAATATGGAATAAACACAATAGGAATCAGAATATCAATGAAGAAAATTAAAACAACCCACAATAAAGCCATGGTTCCATGTAACCAAATAAAATATGGGGTATATAAAAAATGTATGTATACCAAGATCCCCTAAATTACCCTTTTCAAGATCTAAACATCATGTTTAAATCAATAGGATCTAACATGAATGATACTAGACTTGGTTCATTGGATCACTATCTTTAGGGAGTCTATATGAAACTATAACATCCCTCTAAGCACCCTTTTAGGCCACTGAGTATAAAATAAACCCCTATGATGGTGAAAAATTACTAATTCACTAGATATCCTACACACACTATGCTAGAATAACACACATTCAGACCTTCTACTTAGTTACCTAGTTTTCTCATGATATCAATAAATAGAGGTTATAAAAAAATTAATAAGAACATATCAGAAATCGGCATTAAATAAAAATAAATAAACCTCATATCACATAAAACACTCTACCAAAAAAACATCCCCTTACATATCCATGCATAATAATCAATAATAAAAATCTCCCATGGGGTCACAATCCATAACGATCATCATAAAAACAAAGGGGATCAACATTGAGGGTAATCTGAACATTGGTTCATCACTTTTTATAATAATTTAAATGAGACTTTGAAATATAATTTTAATATTCCAAAACATATCAAATCATTTTAACCAAAAAATTTAAATATTATTTCAAAATCACCAAGAAAACCACACATTCCCTTGAAAATATTGCAAAAATACACCAAGAATGATATTAAAATACTTTAAACAAGGTTTAATAACTATAAATTTTATAAAATCAAGACTTTTAAACACAACCCACTCCCTTTCAAAATCAACAGGTGTCAATCACCCCATTGAAATCTTTAAATTTCTTTAAAATATCTACTTGGGAGTTTGTACAAATATTTTACATGTGACAACTCCATGATAAGTAAAGAAACCATTTGAAAACCATCTTAAAACCCCTTATGTGTAACAAATATATGTATAATTTTGAAATAAAACATTTTAAAACATCCAAGAATCTCATAACATGTAATATAAAGGAACAACATAAAAACACCAACCTTAATCTAAGTAGAAAAGTCATAACATAATGTTGTCAATAGAGAATACCCAATTGAGCAAGAAGACACTCTCAAAAATCCCTAAACATCCAAACCCTCATGATTATAACCTAACAAAACCCTAAAATGGACCCAAATATATATTAGGGTTCATAGGATAAGGTAAAATCAAGGGGAGGTGAGGAGGGAATGAGAGGAGAAGAAGGAAGGAAGAAACTAACCTTATTGTACCACTTGAAATCAAATGAGAGGGAACCAATATTCAAGGTTAGATGTGGATAAATAGAGAGTATCTCCAAGTGATAACTCTAATTTTGGATGAAAGAGAGAAAGGGGATTAAGGGGAATAAAACCCTAAAAACTAATGGGTGGAAAATTAGAATTTTACTAAAAATAAAAAATGGGTACTATTAGTTCATGGCATGACCTGTTTATCATGATATGATATAATTCACCCCCCATAAAAAATATCCACACTTCCTAGGTTATGACACAATGAATCCTATACCCTTCACATCATGATTACCCCTATACAAAAAAGGCTTACTACATGGGACCCATCACGGCATGGCACCTCCCATTTCATTGTGAAATGCACTTCCCAGGAAAGCACCCATACTTCTTGGGATGTGTCATATCATGAAACTTTAGTCGTAACATGACATATCCTCAATGAGAAATCCAAAAAAACATAAGGTCTGGTGGTAGAGTGACCTTTATTGTTTGTAGCGCAACCTACTGTAGGTTTATACTTTTAAATCCACATGCCTCCTAAAATACACAAAAAACAATGGAAACATCAAGAAAACTCAAAATATCCCAAAATTAAATAATATATACATAATAGTGACATGGGTTGTTACAATTATCTCTACAATTACACTTTATTCTAATATAAATTCTTCAAAAATGGAAAAAATAATAAAATTTAAAATCTCTACACCTAGATAAAAGAGGTAGGAGGGCGTGGGAAGATAGAGAAGCTCCTTTGAAACGGAACACCACACTCATCATTATTCCTAAAACCCCATGGAAAGAATCCTCAAAAATCAACTGAATCACAACCACCCTAAACAAATATCTTAAGAAGATGATGATTTATCATAGTTCTCCCCACCATTTATAATTCATATCAGAAAAATGATGGATACAAAAAACCAAAAAAAATAACTCCAAAATATCCATGTATGCACTTATCATCAATGGAAATGGTAAGATTCCACCAACCAAATACAACCACAAAATACTAGATCAACCCCATAAAGGAAGAATATACTCGAATAACATATAAAAGGTCACTAAAATTGATCACCAATCAGACACATCCCATGAAAATAAAAGGCACACAACAACCATAAACAATCTTTAACATAGAATAACATGGTTCTAACCTCAGGTCACAAAACAAAATAGAGGCTAATTCCTGGATAAATACATGGAATGCTGACTCATAATGGTACTGATGGAAAATCACAACAAGTTTTCAATTGCAATCTTACCAAAAACCAGCTGCTCATCCCTATTACTCGATCATGAACCAAAGGTGTCCTCATATTATCTATTAAATAGAACTCATCCCATGGACCACATCATCCACAAATGATAACAAGAATCATAAATAAATGACCTATGAACATCCCAAAATAACCACTTCTCACATAATAAAAATCCACAAGGGAACCCAAAGGAGACACCAAATGAAGTTCACCTCAAACCACCAACCTCTCGAAGCTCGTATAGGAAGAGTCCAAAATCACTCATTCTCAAAATGTAGACCACATCCTAAATTCATCCTATATCATCTCCTTATAATACTACTATTGGTGGCCTAATTGGGTACCTCCCACAAGTTCCAAGTGTTCACAACCCCAAGGCTTAAAATTTATGGAGCTCCACACTAGAACACACAACAAATATGAGGATTGAGTGAGTACCTCCTCTAATGAACTAAGAAATAAGAACTATATACCTTCACTGCTCTATCTCCCTAAAAATGGGCTCAAGAACTCAATAGTTTCTTCGCCTATATGTTTTTGGGATAATACTATTAAAAAACATCATTAATAATTATCCAAGATGAACTAATACACTATGAGATGGAATAATGGAATCCACCACTCTATTCAGATCTTGAGAAGTTCTAAACACTAAAAATACAACATTAAAGCAATGAGAGGATTCACCCTAAAGTCCATCCTAAGTGTTGACCTCACCTGTTTTGATAATACCAATCTTGTATTCATATGTTTTGACAATCCCAGTTATGTGTTCATATATTATGATATTCACAATTACTGTTGATCTACACTTTAATTCTTTCCAATCGATGATCAAGTTAATAATAATGTTAAAATAATTTCTGATTTATGTTAATCTCGATTATCCATGTTTATATAAGTTTTGAAATGATTCTAAGTGAATTAGATGTGTTTTGCATAAGACAGCCAGAGCTACCGATAGACAGATAGCTACTGACATCCAGAGCTACCGATAGACACAGAGCTACCGACAGCCAGATCTACCGATAGACAGATAGCTACCGACAGCCAGAGCTACCAATAGATAGAGAGCTACCGATATGCATAATAGCTAGAGCTACCAATGCATAGAGCTACCGACATCCAAGAGAAACCGATGGAACTAAGTTAATCGAGCTACTGATAAGAGCAAGAGCAACCGATGGAACTAAGTTAATCGAGCTACCGATAAGAGCTACCGATAAGAGCTACCGATAAGAGTTTGAAGAGCTACCGATGGAAGATCCTACACAGAGTCAACCGTACACGTCTACAAACAAACGGCTACCTATAATTAACTGAAGAGTCAAATCCTATATCCTCAACACTATTTTTTTATTACACTAACGGCTACATTTGTTACTTTTGATGCATTTAATGTTATTAAATGATTTCCGTTGCCATTTCAGGAAACCGCACCAAGTACGATTGAAAAGGATAATCATTCCTTCTTCTCAACAAAAAAGTCATAAAAGACAACGTGTATGTATCAGTGAATTAATACAAGAGAATTGAAGAGATTGAGCACACAGAACACAGAGTATACATCGAGCAATCTATGCTAAAGAAGAACTACACAGAACACACTTGCGATCAAGCTCAAAACGTGCCAAGAACAACTGGATAACTTGCACTCACAAGACTACTACTACCAGACTCCAGAACACAGAGCATACATCGAGAAATCTATGCTAAAGAGGAACTACACAGAACACTTCATTTTCTGAGCCGATAACCAAGCTGAACCTGGAAGCACTGAAAGAAGAAACGATACTCTGTTTTTTAGTCAAATACCAGACAAGGACTCAGAACCATTTCTGATCAAATCCAAAGGAGTCCAAAGCTGCACTGCAATCACTAGAGCCATTCTAAACTCTATATCTCGCTCTAATTGATTAAGTATTTGCCTTACGAGCAGTGTGTGTATCCTGTTAATTATTACACACATACTGTCTCCTGAACCTTAACTGGAGGATTTGTAATTCCTCACTCACAATCTTTACATTCTTTATTTCCCACTGTGGATAGTGGTAGAGGTCGAGTGTGACCTGGACAGCTTTGAGCTATTGTTTGTTATCCCACGTATAACTGTGGTAGAGGTCTCTTGACCTGAACAGTGTGATCACTGTTGTTAACCTAGATCCTGGGTGTGGATCACTTTATATAAATTTTGAGAGGACTAAGTCTCAGCTTGAGACTGAACCTCTTGGTTAACTATTGTGTTTTTAGTTAAAACCTATATCCATACTATATACTTTTATTTCATATTCCGCTGTTGTTACTTTGAAATATAATTTATTTTCAAAGCTACTTTGATAGTTAAACTCGCAAGTGTTTATATTTATTATAAACCAGTAAGTTAGTTTCAAAAGTTAATTTAATCATAAGATTAAGTTAACTGAGAATTAGTCAATCTTTGAGAAACTAATTGAACCTTTATAATCTGTATAAATTCACTATAGTTTAATTTGTTTTTGAAATTGGGGGATTTTAATAGAAATTGTTTTTAGCAGAAATTTTAATTGGAACTCAATTCACCCCCCTCTTGAGTGTCCACTCCGACCAACATTTGGTATCAGAGGTTGTGTGTTTTGCAAAATGTTTATTTACTCTCTCCTTTTCAACTGTGATTTTAGTTGTATTTTAAAGTTCTTAAAATTTCTGTTATTTCTAAATTTTTATCTCTTTAAATTTTGTTTATAATGGATAATAGACTTGAGGGTGCTTCTACTAACCGGCCACCTTTCTTTAATGGCAATAACTATGCTCAGTGGAAACTTAAAATGAAAATTCATCTAGAAAGCATGAGTTTTGATATTTGGACTTCTATTGAATCTGAATACAAAATTCCCACTACTGATAGATCTATTTGGGATGAACCTACAAAGACTGCTTACAATAATAATTGTAAAGCTATGAATGCTCTGTACTATGCTGTAGGAGATGAAGAATTCGACAGAATTTCTTCATGCAAAACTGCTTTTGAAATTTGGGATACCTTGGCTATTTCTCATGAAGCAACAAATAACGTTAAAGAAATGAGATTGAACACTTATACTATTAAGTATGATAATTTTAAAATGAAGTCTGATGAACCTATTTCTGACATGTATCTCAGGTTTAATGAGATAGTCAACACGATGAATTCACTCGGAAAATCTGTTCCACCAAAGGAACAAATTATGAGAATCTTGAGATGTCTACCAGACCTATGGAGAGGCACATCTGTCTCAATAAGAGAATCATGTGACATTGATGCTCTACCTGTCAAAGAGATTATTGGAAAATTGATGATGTATGAAGAAGAGCTCAAGGTAAAAAAAGAGGAAGATGATGAACAGAAAATAAAATCTGTAGCTTTCAAGTCTACTGCTTTGAAGAGTAAGGAGAAGGAGAAAATACAAATGGAGGATGAGAGTTCAACAAGTGAAAACTCAGAGTATGACAGTGATGCAGAAATGGCTCAGATAGACAGGAGATTCAAGAAGTTTTATAGGAAAAAGAAATTCTTTAGGAAAACAAATTACAAAGGAAAGTATGATCAACAAGGCAAATGGAAAAAGGATTGGAAGAAATCTGACAGGACTGATGAAGTTGTCTGCTACGAATGCAAGCGAAAAGGGCATATCAAAGCAGACTGTCAAAAGTTAAAATTCGAAAAGAAATATGATTAAAAAGACAAAAAGTACAAGAAAGCCATGAAGGCTACCTGGAGTGCTTCAGAAGACAGCACAAGTGAAGCCGAATCTTCGGACTCTGAAAGGAATCGAGCCAACATGGGTTTCATGACAAATACTTATGAGGTAACATCTGACACTCCTGTTTTAAATTCATATTATTATGGAGATGATTCTGATTCGGAAAACATGTCAAAATCTGAACTATTTGAATACTGTGATATGTTAGAAGAAACCTGTAATGAGCTTAAAGACAAATACAAAGGTTTAAAGAAACAGTATGCTTTAAGTGTTAAGCATAAATCTGATCTTGATATAGAAAAGGAAAAGAATGCTCAACTATTAAAGGAAAATACATAACTCAAACTGTCAAATGAGCAACTCAGAAAGGACTTAGAAAAATTCAAAAATGTAAAGGATGCTCTAACTCAAATGCTAGGAAAGCAAGTTGCACCTAGATATGCTACTGGTTTAGGATACCAACCTGGACAGAGACAGTTCACCAGAACTCGATTTATTCCTAATTCTGAAAAAAATATTGCTAGTTCCAGTTTTGGAAATTAATATGCTTCTAAAGGATATTCATATGGTTATAGACCAAATAAAGTTTATCTTTCAAAATCTGTTACTTCTGTTAATTGTATGAAACCAATAAAACAAATCTGGGTACCTAAAGACCTGATTGCTAACCTATCTGGACCCAAGAAAATCTGGGTACCAAAGTCATTTCCTATTTAAATCTGTTTTATAGGAGACCTGCTTGAAGAGCTTTCACAAGAAGATATGGTATTTAGACAGTGGGTTCTTAAGACACATGACTGGAGATTATTCTTGCTTCAAGAGCTTAATAAAGGTTGATGGAGGTCGTGTCACCTTTGGTGACAACTCTAAAGGAAAAATCATCGGCCTAGGCCATATTGGTAACACTGACTCAGTATTAATTTCTAAAGTTTTATTCGTTGATGGAATTAAATATAACTTGCTTAGTATATCTCAATTATGTGATGATGGTTTCAATGTCAAGTTTGAAAATGATTCCTGTGATGTTTTTAACTCCAAAAATTCTTTAGTATTTTCTGCTCTAAGGAATGAAAATGTTTATGGTGTTGATTTAAATTCTTTAGCTAAACAAAATATTCCTTGTTTGAATGCTTTTCATAAAGAATCTTGGTTGTGGCACAGAAGATTAGGACACTGCAACATTCACTCACATAGAAAATTGGCTAGGAAAAACTTAGTTAGAGACTTACCTAAATTATAATTCCCAAATGACAATGTGTGTAATCCCTATCAAAAGGGAAAACAACACAAAGTTTCTTTTAAATCAAAGAAATAAGTCTCAACTTCTCAACCACTTGAGTTGGTTCACATGGATTTGTTTGGACCATCAAGAGTTTCTAGTTTAAATGGGAAGCACTATGTCTATGTTCTAGTAGATGACTTCTCTAGATATACTTGGGTATATTTCCTAGCTCACAAAAGTGAAGCTTATTCTTCCTTTGTTAAATACTCCAAGTCTGTAGAGAATCTTAGTGGACTCAAAATTAAGACCCTGAGAAGTGATCATGGCCGTGAGTTTGAAAATCAAGACTTTGAATCTTATTGCTTACACAATGGCTACACTCATAACTTTTCAGCTCTTAGGACACCTCAGCAGAATGGCGTAGTAGAAAGGAGAAACCGAACCCTTCAAGAAATAGCTAGAACCATGATCAATGAATATGAACTGCCTATTTACTTTTAGGCTGAAGCTGTAAATACAGCTTGTTATGTTATCAATAGAGTCTTGATCAGACCTGTTCTTAAGAAAACCCCATATGAGTTGTGGAACAATAGGAAGCCTAAGGTTAATTACTTCAGAGTTTTTGGTTGCAAAGTCTTTATTCTTAACACAAAGGATAATCTGGACAAGTTTGCTTCTAAAAGTGATGATGGAATTTTTCTGGGTTACTCTACTTCAAGTAAAGCTTATAGAGTGTTCAATAAGAAATCCAAATGTGTGGAAGAATCTGTTCACATAAAATTCGATGAAACTGATCCACGTGATCCTAAAACCTCTCTTGAGAATCTTGAAGAAGATTTGTCTATTCTGGACCTTAATGATAAATCCAAAGAACCTGTTATAAAAACTTCCAGTTCTGGACTTTTTCCAGAATCTGTTTCGGTCGAACCCGAACCTACTGATGAACCTGAAGTGTCTAGTCCTACCATTACTAGATCAATAAGAATTCTAAAAAATCATCCTTTGGATGCTGTTGTTGGTAATCTTCATAGAGGAACACAGACTAGAGCTTCTCTAAGAAATCAGGTTGAACATCAAGCTTTTCTCTCCCATCTAGAACCCAAAAATATTAATGATGCTATCGTTGATGAATTCTGGGTAATGGCTATGCAAGAAGAGTTAAATCAATTTGAAAGAAACAAAGTCTGGGAATTAGTTGACAGACCTAAGGACACACTAACAATAGGCACTAAATGGGTTTTTAGAAATAAAGTTGATGAATCAGGAAACATAGTTAGAAACAAAGCTAGGCTAGTTGCACAAGGATATAGTCAAGAAGAAGGCATAGACTATGAAGAGACCTTTGCACCTGTAGCTAGACTAGAAGCCATTAGGATTTTACTTGCATATGCTGCACATCTAAATTTCAAGTTATATCAAATGGATGTCAAAAGTGCATTTCTAAATGGTTTTATAATTGAAGATGTTTTTGTAGAACAACCTCCTGGATTTACAAACCCCCATTTTCCAAATCAAGTTTTTAAACTTTCTAAAGCTTTATATGGCTTAAAAAAAGCTCCAAGAGCTTGGTATGATTGACTCAGCAACTTTCTTATTTCAAAAATTTTTACTAAAGGGATTTCTGATCCAACTCTTTTTTTAAAAGAATTTCTAGAGATGTTTTAGTTGTAAAAATCTATGTTGATGATATTATTTTTGGATCTTCTAAACATTCTTTATGTACTGATTTTTCAAAAAGTATGAAAAATGAATTTGAAATGAGTTTAATGGGAGAACTTAAATACTTTCTTGGATTTCAAGTATTTCAAAATGAAAATGGTATTATTTTGAATCAAAGTAAATATACAAAGGATCTTTTAAAACGTTTTGGTTTGGATAGTATTAAGGAGAGTGAAACTCATATGAGTACAATCTGTAAATTGGATACAGATGAAACTGAGAAACCAGTGGATCAAACTAGTTATAGGGGTATGATTGTTAGTTTACTTTATCTTACTGCTAGTCGACCAGATATTATGTTCAGTGTATGTATGTGTGAAAGATTTCAAGCTAACCCGAAAGAATCACATTTTCTTGTTGTCAAAATAATTTTCAAGTATCTCAAACATACTATTAACCTTGGTTTATTTTATCCAAAAGGACAATCCTTTGAGTTAATGAGTTATTCAGATGCTGAATTTGCTGGTTGTAAATTAGACAGAAAAAGAACTTCAAGAACATGTCATTTATTAGGAAAATCCTTAGTATCTTGGTGCAGTAAAAAGAAGAATTGTGTAGCTCTATCCACTGCCGAAGCAGAGTATATAGCTGCTGGTAGTTGCTGTGCACAAATTCTGTGGATGAAACACACTCTCTTAGACTATGGATATGATTTTAAGCATGTTTCGATTAACTGTGACAACACTAGTGCAATAAACATCTCGAAGAACCCTGTATCTCACTCAAGAACCAAACACATTGATGTAAGGCATCATTTTTTGAGAGATCATTATCAAAAAGGGTGATATTTCTCTTGAATTTATCGGCACTGAACATCAATTGGCTGACATTTTCACAAAACCCTTAAGTGTGGATAGGTTATGTTACATTAGGAACGAGCTGGGGATGTTTAATCTTCACCGATAAAAATCCTCACCGATAAAGTGCTGTTTTAAATTTCTTTGTCTGCCGCCAAAAATCTGAACCGTTTTTTTTTATTTTATTTTATTTATTCATTTAACTTATGATTCCTAAATGATAAAACTAAGTCTAAGCCACTTCTCACTCCACTGAACCCAAAACCTTTTACCTTCAAACCTTAGAACACGAACCCTCTGTGAACCTGAGATCCCTCGAACCAGCGATGGAAAAAACCAAAACTCCTGTCATCCGAGACGACTGTGTTGAGCCTAAAGCAAAAAGGCAGAAGTCCGAGCCAGAAGTGAGTAGTGCTGTTAGAACTAGGTCAGGAAGGAGACTAGTAAATCCTCATCTGCAAAATAGAGCTATTGTGATCGAAAAAGAGCTGTGTGTAGACTGGTTGCTGCCTAGAAAGTCCTTGGTGCTCGAAGTTCTGGAAGCTCAGAGATGGGTAGACTGCTTTTCAAATAACAACGGTCCCTACTACCCAAAGTTGGTAAAACAGTTTTATGAGTTCGTAAGCTTCGAGAAGTTAGATAATGAGAACCGAGTTTCTTTGTTTGTACATGGTGAAGTGATATCATTTTCATCAGTAGAATGGGATGATTGCTTAAAAGTTCCACATGAAGGTGTGTCTGGATATGTATCAAGAGCAATGCCACCTACCAGTGACATTTTTGATCATGAGACCGTGTTGAAAGAACTGACTGGTGATGGAACTCCAAGGCAAGTGGCTGCTGCAGAAATGGATGGAGAGAACAGATTACTGTTCAAGTTTGTTCAACATGTGTTGATACCAAGGAGAGGAGACTTTGCTAATTTGAGATATCAGGATATCTATCTCCTACATCTTTTGAGACATGATGTCAAAGTCAATTTGTGCAGATTGGTGATGAGTCAAATGGAAGATATGACAAGGCTGAAATCAAAGACTAACGCCCTATTCTTTGCTAAGATGATTTCTGTAATGATCAAAGTGAAAGGGATAGCTGAGTCTCAAGATGAGACAGTTGTAGTGAAGAGCAACTTTTGTATCACTATTACAGTTTTCAAATATATGAAGATTAATTGGAATCCGTGGAGAGGAGAATGGGTCAATGATGACCAAAAGGTATATAATAAATTCAATCCTGTGGATTATCCTTCAAGCCCAAAGGATAAAAGAGATCCGGTCTAGGACCTGATGAAGAGGAACTTTAGTACAGTGATGAGTCAGAAGAAGAAGAAGAAGAAGAAGAAGAAGAGGAAGAAACTCCTATGGATGATGGAGGAGATCCGGACTTGCCTCCAAGTCCTGTTGCTGAAATTATGTCTTTAGAAAAGGAAGTGCTAGCAGAAGTGGAGACACCTGCTAATGAGGAAGACCAGTCGGTCTCTGAGCCTGTAGAGGAAGAAAAGAATGTCTCTAAATTATCTGATTCTTATGAATTGAGTCTGAGTCCAGTTATTAGAAGCTTAGTTGTACCTTCTATGGATGAAGAAAGAGAAAAAGGAGAAGCTGTACCTATTCCAGAAAATCATCTTGCTGCTATAGAGATGGAAGTTGTTGTGGAAGATTCTGATGAAGAAAGACCAGCATAGAATGTAGTTGTTATATATGAGAATGCACCCATTGAGGGGGAGCATCACACCAAGTTTGGAAATGTTACAGTGACTATCGAGTCTGAAGACTGGGTAGAAGACCCAGGTTTTATAGTATTTGGTTTGGATTATCCTGATTCGGATACTGAATTATCTTTTAATAGACCAAAGATCAGCTATGACATCAATCCTGAGTTATTACCTGCTGATGTGGTCCGAGTACATGATTTAGATGTGCTGAAAGAAAATCTCAAAGTCAGTTTTGTAGAAGAAGTAAAGACAATGGAATATTTTTTAGTATCCTCGATTCAATCAGTCATGGCTGACTATGTAGTCAGTTTAGCTTCTGAAAGAGTATCTACTACAGTTTCTCCTACTGATTTTGTTACAAAGTCTGACCTCGAATCCCTAAAGCATGAGCTGAAGGAATCCTTTAGTGCCTCTGTTGCTGAGATGAAGCACTGTTTTGGTGAAGAAATGAAGATGTTAGAAAGGTCTTTTGAGCTTTCTCTTGGTTGTAATATGTCAACTTTTGTGGGTGAGATAATGGAAGAAGTCAAGGAGTGCCACACTCAAACTTCTAGGCTAGAAGCAGATCTTGAAGCTCTACGGATATCTGTTGTTTCCATAGACTCTTTAATGAGTTCAAAATCTCAAGCTAACAAGGATTTATCCTATGTGAAGAGTGTTGTAAGTCTGCTGGTCTTGGTGTTTAAAGCTTTCAAAACATCTATGAAGGATCATGTCAAAAATCAGGACTCTCAAATGTAAAATCTGATTAGTGGGTTGACCAAAATCTTCAAAGAAACTGTATCCTTCTCTATTGGTCCTCTAGTTCCAAAACCTGCAATTGATCTGAATAAATTTCGTGCTCTGATGAGGGAGGAGCTTGGTTCTATTTCAACCAGTGGCTCTGTGGACTCATTAGATTTAAGTCGAGTTGTGCTATCTACCAGGGATTCAGCCATAGAAATAATGAAAATCGTCCATGACTACATGAGAGAGGCCTCTACTTCTCAAGAGGCAATCAAGAATAAGGTGGATACTTATTTTGAAAAGGTTTATACCAAGCAACAACTGACCAACCATTTCAAACTTCTGCTTGAGAATCTAAAGTTACCTCCAGTGTCTCAGGCCTTCAGAGAGCAGGTTAGTAAGATCAGGGAGCTTACTCCTGCTTTGGATAAATTCATTGAAAATAGAAATGATTTTGTGTCTGCAATGGAGAGAGGAGGAAGCATTATAATGGATTTCAGAAACCTGTTTCTACCCTTCCTGCATGTGGATGCCAGACCGGTCATTGTACCACCTGCTTTGCCTGCCTCTGCCTCTACTACATCTCCACTTCAGAAGACTCCTGCTCAAGCCATAAGAAGTCTCACACCTATGATCACTCAAAGGACTTCCCAATACAGGCTCGGCACTGTATCAGTTACTCAGCCTCCTCTGATCATTTCTGGAATTCCAAAGTCCTCCCCGGTATCCTCCACACCTGAATCCTCTTCTGATCTCAAGGGAAAATCTCACATTGAAGATGTGGATTGATAAAGTGGCAAGGATGTTTGATAGAAATCATTTTTATTTTTTCTTTCTATTCTGTTTATGTAATTTTTTGTCTGATCTAATACAAATGCCTTTCTTTCCACTATCTCAGTTTATCAGTTTTCTATGTTTGGTTTCCCACTTTTTGATTATCACAAAGGGGGAGAACTATAAAGAGGGGGAGAGAACAAGGGGGGAAAATATAAAAGGGGAGAAATATGATCAAAGGAGGATCCTTTGATACTATTTCTTACATTTCCTTCTATGGTACCAATTCTTTCAAACCTTATCTCTGATACTATTGTATTTAATTATACCTATGATAATTTTTGATCTATATCTTTCAATTACTATTTCCTCTTTCCTCTGATACTGTTTTCTATTACTATATTATCACTATTTTAAAATGGCCATATCATAAGTTGTGATTATCAAAAAGGGGGAGATTGTTGACCTCACCTGTTTTGATAATCCCAATCTTGTATTCATATGTTTTGACAATCCCAATTATGTGTTCATATATTATTATATTCACAATTACTGTTGATATACACTTTAATTCTTTCCAATCGATGATCATGTTAATAATAATGTTAAAATAATTTCTGATTTATGTTAATCTCGATTATCCATGTTTATATAAGTTTTGAAATAATTCCAAGTGAATTAGATGTGTTTTTCATAAGACAACCAGAGCTACCGATAGACAGATAGCTACCGACAGCCAAAGCTACTGATAGACACAGAGCTACCGACAGCCAGAGCTACCGATAGACGGATAGCTACCGACAGCCAGAGCTACCGATAGACAGAGAGCTACCGATATGCATAATAGCCAGAGCTACCGATGCATAGAGCTACCGACAGCCAAGAGAAACCGATGGAACTAAGTTAATCGAGCTACCGATAAGAGCAAGAGCAACCGATGAAACTAAGTTAATCGAGCTACCGATAAGAGCTACCGATAAGAGCTACCGATAAGAGTTTGAAGAGATACCGATGGAAGATCCTACACAGAGTCAACCGTACACGTCTACAAACAAACGGCTACCTATAATTAACTGCGGAGTCAAATCCTATATCCTTGACACTATTTTTTTATTACACTAACGGCTACATTTGTTACTTTTGATGCATTTAATGTTATTAAATGATTTCTGTTTCCATTTCAGGAAACCGTACCAAGTACGATTGAAAAGGATAATCATTCTTTCTTCTCAGAAAAAAAGGCATAAAAGATAACGTGTATGTATCAGTGAATTAAGACAAGAGACTTGAAGAGATTGAGCACACAGAACACAGAGCATACATCGAGCAATCTATGCTAAAGAAGAACTACACATAACACACTTGCGATCAAGCTCAAAACATGCCAAGAACAACTGGAGAACTTTCACTCACAAGACTACTACTACCAGACTTCAGAACACAGAGCATACATCGACCAATCTTTGCTAAAGAGGAACTACACAGAACACTTCATTTTCTGAGCCGATAACCAAGCTGAACCTGGAAGAACTGAAAGAAGAAACGATACTCTGATTTTCATTCAAATACCAGAGAAGGACTCAGAACCATTTCTGATCAAATCCAAAGGAGTCCAGAGTTGCACTGAAATCACTAGAGCAATTCTAAACTCTATATCTTGCTCTAATTGATTTAGTATTTTCATTACGAGCAGTGTGTGTAGCCTGTTAATTATTACAAACATACTGTCTCCTGAACCTTAACTGGAGGATTTGTAATTCCTCACTCACAATCTTTACATTATTTATTTCCCACTGTGGATAGTGGTTGAGGTCGAGTGTGACCTGGACAGCTTTGAGCTGTTGTTTGTTGTCCCACATATAACTGTGGTAGAGGTCTCTTGACCTGAATAGTGTGATCACTATTGTTAACCCAGATCCAGGGTGTAGATCACTTTATATAAATTTTGAGAGGACTAAGTCTCGGCTTGAGACTGAACCTCTTGGTTAACTCTTCTGTTTTTAGTTAAAACCTATATCCATACTATATACTTTTATTTCATATTCCGCTGCTGGTACTTTGAAATATAATTTATTTTTAAAGCTACTTTGACAGTTAAACTCGCAAGTGTTTATAATTATTATAAACCAGTAATTTAGTTTCAAAAGTTAATTTAATCATAAGATTAAGTTAACTGAGAATTAATCAATCTTTGAGAAACTAATTGAACCTTTATAATCTGTATAAATTCACTACAGTTTAATTTGTTTTTGAAATTGGGTGATTTTAATAGAAATTGTTTTTAGCAGAAATTTTAATTGGAACTCAATTCACCCCCCTCTTGAGTGTCCACTCCGACCAACACTAAGAAATGATATTTCTACCTTTAATTGAAACCATTCTAAGAGGCATACCTAAAATAATATGAAATGTGAATCCAACCCAGTATTGTTTCCCCAACCAAAACAAACTAGTCACAAAACACACCAAGGGATAAAAAACACACATATAAACAAGGTAAAAATGATAAAATCCCATAATTTTAAAAAATAACGCATTACATAAGGAATAAAAACTCATTTTTCAGAAACAGGTGTGGTTTTAAAATACCTAATAACTTTAAAACATTCCACATAATTTAAAAATCGCAATTTCCCCTAGTTAATTTTAAAACATTTAACCCAACTTCATAAATTACTAACTTCTATTTAAGATAAGAAACCAACACAAGACTTAAAAAGGTCTTATTTATTTTACAATGATTTCATAAAATCCCATTTATATTTAAAAATTACCCACCCTTTAAAACATTTCAAAAAAAATTCCTAATTTTCATTTTGAAACTGAACACTATTGAAAACAAACTCCAAGTGGGTCAAAATGTTTTTTTCCAAAACTTTTGGCATGAAATTATACTTTTTCATACACAAAACTAGTTTCAAAACATCCCCATAAAAACACACCACAAATCCAAAAAAAAATCTAACACATCAAACAAACTCTCTTGAATTCACCATTTTTATTAGAAATAAATCAAGGTAAGACTAAATATCAATCCAAATGTGATGAAAAACCATGCATGACTTGGTTGCCGAATTTTATAGACCATTTTATAATCATACAACTACCTCTAAAATGGATCTAGAATCATGTTCCTAGCCTCTTCATGGTTTTTAGGTCATGTGATCCAACTATGTGCCACCGATTATTCCTCCATTCCTATCCCAAAACTCAATAAAACTCTAAGCAAACATAAACAATATCAATGAGGATAAAACACCACCATCACAAATCATAATATAACTACCCATGTAAACTCATGTGTTGTCAATAAAGAGGTTTATTAGGTACCTACTCATGAAAATCCTCCTGATTCGCACAAAAATCATTTATCTATACTACCATACATTAAAAATAACAAGATGGAATTTCAAGATCCTCATCCCTTTTGAAAACATTGAATTTGATACCATTTTTTAATGAACAGAAATTGGATACAATTTAACTAGCACCCAAACCAACTCTTCACAAGGCCCGAAGAAAAATCTCAATACCCAAGGGCTAGAAAGTATTACTAGTGTCTCAAGAATCCACACTTGGTATTTATTTCAAATACACATAAATATATAAAGAATTAGGGGAAACTATACCAAGATCCTGGCATGACCTATACAGATGTTGGAAATCCATGCATATCAAATACAAATATCCAAATAAAAAAACAACCAAATAGGGCATAATATAATAAACATACATGAAATACATGAAACTAGATTACCAAATAAAATAAAAAAATGGGGATATATTGAGAAAAAAATATAAAATACATAGGGCTGAATTGAAAAATAGAACATCACTGAAATAAAATAGAACCTGAAAAACTCCAAAAAAACCTCCATGTGAACCATGATAACTCACCATATTCCAACTCATCCATCCTCATACCTAATGAAAAATCAATAAATGGGATCAAACACTAGGAATTTGAGAGAAAACATAAGAGATGAATAAACACACACACACATTGGTATATATATAGTGTAACACCCTGATATTTTAAAATAATATTATGTTCTATAATGTATAAAATACACAACATTGAGCTTAAATAAACCATTAAATATTAAAATTAAAATATGACTATTATAAATTAGTAGTTGAATTGGAGAGTATGAATAGGAATAATCACATTATGAAATATATATAAATTTTTTATTCAATAAAAATTTATTTATTAATTTATAGGAAAAAGAATTCAATTTTTAGTAGACATATTATGCATTAAAAAATGTGTTCCCTTCAAAAATGATTTTTATATATTTTTGTGAGAAAATGATATGTTTAAGTTTTTACAATTTTTTAAAATTTATTTATAAAAATGAAATTTATTTTTGAAATCAGTATATTAAAATTATCATAGGATGAATTTTTTGGATTTTTTTAAAAATGTTGATTTTCTTATGAATAGTGAAAATACTAATTTTTACTAAAAACTGTGTTTTTCTTTCAAGAATTCATAAAGTTACATTTTATTTTAAAATGGTTTCAATGTAAAATTATTTAATTTATATTATTAATAATAAAATTAAGGTTATTGGAATCAATTTTATGTTTGATTTCGAAATAAATCTTTTAAAACTTCAGAAAACATTTTTTTGGAAAAAATATTTTTCAGTGCATTTTACATATTGATATTAAAATTAATTTCCTATACTTATATAGATTTAATATTTAAAAATTTATACCATATTTAAAATTATAAGGTTCAAAATTGTTAAATAGGATTTTTTTTATTTTTTTCTCATTATTATTAGTATCAATAGTAATTATTTGTCACCCCCGTAAGGGTAAATTGAGTAAAACATGATTAAAACCATGAAACAAGGTCTCAAAATCAACCCAAAACTTAAATTAATTAACTTTTATGGGATAAATTTTCCACATAAATCCTAATTTGGAATATATAGAATTATTGTGCCATTTTCCATTGATAATGACATTTATATTATTTTAAGTAAAGAAATTCCAAAAAATGTCCCTCTCTTAACTTAATATCACTAAATTTTTTACATAAGGATAAAATGAGGATAAGTTCAGTTATAAATGTTTATTTCAGAATTGATTAAATTTTTTTATCATAGTAATTTATTTTAAATTTTTAGTTAATAAATAATTACTGTAAATTCTTACACAGTTCTGACATAGTGCTTGTGCAAGCAGTAGAAAAATCATATAAATGATTTTAAAAACTCTAAAAGTAGTATTTTTTGAGTGAATTATAGTGCCCAATTAATTTTATATATTAATTAAACAAATTAATTATGTTTTCAAGGTTTATATTCTAATTAAATTTCTATACTGGTGGATCTAAAGTTAAATTAAATAAATAGTGTCGAAAATGACATCAATGATATTTTATGAAAAATAATATTTTATTAAATTATCTAAAAATCATAAAAATACTTTAAGAGGACATTTAGGAATATGAATGATATAAAATTTCATCCCTAGGATATTTATGAGCCAATTTTTATCTTATAAGTAATATTATAACCCTTTAGGATTGAAAATGTTGTTATCATAGTTAAGGTTAAAATCGGTTAATAAAAGGGTTAAACCAAATGATAAGGTTTTAAATGACACAAAAACTAGTATAAATTTCATTGGATTATTCTATTTTAACTGTATCCAATTTTCATTCAAATTAATTTCTATTTTTAATCCTTGATAAAAAAATTAATTATATTTAAATATTTTTTGTAATTCTAAGTGTGTCATTTCCCTCCCTTATTAAAGGAAACTTATTCTCTCTTTTATTAAAGCGAATTTGATCCATATATATTGACCAAAACATAATAAATTATATTATATACTCACTTATATATGGATTATAGGTTTATTTATTCTTAAAATACCATGTTTATTGTCCTTAAGAAAGTATCTAAAGGATGTCTACCTAAGAAGAGGTAATATTCTTACCAAACCACTTTCAATTTATTCTTTTTCTTGCCTCCTCTAAATATAGTGTTCATAATAAAATAATAAATTATGTATCCTGAATATATCAAATCTTTATTATTATTATTATATAATAATGTAACAACTATTATTCACCCTATTTCCCATCAAATGGGAAGTGAAAGTATCGCTCATGTGTATGTGTGGAATACCACATCCATAGAGCCATATAATCCATTTTCATCACAATATTTAATCGATAGGTATTATAATGGTTTTAATGTTTATAAATTATATTTAAGAAATTATAATGATTTTTGAATTATAATAACATATCTATCTTCTTACCTTCCAATCTTTTTGAAAACAACAATATTTCTCATGCGTACATGTGGACTACCACCTCTACAAAATGATGTGATTTATTTTTCATTTTCATTTTACTTGGGTGGTAATAAGGATAGATTTAATGAATATATGTCATATATATTATATAATAATTATTATTTTAAGTTTAATTATTATTTAACTTTATTTCGTTTTATCTATTGAAGAAAATAGTATTCATTCCTATGTACGGCCTACCGTCTCCGAGAATGGTGAAATTAATTTCTCTATCTATATATTTTATGGATGAATATAAATATATATATATAAATATAATTACTATATATGATATTAATTTCATTATTAACCATCTAGAGATGATGAAACAATGATCAATGTAAAAGGACCGGAATTGATGAACTGAAACTTTCCTGAAAAACGAAACAGTTAACACCTAGAAATGACGATTTTAATAAGTAGTTATTAATAAATGGATGTTAAAATGTTATAATAAGAAAATATATTATAATATAATATGTACATTATTGTGGTATATAGTTAAAATAATATTAAATTTATTACATAGGAGTCTATATCACTTTCAAAACAATATCAACTTGAAGTAAGGGTTTCTCATCTCAATTTTATTTATTTGGTACATATTCCATACTCACCAATTATTTCATTAGTGTGGTGTATATAATTTCCATGAATTTATTTTATTATTATTTCAATTTAAATTATGTGGATTTAAACATCTATATTTGGTTCTCTCTTTCATTAGTTTTTTATTCATAGATTACCAATGTGGTAAGTGATCTTCATCTCAATATTGTTTTTTTATACATTTTTGATGTTATACACATATTTTGTATATGAGGATAATATAATACTCATTTTCATGTTATATCAGGAATATCCTTATTTTAATGTTATTTAAGGTTTCATTTAAATTTATTCTTTCATGGGTCATATTATTCCAATGTTTATAAAGTTGTAAGTGACTTATGTTACAATCTCATTGTTTATCAGGATCGTTTATGATTAAGTTTTAAATGATGAGATTGTATTACCTATCTCTAAAGAATCCCAAGAATTTTATTCTCCTACATTTATTTCTATAGATTGAATATTTTCCTTTTATTTTCCTCCCTTTAATAACTTAAGAGACTGAAATAATATTTTTAAGTAAAGCCCAATTTATTTCTCTCTTCGTTCAAATATCCTTTTTATTCCGTATCCATGTTTTCTAAAATATATTAAATAATTTTTTTACTAATCTCCAATTATTTTTTAAAGTTATTTGTACCCAGCATTGAACTTTTTTAAAAATTATTTATATGGAATCTTCTTTTCATCTAAAATAGGTACTATTGACTTTTTAATGAAAATGTGAAAGGACTAATTTTTTTATGTACACAACATGAAAAAAATTTCCCACCATCATAAACACTAAATGTTTTGAAGATTACTTTATAAGTTTCCATGGATTATTTAAAATAAAAAAATTCCCATAATATTTGGAAAAAATTTATATTTTAAAGAAGTGATTTCAAAAATGAAAAGTGTATTTTACTCAATAAATATTTCAAATGAGCTTTCAAAGCCATTTTTCATTTCAGATAACATCCTTGGATGTTACATAATAGTTTCTAAGAATATGATCTAATGATACCATTCTTATTATTTATATGTATGGTTTATGATTATGATAATGAGATATTTATAAAACCCATTTATTTTCCATAGGTCATGCTATGATGAAATGTTTAAATGATTATAAAAATCATTTCATTTCCATGGGTTATGATATATAATGAACTTTTTAGGATCTTGTGGAACACTTATGAATGTATTATGATTATGTGATGGCTGGGAATAAAATTATATATCCCTTTAATTCATTGGGTAAAGATGGAAATCTCCAAAGATAATAATCACTATAATGGGGAGTGAACCTTGTTAATTTGGGGACTCTGTCCACTATGATTATCTAGGGAGTATACATTGACTAAGGATATGATGGAATGGGGAGTGAACCCAATCCACTATGATAGTCTTGGAAGTTATCCATGTATAAGGAAATTATTTTATATGATTATTTATTAGCTAAAACATATTTCTTATTCTAATGTTACTCTTTCATGGATTATGTTCTTTGATTAATTTATGATTCATTTCTTATAAACTTCCAAGATTTATACCTTGATTTAAGATTATTATCTATGATATAATGGGTATGGATTTTAAAATTTTATGCTCATGTTCTCATAAACTTATGCTAAAATTAAGTTTAAGTGATCATTTGTGCCTCCCTTATTTAGACTTATTGGCCATCTGAGCGCATCCTTTCTTATGTTTACTTTCCATGGGAAATAAACTAATCTTTTAAGTGGGGTATTTTAATAAGGGTAGAAATTGAGAAGGAAATTATGAGAGATGATGAAGAACATACCAAAATTATATGTTTATGTATCTAATATCCCAATACACTAAACCTTTTCTAGTATTGAGTGGATTATAATGTTATGTATGGAATATTTATCTAAAAATATTCTATTTTTATGTATGAAAATTATGGCTCACTATAGTTGGTATAAGAGTATGATTTAGTCAGTATTTGGAGATTAGGATTAGAGAAAATTAGTGAAAACCCTAGGGATAATCCAAAGTATAATATAACATCCTAATGTTTTGGAATGATATATATTATATGGTTTTCATAGCAATGCATATTTATATGAAAATTATAAGTGGTCATGATTTTAGAAATAATTAATCTAAGGGTAATAATATAAAAGAGTTAGTAGGAGTATATATCAACAATAATTTTGGTATTTAGTGATTGTGACCTTACGTTACACCTATTTTGACACTCCCAGGGGGTATTCTTGGGTTAATTCATATTTTTATTTATGAACCACTATGAAGGATTTGGATAGATGATGATCATGGATGGCCTAGGTTAAACCTAAGGTGTCATAAATTGAAAATAAGTTGTCACAATTTATACATATTAAAAATTATTTTTCATGATTATGTGGTTTCCCACTATCACTTCTATTGCTCAAAATATAATTTTCAGTTTTATTCAATAGATGGAAATCAGAGGATTCATGTTAATGAAAAATGTGATAGATAATTGAATGATTCTCCTCATGAGAAAATAATTGAATCAGGAGTTATAATTAGAAAACTTGAGATTATGACTAATAGGTTATCTCATTATATAATTAAAAATATCAATTGGGTTGATGTTACTACCCCACTAAATAATAGAAAGATGAAATTTCATGAATACCATGGAGGAATGATGATTCAACTTCCTACATGTTAAGTGTGTGGGAATAAGCACTCAGGGAAATGTCTCAGAAGGATAAGAATATGTTTTATGTGTGGAAAAAAGGGTATATTGAAATAATTATAGTAGAAAAATAAAGAGTTCTATGGAGGAATATGATGTTTATCCTAAGCTTATATTTATAATTCAATATCTTATGTGTGGGGAATATGGTCAATATTTAAGACAATTCCCAAATTCAATGGTCAACTCCTAGACCAAAAAAGGACCAATGTTACACCAATTATTAAAGTGTAAGGATTGAATTTTTTATGTATCTGGTCTTGATAACTACGTTTATAAGTTTTATATCAATGAAAAAAATTGATATAATACTCATAATACATCTAAGGATTATTCCATAGTATTTTTTTATTTAAGGGTTTTAAAAAATATTTTTAATGGAATCGATAACCAAGAAAATTGATTTTGTGGTAAGTTGATAATGTTTAGTTAGGATAAATAGTTTATTGAAATTTATAAATTTAATGGGATAGTATTGGTGACCATAAAAATGGTTAGATATTTAGTGAAAAATTGATTTAAGTCATCTATTAAGAAGTTTATTTTATCTTTTGATTTATAGAATAAATTCAATTGTTTGTTATTTTATTTTAGGAATAAGTATTGTGTTAAATTTTGGAAGAATATATCCTTTAATGTGAGGTTAAATTAAGAGTTATATATACCATCAGGGGTTTATAAGTTTAAGTTTGGTCGTAAGTTCAAAGGCATAGATAACACTTTTGAGGTTTTAAGTGATGGGATTTTTTTGTGATTTGAAAATTTTATAGGGTTTTAGAATGAATAATATTTTAAGGTTTAAATAACCCTTTGAGTTAGTATATTAATTTATGTTAAGTAAATTGTGGACTATAGGATAGTGGGATATAGATAATTTTTATGGTTGAAAAGTGATACATTAATAAAGTGATATTTTAAGAGATATTTATGGTCATGATAAGGATTACCTTTCAGGTTAGTATATAAATTTGATTCATGATATTTATGTGATTTTCACTACATTATAATAATATATAGTGATTTTTCATGGTGATTAATGATATTTTTTTAGATAATTCATTGGGTTGAGGTATATGTAACTATTAGGTTTAACATGTGATTTAACATTAAATATTATTTGGGAAGATGAAATTAAATTTTTGGGGATGTAAGATGAAAAGCATAAGATCTCCATTGAGGTTAAAATATTATTTAATATTGAGTTAATTGGGCATATTTGGTATATAGAGTTTTTTATGAAATAATATAAGTGGAACCTTTGTTCGTATTGTGGAAATTTTGGAGTTAAATATATTATTTCCTCATATGAAGGTTTATACATTTGGGATATTATCTTACCATGTGAAAATCATTCAGTTTTATAGGAATATCTTGATATCATTTTTTAGATTTGAAGTTTATTTTAGTGATTCAAGCATGAAAAATTCTTAATCAATACTCATCATTTGGAGAAAAAGATGTGATTGTTGTCAAAATTTATTACAGAATGAAATTATACTTATCGAGTAAGTAAATTTATAAATTTTCTTAGTATATATGGAAAATAAATTCCTCAACTCTTGGAAAATTATCTTGAAACAAAAATGTTATCCTATTACATTCATTTCAGATTAATTGATGGTCATTTTCACACCTCATTGACTTATGGTTTTGTAGACAATAACTTTCTCATGATCATTCAATTTCTTGTGATCAATGTTCTATTTGAACATTACTTTTCTCCTCCATTTTCATATTCTCACTTCCCAATAATATTCTCCTATTTGAAAACCTAGTTATGTGTTATTAAAAATTACCTTTGTATTTACATTTCACTATTTTCAAGAGGAATTTATATTAACCCTTTTTACAATGTGAGTTTCCAACAAAGTTTTTTAAAATTTCAACCACTTGATTATTGATATCAAGTTCAAAATGAGTAGAAAAAATTAAATAAATGGGGGAGAATATAAAAACTTGGGATTTTAAAAAAATATTATGTTCGATATATTATATAATATGCAACACCGAGCTTAAACGAACCATGAAATATTATTATTTAAATAAGACTGTTATAGCCTAGCCTTGGAATTGGAATGTGTGAATAGAAATAATCACATAATGAAATATATAAAAATTTATAACTCAATAAAAATTTATTTATTATTTATTATGAAATAAGCATTCTATTTTTCGTAAAGTCACATTATGCTTCAAAAACATTCTTCCTTTAAAAATGACTTAGATTTATTTTTGTATGGAAATGTTATATTTATTTTTTGGTACTTTTATTAAATTATTTTGATAAAATGAACTTAATTTTTGAAAACAGAATATAAAAATTATATTAGAATGAAATTTTGGGATTTTGTTTTGAAAATATTGATTTTTTAATGAATGGTGAAAAATATGGATTTTTATTGAAAAATGTATTTCTATTTCAAGCGTTCCCAAAGTTAAATTTTTTTAAAATGATTTAAAATAAAAATTAATTATTTAATATTATTAATAATACAATTTAGTTAATTTTATTTAATTTTATGTTTTATTTTTCTGTAAAAAACTATTTATAATTTAGAAAACATTTTTTCTAGAAAAAGTGTTTTTCATTGTGTTTTACGTATTTATATTAAAATTAATTTCCATAACTTATTAAAATTAAACCTTGAAAAATAGATAAAATATTTTAAATAATTTGGTTCAAATTTTTTAAATAGTCCCATTTTATTTCTATCTATTATGAATTGTAACCATGGTAAATATTTTTCTTCCAGTTAAGGGTAAAATGGGTAAAACAGAGTTAAACAAATAAAATAAGGTCTCAAAATCAACCAAAAACTTGTATTAGTTTCATTTTATGGGATAAATTTGACTATATCCATCCCAATTTTTAATATATGGAATTTTTGTACCATTTTCCCTTTATAATAATAATTAAATTATTTTAAGTAAACAAATTCCAAAATGTCACTCTCTTAGATTTAATATATCAAAAAAATTACATAAGTATAAAAATAGAATATGATTAGTTATTAATGTTTATTATAAATATGAATTAATTTTTATATCATCTTAGTTTTTTAAAATTTTTAATAGTGCAATGATTACCTTAAATTCTTAAACAATGCTACCACGGTGCTTGTAGATGCGGTATAAAAATCATGAAAATGGTTTTAAAAACTATAAAAGTAAAATTTTATGAGTGACTTATAGTGCCCCAAGAATTTCATATATTAATATAACATACTAGGTATGTGAAAAATGATTACATTAAAATTAAATTTCAATCTTTATACCTTTGAAGTTAAATTAAATGAATTGTGTAAAAAATTACATTAATGATATTTTATGAAAATTAATATTTTATTAATTAAAAAAATAAAAAAAAATAAAGAGAACAAGTAGTATGATAAATGAGTTAAAATTTAATTAATTTTATCTCTATTTTACAATTTTTAAATTATAATTACAATCATAAACCTATAATATTGAAAAATTTATTAATGTGGTTAAGGTTAAATTTAGTAAAAAAATGGATTAAACCAAAATATAATATTTAAAATGACAACAAAACCAGTATAAATTTAATTGTATGGTGATATATAGACCATATAAAATTTTTCTTATAATTAATGGATATTTTTAACCATTATACATGAGAAATGCATTAATTATATTTAAATATTTTTTGTAATTAAGAGTATGTCATTTCCCCCCTTATAAAAGAACACTCCTTCTCTCTTTTCTTTACACTACATTGATCCATCTATATTGAAATAAATATAAAAAATTATCTTATAAAAATACATATACATTTATTTGAGTCACTTTTCCTCTTAAAATACCATTACAAGGGTCCTTAATAGTATTCATCATAAAATAATAAATTTTATATAATAAATATACTAAAATGTTATTATGATTATGGAACCACCATTATTCACCTTTTATCCCATCAAATGGAAAGTGAAAGTATCGCTCGTGTGTACATGTGGACTACCATATCCGCATGGCGATGCAAATCATTTTTCATCACCATATTTCATGGATTTTATTTTTGATGGGTTTAATATTTATAAATGATATTTATGAAATTATTATGATTCTATAATCATAATATCTTATCTACCTTCTTACCTTCCAATCCATTAGAAAATAATATTGTCGCTCATGTGTATGTGTGAACTACCACCTCTACAAAGTGATGTAATTTTTTTTATTTACATTTTACTTGGATGGTAATAAGGATAAATTTAATTAATATATATTATATGTTTTATATAATAATAAATATATAAATTTGAATTAATATTTAACTTTCTTTCATTTTATCCATTGAAAATTGAAAAGAGCATCCTTGCATAGTTATGGCCTGTCATCTCTATGAGCGTTGTAATTCATTTTTTTTCTCTAAATTTTATGAATGACTATAAATATATATATAATAAATATATATGACATTTATATCATTATTAAACATTTTTATATGATATAACAATTATCAATGTACAAGGATAGCAATTTCTAAGCCAAAACTTCCATGAAAAATGGAATAGTTATCACCTAAAAATGTCAATTTTAATAAGGATTTATTAATAAATGGGTGTTAAAATGATATAATTGAAACATATATGATAATATAATTATGTAAATAATTATTTTATATAATTATAATAAATATAAATTTATTATACAAATGGTTCTAGTACTTTCAAATCAAGTCAAAATTGAGGTAAGGGTTCTGCATCTCACTTTTATTTCTATGAGACATATACCATGATCACCACTTGTTTGCTTTATTTGGTGTATATAATTCCCATGAATGTATTTTATAATTTTTATAATTAAAATTATGGGTATTTAAAAATAAATATGTGGTTCTCTATTTCATGATTTTTTGATTTAGATATTACCAAAGCGGTTAGGGTTCTTCGTCTCAATATTGTTTCATTGAGACATGTTTGATGTTATTACCCTATTTTTGTTTATGAGATGTATATACTAACCCTTTAAAATTTTATATCAAAAATATACTTATTTTCATGTCATTTAGAGTTTCATTTTAGTTTATTCTTTCATGGGTCTTGTGATTCAAAATTTACCAAAGTAGTAAGAGTTTTATGTTACAATCTCATTATTTATCCGGATTATTTATGATTTAGTTTCTAATAATGAAATTTTAGTTCCTATATTTCGAGAATCAAATTAATTTTATTATCACCTAGTAATTTTTGGATATTACATGTTTTATTTTTATTTTCCTCTCTTTAAGAACTAAATACATCGAAAGAATGTTTTTAATTAAAACTAACTTTATTTCTCTCTTCAATCAAAAATAGTTTTTCGTCCATATCCAAGTTTTATAAAATGTTATCAATAATGTTTTTACTAATATGTAATGATTTTTTAAATTAATTTTTATATAGGATTCAAATTTTTATATAAATTATTAAATATAATCTTCTAATCATTTTCTGAATGAGTTACTTTTTACTTTTTATAAAAAAATGTGAAAGGAATCCTTTTTTATGTAGACAGCATGAATAGAATTTACCACCATCATGAATGATTGTTGTTTTAAAGAATACTATAGCAACCTAGACTTTTCATACATAGATATAACATCTTATTAGATGAATATTCATTATATTACATAATTATCCATGCCAAAAACATATAGGTATAATACCTTTGGAAGCATGGACATAAAAACAACTAGTTCATAAGAGTATCTAATTAAGTTCTTATTAACTAACACCATTCTTAGGTCTATCATTCATAAAAACTTTATTCATAACTTGGGGAAAGGAAACATAAGAAATTCTGAGCTCATTTTCTCAGTAAAGTCAAACAAGGTAGATATTAATGATCATATAAGCATCACATGAGAATAAGGATGTGATAACATGGTCTTAGATTTATAAATCCATACCCTATATATCATAGATCATAATCCTGAGTCATGGATTAAATCTTGGTAGTTTATAAGACATTAATAATAAAGGAATAAAATAACATAATCCATAGAATCATAACATTGGAATTAGAAATGTAATTTTTTAATACACTTGATCATAGAAAATATTTCCTTAGTATTCAATACTAATTACCATTACTATCATAGTGGAATGGGTTTACTCCACAAACTATCATAGAAATCAATGTTCACTCCCAAGACTATCAAAGTAGACATAGTCTCTTACTAAATTGGGTTCACTCCCCATTCTAGTCTAGTTTATCTCATGATATATTTATCTTTACCCAATTAATTTAAGGGATATATTGGTCTCACACATCATATAATTAAAATCATTCATATTTATGCCACAAGACCATAAAACATTAATTATATCAGAATTCATGAAAATAAAAGGGTTTTATAAATATTTCATCATAGAATAAACCATGGAAACGAAATTGGTTTCATAAACATTTCGTCATATCATGTAAAATAATTGGGTTTCATACACATATTTTCCTCATTAACATAAACCATCCAGAGAAATAATAAGGATGGTGTCATTGGATTATATCCCCAGTAAATCATAAGTGAAATCAAGTTTTGTAGTATTTAATGAATAAAAATAAAATAAAAATATCATTAAGCATTCTTGAGTACAATATCCTTTCCATTTTTAAATCACTACATTAAAATTTAAAAAAAAATTGGAAAAAAATTCTTTGAAAAAAACCATAGAAACTTTTAAAGTAAATGTTAAATCATTGAGTAGTCGTAACGGTGGGTAATTTTTTTCAAGCCATATAAGTTAAAAAAACATTCCATACATACTTTTGTAAAATGTAAAAAAAGTACCTAATTATGAAAATGTTGAGAAAATTCCATTTAAAAACATTTTGAAAAAATTAAATCATGGGTAAAAATGACATCAAACAATCATATGAGAATTTTAAAAACCTTCTTTAAGACATATTTATAAAACATAGATATTTAAGAAAAAGGTTTTTTCATAGAAGAGAGAAATAAACTCTATTCTTATTAAAAATATATTTTAGTTATTTTGAGTAGTTAAGGTGAGGAAAAATAAATCAAAACATGTTTTATTATCAAATAAATATAGAAGAATAAATTTAATGAGTTTCTTCATATATATATTATAGAATTTCATTATCTCAAACTTAATCATAAAAAATCCCAATAAAAATTGATTTTGTAACATTAAACCCCTACCATTTGGTAGATTTATATTTAAATCTCTATAACTTTCATAAAACTAATCACAAATTACATTCATGGGTATTATATACACCACAGAAATGAAAAAAGTGGTGAATATGACATGTGTCTCACAGAAATAAAAGTGAGATGAAAATCCCTTACTACTTGGTAACTTTTGAATCATAAGTCCCATGAAAAAATAATTATGTATGAAACTTCAAATGTCATTAGAATAAATAAATTCATTATATATAATGTTAAATGTTCTATATATACACATTATAAAAGAATATAGGTGCATAACAAAACATATCTCCCAAAGAACACAATTTGAGATGAAATTCCCTTATCTTAGATCTGAATTCCTTCATATTCATTGGAACCTCCGGTATAATAAATATAAATTTATTATAAATATATTAAATAACCATATTAATATATATAATATCATATATGATTTACTTATAACTAATTATCACCCATTTGTTAACACTTCTTTATTAAAATCTATGTTCTGAGTGATATCTACTTTGTTTTTCATATATGTTTTGGTTTATTAGTTTTGGTCCTTGTATTTTGATAATATATACATAATATAAAAAAATTTAATAATGATATAATTATAATTATATTAAATATATAAATATTTAGGGTCACCTATAAAATATATATATAGAAAAATTAATTACACCATATATGGAGATGGTAAGTCATACGTACGCATGAACGGTGTCTTCATTTTTGAACAGATGGAAATAAAGAAAGGTAAATATAATTATTAAAAAGTCATTATTATATCATATAAATCATATATATTCATAAAATTTATCCATGTAAAATTTAAATGAAAAACAAATCACATCGATTCATGGAGGTAGTAGTCCACACGTACGCACGAGCAATGTTATTATATTTCAACAAATTATAAGGTAAGAAGGTATACGTGATATTATAATTATAAATATATTATTATGACATAAGTATCATATATAAACAATAAACTCATCATAATTACTATCCATGGAAGATGATGGTGGAAAATGAATCGTATCGTTACACAGAGATGGTAAGTTATACGTATACACAAGTGATACTTTCACTTCCCATTTGATAGGAAAGAGGGTGGATAGTGGTCGTTTTAAATTAATAATAACACTTTGGTATTTATATTATACTTAATTAATTATTTTATGATAGTAACATAGATTTTTTGGATATAAAATAATAAATAAATTGAAAGAAGTTGGGTAAGACGATTACCTCTTCATTGGGAAACTCATTTTGGATTACAAATTAATTATTGAATGGATAGTATTTTGGAAATAACTATATATTTTGGATGTGTTTAATAAATATTTTAAATTATTATTGTAGGTATTGAACAATATATGATCTTAAAATTAGTGTAATAAGTGAAGGAGTAGGAACCCTTTAATAATTGAGGTGAGGGGAACTTTGGAATTTCTCAAAAGATTAAATTATAATAAATTCATTATCAAGACAATGCTTCAAATGGAAATGTATTCAAATATAAACTAGTATAGGGTTTTAATACAGTCAAAAAATTTAATTTAGACAAATATTTATATCATTTTAAACCTTATCATTTTTATTAACCCTTAATTAACCAATTTTAATTTAAATTATGGTATCAAAATTTTCAATTTTAAAGGGTCATAATTTTTAATTATAAAGTAAAAATTGGCTCATAAATAGCCAAGTTATTAAATTTAAGACCATATAATATCAAAATTGTCTTATTTTAAGTTTTCTATGATTTATAAATAATTTAATAAAATATTATTTTGATAAAATATCATTATTATTAATTTTGACACTATTAATTTAATTTTACATTAAATACATCATGAAAATGGTGAATTTAGAACATAATAATTTAAAACTTCCTTAAAATATCATATAGATCTATAAAATTCATGGTAAGAAATAATTATTTCAAATTATATATGTTTTATTATTTTTAATTTTCTATTAATTAAATAAATGTCGTGTCTACATTGTGAAATCAGTTAAGGTATTTATATAAAATATAAAAATTATTAATAAATTAAAATCATAAAAATAAGTTTATTATTCTCAAAATATAAATTTATATTCATTAAAAATATATTTTAACTCACATCTATGTCATGACACCTTATTTAATATGTTATTTTGACTTTTTCGGTCTTCCACAAGCATTTGGATAAGACACTTGTTATAAAACTCCAAAATTTTTGTATAAATAAAACATTGTCTATAATAACTAATTATTAATAAAAAATTTGATCAAGGACTTATTCCATCTCAAATATTATCTTTAGGGTACCAAATTTGACTTTTCCTGCACTGTGTAAGCTCTATGTCAACATTGAAAATAATTTTCATATTTATCATGGAATAAATTATAATTTACATTTTTTTAATTAATTATGTATTATATTTTTATTATTTTATAATACTTGATTAATTATATATGTTTCAAAAAAAATTATTATATTTATGTCTTGGCGATATCATAAAATATACTATGTTTTATAAAAACTATATTATTTATTATTCCCTAAAAATTTAACTTCTTTAAAAAAAGTAAAAAATAATAAAAGGATAAAATTGAGTTTTGGAAACCAAATATATATCAAATTTAATAAAGTGAAATTCCTGTAATTGATATAAATTAATTTTAATATAATTTCATAAAACGTAATGAAAATCTGATTTTAGAAAAATGACTTTTTAAGGATAAAAATATAATTATAGAAAATTAAAAAATAAAATTCATTATAATGAAATGAATTGGATTATTAATAATATAATATAACTAATTTTACTTTTAATCCATTTTAAAAAAAAAAGTGGTAATTTGTAAATTTTTAAAAGAAAATTACAGTTTTCAATAAAATTCAATATTTTTCATTACTCTTTGAAAAAGCAATCTTTTCAAAAAAATACCAAAAAATCCCCCTAAAATAATTTTGATATGTTGATTTGAAAAATGATATTATTTTTATTAAATAGAATTTCTACAAGTAACAAAAATTAATTATAAAATTTTCTCACAAAAAATAATATAATAATTTTTAAATAATCCATATTTCTCAATCATATAATAAAATTACTAAAAAATGAATGATTATTTACAGATAATTTTCCAATTTATTTATATTGAGTATGAAATTTATATATATTTTATAAATTATTTAATAAAATTTATACCCTCTGATTTAATGACAAGGTTACAATTGTCATGTTAAATAATAATATTTTAATAGTGTATCGTTGTTCGTTTAAACTCTGTGTCGCATGTTATGTAAGTTATTGAAAAAATTAAATTTAATTGAAAAAAAAATATTTCATAAAATCTCATGTTATTACATTGTCCCCCCCCCCCCACCAATATTAATAAATTACTTCCTCTCAATTTGAACTTGTGATCTATAATCAAAGTTTTGACATTTGAAAATTACTTTATAGAAACCCACGTCATAAAAAGGGTTAGTAAATCATCCTCTTGAAAAGAGGGTAGGGAAAATAAAAAAATCATCTATAGTAACACATAACTAGGTCATGAAATATGAAAACATTAGTTAGAACTAAAAATATGGTAATGGAATAGAAAAAAACACCCAAGGACTAATAGAGAGTGATAGAGAACATTTTTTAGAGAATGATAACAACCAAAAAACCATGAATCAGTTAGGGTTTAAAAAAGAATCATTTCATCGAAATTGAAGGTTATATGAAAAAATATATCTTAAGATATTTTTCCAAGTATTTAGTATTTCCTCTATTATCTAGACTATGAACATAAAGAAATATAGTTACTTGATAAGTATAATTCCATCCTTTTATCAATTTCCACAATAATCTAATTTGTTCCTCTAAAGGTTGGGTATTTGAGTTGAATTGTTTATGCTTGGTGCACTGAAATCAACTTATAATTGATCAAGAAAGTTTATAATGATATTCTTACTATAGTTAGGCATTAATAAAAATAAAAATGGTTGTTACAAGATAGTTATCAAAATGAATAAACCTTCAAATGAGGAAATACAACATTAATCTCTAAAACTGTAATTACTTCAATAACCTCAATATTAAAGAATGTTTTAATCTTAAATTTTGTATCATACCCTTCATCTAACATATTTAGAAAAATAATTTCATTCTTCCTAAATAATATTTCATGTTAAATAAATTATTAAATTTAAGGGTTACATATACCTCATCTCAAATGAAACATCTCCAAAATATCATTAATCACCATGATAAATTACTATACAATCTTGTAATGTAGTGAAATTAACCAAAATATCATGGATAAAATTTGGATACTAACCTGAAAGGTAATACTTAAATTTATTATACATATCACTGAAAAAATAAACTTATCAATGAATCAATTTTCCACCAACATGAATATCTATATCCTACTACCCAGTATTCTGTAATTAACTTATCATCAAATCATATATCAACCACAAAGGGTAATTCAACCTTAATATATTATCAAAATACCTTTACATAAAACATTAAAAAGGTAATTTTTATGCCTTTTAACTTATGATCATCCTTAAACATATAAAACCATGATTTTATCCATAACATTTAAGTTAACCTCACATGAAAACACAATTCTTATTCTCCAAATAAATTCACAACTATGTCTATATATCAAGAAATTCAATAAACATCATAAAATATGACCAAAATCACTTTTTCATCATGTAACTAACCAATTTTAAGGTCACTAATATTATTACATCAATTTAAATCATAACTTTATCCCAACTAAACATTTTCACTTTTCATGGTTATTAGTACTTTTCAACACATGTTTTAAAATCCATAAATAAAACTAATGTGGAATAATCCTAAGATATTTCAAGAATCTTATATCCAAAATATCATTGATATAACTTTTGAATCCCAATACATAAACACTTAAATTCTTTCACTTCAAAAATTGGAATAGCATGGGTTCCTCCTTGGTCTAGGAGGTAGTGTTTAGAAGAGGGAATTGACTCAGATAATACCCAGGTTCCCCACATATAAGACAATGAATTCCTTAGAAATTAATTACTCTATGCCTTTTATTTACACATAGAATATATATTCCCCTCTATTTGAGATATTATTATAGGTTATTCTTACCACATTCTAGATATAAATGAAACTAACCATTCTTACTACCATGATCATTTCCACATGAACTTCCATGAAATTAAATTTTTCTCTTATTTTAATTACTATGAAACTCACCAATTTTTATATTGGTAATAATATATCATGATAGGTCATTAGGAATAATAACAATGAATTTCCTTCCAGTTTCCATCTCATTTGGTTTCTTAGGTGGATAATCATTGCATTTTCCATCAAATTCATTGTTAGTATGATGTCCTCTGGTTACAACCATTGAATAAAACCAAAAAGCAATGTGTAAGTATCAAACTATAATAATAAAATTAATCTATAAAATAATCATGAAATATAATTCAAAGGATTAATAAATCAAAAAACATTATTCTCAATATATATAACCTTTGGTCTAACCTAGGTTATCCATAGTTATCACTAAAACTTTAGGATATTATCATATACTTAGACTTATCCCCAAGGTTCTCACTAATGCTTTCTCATCATATTTTCCAAAGGTTAACTAAACCTTTCTATGATACCAACTATAGAAACCTATACTTTTCATAAAAATATATCACATCGTAGTAGATTAATATTCATTACATAACATAAAAATTCAATCCATAATCATAAATGTATAGTTCTTTTGGAAACATGGACATATAAAAATTTTGTTCATAAGAGTCTCACATTAATTTATTCTTAACTATAACCCTTATTAGATTTATCATTCCTAAAAACATTCTTCATAACCTTGGGAAATGAAACATAATAAAGGGTGAGCTCAAATTCTCAGTAAGTGTAAACAAGAAAAAAATCAATAACCACATAATTATAACATAAGAATAATTATGTGAGGACATAATCTTAAATTAAGAAATTCATACCATACATATCAAAGATCATAATATTGAGTCATGGAATAGAGATTCATAGTTCATAATACATGAATAATAAAGTAATCAAAGAACATAATACATGAAGGTATAATATTGGAATTAGACATAGAATTTTGGCATACATATAATCATGGAAAATCATTTCCTTAGTAGTCAAGGATAATTTCCAAGACTATAATGGTCAAATTGGTTTTTTTTCTAAAACCATAATAGTATTCAAGCTTCACTTCCAAGAATATCATAGTGGACAAATTCCCTTATTATATTGGGTTCACTCTCCATTCCATTCATTTTTATCTCATAAGATATCTATCTTTACCCAATGCATTGGAGGTAAATATAATTCCAAACAATCATATTATTAAAATCATACATATGTGAACCACAAGATCAAAAAACATTTATAAAATCAGAAACTATAAAATAAATGGGTTTCATGAACATTTCTTCATGGAATAACCATTATAAAAGAAATGGGTTTCATAAACATTTCATTATAGCATAACCCTTGGAAAAGAGATGAGTTTCATATAAATATTTTCATCATAAAAATAAATCATCCATAAAAATAAAAAATAGGATGTCCTTGGATCATATACATGGAAAATAATAAGATAAATCAAGGTTTTTTGTCTTTTATGACAAGAAATACCATTGTAATATCATTAAACATTCTTGAGGAAAATATATTTTCCATTTTGAAATCACTCCATCAAAACTTAAAGTTTTCAAAAATGTTATGGGAATTTTTTTTTTGAAAATAACAAGGTAAAATTTTAAATTAATATTCAAATAATTTATAGGTTATTATGGTTGGAAATTTTTTTCATGTCATATAAGTTAAAAAAATCCATCCTTTTATACTTTTATAAGAAGTAAAAAAAGTACCACATTTGGAAAATGACAAGAAAATTCATATTAAAACCATTTTTAAAAAATTAAATCATGGGCAAAAATTAATTTAAAAAATAAAAAGATAATATTAAAAACTTTTTTAATTTTTTTAGAAAACATTGATAAATAAGAAAAATATTTTTTTAATGAAGATCGAAATAAAATCAGTTTTCCTTCAAAACATATTTTCAGTCATTTAAGTACTTAAGGTGAGGAAAATGAAAGGAAAATAAGTATTATTATGAAATAAATTGATTAAAATAAAATTCTTTATATAATTGAGGTATAAATCATAGTGTTTCATTATATGAAACTTAATCATTAACAATCCCTATAAACAATAAGATTATAACATAAAACCCTTACCATTTTGTAACTTTTGAATCGTAATACCCATGAAATAAATAACCTTATATGGATATGTAAATCACTATAAATTTCATAAAATGAATCATAAAAGACAATCATGGGTAGTTTATATATCACACAAAAGAAACAAGTGGTGAATATAATATATATCCAATAAAAATACATGTGAGATGGAAATCCCCTACTATTTTGGTAACTTTTGAATCATAAGACCCATAAAATAATAAATTTAAATGAAACATTAAATTTCATTAGAATAAATAAATTCATGATATATAATTTTAATGGGGATTTATATACACCTCATAAAATAATATAGGTATATAATATATTATATGTTCTGAAGAAAAAAATTTGAGATGAAATTCTCTTACCTTAGATCTAAATTCCATCATACGTGTTGAAAATTCATGTATAATAAATATAGATTTATTATAAATATATTATAGAACCATATGCATATATATCATACTATATATGATTTAATATGACCTTTTATCACCAATGTTTTAACACTTATTTATTTAAATTACTATCTATGGTGATGTCTGCTTTGTTTTTCATGTATGTTTTGGTTCAGTAGTTTTTGTCCTTGTATTTTGATCATAGTTACGTAATATATATAATTTTAATAATGATATAATTGTAATTTATATTCATTGTATAAATATTAATTTTAAACTTTAAATGTTATATATATATATATAAATGAATTGCATCGTTCATGGAGACGGTAGGTCATACGTACACATGAATGTTATTTTCATTTTTTGATAGATGGAATGAAATAAAGGTAAACAATAATTACCATTTCCAAAATAATTATTATATCATAGGAATCATATATATTTATCAAATCTATCCTTATTAAAATTTATGTAAAATGTAAATGAAAAACAAATCACATTACTTTGTAGAGGTGGTAGTCTACAGGTATGCATGAGCGACGTTATTGTATTCCAATAGGTTGGAATGTAAGAAGGTAGATGTGATATTATCATTATAGGGATATAATTATTTAATAAGTATAATTTAAAAACCATTATCCCATAATAATAACCATCGATGAAATATCTTGGTGGAAAATGAATTGTACCTCTATGTGGAGACGGTAAGTCGTGCATACACACGAGCGATACTTTAACTACTGATTTGATGGGAAATGGGGTGGATAATGGTAATTTTATAACGATAATAATAATAAAATTTAAGTATATTTAGTATAATAAATTTATTATTTTATGATAATATCATACATTTAGAAAATGTAAAATAAAAAATAAATTGAATGAGGTCGAGTGAGATGATTACCTCTTCATTGAGAAAATCATTTAGGCTTACAACTTAATCTTTGAAGGGGTGGTATTTTGGAAATAAATAAATCTCTAGTATTAGTTTAATAAATATATTAAGTTATTATAGAAGTTATTTTATTATTTATATGGCTAAAAGTGGTGTAAATAATTGGGGGAGGAGGTTCCCTTTTATAATTGAGGTGAGGGTCACTTTTGGAATTTCTCAAAAGATTAAATTATAATAAATTCATTATCAAAAGAAATGCCTCAAAATGTCTAGGGATTAAATTATAAGGTATGATATTTTTTTAATCCCATAATAAAATAAAATTTATATAAATTTTTCTGTCATTTTAAACCTTATCATTTTGATAAACCCTTAGTTAACCAATATTAATTTTAACTATGGTAACAAGTTTTTCAATATTAAAGGTTTGTAATTTTCAGTTATAAGGTGAAAATTGACCCATAAATAGACCATTTATAACATTTTATATCATATAATATCCAACTTGTGTTATTTAAACATTTTTTTAATTTTAAAATAATTTCATAAAAAATTATTTTGATAAAATATCATTATTATTAATTTTGATACTATTCATTTAATTTGACATTTAATACATAAATAAAAAGTAGTATTTAAAATATAATCAATTAAAATTCCCTAAAATTTAATATAGATATATAAATTTGTGGTAAAGATTAATTATTTCAAAATATATTAGTTTTAGTATTTTTAAAATCATTTATTTTATTTTCTATTAATTAAATAAATGATGTGTTAGTGTTTTGCTAGAATTTAAGGTTTTTATATAATAACTAAAAATTATTTAAAAAAATAAAATCATAGAAATAAGTTTATTATGATAAAAATATCCATTTATATTCGCTCAATTTTCATTTTAACTCAAATATATGTCATAAAAATTATTTAATATGTTTTTTTGACTTTTCTGACCTTACATAAGCATTGCACAAGCATTTGGATAATCCACTTATTATATAACTCCAAACATTATATAAAAACTAAAATATCATATATAATACTTAATATTTAATAAAAAAATTACTAATTACTTATTACATCTCAAATATTAACTTTAGGGTACCAAATTTGACTTTTATAGTGCATTTTAGCGCTATGTCAACACTTAAAATGATTTCCATATTTATCATGGAATAAATTATAGTTTATATTTTTTAGAATTTATTATGTATGATATTTTTATTATTTTATCATTATTTTTTCATTCCATAAGTTTTATAAATTTTTATATTATTTTTATTGCTTAGAGATATCATAAAAGATATCATATTTCATAAAAACTATTTTTTCCCTATTCACTAAAAATTTAACTTCCTCGTAAATTTTTTGAAAAGAATAATCATAGTATAAATTTAAATTTATGAACCAGAAAATAAATTTAATTTCATCCAATTAAATTCCTATAAGTGATATAAATTAATTTTAATATAAATGTGTAATATGCAACAAAAATCATATTTTAAAATAATGCATTTTTAAGTATAAAAAATTTTTTTACCAAATTCCACCATAAATTGATTCTAATGAACTTAATTTGATTATTAATTATATTATAGAACTAATTTTACTTTTAAACTATTTTGAAAACAAATTTTTACTTTGTAAATGTTTGAAATAAAAATACAATTTTCAATAAAATTCAACATTTTTTACTACTCATTGAAAAATCAATCTTTTTAGAAAAAACACCCAAAAAATATCCCTATAATAATTTTTAAGAACTTATTTACAAAATGATATTATTTTTATTAAATAAAATTTCTATAAGTTCCATAAATTAATTATAATATTTTCTCATGAAAAGTAATAAAATAATATTTGAAGAAGATGTATTTCTAAAGCATAAAATAACTTTGCTAAAAAATAAGTGATTGTTTACAAATAATTCATCAATATATTTATATTAAGTAGTAAATTTATATATATTTAATAAATTACATAATCTTTTTCATACCCACAAATTTAGTGGATATTTTATAACTCTCACATTAAATAATAATATTTTAATATTTTATCACAGTTTGTTTAGACTCTATGTTGTGTATAACGCAAGCTATCAAAGAAATTAAATTTAATTTGAAATAAATAATTCATAAAATCTTAGGGTGTTCCACTTACTTTATAATTTTCCATGTAAATTTTCAAATAAAATTTTTCCATAATATTTTTGAAATTTTTTAGATTTTAAAGAAATGATTTCAAAATAAAAAGTGTATTTTACTCAAAAAAAATTCAAATGATCTTTTAATGGAATTTTTCATTTAAGATAACATCATTTGTTGTTAATAATGATTTATTTGGAATATGATCCATTTATACCATCCTTATTCTTTCTCTGGATGTTTTATGATTATGATGGTGATATATTTATTAAACCCATTTATTTTTTGCTGGTTATAGTATGATAAAATGTTAAAATGATTGTGAAAGATGTTTCTTTTACATGGGTTATGATATATGATGAATGTTTTATGATATTGTGGAAAATATTTAATGGATTATTATCATGTTATGGGTGGTAATAGAATTATATATCCCTCCAATTCATTGGGTAAATATGGATATTTAATGTGATAATAAGGACTAGAATAGGGAGAGAACCCAGTTCATTAAGAGACTCAGTCCACTAAGATAGTCTTGGGAGTGAACATTGACTAAGTATATAATGTAATGGGGAGTAAACCCAATACACTATGATATTCTTGTAAGTTATACTTTATTAATTAAATTATTCTCTATAATTATGTTTATGAAAAAACCTTATATATTATGCCAATGTTATTTTTCTCATGGTTCATTCTATTTGATTAATTTACGATTCATGTCTTATGAACTATCATGATTTATGCCATGATTTGAGATTATGGTCTATGATATTCTAGGTATTTATTTTCAACTATTATGATGATGTCCGCATACCCTTACACTCACATTATGCTTAAGTGATCATTTATATCTCCCTTATTTACCCTTAATAAGCATTTAAGCTCACCCTTGTGTTTCCTTTACCTAGGAAATAAAGTTGAGTTTTAATTAGTGTATATCAATAAGGGTATAGAGTGAGAATAATATTATAATATATGATTAATAATGTACCTAAATAAAAAATTTATATATCTAGTCTCTAAGTACACTAAACATTTATGGTTCTGGCATGGTTTGTAATGTTATGTATTGAATATTCATCTAAAAAGATGTAATATTTATGTATAAAAAGTATGGACTGCTATAAATAGGGTGTGAGGAAAACATGCCCAGTAGAATTTCAAAAAATATTCTATGTAGTTACTCTGAAAATAAATTACATAAATATTAGTTTTAATATAATTTAGAAAATATATTTCCATATGAGATTGCATAAAGAAAAAAAGTTTCATATTTAACTCTTTTTAATTAAAAACTTATAATATAAATTCCATTTTTATAACAATTAAGTATAATACAAACTAAATCCATAATATTTAATCCAATAAATAAATTAAATCATTTATTTAAAATCACTTTCAAACCAATAAAATATAAACTTTAAATTCATAGGAAAATAAATCATTTTTTCCTCTTTCCCCAAACCATTTCTCAAATCCCTTTAAAAACATAACTTATATTTTTAAATATCACACTTTAAGAACCATTTCTAAAATTATTTTGAAATTAAACCAAAACCAAAATAAGAAACAAGGAATAAGAATAATATTCACCAAGATATCAATGAAGCAAAATAAAACAAACCACAACCAAACCATGATGTCATGTAACCAAATCAAATCTCGATGATAAAAAAAGGTGTATATATATATATATTAGTACCCAATAAATCATCATCATCATCATTTAAATATCATGGTTAACTCACTAGGATATAAAATGATTGATAATAGACTAGGTTTGTTAGATCACTATATCTAGTGTGCCCCTATATGAAAATAAAACAGTCCTCTCAATAATATTTTGACTCATTAAGTACAAAATAAACCCTTAGGATGGTATAACATTATAAGGTCGCTAGCTTCCCTATAATCACTAAGATATGGTAACACTAATCTAGTAATTCTACTTAATTGTTTAGGGTTCCCATGATTTCAAAAAATATAGGAAATAAAAAAAAATGAATCAAAAAACCATCTCAAAAATAAATATTTAATGAAACATAAGTAATCCTCATCTCACCTACAACACACTATCAATAAATATCCACTCTCACATATATGTATAAGCATTAATAATAAACATCCCATATGATGGCACTATCCATAACAAGAATCACAAAACAAATTTGGTTGATATTAAGGTTAATAACAACATCAAGTTATCTCTTTTAATAAATTCCCAAATAAGACTTTGAAATAAAATCCTAGGATGGAAATCCATTTCACAAAATTTGAAATCCAACCATTTAATCATTATTTTAAAATCACTAGGAAAACCTAACATTCCTTTGACAATATTTCCAGATGAAAAAAATACCCAATAGTCTCAAATTCATTAAACAACGGACAATAATGTCACTTTTCACAAAGAAATAATTTTAAACATAACACACACCCATTTAAAAACATTTGGTGTAAAACATCACTTTTAAATATTTAAATTTCTTTGAAAGAGTCACTAAAATATTTATAGAAACACCTAACATATGAAAACTCCATGGTAATTATTGAAACCATTTGAAAACAATTTCAAACCAATAATCGATAAAATATATAGGTAAAATATTGAAATAAAACAATTTAAAATAACAAAGAATATCATAGAATTTAATATAATGGTATGGCATAAAAATACCTACCTCTATTCGAGGGGAAACAAGTCGTAACACATCACCTTTGATGGATAACATAAAACTGAGAAATAAGGAACTCCCTATAACCCATAAGCATCTAAAACTCCATAATTAGAACCTACACAAACCCTAAAAACAACCCACATAGCAATTAGGATTCATGAGAGAATGGAAAATTGATGGAGGGAGAGGAGGTAAGAAGATGATTTAAAGAAGTAAGGAACTAACCTATACAAACTGCTTAAAATCAAAGGAGAAAGAGTCAAGAAACAAGGCTGAGGATAAAGAGATAGGAGATACAAGGTCCCTACCTAGGTCTATACATGTGATATATAGGGGACAATATGGGATAAACCCCCTAAAACAATGGGTGAGAAACTAGAATTTCACCAAAAATAAAAACTAGCCACATGTAGGTCATGGAATGGCCTTATTATCATGTAGATATAGTCCCCCCACACACAAAAATACACACTACCCAAAATAGGTCACTATGTGACCTAGAACCTCGACGTCATAAATATGCCTAGCTAAAAATGGGATTACTACCTGGGACCTAACTCCGCACGACTCCAACCCTTTCCTAGTGCGATGTAATTCCCAAGAAAACATACACACTTCCCAAGATATGTCAAGAAATGAAACCCCAGTATTGTAATGACACACCCTTAGTAATAACACCAAAAAAATCCCAATTTATAATTTTTTCATGACCTCTCTTGTTCAAGATGCAGCATGGGGCAAGTTCAGACCTCCATATCCATGAGCCTCTCGAAACACCCAAAATCCAATAGAAACAATAACAAACCTAAAAATATCCATAAATTAAAAAATATACCTAAAAAATTTCATGGGGGTTTAACACTTAAAAATATATCACAAACACCTATGTAGCCTCTATGGCTATTCTGGAGGTGATGAACAACTAAGGATCAAGGACCAAAACCGCTATATTGAAGCTTGCACACAACAAATGGGACAATTGGTACATTAATATTAATTTTAACAAATAATAGTTAATATATGGATAATAATAAATTATAAATGAATTTTATAAAAAAAAAAAAAGATAATATTTTTCTAAAATAGATGAATAATAAACTTAAATTGATTATATATAAGGTTAGAGCATGTCTGACCAGGTGGGAATCCTAATTAAGAGTTTTTCTTAACATAATCTTTATTACTTGTTTCACAATATCTCTTATAAAACTATGTTCTTATAATTTTTTTATACTCTTTAATTTATCTATTTCATAGAGAATTTTCTCTCTCTGTAAAAAATTACATTTTCATTTGAGACTGTTTTTCATTGTTCGATTTATTTTTTCATAAAAATATGATATTTATAATAATAATTTACATTCTCTATATTATTTATTTCTCATACATGTACATATTATTTCTTAAAAAAATATTTTATTTTCTTATTTTTAAATCCAAATATGTATTATATTTTATACTCTTTATATTTCTCTTTAACACTTTTCAAAATGAAATATTATGTCTCTTATATTGATGTGATTTTTCTTTAAAACATTATAGAGTCTTTAAAAAGGTGTTTATTTTAACTTTTACGGATTTGGTATCTTATTCTATTCATGTATTCCTCTTTACATTTATTTCAATTCATTGTTCCATTTTCTGGACTTATTTTTAGGTTTTAAAATTCTTTTTGATACCCATTTTGGGAAAAATGCTTTGAAAGTAACTTAAAATATTTTTTATGACAACATAACAAAAGACTTAAGAAAATTATTTTTGAAATTTTACTTCCAATTTCCCATATATATCCAAAATATCTATCTCCTATCAAGTTATGGTTCATGAATCACCCAATAAATTCTCTTATGATATACTTCCTTTGGGTTATTAACTTTTTCATATCAATCAATCCAATTCCTAATTTCATCTTATGTCATTCAGTTTGAAAATTTTATGTAACCCATATTATTTACATAGTTTTTTAATGGTACGGGGTATAATTGATTTCATGTGGAACACATATGAATGTTTTAACATTATGTGATGGGTGGGTATGATATCTCCCTCCAATATATTGGGTAAAATTTTATATCTTATGAGATAATATGGAGCATGAGTAGTGATGCTTAATCCACTATGGTATGTAGGAAGTAAAGCCTAATCCACTATATTATTAGATATAGGTAATGATGTTCAATACACTATGATGGATTGATGGTAAACCATGAAATATTTTATTTTTTCAATGCTTATATTTGTGACACATTCATATGTTATGTTTTCATGGTTTATGGTTATGTAACATGTTTTCATTCCATTGTGTGTGTTTTATGCCTCTATAACAATCATTTTGCGGTCATATATTTCCATGACATTATTTATGTTGTTATATAAAATATTATAATTAAATTTTATAATCCGGTGATATTTTTAAGTATATATTTCTCCCATGCTCTTATTTTCTCACATTCTTATGATCTAAACATTTAAGACTTGTTAATTTTTTTCCCTTACTAAGATTTTAATATCACTCAATTTTTTTCCCATTTCACTATGGAATTACATGAAGGAATATATCTAAGAATAAATCATGTGTGGATAATTTTAAGGGTGATGTTAAATAAATAATTTGAAATAAAAAATTTATGTAGCTAATATCCAGATACACCAAAACTTTGGGTTTTGGTATTGTGTGTTTATTTATGAAATGTTATGTTTAAATTATGAAAATGTAGTAAAATATATGCATGTTATGGTCAGGTTATCTCAGATTTCCATTATAAGTATTTAGATGCTAACATTTTTTTATCTTGAATCAATGATATTGATGTGAACCAAGTAAAGCAAAAAAAGTGGTGATGGTTGTCCATCCATCAATATAGGTTATTACTATGGTCAGTAGAAGTAAACCATTTAAGTTATCTATGTTTATGGATTAATAATTATATTTTTGAAGTGTGGTTAGTTCAATATGGTTCATAGATTGAAATTTAATCATTTATAATTTTTTATTGTAAACTTTAAGAATATTTGTATAAATATGATCGAGTAAGAAATGAATATTTCATATTAGAATCATGAGAAAAAATTGGTTTACTTTCTTAGCACTAATTCAAATTGAAAATTTGTTGTGAAAATGTCCAAAAGTGTAGTTTTTCTAATTGAATTTGATGAGCTTGATATTGATTTATTTAATTATAAAACTATTATTCAAACTACTATAGTCATAAGATAATAATATATTTAATTGGTTATATATATCATTGAAGGACATACAGTCAATTTTTTTATAAATTACTAGTAATATTTTCAGTTATATATACAAATATTTCATATTTGTTTAAATTTTTATTATAATTTCTCAAAAATCTACTCAATTTAACTTTATTTTAATTTTATAAATGTATATATGTCATAGGGAGCACAGATTTCTTCTTCTAGTGGGGGTGGATTGTATAATTTTAATTTTATGTTAATTTAATTCATTTTTTATTATTCTGGAAATCCTATCAGTATCAATTTCTTAATAAAAATTGGTTATTGTTTATAATATTATGAATTTTTTTAAAAGGATCTTGAGCATATTTTAACAAAAACAAGGTAATTGGTGGTGGGATTTCTTCTTCAAAATCCAGTACCTAGTTGGATATCTTATTTAAAGATACCATTCATCAAATTGGTGAGAGGTGGGTGAATTGATTCATTTTGTAAGGAATATGGTATTTTTGAAGAAGATGTTAACTCTAAAGATAGCAAGGAATTTGACTCATTTTGGTGTCTATATCCTTAAGTAGATAATGAAGATTTATTGACTCTCTATACAGTGGGCGTATGACCATAATAAAATGCATGGCTATGATATCAGATATTTTTACATGAGTTGGATCACATTAAATCATATGTTTCATAAAATTAAATGTTTAGGAGTTTATTGAATTCATGCATATGATGCACGAATCAGTCAAGGGATTAACTCATGCATTATAAATACATGTGTTAAAGCATGTATCACCAAGGAGAATACTTGATCCTATATTGACCATTTCAATGAAATGGAAGAGTATATCATATTTTCAGGATGCTTGGTCAAATATCTCAAGTTTAGAAATTCTCTCCATCCTTCTCCTTTGTACTTGAGATGATAGCATACCGTAGATATTGGATGGTCCTTCTAAAACATCAAGTGATTCAGTTGACCCATGGATACTTCTAGAGGTGTGAAGATTTATTATGACACATAATTGATATCTATCAAACCCATGTGATGGAGATCAAGATGTTGTAGTGTCTACATTGATGAATGATGCGTGGTTTTAGAAAACCCTTCATTTATAGTTTTATATGGTGTCTATTTTCAAGCATGAAAGTCCTTGATTTATGGTTTCTTTTACTTATAGTGAAATGATTAAATATTAATCATCCTCCTAGAAACCCAACTATGGTATAAAATATTTCTATGTGTTCACATTTGTGAAATGGTGCTTCAAAATGAAGAATGTGGTAAAACAAAGCACCGCATTTAATATCCTACACTACCACAAAGACATGTTTTTCGTAGCGCCCCCCCCCCCCTTTATCAGCGCTTTTGTTAGCGCTGATAAAGGGGGGGCCTTTATCAGCGCTTTTTTTAAAAGTGCTGATAAAGGGTCGACTTCAAAAAAAAAATAAAAAAAAATTAATATATTAATATATAAATATAGTTGTATTGTTATATAAATATAATATATAATTTTTAAATATATTTTAGATAAGTATAAATGTACATTTACACTTATTATACTTAATATATAAGATATTTGGTGAAAATGACTCCTTAAAAAATTAAAAAAATATTTTTAATTAATAATTTGATAATTATTATGGAGTAACAGTCATTTAATAACAATTTGAGGACTAAAAAAATTAAAAAAATTAAAAAAAGATCCAAAATATGTTAAAAACGCAACTCAAACTTCAAATGGCCATAACTTTTGATACGGGTGTCCGTTTGAGCTCTACCACATATCAAATCAAAGCCTGCGATGAGCTCTACATCTCTGTGACCTTGGGGGACCCCGGTCAAGCATTTTTCGAGGCCAAAAGAGTCCCATAAGGCCTCCAAAACTGAGTTTTTTGTCGGGGTACCCAGATTTTTTAACATTTTGTGGATTTTCAAACTCGTTTAAGGTGGTATTATTGGATTTTTTTGGTGGGGAATGAATTTATTCCAAGGTATTACATTCATATTGATATTATGTCTTTGAAATTTCATCCTTTTTTATAATTAACTGCTATTTATAATCAAATATATAACTATATGTACATATTTTTTATATATTCGCACCTAAAAATTAAATTTTTTAAATAAATAATTAAACATATTTACATATAAAATATATTAGATTTATCTAAATAATAACTAATATCCATTTTATTTAAAATACCAATATATGAATATTTATATACCTATATATTAATTTAACTATATATATATTAATCTAACTATATATATATATATATATTAATCTAACTATATATATATATTAATCTAATAACTATATATATATTAATATAACTACATATATATATATTAGTATTACTATAAATATATATATTAATATCACCATAAATATATATATTAATATCACTATATATATATTAATATAACTATATAACTATATAACTATATAAATATATATTCATATAAATATATATTCATATAAATATATATTCATATAACTATATATATGTTAATATAACTATATATATGTTAATATAACTATATATATATTAATATAACTATAGATATATATATATTAATATAAATATATATTACTATACGAATAAATATAACTAAATATATATATATATAGATATAGATATATATTAATACCACTATATATATATTAATATTACTATATATATTATAATATAACTATATATATATATTTTAATATAACTATATATATATATTAATATAAATATATATTACTATACAAATAAATATAACTAAATATATAAATATATATATATAAAGATATCATGAATTGGAAAGCAAATCAAAATAGAGTAGTGGTAAGGGCTTAGGCGCGCAGGGGGGAGGTCTCGAGTTCAAATCCTGGTGGAGGCAGGGGTGCGCGCGCATGGGGAATATTTGAGCAAGCGCTATTAAAGGGGGGAGGGGGTGCGTGGGGTGTTGTATAGGGGCCGAAAAGCGCTGTAAAAGGGGGGGTTCAAGTGCTATAAAAGCCCCCCCGATTGACAGTATTTTTTAATTTTTTTTAATTTTTTTTTAATTTTTTTAATTTTTTTTAACTTTTATCAGCGCTTTTTTAAAAGTGCAGATAAAAGGGTCATTTATCAGCGCTAAAACGGAAGCGCTGATAAAGGAAGCTCTGATATAGGACCCCTTTATCAGCGCTAAAAAAAGCGCTGATAAAGGTGTACTTTTATCAGTGCTTTTTTTAGCGCTGATAAAAGACCCCTTTTATCAGCGTTTTTCGGAGCGCTGATCAAGGGGACCCCCCCCCCTTTATCTACGTTGTCTTTATCACTGCTTTTCTAGCGCTGATAAAGGCCATTTTTAGCGCTGATAAAGGTCGTGTTTATAGTAGTGCTAACACTCAATCCCGATAATGACCACAACATAGAGTCCCCTTGAAGAACCAAAATAGAATTCCACTACGTCATGGTGAAAAGGAGGTGCCCATTTTGTAATCACCTTATGGGTTTCTACAATATAGTGGTGGTTGTATCAGACTCATTATGCTTTAATAGTTAACGCATGTGAAACAGGATCCCATGATCAAGTTGGGGTGAAGGTGGATCCCCTTTCTCATATAAATATTATCTCACATTCTACAAATTGAACTACATATTCATCCATGACATAATGCCTCTAATTTTATTTAAAATCAGCCACAAAATTTACACCATGGCGTAGAGAAATTCGTGTTGTGTGAAAACCCTAATAAAATATGATTTTACATATTTATAATTATGAATTAAATTTATTTATTTTTAAATAGTTTATAAATAATTAGAAGAGATATTTTGGAATATTTATAAATTTATAAAATTATTTTATAAATTAATTAATCATAAAGTGTTTATGATTTATTGATTAAATATTATAACAATTTTATTATAAATATTATATATATATTAATATTAAAAATTTAATATTGAAATATATTTTCAAATATTATATAGAATGCCTTCTTTATAGAAATAAAATATTTATTTAAAAAATAAAAGGGGGTAATTTATAAAGGGTTTATAAATTATGAAATAAGTTCAAAATATAAAAAAACTATTTGTATTTTAAATTATGAATTGTTTTTAATAATTTATTTAAATTATTCGAATTAAAATGGCCTTATTTGTGACATTATTTAAGCCACATCAAAAGGGTTTTGATGATTTATTTGATCAAGGTTAAAATAATATTTAGTACATGATATTTATATTATGTAAAGAGTTTACCTAATAGAAATTGGATTATAAATTTTTTATAATTCATAAAATGTAATATATTTTAATTTAAAATGCCATAAAATGATTAATATTAAAAAAACCATATTATAATGAATATAAAGTGTTTATATTCATGATTATGTAATGTCCATAAAATTAACAAATTTTATAAAAAAAATATAATTATATTTTATTTATGAAGTGTTCTTAAATGGTTATCTCATGTTTAAATATTTGAATTATTCATTTATTTAAAGTTCATTCCCTGATTTATTCATAGATATAAACTATTTATATTATTAATAGTGTATTATTTAGTTAAAATGTCAAACTACTTTAGGAAATATAGTCTTTCATTACATTCTTGGTATTATAATGAATTTATTTTTCATCTAGCATGACCTCACTTTTTAATTGAAGTTATGAATTTGAATTTAGTTTTTGAAAATATTTTATGCATATTATGTTCTAGAGTTATTATTAATTGAGTTATATCTTGAGTAAAGTCTCCTTAGGGAGAGGGACTTGGGGGCAGACTAGCTATCGACTTGGATGATTATACCTTATTTAGAAAGGTGAATGGGGTTGTCCAACTGTCACTCCAGGCTTACTCATGTAGATATTTTCAATCTCATATAACACTATGAATTTTTCATGTAACTTATATATATGATTCATTAAAATATGTATGAATATACTTGATTTCTATTTTTGGGGGATAAAAACAAAATTAGTAGTTGTGTACAAATTTTTATATCAATAAGGTTCAAATATATTAATTTGGTATATGGGATATGATTACAAACTAAATTACTAGAAGAATGTATACATAAAAGGAATAACATGAGATAACATGGTTAGATTGAATACCCTTCAAATTATAACTATGATATTTCTTAAAAAGTAGCACTTATCAATACCATGATCATCTAACCAGGTAGTTCATGGTAAAGTTGGGTGCCCTTGGATTATTTTTTATAATGTGGGAAAGGATGGGTAACATTAGATCATCCTTCATTAGGTCGCACTAAAGTGGGGTTCCAATAGATTTTCTTTAGTTAACCTATTCTTGGAACTTGTTTTGAGTTAGAATAGCCAAGAGAACCTAATAGTATTTGGTTTCCAAAGGAATAGTGTTGAGATTATCCATATGAGGGATTGGGAAAAGTGTTTTCTACTCGACTTTCTAAGAGTCAAATATGATATAATTGGGAAGATTCCCTACAAAAACAGCTAAAAATTTGGAGATATGGTAAATAAACCCAGATATTAGTGAATTATTGATCTTGAGATACTAATGGATATTAAGTATTTATAAAGGAATCATTGTTTTAATTGGATTCCATTTAATAAAATTATTGATTAAATGGTTAATAAAACATAATACTCATCTAATAATATCTTCTGTTATATATAATAGCATCATCATCATCATCAAATTGAGATTTCAAAAATAATACTTGAAAAGGAGAATCTTAATGTAAGTTATTCCTAAGATTAGTTGTCACAACCCCCACCCTCCAAAGGTACCCCTCCTGATCCATCAATAAAATAAGGGAGATAATGACCCCTGAGTCCCACCTCCTGTAGGCCCTTGGTTGGTGACTAGAACTAAGAGTATAAATAAAGTCACATATATAGGAGGTGTTACCCTTAACATAAAAGTATGATAGGGAGATCGGAATCAACCACCAAAAAAATCTATCACATAAAATAAAAACAATAGATATCATTCCAAAATGCATGAAAAATGTCAAATAAATACAAATAAAGGTCACCAGGTAAAGTTCCAAAAGACAATAATATTGTGGAAACTCAACAACCACTCCAATTCCTAAGCTAGTAGGGTATAATTCGATCTTGGAAATCCTCTTAGAAATATTAAAAATATGTTATATACATAGGGCATTCAAAACAAGTATACTCGGTAGGATCATACCCATGGTCTCTTGTACATATGACCAAAGAGAATACTAATGGACCAGTAAGAAAATAACAGAACTAACAATCACCTAAATAGGTTAAATATCCAATACCAACCTCACTATTACACTCTTACCAAATATGGTATCCAAGTATAACAACATAACAACAAAAGAATATAATAAAAGTACCAACACTTCAACCACCCCATTAATTTTCTTCTCTCACACCCTAACTTCAAACATCCCATGATCTCATCCCTTCTATGTAATCTCATTACAACATATAAATCTATCTTTAATGTGGGTCAAGTTACAAACCTACCTACCCTAGCCTCCTGCAAGGACCTATATATAGTTTTACCATCAATAAATATCAACATGTCACCACCTCATCATATAACTAGGTGTAGGGTTTCATGAATGTGAAGGAAATCAACATTATTTCCTCCTATTACCAAACATATCCCCCACAAAATATTACATTATCATCATCTATAGTCATATACAATTCCATCTTTTATTATCACTAGGCTTCTACAATTACATCCATCATCATCATAAGGAATCTCTAATACCATCCATCATTATCACTAGTAATCTCCAACACCATCCATCATCATCACTTCTTCCTAAAACAGAACGGGGAAGAGGGGTAGTCGACCATATGTTTCATCACTAACCTATATATTGGTAAAAAAATCCAGAACCCAAAAAATTTAGTCATTGTAAAGGTTATTCCACATGAGTGGGAACATATATAAATAAAAAAATACATGATAGATATATTGCAGGGCATAACCAACCAATGGTTTCACATCTAAATCCACTATCACATCCCAAAATTCCACCATAACATCTCATGACCTATACCATAAATTGCTACCACAACTAATGAAACACACTGCATATAAAATCCACACATAAAACATAATTCATCTCTCTTTATAAAGTTAACTAATATCTATATTTACTGGTTATCAAGAATCTTCTATTTAGTAATCTAATTCATTTGATATTTAATAAAAAACACTCTAACCATGACTTCTCATTTAATTATACTAATTTATTAAACATTCTATCTATTAATCCAATTTTCACAAATTAATTTCAACCACCACACTTATTTAATTTCTAACCCATGCCATTTCATTTTCATCATTAACACTTCATTCCATCACTACTGGGAAAATGCACCAACACACCACATAACAACCTATCCACATCACACCAACAATCACCACATATCATGATAATCCATCTCAACAACCCAACTATCTCACTGCAACAACCATAATTCAACCACCACAAATCAACCCTCATCACATCCCATACCAACCAACCATAACCTCACTGTCTAACATGTTTCACATTTGAACCCGGACAATACCATCATCAGACTATTTCCCACAAGGTATCCACACATTACCCAAGGAAAACATATAAATCACACTACCCATTACAAAAGCAATTCTAACTTCCATAAACACTAAAAAAATATGTTTAACAAAGATATTTTGTTACATTACTTCATCACTTTCATGGGTATTCTCACACAATTCCAAAATTTCATGGGAAAAATGGTTCATTATCGATATATAAGTTCTTATCCTTTATGAATGATTATCTAAAGCAATAAACACAATAAGGTTTACACATTGCATCAATGGAAACACAAACAAGGATCCCAACAGTCGTTATTTTTCTTAATATAAGTGGACAAGGATAAAATACTAAAAAATATCATAAAAAATGTAAACATATGTGAGAACTCCCATAGCCATCAATTTCAATTAAATAAATTTATTTATTTTATTATTTAAATCAATAAATTCACCCAAAGGAAGAAAATCCCCTGAAATTTCCATAGAAGCATATAAAAGAAGAAGTGAACAAGGATCCCCTACCTCAAACAAATTTTCTACATTCTCTGAGAAAGAGGTAACAATCATGAATCATCCACCAGTGAAGGAAACACCACCAGAACCTAAGAATGAAAAAATACCAATAAGACTTTCCTAATTCCAATACCAAAATAGAGGATCTCCTACAAAACAAACTCCTAGGAGGATGAAGAACAAGAAGAATGTAAAAGAGATGGAAATGAATAGTAACTCTATTTTTTATGCTTTTATCTAGAAAAAACTAAGCATTAAAATTCCCAAGAGGTACATATGGAAGTTAAGGAAATTCAAATGGGTTAACTAAGGCTCAAGTGAATAAGGAAAACAAAACCAAGGAATACAGAATGAAAATTTTTATATATGGGGCTTTATAATTCTTCACTATAGTGTGGGGTATCTCAAAACACAAGTGGTGTTCACTAGTCAAAGGGTGATCTATAATTCAAGATTTGAACCCATGATTTAAATGAATTTTAAAAACTATTTTGACTTCTACCACAACCTTGGATAGGGCATGATCTGATGCATTTCAACAACCATATGCATACCATTACCATACACTGTTGTGTAGGTCCAAGTGCTTAGGTGTTTTCTCCTCACCACACCCACCACCATGGTATGGTAACCTCTATCTCCCCATGTCACCTAGGTGATCCCCCAAAGGTCTATGATCATCACCATGCCCATTTTTTTCCTTTCTAAATTGTGTATTTTACAAAAGTATAACCCCTATCCAACATAGCCACCAAAATGTCTAGACAAGCCATTTCACTAGTTATAGTGTACCAAGAACAACATGATCAACTTAAAATTCCCATGGTGTGACTATAGATAGCCAAAATGGATAACCCATGACCTAAGCTACATAATATTCACCATCGCTCCATCTCCAGTGGTTTGGTGTACTTAAAAAAGGCCAAAACTATCTTATAGCCTCCAGAACACCTCCAAAATCCCTATCGGAACCACCAATAATTGTAAAAACATAAAGGTGGGGTTTTAAAAACCTAGTCCATCTCATAATATACCTCTCAATCAATTATTATACTCAAAAATAAAAATAAAACTTTAAAGAAATATGGGTAGGGGAAATTTATGAATAACCATCCCATAAGATACTGCTCATATATCTTGTTACAACCCAAGTGAAACCACTAACCAATAATTAATATCAAGAGGAAAAAATGCACATTTCATAAACCTGAAACAACCAACCATTACATCACCCAAGGAAAAAAACAAAACCAAAACTCTTAATAACTCACAGTACTAAGAATGAATCTATGTCTCGCATTCCTAGATAATCTATTCCAAGACACCATGCTAACACAACACACAAACCAAAGGGATAACTTGTTTATGCATCACCTTCTCTTGATGGTCCAGGATCTCAACTGGTCACTCCACAAATGTTTCATAATAATTGATATCTAACTCTCCCCATTCAATGACATGAGATTCATCTTGAATATATTAATATATATATATAAGACATATGAAAGACATTTTGGATCATTTACAATCATGGTGAGAGCAAAAACCAATAAATTTTCTTTTCTAATGTGTTCTAACACCTTGAAATTCCCAATGAATCGAGGAGAAAGCTTTCTCTCCTAACCAAACCTCCATTGTCCCTAGCATGGGTAACCCCTAAATAACACATGGTATCCAACCTCACACTCCAGGGGCCTCTAACTATGAAAATAGTAGACCTTATGATAATATTTTATCTTCTTCATGAACTCTCAACCCATTTGGATATTCTCTATTGTTATCTGGACCACATCAGGGACAAGGACTGCTAACTCCCTAACCTTGATCTAGCACAATAGATAATGACATATCCATCCATACAATGCCTCAAACTATTCCATTCCAATAGATGAGTGATATTTATTATTATAGGAAAACTCAACCAAGGGTAATTGCTTTACCCACAACCCTCATAAATCCAAGATGCATAATAAAAAAATATCCTCTATCATTTGGATGGTCTATTATATTTTTTGGTATATATTGGGGTATAAATAAGTTATTCGACACAACTAGGATCCAAAATCATGTTGTAATACTCTTGATACCCATAAGGTAAAATGAGGATCCTAATTAGAAATAACTGTCATCAGCACCCCATGAAGCTTCACAACATCATCTACATATTTTCTCATAAGAGAATCCATAGAACATGACACCCTAATCACTAAAAATGATTTAAATTTTAAAATAAGTCCATAATCACCCAAAAAGTATTAAATTATCCATGGGTATGGAGTAACCTGGTGATGAAATCAATAAATATTTCCTCCCACTTCAAATAATATATATGCAAGGGAATTAATAAACCACTAAGGACATGGTTCTCATCTTTCATTTGTTGAAAAACTAGACACTGGTCTAAGGACTCCACCACTGACCACTTCATACTAGGATTCCAAAGTCACCTCCTCAATCCATGATACATCTTAGACACACCTAGATGCACCGCTAAATGTGATATGTAAAACTCGTGGAGAACCCCCTCATGCATCGCAAATGGAATGAATAGCCTCCTCTAAAACATCATCTAGTTATGACTATCCTCTAACCACCCCTTTGGATCATCAGTATGGCCAACACGATCTTACATCACCTCTGCATCAGAGTCTCCCCACTAATAATCCTACACCTATTACATTAAGGATGGTTTTATAGTCATCTAATAAAGTCAACCTATATCACTTACCTCCTCTGTAACGAGATGAATCATTATAATATCTTACTTCCCTTTCCAAGCATCATCAGAATCCCAAATTATATACCCTCACAACTTCTAACTTAGTGCATTATACACAACATTTAAATTTACTAGGGTGTGTGAGATCTTGAAATATTAATTTTAGAGACTCCATCCACATCTATTGTTGTCTATATGGATCTCACTAAGAGAATATATGCCTCATTATCTTATGATCTGTGAAGGCTGTAAGGAATTATTCAATGAGGTAATTTCACTACAGCTTTAGGAAAAACACTACTTCTAAAAATTCTAGGTTATGGTTGGCATAGTTATGTTTATTGGGATGAAAATGCTTAGTCCCATAAGATATCACCACCCTTTACTACATCAATATGTATCCCAAACACAAATGATAAAAATCATAAAATCACTCAAAAATCACTCCTTCCTATAGAAATAAAAGCACTAGAGAACTGGTCAACCTCTCATTAAAGTAGTCAAAAGCTACATGGAACTAATTAGTCCATATGAAAATTCTAGTCTTTCCTCATGAAAGTGGCTAACACAACTTCAATATGAGAGAAGTCAAACACAAACCCATGGTAATATACCATAAGGCACAAAAAGTTTTGAAACTATATAACATTATCAGGTGTTTCCTAAGAAATAGTTTCCACTGCATTTTATGGGTCTATGGTCACACCCAAATTCTACATCATGTACCCAAGGTAATTCACTTCTATTGTCCAAAATTTTCACTTGGACATCACTCTATGTAATTTTTGGTGTTGAAGAACATATAAGAAAACTATGATATACTTGAAATTATATACTTTTGATCATGATTAGATAAGGATTTAATCAATAAACATATCCATGAACTGGTCTAGGAACTCATGGAACACTGATTTCATGATTCCCATGAACATATCTTGTTCAGTCATGATGTCAAACAGTGTGACCACAAAATAAAATTGATAAAGCATACATATAAAGGTTTTATTTGTTATTTCCTCATAATTTACTCTAATTTTATGATATTCAGACCATAGTCAATCTTTAAAAATTATTTGGCACCCTTCAGTTGATCAAATAGATCATCTATCCTTAGAATAGAGTAATGGTTATTGACCGTTACCTGATTCAACCTCTTTTAGTCAATATATTACCTCAGACCACCATTCCCATTATTTGATAACAACACTAGGGAACCACAAGGGGACATAAAGGATCATATTAAACCCTTATACATCATATCATCAACTTGGATCCTCAACTTCTGTAACTCCATGGGTATTGTATGATAAGGATCTATCAAAATCGGAGACACTCCTAGTAGAACCTTTATACCAAACTTGATGTCATGTTGAGGGGGAGGTGTAATAAAACCCTCCAATAAGACATATAGAAACTCCTCAACATTCTCAAGAACTATTTCTACATGGGATTTGACTAACAGCTCCACCAACTAAGAAAATAGAGGTTTCACTCAGCCGCCACCCATTAAATATCCCTGCTTACCGATGAACACCACTAATTATCCTTCCATGTCAGAGAGCATAACTATTCTATGAATTAAATAAATAGTTATACACATAAAATAAATCTAATAAATGTTAATGATAATATCATGTGGCTACATCTGCAAAAATAATAAGTCCCCCACCACTAGTGTTACCTCATAATCAGTTGACATTCCTAGCACACATCAAATAAAGAAACTTGACCTCCAAATGGCATGGATAATGCTATAGGAACTGGAATCATATCCACCTCCAATACAAACACATGGAACAAAGCTATAAAAATAAGTTAATGTGAAGATTTAGAATTAAATAAGGTAAAAATAAAATATATTACTAATTGATAGTACACCAAATAACATTGGTTCCTCCTTTCATTTTCACATCTATAGAAGGAATCTTCCCATGCCCAAATCTGCTTCCTCACTAATGAATTCCTCCATATCCATGATCTAGTCTAGGTCTCTGAAGGTTAATAAAATCACATGGATTACCGCCATTAACTTTATCTCCCCTCGACTAAACATAATCCTATTGACCTAGATACTGAATAAAAGTTGGTGGACCCTGCTACTAATACTAACTCATAGGCAACAACTAAGGACACTGAAAAGTGGTTTGAACATCCTTAACACACTAGCCTCAAAGAGCAGTTAAGAACTAGTCTAGTTTATGAACTTAGATCCCATAAATATATAATGTGAATAGAACAACATATTAGACACTATGGAACTATCAGTCCCAAAACATCACAAGAAAACCATTGGGGTAAAATCCCCACTAGTCAAAACCTCAACTTCCATAACATCCATGATATTCTACATAAATTTCTACTCCTTGATATTCCATATTTTTCTCCCTCTCAAGTAACTTCTCCCAAATACTGCATCTTCTCCACCACATCCACTTTCTTCTATGCCATCAAATACATAAGTGTAGCACCCCAAAACACCCTGAGAGGCGAGGGGTGAATTAGGGTGTCGACTTTTTCTTTTAATAAGACGGATCTTGTTCTCATATTATTAAGAACTCGTTAAACCTATGTGAGGGATTCAATCAAAAATCAAACATTCAAATGTAGAGAGACAACACAACACTTTTACTTGGTTCATCACTAAGGGATAGTCCAAGGAGCATACGCCGATAGTATGTAAGTCATACCTAAATCCACTAATCTTCACTAGTTGTGGAATAAAAAAGTTTAGTTGCAATCACTCTATATCAGGAACACTTACTTTACAATATTTGAAGGATATATAATTGTATCCCTCATAACACTTTCATCGACTCCAACTAGCTCACTGCTTTAAGAGAATTTTAACTCGGTTTATTGACTTGAAGGTCACTTTAATGGATTGGCATTAAAGTCTTTGTCCCTAACTTAGCATGAGACTCTTATTGAATCGTATACCTATGTTGATTCTATTTGAAAGAACTATCCACTTAAACCTGATGTTCTATTCTACCTTTCATGAAGATTCTTCATAGAGATCACTACCTTCGCAAAGCTCACTGTCTTCGTGAAACAAACTGCCTTCACGAAGCTCACTTCCTTTGTAGAACAAAATTCCTTTAAGAATCTCACTGAGTTGATGTGAAATACCCCATAATCATTAATATCACTTTACTCATAAGAATTGCTATCATTGAAGAATAAACAATTATTTTTGGAATGCTCAAGATTGCTTAGAAACCCATATTCGTGGAGATCCATTAGGTTCCTGAAATCAAAGAGATTTCGGATTTTACTTGAAACTTTTGTGTGTTATGAAGTAGGGGTAGATTTATATTTATAAGTTCATCCATTATTGATGCTCCACCACTTCCAATGCATTTTCTGGATCTTTCAAAAACATATTCACAGAACTCCTCCCTTTACGATGCTCTGGTGAGATTTGACGTAGTCACAGACCTCACCATCACTACATCATGCAGTCTTGATGCTCTTGTTCTCATACTCATGAAGATCATTATCTCCATTCAAGATGATCCACATCTTCTTAATACTCAACCCAAACTTCTTGAAACACATGAATTTACCATTTTTAGGAAGTGTTTATCCCTGAAAACAACTCTTCGTGATTCTAGCCTCTTCCTCTGGATTTTTTACCCCAAAAATTTTGAAAACAATATAAAACGATGTCACCTTCAATAATGTTGTCATATTGAACTGTAAGATCCATTTCCATGAAAAATACCTAGTATTCCATGTGAGGATTGAAAAAAACACAAATCATACTCCATTTACAACAAAGAACCGTATTGGTTCCAACAATATCCCCCTTTAGTTTTGTTGGTAATCTGTAGATAAATTCAATGAAGTACCAGGCACTATCAAAACTTGATATAGAAGAAACAACTCAAACAACACTCTAAGTTTTCATGAGAAATTCTCGATGTATAAAACAAGAGGAGAAGCATGAATTGTGTTCTTATATTTGGGAATTATTAATGATTTCCAATTTATTCTCTAACCATGTCATAGAAGCATTACATGCCCTAAACGGTTTCCTTATAACACTAAGTTCTCATATTCCCCCTTTCCAACTCATCAAATTTCTTCATTATCCATTATCCATTCTCTTACAACCAGAAAAACATTTCACCCTCCTCCTTTATACCATTTAATTAATCTATTCTCCCTTATTGGTAATAAACCCAAAGAACCTAATTTTGACTTGTATAGCTCAAAACATACTCCCCATGGATCATATCTCCCCCATAAACCTAAATCACTTCCAAAAACAAATTAAAATGGTAAATTTAAAAAGTGAGAGGGGAACTTTCATGACTTCCTCATGAATTGAGAGGTGTCTGAACATCGAGGTTCAACTAATGATTCTCAAACACATTTTATGCCAATGGATTAGTTAGAATTTCAGCCAATTGGTCATCAGTTCTAACATGATCCATTTTAATAATTCCTTATTTCTTGTTTTTTTAAGAAAACCCAAAATTTATGTCCAATAAAGAATGCTCCACCACATGTTGAATTTCTATCAATAAAATCTCTAGCCTACTTATCATCAAAAAACACTGATAATTCACTATCTCTTCCTATAAAAAAGTATAAGACATAATTTTGAGTACCTTGAATATACCTCGTGATTCTTTTCACTCCATACATATGTTCCTACTTCATATTACTTTGAAAACATGCCACTAAGAATGTCAAAAATATGGTATTTGGAAGTGTTTTTGTCAAGTAGAAAAAGCTTCCTGAAAAACCTTTGTGATAATTTATTACAACAATGTTTTTGTATTTGTTGACAACTAACCTTTTTGTATCATAATGTTTTGTTTTTAAAGAATCATATCTATATGAATTTTATTCAGTTCATTGGATCCAAAAGAATCAGAGGCAGGATGTATTTTTTTCTAGAAGTCTATCTTTAATGTAATCAAAGAAAGAATGAAGTTGATAAATATTTTTGAGAGAAGAAAGTGATGTCAGGAGTTATAATGTTTTCATACTTTCTAAAACAAAATCAAATGATGGTTTTATGATCAATATATTCTCATAAGTCATGAAATATTTCATGATAAAATATTTTTTAAGAAATGGTGAATAGGTTTGTAGAATTTCAGAGTTGAAAATTGAATTTTCCTAATCAAATTTTCGTAATCAGAGAATCATAACTAGATTTCTACAGAGAATCTTAACTAGATTTCTGTAGAGAATTGTAACCAGCATTCTGAGAGAATAATAACCATATTTCTAAATAGAATTGTAACCAGATTTATGTAGAGAATAATAACCATCATTATGATAGAATCATAACTATAATTCAATATAGAATCATAACCATCATTCTGAGAGAATCATAACTGGATTTCTAAAGAGAATCGTAACCAGTATTCTGATAAAATCGTAACCTACATTCTGTAGAGAATTGTAACCAACATTCTAAGAGAATCATAACCATCATTCTGAGAGAATCATAACCAGATTTCTAAGATAATAATAACCAATATTTATTGAAAATCATAACCATTATTCTATGAAAATAAAAACCAGATGGAAAGATGAAGGGATACTGACAATTGTATTCAGGCTAATCAAAATATTATAATGGTCTGAGAAAGAAACAGATTGTAATAGTTTGAAAAAGAATTCATAATGAGTTTGTTATTAAGAATAATTAATGTTTTCAAACATAACATTCACTTTTGAAAAAAAAACTCAGAGAAATATAAGGAGGTTTGACAAAGACAAAGATGAAGTTTAAATGAAAAATATTTTTGGAGTTTTGAGATTTGAGGAAGTGGGAAAGATTTCAAGTTTCTCTCCTTTGTTTCCTAATTTTCCTATAAATATTTCCTCGGATCATTAGTTCATTGTCAAATTTTTTATACACGCGTGAAATTAGAAGAACTTGAGAAATTTAAGTGAAATTTCTCATCTAATTGATGGAGAATTTTTTTTGAGCATTACAGAAGAGTTTAATTTTTTTACAGATTGAGTTTGAGTTCGTTGTATTAAAAGAAATCAGATGCAGAATACATCATCATTATATTTAATGAAATCAAATCTTGATTACATAAATATTGTATTCAAAGAAATTAGATCTAGATTACAATAGCATTGTACTGAAAGAGATATGATCCAGATTACAGGATCATTGTATTAAAAGAAATCGGATCTAGATTACAGTAGTATTATATTAAAAGAAATTGGATCTAGATTACAGCATCATTATATTGAAAGAAATCAGATCCAGATTACAGCATCATTATATTGAAAGAAATAGGATCTAGAATCCAGCATCATTGTATTGAGAAAATCGGGAACCAGCACCATCGGATAGAGAGAATCAGATCCAACCAAATCGGACTGATGATTTAGACTGAGAATTTGTGAATTAGTTTCAACAAGGACATTATTATTTTTATTAGCTCAATTATTTTAAAAAAAATGCAAACTAATGGGAGTTAGTATAATCATTCTTATTAGGAGATAGAATGAGTCTAATGGGAGTTCGCATAAGTTGTATTCACTTATTTGTAATAATAGATTTATATAGAACCATGACAGTGGCTATGGAAAGAATGTTGGTTCTAAAATTGAGGCTGAACCTTGTAAATATTGTGTGATTTTATTTCATACCTTCTTTTTCTTTCATGAGTATTCAATAAAAAGTTGATAAGAATATAAATCTAAATAGGTTGCAGGGGTTAATATTCTAAAATTTCTGAAACTTATAAAAAGTAAACAACAGATTCAACCCCCCCACCCCCCTCAATTGCTATTTGATCTTTGGAACTTCAATTGGTATCAGAGGGTTCAAGTTTCCTTGTTAAATATTTATCATGGATAATATAAATTTTTTCAACATTAGAGGAATTTTAACAATCAATGAAAAGAATTATTATGTATAGAAAAATATGATGATTCCTTATCTCTTATCTATTGGATTTGAAGTTCTTAATGATGTTACTATTAGTTTTTCACCTATTAAGAAAGATTCTCCCATAATAAGAGAAACATAGAAGTTGGTGGAAAGGCTAGAAATTAAATCCTTATATCCTTATCATAGAATGTTTGTTAGAAGTTGATGGGTCTCAATACTTCAAAAATACGTGGGAAAAGCTGGAAAGTGACTTTGAAGGGAATACAAAAGTTAAGGAAGCAAAGCTACAAATATGGCATAGTAAGTATGAATAAATCAAAATGAGAGATGATGAAACAATTGATGAATACTTAAATAGATTAAATGAAATTGTCTACAATATCAGATTATTCAAATATGTCCTGGAAGATTTTACAATTTTGAAGAAACTCATGAGAAACTTTCCAGAAAATCTAGATTCTAGAAATTATGCTTTAGAAGATAAGGATGATTTATCTCTTGATGAGTTTAATAACTTTCTCGTTGCTTATGAAATGAGTAAAACCTCAATATTTAAAAAGAAGATGAAATATGAAATGGATTTTTAATCTATAAGAAAGATTAAAATCCAAGATGTCTATGAAGTTGATCCTTGTGAGTCTGATGATAAGGAAGATGATGAGTTGAATGAAAAAAATCATGTCTCTCATATCCAAGAACTATCTAAGAGGAAGAGAATATTATATAGGAAATCTTCCTCTAAAATTTTTTTAGTGTGGTGGAATTAGAAACTTTTCTATGAATTTACCATAGAAGAAAGTTGGAGAATATCAAGATTATTCCGATAAAAAAACTTGATGGAATAAGTGGAAAAAATGATAAAGAATAGAATTCCTACAACAAATTCAAGAATGTTTTTTGGAAATAAAGTAAATATGTTGAGTAATAATATTGAATCAGACTCAACTAAAAATTATTCTTCTAAAGATAAAATTTTATAAAAATTTAGAGCCTTCATTGTAAAAGTTGAGAAAACAAAATATTTCTCAGAGAGTGAAGAAGGTGGTTAAGAATCTTATATAGAGTATCATTTCATAACTGAAATTATTGTGTGTCATGAGAAAAAAACTCTTCAGAAATAAAATATAGTAATGAAGAAAGATCATAAAGAAGTTGCGGATAGAATAAAAGACGTCATTAATTAGGAGGATGAGTATATTCAAAAGATTTTAAGTTACAAACTTAGAATTGATAAACAGGGAAAGGTGATTGAATATCTTGGAAAGAATATTGAATGTAAGGAATAATAGGTTATCAAGTGGCAATCAAAACTTATTGATTCTAAAATTACCTTGAGAAATATGAATGAAAACTTCATCAAAGCTATGGAAGTAAAAGCTGAGACTTCTAAATTTGCTGAGAAGTCTCACTATGAGAATCAGGTGAAATCTAATCTTACCAAAAATAATGTTTCATCTAATTATTTTAACATTTTAGGTTTTTTAAAAGGTATTGGGAGATATTGGGTGGAGAAAGGAAGTGATAAATCTATAAATTCTAAAAATTTAGAAAACTAACTCAAAAGAAAATATGGTCTACATCCTTAGTATATTAGAACAAAAAGAAGTTACCAACCACAACAAATTTTCTATAGAGAAAGATATTTATGTAATATAAAATCAATATTTGAAGGCTATTTCTAGTGTTTTAGAATCTATGGGAATAAGGCTTATAATTATGGGAACAACTTATCTCTACCCAGAATATGGAATGAGAAAAGTGGAAGAAATAGTGAAATAAGAATGAGTAACTTTTCTAAATCATAGAAAGTTGAAAAGGTGAATTCTCAAGATGTCAGAAACATTCCAACAAAGAATAAATTTGAATGTCTAGAATAATTTTGTGGAATATGTGATCGTTATATTCATCATTCCAAAAGATGTATGACACTCCTTCTAGAACAAGTTTCTTATGATAGAAAAGAAAATAAATCTAAAAAGAAGAAGGTTGAGGAAAGATCTTTTGTTATTGAGACATCTTTTAAAGAAAGTAAGAGGAAAAAACCATGGATTCTTTATAGTGGGTGTTCTTCACATATGATAGGTGATATAAAAATATTGAAACGTGTTGAAAGTCATGATGGAGGAATAGTTACTTTTAGAAATTATAGTTGTTTAAAAATTAGAGGAATCGGAATGGAAGAGACTAAAGTAGAGAAATTGAAATCTAAGGAAGTTTTATTTGTTTATGGGATAAAATATAACTTACTTAGTGTAAGTTAAATTTTTTATTATGGAAAATAATTAATCTTAAAAATTATTCTTATATCATCAAAAGTATAAAATATGGAAAAGTCATTACAAAAGGAGAAAGAAGTTGTGGGAATCTATTTCAAATAGGATAATTCAATAACTACTACTACTTGAGTGCTAAAGATGAAAACAAGTTGTGGAACCGAAGACTTGGCTACCTTAGGAAGAAAAACATGAATAAACTTTCTAAAGTTGATGTTGTCCAGAATTTTCTAGAATTTAAAAGAAGAGATGAAGATGTTTGTATTACTTTCTAGAAAGGAAAGATAACTAAAAAAGTCATAAAAGAGTTGAGATTCAATCTAGCATACCACTTGAACTTATTCATTCTGGTCTATATAGGATGATGAGACATCAATCAACAAAAACAGACTTATACTTTATCACTTTTATTGATGATTTCACTCGAATGAAAAACATCATGTTCATAAAACACAAGTTAGAGGCTATTGAAATATCCAAATTCTTCAGAAAAGATGTTGATAAAGAATTGGGGTTTCTATAAAGAATCTCAAAATAAATAATGTTACCAAATTCACAAACAATTATTTTGAAACATATCTAAGAAAGCATGGTATCAAACATCAGTATAGTGATCCCTATCGCAACAAAATGGGGTAGCTGAAAGGAATAATAGTAGATTAGAGGAAATGGGAAGAAGTATGTTAGCAGAATACAAACTTTCAAAATTCTTTTGAAGATAAGATATTAGTACTGATGTACATGTTCAAAATATATTCTTATTGAGACTAGAAACCAACATTTCTCCTTATAAAATGTGGTATAACAAAAAACCTTCATTTAAATACATTAAAGTTTTTGGATGTCCATGTTTGATAAAAATCAAAAATATGTATTTGGGAAAGTTTGATGAGAAAGAAGAGTAAGGAACTTTCATGGGTTATTCACCAAATGGGAGAAGTTTCAAATGTTGGAACAAATGTTTACACAATTTGGTGGACTCATATGATGTGAAGGTTATTGAAAATAAAAGTTACTTTACAAAAGTTGTTGAGAATGCTAAGGAAGATACATTGGAGAATTCCAAAAATAGTGAATTTTATCCAAATAATCCTTATCAAGATTCAAATGAGTTGTGTGATGAGGAAATTTCAGTTGGGAAAGAAACTTTTAAATTTCATACCTTACGAAAACATGTTGAATCCAAAAACATTATTGGTAATCAAAAGGATCCAGTTTATTCCAGAAAGAAATTGATATTAGAGAATCAGACTTCACTTATCTCAAAAGTTGAACCAGAATAAGTTTCAAAGGCTACTCAACATAAATAATGGGTATATTCTATGAATTTAGAGTTGGATCATATTGACAAGAATTAAACATGGGAACATATTCCAAGGCCACCCAATAAAAATGTTATCGGAACAAAGTGGGTTTATATAAACAAATTGAATGAGCATAGAGAAGTTTCAAGAAACAAAGTAATACTTGTTTGAAAAGGATATGAACTGGTTGAAGGTGTGAATTTTGATGAAACTATTTCTCCCATTTTAAGGATAGAAACTATTCGGATGTTTCTTGGAGTGGATGATCATTAAAATTACAAAGTTTGTTATATGGATGTAAATTCAGCTTTCCTAAATGGTGATATTGAGGAAGAATCTTACATTGAGAAACATTGTGGGTTTTTAGTTGATGAGGATTAAAACAAAGTTTTTAAATTGAAGAAAGATTTATATGGGCTGAAATAATCTCCACAGACTTGGTATTCTAAGCTTGATAATTGTTTGAGAATGATGAACTTTTTTAACGAAAAAGTTGATAGAAACTTGTATATGAAAGATGTATACTCTGGAAATTTAATTTTAATTGTTTATGTGGATGATATAAAACACATTCATATAAAGTTTCACTTTATAAAAGAGAAATTTGTGGCTAGAGATGTTCTGCTGGAATACATTTCAAAAAATTATCAAATTTCTGATATCTTTACAAAAGCAATACCGAAATAAAGGTTTGTAGAATTGAGGCTATAAATTCATGTTTAGACTGTTATTATGTATTCCTAAATCTCATAAGGAATAACCCCCATCGTGTTTTGGATAATTTTGACAATGGGGGAGATAAAGTAAACGAATTATCTTTATTTTATGAATTTGAAGTTATGGTTATCATATAACAGGGGAGAGTGAAAAGAAAAGTGAGAGAAAAAGAAAACTGAAAGAAAAATAAATTGATAAAATAATGAATGGGGGTATAAAAGGGATGTATGAAAAGAAAAGTGAGGAGATTTTATCTTTACCTGGCCATAAAAAAAATTTGCCACTGAGGGATGGAATTCCTCCAAAAAAATTAATTTATCTTGTAGTGTGGTGTCAGGAAACTCTCTTTTCAGATAGTCTATGTTTTGATAAAATTCAAAAAACTTAGTTGTGAAAAAATTATGAGAGTTGGAAAAGTTGTTAATGAGGGTTGTCAAAAAATCCAAAAGGGGAGATTGAAATACCTTTATGATAATTTTTTATAACAAAGTTTTTTTATTTGTTGAAAACTAACCTTTTTGTATTAGATTGTTTTGTTTTCTAGGAATCAGATCCATATTCATTTTATTCAGTTAATCAGATCCAAAAGTATTGGAGGAAGGATGTATTATTTTCTGAGAGTTTATCTATGTTGTCATTATAGAAATAGTGACGATTCTGAAGATTTTTGAGAGAAGAAAGTAAAGTAAGGAATTAGAAAGTTTTCATACTTTCTAAAACAAAATCAGATGATTCTTGATGATTAATAATTTCTCATAAGTCATGAAAAAGTTCAAGATAAAAACTTTTGATGAAATGGTGAAGAGGTTTGAATAATTTCAGAGTTGAAAAATGAATGTTCATAATCATGTTTTCATAATCAGATAATCATAACCAGCTTTCTGCAGAGAATCATAACCAGCTTTATGTAGAGAATCCTAACCAGTATTCTGAGAGAATCCTAGCCATCTTTCTATAAAGAATCATAACTGGATTTCTATAGAGAATTGTAACTAGTATTCTGAGATAATTGTAACTAACATTCTTTATAGAATCATAATCATCATTCTGAGAAAATCATAACCAGCTTTCTGTAGAGAATCGTAACCAGAATTCTAAGAGAATTTTAACCAGCATTCTATAGAGAATCATATCCATCATTCTGAGAGAATCATAATAAACATTCAAAGAGAATTGTAACCATATTTCTGCATATAATCATAACTATATTTCTGAGATAATATTAACCAGTATTCTATGAAAATCGGAACCATAATTCTATGAAAATCAGAACCAGGCGGAAAGAGGAAGTGATAATGACAATTGTATCCAGGATAATAAAAATATTATAATGGGGTGAGAAATAAATAGATTCTAATAGGTTTAAAAATAATTCTTAACGATCCAATTAAGAAGGAGAATTAAAGTGGTCAAACTCGAAATTCAATTTTGAAAAAAACTCAGAGAAATATAAGGAGGTTTGATGAAGTCAAAGATGAAGTTTAAATGTGATAGATTTTCTAAGTTTTGAGATTTGATAAAGCAAGAAATATTTCAAGTTTCTCATATTTGTTTCATGATTTTCCTATAAATAATTCCTCATATCATTAGTTCATTATTGAATTTTATATACACGCGTGAAAGGTGGAGTGCTGGAGAAATTGAAGTGGACGTTCTCATATAATTGAAGAAGAATTGTTTTGAGCATTCCAAATGAGTTTGAGTTTTTTAAAAATTGAGTTTGATTTCATTGTATTGAATGAGATTGGATCCATAATACATCATATTTATATTGAAAGAAATCAGATCCAGATTAAAACATAATTTTATTAAAAGAAATCAGATCCAAATTACAGTGTCATTATATTAAAAGAAATCATATCTAGATTACAGAATCATTTTATTGAAAGAAATAAGATCCAAAATCCAGCATCATTGTATTGAGAAAATCAATATCCAGCATCATCATATTGAGAGAATCAGATCCAACCAAATCAGACTGAGGATTTGAACTGAGCATTTGTGGAGCAGTTTCAAAAAAGACTATTCTTTTTTTGCTCAATTTTTTTAAAAGAAAACATTGTAAACTACTGGGAGTCAAGAAAATAATTCCTATCAGGATATAAAAGGTGTATAACGGGAGTCGGAATAAGTTTTATTCACTTCTTCATAATAGTTTATTTCCATAGACCCACAGTAGTGGTTATGGAAAAGACATAGGTTCTCACATTGAGGACTAACCTTGTAAATCTTGTGTTCTTTTATTTCATATCTTCTTTTTCATGCATGAGTATTCAATAAAAGTTTATAAGGATATAAATCTTAAAAGGTTGAAGGGGTTAAGTTTCTAAAAGTTTTGAGACTTATAAAAAGTAAAAAACTGATTCAAACCCCACTTCTCAGTTATTATTCGATCCTTGGAACTTCACTTATAATGATTCTCCTACACATGGTGGGATCCACAGAAGTCTCATCCTCGTGCTTTCCAAGTTTTTTTCCAATTTCAATCAGAGTCGACAGTTTAGAGTCATGAATATTAAATTTCATCTACATCTCTCTTGTATAATTTTCCTGATAAATAAAACTGTAATCCTTCTTCCAAATCACCTACATTACTAAGAAGTATGTGAGTTCACTAATCATAGACATTTCAAATTCTTATTTAATTTTATTAAAAAATTCTTCCACTAATCTCTTCCTACTTCCACCAAATATAATATCATTCATGTACACCAATACCATAAATTGATCTTCCTTTGAATTCTTCACATAGAGGTTGTGGTTGAAACCTCCTATCATAAATTCAGACTTATTCAGATAAGAATCCAGACAATAATACCATTCTTTTGGTGACTTCCTTAGACCATAGAGTGCTTTCTTTAATCTACAAACCTTTTCTTCATCATTTCAAATCAGAAATCCCAATGGTTTTTCAATTTAGATTGACTCCAATATAGGTACTGGAGAAAAATTTTCTTCAACATAAACACATCAAATATGTGGATAGACTTTACACACTAGGCATTCCTTTTTTTTGTGATAAAATTTCAATGATCATAAAGTTTGTTTTTGATGATCCATTTTGTTCTAATCACACTGTGATTTTTAGGTCTAGTAACAAGATCCCATGTATGGTTCTTGTCAATATTATTGAGTTCTTCATTCATGGATTTAGACTATGATTCATATTTTATAGTTTCTTCAAATGAGGTTGGTTCCACAATTGATAGGAAAGAATAGTTTGCATCATTCCTCATTCTCCTTCTAGGTGTGGGTGCATTCCAATCCCTAATGATGTTGGATTGATCAATTTTAGCTATTCTATTTCTCCTATGAGGTTCAGATGAAGTTTTTTCAGCCATTGTTTCTTATTTTGATTATTCTTTCGAATCATATTCTTTGGGTCATCTCAGAATATTTTACAATCCTTCCACTACTTCAGCATATGAATTTGTCCCATGACCACTGATCTTGGTAACTGAAACTCCTTTTCTAATGACTTTATCTTCAAGCAATTTCTAGAATAATCTGGTTAGATAATAATTGAAATAATGATTATATTATATTATTCATCATTCTTTATTTATCTCCCCCTTAAGTTAAATACTTATCAGTATATTTATAATGGTGGATATCATTAATAATGGTTTTCAAGAAATTTCAGTATAGAGAAAACACCAGAATAGTTCTTCATCTTATGACTATCCACATGGGATAAATTCTTCAACTTCATAAAGGATAATATTCTTGAACACTTATTCTTCAAGATACCATAAATAAGATCAATCCATGATGGTACCTTCTTTATCCTGATTTTCTAGAATAGAACATCTTTATCTTCATAAAAAATGATCCTCCATCATATCTTTATTTGAATATCAAATTAAGGAATCATTCAAAGATAGTGACTTATTTATCTTGGCTATCAAGAATTAACAGCCCTATCTAATTCTCTGGTTCTTCCCCTGAGAACTTACTTCACATTTAATTCCCTACATTATAATCTCAAATACAATAAACAAAATATTAAGGGAGTAAGTTGGTTCCTTCTTGCATCATTAATATGAACTTCATGGTTGAGATGATCTTCTCAACCATTTTTCTCCATTTGATCCATTATTCATTCTGGAACATCTGAACATGTGTTCTAATTTATGTGGATGTAGCATGGATCTCTTCACATACTTTTCTACTTTTTTGGAGAATTAATCATATATAAATCCTTCATGGATGAAAAATTCTTACTCCCCTTAAGTAATGCTTCTTGTTCTGGTATTAAGATTAAACAACCATTAGAAATGTGACCATATTTCTTTCATCTCTCACACAAAACATATTTAACACATGAGTTTCCTTTTGGTTAAAAACTCTCATGCACTTTGACTTCATCATTTGGAATATTTTATTTTCCTTTTACACCATCCTTAGCGTGTTTATCTTCTTGTTTCCTCAATATTTTCAAATCTTCAGGCCAAATAAAAAATATGTAATTAGGAACTATTGAAGTATATTTGGATCTTCCAAATAGTTTCATCTAAGTTTCATCCCTCTTATTAGTTCTTTTGGATGAACTACCCTTAAACTTTTTGAATTTAAAATCCAAGGTCTTCTCAGTTTCCTTACTTGTGATCTTCTTGGGAGAATTTTTTATCACATTACTCTTATGATTTCTTCCCAAGTAAGCTTCTTCGTATTTTTCTAGCATTTTTTGTCTTCTTTTCTTATAAACAATTATTACGTGTTGAGATAATAATGTACCAACTTTGTGACCACTACCATTGCATACATCACAGGTGTTATCAAGATTTCCAAATATGTTTGCAGCAAATAGATGCTTCTGGACCTATGGATGTTGCTTATTATTCTCTGGATTTCTCCCCTTTAAATAGGCTTCCTTTGTGCTCTTTAATTTACTAGATTATACCAATAATCCAATGAAAAATTCCCAAATATTTTTCAGCATCAGCATTGACCAACAAACCTTGATCTCCTTATATCATTTGTATAAGGTTGTTGAATCTTCTTCATGAATCATTGTTCTCTTTGTGGGTAACCTGATTCCGTACTCTTTTTCCTATCCACCCTATTCATTGTGGTAAGTTTATTTTCTCCTTTATCCATCTATACAAGTCTAGTATTTGTCTTACAATCTACAATCTTCATGAAAAAATCTTTAGATGCATTTAAATAAGTTGGTTTGTATGGTACCTTTTTCTTATCAGCTTCTTGAGATAGATCATCAAATGATGTCATGATCTTATTATCACATATTGATGATATTTTATATTTTGAATACTCTAGTGAACATTGAGTAGCGAAAGAAATTGTTTTCTTATTTTGTGAAGTATCAATATGAGTCGTCTCAAGTTTAACCAACCGGGCTTCCAAATCTAGACATTTCATGTTGAGGATGATTTTTCTGGTCTTCAATCAAAATCACATTTTCTTCACAATCCTTCTTCATTGTATCAACTTCTTATTCATGCATCTTCACTTTATTTCGAATCCAAGAGTCAAGTTCCTTGATTTTCTATGATATTCCTTCAAATTTCATACCCTTAACATAAATTTTATTTGTCAATTTCTCTTCAAATGCATGGATCTTTTCTTCAATATCCTTTTTGAATCCCTCGTTCTCTCTAACTTCATTGATGTATTTTGAGGAACATTTTTCAAGTTCATTATTTTATAATTCAAAGTTTCCAACCTGTTTAGAGAGATTTAATCATTCAATAATTTTTCTTTATAAGCCTATTTCCAATGAATCATCTTCTCCTTCCATCTGGGTGATCTCTTCCTACATGCATTAAAATATTCTACAAAAAAATGTGACTATTTCTTTGGGAATATTTTGTAGATATTTTCTTAATATCTTAATTCTAAATTCATGTGAGGTTATAGATTGATAAAAATCACCACTTATGCTAAGATATTTATTTTGAGGACAAATTCCAAAGGTTCTAACACATACCTCTTGATCAATTGATAATTTTGACTCACATGAGGTAGCAATGTTTTCTTTTTCATTGGTGGAAATCAGAGGCACCTTCTCTTAAACTTCCAAGACTGACATATATTCATTGTGAGAAAATCGTGGAGAACTTGATACTACCACTTCTTTAGATAATATGGACTTATTTAATTGTCTATTCTCTTTATTTTTCTTATTCATCATGGTCTTGGTGGATATAGACTTATGATCATAGATAACTAGATCTTCATAAAAATTGTTCTTCATTTTTGACTTGGGGAAAAAACTAAAATATTCAATAGAGAATATATTTATTGTAGATTATCTAACATACATTAACCTTCACTCTGATACCACTTTAAGGACCCTGTAACACCCTCAGAGGAGAGGGGTGAATTAGGGTGTCAAATTTTTCTTTTAATATGATGGATCTTGTTCCCACATTAGTAGTAACTCTTTAAAACTATATGATGGATTTGATCAAAAATTAAACATTCCCATAAAGAGAGAAAACATAGCAATTTTACTTGGTTCTCCACTAAGGTCTATTCGAATGAGCATACACCGATAGTGTTTCGGTCATACCTAAATCCACTAATCTTTACTAGTTGTGAAATACAAAATTTTAGTCACAATCACTATGTTCAAGGCACATTGGCTTTACAATATTTTAGGGATAGATCACTAAATCCCTCATAATACTTTCGTAGACTCATCCTATATCACTACTTTGAGAGAATTATAACTCATTTTATCAACTTGAAGGTCGCTTCAATGGATTGGAATTAATGTCTTTGTCCCAAACATAGCACGAGACTCTGCTTTCATCGTATACCTAAGTTAATGCTATTTTAAATAATTGTTCACTTAAACCTAAAGTTAAATATTGTCTTTAATGAAGATCATTTGTAGAGCTCACTACCTTCATAAAGCTCACTATCATCCTGGAACAAACTCTCTTCATGAAGCTCACTTCTTTTACAGAACAAACAACCTTCGTAAAGATCACAGAGTCAATGTAGAATACATCATCATCGCGAAGCTCACTTTACTCATAATCATTGGAATTATTCAAGACTAAACAAGTCGTTTTGTGATTCTCAAGGTCGCTTAGAAACCTAGATTCACAGATATCTCCTTGCTTTGTGAAATCAAAGAGATTCTGGATTTTGATTAAAAATTTCATGTGTTATAAAGTGGGGGTAGCCTTATATTTATTGGATCAGTTGTTTGCGACACCACCACCTCCAATGTGTTTTCTAGATCTTTAAAAAACATATTCTTGGTGATCCTCTCATTGAGATGATCCAGTGAAATTTGACATAGTCATGGAGCTCACCCTCACCACATCACATAGTCGTGATTCTCCTATTATCATATTCTTGAATATAATTGTCTCCATTCATGATGATATATATCTTCAAATCCTCAACCTAGTATTCACAAAACACATGACTTTACCATTTTCCAAAAGTGTTAATTCCATAAAACAACCCTTCACGATGCTAACCTCTTCCTATGGATTTTTAACCCCAAAAATTTGGCAAACACTGGGAAACGACACCGCTTTCAATACTATTTTCATATAGAACTGTAAGATCCCTTTCCTTGAAAACTCACTAATCTTCCATGTGATGATTGAAAACAAACATAAACCATAATCCCTTTCCAAAAAAAAGAATATACTTGGTTCCAACAATAAGAATCATAAATAGAGTGACTATATATCTAATCCTAGTTCGTGACACCTCCTGTAGATATTTTTCTCTAGACTCATCGTCTGGAAATATTTTTAGAGAAAAACACAAAAGGTCCTTAAACTTAATCTCCATATCTTATGCACTAGGATCCATTGCTAAAGGGAGAGAATATCCTTCCTCTTTTCTACCTTTATCATCAATGATAGTAAATACAAAATCAATTCTCACTAAAATCCATCCCATGAAACATCTACCTCTATCCGACCCCTGAGATGTAGTTTACACCATTTGCATGGCACTCCTTGCATGTAACGACCCAAAGTTTCATTAATAGAAATCCCACTTGATCTAATTAAATGTCTCTTTATGTAAAATTTTTATATATAATTTCAAATTATTTTGTATTATGTTAAGAATTTTTACCGTTGCTAATATAGCCGTTGAATAGTGATCACATGATTAGTATAAATATAGGGCTTTAACAAATCCAATTTACTCAGAAAAAAGAAGCGATGGTCTCATCCAGTAGAATTACTCCATACGAAGACCATTTGTCGGAGCTCAGAAAAGAGGTGGTGTCTTTGGGCTTCTCTCTTGACCAATCCCAAGTCTAGCTTCATCATGTCAAGCTTGAATGGGACCATCTATGGGAAAAGTGGAAGTTGATAGAGATTACCACTCGAGCGATGTTATCCGAGCCACCCCAAGAGTCTGTCACCATCGCACACCTTACCCTTAGGTCTTATGCGGCTATTTTAAGGGGTTATGTAAAAAATCTCTAGTACTATGTTCATGTACATTATTTTTGTATGTAATAATGAATATACTTTCTTGTCATTATTGATACATTGTAAATAGTTTTTAAAGTATAAATAGAGTTTTTAGTTATTATTTAATTAAGAATTATATTTTATTAAATTAAGGTATTTTTGAATTAAATAATATTTAAATAAAATATTATTATTATTATTATTAAATTAATTTTTATTAAATATAAATGATCTTATAATTTTATGAATGCAATTATAATTTTTATTAAGGTTTGAAAGCCATTTCTATCAAAACCCGTGAATTTTCAATAAATGTCAGTTTTTTTTAAAAGTGAAAATTAACATATTTAGAAAGTTATTTAAATAAAATAAATGATATTTTTTGGAATCAGGACGTCGAAATTATCCAACGGTGAATTTTTCATAATTTTCTGAGATGGTCAAATTTTTGGGTAAAAATTAAATACCGTTTAAATATATAATGTGTTTTATGACATCATAATGACCCAATAGTGATGTAATAAAAATACTATAAGCTTTATGTTTGGACAATATATGTTTTACGATTAAAATAATGAGATTTTGGGTTTGTTTTACTTACTTTTCACAGCATTAATGGACCCCTCAAGACTTATTAAACATCTTGTCTTTTTAAAATATTTTCCAGGGGAGTGTGACTCACCTCCACATAATCAACCCCGTTATTTTAAGAAGTTAGGACTTTGGCCTTATAAAATATTTTTTTCCTATCCCCTTTCCCAAAAACCATGGGTAAAAACCATGATCTTATTTGTGGTTTGGATTAGTTTAATGTAAGGGGTCCCAAACCTAAATAATAAATAATTCACTCACCTTTCCTATATAAACCCACCCAAGCTCCCACTTCCTCCTCACTAAAAGCCTTTTTAGTTCATCCAACATCTGCCCTACTCTCTCTAGAATCCTCCCAAGGTGCCCCAATCTCCCAAGAAGCCTCTCTCAAGCCTCTTTCAAGCCTTTGGAATCACACTTCCAAGTAAGGGTTTTTTCTTCCTTTCTCATTTTTGTCCAATTTTCTTTAAGTTGTTCTGCCCTTTTAATTTAAATTATGAATGTTGGGGTATGGTTTTGCACCTCCCTCATACTTCCCTATTTATGTTTGAATGATGGGATACCCCTTTCTCTCTCATTAAATTCCTCCCATGTACACCCGTTACTATGCCGAAATTCCTAAAGGAACTTCTCTCTCCTCATTTACATTCAAGCAATACTTTTGTATCATGAATCTAAATTCCATTACAATTGTTGGAAAATGTATCTATATGACCTCCTTACTGTACATTACATGTAAATATGTTGAGGAACCCCTTTCTATCTCATCAAACATTTTTATGAATTCTTATGTCACGCTGTTACGCTGTCGAAATCGCACCAATTTTCTAAGTCAATGTCATTGTGTAGTGAATACCATGCCCATTTCTCCATCAAGGGTATTCACCTTTATGAACATTTACTTATTGATTATAAAGTTTCATGTATGAATTCCATATTCCTTCCTCATGGAATAAATGATTATGTTTTATGAATCCATGTTTTATGATCCATGTGGCACACTTATGCATGAAATGAAATGTTTAAGAAGGGTGCACCCTTATTGCGCTCCAATGCATTGGGTAAAGTATAGTATCATGATACGTCGTGTGAAATGAGTTTTTACTCATGATAATTCAAGTGCAATGAGGGTTTACTCGTGCTTCATGTTCAATGAGGATTTACTCATGCTCTATGTGCAATGAGCCTTGGCTCGTGCTAATTCCATGTTAAGTGTTGTTGCCACATTTCCATGTTATGATTATCATGATTTATCATGCCTTTATGTTAATTTTTATCTTGTGCTCTATTGATATGCCTATTGTGTAACATTTATTGTACTCATCATTTATTCCATGTTTATTCCCTTACTGGGCTTTATAGCTCACCCCTTTTCTTATGCATGTCCTCAGGTTATCCCATGCAATGCTAAGTACGAGGGAATGTAGTGGTCATGTAAAGGAAGTTTTCAATAAAGATGTTGTACTTCATGTTTTAAGTTGTTATGTAATGATCCTAAGCCCCAAAGACACTAGACCTATCGATCATCCATGTTGTATCAAGTGAATGGTTTATGTAATAAATCATGTTTAAGTTTGTAATAAAAGCAGGGTTGTCATAGTTGGTATCAGAGGATAGGTTTAGTTATTTTTGGGATTAGGATTAGAAAACCCTATTAAAGCCTTAGAGACAAGACTAAGTATAATAAAAACATCCCTAAGTTTTGGTAAGTACGGAGTAAGTGGTTTATCAAACAAATACATCCCTATCTGGATACGATCAGGTAGAGGTGGCTCTGGAACAGATGTATCATAGTGGTAAAACCTGAAAACACCGCTTTGAGCTAGACTCGAATGGGAACTGGTGCACGAAAACAGGTCTTGCTGCACTCTTGGTTACGACACTCTTAGGGGATATATTTTGATAAATTCACAAGCTTAGTATGAACCCTTATTAAGGGAATTAAAAAAATGCCCCTAAGATTATATGTTAGAAAGTATATCATGAAAAGCCTAGGTTGAAGCCTATAGACTCGTGAGTTAAGGGGATAAAAGAATATTTTTAAGTCATCAACATTTTTTTTTGGATTACCCTTTATGTGATACCCCTAACTTTCCTTTTATTCCAGCCAATGGCCGGTAATAGGAGGACTAGGGCTAACAACCGGTGTGAAGATCAGTGTGATGACTGTACTAATGAGATGCATGATCTAATGGGAGCGGGAATCGTGAACTTTGTCATGCTTCTCTCTCAGCTAACTCAATATTTTAATAGAAACACGGGTCAAGGGGAATGTCCAAACCCCCCTAAGAAAGAACAAGTTGCTATCGAGATCTTCATGAGACAAAGGCCTCCTACTTTTAGTGGATAATCTGATCCCACGATCATTGAACAATGGATCAAATCCATTGAAAAGATCTTCTCCATCCTTCAATGTTCTAAACAAGAGAAGGCGTTCCTGGCGGCTTATCATATGGAGGGTGAAGCTGATCAATGGTGGACGTTGATCAAAAATATGAAGCCTGAGGATGAGATCGAGGTGTTGGAATGGAAGGATTTCCAGAACATGTTTTTCGATAAATATTTTCCGTGCACCCTCCGGCTTAAGATGGAAAGGGACTTCCTTTCCCTCAAACAAAAAGATGAAGAATCTATTAGAGCGTATGAGGCAAACTTCACAAGGCTTGCACGATACACTTTAGGCTTTATTGTTACCCCCGAATGCAAGGTTGACTGCTTCTTTGGTGGGCTGAAGCCTAGCCTGCGGAAAGCATTAGCGATCCGTGACTTTGATAGCTATGAGGAAATTGTCTGATGTGCCCTCAAGGTCGAAATGGAGATTGGGGAATCACAGGGGTATCATGGGGACAAGAAGTGTAAGGTTGACTTCAATGCTGGTGGTCCGATGGATAAATCCAACGGTGCTAAGAAGATCCAGCACCCCACTTTCCAAAAGTGTGGAAAGAAGCACCTTGGAAATTGCCTCAAGGGGACAAGGAAATGCATTAGGTGTGGAAGAGAAGGGCACATAGCTGTTAACTGTCAGCAAGAAAGACCCGTGGCTACGAAAAAGGAGAGGAACGCTCCGTTCGAACCTCAACGCATTGTTCATTGCTACAAATGCAATGAACCGGGGAATCTTTCAAATCAGTTCCCTAATCCAAAGGTTTTTGGAGGCAACCAACAACCTCCAAGGCAATAAGGAATAGGCTTTTCCATCACTTCTAATGAAGTGAACCCCGACAATGAAGTGGTGACAGGTACGCTAGTTATTCATTCAATAATAGCGAACGTACTTTTTGATTCAGGTTCTACGCATTCTTTTATATCTCGAAAGTTTAGTAGAACAATCCCAGCACCACCACAAACCATGGAAGTGAAGATGTCAATGATTACGGTAAATGGGTCAATCATTACATCCCATGAATACAATTCCTCCCTTGTTATAATATGTGGATTGAATTTCCCGGCGAACCTCGTTATAATCCCTCTGGTGGAATTTGATGCAATTCTTGGCATGGATTGGCTTTCCTTATATAGATCCAACATAAATTGTCGGGAGAGGGAAATCACACTCCATATGGAGAATCGACCCCTGATTCTTTACAAGTGTAAGGAGGAATATGAATCTCATTTAGCTCTATCATCTCAAGCATGGATATTACTACCCTATGAGAATGCGTATCTGGCTCAGATGATTATGTCCAAGGAAGAAACCATCCTTGAAGAAATGCCTATTGTGAGGGAATTCACTGAAGTGTTTCCCGAGGAACTGCCTGGTCTTCCTCCTAAAAGAGATATTGAATTCTCAATTGAACTTATACCAGGGTCACTACCAATATCCAAGACACCAAATAGAATGGTTGTCGTGGAACTTGAAGAGCTGAAGAAACAACTACAGGAGAATCTGGATAAAGGTTTTATACGCCCAAATGCTTCACCATGGGGTGAACCAGTCCTCTTCGTCAAGAATAAGGATGGGTCAATGCGGTTTTGCATCGATTATCGTGAACTTAACAAAATCACAATAAAGAAAAAGTATCCCCTACCACAGATAGATGACTTATTCGATCAGCTGTGTGGAGAACAATACTTCTCCAAGTTAGATTTTTGGTCGGGATATTATCAAGTAAGGGTGAAGAAGGAAGATGTCCCCAAGACTGCTTTTCGTACAAGATACAGGCACTATGAATTCATAGTAATGCCTTTCAGACACACCAATGCTCCAGAAATCTTCATGGACTTGATGAATAGAGTCTTTAGAGATTACCTAGACAAATTTGTGGTAGTCTTTATAGATGATATTCTAATATACTCCAAAACCAAGGAGGATCCTGAAGAGCATTTAAAAACTGTACTGGAGACTTTGTGCAAGGAGAAGATCTATGAAAATTACAACAAGTGTGAGTTCTGGTTGAAGGAAGTCTCATTCTTGGGCCATATCATAACAAGCAATGGGATATCTGTGGATCCCTCCAAAACAGATGCAATTGAGGGATGGTCGAGGCCAACATCGGTAACGGATATCCGCAGCTTCTTGGGGTTAGCTGGATATTATCTATGATTTGTGAGAAATTTCTCACGATTGTCCAACCCTCTTACCAATCTAAATCGAAAGGGATTAAAGTTTTCTTGGAGTGATGAATGCGAAGATATCTTCGAGGATTTGAAAAGGAGGCTTATCACTACGCCCGTGCTCACTTTACCCACAAGTGGGGAAATTTTTGAGGTATTCAGTGATGCTTCGAAGAAGGGATTAGGTTGTGTGCTGATGTAGAATGATAAAGTGATATCCTATGCCTCAAGGCAGTTGAAAATCCATGAGCGAAACTATCCAACGTATGATCTGGAGTTGGCGGAGGTGATCTTTGCCTTGAAAATATGGAGTCATTATCTCTATGGGGAGAAATGTGAGATATATACTGACCACAAGAGTCTTAAATATATATTCACATAGGAAGATCTTAATATTCACCAGAGAATATGGGTAGATCTCATCAAGGATTATGACTTTTCAATACATTACCACCCTGGGAAAGCAAACAAGGTGGCGGATGCCCTAAGTAGAAAGGACCCAGCGATTCTATCAATGATGATAATTGAGAAGGATCTAATCTTCTTAGACTTGATGAAGATGGAAATGGTAATAATAAAGAAGGGAACATCATAAATCCTTTCACAAATGATTGTTCAACCGTCTCTTTTGGAAAGGTTAAAGGATGCTCAAAAGGATGATGTGGGAATTTAGGAAAAATTAGAAGCTACCAAAAAAGGGAAATCCTTGGAGTTTAATGTTAATGAATAAGGAATTGTGCGATTTGGGAAAAGGCTATGTGTTCAATCACATCTAGAGTTGAAGAAGGAACGTTTGGATGATGCACATAGTTCAATTTTCTCTATTCACCTAGGGAGCACAAAGATGTATTGAGATCTCTGAGAAAACGTTTGGTGGGATAATATGAAAAAGGAGATCACTGAATATACATCAAAGTGCCTGGTGTGCCAACAAGTGAAGGCAGAGAGGCATAAGTCTAATGGGATGATGCAACCATTTCCCATACTAGAATGGAAATGGGAGAACATCACCATGGACTTTGTCACCGGAATTTCGAAGACATACAAAGGCAACAATGCAATCTGGGTGTTTGTGGATCGTCTTACAAAGACTGCACACTTCATTCCTATTTGGGAGGATTTCTCTTTGGATCAACTGGCACAGATATATGTCAGGGAAGTGTTAAGGATGCATGGAGTTCCACTATCTATTGTGTCTGACCGAGATCCAAGATTCACCTCTAAGTTATGGAACAGTCTTCAAAAATCTTTGAATACTGAACCGAACTTCAGTACGGCCTATCATCCTCAAACTGATGGCCAATCCGAGTGGACTATCCAAACACTTGAGTATATGTTGAGAGCATGATCAATGAACTTTAAAGGAAGATGGGATCAACATCTTCCACTGGTTGAGTTCTCTTATAATAACAGATTCTACTCAAGCATCCAAATGGCACCATATGAAGCCCTGTATAGGAAAAGGTGAAGAACACCGGAATGTTGGGATGAGGTCGGTGAACGTAAGATACTTGGACCAGAAATGGTCTAGGAAATGGTGGAGAAGGTGAAAACCATTCAGCAGCATATTAAGGTAGCCTAGAGTCGACAGAAAAGTTATGCAGATAATCGTCGACGAGACCTTAAGTTTAAATTTGGAGACATGGTTTTTCTACGCATATCTTTGTGGAAGAAATTCATGAGGTTTGGAGAGAAAGGGAAGTTAAGTCCAAGGTACATCAGTCCCTTCAAGATTATTGATCGTGTCGGGGCTGTGGCCTATTGACTAGCACTTCCACCTACCATGGCCAAAGTACATGATGTCTTTCATGTATCCCTCTTAAGGAAGTACATACCAGACCCTTCACATGTACTCTCTTCTGAGGTGGTACAGTTGGAGGATGATCTTTCTTATGAGGAGCAATCAGTAAAAATCTTAGATCGTAGAGAAAACGCTCTACGAAATAAGACAATGCCCCTCGTCAAGGTGTTTTGGAGAAACCACAAGTTTGAAGAAACGACTTGGGAATTAGAGGAAATGATGAAGCAGAGTTACCCACATCTGTTTTAGTGTGGGAAAAGGAAATTTTGAGGGTGAAATTTCTTAAGGGGGGAATATTGTAACGACCCAAATTTTCATTAATGGAAATCCCACTTGATCTAATTAAATGTATATTTATGTAAAATGTTTATATAAAATGTCAACTTCTTTGGTTTTATGTTAATAATTTTGACCGTTGCTAATATAGTCGTTGAACAGTGATCACATTATTGGTATAAATATAGGGCTTTAACAAATCCAATTTACTCAGACAAAAGAAGCAATGGCCTCATCCAGTAGAATTTCTCTGTACAAAGCCCATTTTTTCGGAGCTCGGAAAAGAGGTGGCATCCTTGGGCTTCACTCTTGACCAAGTCCAAGCTGAGCTTCATCATGTCAATCTCAAACGGGACCGTCTACGGGAAAAGTGGAAGTTGATTGAGATTACCACTCGAGCGATGTTATCCGAGTCACCCCAAGATTCTTTCACCATCACACACCTTACCCTTAGGTCTTATATGGCTGTTTTAAGGGGTTATGTAACAAATCTCTAGTACTATGTTCATGTACATTATTTTTGTATATAATAATGAATATACTTTCTTATCATTATTGATACATTTTAAATAGTTTTTAAAGTACAAATAGTGTTTTTAGTTATTATTTAATTAAGAATTATATTTTATTAAATTATGGGATTTTTGAATTAAATAATATTTTAATAAAATATTATTATTATTATTATTAAATTAATTTTTATTAAATATAAATTATCTTATAATTTTATGAATGCAATTATAATTTTTATTAAGGTTTGAAATCCATTTCTGTCAAAACCCATGAATTTTCGATAAATGTCGGTTTTTATTTTAAAAGTGAAAATTAACATATTTAGAAAATTATTTAAATAAAATAAATTATATTTTTGGAATCAGGACATCGAAATTATCCAACAGTTAATTTTTCATAATTTTCTGTGACAGTCAAATTTTGGGGTAAAAATTAAATATCGTTTAAATATATAATGTGTTTTATGACATCATAATGACCCAATAGTGATGTAATAAAAATACTATAAGCTTTATGTTCGGACAATATATGTTTTACCATTAAAATAATGTTATTTTCGGTTTGTTTGACTTACTTTTCACAGCATTAATGGACCCCTCAAGACTTATTAAACATCTTGTCTTTTTAAATTATTTTCCATGGGAGTGTGACTCACCTCCACATAAGCAACCCCATTATTTTAAGAAGTTAGGAATTTGGCCTTATAAAATATTTTTTTCCTTTCCCCTTTGAAAAAAACCATGGGCAAAAACCATGAGCTTATTTTTGGTTTGGATTAGTTTAATGTAAGGGGTCCCAAACTTAAATAATAAAGAATTCACTCACCTTTACTATATAAACCCACCCAAGCTCCCACTTCCTCCTCACTCAAAGCCTTTGGAGTTAGTCAAACATCTTCCCTACTCTCTCTATAATCCTCCCATGGTTCCCCAATCTCCCAATAAGCCTCTCTCAAGCCTCTCTCAAGCCTTTGGAAGCACACTTCCAAGTAAGGGTTTTTTCTTCCTTTCTCATTTTTGTCCAATTTTCTTTAAGTTGTTTTTCCCTTTTAATTTCAATTATGAATGTTGTGGTATGGTTTAGAACCTCCCTAATACTTCCCTCTTTATGTTTGAATGATTGGAGACCCCTTTCTCTCTCATTAAATGCCTCTCGTGTACACCCGTTACTATGCCGAAATTCCCAAAGGAACTTCTCTCTCCTCATTTACATTCAAGCAATACTTTTGTATCATGAATCTAAATTCAATTAAAATTGTTGGGTCATGTATCTATATGAAATAATTACTGTCCATTACATGTAAATATGATGAGGAACCCCTTTTTCTCTCATCAACCATTTTTATGAATTCTTATGTCACACCGTTATGCTGCCGAAATCGCACCAATTTTCTAAGCCAATGCCATTGTGTAGTGAATACCATACCCATTTCCCCATCAAGGGTATTCACCTTTATGCACATTTACTTATTGATTATAAATTTTCATATATTAATTACAAATTACTTCATCGTGGAATAAATGATTATGTTTTATGAATCCATGTTTTATGATCCATGTGGCACACTTATGCATGAAATGAAATGTTTAAGAAGGGTGTTCCCTTATAGCGCTCTAATGCATTAGGTAAAGTATAGTATCATGATACGTCGTGTGCAATGATTGTTGAATCATTATAATTCAAGTGAAATTAGGTTTTACTTGTGATTCATTTTCAATGAGGATTTACTCATGCTCTATGTACAATGAGCCTTGGCTCATGCTAATTCCATGTTAAGTGTTGTTGCCACATTTCCATGTTATGATTATCATGCTTTATCATGCCTTTATGTTAATGTTTCTATTGTTATATATTGATATAACTATTGTCTAACATGTATTTTACTCCTCATATATTCCATTTTTATTCCCTTGATGGGCTTTATAGCTCACCCCTTTTCTTATGCATGTCCTCAAGTTATCTCATGCAATGCTAAGTACGAGGGAATGTAGTGGTAATGTAAAGGAAGTTTTCAATAAAGATGTTTCAATTCATGTTTTAAGTTGTTATATAATGTTCCTAAGCCCCAAAGACACTATACCTCTCAATAATACATGTTGTATCAAGTGAATGGTTTATGTAATAAATCATGTTTAAGTTTGTAATAAAAGTAGGGTTGTCATATTGCATCTCACTAACCTCTAATGAAACCCAGAACTCAACTTATAATTAAATAATACCAAATTTAATCTTGAGATCCTACAACAAATGCTTCATATCAAGATTATATACTCTCCCCTCATAGTACAACAGACTCTACCATTTAAAATCATGCCAGGACCTCTACCATTCTTCATCCTCCTCCATCAGATCAATCCTATAGCATTCAAATGGTTCAGTCTACTGAACCTCTACCTTCCGGACTGTATGTGGATGATGATGAGGATTAATTCCTAAAAACACAAGGGAATATCTTTTCATTGTAACATGTAATTTCAATATTTATTTAATTAAATTCATTTTAACTTCCTGAAAACTCCTTGTTCAGTCATAAAAAAACAAAAATTATGCATGTTCCTCACCTAGGTCTCAATCCAGAAAGTGGAACCACTTCAATTGGTCATTTGATAAACTCATATTCCTTAAAAAGGATCACAAGGGGGCTAAAATCCCATGTATTAGTTGGTCTCCCTAGTCTATGTCATGCATTAAGCTCTACTGATACCATTATTGTACCAACCCATACATTCCTCACAAGTTCCTTACTCCAAGATCCATCCAATCTCTCAACAAAAACCTATGATACAACTCTATCATGACCCCCTCCCACCAATGGTACCCCTCCTAGTTAAGTCATGAAAAAATTGATATAATGAACCCAGATTCTTTCCTCCAGTAGGCCTCGATTTGGTGACTATAATCAAGGTTATATATAGTGAACCTGCTTTTTCTTACAAAACTATTACATAATTTTAAAGATAAACAACATAAAAGAGTTACACAATCAGGATCCAAATGTTTATTATCTTGTGAAAATTAGGACCATACATAACTTTTACATAATAAAACATAAACATTTATTTAATTCCTTCTTCTCTAGCTTCTTATTTTCCCTCGTGTTCTTCTTTGTACAAGTATTCACCTGAGGATATACATCAAAAACGGGTCAGATAAAAGCCTAGTAAGAGGATATATATATAAGAACATGAATCAATATAGCATGGATGATAATAATAATTATCATCATAACATAATCATGGGATCATCATCATAATCATGGGATGAAACATTAGATAAAGTCATGGAATGTGGCCATGCATAAAAATGAAACATCATGTCTTAGTAGTCAAATACCACATATAGTTGTGAACAATGATAACATCATTTTCAATTTTTCTCAATAGATACATCACATTACCTAATTCATTAGAGCGATATATAATTGTGGTCATACCTCTCATATCATAAAATTTTCATGCACTATATAATTTCAGGTGCACCCATCGCATCATAACATTTACATTATCATGCAAGCCACATAGAACGTATATCAATCTTGGACATAAAATAACCCATGTAAATAAATGGGTTCCATTTCATAAATCATACATTAATAAAATTTAAATTTACCAAGATAAAAATTGGATAATATTCTTGGTATTAATCTTGAATAAAGAAGAAACAATTTCATGAGAAGTAAAAGATGTTTTTTTAAGAAGAGTTCTTTTGGAAAAAAATTACTTTTTCATAAAAATAGATTGGAAACATGTATATCCCAAAAAATAAAAGGGAAGTAAAAATAAATTATATTTATATAAAAATAAAGGAATATAAATACCAAAAATGGGTGAAAGATAGAGAACCCAAAGGAAGAGAGTTGGGTTTTAGAATACCCCTTACCTTATGTCTGAATGCTTTCTTCACTTTAATATCTTCGATAATCAAATTTAATTAATTAATTTAAAAATAAAAAACATTTTATACAATAAATTTATTCATTATAGTTTTATTAAGTTCATTTATGGGATTTTTGATGAGTTATAGAGTCTAATTTCATTGTCCGAGAGTGTTCATTTTTTTGGTTTTCATGATCAGTTTGCTTGTATATAAGTATGGATATTCATGTACAATTGGAATAATTATCCAAAATTGAAATTATATGTTATTAATTAACATACATAATTTTAAATATATATATATATATATCATTTGGTTATAAGTTATTATGATGAATAATTAGATAAGACATCGGTGATAATCGTTTAGATTATTACGACAGTTTTTAATTGCAGTAAACTCGTTTTGTTTCATCATTTAGTATTATATAAATATGTTAATTCTAGAAAATAAAAAGGTTTATAACATAAAATTTAAAATCTATTATAACCATTAAAATTGTTTCATAAACATCTTTAAAGGTGTTAAGGGAAAATGAAAACATGTTGTCCTTGAAGGCAATAAATTAACACCTCACGGATGATACTTTCATTTTAAGAATAAAAGAAAGAGAGGATGGGGTTTGATGATGGATTGTTCCATTAGAATAAAAAATTTATATTATATTTAAGGTAATGGAGTTATAATTCAATTTTTATGAGTTGAGGTTAGGAGAGAATAAGAAAAAAAAATACTTGAAAAGAAATTAAAATAAAAGAAAGAGGATTTTACCTCTTGAATCCTTCTCCTTGAGAACCTCCTTATGGAAAAGGGTTTGGTATTTTTATGAGAAAAAGAGTTCCTTGATGTGGGGTAGGGGATTAAGAATATTATTAGTAAGAATTTGGACAAGTATCAAATCTTGTAATGTGTGATGAGAACAGGTGGTGAGGGGTGGTATTTATTGGGGAGGAGAGGGGTGTTTTCTCATTATTTTATTCTTTAGTTTATTATTTTGGATCGAGACAATTAATAGTTTTAGAATTATCACTAAATATATTAAAATAATGAAGTGTATTTATATATTATGGTTCTTACATCATTGATGTCTCAAGGAATAGTGTATTTAACTTGTATTGTATATATACCATAAATTACTGTATTTTTCCATTCACCAAAAAATCAAGTATTTTAGAAAAATCCAAAAAATTCACCCTAATCATTTTTTGACATATATAATTAAAAAAATACTCCATTTTATGAAAATAATTTTCTAATTATGAGAAATTTAATTTTTAATTAAAAACATCATTTACATGGAAAATACTGATTTTAAAATTATAGTTGATTTTATAAAAATTTAAAAAATTAATTAAGGTCTCATAAAATTATCTTATAATCATAAAAAACAAAATATTAATTCATAAATATATTTTGTGAAAATAAATTTTATTTTATATTAATTACAAAATTTTAATTAAATATTTATGACTTACAAAAATACTAACACTTAATTAATAATTTCTAATACATTTATTTACTTATACTATGATATAATTATATAATATTACCATTTATAAGATTCTTAAATTTTATTTATACTTTCATGGGTGATGTTACTATTCTATTGGTTGATTTACTATTCATAAGGTTCGTATTACTATTCCAAATATCAAGTTACTATTACATTGGTATAGGTTTCTTAACTTCTAGAAATACCTCTTATACCATTCATTATTAATTTATAATGTTTTTATTGTGTTATATAAGTGGTTTTATGTGGTTTATACTATATGACATAATTATAAGAAGTTAATTTCTAATGATAAAATTTTGGGTTGTTACATTCTTCCCCCCTTATAAAATTTCACCCTCAAAATTTCATTTTACATACTAAGGTGAAAAAAAGTGAGGATACTTATCATTCATAACTTCTCATGGTTCCCATTTTTCATATTTGAACTTATGGTTTTTTTATATTACTTTGACCAGGTGAGTGGTCTTGTTGTATAGAACTTTATCTCTATGGTCCAAGATCTTCACTAGCTTCTCCTCGTAAGAGAGATCATCTTTCAACTATACCACCTTTGTATTCTGTAAATGTGAGGGATTTGGTATGTACTTCCTCAAGAGGGATACATGGAATACATCATGTAATTTTTACATGGTTGGTGTAAGTTTCAGTTAAAAGGCCACAACTCTGACTCAATCATGAATCTCGAAGGGGCCAATGTACCTCGGACTCAGCTTTCCTTCTTCCCAAATCTCATGATCTTCTTCCATGAAGATATACATAGGAATACCATGTCTTCAACCTTAAACTCAAGGTCTTTTTTACTATTGTATACATAGCTCTTCGGTCAACTTCATGACGCCTTGATGTGTTACTGAATGTTTTTCACGTTTTCCGTCATTTCTTCGAACATTTCTGGTCCTATCAGCTTATGTTCACTAACTCCATACCAGCATGAATGTTTTCTATACCTTTTCCCACAAAGGGCTTTATATGGTGCCATTTTTATGCTCAAGTATAAATTTTTTTGTAAGAGAACTCAACTTGAGGCTGATATTGGTCTCGTCCTCCTTTGAAGTATATAGAACATTACCTCAACATGTCTTCTAGTGTCTAAATAGTTATTTAATGTTGGCCATCAGTTTAAGGATGATAAGTCATACTAAATTTCTACTAAATGTTTAGAACAAGTTAGAGAATTTTTTAGAACTAGGAGGTGAATCTCAAATCTCAATCGGATACAATTAATAGTGGTACTCCATGAATCCTTACCACTTAATTGATGTATATTTTTGAAATTTGATCGAGTGATAAGTCCTATCGAATTGTGAAAAAGTGATTTGTCTTTGTAAGACGATCCACAACAACCCATATAGAATTGATTCCTCTCAATTTCCTCAGATATCCAGTGACAAATTCCATGGTGATTTTTTCTCATTTCCATATTGGTATGGGTAATGGTTGTATCATCCCCTTATAATTTGGTCTTTTTCCTTCACTTACTGACATAACAGGAACTTAGATGTTTATTAATTGATCTTCTTCTTCATATTGTCCCACCAAAAGTTCTGTTGGAGATCTCAATACATATTTGTGCTCCATGGGTGAATAGAGATGTTGGAGCTATGTGTGTCATTTATAATCTACTTCTTTATATTTGGATTTTATGGTACACATAATCATGACCCAAATCTTACAACTCCTTACTTATCAATTTTAAACGCTGAGAATTTTCCATTTCACCTAGCTTCCACCTTTTTCTTAATTTCCATGTCATTTCTTTGAGCATCCTTTATTTTCTCCATAAGGGATAGTTGAACAATAATTTGAGAAATGATTGGTGATGTTCCTTCCTTAATTATTACCATTTCCATCCTTTGAAAATATAAGAATATTATATCCTTCTCAATTATCATCATTGATAATATTGTAGGATCCTTTCTACTTAGAGAATCTTCCACTTAATCGCCTTACCAGGATGGTAGTGGATTGAGCAGTCGTAATCCTTAATGATCTCTAACCATATTCTCTGATGCATATTAATATCCTTCTGTGTGAATATATATTTGAGGCTCTTATAATCAGTATATATTTCACACTTCTCCCCATAGAGATAATGACTCCATATTTTCAATGCAATGATCACAACTACCAACTCCAAATCATGTGTAGGATAGTTTTTCTCATGAATATTCAACTACCTTGAGGTGTAGGCTATCAATTTATCATTTTTCATCAGTACATATCCTAATACCTTTTTTAATCATTTTTGTATACTAAAAAGTGTTCCCAAATTTCCAAAAGTGTGAGTACTGGCATGGTGATGAGATTCCTTTTTAACTCTTTCAAGCATTCTTCACATTCACTTATCCAAAAAAATCTCCCTTATGAGTTATCTTAGTTAGTGGATTTGAAAATTGTGAGAATTTCTTCAAAAATTTCTGATAATACCCGCTAGACCAAGGAAGCTATGGATCTCCATTACTGATGTTGGCCTTGGACACTCCTCGATTTTCTTTTTCTTGGAAGGGTCCACAAATATTTCTTTACTGATGATAACATTCCCTAATAATGATACTTCCCCCATATTGAACTCACATTTAATATAATTTTAATAAATTTTCTCCCTTTATAAAGTCTTTATAAAATTATTCAAATTCTCCTCATGTTCCTCCTTGCTCTTGGAGTATATCAGAATATCATCAATAAAGACTACCACAAATTTTTCTAAGTAATATCTAAATACTTTATTCATTAAGTCCATGAATATTTATGGATAATTAGTGAGTCTAATGGGAATCACTATGAAATCATAGTTTCCATACCTCATTCAAAAGGTAGGCCTGATAATATCTTCCTTCCCAAACTTTAATTAGTGATATCCTGACTGAAGGCCTACCTTAGAGAAATACTTGGCACCACACAATTGATCAAACAAGTCATCTATCTGTGGAAGGGGATACTTGTTATTTATCCAAATTTTTTTGTGATCATGATAACCAATGCATAGTAACATTGATCCATACTTCTTCTTAATAAAGAGGACTAGTGTACCCCATGGTGAAGCACTCGGACGTATAAAAACCCTATCCAGATTCTCTTGTAACTGCTTATTCATTTATTCCAACACGATGGTGGTCATTATATAAGGTGTCTTTGATATAGTCATAGATCCAGGAATAAGTTCAATTGATAACTCAAACTATTGGTCAAGAGGAAGGTTGGGCAATTCTTTAGGGAACACATTAGTGTAGTCCCTTACAATGGGCATGTCTTTGATCATGATTCTCTCCTTTTTCTCAATCATTTTAGCCAGATATGATTTCTCATAAGGAAAAAATATCCACACTTGAGATGATGGATCCAAAGAAGATTCATCCTCATATTTACACTTGTATAGAATTTTAGGATGCTTCGAGAAGTGAATATTGATCTCCCTTTACAAATAGTTGATGTTGTCTTTGTATAAAGATATCCAATCCATGCCCAAAATTGAATCAAAATCCATCAAAAGAAAGAATGAAAATATTTAATGGGAGGTTTAGTCCACAAACATTAACCAAGGAGGAGTTATATTCTTTGGATGAAATAATTTACACATTTTCTATTATCACAAATAACTCAAATTCTATATTTTTAGGTGGTGTTTGAATAGTTATACTAAACTTACAAGATATGAAAGGATGTGTAGAACTAGAATAAAATAGTACATTCTCTATTCTTGAATGAATAACCAGCATAACTTTCACCACATCATTTTCATGATCCACCTTAGCATTAGTTATGAAATAATCCTTCCCTTAATCATTTGGATTTGGTGGTTAATGACGTTGATTACCCTCGAGGACTTGGGGTTTAGTGCACTAGCTTGCATAGTGTCCTTGCTCCCTATAGTTGAAGAATTGAACCATGGGTGGTTATCTCCTTTCCTCCACCACATTTTCCTGCTTCCACGTGCCTCTTCTACATTCATGAGCTTGGTGGCATTCGATCCCACACTTATAGAATTTCCCCATCCATTTGATTCAATTCCCATGATGCTTCCTACCACATTTTTGAAATGTGGGTGGTTGAGTTTTCTTTCCACCTTTCTCAATAGATCCTCTAGCTTGAAACTCTATCTTTCATTTCTTATCACCATAGCCATGAGACCATTATCCAAACTCCATCTCCACTTTGAGATCACATCAAACAACTTCTTCATAACTCCAAAAGTCTCAAATTTCTAGAGCCTTTTGAAAGTATAGTTTTAAACAAATAAAGAATCTATCAATGTTTCTATAATTATTGATAACAAAACTCAAAGCATACCTTGAAAGCCTTGTGAAATTTTCTTCATATTCCATGACAGATTCACCTTCATTTTTATTTAGATCTATGAATTCTCTCTCTAAATTTGTATAAAAAATTCTAGGGAAATACTTGTTAAGAAATTTATCATAAAGTCTTCCCACTCCATCTATTCAATTTCATCCTTTATCTTGGTGTTCCTAATCAGCACCCACCATTGGTCAGCCTCTCCATCCAGACAATAAATGGACAAAGTCACCTTCTCTATCTTAGAATAGTGAAGAGTAGAAAATATCTTCTCCATTGAGCTGACCCACTATTTCACAACTAGTGGATAAGAAGATCAATTTAATTTCATTGTTCGCTTCCAAATAAAAGACTCGATATCCATTTTATACCGCTTGGGTGATGGAGGATTTTCCACTTTATTTTTGTTATTATTCATAGGCTGATACATCTGGGTAAGTATCTCCATGAAATTTTTAACTCCTCTTCACAAAGCATTGGGGATGTCATTCAAGAAATTTCTACTTTATCCCTCGCATGGCTTGTTATCCCAGTTTCTCCTTATTCCCGCCATTTTCTAAAATATAAAATTTTATAAAAAACATTATTCAACAAGTCATGAATAAATAATTTATTCCTTTGTACAATTAAGTATAAAGGAATATATTGAGCGATCCATATGTTTAAATTTTTTCTCAAAGAAATATTATTGGGTACTTACTTATACTTAGTCTCATACTAAGGGTTTTCACTAAGGTTCTCTAATCCTAATTCCCAAATTAAAAAAACTGTGTTCTGATACCAACTATAGTGACCCTGCTTTTTATTACAAAACTATTACATTATTTTAATGATAAAAAACATAAAATCATTACAAAACTAGGATCCATAGGTTTAGTGTCTTGGGAAAATTAAGACCATAAATAACTTTTACATAATAAAATGTAAACATTTATTTAATTCCTTTTTCTCTAGCTTCTTGTTGGCCCTCATGTTCTCTATAGTACAAGTATTCACATGAGGATATACATCAAAAAGGGGTGAGATAAAAGCACAATAAGAGGATATATAAGAACATGAATCAATATAGAATGGGTGAGAATAATCATTATTATCATAACATAATCATGGGATCATCATCATAATCATGAGAGGAAACAGTAGATAAAGTCCTGGAATGTGAAAATTTATAAAAATGAAACGTCATGTATTAGTGGTCAAATATCACACATGGTTTTGAAAAAATCTGGCATCATGATCATGAATTTTCATTATTTATCATGAGATAAAACACATTACCCAATTAATTGGAGTCATATGTAATTCTTGTTTCACCAATAACATCATAACATTTCCATGCGCTATATAATTCTGGGCACATTCGTCACATCAAAATATTTACATTATCATGCATGCCACGTAGAACGTATATCAATATTTGACATAAAATAACCCACGGAAAGGAATGGGATCCATTTCATAAATAATACATTCATAAATTTCTAAGTTACCAAGATAAAAAGGGGATAAGATGCTTGTATAAATCTTGATTGAAGAAGAAACAATTTCATGAGAAGTAAAATATTTTTTTTAAGAAGAGTTATTTTAGAATATTATTTTAATTTGTTATAAAACCAAAATGGAAACATTGACATACCAAAAAATAAAATTTAAGTAAAAAATAAAGGAACATCCATACCAAAAATGGGTGAAAGAGAGAAACCCCAAAGTAAGATATTTTCGTTTCAAAATTCCTCGTACCTTATGTCTGAATGATTTCTTCACTTTAATATCCTATATAATCAAATTAAATTAATTAATTTAAAAATAAGAAACATTTTATACATGAATTTTATTCATTATAGTTTTATTAAGTTCATTTATGGTCTTTTTGATTAGTTATAGAGCTCAATTTCATCATTCGATAGTGGTCATTTTCTTGGTTTTCATGATCGTCTTGCTTGTATATAAGTATGGATATTCATGTAAAATTGGAATAATTATAAAAAATTGAAATTATATTTTATTAATGATCATAAATAATTTTAAATGGTTATATATATAATTTTGTTATATTTTATGAGTATGAATCATTAGATAAGACATTATTGATAATCATTTAGATTATTACGGCAGTTTTTAATCACAACAAACTCATTTTGTTTTATCATTTAGTATTATGTAAATATGTTACATATAGAACATAAAAAGGGTTATAAAATAGACTTTAAAATCTATTATAACCATTAAAATGGTTTCATGACCAGCCTTAAATTCAGTAAGGGAAAATGAAAACATGTTGTCCTTGAAGGCGATAAATTAACACCTCACGGATGATGCTTTCATTTTAAGAATAAAAGGAAGAGATGATGGGGTTTGATGATGGATTATTACATTAGAATAATAAAATTATATAATATTTAAGGTACTATAGTTATAATTCCATTTTTATGAGGTAAGTTTAGGAGAGAATAAGAAAAAAATATTTGAAAATAAATTAAAAGAAAAGAAAGAGGATTTTGCCTCTTGAATCCTTCTCCTTGAGAACCTCATTAGGGAAAAGGATTTAATATTTTTATGAGAAAAAGAGTTCCTTGATGTGGGGTAGGTGATTTATAAGATTATTATTCAGAATTTGGACAAGGCTCAAATCTTGGAAAGTGTGAGTAGAAGAGGTGGTGAGGGGTGGTATTTATAAGGGAGGAGAGGGTGTTTTCTCATTATTTTATTAATTAGTTTATTATTTTGGATAAATACTATTAATAGTTTGAGAATTATCACTAAATATATTAAAATAATTAATTTTATTTAGATATTATGGTTCTTACATCAATGATGACTCAAGGAATAGTGTATTTAACTGGTATTGTATATATACCGTAAATTACTGTATTTTAATATTCACCAAAAATTCAAGTATTTCAGAAAAATCCAAAAAATTCACCCTAATAATTTTTTGATTTGCAGAATTAAAAAAAATAACTCCATTTTATGAAAATAATTTTCTAATTATGAGAAATTGAATTTTTAATTAAAAAAATTATTTACTTGGAAAATACTGATTTTAAAATTATAGCTGATTTTATAACACTGTGAAAATTTAATTAATGTCTCAAAAAATTATATTCTAATCATAAAAAACAAAATATTAATTTATAAATATATTTTATGAAAATAAATTTTCTTTTAAATAATTATATTAATTATGAAATTGTAATTAAATATTTATGACTTATAAAAATACCAACACTTAAATAATAAATTCTAATACATTTATTTACTTATACTATGATATAATTATATAATATTACCATTTATAAGATGATTAAATTTTATTTATACTTTCATGGGTGATGTTACTATTCTATTGGCTTATTTACTATTCATAAGGTTCGTATTAATATTCCAAAGGTTAAGTTATTATTCCATTGGTATATGTTCCTTAACTTCTAGAAATATCTCTTATACCATCTATTCTTAATTTATAAAGTTTTTATTGTGTTATATAAGTAGTTTTATGTGGTTTATACTATATTAAATAATTGTAATAAGGGAATTTTCATTGATAAAATTTTGGGTTGTTGTAATATAAATAAAGTCTCACATATCGAATGCATTACCCTTAATAGAAAAGTAAGATCAGAAGATAGGATATCAACCACCTAACAAATCCATCACATAAAAAAAAGAGAAAACCATCCCATAATGAATGAAAAATATAAAATGAATACAAATGACGGTCTCCAAATGATTTACCAAAAGGAAATCATGAAACAACAACTCAACAACATCCCCAACGCCCAAGCTAGTAGTATTTAGCTCAGTTCCCGAAGTCCTCATAGTAACTTGAAAAAAAAGATTATATATATAGGGTGAAAAAAACATGTATAATCAGTAGGATTATACCCAAGTTATCTTATACATATGTAAAAATATATTACTAATATACCAATGAAAAAATAGTATAACCAATAATAACTTAAATATATCAACTATCCAATCCCAACTTCACCATGGCACTCTCACCAAATAACACATCCAAGAACAATAACATAAAATCTAAATAGTTTAATCAAGGTACACCAAACCACTTACCCACTAATTTACCACTCTCATTACCTAACATCAAATTTCTTATCATCTTATACCTTCCATGTTATCTCATCACTACATATCAAAATGTATTCAATGTGGGTCGGGTCACTACCTACCCTAGCCTCTTATTGGGCCCAACGTCATATGTTAGCGTCAAAAAATTTCCACATATCACTACTTCATAATGTAAGCATAGTAGTAGGGTATCATTAACATGATGTAAATAAACCTTAGTCCCTCTTACTACTATGCATGACCCCCACCACATATCACATCCTCGTTATCCCTAGGAATATCCAACACTATCCATTATCATCACTAAGTATCTTCAACACCAACCATCATCATGACTTGGAATCTCCAACACCATCCATAATGATCACTAGGCATCTCCAACACCAGTTGTGATCATCACTACTACCGAAGGAAGAGCGGGGAAAAGGGGGTAGTCTTATATCTACTTCACCACCAACCTAGATGTCGAACAAGACACCCATAACCCAAAACATTTGGTTATTGGTAAGGTTATCCAACTCGAGTAGAAAACATATATAAATAACATGAAAATAATATATATATATATATAGCACACCATACCCAACCTATGAGTTCAAATCTAACTCCACTAGTATATGACACAACACCACCACAATATCTCATGAAATCTACCATCAACCAATGTTGCCACTAATGCAACACACCACATAGCCAATCCACACATAATCCACATTTCATCTTCTTTTTTTAATTAAACCAATTTCCAAATTTACTATTGTTGGATCAGGTTATACCATATATGCACAAGAGGGGGTAGAATTGTGTCTTTTATAATTTCATCACGAATTTTGATGATTATCGAGTATGTCCTTTATCTTTATCATAATGTTTATGCTGAGGAAATAAATAGTTATCAGGATGCAAAGATTTATAGTGGTTCGTGGAACAGAATACCCCTAGTCCACTCCACCAATGCTCTACTCTACAAGCTTGGTGATTTTCACTATCTAGTCCTTTTATCAATAGACCATCTACAACTGAGTGCAGGCAGTTGACAACTTTACAAATTAAGGATAAAATAGAGCCTTTTTGTTCATACACATAACCGAATACACAGCTTAGTACGAGAATCCAGTTACTCAAAATGAAAAGATTATATTTTTAAAAATACCATCCAATTTTTCTTCCCAGATGCAGCAATACGCAACTGAAAGTAGATGGATCGTCATCTTCAAAAACGATGTTCTCCAGGTAAGGTAATTTCTGATTCAATCTGGTTTAAATAGATATAGAAATAAATTTCGAAACTCCAACAACAATAGATTCACGATAGATATTCGATGTAGAATTAGTGAATATTCAATGTGTTTCTTCTTCTTCAGAAAACAATGTTTTATCATACTTCGTAACAGCAGATATGTATATCTCAAATATCTCTGTAAACTGAAGTCGAGAAACTTGAGATCTTGTTCTTATAATATTTTTCACGATGATCCATCTCACTCGTTTTGTAATTCAAAATAACACAGATACATAAAGAATAAAGACAAGTGTTTTCCTTTCAAATTTAAATCCAAAAAATATTCCTTTTGAATCGCGATATCCAAAAGTTCAAATAACATAGCAGACGTAACTTCCTTTAATAATCAGCACAAAATCCTCCTCTTAAATTGATCCTTTGAATCATAAATAAATGGCTTTGAATCATTCAAATACAAGATCTAAAATCGGGTTTTGAATCTGACTTGAAATCAGCCAAATAATCCACATAAAGAACATTTATCAATAAAGTCAAAATTTAAATCTCTGACGCCAAACGTAGGGTTGAACTGCATAGCATTCTTTCTCAGAACATAATATTGACAGCATAAGGTTGATGATCCATTCTTTAAATGTAAGGTTGATCTAAAATGTGAGTTTGGTCATCCATACTTTTCTATGTTTTAGAATGTAAGGTACATGATCCATACTTTTTGATAAAATGTAAGGTTGTTTACAAAATTAAGGTTTATGCACCATACTTTTGAGAAACAAACGTAACATTCAATACTTACATAGGGTTATTCTTACATACTTTTTTTATAACATAAATGTAAGGTTCCTTCCAAATGTAGGGTTCCTCTTCCATACTTTTTCAATAATGTATGGTTTCTTTACCATACTTTTCCAAACTTCTGTAAATAAAATGATGGATTCTATCCTTACACTTATGCTCTTCAACGTAGGTTATGAATAGTGTTTCTAGAACATGCTCAAAAATATTTTTGAATACTTTATCAAATATTCCATGCAGTTTAAATGATTTAATATTACTCCAAAAATAATAATTTAAAGAATATTAATTTCCTGAAATATACTCAAGGTAAAATCATTTGAATAACAAACAAGGGTATTTGTGAGCATCAAAATCATCATAAAAAGATAGAGTATTATTATTAACAATATCCCCATTATAATAATAAAATAGAGTGTTGTTGAAAACAAAACTTTCTCAACAATATCCCCCTTTTTGATGATCACAAAACCCATGAAATTAACCTACAAAATTAATTGCATATAATTTAGAATTTTTAAAGGATAAAAACAATATTTAATTTTAACAAAATTATTTCAACAAGAAATAAAATGGTGTGTTATCAAAAATTTTCATGTATAAAAAAACATTCAATTTTTAAAAAATTTCCCCCTTTATGAATAAGAGATAAAAGAAAAAAATTTATGTTTATCCAAATTTCTCCCTAAAAAAATACATATTTCTCCCCTTGGTGTTTATCCGTATTTCTTCCCATTAAGAAATTAAAAAAAATTAGAAATTTCTCCCCTTTAAATGAAATGAAAATTTCTTTTCTCCCCCTAAGTAAAAAACTTAAAATAAAATGTTGTGTTTGTCCAGATTTCTCCCCTTTTTGTGACATCAAAAAGAATGATAGAATAAGGAATATAACACATTTTAATGTAGCACTAAACATAAGTAAATGATATGATAAACTTTTTATCAATATTTAAATCTGTATTACTAGAATTCTAATAAAGACAGTATAGTAAAACAAATAAAAACATATGAAAATGAGATGCAAAGATATTTTATTGAAAATATATATACAAGTATAGAAACGAAAACAGGAATCAAGGTTGGGTTAAAAGGTTTGTGAAATAGGGTTCAACGCCTCTGAATGAATTTCTTGAGCTCTGTCATCTGCATTCTCAACCTTTTAATTAGTCCATCCCCTAACTGGACTATGTCATCCCTTCCTTCTTGGGTCAGATGAAGGTCTTCAATCAAATTGACTCTGAAAAACTCATGTAACCTCTCTTACTTCTCTATAAACTGATTAATCTTCTCTATTAATATGTTTAAAAAAACTCTGATCCTTGGTTAATTTGATGTTAATTGATCAACAAGATTTTATTGATTGTCTAACAAAATAGATAATGGGGAAATGTTACACTGAATATCTAGAAATATATCATTCATATTCCTCATTATAGTTGTAATGGCCTGAAATTTCTTTATCAGATCAGGTGAAGTACCTGATGTACTTGCTTGATTGCTCCTGACAATTGCAAATTGTTTCTCTATGAAAATTTTAAAACCCGCCAAATATGACTTCATCACCATTTCATATTTTAAATTTACTACTTCAGCCAACATCTCTTTCTTAAAAATATCAACCTCTTTCTTGGAAGCTGAATTGGATTTTAATCATTGAAATCTCAGATTCTCCTTTTCCAATGCCCTTCTTAAAGCATCATTTTCATATTCAACTCTAGTTAACTTTCAATACAGCTCCTCTACTTCTTCATTTACAAAATCAGAGGCATCTTGTGCTTTATTCTTTGTTTGAGCTTCAACTTTTTTTAACAGAACTAAAGGCAGTGATTGTGCATCTGATTTCTCATCTTCTTCCCTTTCTACTGGTTTTGTAATTGATTTTTCCTCCGAGTACTTCCCTGACTCATCCACAGAAAAAATTTCATTAAGAAGTTCAGTATGAATTTCAGAATGATTCTCTTCTAGATTCAAATCAGTAGGATGTTTCTCCTCATGAGCATCTTCTTCATGAATTCCTTGTAAAATAGGATTCTCTTGAACAAATTCATTTTTTTAAGACTGTTCTTGAACAGATTCAATTTGAGCCACTTCAGTCTCTTCATTCTCGGCATATACCTAAGGCACAATCTCATTTTCAACTTGAAGAGTCACCTCAATCAGAGAAGTAGTTTGTTGTTGAACTTTCTATACTGAAGATTATCTAAAACATCTATAGCTTAAAATATCTCCAGTTGTATGATCTCCAGTAGGAGTATATTCCCCACCAGCTGTAATCTCTCTTTCCCTTGAAATATGAAGTGTTCCTTGGTCTATAGATGCATCAACTATTTCAAATCTCATTCTTCTTGAAGTTTTTGAAAATTCACTTACTCTTGATTCAACCATTCCTTCTTTATACTTTCCAAGTTTCTCCCCCTGAGCCGATTCCTGGTCTTCCATATCTCCAACAGGCATAAGCTTTCCTTTCACAGTACTCTAGAAGAATCAAATCTTCCTTAGAGTTCTAGCATTGAAAACATTATTGTGGTGGCATCTTACTCTAGCATCCACTAATCTCACCATATTAGACTTAAATAACAATTTATAAATGAACCTTCTAAATGGGTAGAAGTTCATTCTTACTTCTAGTTGGAAACAATAATTCATATATCTTACCATATATCTAGGTAAATTCATCTTGATGTCACTCAAAAGTAAAAACATAAAATACATATCTAGAAATAAAATATTTTCCATTTCTGACATTCTTGGTGAAATCCCTATTTTCACAAACTTCACAAGTATTTTCTGATTAGGTTCTAAATCCTTGACAAACATCTTTCTTACATTCATAAAACAAAAAATAAATGACATACTATCCTCGGAATTATGTACATTATCGCCAATATTCTTTAAGTCAAAATGATAAACTCCCTCATGAGGGCATTTTAATATCTTAGTGATTTTAATAGTAATGATAGAAAAATATCAGTCTTCAATTTGTGCAATTAATGTATCTTCTTCTTCTCCTAGACTAAATTGAACAGTTTTGAAGAAATGACACGTTTCTACCTCACATAAAAAAAATTCTATTTTCACCACTGAATGTTTGTTCTAGATTCTAAAAGGCGGGAGCTTTCCTTAGCATAATATCGGTTTGGTACAGCCATTCCAATTCAATCACTTTACCTTGTAAGATTTTCCTTCCTTCCAAGCATTAATTTTTGGTGTTACTAGCTTCTCCTTCCTCAATTCTCTTTGTCTTGGCCATTTCTATCGCATATTTTTGAAGGTTCAAAGAGCTAGGGTTTCGAAGCTTCGTATTTGCGTAGACAAGAGTGGTAATAATTTTTTGGTTTCAAAAGGTTTTGAGAGAAATGAATGGGTTTAGAATTTGAAATGGCTCTAACAACCTTGATTCCCATGTCAAATACATACATAATAATCATTACATTATAAAATAAAATGTACACAGAAAAAAAAATTATATCAGTACAGACAAAATTTTAAATTATTCTAAACAATAATAATTAAATTATTTAAAAAAGTGAAGATTAAAATAAAATAAAATATGAATTGATATAATCAAGTAAATTAAATTAAAATTAAAATTTCATTTAAAATTAAATAAACTCATCTCCCCCTTAATAAAATCAAACCTTGCAGTGGGAAGTGGTTTACTTTAAATATCATCTAATTGAATTTTAGTACTTATAAATTCTAAGAATATATCCTTTTTAAGAACATGATCTCTTATAAAGTGTTGTCTAATATCTATATTCTTAGTCTTAGAATGATTAATTGGATTTTTTTTTAAATATTTATAGAGCTTGTATTATCACATAAAATAGGTGTATTATTAAAATTTAGTCCAAAGTACATAAGAGTGTTTTTCATCCACAACACTTGTGCACAACAACTGCCTATAGAGAAATATTCTTCCTTGGCCGTTGACAAAGAAAATGAGTGTAGTTACTTACTAGACCATGAAACTAAGGATTTTCCTAAAAAGTGACAGGTTCCTGAGGTGGGTTTTCTATCAAATCTACAGCTTCCAAAGTCATCATCTAAATATGAAATTAAATTAAAATCAGAAGTTTTTGGATAGAGAAGAGATTGAAAAACAATTCCTTTTAAATATATAAAAATTCTTTAACAGAACTTTGATGAGATTCTTTTGGATTTGATTGAAATCTAGCACAAAGACATACTTAATACATTATATCTGCCCTGGTAGTAGTAAGATATAATAAACTTCCAATCATACCTCTATATAACTTGGTGTCAACTAGTTTTCTAGTTTCATCCAAATCAAGTTTTATATTAGTACACATAGGAGTTATATATTTCTTTCTATTTTCAAGTCCAAATTTCCTCAATAAAACAGTAATGTATTTTCTTTAATTCAAAACATTTAAAAAATATTTTTGATAAATTTTAAGTCCTAAAAATAATTTTAAATCTCCCATCATACTCATTTCAAATTCATTTTTCATTAAATTTGAAAACTTGTGACAAAGCTTCCTGTTTGTTGATCCAAAAATTACATCATCAACATAAATTTGAACCAATAAAATATTAGAGTTTACAATATTCTTAAACAATCTAGGATCTTCCATTCCAAAAGTAAAATCATTTATCAAAAGAAAAGAACTTAATATTTCATACCAAGCTCTGGGTTCTTGTTTAAGGCCATAAAGAGCTTTAGTAAGTTTAAAAACAAAATCAGATTTTTGATAATTTTCAAAACCAGGAGGTTACTCAATATAAAATTTCTTTATTAAATAACCATTTAAAAAGGAAGACTTAATATCCATCTGAAATAATTTAAAGCTCATATGATATTCATAGGTCAAAAGGTTACTAATGGATTCTAATCTAGCTACAGGTGCAAAGGTCTCATCATAATCTATACCTTCTTCCTGATTATATCCTTTAGCTACTAGTCTTGCTTTATTTCTAGTTATTATTCCTTGATCATCTTGTTTGTTTCTAAAGACCCACTTAGTTCCTATGACTGGATTGTTTTGTGGCCTTTCAACTAAATTCAAAACTCCATTTCTTTTGAACTAGTTTAGTTCTTCTTACATTGCTATCATCCAAATTTCATCAACTAAGGCTTCTTCTATTGACTTAGGTTCTAATTGGGATAGAAAGGCAGAAAACTCAAAAATATTTCATACGTTCCTTCTAGTTTTTATTCCTATGTCTAGGTCTCCTATTAGAATTTCTAAAGGGTGATTCTTTAGGGTTTCAGACTTTCTAGGTAAAACATTTTTTGGTTCATCAATGTCATGTTCTTCTGAACTGGACTGAATTTTATTTATATCTTTTTCAAAATTATCTTTCAATTTCTCAAGTCTCATGTTATCATTAGAGTCAGATTCATCAATTCGGTCTTTTCTTTTCTCAAAGGGATCATATTCATCAAATTTCACATGAACTGATTCTTCAACAATCCTTGACTTTTTATTAAGAACTCTATAAGCTTTGGAAGTAGCAGAATATCCTAATAAAATGCCTTCATCTGATTTTGGATCAAACTTACCAAGATTTTCCTTGGTGTTTAAGGTGTAAACCTTGTATCCAAAAACTTTATAGTAATTTACTTTAGGTTTTCTATTATTCCAGAGTTTATAGGGTGCCTTTTTGAAAATTGGTCTGATTAAAACTCTATTCATTATATAACAGGTTTTGTTTATAGCTTCTACCTAGAAATAGGTAGGAAGACTATATTCATTTATCATATCCATATCCATTTCCTGAATAGTTCTATTTCTTCTTTCAAAAAATCCATTTTTTGAGGTGTTCTTGGTGCAAAGAAGGTGTTTTTAATACCCATATTTGAGAAAAAGGAATTAAATTACTGATTCTAAAATTCTCCACCATGATCAATTCTTAATGAAATTATTTTAAAACCTTTTTCATTTTGAAAAGCTTTACAAAAACTTCCAAATATTGTAAAATCTTCATTTTTATATTTTATAAAGAAAATCCAAGTAAATCTAGAATAGTCATCAACTAATACATATACATATAATTTACCAGCCAAACTTTCTATTCTTGAAGGTCCAAAAAAATCCATATGGATAAGTTCTAGAGGTTTAGATGTAGTAATTTTGTTAACAGATTTGAAGTATGATTTGTCTTTCTTTCCAAGTTTACATGAATCACAGAATCTATCACTTTCAAATTTGAGACTAGGAAAATCATAAACTAGTTGTTTCTTAGATAACTTATGTAAAGCACATATATTGCAATGTTCAAGTATTCTATGCCATATCCACGATTCATTTATCTTAGTAGTTAATTAGTTTAATTTTGGTTTACACAAGGAATTTAAGTCTAGGTTATAAACATTATTAGTTCTGGGTGCTCTAAATTTAAGCAATTTATCTTTAAAAATAGAATATCAATTGTTAGAAAAATCAATAAAATAACCATCATCACAGAGTTGAGAGATACTTACCAGGTTGAGTTTCAATCCATGTACATAGAGTACTTTATTGATTGAGACATCTTATGGATCTTCAATATTTCTAATGCCAATAATTTTACCTTTGGCATTATCACCAAATGTGACTAATACACCATCCATTTGAGTTAGTGTTCTAAAGTTTGATGAGTTTCCACTCATATGCCTGGAGCATCCACTGTCCATATACCATATTTTAGTTCAACTTCTATGACCTACTTCTTGTAAAGGTATTCAAACAAACGTTTGTTTTGGTACCCATACTGTATTGGGTCCAACGGTGTTAGCTAGAAAAGATCTGGGTATCCAGACTTGATTTGTTTTTATATAATCAATAGAATCATATAAACTGTTTATGACAAAGGATTTCTTAATTCCACTTATTTAAGGTTGACTTAAATAACAATTTTTAGATATGTGACCTTTTGTTCCATAGTACTTTCAAATTATACCTTTTGTACTGGGAATAAAATAGTTCATATATAGTTTGGGTTTCTCACCTTTACAGCATATTCCATATCTTTCCTTTTAATCACATTCTTTCCAAGAATTTCATTTAGTAAATTTTCTCCTTTTTTAAAAATAAGAGCTGCATTTTTGTACGTCTCTAATTCTATTTGTAGTGTTTTTATTTTAGTTTTATTATCTGTACAGTTTGTGTTTCATGAGTTATATTTTTCAATTAACTCTTGATGCTATTTTAGCAGAGTTTCTCTTTCTCCTAAAATAGCAGTGAGAATATTTTTCAGAGAATTATTTTTCTTAAATAATGAATCATATTTCTCTTGTATCATATTGCGGTAGGATACAATTTTATCATTTAAACAACTAGAACTAGAATCCGAATCAGATGAGTAATAGGATTGTACCTTGTTAGCTTCTACCATAAAGCACATATTTACTTTTAGATGTGATTCTTCCTTTTCTGAGTCATATTTTGATGAGTTACTAGAGTCTTCAGAAACTCTTCAAGTATATTTCATTGATATTTTGTCTTTCTGCTCATAATAATTGTTTTTGAAAAATTTATTTTTCTTTTCTCCTTTTAATTGAGGACAGTCGGGTCTTATGTGACCCATCTTTTTTCATTCATAGCATCTGACTACCTTTGGTTCTTTTTCATCTTTCTTGAAGGATTTTCTAAATCTATTATTCTTTTTGTAGAACTTTATAAACTTTCTAGCTAGTTGATCTAATTCCATATCTGAATTAGATAAATCAGAACTCTCTGATTTCACTTTGATTTCATTCTTCATCTTTCTGTGCTTCTTTTGGGATGTTACTTTCAAAGTTGTATTTTCTCTTTTGATCAAGACTTTATTCTCATTTGCTTCATCTTTAATCTCATATTCATACATCATTAGGTTTCCAATTAATTCTATCATAGTTAGATCTTTGACTGGTGATGATTTCCTAATGGTCGCTGATATCCCATTCCATTGGGTTGGAAGTACTCTCAGTACTTTCAGGGCTTGATCTACTTGTTTGATAGGCTCACCCAAGGTAGTGATATTGTTAACAATTTCTGTAAGCCTTCCATTCATCTAGGTTATTCTTTCTCCTTCAAACATTCTAAATGAGTCAAATTTCAATTTATTTGTGGCATACCGCATTTGTCTGACATTGTTAGTTTCTTCATAAGAAACTGCAATTGTATACCACATTTCATAAGCAGTCGGGCACTGAGATACTCTCTTGAATTCATCTGGACATAGACCACAGATGATAGCATTCATAGATTTTGAATTTATGTCATACTCTGCTTTAGTATTTGTATTCCATGTTTTTGGTTTCTCAGGAATTTCATAAGGATTAATAATTTTTTAGTAGACTCTGTATCCAAGATTTTTCATATAGATGATCATCCTCGACTTCCAACATCCATAGTTTTCACCATTGAAGTATAGAGCTCAAACCATTGACATCCCCTCTTTTGTATAATCCATTGAGATATCTAAGTATAATCTTTTGAAACTTTCAACTTGTTAAAGCTTTATCAACAAATCATCCACAACTGAGTGCAGGCATTTGATACCATTATAAGTTAAGGCTAAAACAGAGCCTTCTGGTTCATACACAGAACTGAATACACATCTTAGTACGAGAATCCGGTTACTCAAAATGAAAAGAGTATTTCTTTAAAAATACTTTCCAGTTGTTCTTCCCAATTACAGAAATACGCAACTGAGAGTAGATGGATCATCATCTTCAAAAAATATGTTCTTCAGGTAATGGATTTTATGAGTCGATCCAGTTTCAATAGATATATAAATAAATTTATAAACACCAAAAACAATGGATTCATGATAAATCTTCGATGTAGAATCAGTAAATCTTCAACGTGTTTCTTCTTCTTCGGAAAAAAAAATTTTATCATACTTTGTAACAGCAGATCTATATATCTCGAATATCTTTGTAAAATGAAGTCAAGAAACTTGAGAGCTTATTCTTATAATCTTTTTTGTGATGATATATCTCACTCATTTTGTAATTCAAAATAACACATATATATAAAGAATAAAAACGATAATTTTCCTTTCAAATTTAGATCTACAAAAGTCACCTTTAGAATCATGATATCAAAATGTTCAAATAACAGAGCAGTCGTAACTTCCCTTAATAATTGGCATGAAATCCTCCTCCTAAATTGATCCTTTGAATCATAAATAAATTGATTTGAATCAGTCAATGACGTGCTTTAAAATCGGGCTTTGAATCTGGCTTGAAATTAGCCTCATAATCCGCATAAAGACCGTTTCTCGATAAAGTCTAAATTTAAATCTCTGATGCCAAACATAGGGTTAAACTGCATAGCATTATTTCTCAGAGTGTAAGATTTACAATGTAAGGTTGGTTATCCATTCTTCAAACGTAAGGTTGATCTCAAACGTGAGGTTGGTCATCCATACTTTTCTATGCTTTAGAACGTATGGTACATGATCCATACTTTTTAATAAAACTTAAGGTTTTTTACAAAAGTAAGGTTGATGCACCATACTTTTGAGAAACAAATGTAACATTCCATACTTACGTAGGGTTATTCTTCCATAATTTTCTGATAACATAAATATAAGGTTCCTTCCAAATGTAGGGTTCCTCTTCCATAATTTTCCGATAATGTATGGTTTCTTAACCTTACTTTTCTAAAATTCCGTAAAGAAAACAACAGATTATGTCCTTACACTTACTCTCTTCAACGTAGGGTATGAACAGTGTTTCCAGAACACACTCAAAAATATTTCCGAATACTTTGTCAAATATTCCATGCAGTTTAAATTCTTTAATATTAAACCAAAAATAAGAATATAAAGAATAATAATTTCCTGAAATATACTCAAGGTAAAATAATTATAATAACAAAAAAGGGTATTTGTGAGCATCAAAATCATCATAAAAAGATAGGGTATTGTTCTCAACAATTTCCCCCTTATAATAATAAAATATATTGTTATTGAAAACAACACTTGCTCAACAATTATTTATCAACAAAATTCCATTTAGTAATCCAATTCATTTTTATATTTAACATAAAATACTCTAACCATAAATTCCCATTGAATTATATAAATTAATTAATCATTCCAATCATTAATCCTATTATTACACAATAATTTCATCCCACATGATTATTTAATTTCTAAATCATGTCATCAAAATTTCAATGTTAACACTTCATTCCATCATTACTGAGAAACTACACTAACACACCACATAAAATCCCACACAAATTAAACCAATAACCATTACATATCTTGAAAATCCATCTCAATAATCCAACCATATCACCACAACAACCACAATTCAACTATCACACATCATCCCTCATCATATCCCATACCAAGCAACCATAGCCATACTACCCAACATGTTCTGTATTCAAACCCGATCACCACCATCACCATAATCTTTCCCCCGAGATCTATACATATTACATAAGGGAAATGTAGCAAGCACACTATCCCTTATAGAAACAATTCCACCCTCCACAACCACTACACATTTTAGGTTTAATAAAATGATTTTGTCACATTACTTAATTACTTTCATGGGTATTCTCACACAATTCCAATATTTTATGGGAAACAAGTTAATTGGACATATATAATTTATTTACTTTTTATGCATAGTGAGATCAATAAATTGACACAACAATGTTCACACATCACATCAATTGCAACACAAAAAATGATCCTAATAGCTATTATTTTTAGTAATAGCATATAATAGTGATAAAATGTTAAAAAATATCATTAAACAAGTAAACACATGAAAAAACACCCACCCCATTCAATTTCAGTTAAATAAATTTATTTATATGATTATTTAAATCCATAGTATCCACCCAAAAGAAGAAAAAATTATGGAATTCCCATATATGAATATAAAAGCAGAGAATGAGAATCCCATACCTCAAATAAATTTTCAACATTCTTCAGGAGAGATCAGATGATTATGAATTTCCACCTTCAAAGGAAACACCATTGAAACCTAAGAAAAAAAGTACCATCAATAATAGCTCAATTACCATCCTAAAATATAGTAATTACACTAAAACAAACTCCAAAAAGGTGGAATGATAATAAAAAAAGGTAAATAAGAGTACATCAATTTGTGAGGCTTTGATCCAAACAAACCAAGGCACTCAAATTCCCAAGAGGTGTAGCTATAAGGTAAAGGAAGGTCAAGGGGTAGACTAGGGTGAAATAGAATATGTAAAACTAAACCAAGGAAGATAGGATGACCCTTTTTATATAGGGGGTCGTAATCCGTCACCATGATGTGTGGTATCATAAAACACCCATGGTGTTCACTTATAAAAGGTAAATACACAATTCAAACTTTGAACCCATGATTTATATGAATTTTAAAAACTATTTTTACAAACACCACAACCATAACCATGACGTGTTCTAAGGTGTAATGACAACTGGATTCCTTCCAAAAACAGTCACTATGGTGCAGTGCCAAGTGTGTGGTTGTTTTCTCCTTAACATTCCCATCATCAAGGTGTGGTCACCTATAGCTCCCCATGTTACACAAGTTATCCCCCAAAGGGACATGATAGGCACCACACCCATGATGGACCTTTCTAAACTACCCATTTTAAATAGGGTGAACCCCTAGATAACATGGCCACAAAAACAACCAGACAAGACATTTCATTTTCCATGGTGAACTAAGCACCACACAGACAACTCAAATGTCCTATAGTCAACCATGTCCAACTAAAATGGTTAAATCATGACCTCATCTATAAAACGGTCACCAACATGCCCACTCCCATGACATGGTGACCTTTAAAAAGTCCAAAACTCTCATATGTCCTCTGTAACACCTCCAAACTCCCTCTCAACACCACCAACCCCTGGAAAACATAATGGGGGGTTTGGGGATTTGGGTCCTCACACTAATAACTTAAGAAAATTTACTAAGTAAATAAATATTCTATATGATATAGATATTCATATTATTGGGTAATTATGTTTTGAATTTGTTCAAAAAAATGAATCTATATCCTTATGGAAGCATAAAATGATTTATTGAAGGTTTAAAAATAATTAGATGTTAAATTATTTATGGTATTTTAGTTCCATTTACTCAATATAATTAGTTATGCCAAATGATATTCAATATGATTGAATATGTTAATGATTTGGTGTGACTGAAGGTTTCTTTATGGCTTACACTATTGGAAAAACAGCCTATACCCACGGTTCAAAACCGTGGGTATAGCCCCCAAAACTGTGGGTATAGGCTATACCCACGGTTTTGGGAACCATGGGCTGGAACGGCGTCGGTATAGGTCCCCAACCTATACCCACGGTTTTCCAAAACCGTGGGTATAGGTGCTCTTCCACCGTGTCAACAAAACATACCCAATTGCCACGGTGTCAAAGGATTTTACCCACGGTTTCAAAACTGTGGGTATAGATCCTAAAATAATGCACGCGGCGGGTTTCGATCCCGCAACCTCTTAGCTGCAAACACCGTATCTAACCACTACCCTAACATCACCTATGTGTATATATATTTATATTTAGTTAAATATAGTTATATAAATTGTGGGTATAGATGAAAGAACCGTGGGTATAGGACTCCCGCCAAAAAAAATTCCTTCCTGTGGAAAAAAAAATTTCCCGCGCACACACGGGAGACCTATACCCACGGTTTTTCATAACTGTGGGTATAGGTATTTTATCCCATACCTATCCCCATGGTTTTGGGGGAAACTATGGAGATAGGTACCCCTATACCCATGGTTTTCCAAAATTTTGGGTATAGGTAAATTTTCAGGACCTATCCCCACGGTTTTGGAAAACTGTGGGGATAGACCCCCCCCCATACCCACGGTTTTGGAGAACCGTGGGTATAGGTCTTGAAAATTGACCAATTCCCAGGGTTTTCAAAAACCATGGGTATAGGGGTACCTATCCCCACGGTTTTGGAGAAAACCGTGGGTATAGGGGTACCTATCCCCACGGTTTTGGGGAAAACCGTGGGGATAGGTCCATTTTCCAGTAGTGTTACTCTAATGGATATCTGATATCAACTATATGTTTTAATGAAGTAGTAAATATATATGAGGTCATAAGATGAGAAATAATTGAAAGTTATTGAAGTTTTATTTCATGTAATGGACAAAAGGAGTTCCTACATTGGTGACTTGGATGATTTAATCTTGGATATACTTGTCATAAGATGTGTATTTTTATCTCATTTTTATTTTGAGAATAGAATGTAAACAAATTTTTTTAATGAAATTTAATGGGTGGTTTAATACATATATTTTATAATATATTAAATTATATAACATTCTTTAAGGGAGACTTTAAAATAGCTTTTTAGTTAGAGAATACATATAATTTTTTTATGGAAATGCCCTGAAAAAAATGAATGAGTTCAAAAAAAATCCCGATGTTCTCAAAAAAATGAGAATATATGGATTTGGCATATGTTTTATGGGTTCTAAGTGCTATATAAACATAAAAAGTGGGTAAAAGTTCAAATCTAAAGAAGAAATTTTAGTTGGAAGGTTCAATAAATTTTTTTTGAGAAGCCAGTCAAGTCATTGAATCCTATGGTTGATAGTAAGGAGGAAAAATAATTCTTTTTTATTAGACTATTTATAATACCTTGTAGAGTTTAGAAAACTCCATGGAATTTCCATGTCAATTATGGGTGTTATATAAATTAATTCTTCTATTTTTAAGGGTATATTATATTGAATGTATATTTTAAAAGTTTTGTAAAAATATCAGAGTTAAAAATCAAAGGAAAATTGAATGAGATTATAGTTTATATTAATATGATAATTTAAAATAGTTACTACATAAATTATTTGAATATAAAAGAATATATAAATATTTGATTGATTTATTTAAAGGATGTGTATATTTATCTTAGTTATCTAATATTATAAGATAAGTTGTTATCTAATAAATATTTGTTATGAATAACATGAGATGGTTAATTTTATACATCTAATTATATGATATTTTTTCAAAATGACATGAGGATAAAAATGTTTTATCCTAGATAAAGTGTTTATCAATATCTTTGTTAAAATATAAAAGGAATTTTTTCCCACCACCCATAACTAGTCTATTTTAATAGTATAATTTTCAAGATAATATTCCGAACACATAGAATACTATATATGATATGGAAATAATAGATTATTTGTTAAATGTTAAAATTAAAAGGAAATGAATGATATTGCCTAATATAAAATGGTTTTTATATATTAGAAATATATTCTGAGAAGACTATAGTATTTAATAAGCTAGTGAGAGTGTGTTTGAACTTAGGGAAGATCAAAGTTAATATAAGATTAATGTAATATTTCACTTAATATCCTAAAGAGTTTAGGATATATAATAATAAATAAATTATAGAGTTACATTTAGTTATAATGAAAATTAAATATTGCTACTTCCTAAAGGATTATACGAATAAATTTACATATTGAATTTCACTTGATATCCTAAAAGAGTTTAGGGTATGGAAGTAAAGAGAAATGTAAATAGTTTCATTATTTACCATAACAAACTGAATATGACTTTTTCCTAAAGGGGTTTAGGTGGTTCTAGTAAATAAATAATTTAAATAGTTACATTATTTATCATATGTTTCATGGAAATTTTTAAAATAAATGGTTCCAAGGATGATGATGATAAACTAAGAAAGAGTTCTAAGTAGACAACTGAAGTTGACATCGTAACATTTGATTTTGGGAAGTTTAAGAGTTTGAATATATTTGAAGAGTTTAGTGTTAAAAATGTGATTCTTAAATCTCACCATTATTCAATATTTATTTCTTCATAGATGTTACTCACTTAAATTTTATAGGGAGGGTTTTATTATATGGTCTTTCATATATATGACAAGAATTTCATATGATTTAATGAGTAAACAGAACCCCTAAAAGTGAAACATACATAAGGATGACCTGGAAATTTATCATATATGATATTATAGATAGGATCTTAAGTAGGGTTTGTTAAATATTATTAAAATGGTTTTTAGGATATAAAATGCATCATATTAGAGTAAATATACACTTTATCATTCAAACACATTAGCTACATAAATGTATATGTAGATATACATTTTTTGAAGTGTAATGATAATTGAACTCTTAAAGTATGACTTTGAGTTATCACTAACCAATATTAAACATGGAGTAATATAATTTATAATGTAATTTTATGGTTTTCATGAGTAATATTTATATATAAAGATACATTCTATGCTCATGAGGTATAAAAATGGGTTTTTGGGTGTTGGATGATCCACTAAGTATACCACATGGAGTGTCATATATATATATATATATATGGTATTCTAGGGAATATGAGTCATATTTGAGTCCCCATTAACCAAGGATAGTGTGATACCTAGCATGAGAACCTCCATACTTTCATACCCTACATACACAAGTCTATATGTTGAATTAGATAATCAAGGTGTGGTTGGGTATGTTTTTGATCATGTCATCAGTTGGAGCTTTACCATAATAATATTTTTACTCTTGTATAAAGAGTATGACACTAGATCTATTGATTAAGATAAACTATAAGACTATTTATCCACACCTAGATATATTATATCTATTCAAATTAGTGACAAGTGATGTGATCATCCATTCATATGAATTATATCTAATATATTCATAAACCAATTCAATCTTTACTCAGAGAAATTAGAACAAATGAGTAGGATTTATGGGATTGACATGATCTATGTCCCATGGACTCTTGATGTCTTAGACAAAGAGAAAATATACGAATATAAATTTACTAATGATATAGTCTAGTGGAAACTGGTATAGAGATACTTGTATTTGATAGAGATCATGCTAGATCCCTTTATAGATTGAGTATTATTGATGTTTTTCTAGAGGATACTCTTTTATTACATTTATATATCTATTTATTAGTATTTTTTATTAATTTTATAAAGACATGTGGGGTCATACATTATTTTTTACTTGATGGGAATTGAATTTTACTCAGAGATATAATCTAAAAAAATAGAGTTAATATAAAATAATTTTTGGATGGATATTAATGAGGTACTACATATGATGTGATAAAAGGTGAAGTTATTAATAACTTTCCAAAAAATGTTTTGTAAGATATTTAAAATAAGTTTTGGATGTGATTTGACAAGTTATTTTATATAATACAATATAAGGTGAAATTTTAAAAATACTTTTAGGATTTAGAGTAAGTTCAAGATTTAAGGAGATATATTTAATAAATATGATGATGAATTTGATTCATTTTAGTGGTTATATACTTAATAAAAGCATTAAAATTTGTTAGATTTATGTAATATGGGAATATAACCTGCATGAGATGCATAACTATGAAACCTTCTCTTCCTATATGATTTGTAAATAATTAAATAATCTATTTAATAAAATAAAATGTATGGGAGTTTATTGAATTCATGCATATGATAAATGTGTTGTTCCTGGATCTAATTATATCACTGAGAGGGGGAGGGGTGAATCAATGATATCTTTTATTTTATGATTTATTCCCTTTTAACCCAACCTATTATACCAATTAAACTTCTCAATCCACTAAATATTATGTCATTTCATCGCCTAATGTATAGTAGTTTTAAATAGAGATTAGTACACATTATTTAAAAGGTTTAGTATAAAAGACTACTCATTTCCATGTTGGTTAAATGACTCAAACATGGATTTTACACTATAATATTATTATGATTTATAGTGGCTCTTGATTCTAAAATAGTTTGATTGGTTATACCCCCAAATCACATGTCTTTTGTAGCTACTAGTTATACTCCCTAGTAATCAAACATCCAGTATCATTTGGTTCTACACCCTAGCCACTAACTCTTATTACATGATTGGTTATACACCCCAACCACCTTTCCTACATGACTAGTTATACACCCTGGCTAGTCTTCTCTTAATGCTTTGATCTAGTACTAGAAATATCACCAGTAAACTTTGAATAATCTTCCTATACCAATGTATAGGTTCTTTTGAAATCATGAATATTTATTTAATCTTAAATGGTTGCTTAAAATACTCTTATTGGTCTCAAAACACTCCTAGATCTTGAGTAATATAGTCCCTCTTTATCTATTTCAATACTCAATCATGGTAGGATTCTTATCCTTCAAAGGATCCTGGCTTTGAGCTCTATCTCGATCTATCGATCTCTCTATCTATCTTTATCTCTTTAATACTTTGTAGTATTAGTCTCTCAAAAATATCTCTCACTCAGTGTTTGTGAGATTTAAATATTCTCATCTAATTTTTTCTTTCATATTTTATACCATGAATATTTATATTCAAATGGAATAATATCATATTAATATTATTCTCCATATGAAAAATATGGAAACTATATGATCTACAGTAGGTAAAATAACATCATTTAAAGTGGTCAACAATATTCCCAATTTATTCCTCATTCAAACTCATTTAAAATTCCCATTAAAATATTCATTTAAATCATTTGAAGACTCATGATTTATTCCTATCTCATGTGATATTAAAATATATCATTCTTAGTATACAAAGAAACCATGAATTTCAGTTTTTTAGAAAACTTACTTCAAACTTGGTTTTTTCCTCATTAAAATTACACAAAGAACTAGGTGTTTTTTTATTTTAATTCCTCTATATAATACACCTCTTTAAAGTCTTTCCAAGTTTCCACATGCATAAAAACATGTATAATTTTCCACATGGACCTCCTTCTTGTAGCATGGAACCCTCATCAATATTTCTTTTCATGAATAATATTCATATTCTTGATCATGATGTCTAATCCATCAAGAAAATACTATAAATAATCTTTTAAATCCACTCACTATTTATTCAAAATACTCCATATTCTGAAAATTAAAGAGTTTATTACACTTGTATAGATTTTTTGTTACCCTTGGTTAAGGTACATATGACCCTTTGTCGCCTTAAAAAATTCATCATTACTCTTATGTAGGTAGTTTTTTACCTTTATGTAGAGTCATAAACTTGGTTTCACCTATATATAGGTTTGTTGGTTAGCTTTATATAGGTCTAAAATAATTTCTTCACCTTTACATAGCTCCATTTTAAGATCTTATATTTTTCAGGTATGTCTCTCTTTGAGTTTTTTTTCAGTTTAAAACCCCATAAATAAAAGATCAGTCTAGTCCAATAATAATTTCGAATTTGAATCGAGAGTGGTGATTTTTTATTTCAAAAATAATTCATTTCATAAAATATATTCATGAAATGAATCCTTATAGATGTCCCTTGGATCCATACAAGTCATGAATGGTTTCAAGGAAATACTTGAATCGAAAATTCAATTCATTTGATGGATTCATGATATGAAATTAGTTTCTTCTAGATTTTAATTTTAGGAGAAAATTTTTTCAGTGTTTTTAGGAATTGAGGAATTCATAATTTCAATCCTATTCACATCATGAATTAGTCACATCCAACCCTAAAATAAACCCTCCATCACTGTGTTTTTTATGATCATGCAACTCTTTTATCTTAATTGCATCCTCCTATTGATGATTTATAGATATTCTTAGACCTAGAACCAACACCACATTTGATCTAGGTGTTTTAGAACTATATTTTTAAGGTAAGACTTTTGGTTCCTCTTACATTTCTTGATCCATTATTGAAGGAATTTTTGATTATTATTGAAGGAAAATAGGAAGTTGATTGCTACTATGTATTTGAGGTTTTGTTTGTGTCTTATTTTATTTTGATATGGGTTGTCAAAATCAAATCCCTGATTTATTTGATTGTGTTCTTAGTATTTTCTATGGATCTTTAAAGCCAACATGTCCTATGTGAAACCAGTTTATTTTGATAATCCATTTATTTAATGAGATATACATGTATAGACCTACTAATAGATCCCGTCAATTCCATTGGAATTGAGAAGGAGACTTGCAGCCACCCAATAGGTGTGATATCCTTGAAACTTGTTGAAACTTGGTCAGTTTAACCTTAGATCCCTTAGATTATTTGGTATTTTGTTTATTTTTATATTAACTTAGGTATTAGCATAACACATTTATTTTAGTGGTTTCTTGAGACAGAATCACCTTAGCTAAAATAGATTAATTAGTATGATAATAAACTTAGGGACAAGATCATGATGAAATAGGTTTGATATAATAATGATGATAATTAGGAACCAAAATTATTGAAATATATTTGGCTATACAAATGATAATTTAATAAATTGATCATTCTATCATATGATGATATATCTAGTATGTGTTTTGTTGTCCTTGTGATTTTCTTGCATAGATTTTGTGTTCATATAACACTATTGTGATTGATGTATGAGGGTGGGATGCTTAGTGGCATGTTGAGTTTGTCTTGATATGACTCATGATTATGTTGACACCTAAGGGCTAGGTGTATGATTTTTCATACTGCCAATGGGCTAGGTGCACTGGTACTTAATGCTCTAGGGACGAGTATATGACTATACTAGATGTCTAAGGACCAAATGCATGGTCACAAAATTCCTGAGGGTGAGATTCTAGATAGACTGTGGGTATAGGCCATTTGTTTATGATATGTTTTGTGTGATTTATCCTCGGTAGGAGAATCTGCAACTGATTAGTTGATCCATCCTAATGTAAGAGGATCCTTACCTAGAAAAAGATATCTAATAGGGAATCGAAGCAGGTTAGACTATCCCTAGGTTTCCCCCCTAAAACTTGAGGGTTATTAGGTTTATTTTATGTGTAGTATTAATTGAATAAATTAATACCGTGATTATCAATTTATTGCATGAACTATATTTATCAGATAGGATTTTGTTATACATGTTTTCATCAACCTAATAAGTTATACTCACACCCTATATGGGCATCAATTTGGTACCCTAAAATATTTCATTGATGCGGGTTTAGACAAGGGTAAGGGACCTTATTAATGATTGTTGTTTATTGGATGGGTTGGTTCTTGGAGACGGACTACCATTGGGATCGGGTATAGGGATTTGGAGTCTTTCATTTAGGTATACTTAGTTCTTTATTTTTTTGAACTTCATCACGTCATTTAGATAGATTTCATCCTGACATTACATTTTTATATTATTATTGAGTTATTCTTTATTCGGCTAAGGATGCATGTTGTTGATTTTTTATGTTATTTATTCTACTCTATTATTATTTACACTATTAATATTACTCCATAAAAGAGGTTATAGTCTACCCACTATATTTTTTAGACCCTCACTACTAGTTGGAAGCCTCTGTTGTATGAGAAGGCATGCCTGAGGTCAGGTAACCAACCTGACTCAATCATGTGAGGGAGTGCCGAGTTGGGGATGTTACAAAGTGGTATAATAGGAACATGTTTCTTTTCTATTGTTTTTCTATTTGGTAAAGGTATAAAGTATACTAGGATATGTTAGGACTTGGTAATGATCTTGTACATGGGAGTAGCTAACCCTTGTGTGGGGGAAAATTTGAGTGAACAGGGATGGGATTATTGTTCATGTTGTTCTCTTATTATAGTTTTGATGTTATTTTACTTTGGGTGATTCACTAGTTGTGTGATGTTATTTTTTATTGATATTTTTACTCATTGATATGTATTTAATGAAATGAGTATGCATTAATCATAATAAGAACATATAGATATGTGTGGATATGTATTTTTCACGATAGGGACATATTTATAGCATGTGATATATCTTCCCATATGAACTACGAAATTCATTTCCTGTTATACCTGAAAAAATGAAATAAAAGAAACTATTATGTTATACCAATTCACTTGTTAAGACATGTTTAGAAGAACCTTGATTTAGTGTTTGTTTATTTTTATCACTTGTTGAGGTTGACCTTGTTGTGTGTATCGTGTTATGTAACATCCTGGGCCCGGGTGCCACTTAACGGGTGCCCCGAACCCGGTTGGTCACATGACCTCAAGCGCATTTCCCCAAACTCCAGAGGCTGCCGACTAGCAATGAGGGCCCAGGTCTGATAGTGGGGAAACTATGTCCTCATTTTTCAAAGTGTAGCACAGCGGAATATAATATACAAACATACAACAATAGCGGAAGCAATAAACCATACACATTTAAAATGAACAACTGAAGTAAAAGTTAACCAATATTCATAATGATGCAACATGTCTCAAGTTCTAAGAAAATATCCAGAACAAGTTACACAACAATACGGTACAATACAATACAGAGTACAGAGTACAGCAAGGAAAAACAAAACAGCCGGCAGCATCGCGAGCCTAAGCTCAGTCCCATGCTCCCCTACTCCTCAGCAAAAAATCAAGTACCTATATAGGGACCCTTTCCCTTATCCATACCTGCAGAAACGTAATCTGTTTGGGCCGAAGACATGACCCAAATAGGGTGTGAGAAATAAATCCCAGTAGGCACCCACCAAAGGCTCGTGCTCAACTGTGTGAAAATATGCAACAACAGTGTGCATTAGTAAATGAAATAAACTAAGTAGTACTCAAAAGTAACTAACTTTACCATTTATATTTCCATTCTTAGTATTCATTTTATCCATTTAATATTAGAAATCACCTCAGTGAATGCTCTAAGTAGATAGTCAGTGTCCCCAGACATGTAAACTCTTACCGTCAGGTAATCAGAATTGTAACCCGCAGGTAATTGCCCATAGGCATAATAGATATTTCCCTCAGGCGTACGAAGTGTCACCCTCAGTCATAGAGTCTATTGCTCATAGGCACGAAAGAAGTTACCCTCAGGCTAAAATAACCACAACTCTCAGGCTAAAGGAAACAATGCCCTCAGTATAAGCAAGTAACCAAGACATTCCCAACATGTAAACAATAAATTCGCATACAATTCCTCTCAAGGAAATTCAATAAACATTATTACAATGGCATACCCTCGGGTATCCTGGCCAAACGGCTAAACAGAGGAACGCACCCCTGGGGTGGTCCTGGATCCAAGCAGTGATCCCAAACAATAATTTATTATCACATTTAATTACCTATGCAATTATAGGTATTCAAAACAGCCAAGGCCTCATCCACACGACACCCCAACATGGGTTCGTAGCTCAATGGTACATAAAATGCACAACAGTTAAAATTTAAACACCAAGCCACCTACCTTAAATGCCCATGAACGGTATACGTGAACATCGCTTCCAGAAATTCCGAAAGACGACGTAGATCTGGGTTAGAAGAAAACCCGTTCAAACGTAAATAATTTTCCCTCGGGAAAGAATTGGTAAGAACGACTTAAGGAGAAGTAGAGGCTTACCCGTATGGTTCCAACGAGATCGACAGAGGCGGAAACGGATTCCCGGCGTGCGATCTGGAGCTCCTAGAAGGTTCAGCTCTCTCTCTCGACTCCTCCTCCAGTTATAAGCCTTCCCTGTGAAAAGGGGAGGCTACTACCCATATTAAGCAAAAAAACAGACTACACGGCATGTACTATTGGGTACACAGCATATAGTTTTCATTTTTTTGACTATTCCTTCAGCGGCTTCTCGCCAGTGTGGCATTGTTCATCTGTCGAAATGAGTACACGGCATGTGAAACCTGAGTACATGGCATGTACTGCCGCTCAGGTGGCGACTACTTCCACCACCTTACTATTTGTCTGTCGACTGACTACATGGCGTGTAAATACCCACTACACGGCGTGTAGTCGGTTTTTACACCTTTCATCGCCGACCGGCCAACACGCCCTGTGTACTCCTTCCACACGGCCAAAGTACACAGTGTGTGGAAAAGTACACGGCGTGTAGACAAAAAATTTAGAATTTTCTCCCATTTTCCTTATTTTCTCAAAAACACTAAAGGAAGAGAAAAAAAAAAGAAACTTATACCTCAAGAATAAGAACCGGGTTCCTACAAACTTCCCCCCTTAAAGCAATTTGTCCCCGAATTGCCCTTCCAAGGGTGGTGAAGATAAAGCTTAGAACAACTCTGGACACTGATCACATATGTTGATCTCCCACTCCCAGGTTTCATCCTGCACTCGGCCATGCTTCCATAGCACTCGTACGAGAGGAACTGACTGGCCTCAGAGAACCTTCGTGCTCCTATCCACGATAAGAATCGGATGCTCCTCAAAGAACGCATCTACATGAAGCTCAACCTCCTCAGGCTGAAAGACGTGAGATGGGTCTGAATGATAACGGCGCAACTGAGACACATGGAAGACGTCGTGCATGGCCCAGTACCTCTGCGGTAACTGCAACCGACAGGCAACCAGCCCGACTCTCTCCAGAATCTCAAATGGACCCACATACCTCGGTGAAAGTTTACCTGGTCTCCTGATCCACCTGTGTCCCAAACTCAGCGAAACATGCAAGAAAACATGATCCCCAACTGTGAAATCTAAGGGTCTTCTGTGGCGATCATCATAAGATTTCTGATGAGACTGCATAGTAATCATCCACTTCTGAATCAACTGGACCTACTCAGAAGTCTCCTGCACAAGTTGTGGTCCCAGTAAAGCTACCTCACCTGCCTCTATCCAGCACAAAGGTGGTCGGCATGTACTACCATATAACGCCTCATAAGGTGCCATCTAAATAGTTTTTTGAATACTTTTATTATAGGCAAACTCAACCAGGGGTATATGCTTCTCCCAAGAGCCCCCAAAGTCTAGGATGCATGCACGCATCATGTCCTCAAGCACCTGTATCATACGCTCTGACTAACCATTGGTCTGAGGGTGGTAAGTTGTTCTCAAAAGCACCTATGTACCCAGTTCCCTCCAAAAACTCTACCATAAATGAGACGTAAAACGCGAATCCCTATCTAAAACGATAGAACGAGGGACCCCATGAAGATGTACGATCTCTCGGATATACAACTTTCTGAGATCGTCAACACTGAAGGTCTCCTTGATAGACAAAAAGTGGGATACCTTTGTGAGTCTATCCACAACAACCCACACAGCATCATTGCCTCGAGGTGACCTCAGTAACCCATCACGAAGTCCATCGCGACATCATCCCATTTCCACTCTGGAATGGGTAACTGTTGTAACAGTCCAGCTGGTCTCTGATGCTCTGCCTTCACCTGCTGACATGTGGAACATCTCATAACAAAACCAGCTACATACCTCTTCATACCTGGCTACCATTACTGACATCTTATGTCACGGTACATCTTGGTAACTCCAGGATGCACAGCCCAAGCTAAAGCATGAAACTCCTGCATTAACTCCTCATGTATATCCCCTAGAACCCATACTCAGCCATGGAAACGCAGTACCTCATCATCACCTATCTTCCAACCAGGAGAAGGGTCCTCACTGGCCACCGACTCCCGTAGAACTAGGCCTTCTGAATCAGATAGTTGTCTCATCCTCACTCTATCCAGGAGGGTAGAAGTCACAGCTAAAGATGAAACATAGGTTTGCCCCTAACTGTCATGCACCTCCAAATGCATCTCAGAGAACAAATCCATAAGCTGCCACTCACCCCTAGCCTCTTGAACCAATTGTGTCTGATTCTTCCTACTCAGTGCATCAGCAACTGTATTACCCTTACCAGGTCTATAGGAAAGCTCAAAGTCGAAGGAATGAAGGTATTCGACCCACCTTCATTGTCTCAGGTTCAATTCATGCTGAGTAAAGATGTACTTGAGACTTTTGTGGTCGGTGAAAACCACAAAATGCTCTCCCAAGAGATAATTTCTCCAACAGTGAAACACATGAACAACTACAGCCAACTCGAGATCATGCATCGGGTAATTCATCTCATGTGGCCTCAACTACCGAGAACCATACGCAACAACTCGATCTCCATGCATCAACACAGCTCCCATCCCAATACCTTATGCATCACAGTAAACTATATAGCTCTTTCCCTGCTATGGGAGTATCACGATTGGTGCTGATGTCAACTTCCTTTCAGGTCCTGAAAGGCTGTCTCGCAAGCTTCTATCCAAACGAACTTCACACCCTTCTTAGTCAAACCCATCAATGGCGCTTCTAAGTGGGAGAAGTCCTGTATGAAGCATATTTAGTAACCATCCAGCCCCAAGAAACTCCGTATCTCAAACACATTCTTAGGCAGCTCCCAGGAAACTACTGGTCTCACCTTCTCTGGGTCTACTGCAACTCCTGCCTCTGAGATAATATGACCTAGGAAGTGAACCCGGTCCATCCAAAAGTGGCACTTTAAGAGCTTAGAATATAGCTGATGCTCTCTTAGTGTACTCAATATGATCTCAAGATGGTTGGCATGGTCGTGTAGAGTGTGATAGTACACCAATATTTCGTCCACGAATACTACCACAAAAGAATCCAGATAAGGATGGAACCCATTATTCATCAGAGCCATGAAAACTGCTGGCGCGTTCATGAGTCCAAAAGGCATAAACAAGTACTCGTATAGACCATATCTGCTCCTAAAGGTTGTAAGCGGTATGTCTAATGGTCTCACACGCAGCTGGTGATATCCTAATCTCAAGTCAATCTTCGAGGACACTCATGCTCCACGAAGTTGATCAAAAATATCATCAATCCTCAGCAAGGGATGCCGGTTCTTGACCGTCAACTGGTTCAGATTCTGATAATCCATACAGATTCTGAGGGTACCTTCCACCTTCTTCGCAAAGAGGACCGGTGAAACCCAAGGAGAAGTACTAGGTTGGATAAAACCCTTCGAATTTAACTCCTCTAACTGCCTATTGAGCTCATGTAACTTGGGAGTAGCCATCCTATGAGGAGGAATGGATACCGGTGCCACTCATGGCACAAGATCAATAGAGAAATCCACCTCACGCTCTGGAGGTAGACATGAAAAGTCATCCGGGAAGACATCCCTGAAACGATCAACTACTGGATGGAAATCCTTCTGAAAATTCCCCTGATCATCCAGATATAAACTCACAATCTGGGTTGTGACTCCACCTTTCCCACAATGCTATGGTCCAGCTCAACTCTCCTGAACATCCCACTCACCCTTGTATAGAAACTCCCCGCCCTCTGGTGTTTTGAAATGCACCCTGCGACGATAGCAGTCTACAAAGGCTCAAAAGGTAACCAACCATTCCATCCTGAGAATGACATCATAGCTCGCCATCTCCAAGACATAGAGGTCCCATAGAAAGTGACACCCACCAACCTCAAGGGGGCACTCCTTGCACTGATGCACATTAGTCGTTCTAGTAACCAACGATGTGTCATGTATCATAACATCAGAAGAATAAGAAGAAACACAGAGCCCAAGGATCTCCACAATAGGCACTGATATAAAACTATGTGTAGCACCCTTATCGAAAAGTACTAAAGATAAGATAGAAGCTACTAGAATAGTACCTCTGACAGTAGAAGGTCTGAGATCCTGCTCATGCTGGGTCTGTTGCACTGCATATGCTTGCCCAGTGTTGCGGCCCCGCGACACAGCCTAGCTACCCTGAGTTGTCCCACCCTACTACCTATGAGATCCTGGTGTCTGGCTACCATGGCCACGACCACCATCTATGCCTGCACGCCCTGACGTATTCCGGTTTCCCGACTGGTAATAAGTTGGTGGTCCTGCTCCCGCACGTGGAGTCTGCACAGAACCCCTCTCACTAGCCACTAGTGGAAACGCCCTACAAAAGCGTTGCAGATGACCCATCTTTCTGCAAGCTGAGCACTCCACTGGATCACGTAGACATTGTGGTCTCTTTCTCCCCTCCTTACCACACTGGTAACACATGAACTGACCACCTGAAACATTCTTCTAGATGGTACTACCACCGTGAGATAATTCCGTCTGTCTCTTCCTCTTTCCAGTAGAAAGAGTGCCAGAAACTGGTACTGAACCTCCCTGTCCTGCACCACTAGCTTCCCGAAGGTTCCTCTTAGTAATCAGCACCTGGTTCAAAATATCTTGTACTTAAGGCAACCTGAAAACATTCACCCGTTATTGAATGTCATAAAGAATACCATTATCAAAGCGTCTGGCCCTCAACTTCTCATCACCCACCAGAACGGGTGCAAAACGTTGAAGCTTGGTGAAACGAGCAGAATAATCCATCACCGACATAGCTCCCTACAGCAGATTCATGATCTCTCGAGCTCTATCTTCCCTCAGCATCTCTGGGAAGAAGAAGTCATAGAAGGCTATCTGAAAATATTCCCACGCCATGTCTATGTGATGCTCTGAATGATTGGTAACATCCCACCACCTCTTGGCGGAATCACGTAGCATATAAGTCACAAGATTGACCCTCTACCCTGTAGGTGTCTTAAGATGCTCGAAAATAGTCTTCATAGACCCCATCCAAGACTCCATATCCTATGGTCTTCCATCCCTTAAAAACGTAGGTGGATGTTGCTTCTGGAATATATGATTCAGCTCAGCAATAGATGTGGCAGCCGGCAGTGCTCCCTAAAAGGTCTGCATGAACCGCATGAAGCCTTCACAGAACTGCACATCCATGCCCGTGTCCGGTATAATGGTTGGTGCTACATCTGGCTCTGCTGGAGGTTACACTGGTAGCCCATGACCCACCATCTCTAGAGTATACTCGTTGCCGCTCTCTTGGCAAAAAACGCATGGTCGTCTCAGCGGCATGACTCTACAAGGTCAAATGAACACCTTAGATCAATATTATCAAAGACTAAAAACAAGGATATGGAGAAAGAAAGTTTTCAAAATTTACAAAACTTTACTACACGGTGTGTATAAAACTACACGGTGTGTTCCCGCAAGCCATTCAAATGGGCGTGTACCCCAGCTTAAACTAGCCGTGTAACACCCCAAACACACGGCATGCCTTCTAAATACACGGCGTGTACTTGAATCCTTCTTCCCTGCCCGAGTCCTTCTACACGGCTAAGCCACACAACTCCCATTGAACAAAAATACATGGCGTGTATATAATCTTCACGGCGTGTATGGTGTAATTTTCTAACTGCCCGTGTGGTTCGTGACATGGCTGACTACTCAGCTTGATACTACACGGCATGTTACACCTGCACACAGCGTGTACACCACCCCATTTCCTAGCCACATGGCTAAGTCCACATGGTCTCCTACCAGTAAGGACTACACAGCATGTCCCTTAGGTACACGGCGTGTTTAGGATGAGGTTACACCAACCCGTGTTTGTTAGTTTACACGATCGGGTCCCCAGGTCAGACTACACGACGTGTTCATAATTGACATGGCATGTACAAGAAAATATTTCACCAACCCGTGTTGTTAGTTACACGGCCGGACTCCGGGTCAACACTACATGGCGTGTACATCCGGTACACGGCGTGTTTTTTCCAAGAATTTCCCTACCCCATGTCCCCGCCCACATGGTCGATGACACGGAAAGAGACTACATGGCGTGTACTGAGGGTACACAGTGTGTATTTAAAAATTATTCTTTTCTTCCCGAATAGAAGATCACACAGCCTGTGTCCAAGGAACTACATGGCATGTATCCTGGGTTTTCCGAACAATAAGGCTTAGATACTACTCCGGAACCCATAAAATACTGAAAAACAACACCTAAGTGCCAAATTCCGATCCGTGAGGGCCCATACTCCCCAAGAATCAAATTTTTCCATATTATATATGTTACAACAAGATAAACAGTCGATGATCCACCAAATTCTGGTAAATGAGGGCCCATACTCCCCAAAAACCAAAGTTTGGAGTCCATCCTATCATCAGGCTCACACAGAAATACCCTATCACATAGCAGTTATTTATCAAAGTAGTTATCACAACAGCATGCTTTCTATCACAACAACTATCACAACAACATGCAAATTTATAATGCTCCTACATGGCATGGAACAATGCATGGCATGTGATTTATAGCATGTGCCTAAATGATGCATGAGATGTCATACCCTCATCTCATCGGGTTGCAACTAAAATAGAACCCTTGGATAAAATATAAACGGCACAATCACAAGTGCGTCACCCAACGGTGAAAATCAAATCAACTGTAAAACTTGAAAAATTAGAAAATATTGCAATTCGAGGTAAATTGGCTTTTCCCTATACACGGGTTAGCTACTCCTGGACATAGCTTATTACCAACTACTATTTCCATCTTATCCCTAACTAAATCTCCAAACAGTAAGTCAAAGAAAAGAAACACCTTTGATACCACTTTGTAACATCCCGGGCCCAGGTGACACTACTACAAAATAAGGCTATAGCCACGGTTTGGAACTGTGGCTATAGGCCCAAAAACTATGGCTATAGGTTATAGCCACGATTTCATAAACTGTGGCTGGTATTGTCATGGCTATAGGTCAAAACCTATAGCCATGGTTTTGAACCGTGGCTATAGGGATATAGCCACAGTTCAAAACCGTGGAAGAATCCTGAGTCAGGCAATATATATAGTCACGGTTACAACCGTGGCTATAGGCCTATTGCCATGGTTACAACTGTGGATATAGGCCTATTTCCACGGTTTTAAACCCTAGCTATATCCCTATAGCCATGGTTTAAAAACGTGTCTATTTGTCCCCAAATTCCATAAAAAAAATAGCCCCCCTTCCCCTACCCCCTTCCCCATCACACCCCCTGCCCCCTGCACTTCCCTCCTTCCCACTGCACTTCCCCCCCCCCTTCCCACTGCACTTCCCCCCTACCCACTGCACTTCCCCCCAGCCCACTGCACACCCCCCCTGCCCACTGCACTTCCCCCCATCCCACTGCACACCCCCTTGCCCCCCCTGCACACACCCTCTGCCCACCCCCCCAGCCCACATGCAGAATTCAGAAATTACCTGCAAGTATAACACATAATTCTGAAGTTACTTAAATACATATAGGAATACCACTGAGGAATGGGTCTTAGATGTTGTTCTTCTGATGTGGGTAGTTAGGGCATGTGCAGATGTAGTGTGACCAGACACTGATGGAGTTCCAAGCATGTGTCCAGATCAATCATCTCAATAGATTCTACATGAAGCCTTGTCATACTACCATGAGCTAGGGAATGGGGTAGAACCGGGGATCTGAGGTCAGGTTAGAAGCAATACGAGGATATGGTAGCTAAGATTCAGTAGCACATGTGGGTGTGGTAGAGATAGTGGGAACCAGTTGCAGGGTTAGTGGCCGGTAGTTGATGTGATATCCTTTGTTTCCTAGTCTCAAATAACTGTTTACTGGGTATGTATGTTCAATATCTTATGCACAAATGTAACATAGAAAACAAAACAGAAACTAGATGAATGAAATATAAAGATTTCATGCATTGATTCTGATGCTGTTCAGGTTCAAGCATATCTTACATATAGATGAATGCCTAAACATCACACAAGCTGATTTTTGAAAACAACTACAGGTTAACTGTTTAAAATGTAGAAACAGAATATAAGGTAAACAAAATATATAATAATTACCATTGTTCTTAAAATCAAGGCTCCGGTCAGCAGCTTCTGTGGATTTAGGATATGAAACAATAGGCGTTTCCATTCCATCACAATCATCATCTAATAATGGTCGCACTCTACAGAATACATGTATGTTCCCTTTCAGTTCCTGCAGTGACCAAGAATTAAAAACCATCAAACCAAAACTAAAAATATGATATGAGAGTCCTACCAAAATGGTATTGTGAAGATTTTTTCTCATCTTCTCTCCTACAGAAATTCGAAGGTCAGCATCCGCCAACTGATCGTGCAACTCATGCACAGTTATCCTTTGTTATTCATATTGTGTCATTACTTCTGAATCAGACATATCAACCATCTGAAAATTTAAATTAACATCATCATAGAAAATCAATCATGGATATTGAAATTTGAATTAATCTTACCTTTATTTTTTCATTTTCAGCAGCTTGTATTCCATGTACATGGCCTAGTTTTGTTTTATTTTGGCGTGGCCATTTTTATATGCATGTATATTGTTGGTGCACATGGTAATCATGAATTATTATCAAATTAACCAGGTCCTGGTTAGTTGGTTTGAATTGGATCATATTCATGATATATATATATACACAAGGTTCATAGAACAAGGATTTATTATTGGTATTGATGGATGCGTGACTTTTTTTAGTGCATTGGAATTTGGGAATCGATTAGATATGGGTTTTATTTGAGGTGTGTGGAACGGTGACTGATTTAGGGAATCTAATGGGATGAGTGACTTATGGATTCTGAGGTGGAACATTTAATTTAGACCATCTATTGCGATAAAATATTTTTGGGAGTCTATTGAGATGAGAGACAACATAGGTTCCATGTGAAACATGGTAATGAGGTGGGCAACTGAGGAGAAGCTATTGTTGATGGTTGTTAGATGTAACACATGTATGAAATTGTCCCTTGATGATTTTAAGGAATGATGATGTGTCATGGGAGAACATTTGGGTCTGGGTATGGTCAGTTGGACATCAGTTTAATTGATCATTGGGTTAGGAAGCAACTAGGGTACGAAACTCCAAAGGTGAGGAATGCCTTTTGAGTGTTAGCATATGAAATTATGATCTGGGTTGATATATTCAATTGTAATTATAGGTATGTTTAGTACCATATCATGGTAATTATTTATATTTTTGAGAAATGATATGTTAAGTTTTGGAGACCATAACATTCTGGGATTTTAGAGTGGGTCAAAATCCTCAAAAATTTTGAATTTTTGGAGTTTGCTGATCATGCCAAATATTTTTTTATCATGAGAACATAATTATGAGAGTTCCTTAATACCAAGACCAATCCCTTATATGGGTTTAGAAGATCATGATGAGACACAGGTTTTTGGGTGGGTTTGAGGTGCATCAGATGCCGAAAAATACCTTTTATAGGTGCACATATAGATGAGTAAAAGCAAGAAAATATTAAAGACTTTGCACTAAGGATGCTCAAAATTCATACAAACTAAAGCAGTGAAATCTGTTTAATTACATGCTAACAAAAACTATGTAAACTAGAAAGATGTAAATTCAAGTAAGTGTTGTTTAAACATACCATCAACTTACAAATCATCAAGGGGAACACCAGCAAGGGAATCAATTAGACCAGTGAATTGATTGATCTATAAATACCTGAATAAATCCATAAATACATTAAAAATGATAATTATCTTAACTAAAGTCTCAGTTGCTTATAGTGTACCAAGGCTTGAAAGCGACCCGAAACTGTGAGGTAAGTTCCCCATCATTGAGTTGTATGAGAGATCCCTGTATGTGAAATAAATCATTATAAAATAATATTCAATTGAACAAGAACCTTCTAACATAATAAATTAAGAAAAGACAAAAGTGGACTCAATAAATGAAAATAAAAATAAGAAATAACTCTAAAAGGATAATTTACAAAAGCCCCCCCCCCCCCACTGGACCCCCCTGGACAGCAGCCCCCCACCCCCCTGCTGGACCCCCCCTGGACAGCCCCCCCCCCCGGACAGAAGCCCCCCCTCCCCCCTGCTAGACCCCCCTGGATAGCCCCCCCTTACTGGACAGCATCCCCCCCCTGTTGGACCCACCTGGACAGCACCCCCCCCTGCTGGACCCCCCTGGACAGCAGCCCCCCCCCCCCCCCCCCGGACAGCCCCCCCTGGACAGAAGCCCCCCCCCCCCCCGGACAGAACCCCCCCCCCCTGCTGGAGCCCCCTGGATAGCCCCCCTTCTGGACAGCCCCCCTGCTGGACCCCCCTGGACAGCCCCCCCTGCTGGACAGCAGCACCCCCCCCCCCTGCTGGAGCCCCCTGGACAACCCCCCCTGCTGGACAGCAGCCCCCTACTGGACAGCAGCCCCCCCCCCCCCCCTTCACATTAAATGTCTTTTAGAGAAATCAATGTTGGGCGGAGAAGTGATGGCAAGAGGGGGGGTGAATTGCCTTTTAAAAAATAATTAACAATTTAAAATCAAAGTTAAAGGTGCAGCGGAAATAAAAGAGGCAAGACACAAAATTGATAACGGAGTTCGGCTTAAACCAAAGCCTACGTCTCCGCTCCCAACTCAACCGTTGAGAGATTTACTACCGCTTGCTTTTTAATGGTTTTATCAAGAAACCCACTAGACTTTAAGGTTAGTCTAGAACCTATTACAGCTTGCTTTTAATGGTTATGCAAGAACCCACTTGCTTTCAATGGTTGAGTAAGAACCCACTAGCCTTCTTACAGGTGAAGGCTAGCTCACCTATGACTCAAGCCTTTTAAAGGGAAGGCTTGACTAACCTCTTCACACCTTGAAGGTGGTGTGAAAACCCAAAGAAGAGAGGATGAGAGAAATGAGGGGTTTGTAGGCACAAACCCAAATTGAAGCTCAAAATAATTAAAACAAGAAAAACTGTAATGAGGAGAAGTCTTGGGCGCCAATGGATTGATGGAGTTGATGAAGAGCGCTCCCAAGCTTCTTTGGTGGTGCTCCTTGGATGTGGAAGTGAGTTGGAGCAATTGGGGGTTCCTTGGAGGAATGCGCCGGAGGTTCGCCAAATGATCAAAAATGTTCCCGTGGGCTTCCTTTGTGTTTCCGGGGCTTCCTAGTCCTTTATTTATAGAGGGGGAACCCTCAAATGGCCTTTGGGGGTCTTCGGAGCCGTTGGAGAGGCCTTCGGAGCCGTTGGGAGGCAAGTGGACAAGTCTGGTCAAAGGCCAACGGCTAGTTTGACTGGCTCCACCGGCTGACCGGTGCTTGGCCACCGGTTGGCTAGTGCTTTGAAAAAGGGAGAGGGCTCGGGCTCAGGCACCACCGGCTGGCCGGTGAGGAGGCCACCGGTTGGCCGGTGCTGAGGCAGTAGCTGACACTATTCTGTCTGGGTTCCACCGGCTGGCCGGTGGTGGGACACCGGTTGGCCGGTGGTCTGGACAGAGGGATGCCTTCTGTCCAGGCCTCCATCGGCTGGCCGGTGGGCATCCACCGGTTGGCCGGTGGACTGATTTCCAGTCCACTTTTGGTCCTTCTTGTCCCAATTCCTTGGCAACCTTTTGCCTATCAACAAGAACACTAAAAACAATATTAGATAAATAAGAGAGTGATTGTGATCATGAAAATTAAACCACGAGGGGTACGAGAGGTACAACAATCTCCCCCTATTTTGATGATCACAATCACCAAAACAAACAATGTAAAAAAGAAATGAAAGGCATGCTTTAAAGGATAAATGGGAAAGTAAATCAAAGCATGAGAGAAAGATTTCTCCCCCAATCAACCAAGAATTTCTCCCCCTTTGTGATTATCAAAATAGCACGGGGCATAAAACTTGATTGAGGGAAATGTTGAAAAAACAAGATAGAGTTTTTAAATCAATTGAAATTTTTGAAATTTGAATTGAAAGTTTTGAATTGAAAAATTGAATTGAGAATTTTGAATTGAAAGTTTGAATTGAAAAACGCAAAAAAGCTTAAACAATCTTAACTCCCCCTAAATAAAAACAAAAAATCACCGGGGAGAGGATTTTGGAACCGAGACAAATTTTGGTCCGGTGAGACTCGCTAAAAGGGATTTTTCAATCCATACTTGTCTAGTGGCGGGTCTTCTCCTAAGAAATTCATCACTAAGGGAAATGGTTTTAGGCCTTCCATACCGGGCATTTTTGCAATCGCACTCATAAATTAAGTGCCCGGGTTTTTTGCAATAGTTACAAAATTTATTTTGAGAGCTCCCCCTTACAAAAATAGTTGGAGCATGGGAAGAGGAAGCTTGCTTGGAATAGCCAAGCCCTTGGGTGGTTCTAGATACGCATTGGGAACCTAGCAATTTGGTTAAATTTTGTTCACCTTGGGTGAACTTGGCAAGAGATTCCATTAAATCTTTGATTGTTGATTCCATAGAATCAACATCGGGAAGGTTTTGGATCTTGAGGGACAACTCCTCATTTTCTTTGAGAAGTTGTTCCTTTTCGGAAGAGAGTTTTTTGAAATTCTTTTTTAAAGCAACAAATTTGGAAGAAAGTTCGTGAAAACCTTCCTCCAATTGATCTCTCGCATGTTGGAGATCCTCATAAGATAAATGATTAAAAGAATTTGAAGAACAAGAGGATGAGGAGTCGGAAGAGGTTACCTCGTGAAATGCCATTAGACATTTTTTACCGTTGTCACTTGAGGAGGAGGAGGAGGAGGATGTGGAGCTATCACTCCATGTGGCCTTGAATGCCTTCTTATTTTCCTTTTGCTTGGTCCCTTCATGGGTAACCTCCAAAAGCTTCCAAATTTCATGAGAAGTGGTGCAAGTAGAAATACAATTAAATTCATTACGGTCTAACCCACAATGAAGAGCATTCATGGCTTTGGCATCAAGCTCAAAATTAGCAATGTCTTCGGGGGTCCATTTAGATTCATCGGGAGAAGAAAGAGAATAACCATGCATGACAATTTTATAAATGGGATAACCTATACTTCTAAGAAAAGTGGTCATGCGGGTTTTCCAATAGTTATAGTCGGTTCCATCAAATAATGGAGCGCGACCCAAAGAATAGCCTTCAGGGGCGAAAGAAGTTGAAGCCATCACAAAGGATCTTGAATTTGAAACCGGTTAGGGTATTACTCAAATTTTGCCTCTGATACCAAATGTTGGGCGGAGAAGTGATGGCAAGAGGGGGGTGAATTGCCTTTTAAAAAATAATTAACAATTTAAAATCAAAGTTAAAGGTGCAGCGGAAATAAAAGAGGCAAGACACAAAATTGATAACGGAGTTCGGCTTAAACCAAAGCCTACGTCTCTGCTCCCAACTCAACCGTTGAGAGATTTACTACCGCTTGCTTTTTAATGGTTTTATCAAGAAACCCACTATAATTTAAGGTTAGTCTAGAACCTATTACATCTTGCTTTTAATGGTTATGCAAGAACCCACTTGCTTTCAATGGTTGAGCAAGAACCCACTAGCCTTCTTACAGGTGAAGGTTAGCTCACCTATGACTCAAGCCTTTTAAAGGGAAGGCTTGACTAACCTCTTCACACCTTGAAGGTGGTGTGAAAACCCAAAGAAGATAGGATGAGAGAAATGAGGGGTTTGTAGGCACAAACCCAAATTGAAGCTCAAAATAATTAAAACAAGAAAAACCATAATGAGGAGAATTCTTGGGCGCCAATGGATTGATGGAGTTGATGAAGAGCGCTCCCAAGCTTCTTTGGTGGTGCTCCTTGGATGTGGAAGTGAGTTGGAGCAATTGGGGGTTCCTTGGAGGAATGCGCCGGAGGTTCGCCAAATGATCAAAAATGTTCCCGTGGGCTTCCTTTGTGTTTCCGGGGCTTCCTAGTCCTTTATTTATAGAGGGGGAACCCTCAAATGTCCTTTGGGGGTCTTCGGAGCCGTTGGAGAGGCCTTCAGAGCCGTTGGGAGGCAAGTGGAAAAGTCTGGTCAAAGCCCAACGGCTAGTTTGACTGGCTCCACCGGCTGACCGGTGCTTGGCCACCGGTTGGCCGGTGCTTTGAAAAATGGAGAGGGCTCGGGCTCAGGCACCACTGGCTGGCTGGTGAGGAGGCCACCGGTTGGCCGGTGCTGAGGCAGTAGCTGAAACTATTATGTATGGGTTCCACCGGCTAGCCGGTGGTGGGACACCGGTTGGCCGGTGGTCTGGACAGAGGGATGCCTTCTGTCCAGGCCTCCATCGGCTGGCCGGTGGGCATCCACCGGTTGGCCGGTGGACTGATTTCCAGTCCACTTTTGGTCCTTCTTGGCCCAATTCCTTGGCAACCTTTTGCCTATCAACAAGAACACTAAAAACAAGATTAGATAAATAAGAGAGTGATTGTAATCATGAAAATTAAACCACGAGGGGTACGAGAGGTACAACGATCAACACATTAAAGGGGAAATGTATCTCATACACTTTAATGAGGAAGGTCGAAAATATCAAAAACATTGAAAACAATTTAGAAACACAAACCTGGATATTTGGTTATGCTTCCAACAACAATATGATTCGATCTTCAATAGGTGGGTGGAGTGTTGTCCTATTTTTTTCCTACCCAGAAAACAGAAAGGAAATGTTATTAAATACTAAAATAACTAAAGGAAAGAAAATAAATTAAAAGGGACAAACAGATGCACAGTGGAAATGAAATATCACAAATGACATTGATCACAACCAAAAAACTTCCCAACAAATAGAAAATAATTACAAAGATAGATTCAATTTCTAATTTGGATTCTCAAAAGCTAAATATAGAAAGGACCATCATCATCCCTTGTCTGGGAAATAATCCTCATGTCCCACCTTCAGAAATAATGATTTTTGACCCCAAAAAATTTGAATGTGAATGAAGGGAAGAGTTCTTCAATCAAGCTGAAGGACTTTAATATGAAAACATAGCATAAAAATGGGAGAAAATATAGCATCAGTTCATATGCATCACCCACTCTAGTGCTCAAGTGATCTAGACTGCTGAACCTCTATATCCATCACTGTAAGTTGATATCCCAAATTTGTGAATAAGTGTAGGGAGAGTGTCATATATAGCACCCACTCAAGGAATCCAATATTTGTATCCTCTCCCCATCTATTATTTTAAAATAAAGGTGGACATCCAACAATACATTAACAGTTCCCAGCATCCCTTATTCTATGATAAATATTGAGACCCCCCCCCCTTTGCTTCACCTGATTCCAGAGAGAATGGGACCTTAAGAAATAGACTTCTAAAAAATCAGAAGATTGAAGTATTTAAAAAACAAATAAAATGAAAACCCAAATATTCAGGCTCTGCTCTTTTTCCTTAATAAAACTCGTGAGTATGCACCTAACTTGGGAAATAGGAATCCCATGTTACACTATATGGGGTTGCAAAGGCATAGAGATCCATAAATGTTCCACTATGGGCCTTTCTAACATTCTCAAGAGATAAAATGGAGTTTTAAGTCAGTAATAGTTAAAACATATATACAGTTAAAAAATATATACATTGTCTTCCCACATAATTGGGAAGATATATAATTCACATAGCCACCAATAACTGGTTCAATTTAATGAAAGTGAATAGAAACGCATAATAGTCAAGAGAAGATTATGTAAATAATGTTTCTATAATTGTGATTTCAAGTCAGCAAGACTGGAAAATGGAGCATAAGTAAACAATGAAAATGGATTCGAACACATATACAAAAGGAATACAGTATAAAATGCACACAGTCTAATTGGACCTCTTTCATATGCCATGGATGGGTAATGGTTGGAATTGAAAAAATAGATAATCAAACATAAAGTAATACATGATTTAGAAGTTTTTAAAGGAGTTATTTATTAGACAAAATGATATATTTCAAGAATTCCATACAACATCATTTGGAATAGGTGATGTTATTAGGGATGTAAACAAACTGCATATATTCTGAAAAATCAACAACATTTAAAAAAGTATACTAAAAAAGGGCATATTTTGTTGTCATGCATGCATGTATAAGGGGTAAACATACATGTACCTTATATGTGTAACCTTCTTCATTGTACAGATAACATATCCTCTCAAAAAAATTGACATGTTTCATTCAACACAACCTGTGCAATGAATGATGGAAACAAATGAGAAATCAACATGTTCAATGTATCTCATTTTTCTACTAATATGTTCAGCATGTGAAAATATAGGTAATCCACTACCTGTGATGGCGGGTAATATTGAAGGCTGGTTGATTTTACATATCCCATTTATTCCACCAATAGGATCAACATCATTTGGCAATGAAAAAAAAACAGTACTGCATCATGAGAAGTAATCGACCTGGAGAATATAAAAAAACAGTAGTGCATCATGTGAATTAAATGATAGGAAGAGCATCTGGCCATAAAAAAGTGGAAAACATAAAAAACATTGACAACAATAGTGGAAAATGTTATTAAAAACATTATGAAATACATTTGAAATCATACAAACCTGGATGTTGTACTTTGTTTTGAATGAGATAGTATTGCATGTTTGAAAAAGTAGTGCATGTTTTCCCACTTGATTAAGTAGTGCATGTTTTCCTATTTGAGAAAGTAGTGAATGTTTCAATGAGAAAGTAGTGCATGGTTTTTTACATGAAAACAAAGTAGTGTATCATGTGAATTTGAAAACGGTAGTGCATCATGAGAAATAAATTTGAAAACATATGAACTGAGATGTTTGTTTATGCTTCCAAGAACAGTATGAATTGAACTTCAACAGGTTGATGGGATGCTGTCCAGATTTTTTCCTCCCTATAAAACTAAAGAAAAATATAGGGAATTACATGAGAAGCCTACCCATTCTTCAACAGTTGCATGGGGTGCTGTACAGGAGCTGGTCGACCATGCCAAGCCTACACTTTGTTCAAAACTGAAACATCAAGAAGACATCCATGGACTGCCAGAAAGATGTCAAATTTTTAATCTGAAAATAGAGGGAATTCCAGTGGAGAAAGCAACCCAGCAACCCCCCTCTCCTTGCCCCCTTCCCCCCACCTACACACTCCCTGCCCCCTCCCCTGCCCCCCAACATATACACCCCCTCCCCCTGCCCCCCCCCCCCACCTGCACACACCCCTCCCCCTGCCCCCAGCACACCCCCTACCCCCCCACCTGCACACCCCCTCTCCCTGCCCCCCGGCCCCCTACCCCCCTGCCCCCTACCCCCCCCCCCACCTACACACACCCCTACCCATACCCCCAACACACCCCCCCCACCTGGACACCCCTCCCCCCAGAAACCCCCCTGCCCCCCGCCCCCCACCTGCACACCCCCCTCCCCCTGCCCCCAGCACACCCCCCTGCCCCCTGCCCCCCCACCTGCACACCCCCCCTACCCCCTCCCCTGCCCACCCCCCCCTGCCCACCCCACACCCACCCTCCCCACCCCATTCACCCCCTACCCACTCTCCACATTTCATTCCACTTCAACCACTTAATGAAATATGTGTATAAAGGATCATTCATGATGTTTTTTCAGAAAAAACCTTTTTTCCCTAGATCAGGATGATGGATGATTTCCAGGAATCCAATATTGAATTTGGAATGAGTAGTTGTTTCCATTATGATTAATAAATCTTTATTTTTTGGATAATCTAGAATACTTTCTAAGGATGTGTATCCATTTCGTGGGGAGTTTATAATTACCTATATCGTTATGAGTCAGAGAATTCAAATGAAATTGAATTTTTAGTCTCCAAGTAGCGAGAGTTTCAAGAAGTGATATTTTTGAAAAACAATCTGAGTGTTGGGATGTCTCTTGAAGATTTTTTATGCCTATTTAGGTGTTCAGGTGGTTCATGGGGTAATCAAGTAGCAGTTAGAGGGTTTCTAGTCCATTCCACTTAATTTTAAGACCCATCAATTACCATGTCTAGGTACACTGGGTACCAAGTCTAATAAAGGCAAAAATAGTTGATTATGAGTTTTATAGTGGGGTATCCTCTAGTGGGGAACTAGGTATGGCTTACTGGATAGCCATGTGCTAGGTTTATGGTTGTGTTCTCTATGTATTTCATACTCCCTTACTGTATTCATGTAGGCCATGTCTTGAATGAGATAGTGGTGGTACATGATATGATAAGAGACCTGACCTAAATAATAGATTGGTGATATGAGATGAGATATGGGACCTCAACCTATGTGAGTGGGTGATATAATGAGATGATCATTAATAAATCTCTTTATTTTTCAAACATCACTCATTAAGCTCAAATCACAATGATTTAAACTGTGATGAATAACCCAAGCATCGACTCAACATCATCTATTATTTGTAGTAGTGTAAATGCTTGCATATACAGTTGAATAAGAAATTATAAAAACCCCATTCAAGAAATATCTTAGGATCTTGTAGAGTCGTGAAATAATCTTCATTGATAGATTATGTAGTCACCACTCGGCTAATAAATCTTCCTTCACCGACATGATAACTTGTATTCTCAAGCATGAATCCCTTACCAGGAAAAGAAACCCATTCAAGAACATGGCCATGAAACACACCATCCTATGTCTTAAGGAACTCTTCATACATTACCAATCCAAAAATAAAATTTACATCAAAAGTGAGTCTCAATATCAGTATCATCAGAATCATGATAAGCCTCATCCACACCTCCTACAGAAACACCATCACCACCTCTCACACCACCAACATCATCATCGGCATCTCCATCCGAACCGGCACCAGCACCGGGTCCAGCACTAGGTCTGGATCCGGCTCCGATAGAATAATCTACATTAGAAGAACGCATCAACATCAAAAAGTCATCAACCATTGTAGCTAATTCTGGTGGAAGTGTAGAAGAAAGGGCATACATAAATTTCATCATATTTGCAGTTATCGCCTGTTCTGATTTTTGACTTGCTTCTTTGATTGCGGCATTCATTTGTTCCACTGTGACAAAACTAGAACTGGTACTCGAAGAAACGTTAGTAGACCAGTATCAAGATGGTACAATCTTCTTCCCAGGTCGACAACGCACTCTACCCTGATGCTCATCTTCTAATACCTGATGTAGATGATCGTTTGGGCCCAAATTGTCAGGTTCTTTTTCTTCCAATGCCTCTAAAGCATTCTGTTGATTGATATATAACATAAATTAAAATGATAAAATAATATAAGGAATTAAATTCAGTAAAAATCAAAGAAATTGAAATATACTTACAATCACCTTCTCGGTGTCGGTATTTGGCACAGTACCATATTTCTTTTTCTGGCTTGTACAAAACAAAGTTGAGCGAGGAACGAGACCCTCGATATTCAATTCCTTTTTCTGGAAAAAAACAAAGAAATAAATCAAAATTGGAAGTTAAAAAAATTACACTAAACAAATCTAAATATTTTAAATGTTAAATTACCTTCATCTGCTCATGATATGGTAATGAAGTGTGTCCGCGAGTATAAATTTGTTTCATTGCACTCTTGTTTGTTTTATTTCTGTTTGATTTCACCTATAAAAAATAATTATATAAATTCATTAAAATAAATAAAACAAGTAATTTAAAAAAAAATTCAAATAAATAAATGAATATATATATAAATTTCACAAACACCTTAAACGCTGGACTCTTCCAACAGTTTATCACCTCTTTATATTGTGATATTAGGCAATCTTGAATCACTGGTACTTCTTCAAGCTCTGTATCAACTCTCTTTTTCCAACCAAGATATAAATCATACTTGTAGGATCGCGACATTTCACCTAAATCCATTATCCTTGCAGCCATTGAATTTTGTCCATTAGGAAAATTATATCGAAGCTGTAATGGAAAAAATATTTGTTAAGAAAATATTATAAATTTATATATATATAAAAGGTGATTAACATTACTTACCCAAATCTCTACCCAGTCTTTGTCCTTTATTTGTTGTTCAACTGCCTTCCAACTTATCGGTTGAACCGGAATGATATTGTTGTGTCTAGAAAGTGTTCCCATAAAACTTTTACATTTCGTGCCATTTTTATTAATTATAGCATTGTCCTCATTGTAATCAACTATGATTTGTGTGTGTCGATTCCAAACCTCTCACATTTTTGTGCGGCCTCATCATCTGGTAGAGGTTGGAGCTAATCATGAAACCAAAAATAAAATAAAATAATATATATGAATTTATCATTAATCAGTAACAGTAATGTTTAAACAAATACCAGTAGATGGGGGATCTGCTAACCTCTGAAGTGCTTCATCTGGAGGGGGGGTATCCTCCATGGTAGGTGAGATATCTACAGGAGTACTATGTATAGTAGATGAAAATTGTACTGATGGAGGCAGAAAACCTGATGGATAACCCTGTACAGATGAGGGTGGATATGGATATGGATATGGTGGTGGGATATATGGGGGCACAGTACCCTGTACAGTGGATGGTGGGAATGGAAAATGAGGGATGGGATTCTGAGAACTACCATCTGATGTGGGTGTGGGAAAAAAGGGATATGGAAAAGGTGGGTATGGATAATATGGAGGTGGCATAATGGGAGGATGGCCTCTTGGTGTCTCAAGCGACGTAGTAGTAGGCTGACCTGTAGAATCAGTACCCCCCGCCACAATATCATCCTCAGTGGCATAATCGAAGCGTCTCCTCAACGATGCAGCCTAAAATAACATAGATGATAAAATAAAACGAATGATATCAAGATAAATAATATGAAAGACCATAATATTCAAACATAATTTGTACTTACATTGTTTCCAGGAGGAGACCTACATTGTTCATTTCTCGGTATTCTTCTACTCCTTATAGTATCATCATAATCAAACATTTTGACCTGGAAATTTAAAATAATATTCTCAAATAAATAGAAATAATGAAAAATGTTAAATAATACAATTGTATCATAAAACAATGAGATACATTTTCATGTGTGATATTTATATTGATAAAATATCAAGAATTTTCTATGTTCAAGATTTACTAGAGAAGTGTTTAAACATAAATTGGTCAGGCTATTAATAGTTTTATATTCGATAATGGTATAAAATATACTAGTTATTTTGATATAATGTATGGAAGTTAAAAAAACACATACAATATTGCGATAATATGAGGTAAATACTTACAAATGTGTCAACGCTATGTGGGGTCTGTGACAATTTCTGGTTCACAATCTGTTCTAACAATTGCATCATCTGTATCATCAAATGGAACATTCGAATAAATACCGACAGGTTCATCCACAAAAATTATTTTCATCCATGCCTTCGTCAAAAATATTTCTAGGAATAACATTAATAATAACACCAAATTGTGGTTGTAACGGGTCACTTACATAAAACACATGTTTAGCTTGTGACGCAAGAATATAAGGTTCATCGATACGAAGCTGGCGGTTCATATCAATCACTCTAAATCCACAGTTATCAATATGAATTCCTTGTCATGTTATTGAATCAAACTACTTGAATTTCATCATTACGACACGACCATGTGCATAGTAATCTAATAAAATGATTCTTTCAACAACACTGTAATATAATATATTTTCTGATCAAGGCTGTATGTCTGATGCACTCGCATAACAATCTGTTGTGGCACTTATCATGACACCGTCATGCTATGTTTCTATTTTTTTACATAACTATTTATAAAAAGTTTAAATCCATTGACAACCATTGACTTAAAATCACGTACCACATCGTTTGGACCAAAGGACAATGATTTTATTTCATCTGATACTTCAATCATTGGTAGAGTTAAAACCTAAAATATACCAACATATAATATTAAACAGAGACATGTGATTATGTTATGAGAAGAAGAAAAATAAATCTATTACCTTTGACTTTAACCAGGCAGCAAATTCTTTTCTGTGCAACAATTCCTTCCTCTTAATAGATAGAGAGCAATGTCTCTTTTTTATAATTTCTAAATGTTCTCTATAGATATGAAAGCATTAAAATGTCAGAAGATATAAAGAAATCACACAATGAAAAAAAATACATATTTATTAGTTTAATTACTTGATATAATCATCAAGAACACCACAGTTGAATAATATTGTGTGATGTTCCATTTCCCACTCTTCCCTGCTTAAAGTACACAATTAGTATGATCTAGATATCCCCCCTGTTTGGGGCAGTGAAGGAAATGCAGGCTCAATGGGATCATATTGCTCATCTTGAGTTCTCATTAGTCGATTAGACCTCGTAGTGACGTTATCCAAGTACTATGAACATAAATCCATGCATTCTTGTGCTAAATAGCATTTCACAATAGAGCCTTTAGGATGATATTTATTTCTCACATAAGATTTCAATGTAAACATCATTATTTTGGTAGGATACATCCACTGACTCAAAATAGGACCACCAAAGAGAACTTCCATGGGAATATGCACAGTCAAATGTAACATACATGTGAAAAAATATGGTGGGAAAATTTTCTCCAAGTCGCAAAGAATAATCGGTGCATCTCTCTACAATTTCTGAACAACACTTCTGCTCAATCTTTTGGCACAAAGATCTAAATAAAATTGACATAACTTAATCACCGCAAATCTAACATTATGTGAAAGTAAATGGCGAATGGAAATGGGAATCAACTCATGTAACAAGACATGGTAATCATGGGTTTTAAGAGATTTTAGTTTCACATATTGTGTATTCACCCTTTTCGAAATATTACTTGAATAACCATTTGGAACCTTCAAACTTTCCAAGACCTGAAGAAATTGTTCTTTCTCCATATTTGTCATCGAATAATAGGAAACAGGGACTTTCTACTTATTTTGACCAATTAACTCAGGATGAAGTCTTGCTCTTATACCCCAATCCATCAAATCAAGACAACACCGCAAATCGTCTTTTTTTTTCCTTTGACATTTAAAATAGTAGCAAGTAACATATCAAAAATGTTTTTCTCGATATGCATTACATCCAAAAAATGACGTAATAAATTCGATGACTAATACAGTAACTCAAAGAATATGCTTTTATTTCTCCAATTGCTATTGGAATTCGAATTAGCATGCTTTTGCTTTCTGATATTTGATTGACTTTTTCCAAGAACATAATTCAAATCATTAAGTTCTTTAACAATATCAGTCCCTGACATTCATTGAGGTGTCTCATCTGTCTCGATGGCATTATCGAACTGTCTCTAATTTTTCCTGTATGGATGATCCATTGGTAGAAAACGTCGATTCCCTAAGAAGCTTAAAGTTCGTCGAAACTTTAATCTTCAGAAACGTGTATTTTTCATAAAAATAGGACAGGATAATTTCCCTTTAGTACTCCAACCAGACATCATTCCGTAGGCAAGGAAATCATTTATCGTCCATAAAAGCTGCACGAAACATAAATTACTCCTTTCTGAATGCATCATACGCTAGTGCAACAACAATCCAAATCTTATTTAACTCCTATATTAATGGATACAAGTATATATAAATATCATTTCTAGGATCACTGGGTCCAGATATCAATATACTCAGGATAGTGAATGGATTCTTCAAACACATCCATGAAGGAAAGTTATAAATGTGAATGAAAACAAGCCAAGTATTGTGTGCAGTATGCATTTGGAGAAATGGGTTGAAACCATCACAGGATAATCCCATTCTAACATTTTGTGGGTCGGCTGCAAAATCAGCATGTAACCTATCAAATTTCTTCTAAGACAACCCATCTGCAGGATGCACTATTTTATCGTTATCCTTATTTCTTTCATCTGCATTCCATCTCATATTCTTTGCCATTTGTTCTGACATAAAATTTTTTTGAAGCTTTGGAATTAAAGGGAAGTGCCACATCACTTTCTGTGGTATGCAAGATTGAGATCCATCTTTATTAGTCTTCCACCTTGATGTGCCACACTGTTTGCACTGACTCAAGTCTGCATTCTCCTTCCAGAACAAACAACAGTCTTTGATACAAGAATGAATCTTACTAGATGAAAATACAAATTTTTCAACCAACTTTGATACCATGTAATCATTTTTTGGAATACATGCATCATCAGGTAGTAAATCCTTAATAAATGTAAGTAGATAGTTGACCACAGTATTAATAAATCCAAACATTGTTTTCCCATGATATAATCGCATTAAAAACTCAAGTTTGATCATTTTTCCACATGCTTGATATACTGGGGTATTTGCATCTTCCATTATCTTTCTAACACTCTCAATGTCATCATCCTGATTAATAGATGAGAATTGTGTTCCAGTATTCATTTCCTCTTGCACTGGTCTAAATGAGGAGATAGCTTCAGAAACAAAAGGAAACCGATCAGAAATCAGATTTTTCATACCAATATTTTCTGCTGAATCGATGTCATTCAACACTTGAGATTTTTCTCCATTGTGATACCACACATGATAATTTTTTTGGAAACCACTTTTAGTGATATGGTAACTCACTTCCTCACGAGTTAACCAAGGTCTTCTAACATAATCAAAACATGGGCATCGAATCAATCCACCATCTGAATCATTAGTGAATGAAAAGTCCAAAAAATATTGTAACTCTTTTTGAAATTCATCTATGATCCAATCAATGTTGTACATCCAGTATCTATCCATTCTGAGGCAGATAAACATACATTAAATAAATAATCTAGAAAATGACTTAACATTATATGTATTTTTTCATAAGATATTAAGTAATCATCAATAATAAGTTAATAAAAAAATCATAACAAATATATTAAAATTATGGTTTAGGGAATTCATAAATGTTTTAAATTATAAAAATTCATAAATGTATGAAAATGTTTTATTCATTTTATTTAGAAACAATATGAATCATCAAATAGAGATGAACAACAACTACTTATGCTAGTTTTGGATTTTCCAGTGTGTAATGAATGGGTTAGAGGGGTTAGTTTTATAATCCCTCCAAGAGAATACTTTCAAAAAGGAAAAATAAGGAATTATACTAACCAAGAATATGAAAAGATACAAATAAAGATTCTAAAACAAAATGAATTATTATTTCAATATAATGCATAACTAATATAACTAATGCAACATCAATAATTAGTAAATGAACCACCATATATATTATATCCAAATTTAAAAACAATGACTTTAGAGGGTATTTTTTTCATTTTCAAATCTAACATAATGGATTCAATCATTTTTCTCTACTGGGAAATTACACTATGACCATGATTCTATAGCCATGGTCAGCACATCTATGTCCATAAGTAAGAATATAGTCCTTAACTAACATAGATTGTGGTAGTATTCCTCACTACGTTGGTATAAAACTATAGTGTATATGGAATATGGATATAGGTCTATTTGGGAAGGACATACAACTATGTTCCATGCTAGACAGTGGAAGTATGTATGTGCGGTAACTATAGGAAATGAAAGGGAAGGGTATGGGAAAGGGATATAGTTACGGTGCATGTAAATCATGGTAGTTGATTAGTACATAATAATGGTCCACATGTACCATTATCTTAGGTGACCTAGATATGACCATGAGTTTAATGGTATGTGGAAAAAATGTGGGCCCCTATTGATCAAGTGAAAACACCCCCCCCCCCCCCACACACACACACATAAATTAAGTCTAATGAAGCCTACCAACTCCTTGTTATCATGATTACCTCCACTCAATCAATTTTTAGGACCTTGAATGTTTACTATACCATGATTTTTTCCATTCAATTGTGAATTATGATATTCTTTACATGTTTTAAAACATCAATCTAATTAGCCCTCAATAATTTATCCTTGTATTTGAAAAACCATAATAACTTTTTCATACAAGTGAATTCAAAGAAAGATATTATACATCATCTATACCATATTTCATCATATAATACTTTATTTCATTTTATTTTATCAAATTAATTTCAATTTTTAAAATTTTTAGTCTACACCCTCTTCCTCATATCATTTCATGTCTTTCTCTTCAATTGCATTCTCATTGAAATAGTTTGCTAGAGTGGTTTCAATAGAGTTTGTGATCTATATTTTCACTCTTTTGAGTTTCAATTATTAATTTCCTAGCTAAACATGTATCAAAAAAAATTCGTGTGATCATAGGATTCTACAATATTGTTTCAGAATATATTAATTCAACCTTCATTTCTTACTTGAAACCACCTTTAGAAATAATTTAAAATTGTCTTTATTAATTTGAACCCAAAGATGCCTAGTTTTTAAACCCCCTGCCTAATAGAATTCCAATTTAAAACACATGTAACTGAAATCATTCTAAATTTCATAACCACTTCCAATCAATTACCCCATTCAACATAGACACTTTGAAATGAAACAAAACTGATAAAAACATAACCCATCTTTGAAACATTCAATTTGATTGATGTGATGAATAATTAAGGATAAAAAATATAGTAAATTTGAAGATGTTAATAGTGGTAATATGGCATGTATATTCATATTTCCAAATATATGTGTTCAAGGTGAAAATTAGCAGACACTGAGTAAAAGATAACAAGAAGCCAAAATAAAACAATACAGATAATGATCAAATTGAAAATTAATATCAAAGGTATAATTTAAAAGAGGTAAAACTTATAGAAAGGAGAAAAGAGAGGATACCTGAATGTTCTTATCACTCTCTTCTTCCCCTGTTCTCTATCTTCCTCCTCCTGCAATTCCGATTCTTCATAGCTACTGTATAAAAATATACAAAGTCATCGTTATCCAGTTTATAACTTAAGCATGACAATTCATGTTGGTTTTGTGTTCTTTTTTATAGAACCTCACACACAGACCACTGAAGTTGGAGACTATAAGGAGAATATCATTTTCAAAACTCTACACCGGTCACATTATAGGAGGTTGATGTGGTCAAGTCCCAAATTAGTGGTTACTGTGTGGTAAATTGAGGGGTTATAGCAGTGCATATCAGTGTGTAAATGGGAGTAAGTGTAGAATAATATTAAAAATACTTAAGGTTTAAAAAATTCAACAAGAATGGTGGATGGGGATAAAGGAAGAGACAGGGGATTACCTCTGGTGTTGAGGGTTGTGGGGGAGAACCGTTGGGAATGGAGGAGGAGGGGAGGCAGCTCGGAGCAGCTTCGCTGGAGGAGGTTCGGGGTGAGGAGGGTCACGGTGAGGAGGGGTCGAGGGTTTTGAGGGTTCCTGGTGAAAAGGTGTCGGGGAGGGCGATGGGGGTGTCGACCTCAGCGTTGGAAGAGAGGTGTCAGGGAGGAGGCGTTGGGGAGGAGGGTTGTGGTGAGGAGGAGGGTCGCGGCGAGGAGGCGTCGGGGAGGAGGGTCGCGACGATGAGGGGGGCGCGACGAAGAGGCGTCGGGAAGGAGGGTCGTGGTGATGAGGAGGGCGCAGTGAGGAGGCGTTGGGGAGGAGGAGGGCGCAGCGAGGAAGAGGTTGTGGAGAGGAGGAGGGTGCAGCGAGGATGAGATATCAGGGGGGAGGAATCGTGAGGGTAGGAGGGTCGCTGATTGGGAGAACGGAGGAGGAGCCTGAAAGATTTTTGGGGAAAAAAGGGGAAGGCAAATTTTAGGCACGGTTTTTTAATTAAACCATGGCTATAAATTGGCTATAGCCACGGACCTATAAAATCGTGGCTATAGGTCCGTGGCTATAGCCTTATGTTGTAGTAGTGTGCCACTCAACGGGTGCCCCGAACCTGGTTGGTCACATGACCTCAAGCGCATTTCCCCAAATGCCAGAGGCTACCGACTAGCAGTGAGGGCCCAGGTCTGATAGTGGGGAAACTATGCCCTCATTTGTCAAAGTGTAGCACAGCAGAATATAATATACAAACATACACAACAGCGGAAGCAATAAAACATACACATTTAAAATGAACAACTGCAGTAAAAGTTAACCAAAAGTCATAATGATGCAACATGTCTCAAGTTCTAAGAAAACAGCTAGAACATGTTACACAGTAATACAGTACAATACAATACAGAGTGCAGAGTATAGAAAGTCAAAAAAAAATAGCCGACAGCATCGTGAGCCTAAGCTCGGTCTCATGCTCCCCTACTCCTCAGCAACAAATCAAGTACCTGTATAGGGACCCTTGCCCTTATCCATACCTGTAGAAACGTAATCTGTTTGGGCCGAAGACATGACCCAAACAGGGTGTGAGAAATAAATACCAGTAGGCACCCACCAAAGGCTCGTTCCCAACTGTCTGAAAATATGCAACAACGGTGTGCAGTGGTAAATGTAATAAACTAAGAATTACTCCTCCAATGGACCGAAGGCCTTCATTTTGTATTGATTTTGATAATACACCTTTCAAGGGGTGAGGTGGAACCCTTACAAGGCCCGTAGGCGTAAGTATTACATGGCCCATAGGCCTTAGAGGAATTCATTTCCCGTAGGCTTCAAACATTACATACAACCCAAGTAGATAGTCAGTGTCCCCAGACATCACCTCGATGAATGCTCTAAGTAGATAGTCAGTGTCCCCAGACATGTAAAATCTTACCCTCAGGTAATCAGAATCGTAACCCACAGGTAATTTCCCACAGGAATAATAGATATTTCCCTCAAGCGTATGTAGTGTCACCCTCAGGCACAGAGTCTATTTCCCACAGGCATGAAAGAAGTTTCTCTCAGGCTAAAATAACCACTGCCCTCAGGCTAAAGGAAACACTTCCCTCAGGCTAAGTAAGTAACCAGGTCATTCCCAACATGTAAACAAGAAATTATCATAAAATTCATCTCAAGGAAATTCAATAAACATTATTACAATGGTATACCCTCGGGTATCCTGGCCAAACGGCTAAACAGAGGAACACACCCTCGGGTGGTCCTGGATCCAAGAAGTGATCCCAAACAACAATTTATTATCACATTTAATTACCTATACAATTATAGGTATTCAAAACAGCCAAGGCCTCAGCCAAACGACACCCCAACATGGGTTCATATCTCAACAGTACACAAAACGCACAATAGTTGGAATTTAAACACCAAGACACCTGCCTTAAACGCCCCTGAATGGTATACGTGAACGTCACTTCCAGAAACGCCCAAAGATGACGTAGATCTGGGTTAGAAGAAAACCTTTTCAAACGTAAATAATTTTCCCTCAGGAAATAATTGGTAATAACGGCTTAAGGAGAAGGAGAGGCTTACCTGTACGGTTCCAACGAGATCGACAGAAGCAGAAATGGATTCTCAGCGTGTGATCTGGAGCTCCTCAAAGGTTAGGCTCTCTCTCCCAACTCCTCCTCTGGTTCTAAGCCTTCCCTATGAACAGGGGGGGCTACTACCCATATTAAGCAAGAAAACAGACTACAGGTCATGTACTATTGGGTACACGGTGCGTAGTTTTAATTTTTTTAACTGTTACTTCAGCGGCTTCTCACCAGCGTGGCACTGTTCATCTGTCGACATGAGTACACGCAATGTGAAACCTGAGTACACAGCGTGTACTGCCGCTCAGATGGTGGATGCTTCCACCGCCTTACTATTTTTCTACCGACTAACTACACGGTGTGTAAATACTCACTACATGGTGTGTAGTCGGTTTTTACACCTTTCATTGCCGACCGGCCTACACGCCCTGTATATTCCTTCCACATGGCCAAAGTACACGGTGTGTGGAAAAGTACACGGTGTGTAGTCACAAAATTTAGGATTTTCTCCCATTTTCCTTATTTTCTAAAAAACACTTAAGGAAGAGAAAAAAAAGAAACTCGTACCTCAAGAATAAGAACCGGGTTATTACATGTTATAAGGATTGTGTTGGTATCTATAGAGAAAATATCTCCCCACCATATTCAAATTGAGCATCAAGAGAGTGTTAATCAGCATGTTCCTAATGCAGTTGAGTAGAAACTTCCTATAGATTCGAAGAAACTAATGGAAGATCATCTCTGAGATATATTCTTGAGGGTCATGAGATCTATGGAGAGGGATACAGTTCCCAATGTACCATTGATGTCTGTGCTGATAAGAGAGTTTCATCTATAACACCCACCTACATTCACTAGAGAGGGAGGGCATTAAGAAGATGAGTTATGGATTGAGTTAGTTTAGATGATATTTAATAATCTTGAGACACCCACAGATAAGAGGGTGAATCTTTCTGCTTCTATTCTTTGAGGACCATCCAAGCATTGGGGTGATATTATTGTGTAAGACAGGAATCATGAGGAGTTATCCTAGAAGGATTTTGAGGAAAATTTCTTGATACAATTCTATCCAGAGACATTGAGGGATAAGAAGGATTGTGAGTTCTTGAATATTACATATAATCACTTTTCATTAATGGAATACTATAGATGTTTCACAGACCTATGACACTTTTCTCTACCTTTATCAGCTGATGAGGTCTGCATGGAGATACATTTCCAGAATGGGCTATGCTATGAGATAAGGTCACAGGTGAACTTATTTCACCTGAGTATGATTTTTTACATTATGAATTAGGCTCTCATGACTAAATAGAATTTGAGAGAGGCCCTAAGTGTTGGTTAGGCGGTTTCAGTAAGGAAAACTGGGATTTCTACTTCTAGTGGAAAGAAGATCCACTATAGTAGTTTCCACTAGGGAAGTAGCAAACAAATCATCCAAGGGAGTAGACTTCCACCTTAGGATCGTGGATTAGTATAGTGTTTTCATTGTAGTAGGTTAGTCCAAAAGTGCCAATAGTTTCCTCACCCTATAGTAGAGTACCGTGTTTTTGGTAGGTCGGGTTATCTTCATAATTTATATAGGAACTTTTAGAAACATAGTAGCAGTAGGGGATTATAGGTACCTGAGTCAGGGAGGGACTTAGTGACTTCTCAATAGACCAATAATTGGAGTTCCACCAGATGTTTGGCTAAGGTAAGGGATGTGGTACCCCCATGAATGATAAATAGTAACATTCAAAGGGAACAATACATGGGATTCAAACTAGATCCCAAGGAAAAGGGTTGATTTAACTGTATACAATGCAGTCTACTCTAGATAGATTAGATGTAGGACCTTCTACCATCAAAGGTATGATTCTTGTATAATCCATTAATTCTTGTGTTCTGTTTGATCTAGGAGTATCACATTCCTTTTTATCTTATAAATTTTCAAATGGTTTGGTCTTGGTTATGGAGATCTTCGATAGTGTTATGTCCATTGACACACTATTGAGAGTGCAGTAATAGGATATCAAATATTTCAAAGGGTGATCTCTTGAAATTAGTGGCTAGAAGTTCTTTTTGGGATATTTTTATGCTAGAAATGATAGGCTTTGATTTTATTCTTGGTATGCACTAGATAATTCTATACTAGTCTCATATCAACTGTTATTAAAGGAAAGTAACATTATTATCTCTAGAATAGAGAATCTATTCTCACTAGGGTGAGTGGGATGTTCAGGTTGGTCATGCAGGACCAATTGAATGTAGATTGGATTGTCTCATGGATCATATAGAAAGCCTTATTTTGGATGATAGTGTAATGCAACAGGATACTTTTCCTCCAATTGTAGAACATTTTTAGGATGTCTTTCCTGAATATTTCTATTATAACACCCTAGGACCCTCACTCCCAACTCCTATACTGAAATCCTAAACATTACATTTATAACTTTCATGTTGATAATTATAACCCAAATTTTTCATCTAAACCATAAAACATCAAAAGGAAAAGTTGGATAACTTATATTATATAGGAACTTTTAGGTTTATAGTTTTAGATAATTAAGAAAAACTCCTACATAAATAATTTACATGACTTTAAATGGAAATTTCTCCCAATTAACCCAACTTTTCTTATTTCTCATAGGTTATCAACATCATCCTTGTGAAATAATTTAGTGATATAAATTGTTCAACCTCAATATTTATAACTTGGGGAAAATGAAACATAATAAGGGTGAAATTTTATTCTCATTAAGGGTAAGGATGATAATTAACAATTGAATATCATCAATGATCATAAGAGTGCATAAGGGTATGATGACATAATCAAAGTGAATGATAAAATCATAAATGAAATCATAGTCATCAATATTTAGATCATCACATATGAAAACATGGAAAAGGAAAGAGTCATAAGAATCAATAATCATGAGCCATGTAATATCAATCTTGATCATGAGAAACATTATAATCCCATTTCAAGCATAAATAAAACATGCTTCTAACTTTGCGCATCATTTTAACTTCACTCTTATATTTACTCTTACATTCACTCTTGTAAATGGAATAACTATATGATCTACTTTCATACCCAATGCATTTAAGGGATATTAAGGACCCAACCATCATTGGTTTATCACAGAACCACCCATAATTAGTTTATCATGGAACCATCCACCATTTTTTATCACATAACCAACTGTCATTGGTTTATAATTTAACCACCCAAAAAATTTCTATGTACCATTGAAAAATCATAACACATAAAATCTTGTATTTCACCCTAAAATCATTGGAAAAACCTTTTATAACTTCATTAACCCATGGAAAAGAAATTGGTTCTATAATATTATCTTTTAAACATTATTAACCCGTGGGAAAGAAATGGGTTCTATAAAAATCTCTTTGAAACATGGTTAACCCGTGGAAAAGAAACAGGTTCCATAAAAATATTTTTGAAACATCATTAACCTGTGGAAAAGAAATAGGTTTCATAAAAATATATTTGAAACATTATTAACCAATGAAAAAGAAATGGATTCTATAAAAATATCTTTTAAACATGATTAACCCATGGAAAAGAAATGGTTTCCATAAAAATCTCTTTTAAACATTATTAATCCATGGCAAAGAAACGGGTTCCATAACAATCTATTTGAAACAATATTAATCCATCCAGAAAATAAAGAGGATAGTATCAATACAAAATATCCCCAGTGGAGGATAAGTACCAATAATTTATTTTGTTGTTGATGAATTGAAATACCATTAAAATATCCTTAAAAACATTCTTGAGGATAATATCCTTTTTATTTTAAAAAAACATTTTAAAATAGAAAAACTTTTGAAAATACGTTTCTCTGAAAAACCCTAAGAAAAATATAAAGGAAGTTTTAAAAAATAATTTAAAATATTTATTAAGGAATAAATCCTTTATTCTTAGAAAAAAACTTTTTAAAATATTTTTTAAAACATTTTTTAAAAAAAAATTAAAACATTTTTTAAAAACAGTTTTTTGGAAGAAAAAGTGTTTTAGATCGAAAAGAAATTTTTTTATAAAAATATTCTTTTGAAATCTTGAGTTAATAAAGAGAGAGAAAATTAAAGTAAACCATGTATTATCATGACATAACTATAGGATAATAAAATTAAAAAGAATTATTTAGAGGTAGATCATCAGATTTCAACATTGGAGACTTAATCCCAAACAATCCCGATAATCAATGAGATTATAATATCAAACTCTTATCGCTTTGGTAACTTTGAATTGTAATCCCTGTGAAAGTATTACATTAAATGAAACATATAATATCATAAAAATAATTAGAATCATGATATAACATTTCAAAGGGTTATTATATACACCTTATAAAAGAAGATGGGTGTATAACATACCAAACATCACAAAGAAGACAAATTGTGATAAAAATCTATTACCGCTTTTGTAACTTTGAAACTATAAACCCCATGAAATAGGGATCCTAAAATGGATAGTAAAAAACCCATTAAATTTATGTATATAATCATAAAATTCATTCATGGAAATTATATAAACAACACAATAAAAAAAGTTGTGAATATGGCAAGTATCTCACAGAAATTAAAGTGATATGAGAAAAAAACCTTAATACTTAAGTAACTTTTGAATCATGAGATCTTTGAAAGAGTAGCATAAATTAAAAAATTTAATATCCTTAAATAAATTAAATTCATGATATGAAATTTCATATGGTATTATATATTCTACACAAAATAAATAAAGTCTCTTAGAAATAAAAGTGAAACTAGAAATTCCATTACCATGAGTTTGATTCATCAGGCTTGTTCTTTATATTCCTGAATAATAAACTTTTTAAAATTATTTAATTAATTTATAATCTTTTAAAATTTTATTATTAATTTTATTTCACTTATAAACAATTTATATACAATTACTTAATCAATTAGGTTTAATTTGGTTATTTTGACCATATTCGGCTTATGTGTCAAAACTAACTTTGGTAGGTCGACTAAGGTCAAAGTGGTAATTATTTAAAAATATATTGTATAATAATCGTGAAATAATCATCATATTTATACATTAATTATTATTTTATAACCAATCATGAAATATAGTTATGAAAAATGAACCAGCATTATAATCATGGAGACAGTAGGTCATACATACGTATGAGTAATGTTCTCATTTTTCATTGATCATTATGGAAAGAAGGTAAGTAAAGTTTATCATTGAAGAATTAAAATTATAAAAAAAATTAATTTTATTTAATTATTCATACTTATATATATCATTCTAGTGATTTTTTGGTGAAAAAAGAAGAATCATATCTCTTTGAAGAGGCGGTAGTCCACACGTCCACAAACAACATTATCACTTTTTCAATGTGTGAAAAGATAAGAAATAAAGTGATATATTATATTTTAATAAATATAATTATGTCATGAATATAATATATATTTAATTTATATTACATATTTTTATTAAACTTTTCCTTAATACATTCCATGTAAATCATGAACGAATCGCATCACTTTGAGGAGATGATAGTCCACACGTCCAGAAACAATGTTATCGTATTCCCATAAAATGGAAATCATGAAGGTATGTGTTATATAATAATTAAAAAATCATAAATAAATCATAAATATAATATATATAATATAAAAATATTATTTTTATCATTATTACCAACCTTGAGAGGTGGTAATTGAAGAACGAATGGCATCAGTTTGCAGTAGTCTGTCGTACACAGGAATGATGATTGCGTATACCATTTGATTATAGTGTGTGAAGTTTTAGATCATAACCTTAACATAAAAATATCTGAATATATTTAATATACTTATTTTATTATATAAGAATTATATTAAATGAATTTAATGGGTGGATAAAGAAATAAAACAAAAGTTCTCGTTGAAGAATGTTACCTCTTCTTCAGGTAACTCCTTTTGGTTTGCATCAAAAGAATTACTTGGTTTACTTTTTCCCAAATTTAGGATTCTATGATGAGAGAATAAATTTATTGAGTTGATTTGGGTAGATTTTTAATGATACAAAAGGTATTTATATGTGTGAATATATGGGGATAGGTGGTTACCTTTATAAGTGGGGTAAAGGACACACTTAGTATTTTTGAAAATATTTGAGTGATTCCCACGTTTTAGTTGTGTCCCGAGGGTAAAAAATGGATAATTATAGAAAATTAGAGGATTAATGGTCTAAATATGTCCATATAATAATTTGTATACAATTTTAGGGTCATTTTTACACCATATATTCTAAGTTTAATCATTAAGTAAGCTCGTTTTTACCTTAATCACTATAATTAATTTTAATTACTTTCACTAATCACTTTGGTAAAAAATTAATTTTACCTTATTAGACATAATAAATTATTATGATTATAAATATGAAATATATTTTTCCAAATTAAAATCACATAAGTGGAAAAATCGATTTAAAATTAATCCTGCAGACGTGACAGGAAAGCGGGTTTTTAAAATGAAAAGGTCTCAAAAGTTTACTATGTTTTTATATCAAAAATCAATATGAAAATGATTCCAATTAAATAAATAGGATTAAATGATATAAAATTTATCTAATTATACTTTAAAACCAACTAAAAATATAATTTAACACTATAAATTATTTAGATAAAAAACAGTTTTCAATTAAAATCCAGTATTTTTCACTATTCATTAAAAAATGAAACCTCTCAGAAAAATACCAAAAATTCACCCTAAGATAATTTTGAAATTTTTATTTCAAATAATAAGTTAATTTTTTAATATAAAATTTATAAAAGTGTCAAAATTTAGTTATAAAATAATTCTTCCATTAAAAGGCAACAAAACTACCTTTTAGTAAAATACATCTTTTTTATACTTAAAATTGGATTTGTTCTTATTTTGTGCCTGTAAAAACTTATTGGATGAATTTAAAAAAAATTATAGAATATATAACATATTAATTTCATTAATATCATTCACTAATGGTGATTAGTTTAATTTATTAAGATAAAACACCTTTGTGGTCATTAAAATAGTTTTTCATAAAAACAAATCCTTTATATTCAATTGGTTTTTATTTTCATTTATAATTAATTGTTCACCAAAGAATTAATTATATATAAATTTGTAGAAAATATTTTCATAATTTATTTAATCTTATTCATTCTCATCATTCAAACGGCTGGGTGATAATTGTTATAATATTATATTATTCTCTGGTAAGACTCTGTCTTACATGTAACATAAGTTATCGGAGAAACTCGATGTTTAGTGAAATGAAAGATAAACTTGGTGTTGAATATAATTAAATATAAACTATTAATTACTTGTAACACAATATATAAAATAATTTGAATTAATTTGAATGAATTTTTTTTTTGTAAAATCTTGGGTTGTTACATCCTACCCCCCTTAAAATGAATTTCACCCCTGAAATTCATCTTGGTTATCAAACGATTAATATTTTTAGAATTACTTTATTGAAATACGCATACTAAAAAGGGTTAATAAAATTTCCTCTTAATAAGATAGATAATTACACATGAAGGCCATCTAGAATAACACATAACTAGGTTTCCAAATAAGAGAACATAGGTGGGAATGGAAGGAAATCATAAATAATTATAAGGAGTGATTTAGGACATTGATCACAAGTAAGTGAATGATAAATGGAAATTTAATGGCCTCAAACCCATAAATCTGTTATTATTGAGAAGACCATCGGTTCACCAAAATTGAATTTACTAGGTTAATACTTTTAGTTCAAGATCATTTTTCCTAGATTCGAGGAATTATCTTACCATATATATTAAGATAATATGGAAATATACTTTCTTTATGAGTAGAATTTCATCATTTAATCAATTTCCCCCAAAATATCATCTTTTTATCCAAATGATCATTATTAAAGATGAATTTTTAATATCTGGTTCACTAAAATAAACTTTTATAGGCCATATAATCATAAAAGTGATAACAAGTTATTCCTCTTGTATTTAAACATTTAACCAAAACAAAAATGGATAGAACATGGTAACATAATTACCAAAATGAGTAAACCTTCATATGATACATTAATAGTAAAAATTAAAAATCATTACTCAAAGTTCAAACTAAATTATTCCATAAATAATTATCCCTAAAATTCTTTAAACATTTCCTGACTAAGTTAGAAACCCAAAGATTAGAATTATTTGATCATATATTCTTCAAAAATAAATAAACCATTATTACTCAAATAAAATACCATATTTTTATGAAATAAAATTAATTTTACCTATAAAAATTTCATACTAACCAGTAAATTACATAGGCTAGCAGTAGGCATGAAACCCTTATTGTCCTTCAGTCATGGGTTAACGCCCCACCACCTTGCCAAATACGACGAGTTATCACCAATCATATGGGTTGTTTCTTTTTTTCTTTAAATAGGAAAATAAATTTTCCCTAAAAACACTTCATGTTGATCCTATGAGTTAAAAATACCCCAACCCAAAAAAATATCCCAAAATTTCATTAATAACTTCAAAAAATTTACTACTTAGACATGTAAAATGGGGAGTCTAAGACTTTGAACTTTCGATAATCCTTAAGATTATAGACCTATAACGGTATCCATAACTCTTAATATAACCTCAAATGAAATAATCTTAATATCTAAATTTATCTAAACATTTCTTTTGATAACAACTATAACATCCTAGGACTCGTGCTCTTAGATCATGTGCTAAAATAGTAAACTTTTCATTTTTGGATTTGAGACTGATAATTGGGACCTAAATTTTTTATCTAACCCTTAAAACATCAAAAGGAAAAGTTTAATCAGTTGCATTCTGTATAACCATTTAGGTTTATAGTTTTATAGAATTAGGACAAACTCCAACATAAATAATTCACATGACTTTAAATGTATATTTCTCTCATTTAACCCATCTTTTTTTATTTCTCATAGGTCATCAACATCATCCTCACAAAAATAATTTAGAGAAATAAATCATTCAACCTCGATCTTTATAACCTGGGGAAAAGGAAACATAAGAAGGGTGAACTAAAATTCTCAGTAAGGGTAAGGATAAGAATTAACAATTAAATGTCATCAATGAGCATAAGAGTGCATAAGGGTATGATGACATAATCAAAGTGCATGAGAGAATCATAAAAGAACTCATTCCCATAAATATCTAGATAATAACATATGAAAACATGGAAAAGGAAATAGTCATCAAAATCAATAATCATGATCTATTTGATATCAATCATGATCATTAGAAACATTATAAACATATAAAAATCATAAATAAAACATCAACATAACTTGGGACATCATTTTCACTTCACTATTACGTTCACTCTTACAAATGCAATAATAATATGGTAGAATTCCATACCCAATGCATTGGAGGGTTATAACTAATCCACCCATCATTAGTTTATCATGGAACCACCCATCATTGGTTTATCATGGAACCACTTGTCATTGGTTTATCACAAAACCACCCATCATTATTTTATAACGTAACCACCCATAAAATGTCCAAGTACCATTAAAAATAATAACACATAAAATCTTTCATTTCATCATAAAATCATTTGAATAGCCAATAAACATTTTATAACTTTGTTAACACGTGTAAAAGAAATGGTTTTTATAACAATCTATCTTTTATCTAAAGGGAATCCCCAGGTGCAGCCTTTTCAAACCCTCCACACAAGGGAACACCCCTCCCCATGAATAGGTCAGTTCTAAGAGAGCCTCATCTATAAAGGATCCATTTCCAGTTGAGATGGAAGAGTGTCCTAGAGGGTAACAACCTGATTTGTGATGGATCAACACAGCAATCCATCAACATGGGTGGGTTGTGCCTCAATCACCCTCCTAGTTAAGAACTGGGTCACCCAGTAAGATGAGTGGATCCTAAGGGAAGGAGAAATTCTCCCAATAGTGAACTCCTGGGAAACAATATCTATAACAATATCTTTCAAACATGATTAACCAATTGGAAATAAATGGGTTATATAACAATATCTTTGAAACATGGTTAACCCATAAAAATGAAACAGGTTCCATAACAATCTCTTTGAAGCATGATTAACCCATAGAAAAGAAACATGTTTTATAAAAGTCTCGTTCAAACATGATTAACCCATGGAAAATAAATGGTTTCCATAATAATATCTTTGAAACATGATTAACCCATGGAAAATAAATGGGTCCATAATAATCTCTTTGAATCATGATTAACCCATATAAAATAAATGTTTTCCATAATAATCTCTTTGAAATAATATTAATCCATCCAGAAAAGAATGAGGATAGTATCAATACAAAATATCCCCAGTGGGGGATAAGTAATAATAAGTTTTTTTGACATTTATGAATTGAAATTCCATTAAAATGTCATTAAAAACATTCTTAAGGAAAATAAAAATTTTATTTTGAAAAAAAAATAAATAGAAAACCTTTTGAAAATCCTTTTATTTGAAAAAAAACTTTGGAAAATATAAAGGAAGTTTTAAAAAAAACATTTAAAATAGTTATTCAGTAAAATATTCTTTCTAATTTGAAAAAATATTTTTAAAACATTTTTGAAAACATTTTTTGAAAACATTATTTTTAAAGAAAAAGAGTTTTCGACCGAAAAGCTAATTTTTCATAAAAACATCTTTTGAACTCTTGAGTACATAAATAGATAAAAATGAATGAAAAATATGTATTCTCATAACATAGACAGAGTATAATAAAATTAAAAAGAATTATTAATATCTAGATTATAATATTTCAACATTGGATACTTAATCTCAAGCAATCCTGATAATCAATGAGATTATAATATCAAACTCTTACCACTTTGGTAACTTTGAATCACAATCCCCATGAGAGTATTAAATTAAATGAAACATTTAATATCATGAAAATAATGAGACTCAAGATATAACATATAAAATTGGCAGTATATACACCTTATAAATGAAGATAGATGTATAACATAACAAACGTCACAAAGAAGGAAAATTGTGACAAAAATCCATTACCGCTTTGGTAACTTTAAAACCGAAAACCTCTTGAAAGAGATATAATAAAATGGATATGAAAAACCCCATTAAATTTAATTATATGAATAATAAAATATATTCATGGTAAATATATTCACAATAAAATATAAAAAAAGAGGTTAATACGGCATGTATCTCACAAAAATAAAAATGAGACAAGAAAAATCCATACTACTTGAGTAACTTTTTAATCATGAAATCTGTGAAAGATTAAAATCAATTAAAACTTTTAATATAATGAAATAAATTAAATTCATGATATAAAATTTCATAGGTTATTATATACACCACACAAAAGAAACAAGTGGTGAATATGACATAAGCCTCATAGGAAATCCCCTTACCTTGAGTCTGATTCATCGCGCTTGTTCTTTGTCTTCCTGAATAATAAAATTGTGTTAAATATTTACTTTATTGGGATCATTTTAGAAGTTTATTATTAATTTTATTTCACTTATAAACAAGTTATATAAAATTAATTTATCATTTAGGTTTAAGTTTTATGTTTTGACTATATTCGTTTTATGTGTCAAAACTGACTTTGGTAGGTCGACTAATGTCAAAGTAGTCATTATTTAAACATATTCAGAATAGTAATTATGAAATAATAATCATATTTATACATAAATTATTATTTTATAACTAATAATTGAATATGTTTATGAAAAATGAACCAACTTTACAATTATGGAGATGGTAGGTCGTACGTACGCATTAGTAATGTTCTCATTTTTCAATGATCATTACGGATAGAATATAAGTAACATTTATTTTTATAGAATAACAATTATATCATAAATAACATGTTATTTAATTATACATACATATATATATCATTATTTTTATGTGTTGGTGAAAAAATAATAATCGCATTGCTTTGAGGTGGTGGTAGTCCACACATCCACAAATGATGTTATCACATTTTTAGTGTGTTAAAAGGTAGAAAATAAAATGATATATTATATTTTCATAAATATAATTATGAAATGAATATCATATATATATATATATATATATATCATTTATATCACATATTTTTATTAAACTCTTCCTAAATACATTCCATGTAAATCATGAACGAATCACATCGCTTTGAGGAGGCACTAGTCCACACATCCACAAACGATGTTTTCGTATTCCCAAAAAATGGAAATTATAAAGGTATGTGTTATATAATAATTCCAAAAGAATAAATACATTATAAATATCATATAAATCATATAAAAACATTATTTACATCATTATTTCCAACCTTGAAAGGTGTTAATGGGAGAATTAATAACATCGGTTTGTGAGGCGGTTGTCCGCCGTACACACGAACGATGATTGTGTATCCAATTTGATGGAAGTTTGTAAATTTTTAGGTCATAAACTTATCATAAAAAAATATTATTATATTTAATATAATTATTTTATTATATAATCGTGATATAAAAATAATTTTTGGGTTGGAGAAAGAAATAAAACAAAAGTTCTCATTGAAGAACGTTACCTCTTCTTCGGGTAACTCATTTTGGTTTGCATCAAAAGAATTCATTGGTTTACTTTATACCCAAATTGAGGATTACAGTATTAGATGAGGGATTTTGGGGGTTTATTTTTGGTATATTTTGGATGATATATAAGGGATTTAGAGGTGTTAATAGAGGGGGAGAGGTGGTGGCCATTTATAAGTGGGGGAGAGGACGCACTTGGTATTTTTTGAAAAGATTTGAGTGCTCCCCATGTTTTAATTATGTACCAAGGGTCCAAAATGGACCATTATATAAAATTATATATCTAATGGTAAAAATTTATCTGGATAATAATTTTTAGAAAATTTTAGGATCATTTTTACTCCATATATTCTAAGTTCAATCATTAAATAAGCTCATTTTTTACCTTAATCATTGTAATTAATTTTAACTACTTTCACTAATCACTTTGGTAAAAACCTAAGTTGAACTTATTATAAATTATAAATTATTATTATTACAAAAACATAATAAATTTTTAAAAATTAAAATCACATAAGTGACGGAATTTTATTTAAAATTAATCTAGTAGACATGATGAGAATGCGTCTTTTAAAAGAGAAAAAATCCCAAAAATTTACTAAAATTTTTATCTAAAATAAATATAAAAATTATTCCAATGAACTTAATTGGATTAATTGATATAAAATTGATCTAATTATACTTTAAAACCAATTAAAAATATAATTTAATACTCGAAATTATTTAGATGAAAAATCAGTTTTCAATTAAAATCCAGTATTTGTCACTATTCATCAAAAAATGAAACCACTCAGAAAAATGCCAAAAATTCAACCTAAGATAATTTTGAAATTTATCTTTCGAATAATAAGTTTTTTATTCAAATAAAATTAATAAAATTTCCAAAATTTAGTTTTAAAACAAGTCTTCTATTAAAAAGCGCCAAAACTGACTTTTAGAAAAATATTGCTTTTTATACTTAAAATTGGATTTTTTTTTTCTTATTTTATCCATATAAAACTTATTAGATGAATTTAAAAAAAATTATTTAATATATATCATATATATTTCATTAATATCATTCACTAATAGTGATTAGTTTAATTTATTAAGTTAAAACGCCATTATGGGCAAAAAAATGGTTTTTCATAAAAACAAGTCATTTATATTCAATTGGTTTTTATTTTCATATATAATTAATTAGTCACCAAATAATTAATTATATATACATTTGTAAACCATATTTTCATAATTTAGTTAATCTTATTCATTCTCTTCATTCAACATCTAGTTGATAACTATCGTAATAAAATATTGTTGTTTGGTATGACTCGGCCATGCGTGTAACATAAGTTATTCGAGAAAACTGATGTTGAGTGTAATGAAAGAAAAACTTATTAATGTGTATAATTCAAGATTAAATATTCATTTCTTGTAATACAATCTATAAAATAATTTAAATTAATTTTAAATATTATATTTCATAAAATCTCAGGATGTTACATCTATGGATTCCCACCTCAGTGGGAGATTGAGTTCATGGTAGAGTTGGTGCCAGGAGCAAAATCAGTTTCTATTCTACCCTACAGAATAAAACCAGAATATCTTAGTGAGTTTAAATTTTAGTTTAAATTTTTTTAATAAAATGGATTCATACATCCTAGTATGTCTTTGTGGGGTTTCCCAATGATTTTTGACAAGAAGGTTGTTGGAACCTTGCGTTTATGTGTGGATTATCAGTGACTGAACTAGATGAGGGTCAAGAACTGATATCCTATTATGCATATTGAAAATATTTTCTATCATCTGAGAGGTTAAAAGATATTTTCCTAGATCAAATAAAGTTCAATGTGCCATAATTTTAAAGTGATACCATCTTACATACCCCAAAATACTTTTAGAAGCAAGTATGGCTTATACGAGTTTGTGGTTATGCCTTTCAGTCTAACAAACGCACCAGTATTATTCATGGATTTGATGAAATGGATCCTTCATCTTTTTGTAGATCAATTTATGGTATTTTTATGATATATTAGTGTACTCTCAATCAAAATATGATCATACCCAATATCTTGACATCATCCTATGTTTATTGAGAGTGCATTGGACTTACACAAAGCTTTCTAAATACAATTTTGGGATTAATAAAGTGAACTTATTGGTCCATTTTATCTTAGATTCTGGAGTGGAATTAGACCCATAGAAGTTTTCAATTATGGTATCTTGGGATAATACCAAGAATGCCTTTGAGATTTAGATCTTTCTAGGTTTATCATGGTATTATCAGTGTTTTATCCAGGATTTCTCTCATTTAGAAGCTCTAATGTTTGAGAAGACCAAGAAAGGGGATAAGCTTGTTTGGTCAGATGATTGTGAGAGGGATTTCTAGGAGCTGAAGATTAGGATTACCTCATAATTTATCCTCACGTTTCCTATGTTAATAAGAGAGTATACCATGTAATGTGACACTTTTAGAGTTAGACATAAAGTAGTTATAATGCAGGAGGAATGAGTGGTTGCTTATGGCTCCATACAGCTAAGGTTTCATGAGAGGAATTACCCTACTCATGATATGGAGTTATAAATAGTTGTGAATTCCCTAATATGTTGGAGACACTATCTTTTGGGAGATATTTTTTTGGTGTACACAGACCAAAAAATCCTCAAGTATATCTTTTCTCAGTGAGACCTGAACCTTCAGTAGAGGAGGTGGGTCAAGTATTTGCAGTCTTTTGACTTTGAGTTGGCTTACACACCGGGAAAGGATAAAATTTTTGTTGATGCCTTGATCCATAATTCATAGATATAGGTAGTTCGGTAGTCTTGTGATGAGTGGAGGCTGATGACACTCTTTACAAACATGCACCCTGATGTTCAAGAGTCCCAAGTACAATTAGATCTAACTTCGACATCTGTAATACCCATGGTTTTGGATTGAATAATGACATAGAAGTTATCTAATTTAGAGGTCTTAGCTCTAAGGGATATCTTATAAGGTGTGGATCCACCAGTAGGTTGGTCATTTGGCAGTGGTAATCTTCTTCGATTCTATAGTTGAGTATGGGTTCCTACAGGTTTTCATGATGAGATAATAAGGGAGTTTCATGCTTCTAGATGGGTTTTATATCATAGTATAACAAAGGTGTATCCTGATCTTTGTAAATAGTACTGATGATCAATAATGAAAAAATAAATAGTAGGTTTAGTGGGGTGATGCTTCACCTATTAGCAGGTGAAGGCCGGGCATTAGAGGTCTGCTGCCTCTTCCCATTACAGAGGGAAAGTGGGATGATGTCACTATATATTTTGTGATCGGATTACCTTGTAAAAATAACCAGAATGATGTTTTATGGGTCATCATGGATCAACTGGTGAAGGTATCCCACTTATTATTATAACATACCTACTTTTTTCAAAGGTACGAAGCATTTAATTTTTTGGTTTCAATTCCTTAAAATGACCCTTAGTTTGATACATAACCTTTAAATGGAGGTATTGAGTTCATTTGGGGCTCATTATAAGCTTTTTTACCTAATAATGGGGGATGAAAATTAGGCCACATGGTTAGAAGAAAACGTGTGGTAGCAGGCAGTGGTGACCTGAAGGCCGCACAGTTAGTCTGAAACTGTTCGGTATCAGGCACATGGTCGTGCAGCCATTTTCAGATTAGGGGTAGTGAGAAACCATGTTTTTGGTGCATAGTTAGTAAAACTATATGGTCAACTGTGTGCTACACCCCTGTAGAGCATAATATACCACATAGTTGGTGCACAGTTTGGTCAACCATGCAGCCAAACTGTGTGGCACCTACTATGTGATAAAATTTTAATTTTAATTTTTAAGAGTTTATTTTAAAACACCCCTTTATCTCTACCCCTCCTCCCACTCAGGATTTTATCCCATACTGAGCACATAAAGGCCCCTCTTCTACCTCCTTGGGGTTTTCTGATTTCTCCATCCATAGTGATTTGTTTCCTTCGTCGTCAAAAGCTAGTGAATCCTCTCAGTAAGCTATCTCATCTGCACCACTTGGTTTCTTGGTTTCTCCAACCATCGTTGCGCTATTTCCATGAAACAAATTTAGCCCTTTTTTTGGTTTTTTCCTAAATATATTGATTTCTTAAATTTTAGGAAAAATCAATCCTCGATAATAGATGTTCATAGTACCACGAAATTGAGGTGAGGAGTCTACTCTATTTCCCCTTTGTTTTTGTTGCTTTTGGTATTGCATTGTTGTGTCTCCCCATCAGAACTTTCCAGTGAGTATTTTTATCATATATTAAATTGATTAGATTGTTCAACCATGTCTGTAGTGACTATCGCTCATGGTAAAACCCATCTGAAGGTTTCCTCTTTTCTTTTAGCAACTCCTTTGGGTGTGTCCAACCAAAATGGACTATTTTTCCCGTTGTTTAAAATGTGAAAATTTGTCATTGGTGTGTTTATGGACCTTGATAATTCCATGATTTAATAAATAATATTATAATGAGAAATATACCTTCAATAAGGTCCCTCTTGATAATATCGAAGGTTGAACGTGGTGGTTTAGCCTATGTGTAATACCTTATACCTTTAACACACTTGATGTCTCTTTGAATGCAATATGCCTTACATGCTATAATACTTGTTTCAAGTTACATGATTACCTTAATTTAATGAAATCCTTATTCTTTATGCTAAAATCATATACTTCATGTAATATTCCTTACTTGTTGGTATTATACTAAAATTCCCATGTTTATTCAAAGTGCTTTATACTAATTCCTTAGGTTAAATACTTGTGCATAATACCATGTGAAATTGCACACCTTATATCATGCCAAATGCTTATGCCTTATTTGGTGATTTCTCTTGATCCTTTTATAGTTTGAATGAAATGTGATACTTGACCAATCTTGATAGATTGAGATATTGAAATGTCATTAATGAAATATTGGTAAGTGTCATGTTGATTCTATAAGCCTTGCTTATAGTTCTTTTCTTATGAAAATTGATTTTTCTTATTCCATGTTAGTGGATTGAACTATATGAAATGATTGATAAACTTGATGGATTGTGCTATTTAAATTGCATGTGTTGACATGCACTTTTTTAAGGCTTATTCCATGTAGATTATGCCTCATACCTTTCTTACTATTATTAAATGCTAATTGCATTTCTATATGAAATGTGCCATTGATTTTTAGATTAAATTGCTTCACTTAGTAAATGGAAGCATGTGGTGTTGAGATGATTATTTTTGGTTAGAAATCATAAATTCATTGCTTGTTTTGTATGACTTTTTGATATGGTACTCGACATAGGTCGGGATAGAACATGGGTTCCATATTAAGGACTCATGGATGGACTTCTCGTGCTCTATGGGTTATAACCCAACACACTGGGGGAGATGCTTTGGTTTTCCAGGAAAGGGCTTCTTGAGCAATGTATTATACTTCTGAGTGATACTAGTTCCTAAGGGGAGTAACCGTGTGAGGACCTTTTGGAAAGATGTCTACGCCATGCCTTGGGTGATACTTGATCCCCTTGTGAGATGCCAAGGATGAACTCAGAGGTTACCATACCTCGTAGCAATACTTGGGATGTTCTAAGGGTCTCCTTGGATGGGCTCGGTGGTATTGGATTATATCAAATGTTCCCATTGTGACACTTGGGATTATTTTAGATCACCTTGGATAGACATGAGGCTCCACATCATGTTTTAATGGAATGTTTGGTTTGTATTGTTTGTTTTATTGTTGAAACATATGATATGCATCCTTTATGATTATATGAGAATTCTTATACACTTTTTAAACTTCTATTTTACTCTCCATCATACCTATGTGATGGAATGGTATTGAGACCCCAATCCATATCACAAGCTTGGGGGTGTGATTTGATGGATTCTTTGCTTACCATAGAACTTGTTATATATTTTTTGACTTACACATGTTCCTTATTCAGACTTCTGACATAGGATAAAGCAGGTGGTATGGGATGAGTTTCCACGTAGGAACCTAAAACAAGTGGCAGTTTTTATTTATTTACTTCCCTATCATGTATTATATATGGCACATTGTTTCTTGTTTATTTCATGATAATGTGAAGTTCTAGACACTTTGGGTACCGGACTACTGAGATTCATGATCTCACATCCTACTCCAGCACTGTTTGGTACCTAAGTAGACTTTAAGACTATAGGTATGGATAAAGGGAAGCATGTTGTTTTCGATATTTGATTTTCTTGTTGATTGGGATGGAGTTGGGGGAAGAGGATCGAGCCTTTTCTCGAGATGTTGTTTTAGAATTTTTCAGTTTCTTACTTTTGATATCATGTTGTTTATGCTTGTGACCCATTTCCCTACACTTCAATTTTTCATATATAATCATGAAATCATCATCTTTGCTTTTGTACCATGTATTATTATTCAACTTTCACAGTTATCTATTTACTCTATTTGGGTTATTTATTTCTTTTGTTGGTATTTTCTTATTAGTATGCTTCTTCTATTTCTTATTATTGGTTACCATTATGCATAATCTGATCTATGAGGTCATAGTCTCCCCATAGACACACCCTAGGCCCTCACTGTTAGTCGGCGGCCTCTAGCATTTAGCGAGATGCACTTAAGGTCATGTGGCCAACCAGTATCAAGGCACTGTTGAGTGGAATCCAGAATTGGGATGCTAAAAAGTGGTATCAAAGGTTTTATTTTCCTTTTTCTTACTTTTTGGAATTAGAAAAAAGACTAGGATATAAGAATTTGGATCTGAACCTGTGTTTGGATGTAGCTAACCCATGTTCATGGGAAACCCAAATTTTATGGGTTGGGAATTGCAGTTATTGTTTATGCCCTTGATGGTTGATATAACTTCACCATTGGGTGACACACATGATTCATGAGTTTATTGATATTGGTATGGTTGAAATGATGATTTACATTACTTCTTCCTGATGAAAAGAGTGTGTTGCATTACATGCATCATACTAGGCACTATAAGAATTGAAATTACATGCATTATGACATGCCATATTTATTTTCAACATACATTTGTCTGTTTGGATGTGATTACTCCTATGACTAGTTGTTATATCTTGCAGTGCCTATTCTATTATAAGAATATAAGTGTGATGGTTTTTCTTGTAGGGGTATGATGTGGTTTAGGTTAAGTGGATTCCACTTTCAACTCATGAGGGTATGGACCCTCATGGATTGGGTTGTTGATCCTCCTAATTCATCCAAATGAAAAAGGGTAATTAAATCCTTAAACTTTAAAATGAAAACCACATATTAAAAAGAAATGGCTACCTCATATGGTAATGTGTGAATTTTACCTTACCTTGGCATAGGCTGTAGGCCAAATTTCTTGTGAACCTTTTATGGTCCTTTATTCATATCTAGACTTGTCCCTTGGAGCAGGCTGTTAGTTTTGTTATGCTTAGAGGCAGGCCATGCTCCTATCCTCTTATCACTTTCCTTATCTGTTGTTCCATGTTCAGGGAGGTTTTGTACCTACCCTTATTTATTTGATTTATTTATATTCTTGTTCTATCTGTTATAAAGATCTTGTCTATGGTGAGTTCTTGGAAATTGAGATCTATGACACCATGAAGTCCTCATGCTACACACCAAGAGAGTGGTGATGAGCACACTCTAGAGGTGGTGGGTTGTAAGAAACTCATTGTACCTCATGTAGTGACTCTTGAGGTAACTCTTATTGATCTTCCACTGGGAACCAATTCTCAAATCAGGGATAGTTTTTTGAAGTTTATGCAAACTATTCAAGGTGCTCCTCGGTCTTCCCCGACTATGGTAGAGCTTACACTGGGTTTTTAGCAGCAGAATCCTCTCATTTTCTTAGGGGGTGGTGGTCCTCATGCTATATATTCATGGATATAATCTATGATATACATATTCTACCATCTTGATATGCCTCTATAGTAGAGGGTTAAGCTTTCTACCTACATGCTTCTTGACTCTGCCAAGCATTGGTGGGGTGTCGTATCTTAGTCAGAGAATTATCAAGACATGAGATGAGAAAACATCCAGATGAATTTATTTTATCACTTCTTTTTGTAGACTTTGAGAGAAGACTGATCTAGGGAGTTATTGCATCTTCAGCAGGGCTCCATGACAGTGCTTGAGTATTCTGCTCATTTCACCGAGCTTCATCATTTTTCTCCGTCTCTAACAAGTGACGAATTGACTATTGTGAGGCGCTTTGGGGGAAGGCTTGGATATGTTTTCCTCTCATAGGTGAACATATTTTTATTAACTATAGTTATAGATATAGTTAACTAGGCCTTTATCATAGAGAAGAATCTTAGGGAAGTTGCTCCTATGAGCCAGGTTAGTTTTGTTCTGTGTTAGGGCGATGATTCCTCAGGCAGTAAAAAGTGTCATTTTGAGGATGCATGTGGGGGGTTTTACAGCTAGGTGATACGTGTTGATAGTTCCATAGTATGTCACTAATGTGGTAGGATAGTCCATAAGAAGCCTCAATTCATGACGGGCCCAATGGAATGTCAAGATGGTGGTGGATTGGGTCATTTATAGCGTTCCTATCATTATTTTCTTCCAGCATCTAGTGGTAGGGGATCTATACTAGTACTTCCATTAGGTATGGGATATATTACACCATATCAGTCTAGGAGTTTGTCTTATACTGGATAATAAGGTTGAGGCAGTATCAGCCATGGTTGAGGAATTAAGGCTTCAGATCATTAGTGACAGTAGAGTAGATATGCTCAGCCTAGTCAAATTACATCTCAGGGCCATGGTTTAGGCTATATGTATGTTGTGAAACCAGAATATAAGGAGTAGAATCCAAGGCCATCTACAGTTATAGGTACTATTCTGGTAGCCTCTACTTTAGTTTCTTCCCTTTTCAATACAGGTGCATTGCACTCTTTCATATACGCTTCCTATGTGAAAAGCCTTGGACTTGCTATAGAGTAATTTTGTGGTGTTATGTATATCGACACTCCACTAGGGGTCAGAACAGAGGGAATAAATCAGTGTCAGGAGTTCCCCCTTGATATAGGTGGGTATCGTTTCTTCTATAATTTCTTTATCCTTGAGATGACTGACTTTGATGTCATCCTCGGTATGGACTGGCTTGTGATTTATCATGCCAAAGTGGATTGTTATCACCGTCGAGTATCTTTTACATCACTTGAAGTAAATGCATATATACACAAAGGTGAGTTGGATAGCTAGACAATTTGGGATGGACCTTTGGTCTTGTCAGAGTGACTGCTTAGCTAGCAAGTCTCTTAATGAGTGATTAGGGAATGTATCTTGTGGAGTTTCCTCCAGTTGTGGATCATTCCAGGGATGTCTTCCCTAACGATTTCTCTAGATTACCTCCTGAGATAGAGGTTGAGTTCACTTTTGAACTAGTTCCAAGTGCAGCACTAGTGTCCATTCCTACCTATAGGATGGCACCGATAGAGCTCCAGGAACTCTAAAAGAATCTTGAAAATATTTAGGCTAAGGGTTTTATTAGACCCAGTACATCACCATGGGGTTCACCTATTCTTTTCACCAAGAAAGTGGATGGTACCCTACAATTTTGTGTGGATTATAGAAGGTTGAATTAGATTATAGTAAATAACCATTATCCATTGCCTCGTATAGACGACCTCTTTGACCATCTCTGAGGATCAACCATTTTCTCTACGATCAATTTGAGTCCAGGCTACCATCAGGTTCATGTAAGACCATCAGATATACCATTTACAGCATTCTGGAGTAGGTATGGCTTGTATGAGTACTTGGTTATGTCGTTCAATCTGACAAACACACCAATGGTCTTCATGGATTTGATGAATCAGGTTTTTCACCTGTATCTTGGGTCATATCATATCATAGGATGAAGTTTCTATTGACCTAGAGAAAGTGAGCATCATGGTTTCTTGGGAGCAGGATAAGAATGTGTTTGATATACGCAATTTCCTAGGGATTGTAGGCTATTATAGGTGTTTCATCCAGGACTTTTCCCGCTTAGTAGTTCCTCTCACGGCCCTGACTAAGAAGGGTGTATAGTTCCTATGGTTTAAAGCTTGTGAGAAGTCCTTTCACGGGTTAAAAGGAAGACTCACATCAGCTCCAATTCTGATTCTACCTGAGACAGGTAGAAGTTATGCAGTTTATTATGATGCTTCATGGATTGGGATGGGTGTAGTTCTGATGCAAGGTGATCGATTTTTTGCGTATGGATCTCACCAATTGAGGATTCATGAGAGGAACTATCCTACGCATGATCTTGAGCTGGCGGTCGTGGTTCATGTTCTTCACTATTGGAGGCATTATCTTTTGGGTGAGTAGTTCATTGTTTACACATATCATAAATGATTAAGGTATATCTCCACACAGTGGGACTTGAATTTCATGCAGCATAGGTGGGTAGAATACCTGCATTTTATTGACTTTGATATTTCCTATACCCCTTATAATGGAAAATGTCATGTCTAATGCATTGAGCCTTAAAACTCAAACGCAATCCGACCAAGTGGCCATAAGTGAGTGGAAAATGATGGATATGTTTTCTGAGTTACATCTAGAGGTTCAAGATAAGCACAGGAAACCAGTTCTAGAAGCTTTGATAGTGAATCCTTTTCTCCTATAAAGGGTTTGGATGTGTTAGTTATCATATTCTGAGGGAGAGTATCACATGAGATAACCCACCTTTGAGTTGGGTTGTTGATAGCAGTGAGACCCTACTCTACCATGGTCATGTTTGGGTTCCTTTAGATATGAGAAAAGAGATCATGAGGGAATATCATACCTCAGTTTGGGAATTTCACCCTGGGCTTGCCAAGATGTATCAGGATATGCATCATCATTACTAGTGTCCAGGTATGAAGAAGCAGATGGTGGGTTTCATCACTCGGTGTTCAACCTGTCAACAGGTGAATGTAGAGCATCAGTAACCAAATGGAATTATACAACCTTTATCCATTCCTGAGTGTAAATGGAACAACATCACCATGTATTTTGTTATAGGATTACTGAGGTCACCTCTAGGAAGCGATGCAGTATGGGTGATCGTCGATGGGTTGACCAAAGTTGGTCACTTCTTACCAATCTGTGAGACATACTCTATTAATGAGTTAGGTAGACTTTACATCTGTGAGATAGTATAACTTCATGGTGTAACATGTTATATAGTTTCAGACTGAGATGCCCGGTTCACATCGCGGTTATAGAAAGGGTTGTAGAAAGCTTTAGGTTCATAGGTGCTCCTAGGTATTTCATATCAACCTCAGACTGATGGAAAATCCGAGTAGATGATTCGAGTGTTAGAGGATATTCTTAGGGCATGTATTCTCGATTTTGGAGGTTCCTGTGAGAAGCATATTTCTCTAGTTGAGTTTTCTTATAATAAAAGCTTTTAGGAAACAATTCAAATGGATTTTTATGAGGCTCTCTATAGTAGACCATGACATTCACCCATATACTGGATAGAGGCAGGGGAGGCATCTATTTTGGGTCTTTGTCTTGTTCAGAATACTTCATAGAAATTCCAACTGATTCAGAAGAATATGGCTACAGCCTAGTCTAGAAAGAAGTCATATATTGATCATCACTGTAGACATCTAAAATTTGAGGTGGGTCGTCAGGTTTTTCTATGGGTATCGCCTCATTTGGGATATAAACTAATTAAGAGACAGGGAAAGTTATCTCCAAGATATGTTGGGCCTTTAGAGATAGTGGATCGGGTTGGGTCGATAACCTTTAGGTTGCTATTACCTAATAGGTACCATGACATGTGTGACGTCTTCCACGTATCTCATCTTCGATAGTACCATCTAGACCCATCTCATTCATTTGATCCAAATGATATAGATCTTGAGTAGGATGTGTCCTTTGAGGAGAAATCAATATGTATCATTGACCTTAGTACGAAGGTTCTCTGAGACAGGTTGGTTCCTTTAGTCTGAGTGTTATGGAAGCAAGGACATGTTCAGGACAAGACTTGGGAGCGATAGGCCAATGTATGCGCGTAGTGGCTGGAACTTTTCTCATATGGCATCCTACCACCCTCAGAAGGGAAACTCGGGGATGAGTTGTCTTAAGGAGGGGAGGTTGTAACATGCTAAATTTTTTCAAAGGTGTAGACCATTTAATTTTTTGGTTTCAATTCCTTAAAACAGACCCTATTTTTATACATAATCTTTAAATGGAGGTCTTAGGTGCATCTGGGGATCATTAGAAGCCCAGATCCCTGACAATGGGGGAGGAGGACTAGGTTGTGCAGTTAGAAGAAACTGTGCATCTAGCCCGCACGGTTTCCCTAAACTGTGCGGTAACAGGTAGTGGCAACCTAAAGGCCATAGGGTTAGTCTGAAACTATGCAATAACAGGAACATGGTCATGTGGTCGTTTATAGAACCAGGGCAGTGAGCTACTGCACGATTAGTACATGGTTAGTAAAATCGTGCGGTCGACTATGCACTACACCCCAATAGAGTAGAATCTACTGCACGGTTGGCGCACGGTTTGGCCAACCATGCTGCCAAACCATTCAGCACCTGTTATGTGATAAAAATTTTATTTTTATTTTTAAGGGTTTATTTTAAAATAACCCTTTATTTATCCCCCTCCTCTCACTTGGTATTTTCTCCCCTACCAGGCGTACGAAGGCCCTTATCCTCCCTCCTTGGGGTTTTGTGATTTATCCCTCCATAGTGATTTGTTTCCTTCACCATTGGAAGCTATGAACTCCTCTTAGTAAGCTCTCTCATCTACACCCCTTGTTTTCTTAGTTTCTCCAACCATCACTACACTATTTCCATGCAATAAATTTAGCCCTATTTTGGGGTTTTTCCTAAATCTATTGATTTCTTCCATTTTAGGTCGAATCAAGACTTGATATCAGATGTGAATAGTACCATGACATTGTGGTTGGGAATCTACTCTCTTTCCCCTTTTCCATTTCTTTTGGAATTGTGTTGTTGTGCCACCCCGTCAAAACATTCTGGTGAGACTTGTTATCGCATATTAAAATGATTGGTTTATTCTACCATGTCTGTAGTGACTATCGCTCATAGAGAAACTCATCTGCGAGTGTCCTCTTTTCTTTTGGAAATTTCTTTGGGTGTGTCCAACCAAAATGGCCTATTTTTCCTTTGTTTAAAATGTGGAAATTTTTCATTGGTGTGTGTGTGGCACCTTGATAATTCCATGGTTTGATTAATAAGATTATAATGAGAAATATGCCTTCAATAAGGCCCCTCTTGATAATGCCTATGCTTGAACATAGTGATTTTTCCTATGTGTAGTTCCTTATACCTTTGAAACACTTGATGTCTCTTTGAATACAATATGCCTAGCATGCTAAAATTCTTGTTTCAAGTTACATGAGTACCTTGCTTTAATTAAATTCTTATGCCTTGTGCTTAAATCTTGTACTTCATGAAATATTCCTTGATTGGTGGTATTATACTCAAATGCCCATGTTTATTCCAATTTCATTATAGTAATGCCTTAGGTTAAATTCTTATGCATAATACCATGTGAAATTTCACACCTTATATCATACCAAATGCTTATGCCTTGTTTGGTGATTTTTCTTAAGCCTTTTATGGTTCGAATGGAATGTGATACTTGACCATGCTTGATATCTTGAGATATTGAAATGTTTTTAATGACATATTGGTAAGAATCATATTGATTACATATTCCTTTATTATAGTTCTTTTCTTATGAAAATTACTTTTTCTTATGCCTTGTTAGTGTCTTGAACCATATGAAATGCTTGTTAAACTTATTGGATTGTTCTATTGAAATTGAATGTGTTTAAATGCACTTGTTTAAGGCTTATTCCATGTAGATTATTCCTCATACCTTTCTTACTCTTATTAAATGCTCATTGCCTTACTATATGAAATTTTCTATTGATTTTTTTCTTGAATTGCTTAGCTTGGTTAATGGAAGCATGTGGTATTAAGATGATTATTATTGGTTAGCAATAATAAATTCATTTCTTGTTATGTATTCCATTTTTAATATGGATCTTAACATGGGATGGGATAGAAAATGGGTTCCGTATTAAGGACTCGTGGATAGACTTCTCGTGCTCGATGGGTTATGACCCGACACACCGAGGGCGATGCTTTGGCTTGTTAGGTAAGGGATTCCCGGGCAATTTATTATACTCCTAAGTGATATCGATTCCTAAGGGGAGTAACCAAGTGAGGGCATTTTGGAAAGATGGTTATGCCATGCCTTGGGTGATACGTGGTCCCCTCGTGAGATACTTGAAATGAAATCAGTGGTTACCATACCTCATAGCGATACTTGGGATGTCGTAAGGGTCTCTTTGGATGGGATCAGTGGTATTGGCTTATATCAGATATTCCCAATGTGTCACTTGGGATTCTTTTAGATTGCCTTGGATGGGCACAGGACTCCACCTCATGTTTTAATGGAATGTTTGGTTTGCATTGTCTATTTGATTGATGAATCATATGAGATGCATCCTTTATGATTATATGAGCATGCTTATGCACTTATGAAGCTTCTTTTTTACTCTCCAACATACCTATGTGATGACATGGGATTGATACCCCAAGCCATAGAACAAGTTTAGGGGTGTTATTTGATAGTTTCTTTACTTACCATGGCACTTGTTATATATTTTGTGACCTGTACAGGTTCCTTATTTAGACTTATGACATAGGCTGAAGCAGGTAGTATGGGATGGGTGTCCACTTAGGAACCCGAACCAAGTTGCAGTTGTTTTTTATTTACATACCTATCATTTTTTATATATGGAACATTGTTTCTTGTTTATAGAATGAAAATGAGAAGGTATTGACACCGTGGGTGTCGGCCTACTAAGATTTATTATCTCGCACCCTTCTCAGGTGTCGTTTAGTACCCGAATAGACTTTATGACCACAGGTAAGGATAAAGGGAAGTGTGTTGCTTATAATGTTTGATTTTCTTAGTGCTTAGGATAGAGTTGGGGGTAGAGGACCGAGCTTATTCTCTAGATGTTATTGTAGTAGTTTTCTATTTTTTTACTTTTGATAGCATGTTGTTTATACTTGTAACCCATTTCCCTCCACTTCAATTTTTCATATAGACTCATGACATCATCATCATCATCACTTTTGTACCATGCATTATTATTCATCTTTAACAGTTATATGTTTACTCTATTTAGGTTATTTCTTTCTTTTTCTACTGTTTGATTATTATTATGCTTCCACTATTTCTTATTAATGGTTACTATTGTGCATACTTTGATCTATGAGATAATCGTCTCTCCACAGACACACCCTATGCTCTCACTACTAGTCGGATGCCTCTGGAATTCAGGGAGATGTGATTGAGGTCATGTATCCAACCAATATTGGGGCATTGTTGAGTGGCATCCGGAACCGGGATGCTACAATTTTCTATCAAGGAGACCTTCACTGTCAATAATCTAGGTAGTCTCTACATGCATGAAATAGTTTGACTACATGGTGTTCCTATGAGTATCATTTCATATTGAGATCCTCATTTCACGCCTCTCTTTTGGTAGGGTTTTCAGAAGGCATTGAGATCGTAAGTCCTTATGAGTACAACCTATCACCATAAGACTGATGGAAAATTTGAACGAATGATTCAAATTATGGAGGATATGTTGCGAGACTATGTTCTTGATTTTTCATGGTTCTTGGGAGAATCATATGTCACTCATGGAGTTTGTATATAATAACAGCTTCTAGGTATTGATCCAAATGGATCCTTTCGAGGCTATGTATAGAAGTTCATTTTATTTTCCTCTTTTCTAGTTAGAGGCAGGTGAGTTAGCACTCATTGGACCTAATCTCATATAGGAGACATCTAAGAAGGTTTATTTGATAAAAAGTGGTTGGTTACCGCACAGAGCTGGCAGAAGTCATACACCAACCATCGGAGATGACCTCTGGAGTTCGAGGTAAGTCATTGGGCTTTTTTATGGGTGTCACCTAGGCTAGGAAAACATTGTATCAAGAAGAAAGGGAAGCTAGCACCTAGGTTTGTCAGGCCATTTGATATTGTGGAAAAGGTTATTCAAGTGGTATACCATTTGGCCCTCCCATAGTGCTACAACTCCATGCATGGTGTGTTTCATGTGTCGTAGCTTCATAGATATCATCATGACCCTTGTCACATGATAGAAATTGATGAAATAAATCTAGATATTGATACGTCCTTCGAAGAACATATGATCCATATCAAAGACTGTAGTGAGAAGAATCTATGGGGAAAGACCATGCCACTAGTATGAGTGCAGTGGCAGTATGGGCATGTGAAAGAGGAGACCTGGGAGAGGGAGTTTGATATGTGATCGTAGTGGCCAAACTTATTCATGGATCCCCCATAGTGATTCTTGGAGTAGCTTTAGGAAGATTTGTTATATAGTGGGGTGGTTGTAAAATCTTGTATTTTCCAAGTAACTCTCTCTTTGATTTTTTTTTTTTTTTTTAAATCCTTATAAATAAAAACTTGGTTCAATCAAATAAGCATTTCAAAAGTGCAGAAGGAGGAGTAGTGAGTTATACCTACAGAACTAATTCATACCATGAATTATATTCATGATGTGAATTGTTCGGGCCAACCCTTGGATCCACACAAGGCATGAATGGTTTCAGGGAAAATAATGAATTAGAAATTCACATCGTGTGATGGATTCAAGATGTGAAATAATTTTCTTCAAAATTTTAATCTGAGGCAATGGTTTTTTAAGAGTTTTTTGGAATTGGGGAATTCATGACGTGAACCCTATTCATGTCATAAATCCTATTCATGTCATGAATCCTATTCACATCGTGAATTATTCACTTCTAAACCTAAAATAAACCCTTCAACACCGTGTGTTTTTTGATTGTGCAACCCTTTTCTCTTGACTGCAGCCTCCTATATATGATTTATAGATCCCATTTGACCTAGAATCAAGACCATGTAAGATCTAGGTATTATGGACCAAGGTTTGTAAGATAAGACTTTAAGTTCTTCTTATGCTTCTCGATCCATTTTTGGAAGAATTTCTGAGTCTCATTGAAGGGAAGGAGGAAGTTGATTGCTACTATGGATGTGAGGTTTTTTCTGCATCTTCTCTTTTTTTTTGAGGTGGGTGGGCTAAATCAAATCCCTAATGTTTGTGCTTGTGTTCTTAGTATGTGCTATAGAGTGTTTGCGCCATCATGTCATGTGCATAACCAGTTTATTTTTCTAATCCCCTTGTTTAATGAGATATACTAGTATAAACCTCCCAATGGATCTTGTCCGGTCCATTGGCATTGAGACTGAGACTTTCGGCCACCCAATAAGTGTGCCAACCTTGGACCTTGTTTAACCTTGGTCAGATTGACCTTAGAGCCCTAAGATGATTTGGTATTTTATTAATAGATGGATTAACTTAGGAATTGGCATAACACCTATATTGTAGTGGTTTCTTGAGATAGAATAACCTTGGATAAATGGATTGATTGGTATGCTAATAAACTTAGGACCAAGATCACAATGAAACAGGTTTGATATAATTATGATAATAATTAGGAACCTGAATTAATGAAATATATTTGGCTGGAAAATGATAATTTGATAAATTGATCATTGTGTGTTATGATGATATATTTGGTATATGTTTTGTTGGCCTTATGATTTTCTTGCATAGACTTTGTGTTCATATGAAACTATTTTAATTGATTCTTGAGGGTGGGATGCTTTGTGGCATGTTGAGTTTTTCTTGATGCGACTCATGATTATGTTGATGCCTAAGGGCTAGGTGCATGATTTTGTGTACCACATGCGGGCTAAGTGTAGTGGAACTTGATACCTGAGGATGGAGTATATGACTATATCAGATTTATGAGGACCATATGCATAGTCACAGGGTGCCCGAGGGAAAGACTCTAAATAGCCTATGGGTAAAATCTATTTGTTCATGAGATATTTTATGTGATTCATCCTCAACAGAAGAATTTACCACTGATTGGGTGATCCATCCTAATGTAGGAGGATCCATCCCTGGACAGAGATATCCTACAAGGTGCCATAGCAGGTTGGACTAGACCTGGGTGTCCCCCCGAAACTTGAGGGTCGGCGGGTTTATTTCATGTTCATTATTAATTGAATAAATTAATGCCCTTATTATCACTTTATTTCATGCACTATATTTTTCAGACTTGATTTGTTTAGACATAGTGGTATTGACCTACTGAGTTGTACTCACATCCTAGATGGGCTTCCATTTGGTACTCAGACATATTTCATGGATGAGGGTTTAAACAACGGAAAGGGGCCTTGTTAGTGATTTTTGTTTGTTGGATGGATTGGAGCTTGGAGACTGGACGACATGGGGATCGGGTCTGGGGATTTGGAGTCTTTCATTTGGGTATTCTTAGTCATTTATTTGTTTGAATTTCAACATGTTATTTAGATACATTTCAACATGACATGACATATTTCTATTATTATTGATTTTTTCTTTATTATGCTCAGGATGCATGTCATTTATTATTTTGTTTCCGTTATTTCTGTTACTCTATTATTATTTCCACTATTAATATTACTCCATAACAAAGGGTATAGTATCCCCGCTGTATTATTTAGACCTTCGCTGCTATTCGAAAGCCTCTGACATATGGGGAGGTGCATCTGAGGTCATGTAACCCGCCCGATTCAGCCACGTGAGGGAGTGTCGGGTCGGGGACGTTACATCCCTGAAATTTAGCAAACCTTTAAGCATATCATTTTAATGGATTGATCGTATGTGAAGGTCGACCATACCAAGTGATTGTGATACATCGACCATGAGGCATCGATCGTATGGATCAACTGCATGGCAAGAGACCATGCACAAGTGACCATGAGAAGCGATAGTGCAGTTGGTCAACAAACCATCTGAACAGCCTGTAGATTTAATGCATAAACAAACTTTAGATCAGCTACATGAACAACCTTCAGATCAACTACATGAACAACCTTCAGATTGACTGCATGAACAACCTTCAGATCGATTTCATCTCTTTCTACCTTCACATGGCCTCAACATTTTCCCTTATGTATCATGGTTCACGTTTAAATCGATAGTGCTCTTCACATAATACCTTTACATAGGTAGTGTAATGCTTGGAATACCTTTACATGACTCATGAAACTTTTGGCTTATCTTTACGTAGATATTAGCCTTCCTTATTACCTTTACGTAGCATATGGACTTATTTTATATCAGTAGTGTAAATCTCAATGAACCCTTACACAAACTGTATACATATGAAGTTACCTTTACACAGGTAATGAAATTATCAATTTATCTTTATACAAGTAGCAATTCCAACTCAAAAACATCTAAGGCCTTCTCAAACACTTATCAAACACCTCAAACATTTCTTAATCAATCCTGATACCTACCGAATGCTATCAAATGTTATAGACAACATTCTCACCATCAGTAGTTGTCTTTAGCTTGAAGATCAGCACATCAACCATCACACTTAAACATCAAACACATATTTACATATTGATAACAAATGCAATCAAACACTTTGGGAACAAAAATCTCCCATTTGTGTTTATTTCCAATACTTCCAAAAACCTATGTCTATATGTGAGCTTCTTTTTCTCCCCATTATTGATAATAAATGAAAAGGGAATTATAGGGGTCTTCTCATCTTATCAAAAACATCCTCTTCTCCTTCATTCATTTAAAGCATCATCCTTGGCCACTTCTATTAGAATGAAAACACAACATGATCTTCCTTAGCAAAGAGCATTTGGCTAGTCCACTCTAATTCTACTTAAGAGAACCCGGTGTAGAAAACAAGATGGATTTAACCAGAGTTATCAATGTTGTCCATAAACAACCAACCATGTGATAATATGCTTAAAAATCAATCTAGGGGATGTTTTAAATATATTATCGAGAATAATATATAACCTGCACACATATCAATAAATTCATTAAAATAGTTCGTGTACATGTCATAAAATCCCCCTTGATCTCATGTTTCCATCAACCAACACTCCCCCTATATAAACACATTCAATATAGTCAAAACCAAGGGTTGTAATTGTGATTGGAAAACCTCATTCTCTAGTTTTACATAGCTATCTAGAATTTCCAAAAAAATTGTATGATAGCTTCTTCTCATTATTACTCCCCCTTAGGGGAAGCACCAATCTTCTCCTCTCCATGGTAGATGAAATACCCCATGAAGAATGTCTTCTTTTCTATTCAGTGTGTACCATACTCATTCTACACCTTTAATTCCCCGCATATTAGCACAAATAAACAAGAATAGTAGGGGGGAAAGAGGGACCTTTTTGTTCCTCAGAAATAGCACTGAGGCAGAGAGTTTTTTGCCAACCTAGTCTTCCCTTTTATTCTAATCTCAGAAAATGGAGTGCCCTTCGTATTGTTAACAAACTCGATAGATTTTGTATTTTCATTCCTCTCATGAACTATTTCTTCATGTGAGGTTGTCCTCTCCACTTAATTTTTTTTTGTGGAGAACTCCTTTTTCCACTACACCCATTAGTGAAAAAAAAACTTTAGGTGCTTTCATTTTATTTTTAACGGAGCAACAACGATCGTAAAAAACGGCCACTGCTCAGCTGCTAAAAGACTTTAGCGACTGCTTTTGATGGTTGTTAAAGCTCATTTATGTAGTTGTGACTCAATGAACAATAAACGGTGCACAGACATCAATGGTCTTGGGGTGTTGAGGCGACTTCGGCACACAACCAACAGTGAGATGAGTGTAACAATCATGAATACATGTACATAATTATTTAGTTACATACATACATACATTGTGCTACTCAAGTTTCACTACTCAATTTTCACGATTCCGTGTTCATAATTCATGTATTGTTAGATAATTAATTAGAAAAGTTGTATGGCGTCAATATCATGATTTAGGGATTATTTATGCAGAATAATATAAAATATATTCATCTGGAAGCATTTAAATCAAATGTTCTTGAGTTGATTTTTTATTTTATATATTTTTATTCATTTGCCAAAAAAATACATTTTGTTTTAATCGAACATATATTATTTGATTAAATGATGGTGTCTTTGAGTTAAATACCGCACTTGATAAAAAAAAAAAAAAACAGGGACGGTATTTTAACGGATGACAATCTCAAATTTTAAAAATGATACCCACGAAAGTGATTGATTTGTAATTATATGTGTGTATATATAAACTTACATGAGGTCAATTATTATTATTTTATTAAAAAACGTAACACTAAAAAAATCTGTATAGTTAGTTGGTATGATGATTGGACAAAATAATTTGTCTTATTTTAAAATTCGATTTAAATTATACATACCATGTGCGGGTGTCTGGAACACATATAATATATATATCACACACCCATCTTATTTCTTAAAAGGATAGACGGCAGTGTTTTTTGCGAGTTTTTTTAAATTAAAGTATAATAATATTAAAAACTATTTAATTCGTTAAAAATATATTTTAAATATTTCCGAGACTTATACAAATACAATTAATAAAATTTATTTAAACCATCAATTTATAACCAATTAAAAATATCGGACATGAGTTCATCTCCAACGTAAAATGAAGTAAAATTTTCATTTTTGAAATAGTTTTTTCAATCCCAACCGAACAACAAATGTGGATGCAAATTTTTCAAGATTTCCAAAAAATTGAAATATTATTTTAGAAACACGTTTTTATCACATGCGTAATAATATTCAATGAAAAATAAAGTAATAAAATTTAATGTTTCAAAATACTTTGATTATTTGTGCGGCGACTATTGCGGACAAAAAAATATATTCTTAGCCTCTTTCTATCCAAGGAAAACGTGTCCGTTTTTATCATAAATGTGAAGTATTGTCAATTTGACTAGTTTTTATAATAAATGTCAAATTTCAGTAATTTGTCCGGGTTTTGTATCTTATTATCCCATTATTTTTTATTTTATTAAATCATGTTAGTTAATCTTACATTCTTCTACTAAACTCATGTGATAAAACTGCATGATACTTAATAAATTGATGCATGTTTATATATATTTCATAATGTACACATCATTCATCCTAATAAAGGATAATAATGTAAGTTAGGACGTTCGTAGATCATATACTAACATAATCTCTTATAGGTACTACTTTGTTGACATTTTCCCCATCATCATTTAAAATGGTATACATATAATTGGTACAACGATAATGTATTTATTTAAGACCTACGCCTGCATGTTTATTGTGGTTTTCTTTCTTGCGTTGTGTTCCGTAGTGGCAGATGTAATCAACCTATTACTATCACATACATTGAAAACTACTCATCAACAATTCTCGTAGTTTCAACATGCCTTGTAAATGTGAATTTTTATGAGCGTTTTTTTAGCACTTATAAAAGTGAATTTTTATGAGCGCTATTTTTACCACTGATAAAAAAAATTAATAAAAAATATTGTTTATATATATAAAATTATCATATTTATATTCAAAAAATAATGTTTATTTATATATACTAATTAAAAATGCATGTATATAAAACTTCACTTGATATTGTGCAATAGACTTTTGATGTCCAGAGCCTCGATGTTATCTCTGAGAGTGAAACTCTGTCACAATAGGTTCTAACAACAAGGAGGTGTTTCGTGAGGAGTTTGACAATTCTCATGGGGCTATTCGTGTAGATGGACAAGTTTCGAAGGACCTCGGTCCGGCTGGATAGCAAGATCCTCAGCCTCGTGAAGACCCCATCCCACCAAATGAGTGTATTGAACCTTATGTTGATGATGAGGTACGACAACAACCAAAAACATGGAGGATAGATTGTCATCCGAGAGACAGGGGCGGTGATCGAGTCCATAGATGATTAATTTGCTTATTTGCAGTGCCTTGTCTTTTGCTTTACTTCTCATTTTCTTTGAACTTTATGACTTTTTATTTTCAATAAATTTCGGAATCACATGGTTCGTGGTGCTTGACTATATATAATTATAAAAATATATATAATTATTTATAAATATATTTATTTATATTTAGAATTATAAATAAATAAATATATACTTAAATAATTATAAAATTATAGTAAATATATTTAAATAATAAATATATATAAATATATAAATATATTTATAGTTATATACAAATAATTATAAATATATTTATTTATAATTCAAATTATAAATAAATGTAAATATATCTAAACACTTATAAAATTACCATAAATATATTTAAATAATAAATATATTTATTATATTTATAATTACATGTACTTATATACAAGTGGCATCAACCGCTTATAGTGCATCCCAAGCGGTCAACAAGTAGTACCGACTTATGATATTCATGGAAGTCCCTCGATTCAGCCCAACAACCTCCGATTTCTTATAGCAATTTGCACATAGCCACTGATATCTAATGAATAGTCTAAATTAATCTTACATTCCACTTAATGAATCTTATGTATCATCTCAATCTGACACACGATGTGACCTGTATGACTCCAAGTGTGTCTTTTTATTTAAAATCGACATTAATTTTAGCCAAAAGGACAAGTGACATGCTCAAAGCTGAGAAAACACATTCAGATTGTTTTGATACTTTAGAAAAACGATCCATAAGTTATTTGTGATGTATAGAAATCAGTTGCACCTCAATCCGACATACGATGTGCCTGGTATGACTCAAAGTGACCATTATCAGTCTAAAATTGACATTTTAGTTCAAAACGCGCATCACTCACTGAAAACCGAGAAAACAAGCTCAAATTGTCTTGATAATTTAGGACAACGATACATAAGTCATTTGTGATCTGTAGCAATCATTCTCATGTCAAACCAACACACGATGTGACGGATATGGCTCAAAGTGAGTGTTTTCAGTTTAAAATGTGATTTTAGTAAAAAAGACAAGTGACATACTCAAAATTGATCAAACACATTTGGATTGTTTTGATAATTTGGGACAACGATCCATAAGTCATTTGTGATGTGTAGGAATCAACCATACCTCAATCCGATACACGGTGTGCCCAATATGACTCAAATTGTGTGGTTTCAGTTTAAACTAATATTTTATTAATGTATTATTTCATATTTATGTTTAATTTATTTCTTTATAATATTATTAACATAAGAATTGTTTTCTTATACTGGTGGATTTTTTTACTTGATTTGGGGTGGTTTGTTCGAAGTTACTAGTGTTTGTGAGAGATTGAACTTCGAGGCTACAACTGAGATAACAATAATAAGGAAATGAGTCAAGAATGTATACAAACATCATAGAAAGGTGAATTCATACTACTTATTTAGTTAATTTTTTCACCATTTTATCTATTATTTTTAAGTTAATTTCCTTATCATTTATATCTAATACTTATTTAGTTTTTTTTTCACATATATTTTGGGAAATCATATATTTTTTCAACTACTTGCAACAAATAAGAAAAGAGAGAACATGTTCCATTTGGATGAAAGAGAAAACCCCATGCTGCCTCAAATGTGAAGTGTTTCAGGAAGCATGGGACTTCCTCTTCCATCCAAATGGAACATGTTCTCTCTTTTCTGGCTTGTTGCAGATATTTAAAAGCAAAACACACATCACATACTCAATCAGTCGCACCTCAATCTGATACAAAGTGTTCTCGGTATGACTCGAAATATATGTTTTTAGTTTATAATTTACATTTTAGTTCAAAACATACATCAAATACTCAAAACTGAGTAGACACATTCAGATTGTTTTGATATTTTTGGAAAATGACCCATAAGTCATTTGTGATGTGTAAGAATCATCCACACCTCAATTTGATACACAGTGTGACTGGTATGACTCAAAGTGTATCTTTTATTTAAAATTGACACTAATTTTAGTAAAAAGGAAAAATGACATACTCAAAATCAAGAAAATACATTCTGATTGTTTTAATACTTTAAGAAAATGATCCACAAGTCATTTTCGATGTGTAGGAATCAACCTCCATTCAATCTGACACACGACATGCCCGGTATGACTCAAAGTGACTGTTATCAGTTTAAAATTGACATTATAGCTCAAAATTTGTGCCACTCACTGAAAAATGAGAAAACACGCTTAAATTGTCTTGATAATTTAGGAAAACTATTCATAAGTCGTTTTTGACGTATAAGAATCGGTCTCATGTCAAACCGACATACGATGTGACCGATATGGCTCAAAGAGAGTATTTCCAGTTTAAAATGACATTTTAGTAAAAAAGAAAAGTGACATACTCAAAACTAAGAAAACACATTTGGATCATTTTTATACTTTAGGACAACGATCCATAAATAATTTGTGACATGCAGGAATCAGGCGCACCTCAATCCGACGCATGGTGTGACCGGTATGGCTCCAAGTGTGTCTTATTATTTAAAATTCACATTTTAGTAAAAAAGAGAAGTGACATACTCAAAACTAATCAAACACATTTGAATTGTTTTGAAACTTTCGTAAAATGATCCATAAGTCATTTGTGATATTTAGTAATCAACTGCACCTCAATCCGATACTTAGTGTTCCTGATATGATTCAAAGTGTCCATTATCAGTTTAAAAATGATTTTTTTGTTCAAAATGTATGTCACTCACTAAAAATTGAGCAAACTCACTCCAATTTTATTGATAATTTAGGAAAATGATTCATAAGTAATTCTTTACATATAGGAATAAGTCTCACATTAAACTGACACACGATGTGATCAGTATGACTCAAAGTACATGTTTCAGTTTAAAATGACATTTTAGTAAAAAACAAAAGTAACATACTCAAAACTAATCAAACACATTAAGATTGTTTTGATACTTTAGGAAAATGGCCCATAAGTCATTTTTGACATGTAGAAATCATCCGCACCTCAATCCGATGCACGGTGTGACCGGTATGACTCAAAGTGTGTCTTTTTAGTTAAAATTGACATTTTAGTAAAAAAGAAAAGCGACATACTCAAAAATAAGAAAACACATTCGTATTATTTTTATTATTTAGTAAAACGATCCATAATTCATTTTTGATAAGTAGAAATTAGACGCACTTAAATCCGATACACGGTGTTCGTGATATGAATCAAAGTGTCCACTATGAGTTTAAAATTGACATTTTAGTTAAAAACATGTCCCACTCACTGAAAACCGAGAAAACATGCTCATATTGTGTTGATAATTTAGGAAAAAAATTCATATGTAATTTGTGACATGTAGGAATTAGTCTCACATCAAAAATACACACGATGTGATCGATATGACTCAAAGTGTCTGTTATCAGTTTAAAATTGACATTTTAGTTTAAAACGTGTGTCACTCACTGAAAACTGAGAAAACACACTTTGATTGTGTTGATAATTTAGGAAATTGATTCATAAGTCATTTGTGATGCGTAAGAATCAGTATCATGCCAAACCAACACACAATGTGACAGGTATGACTCAAAGTGCGTGTTTTGAGTTTAAAATTTACATTTTAGTAAAAAACAAAGTGACATACTCAAAACCTAGAAAATGAATTCATATTATTTTAATAATTTAGGAAAACTATCCATAAGTCATTTGTGATGTATATGAATCAACCTCACCTCAATCCAATACATAGTGTGCCCAGTATGACTCAAAATGTCCGCTATCAGTTTGAAATTGATATTTTAGTTCAAAATGTGTGTCACTAATTGAAAATTGAGAAAACATGCTATGACTATCTTGATAATTTAGGAAAATTATTCGTACGTCATTTTTGACGTGTTGAAATCAGCCTCATATCAAACCAACATATGATGTGACCGGTATGACTCAAAGAGTGTGTTTTTAGTTTAAAATGACATTTTAGTAAAAAGCACAAGTGATATACTCAAAACTGAGCAAACACATTTGGACTATTTTTATACTTTAGGAAAATGACCCATAAGACATTTTTCATGTGTAGGAATCAAAATCACCTCAATTTGACACACGATGTGACCGATATGACTCTAACTGTGTCTTTTTATTTAAAATTGAAATTTTAGTAAAAAACACAAGTGACATACTCAAAACTAATAAAATGCATTAATATTATTTTGATACTTTATTAAAACAATCAATAAGTCATTTTTGATGTGTAGGAATCAGCTAGACCTCAATTTGATAGATGGTGTGCCCAGTATGACTCAACGTATCCATGAACATTTTAAAACATTTTAGTTTAAAACATGTGTCAATCCCTTAAAATTGAGAAAACATGCTCCGATTGTCTTGATAATATAGGAAAATTATTCATAAGTTATTTGTGAGATGTAGGAATCAACATCACATCAAACCGACACACGATGTAACCGGTATAACTCAAAGTGAATGTTTTCAGTTTAAAATGAAATTTTAGTAAAAAAAAGTGAGATACTCAAAATTAAGAAAAAACATTTGGATTGTTTTGATACTTTAGGGTAATGATCCATAGTTCATTTGTGATGTGTAGGAATAAACCTCACCTAAATTTGATGCACAGTGTGATCGGTATGACTTCAAGTGCGTCTTTTTATTTAAAATTGACATTTTAGTAAAAAATACAAGTGACATACTCAAAACTGAGAAAAACCATTTGGATTGTTTTGATACTTTAGAAAAATGATACATAAGTCATTTTTGACATATAGGAATCATCCTCACCTCAATTTGATACATGTTGTGCTCGGTATAACTCAAAGTGTTTATTATCAATCTAAAATTGACATTTTAGTTCAAAACATGTCACTCATTGAAAACCTAGAAAACACGCTTAGATTGTATTGATACTTTAGGACAAAGATTCATAAGTTATTTTTTATGTGTAAGAATCAGTCTTATGTAAACTAACACACAATGTGATCGGTATGACTCCAAGTGCATGTTTTCTGTTTAAAATGACATTTTAGTAAAAAAGACATGTGACATTCTCAAAACTAAGAAAATGTATTTGTATTTCTTTGATACTTTAAAACAATGATCCATAAGTTATTTGTGACGTGTATGAATCATCCCCACCTCAATCCGACGCACGGTGTGACCATATGACTCTATGTGTGTCCATTTATTTAAAACTAACATTTTATTTATGTATTGTTTCATATTATATTTAATTTGTTTCTTTATAGTATTACTAACATAATAATTGTTTTATTATATATATGGATTCTTTTTCTTAAGTTGGGGTGGGGTTTTCAATAACTGATACCATGATCTTGCTTTTTTGATATGGGGTCGGGTGCCAAAGACAATGAAACATTGATGTTTTTGAATTTTCGTTATAGTACTTGCTAATGTAATTGTACAAAACATTGTTTGAAATATCTATAATAAATCATTTTTTATGTATTTGTGATGTAATTTTTATTTCAATTAAATTATTATTTTTCCATATACAGGTTTCTACTATAGTGTGTTGTAATTCAAATATCACACTACAATAATAGGGCCTTCATCAGTGCTATTTCTAGCACTGATAAATGCCCCCCTTTATCAGTGCTAGCAAAAGCACCGATAAAGTGTGCCTTTTATCAGTGTTTTTAGCACTCATAAAAGGGGTCCCCTTTTAACGACGCTTATGACAACAATGCTTTTTTAGTTCCATTAAAGCCTATTTTTCATGCTATTAAAGGTTTGATCTGTGGTAGTGAAACCTTACATAAAAGGGTTGGGAATCATGAGATAGGTGTTAATATGTTCAATCATCACTTTGTATTTATAAACTTACTCCTTCAAAAAATTAATTTAATTATATATGTCTAGTATTTTTTGAATACTTATAATATGCATGAGGGATTACAATACACACACACACACACCCAAGGGCCAACTGAGCTAGATCATATACCCCCAAGTGTTGGACCACTCCCAAACTGGCTCACATGCAAATTTTAATGGTCCATGAATGAACCCAAAATCACATTGTCCATGATATACCCAAATGGATGGAATAAAAGACTATATATCCAAAGGTTGGACACCCTTATTTTTTCCTTCACACCAATCAACCACCTCACAATACAAATGTGAATTATGATTTACTCATAAACTTGTTTCTTTATTAATCCTCCATTTATTGTATTAATTCTCATGAATAATTCTTATTTGATAAATTTATTATTCTGACTTTCTAGGATGGGATTTTATGTTTTACAAGTGTTTTGGTCTTCCTTCTATGGGTCCACTTATATGGGCCTTGGCTTATAGCTAGGTTGTTCCCTTTCCTATGACGTGGATCCTAAATTTCTTTTCCCGAGGCTCACTAGAGCTATTGATGAATCTCACTACTAGTCCCCATCCAGTCTGTCCACATGACCTCTGCTCATTCCATGGGATATTACGCCACTCATCAACTATTTCTCTTGTCCAAGCACATCATTACCCCCTCACAGGCTATCATCATTCAATGTAGAAACCCCTTTGGAATTCAATGCCTGCATTTTCCACTCTTTTGAGTTTCAGAGAAAACCCTAAAGATATAAGGAGAGAAAGATTGGATTTCTTCCTGAATTTATGTTTGCACATAATCCTTGGAGAATCTTCAACACTGCTATATCAATTCAGAGAAGAGTTGATCATGGTGTAGTGTTTCAGCAGAGACCCAATGCTCATATTATAACGAATCGACCTTAAACATTACACATTCTAGTGATTTAAAACTAAAATTCACTTTCTTTCATTTCCAAATATCTTTTAGGTTTAGATTTTTAGATATTTAGGTCATAAATCTTACATATAAAACCCATATATTATAAATTGGACACTTCTATTCAATATCCATTTTTTTACAAAACTAAAATTTTATAAAGAAACATGTTTTTTTTCATGACAAATCTTTACAATTTTCATATTGACCACATCCTTATAACTAATAATCCTTAAATCCCTATGAAAAATATTTTAAAATATGGTATGGGCAAAAAAATATTAGTAAAGGACATAAAAATAAATAATGAAACCATTAGTCTATGAATACTTATGAAAATTTTCCCTTTTCAAAATAAACTTTGGGTTCAAAGTAAACGTTTTATTACCCAATAAATCAACTTCTATGGATAATGATTTTTAAAGAACAATTAATAGGAAATATTAAATGAAAAAATAAAACTCATAAAGGTTTATTTTTAATCATTAAAATATCATGAAAACTTTTTCTTTTAGTTATACTTTTCACCCTTAAGAAGTAAAATAATTTTTCATTTTAAAATAATCTCATTGTTTACCTTTTTGAAATCCTAATATTTCCATAAAAACCCATAACAAGAATAAATAAATCATATAGTAAACTTGAGGAATAATTTTCATATAAATATTAAAAATGGGATAACCTTCACTGTTACACTGAGAATAACCTTCACGGTTAGACATAAAATAGCCTTTATGCTTACAAATTGAATAACCTTCATAGTAAATTCCCATAATCTCTTAGGGGAAACCTAATTAGTTAACTTTGTACCTTTACCCAATGAATTGAAGAGCTATAATGAGAATACCCACCCACAGTTTATAAAAAAACCAACCATCATTATAAATAATTCCCAAGAACCATAATATAATCATAAAATATAAAACTTACACTTTTCAAAATATTCTTTACCCTTATAAGAAGACATTTCTGGATATTGAAATATTCATTCTATTTTAAAACACCTTTTCAAAATAACCATAATATAGGTAAGAAGAGTTTTTATTTGAGGAAAAAATGGGAACTTATAAAGGAATTAAAATATTAAATAATGGTTATGATGGCAGGAAAAGTCCTTATCGCTGTATATGTTAAAAATAGAATATTCCTTTTGTCCTTCGTAAAGAATGTCAAAATGTTCCATATAAAATATGTAAAAAAGATTCATTTTGAAAACCATTGAAATAAAGTAAAAATAGACATAAAATGTATTTTATAATTCATTTATGTACATATAAATTCATTCATAGAATAATTTTAAAAATATGGACATAGAAGAAAAATAATTTTAAGGGAAACTTTAAAAGATGATTTTTTAAAAGAATGTATCTTACCACGAGTCCAACTCATTACGTATATTCCTTATCTTTATGAATAATAAACTTATGTTAATTATTTACTTTATTAAGAACTTTTTTCAAGTTTATTACACCTTTTTTTATCCATTACCCTGTTATATAAAATTTCTTAATCAATTAAGTTTAAGTCAGACGTTTTGATGATATTCGATCCATATGTCCAAAATGACTTCGGTGGGTTAACTATGGTCAAAGTGTTCATTATTAAATCACCTATAGAATAATAATAATGAAATAATTATAATTTTTATACATAAATTATACTTTTAAAACCAATCATGAAAGTTGATTATGAAAAATGAACTACGTTACAATCATAGAGACAGTAGGCCGTACATACGCATGAGTAACATTTCCATTTTTCAATGATCATTATAAAAAGAAGTTAAGTATTATTTTATATTTATATAATTATAATAATATCATAAATACCATATTTTTTTCATTAAATTCACTCATATATATCATCCATGTGATGTGGTGATGAAAAACGAATCACATCACTTCATGGAGGTGGTTGTCCACACGTATGCATGAACGACGTTATCATTTTCCAATGAATGGAAAGGTAAGAAAGTGTATGATATATTATATTTTTAGAATTATAAATATTTAATTAATATCATATATATATATATATATATATTAAATCCATCATTATAACCAGTTTTGAGAGATGGTGATGGAAAACGAATTATATCGGTTCGTGAAGTAGTAGTCCGATATACACATGAATAATGATTTCGTTTCCCATTTGATGGAGGAGAAAATGAATGTGGGTTATGAAATTAACATAATAAAATCTTATTAAATTATAGATACTTATTTTATTATATCATCATGGTTTAATAATATTTAAAGGAGTTAGAAGAATAAATAAATCTAAAACATGTGGTTAAGAACGATACCTCTTTATTGAAAAATATCCCTTTCTTAACACCTTAAGCCCTATAAGGTTGGTATTCTGCCAAAAATAAGGCCTCTATAATGTTGGTATAGATTTTATAAAGGTATTTGGGTTGGTTTTTACTGATACAAAAGGATTTTAAAGTGTGAAGAAATGTGGAGAATATGTTCCCTTTTATAAGAGAGGGGAGAGTCACTCTTGGAATTTCCTAAAATATTAAATTAATATAAAATAATTTTGATGTCCAAATGGATCCAAACTGATAATGTTAAAATATAATATTAGTACGATTCAAAATAATCTCACCCAATAAAATTTTAACAAGTTTGGATCACATTTTAACCCTTATTGTTTTGTTTTAACCCTTCGTTAAACCTTCAGACAATTACGGTGATATTAATGTTTTTTACTCTTATGGGGTTAATATAGTTAATATAAAAATAAAAAAGGCCCATAAATAGATCATATTTAATTGAATCAACCATATACCATTCAAATTTCCAATTATAATATTTTTAGGAATTTTAAATTATTTATTATAAAATATTATTAATGTCAATTTTAGAACTATACATTTACTTTGAATTTAATAACATCCAAACAAAAAATTAATTCAAATACCATGAGTATAAAACTATATAATATGTAATTTTATCTAAAAAAATCTTGGAACATAGATATTCATTCAAATAATATTTTTTTAACATTTAAAAAAAAAAATATTTTATTTTTCTATTAATTTAATAATTACTGCATTATCATTACATAAGCTTTTAAGGAAATTATTTCTTCAATAAAAATAAAAATTAAATTACCATGATAAAAAAATCATTTATATTTAAAATTAATGTTTATAACTGAACATATCCTCTGTTTATTCCTATGTTAAAAATATTATAGTTATTAAAAGCAAGAGTGTGACATTTTTAGCTTTACATTCACATAAATATTATAAAGGCCAAAATCACGTACAAATAGAAAAAAGGATATATATTATAATTTTGGATTATTATGTAAACTATATAATCATAAAATAAAATTAAGGCAGGTGTTAGGGTCACTTTTTTACCCTCTACCGTAGTAACAAAATTTACTAAGATTAATATTCATATTGATAAAAAATAAAAGAGATCTATCTAAAAAAATTGGACCTCCTAATTCCAAATATGGGATCCCTTTTTCAAAATTAAAAACATATAAGTGGAATAATTTTATTTAAAATTAAACCCGTAAAATGCGATGAAAAAAAATATTTCAAAAAAATTTCCCTTTTGAAATATAAAATATTTTTGCAACAAATTTAATTATAAAATTCATTTAAAAAACCAAAATTAGATTATTTTAAATCAAAATTGACTAATTAAATTTTAAAAATAATCTAAAATATAATTTTACTTTTTAAATACTTTAAAAGAAAATATAGTTTTTTTATAAAAGTCTTCTTTTTCACTAGTCATTGAAAAATCAATCTTTTCAAAAAATTATCAAAAATTAATACTCAGTTAATTTTTATATGATTATTTAAAAAATGTATTTTTTTTTCAAAATAAAATTTTTTAATTTTGAAATCAAGACATAAAATAAAACTGTGAAAATCCAATTTGGTTAAAAATAAACCTTTTTTCCTTTTGATTGAAAATTACCTAATATTATTATAATGATTATAACTCTATAAAATCTAAATGATTAATATTATAAAAAATGAAAATGACTTATTCTAACATTAACTGGGTTGTTACATTCTTCCCAACTTTTTTAAATTGCATACTAGCAATTTTTATTCACTTATCAAACATGTGGATATATCTTTACCTCATAACATTTTCAGATTTCTATACTGCTTCTTCAAATATATGGTTTTTTCATAAAACCTTAACCTGGTGAATTACCTTATTTTATAATTCCTTCTCTCTATAGTTAAGAATCAGAACAGGTTGTTCCACATAAAAAATATTTTCTTCCAACTAAACTACTTCAGGGCTCAAAACATTAGATATATCTTGAAAATATTTTATTAAAATTGAAAAATGAAAAATGTTGTGTACCTGGGATAAACTTAGAGGTAATGAAACTCAGTAGGAAACTAATCCAAATTTCTCTAGGATTTTATATGGTCCAATGAACCATGTATTTAACTTCCCCTTTTTACCAAAATGCATAACACTTTTCCATGGAGATACTTTAAGAAAAACATGATCACCTACCTTGAAAGAAATATCTTCCCTTTGGTTATCCACATAACTTTTCTTCTCGATCTAATTTTCCTCATATGTTACTGAATTAACTTCTCATTCTTAACCATTTCCTCTACCAATTCTGGTCTCATCAATTTATTTTTGCCTACTTCATCCCAAAAAGATGGAGTCCAACACCGCTTTCCATATGATGCCACAAAAGCTTTCATCTGTATAATAGGATGAAAACTGTTATTATAAGAAGACTCAACTAATGAAAGACGTTGATCCCAAGTTCCCTAGTAATCCATTGAACAAGCACAAAACATGTTTTCCAAGGTCTGAATAATTGACATGAACTATCCATCTGATTGAGGATAAAAATATGTATTGAAGTTTAATTCAGTACCTAGTGACTTATGAAGTCCTTTATATAAAAATTTGAAGTGAACCTAGGATCACAGTTAGATACAATGGAGAGAGTAACTCTATATAACCTAAATATCTCCATGAGATATAGTCAAGAAAGCTAATATAAATACACAGTATCTCTAATGGAAAATTCACATATTTATTTAATCGATCAATAATAACCCAAATCATATTATTACCTTGATATGTCTTTAGTAATACCACCATGAAATCCATGGATATATTTTTCCATTTCCAATCTGGAATTGGAAAAGACTCAAGCATCCCTTTTTGGTAATTTTAATTTTGCTTTAACATATTGATAAGTCAAACATTTAATGGTAAATTTAACAATATCTATTTTTATTCCATCCCACTAGTAATACTTTTGAAGGTCTCTAAATATCTTAGTGATACAAGAGTGAATGGAAAATAGGTAACTATAATCTTTTCTCAAAAATTATCTCTTCAACTAGGAGTCACATGGAACACATAAACTCTTTCCAAATATAAAAACACAATATTTATCAATGTTAAATTCAATCAAATCACCCTTCTTAACCAATTATACCTTTTCCTATAACTCACAATATTCCTTTTGATCTTTCTTAATTATTTATGATAGATATTATTGTACTAAAACTTAAAAAAATAGATGAAGTTCCCACATGCACAATTTCTAAGACAAAATTCATCAAATCATCAACTAAAGGGTCATGTTCCAAATGTAACATGGTAAATATAGCATTATTTTTTTGACTCAAAACATCAACTACTTTGTTTTATTTTCTAGGATGATAATGAATCATGTAGTCATAATCCTTAATTAGTTTTAGCCATATTCTCTGCCTCATGTTCAACTCTTTCTGAGTGAATATATACTTCACACTTTTATGATCAATATATATTTCACACATGGATCCATATAAATTATGTCTCTAATTTTTTTTAAAAAAACACCACAATTGCGAGTTCAAAGTCATGTGTATGATAATTTTTCTCATGATATTTTAATTGACATTAAGCATAATCAATTACTTAACCTATCCAACATACACTATCTCCTAGACATTCCTGGAGGATACTTGTTATTATCTTCTTCCCAAATCTGTTTCCCACCGTGTTTGTGGAAGAGTTCCTTGTATGAACTCTGCTATTATTACATCCCATTAATAACTATAGAAGAGGTTTTTTAGCCTGTACAATGTTTTTCATTTGACTGTATACCTAAACCAGGTTGTGGATTTATATGATTATATTTATAATCTTCTTGGAAGTGGGTGATTGCCAAGTGGAGGAGATTAAGTCTCACCTTGAGACTAAACTTATTGTTTATTCTACCATGTCACCATGTTATTTGTTTTGTTTTACTATCCTATTTAAGACAACATTTTATTTATAAACAAAATAATTTCTTTGATAATTAATCTTAACTAGTTTTTATATATTTTTCTATCTAAGTAAATTTATTTCAAAAGTTAAGATATTTATAAACTATATTTTAACTGAGACCTAATCACTCCTTAAGAAATATTTTAAAAGGATAGATCTTATATCGATATGTGGTTTTGATTAATTTTCTAGTTTATTTTATAAAGGGTTTTTTATTTTAGTCTATTTATTTATAGAATTTTTTTTTGGGAACTCAATTCACCCCCTCTTGATTTACTAACTCCGACCAACATTTGGTATCAAAGGGACAATATCATTTATATATAGTATTACCTTTTAAACTGTTATTTTAGTTGTATTCTAAAGGTCTCAAATTTCTATAATTTTAAAATTGTAGTTCTTTATAGATAATAGAAAAGAAGGATCTGCTACCAACAAACCTCATAATTTTAATGGTACCAACCATGTTTAATGGAAAATTAAAATGAAAATTCATTTGGAAAGTATAGGTTTTGACATATGGACTGTAATAGAAGATCAATATGAAATACCACAAACTCCTAGAAGTGAATGGAGTAATGCTACAAAAACTACTTACAATAATAATTATAAATCTATGAATGCTTTGTTTTGTTCTTTGGGAGATAATGAATTCAATAAAATATCTACTTTCAAATATGATTTTGAAATATGAGATAATTTATCTATCTCACATAAAGGAACATGAAATGTAAAGTAAACAAGATTAAATACATACCCAATCAAGTATGATACTTTTAAAATGAAATCTGATGAACCTATTTTTGATATGTATCTCAGGTTCAATAAAATACTGAATACTATGCACTCTCTTGGAGAACAAGTGATAGACACAGATCAAGTAATAAGACTACTCAGATGCTTACCAGACAGATGGAGAGGAACATTTGTGTCAATCATATAATCATGTGATGTAAGTAAACAACCTATCAAGGAAATGATAGGAAAGCTGATGATGTATGAATAAGATCTTAAAGTCAAAAAAGAGATTAATGACGATGAATCAAAAAGAAAATCAGCAGCCTTTAAATCTACTACTTCTAGACAAAGAGAAAAAGTACAAACTAAAGATTCTAGGGAAGAAGGATCTTTTGATGATAGTGATGAAGAAATTATACACATGGCCAAAATATTCAAGAAATTCTATAGGAAAAATAATTTCTTCAAAAAATAAAATTTCAGAGGGTATTATGATAACAAAGGAAAGTGGAAAAAGGATTGGAAAAGGGATGACACTAAAAATTTAGTCACCTATTATGAATGAAAGAGGAAAGGTCACATTAAAGCTAACTGTCCAAAATTGAAATATATAAAGAAGTACGAGGATAAGGATAGAAGATACAAAAAGGCCATAAAAGCAACATGGATTGCCTCCAAAGACATCTTAATTGACCCAGACACTAATCAAGAAAATAAGTCTGACAGAGCCAATATGTGCTTTACAACATGCATATAAAAGGTACAAAATGTTCTTCCTATTTCTCATAGTAATGTTTTATACATTTCTGGAAATGAAGAAAATAATGACAATGAGGAAAACATGATCAGAAAAGATCTGTATGATTACTCTAACATGATGGAAGAAAAATTTTATGAGTTGAAAGACAAATATAAGTCACTTAAGAAACAACATGCCTTAATAGTAAATGTTAGAAATTATCTTATTATTAAAAAGGAGAAGAATGATCAACATTTGAAAGAAAATAATGAATTTAAATTTTCAAATGAACAATTAAATAAAGACATATTTTTTTTATCAATGGTAAGAAAACATTTACTCAAATACTAGGAAAGTAAGTTACTCCCAAGTATAGAACTGGCATAGGTTACTAGCCAGGATAAAGAAAAATTAATAAAACCAGATTTACATCAAGTACCAGTTCTGAATGTTTATATAATTCCAATACTTACTCAACTGGACCTAATAAATTTTTTATGTCTATATGTCTTCAATCTATTTATAAGAAACATGTCAGGAAAATATGGTTTCCAAAATCTCTTATTACTAACATAACTAGACCCAAGAGAATTTGGGTACCAAAATCATTTTTGGCATAAAATTTGTGTTATAGGAAACTTGTTTGAAAAAATCCAACAAAAAACTATGGTATTTAGATAGTGGATGTTCCAGATATATGACTAGTGAGTATTCAAAATTCAAGAATTTGATCAAAATTGATGGTGTACATGTCACTTTTGGTGACAATTAAAAAGGGAAAATCATCATCCTTGGAAAAATTGGTAATTCTAATTTAGTATTAATTTCCAAAATTTTATATGTAGATGGGTTAAAATAAAATATACTTAGCATATCCCAATTATGCAATTATGGATTTTATGTAAAATTTGAAAACAATTCATGTCATGTTTTTAATGATAAAAAAGATTTAATTTTTACTGCTTTGAGAAATGATAATATTTATTCTATTGATTTAAATTCTTTGTCTTCTAAAAATATTTCTTTCTTAACTTCCTTTCATAAAGAATATTGGCTTTGGAATAGAAGACTAGGCCATTGCAATATTCACTCACTTATAAATCTAGCTAGAAAAGGGTTAGTTAGAGACCTAAAAAATTGAATTCTCAAATGATAGAGTTTTTAATCCCTACCAAAAAGGGAAACTTCATAATATTTATTTTAAATATAAGAAAGAAGTTTTGACCTCTCAAACTCTAGAGTTAATTCATATGGACCTATTTGAACCTTCTAGAGTCTCTAGTATAAATGGAAAACATTATGTCTATGTCCATGAAGATGAATTCTCTAGGTACACTTGGGTATACTTTCTAGCTCACAAAAGTGAATCTTGTTATTACTTTATTAAATATGTAAAATCTTTATAAAATATTAGTGGGTTTAGGATTAAGACCTTAAGAAGTGATCATTTTTGAGAATTTTAAAATCAAAACTTTGAATCATTTTGTTCTCAAAATGCCTATAATCACAAATTTTCTGCTCCTAGGACACCACAACAAAATGGTGTGATAGAAAGAATAAATAAGACTCTTCAAGATATAGCCAGAACCATGTTAAATGAGTATGACCTATCTGTTTACTTTTGGGCTAAAGTTGTTAATACATCCTCTTACACTATAAACAAAGTATTTATTAGACCTATCTTAAAGAGAACGCCATATGAGTTATGTAATAATAGAAATCCAAAGGTTAATTACTTTAGAGTTTTTGGTTGAATTTTTTTTTATTCTAAATACAAAGGATAATTTGGAAAAAATTTCTTCCAAGAGTGATGAAGAAAATTTCCATGGGTATTCAAATTCTAGTAAAGCTTATAGAGTGTTTAAATAGAGAACCAGAACAATGGAAGAATCTATTCATATTAAGTTTGATGAAACTGATCCCAATGAAGCTAAGACTATCTTAAAAGACTATAAGGATGATCTATCAACTCTAAATCCAAATTATAAACCTTTTGAAAGATCTGTTTAACAAACAGATAGTTCATCCAGTAAACAGCTAGAAATTGAATAGGAAGAATACCTTGAGTCTACCAGTCCCTCTTCTGAAAGACCCATTAGGAATCATAAACACCGCCCTTTAGATGTAGTAATAATAAACCTAGAAAGAGGTACACAAACCAGAGCTTCCCTGATAAATAAAATTGAACATCAAGCCTTCTTATCACAGATTGAACCTAAGAACATCAATGATACCATCAATGATGAATTCTGGGTAATTTCTATGCAAGAAAAACTTAATCAGTTTGAAAGAAACAATGTTTGGGAACTTGTTGACTGAACTAAAGACACCTTAACTATTGTCACTAAGTGGGTGTTTAGAAACAAGGTTGATGATTCTGTAACTATAGTAAGAAATAATGAAATATTAGTTGCACAAGGTTATAATCAATAAGAAGGTATTGATTATGAAGAAATTTTTTCACCTGTAGAAAAAATTGAATCCATTAGGATACTAATTTACTATACAGAACATTTGGAATTCAAACTATATCAAATGGATGTTATGAGTGCATTATTAAATGGATTTATAATTGAGGATTTTTTTGAACAACCCCTAGGATTTCAAAATCCACATTTTCCAAACCAGGTTTTTAAATTAACAAAATATTTTTATGGTTTAAAATAGGCTCATAGAGCTTGGTATGATAGGCTTACCTCTTTACTTATTTCAAAAAGTTTTTCAAAAGGTATAGATGATCCAACCATATTTATAAAGATAATTTCAAAATATGTTTTAATAGTACAAATATATGTATATGATATTATTTTTGGATCTACTAAAGATTCCTTATGTACTGATTTTTCAAAAATGATGCAAAATGATTTTGAAATGAGTTTAATGGGTGAACTCAAATTCTTTCTTGGATTTCATATTTTTCAAAATAAAGAAGGAATTATCTTAAATCAAAGTAAATAATCTAAATATATTTTAAAATTTTTTGTGCTATAAAGTACCAAAAGAAGTGATACTACCATGATTACCACTTATAAACTAGGACTTGATGAAGCTGGGAATCAGTAGATCAAACTAGTCACAGAGGTATGATTGGTAGTCTTTTATACTTAACTACTAGTCATCCTGATATTATGTTTAGTGTGTTTATGTGTGATCAATTTCTAGAAAATCCAAAATAGCCACATTTATTAGCTGTCAAAATAATTTTTAAATACCTCAAATATATAACCAATTTAGGATTGTTCTATCTAATATGACATGCTTTTGATTTAGTAATCTATTCAGATGCTGATTTTGGTGGTTGTAAGTTAGATAGAAAAATCACATTAAGAACATGTAATATTTTAAGAAAATATATAGTATCATGGTGTAGTAAGAAGAAAAATTATGTTTCACTATCTACTGCTGAAATTGAAAACATATCTATAAGAAGTTGTTGTGCACAAATCTTGTGGTTAAAACATAATTTACTAGACTTTAGATACCAATTTATACATGTACCTATAAATTGTAATAAATTTTTCCAAAAATCCAGTATCTCAATCTAGAACCAAACAAATTGATGTAATACATCACTTTTTGAGAGATCATTATCAAAAGGGTGATATAAATTTAGAATTTATTAGAACTAAACATCATATAGATGATATATTTACTGAATTTTAATTATGAAATATTAAATTATATCAAACATGAATTAGGAATGATAAATTTTGGTTGATGAGTAACCATTGATGGATTCACCATTGATGAGTAACCATTGATGAGTCACTATTGATGAGTCATTGTTGATGAGTCACCACTGATGAGTCCCCGCTGATGAGTCCCCGTTGATGAGTCACCGCTGATGAGTCACCGCTGATGTGTCACCACTAATGCGTCACCACTGATGGGTCTCTGCTAATGTGTCACCGTGGTGATGAGTCACCACTGATGAGTCACCGCTGATGAGTCACCGCTGATGAGTCACTGCTGATGAGTCACCGATGATGAGTCACCGCTGATGAGTCACCACCGATGAGTCACCGCCGATGAGTCACCACCGATGAGTCACCATGGATGAGTCACTGCTAATGAGTAACCATTGATAGAGTCACCATTGAACGAGTCACCATTCTTTTTTATGTTACTGTTTCTTTATTACTATTGTTATTTTTATTTACCGATTAAATTTTTATTATTTTAATTTTATTATTATTTATTTAGAATCCCTAAATGATAAAATCATCAAGATAACTCTAAATCAATTCACTACCTCTAACCCTTGATCTCCCAAACCTTTTCGTTCCCCTCAAACCAAACTTCCTTCTTCCTTATTCCACCTGAAGCCTCTAACCAATATGAATGGTTTGTGTGAAGTGAGTTTCATAATCGAATCTATAAGAGATGAGGAATTCCAAGAAATGAAAAGTATCTGCAAGTAGTTTGGAAACCATTTCACTAAACCCACATATGAGAAATCGTGTAGTCAAAGAAGAAAAAGAAATTGATGCACAACGGCTTCCAACTAGAAAGACGCTAGTGTTAAAGGTAATAGAAAAGCTGAAGTGGTTGAACTGATTTACCTCGAATCATTGAATGTATTATCCAAGGGTAGTATTTGAATTTTATCAGAATGTGGGATTTATTTTTGGGAATAAATCTGATATAATTCAAAGTAACATATATGGAGAAGAGATTTATTTCTCTTTAATATAATGGTAATTTTTTTAAAGGTTCCTCTTAAAGGAGTATATGAGGATTACCAAGGAATTATATCAAGTGATAGTGAACATTTCAATTATGAAAGGTCTATCCTATAGTTAAATGGAGATGGAATACTAAGAAGACCTACTGATGCCGATCTTGATGGTGAATGTAATTTTCTTTTCAAATTTTTATATCGTGTTTTATGTATAAGGAAAAAGGACTTCAATATAATGAGGTATCAAGATGTAAACTTGATGTATATGATGAAGAAAGGTAAGAGAATAAATATGTGTAGATTTTTAATGATCTATATGCATGAAATGTGAAAGAAGATCTCTAGATCTAACTCCCTCATTTATCCCAAATTGATTTCTTCCATCTTAGATGCAAAGGGTTATGTCAAAGCTGGAGAAGAAGCTGAAGACAAGTTTTGTGGTTTTTTCCTGTAATGTTTTTTTTGAAAAAGAGTTAAAGTGAGTTGGAATCCCTGGAAGGGATGTTGGGTTAGAGACAATGAGAACGTGTATGATGATTTTAAACCTATTGATCACCCAATAATACCTAAGGAGATGGTGGATCCAGGTATTGAATTTTATGAGATAGCTGAATACTCTGATGCTGATGTTGTTGCTAAAAGAGAAGAAGAAGAAATGGAAGAAGAATAAGTGGAAGAACAAGAAGAAGAAACTATTTCCTTTGAATAAGGGAGTGATCTAGAGATCATTTAATCTCCACCTAGAGTATCAAGTGTACATGTCAGTTCATCAGGTTCTCTGCCTACCAGAGAAACTCTCTTACCTAAAAATAATGATGAAGAAGATACTGAATTTATCATAGAAACTCAGTTTAAATTGTATACCACTAAGACTTCAAGTGATAAGAATGTCAATGGAGGTAATGATATTGTTTCTAAAGAAGCATATAAAGATATTGTTGATCTTGAAAAGTCTAATGAATCTTCTAAATAGGATGATGGGGATCAGAATGATAAATCACGAGTTGATGAGGATTCTGATGATGGAAAAAAGAATGGTGGCCTTGATAAAAAAGATGATCAAAAAGGTTATACTAATCATGAGGGTAGTGATGAGAATAGAAATGATCCTAATCCTAAAGAAGAGACAGTTCAACATCAATCCGCTTCACCTATGGTATCTAGTTCTCATAGAGATGAAAATAAAAAAAAGGATACCATGATGCCTGATGTTCCAACAGTTCCTACAGAAGGTATGGAAGTTGAAATTGAAGGGGAGGTAACTCTAAATCTTGATGATCAAATGGATCAATCAGAACCAATAGACAATATAGAAACCAATCATACAAAAGTTTCCCCATATGTAACTGAAGTTAGTAAAAGTTATTAAATACCCATAGAAACTCCAATTCTTCCATATATAATACCTTCAGTTAGCTCCTTTAAAGAGTGGGAACAATATCCATGTTTTATATGACTTGGATTGGCATATAATGATTTAGATGATGAGCCTGAAAATTTCGTTAGAATATAAGGACCCCTAGTAGATCAGACCGATAAAGCTAGAGAGTTACCTTTTATCCCCATGGAAACCAATAGACCAGTTGAGGTTGAAACAACTCATAAGCAAAGAGATATTACAAATGTTCAACCTATTTTACCTCCTAAGGTAGTGACACAAGCTAATTAGAATTCTTTTCAAAGGATTGTGGATTCTGATTTAGACACTTTGATGAAGAATTTGGTTTCAGACTTTACTCATGTCTTGAACTCTCATCCATCACCAACTGCTCATCTTAATGATTAAAGTTTTCAATATTTGGTTAAATTGGTGACATCAAATACCCAAAAACGAGTTAGGTTTTTTATTCAATCAGTGGAAGTAAAGAATAGAATATTTTCATCTAAAGTAGAAAATTTAAAATCTTCAGTAGAGAGTTGACATCCACTATATCAGAATCCATGAAATCCATTTCTTAGAAGTTGGATAGTTTAGCTGCTACAACCTCTACTTCATTTGCACCTCCTCCTGCACCAGTAAAACTTGATTTAGATCTACTAAAATAGATAATAAGATAAGAAATCAGAAATTATATGGGTGATGTGAGCACTCATGAAGAGTAAAGTTGGAAGATAAATCTTCATGGAGAACATATCCTTGATTTCATAAGAGGTTATGCTGGACATCTTAGATATGATAAGGAATTCATAAATAAATATATCCAGTACTACTTGTCCATGATCTATACTAAGCATGAAATGTTTGATAATTTCAAATTTCTTATTGAGAAATTAAGGATACCACCAATGAAAAGATCATTCAAAGAAAAAGTGATTCAACTAAATATTCTCACACGAGCTCTTCAAAGATTTATAGATGAGAAGGATGACTTATTTAATGCGATAGAAAGGAGAGGTTCCATAATTATGTACTTAATCAATCTCCTGAAACCATACATTCATGTCCATGAAACCACTATAATTTCTAGAGAATCAATCCCTATTTCAATAATTCTTTCAACCACATCTACAGACTCAGTTTAATATAGGCCTACTCTAATCACTCAGTCAAACAATCTTATGGCTCCACCATACCAGACTCTAAGTTTTTCACCAATTTAAGCACTCAAAAAACCCATACCATTTATATTTTGAGAACCAATTCCTTCTATTACCTCAATACCATCCATTACAAACTTTTCCTTGACATACAATTCTACAGTCTCATCACAGGACAATGATAGAGACAGAGCAAAAGACAAAGGGAAGGATATAGTTGATCATCCCTTGTCTTCTACATAGTGAATATGTTTTGATGTTATTTTTTGATAGGGATCATTTGTATTTTCACTTTTATGATTATATTTTTGTACTCATATATTTTTGGCACCTAGATAACACAAACTCCTTGTGTTCTTATATTTTCTCTCTAATTTTAACAACTGTTTTTACTTTTTGATAATCTCAAAGGGGGAGATAAATCGAGAATTTAGTTTTATATTGGTAAGAATATTTTTTTTAAACTCAAATACATCTCTAATTATTTATGATTACTCATTTAGTACATGATTTATAAAATGAAATGTTTGGTGATCATAAAAAAGGGGGAGAATGTTGGCACCTCCTTGTATGGAGTGTGTTTGAAACTCTCTTATTTTAATAATCACAAACCATGATTATTTTAGTACTAATGTTTCACATTGTATGATATCATTTTATAATATAATACTGCTTTTATGATATTTTTACTAAGTATTATGGGAAGTCAGTATTGTTTGGGAGACACTGTTACCGTCAGGATGAGTTACTGCCAGACTCTGAGTCACCGTTACCACCAAGATGAGTTACCACTAGACTCTGAGTCAACATTATTTCTAGGATTTTATACTTCCAGACCAAGTAATGTTCACCTCTAGGATGAGCTACTACGAGAGGCGAGTCATCGTTACCACTAGAGGATTCACCGCCATAGGCGAGTCACCACTATATGCTGATTCACCACTAACTTCTTGTTAACATTGCTGTTAGAGTACTTTGACATGTATAGATCAATGACTTTATCTATTCTTGGATAGTTTGATCAAGTCTTTAAGAATTATTAAAATACTATCCAAGGATTGTGGATCTCATCCAACTGATACTGCTATATATTTGCAAAGGATCTCTCTCTCTCTAAGGCACACATAACTACAATTACTATAGATAGCTAACGCGATATCTTACTAATGAATAAAACTACAGTGGATTGTGCGATCAAATTTGTGAATTCTCATGAACTTGTTGATTCAAATTATGTGAAGATCAATAACATAGAAGCAAAAAACCCATTACCGATATTGATTGAGACATCAGATAGAGATCAACTAAAACATGTCTGCAAATTTTTACGATCCTATGTTTTACTTAAATTTTATAGAACAAAGCACAGACTCCTCACTAATATTGATTAGATGAATATGAACATATAGAACACATTAGACTGATATTTTTCTATTATTATTTGTTCTGTCTGTTTTACTTTTAAGTAGTGTGTTGTTTTCCTATTATTCAACATACACTGTCTCCTACACATTCTTGTAGAATACTTGTTATTCTCTTCTTCCTCAATCTATTTCCCACTGTGTTTGTAGAAGAGGTCCCTATGTGACCTGTTCTATTATTAAATCCCATGAATAACTATGTAAGAGGCTTTTTATCTTGGACAAATTGTTACTATTTACTCTATACTCAATCTAGGTTGTGGATTTATTTGATTGTATTTATAATCTTCTTGGAAACGGGTGATTGGAAAGTGGAGGGGATTAAGTCTCACATTGAGACTAAACATCTTGTTTATCACATTATGTCACTATGTTATTTTTTTGTTTTACTATCATATTTAAGAAAATTTTTTATTTACAAACAAAAAAATTTCTTTGATAATTAATCTTAACTAGTGTTTATATATGTTTCCATCTAAGTGAATTGATTTCAAAAGTTAAGATATTTATAAACTATATTTTAACTTAGAACTAATCACTATTTAAGAAATATTTTAAAAGTATAGATCTTATATTGATCTTCTGTTTTGATTAATTGGCCATTTTATTTTATAAATGGGTTTTTATTTTAGTCTATTTATTTATAGATATTTTTATTGGGAACTTAATTCACCCCCTCTTCAGTTACTCACTACGAAAAACAGTAACTTGAGGCATTATTTTCATATCACTATTATAAATGGGATAACATTAAATATTAAACTTATAATAACCTTCATAGTTAAACATAAAATAACCTTCATAGTTATAAATGGAATAACCTCCATAGTAAATTCCCATAATCTATTATGAGAAACCTAATTGGTTAACTCTATCCCTTTACCCAATGCATTAGAGAGATATAATGGGATAAACCACCATCACTTTATAATATAATGACCTATAATCATAATAAATTCATAAAACCATAATATAATCATAACACATAAAGCTTAACGTTTTCAAAATATTATTTACATCGATAAAAAAACATTTTCAGATATTGAAATATCTATTACATTAGAAAAACCATTTTGAAAATGACCATAACATATGGAAGGAGTATTTTTATTTTAATAAAATATGGAATCTTATAAAGTGATTCAAATATAAAATAATGGTTATGATGGAGAGAAAATTATTTTTTCATAGTATACATTAAAATAGAACATTTCTTCTGTCTTTTGTAAATAATGTCAACATCTTTCCTTTAAAATATGTAAAAATATTCCATTTGAAAACCTTTCAAATAAAGTAAAAAAGAGAAATAAAATGACCTTTATAATTCATTTATGTCCATATAAATACATCCATAACATAATTTTAAAAATATGTACATGGAAGAAAAATAATTTTAAGGGAAACTTTATAAGATGATTTTTTTAAAAGAAAGTCCCTTACATTAAGTCCGAATCATCATGCACATTCCTTATCTTCATGAATAATATATTTTTTATTTACTTTCTTAATAAGATTTTAAATTTTATTATTCCTTTTATTTTATCCATTACCATTTTATATAAAATTACTTAATCAATTAAGTTCACATCATACATTTTGATGATATTTGGTTCATATTTCCAAAATGAATTCGACGGGTTAACTATGGTCAAATAGTTTTTTATTACACCATATATAGAATAATAATTATGAAATAATTATCATTTTTATATATCAATTATAATTTTAAAACCAATCTAAAAAGATATTTTTTAAAAATGAACTACATTACAATCATGGAGATGGTAGGTTGTACGTATGCATGAGTAACATTTCCATTTTTCAAAGTTCATTATAGATAGAAGGTAAGTATTAATTTATATTTAAAAAAATATCATAATATCATAAATAATTTTTTCCTTTTAATACACTTATATATATCATCAGTGTGATGTGGTGATGAAAAACCAATCACATCACTTCATGAAGGTGGTAGTCCACAGGTACACACGAACGCCGTTATCATTTATAATAAATGGAAAGGTAAGAAATTATATGATATATTATCTATTAATAATGATAAACATATCATTAATATCATATATATATATATATGTTAAATCCATAATTATAACCAATTGTGAGAGATGATTATGGAGAATAAATTACATCATTTCGCAAGGCAGTAGTCTTCCATACACACGAATTATGGTTTCTTTTCCCATTTGACGGAAGAGGAGATTAATGTGGGTTATTACACTAACATAATAAAGTCTCAGTATATGATAGATACTAATATTATTATATCATCATGGTTGAATAATATTTTATGTTGGTGGAAGAAGAAATAAAACTAAAACCTACAGTTAAAAATCGTACCTCTTCTTTGGAAAGTCTCCTTTTCTAAACACCTTAATCCCTCTAAAGTTTATATTATATCCAAAATAATCCCTAAAGAACATGGAGAGGGATGTTAGGAAGGTATTTAGTTAGGTATTTATTGAACCAAAATTATTTTTAAGTGTGAAGGAATGAGAAAAATAGGTTCCCTTTTATAAGAGAGGGGAGGGACACTCTTGTAATTTCTTAAAATATTAAATTAATATAAATTAATTTTAATGTCCAAATGAATCCAAACTGATAATATTAGAATATAATATGAGGATGATTCAAAATAATCTAATATAATAAAATTTGGAGAAGTTTGGATCACATTATTACCCTTATCTTATTGTTTTAACCCTTCATTAACCCTTTTGACAATTATGATGATATCAATAATATTTACTCTTAAGGGGTTAATACAGTTACTATAAAAGGAGAAACAACTCATAAATGGATCATAGTTGATGTCATAAACCATATAACATTAAATTTTATAATGATAATATTTTTAGTTATTCTAAATCATTTAATAATATATTATTTATTATAAAACATCATTAATGTCAATTTTAGAACTATTTATTTACTTTGACTTTAATAACATCAATACAACTAATTAATATAAATAAAATGAATATAAACCTCTCTAATATGTTATTCTTATCTAAAAAATCTTGTATCATAGATATTTATTCAAATCATATTATTTTTAACAATTTTAAAAACATTTATTTTTATTTTTCTATTAATTGAATAATTATTGCATAAGCATTGCATAAGATTTTAAAGTAATTATTTTTTCTCTAAAAATTAAAAATAAATTAACATTATAAAAAACATTTGTCTTTATAATGAATAATTATAACTAAAAAAATCCTTTGTTTATCCCTATGTTAAAAACATTGTTGTTATTAAAAGCAAGAGTGTGACATTTTTAGCTTTATATTCACTTAAATTTTATAATGGTAATAATCAAGTACAATTGAAAAAATGTTATATATTTGAATTTATGATGATTATGGATAGTATATACTCATAAAATAAAATTAAGGCAAGTTTTAGGGTCATTTTTAGTCCTTATCATTTTGTTTTTAACTTTAATTACTTGATTTACCCTTTATCGTGATAATAATATTTACTGAGGATACTATTCATATTGAACAAAAATAAAATGAAACTATTTAAAAAATTTATGCCTGCTAATTAAAAATATGGAATCCATTTTTCATAATTTAAAACATGAAAGTGGCATAATTTAATTTAAAATTAAACAAGTAAAACACGATGAAAAACAGTTTTAAGAAAAATGCACTTTTTAATATATAAAATGTTTTTATACTAAATTCAAGTATAAAATTCATTTAAAAAACATAATTGGATTATTTTAAATAAAAAATTAACTAATTATATTTTAAAACTAATTAAAAAATAACTTTACTTTGTAAATACTTTAAAAGAAAATATTTTTTTAATAAAAGTTAATATTTTTTATTAGTTATTGAAAAATAAATCTTTTCGCACAAGAGCCTCAACCTAGTTGGTGAGGACTCGCTAGGTGCATCCAAGAGACCCGAGATCAAATCTGGGTAGAGGCATATTTCCAGGCTACTATAGCAGTACTGTAGCAGGCACTGTTTGGTACTGTAGCACCCAGAACTATTCATCCATCTGGGCCTTTGGGCCACCGGTTTGGTCCTCGAGTCCTGCAAGGCTTTCGGGCCACCCAAGGCCTTCAGGCCAGTTGATTCTCAAGGACTTTGGGCCACCTTAAGGCCTTAGGGCCACCCTAAGGCCTTCGGGCCACATGAATGTAGGCCCTAGACACACTACAAAAAAGGAGCAGCCCCAAAAGAGGATTCAAAGTATGTGCACTCACCAGAGCGGAGCCAAATAGATTATTAGAATGAGAGGGTATGGCTATGCCATCGGTACCAGCCTGTGCTTACATGGGAAGCCTAGCCAGACGGTCATGCAAAGGTGGAGAGCTACTATTGGGATGTAGATGCTAGGGAGGGGCAGTTCCTTGTAGATAGTCTGGTTGAATTCCCTAAGACCTTCGGGTCATGTACTCTTCTAAGCCTACGGGCCTTGTAATATCTGAGCCTACGAGCCTTGTAAGGGTTCACCCTCATCCCTTGAAAGGGGGGTTATCAAAAATCAATAAAAATGAAGGCCTTCAGGCCATTCAGGCCAAAAAAATCAATCTTTTTAGAAAATTATCAAAAATTCAACCTAAGATAATTTTAATATTATGATTTAAAAAATAAAATTAATTTTTTTAAATTCAAATTCTATAAATTTTAAATCAATCTTTTAAATTAAACCTCTAAAATTCAATTTGGTAAAAAATAAAGCTTTTTTCCTTATGACTGAAAAATTACCTAGTATTCTTATAATTAATATAAATATATAAAATCTAACTAAAAAATATTAATAAGACATGAAAATTATTTATTATAACATTACCTTGGTTGTTCAAAATATCTCATGAGGAACACCATCTGTGCACATCTTTAGATATAGAGGAAAGAACATTTAGAGCTTCTTTGATGGAAACCAGTCCATGGTAAGATGACTTGATTATAATTTTACCATTTACATTTATTGTTACTTCAAGTATTTTCATTTTTTCTTATGTTGTTTATCCTTTTATACTTTACCATCTCTTGTATTTCACTTTCTTGAGCTTAATAAAATCATGTGAGTGAGTGGTGTTCTTGCCATGCATGTAGGAACCAACTAGCTAAAAGCACATTAAATCATATTGTTCTTTTACTGATTTAGTTTTTCTTCCTTTTTTTCTTAGTTTACCTCATATCGACTCACCAAGACTCACTTCTCTTGTGATATTTATCTTCACTTATATTCATTTATTTTCTATTTGCGCACACCGAGCAGAAACCAAATGTATATACAATTGATCCTAGGCCATTGTGTGGGGGGAATACCACTCAACATTGTCTCCAAACATAATTATCAGAGGCTCTAGATAATAAAATAGCATCTAATAAGTACAAAATATAAAATTTTTGATGGTGATAATGATTTAAATATTTGGTAAATCAATATGATAGCTTTTCCTATCCAGTAAGGGCTCATAAATGATTTTTATAGACCTAAGAAACCTATTAATGGTTAGTAAACTGATGGAAATACCACTACAACCTACCAAAATTTGTCTTTTGATGTTTTAGTAAATTCCCATTGTTCCTTGTTATTAACTTTAGGTGATAAAGTTTTAAGATAAGTTGAATATGAATCTTATATTACTAGTATAAGGTTAAAACTAGAGAAATTGTACATGACTGCATCTTTATTTGGTCATTTATATAAAAATAATAGAACATTTATCATCAAAATTAATCCTTGAGCTCCTATAGGAGAACATATTGATGAATTTAATAAAATTATGCTTGATTTATCCATCATTGATGTTATATTTATTGATTAAGATCAAGCTATAATTATACTTATTATTTGTATAATTCATGCCACACACTTGTTGAGACTATGATGTATAGTTTTAGATCCTTAACTCTTGAATAGGTCAAGTCATCATTACTTTATAAATAAATTTATAACAAACCCAAGGTTAATTTTGAGGCATAAAGTCTATACACTAGGGGTAGGTTTGATAATAGGGGTAAAAGGAAAGATAATTATTAAGGTAATGACAAGAATTAAAACCAAAACCTATCTAGGAATAGTTGATCTAAGTATAGGTCAAAATATGAAACTTTTTATAATTTTGGTAATCATGGAAACAAAATTCTAAAATGTTACAAGCCTAAAAAAAACAAAATCTAATGATCAATCCTTATTTATAGATGGAGGATATGACATTTTTGAGGTTTTAAATGTCTCTTCACATAATTTTCTATATGCATGGGTCTTAGAATCAGGGTGTTCCTTCCACATTTATCCCAATAGAGAATCATTTTTATAATTGATTGTGAGAGTAGAAGGAGAATAATTTTAGGCAATGATAGGATATTTCAGGTCTAGGTTAGAGGTTCTATTTTGTTAAATCTTAATGAATATTCCATTCTCACCTAACTTTATGTTATGTGGGTCTTCAACCCTAATAGAAATGTTATCTATTTAGGGGTTTTAGAATTTAAAGGTTTTACCTTCAAATATGAATTTGGTTGTCTTAAAATTTCTAAATTCTCTCATACTTTCATTATAGGTTCTCTAGCTTATGGGATTTATATGTTAGATGGGAAAACCCATTATAGGAAATTGGGAAATAAATATGTCACTAATAGTGGAAATACTATGTTATGGCATAAGAGGTTAGGGTATGTTAGCTCCAAAGGGATGTTAAGTAAAAAAAGGTTTATCAATGATATAAAACATAATAATATCCCTTTTTGTGAGTATTTTATATTGATTAAATCCAAGGAAGTGAGTTTTAATAGATCCTCTTTTAATGATAATAATCCACTAGAGTATATTCTCACTAACTTGAGGGGTCCTCCTAGGAATGCTTCCCGAGGTGAAGGATAATATTTGGTTACTTTGATAGATAATTTTTCTTTAAAAGTCTAGATCTATATCCTCAAAAATAAATATAATTTGTTTGATACATTCAAAATATGTAAATCATCTGTTGAAAACCAAATTGGAAGAAATATGAAAATAATGATAGATGATAATGGTTTGGAATACATGTCATTTGATTTCATGCAATTCTATGAGTCTCAAGTCATAATTAAACATTATACTATTGGGATAAAGCTACAAATACTATATTTTACCTTACTAATAGATTTCATTATACTACTAATCAGTTTAAAACTCTAGAAAAAATGTGGTGAAATTGAACTCCTTCTTATAATCATTTTCGAGTATTTTAGTGTAAAAAATATGTCCACATTCTATACAAAATATATAATTAGTAATGATGTCATATTCGATGAGCTAGTTTCTCCTAAGTCCAAGTCTCCCACTAAAAATAGTACAATTCACCTCAAATTGAGGATGCTAGGACTGCACAACTGGCCTAGTTCAAGGATCCTATTGATACCTCTCTACCTCAACATCATTCTAACTTCTAACCTCAGTCTATATATAATTTTGAGTTGGTTAGTGAGCCCTCTAATGCTTCCCATGATTGTAATTTCATTACAGATAGAGCTAGGAGGGTTATTATGCATCATTCTCATTATAACTATTCTGATATGGTCTCTATTGATTTTATTATTGCCCATGATTTTATAAATGAGGATCCCAATACCTATAAATGGGAAATTAGTGATAGTAATTCTAAACACTAGATCACTTTTATAAAAGATGAAATGATCTCATTAGGAAAAAACCATACCTGGCCCAATTTTAACAATCCATCAAGTGATAAAGTTATTAGATGTAAGTGAATTTTAAAAACAAAAGAGAATAATACTAGAGATAAGAAAATTAACTATAAGGCTATATTAGTATATAAGGGATTCCTTCAACATGAGGGAATTTATTATTATAAAATTTTCTCTTATGTTGTAAAGAATTCATCCATTAATTTACTGTTTTATTTTTATGCTTATCATGACCATCATATTAAGAAGTTTGATGTTAAAACTACCTTTCTTCATGGTGATATTGATGAAAAGTTATATAGGAATCCTCATGATGGTTTCATGAATGAATTAAATCCCAACTAGATATGCTTGTTAAATAAACCACTATGTAGTTTGAAACAATCTTTACACCAATGGTATAATAAATTTTATTCATTCATTTTAGATAATCATTTTAATAGGAGTAAATATGATACATATATTTATCGAAAGTCTATTAAAAACTACATGCTTTATCTAATTCTATCTATTAATGAAATATTTATTAATTTTAAAGACATGAAACTTATATTTTCTATTAAATCACAATATAAGACTATTTTTTAAATGAAGGATCTAAATAATTCTCAATAGATATTGGGAATGGAGATAGATAGGGATAAAAATAAGAAAATCCTTTAGCAATCTTAGAATGATTATGTTTTAAAAATATATAAGAGATACCTATTTGATTATCTTAAACCTGTTAGTGTAACCTTTACACAACACTTTATCTTTATCCCAATCACCAACCACAAATTATGATATTGATTACATAAGTACAATTATTTATTCTAGTATTTTCGGTATCATTATATATGTAAAGATATTTACAAGATCAAATGTTACCTTTTCTATTTCTACCTTAAGTAGGTTCATGGTTAATCTAGTTAAGACACATTGGCTTTCCCTTAAGCGTCTTCTTTGGTATATCTCATTTATATCATATTTGTCTCTATGTTATGGTATAAATGTTAATTCTAATAAATTAGTGACTAGTTTTGTAGATTCTGACTATGCAAGAAACATTGATACCTGAAAGTCCCTTATAGGCTATGTTCTTCATGCGGAGGACCAAATTATTGGAGATGAAATATACAGTCCATAGTGCCCCTCTCAACCATTTAGGATGAATATATTTCATTAATTGAGGATATTAAGGATTAAATTTGGATAAAATGGTTACATTCAGATCTGTCTTTATGAAATTCTATCATTACTATTTATAGTGATATCCAATCTACATTACATTAGTCTTAAAATATAGTCTTTCATGGTTGATAAAAACATAAAGATATTATACTACAATTCATTAGAGAAGTTATTTAATTTTGAATGATATGTTTCAATAAGATACATAGAGATGATAATCCAGCAAATGGTCTAACTAAGGCTATGACATTATCTAAGTTCAATCATTGTTTAAATATTTTGAACATGGTTATAATTCAACAAAACTTAGTGAAATAAAATCACAAAATTAAATTTTATTTATAAATGGTGTAGATTTGTGAATTATGGTTTACTCATAAATTTTTTTCTTTGTTAATCTATCATTTATTGCTATAATTATCATGCATAATTTTTTTTCTCAATTATTATTCCGACTTACTGAGTTAGGATTCTATGTTGACCAAGTGTTTTGATCCTCCTTCCACTAAGCTTCTTACTTGGGCATTTTGTTACTATTGGTTCATTCACTCACCTTTGCTATGGATCCTATATTTCTTTTCCCTAGGCTCATGTGATCAATTTATGAATCTCAGTACTTGGCCTCATCCAGACCATCCATGAGACTCCTACTCATTGTACGATTTGTTTCACTACTCCACATCTATTTCACTTGTTCAATAACATCATTACTCCCTCATATGACATGATCATTCATTGTGAAAAAACTTTTGTAATTATATTCTTGTGTTCACCTCTATTTTAAGTTTTAGATAAAAACTTAGAGTGATTAGAAGAGAAATCTTATATTTCTTCTAAGCTACAGCTTTCACATCATCCTTGTATTATCTTAAACTCTATGCCATTTCTTTAGAGAAGGTTTGATCCTATTGTATATTTTTTATAGAGATCCAATTCTCATATATAATAAGGAACACTTTCCATGAAAATTTTAGATCTAGATCCCATAACACCTCCATCCGAATCTTCTTTAAAGGAAAATCAGTTAGTGGTATACTGAATGGATTATAAGTTTTATATTTCTATTTTTGTTTCTTCGAGTATTTTTATTTCTATTCTTATGTTTTTTATCTATTTCATCTTGATCATCTCTTGTATTTTGTTTTAGGAACCATCGTAAAATCATGTGAGTGAGTGGTGTTATTTCCATGCACATTGGACCAAACCAATCTAAAGCACATTAAATTATATTATTCTTTTACTATTTTAGTTTTTATTTATTCTTTCTTGGTTTCTTCCATATCAAATCACCAAAACTTTCTTATCTTAATTTATTTTATATTTTCACACATTTTATAGAATTAAAAATCATATACAGTTGAACCCAGTCCATTTAATGTGGTTATTCCACTCAATGTTTCCCCCAATAACAATTAATGTTGCCAATGCATAAATTTTTTTCTTATTTCAATCAATAATCTTCCAACCCTATCTTCTTGGCACTAACCGCATATAGCATCCCCGCACTAACTGCACCCCTATGTTTCTCTATGCATTCACACTTCATGAAGAAAACGATGATACCCACCTAAAACTCATCAAGAACCCATCTATATCATTTCGAAACCCTACCTTCCATCTACAATCAACAATAACTCAAATCACCATCCTTATATAAATCTCCAAAATGAGGCCAACATGGGTCAAACATGACCTCCCATGAAATGGATTCCACATACAGGTGCATATATTTTTATAATAAAATTTCATAGACTTGGAATTTCTATTGATAATTCCATAGCTTGAAATAAAATTTTTCAACCATGTATTATCAACCCTAACCATAAAAACACTATAAATTCAGCTTTCATGGTTGAATCAACAATGAATGGATTCTTTCCACTCTTCCATGGTATTACCTATTTAGTTAAAAGATACACATAACCAAAAGTAAACATTCTTGTATCAAAATAATAAAAAATGTATGAATCATAATATCCAATCATCTGAAGTTGATTTAATTTCTTATACGAAAGCATACGATCCTTTATTCCTTAAAGGTATTTTAAAAATTTCTTTGTATTCCTCAAAATGATTTAATTCAGGATTGATTTTGTATCTTTCCAATATACCAACTACAAATTTAATATCTATAAATATAAATGTGTTAACATTCATCAAGCTTCTAAAAAACGATGCATAAGAAATTCCATTGATTTATTTTAACTCAAAATCATTTTGGGGACATTGATTGAAATTAAATTTATCATATTTCTGAATTGGAATCAATGATGCTGTAAATTATTCCATTTTGAACCTCTCTAATTTCATTTAATATATTATTTATGAGATAATCCTAAAAAATAATGTTATTTATTACATTATATATACATTCCCATCACACAATCCCCTCAAACCCTCATTTCTAAATTATTATATAAAAATTTCTTAGTCTCAATTAATAAACCAAGGCAATTAACTGCAAGAAATATATCATTAATGTAAAAAATGAAAAATATAAACTTACTCCTATATAACTTATGATATATATATATATATATATATTGATAAATGATATTTTCTTAAAATATAAAAGATACAATGATATCATTAAACTTAATATTCCATTGCCGAGATGCTTGTTTATATAGTGTCTTAAGTTTTTACCAGACTAGAACTTATCCCATTTTTAAGTTTTAGTGTCCCAAGACCTAAAAAAGATATAATAATAATTGTATCATAACAGACAACCACATAATTTTTTTTGTTCATTCAGTTTATCCTAAGGTGTGGTGTTTACCCCTAGAATGAATTTTTGTGAGTTTTTTAGCTAGTTGAGTTTTAAAGAATATTTAATATTTATATAATAAATATTTATTTATTATATGTATGTGATTAGTGATATCTTCTAGATGGAGTCTGAAATGGAAATTATAACACCAAAATTATGTATGGAATGAAGTGTTTTTCCTATGAGAGGTATAATTTATGTGTTCGGGTTTTAGGCCTTAAACTTGATGGTTTTAGGCATTTTAAATTATTATCCAATTAATTAAGTCCTCTATATAAATTCATGTTTAAATCCACTCCTGTCATTTTTATCAATGAAAAAAACCTTAACGAAGATAGATTATTGGATATCATTAATTAGGTATGTTGATAAAATCTTGGTTGAAACGATGAAAAAGGAATCATGGATTAAGGTAGGAATTGGAATCTTTGGTGTAATCTCCATGAGGTATGGAAATTCTATATTTTCCATCACCATATTCCTCATATGAAAAAATACATGTTCCTCATGGTTGATTTATTCAACATCACCAGAAAATATAATGGTTATAATTCTCAAATATTTATATTTTAAAATCTATACCTCATTATTCATTTCATTTTGGTATTAATATTCATTTCCTTAAAATTATCATTCTTGGAATTATCAGTGATGTAAAATTGATCATTATTTGGGAATTTTTATTTTTGCTCTAGAATTATTTTATCTACCAATTCACTACAATGATTTACCTTTATCATCTTTACAATTATCTTCAAATAATTCTCTCATTGTATTATTTTTATTCCAATTTTTTGAATCAAAATTTTTGATGGTCAGTGTGGCCACTATTTCCCATTATTCACTCCCCCTTACATTCGACCCTAGTTGTTGTATTTCAAATAGGATAGAGGTTATACATTGGGTGAATGGTCAATAAGATGGTTGGAGAACAGTGAGGGTGGTGGCTAGTCTAGCACAACAATAATAAAATGGGGCATGGAAACTTCAAACCAATGAGGAAGGATGAAAGAAGAAGCATTGGGGCTCAACTTAACTTTATGAAAATAACTAACACATCAACTGAAGGGGTATCACTAGAGAGGGAAGAAATTATCAAGTGTGATAGATATGTCAAGAAACATGTCAGAGGTGATCATAGGTGTAAACAATGACAATTATGGAGGGATCTTTGAGGAAGTTAGATTTATAAAAATACCCAATTACATAGTGTATAGTTAAAAAACCACACTTCATGTATCATTTTACATGAAATAGATAGGGTTTATATGAAACTTAAATATCACATAGAATGTAACCTCTTGGTATATTCCTTTTAATGGATTTAGTGGCAGAAAGGGTTAATATCAAATGGTGTGTGATTGTGAGTCACACACTCTGTATACTAGAATACACGATCTAGGGTGTATTTTACTACATGTATGACTATCCACTAAGACAAAAATACCATGAGGGATAATTTACATACTATGAATAATATCAAGAACACAATTTAGGTCTTAAAAATACACATTTACTAACTCCCAATCTTCACTCTCCATGTACATTTAGATAACATGATGGTTATATCGAAATTACATGACTTTATCTCTCTGGAATAAATGATTGAAACTATAAGTTCCTAGCCTAAGACATTACATAATCTTGAGATAAGTCAATAATTTTACTTTATTTAACATTAAGTATCTTTTCAGGTTTAAATATTTAGAGAATTAGGCCATAAATTATACATAACAACTCAAATATTACAAAGTGGACACTTCTACTCACTATCCATTTTTTTTCATAAAACAAGAACTTTTAAAAAGAAATATGGTTTGGTTTCATGTTTAAACATCATATATTTTCCTTGATCCCATCCTTTACTCTATTATTCATTAAAACTTGTGATTTTTTTTTCAAAAAATTAGGATAAACATAAAAATCTCAGTAAGGGATACACAAATAAGGAAAACTATTATTATTTCAAAAACATGAAAACCATGAATACTTTATCATAAAGTAATAATTTTCACATTTATTAAGTAGTAAATACTCTTCACTGAATATAATCTCATTGATTACCCTTTTTGTAATCAAAATATTACCATAAACCCATAAAAAGAAATATATAACATATAAAGGTAACTTGGGACATAAACATACTTAAATGAAATAACCATATGGCTGAATTCCACACATATCACTAAATGGAATAGCCATATGGCTGACTTCCATACCCAATGCATTGGAGGTTATAATGTAACCACACATCCTTTGTTTATCATGGAACCACCCGTCTTTGGTTTATCACATAACCAACTTTCTTGAGTTTATCACGTAACAACTCGTATTTGGTTTATCACATAACCACCTTTCAAATGTACACATACCATTATATAATCACAACACATAAAATATTGCAATTATTAACACTTCACTCATAATTTTTCATTTTCAATCACAAGAAATCATTTCAAGATATTAAAATATTCAATCTATTTCCAAAACCATTTAAAATATTTAATAAAGATACTTTTGAATCAAAGTGCCCCATAACACTTTGAAACTTTTGAAAGAAATTAAAATTTAAAACATTTATTTCCATATAAATAAATCCATAAAAACATTTTGAAGACATTTAAATTAATAATAAATATTTAGAAGAGTAAATATTAAAAATATTTAAAACGATGTGTTAGTTAAAGAGTCCCTTACCGCATGAGAAACACTTGAATAAAAATCATTAAAAAATAACATTAAAAAAATTTAAATTTCATGAGAATATAGTAATTCATAATATAATGTGTCAAAATGGTTGTATATACACATTATAGGATAATAAAGGTACATAAAATTAAGATATTCCATAATAAAATGAGATTGAGATGAAGTCCCTCACAAATATTTTATCATCAGATTAAGGATAAATCAATGACATAATTATGTGAGAAAAATATAAATACACCCAATATAAGTGTATATTCAGTGTAAAACAATCATAGGTAATTCACACATATTCTTGGAAAAACAAAACCAATGACATGGATATTTAACCTAATGAATGGAAATTGAGTTAAGATTTCCCTTACCTTGAGTCCGAATTGTCTCGTACATTCTTTATTTTACTGAATAATAAACTTAGGTTAATTTAAAATTTCTTGAGAACCTTTTTCAAGTTTATTATTCCTTTTATATCAATTATTACCATGTTATAAAAATTACATAACTGTTTAAGTTCATATCAGACGTTTTGTCGATACTCAGTACTTGAGTAAAAAATGAACTTGTTTTGATGTAAATTATCCATGTGGTCAAAATTACATCATATAAAAAATAGTATTAATGATTTAAATATTATATATATACAGTATATATGTTCTCATAATATCCATAATATTTGGAGATAAGAAATGAAATGCACCGTTTATGGAGACGGTAGGTCGTACGTACGCATGAACACTACTTTCATTTCTTTGTCACATTAAAAGGATAATAATTAATGATATAAATGTATATTATAATAATATTATTATATTAATTTAATATATTTATCATAAGTTTAATAAAAAAATCCTTTATATATTCCATGTATAGTGGGAAGAAGTCATATTGCTTTGAGGGGGCGGTAGTCCACACTTCCTCAAATGAAATTAACCTATTTACACAACATAGAAAGCATAAAGGTATGTTCTAAATAAAAATTATAGAAGAATAGAGACAATATAAATATAATATATATCATATGTAAAATATTTTCCATTATAATGGCCACCATGAGAAGTGGTAGGGGAAAATTGAACAATCATTGTTTCGTGAGGTAGTAGTTTGCTATACACAGAAACAATATGTTTGTTACACATTAAATGGAGGTGTGCACAAGTGTAGATAAAAAAATAGCCTAAAAAATCCTATTATATTTAGGATAATGGTGTTGTTATGTAATAATATAATAATAATATTTTAGGAAGTCTGGAATGAAAATTAATCTAAAAAGCATGAGAGAAGGCGTTACCTCTTAATCGGATAACTTCCTTTGGTTTATACCAAAAAGGATTACTTGAGAGGTTTTCTACCCTAAGGTAGGCTTATAGGATGAGTTTAGGGATTGTAGGAATATTTTTTGGTAGGTATTGACCGAACCTAAGGGTTATTGAAGTGTGAGTATTAGATAATAGAGGGTACCTTTTTATAGGATAGGAGACGGGCACCCTTGGAAAGTATTAAAATATCAAATTAATATAAATTGATTTTTTAATCCAAAAAGTTCCAACTTGAGATATGTAAAATATAATATTTGTATAGGTATAAATAGTCTCATCCAATAATTTTTAGAGATGTATTGATTTTATTTTAAACCTTATCTTTTTAGTTTACCCTTAATTATTCTCTTTTAATTTTAATTATGGTAATAACATTTTAATTATTAAGAGGCTATTAATTCCACTTATATGGGATTAATTTATCACAATTGGACACTTAATGAAATTTTAGGACTTATCATAGTCACTTTGTGATTATAAAATATTTTTAGTATTTTTAAATAATTTAATAAATTACTATTTTTATAAAACATCAATTATGTCATTTTTTATACTATTCATTTTTTTTTGAATTTAAATAAAACCCAAATGGAGAGATAACTTCGAAAAAAAAGATTTAATAGTCTTATAACATGTCATATTCACTTATAAAAATCGTTTATGATATAAATCATGTAAAATAATATTTATTTTAATACTTATAATATCATTTATTTGATTCCTTCATTAATAAAACAATCATTTCATCATCATTGTGTCATAATTAAATTTAATTATTTAATGTCTAAAAATTAGAAATAAAATAACATGATGTATGAAATATTTTTATATTTATAATTAATATTTATATTATAAGACATCACTTATAAAAACCCATATTAAATATTTTTTAGTAAGAAGATATATGTTTATAACATATTTCCCTTTAAATTAAAAGTTATAAGTGTCATAATCGCACCCAAGTGAATTAAAAAGGCTAAATTTTCACCCAAAGGGTTTTATTGGTCGGACATATCTCATAAAATAGGATTAGGATGTGTTTTAATGTATTTTTATATTATTATAATATTATTTTTACCCGTATTTACCGAATTTACCCTTTAACTATGGTAAATAAAAATAATTACTAATGTTATTATTCATAATATACAAAAATAGAAGGGAACTATTTACATAATTTGGATCTTATGATTCCAAATATGGAATCAATTTTTCCAAATTCAAAACATATAAGTTGCATTAATTAATTTAAAATTAATTCTCATTGTCAAAACGAGAAAACGAGTTTTTAAAAGTAAAAAGCATCAAAAGATTGACATGTGTTTATATCTAATTTCAATGTGAAATTACCTCCAATGATCAAAATTGGATTAAATGATAAAATCTTAATCCAATTAAACTTTAAAACCAATTAAAAGGACAATATAAATATATAAAAAATTAGATGAAAAGGCAGTTTTGAATTAAAATGCAGTATTTTTTACTATTCATTAAAAAATGAATTTTATCAAAAAAATACCAAAATTAATCCAAATTAAATTTTGATATCCAAAATCCAAGTAAGAAGTTTATTTTTTCAAATAGAACATATAAAATTGAAAAAAACTGGATTTAAAAAGGGTTCTCCATCAAAAGGCGGTAAAACTGCATTTTTTTGAAAAATACTTTTTTTATTCAAAAATTGAATTTGTTATCACATGATGTATAGAAAACATATAATATGAATTTTAAATATTAAATTAAATATATTACATATATAGTTCATTAATAAAATCCACAAAGAGTTATTTTATTATTTTATAAACCCACTTATTGCATTTAAATAGTTTTTCAAAAAATCACTTCCTTTTGATTTAAAAGGGTTTTATTTTCATTTATAAAGATTTTTTTCACAAAATAATTAATTATATACATGTGTAAACAATATTTTCATAAATAAATTAATACTGTTCATTCCTTCCATTTTAACAGGTAGTTTATAAGGTATCTTAACAATATTTAGTTGTTTTATTAAGTTCAATGTGGCATATCATGTATGATATTGAACATAGTGTTTATTTCTTAAAACTTGGGATGTTACAGAAACACCAACATGTATCACATTCTACATACCTCCCTCAGACACACCATATATATCAACTTCCATATGATAGGTCAATAGTTGTACATGCCTGACCACCAGATTAGGCTTACAAACTATGTTCTTTGGGTATATTCCATGTACTACATGACTATTGGCATTTTATTTATCTTATCACCCTAGTTTCAAAATTAGACAAGTGAACAATCAATTCCATTTTTTCCACATAGATCATTATGGTATAATCCTCTTTGTCACTATGGACCATTTAAGAGGCCTTATGGGTAGTTAAAAGATATTATCACCATAGATGAGATGATATGTGACACATGTGGGAGTTGGTGTCCTAGAACTAAATACTATATAAATTTAATTACTAGAATATTTGTGGTGTTACATATTAATTAAAATCTTATCACATGATAATCATTCTTATGTGTAACATCTATATGATAATGTCCCGAGGGTACTTGTCGCATTGAAAGGTCATAATAATCACCCACTATGATGAGAATATATAAGGGCTTTGACAATATTCTTGGATACATGTTCTATGAAAAAATCATATTATCTAATGGGACATAATGGATACAATCAATCTTAGGTAGGTTCACATAATACATTAATAAATCTTCTCATGATGTTCATCCTTGGTAATCTCCAAGGAAATGAGGTTTTGAGAACTTAACCTTTGAGTAGGAAATCTATATTTATACACGTTATTGGATGTTCCTATATGTATACATGTATAATAGTCCTTAGAATTTAAGATTATTATTAATGAATTTTATGATTTTCTTAATTTTATGTATTGATGAAAATAATGATGACATATAATCACAGTGAGTTAGGATGCATTGGGTGCATCATAAGTGATATTGAATTAATAAATAATGCAAAAAGGATTTTAAATTGTGTTATTTAATGGATGTTGATATCTTAGGCCTTTTTATGGAAATTGAGATACCTGATTAAGTCTATAACCATGAAGTTATTTTAATAAGTTAATTTCTAGTAAGTCAAAGAAAGAGACATTAAACACATAGGTAGATGACACCAGTGTGCAACCTATATGATTAAAGATATCATGATAAGGGAATTATATTACACAATGTGCATTCATATGAGGTTGTATATTATTTCAACATTAGTTTATTTCTACATGGTTTAATTGGTGTGTTTATGGATTCTAACCTTATACTATAGGTGGGTTGCCTAATTCCACTAAGAAATAGTCCTAGAGGGTCGCACACTATAATGAACCGACTCGGGTTACCCTCAAACCTGGTACCCGGCCCATTTTTTCACATACCTGAAGGGCGTTTCCAATCCACATGGGCTAGGGACCAGTACCTGGGAATCAAATAACAAACCAAAGGGAAAAATTTCACCCAACCTGAATAAACACATGGAATATATAAACACATAACAAGAAGGAACAGAAGAAACTAATACATATATGCCATAACTGTAAGAAAGACAGGGGAAACAAATGATTGTGAAAGTATCCAAAAATAAAAGAGACAAGTCCAACTACAAAAGAAAAAAACCAAAAAGCTACTCCATGTGATGGCATGGAAGAACTCCCACAATCTCCCACCAGCTACCCAACTCATCTAACATGAAACCTCACCAACTCACTATCACGCCTTGCCTTTCCCTACATTGGAAGACATACAAAGGTTTATGAACCGCCGAAGAGGTGCACAGGGTGTGAGATAATAGTCTCAATAGGGTCCCACCCAGGTGTTCCTTAGCAAGTCTCTATATAACAGTTCCTATATACTCATTTTAAATAAAAATTGAATTGATAAGCCATAAATAATTATTATAGAAAACATGGTAAACATTTCCCTTTTATCATAGTTCCAAAACAAAAGTAGGTATATTAATTTGAAAGAACATTTTTACATATCATCTTTCACAAGAATCAACATGAATATCAAGGATAAAATTGTACAAATCCAAGAAATACAAAAAAATAGCAGCATCACAAGAATCACAATACTAAGTAATAAAAAAGGTGAGGCATGAGACTACTCATACCCAAAAATCTATGAACAATGCACCGTGATACCTGAAGACAATTATCTACACTTCAAGACCAGGGAGACACCCCATAAAGTGAAACCCCAACATCATATATGTACCTAGAGATAATAATATACACTATAGTACAAGAGTAACACCCCATAAAGTGAACCCCCACAATGGAAAATGACCTCAAGCTAAACCTTCCACCTAGTACACAAGGTAACCCATGTGATCATTTTCATAATCATCTCAATGTTTCATAAATCATTTCAAAACCATCTCACAAATCCATTTAAATGCTTTGAAAACACTTTTTTTCTTTCTATTTATAAAAAATCCGGGAAAAAACAATTTTCTTTAAAAAAATATTTTCAACACACAAATAAATCATGCCAATTCTTTTTATAAATCATTTTATAAAGTAGAAATGGAAAACCATGATGAGGTTAAAGATGTACCTAATAGATTGGTAATGGTATGTTACAAACTCCCCACCATAAAGAATTTTCTTTCCTGGGAAGTCATGTGGAAGATTTAATCCCTATAAAAATATAAATCCATTGACCCCTTATCATAGACTCACATTCCAAATTCTCATGAGAATTTGGTCAATGTTTCTATAGTACTCTGACCAAAAAAATCGACTTTCCACATAGGACTTTCACTTGAGAGTTGACGATCTCAACTGGTTTCTCTAAAATAAAAACATCCAGCTCTAACTCAATTTATTCCCAACTCAGAATGTGAGAGAGATCAAAATGGTACTTCCTAAACTGAGATATGTGGACAATATCATGAATACGTGTCAACTGAACCAACAAAACTAACCAATAAGCAACCTACCCAAGCTGCTCAGTGACCTAAAACAATCCAATATATCTTAGATCCAACTTTATCTGCTTTCCAAGATGAAAATGACCCATCCAAGGATAAAATTCCAAGAAAACCTAGTCACTGATGGAAAACTCCAGAAGATGATTCCACTAATCTACATATGATTTCTATTAACTCTGGGCTGTAACCAGATGTCGACGTACATTCTGAATCTTTACAAATGTCTCCTAAACCAAACTTGGTATAACTAAATCTACATACCCCACCTCATCCCAACAAAGAGGTGATGAGTATGAGTGAACATAAAACACCTCAAAGGGAGCCATTCTAATCGAAGACTAATAACTGTTGTTATAAACAAACTCAACCAGTCCTAGATGAATATCCCATGATCCACCTAAGTCCAATATATAGACACAAATCATATCTTCTAGGATCTGAATTACTCCCTCAATATTATCATCTGTCTATGAACGATAATCTATTCTCAACTTGATCTGAGTTCCCATTTCCTATGGGATACTCCTACAGAACCTCGAGATAAACCTAGAACCCCTATATGAAATAATGGTAGAAGGACTCCCATGTAACCTCAAAATCTTTTAAACATACAATATACCTAGATATTCAACCTTAGTGGTATCCTTGATCAGAATGAAATGAGAATACTTCTTCAACTGATCAACAACCACCCAGATATCATTCCTCCCTTGGGGAGTATGTGGTAATCCAATAACAAAATCCATGGATACCTCATCCCATTTCCAAACTAGAACCAAAAGAGGCTGAATCAAAACAGAGGGTTTCAAGTGCTCTTCCTTTATCTATTGGTAGGTGTAACAACATGACACATAATCTACAATGTCACACTGTATACATGGCCACCAAAATCATCGTCTCATATCATAATACATCTTTTTAGTGTTTGGATGAACAATACACAAATATTTTTGACAATTAAACAAGACTAAAATCCTCACAGATACTAAGACAACAACCCGCTTCCCAAAGTGGAGTATACCATCTGAAGAGAGAGACCAGCTAGAAACGGTATCCCCACTATAAAGGATTTATAAAACTTTAATAAACTCATCATCCTGTTGCTGAATCTACAAAATAGACCCTAGGAAAGATGATGATAACTGAACACTGGTTAGAACCATACCTGAAACATTCTACTGATCATCCAAGTGTAACTGAGTGAAAATCCCCATAAGGTTTCACTCTTCCTTCGATTTTAGAGCAACTTGTGATGGTACCTTCCTACTAATAGAATCTGAAATGACATTTACCTTCCCTGGGGTGTAGGCGATATCAAAGTCAAATGTATGAAGGTGTTATACCCATTTTATCTGTTTAAGATTTAATTCTTTTTGATAAAATATATAGCTAAAACTATTATGATCATAGAAGACTACAAACATGTTCCTAAAAAGACAGAGCCACCAAAATTTAAGAGCATGCATAACTATAGTAAGATCTAAATCATGATTGGGGTAATTCTTATCATGTGGTCAGAGATGAAGAGATATGTAAGCTACCACTTGGTCATCCTGTGTAAGCATGCATCCCAAAACAGCACCAGAAGAAACAAAAAATACCACGTACCCCTTATTGGGCTCGGGTAAGATTATAATAGGAGTTGATATCAGCATTCATTTTAGTTCATTGAAAGAAGACTAACACTTCACATCCTAGGTGAATTTCACTGCTTCTGTGGAAAGATACTTTAATGGTGATGCCATCTTAGAGAAATCCTTAACAAACCTTCAGTAGTATCCAGTAAGATCAAGGAAGCTCTGAATTTTAAAAAAATTATATGGTTCCTTCCATGAAGAAACAACCTTCGTTTTCTTAGGACCAACTGATAAGGCATTTTCATAAATTTTATTCCCTAATAACTTCACCTCTTGAATCCATAAACTACATTTTGAAATTTTTCTTGACAAATGGGGACTTCTCATAATTTCTAGAACCAAACATAGATGGTGCTCATGCTCACACTTAGATTTTGAATAAACCAAAATATAATCCATAAACACTACCACAAAAGTGTCAAGATAATTATGGAATATCCAATTAATTAAAGCCATAAAAACTACAGGAGTGTTAGTCAGACCAAAAGGCATCACAAGATATTCATAATGACCATACCTTATCCTGAAAGTTGTCTCCGATATATCAGACTCTCGAACTCTGATATGATGACAACCCAATTTGAGATAAATCTTTGAGAACTAATTTTCCCCCTTTAACTAATCAAACAAATCATCCACATGAGGAAGATGATATTTTTTATTAATTTTTACCTGGATAAAATTTTGATAGTCCACACACAACCTAAGTGAACCATCTGATTTCTTGACAAAGAGCATAGGGGCTGCCCAAGGTAAAACACTAGGGCAAGAAAAACCTTTTTCCAACAAGTTATCCAACTAAATTTTGAGCTCTTTCAGCTCCACTAGTTCCATATGATAAGAAGGTACTGATATAGGCTATGTACCTAATATCAGGTCAATCATAAACTCTACCTCCCTCTCTAGTGGAAGACCATAGAATTAATTTGGGAAAATATCTAGAAAGTATCGAACAACAACGGGAAGGTCAATAATAAGAGAAATTTCATCGGGCACAAATGCAATAATTGATAAAAAAACTCTTGAGCTCTAGGCAGGAAGACCTTGCACATCCTGATCTTGGGTCCCAATCCCCTTGAAACACACAAGAGCTCTCATCAGTATCAAGAAAAAAGACATGTAGATGATAACAACCAACCTTATCTCGATGAGTGATAATCCAATCCATACCGATGGTGATGTAGATCCATATCAAGAATGAGGAAATCCCAGAACAACTCCATATCAACAACTGTTAATGAAAAAGGACACCAAAACCCCTACACTCTCCTTTCAAAGAGGTGTTTCTAAATCCATTATAAAGAAAATAAGTTCCATTTGAAATTTAATCATATCAATAAAATGTGTTGATATAAATGAGTGGGATACACCCATATCAAATAAAGTAATTTCTACTGATGATCCAATAAGGACAATACCTCTCACTATTGCTGAACCTACATAGATTTCTTGTGGAAACTCATCTACTATGTGAAACTGCTTCACACATGAGGCCTATGGATGGATCCCTGTAGTCTTGAAGCTTTTAACTACAATGTAGTATCCTTTAGAGCCGACGATCCTTGAACATAACAAGGCGTATTCATAGCCAGATAGAATTTTTGTATTTGTACAACACACCCATATATATTTCCTATCTTTTTGATAATAAGACAAAAACATCTGGTGTGTCTGAACCTGCCACACTGATAAAAAATTAGAGGCAAACTACTAGCTATAAAAGATGGTGCAGAGGAGGCTCACTACTGAGACCCACCACCACTTCTGCAATGATCTTTCCGCTTCCTCTTCTTCCCATGCATTCCACTGAAGATAACACTAGATAGAAGAGAAGATTTGTGAAAAAAAACATTTCCTACCCTATCCATCTTTGCCATTATTTCTATATCTACCATCTTTGCATAGTTAGAAAGTTTCAACATAAATACTTTCAATCTGATATCTGGCCGCAAACCCTGCAGGTACTTCTAAGCCACAAACTAGTCATTTTTCACCATGTATGGAGAAAAAATGGATGAGCTCAGCAAACCGGTTGGTGTACTCTGACACATAATGCTCCCCCCACTGTAATGACAGAAACTCCCAACACCTTGCCAAAACCATCGAATCTAGACAAAACTATTGGTATAATAGGGTTTTAAAACCCTTCCAATACAGGTCCACATGTCTATTTGCTTGGACAATAGAATCCCACCATCACTTCCTAGATCCCTCGAGCCTGAACATCACACACTTTACCCTGATATTATTTGGTGTCTCTAGGAATTCAAATATTTGATATATCCTATCCATCCATTCCTCCAACTCTACAGGGTCATTCATTCATTAAAGGATGGTGGATTATCATGTAAGAATTATCATGATTGATCTCTCTCTCCTTTAGCTCCTCAATGTATCTCAACTTTTATGTTTCAAACTTGTGGTACATCCTGATCAACAATGAGAATTGCTCGTACGATAGTATCAATGTGATTATGATCTACTAGAAGATTCCCTTATGGAGCATTAGATATACCTTCTAGAGAAACTCATGGAAGATGTCTCAGAGGCATACTGCTACACACTAAAATAGAAGGAACGATCAGACAATAGAGTAAATCTCAGTTCAAAATATAAAACCAACAAGCAGAAACTGATATTTAAGATACAACCCAACACTAGAGACACATATCCCAACATCCCATGGTAACTTGAGTCTCATAATGATAAGAAATGGCTAGAAACTTATTGAAACATACCTCTCAAGTCTTGAAAATCATATCTCTAGTCTAACATATGTCTCAAGATAACGACTCTTGAGGACAGAACTCCTTTGATACCAAATTGTAAGAAACTGACACGGGTTACCCTCAAACTTGGTGTAAGTTCCCAGTAAGTGTATTTGTATCACTGAGAGGGGGAGTGGGTGAATTAGTGATACATTTTCTTTTATGTTTCCTTTCAATTGAAACAACCTTCGACTCCTATTAAAGATTCAATTACCTATCGAAAACAAAAAAACACACATCCACAGTAACACATGTATTTATAATGTTCACTATTCAATACAAATGGCTACGTCCTTGGTATGGTTTGTATACAATCCAATACCATACAATTCACTAGAAAACAATCCATTGATTACAACAAGTAAGACATGCCCTTTCACTCATGTAGCACTTTGAAGACAATCCAAAAGTGTGTGTGCACCCTCTTATCACAAATAGGGTAATACAATTGTTATGTAACAACTCATGTTAGCTACTATTATTTTAAATTAAACAAATTTATTCAATTGAAATACAATTCTTCAATTTCTTATCAAGAAGAAAGGTAATAACCTGTTGGACTTTATTATAAAAAAATCAGTCCAATTTTCTTGGGTCCGATTTTTCCATTCTGATTCCTCTGAGTACGATTCTCCCAGTCTGATTTTATTTTTCAATAAAATAGTGATTAATCAACACCACTTCAATCCCTAAGTACGATAAAACCTAGTACGATTCATCCTCATTCTGATAAACCCAATACAGAAATCCTGAAGCCGATTAATTCAGCCTGTTATGATGATCAACCGAATACAAATGACAAGCCGAATACGATGACCAATTGAGTATGATAAATCCTGAGTACAATGATCATCCGAATAAAACATTGCAATCTTGACTCTTCTATTTCACATATCTATAAAAAATTATTCAATACATGATTAAAATGGTATCACTTCCTCTCATGGAAAAATCAGATCTTCTCTATCTACTATGGTGAATAGTAATCTGTCATCAGAAAAGTACCATGTACTTTTTTCTTTTTATAGGTAACCCAAAACAAGTTTAGGCGGGAATCCAAAAAACTTTCCCACTCACCTAAATTCACTCAAATATGAATTTATCCTGAAATCTTGGAGTAATTATGAATTCTTCAATCCTTATTGAAGCTTCTCGATTTTTCTTCAAACTTTATCTCCTTATTCATACTTCCATTTGAGTCATTAGTACGATTTCAATACATGAGTCCAATTTTTATCAATATGATTTCTTCAATAAAAAACTCTTTATCAATTGAAAACAAATGTATGAAGAAATGGATACCATTTTGATTTGCAGAATATGATTCTCAGAACCGATTTGAATGAAAATATTTCATTTGAATGTATAACCCCCCCTTGAAAATTCATTCAGCAATCTCCTTCCCTTTTTTATTTAACCCACCTGAGATTCAAAACTTCATATTCTCCTCTTCTCTTGACCCAAATGGAAACCTACAAAGTAATTAAACCCTTTTGAAATTGTTGACTACACTGTTGATCTCATTTTGTCATTCTCTCCTCTTGACCCACTTAAAAAAAACTTCTTCTTATCTTCTTCTCTTGACCCACTTAGAAAATAACATTTGAGAGTAAATCAGTGTTAATATGTATCTTCCTTTATCAATTAAAACAACCATTCAACTCATCCTAACTATGATATGCAGAGTATGATCTTTTTGAGTACGATTGGCCTGGGTAGGATCATTCTGGGTATGATCAGTATTGGAATTTTGGCTTTTTGCAATGGGATATTTGTGATGGTATCCCGTCGCAAAAATCCTTTTGCGGTGGGGTCCCCTCGCAAATATCCCATTGCATTAAATGGTGTCGCAACTAGTATTTTTTTGCGATGGAACCGTCATAAAAAATACTATTTGCGATGGGACCACTTCCTGTCGCAAATAGATCTACGACTAAATACATTATATATACAAGAACCAATTACGACGTGCCTGTTGTCCCATCACAAATAGTTCTCTGTTTATATATGTTATATATACCTAAACCTTTTGCGACGAGCCCATCGCAAAAAAGTATTTGCGATGGTAAAGTAACCCGTCGCAAATAAGTTTGAAATAATATATATATATAATCTATTTGTGATGGGACCCCATAAAAAAGGTCATGTATATATAATCTATTTGCGATGAGGTCTCATCACAGACAGCCCCGTCGCAAACACTTGATAAAATAAAAAAATAAAAAAATTATGATTAATGAAAAAAATAATATTAATATTATTAAAATAATAAAAAAATAAGAAATATTAAAATTCTCAATATTCGAAAAAAAATAAAAAATAAAAAAATCATAAAATATTATTATTATTATTAGTAAAATAAACAAACATTAAAAAATAAAATACTAATAATAAATGTTAAAATATTAAAAATAATAAAAAAAAATTAAATTATGAAATATTCACATCAATATAAAAGAAAAAATTATAAATAGTTTATATTACAACAAATTTTGAATTTAAATGTTTTTAACAGAACAAAAAAATGAATGGGGGATAGTCTTTTAGAGGAGTTGGAGGAGTTGGAGGAGATGGTGGAGGAAAATATATGCCTAAACTATAAGTTAGACGGTGCATGTACTCCATATGCTCATGCTGCTGCTGCCATCGACGCATGTCCTTCTCGTGCTTCTGCTACTGCTGCTGACGCATCTCTTCATGCTGCTTCTACAAACTCTCTATAAGCTCAGTTTGAGCTCGCAACTTCTCCTGATACTGTGATCCAGAAGATGAGACTTCTCCACGAGATCCTCTTGAGCTGGACACCGACATCGAAACAGTACAATAATAAGTCTCAGGATTTAAATGAGAGCTGATACCAACTACTCAGCCCTTCTCGAAGGCATACTGGGTTGCCTGCATCCATACCGCCTCATCGAAATAGAGTGCACTAGTCTGATCAGCTGTCTCGGCCTGACTCTCAGCTCGTGTCTGAGAGGTTTTGGCCTCATATGACTCATTCATTTCCAATTTGAAATTAAAATAGTGAAAATATTACATGCAGTTAATTTTCAAACTGAAAAAGAAATAATACTAACCATAATCTGATGCTGGATATCACCTTTAATCTCTCCAGTGGATGGATCACTATACATTCTCCGATAAACGTCGTACTCCGTAATATCGGGATGCTCAACTGCCTATATGAATATAAAATAAACTATTTATATTTAATTTTATATAAAATATTTAAAAAAGATACTTACTAGATGCTCTCTATACATACTGAATGTACGACTTCCAGCTTGATGTGTCACCTCCTATCTCCCCCAGTTCTGCCAGCCCAATGAAGATCTCCTCTGAAATCCACCACTCAACCAGTGTGAACATAATCCATCCCAAATGTGAGATGAAATGTACTTTGGTCAGTGAGATCTACATGACTCATCAAATACTATCACTCCTACTTTCTTAATGGCTGTCCTTCTCAAATTGTGCAAAAACTGATGGAAACGCTCACGCATGGACACCTCCCATGCCTCGTGGATAGCGTCACACATGCTATCATCGATGGGATACCATAAAACCTAAAAATAATTTATAATATCAAGTTATTAATGAAATAATTTTATAAATAAATATTATTTATTTACGTACCAGCCAATGATTGAACATTCCAAGACACACATCAATGAGAATCTATTCCCATGTGATCCATGGCTGAGAAAAATAACTACGTAAGATAGTGCTCCACTATCCAATAGCTACATGCACAAAACTATGAAAAAAGAACAAATAATAAAACAGTTAGTATATAAATAAATTAATGAAATCTAACTAAAATACATAGGTTACCATACCTCTGCATGCGTGAATCGAAGCCAAGACATGGAGGTCGCTCAGGGATATGGTTAGGAATCATCAGTTGCGCAAGACCGCATACCCTATCCATACCCCCTTAATTGCCAGTAGGTTGAGGGTCAGATGATACCAAATCATCCTCATTTAAAGTTAGCATAGCCTCCTCTAACTCATGAAATAGATCAAGGTCCATCTGAAACAAAAAATTATTGTTGTTAGTAGATAGTGGAAAATAACTATTACATATAGATATATATTAGTTATGATTATAACTAGCATTTAACTGTGTCAATGTTCACCTTCATCATCATCTTCATATCTAATGATGTAAATGTCTTCATATTCATCATCGGCATCATCAATATCCATATGAGTTTCAGTTTCATCATCTCTTTCCATTTCAAATTCATTTGTAACATCATTAACATCATCTTCACCATCGACCCTTAATTGTGGGGTTCCGTCATCGATATTCATGTATCTTTGTGAAAAAGATGGATTTTGAGTAGTCTCTTGAAAAATTTCAATTCCTTACCATTCATCAAAACCACATACAGTTTGAGTAAACTTATTTTCCCGAGATTTCATTTTTATTACACTCCACCAATCACTTAGGTCTCTTGAATTAGCACAGTACTTTGCATAATATATTTGATGTGTCTGTTGAGCTAGTAAAAATGGTTCATTTACTACAAGAAGACGTTAATATTTAATATCGACGATTCCATGAATCAGATGAACACACAATCCTATATCAGTATCCAACCATCGATATTTAAACATTATTATGTAATTTTTCACTAGATAACAAAGTTCAATAATTTCATCCAGCATGCAGTAAAATTCAACTTCAGTTTCTCTATGATACGATACACTCAAGAAAACTCCACTGTTCATTGTTTTTTTGATTCCCCATATGCACGTGTATGAAATTTAAAACCATTCACCACATATGCATTATAATATTTAACCATTTTGGATAGTGGGTTACTCAATATACACAGTCGCTTATCAATTTTATCAGCATGTTGACACACCTAAAAATTTGTAAAACAATTATCAATATAATAAATAATAAACTGAATTGATATGTTAAACCATCAATAATTTATATTACCAGTTTTTGAAACCATTGAGATTTTTTTTGTCGGCGTTCTTCAAGAGGAACTGCTATCATTTTTGGAAGCTATTTCTTGATATGATTATCATATAACCTACAAATAAAATATGTTTTATTACTATAATGTAAATTATAGAATAAGTGATAGAATCACTCATAGTACAAATGATGTCATTTCTTCACAGTTAAGCAAAACATATGTATGAGATCTATGATGTTCATTATCTGAAATCCATCATTCATGAACTCCACCGAATCCAAGATCTGGCTGATTAAAAACTAATAATTGATTGTCCATTTCATCATCAACATTCCCCTCATTCTGTCCCATGCAGTTGTGTTTTGAGGGATATTTAGATTCAAAATAACGAGTCGTCAGACAAAAGAACCCCCTTTTCGTCGATGACTCATCTTCTTGCAACTGTCACCGCCTAAAACATTATAAAAAATGTGGTCCTATGAATGCATATTCAAACTCATGCATACGAGATTCGATAAACATACATAGAAGTATAATTTTCATAATGTTTTGGGTTGGTGAGAGTTGAAAGGAGAAGTGTAATCTAGCAAAAGGAGTATCGTCAATCCACTAGAATTGTGCCAAGTTATTACAATTTATCACAATTGATTTTATTCCTAATTATTCCTAATTAATCCTAATTATTCTTAATCATTGGTAATTATTCCTAATTATTCCTAATTATTGGTAATTATTCCTAATTATTTCTAATTCTTGGTAATTATTGCTAATTATTCCTATTTGTTGGTATTTATTGCTAATTATTCATATTTTTTTGGCATTTTTTGGTATTTATTCCTATTTTTTTTGGCATTTATTCCTATTTATTGGTATTAATTGATATTTATTCCTATTTATTGGTATTTATTGGTATTTATTCCTATTTTTTGTTATTTATTCCTATTTGTTTCTATTTATTCCTATTTATTGCAAATTATTGCAAATTATTGAAAATTATTGCTATTTATTGCTATTTATCGCCAATTATTGCTATTTATTGCAAATTATTGCAAATTATTGCTATTTATTGCTACTAATTGCTATTTACTTATATTTATTGCTACTAATTGCTACTAATTGCTACTAATTGCTAGTAATTGCTGCTAATTGCTACTAATTGCTACTAATTGCTATTAATTTCTACTAATTGCTACTAATTATTACTAATTATTACTAATTATTACTATTTATTACTATTAATCACTATTTATTACTATTTATTACTATTTATTACCATTTATTACTATTTATTACTAACTATTACTAATTATTACTATTTATTACTATTTATTACCATTTATTACTATTTATTACTAACTATTACTAATTATTACTATTTATTACTAATTATTACTAATTATTACTAATTATTTCTATTATTTCTATTTTATTACTAATTATTACTAATTATTACTAATTATTACAAATTATTTCTAATTATTACTAATTATTACTAATTATTACTAAATATTACTAATTATTACTAATTATTACTAATTATTACTAATTATTACTAATTATTACTAATTATTACTAATTATTACTAATTATTACTAATTATTACTAGTTATTACTATTTATTACTATTTATTACTATTTATTACTAATTATTAGTATTTATTACTAATTATTAGTATTTATTACTAATTATTAGTATTTATTACTAATTATTACTAATTATTACTAATTGTTACTAATTATTAGTATTTATTACTAATTATTAGTATTTATTACAAATTATTAGTATTTATTACTAATTATTACTAATTATTACTAATTATTACTAATTATTAGTATTTATTAGTATTTATTAGTAATTATTAGTATTTATTACTAATTATTAGTATTTATTACTAATTGTAAATATTTATTACTATTTTTTCCTAATTATTACTATTTTTTTAATTATTACTAATTAGTGTTAATTACTATTAATTACTGCAAAATACAGCTACTAATTACTAATTACTGTTAATTATTTATATACATTACTAATTATTGTTAATAATTATTAATTATTACTAATTACTCAGAATTAGTGCTAACAATTTAATTTTATTATTACAAATAAATACTGATGACAAAACAATTTAAATCTAACTTAATTACAACTAATTAACAATAATTAAAATTAATATAAAGAAATGAAATAAATACACAATTAAATAAAATATAAATACCTTTAAACTTGATATCTTATAATTGTAGATGGCTTCACAACTTCTCCGTAAAAAAAAACTAACTCTGAAAAATTTTCACTCTAAAATTAGAGTTTAGAGGAGAGAAAGAAGGAATTGAGGAGGAGGAAAGAAAAAAACAGATGGGGGGTATATATAGGTTAGATTAGTTGCGACAAGAGTATTTTCTATGGGGAGCCCGTCACAAATAGTTTTTTTTGCGATGAGACCCATCGCAAATACCTTCGGCCGTATTAATTACTGTCAGTGGTTAAAAGGTTATTTGTGATGGGTCCCATCGCAAAAGGTAACCTGACGAAACACTGCGACGAGACAACATCCCGTTGCAAATCGGTTTTTACTGCCGCCGGTTATTTGTGATGGGACCCGTCGCAAATAACCTCCCAGGGTCGAACTTGTTGCGATAGGGAATTTCCCATTGCAACTAGTGTTTACCGCCTCCCGGTATTTGCGACGGGTTGATTTTCCCATCGCAAAAACAACTTTTTCACGTATTGGATTATCTTGATGTCGATCTTTTAGTATGTGGTTGATGAAAAACAAAATTCTACAGTAAATCAGCACCACCTCTTCAATCGGCACCACCGCTTCAGTTGACACGACCTTTTCAATCGACACCACCTCTTCAATCGACACTACCTCTTCAATCGACACCACCTCTTAATCACCACCACCTTTTCACTCCCCATTTCTTCCATCAAGCTTGCATCATAAGTTCTCAATTGAACTTATGATTTACGAGAATTCCAAAACAACAAAGCATCATCACATTTAAAACATCATAGTCACTCAGACTCTGATTCTCCAGAAAAAACACTTATTTCTTATCATATTTAGAGTGAATCTGATGTCCATTTACTTCTAGCAAGATGTTTTCACTTTCACTTGGACCCGAGGTGAGTTTGATCAGAAACACTCATTTCAAAACAGCTTATTCTCATTATGATGGACTTTCACAGTGAGTCTGATTATTTAGAAAACAGAGTCTTATTTTTTTAAAACATCGATTCTTTTCAATACAAAGATTAGTATGATTGTTTCCACAAACAAAGTGAGGTGATTTTCAAAAAATTTCCTTGAAATTAAAAGATAACACTTGAAAACCATCACCTTTATCATCAAATTGGTCCTAAAAATCTCCCACTTTAGATTTTGTTGTCAACCAAGTTTCATAAATCACTAAATTTTGTATCCTCTAGTAATGAATTACATATCAACAATTTTAAGCCTACATGAGCTAACTCATTATAGGAAACAAGAATCATTGACAACAAAACCATATTGTCCAAATAGTGATTATGACAACCTTCTTCCTTTTTATTTCCCCAGCTCTTCTTCAACCATAGATTTTCTTCATCCTTTCTGAAAGACAAAACAATTTATTTCCTACAACTACTCTAACAAATTGTTAGAATAGTTCACTCACACAAAATGCTAAATTCACAGCTTACCCACAACTCTCTCTTTTATTTAATATATTTATGAAACAATAAAATTCTGCCCCATGATAATATAATCCAAAGGTAAGATGAGATAGGGGACAAAAACACATACCTCATCCTTTATGAGAAAGAGGTTGGATGCCCATGTTCAACCTCATTTTAGAAAATGATTCCTTTGGCAAGGGTTTTGTGAAAATTTCAACCACTTGTTCCGATGTTGGGACATACTTCAAATTTAATTCATTATTCCCGACATGCTCTTTGATGAAATGATATTTGATATCAATATTCTTGGAATGATAATGTTGAATTGGATTCCCGGTGAGATTGATTGTACTTTTATTGTCACAACCCAAGAGCGAGGGTAACATCACTTCAATAAGTAAATATTCCAATTGTGTTTTTATCCACATAATCTGAGTAGTGGCTTGAGTGGCACCAACATACTCAACTTAAGACGTAATAAAAGTTACTGTATTCTATTTATTTTAATTCTAAATAACATAATTCTTTCCCATAAAGAATACTTCACTATATGTGGATCTTCTATCATCAATATTTTCTACCCAATCTATATTTTAATACCCAAACAAATCAATAGAATATGAAATGTAATACCTAATTCTAAATTCCATTGAACCTTTGATGTATCTGAGAATTATTTTTCTTTTAAGTAAGTGTGATTCTTTTGGTACAATATAAAATATGGAACATATGGTAACAAAATAAATAATTTAGGGTCTTCAGGTAGTCAAATACAATAGGCTTCCAATCAGCTTCTGATACTATTTCTGGTCAACTTCTTTTCCTTATCCATATTTACTCAGATTTTTTCCCACTGAAATTGGTGTGGAAACAGGTTTTTATTTTTCCATGCTGAACCTATTGAGAAGTTATTTAGCATACTTTTCTTAGGAGAGAAAAATGTATTCTTTATTTTTCAAGATTTTTAACCCCAGAAAGTATTTCATTTCCCCCATCATAGAAATTTCAAATACCTTCTTCTTTTCTTCAGAAAGTATTTCACAAATTTTTTCATCATTCCCAACAAAGATGATATCGTCATTATAAACAATTATGATGAGGGAATACTATTTAATTTTTCTAACATACAAATTTCTATCCAGTCTTCCTTTCTTGAAATTATTCTTCCTTAAGAAAGTATACATTTTGGAATAACATGCCCTCAGATCTTGTTTTATCCCATACAAGGCTTTCTTCAATCTACACAAATAACTTTAATCCTTTCCAACAAAAAATCCACAAGTTTGTTCAATATAAACCTCCCCTTCAAGATCATCATTTAGGAATACAGATTTGACATCCATTTGAAAGATCTTGTAGCCTCATTGTGCAACAATAGCAAGACATATTCTAATTTTTTCCAATATAGACATCAGAGAAAAGGTTTCATTGAAATCAATTCCTTCAATCTATGAATACCCTTCTAAACTAATCTTGCTTTGTTTATGATAACTTCACCTTCTTTATTTATATTGTTTCGAAAAAACCCATTTTGTTCAAATGATGTTTTTTTCAGTCTTGGGTACGAGTTCCCATGTATGGTTCTTTTCAATTTGATCCAATTCTTTATTCATGGCTTGAACCAATTTCAGATGCTCAAAAGCTTCCTTCACATCATTCGATTCTACTTTTGAGTACAATGAAGTATGTTTGATAGCACTTGTTGTTCTTATGGTTTAAACCTTTTGATGTTGATGACCATTTTTATTCTGATATTCCACTTGTTTCCTTAGCTTAGGATGATTTTTTTGAGAATAATCTTCTTCACTTGAAATAGTTGAGTCCGATTATTATTCTTGAGAAGGAATAAAATTGTCTATATCCTTATCAGAATTGTTTTCTTCAACTTTCTCAACTTCCTTGTATTTGTGAGCATGTTTATCTTCCTTTACCTTTTCAATTAATTTTACATCAACTAAATCAACAATTCTTTTCATTTCTTTATTAAAGCATCTATATCCTCTTTCTTCCAGATCATAGCCAAGAAAGATTCCATGTTCACCTTTCTGTTCAAATTTTTGATAGTTTCCACCATTCTTCTTTATAACACTTGGAATCTCAAAAAATATAATGTGCTTCAGAATTGGAGTTTTTCCATGATGAAATTCATATGAAGTCATATATTATTTAGGCCTATAGAAACAATGGTTTTGAATGAAAACAAAAGTACTCATGGCTTGCCACCAAAAGTAATGAGAGAGGACATGTCCAAGTAACATGGTTCTTCCCATTTCCACCAAGCTTCTATTATTTCTTTCAGCAACCCCATTTTTTTTGGAGAGTTTATAGGGAAATATACTCATGATGAATTCCATGCTTCTCAAGATAGTCTTAAAACTCTTCACTTCTATACTCACCACTATTATTTGTTCTCAACTTATTCACTGAATACTCACATTATTTCTCAGATTTGCTTCTAAATTTTTTAAAGATTTTCAAAGCTTCTGATTTGTGTTTCATATACATAACACAAGTAATGCAAGTAAAACCATCAATGAAAGTGATTAAGTACTTTTATCTATTTTTTGATTGTTTTCTCATTGTCCCACATAAATCAGAATGAATCAACTTTAAGGGTTTTCTTGTACAAATCTCAACTTTCTTGTACACAACATTTGTAATCTTTCCTTTCTCACAGATATCACAACAACAATCTATTCTTCTTGGAAAATAAAAAATTTCTAAGACATTGTTATTATTATATAACTTTCTCATGTTTCTTTGCCCTTTGTGTCCCATCCTTTTATGACACAATTTATTCTCTTCCACCATACTCATGTAACAAGAGTTTTGTATCTCACTAACATAAAACAAGTTTCCTTTTGTACGTTGGCCTCTTGCAACTATCTATCAATCTTCTTCACTTTTCACAAAAAACCCATCTTTATTGAATATAACTTCATTACCCTCATCACACAATTTTGAAACACTTAGAAAATTGTGTTTCAGACCATCAACATACAATGTTTTCTTGAATTTAATCTTTTATTTTCCAATGATGGATGGACCAAAACCTTTGATTTCAATGATTCATAATTGAAAAATGTAACAGTGCCTTATTTAAAATATTTCACATACTTAAATAATTTCAATTCTCCTGTCATGTGTAAGGAACACCCACTATCAAGTATCCACGATCATTCTCTTTTGTGGTTTTCAATGCAGTTTCAACAACAATAGTTTTTTCTCCTTTATTTTCTTTATCCACCTTTGGCTACTGAGAATTAAGAATATTTTGTTGAGATGGTAACAAAACAAGACATAATTTTGCAAGGTGTCTAGGTTTTTAACACCTTTCACAAATAGTTTCCAAGGACTGGAACCTATTTCCAATCTTCATTCCACTCTTTGTTGACTTCTTCTCAGCAACTTTCTCAATCTTCTTCTTTTGAGGGAATTGAATCCCCCTCAATATTTTACTCTCATAACTTGTGGAATAATAGTAATGTTGTTAGTTGAACCAACACATACTTTCTGTATGTCCAAATCCACCACAATACTAGTAATGAACATAAAATGAGTATTTTCCTATGAAACCTCCATACTGATCATAATCATAATTATGATTCTCATCCACTTTATTTTACTTATTTTATAATAATATAACCTTTTTGTTTTAAATTGGATTCTTCTTCTTATTTTCAGTTGTGTTGGAATCATTAGTATTAGAAACATTTCCAAATTCATATTTTTTCAAAACATTTTTCAGACTTAGGTTTCTTTGATACTTATGAATTCTCAATTCTGTTGGTCTTGTCCACATACACCACTTTACTAGCATTGTTCTTTTCAAAAACAATTACAATATTTTTCACACCCTTTGAAGGTATATTTTATTGAACCTTCTTAAGTTTTTCATTCCAATAAATTTCACCAACTTTAGTGATAGAGTTTTTAATCTTGTGTTCTTCAATTCAACTTTAGAATGTTTCTATTGAAAAAGTTCCAACTCTTCTTCTTTTGCCTTATGCTTTTCCTCTAGATGCTCATTTTGATTCTTTTCATCATAAAAATACTTCTTCAAATAATCAATATATTTCACCATATTTTATTTCTCATCAACAAAAAATTCTTGGTTTTTTAAGCATTCATCTTCCAACTTTTTGTTTTTCTTTTCAAGTCTTGTGATTTTTCTCAGACATTCTTTCAATTCTTATTTCAAATGGATTTCAAGTTGATTTTATTCTTCTTCAGAACTAATGATTCTATATTCTTTATCATTCACTTTTGCAATGAAATTATTTTCAATACCATACTCAATTGATTTTTCAGATTCAACATCACTTCCTTATTCTTCATCATCATTAGATATGAACCTTATTCTTTTGGATTTGAATAATTTCTTTTCTTTCCCTATAGAATACAAATTTCTTTTATCACCCTATTTCTTCCACTATCTTCTTGGATTTATTTCTTCTTCATCACTATCCTCTTTATTTTTTCTTCTCAAACATTTAGAGACAAAGTGACCAATGCCTCCACATTCAAAACACTTCATGGAAAGTTTTCCTTTTTATTTACCTGTACATATTTTCAAATTCTTAGAAAACAATGATAAAATATCATTGATATTTTTACATACATAATTTTTAAAGTCAAAATCCCCATATTCTTCTTAAATAAGAATATTCTTCGGCTGTAGCAGTATTGTAGTATTACTATAATAGTATTGTAGTAGTACTGTAGCAGCATTGCAGTAGGCGCTATAGTAGTACTGTAGTAGGAACTATACACTATATGGGTATTGTAGTAGGTGCTGTAGTAGGTAACGTTCGGTACTGTAGCAACCAGAACTATTCAACTTGGGCCACCAGTTTGGGCTTGGAGTCCTTAAGGATTTCGGGTCAGTATGAATTTTGGGCTACCCTTAAGGCCTTCAGACACCTCAAGGCCTTCGGGTCACATGCAGTTGCCCCAGACAAACTCTACAAAAAAAGGAGCAGCCCTAGAGGAGGATTCAGAGCAAGCACACTCACCCGAGTGGAACCAATGGATTTGGAATAATGAGAGGGTATGACTATGCCATCGGGACTATCCTATGCTTGCACGGGAAGCTTATCCAGACGACCATGCGAAGGTGGGGAGCTACCATCACGATACAGATGCTAGGGAGGGGCAGTTCCTTGTAGTTATAGTCTAGTTTAATTCCCTAAGACCTTCGGGTCATGTAATGTCTATTAAGCCTATGGACCATGTAATCACTAAGACTAAGGGCCTTGTAAGGGTTCCCCATCATCCCTTGAAAGGGGGTTATCAAAAATCAATAAAAATGAAGTCCTTCAGGCCATTCTGGTAAATAATAAGAGAAGGGATCCATCACTCTAATACCGTTAGTAAGTGCCCAGTCAGTGTATTTGTATCACTGAGATGGGGGGGGGGGTGAATTAGTGATAATTTTTATTTTATGTTTACTTTAAATTAAAAAAACCATCAGCTCATTTTAAATATTCAATTCCATGCTGAAAACAAAACAAACACAGATCCACAGGAACACAAGTATTTACAAGGTTCACTATTCAATATGAAAATCTGTGTCTGTGGAATGGTTTGGAGATAATCCAATACCATAAAATCCACTAGAAAAAAAATCCATGGATTTAAATGAGTAGGACATGCACTTTCACTCATGTAGCACTTTGATGACAATCCAAATGTGTGTGTTCACCCTCTTAGTACAAATAGGGTAATACAATTATTATGTAACAACTCATGCTACCTGTGCTTCTTTTCAATTAAAAAACTCTATTCAGTTGAAATTAAATTATTCAATTCCTTATCTAGAATAAAGGTAAGAAACTCTTGGACTTTATTATGAAAAAATCAGTCCAATTTTCCTGGGTCTGATTTTCCTAGTCTGATTCCTCTGAGTATGATTCTCCTAGTCTGATTTTATTTCTGAATACAATAGTAATGAATCAATACCACTTCAATCCCTGGGTACAATAAAACCCAGTATGATTCTTCCTCATTCCGAGAAACCCAATACGTAAATCTTAAAGCTGATTAGTTTAGCCCGATATGATGATCAACCAAATACAAATGACAAGACGAATACAATGACCAACTGAGTATGATAAATCTTGAGTATGATGATCAACTAAATACAATGTTTCGATCTTGCCTCTTCTATTTCACATATATTTCAAAACTTCTTCAATAAAGGATCAAAATGATATTACTTTCTCTCACTGAAATCTTAAAGCATCACTATCTACTATGGTGAATAGTACTCCATCATTAGAAAAGTACCATGTACTTTCTACCTTTTATAGGTGACCCAAAACATGTTTAGGTGGGAATCCCAAAAACTTTCTTACTCACCTAAATTCACTCAAATATGAATTTCTCTTGAAATATAGGAGAAATTACGACTTCGTCAATGCTTATTGAAGCTTTTTGATTCTTATTCAAACTTTATTTCCTTCTTCAGACTTCTATTTGAATCATCAGTATGATTTAAATAAATGAGTTCAATTTTTATCAATCTGATTTATTTAATAAAAATATATGTATCAATTGAAAACAAGTGTTTGAAGAAGTGGATACCATTTTGATTTTCTGAATATGATTCTCAAAACCGATTTGAGTCAAAATATTTTATTTTAATGTACAACTCCGCCTTGAAAATTCATTCATCAATATCCTTCCCTTTTTTATTTGACCCACTTGAGATTCAAAACTTGATATTCTCCTCTTCTCTTGACCCAAATTGAAACCTACAAAGTAATTCAACCATTTTGAAATGGTTTACTACATTGTTGATATCATTTTCTCCTTCTCTTATATTGAACCACTTAAACAAAACTTCTTCTTATCTTCTTCTCTTGACCCACTTGGTTAAGAACATTTGAGAGTAAATCAATGTTCATCTGTGTCTTCCTTCCGCAATTCAAATAGCCATTCAACCCAGCTTGATTACGATATGCAGAGTACTATCTTTTTGAGTACGATTATCTTAGGTAGGATCATTATGTGTATGATTATCTTGAGTCCAATATTTTAGTATATGGTTTATGGAAAACAAAATGCTATAGTAAATCGACACCACATCTTTAATAAAAAACACCACTTCAATCGGCACAACCTCTTCAATTGGCGCCATCTTTTCAATCGGCATCACCTCTTCAATCGACAACTTCTCTTCAATCGGTACCACCTCTTAATCGGAACTACCTTTTTAATACCCCTTTCTTCCATAAATATTGCATCACAAGGTCTCAATTCAACTTATGATTTATGATAATTCCAAAATAGTAAATCCTCGTCACATTTAAAACATCGTAGTCACCAAGACTCTGATTCTCCAGTAAAAAAACACTTCTTTCTCATCGTATTTAGAGTGAATCTGATGTCCATTTACTTCCACCAAGATGTTTTAACATTCAATCAGACCTAGGGTGAGCCTGATCAGAAACACTCCTTTCAAAACAAATTCTTCTCATTATGTTGGACTTTCACACTGAGTCTGATTCTTTACTAAACAAAGTCCGATTTTTTTCAAAACATGAGTCTAATTCTTTTCAATACAAATCTCAGTATGATTGTTTCTTGAAAAAAAGTGAGGTGATTTTCAAAAACTTTCCTTGAAAAAAAGACAATAATTAAAAACTATCACCTTCATCATCATCTTGGTCCTAACACTTAGTACTTGACCCATTCCATCACATACCTGAAGGGCGTTCCCAATTCCCATGGGTTGGCGACCAACACTCAGGCATCGAACAACAAAATAGAGGTAACGAATTCACCCAACCTGAACAAACACATGGAATATATAAACATAGAACAATAACTAAAAAATTAAAATAATACATTTATTCCATAACAGAAATAAATATAGTGGAAAAAACGATTGTAAAAGTATCCAAAAATCCAAGAGACAAGTCCAAATGCAAAGGACCAAAACTAAATAGCTACTCCATTTGATGGAGTGGACAAACTCCCAATATCTCACCACCTGCTACCCAACTCAGTTGACATGAAACCTTGATGCCTCACTGTAGTTCATGTCCTTTCCCTGCATTGGAAGACATGAAAAAGTACATGCACAACTAAAGATGTGTGTAGGGTGTGAGAAAACAGGCACAATAGGATCCCACCCAGGTGTTCCATAGAAAGTTTTATATAACAATTCCTATTTTCTCATTTTAAATAAAACATGGCATGATAAGAAGTAAATAATTCTTATAGAAAACATGGTAAACATTTCTATTTTATCAAAGTTACAAAACAAAAGTTGGTATATAAATTTTAAAGCACACTTTTTAATATCATCATTCATAAGAATAAACATGCATATCAAGGTTTAAATAGTAAAAACCCATAAAATACAAAAAATATAGTAGAATCATAGGAATCACAATACCAAGGAATAAAAAAGGTCAGAAAATAGATTAATCATACCCAAAAATCTATAAACTGTACACTGTGGTACCTGAAGCCAATTATCAACACTCCAAGACCAGGGAAACACCCCATAAAGTGAAATCCCAACATAATATATGTACCTAGATCTAATAATATACACTCTAGGACAAGAGTAACACCCCATAAAGTGAAACCCCAATATAAACAATGGCCTCAACCTAAACCTTCCACCTAGTACCCAAGGTAACCCATGTATTAGTTTTCATAATCATATAAATATTTTGGAAATCATTTCAAAACCATTTCACAAATACATTTAAATGATTTTAAAACACCTTTTTTCTTTAAATTTATCAAAAATAAAGAAAAAACATTTTTCTTTTAAAAAATCTTATCAAAACAGACAAATAAATCATGCCAATTCTTTGTATAAATTTGTTTATAAAGTAGGAACAATAAGGTTCATCAACATAGGCTAGATACAGAACCACCTACCTTTAATCTTGGGTCACACACACTTGCAAAGTGATCGACCAACAATGAAAACACAACAACATCTATAAAGCCCCTAGAATCAAATCTATATCACAAGATTGATCTAGTTTAGAAAACAAGGGGTCAACAGAAAGGAGAAAACCACCATACCACAATAATGAATGTCGGCCGCACCACAAACAATTAAGGAATGGCCTATGGAATGATATCGAACAATCGATCTAGAAGAAGTCATGAATAATAACCAACTTATACCAATAGATCTGATAACGTAACCCAAAGGTTCTACCACAATCAAAGACAATGAAGAAACAAAAAGATCACTAACCCAAAGAGACACATCACAACCGCAACAAATATTGAATGCATATGGGATCATTATAAAATGAGTGGAGTCTCCCAAAATCACTTGGAAATTTCCCTAGGTTGAATGCAAGAGAGTCTGGAGAAAGAACCGAAACAAAACAACCACACACCTATTTTAAAAAACTGTATACAGGCTGTTACATGATGTGTAACTCGGTTACACGATGTATAACTATCAAAGTCCCACATTTTCCCAAAAACCCAAATCCTCATATTAAAATACGTTATTTAAAACATTCATGACATGAAACATATCTTCACATCATATAACCTTTCATAGCATGAAGTCTTTCATGAATTGCATCCAACAACTCTTACATGTCGTGTAACCTAGTTACACATTTTGAAATCCTCCTAAAACCTATAGAAAAAGATGGTTAAAGTCGAGAGTTCAAAAAATCTCTAACTTCACCATTATTGATATCCTCCCAATTCCTTCTTGGACCTATATGGAAAATGAGAAAAGGAAAACCATGATGAGGATAAAGATGTACCTGATAGATTAGTAACGGGATGTTACACACACTAAGTGTATCACGAGACTCACTTAAATTCTATATGAATTTAATGTGTTGAATAAATATTATTAGCATATATGGTTTAATGATTATTCATGTTTAGTTTATCAAAAATATTTAGTCAACATTTATTCTAGAGAATATACATGAGTTGGATATTTAATAAATATTTATTCCACATTTTACTGAATATAATATTTAATTATTTATTAGAAAATAATATAGTACCATTTATCTCTCTAAATAAATATAAATTATTTATATTTTGATAAATATTAAAGAGAATTGGCAGACCAATTTTAATATCCCAATGAAAATGATACATTAAATATCAATTTAATAAATATTAATTTATTTATTCAATAAATGATATTTATTTAACCATGATTTTAGAACATTTAGAGTAAATAATAATAATAATATCATTATTTATACATGGGGTTCATCAGCGATTAAGAGAATTATAAGGGCTCATGTGTAATTACTATTATCTAATCATAGATTTATTTAAACTTGATTATGTTATTCTCAACCCTAATCATAGATGTGTAGAAAAAGTTTAGAGAAACTTATCTTAATACCTAAATAAATCTTCCTTTAGAAAAATCTCAAGAATTCAAAACAATTATCCTCTTATAACCTCTTGATTCTAGAAATAATAAAAGAATCCTTCCACCTTGAAGCAATTTTTTTGGTGATAAACATCCAAAGATGAAGGAATTATAATATTCCATGATAGCACTTGGGGATTTATAAAGTGATTTTAAGAGGTTTATGAAGTATGTGTGGATAAATACTAAAGGGATTCTACCCTTTAATACTATGATGCAATGATGATAAAATGTGAAACAGTTATCCGATTCACCAACATGAAAAAATTTCAACACAAGGTAATTATTTATATACATAAATTGACTATAAATTATATACGATGATACTATCTTCAAGATTCTAGTGTTTATATCAATTAATAATTGAATTAATACATTGGTCAGGAATAAATATTGTCATGTACAATTCAGATTATTCGTTGATTATGAATAGAATCTGAGTTGGCTACTTCCCAATAGGTTCTTCCACTATGTCCAAAACCTTTAAAACACCTGTCATGGGGTATGAAAAAAATTAATACATAAGGTTTAGAGCATAATATAGTAGGGAATACAGGTTTTCACCCAATAGGGGTGAAAAATCATGTTGTCACAATTAGTAAAAATGTTTTTTTAATTTGAATTATTTTAAGGAAATGAAAGAATAAAATTAAGGGAATTGAGAATGTAAAGAGATGAATCGGTGATAGGATAGAGGTTTGGAATACCAATTTTTTATATACGTGTATTACAATGATTAATTATTCTTCAAATATTGATTAATTAGAGTCCAAAATCACCTATAACTCACCTTGTGTTGATAAGGAAATTGAGTCTTGATCAAGAAATCATCACAGTTGATAAATCACCTTTTCTATATGACTTAAAAACATGAAAACATTTCCATGGAATCTAAATAATAAACTACCCCTTAATCACTTGGGGAAATCTCAAATGGATGAAGAAATTCCATAGTAACTAAATAATAATTACCTTATTTCCAGAAATGTATTATAAATTGTATGATACTTCAACACAAAACCATGCCTAATCCATAAAATATAAGAAAAAATAAATAGGGGAGAATTATATTTATCATCCAAATTAGTACACAATATAAAAAATATAAAATAGAGTACAATTTAATTAAATAAAATATTTCAATATTGAATACAAAAATAAACTACTAGAAAAATAATTTTATTAAATATAATAATACTTAAGTATTATAAAGGTTCTCCTCCCACTATCCCAATCACCAAAATCATTTTATCCATACATGTGTTGGGATACAACTTAATAAGTCTAATAATAAGAAGAAAATATAATAGAAATTATCTAAAGCTAGAATAAATCTCCCTCTTCTAATAGCCTCATGCTACGTAAAATAGATTCTCCATTCCTTCATTGATTTCAGCCAATATTTACAAGATTTAATTCACATATATTTTGAATATTTTCCTCCAAATCTTAGGTTTCCTACAAATCAATATTTTTGAATTCCTTATTCATTAGAAAAAATGAATTTTGGCCTTAATGATTCTTTATTTCTAGATTTTATTTATCATTCACAATCAAATATATCATCATGGTCATCTTATCATGCATGAGTTCCACACAACATTGAGATGATCTTTTCATCCAAAAGATTTTATTCTCACATGACATTGACTTTTCTTATTTTTTCAAAGGAGAGGATATTATAAATCTCTTTTTATATGAATTTATGCTTCTATAATTATCTGATCAATATATCTCAAAGTAAAAAATATTATGCATCCCTTTTTGTTACTCCTAGTAAAATTTTGTGTCACTGAATTGCATATTACACATCACAGATGACATCTTAAATATCATTTATTGGGATATTATGTATGAGAATATTTATTATGTAATACTAGTATAAATATTATATATTCTTTGGGAGTTATTAAATATATATTACATATCCTTTGGAGGATTTAAAATATATAATATGCTTCACGTGGATGCACTAAAATGCTTCTTACATATCAACAATGCTCACTCTAAATTTCATAAATGAATGGACAAATATTTTCTTACATATCCATGATTTCCATTTATTTTCTTAAACCAACTTCCAATTAACATTCAAAATAACAATCTAATTGATTATAAATATCTATCCATTCAATTTATTCCAAAAAATTAATAAAACCAATTAAATTCATAATTTTGGCCATTTTAAACATTATCCATCAAAGTCCAATGAATAATTACTTTAATTCAAAAATTCGCTAAATCTAATTTAATTAATAAATGAGAGGGTATAATATAAAATAAATATCAATAAAATATAATGAATTAATTTCCTATATAAATTCCCCCACACTTAATTCCTTGTACTCTTGAAAAAGTGAACAAAAAATAATACCCAATAAAAATTCAAAACATAATCCAAAGTGATCTCCCTTTTCAATAGATATGTTTCTCAAGATTATCATGCCTTCTATATTTTATTTATTCCATTTTATTCATGAGTTACATTCAATTAATTTCCACTTCTTCCATCCTCCCATGTTCATTTATACCCACTTTCCTAGAAATATTTATCTTCAATAAAAGTAAGAATTAGAAGAATTTTTTTTCTCAATACAAACCCATGAAGGGGTAAATATAGTCTTTATATGTTTCAAAATCTCCTTCTAATGATTCAAGTACTTTTATATTTTATGGGTAATTTTTAGGTATGTTTTGTGTATAGGTGTTCCTGTGTTTTGATGTTAAAAAATTCAAACATAAAATGAAGAGTTTTGGCTCTATGTGAAGAAAAATTCATGATTAATATTTTAATCTCATGTTTGGTATCCTCATATACCCCCCTTTTCACTATTCCACCTCCCAATTTCTTTTTATACTCATGGAATATTCACATGTAACACATTTTGGCAATAGTAATTATTTCCTCTTATTTTTAAAAATCACTTTGTCTCTCTTTTATTCTGAAATTTTATCATCAGATCTAGGAATATTTGTTTCTAAGAGATATATAGTAATATTAAAACTCCATTTCCCAAATTTTTTAAGGATAATTTTCTATCTATATTCCCATAGTTTATGTTTTTTAAAATCTTCTCACAAAACTATTTCTTCATTCACACTTCATTTCAACCACGATAATGAATTTACATAAAGAGATAGGCAGTTAAACATTTCAAGATTTTAATGTTTTATCCTAATATGGTTTTTCAAATTAAATAATATCACTATCATTTTTAACACAATTTCACTAATTCCATAATGATTTAACTAGAATTAAAAAAATATAGTTATTCAATATTGGAATAATTCTCTCAAGAAGTGATTGAATCATTAAGAAGATGTAAAAAATGGTTTAGAATCCTCCCATGTAATTGGTTTTAATAGTGAAAAACATTTCATAGTATGGAATTCAAAATTCAGTGGTATTTTTATGAATTTCCCACTTTTGAATCTAAAACTGAGTTCATTTAAACATTATTTTGAGTTTAATTACCTAGATTTAAATCATTACTTCCTAATTTGAATAGGATTAAGTTTTTTTAAGATCATTAATTTTGATATAAATATGTTTTAAACACACAAAAATTAAAAATAAAAACACACAAAAATTAAAAAGGAAAAGAAAAAGAAAAATAAAAAATTTCTAAAAAATAGGAAGGGTTTCACACTCCCACACTTGGATCATGTAGTGTCTACAATGAATTCACTACTAGAAAAGGGGGCATTGAAGCCCCCCAAAATCGGGCGACCGCCATCGGCGGTCGCTATAGATATGTAATAGCGACCGCCAATGGCGGTCGCTGGCCTTGATAAAAAAAACGATCCTTTTTGCGCCCCCCCCCCCCCCCCCCCCCCGTCGCCGCCCCCCCAACGCCGCCCTCCCCCCCGCCTCCCGGCCTCCCCCGCCGCCCGGTCACCCACGCCGCCCCCCCCCCCCCCTCCCCCGTCGCCGCCCCCCCGACGCCGCCCGCCCCCCCCGCCTCCCGGCCTCCCCCGCCACCCGGCCTCCCCCACCGCCCGACCCCCCTCGCTCCCCCCCATCACCCCCCCCCCCCGACGCCGCCCTCCCCCTGCCTCCCGGTCTCCCCCCCCACCTCCCGGCCTCCCCCGACGCCCGGCCTCCCCCGCCACACGCCCTCCGCCCTCCGGCCTCCGCCATCCTCCCTCCGCCCTCCGCCCTCCGCCCCCTCAGCCCTCCCCCCACCCCGGATGGCTCCGGCACCCCGGACAGCCCCCCCCCCCCCTCGCTGCCCGTCCCCCGTCCCCTCACCGCCTCCTCTCCTCCAGCTCCCCGCCGCCGCCGCCGCCCATCCCCTCCCTTGCTGCACCGCCTTTGGCTCCGGCTCCCCTTCGCTGCCTCCTCTCTCTCGCTACACCGCCTTCGGCTCCCCTCCCTTTCAGGTTTGTAGCTCAATCAGGTAACATGGGATTTTAGTTACATTATTATTTTATCAATGGTTTATAAACAAATGATTAATATTTATTTTAAATATAGTTGATTTGAAAAATGTAAATGTAATAAGTATTGTGTAAATGTTTGTTATACAGATATAATTATGGATAAGAGTTGGATTGATCTTCCAAATCGAACGTCTAGAGAATATTTCAATGGTATTATGCAGTTTATTGACTTCATGAGAGTATTTGAAAGTGACTATATTAGTTGTCCATGTAGAAAATGTGCTAACAGATATCAATTCACACGAGATAATGTGAGGGAGCACCTTTTCTTTAATGGATTTATGAAAAATTATAAGAGTTGGACTCATCATGGAGAAGAATATGTTCGTTTTCAAAATAAAGATGCAGCTTAGATGGATGTTGATGCTAGGATGACTGATCCAATGCATGAAATGCTTACTGAAATGGTACGTGGGTTTGATCCTGAAGGCATTGACATCCAGAATCTTGAGACCGGTGAGATAAATCTTCGCTCTGGTGCAGATCGTGATTCGAGGAGGTTTTATGAAGCACTTGATGATGCGAAAACAGAATTATATCCTGGATGTACTTCTTACAATAAACTGTCGTTTATCGTGGAGTTGTTGCATTTGAAGACTTTGAATAATTGGTCAGACACATCATTCGACATGCTTTTGGTTTTATTGAAAAAAGTTCTTCCTGTCAACGCTAAGATTACTGAGTCGTATTACTATGCTCGTAAGTTGACAGAGAACTTAGGTTTTACATATGAGACCATAGATGCATGTGCAAACAACTGTATGTTGTTTAGAAAAGAAACTGCCCATTTGGATATTTGTACGGTTTGTGGTGCTTCCAGGTGGAAAGAGAACAGGGGAAATAATACTCATCAAAGTCAGATTGCGATACAGGGGAAACCGATTGCCATAAAGCAAATGCGTTACTTTCCCCTTAAACCGAGGTTGAAAAGATTTTTTATGTCATCTAAAGTTTCTAATTTAATGAGATGGCATGCAGAAAGAGTTCATGAAAGTGATATGTTAACCCACCCGGCAGACTCTCATGCATGGAAGGATTTTGATAAGAGACATCCCGACTTTGCTAAAGATGTTCGTAATGTCCGATTGGGATTGGCAGCAGATGGTTTCAATCCATTGAAGTCTATCATTGGTGTAACTCATAGCACATGGCCCGTGGTGTTGGATCCATATAATCTTCCTTCGTGGATTTGTATGAAGCAACAATTTATATTACTTTCCACTCTTATTGATGGACCTAAAAGTCCGGGGGATAAGATTGATGTTTACCTTCAGCCATTGATTGATGAGTTGAATGAATTTTGGGGCGATGGTGTGATGACTTATGACTGCGAAACGAATGAAATGTTCAAACTGCATGCTGCTTTATTGTGGACAATCAATGACTTCCCAGCTTATGCAAATTTATCAGGTTGGAGTACGAAAGGGGAATTTTCTTGCCCTTGTTGGAATAAAAGTAAAAAATCTGTATGGCTTAAACATTCCAAAAAATGGGCATACATGGGTCACATGCGTTTTCTCCCTCCTCAGCACAGATTCAGAAAGAACAGAGTGGAATTTGATGGTTCTAGAGAGTTCAGCCCAGCACCAAAGATCATGATAGGAGTCTAAATGTTATCACAGATTGAGGAAGAAAACATCCGCATGGTATATGAAATTCAGGATTTGGTGGCTCCTCTAGTACATAATATTCGTGCTGCGGGTAGGCAGCGCAGTCACAATTGGAAAAAGAAAAGTATTTTTTATAGTCTTCCGTATTGGAAAACTAACATGTTGAGGCATAATTTGGATGTCATGCACATTGAAAAAAATGTTTGTGATAACATATTGTGGACCATTTTAGGTGTCAGTGGAAAATAAAAGGACCATGTTAATGCACGCCGTGATTTGGAAGAAATGGGTTTAAGGAAACAGTTTCATTTATAGTTAGCTGAGGGAAACAAGGCATATATGCCTGCTGCACAGTATACAATGACTACAGAGGAGAAAGAGACATTTCTTTCCATTTTGAAGATGGTCAAGGTGCCTGATGGTTATTCTTCTAATATTTCAAAGTGTGTGAATCTGACGAGCAAGACATTGCAAGGGTTGAAAAGTCATGACAATCACATATTACTTCAGCAGTTGATTCCAATCGCAATTTGTGATTGTTTATCCCCCAATGTTGTTCATCCCTTGATTGAGATGAGTAATTTTTTTAGACAGCTTTGTTTAAGAAATCAACGAATGAGTGATTTAAAAAGTTTGCAGGACCGAATTGTACTTACGCTTTGTCACTTTTAGAAACTTCCCCCCCCCTCATTTTTTGATGTTATGGTCCACTTGGCAGTGCACCTAACTGATGAAGTAATGGCTGCTGGTCCAGTGCAATTCAGGTGGATGTATCCTATTGAACGGTATTTGAGTACATTGAAAAGATTTGTATGCAACAGAGCTCGTCCAAAGGCATCAATAGCCAATGGTTATTTGATGGATGAGTGTACTACCTTTTGTGCATAATATCTTACGGATGTTGAAAAAAAATTAGATAATCCCTCTCGGATTCATGATGGTCCAGTTGGAGAAGGAACCACATTTGATATGGACAACATCGAGTGGATACAAGCACATCGATATATCTTGTTCAATACTCCATCAGTTGCACCATTAATGCAGTAAGTATCTTATCAATGTGCTTGTATAACTTTTACATGTTTTGTTTGCATAAGATTATCTTTTAAACATCGCGTTATCATTTGCAGGAAACACATTAATGAGATAAAAGAAGAGATGCATCGTGCGACTGAGTTGCAAATTCAACAATCTCATTATGCGTCATTTCATGATTGGTTCAAGGATTATGTATGTATAAATTGATTTTCATTATGAGTGAAGTATTATACTAATTCTTTTTGCATATATCAGTATTGATTTTTATAAATTATGTAGGTTCGTAAGCTGAGGGAGTTAGGGGACCCCACGCTACCTGAAGTATTTATCCAACTGGCTGAGGGTCCATCTATAACGGCTCGTCGTTATAAAGCTATTGATGCTAATGGTTTTTGATTTCGCATTAAAGATGTTGACAACAAACGAGCAACACAAAACAGTGGCATCGGTTGTCCCTTTGTCGATTCTGGTTATTACTATGGTCAATTGATAGACATCATTGAAGTTGTATACACACACGGTTTGAAGTACATATTGTTAAAGTGTAATTGGGTTGATCCAGTGCGTGGATGTAAATTCGATCAATATCAGTTTTCATTGTTGAATTTTAACTATATGTTATAAATAAATAATGAACGAGTTGAGAATGAACCTTTCATTTTGAAATCACAAGCGGAACAAGTATTTTTCGTTACTTTGCCTTCGGATCCAAGTTGGCAAGTTGTTGTCAAAATGTCTCAGCGAGGAGTGTTTTTATTTGAAGAAGATGAACCCGAGACTGTTCCGTTTGTTTACCAACAACTTGATCAACATACCGTAGTTCAACGTGAAGAAGATATTTATTGGGTCAGAGCGGCTGTTGAAGGAGAAACGGTCGATTTTCATGCTTAATGAAAGGTATAATTGTTTTCCCGCTATTCAGTAGAATGTCCTAGGATATCATAAATTATCTAATCATTTTATAAATCTTTATAAGTTTTAATCCTCACTTTTGTAAGTTAATTCAATCATAAATATTTAGGTTGTTTTTACTCTTGATTTATTGATGTTATTAGTTCTATCTGAAATTTGGCTATGCATTGACTGGTTTTGTACATAATTTGTATATCTGTTTTGTTAACTTTCTGATTTTTTAAAATTCATTCACAACTAATTATTCAATCCATTTTTTGTTTGATTAACAGTTGTACAAGTTTGATTTTTTAAGAACAATCCAATTTATCTTTTAAACACTTTGGACTCATTACTGATGTTTGTTATGACTGCAGACATGTCAGGGGAAGAGGCAGAAGATCCACATCATCCATCTGAGACATCTACGTCTCAGGGTCGAGGTATGTTTGAATGTCATTGTCTATATTTTTTATGTAATTGACATACATATATATATATATATAACATTTGTCAATTTATATATAAAATTGTTTTCAATAGGATCAGACTCGGCTACTTCTTCCTCTCGCAGGAGAGGCCCTGGTTGTGGCATATTATCATGGAATTCTGACATGACGATAGATGTTTCATTTGATGAGGTTTTTCATCCTGTGGGACCGAATTCCCCAGCATTTATTCGTCAGATGGGTCATATCATACGTGACCCACATCGATTTCCATTGACCACGCGTGACTGGGCTTCTATCCCTCAGGACACATTAGATCGTCTATAGAGGGAGGTTTAGGTAAGAAAATCATTTTACTTTATTTTCTACGTATAAAGAATACTAATATGTTTGATTATTTTCTTTATAGAAAAATTTGAAAGTATGCCCTGAAGAGTTTCGGCCCGTGTGTATGAGCAAATGCCATAAGATGTGGAAAGATTATAAAGTCAAAGTGAAGAGGGACCACTGAGTACCAAATGTGGGTGCCCTAGACATTTTGGAAAAAGTCCCGAGAGGTGTCCTCCCGGCTCAGTGGCGTGACATGGTTGCATATTGGTCTAGTGAGGGTGTTGCGGTTTGTATATTAATTATTTTGGTGTATATATATTTTCAAGAATATGTGATTTGTTTGAAATTTGAATGAATTGAATGTAGGAGGTGTCAACACGCCATTCTGAGAATCGAGCGTTGCAGGGACCACCTCACAGGCTCGAGACTCGTCACGTGTCTCAGATCCGACATGAGGTATATATTATTCATTTTTTAATTTATTAATTAATATGGTTTTGTGTTTATATTCTTTTAATATACAGTTGCGAGAGCAAGGTGCAGCAACTGATAAAATGTCGGTGTGGATGAGGACTCGTGATCGCAATGATCCAAAGGTTGCAGCATTGATAGTAAGTGTCTGTACTTACCAATAATTACATAAATCTATATATTAACATATATATATTTATATATATTTAAATATTTCACAGGCTAAATTTGAAGCTGAGTTAGAACATCTGCCAGAGGACCAGCGACAGCTTCCCATGCGATGTGATGAGATCTTTCATTTCATTATCAGTCGGGACGGGCATGGCTATAGTTTGACCTATGGAGCAGGGATTCCTCGTTCTGTAGTGTCACACGCTGCGGTTTTCGGTCCTGCTGTTGCTCATATGACACAGCAGATATCAGATTTTGAGGCACGGCTGCGCGCTTCCAAGGAGGCAAATGCGCAATTGACAGCTGAGGTTAGAGCACTGCGGGAATATGTGCGTCGAGCTGATGGTGAAGGGGATCATACGACGCAGGTATATACTGTATTTATTTATTTAATTTAAATTATTTTTGTTATTAAAATACTTATAATGTTTATTTGTTGTAGGCCCTTGGCCCACCAGAAGGAGGTAGCAGTGATGACAACGCGTGACGCATCATATATTCAGGAGATATGTTTTTTGTTTTTACTGGTGGGGTTGACATTGATGTACTGTATTTATTCATTTAATTTAAATTAGAAGGTTGTGTACTTATAATTTCTTTCTTTTCTTGTTTATTATATGATAGATAATATTATCTAAGGCGTGCATTTAAAACCTCTAACCCCCCGCACCCCCGTACAGCCCCCCCGCACCCCCGAACAGCCCCCCGCACAACCGTACAACCCCCTGCCCCCCCCCGTACAGCCCCCCCCCCCCCCCCCCCCGCACCCTCGTACAGCCCCCCACACCCTCGTATAGCCCCCCACACCCCCGTACAGCCCCCCCGCACCCCCGTACAGCCCCCCCCGGACCCCCGTACAGCCCCCCGACACCCCCGTACAACCCCTGCACCCCCAGACAGCCCCCCCGCACCCCCGTACAGCCCCCCGCACCCCCGGACAGCCCCCCGCACCCCCGGACAGCCCCCCGCACCCCCGTACAGCCCCCCGCACCCCCAGACAGCCCCCCCGCACCCCCGTACAGCCCCCGCACACTCGTACAGCCCCCCCCCCCCCGCACCCCCGTACAGCCCCCTCGCACCCCCGTACAGCACCCCGCACCCCCGTACAGCCCCCCGACACCCCCGTACAGCACCCCGCACCCCTGGACAGCCCCCCCGCACCCCCGTACAGCCCCCCGCACCACCGGACAGCCCCCCCGCACCCCCGTACAGCCCCCCCGCACCCCCGTACAGCCCCCCGCACACCCAGACAGCCCCCCCCCCCCCCCCCCCCCCCGCACCCCCGTACAGCCCCCCGCACCCCTGTACACCCCCCGCACCCCCGTACAGCCCCCCGCACCCCCGTACAACCCCCCAGCACCCCCGTACAACCCCCGCACCCCCGGACAGCCCCCCCGCACCCCCATACAGCCCCCCGCACCCCAGTATAGCCCCCCCGCACCCCCGTACAGCACCCCACACCCCCGTACAGCCCCCGCACCCCCGGACAGCCACCCCGCACCCCCGTACAGCCCTCCCCGCACCCCCGTACAGCCCTCTGCACCCCCGTACAGCCCCCCGCACCCCCGGACAGCCACCCCGCACCCCCGTACAGCCCCCCGCACCCCCGTACAGCCCCCCCGGCACCCCCGTACGGCCCCCCGCACCCCCGGACAGCCCCCCCGCACCCCCGTACAGCCCCCCGCACCCCTGGACAGCCCCCCTGCACCCCCGTACAGCCCCCCGCACCCCCGTACAGCCCCCCCCGGCATCCCCGTACAGCCCCCCGCACCCCCGTATAGCCCCCCGCACCCCCGTACAGTCTCCCGCACCCCCGTACACCCCCCCCCCCCGCACCCCCGTACACCCCCACCCCCCGTACAGCCCCCCCGCACCCCCGTACACCCCCCCGCACCCCCGTACACCCCCACCCCCCCGTACAGCCCCCCCCCCCCCGCACCCCCGAACAGCTCCCCCCCCGCACCACCCAACCGAATGTGTCGTTTTCAGCAGCGCGGCGCGCGCTGAAATGACGCATTGGGGGGTCAAAACCACCCGAATGACCTCCGAATGTCACAAAACCGCACGACAACATCCGGTGCATGAATTGTGAAATGGTCGGCCAGACGACACGTCATTCGGAGGTGCCGTTTGACCGCGGCGGCCGGAAACGCGTTTCCGGCGCCATAAAACACCAAAACGGCGTGCGGTGGTCCAATTCGGAGAAAACGTGCTCTGAACGACCTGAAACCGCACGAGAACGATAGAAATATTATTCCTGAGATGCAGGGGGAGGCGGCACGTCCATCGGACGTGCGGTGCGCGCGGCACGACCGAATGTGTCGTTTTAAGCAGCGCGGCGCGCGCTGAAATGGCGCGTTGGGGGGTCAAAACCACCCGAACGACCTTCGAATGTCACGAAACCGCACGACAACATCCGGTGCGTGAATTGTGAAATGGTCTTCCAGACGGCACGTCATTCGGAGGTGTCGTTTGACCGCGGCGGCCGGAAACGCGTTTCCGGCGCCATAAAACACCAAAACGGCGTGCGGCGGTCCAACTCGGAGCAAACGTGCTCCGAACGACCTGAAACCGTACGAGAATGATAGAAATATTATTACTGAGATACAGGAGGAGGCGGCACATCCATCGGACGTGCGGTGCGTGCGGCATGACCGAATGCGTCGTTTTCAGCAGATCGGCGCGCGCTGAAATGACGCGTTGGGGGTCAAAACCACCCGAACGACCTCCGAATGCCACGAAACCGCACGACAACATCCATTGCGTGAATTGTGAAATGGTCGGAGAGACGGAATGTCAATCGGAGGTGCCGTTTGACCGCGGCGGCCGGAAACGCGTTTCTGGAGTCATAAAACACCAAAACGGCGTGCGGCGGTCGAATTCGGAGCAAACGTGCTCTGAACGACCTGAAACCGCACGATAACGATAGAAATATTATTCCTGAGATGCAGGGGTAGGCGGCACGTCCATCGGACGTGCGGTGCGCACGGCTCGACCGAATGTGTCATTTTCAGCAGCGTGGTGCGCGCTGAAATGGCGCTTTGGGGGGTCAAAACCACCTGAACGACCTCCGAATGCCACGAAACCGCACGACAACATCTGGTGAGTGAATTGTGAAATGGTAGGCCAAACGACATGTCATTCAGAGGTGCTGTTTGACCGCGGCGGCCGAAAAAGCGTTTCCGGCGCCATAAAACACCAAAACGGCGTGCGGCGGTCCAATTCGGAGCAAACGTGCTCCGAACGACTTGAAACCACACGAGAACGATATAAATATTATTCCTGAGATATAGGGGAAGGCTTAATGTCCATCGGACATGTGGTGTGCGCGGCACGACCGAATGTGTCGTTTTTAGCAGCGCGACACGCGCTGAAATTGCGCGTCGGGGGGTCAAAACCACCTGAATGACCTCCAAATGCCACGAAACCGCACGAAAACATCCGGTGCATGAATTGTGAAACGGTCGGCCAGACGGAACATCATTCGGAGGTGCCGTGTCACCACGGCGGCCGGAAACGCGTTTCTGGCGCCATAAAACACCAAAACGGCGTGCGGCGGTCCAATTCAGAGCAAACATGCTCCGAACGACCTGAAACCGCACGAGAACGATAGAAATATTATTCCTGAGATGCAGGGGGAGGCGGCACGTCCATTGGACGTGCGGTGCGCGCGGCAAGACCGAATGTGTCGTTTTCAGCAGCGCGGCGCGCACTGAAATTGCGCGTCGGGGGGTCAAAACCACCTGAACGACGTCCAAATGCCACGAAACCGTACGAAAGCAGCCGGTGTGTGAATTGTGAAATGTTTGGCCAGACGGAACGTCATTCAGAGGTGCCGTTTGACCGCGGCGGCCAGAAACGCGTTTCCGGCGCCACAAAACACCAAACCGGCGTGCGTCGGTCCAATTCGGAGAAAACGTGTTCCGAACGACCTGAAACCGCACAAGAACGATACAAATATTATTCCTGAGATGCAGGAGGAGGCGGAACGTCCATCGGACATGCGGTGCGCGCGGCATGACCGAATGTGTCGTTTTCAGCTGCGCGGCGCGTGCTGAAATGACGCGTTGGGGGGTCAAAACCCCCCGAACGACCTCCAAATGTCATGAAACCACACAAAAACATCCGGTACGTGAATTGTGAAATGTTCGGCCAGACGGAACGTCATTCGGAGGTGCCGTTTGACCGTGGCGGCTGGAAACGCGTTTCCGGCGCCACAAAACACCAAAACGGCGTGCAGCGGTCCAATTCGGAGAAAACATGCTCCGAACGACCTGAAACCGCATGAGAACGATAGAAATATTATTTCTGAGATGTATGGGGAGGCGTCACGTCCATCGGACGTGCGGTGCGCACGGCACGACCGAATGTGTCGTTTTCAGCAGCGCGGCGCGCGCTGAAATTGCGCGTCGGGGGGTCAAAACCACCCGAACGACCTCCGAATGCCACGAAACCGCACGACAACATCCGGTGCATGAATTGTGAAATGGTCGGCCAGATAGCATGTCATTCAGAGGTTCCGTTTCACCGCGGCGGCTGGAAACGCGTTTCCGGCGCCACAAAACACCAAAACGGCGTGCGACGGTCCAATTCGGAGAAAACGTGCTCCGAATGACCTGAAACTGCACGAGAACGATATAAATATTATTCTTGAGAAGCAGAGGGAGGCGACACGTTCATCGGACGTGCGGTGCGCGCGGCACGACCGAATGTGTCGTTTTCAGCAGCGCGATGCGCGCTGAAATTGCGCGTCGGGGGGTCAAAACCACCCGAACAACTTCCGAATGCCACGAAACCGTATGACAACAGCCGGTGCGTGAATTGTAAAATGGTTGGCCAGAAGGCACGTCATTCGGAGGTTCTGTTTGACCGCGGCGGCCAGAAACGCGTTTCCGGCGCTATAAAACACCAAAACGGCGTGCGGCGGTCCAATTCGGAGCAAACGTGCTCCGAACGACCTGAAACCGCACAAGAACGATATAAATATTATTACTGATATGCAGGAGGAGGTGGTACGTCCATCGGACGTGCGGTGCGCGCGGCACGACCGAATGTGTCGTTTTCAGCAGTGCGGCGCGCGCTGAAATGGCGCGTTGGGGGGTCAAAACCACCCGAATGACCTCTGAATGTCACGAAACCGCACGACAACATCCGGTGCGTGAATTGTGAAATGTTCGGCCAGACGTCACGTCATTCGGAGGTACCGTTAGACCGCGGCGGCTGGAAACGTGTTTTCGGCACCATAAAACACCAAAACGGCGTGCGGCGGTCCAATTCGGAGCAAACGTGCTCCGAACGACCTAAAACCGCACGAGAACGATAAAAATATTATTCCTGAGATGCAGAGGGAGGCGGCATGTCCATCGGACGTGCGGTGCGCGCGGCACGACCGAATGTGTCGTTTTCAGCAGCACGGCGCGCGCTGAAATTGCGCGTCGGGGGGTCAAAACCACCCGAACGACCTCCGAATGCCACGAAACCGTACGACAACAGCCGGTGAATGAATTGTGAAATGGTCGGCCAGAAGGCACGTCATTCGAAGGTGCCGTTTGACCGCGGCGGCCAGAAACGCGTTTCCGCCGCCATAAAACACCAAAACGGCGTGCGCCGGTCCAATTCGGAGCAAACGTGCTCCGAACGACCTGAAACCTTACGAGAACGATAGAAATATTATTCCTGAGATGCAGGAGGAGGCGGCACGTCCATTGGACGTGCGATACACGCTGCACGACCTAATGTGTCGTTTTCAGCAGCGCGACGCGCGCTGAAATGGCACGTTGGGGGGTCAAAACCACCCGAACGACCTCCGAATGACACGAAACCGTACGACAACAGCCGGTTCGTGAATTGTGAAATGGTCGTCTAGACGGCACGTCATTCGGAGGTGCCGTTTGACCGCGGTGGCCGGAAACGCGTTTCCGGCGCCACAAAACACCAAAACGGCGTGCGGTGGTCCAATTCAGAGCAAACGTGCTCCGAACGACCTGAAACCGCATGAGAACGATAGAAATATTATTTCTGAGATAAAGGAGGAGGCGGTACGTCCATCGGACGTGCAGTGCGCGCGGAACGACCGAATGTATCGTTTTTAGCAGCGCGGCGCGCGCTGAAATGGCACGTTGGGGGGTCAAAACCACCCGAACGACCTCCAAATGTCACGAAACCGCACGAAAAAATCCGGTGCGTGAATTGTGAAGTGGTCGGCTAGATGACACATCATTCGGAGGTGCCTTTTGACCGCGGCGGCCAGAAACGTGTTTCCGGCGCCATAAAACACCAAAACGACGTGCGGCGGTCCAATTCGGAGCAAACGTGCTCTGAACGACCTGAAACCGCACGAGAACGATTGAAATATTATTCCTGAGATGCAGGAGGAGGCAGCACGTCCATCAGACATGCGGTGCGCGCGGCACGACCGAATGTGTCGTTTTCAGCAGCGCGACGCGCGCTGAAATGGCGCGTTGCGGGGTCAAAACCATCCGAACGACCTCCGAATGTCACGAAACCGCACGACAACATCCGGTGCATGAATTGTGAAATTGTCGGCCAGAAAGCACATCATTCAGAGGTGCCGTTTGACCGCGGCGGCCGAAAACGCGTTTTCAGCGCCATAAAACACCAAAACGGCGTGCGGCGGTCCAATTCGGAGCAAACGTGCTCCGAACGACCTGAAACCGCACGAGAACGATAGAAATATTATTCCTGATATGCAGGGGGAGGCGGCATGTCCATCAGACATGCGGTGCGCGCGACACGACCGAATGTGTCGTTTTCAGCAGCGCGGCGCGCGCTGAAATTGCACATCAGGGGGTCAAAACAACCCGAACGACCTCCGAATGCTACGAAACCGTATGACAACATCCGGTGCGTGAATTGTGAAATGGTCGGCCAGATGGCACATCATTCGGAGGTTCCGTTTGACCGCGGCGGCCGGAAACGCGTTTCCGGCGCCACAAAACACCAAAACGGCGTGCGACCGTCCAATTCGGAGAAAACGTGCTCCAAACGACCTGAAACCGCACGAGAACGATAGAAATATTATTCCTGAGATGCAGGAGGAGCCGGCACGTCCATCGGACGTGCGGTGCGCGCGACATGACCGAATGTGTCGTTTTCAGCAGCGCGACGCACGCTGAAATGGCGCGTTGGGGGGTCAAAACCACCCGAACGACCTCCGAATGCCACGAAACCGTACGACAACAGCCAGTGCGTGAATTGTGAAATGGTCGGCCAAACGGCACGTCATTCAGAGGTTCCGTTTGACCGCGGCGGCCGGAAACGCGTTTCCGGCGCCACAAAACACCAAAACGGCGTGCGGCGGTCGAATTCGGAGCAAACGTGCATCGAACGACCTGAAACCGCACGAGAACGATAGAAATATTATTCCTGAGATGCAGGAGGAGGCGGAACGTCCATCGAACGTGCGGTGCGCGCGACATGACCGAATGTGTCATTTTCAGCAGCGTGGCGCGCGCTGAAATGACGCGTTGGGGGGTCAAAACCACCCGAACGACATCCGAATGTCACGTTACCGCACGAAAACATCCGGTACATGAATTGTGAAATGGTCGGCCAGAAGGCACGTCATTCGGAGGTGTCGTTTGACCGCGGTGGCCGGAAACGCGTTTCCGGCGCCCTAAAACACCAAAACGGCGTGCGGCGGTCCAATTCGGAGAAAACGTGCTCCGAACGACCTGAAACCACACGAGAACGATAGAAATATTATTCCTGAGATGCAGGAGGAGGCGGAATGTCCATCGGACATGCGGTGCGCGTGGCACGACCGAATGTGTCGTTTTCAGCAGCGTGACGCGCCTGAAATGGCGCGTTGGGGGGTCAAAACCACCCGAACGACCTTCGAATGTCATGAAACCGCACGACAACATCCGGTGTATGAATTTTGAAATGGTCGGCCAGACTTCACGTCATTCGGAGGTGCCGTTTGACCGCGGCGTCCAGAAACGCGTTTTCGGTGCCAAAAAACACCAAAACGGCGTGCGGCGGTCCAATTTGGAGAAAACGTGCTCCGAACAACCTGAAACCACACGAGAACGATATAAATATTATTCCTGAGATGCAGGAGGAGGCGGAACGTCCATCGGACGTGCGGTGCGCGCGACACAACTGAAGGCGTCGTTTTCAGCAGCTCGACGCGCGCTGAAATGGCGCGTTGGGGGTCAAAATCATCCGAACTACCTCCGAATGCCACGAAACCACACGACAACATCTGTTGCGTGAATTTTGAAATGGTCGGAGAGACAAAACGTCAATCGGAGGTTTCGTTTGAACGCGGCGGCCGGAAACGCGTTTCCGGAGTCATAAAACACCAAAACGGCGTATGGCGGTCGAATTCGGAGAAAACGTGCTCCGAATGACCTAAAACCACATGAGAATGATAGAAATATTATTTCTGAGATGTAGGAGGAGGCGACACATCCATCGGACGTGCGGTGCGCACGGCATGACCGAATGTGTCGTTTTCAGCAGCGCGACGCGCGCTGAAATGCCGCGTTGGGTGGTCAAAACCACCCGAACGACCTCCGAATGCCACGAAACCGTACGACAACAGCCGGTCCGTGAATTGTGAAATGGTCAGCCAGACGGCACGTCATTCGGAGGTGCCGTTTCACCGTGGCGGCCGGATACGCGTTTCCGGCGCCAAAAAACACCAAAACGGCATGCGGCGGTCCAATTCGGAGAAAACATGCTCCGAACGACCTGAAACCGCACGAGAACGATAGAAATATTATTCCTGAGATGTAGTAGGAGGCGGCACGTCCATCGGACGTGCGGTGCGCGCGGCACGACCGAATGTGCCATTTTCAGCAGCGTGGCGAGCGCTGAAATGACGCGTTGGGGGGTCAAAACCACCCGAACGACATCCGAATGTCATGTTACTGCACGACAACATCCGGTGCGTGAATTGTGAAATGGTCGGCTAGACGGCACGTCATTCGGAGGTGTCGTTTGACCGCGGTGGCCGGAAACGCGTTTCTGGCGCCATAAAACACCAAAACAGCGTGCGACGGTCCAATTCGGAGAAAACGTGCTCCGAACGACCTGAAACCACACGAGAACGATAGAAATATTATTCCTGAGATGCAGGAGGAGGCGGAATGTCCATCGGACATGCGGTGCGCGTGGCACGACCGAATGTGTCGTTTTCAGCAGCGCGACGCGCGCTGAAATGGCGCGTTGGGGGGTCAAAACCACCCGAACGACCTCCGAATGTCACGAAACCGCACGAAAACATCCGGTGCATGAATTTTGAAATGGTCGGCTAGACGGCACGTCATTCGGAGGTTCCGTTTGACCGCGGCGGCCAGAAACGCGTTTCCGGCGCCATAAAACACCAAAACGGCGTGCGGCGGTCCAATTTGGAGCAAACGTGCTCCGAACGACCTGAAACTGCACGAGAAAGATATAAATATTATTCCTGAGATGAAGGAGGAGGCGGAACGTCCATCGGACGTGCGGTGCGCGCGACACAACTGAAGGTGTCGTTTTCAGCAGCTCGACGCGCGCTGAAATGGCGCGTTGGGGGGTCAAAATCACCCGAACGACCTCCGAATGCCACGAAACCACACGACAACATCTGTTGCGGGAATTGTGAAATGGTCGGAGAGACGAAACGTCAATCGGAGGTTTCGTTTGACCGCGGCGGCCGGAAACGCGTTTCCGGAGTCATAAAACACCAAAACGGCGTATAGCGGTTGAATTCGGAGAAAACGTGCTCCGAACGACCTAAAAACGCATGAGAACGATAGAAATATTATTTCTGAGATGCAGGAGGAGACGACACATCCATCAGACATGCGGTGCGCACAGCATGACCGAATGTGTCGTTTTCAGCAGCGCGACGCGCGCTGAAATGCCGCGTTGGGTGGTCAAAACCACCCGAACGACCTCCGAATGCCACGAAACCGTACGACAATAGACGGTCCGTGAATTGTGAAATGGTCGGCCAGACGGAACGTCATTCGGAGGTGCCGTTTGACCGTGGCGGCCAGATACGCGTTTCCGGCGCCAAAAAACACCAAAACAGCATGCGACGGTCCAATTCGGAGAAAACGTGCTCCGAACGACCTGAAACCGCACGAGAACGATAGAAATATTATTCCTGAGATGCAGGAGGGGGCGGCACGTCCATCAGACGTGCGGTGCGCGCGGCACGACCGAATGTGTCGTTTTCAGCAACGCGGCGCGCGCTGAAATGCCGCGTTCGGTGGTCAAAACCACCCGAATGACGTCCGAATTCCACGAAACCGTACGACAATAGCCGGTGCGTGAATTCGGAAATGGTCGGCTAGACGACACGTCATTCGGAGGTTTCGTTTGACCGCGGTGGCCGGAAACACGTTTCCGGCGCCATAAAACACCAAAACGGCGTACGACGGTCCAATTCGGAGAAAACATGCTCCGAATGACCTCAAACCGCATGAGAACGATAGAAATATTATTACTGAGATGTAGGGGGAGGCGGCACGTCCATCGGACGTGCGGTGCGCGCAGCACGTCCGAATGTGTCGTTTTCAGCAGCTCAGCGCGCGTTGAAATGACGCGTTGGAGGGTCAAAACCACCCGAACGACCTCCAAATGTCACGAAACCGCACGACAACATCCGTTGCATGAATTGTGAAATGGTCGGGTAGACGACACATCAATCGGAGGTTCCGTTTGACCGCGGCGGCTGGAAACGCGTTTCCGGAGTCATAAAACACCAAAACGGCGTGCGTTAGACGAATTCGGAGAAAACGTGCTCCGAACGACCTGAAACCGCACGAGAACGATAGGAATATTATTCCTAAGATGCAGGAGGAGGAGGAACGTCCATCGGACTTGCGGTGCGCGCGACATGACTGAATGCGTCGTTTTCAGCAGCTCGGCGCGCGCTGAAATGGCGCGTTGGGGGGTCAAAACCACCCGAACAACCTCCAAATGCCACAAAACCACACGAAAACATTCGTTGCGTGAATTGTGAAATTTTCGGACAGAAGGCACGTCAATAGGAGGTGCCGTTTGACCGCGGCGGCCGGAAACGCGTTTCCGGAGTCATAAAACACCAAAACGGCGTGCGACAGTTGAATTCGGAGCAAACATGTTCCGAAAAATCTGAAACCGCACGATAATGATAGGAATATTATTCCTAATATGCAGGAGGAGGCGGCACATCCATCAGACGTGCGGTGCGCGCGGCACGACCGAATGCGTCATTTTCAGCAGCTCGGCGCGCGCTGAAATGGCACGTTGGGGGGTCAAAACCACCCGAACGACCTCCGAATGCCACGAAACCGCACGACAACATCCGTTGCATGAATTGTGAAATTTTCGGAGAGACGTCACATCAATCGGAGGTTCCGTTTGACCGCGGCGGCTGGAAACGCGTTTCCGGAGTCATAAAACACCAAAACAGCGTGCAGCGGTCGAATTCGGAGCAAACGTGCTCCGAAAAACCTGAAATGATTGCATTTCTTAAATCGGAGGTTTTAAATTATTATAGCACAATGATTCGATATTATACATATATTTAATATTATATATATTAAAACATTTAAAATATATTATATATATATATTTAAAATATTGTATTTAATAGTATATATGTGAATATTTATATATATATATATATATTTATTTCAGTGGACATTTTAAAAAAAAAAAAAAAATTCACTATAGCGACCGCCATTGGCGGTCGCTATAGGCCTCTAGCGACGAGGATAAAGAGACCGCCAATGGCGGTCACTGGGCGGCCGCTAGAGCCCTATAGCGACCGCTTTTGGCGGTCGCTATAGGAGGTGTTTTTAGTAGTGATTATAATATATATATGAATATATTTAATCAATTTTATATTAGTAAATAAATCATCAATGTTAAGGAAAGGTATACTATTATGGTTTCATTGGTAGATGGATTTGAGGAGTATGACCTCCTCTACTAGTGTTTCTTGCTGATGTTGAAAATATTTCTTCAGTCTTTATCCATTAGAGGCAAATGGTTTCTTTTCTATTAACTTGGTTATTTACAAAATATTTAATAGATAAACATTAATAATGGTTAATGTGCCACCCATTAAGAATAATTTTTTTCTGGGACTAATTTCAGTCATGATTTATAGGGAATTAATTCTTCTCATGGTTGAAAATTTCTTTGTTGAATCAAATTTTCATGTGCCACTCTTATTATTTATTTATAAATTATTGAATTCTAAAATGATTCTATTATAATGTCTTCAATATATTATATTTGAAATTTCCTTTTCTTCCCAACCATTTCTAGATCTATATTCATCTACTTGACTGCCCAATAATCATTGGGTTTTATCCTTATAGGTAGATGATAGATTTTCCCATAAATTAGTCTCACGAGGCTCATTCTAATTAGTGTTTTATAAGCTACCTTGTAAGTCCACAAGGTTACTTATAACCTTAGGCTCCAATCATTCCTATTTTTCATGAAAATATTTTATATAATTCCCTTTACTTCTTTGTTGGAAACTTCAACATGCCCATTTATCTATGGATGTAAGGGGTTTATGTCTTATAAGTTAATACATATATCCTCATCAAATATTCCATGATTATTTTAAAAAAGTTGGTCCCCTAATCACTGATTACTAAACTTGGAATTCTAAATCTATAAAATATATTAGTCTAAAGAAATTCATAGGCAACAGGTGAGTCATTAGTTATGGTGGCCTTTTCTTTCAACCATTTTGAACCATAATCCATGGATAACATGATGTATAAATATCCAAACGTCAAGTGAAATGGTCATATAAAATATATTCCCTATATTTAAATATTAAACAATAATTTATTGATTTTTGATGGATTTATTGTCTTATTGATATGTTTCTAGTGAATTGGTATTGCTTAATGTTTTGAAAAATTTCATGGACATCTTTAAATAATATATGAAATTATAAACTATATTCTAATAACTTTTTACTAGTTCTTTAAGGTAAAAATTTTCTCCACATGCTAAGGTATGACATAAGTTAAGTACATATTATAATAGAATTTTAGGTAGACATATTATAATTGTTTGATAACTACATATTTTCCAATGGTATGGGTAATACCATTCAAAAAATCTTGATTTATATTTAAGTCATTCAATTTTATATTTGTTCGGGTGTGAGAGAAAATTATAAGCAATAAATTTTTTACTATATCTATATACCATGGCACCACTCATTCAACCAAATAAATCTATTCACCTGGAATGAAATAATTTATTGGCCTTTTATATGAAATTTTACCCTCAGATGCATTAGACTACTCATGTGATCTAGCACTTGATTCTTAGCCCCTTTCTTGAACATTATCTCTATATAAAAATCTTGTAATAATTACATCCATGTAATCTTATTTCTTCATTAGTAACCTATGGTCCATATGATAAAAAAATAAATTTATTCCCCAAAAAACATGATATTAATTTCTCTAAGTCAAGAACAACTAATAATAATTCATTTTCATTGGTGGTGTCATGATTATGAGTAACATGTAATGTTCTTGAAGATTATATAATAAGATGGTTTCATACTTCAATTATCAAAGAAAAAAATTCAACAAAAACATGGTTTTAAATATTACATAACTACTAAAAATAATGTTTCTATTTTTATGGTTTTTTCACAAGTGGTGTAGTTATTTTACACTTTATCTCATCAAATTATTTCCTATAAAAATCGTAAAAAATGAATTCAAAATCCTTTAAAAGTAAACTAGAATGTGGAAAATAAATATTACTAAATTATTTGATGAATTTTATATATAATACTACATTTCCTATATAGAATTAAACATGTTTCACACAAGTTGGGTAAGGTAAGGTAGTGATGATTTCATTTTTTGATTTATCAAATTCAGTTGTATTTTATGAAATTAGGTACTTAAGAAAAATTTCTCTTTCAACCTTGAAATGAAAATTTTCAAAATTCAAAACCATTTATTTTCAATTCAGGATTTCAAAAAATTATCCATATTTTCCAAGAAATGATCAAATGAATTTCTAAAAAATAGGGAAATAATCATGAAAACCTTCAAAAGAATCCTTAATCAAATTCAAAAAAATGCTTACCATGCATATTTGAAATGTAAATGGGGTATTAAAAAATCTTTATATCATAATTTTATTAGAAAAAGTGTTATAATTATATATTAAAGTCATATTTTATTTGTCTTTAGGTTCAATGGGAACTTGTAAGTATCTTGAAAATCTATCTAAAAAGTAATAAGGGGGTTTCCTTACAGAATTTCAAGCATTTGTCCAAAAAATTGTATGAGAAAATGATCTTTTCCTATGACCTGATTTAGTTTCATATAATCGATGAAAATTAATTATCTATTTTGGATTCTTATAGGTATTAATTCATTTTTCTCATTATTTATAATAGTTAGTACATTTTTTAGGCATAATGTGAATTGGGATGACCCACTAAAAATCATGAAATAAGATGGATTATTTATACCTATAACAAAATTTGATTTTTTTTAACCACTTCCATTATTATTAGGTTAAATATCCTATGATTTTCTCTAAAAGTTTATGAATTATGTTCATATAGAATTCCATGCATGAAAATTTTAAAACCGAGTCTAGGAATATATATTAAACTCCACCCTAAATCTTTCACATTTTCCCTCAAAAGGTTGATCAGTTTTTGTTCTTGATTAGAGGAAAAGTTGCTAAAAGTAATTATTGGTGTCTTGTATTATCCCATTCAAAACACATACTTTAAAATTTTTGGAAGGTTTTTAAATTCCATAGTTGGGACCTTAATAAAATATAACATCATATTTTATTAACTTACCTCTGTAAAATTAATTTCATATACAATAGGTGAAGTTTTAGCTTATTTATTATTTAATAAACTTTGAAATCCATTATATAAATTAATATTAACCTTTTACTTAGATATTTTCTCAATACTCTTAAGATTTATTAAATTTTTAACATAATTTTCAAATCACAAATTGTTACCCAATTTCAAAATCCTTTCTAACAAACTAGTTTCTCAAAACGAACCATTTTCATAAAAGTGTGAAAGTGTAAAAGGTGGGTTTTATTCTTAGGGGTATCTTATAGAATCAAATATCAAAATGGATAGTGTTTTCTTTAAATTCTATTATTAGAGTATCTTTATAGAAATTTATTACTCTTATTAGTATTTTCAAGAATGGTCTCCCAAAAATTATTGGTGATTTTGTTGGTATTTGGTCTCCTTCTATTTCAAAGACATAAAAATCATATAGAAAGATCAAATTATAAACTATTACCAAAATTATTTAATAACTCCATTTGGGAATGTAGTGGATCTATTTTTTTGTTAAACAACCACTCTTGTTTGGTTGAGAACTCTAATATGTAAAGAAGAAAAGATATAATGAGGCATGAAATTAATAAAAGATCCAATATCACATAATGAATTTTTAAAATAAATATATTCAATTTTATATGGAATATAAAATTTCCCTATATATTTATATTTTATGGGAAGTTGTAGTGTGATCAATGCAAAAATATTCCCCCCCAAATTTATTCTTCAATTCCATAGAAGTATCCTTTTCTTGAGGCATAATTCCTTAAGAAACTTAGTATATTTAGGGATTTTTTAAATGATTCAAGATGAGTTAGAATGAATTTCACATTTCTAAGTGTATCAAATATATATTTTTGAATTTCTTCCTCATGAATTTTTTTCAATTTCCACTACTGGAAAATAGACCCATACCCACGGTTTTGAAAACCGTGGGTATAAGGGTTGTATGGTTACCTATTCCCACGGTTTTTGAAAACCATGGGTATAGGTTACCTATAGCCACGGTTTTCAGAATAACTGTGGGTATAGGTTTTTTTATGACCTATTCCCATGGTTTTCGAAAACCGTGGGGAAAAAATATCCATACACACGTTTTTGGTAAAAAATGTGGGCCTAAGAATTTTTTTTGAAGGTTTATACCCACGGTTTTTCCAAAACCGTGGGCATAAGAATTTTTTTCAAAGACCTATACCCACAGTTTTATAAAACCGTGGGTATAGATTTCCCGGGTTATGGTGGGGAAAAAAATTCCATGGGGAATTATCTTATACCCATAGTTTTCTGTCCTATACCCATGGTTCAGATTAATATATATTGATATATACAAATATAGAATAAAAAAAATTCCGTAGATGAGTTGGTGAGGCGTTGGTTTGTCTTCTGCATGACCGCGTGATCGATTTCTATGACCACTTTTTTTCTTCTAAAAACGGTAGTAATATTGATATATTAATCTAAATATAGATATATAATTATATAATTACATTTTTTGGGTTGGTTTGTCGTCGGGACTGTGAAAACGAGGTCGCGGGATCGAAACCTGCGTGGTTATTTTTTTCTAATACGGGCATGGATTATTATTTTTAAGGAAATATAGATATATTTAAATAGAAGTGGTGTAGGGTGAGTGGTGGGTTGTCTGCAGTTTGAGATGCAGGTCGCGGGTTCTATTCCAGCGGCTCCCTTTTTTGTACAATTTATTCCCACAGTTTTAAAAGCATGGGAATAGGGCCATGACAACATGACAGGGAAAATGACAGTATGAAAATAAAGCTTTACCCATAGTTTTAACAAACCATGGGTATAGGTTGTGGACCTATCCTGATGCCTCTCATCCCCACGGTTCCCAAAACCGTGTGTATAGCCTATACCCACAGTTTTGGGGGCTATACCCACAGTTTTGAACCGTGGGTATAAGTCATTTTTCCAGTAGTCTTCACCATTATTGAGAGAAAAGAAAATGGATTTTTTATTTTTTACTTCAATTTATTTCCGTATTGTTTTTCTAATTTCCACTCAATTTTGTAGATATTTCTAGCTCCATATACCTAAATTTATATCTTGGTTCTTAAGGAATTAGATTTTTGGGTAGGGTGAATTTATTTTCTTATTCTAGTTGTTACCAAACAAACATTAAATTTTGGATTAGAAATGGCGTTTTTTGAAAATTTACAATAATTTTTACCCATAATTTGTAAAATAATACCTAGATGGATATTCAAATATTTCATATCATTTGTTAATTCATAATTTCTTGAGTCTCATGGGTTTTATATTTTCATCTAGTCAGTTATTGTAGGATATTCTTGAAATTTATTTTATTGAAAGGTTGGTGGATAAAAGGTTTATTTATTATATAGTTTTTGAAGTTTTTTTTGGAATGGTGTAGGTTGTTGAAATTGTTTTTGAAAATGTGGTATGATATTTTTTTTATTTCCAAACCCATACTAGTCTGGGGAAGTATCCCTCCATCCTTTTTTAGGCTATTGGAAAGGTCTTTGTTGGTAGGAAGCATCACAATACTTAGTATCCTATAATTAAACACATTGATTAGTGAAATGATATAGAGAATCATAAAGACCACATACCTTTACTGGTTTTTAATAATCATTTTACTATTTAATATCCATCTTCTTTACTAAATGTTTTAGTTACACAAGTTTAGATTCAAGTAAAGGTGATTCAGAAGATCTTACCTAATATACTCCACTTGTACCAACACCAATTATACAAAATTGGTTTGATTCTTGGTACATATTTTCATTTATTCCTCTACATTCAACTAGTAATTTATCAATAAAATATCCTCATAATTATGCATCTTGTAAATTTTTATTACTATCAATTAGTCCTTGAAAAAAGAATAGTAGGAAGGGTGTTTCTCAATTTCTTGGTATGGGAATCTTGTACACAACTTTTTAAATATTTCTCAGTACACTTATAAGGTTTCTCTTGATTTTTGTATGATTATATAAATATAATTTTTTAAGTAACTTCTTCTTGAGGTTGGGAAGAATCTTTAATGAAATATTCGTTGAAGTTCATCTCAGGTTTTGATTTCTACAGGTTGGAGGTTCCATAGCCCTTACTTTTCTACACCTTGAATAGATAAATGTAATGATCTACACATCAATTTATCTTTATCTAATACTATTGCATTAAATTATACATAAACCATGGTGAATTATTTTATGTTATTTTTTAGATCCTCACCTTTATGACCATAAAATTCAGGAAAAATTTAGATTAGACCAGTTTTGAGTTCAAAATTATCTTCTAGTGTAGGAACAAAAATATACTTATTTTGATTTATAAAATGATGTACACATATTTCTATAAGATTTTGGTTAGGATTTTATACAATGATCTCCAATATATAATCAGAGTGATAAATTTGAGTTTCACTTGATTTAGTCAATATAATGTTCTCAAATTATTATGGTTGATTATCAAGGTTTCTCAACACAATAAGTCTAGATAGAAGTGTTCTCTCCATCTCTATGTGAAAAGTGAATAATTGGTCACTATTAGATATGGTATTGAAAGTTAAGAGTTTTTTAGTTAATTGTAATGAATTAGAAAAAACTTTACTAAAAATAACACTATTTTTTGTACACAAATATTATAGGGCATGTAAAAGGTAATTAAAACCTAAGGTTTCAAGTATAATATAATGGGGACCAAATGTTGTCTCTAAAGAGGGGTGCAGAATCATGTTTTCATATTTTTTAAAAAGGGGTTTTAATTTTAAAATTTTCAATTAAATTAAATAATAAAATTAAATGACTTGATAATTTCAAGATTTAAATTAGTGATATGATAAGGATTTGGATCACTAATTATTATGATATCATTATCTTATAGTGATTAATTATTATTAAATAATTCATTTATGAAATATCCCACAATTTCTTATATCTCACTTTAAGTTGATAGAAAATGTGATTCTAGATCAATCAATCATCAATGATGATCAATACTCTTTCTTATATGAGTGAGAAGACACCAAACAATTTCTAATGACATCTCATCAATAAACTATCCCTTAGTCACTTGGGTAACTCCCAATCAGGTGAATACATTCCAAATTAACTAAATAATAATTCCCTACCTTCGACACATGTATCGGAAAACAATTGGAATATCATTAAAAAATAACGCCTCTTCTATCTTATATAACCAATATTAAATGGAGGGAGAATTATATTTATCATCCCAAGTAGTAAACTAAGAAAAAAATATATAAAACTGAATATAATCACATTCAATTAAATATCATAACACTAAAAACTAAAATAAAATACTATAAGAATAATTTTATTAAATATAATCATACTCATGAATTATAAATATTCTCCTTTTACTTTTATAATAAAAAAATGTTTTTATCCCTCCATGTATAGGTTTACATCTTCAATAGTCTAAGAACAAGAATAAAATACCATAAAAATTATTCTAAACCTGAACCAAACTCCCCACCTTATGGCCTTAATATCCTTAAAAATATTATCCATTTTTTTTATTTTTTATAGTCTTCAATATATTTATTTCTCATGGATATTTAATATTTCTATTAGGATCTTGGTTTTTTTTTGAAATATAGAATTTTTGAATTGTTTCTTCCCTAGATCAAATGATAGTTTTCTTTTAAGATCTTTTATTTTTAGATTTAGTTTAGAATTTATGTTGTAAGATATCATCTTAGTATTCTCATCATTCATGAGTTCCATATAGCATCGAGATGATATTTACAACCACATGATCTTATTCACATGTGACATGCCATTTTTCCTAATTTTTCAAAGGATAAGATCTTACACATCCCTTTTGACCGGAATTTATTCTTTTATATATAGATAATCTAGATTTATCAAAGTATAAAATCTTATACATATCCCTAAATATAGATTATAGTTATCTTTCATATCATCAAATTTCATATTTTGCATTAAAGACTACTTATTATATATAATCAATAAGGATATTATGTATGACTATATTTCTTACATACCAATAATATTGATATTATATATTCTTAGAGAGTTTTTAAATTTATATTACATATCCCTTGGAGGCTATGAAATATATATTTTGTATTATTGGGATGCTCCAAAATAAATCTTATATATCATCTCTAGTCACTCTAAATTTCAAAAAGGCATGGAAAAATATTTTCTTACATATAAAAAATTTATATTTACTTTATTCATTTAAATTCACCTTCACTTAAAAAAAACAATGGATCATAAATATGTAGGCATTCATTTTATTCCCAAAAATCAATAAAACAAATTAAATTTCCAATTTTATATAGTTTAAGCATTATTCATCAAATCTAATAAAATGTTTCCTTAATTCCAAAACCATTCTCCTAGAGACTTGTTGATGATATGGAATGGGTCCCCTATATGTATTGTAGAATTGGGTACTCTCCCATGGAGCCAGTGAATAGTAATTCCATTAATAGGGTGCAATTCATCCATTAAATCTTGAGTTTCCCTCAATATGGATGAGGTTTGGGTCCCCCATACTATATTTAAATTAAATACTCTCCCATTTGATAGAGTATAGATCCTTTATTTATAGAGGTTGGTAGTTTTACCAAATAGATAGGGTGAAGGTACTTTATCCATTATATTCAATACTCCATAAATTTAAATTCATTCTATGGAAAGGTACAAGTCTTTAAATACAATTTAGAGTAGATATGTGGATGTTAGAAAGTATAAGTAGTTTAAATGTATCATGTCTTATGATAATTTAGGCACTTTTTCTTACCTTTGTGGCACAAATTATAGTTGAGCCACTGTTTCTAGACTTTATGAGTTTTATGATTTCTTTTATATTTATAGTTTATTATGAGATACGATTCTTTTAGAACTAATTTATAAACTTTTTGGAGATATATAATGACATGGACTCTATATATTTACCTGGGTTTCCTATCTATTAAGCATATTAGGGGTTTCCTTCTTTTTGGTTTCCCTCTTGCATAAATGGTTTTTAGATAACTTATTATTTCATATTTCCTTTATACTTCTGGGGAATCCTAATTGGTTTGTTTATACTCAATTCTCACATGAATTTGTTCCAACATGTGTTCTGTCTGTCTAGATGATGCACAATTTAGTGAAGGTTTTGGTAGATATGGAGCTGAAGGAGCTTGTGTAGAGTTGATGATTAGTGGCGTTAGATCATAGAAGTTTTTATTATTGAGATCTTCTATGGAGTTACTATAGTGATGAGTTATTAACTTTTTATACATTCATCATACTTGGTGGCATTTCTTTTGTATTTATTTCATGTTAAGGTTTTTCTATGAGGAATTGTATTGGATAATTGATGTCTTATTCATGTATTTTTCATACATTTCTAGTATTTTTGTATATTTATGGAAGTTATTGGTCATATCACATGTATTAAGGTTTATATCTATTAAAGGTTGATATAGGCTGATACCACCCATGAATTTTATTCCTTCACAGTGGTATTCGTAAGCTTTTGGCCTGTTGAAGGTGGTTTTGGGGTGGCACACTTAGCTTTTAGTCTACTTAGGATGGGTCCCAATTGTTTAGGTCATATCAAAATAGTATCATAGCTGTTGATTACAAGGGATGAAGTTTTGAGTTAGTATTCATGTGAGGGTTCATTTTTGAATCTATAAAGACAATGCTAAAGAGTCTTGAGTTTGGTTTTCAGATTATGTAACATAGTGTTAGTGTGATGACTAATGTATCTATTCACTAAGACTATGATAATATTTTCATCAAATAAAAACTATGAGGCATTAATTTGTAGGTATAATCAGGATGGTATATGTATAACACAATGATTTAATGGGATCTTTCATATCCTTCTTATGAAATATCATCCAAACATTATTTAATCATAATGGGTCAATCCTATTTAATGAATGATGCCACCCATAGATTCCAATTCAATTTTAAAGGTTGGATCATGAAAATCCTATGTTTGTGTTTTATAATCTCTCCAATAATCAGTCATGTGATGAGAAATAATATTTAGATACTTCATTAATAGGTATCCTTTCCCTATTAGTAAAGGAATATTCTCAATCCATTGTGCATAGGAGCAGATGGTAGTTCCTGATAGGCTAGATGAGACTACCCGTAGACCATATACACTACATAAGTTCTAGTATCGGAGTATTCCTAGGTTCTTAGGAGACCTTAATACTTATGTGGTAATGGATTAGTTAGAGTCAAAGACTCACCTATTATATCTGGTTTAGATAACCAATGAGCATGTAGCGATTCTTGAACCAACTCGGGTCAACTCGACCTTCTACACGAGATGATCTTCCATAAGGCCCAAAGCATATTCTCAATTGCCATGAGATGGACACAAACACAAAGGAATCACAAATGAGAATTTGGGATTTATTTATCCCTTTAAATTCTAATGTGAACCATCCATGAATTTTATGGCCACACAAACCAAATAAGAATAAACAATAAATATAAATACCCAAATCGTAGTATACATGTCAATGGATAAAAACGGATATCATAAAAATCAAAACTTAAACATTTATAAACAAAGAATACACATGATATCCATATTAAAATACTCAAAATAGGGAACAATACTAAAGAGGCTAATATATAACATCCAAATAGGCTAAAATCCCAAAACTTCTCCATATGAGCTAACTTTATGAGACCTTCATCTCTACCTTCCCAAAATAACCACAGATTCTAGTAATGAATAAGGGAAACCAAACTATATGGTACCCTTACCCTTACTCGTGTCCTATAAAAAAATTCTTCATATACCCAAAGGCATATGTTAGGTGTGAGGAACAAATCCTAGCAGGATACCACCATGAATCTATTTAAGTATTTTCTCCATGCCAATCAATCACCTAAATTTGAAACCACATTTAAAATGGTCTTAGTTTGAAAACAAGTTCACTTGAAAGAATTTATTCTCAAATATTCCTTTAGTTTTTCTCAAAATATTATATATTATTAAAATATGATAAAACAAGGATCAAGTAAAAATAAAGGGAAAACACCTGACATGAACATACTCAGCTGACCCAAGCATCACATAAACATAAGAATAAACATGAGTATAAGAAACATCATATGTATAAAAAAGATTTTTAAGCATAAAATTATGGGTATCCAAATCAAAAAAGGCACAAGAGATAATTACTAAGAATCATGGGGTATAAATAATAATTTTTAGTGTGATTTAGGATAAGACATGATTCACTAACTAGGTAAGCATATACAATAAGTTCAGAAGATCTCTTGGTCTTCCCTGGGTCCAGCAATAATTTCATGAGTAATTTTGGTCCACATGGACACATTTTGGAAGATACCCAAATCTTCCTCCAAAATTATTTCTTTCTCCCTTGGATACCCATACCTAGCTAGTCCACAAAATAGGATAAGATTTCAATTTTCTACTTCACTATGGACACACCCAAGATATCTAATGTTCCACATATGATAATGACATAAACAAAAAACAAGTTCCAATTTCATAAACCAAAAATTACCATAACAATCAACAACCATTCTCATGAAATTTTTTTAGACCCCCTTTTTAAATCCATTTAAAAACAAAAAAACTCCTTAAGGTACTTTATCAAACAAAACATATGCATTTAAATCACTTCCTTTGAAAAATCCCCCTTTAGAAAAAAAATTTCCAACAAACATCATGGCTCATATAAAGAATGGATAAATTATAATTTATAACATAATTTAATTAAAATTTGATAAAAAAACCAAATGTAATCAATAATAAATGGTAATCAATGCAAAAACACCCTTAAATAGATACACATATAGGAAAACAATTAAAAACGTGTTTCCTTCATAAAATATGACTTTAATTGAAGGAAAAATTTCCTCACATAGCTAAAAATAAAATAAAAAACACCAAACCCCTATAAAAAACCCCCAAATTCAACCATATATCATTCTGGGGTTTCTACAGTCCATAGAAATGAAAAAAACAAGGAATAATAAGGGGTAAGGATGAATAAATCAAGAAGAAACCTACTAAACTTAAATAAAATCACCAATATTCAAGGATGAATCCATCAATAATCAAGTGGGGGGTGGGAGGAAGATCTAAGTACAAGGGGAGGTTGTTCATATGATTGGGGGATATAGAGATAAGATGTGTGTTTTTTAGGCAAATCCCATAACGGAATTTTGGTCATTTCCTAAAAATTTAATGAGTTGTACAACTCACACGGTTTTGTAGCATGGTTAGTAAAATGATACACCAACTATATAAGAGACACTTTCTACCAAAAATAAAGCCACATGGTTTTTGGAGACCCCTATATAGTTATAAAACCCATGCTTAAACCATGAAAAATCACACTATGCCCAAAATCCTTCTCCTGCATGATTTGTTGCACAGTTACTAATAACCATACACTAACTTCTCACCAAGATATATTTCTCCAAAAAATTGAGGTTCTCAACCAATGAATCTCAAAAAATCTCAAAATAAATAGAAAAATATATAAAAAATCTAAATAATTCATACTAGTTACTTTTAAGGTGACACAATTTTCCCCACCATGAAAATTTCTACCCCCCAAAATCCTTAATGATCCTGAAAATAAAACATGTGAGGGTAATTATCCACTACTGAACCTTTCCACTATGATGTATTGAGGTTATCATGACTATTGTTCCAAAAAAAATGGAACAACAAGAGTATTTTATCATATAGAACCATGATATGATAATCCAAGACATGAACAAGCATCTCCAAAACTGCAATTTCAGGTTCCAACTCTAAATCCCACCAATATATCACATGAGATAGATTTGGATGATATGTATTCAACTGAATTACATAAAAAAAAATCATGAATCAATTTCATCAGTGGTGTTAAGTACAACTGATAGGTTACCTTCCAAATACACCCCATAATTTGAAATGGGATAACATAACATGGTGCCAATTTCCCCATCTTTCCCAATAGATGATTTCCTTGTCAAATAGATTTCTGGAGAAACACCTGATCACTAACCTCAAAATATAGTAGGTTAAGATGATGATAAAAATATGTTTTTTGATGAATTAGAGCTATCACCAACCTCTTTTGGATCAAAATCATTTCCCCATAATCTCCAAGATGAGACTCAATCCCAAAAAAGAGGCATCACCCAACTCATCCTAATACAATGGGAGAAAAACAACCCATAAAAATCCTCAAAATGGTCTATCTTGATCGAGTCCTAGTAACTATTATTATCTGAGTACTCAACCAATGACATATACCACTCCCAAGAACAACCAAATTCAAGAACACAAGTATTAAGAATATCCTCAAGAATATGAATGGACCACATTGTCTAACCATACATTTGTAGGTGATGATATAAACTCAAATTCAAATGAGTTTACAAGGACTCCTAGAGAACATTAAAAAACCAAGAACTAAAATGGGTTTCCTTGTTGGAAACTATAGCCAAATACACCCCATAAATCCTAATGATCCATTGGACATACAAGTGGCTAAGATCCTCCACTTTCATTGACTCCCTAATAGGAAGAAAATGGAATTATTTAGTCAACAAATATATAATCACCCAAATAGTTTCTTTACCTCTATAAATATGCGTTATATTAATAAAAAAGTCTATAGAGATCTTAACTCACTTCCATAATATAATAGAAATATGATGAAGCAACCCAACTTGACTCTGATGCTCATCTTAGATCCTTTGGTAGGTAAAACATTGGGATATAAATATTCAAATGACCATATCATCCCGATCCACCATGACTAGATACTTAGAGTCTAAAACATCTTGGTATCCCTTGGGTAAATGATCCAACTAGAATAATGCTCATCATAGATCACCTCCTACCTCAAATTTAAAAGAACCTTCAAACAATTTCTAGAGAAGTGTGTACCATTATGACACCGAGACTAATCACTTGAAGTCTCCCCAAAATTTTAAGGTCCACTAATTTACTATTAGTCAGGATTAGATTTGTTATCAAACTAAACCCAATCAATGAGAGTTGGTGTGACTTGACCACTAGACAAGAAAACCTACTCTCCATCCCCCTGGACCTATAAACTCAGATCTACAAGAAAAATAATTAAACTTCACTTATCCACTAATTATTTAACTATGTGGATTAAAAATTTTATACTCAAGGCATTGGTGACCACATTCCCCTTCCCAAGGGTATATAAGATATCAAAATAAAATATATAAAGATATTCTAGCTAGTGTTTTTTCTTGAGGTTAAAGTCCCTATGGTTAAAAATATAATTTAGGATCTTATGATCTGACTAAACTATAAACTTATCAATGAAGATATAATTGCACAAATTATTTAACACATGCATCATAGATGCTAAATCTCGATTATGGTCGGGAAATTTTTATACAATTATAACTTTTTCATCCCTTTATCTCTTATATTTATTAGGATCAAGATTCTCAAATTATATTTTACTTTTCATATAAAAATATATTAAAGGGGTTAAAAATAGAACATGATATTTTTACAAGGATCACTACTCAATAATAGTAACTAATCCTTACTATGTATGATGATGACCAGTATATAGATTCTCCACTATAATCCTTATCCTAAGTGTGATTTCCAATAATTTAGTAGGGGGATATAAAAAATACTGAATCCCTATACTGGTGACAACCATGTTAAACTTATATCTCCTTGATGGTTCTTTATACTACCTACTGAATATAGTATTCACCTTCTTCTTAAGGTACTTTGTAACACCAATAAAGTATTACAACAGATGATACTAATGTTGGATTCATAGTTTTTCTTTGTTCTCATCTTCATTCTTCACTTGTTACATACACAATAGTGGTAAATAAACTTTCCTTCATTTTCCTTCATTTAGAAATTGTCTGTTTGATAAATCCATATGAAACCATCCATGTGATGCTGATTTATCTGGTGACATTTTTTCTAATCCCTTTTCTTCTCCCTCTTCATCTGATACCAAATAATAATAAATTCTCTATAAGATATCTGGATGAATCTTTCTTATTCTTCATGATCATCTAATACATATTCTTCTGGTGAAAATTCTTCATCCAATGAATTCTTCTTAGTCTGATACCTATGCATCCATTAACTTCTTATTTTTTTTTCTAATTATTTAGTTCCATCTAATTATTTATCTCTATCTAGTACCCCTACTCCATTCCGTAATCTTCTCTCAAAACTTTGGTTCAAATGATAGTTTTTATCATGCTTCATGGCTAATAATTTCTTATGGATTTTCAATTCTTTATCAATTTTTATCCACCATATATATATAGTATAACCTATTCAAATTATTTCACCCCTTTATATATGTGTGATTCTAGAATTTTGGTTGAGAAATAAAATGTCTTTTCCCACTAAATAAGGATTTTAATTTCAATGTTTCTGCTTAATAAAATTTAGCTAGGATGCTTCAGGAATATTCTTGATGATTCCTGAAGTTTCTTGAAAACTTCCCCTTTCTTCAAACTTCAATAAAATCAATGTCAAAGACATTTTGTAAATTTATTTAACCTAAAAAATATAGAAATTTTTAATGATCATCTTCAACATAATCATTTTCATATCTTTAAAAAAATTCTATAAAGAACTTCAAAAGTTATGTTTAGTGAAACTTCATAACATGTTCTACTTACAGTGAAACTTCATCCAATGTTCCTTTACAACTTCATAAGAACATACTGAAATATTTTGAAATATAATTCCTCTGACTGACAACATTATTCAAAAAAAAAATCATCAAATAACGTCATTGTTTTGAATTTTTTTTTCACTCTTCCCTTTGAATGTTTTTTCAGAAAACATTCATTGGGGTTTTCATATGTCTAATGGGTTCTCAAATGGTTATTAGTTTTTCTCCATATAATGAATCCTCATAGGTTTGAACTAATCCTTATATCTTATGGATTTGTATAACTCTATTAGATGAATTTTTAATACTTAGCCTGATGCCATTGTAACATTTTTTTGATGACATTATTTAGAAACATCTATCAAATGAAACTATTATGGAACTTTAGAAACATTATTCTGATTATATTTCATGGAAACTTTAGTCTAATAAACATTACTCAGAATACTCTGTCTGATAACTCCATATGAATACTTATATCTGACGCCTTAGGTCAGAATCTTTTATCAAATTCCGCTTCTCAAAAACTTCTGTATGATGAATTCCACCCAAAAATCATTATCCAATAACTTTATGCAGAAAGTTTTATTAGATTATTAGCTCAGAAACATTCAACCACCTTTTTCCAATGATCTTAATATTTTCCCTCAAACTTTTTTAGGAAACATTTTTCCGATCATTAGGAAATATTTATATGAAATATTCACAACCATTCTTCTATCCGATAACCCATTTCAAAAAATTATTCTCTATAATATTATTTGGATACTCTTCTTTGATCATTCATTAGTCTATTAATTCGAATATAATTTCACATTTCTTTTATCTTTTATCTTTGTTAGGAAACTTGTGTTTGATCATTTGAAAAATTATTTACTTTACATATTGATTTTTTTACAAGTACATCTGATGAACTTAATATAGATCTTAATTTAGGATCTATAAAGTTCCTATAAACTCTATAAACTTCTTTTGATTTGGAAGATTAAATTCATGTCTATCTAATGAAAATACCTAGTGATAAAGAGGGTTTTACTTTGTTTCAAATTGAAACTTTGAATCACAACCATAATGTATTATGATATTTGATCAACGAATAACACATTACATAGAAATGTATGATATTGTTTGTATGATCATTATCTATCTAGTATAACTATAATTTTAATTGGTCAAACATTTATTCCTCCTACCATCTGATTGGCTGAGTCTGGTAAGCCCATCAAAATTATCCTTAAATAGGCTTTAGGAAATTTGTGTGAGCCTCACATAACATGTATTTCAGGTGTTTTAACCTTACACAGTCCATGTATTTACCCTTATGTAGGAAGGATGATAGAGATATTACCCTTATACAAGTTCCTTTTACCTTTATACATTGTGTGTAGTTATAGAGCTACCTTTACATAGGTCTTCTCTATCCTCACATAGATGCCTTTCAAGTACTAGGATTCCTTTAGGCAGGTCTGATCATGACCTTTACTTATCTTTGAAACATCCATCCATTTTCCTTAGTATTCCAGACTCCATATGATCATTTTAGTACCATTGAATCCATCTAATAGTGGTATCTGGAAACCTTTATCGAATTTCCTCAGTTCGATTAACTTAGTCCAATAAAGTTTGTATGATCGACTTTGTCTGATCACCTTGGTATACTAGCCTCTATCCAATCATCTATGATATCTCTATCCATTCTAATTAAAAAATTTATTAAGGAAATACCTTAAGGATTTTTTTTACATTTTTACTTAGAAAACTTATTAAGGTAAATCATTGAGGAAACTTCCATAATGTTGATAAAAACACACATCTTAAATAAACATAACACATGTTGTTTATGTAATAACAAATCATCAATCACCATAAGTAAACTCAAGGTCTTAAAATTAGATTTATTAATATAATAATACTTGATCTCATAATTTATTCTTCATCTAATCATTAAATCTAAATCAACATTATTACCAAGATTTCGTACTTCAACCAAACTTTCTCATATCTTCTTCTTTATTACTTATTCAATATATTGACTTTAATAAAATATCTATTTCATCGATAACCATTGAAAACCAATAATAACCATTGAAAATTTCCATATCTTCTTCACAAAAGATCCCTTGCTAAGAATTTTCAATGAACCAACATAGGAAACGTTTTAGGATGGAAAATTTCTTAGCTTATCTAACCAAAATTATCACATGTTACTTCTACTTAGTCCCCCCATGAGTACATGAATCACCTTAAATTCCCTATTTTGAAAGAAAAAAAATACAATAAAAATATATTAATGGAATAAGATATATCTTCCTTGCTTCAAAATGTGAACATAAAGGTTGAGATAGTTTTCTCAATCAAGTCTCTATTTACTCCACTCTTCATGCTTCCACATATGAAATTAAATTGTGATTGGGTATATGTGGATCTTATAAATTCTTAAATTCCCTTATGAGATAACTTTATTTATTCAATATATTTTAAATAACTTTTATAACTTTGTAAAATTTTTATCTTCTTTAAGAACTTTTATTATGATATAATTATTTTAGAATAATCATTTAAAGTATATACAAACATGTTTCACATCACACAAATAACTTATTTATCTTCATGTGGAATCTTTTATTTTCCTTTTTCACTATAGTTTTCTTGTTCTTCTTCCATTTTCCTCATTTTCTCCAAATATTTTGTCTAGATTACTAACATATCATTAGGAACATTGGTAGAAAGTTTGGATCTTCCACATGGCTGCTTTAAAGTTCCATCATTCTTATTATTTATTTTGGATGCTGTACTTATATTTACCATCATGGATTTAGATTATAAGGTCTTATAACCTTTATTATTTAAGATCATATTGGAAGAGTTTTTTTAAAACATTATTACTCTTACTTCCCAAGGTTGTTTCTTATTTATTTTCCAAATTATGTTGTCTACTTTTCTTATTAGCTATGGATACATTTAGAGATGAGAATGTACCAACATTGTGATCTTTTCCAATATCATAGGTATTATCAAAATTTCCAAAACCATTGGAAGTTTTTATATTTTTCTTATAAAATGGATGTTTCTTATTCATCTATAGATTTCCCCCCTTAACATGTGATTAATTTTTGGTTTTACATTTAAAGTATTGTACCAAAAATCTAATGCATAGTGCCTAAATTTATTGCAACACCAACATTGACCAAAAAACCTTAATCTTAATCATTATTCTGTATATGTTTTGGGTATTATTCATAATATTTTGGCATATTTTTGAAAAAATATCTTACACACACTTTTTCCCATTCACCATAGTCTTGGTGGTAGGATTATTTTCAACTTTCTTCATCCATAATTGTACATATTTTGTTTTCCATCCTAAACTATTCATGAAATCATATTTAGAAACATTATTTAATGATGGTATGTATAGTACCTATTTATTCATAGCTACTTGAGATAGATCATTAAACAAAGTCATGATATTCTTATCACATGTTGGAGGTATTTTAACCTTATAATACTTAAATTTTCATTTTTTAGAATCATCAAATTTCTCTTTCTTTTGTGAATTCTCAATATATTTCTTCCTAAAATTGGAAAACTTAACTTCCAATTATAGAATCTCATATTGCGGGTGTTTTTCTGATATTTAATCATAATCACATTTTATTCACAAATTTTTTTCTTTTTTGAAACTTCATCTTCATATAGTTTAACATTGTTTTGTAACAAAGAGTTAGGTTCTTTTATATTCTTGTAATTTTATTCCAATTATAAATCCTTAACATCAATGTTATTTTTCAACTTTTATTCAAGTGCATGGATCTTTTATTTAAGAGTGTTCTTAACTCCAAATTTTCTTCAAATTCCTTGATCTAATTTCTTTAAAATTTTAGGAACTTATTTCATGCTCCATATTTCTTATTTCAAGGGATCCAACTTATCTGTATATATTTATACATTCTAGAACTTTTCCTTTCAAATCCTTTTCCATGTTATCTAATTATACTTATATCTAGGCCATCTATTCTTACATAATTATAAATTATCAACAAAAAATATATACTATTTATTTTGGAACACATTATAAAATATTTATTAATCGATCAACTGATATATCTTGTTAAGTTATAGATTGATCATCATCACTACTTATTCTAGGATCTTCTTCTTGATGACAATTTATACAATAATTTTTTCATACCTAATGATGGATTAACTTAATTTAGCTAGAAATTTTATACTTATCCTTGGTGGAAAATTGAGAAACCCATTTATTACTTTACAATCCTGATATATCATCTTTGTTATCATAGTAAAGAGAAAATGATACTTCCTCTTCATTAGTCAAGAGGGATAAATTATTCAGTTTTCTTTTCTCTTTATTTCTCATGTTCATCATGGTATTGGTTGAAATATAATTATTCTTAGAGATAACTGAATATTCACCAGAACTACACTTAATTGTTAATATAATAAATAAAATAAAATCTTCAAAATAGAATAACTGTAACATATAGAATCAAAAATTGGTGAACCTACCACCTGATACCAACTTAGAGAACCATTTCAGGATTTATTCAACACTGAGAGGGGCGTAAATTAGTATTGGGAACATTTTATCCAATTATAAATTTTTATCCCATTACCTCTTAGACACGTTAGGATCTCAATTCTCCTATTATTTTTTTCCTCATGATATGAAAGTATATGAAAGTAGGTAAAAGATGACACAAGATATTTTTACAAGGTTTACTACTCAATAAGAGTAACCAGTCCTTATCATGTATAATTATAACCACTACACAGATTCTACACCATAATTAGATTCCAAATATAGTGTCATGAATAGAAAAAAATACTTAGCCTAATTGTGATTCCATTAACTTTAGGATGGGGATAAAAAAACTTGAATCCCTATAATGGTGATGAATTTTTACAACTTTTAGATCCCCATTGATTATTTATAATGCCTAAAAAATATAGTATTAAACTTCTACTTAAGATGCCTTGTAACACCATGAAATTCTTCCAAAAGATGAAACTACTATTAGATGTCATAGTTATACTTTTTTCTCCTATTCCTTCTTCACTTGTTACTTTCATAACAATGGGCATGTAACTTTCCTCTTCTTACTTCATTCATTGATTGTCTGCCTAATAACATCATCCAATCTTCTCCTTCTGATACTGATTCATCTAGTGTTAGTTCGTTTGATCCTTCTTCATCACCCTATTAATAAAATACAAAATTTTAATAAAATACCTCTCTAATATATTTTTTAATCATTCTTCTTCTTCCTGATCATCTGGAACCCATTCATTCAGTTTAACTGCTTTGTCTGATAGCTTCTTCTCAATCTGATACCTATACACCTAATCAATTATTTGTTTATTCTTATGGTGCTTTAGTTCTGTTTGGTGATTCATCTTCATCCGGTACCCTTAATCCATCTATTAATCTTCTCTCTAAACTTTAGATCAATTTATATTTTTTCTCACACTTTGTGAAAGAAAATTTCTTATGGATTTTAAATTCTTCATGAATTCCTCTCCTCCGTAAATTTTTTGTTAAGTAACTTTCACAAACTTTATTAACCTAAAAAATCTAGAAAACATTGAATGATAAAAATCAACTTCATTATTTTCATATCCTTATGAAAACTTTATAATGATATTAGAACCTTCTATTTGGTGAAATTTCATAACATGTCTTCCATCGAGTGGAAATTTATCTAGTACCCCTTCATAAATTCATATGAAAATATTGAAATCATTCACAAGATAATTCCTTTTACCAATTATATGCTTCAAAAAACTTTCATTTGACAAATTATTTTCTCTAAATATTGTATTCTATATTACATTTGAATGTTTATTTATCATAATTTTAGAGGGATATTCCTCCATCCAATGGGTTTTTATATGTTTGTTAGTTTTTCTCCATCCAATGAAACCTCAAAGGTCTTATCTAATATGTCTATCTAATGAATTCATATAACTTCATCAGATGAATTTTTAATACTCAATATGTTTTTTTCATGATGACATCATTCAGAAAAAATTGTTTTATAAAACTGTTCATAAATCCCAAAAATATTCACCTAGTTAGATTCCATGGAAACTTTATTGTGATGATATGTATTTAGAAATATTTATTTGATAACATAATATAGAAACTTTTATCTTCTTACTTAGATCAGAATCATCTATTTGGTTCAACTACTTGGAAATATCTATATGATGAATTTCACTTAGAAATATCTATTTATGTATTCATGTGGAAACTTATGTCTGATTCTCCTTCCCAGAAACCTTCTTCCACCTTTTTATGATGGGCTATATATGTTTCATTTAACATTTTTAGGAGACATTTGTCTAATCATTTGTAAACCATTATCTATAATTTTCATAACCATTCTTCTGTCTGATATCCTAATTCAAAAACTTCTTCTCTATCTAATGATTTAGAAACTCTTCTTCGGTCATTTAATAATCTCTTCATTCAACGATCGTCATTCATTTATTCTAACTTTTAATCTTTTTAATAAACTTGTGTTTTATAATTCAAAATATCTTTACTTTTAATTTCTATATTTGTACAAGTCCATCTAATGGAATTTTTATAGTTATTCATTTAGGAACCATCAAGTTCCTCTAACCTATCTAAAATTCCTCTAATTCGGTTGATTCCATACATGTTTATCCAATGAAACTTATTTTTGACACATATTATTTTGTACTTTATTCCAAAATTCATCTTTGAATCACAACCATAGGGTATTGTGATATTTGATGAATGAAGAAAAAATTACTTTGAAATATCTGATATTATTTTCATTATCATCATATATCCAATTTAAACATAAATGCAACCAGTAAAGAATTTATTCCTCCAATCGTATGATCGAAAAATTATGTTCAACCTCTTGACATTACCCTTACATAGGATTTAGAAAATTAGGGCAACCCTTATGTAGCATGTATATTGGGTGTGTTACCCTTACGAAATCCCTGGGTTTACCCTTAAATAAGAAGGAAACTGGAGATATTACCCTTATACATGTTTCTTTTTACCTTTATAAATTTTTTTCAGGCATAAAGATACCTTTACATAGGTCTTAACTACTCTCGCATAGATTCCTTTACATAGGTCTGACTAGGAAATTTATTTAACTTGAAAATGTTCTTCAATTTACCTTAGTTCATTGGACTCTATCTAATAATTTTATTATGATCAAATCTATCTAATTGTGCTACATAGAAACCTTAATCATATTTCCTATATCCAATCAACTTTTTCTGACCATGTTTGTATGGTTGACTCCATCCGATCACCTCATCACTTTATTCTCCATCTAATTATTTACACTATATCCATCCATTTGAATTCAAAAAATTCTAAAAGAAACTTCATAAGGAATATTCATACATTATACTTAGTAAAATTATTAAGAAAAATATTTAAGGAATTTCCATAATATTGATAACAAATGTGAATCTCAAACAAACATAACACATGCTGTAGACATTAAGAACAACTCATCAACCATTATTAGTGAACTAAAAGTATTTAAAATAACTTTCTTTATATAATAATACTTGAGTAATTTTCTTATTATTCATTCATTCATCCAAGATACATCAAATTTATTAAAAATCTTGTACACTTCAACCAAACTTTCTTTTAGCTTCCTCCTTATAACTTATAAAATATATTTAAATCAATGAAATATGTATTTCATTGAAAAATATTTAAAAACAATTACAACCATTGAAAAAAATACAAATCACACATAGAGTGGTCTCTTCATTGTCCTTTCTTGTGGTCATTGTTAACGAGAGCCATAGTCTACCTCATGATCATCATGCATCATCAAACACCCCAACCCCACACCCAAAGAATCACAATACACTATATAACCCTTTACAGAATAAAAAAGAATCAAAATTGTCAAATGGACCTATAACTACTCAAAATAAAATTTTCACTTCTCACTCCACTCAAACTTCACCCCATTTCGAGAAAATGCTATCATGGGGGAAGATGTCCTTGATAAGTCCCAAAAAATAAACCAATAATAATTAGATAATCATAATAGTATCATAATATCAAAAAAATTCTTAGAATTCTCCCAATAAATGACCACTAGAATCTTCTTAGGGTACACTAAAATGCCTTCCTTGAAAATCACATGACCCAAAACATTACCTCTGAGATACAGAACTTGAATTTTGAAAGATTCGTACACAAGTGATTCACTATCAAGATAACCAAAAAAACTTTTAGATCCCCCTCGGTCTTAGAAAACACCAAGATATCATCAATTAAAACAACCAAAAAGGTGTCCAAAATGTGATGAATAATATGGTTCATCTATTCCATAAGGGTCAAGGGATAATTAGTAATTCATAATGATATAAATAGATAATTAAAGTTCCTATACCAAATCCTAAAGTTAGTCTTAGGTATATTCTATTTCTAGACCATCAACTAATGGTACTCAGACCTCAATTCATTTTTTGAAAACCACTGGGATCCAATGATTATATAAAAAATATCATTGATTCGAGGAAACAATTATTTATTCTTAATGGTCACTTGTTTCATATTATGATAATATATAAAAAGTTAGAGACTTACAACTACCTTATTTTCAAAAATTATTTGGAGAAACCCATGGTGACACACTAATAAAAATAAATCCTATGATTTCAAGATCCTTTTATGGAGCCTTTATCTCTTTCAACTCGATAAGAATAATCTGTTATAATGGTAAAGAGATGGGGATCATCTTAGTGAGTAGATCGATAGTAAACTTGACCTCCTATTAGGGTGAAAACTCAGAAAATTCATCTAAAAACACCTTAGGGTACCAGTCTATAACCACTGGAGGATGAAAATCTGAATCTTGGTCCATGAAATTAAATAAAAACCTATAATAATGGAATTAATGAAACCCCATATCTAGAAAAATGGGTCATAACCTCCTTGAACTTGGATCCCACTCACCTTGGAAGATATGAGTTCTACTATGAGGAGATAGAAACTGGACCCTAAATTGATATCAATCAATTTAATATTTGATTAAAATCATCCAACCCATACAGATAATTAGATAAAAAACTTCTAGGTTCAACATGAGGAAGTCACAACTAACTTCTTTGTCAGAAACTAAAACATGAAAATTTAGGCACTTAAACCCTTACTCTTTTCTTATTCATAATGAGGTAAGTAGATCCATCATAAACAACATCAATGTCACTCCCATACCCAAAACATCAAGTAAATTTAATGAGATAACAAAATGGGAAGTACCCATATCAAACAAGGAAAAAACAATAGAAGAATAAATAAACACCAAACCTATCATGGATGGATGCTCAAACTTGGATTCATTAGGTTACATATCCCTTTCATAAAGACATCCTAAATTAGGCCCACCCTAATCATTCTTAGCTGGATGAGAATACCTCCAAACTAAGAGTGATATACCACACCCTTAAAAGCATCTGATCACACTTGTGAAACCTTAGAAAAAGAATATCCAAATCCAATACCCTGAAGGGAAGTGTTTTAGAAGCAATAAAGATTAAATGAATGAAAAAGCTATTGGAAAATCCTCACATCCTCTAGGAAATTAGGTACGATATGGCCAAACTTCCCACACTAATAACAATTCATAGGCTTATGCCCAGAAGAAACCAACAACATAGAACCTGATGAATGCTGAGAACCCTTTCCACTACTCTAATGAGGTTCATCTAGCTTCTTCTTCTGGATAGAGGAAGGGAACTTTCTACCGCTTACTACTAAAGAAACCCCACTAAGAACCGTGTTCCTTTCTAAATCCAAATCATCCATAATCACTTTACCCACCACCTCATAATAATTTGGATGGTAATGAAGAATAATAATTTATCTAATCCCATACTCTAAGACCATTTAAAAAAATATCACCTTAAGATATCCCTTTATGAGTATCTTAGGAGAAAAATGAACTAACATAGAAAAATGAATAGCATACTCCATCATTTAATGGTCTCCTTGCTCAATTATCATGAACTCATAGGCTTTCACCCCCCTCAGTGTATTAGAATAAAATTAATAATAAAATTCATTTTTGAATGTAGTTTAGGTGAAATAATAATTATTCTTATCTCACATATTAGATTTACATCATTTTATACCGATTACTTCCAAAAAATATGTGTTGAATACCGCATTTATGGACTCAGGGGTCTTCAAGAAGAGAAAGACACACTTAATATTTTTGATCCATTCCTCAGGATACTAGGTACCATTTTCATCACAAAATACTGGTGTATTGTTCTTAGTAAAAACATTATCATGGTCCATTATCCATTACTATAATCTTCCACCTTCTTAGACTAATGATTAGATGTTTTAGATCACTAATTCCCCTAGAGAAGGATCAAATGGAGAGTTTTCCTATGAAACTTTATTTGTAGATCCCTCTCTCCACTTAGAAGGGGATTTTATGAGATTCATTTTCTAGAAAAAACATGATATTAACTCATTTAATACCCAATTAAATATCAATAATCATCAATTGAATCATAAAAAAACACTTATAATAGGTCTAAAACAAAAAAAATTAATTTAAACAATAATTTTAAATGATGAAGGGGTGAAAAAAATAAAAAATTTAAACATTTTAACACTATAAATGGTTTAGCTACATAGTTTGAAAAATGATGCACCAATAATGTGAAACAACACTATAAGATTACAAACCAATTAGCATGGGATCCACATGGTTACTAATAACAATGCACCTAAATCATGCACCCCTTTTTTCTTTCCCATTTCACACAGGACTCAAAATTTCTCAAAATCGATCATGGTTTCTTCATGAATCCCATATCCAGCAATGAAATACATCAAAGTCTAACAAAAAACCCAAAACTGGGTCTAGATTTAAAACATATCTCCCCAAAACCCATGAAACTCAAGTTATGCCATGAAAAATAGCTTCCCAGGCACTTCTCCACACCTACTTCTTAAGCCTTGATGGTCTTATCTCCTATCTACCATTGACCCCCAAATAAAAAGATGTACCTGATATAATTTTATAATAAAATGGTTTGGGTTGAATCAACCCACATCCCAAGATGGTTCTCTACAAGGTTCAAAGCATTCTCTCAATCACCATGGGAATAAGAGAAGCAATGGGGTATCACTCCTCCAATGGCCCAGAGGCCTTAATTTTTTATTGATTTTTGATAATCCACCTTTCATGGGGTGAGGTGGAACACTTACAAGGCCCGTAGGCATATGTATTACATGGCCTGTAGGCCTTTAGAGGAATTCATTGCCCATAGGCTTTAAAAATTACATACAACCCAGACTAACTACTTGGAACTTCTCCTCCCCATCATTTTCGTCGTGAAATCAGCTATCCACCTTTTCATGGCTATTTGGCTAGGCTTTCCCATGCATGCACAGGCTTATACCGATGGCAGGTGCCATACCCTCTCATTCTTGCAATCCATTTAGCTTCTACTATGGTGAAAGCTCCTTGCTCCTCCTCCTTATAAAGCTTGTTCCTTGTAGGTTGTCTAGTTTGAATCTATACTTATGGTGACCCTAAGGCCTTGAGGTGGCCCGAAGGCCTTACTGACCCGAAGGCTGGGTGACCCGAAGGCCTTAAAGGACTCGGGGACCAAATCGGTGGCCCGAAGGTCTAAACGGGGGAAATTTTTGACTGCTACAGTGCCAAATAGTGCTTGTTACAGTACCTACTATAGTACCTTCTACAGTTCTGCACAATACCTTCTATAGTACCTACTACAGTACCTGGAAATTAGCCTCTACCTGGATTTGATCCCGAGTCTCCTGGGTATCACATATAACAATTTGGGAACTAGTTATCCCTTAAAAATATAGTATGACTCAAACATGAATTAGAACTCATCACCAAAAAAATAATCATTAACAATAGATATAAATACCTGAATCAGAGTATACACAACAATTACTAAAAATAAATATCATAAAAATCACTACTTCACCATTTATAAACAAAGAATATACACGATATCCATAGTCAAAAGCTCAAAATAAGAATCACGACCAAAGATTCCAATAAATAACATCCTAAAGGATGAAAAATCCCAAAACTTTCTCCATATGAGATAGCTCCATGAGACCATTGTCTCTATCATCCCAAAATAACCATGAATGTTAGTAATCAAGAAGGGATACCAAATTGCATGGTTCCCTTAACCTTACCTATGTATTGAAAAAAATCTATATATGACCAAAGATATATTTAGGGTGTGAGGTACAAATCTCCATAGGATTCCACTATGAATATATATAATTCATTTCTCTATGTAAACTAATAATCTTAGTTTGAAAACCACATTTAAAACACTCTCACTTTGAAAACACATTCACTTTAAAGAAATTAGTTTTAAATATTCCTCTTTTCTTTCTCAAAGAATTCCATATTACAGAAGATTATGATAAAAAAATGATAAAATAAAAAATAAGGGAAACTACCTGATATAAACACCCTCAACTCTCCCAAACATGGAATAAGAATGAGCATATAAATGCATATAAAAAAAATAACATATAACAAAAAGTGTTCTAAGAATAAATACATGGGAATCCAAATCAAAAAAGTCACAAGCACTAAGCATCCCAAGGTCTAACCAATAGAGTCTAGAGTTAATTATTCTGAGACACAATTCATTAGCTAGATAAGTGTATAATTTTTTTTGGAATCTCTCTTAGTATTCCCTAGGTCTAACATACTTCCATAGGCACTCTCTGTCCACATGGGCACATTTTGTAAGATCCCTTGATCTTCCTCCAAAAGGCTCTCTCATTCCCTTGGATACCCCTCCCAATATAGTCTATAACATAGGCTAAGGTTTCAATTGTATAAGTCACCAAACACACACCCAATGTCTCCAATGTGACATAAATTCTAACCACATAAACACAAAAAAGTGCCTATTTCATAAACAAAACATTCCCATAATATAAAATCATCATTCTTATGGATTTTTTTTAAAACCCCCTTCTTTAATTGAATTTTAATCCATAAACCCTCTCTGAGGTGTTTTATCCAACACAACTTATGCATTTAAATCACTTACTTCAGAAAATTCCCATTTTAAACCTCAAATTTCTAACACACACTAATAATCACACAAATAATGGATAAATAATCATTAATAACATAATTTAAAGGCAATTTTATAAAAAAGACCAAAGGAAATCAAGAATCAAGAGAAATACATGGAAAACCACCCTTAAATAGTGATACTTAATAGATTCTAAATCCAAACATGTTTACTTCACAAAATATCACTTGAATCGAAGGAGTGAGTTCCTCCTACACTTAAAACACAATGAAGAAATACCAAAACCCTATCAACAATACTAGATTCGTCTATATAGCATGATATGGTTTCTAAATTCTAATGAAATGGAAAAACAAGGAAGAATAAGGGGGAAGTATGAAGAAATAAAGAAGAAACAAACTCACCATGAAAGAAACCTCCAATGTACAAGGACAAATCTACCAATAATTAAGGGGGAGGAGGTTCGTGGCCAAAGGGAGGTTGTGTGTTCTAGTGGGGGGAGGGGAGGCATGAGTTATTTTTTTGAAAAATCCCATAAGGGAATTTGGTCATTTTTCAAAAGTTAAATGAGTTAGAAAACACACATGGTTACTAAAACCATGAACCAACTATATAGGATCCACTATATCCCCAAAACGAAGCCTCAATATTTCTATAGATCCCTACATAGTTTGAAAAACCATGATTAGTCCATGGAAATCCACACTATCCACAAAATATATCTATCACACGATTATTACTAACCATGTTCCAGGATCTATTTCTCCAAAAACTAAGGATGTCAACTTACAACTCATGAAAAGTTTTATAATAAACAAACAAATAAAAATAAAAATAAATTTAGGCAATTACTTGATGTTTTTCACAATACAGTGATCTATTTGGGGATAATTTTTACCCAGATTCATAACAGGTCTTCTCTATCAAAGTTTTTGTTTGAGATCATGTTTAGGGAGGGTTCATGCCATTAGATGTTGAGGATGGTTTGAGTTTAGGATATTTAGAAACTTCAATAGAACAAAAATACCATGTTTGGGTGCGTTTCAAGGTTTATAGACCTTATAAGTTACTCCCTAGATATGATTAATTATGATTTTATTAAATCTCAATAATTAGAAAATATTATTTTGATAGAGAATTCATAATAGGGTTGTTCTCTTATATATTCACAACTACCTAGAGTTCTTTAATGAGAATTGGAAGTTAAAAAAACATGGTAGGGACACACCTTAACTTAGGAAGAGGTTAGTGATTTCCCTAATAAATGATTGAGTAGTTAAATGGATAGATATTTACATTCAAGATAGTGTAGAGATCATGTACCTTCCTATTGTTGGACTAGTTTCCAACCTAGAGGTAGTTTTGGATGAGTAGGTGATGGTGTAAAAGACACTATATGTGAATGAAACTTCAATCAACTTCCACAGTCACCACCTTTAGATAGTTTCTATCAACCATGGGGTGTGGATAGAAAAATACATTGATATATTCATGAAAAAATTTATATGGTCAGGTGAAATCAAATATGGTTTTGGTGTGATCATGTCCTCTTTTCATGGACACTCATACTTATTAATACAGGTATAAGCTATTAAATTATTCCTATACTATTTATTTAGGAGTTAGTGATTCCAATGGAACCCCTAGCCAACTATTTTTCGCAAGAGATTCCCCCAGATATCGGTCACCTTCTCACTCACATATTTTAATGAAGTTAGTTAATTATTGTTGGTTGAAGATGTATGCATGGTATTCCATCCTGTTGTATATGAGACCCAATGAAATTTTCCTTGATATGGATTAATTATCCACAAACCAAGTATAAGTAAATTTATACCATTGAAAATTGATATTGAGGTTCCTGGGCCCACACTCCCTGATCTAGTGATTAAAATAACATATATTACACACTATATTTGATAAAAATACTTAGTTACAAGATATTTAACACAAAATATAACATTTACATTCCAAGGAACTTTTCAAGTTTAGAGTATTAGATAATTAGAAAAAAAATATCTAGTAGAACCCATGTTCTTTGTAACAAATATACATTTACCACTATATAAGAAACTACCTAATCAATAAAAAGTCTTCATCTTCTCCCATAAATTATTCATATAAGATAATCATCTATATAATTCATACTTTTTTTATCTTCAAATCACAGGGAAATGTAAATATAATAAAGGGGTGAGATAAAATTTGTAGTAAGGGTAAACATAAGAGATAACAATAAAATATCATAAGTGATTATAAGATGATCATATGGTTATAATATGGATACATAAGATATTTATACAAAAAAATCATATATCATGAGTCATGGAGTATGGAATGTAAGCATATAAGAAATGAGTCCCAAGATTTTGGGAACGCTAGTAAATAAACATGAGCCACGAAAACATAACATAGTCATAATAATAAGCATGAAACCGTGGTATAAACTTGTTCACATGTAAACATAACATAGTGGAGTAGGATACACTACATGATTCCCATAATAAAGTGGATCATGGATCACTACATTATTCTCATATTGAAGTAAGAATTCCATACTCGATTCTTGTAATTATATCATGAGATAAAAATCTTTAACCAATATTTTAAAGGGTGATATAGGACCCCAACCATAATCATACATACATATGATTTCTACTTGAAATAAATCATTAATAATATCATAAAGAACCCATGGAATGAAAAAATGGGTTTCTTTGAACACATCCTAAAGAACCCATGAAAAGAAAATGAGTTTCATATCCTTTTTCAAGTGTAATGACATAGATAAATTATTCATTATCATAAAAAGAGTATCCCATGGAAAATAAATAGATATACAAGGATATTCAGTAACTTTTTTTTGAAAAGACCCTTCAATTAAGGTGATTAGGTAAAGGTTATCTACACCATATAGATAATAAATTATATAGTTTTTTCAATAATTTTCCTCAATCAATGAACATATAGAATCTAGGTGAACACCATTCAATCAAAAAAATGGAAAATAGGGTAATAACAAAGAAAAGGCATTAGAATAAAGATCATTCCCATAAAAAAGGAAAATTTGGAAAGATAAAGGTAGTGATAGATAATATATTTGATAGAAAATAACATTATATAATCCATATAGTGAAATAATGTTTTAACACCCCAACCCAAATCATGGGGTTTGGGCCAAAGTGTCATATGACTTTATGCACACCTCCCTTGATGTAAGAGGATACTAACTAGTGGTGAGGGCCTAAGAGGAATCATGGGGAGACTATTCCCTCGGTAATAGACAACCAGTAGAGGATATGGAAAATTAAACAACAACAACAATAAAAATAATAAGGGAAACAAATCCATCAGAAAAAATGAAAAAGGATATTATCAAACCCATTATAAAAAAATATTTAATGTCATTTATACAATCCAAAAAAATAAAGGATCCCCACATGTGGTGGATCAATGTACTAAAGTAGGATAAAAACTAATTAACATGAGGAAAAAAATCTAAGAACCAAATTGTATCCCTCTATCACCTCATACAATCCTACAACTCTTGTTCGACTACCCACCATAGAGATATTTCCCTTAATTGGATCCCTAATAATAAAATCTACATGCAAACTAAGGTGCCTCTATAGTGTGTGAGTATAAAACCTAGTATGACACCACAAAAAATCCTTAACAGAAGTTCATATATAACTAAGTGTACTCCATGAAAATAATCAATTCATAATTAACAATAAGTAATCACACATGTGCACGCATATGCTGGGTCCTTGATGACCATATATTCCTATATCATCTATATGTTAGAGGGAAAGTCAAATATTGGACCAACATACTTGGCCAACTAAGGATCAATCCACATACTCATTAAAGGTATAATCATACACTCCTTTAATCATAATACTCATGTCAACCAAATTTATAGACTTGGGGAAATCCACACACCACACATCAACCTAATATCACAACTTTGGGGAAAGCCACATACTATGTGTTGACCCAATATAATAACTCTAGGGAAATACATCAAATCACACATTGACCTAATCACATGGATATAGGAAAATTCATAACATTGTATACAATCTCACTCTAAGGGAAAAACTATCCTTTATGACTCATCCTGGTCACTCAATTACAGAGATAGAGAAACTATACATGTAATACACAATGTTACAGTAAGGCAGTTCATAACCATGTCATAACAAATAAGATTCATATATCCAACACACATACACATGAAAATAAAATCAAGCATAGATATCATGAGGATACACATGTACACCAGATACAAATCTTATCAATAATAGGTCTTATGGGGCTACACATGCACACCACATTTGAATCATATTAAGAATAAGTCCCACAGGGCTACAAACACACACCACACAATCATTCCAAACACCTTTATAAATATTACGTATATAGTAAGGACTCTAACTAAAACTCAATAATGTTTCAATGTCAATAATCATAGCTTGATTTAAGTTACACATCAATTATCCCCAAGGATAGACTCTAACATTAATGGATAACGTCCAAATGAGAAGCAAATGACAATTCTATAAATTCAATTTCTGTTTTAATTTGAAAACACAGGATTGATATGAGCTTAGGGAATGAAAGAATATGAATTTACTAGGGTTCAAGTGAAAGGAGGGAAATATCATAAAATACATTGGGGCTAAAAAATTTTAGGTAGTCTAGAATATGACACATTCATATCTTGAAATTCAAGTTCATACCATGAAATCATTATGAACTCAAACATTCATGCTGTGATCGATTGGTTCACACTAAAAACCAAATAAGTCAAACATACATAAAATTTCAATGTGATTAAATGGTAAAAGCATAGAAACCCATTCATGTCATGACTGTTATTTTATGTCGTAACCACGTCAAACCATATCTCCTTTGAATATTCCTAGAAACCATTAATTCTACGAATCATCCATTCACACCATGAAATCCTACTATAGCTAGAAAACATGATCCTTCCAACCTAAATTTATAAAATTCAATCAATAAAAACTTATAACATTACTAAATCATTTAATTACACTTTTAAAAAGATATATTAAAGCTTAAAACAAGTAATACCTTTAGATTAAGTATGCTACAAATCTCCCTTTGTACTAACTTCTCATTCTTGATATGTATCTACTAGGGGATGTTCGAGTAACTCAGGACATTGCATTTGTATGTTTGATTCCCACTCCAAATTATCTTATTGGATACACCCTTGTTTCTATAGATCCCAAACAAGAGGAACCATCTTTCCTCTCAACACCTTCTCACTTCAATTGAAAATCTGAATAGGGTTCTCCACATATGATGCATATAGTTCCATCTTAACATCCCCACAATCGATCACATGAATAGGTTTAGGATTTTTCTTCTAAAGTTGAGACACATGGAACAAATTATACATAATTTTATATCATATATGAAGGTACACGTAATAGTTTACTTTTATGTTGCGTTTGACAATCTCAAATGGTCCAAAAACTATGGTTTTAATTTCCCTTACCTTAGAAATCATTGATGTCCCAACTAAGGGGACACCTTCAAGAAGACCCAATCACCCATAATGAACTCCAAAGGCCATATAAACTTGTTGATATGTGATTTCTATCTACTCTCAGCTGTAAATAGATTATTCTAATTCATGTGCACCCATTCTATGGTATCCTGTACCATACTTGTCCCAACAATTGAAGGCTCTCCCACCTCATTTCAATATAGCAGTGGAAAAAACGACTGAACATAGAGAGTAGAAAATTTAAAAATCTAAATTGAAGACTAAAAATATTATTATAGGTGAATTTGGTCATGTATAAATGATCATTCCACACTCCATTGAAGTTAAGAACAAATCCATGGAGCATATCCTCTAATGACCAGATTTTCTCTCAAAATTACCATCAGTCTTGGATGATAAGATATATTCAGCTTCAACTAATTCCCCATAACATTTAGTAAGACTTTCCATAATTATAAAGTAAAATGAGTGTATTTTTAAGAAACTATACTTGAAGGAACTTATTAAAACTGCATAATCTCTCGAACATAGATCTTTCCTTGCTCATCCAATGAATGAGACTCCCAAATTTTCTAAAAATGAGAAACTTTGTTTAGATAATCAACTATAACCCATAAAAAAACTCAACCTATTAGTGTCCTGATAAATATAGTGATTAAGTCCATCATCACTTCATCTCACTTCTATATAATCACCTAGAGTGGCTGAAACATACCACCAGGTCACTGATGCTTGACCTTGATCCTTTGAAAAGTCAAACAATGAGGGACAAAAATTGAAATTTCCCTCTTCATGTTGGACCACTAAAATGATTTTCTAATATTTTTATACATCTTGGTTGACCCTAGGTACACTAACCACTAAAATACATGAGATTACATCATTATCTCCCTTCTCGTGGAGGACAAAACCACTACTCTTCCATGAATTTAAATCACATCACATCCATCTAAGGTCCATCCCATAATATAGTCTTCTACTCAAAACCTTTCACACATCTTGATACAATATTGATCACACTCTAGACTAGACTTAACTCACTTTTCCAAATAGGATGTGATCACCAAGAGTATACAAGTCACTACTCCCTAATAATTTGTTATGCGCACATTTCAGTATACCAACTAGGATATTGATTTCAACTATTCTTATGAAATTCACTCTCCTAGTTCCCACCTATTCCTACTAATATAATATATGGAAAATTACCTTTTATAGGAGTATAAACCATCTTAAAGACAAATTTATATAGGTAATCTACCCAATTACTTTGATGAATATTCAAGTCCCACTAGGAGAAAATATACCACAAGATCTTGTGTTCAATATATACAAAAAATGTCTCATTGAAGAGGTAATGTCACTAACACTTAAATGAATGAACCAAAACTGATAACTCTAAGTCTTGAGTAGGGTAGTTTCACTCATGAGGTCACAGATAATGATACCTAAATAAACTACAAGATCATTATGAATCATGATTGCTTCCAATATGATCCTAAAATAATTGTAATGCACTACATACCCGATTACAAGTTCATGTTAAATCAGAATTAGCACTGATGTCAATATTCCCTTCATATCTAAGAATGATTCTTCACACTGATTTCTCTATTAAAAAATTATCACATTTTAGTAAGCATAGTCATGGGGACTACCAAATGGGAAAAGTCTTAAATGAACTTAATGTAGTACCTAAATAGTCTAAGGAAACTTTAAATATCAAAAATGTTCTTAAGTTGGGGTCAATACATCAATGCCTCTACCTTTTCTTGGTCAACTAAAATCCAGACCTCATAAATAATACACCTAAGGAAACACACCTCTTAAATCCAGAAGTGAAACTTCGAAAAGTTAGTGTAAATATGATGTGATCAAAGTGTACTGAATACAATAACAAGGTGTCTAGCATGGGATTATAAGTTATTTGAATATATTAAGATTTAATCTACAAACACAACATTGAAGGATTCCAAGTATGGGTGAAATACCGTTTTCATGAAATCCATGAACACTATTGTAACATTAATTATCCTAGAATCCATAACAAGATACTCATACAACCCAAATATGATCCTAAATATTGTCCTTGTTAAGTCCTCCTTGACCCAAAGCTGATGGTAGTTAGATCATAGATCAATCATTGTGAACCATAGGGATCCCATTAACTAATCAAACAAGCCATAAATTCATGGGAAGGGGAAATTTTTCATCATAGTAATCTAATCCAACATCTTATAGTACACACATAGCTAAAGACTACCATCTTCCTTCTTAGAGGACAACACCGAAGAACAAAAAGCAGAAGTAATCAGTCTGATAAATACCTTTACTTCTAGAACCTAAAGTTTCACCTTAATCTCTTTTAACTCTATAGGTTCTATGTGGTAGGGTGGAATAGATATAGGTTGTGAACCAGACATGAGTTAAATTTAAAACTCAATCCACTTATATAGAGGTAATCCATAGAAAATTTTTAGAAAGACAACTTGGTATAGGTACATCACATGAGAAAAAGATGAGGGAGTCCCTGTTTGATAAAAATTAATGTTCATACCCACCACATGCCATGTAATATCTCCAATTTTACTAAGGTTTAATACCACTATTCCTGATACAAGATCCAACTCATCGATCAATACAAAATTCTATCTAATAGGCATAGTAAAGGATACTCATATTTGATAACAGTCGATGTGTGAATCATAACTAGTTAACTAGTCCATTATAAGTATTATATCAAATCTAGAAATATTTAGAGTTGTGAAATCCCACACATTCTCGTAGCTAGTAATCACTATGGGGTATTCTATAAAAATATATATACAATCCACTTTTCTTAATAAAGGCATATTAATAAAAAGAAGTTAAACAGAGAATATAATTGGAAACTATAACCTAGTAACCACTTGATTAGATATAAATAAATTGTAATTTCCTTTATTAAACAAAGAAATAGAGATAATATAAGTAATCAGGATCGTACCTCAAACTATTTAATATCCCTATCCACCATCAGCTGGAGCCTAGTTTTCTATATAAAATTTGTATGTGTTAGATCTATGGACTTTCCACTAAGGCTCATGAGTCACATGATTCATATACCCATGTGGAGACTACACCATTTGTTGAAACTATTTGTTGATATCTTGGCCTAACCTCATTGACCCCATCCAAGAAGAAATCATAGAAAACTTCTTAATGTTTCATATCTTACAATAACAGTGAAACTTCTTAGAAGGTTTGGTAAATTATTTTAGATAGTGTCCCTTCTATCTATAATTTTAGAACCTAGAAAGACCATCCACCATAGAGGAAGCAGAAGAAACCCTACTCTATTTTGATGGTTGTCCACAACCTTGGAACTTTACCTCCAATTTCCTATTCCTATTACCCAAATAGGTAGTTGAGGAATCATTGTAAAATACACCAGTTAAACCATTAAAAGTGGATCAAAGGAATTCATATTTATCTTCCTCCAATACCTTCTAAATAGTCATAGTTTTATGAAGAAACTCATTATAAGTCATCAAATAAAAATTCCTATCCTAACACTTCTTATTGGGTTAAAGACTAATCTCAAACTTTATGGTCTTTTGTGCCTCATTCCCAGCTAACAAAGGATCAAAATAATGTATCTTGGTGAATAATGTTGAATAATAAGTTATTGAAATTTTCCACTAATGAAGCTCCATGAACTCTTGAGAATAATCCAGATTCATTATTTCTCGGTTTAATTCCATAAAGAAGAGGTCCTTTAAGGATTACCATGCTATCACCTCATGTATTACATACTGATTTATAATTCACCACCACCTCCGAGTTGGTCCCTATATCATAAAAGCCTCATGGTTTACCTTTGGATACACTATAGAATCTTGAAAAATGAATATCCTATCAATGATGTCTATAAAGTCTTTATCATCCTAAGGGCCTCTAGTGCCCAAGAAGGATGGGGGATGTTGGAGCTAAAAGTCATGAGTGTAGTTGAAAATTTACTTTTGAGACCCTCCATCCTAATAAATAACTAGCCATAAGAGTCTTGGTTGGATCATTTTTATGATCAAAACTATTGGGTGTGACTATCTAATGACCAATTTCATATATCCTTGAACCACTCACAAGAGGTCCACATCTCCATGGAAAACACCCCACTCCCCACCCAAGTAGAATACTTTTCATCATTTCATAAAACCATTCCCATATCTCTATAATCCACACTCCATCCATCATTGAACATGATGGATAAAAAAGTCAAGACTAATCATAAATTAGCATCATTATGAAAGGTAATTAGTCAACCATTCCTAACTTATGGGAACTCCAATCTTGATACCCACTATAAAATCTACCAAAAATTAGGTTTACACATTTTAACAACTGATGTTGTACTTCAATCCATTTGACTCATCCTTTATTTCTCCTAGACCACCGACCCAAATAGGTCACATCAAAACCACACACACAACACTCCTCCCAAGCCACACTCTCACATATATCACATTAACCTCTTCCTACCTCATCGAGGTTTAACCCAAATCATCCATGTCATTGTACTTGATCTTTCCAAATTCCCATTTTTACTATTGGGACATATAAGCTCTCACTCATAAGATCCTGGATAGAAAAAATGAAATCCTCTTACTCACTCCACAATGATACCCAACACACACAGACACATTCTTGCTTATTTAATCATCAGGGGTGGATTCCCACGTACCACCAAAACCATAATACAAAGATATAGTGCATATCCCACATGTTCTTGCCTACAAGATTACTCCAAATCTCAATGGATGAATGCTCCCGTGAAACTTTTTCACACATATCTGACTTAAACCCAGTAAGTAATGTATCCTCAAAACTAGTCTTATGCACATAAGACACTGCTCATGACCCTCCCATATACCAGTCTCACCACATGAAGGTTAACCTCGATGCTTTACAAAACTATAGAATCTACCAATCCAAACCATTAACATTACACTCATAACTTCATAATAATTATAAAGCTCCAATATAATTCATTTACGCTCTTCCCACACTAGTAAAGGTGTATCCTGAGTTGATAGGGCCAGACACCCAACCGGTCCTGCCCTCTAGAACCAAAAGTGTTTAAAAAAACCAATAATTATAGTGATTTACACTTTAAGAAAACCAATAATTTCCACATGTCTCATACCAAACCCATTCCAAGAGTGTTATTTTTTACAAGAACCTCTCTCTAGATCTATCTCAAAACCACCAGGCATATCCCACCTGCACTGACATTACCTGGGTTTGGTATCCAAACAGGATTTTACTTCTTAAAACCAACCTTAAAACCAAAATCACACACTCACAAGTGTTTCTACCAAGAAAACTAATGGTATAAAACATGCCTAAACTACATACTAGGATGCATATTTTTTTCACCACTTTCATAAGTCAAAGCATCACCTATGAATGATTCACTAAAAGGCACTCAACAAAGCCATCTAACCCCTATAAAAATCATCATTTTTGGTCACAAGGTATCATCCCAAAAATATAGATTTCTGAATAATAAGGTTAATATTATCTCTCACCTAGTCCATACATTTAAAATAATACAGGATATAACCCTTGGGATGACACTCACTCACATTCTAATCCACCATGCCAAAACTCACAATGAAGTCTCAATAAAAAATTGAATCTAACTCTTACTACCCATTATCAGGCTAGAAACAACTCACAAGATCACTGTCAACCCCTACACATCATGGTATCAAGGTCACATGGGACAATTCATATATTGATCACTCTCAACATCCCCAACCACCAATTCATATGGTCAACCCCAAAACCTTATAGGTTTATCTCATATTCACATAGGGTTCACAATTTTACACTTCTCTATTTTTTTACTCTAGCCAAAAATTCCATAATAAGGACTTAGTTAAATAAAATTTCAATTACAAGTTATAGATGAAAATGATTTGTAATTTGTACTTGGAATTTTATTTAGTAGACACCATATAATAATCAAGGTAACGAATCACATAATTTACCACTAACCATTTGGCTTAACTAGAAATTTTCATAGATGGGGAAGTTAGATAAGCTATCAATTACAAGTTTTAGTGGAAAATTCTATTTAAGTAATAATTGGGATTTAAATTAGCCAACACCTCATAAAAATTAAGACAAAATAATCACATGATAGGACTTTTATCCCTTTAGGGGGATCAGTTGAGTAAAATTCCACCACACACTTAAATGAAAAAACTATATAAGTTTACACAGAAACTTTAAATAACCAACCCCTTCCATATTCTAGAAAGTAATATAATCAAATATTTGAAATCATGAAAATGACACGTGAATTCCCCAAGACTGATATGATGCATGATCAAATGATATATTTCCATACCAGGCCAAGTGATAAAATACAATAAATTAATAAAATCATAATCAAGTGCCTCACTTGAGGTGAAATAAGATCAATTGTAATAATGAACAACATGCACAACAACCCCATCCCAGGAAACATGGACTTCCCTTTTATATGGGTTGAAAAATCCTAGGAATAAGCATCATAGCATGTCCCAAATCACTCATATCCTCATGTCTACCATTACCAAATTATATTATCACTACTGGAAAATAGGTCTATACCCACGGTTTTGTAAGAAACCGTGGGTATAGGCCACCTATACCCACGGTTGTGCCAAAAACCGTGGGTATAGTTTTTTTAAGACCTATACCCATGGTTTTCTCTAAAACTGTGGGTATAGGGTATTTTCCGAAGACCTATACCGACATTTCATTAAAACCGTAAGTATTGGGATTTTTTCTTTGAAGACCTATACCCACGGGTCTACAGAACCGTGGGTATAGATTTCCCGCGTTATGGAGGGAAATTTTTTTTGGCGGGGCACGAAAAAAATTTGGCGGGGGGAATTTAGTCACGGTTTAGATTAATATATTTACGCAAATACAAATTTATAATTTCAAGACTTGAGTAGCTCGATTGGTAAACCGTTATTCGTGTATGCAATAGGTTGTGTGTTCGATTTCCACCATTTTCATTTTTAGAAACACAAATCATATTAATATATATATGCAGATGTAAATATGTATAACAAATAAAAATGATAGGTCCGTTGGTTCCTTGTACCAGCGTGACAGTAAGCTGAATCGGAAGACGCAGGTTCGATTCCCACTTTTGGAAATTTTTGATAACGTGTATTGATTTTATTAATATATATAGATATATATATGTATATATGACAGTTAAAATATATATATCCATTGGTTCATTTGTCAAGCGCGGCCATGAGGCTGTTCAGGTGGTGCAGGTTCTAACCCTTGCAGCGTAAGATTTTTAAATTTTAATACCCCACGTTTTTTAAACCGTGGGGATAGGTGTGTGCCACGCTGGAACCTATTCCCATGCTGGGTATACGCTTTGTTAAGACTATACCCACAGTTTAACAAAACTGTGGGTATAGGTTGAGACCCCTATACCGACGCCATTCCAGCCCACGGTTCCCAAAACCGTGGGTATAGGTTATACCCATGATTTTGGGGGCTATACCCACGGTTTTGAACCGTGGATATAGGTTGTTTTTCCAGTAGTGTATAAAAATAGATCTAATTCCATTTTATAATACCCCACCCTAAGAGCCACATAATTGGTTTTCCAAGATGATGTACTGTAAGTCCTCAAGTGTGACTCACCAAATGCCACAGGAAACTGACTAACAACATGGGTTTAAGGTGCTATAACGAGGAGACTATACCCATATATCAAAGTAGAAAAATAAAAATAATAATTGAAATAAAATACATTGACCACATAAATAAGAAATGAAATGAAATCTTGGAAAGTGACGATAAATAATTAATTACCATGTAATAATAAATAAATTGTAAACAATACATGTTAAGAAAGAAAACTACAACATACCATAAAAAATATCTCAAAAGACCAAAAGATAAAAGACTATATAGTAAACATGAATGGACCCGAGTCATAACATTATCCTAACTACCTTTCCCATCCTAGAAACTATGAGATAAAAAACATTGGGAACTTTCAAAACCTACCCCTGAAGTGAAATAGTGATATCTACTTGGGTACCCATGTGATATGGAATCATGAGTAGGGTTTGAGTGAAATTCAGTAAGCCACCACCAATGTCATTGCTAAAATAACCTATGAATATCCAATTTCATGTATAATTTCAGTAAATAACTAGTTATCATTTGAAATAATAAATCTTTATAGTTTAACAATCTAAATAAAAGTTAATAAAAAAACCAATGATGCTATAGTTTTATGGTAAAAATCAACACCAATTTATAATTTATTCATCCATCATTAAAGAGACTCTAATAATAATACACATCATATATAAACTAGTTCCTATCCATAAAAAAACTCAACCATTGTTAGGAAATAACATAAGAATTCATGGGGATCCACAAGGAACTCCCATCTAACCAAGTAATCCAGATTCCATGGAAGTCATACATGACATTATTCTCAGTGGAATACAACTGAATACTAGGAATTAAACCTTATAATTATCTAAACTAAATCCAAAGGACCATATGTAAAAGGTATTTAGAGAATCATTCTTGACCAAAATCTAAGTACACACTCATGGGATTCCATCTCGTGCAATCAAGACGAATCTTGGGAGATCATCCTACGAAATTCACAAGGGTAACCCAAGGGAATACATAACACTAATGCATGAAATTAAATACATAACACATCACCAAAATCTAAGGGAAGCTACCTTGAGCCATTAAAAATGATAAATCAGTGAGGAATCGAAGGTATCACATGACATTCCTTAGCATTGGAAATTGTTGAATCCAATGAGGCAGCCTCCCATGGCATTCAAGTGAGCCCCTTATTATAATATATTCTCACTCAAATAATTACAGCCATTTCATATCCAAAAATAAATACAAGGGATTAAACCTAAGTAATTCCATCCATTTGAATTAATTATACAAGAAAAACAATTTATTAGTTAACAGAACCATCATTAGACCCCATAATTTTAAGAAATTTCATTTTTCATCTCATAAATCCTTAACCTTTTCTTGATGATTGTTTAAATAAGATTTCATTAAAAATATATAAAGTAAAATACTTATGGTTTTATTACTATAAATTTATTTAACCAATAAAACCATTTAGTATATTCATTTAAAGGGGAAAAACCATTTACCATTCAATGATCACAACCTAATAGGTGCAATAAAAAAGTTCAACCCATTCAAAAATCATTGATGGTTGTGAAATTCCATTTCACAACCATTGATTCAAATTATTTCATCTCATTTAACCTTTTACCATAAAGAAACATTACTCACCCCAAGATTATTCATGGTAAAAACCCAAATAATGTCATACCGCATGGAACTATCACTTTTTAGTGTTCAATGAATGATAAAAGGGACATTTAACTAATGGAAACTCAATTTTATACAATTAATTAATTTTAGGTCAATGCGTAAAAATGATGACACAATGTATACCTATAAAATTCTGAAAAATAGGTGTGACTATGGGTTAAATTTGAGGGAACACCTACATCATACTCATAGATTTCCATAATCCCAATTTCATCCATTGATTTAGGCTATCTGGTAGAAATAAGAAAATAGATGAATACCTTAAAAATAGGGGAAAATTCACATAAACAATGAGAAATTGATCAAAAGTGAAACAAACAAAAAATAGAGGAGGAAAATAGTTAGCCCTACCTTAAACTTCTAATCATAAAAAATGGAAGGTGAAACCATTAAAAATAAGTATGATAACTCTATGGAAGTGGAGAAGAACCAAAGGAGAAATATCTATTCATGCATAACTATTAAAAAGGAATATCCTTATGTTTTTAAAACACACCACACCAAAAAACCACTTAAAATATTTAATAAAACCATGCTATAGTGTTTGATGACATGAATAATGTATTCACACTATGTGTTTTCAAGCCATAACACCTCAGGGCTATGCCCTTGATTGTTCATAGCATGACATATATTATCACACTGTGAATCCTTATTTCATATTTCTAGTAGCTATTGGATCCTACAATTTCACTTGATCTCATTCTTGAATTCTCTTGAAACATTTTAATTATAAAAGGAATAAATTACATGAATCTCATCAAGAATTAATAGGATTTGTACCACAAATAAGGGTCGGGGTTTTGTAATGTGCACTAAGATACCCATGTTGGGTGTCAGATAAAATCTAGTTGGAAAATACCAAATGGTACTTAACATATGTGTATAATATACACAAGCATATTCCATGAAAACAATCAATGCCTATGTAAAAAATAAGTAATCACACATGTGAAAACATATTTTAGGTCCTTAAAGACTGACTCTACCTACTTTGGCTCCATACGGGAGAGAAATTCATATATTGGCAAGATATACTCAGCTAACCGATCATCTATCCACATCCAACTTGATGGTATAGTGATGCCCTCATTTAAGGGAAGTACTAAAGTTGACCTAATTTATAAATTCGGGGAAATCCACACACCATGCATCGATCAAATCTCACGGATCTGGGGAGATCCACATACCACACATCGACCCAATCTCATGAACCATGTTTAATACATGACATCACATGTCAAACCAATATCAAAACTCTGGGTAAAACCATCACATCATCCCCAAACCCCCTATAAGGGAGAAGATATCCTATATATTTAAACCTAGACATTAAATTACAAAGATAGATAAACTATACTTGTAATACACAACTATACAATAAGGAAGTTCATAACCATGTCATATCAATAAAGAGTCATATAGCCAACACACATCCACACACAAATCAAATTAATAATAAGTCTCATGGGGACACACACACACAACATTTGAATCACATTAAGAATATGTCTCATGGGGAAAAAATTCACACCAAATATGAATCATATCAAGAATATGCAACACAGAGATATACATGAACACCAAACAATAATTCAAAACATCCATATAAATATTACTTATATGGTAAGGACTTATGTACTGAAACAAAATGATGTTATTATGTTAATAATTTATGCCTGAGTCAATTTTTAGGTCAATAATCCTTGAGGAGATCCAAAACCATCAACAAACAAGGTCCAAATAAAAATTAGATACCAATTATCTAAATTTAGTTTTCATTTCAATTTGGAAACACAGTATTGGTCCAAGATTTGGGAACCAAATAAGTGTGATGGAGTAAGAAAAAACTACCTAGGAATCACCTAGGGTTCGAGTGAAAGGAGATACATATTAACAAAGATATAGGGGATCAAGAATATATTGACACGATAGAATATAAAAAATTCATAGTGTGAAAGTGGGTTTACCTCTATGAAATCACCAAAATTAAAATATTCACCCTGTTATCGATTGTTTCACGCTAAAAACCCCTTGAGTAAAAAATCCTCCAAATTTAATGTCACCTTGATTTTACAAGGCTATAAACCATTCACACCATGAATGGTATTTCATTTATCTCAACCTATATTTCTTTGCAATTTTATTAGAAACCATTCATGTCATAAAACATCCTTTCATTCCATGAAATATTCTTATAGCCAGAAAACATGAGCCACCTACCTTGAATTTCTAATATTTGGTTCTTAAAATACTATAATAAGAAAAAAATATTTAATTACACTTTTAAAATATAAATAAAATCCAAAAACAGGGAATACATTAATATTTAGGATATTAAAAAGGTTAATAGTAAAATTTGAAAATTTCATTGATTAATAATTAGAAATGTCAAAATAGAATGACTTAGATGAATTTTTTTAAAGTTTTAGAATAATCACTTTGAAAAAAATAATATCCTTGATATTTTGATTTGTTTCAAGTAAATATTTTATAAACTAGTTTAAAAATAATTTATTTTTTAAACCATGGAAATATAGTGAAATATTTTCAAATAAAATGACAAAAGTAGTATAAAGTTGTGTTTATATAGAAACTGTTAAAATGTGATGATTATAGCAGTTTGATGAAAATAAACCATACGAAAAACATTAAAAAATTATTTAAAACTTTTAAAGATATAAAATTAGTAGAAATGACCTTAATAAATTATTGATTCATAAAAAAAGTCATTTTAAAAATAATCCAATGAATGTGGACATGAACAAATGGATGTTCCTAACTGAAAAGAAAAGGTAAGGACGACTAATTTATAATAAATAAATAATGATGCAAGGGGGAAAATGGAATAGGGATATAAAAAGTAAATATACAATAATTACAAGATGATAATAAAATTATAGGGGTTTTAGAGAAAAAATTATACAAACTCCCTATATGGATTATCTTTCAAAATAAATCTCTATTTGAAAATCATATTTGTGATGATACCCTCACTTTATGGGTAATATAAGAATAAAAGGATTTTGATCAGAATATCCTAAAATGGTTATTAAAATATCATAAAATAGAATATATTTCATACTTGAAAGTAATAGGTTAGTTAATACACCATATTAAAGAAATAACGGTGTGAAATATTAGACAAGTATCATGATAATTAATTTGTGACAGTAACCCCTTACGACCTTAGAAAATTTGAAATCAAAACCCCTTCAAGGATATGATTTAAAATGAAAAATTAAATACCATGATTAATTATTGTAACATGTTAAAAAATATTAACAGTTTAATATATAAACCATTCCAAATAATCCATGGTGTATACTAATAAATAAGTCTCAATGGTGAAAATTTGAGATAAGAAACCCTTACTTTGTTTCCATGCTTTGTAGAATGCACTCTAAGATATTGTATAAAAAACATAAATAACTTAATCTATTATTTAATAAACTTATTTATATAAATAGCATTTATAAAAATATTTTATAATTATACTATACATGTATATTAGTTAGTTATTATATATTTTCAATATCAGGCATGAGTAATCTTGATCGTTTTGAACTTATTTTGCAATCATTATGTTATTATTAATTATTCTCCCAAATTTCATCATTATAAAATAATAAAATATTCTAAGATTTATGTTTTATAACTATTTATAATGTTATAATTTCATTCTATGATAGTGTTCATTATGGTTCTTATATATGAAATTTACGGCAAGAATATTTTAGTGATTTTTAACAAATGAACAATGGTATCTTAATTAATGAGTTTAATATTATTGTTACCATTTTAGATCAAAAATAAATTTTTTATTTGGTTATTTATACCATATATTATAACTAATTAAGTTCTCATAGTCATCAATAATATTATTTCACAGAATGGTTCTAATAGGTGGTTAAACCAACCCAAACTTGAACTTACCATATTTAATGGATGATTATGATTATGGAGGTGATTTATTTTGTGAACAATATCATTATTCTAGTAGCATAATGAAATTATTTATAAAATTTTAAGGATTTGAATAATTTTTGAATTTGGTTTAATTAATAAAAAATACACTAGATAAAAAACAAGACACATCACTTTTAGAGGTAATATTACACACAACACACAACTAACATATCAATTTATCAAATAATGATAGGGAAAAAAGGTGGAAAAAATTTGTTTCTTCATATCATAAATATATCATATATTTTACATTTATCCTTAAATTTTACCCTTATAATAATAAAATTGAGATAATGGTAAAAAACAGAAGTATTCATTTCATGGAGGCGGTAGTCCACACAATATACAAATAATGGTTTCATTTTTCTTAATATAAAGGGGGAAAGGTGGTTAATAGTTATTTTCTTAGCATAATATCATTAAGAATAAAAAATATTAATGTAATTATATAATAATTAAAAAATTAGATTGGTGAAATTAATAAGGAAAAAAAATAAGGAAATAAGTAATCACATTGAGTACTTGGGATTTACCTTGGAAGATTTATTATAAATATAGGGCTTAGGATAAATTTCTATAACTAGAAGATTAAAATGAGGAAATATTATTCAAGGGGAAGGAAGAAGGGTAGAGTTTTAAGAGGAAACAGAATTTTTTAGTGGTATTTAAGGGGTGGTGAGAGGCCTATTTTTATACTTGGGGAGTGTAACATCACAAGTTATTTTTTAAATAATAACATTATGTTTGATAGTTTATATGACATGGAACACCGAGCTTAAATGAACCATGAAATATTATTATTTAAATATGACTATTTTAACCTAGCCATAAAATTTGAGGGTATGAATAGGAATGAACACATTTTGAAATGTATAACTATCCTACTTAATAAAAATATGTTGATTAATTCTTAATAAATAATTATTAACTTTTTTTAAAGTCTTGTCATGCTTTAAAAACATATTTCCTTCAAATATGATTTTTATTATTTTTTTGAGAAAATATTATATTTAATTTTTTACATATTTATAAAATTTATTTGATAAAATTAACTTTATTTTTTAAATCATCATATTAAAATTATCTTAGGGTGAAGTTTTTGGATTTTTGTGAAAAGATTGATTTTTTAGTGAATAGTGAAAAATACTGATTTTATTAAAAAAATTATTTTTGTTTCAAGAATGTATAAAGTTACATTTTGTTTTAAAATAGTTTCAAATTAAAATTATTTCTATTATATTGTTAATAATCCAATTAAATTCATTGGAATCAAGTTTATGGTTGAATTGGTATAATTTTTTTAATACAATAAAAGGTATTATTTTGAAAAACTATTTTTCATTATATTTTATGTTTTTATATTAAATTAATTTTTACCACTTATATATATTTAAAATTTAAAAATTTATACCATATTTTTAATTAGTCTTTTCAAATTTGGTAAATAGGGCCCTTTTATTATTTTTTCAATAATAATAGTAACCCTAGTAAAGTTTTGTCACCTTAATAAGGGTAAAACGAGTAAAATTGATGCAGAAATTTAGGATAAGGATTTAAAATTTCTATAAAAGTTGAATTTATACTATTGTATTGGTTTAGTTTAGAAATAATCATATAAGTCTTGAATATACAACCACTTGGTTTCATATTTCTTTGAGCATGACCTTTATATTAATTTAAGTAAAATATAAAGTAAAAAATGTCACACTCTTGAATTTAATATCTCTAATATTTTATCATAAAGGTAAAAAGTGGTTATGTTCATATATAAATGTATATTTTAAATATATATTAATTTTATTTATCATATTTATTTATTTTTAATTTTTACTGATATAATAATTACCTTAAATTCTTAAGCAACACCGACATAAAATTTATTCAATTAATAGAAAAATAAAATAAATTATTTTTAAAAATATTAAAAGTTATAAAATTTCATTGAATTATTATGTTCCTAGAAATTTTTTAGATACATAAAAAATATTAGGCATGTTTTAAAATATTATATTATAATTACATTTTTATTGTTATCTTTAAATTCAAATTAAATTAATAATTCAAAAATTGATATTAATAGTATTTTATAATAAATAAGATTTTATTAAATGATTTAACATTCATATAAATATTATATTAATAAAATTTAATGTAATATGGTTTTAAATATCAACCATTATCCATTTATGAGTCACTTTTCTATTTATGGTAATATTTTTAACCCTTTAAGATTGAAATAGTTGTTATCGCAGTTAAAGTTAAAAATTGTTATTGAAGGGGTTGATAAAACATATAAGGTTTAAAATGATACCAAAAACTTTATAAATTTTATTGTATGATGTTATTTAGACCCTATAATCTTTTTATTATAATTCATATCCATTTAGAAGCATTTTAATTGATAATTACCTTACTATATTTTAATCTAATAAGAAATTCCAAGTGTGTCCTCTACCTCCCTTATAAAAGGACACCCATCATTTCACCTCTTTACACCACATTGAGTCTTCTGTATTGACCAAACCCTAAAAAATTCCATTTTTAAATTCACTATACATATTCTAGAGGTTACTTTATCCCCAAAATACCAACCCTTGGGTCCTTAAGAGGAGATCTAAAGGAGTTCATTTAAAGATTAGATAACCGCCTTAAACAATCACTTTTTTTACATCATATTTTATCACCTCAAAATATGTTGTGTTTATCATAAAACAATAAATTTATTAACATAAATATACTAAAATATTATTATTATTATGGAACCACCATTATCCACCCTTTTTCCCATCAAATGGGAAGTGTAAGTATCGATCATGCTTACGCATGACTTACCGTCTCCAAGTAGGGATACAATTCATTTTTCATCACCATATTTTATTGATATATATTATGATAGGTTTAATGTTTATATATTATATCTATGAAATAATTATTTTCATTTAATGATATTTTTATATCTCCCTTATTACCTTTATATCCATTGGAAAATGATAATGTCACTCATGTGTACGTGTGGTCTACCACCTCCATGAAGCGATATGATTTTTTTGTTTCCTCTTTAAATGGATAGCAATAAGGATTAATTTTATGAATATATATATTATTTATATAATATAATAATTATTATATAAATTTTAATTATTATTTACCTTTGTTTCATTCCATCCATCAAAAAGTGAAAACAATGTTCATGCGTACGTACAACCTACCGTCTCCCGGGATGGTGTAATTCATTTTTATATCTCTACTTTTATAAATAACTATAAATATATAGTCATTTAATTTATAAGAAATTTATATCATGATTAAAATTATTTAGATGATGTAACCATGATCAAAGTACAAGGACCAAAACTACCAGACAAATACATACATGAAAAATGAAGTAACTATCACCCAGAAGAGTGATTTTAATAATGAATTATTTATAAAAAGGAGATACAATGTTATAAGTAAATCACATATGGTATGATATATATGATTATTTTTATATAATATATTTATAATAAATGTATATTTATTATATAGGAGGTTCGAACTCATTTGAAAGAATTCAGGCCTGAGGTAAGGGATTTTTCGCACACTCTTACTTTTATGAGACACATGCCATATTAACCAATTATTTATTTTATGTGGCGTATATACTTACCATGAATGTATTTTATGATTATTATCAATAAAATTATGGTATATAAATATCCATATATGTTTATTTGTTTTTTTAGAGATTATGATTAAATAGTTACCAAAGCGATAATAGTTTTATATACAATCACGTTGCTTATCTACATTGTTTATAATTAAGTTTTTGAAGATTAAATTTTCCCAATATACCATTAAATAAACTCATGAATTTTATTATAATCCAGTTATTTCTTCATATTATAATTTTTTTATTTCATTTGACTCTATTTAAGTACTCAAGAGACCAAAATAATGTTTTTTAAAGTAAAACTCACTTTATAACTCTCTTTAGTAAAAAATCCTTTCTCTTCCATGTTTTTGAAAATTGTGTTCAAGAATGTTTTTAATATTACAAAATGATTATTTAAATTTATTTTTACCCATTTATTAGTTTTTAATATTTTTTAAAGTAATATTATATTCATTTTTAAAATTATGGACTTTTGAATTTTTTATCGAAAATGTGAAAGGAATCTTTGTTTTAACATATAAGATATTAACCAAATTTTACACCATTATAACCACTAAATTATTTGAAGATTAATTTATATTTTTAATTTTTTATTTTTAAAGAAAACTTTTTATTTAATATTTAATAAATTTTTATCTTTTAAATAAGTTATTTTAATGTGAAAAGGGTATTTTCCTCAAGAAATGTTCCATGTGATATTTTAAAATCATTTTCCATATAAGATCACATACTTTGATTCTTCAAAAACTTTACTGGGGATATGATCCAATTATACTATACTTATTATTTATTTGGATGGTTTATGATTATGATAAAAAGATATTTATGAAACCCATTCCTTTCTGTGGGTTATGCTATGATGAATTTATGAAATGTTTACAAAACTTGTTTCATTTACATGAGTTATGATATGATGAAATGTTTATAAAAATAATTTATTTTTCATGGGTAATGATATGATAAAGGTTTTATGATCTTATGGAACACATTTGTATTATTTTCATTATGTGATGGGTGGGACTCAAATAATATATCCCTATAATTCATTTGGTAAGGCTAGATATCTCATGAGATAAACTTGATTGGAATGGGGAGTGAACCCAGTTCAGTAAGAGACTATGTCTTCTATGATAGCCTTTAGAGTGAACCTTGACTACTATGTTGGGATAAATATTGAACCCAATCCACTATTATAGTCTTTGAAGTGAGACTTTACTACCAAGAAAATGATTTTCTATGATTATGTGTATGCCAAAAATATGTCTTATGCCAATGTTATTTTATAATGGCTCATGTTCTTGTCTCCTTTATGATTCATGTCTTATAAATTTCCGTGATTTATTCCATGAATCAAGATTATTATCTACTATATATAGAGTATGGATTTATTTTTTTTCTCATGTTCTCATACCCTTATTCTCCTATTACGTTTAGGTGATTATTGATATATCCCTTGTTTATCATTATCGAGAATCCAAGCTCACCATTTCTTATGTTTTATTTCAATAGGTTATAAGGAAATGTATTAAGTATGATATGTATTAGAAGGCATCTAGTTATGAAGAACATAATGGGAGATGATGCAGTTCATTTATGAACTAGTTATTTATGTATATAAGTTTCCAAATATACTAGACCTACATGATTCTGGTGTGGATCTTTATGTTATGTTATGAATATTATTTTAATAAGATTTAATATCTAGGAATGAAATACCCGAGTCATTATTGTTGGTATCAGAGTAAAGATTATTAAATTTGGAAACTAGGATGATAAGAATTTTGAGATAATATTGGGGATTGGTCTAAGTATAGGTTAACATCCTAGAGTTTTTGTGATGACCATAGAATACTTAGGTTAAACCTAAGGTTTAATATATTGAAATGAATTTTTCTTGATTTAGACATACTATAAATGTTTTTTCAAGATCATATAGTTTCCTACTATGATTATTGTTACTGAAACTATGATTTTTGGTGTTAGTAAATGGCTGCAACCTGGAGGGGTTGTCTTAACGCTGAATGTGAGAGACAATGGAATGATTTTTCTTATGAATATCCAAGTGAAATTAGAGTTGTATTATGAAACCTTATGATTATGACTAATTATTTATCTTAATATACTACAAAAATATCAACTTGGGTAAGCTTTTTAACAGAAATAATAAGAGAAAAATGGATTTTTATGAAGACCATAGAGGGATGAAGATTCAATTTCTTATATGTCCTGTATTCCAGAAGAAGCACCCACAGATATGTCTCAAAGGAATGGGAAGATGTTTTGGGTGTGTAAAATAATGCTATAGAGAAAATATCTTTCAAATAAAAATGAAAAGTTTGGTTAATGAAATGGATGAGAATAGTGGTTTCCCTATGGTATAATCAATGGTTAAATGTTTTAAATATGGAAAATAAGGGAATTATAAAAATTATTTTCCTAATTGGAAAGCTCAAAAATAGGATCAACAAGGTTGTATGAGTAAAGGTTTTACTATTATTGATGAAGAGGCTAAAAATGACTTATGAAAAGAAGGAGGTATTAAGGAATATGATGATGAAGCCTAGTTAATGTTTTAAGAAGGAATGGTAATGATTTAAATTTTTATGTATTGGAATTTGATAATTAGGTTTTAAAATTATTATTATAAATGTTATTATAGAAATAAGAATAATTAAAATTTTAATAATTTTTCTAGAGTAGTTTTGTTTCAAGGTTTTTCAAAAAATAAGTAGAACAGTATTGATGACCTATAAAATTAATTTAATGTTAAGATGATATTTTATAGAAATATGTGTGATTGATGGAAAGATAACCATTAATATTTACTCTATTTTGAAATAATAATTCTTAGTTGAGATAAAGAGAATGTTTATAAATTAAATTAAATATTATTGCTGACCTTGGAATTGATCTCTAATTTGATGAAAAAGTGGTTTATCTTATCTTTTATAGAGTTTACAAAATTTTTGGTTTTATGGAATATATTTAATAATATATTATTTTATTTAAGGATTAATTAGAGAGTTAATTTTTGGATGAAGGTATGTTTTCATTAAGGTTTTATGCTAATTTAGGTTATGACCATGTTTTAGGAGAATATATGGTCAAGGTATTTTCACATTTGGTATGTGAAATTTAGAGATACATTATATTTATTAAGGGGTTAATTTTAATTTTAATTTTGAAATTTAGTTATATTATTTCTAAATTTTTGGATTTTGATTTTGGTTAGACATATTTTGGAAGGGTTTTAAGGTTAACTACTTATGGAATGGTTTAAGTTGAACTTTGGGTATTATTATTTGAAGTTAAAATATGATTTATCAAATTGGATAAAGAGTGCTAAAAATTTTTGTTTTGGTAAATATTTTTTTATTGGAGGGATGGATTTTCATTCTTTTATGTATCTTATGATCCATAAAAATATAATTTTATCACTTCAGTCTAGAAAAATTAATCTTGAATATTCATTTCTTAAAGTAAGATATGAAGTGAAAATTTATTGAAGCACAACCAAAGGATGAAATTGTGATTATGATATGGAATGAAATCAAGTAAATATATTTTCTAATATTATTTAACTTTATTTTAAAAGAATACTTAAATTTTTTGAAAGTATATTGAAATAAAATTTTATACTTTTATATTCAATTCCAATGAATTAATAGCCTTTTCAACCATCATAGATTAATGGTTTTGTAGTCGTTAACTTTCTCCTGAACATGTTATCTATCACTATCTATTAGTCCTTGGGTGTTATTTTTATCCTCCATGTCTATATTTTCACTTACCACTAATGTTATCCTATTTGAAAACCTAGTTTTTTGTTATTTGGGATTGCCTTCATATTTCATTTTCTCTCATTTTTAGAAGAAGTTTTATTAACCCTTTTTATGAAAGTGGGTTTTCCAAAAAAATGAATTTTCCAATGTAAAACCCTTTATTACCAAGTATAATTTTAAATTAATGGAATAAAATTTATTAAAGGTTGAGATAATGCGACTCCTTGATATTTTAAATAATAAAATTATGTTTTATGGTGTATATTCTACAAAACACTGAGCTTAAATGAACCAAAAAATATTATTATTTAAATATGGTCATTATAACCTAGACATTGAATTGGAGGGTATTAATATAAATAAACACATTAGGAAATATATATAACCATTCTAATAAATAAAAATATGTGTCTATTAATTAAGAGTTAACAATAATTGAAATTTTTTATGTCATATTATGCTTCAAAAATACGTTTCCTTTAAACATATTTTTTATTACTTTAATGAGAAAATGTTATATATTTTTTTTTCAATTTTTAGATTTTTTTCGATAAAATGAAATTATTTTTTTAAATAATTATCTGAAAATTGTATTATGATAAATTTATTGAATTTTTTGAAAAATATTGATTTTTCAGTGAATAGTGAAAAATACTGTTTTTTATTGAAAACTATATTTTTTTTCAAGAATATACAAAGTTACATTTTGTTTTAAAATGGTTTAAAATTAAAATTAGTTATATAATATTACTAAAAATCTAATTATGTTCATTGGAATAAATTTTATGATTTAATTTGGTATAAAAACATTTTTATACTTAAAAGGGAATTTTTGTGACAAATTGTCTTTCATTACGTTTTGTGTTTTTATATTAAATTAATTTCTAAAAATACTGGTGATTCAATATTGAAAAATTTATAACAGATTTTTAATTATTAGGTTCAAATTTGGTAAATAGGTTCCTTTTATTTTTTGTTAATATGAATGGCAACCATAGTTAATTTTTGTCATCTCAGTAAGGGAAAAACATGTAAAACGGGATTAAAACTCTCAGATAAGGCTTTAAAATTTCTATAAATCTTGAATTTATCATATCTTATGAGTTTATTTTGGCCATTTACATCTAATTTTTGAGTATATAGCCACTTGGTTTCATATTTATTTGATTATAACCATTATATTATTTTAATTAAAAGAAAAAGTAAAAAATGCCACACTCTTAACTTTTATATATTTGATATTTTATGATAAGGATAAAAAGAGGATGTTTTCTATTATAAATGTTTATTCGAAATATAAATTAATTTTACTTATATTAGTTATTTATTTTTAATTTTTAGTGATTGAATAATTACCTTAAATTCTTATGTAATGCCGACACAATATTTATTCAATTAATAGAATAATAAAATAAATGATTTTGAAAATATTAAAAGTGTTATAATTTAAGTGAAATATTTTTTAAATGATTTTTTAGATGCATATTACATATTAGGGATGTTTTTAAAGATTAAATTCTTATTTCAACTTTTTTTTGATGTTTTTAAAGTTAAATTAAATGAATAGTTCCAAAATTTACATTAATGATAATTTATAATAAATAAAATTTTATTAAATGATTTAAAATTACTAAAAATATTATATTCATAAATTGGAATTTAGTATGGTTTTAAATATCAGCCTTGGTGCATTTTATAATCATTTTTTCCATTTATGGTAATATTTTTAACCCTTTAAGATTCAAATAGTTGTTATCAAGGTTAAAGTCAAAAATTATTAACGAAGGGGTTGATAAAAAATAAAAGGATTAAAATAATACAAAAAACTTTATAAATTTCATTAGATGATATTATTTAGGCATTATCCCATTTTATTTTAATTCATTCCCATTTGGAATCATTTTTCTTGAGAATGTTGTTATTAAATTTCATTATTTTAAAAAACTAAAAGTGTGCCCTCTACCCCCCTTATAAAAAGACACCCCTCCTTTCTCCTTTATATACTAAATTAGGCCTTATAGATCAAAAAAAATACTCAAAAAGTAAATTAGAAACTTCACTATTCATGTTCCATATTTTATTTTCTCCCTAAAATACCAACCCAAGGGTTCCTAAGAGGAGATATAAATGAGTTCTTTAAAATAATAGGTAATTATCTTAATCGATCACTTTATATTTAATTATTATTTTATATCCTCTAAATATATGATATTTATAATAAATTAATATATTAAATATCATAAATATACATAAATTTTATTATTATTTTGAAACCACCATTATCCACCCTCTTTCCCATCGAATGGGAAGTAAAAATATCACTCGTGCACATGTACGACTTACTGTCTCCACGTAGCGATACAATTAATTTTTCATAACCATATTTTACGGATGGGTATTATTATGGGATTTATGTTTATATATTATATTTATTAAATAATTATTCTCTTATAATGATAATATCATATATACCTTATTTCCAACCAATCTGTTGGAAAACGATAATGTCGTTTGTACGTACGTGTGGACTACCACCTCCACAAGGCAGTGTGATTCATTTTTCATTACCTCTTTACGTGGATAGAAATAAGGATGGATTTTATGTATATATATATTATTTATATTATATAATAATGATTCTATAAAGGTGACTTATTATTTACCTTTTATTCATTCTATCCTTCAAAAAGTGAAAACAACATTCATGTGTATGTATGACCTACCATATCCATGAACATTGTAAATCATTTTTGTATCTTTTATTTTATGTTTGAATATATAAATATATATATATTGAATAAATATTAAATATATATCATCATTAACATTATTTATATGATGGAACCATGATCAAAGTACAAGGAATAAATGCAATGAACTAAAACATAAATGAAAAACGAATCAGTTATCAGCTAGAAAAATGATTTTCATAAATGATGCTAACTTATATTTGTTTATTACTAGATAGAAAAAAACTACAAGGTTAGTTACAGGGGTCTAAAATGTTGTATCCCTAATTAATCTCCACAAAAATGGACCTTATAAGTGGAGTGAATTTCCTAGAAATTGTGAAATATATTAATAGTGATCACCTCACCTGTGCAGTTGGCCAAGGAATCCACTGCCATACTCCATTCTCTAAGAGACTGCTTGATCTCCACCCCATCACTGATCCACACCCTATAATCCCTCAGGATGTAGGTCAGGTCTCATTGAGTCTTCTTGGTATTCGCAAGAATAATATTCAGAGCCAAGGAGTCGGTCTCCACATCTTTGATCTTCAGTCCATAAATGTCACACAGTGTGATGCCACAATGGAGGTCCCTCACTTCAGCTTCTACTATGTTCCCAGGGCCAAGAAACACACTAAAGCCGAACTATACCGAGCCACCACTGTCACGGACTAAACCACCTCTACGCATGTTTCCCTACACGTAATACCCGTCGACATTGAGTTTTATACCCTACATGGGAGCCTGCCACCATACCCATTGGCCCCTACACGGATCCTAGATCCTGGGAAGACCCCTCCCCAAGCTTGGAATAAGTTGATTCAGAAGGTCCATGTTCCCCTTTCCTCCTATGATTGATTGTAAGTCATCCATCAATAGATCTCAATGAGATTGAACACCCAAATACAAATAACTCCCACCATTCCTCTTGAGGTTATTAGCCTCCCACACAACCCAGCAAACCGCTACGATCACTGCTACAAAAACCTGTCCATTTCCCCTTAGAGAATTCATCTCAAGCACACTTATCTCTAGAAAATCGTCCATAGTGTTCCCATATATATTTATTCCAAGGAATTGCACCACCAAAGACTATAAGGCTATATCCAAATCACTCTCAAAGAACATGTACCATAGGGTATCCTATCTCGACCTCTCATAGCAGTAGCACCGAGAGCACAAATTCACCCCTTCCTCTGAAAAATGTCTTCAGTTAGAATAGCAGAGTGTCTCACCCTCCAAACTAAGAAATTAAATTTTACCAAGATGATCTTTAACCACACCTTGGGATCCATCTCATCAGATCCCACCGCTCCATGAAAGCCTTCACGAAATGCTCTACTGTTAAAACCTCTTGTAGCCGAACCAAGATAAGAGCACCTGTATTGGTCCACTGCTAAAAATATTCTATTGAGGATATTATTTTTCTCAGGGTTAAAAAATGGAATCAATGAATCTACCATGTCCAATAGCCTCTCTAAAAAAAATATTAGGGATATGGAACCCTGGAAATAAGATAGGATCCTCCCCTTCCTAATTGTCCTTCCAGAACGGAATGCCCCCACTACTAACAACCCACATGGACTTCACCACCTATTTCCTTTATGTGGTGTATATACCACCCATTAATTACTTTTATGATAGTTATCATTAAAATTATGGAATATAAATATCCACATAATGATCTTTATTTCATGGGGATTATGATTCAAAAGTTACCAAAGCGATAAGAGTTTTATATTATAATCTCATTATTTTTAGGGAATGTTTATAATTAAGTTTCTAATGATGAAATTTTCATGTTAAGCATATAAATAAACTCATGAATTTTCTTATCCTATAGTTATTTATGGAAATTAAATATTTGTATTTCATTATAATCTCTTTATGTACTCCATATACCAAAATAATTGTTTATGGAAAACAAACTCTATTTCTCTCTTCGGTCGAAAATCCTTCCTCTTCCATATCAATGTTTTCTAAAAATGTTTTCAAGAATGTTTTTACTATTCATTAATGATTTTTTAAATCCATTCTTACCCATGTTTTAATTTTCAATTTTTTTTAAAGGAATGTTATTTTCCTTTTAAAAATGTGATACTTTTTAATTTTTACCAAAAATATGAAATAAACATTTGTTTTAATGTATTCAACATGAAAAAAATTTCCACTATCCATAATCCCTCAATGCTTTGAAGTTTAATTTACATGTTTCTAGGTTTATTTACAAATATATTTTTTTCTATAATATTTTCAAAAATTTTATATTTTAAATAAGTGATTTCAAAATGAAAATGGATTTTTTCCTTAAGAAAAGTTCCAAGTGATATTATAAAATAATTTTCCATATAAGATGACATCCTTCGATGCTTCTTAAACTTTACTAGAAATATGATCTAAAGATACCATCATTTTTATTTATTTAGATGATTTATGAATATGATGAAAATATTTTTATTAAACCCTTTCCTTTCCATGATTTATGAAATTATGAATTGATAAAATGTTTACGAAACCCATTTCATTTACAAAGGTTATTCTATAATGAAATGTTTGTGAAACCCATTTCTTTTTCATAGGTTATGATATGATAAATATTTTATGATCTTATGGAAAAAATATGTATGATTTTCATTATGTGACAGGTGGTACTAGTATTATATATCTTTCCAAATCATTGGGTTAATATGGATATCTCATGAGATAAACAGGACTGAAATGTGGAGTGAACCGAGTTCAGTAAGGGAATCTGTTCACTTTGATAGTCTTGGGAGTGAACCTTAACTACTATGATGGAATGGGGGGGGGGGTGACCCCAAACTTTTATGATAGTCTTGGTAATGATACTTGACTATAAATTAATTGATTTTCTATGCTTATGTGTATGCCAAAAATCTATTTCTTCTACCAATTTTATGCTCTCATAACTCATGTTCTTTGATAACATTTTGATTCATGTATTTTTAATTTCTAAGATTTATGGCATGAATCAAGATTATGATCTATGTTATGAAAGGTATGGTTTTAAAATGTTATGACCATGTTCTCATACCATTATAATAAAGTAATTTTTAAGTGTTCATTGATATCTACCTTTTTTACCCACACCGAGCATCCAATATCACCATTTCTTATGTTTCCTTTCCCTAGGTTATGAAGAAATGTAGTAAGTATGATATATCTAAGAAGGGTGCTAGTTATGATGGGCTTAGTGGTAGATAATGTAGTTCACTTATGAACCTGCTGTTTATGTATCCATGTTTCCTAATATACTAGACCTATATGATTCTAGAATGGATCATTATGTTATCTAATTAATATTTTTATAATAACATATAATATTTATGTATTAAATGCATAGGTTGTTATAGTGAGAATGAAATTTTTATAAGTATTTCAAATTAAAATAAAGGGATCACAACTTTATCATGTAAAGAAGACTCCAAAATTCATAATAATTGAGTGGGGAATGAGATGAGGCTGGTCATTCCTCAAATATTAATTTTCAAACAAGTTTTAATCTCAGTTTTAAGTCCTTTACTTTTAGAATCTTTACATTTATAATTTTTGGTTTTACCATGGTAACTAATGTTTACCTAAGTAATTAACTATTAATGCATAAACATAAAATAGACATTATTACATAATTTTAACCTACTAATTAAAAATATGAAATCCATTTTATCATTTATAATCTATATGTTTATGAAAAACTAATTTTTACATTAGCGTATATAACGCTTAAAAACCAATTTTTAGAAAATGGTTATTTTTAAAATTAAAATATACATGTATTATAAAATTATCAATTTCATGATATTAATTGGTTTATTATAAAACAAAAAAAAACTATTTTTTTCAACTAAAGGAAAAACTGATTTTTACAAAAAATAATATTTAATTAAAAGAAAAGGCCAAAAATAGTTTTTTATAGGAAAATTTTATTTAAGTTATTAAACATAGGTTTTCTAAATTCATAATATTATTTTGAAATGTATATTTTTACTACTTAAATAAATCTTTTATAATGAAATTTTTTTTATAAATTTTTCAATTATACATACTTCATGATATAGTCATAAATGCTATGATTTTAATAAAAACTATATTTTTAACAATTCACATAAAAACCAATTATTTTATAATAATATAAAAAATTAAACAATTTAATTTTAACATTATAAATTAAAAAATTAATTTATTTTCGTAAAATTAGAATTATAAAATATATATATATATATATATATATGTATATATATTTAAATTAAATTAGAAAATATAAATAGAAACTATTTTTATTCAAAAAAATGGCCTTTTAAACTTCAAGTGTCTTTAATATTATTTCTTAAAATAAATTAATAATTGAATATTTAAATAATAGTTTATCAATATAAATATTATATATTATAATAAAATTTTAACTATGATCAATTTAATTTATTAATGTAGAATATAATTCCCCGGTTTTTAAATGGTTCTTCGAAATACATATTAAAAAAACACAATTTAATGAAAAATAGTAATATTTAATTTTTTCAATTGAATTTGTTCAAATAATAAGATTTATTCTTTTATGAAACCTCATTTTTAACATATGATACTTTTGATTCAACCTGTGATTCTCTTTGTTAAATCCTTGGTTATCCACGATTATTATCCTATTAGGTTCTGTACCCTTATTAGCTAACATCATAAAATATAATTTATAATAGTTCATTAGAGAGAATGTGAATTATCCATAGTATATCCCCTGGGAGTTTCAAGGAAGGTGTACAATTAGGGTTCTTTTTCGTGCACCATGTGATGATCGATTTAATACCCAATCTTACATTTTCAGTGTTATTACACCAAGGTACATCTTTCAAAAAGCCTATATCACCTTGTAGTATCTAAAAATGGATGTAATAGTATAACTACACAATATCTACTTTACGAAAATCTTAGGATGTTATACTATACTTAGACTTATCCCTTAATCATATCATAGAGTTTTTACTAAAGTTCTCTTATCATAATCCCTAAAATATTCAATATTACCTTAAAATAACGTAAAGGGTTATCTATACCTTTATAATTATGATAAAACTTAACTTATCAACTCTTAAATTTCCCCCAACTAACATCATAACCTCTAAAGTTATCTAAACCCTCCTTTGATACCAAACAAGTTTCCCTAGACTTACACTCTAAGATCCAGTGCTAAAAACAACTTACTTTACACACTTGATTCGATACACATACTTGGTTACAATATATTTCCCACATAATGTAAAATTTATATTAATAATATATTTTTAGGTTTATAGTTTCAAATAATTAAGAAAAATATTTAAATAGTAAATTCTAGGTTCTTTGTATCAAATAGAAATTTTTACCACTATATAAATAACTACTTAATCCATAACAACTCTTAAATATCTCCAACAAATTATCCACATAAGATACTCTTCTAGAAATTTCATAATTTTCTTATATTCATAACCCATGGAAATGGAAACATAATAAATTAATGAGATATGATGCTCAGAAAGGGTAAACATAAGTGATAAAAATCAAATATCATAAGTGAGTATAAGATGAGAATATGTGTATGATCAGTATACATAATAAATTTATACCCAATAAAGTATGGATTATAAATCATGAGTTATGGAGTATGTCATGGAAGAAAATAAAAATGAATAAAAAGTGTGTGGGAACATTAGGCAATAAACATTATCTATGAAAGAATAACATTGTCATAATAATAATCATGAGACCTTGGAGCAAACATGAGCATAGGTAAACATAATAGAGTGTACCAGAAAACACCACCTAATTTCTATAACATAGTGGAACATGATACACCACCTAATTACCATAACATAGTGAAATAGGATAGACCACCTGATTCATATAACATAGTGGATCATGCTATACCACCTGATTCTCATAAAATAGTGGATCATGATACACCACCTAATTCCCATAACATAGTGGAGCATGCTACACCACATGATTCCTATAAAATAGTGGAGCATGATACACCACCATATTCCCATAACATAGTGGAACATGCATCACTATTTGATTCCTAAAATGGAGAGACCATTCCATAATAAATTACTATAATTATCTCATGAGATAAAAATTCTTAACCAGTGAATTGGAGGAAGATATAGGACCCTATTAACCATTATTATACATATGAGTTCCACTTGAAATAAATCATTCATCATATCATAAGGAAACCATGGAAATAAAAATGGGTTTAATTAAAAACATCATAAATAACCCATGGAAATAAAATGAGTTTCATATCCTTTTCAAATATAATCACATAAAGAAATCATTCATAATCATAATAAGATAAACATATGGTAAATAAATCGGTAGCCAAGGATATTTAGTAACTTTCTTGGTAAATAACCTTCAATTAAGATGAGGTATTTGGTATATAAACCATATAGATAAAAATTTATATGCTTTATTAAATAATTTCTCCCAATCAGTCGATGTATGAAATATAGGGTAAAACCCTTTAATAAAATAAATGTAAAATAGGGTATTCTTAAGGAAAATACATTAGAAGAAATATCATGAATATAATAGAGGGTGATTTGGAAAGAAAAAAGAAATTACGGGTCATATAATTGATATAAAAGAAAATTAAATAAGAGATATATAGAAATATGATGGATTATAAAATTTAAAGAATGTCCTCGATCAAGTATAAGATATTTCAAAAGACATTTACATGGATGTAAAGCACTTTTTTTTGTGTTTTAAAAAAATCACTTTGGAAATAAGAATTATCTTTAATATTTTGAAAACATTTTAAAATAAATATTTTATAAAATAGTTTTAAAATAATTTCTTTTAAGAACAATTAAAATTTATATAGAAAGTTTCATATAAAATTAAAAATGTGGTGAAAAGGTGTGTTTATATAGAAAGTGTTAGAGATATATTCTTTTCACACTTTAAAAAAATGACCCATATGGAAAAAATTAAAATTTTATTCTAAAAATATTAAAAAGATAAATTAGTAGAAATTAACTTATTAAATTATTCAGGAATATAAATTAAATTCACAAAATCATCCAATGAATATGTAAATGGTAAAATATAGTTTCCCAACCAAAAAGAAAAGGTAGGATCAATTTTTAAACAATGGGTAAATAATGATACACTAGGGAAAATGATATAGGGAGAAGCTAAGTAAACTTAACTAAATGACCATAGTATATTAATATGATAATAGGTTTAGATATAAAATTATACAAATTACCTAGATAGATTATATTTCTAAATAAATCTCTTTTTGAAAATGAGTTTGGTGACAAAAACCCGCATGATATGGGTAACATAAGAAAGAAAAGAACTGGAGAGGAAAATCATGAAATGATCATTAAAATATAATAAAATGGAATATATTTCTTAATTTAAAAAAAATATGGTAGTGAATACACCAAATAAAATAAATAATTGTGTGAAATATTAAACGTGTCTCATCAAATTAAATTTGAGACAAGAAACCGTTACAACCTTAGAAAAGTTTGAGTCAAAACCCCTTGAAGGATATGATTTGAAATGAAAAATTAAATACCATTAATAATGATTAGGTCCTAATTAAAAATATTAAAGGTTAATTAGATATACCATTCTAAATAAGACACACTATATACTAATAAATATGTCTCAAGGGTGAAAATTTTAGAAAAGAAACCCAAGCTTTGTTTCCCCACTTAGTCAAATTCACTCTATGATTAATTATAAAAAATAAATATCTTAATAAACTATATAAAAACTTATTAACATACATAAACTATATAAAATTCATTTATTATTATTCTTTATGTGTATATTTGTTAGTTATTATCTTTTTTCAATATAGAGGGTGAGTAATCTTGACCGTTTGGAACTAGTTTCGTAATAGCTGATTTTTATTCATTATTATCCAAAAGTTAATAATTCTTAAATAATTAAAAATATTTAAATTAATGTTTTAAATCCATTTATTATTTTATAATTTCATTCTATTTAATTTTTTATTATGGTTGTTATAGATGAAATTAGAGACAAGCCCGTTTCAATTATTTTTAACAAACAAACGGTGGTATCTTAATTAATGACTATAATGTTAATGTTAGCATTATAGAACCAAAATAAAATATTTATTTAATTATTTTTATAATATATTATATAAAATTAAGTTATTATATCCATTCATTATATTACTTTATTCTACGATTCAAGTAGGTAGTTAGACCGACCCAAATATGAACATATCATAATTAATGGATGATTATGATTACAAAAAGTTGTTTATTTTGGGAAAAATATCTTTATTATAGTATAATAAAGATATTATTTAGACGCTTTTTAGGGTTTTAATAATATTTTAATTTTTTTTATTAATTAATAAAGAAACCAAATGATAAATGAGATACATTTTTTTGTGGAGGCGATAGTCTGCTCAACACACTACTAACATTTTAATTTATCAAATAATGAGAGGGAACAAAAGTAGATTATAATTTTTATATTAATAATATTAATATATTATATTTAAAATTTATACTTTAATTTCACCCTTATAATTAGTAAATATAGGTGGTTGTAAAAAAGGATGTCGTCTCTTTTTGGAGGTAGTAATCCGCACACCACACAAATGATAGTTTTGTACTTATTAATTGAAAAGGGGAAAGGTGGTTACTGTTTATTACCTTAGAATAAAAAAACTCAGTATAAAAATAATAATTATGAAAATATATAGTAATTTTAAAATAATATTATGGAAATTTAGATGGAAAAGATAAAAATTAAAGAAAGAATTACTCACATTGAAGAGTTGGGAATTCCCATGGAAGACTATATGTAAATGGAGGGAATTAGCTAATGTCCTATGAAAATAATATTAATAAGGTTAAATAGGATTAAATGGTAAGTAATTATGGAATTTTTTCAAGATGAAACTTATTTTTTAGTGGTATTAAAGGGGTGGTTAGATGCCCATTTTTATAAGTGGTGAGAATGATATTTTTGTAAATATTTCAACTTAATATAATGAGAGAAAAATATTAACATGTTAATAATACTATAAAATAAAAAATAGTGGAGTGGGGGATTATATAAGGTATATAATACCTCAAAAATATATTTAAACAGATGTTTTAAACATTTTTTAAGTACTTTACTCTTATAATTTTTACTTTTACCATTTTTGGTTTTATTGTCATAACTAATTTTTATCATTAAAAATAAAATGGAAAATATTACATAAATTATAAATAATGATTCCAAATTTCAAATCCATTTTATCAGTTAAAATTTTTCTATGTAAGAAAAATTAATTTTAACATTAGCGCATTTAACGCGTAAAAACTGATTTTTAGAAAAGCGTATTTTTCAGCTTAAAATTTATGTGTATGAAAAAATAAAAAATTAATTAATTTTAAAGAAATAAATTAATTTATAATAAAACAATAAAATATTTTTTTCTTTAATATCAATAAAAAACTGAAATTTCCCAAAATAATATTTAATTAAAATAAAATACAAAAAATAGTAATTATTAGAAAATATTAATTAAGTTATTAAAGATAGGTTTTATAAATTAATAATAGTATTTTTAAATTTATAGTTTTACTCTTTAAGTAAATATTAAATCACGAATAATGTTTAACAAGCTTTGAAGTTATACTTAATTCGAGATATAGTCACAAACAATGGATTTTTTTTAAAAACCATATTTTTAATTATTTACCTAAAAATAAATTATATCAAAAGAATATGAAAAATTAACACTAAGATAATTTTGAAATTATAAATTCAATAATTAAGTCATTTTTTATAAAATTAAAATTTCTAAAATTTATATATTTAGTTATTTTATTGAAAATACAAAATATAAATAAAAACTATTTTTAATGAAAAAAAGACTCTTTAAACTTAAAGTGTTTTTAATATTATTTCATATAAATTTATAAGAAATTTAATATTGATAAAATAGTTTATAAATATAAATATTACATATTTTAGTAAACTTTTAACTGTGATCAACTTAATTTATTAAGGTAAAATACAACACCACCGTTTTTAAAATTATTCTTCAAAGGAATCCTTTTTTTAGATATTAATTAAAGAAAAATGATAATATATTATTATTTTAATTTATTATTATTATTTATTTATTAAGGATTATATTATTTTTTTAATTTTATTATGTTATGGTTCATTTTACTTGGGTTTTGTGTTAGTTTTATGTTGTGTGTGATACAAAGTATTGAATATAATAATTATTTAAAAGGGTCCAAAATATCTAGTCATTACTGATATTTATCCAAGTAGATGAGGTATGGTACGCATTCATTTATGAGTTGGGAACCTAGGCTTGGTAATAGGGGATAACCCTTAAGAAGTTATATCATATTACCTATTAAATGGTTAGCTTGGATTTATGCTATTGGTGCATTGAATTTATTTATGGAGATAGAGTTTAGGTGTTTCTATAAACAATGAAAGTTATTGGTGAATCCATGTTTTGTTATCCTTTGAGCCTTCTCTATAAGGAATAAAAAAAGGGTAGAGTAGTAGTTAGACCTCATAAAGTTTTTAGTTTTGATGGATAACATCATCAACGTATAATAGCTATGTCATGGTGAATGATTCCCTCAGTAGAAAATTACATTTTATTTTGATAGAGGAGGTGTTTGAGTAGATATCAGTGATGTGGTTAGTTCTGGAATAGAGAGATATGTTTTTATCTTGGATAAATAGTGGTTTTCCCAAGCAATCTTTCATTGAGTGATAAATTCATATATTTGTAACATCTATCACGAGACCCTATGTGACTTGAGAAATCTTAAGAAATACACCTAAAACATTATCTAAAGTTGGGGAAAATGTTGTCCTCTACTCGAGTCAGATAGTGATTTTACAATCCATGTTGGATATCATGATATAAATTTTGAGAGGATATTTTGAAGGTATCATGGTCCTCAGTGGGGTATGTCTAGTAGAAATTTTAATTATTCTCATATTATGTAAATTCTAGCTATATGGTGGAGGATTCTTCATTAGTGATTGTGGTTTGGTCTTTTATGTTTTAGAATGTATTATGATAGAGTCTAGAAAAAATAAATCATGGTTATTTAAGAGGTTTAGACCATAAATTGTAGAATATGGTAGAATAGGTCACTAATGAATTATGGTTTGTTTTTGGGTAGTTTTAGGATATTGGAACCATTTCTTGGTGTGCTGGTCTCTAACTTTCATGAAAGATTGATAGTAACCCAATTGGGTCTTTAACAGTAGTGGAATATTTTCTCTCTCTATAGTCCTATGTGTTGATGTGTGGTTTCCACTAATGTATGAGAAAAGATATTTCTAGAGGATATGTTTTTTCCTTGTACTTTATTTTATATTAATAGGTGTTGATGTGTGGTTTCCACTTATGTATGTGAAAATATTAAGCTAAAAGAGATATTTTTTCCTTGTAATTTATGCTAGAGTCATTAGTGATGAGTTTTCATGGGATTTATATAATCATAAATGTAGTGGAAGACAACAACCAAACTGAATAACAATCAGTATCTAACTATAAATTTGTATAAAATAATAAAACAAAGAAAAGAATAATGTAATTTACATATGAAAATATGAGCTTCAAACATGTGTTTGATATAAAATAATGAGGAGAAACCAACAAGTTCCTTTCTCCCAGGATATCCACAGATTATAGGAATCACCTAAATCTTGGGAAGGATCTAACTTTTATTTATGGTATGCTATAAAATTTTTATTAAAGGGAGAAGAGAACAAGAGTTAGAGATTAATTTAGACAATGAGTTTTCAAAGTGTGACACATGTCATAGGAGGATCAAACCGCCTTTATAATGGCATTAGGAACTTGAATTTTTATCCAATATTAATTGGAGCATTTATTAAACTTTACATACGTTTTAACACTTAAAATTATATGTTTAATCCTGAAATTGATTATTTAATGTTTCAAAAATAATTCATGATGTTAAAAATCCTCAAATTAATCATAAAATGATTAATAACCAATCATTATGACATCTAAGATACATAAAAATAAGAGATAGAACATTATAACATAATGATATAACCATAATGAATGTACACCATGGAATATTGATTATCACTATACCATGAAGATCCCTTACAAAGGCCATGGAATCCAAAATGTCATGAACAATATGGTTATAGTGCATATCTACATTAATCACCCACTTTTACTAAAATATTTATAAACTTAGTATACTTTCACCTTATGTCATTCCATATAGAAAAAAACATAAAATACTATCCAAAAATCCTTTAGGTAATCATCCAAAACTCATTTTGGAAAAGTATATCATAAATTTTCCCCACTTGTGGCATCCTACCTAAAAAATTATAAAAATAGATCCAAAACTTCTTCTGGATGTCCTCTAAACCAATTTTAGGGCATCTATAAAAATTATGTAAACTAGATCCTATTTGAAACAACCAGTAAGTGTAATCCTAGACGAATTTATATCATTGATAACAATTATGAATTATCAAATCCATGAATGTAATAAGAAATATGCCTCTAGAAAAGTATTGATTATACTCAATCTACAAAGGGATCTGGTGTAATCTATATCAAATATATGATTTTCCATACCTGTTTCCATAATCTATATCATATAAAATTATGCTTAATAATATAATACCATTTTCTAAGACATAGAAAAACCACATGACTTAGAGTATGTCAATCCCATTAAATTACTTATATATTCTCGATTCTCTGAATATAGACTGACCAAGTTTATGAATACATAAATGTCATTCATTTATGTGTATGATCACACGAAATTACCCTCATCCATATAGATAATCACATAACATGAATCTTTTATAGGTATGTACATACACTACCTCAATTTATCTCAATAAAAGGCCCAAATTCCATACTTTTTATGTGAGAGGTTAAATCCCATGTTAGTTAAGCCTCAACCAAAAATATGATATATAACATACTCAACCATATCTTGATTAGAAAATCCTCAAGTCTTGTGTAATAAAGGTATTAAATTATGAATATTCTCATCCTAAGTATCTTTCCAAACTCATGTATGGGGATTTAATATGAATCATGTACCCCTAGGATACCAAAGATATTGTGTATTCTACCCCATGTGGTATACTTAGAGGGATATGTAGTGAAAAAAAATCATTTTTTCCTCAATATCATATTTCATATCTCTATATTAAATTCTACCCATGATAAACTTATCATTTCATCATAAACTATAATAATCCATGAAAAACATAAAGTTGTACTTTGAGTGGTAAATTATTATTTTACATCACACAATATGTATATGTCACCAATATGAAAGAATGATAAAGTAGAGAAATTTTTTTGTCGAACTTGATTCATTTTATATTCCAAAACTCTTTTAACAATACTAACAAAACTAGACATAAATACTTTTCTAATCACATCATATATGATAAACCGCCAGACCAGACTTAAGTATTTTTTACATTTAGGGATTTTTTAAACTCATTTTATCTCTATATAATTCCTACCACATATCTATGTGACCATTTGATAAAACTTCCTACTAAAGTTCATTAGTGTTTAACATCTATAAATAATGTTTTTTTGAATAGTGGTGACACTTAGGAATTATATTCCTAAAGTTCAACTTTTTAAACATAGTATTCAAACCTATTTACATCACAAAATCCAATGTTATGATGATAATAACTTATATTGTCTACTCATAACTCCTTCTATTTTCATTATCATCATCATACTTGTAACTTTTTGATCAAACATTTCTTTGAGATCATTTGGTATGAAAATATAACTCTTTAATTTAATATTTTCTGTATCAAAATGTCTTAAACTCTTTTAGGATATGAAGTGTCATTCAATCTATTGAGGTAACTAAATGTATATATTTACATTTCTCTTTTCCGATATATCTTAAATTTATTAATTATATTAGGTGACATTAAATTTTAATTTTATTGGTTTAATATTTTGTCTGTTACAATTTGAGATTCTTTTTTCCAAACATACTCCCATTATTCTCTTAGAATATGATACATTTCATATTTCATTTTAGTTTTATGGTTATACCATAAACCATTAATCCTTTTTAATTCCTTTTACATTTCCCAAAAACATTTTTAAGGTAAATATCGATATCATATTGGATTCAATACATAATTAATTAGGGTCAAAATGTGTTAATTAGATTGTAAGGACATGGGGCTTCTTGAATTTTTTTCTCTAAATAATGTTTATTTTTAATTTTGAGGTTCAATCTTAGATTCTGAAATTTAAATACTAAATCCTAATATATTTTGGGTTTATATTGAGGTTTGAGGGTTTGGGTAGGTGTTTAGTGTCTATCGGTGGTAATACCTCCTACATTTTACCATTATTTGTGGAACTGAGTAGCTGGTGGGGTAGTACCGGACACCCGGTGAACATGATAGAGGTAAGGGTTCCTAGTTGGTTCCACTAGGTACTCAGTATTCCCATGATAATTTTTTTTAAAAGGGGGGAATTTTTGTCTTTTCTAATTCAACCCTTTAATCCCTTGATCCTCGTTCTTTAAACCTCATTTCTCTAACACCAATAGGAGATCCTCTCAAGGCTCCTCCATTATAACTTATTCCCCTCCTTCCATGATGTTCAAGGTAGATTCAATGAGATTTAATTCAATAAATACAAGTAAATCCATCCAAGTTCATCTACTCTTCCTTCTTCTTTATATTTTATATTCTTTTATTTAGGGATTCAAATATTAATTCTATTTGACCATGGTGTAAATCATTAGAATCCTTAGATATTCCTCTCCTTTTATTTAAATAGAGCTTATTTGGGTTGATTTACTTCTATTTATAATTGTTTTTATATAAATAAATTGTTATATGGAATTCAATAAGGTTTTCATGTTTTTTGGATTTAGTTAGAAGTTGATTTGGTTATTTTATTTTTATATTTAGGATGTAATGATTTTGATTTTAATTCAAGAATCATATTACTAGGTTTTATTTACGGTTTAATAATCCATGTATTATGATGAATTTGTAAATGGATTTATTTGGTAAATAAAATTGGTTTAAGGAATTTTTTGGATTCTTTAGGATCATTTGAATTTTGAAAGGTTAAAATGAATAACATAACGGTGTTTTTAACTCTTTAGTGATTTTTAGGTTATGAATGGGAAATTTATGCCACATGTTTTCAAATATTAATCTTAAGGTCAAAAAACTATTTTTAAATTTTATAAAAGAAGGGTTTCAAATTTTTATTTTTATATTTCGTGTAAATGGTTTTAAAAAGCGATAAAGTGAAATATTGTTAAATGATTATATATATATTCATTCTATTTAATATTTTTGATTTCAAATATTTCATTGAGTTGGTTATGGTAATGCATTAGTTATATAAGTCTAACTTTTCTTCATTGAATACTATGTTTGTATTCTTCCATGAAGTTGTTAGGAATATTTTATTGCTTCATTTATATGGTTCCATAAACATGGAAATTTTTTATATTTTTGTTAGATGATGTCAATCCTTCTCATATAATACTAAGTATAAAATTGTATAAGGATCTAACCAAGGAAATGAATTAAATTGTGTCCTTACCACTATTCCAGCTTATTTTTATATCTTGTGGAAGATTTATGACCCTAAACCTTAGAGCTTTAATTTATTTAAAATTTTCTATTTAAAACTACCCTACCAAGTTCTTGAAATTTTTATTAAAGATATTATTTATTTCTACCATAGAATGAATGGGTTATATACCAATAATCTAAACTTAAACATAATTAAGAGTTTCATTGGTGGTAAGGTGACGACGGGGCTGGCTAGCTTGTAGGAAATGGTATAGTTATTATACAGTTTTGGTTTTCTAAACCAATTTATTTAAAAAATAAAAAGTAAATGTTTTAAATTAATAAATAAATTCTCATTTTCTTTAAATTATTTGGGTTTTTTTATTGATTTTGTCAAATAATTGAAATTGTAAGTTATCTTAATGAAACCATCCATTTCCTTCAAGAAAATAAACCATATATTGTTTAAAATTAATTAATTATTTGAATTAAAGTAATGTGAAATTTTATTTATGTAAAAATGTGTAAATTGTAAGGGTTTCACCAACTACAAACTTATTTCTCTAAAAGAATACTTTTCCTAAATTATTTCTTAAGGATATAAAACATATTTGAAAATGAACTTAGATTATAAGAAAAAAATGTTTTTATTAAACTTTTATGACATTCTTTATCATTTATTAAGGTGAAAAATGTATGTACTGGTTTTTACCAACACCGTAAATTCCATACTTAATCACATATTCGGTTTATCACTAATTCTTTCATGTGGAACCATTAAACACCCTTAGTATCTAGTTTGGAAATAAATTAATGAAGTATATGAGGTACCCACTCCTCAATTGATGTTTGGTCTATCTTTTTACTGTAATACCTTGAAAAAAAATTTCATACAAAAACTGGTTCAATATTTATCTTGTATCAAGTTTTCTTGGTAGGATTTCTAAGTATGGTATTGTTGAATTACTTATGTTTTATGAAATTTTCTGTGTAGTTTGGAATTATATTTCATTTGTGTGATAGGATTATAAGAAATTGAATGAATCCTATATGTTATAGTTTTAAGCGAAGTGTATTAAATTTAAGCCTTTCTATCTTTTATAGTTTTGAGAATGACAATATATATGGATAGTTTCTATATTTTATTTTTGTTTGATATAAATTTCTTATAAAGGTACATCTCATGGGATGGGTTATTGATACCTATATTATTATAGCCATTTACCCCTTACTCTGAGGTGTATTGATTCCATGATTATTATATATGTAGCATCCCACCCTAGATGCCACTTCACTGGGCCCCGAGACGGTGGCCACACAACCTCAATAGTGCCTCCCCAAACACCAGAGGCTACCGACTAGCAACAAGGGCCTAAGGTGTGTATGTGGGGAGACTATTCCCTCTTTTATCAGTATAGAGAAAAAATATGTATGTGTAAATATAATAATATAATAAATAGTGGAATCAATAATTACCAATAGGTAGTAGTGGAATAATAATAATAAAACATGAAAGCTAAATGAATAATAAGAGTAAGATAAAAGATAAACAAATACAACTGATGATTAAGTTATAAAATAATTAAAATGATAGAGGTAGAGGATACAAGCATATACCATATGACAAGAAAAAGAAAAAAAGAAAAAATTCCTATAGCTACTATCTCAAGCATAAGATCAGTCCTCTGCACCAACTCCATTATAAATATGAAAATCAAATATTAGAAGATAGCCACTTCCCTTTATCGATCCCTACAATCATAAAGTCTATTCAGGCACCAATGGTAGCCCAAGTATGGTGTGAGATAAAATCCTAGTAGGCCACCACCAATGGTATCTATCTCAATCTGTTCATGCAATATAAAATGAACAGTGTGACCTATTAAACAAATGCAGAATAGAAATGAATAATTAAATCCATTGGAAGGGTTTCCACTTAGACACCCATCCAATTTACCTACTTCATGCTAATCCAGTGAGTTTGAACCAAGGTATCCTTCAAAGGTAAGGTTAGAGGCATAATATGTGAGGAGGTGGATTTTCCCTAAGATTGTGATTGAGTTTGGAGGACATGTCCCTATTTTTTCAGAATAAAATGATCAATTATCATTTGAAAAAATTTATTTACCTTTTAATTCATTTTATGAAATCAACTTTATAAAATATAGGGAGTCACTATGAGCCCGTCCATGGAAATTCAGAGAGAAATTGAGAAGAATCACTTGATGGGCTCGACATATTCCCAATGCCTAAGGATTCTATATAAGGTGAATTAATAATTAATTCCCGTGTGTCACTTCAGGTATGTCATGAAAACATCATGAACTAACCTCTAATTTTGTACCTGGTATCACATGTAGGGGTCCAATTCTCTCTCATGGCATGGTTTAACCAACATTGCATTGATCTAGTCCATGTGGTCTCCCCTAGGGAACCAGTACCACTCATCTGGAGGTAAATATAAAAATAATGCTCGGCTACCCCATCATAGGCATAGATGATGTTTTCCCCAAAATTCTTAAAAAACATTAAAAATCATAATAAGAAGGAACAAGTGTTTTTCCAAGGGTTTTTTTAATTCGTAACCCCTTATTTCACCATCAATAGTAAGGTGAAATCATTAAAGAATCAAGCAATGCATATATAAAATGTTTGGAAAAAGGAACATATCATTTATTTAAGTAATTATAATCATTATTGGAATGTTAGTCAAAGAATTCAATTAAACAAACCATTTAAGGCATGGAGTATGAGACATTATGAAATTTTAAAATTCATTTAATTCAACTATTTCATTATGGTATGGTGTATTAGGGTCTAACTCATGTTTTAACCTCAAATTAAACTAAAAAATAGGCTCAAGACATTAATTATGTGACAACACACCTCAAGGGGGTGTTAGTACATTTTACAATAAAAGGAATTTTTTTTATCTAAGTTGTTGCTCACCCATTGGGGTGACTTTAATCAAGGTGATAAACCCAAGGGGTTGATTCACCGCTAACTTGGGTTATGAAAGGTATAATTTAACTATAAAATTAACTTATTTAAACATTTATAGGTGTCATCGAAAGGGTTTATCTCGCAGTATGAGGACATAAGTTATAAAGTGTAACGAAACAAGGGGAAAGAGAATCAACCACCAACCTTAAACTCTTAGAGATTCCCTTATCTAATTTAAACCTTTAATTCATGCTAGGTTGAAAGAAATCGAAGAAACAATCAAATTTATTGAAAATGGGGAAAACGAGCTTGCACGGAGATAGTGCAATAGATGGTATGAAGAACTTGAAATAGAATAGAAAGGATTGAAGATGTTACCTCTAGATTCCTAATGGATCTGAGGGAGAGGGAAACAGAGTCTATATGGAGGAGGTGGATTGATCCATAGGTTTATAGGGAGAAGAGATCATATGTGGGTGGAGAGGGATTAGACACTGTAGAAAAAGAAGGAGAAGGAAGAAAATGTAAAAACATTAAATAGGGGAAAGCATAATTTTACCCTTAAAAAGGGTGCACAGTTTGGCCGCATGGTTGTAAAAACCATTCACTAACCAAGTACCATTATCTTCTTCAAAGGGGAACTCCATATAGTTTGGCGTATAGTTTATCTAGCTGTGTAAAAAATTTAAAGAAATACACTATAAAAAACTATATATGACTCGCTTGGCCATAAGACTTGGGTCACACAGTTGTAGAAAAACCATGGGGCCTATAGGTCCCCACTGTCTGTAGCCACATGACTTAAGGAAACCATTAGACTAAGAATCACAATTTCTACTAACTGAGCAGCCCAATTTACCTCTTTCAATTTCAGGGCTCTAGGATCCTAATGAGACCCAGATTTACCCGAGACCACCTTGAGTTCATTAGGAATCATAATTAGGTCCAAACAAATGAATTGAAACAAAAAATAATGATCCTGACCTTTTAGAAAATCTGGGATGTTACAACCTCCCATCCTTAAGACAACACATCCCTGAGTTTTCTTTATGAGGGGGGTAGAACATAGGATGAGAAGATTTCAAACCACTACACAAGCACATTTGCTTACTACTCTCAGGTCTCATCCTATACACATCCGTGATGCCATGGCACTCAGACCATAGGAACTAATCTGTCTCATAAAAATTTAATCCTTCGATCAATGATACATATTTGATGCTCCTCAAAGAGAACATTCTCCTCTATCTATATGCCCACAGGGTCAAACAAATGAGACATGTCAACATGATACTGATGAAGCTGGAATATATGGAAGAAATCATGCACTGCACAATACCTGTGAGGTAATAGTAACCAACAGGCTACCGACCAAACTCTCTCCACTATCTCAAAAGGCTTGAAATATCAAGGTCATAAGTTTCCCTATCTACAAATTAATATGTGACCCAATCTAGGAAATACATGAAGAAATAACCAATGTCCCACTTGGAACTTCTTAGGTCTATGATGAATATCCGTATCAGTGTTCTTCCAAGATTGAGATGTATCCATACTCTTATGAATCAACTATACTTACTTTAAAGTCTCTTAAATGAGGTGATGACCCAGTAGATCATCCTCCCCTGCCTCAATCCATCACATAGGTGAACAACACAACCTACCGTAAAGTTCCTCATACAGATCCAAATTAATTATTCTCTGAAATAAGTTTTTATAGGAAAACTCAAATATATGGACATTTTTTATGATGAACCTATGAAATCTAGGATTCATGCCTGAAGCATATCCTCTAATACTCATATAGTCTACTTAGATTTCTGATTAGTCTGAGAGTGATATGATATACTCAATAGATCCTGTGAACCCAGTTCCTTTTACAACCCTTGTACTAACCATGAAGTAAATCAAGCATCTCAGTCAGAAATGATAGAATGAGGGACACCATGAAGTAGCACTATATCATACATATAAATACTTGCTAGATTATTGATAGAGAAGGTCTCCTAAATCGGTAGGAAGTGTGAAACCCCAGTCATCCTATTGATGATCAACCACATTAGACCGCTTCATCCGGGGGATCTCAACAAGACTGTCCCAAAATGAATTGGGAGGTCATTACATTTCCACTTAGGAATGAATAGAGGATATAGAATTCCATCAGGTCACTAGTGCTCTACCTTCACCTGATGATAGGTGAATCACTGATTTGAGAAACTCACTATCTACCTCTTTATACTTGGCCACCAATATTGACGATGCATGCCTCAGTACATCTTGGTATGACTAGGATGAAATTCACAAACTAAGGTATGGGATTCCCTCATAAACTCTTCCTTTATATACATAGTCACCCAAACACGACCACAAAAGAGTATAGTTTCACTTCCATCAATAACCCAACCAAGATGTGGGTTATCTCCTATGATGCTCTCCCTCAAAATGAGGCCCTTAGAGTTAGATAATTTCCCCATCCAAACCCGCTCTAGAAGGGAGGATATCACTATAAGAGCTTCTAAAACTGGTTTCCCATACTGCTCCTAAACCTCCAGGTGCATCTCAAAAAACATATCCATCAACTTCCAATCAATTATGGCCTCCTTGATGGCTTGCGTCCGAGTCTTCTAGCTCAAGGCATTAGCTACAAAATTTACCTTCTCGGGCATGTAATCAATATGAAATTAAAATTATTTCAGGTATTCCACACACCTGCACTGCCTTATATTTAAGTCTCACTCTTTAGATACGTATTTGAGACTTTTATGATCCATTTAAAAATGAATCTATCACCCAAATAGTAATTCCTTCAACAAAAAGTTCATGAAAAACAAATGCTATCTCGAGGTTGTTCATAGGGTAAGTACGCTCGTGAGGCCTCTGCTAGCAAGACCCACACACCATAACCCAATCAACCAACATCAGAACTACACCCAACCCGATTTTTGAAGCATCATAATAAAAAATATAACTTCTTCCTAGCTCAAGTAGAATTAGGATCAACACTAAACTTAGTCCTCCATTTAACTCCTAAAACACTGTCTCTCAAGCTTCAGTCTAGTCAAATATTACAACCTTCTTGTCCAAGCTCGTAATAAGAATTAACAGGCATGAGAAGTCCTATATGAATCAACTACAATAGACAACCATCCCTAAGAAGATGTATTTGTCAAAAAAAATTATTCGGATTCTCTTGGGAAATCATGACTCTCACTTTCTCTAGGTCAACCAATATACCTACATAAAATATGATATGACCCAAGAAGTGAAACTTATTGATCCAAAATTGGAATAAACAGAGCTTTGTATATTTCTATTGCCATTTTAGTATACTCAACATGATCTCAAGATGGTCGGAATGGTCTTGTATGGTGTGTGAGTACTCTAAGATATCAACTATTGAGAACACTAAAAGAAATAAATATACATGTGGAAAACCCAATTCATCAAATACATGAATACTACAGGTGCATTTGTTAGACCAAATGGATTGACCAGATACTCATATAAGCCATAACTTTTCCAAAACAATGCATGTGGTTTGTCTAATGTGATCACTCGAAGCTGATGGTAGCCTAAACTCAAATCTATCTTGGAAAAAATAGATGGTCCTTGGAGCTGGTCTAAGAGGTCATCAATACGTGTTAGTGGATACCAATTCTTCATTGTAAGATGGTTCAATTAGTGTTAATACACACAAAATATAAGGGTACCTTCCAACTTCTTGAAAAAAAGGGCTGGTAAACCCCATAGTGATGTGTTGGGTTGGATAAAACACTTAGCCTCTAGATCTTCAAGATGCTTCTTGAGTTCCTAGAGTTCTGTAGGTGCCATCCTAAATGTAAGAATGGACATAAGTGCCACAAATGGAACAAGATTGATGTTGAACATGAGATCTCTCTCAGGTTGTAAGTTGGAGAAATCATTAGGGAAGATGTCATTGAAATAATCCAAAACAAGGATAAATTCCATGAGCTTCATCCCCTGATTGATCATAAGGAGACTGACCATCTGGGCCGTTACCCTACCTAGCCTAGTATTCTTGGGTCCATATTGACTTGATTGGATATCCCATTCACCCTTATAGATATACATGTTTCCCTCAAGTGATGTGAAAGATACTCAATGGTGATAGCGATCCACTTGGGATATATACGACACAATCCAGTCCATATCGAGAATTATGCTAAATCCAATCATCTTGAGGGAGAAGAAACTCCATAGAAAACAGTACACACCAATCTCTTGGGATCACCCCATGAACTGGCATATACCCTCTATTCGAACTCCTAATAGCATGTTAAGGGTCATAATAGCACTAAAGTACTCCATCACTAATCCCATACTTCTCATAGTTGTAGTAGATAGAAAAGATTGGAATGCACCTCCATAAAAAGGGATGAAAATAGAGTGGAGGATACCAACATTGTACCTCTAAATGAAGATGGTCCTAGAATTTTCTCCTTAGGTTTTTGTTGTAAAACATTGATGTGGCATGAACTATGACCCTGAGATGTTTCCTGATTAGCCTAAGTAGGTCCACTCTGATATCACTAAAACTTTGAGCCCTGATTACCCAAACCACGACAACCTACTTAGCTTGATTTTCCAGCAGATGAAAAGATTACTTCCTGATGAGGAGTCACTGATTCTTCACATGAAGGTAGTGTTGTAACATATCCCTTCTCACTTGTCATTAGAGTAAAGGATCAGAAAAAGAGCTAGAGGTGACCCCTCCTACTGCAAAAACAACACTCAATTAGGTTCCTCATGTACTAGGGATTTTTGTGGTTGGGCCTTCTACACTGGCAACACACCACATTTCTGTTAGTGTGTTCCACTTGTCTAGTAATTCCCACATGTGTAACCTATAAATGCCGCTTTCTACCACTAGATAAACCACTAATATACCTTGAAGATGAACATCCTTGCTTCATGTCACATCATTCCCTTATGTTCCTCTTAGTGATGAGGGACCAATTCACTATATCTAAAATAGTGGTTATCTGAAAGAAATTCACCTATGAGTAGATGGAATATGAAAACCCATCCTCAAATCGACTCATAGTAGTCAGGTCATCATTGGTAAAAGTCGGCAAAAAGTTCTTTAATTTGGTGAGGCGAGCTGACTCTTCCATCACCGACATGTCACCTTGATAATGGTGTATGAACTTCCAAACATGATATGTTCTCAAGGTATGAGGAAATATGTAGTCGAAGAAGGATGTTTGGAAGTCTTCCCTGACCATACCCTGATGTTGACCAGCCAGAGTGAGAACGTCCCACCGATTCTTGGAAGAATCACAAAGCATATAGGTCCTAAGATTGACCCTCCACTTTTGACGCATATCGATATGCTCAAAGATGGACTGTACGGACTCTATCCATGACTCAAAAACCTGAGTTTTTCCATCCCCAAAGAAGGTAGGTTGATGCTGTTGTTGGAACTCATGGGCCATATCTACCATAAAAGGTGTAGGTCGAGGCACACATTGAACATTTTGCATGAACCATAAGAGGCTATCCTTGAACCGGGCATCGAGACCTAGTGGAATATCTGGATGAGGTTCCTTTGGTGGTTCCATAGGAGGTATAATAGGTGGCTCAGGGCCCACCACCTTTGGAGTATGATCATCACCACACTCCTGACATTCAATATGAAGCCTTTACGATGGTATATCTCTACCAATACTAAGTGGATGCCTCATACATGATTTGAAATAGATAGGGAAAGTGATAAATAAAGATAGGTACAAAGAACACCTACAAGCACGTTACGACCCCTATCCTACTCCAACTAATAGGCCGGGTTAGGGTCAAGGTCTCATAGAAGGTAACCATTTTATTTCAAGGTTTGTTTCATTTTGATTTATTTATAAATTTTAATTCCTTTTAAATGGTTGAATTAAATGCGTCACAAGTCCCAATTTATAAGGTACCATACACTATATAAATTACAATATGGTTTCCACTTGATTCTAACCCCAACATGTTCCAGCCCATGCGACATGTGGTCCATGAATTAACATGACATAATTGGCTATTTAAGGCATATGATTTAACCAATGTAGGAAAAAACTGTTAGGTTAAGGTAGATACTTTAACTTCCAATTGTGTTTTCTCAGTCCTATAAGTAAATATTTTCACACTTCCATATATATATATGAAAATAAAAGCACTTATGGGAATAAAAAAATGTCATATACAACAATCACATATAAATCAAGAAATGCACATAGGAAAATAAATATGGCATGGAACAATTCACGTAATTTTAAATCCTATGGTGCCTAGTATGATGAATGATTCTAATATGCCTTCAAATCAATAGGCCAAGTAAAAAAAACCCACTTTAATAATATCAAAATTTGCAATATCACAAAATAAGTGAGTCACCCAATAGTGAAATCCTTGAAATGGTAACAACATAAGAAATAACAACATTTACCCATCATACGCAATTTGGGTTTCCCTTGAACGTGAGTTAGCTGCTCCCATACATAGGCTCACAACAAAATTAAATTATCCCAGTCTCTTATATAAATCCAAATAAAAAGACAAAAAGAAACAGAGTCTTTGATATCACTTTTTAGAGTCTCACCTTGTATGCCAATTCATTGGGCTCCAAGATGGTGGCCACAAAACCTCAAGCATGACTTCCTAAACACCAGATGTAGCTAACTAGCAGTGAGGGACTCATGTGTGTTTGTGGGGATACTTTTACCTCATTTATTGGAATAGAGCACACCAATATATATGTACTTATACATATAATAATATAAGAAATAGAGGAATCTATAATGACTAATAGACAGTAGAAAAATAATAATAATAAAACATGCAATCTAAATGAACAATAAGAGGAAGTTGAAAGATAAAAAAATACAACTAACAATGATGTTATACAAAAATGAATATGATAGGGGAAAGGGACACAGGAATATACCACATTCTAAAAAAATAAACAAAAAGGTAAAAAATTTCTACAACTATCATCTCGAGCAAAGGCTTGGTTCTCTTCCCCAACTCCATCCTAAAGTTATAAATCAAACATCAGAAGATGGACTCTTCCCTTTATATATACCTACAATCATAAATTCTACTTATATACAAAAGGTGACCCAATTAGTGTGTGAGTTAAAATCCCAATAGGCCACCACCAATGGTGTCTATCTTAATCCATTTGTTCAATATAAAATTAATAGTGCGCCTTAGTAAATAAATGCAGAACATAACTTAATAATTAAATAAATTGGACCGGGTTCCACTTGGAAACACATCTAATTTACCTGATTTGGGTTAAGATAGTGATTCTGAACTAAGGGATCCTATAAAGGTTAGGTGAGTGGTATAATATTTGAGAATTCGGGTTGTCTCCATGATTATGATTGGGTTTTGATTACATGTACCTAGATTTTGAAAAAAAAGGATCAATTATCATTTGAAAAAATTTATTTAACTTTTAAATCAATTTAAGAAAAACCTATTTATAAAATATGGGGAGTCGCTCTTAGCCCATCAATGGAAATTTAGAGAGAAATTTCCAAATATTAGTCAAGGGGCTCAAAATATGACCAATGCCTAAGGATTACATCTAAGGTGACTCAAGAATGAAGTACCAGGTGTTACTCCAGGCATTTTGTGAAAACATCCTGAAATAACCTATAATTCCATACCTAGTATCACATTTAGGGGCCTGAGTCTCTCTTGTGGCGTGTTTCAACCAATGTTCCATCAAACCCATCCACTAGGTGTCCCCTAGGGAACCCATGTCACTCATCTAGAGGTAAATATAAAAATAATGCTCAAAGATCCCATTCGAGGCATATATGATGTTGGCCCCGATGTGATTAAAAAACATTAAAAATCCTAAAAAGAAGGCACAAGAGTCCATCTAAGGGGACTTAAGTTATAACCCTTTATTTCACCCTCGACATTTAGATGAAAGAATTAAAAAATCAAGAGATTCATATATAACATGTCTATAAAAAGGACCATCTCATTTTTTAAGCATTTAAATCTTGATTGGAATTTTAGTCAAGGAATTAAATTAAGATAAAAATATAAGTCATGGAGTATAAGGAATTAAGATCATTTCTAATTCATTTAATTAAACCATTTCATTATGGAATGGTATATCAGGATCTTACTCTTGGTTTAACCTCGATTTCAACTAAAAAAATAGGCTCAAGGAATTAATTATATAACAAAACACCTCAATGATTGTTAGTTAATTTTTGAAAAAAATGGAAAATAGGCCTATAAGGTGTATCTCACCCATTTGGGTGACTTTAATCAAGGAGATGGACCCAAGGGTTTGATTCACCAATAACTCCGGTCACCAAAGGTACGATTTTTCTTCTAACTTAATTTAATAAAACATTTAGAGGTGTCTTTAGAAGGGTCCTGCTCGTAGCATGACAATGAAAGTTTTAAAGTGAAAAAAACATGGGAAAGATCATTTTACACCAACCTTAGTCTCTTAGAGATTACCTTGTCTAGTCTCAACCTTTAATTCATGATAGGTTGGAAGAAATTGAAGAAACCTTTAAATTATCTGGAAATGGGGTAAATGAGATTGCACTGGGATAACGAAACAGATGGGATGAATAAATTTAAATAGAAGGTATAATATCAATGATCTTACATATAGATTTTTGATGGATATTACTACATGTAAAATAGAGTATGTATGGAGGAGGTGTATCAATCCCTAGGTTGAGAGGGAGAAGAGATCATATGTGAAAGTAGAGGGATCAACCACTGGAGAAAAGTAAGAGAATGGAAGAAGAGTTTAAAACATTAAAGAGGGATAAAGGAGGAAAATGTTAAAACATTAAAGAGGGGAAAAAAAATTTAATTTCACCCTCAAAGAATGGGTAAACAGTTTGGATGCCTTGTTGGCCAAACCATTCGCTAACCATGCATCGTTATCTTCTTCAAAGGGGAACTCTGCAGGGTTTGAAACATAGTTTATATAACCATGTGAAAACTATAAAAAATACACTATCAAATACTATATATGGCTCACACAACCAGGAAACCTGGGTCACACTATTGTAGAAAAACCATACCCCCCTCGGTCCCCACTATCTACTACCACATGGTTTAGGGAAACCATATGAGCTGGGTGGCATGGTTTTTACTAACCATATAGACCTGTTTACCTCTTTCAATTTATGGTCACTGGGATTTGAACAATCCCTAAATTCTCCTGACACCTCCTTTATTTCACTAGGAATCATTATAAGGGCCAAACAAAGGAATTGAAACAAAAAAAGTTATGGTATAAACCTTTGACAAAATCTAAGAAGTTACAATATAAATCATCCAATTTCCATGGGGAGAGTCATTGATCCCTAAATTTTTATAGAAGGATTTACCCACTATCTACTTTTAAGGATGAAATTAGGGAATTTCTTCACTTATAAAGTGCTAATTCATAGTTCACAGTAAAGCTATGAACCCTATTGGTATTGAGAGTTACATGTATGCTTTATATATTATCTATCATCCACATGCTTAATATTATTTATTTGTTGTTATATTTTTTTCATTTAAATATATTTTATCATATTTATATAAATTAGTATACATGTTCTTGGAAACACCTAGTTATTAATTTCTATGTTGAGGTATATTGGTGGTTCCCTAATAATTATTTATATGCTCACACCCTGTATGGATATTGTAATGATCCAAAATTTTCATACATAAATACGAGATCTTATTAGAGGAATATTCATTACACATCAATAAGGTCCACACAAGTACCATAAAGGTTTAGTGTTTATGGAAACATGGACACATAAAAAAATGGTACATAAAATATCGACATAATTTACAATTAACTTCTTCACAAATATCACCCTTTATAGTCATACACAAGCTAAAACCATTCTTCATAACCTAGGGAATGGAAACATAATAAATGGTGAGATTAGATGATAAATAAGGGTAAACATTAGAGATATCAATAAACAAACATAAGTGAGTATAAGATAAGAATAAGGGTATGAGAAAAAGATTAAAACATAAAATAATCACACCCAATCTATAAAAAATCATTACTCATGAATCAAGGAATATGGTTTTTTCAACCAAAATACATAAGACCTAAAATTTTGGAATCATCAATAATCAGTCATGATCTGTGATAAAATAAAATAAGAATAAGGAATAAATTTGTGGCATTCAAATAAGTATAAAAAATCAATTCTTTAGTTAAGGGTAACTCCTAAGACTATCATTATGGTGTCCTATAATTTAAATGCCAAGATGATTATTTCTGACATTCTATTATGAGTAAATTCTATCCAGTTAACTCCATCATCTATTAGGAGTTTATTAATTCCATCATATCTTAGGATTTTCTCAACTATTTCATCATTACCCAATGAATTAGAGGGCTATAATAGACCCACCCATCATTGTTTTATAATATAACCACCTATCATATAATCATAATCTATTAATATGTATGCAACAAGATCATGAAGACATTAATCATTAAATAGAGGCTTAACCCATGAAAAGAAAATGGGTTTCATAAAAATTTCAAACATAAACCACATGAATAAAGATGGTAACATTGTATCATATATCTAGTAAATATAAAGAAACATAAAAGGATGTTTTTATAGATGGAAAATACCTTTACAAGATCCCTACAAAGTTTCTTTAGGAAAATACTCTTTTCATTTTGAAATCACATATTTAAAACTTAAAATTTTGCAAAATATTAAGGAAAATATTTTCATTAAAAATAACCAAGGAAACTTATAAAGTAAGATTAAAATAAAATAGCATTATTGATGGTAATTAAGGCCATTCATGTGGTTTATGTTAAAAAAAAATTCATTTCGCATTTTCCAAAAAAATTTAAAAATTAACTTGTTTGGAGAATGATAAGAAGTTTACTTTAAAATATATTCATAAAAAGTAAAACTTGGTTAAAAATATATTTAATAAATCTTTATATAATTTTGAAAAAAGTATTGAAGATATTTTATGGATTTAACACCCCAAGATTTCATAGTATGTTATCTCTTCAAAGAAATTCAATAACTTGCGCTACATGCAATACCGAGTTCGAGCGCACCATGACTTACCAAACTAGCCATTAAAAAATTAGTTATGAATAGTATTAACTGAATTTTTAATTTTATATACTACATATAATTTTAGAAACCATATTATGTTTTCTAGACATAATATAAGAAGAAATTAATTTTTTTCAGATAAATGAAGTATTTTTCAAAAAATGCAATTTTACCGCCTTTTAAGGGTGAACCATTTTTAAAACAAATATTTTATACTTTTATATATTAAATTTAATGAAATTAAATTATTCTTTAGAATCGGGACATAAAATTTTAGTTTGGATAAATTTTTGGTACTTTTAGGATAACTTTTATATTTTGATGAATAGTGAAAAATACTAAATTTTAATTGAAAAAAACTTTTTTAATCGAAATTATTTATAGTGTTAAATTATAAATTTGAGTAGTTTTAAAGTAGCATTAGATTATATTTTTTATCATTTAATATAATTTAGGTCATTGGATGTAATTTCACATTTAAACTGACATAAACAAGTGTCAATCTTTTGATTGTTATTATTTCTTAAAAACACGCTTTTTGTTTTGACAACGAGAATTAATTTTAAATTAATTTTTTCCACTTCTGTGTTTTGAATTTGGAAAAATATATTTAATATTTTGAATCATGAGGTCCAAATTGTGTAAATAGGTAACTTTAATTTTCACACATTATGAATATTTACTTCAGTAAATATTTTATTTACCATGGTTAAATGGTAAATATGGTAAATAAGGGTAAACAAATATGATTATAATAATGTTAAATTACCCTAACATGTATCCTACTCCTATTTGTTGATACATGTCCGACCATTGGCAGACTTGGGTCAATTTTGGGACCCCATGGAGCTACTTGAGAGTGATAATGACACTTTATATTAATTAATTTAAAGTAAAGACAAAAATGACATAAACATATATATTTTAGAAAACAATTTTTTACATGGGGTTATATAAGTTATAATTTGGACTATAAATATTAATTCAAAATATAAAAATATTTCCTAAATCATGGTATTTTTTTTAAATTTTTTATACATCAGATAAATAAAATTATTTATGACACAATAATGATTAAGTGTTTACCTCATTAATAAATGATTTAAATAAATAAGATTATAAAAATAAAACAATATCCAAAACCTGTAAAATTCTAATTGGATGATTTTATTTCGAACATGAGTCATCTTATCTTTGATTTTAATGAGTTTTGTACTTTTAGAAATCGAATATTATTATATAATAAAATAATATTTTCAAACTTTTCTAAAGAGCCCCTCTTCCCCCTTACAAAAAGTTGTCAGCTATAACCCATTTCTCACACCTCTCAAGCCCCTTGAATCATCTAACATCTACTCAATTAAGCTCCCTAAACCATATATTCCTCTTAGAAGACTTACCTTAGGAAGAAGGCACTTCAAGGAAGACATTTGGTTCAAACCAAACCGAGTTACCCGATTTAAAGGCAACATCTCTTCTTAAGTTCTTTTATTTTATTTTACTTCTCCAACCCCATAAAATCTATTAATTCTTTTCTTTTATAAAAACAACGATATCCTCAATATACTAGGTTGTTTTTATGATAAGTATTTTGACTACACTTACACAAAACTCCATCTAATGGGTATATAACATAATGTTTCTGTGGACGGCAAAGTACTGCCTCACAAAACGATGATTATTCAATATTCTACTACCACCTCTTATAGTGGATATTATTATGGTAATGTAATTATATATGATATTTATGATATTTATGTTATCTATAATCTTCTTAAATTCTCTTCTATATCATACCTTTATTCTTTTCATGTTGTATATATACGATAATTTCATTTGAGGAAGTGCAGACTACCGCCCCCTCAAAGTGATATGACTCATTCATACCATACATGGAACGTAAAAAGGATGGTGTTAATTAACTTATGTAACATATATAAGATATTATATTATACTGGAATAATAATATACCTATGTATAATTTGGTTTTATTCCCTTTTAAATTAAAAAAATGAAATGGAAGTAGCATTCGTGCGTACGTACGGATTACCGTCTCCATGAATGCGATTAGATTCATTACCCATTGTAAACATTCAAGAATAATTTTCATTTAATTATTAAAAAATGTTAAAGAACTTAATATCATTATGTATATGAATCAAATACATCCTATCCATAACAAACATGGCTTATGTAACAAAACATATAAAGGAAAATGAAGCAGTTAACACCCGAAACAATGAAACTACGAAAATATTATTAACAAAGAAATATTAGAAGTTCATATATGATATCATATTTATATATGTGGTTATTTTATAATTTAATAAAAATGATTTAACTATTATATAGGAGGTTAAGGTACCCTCGACCAAGGAAAAGTACAATGTAAGGGTTAATTCCTCAATCCCATTATTATTCGATATTATTTACGTGTAAGTTTTTACTGGGACATATTTGTTATCCATAACCATTTTTCATAAAATAGTTTTCAGCAGGATTATTTTTAAGGTAATATTTTACTAAAACATCATTTTAAATGTTTTAAGTATTTATTCTTCTTAACCTTTCTCATTAATGTCCATGTTTTCAAAATATTTTTAAGGATTTATTTATATGGACATGAATGTTTTAAAATGTTAATTACTTTCAAAAGTTTCAAAGTGGTATGAGACACTTTGATTAAAAACTATCTTTTAAATGACTTCATTTATAAATTTTGTGACTTTTAAATGATTTCATTAAAAAGGAATATTTCTCCCAAAGATTTTTACTGATCATTCTCAACTATGTCAACATCCTTTACGAGGTATTATTCTTGATCGAGGTTGATTTATTATAATAAAATCTTCCATATTGTATTGAATGAGTTATGATATTTTTAACTGTTTATGTGCTATTTTTATAACATATATGGTTTATGGTCAAAGTTTTGACATTTCGTATTCTAGTTTTTATACGAATGTTTATGTTATGTTTGAAAATTTTCATATGAGGAATCAATTTGACTTAGTAAGTGACGGGTGGAGCCTGCTATAGCTCCTCGATGCATCGGTAGTTATAATGATACAAACTAGTGTCTTAGCACAAGGCCTTGACAAAATCTTATTTTTTGTCTTGGCACGAGGCCTTGAATATGTGGTTATGACGTCCGAAATTATGCATTCCATCATTATGAAATTATCTATTGATATTACATGTGATTATTCGACTAGTAGAATATCCATGTGAATAATTAAATGGAATTATTTGATTTATCTTTGACATATTATGTTTAATTTTAAGTTTAAAAGGATTTTGTTTTAGTTTTATACATTTCCTTAAATGTTTTTACTTGTTTATGAAAGTTTTCACTATATTGTTATCCTTACTGATCATCTGAGCTCACCCCTTTATATCTTTTCTTTTTTCCAGGATTCCCAGAAGTGTATTATGTTTTATATGTAGGGTTAATCTATGGGAATAATGGAGTTCAAAATGAATTATTTATGCTGTGTTTTATGTTTTAATGTGTAATGTAACACTCATGTATATAATATATTTTCCAAGACTACTAAACTGATCGGTCCTTCAGGACTTGATTCCTTGTAATCATGCCAATGTATTAAAAATAATTCACCGACTCTGGGTAACTGGGGTTGGGGTATCATAGTTGGTTTCAGAGGAAGTTCATAAATAACCTTGGAAACTAGATTTAGTAAAAGTATGATTAGAGAACATTAACCTAAGATAGACTTTGAGGATTAATATAGAAGAACATCCTAGAATTTTGGTAATATAGAGATTTTTTGAATTTTCCAAGCAATACATCCCTATCTGGATACGAGTAGGTAAAGGCGGATCTGACATAGATGTACCTTGGAGTGAAAACTATGACAAGGAGTTTCGAGCTTGACCCGAGGTATCCTAGTAAATGACAACGAACCTTGCTGCACTCTTGGTTATGACACTCTAGGGGGATATGCTTAGAATAATTCAAAATTTTCTTATAAACCATTATGAAGGATTTAGGAGTAAATACTTCCTCAAAGAAAACATTTTTTTATGATTATAGATTATATGCATAATCTTTTCAATTTACGTTTGGTATTTTACAAGCTTGGAATTATGCCTTGCGATTCATAAACTAACCTAGTGTATTCCAGTGTTAAGAAATGACTCCCAGTAGATGGAATGAGAACTCTAGCAATACGCATGATCCAAAGAGTAAGAAGGATCATATCGTTAATGGTATTAATCCAACATTTAGAAAATAAATAGTCTCCCATGTATTATCATCATATGAAGAAATAGTATCATGTGTTGATAAGATAAGTACAGAATTATCTAAGTCCTATGGCTTTGAAGGGAAGCCAGAGAAGAAAAGGATAGTAGAGAGAAATATGGATAAAGGGAATAAGGGAAAGAAGGATTTTCCCATATGTGATAACTATGGAAAGAAACACCTTGGTAAATGATTGAAGATAATGAGATTTTGTTAAAAGTGTGGATAAAAAGGAAACCAAGTACGTGATTGAAAGGGTAAGAAAAAGGTTTTAAATGTACAATGCTTCATATGTAAGGATTTGGGACACTACGCAAATCAATGTCCTAATAATCAGAGTATACCACAAATGATGCAGTTGGCTAATAATCAAGTTATGATATTACCACATATGAAGTGTAATGACTAGTGTTATTATTTTGATATTAAAGAATTATGTAATTTGAGTTTTGTATCAATGATGTAGTGGTTATTCTAATTATGAAGTATATTAGGATTTCACTGCGGTACTATTTCCTTAAGGATTTGAGATTGTGCAGTACCAAGAAAAGTAACTCAATAACAAGTTATTTTTTTTGGAAAATACATGGTTGAAGGGAAGATAAAATTTAATATGGTCTTGATACTGTGGTATTGATTTTGGAATAAGATATGATTGATTTGGATAAATTATATTGGATATTATTGACTGCAACTAATTAATGATTTTTTTATTCCATCATTGTTGGTGATTACAACATTTTTGGATTTAAGGAGTATATCCTATATTATATGATTTAAATAAGGAATAAGGAAGTACATACCTATTCAAATGTAGTTTTCTAGAAATTCATTTTATAACCACATTTTAAGAGAATACACAATGAAGGTATTCACATGTATATTATGTGAGCTGCCTTATAAATTTTGGACGGTGAGTTCGGACATAAGTTTTTTTGATAAGTCTAAAGGTAGGAATATATTAAGTTTTAAATTGGATTCTATTGTTAAGGTTAAATCATTTCTTAAGATTTTTATTGTATTTTCATAAAAAGGAAAACCCGGAGGTCGGGCAACAACCAGTCACGTCTGGCAAGGCCGTGAGACTTGAACCCGCAACCGAAGGGCGACAAGGGTACATCACCTACCACTGGACTACATGATATCCTAGTTTTTATAATGTAGTTTTTTAATAGTATGACAGATGAATTATAAATTCATTATTTTGGAACCCTATATGATTAGGATAAATAGAATATTTTTTAATTCTATTATCTTTTGGAGTGAAAGATGAGTTTGTGGTAGAAATTAGTTGAAGGATGAAACTCTAATTTTCAAGTATATTTTTTTAATTTTATTCTATGAATAAATTGATTCTTAAACTTTAGGGAAGATATCTTAATACCAAAAATGTGTTATCCTAATACCTTATGTTTTGTTGAACCAATGATATTTTAAATCATCATAGATTGATGGATTTTAGGCCCTCAATTTTACACTTTTTTGTGATTGATGACCTCAATCACTCCCTATAAATATTTATGTTTTTTCTCAAATTATGTGTCTATAATTTCCTCCAATGTTCTCCTAATCAAGATCATAATTTTGTGGTGACTTTTTCATTTCACTTTTCCTCTTATTAACACTAAATTTCATTAACCCAATTTCCGATGTGGGTTTTCACAAAGGTATTTTTCTATTTTTAACCTTTTATTTTCAAAGAAAAAATTCAAATTGGGAGGATGAAATTTATTGAAGTATGGGAGAATGTAACACCCTAAGATTTCATAGTACGTTATCTCTTCAAAGAAATTCAATAACTTGCGCTACACGCAACACTGAGTTCGAGAGCACCACAACTTATCAAACTTTCCATTCAAAAAGAGGTTATGAATAATATAAACTGAATATTGAATTTTATATACTCCATATAATTTTAAAATCCATATTATGTGTTTCTTAGACATAATATAAGAACTAATTCGTTTTTTTTCAGATAAAAGAAGTATTTTTCAAAAAATGAAATTTTATCACCTTTTAATGGAGAACCTTTTTTAAAACCAATATTTGACACTATTATATATTAAATTTAATGAAATTAAATTATTTTTTAGAATTGGGACTTATAAATTTAGTTTGGATAAATTTTTGGTACTTTTTTGATAACTTTCATATTTTGATGAATAGTGAAAAATACTAAATTTTAATTGAAAACAACTTTTTTAATAGAAATAATTTGTAGTGTTAAATTATAAATTTGAGTGGTTTTAAAGTATCATTAGATTATTTTTTTATCATTTAATATAATTTAGGTCATTGGATGTAATTTAACATTTAAACTGGACATAAACAAGTGTCAATCTTTTGATAGTTATTATTTCTTAAAAACACACTTTTTTGTTTTGACAACGAGAATTAATTTTAAATTAATTTCTGCCACTTATGTGTCTTGAATTTGGTAAAATGGATTCCATATTTGAAATCATGAGGTAAAAATTGTGTAAATAGGTACCTCTTATTTTTAGACATTATGAATATTTACTTTAGTAAATATTTTATTTACCATGGTTAAAGGGTAAATATGGTAAATAAGGGTAAACAAATATTATTATAATAATATTATATTACCCTAACATGTGTCCTTTTCCTATTGGTTGATACATTTCCGACCATGGGCATCTTTGGGTCGATTTTTGGACCCCATGGAGCCACTTGAGAGTGATAATGACACTTTATATTAATTAATTTAAAGTAAAGAAAAAAATGACATAAACAAATATCTTTTAGTAAAATAATTTTTACATGGGGTTATATAAGTTATCTATTCAAATATAAATATTAATTTAAAATCTAAAAATATTTCTTACATGATGGTATTTTTTTATAATTTTTATACATCAGATAAATAAAATTATTTTTGACATAATAATGATGAAGTGTTTACCTCATTAATAAATGTTTTAAATAAATAAGATTATAAAAATTAAAACAATATACAAAACCTGTACAATTCTTATTGGATGATTTTATTTCTAACATGAGTCATCTTAACTTTTACTTTAATGAGTTTTGGACCTTTAGAAACTAAAAATTATTATATAATAAAATAATATTTTCAAACTTTCCTAAAGCACCCCTCCCCCCCTTATAAAAAGCCGTCAACTCTAACCCATTTCTCACACCTCTCAAGCCACTTTAATCATCCAAAATCTACCCAATTAAGCTCCCTAAATCCCTATCTTCCTCTTATAATCCTTACCTTAGGCAGAAGGCACTTCAAGGAAGTCTTTTGGTTCAAACCAAAGGGAGTTACCCGATTTAAAGGCAACATCTCCTCTTAAGTTCTTTTATTTTATTTTACTTATCCGACCCCCTAAAATCAATTTATTCCTTTATTTTATAACAACACAAGTATCCTCAATATACTAGGTTTTTTTATGAGATGTATTTTAACTACACTTGCACACACCTCCATCTAATGAGTATAGAACATAATGTTTCTGTGGACGGCGAACTACTGCCTCATGAAACGATGATTGTTCAATATTCTACTACCACCTATTATATTGGCCATTATTATGGAACTATAATTATATATGATATTTATATTATCTATAATCTTCTGTAATTATATTTTATATCATACCTTTATTTTTTTCATGTTGTATATATATGATAATTTCATTTGAGGAAGTGCAGACTACCACCCCCTCAAAGTGATATGACTCGTTCATACCATACATGGAATGTATAAAGGATGGTGTTAATGAACATACATAATGTATATACAATTTTATATTATACTTTAATAATAATATACCTATTTATAATTTGGATTTATTCCCTTTTAAAATAACAAAATGAAATGGATGTAGCATTCGTGCGTACGTACGAATTCTCATCTCCACAAATGCGATTAGATTCATTTCCAATTGTAACCATTCAAGAATAATTTTCATTTTATTATTAAAAATAATGTTTAAGAACTTAATATCACTCTGGATATGAATAAAATACATCCTATCTATAACAATCATGGCTTACGTAACAAAACATATAAAGTAAAACGAACCAGTTAACACCCGAAACAATGATACTACAAAAATATTATTAACAAATAAATATTAGAAGTTCATATATGATATCATATTTATTTATTTGGTTCTTCTATAATTTAATAATAGTGATTTAACTATTATATAGGAGGTTAACATACCCTCTACTAAAGAAAAGTATAAGGTAAGGGTTAATTCGTCAATGCCATTATTATTCGATATTGTTTATGTGTAAGTTTTTACTAGGACATATTTATTATCCATATCCATGTTTCACAAAAGAGTTTTCAAAGGGATTATTTTTAAGGGAATATTTTACTAAAACATCATTTTAAATGTTTTAAATATTTATTCTTCTTAACCATTCTCATTAATTTCTATGTTTTCAAAATAGTTTTAAGGATTTATTTATATGGACATGAATGTTTTAAAATGTTAATTAATTTCAAAAGTTTCAAAGTGGTATGAGACACTTTGATTCAAAACTATCTTTTAAATGACTTACTTTATAAATTGTGTGATTTTTAAATGATTTCATGAAAAATGGATATTTTTAACTCCCCGACCCCAGTTACCCAGAGTCGGTGCATTATTACATAACTTTGACATGATCACAAGGGATCAAATCCCTAAAGACTGATCAGTTTAGTAGCCTTGGAAGTACTAGATACATTAATAAGTTTTACATTACATTATAAAATGAAAAACAACAAAAATATTGTCTCCATTTGACACATTCATATCCCTTAGACGTTCCCTATGGGTCAGTCATAATATACTTCTTCACATCCTAGGAAAAATAAAACATAGAAAGGGGTGAGCTTAGATGTTCCGTAAGGATAACAATATAGCGGAAACTTTCATAAATACACATAAACTTTTAAGGCAATGTATTAGACTAAAACACCAGCCTTTTAAACTTAAAATTCATCATAATATGGAAAAGATAAACCAAATTATTCCATTTACTTATTCACATAGATATTCTACTAGTCAAATAATCACATGTAATATCAAAAGAGAGTTTCATAATGATGGAATGCATAATTCCATAATTCATAACCACATAGTCACGACCTTGCGCCAAGACTACAAATAATATTTTTTCAAAGCGTTGGGAGAAGACACTAGTTTGTCTCAGGAGACCTACCGATGTATGGAGGAGCTATAGCGGGCTACACCCATCACTTAATAAGTCCAATTCATTCCTTATATGAAAAGGTTGAAACATAACATAAACATTTGTATTAAAACCAGCATACGAAATGTGAATACATTAACCATAAACCATGAATGGTATAAAAATAACTCATCCACAGTCAAACATATCACAAAACCTCAATAAAATATGGAAGATTTGTATCATAGTAAATCAACTTCAAACAAGTATAAAATCCATTAAATGATGTTGACAAAGATGAAATCAAAACTATTTGAGAGAAATATCTCTTTCTATTTTTTAAATCATTTAAAACTCATGTAATTATAAAAGAAAACATTTATTTTGAAAATATTCTTATAATCTTGTAAGGGAAGCTTCAAAGGTGTTATAAAGGTGGAGAATATCCGCACCCTCTATATAAGTTAAAAAAACATTCTTACCTTAATTTGTCGAAAGGTCAAAAAGTACCTTGTCTGGAAAACGACAAAAATATTCTTTTCAAACCATTTTATAAAAAATAAAACAAGGGTATAAAAGAATTTATCCCATATCCTAGTTAATAGTAATTTTTTTTTGAAATACATTTTTAAGAAACATGGATGTGGATGATAAAGAGATCCCAATAGATACTTACGTAAAAACAGCCTTGAATAATAAAGAGATTGTTAAATTAACCCTTACCTTGTACTTTTTCTTAGTCGATGGTATGTTAACCACTTGTATAATAGTTAAAACATTTTTATTAATTTATATAAGAACTATATACATAAATATGATATCATATATTATCCTCTAATATTGCTTTTTAAATAATATTTCAATAGTATCATCGTTTCGGGTGTTAACTGATTCATTTTCCTTTATATTATTGGTTACGTAAGCCATGTTTGTTATGGATAGGATGTATTTGATTCATATAAAGAATTATATTATGTTCATATACATTATTTTTAATCATAAAATGAAAATTATTTTTGAATTATTACGGTGGGGAATGAATCTTATCGCGTTTGTGGAGATGGTAATTCACACGTATGGACGAGCGACAATATCATTATATTGGTGGTGAAATTATATGTAATTGGATGATATATCATATATAAAGAATCATTAACATGTTATTTTTATTATTTACATTAGTTTTACTCATTATTATACCCATCCAAAAAAATGATGTGTTTGAATAACTAAATGCACCACGACGTGGAGACGGTAAGCCGTACGTACGCACTTATGGTGACTTTGTCATTTATAGAAAGGATATAATAACAAATATAGTTGTAAAATATTTATAATAAAATCACAGTATGTATAAGGTACTGGATTTATTATTTTGGTATGAAAAAAAAGAGGAAGTGGAAGAAGAAAAGAACTTTAATGAGGGTGGTGAAATTATTACCTCTTCTTCGAGTGTTTCCTTTTGAGTTGATCTAAAGGGCTCATTAGGTTGGATTTATGATCAATGTAATATCTCTAGGTTTAAGTGAGGAAAGTTTTAAAGGTATTTCGGTAGGGTTTGGCCGACCCAAATGGCTTTGGAGGTGTGAAATTAAGATAAGGGGAAGTTCCATTTTATAAGAGTGGTGAGGGTCACTTTTGGAAAAGCTTGAAATATTATTTTATAATATAATCATTTTCGATTTATAATGGCTCCGAAATGATTTATTTAGAGGCTAAGGTAGGGATGGGTCTAAAACCTCATAACCAATAGGTTTTATATAGGTTTAGGTCACCATATTAACCATATATTTTTGATTTAACTCTTAGTTAAATAATTTGACATTTACCATGTCTCTTTGTATTTATATATTATATGGTTAATAAACTAACTATATACTGACAATCAAACCCCAAGTGGTTCATTATTGATATATATAACCTTATCTAGGTCCTTTGGCTGAACCTTATATTTTTAGGAATATTATATTAATTAATAATATAATATTTGTTTTAAAAACTCTATTATGTCAATTTTGACACTATTTAGAATTTGATTTTTTTGAAAGCCATAAAAAATTTATCACTTAGAATGAAATTTATTTAATCAACTCCAACATGTCATATTAACCAATAAAATTAGTGGAATTCATCAGAAGTCTAAATTTACATTTATTTGGATATTTATAATATCAATTATTTTAATATTTCATTATTAAGGTAATTAGTACATAATCATTGTGTCATAAATAAATTAAATTATTTAATGTCTAAAAATTATAAATAAAATAACATTATGTAGGAAATTATATTAGATAAAATAAAAATAAATGTCCTAATCTAATACAAGTGGGCCAAAAAGATAATATTTTATTCCTAAGGTTGTTTTTGGTTGAATTACACTTATCCAATAGAATTAAGACATGTGTTAGGGTAATTATTATATCATTTTTACCCTTAATTACCCTATTTACTTTTAACCATGGTAAATAAAAGCCAAAAGTTACTATTCACAAAAAATTATTTTTATCTTATTGAACCAAATTTTACTTACTAATGTAAATTGTCTCTCTCGGATATTTGAAATTCAACTCATAGAAGCGGTAAAATTAAGTTTTATGCAAATTTGTAAATGCTCTTAAAATGTGGGTAAAAGACGGTAAAAAGTTCAATAAAATTTTATATATCTAAATTTTTACAAAATGAATCCAATTAATTACATTGAACATATATAGGTATTATTCATATATTTTTACTTAAAATAAATTAAAATAAAATAAATAATTATTTAAATAAAAAGTTGGTTTTAAACAATAACGTAGTGTTTTTCACTATTCATAAAAAATTTAAAGTTTTCAAAAAAATACAAAAAATTCACCCTAAGCTAATTTTAATATTTCAAATTAAAAAATGAAGTCCATATTGAAAAATAAAATTTATAAAATTTCAAAAAGTGTATATTACTATTAATAACGGCTAGTTCGATTGGTCATGGTGTGTTAAAACTCCAAGTTGTGCACAATGCAAGCTACTGCATTATTCAAAGGGAAACGTACAATGGAAGCTTGGGGTGTAATATTCTCCCCTCCTTATAATAATTTTGTCCTTTAAATTTCAAGAATATTACTGTATAAAAAGATTCGGGTGGTTCTTCAACATAAGTTCCTTAGGTTTCCAAGTTTCCCCTTCCATCTTATGATATCTTCATTGAACTTTCACTAGACGAGTCGTCCGGTTTCCCAGCACTTGTTCTCTGGAATCAATAATTCTGATAGTCTCTTCATAATAATACAGATCAGGTTCCAGTTCTAATTCTTCATAGGTGAGTACATGCGTTGGGATAGGCATGCATTTTCTCAAAAATGATACGTGGAACACATCATGAACTTTGGATAGACTTGGAGGGATTTCCAAACTATAAGATACAACTCCAATTTGTTCTATAATTTTAAAAGGTCCGATGTACGTAGGACTCAATTTACCCTTCTTAATTAAACATATAACACCCTTCCATGGAGATAACTTTAAGAAAACTTGTTCTTCTACTCGAAATTCCAAATCCTTCCTTCGATTATCGGCATAGAATTTTGTAAGACTTTGGGATTCTTTGATTTGGGTTTGGATAATCTTCACCTTTTCTATTGTTTCCTCAAAAAGTTCTGGACCTATGAGTTTTCATTCACCCACATCATCCCAACAATTTGGTGTGCGACATCTCTTTCTATATACTTCTTCATATAGTGCTATCTGAATACATTAATGGAAGATATTGTTATAGGAAAATTCTACCAGAGGTAAATATTGATCCCACATACCTTGAAAGTCAGGTGAGAAAGATCTCAACATGTCTACTAAGGTTTGAATAGTCTGTTCTGATTTTTCATCAGTTTGAGGGTGGTAGGAAGTGCTCAAATGAAGTTCAGTATCCAAGGCCTTCTAAATAGTTTTCCAGAATCTTGATGTAAAACAGGGATCACGATCTGAAAAAATTGATAGGGGTACTCCATGAAGTCTTACAACTTCATTTATATATAGTCTTGCTAGACGTTTAAGTGGTAAATCTTTTCTTATAGCAAGAAAATGTGCTGACTTGGTAAGACGATAAAAAATGACCCATATTGCATCATTCCTTCTAGGAGTCTTTGGTAGTCCCATGAAAAATTCCATCATAATATCAGCCCATTTCCACTCAGGTATGGGAAGAGGTTTCATGACTCCTCTAGGATGTTGTCTTCCAACTTTCTCATGTTGACAAACCATATATATTCACACATAATCAGCAATCTCTCTCTTCATGTTGTCCCTCTAAAAATGTTCCTTCAAATCTCTATACATCTTGGTGCTCCCAGGGTGTATAGAGAAATTGGAGCTATGAGCATCATCCAACAATTCCCTTTTCAGACCAGGTATATTGGGAACACAAAGTCTCTTCCCAAATTTCAAAATTCCAACTTCATATATGAAGTCACTCAATCTCCCATCATTCACAACATTAATCTTCTTTTGAAACTCCTCATCATCAGTCTGAGATATTTTTATCCTTTCTAGTAAATATGGTTTGGAAACCATTTGAAAAAGTATTGATGTTTGACCTTCCATTGTTATTCCCATATCCATATTTACTAGATCAATGAAAATAGGATTCCTTTCAACTCTCGTCTTGTTCAAAAATCCATGATCCTTTCTGCTCAAAGAATCTTCCACCTTATTTTCCTTCCCCAAGTGGTAGTGTATTGTGCAATCATTATCCTTGAGTAGTTCAGGACATCCCCTTTGCCTCATGTTGGATTCTTTTTGTGAGAAAATATTCTTCAAACTCTTGTGATCAGTATAAATCTCACATTTTTCACTATAGAGATAATGTCTCCATATCTTCAGAGCAAAGATCACAACTAATACCTCAAGATCATGAGTGGGATAGTTTTTTTAATGAACTTTTAGCTGTCATGATACATAGGTAATAACTCTATCATTCTGCATAAGGACACAACCAAGTCCTTTCATTGAAGAATCACTATAAATAACAAACCCATCATTCCGTGATAGTAGTGTCAAGATAGTAGCATTGACTAATCTTCTCTTTAGTTATTCAAAGAATTATTCACACTCTTTTGTCCAAAAATATTTAACCACTTTACGTGTGAGCTTGGTTAATGGGTTATCCAGCCAGACAAAATTCTTGAAGAAACATCCGTAATAACCTACTAAACTAGTAAAACTACATACCTCAGTTATACTCATCGGTGCTGGACATTCTTAGATTTCCTTGGTCTTTGAAGGATCGACATATATTCCATCCTTTGAGACAATATGTCCATGAAAAGAAATCTTTAGAATCCAGAATTCACACTTGCTAAACATCCCATATAATTCATTTCTTTTGAGGGTTTTCAGAATGGTGCGCAAGTGATTTTCATGATCTTCGTAGATTTTTTAGTATACTAAGATATCATCAATAAATACCGATATTCCTTGAAAACTATATTAATTAGATCCATGAACATAGGGGGTTCATTAGTCAATCCAAAAGGCATTACTGTAAGCTCGTAATGCCCGTACCTGGTTTGAAATGCTGTTTTCGGAATGTCTTCCTTCTACACACACACCTGATGATATCCAGATGGAAGGTCAATCTTTGAAAAATATTGATCTCCATGAAGTTGGTTGATTGAATCATCAATTCAAGGTAGGGGATACTTGTTCTTTATTGTTATAACATTGATCCCCCTATAGTCAATGCACAACCACATATATCCATATTTATTCTTAACAAAAAGGATATGGGCTCCCCATGGAGAAACACTAGGGAGAATAAATCCCTTATTAATCAATTACTCTAGTTGTTTTTTTAGTTACACTAATTCCATAGTGGCCATTCTATAAGGGGTCTTCGATATGAGCTTTAAACCAGGAATTAAATCAATGGAAAACTCAATTTCTCAATCTGGAGGATGTCTAGGTAAATATTCTGGAAACACATCAACATATTCTTGTACAATAGGTACATACTCTATTCAAACATTCTTTTCCTAACCCATAATCATCTCATTCTCTTCCTCCCCAATAATTGAATTTAGTAGTGATATTAGGGGTGGATCTATATAAGAATTAGGTGGTGACGTTTCTGCTCTAAAGTTAAGGTACTACTTATCATCATCGAAAATTGTAACCTCCTTATTCTTACAATAAATTCTCACATGGTGGCCCAAAATCCAATAAATTATGAGGATCATATCAAATTCAATCATGGGTATGACAATGAGATTAGCAGATAAAGAACATTTATATTCCCTAATGGGAACTGATTCAAATTTTTTTTATGATGATATTTCCCTTAGGAGTTTTGACTGGAAAATCTCTTGTTAAGTCAAATTGAAAATATCTAATTTTCTTATCAAACTGGGGAGATATGAAACAATGTGATGATCTAGAGTCAAATGAAGAATTGGATAAACTTGAGGAAACCATTAAATTACCTTCCACCATGTCTTTCGGAGCTTCAACCTCAGTAGTAGTGATCACATAAACTTGGCCTTTCTCCCTTGGCCTTTTCTAAGGTATTTTTCCTTGGTGCTTAGAAAATTCATTTGCATAATGTCCCTTTTCTATACAATTTTAGCATTCAAAATTGAAAAACTCTTTCTTTCCCTTACAATCCCGAGCTTGATGGCCTTCTTCACCACCCATGTAACAGACTCCCATTCCCTTCAAGAAAGTACCAGGGTGTTGCTTCCCAAATTTACTGTAGGATAGATATTAAACATTTTTGTTCTTCCCCTTATTTCAATTTCTAGAGTATTAAATAGATCTCTTCTTCCCTTGATTTGCTTTAAAGTCATAAGACTTAGATAATTACTTTTCTATCTTGATAGCGTATGAGAAAATATCTTCGTATAATGAGAAGGATTGTGAGACTAATGCTCGGTGAAGAAATGGTTTTAACCCATCAAAGAATCACTCAATATTACTCCTTGGGTTATGTATATAATCTGCTGCATGCCTTGCTATCCTTTTAATGTTAGCCTCATTCTTTTCGAAATTCTCATCCTCCTTTTTCCTCAGACTCAAAAAGTGTCTTTCCGTATCCACTTAATGGTCAAGAGGAAAGTATTTTTCTAAGAAAAGTTCTTTCAACTCCCTCCATTCTATACTTGATACTTATTTATCCTCCTTTTTGTTTTGAATTAATGACCCCCATTAATCTGCATCTCTCGTGAGGCGATAAACTGCCTTGAAAATTTTTCCCCTTCGCTACTCCCCAAAGCATGAAATATTTTCTCTAAGGAACTTATCCTTTTCTCAGAAAAAATGGATTTGTAGTCCCATTTAATGGTAGTGGTTGTTGCCTCATGAATCAGTCTCACATTGATCCTCCATGTTGTGGATCAGGGTTCTCCATACAGGTAAAGTTGTTATTCATAACCTGAGTGAGTTGTCCTAGTATGGTGATATGCTTATCAGCACCAGTTGCATCACCAGATCCACTATTATTATCTTGAGTAGAAGGAAAGTCCCTAAATGGATTACATGCATTGATACAGTTTACATTCCTTCCACTAGGAACCATTTCTAAATAATGACATATAATAGATTAGTTTATGAATCACAATACATAATTCCCAACTCTTAAAACAGTTAACATATATTCAAAAGTTTAGAGATATAATCCATAATCATAAAAAATGTTTTCTTTCAGGAGGTATATACTCATAAATCCTTCATAATGGTTAGTAAATAAAATATGAATTATCCTAAGCATATCCCCTAGGAGTGTTGTAACAAAGAGTGCAACAATGACTGTTGTCATGTACCAGGATACCCTATGTCATGCCCGAAACCCCTTATCGAAGTTTTCACTCCTAGTTTCATCTGTGACAGAGCCACCTCTACCTTATCATATCTAGAAATGGATGTATTTCTTGGAAAATACACAAAATCTCTACATTACCAAAATTATAGGAAGTTCTTCTATACAAATCCTAAAAGTCTATCTTAGGGTAATGTGCTCTAATAAAAGTTGATCTAAATCTATTTTCCAATGTTTTTACTAAAATTCCTCTGATACCAACTGTAACGCCCCGACCCCAGTTACCCAGAGTCTGGACATTATTACATAACATTGGCATGATCACAAGGGATCAAATCCTGAAAGACCGATTAGTTTAGTAGCCTTGGAAGTACTAGATACATTCATAAGTTTTACATTAGATTATAAAATAACAAAAAACAACAACATTGTATCCATTTACCACATTCATATCCCTTAGACTATCCCTATGGGTCTGTCATAATATAGTTCTTCGCATCCTGGGAAAAATGAAACATAGAAAGGGGTGAGCTCAGATGCTCAGTAAGGATTACAATACAACGGAAACATTAAACTTAAACTTCATAATAATATGGAAAAAATAAATCAAATAATTCCATTTACTTATTCACATGGATATTCTACTAGTCGAATAATCACATGTAATATCAATATCCAATTTCATAATGATGAATTGCATAATACCAGACTTTATAACCACATAGTCAAGGCCTTGTGCCAAGACTAAAAATAAGATTTTTTCAAGGCCTTGTGCCAAGACACTAGTTTGTCTCATGAGACCTACCGATGCATCGATGAGCTATAGTGGGCTTCACCCGTCACATAATAAGTCCAATGCCTACCTCATATGAAAATGTTGAAACATAACATAAAAATTCAAATTAAAACTAGTATAAAAAATGTTAATACATTAACCATAAACCATGAATGCTATAAAAATAACACATCCACAATAAAACATATCACAAAACCTTCAATACAATTTGGAAGATTTGTATCATAGTAAATCAACTTCAAACAAGTTTAAAATCTATTTAAGGATGCTGACATAAATGAAATCAAAACTGTTTGAGATAAATATCTCTTTCAATTTTTGAAATCATTTAAAAGTCATGTAATTATAAAAGAAAACATTTATTTTGAAAATATTTTTATAATTTTGTAAGGGAAGCCTCAAAGGTGTTATAATAGTGGAGAATATCCACACCAACAGTATAATATAGAAAAACATTCTTACTTTAATTTGTCGAAAAGGTCATAAAGTACATTTTTTGGAAAACGATGGAAAGATTCCTTTAAAAACATTTTATAAAAAATCAAACGAGGGTATAAATTAATTTATCCCATAGTCTAGTAAATAGTAAAAATGACCTAAAATAAATTTTTAAGAAACATGTATGTGGATGATAAATAGGTCCCAGTAGATACTTACGTAAAAACAACCCCGGATAATAAAGAGATTTTGAAATTAACCCTTACCTTGTACTTTTACTTAGTCGATGGTATGTTAACCAGCTATATAATAGTTAAAACACTATTATTAAAATATAAAAGAACTATATACATAAATATGATATCATATATGATCCTCTAATTTTTCTTTTTAATAATATTTCAGTAGTATCATCGTTTCGGGTGTTAACTGATTCGTTTTCCTTTATATGCTTGGTTACATAAGCCTTTTTTGTTATGGGTAGGATGCATTTGATTCATATACAGAATGGTATTATGTTCATAAACATTATTTTTATTCATAAAATGAAAATTATTCTTAAATGATTATGATGGGGGATGAATCTCATCACGTTCGTGGAGACAGTAATCCATACGTACGCACGAGCGAAAATATCATTATATTGATGGTGAAATTGTATGTAATTGGATGGTATATCATATATAAAGTATCATTAACATGTTATATTTATTATTTACATTAGTTATACTCATTATTATACCCATCCAAATAATGAATTGTTTGAATAACAAACTACACCACAACATGGAGACGGTAAGCCGTACGTATGCACAAATGGTGACTTTGTCAATTATAGGATGGATAGAATAATGAATATGGTTGTACCATATTTATAATGACAACATAGTATGTTTAAGGTATTGGAGTTATTATTTTGGTATGGAAATAACAAAGGAAGAGGAAGTGTAAGAAGAAAAGAACTTGAAAGAGGGTGGTGAAATTATTATCTCTTCTTCAGGTGTTTCTTTTTTGAGTTGATCAAAATGGCTCCCAAGGTTGGCTTTATAATCAAAGTAAGGACTATATGTTTAATTTAGAGAAGTTGGTAAGGTATTAAGGCAGGGTTTGGCTGAGAAAAATGGATTTGGAGGTGTGAAATAAAGATAAAGGGAAGTACACTTTTAAAAGAGAGGCGAGGGTCACTTTAGGAAAAGCTTGAAATATTATTTTATAATAAAATAATTTTTAGTTTCTAATGGCTAAAAAATAATTTATTTCGAGGATAAGGTGGAGATGTGTCGAAAAAATATCAACCAATAGGTTTTAGATAGGTTTAGGTAACCATATTAACCTTATCTTTTAGATTTAACTCTTAGTTAAATTGTTTGACATTTACCTTGTATCTTTGTATTTTTATATTATATGGTTAATAAACTATCTATAAACTTCCAAGTGAACCCCAAGTAGTTAATTATTGATATATATAATATTTTATAAGTCCTTTGTCCAAACCTTATATTTGTATGAATATTATATCAATTAATAATATAGTATTTGTTTTAAAAACTCAATTATGTCAATTTTGACTGTATTTAGTATTTTATTTTTTTGAAATCTATAAAAACTTTATCACTTAAAATAAAATTTATTTAATCAACCCTAACATGTAATATTAACCTATAAAATTAGGTTAATTCATCATAAGTCTCAATTTACATTTATTTGGATATTTATAATATCAATTATTTTAATATTTCATTATTAAGGTGATTTCTGCATCATCATTGTGTCATAAATAAATTAAATAATTTAATGTCTAAAAATTATAAATAAAATACCATTATTTAGGAAATATTTTTATATTTCTAATGAATATTTTTAGTCTAATTTATATTACGTGTAACCCTATATTAAAAATGGTTTAGTTATTAAACTTTGAACTTAACTCTTAACTCTTCTTTAAATAAAATAATAATAAATGTCCTAATCTAATCCAAGTAGACCAAAAGGATAATATTTTATTCATAAGGTTGTTTTTGGTATAATTACACTTATACAATAGAATTATGACATGTTTTAGGGTAATTATAATATCATATTTACCCTTAATTACCTTATTCACTTTTAACCGTGGTAAATAAAAGTCAAAAGTTACTATTCACCAAAAATTATTTTCATCTTATTGAACCACATTTTAATTACCGATTTCTAATGTATCTCTTGGATTTTTAAAATTCAGCTCACATAAGTGGTAAAATTATGTGGTATGAAAATTTGTAAATGCTTCTAGAAGGTGGGTAAAAGACGGTAAAAAGTTCAAAAATATTTTATATATCTAAACTTATTATAAAATGACTCAAATGAATTAAATTGAACCTATATATGTATTATGTATCTATTTTGACTTAAAATACATTAAAATAAAATAACTAATTACTTAAATAAAAAGTCAGTTTTAAACAATAACGCAATGTTTTTCACTATTCATCAAAAATTGAAAGTTTTAAGAAAAATTCAAAAAATTCACCGTTAGATAATTTAAATATTCCAAATTAAAATATGAATTCCATATTGAAAATTAAAATTTATAAAATTTCAAAAAGTGGGTATTAATTTTCATAATGGCTAGTTCGATTGGTCGTGGTGTGTTAAAACTCCAATTTGCGTACAACGCAAGCTACTTCATTATTCAAAGGGAAACATACTGTAGAAGCTTGGGGTGTTAATATATTTCTCTAAAATATTTTTACAGATCATTTTCAACTATGTAAACATCCTTTATAGGATAATATTCTTGATTGAGGTTGATTTATTATAATAAAATCTTCTATATTTTATTGAATAAGTTATGATATTTTTAACTGTGGATGTGCTATTTTTATACCATTCATGGTTTATGGTTAAAGTATTGAAATTTCCTATGCTAGTTTTAATGTGAATGTTTATGTTATGTTTCAAAATTTTTATATGAGGAATGCATTAGAATTTGTAAGTGACGGGTGGAGCCTGCTATAGCTCCTCGATGCATCAGTATGTCTCATGATACAAACTAGTGTCTTGGCACAAGGCCTTGAAAAAAATCTTATTTGTAGTCTTGGCACGAGGCCTTGACTATGTGGTTATGATGTCCAACATTATGCATTCCATAATTATGAAATTAGATATTTATATTACATGTGATTCTTTTACTAGTAGAATATCCACGCGAATAAGTAAATGACATTTTTTGATTTATCTTTTCCATATTATGATGAAGTTTAAGTTTAAAAGGCTTTTTTTAGTTTTATACATTGCCTTAAATGTTCATGCTTATTCATGAAAGTTTCCGCTGTATTGTTATCCTTACTGAGAATCTGAGCTCATCCCTTTCTATGTTTTATGTTTCCCAGGATTCCAAGAAGTGTATTATGTTTGATATGTAGAGTTAATCTAGGTGAATTATGGCATTCACAACGTATTGTTTATGTTGTGTTTTTTTTGAATGTGTAATGTAACGTTCATGTATGTATTCTATTTTCCAAGACTTCTAAACTGATTGGTCCTTAGAGACTTTATTCCTAGTAATCATGTCAATGTATTAAAATATTGCATCATCTCTTGGTAAATGGGATTGGGGTGTTACAATGGAAAATATGGACATGGAAGAAAAGATACCCGATCGAAGAAAAAAACATGGTCGATTTTCCGTAGAAAATTATTTCAGTATCATGAGTACTTAAAGAGGGGAAAAAGAAAAAAAAAACATGAAATATATAGAAATAAATATATTAAATTAAAAGGCAAAAAATTCTAAGAGATATTTTATAAAATTTCATCATCGGTAATTTAAGTATAAACAATCTTGGTAAAAAAGAGATTGTAACATAAAACCCTTACTAAGTTGGTAACTTTTGAATCATAAACCCCATGAAATTAATAAATAAAAATGAAATTATTAATACAATGAATATAAATATATTCATTATATGAAATATCAAGGGTCATTATAAACACCACATGAAAGAAAAAAGTGGTGAAAATGACTTATGTCTCATGAAAATAAAAGTGAGATGAGAAACACTTACTAATTTTTCATCTTTTGAATTAGAGGAAATGTAAATAAAGAACATGATATGGCTGTTAAAACCCCATAAAATAAATTAATATTTCAAAATACATTCATTTGGTCATACTCACACCAGATAAAATAATTTATAGTGCACAATATCAAACATATATCATGACTTTGAAAATAATTCAAATAAATCCTTACGACTTTAGTAATTATTGAATCAAAATCCATTTAAAGATTCAAAATAATAAGGTTATATAAATACCTTGAATTAGATCATGTATTATTATTAAATACATTATTGGGTAGTATATACACCATATAATTAATAAATTGGTGTATAGCATTAAAACATGTCTCGATGAAGTGAAATTGAGATAAAAAACCCTTACCTCAAGTTCATATTTCTTTAAAAGTGATCTAAATTACTATATAATAAATTTAAATTTATTACAACTATATAATATTACCATATTAATAGAAATAATACCATAAATGATCCACTTATAACATCTTATGACCTGTTCATTAATAATCATTCATTATCATCATCATTTTAAGTGTTAACTACTTCGTTTTTAGGTATTTTTTGGTTTGGTAGTAATGATCCTTTCAATTTTATCATGGTTTATTCTTATAAATATAATGTTAATAATTATATAAATATAATATATATTAATTAAATACATATTTATAACCATTCATTTAATACAGCAATGAAAAATTAATTACATCACTCTATGGAGACGATAGTATGTACGCACACATAAGTAACATTTCCATTTTTTGATGGATGTAACTAAAGAAATGTAAATATTAATTCAAATTTAAAAAGTAAAAATTATTAAATAAATATAATATATAAACATTATATCTATCATAAAAACCAACCATGAATGATGGTGATGGAAAATGAATCATATCATCACGTGGAGGCAGTAGTCCACATGTAAGCATGAAAGATACTTTAATCTACCATTTTATTAATAATAGGTGGTAAATGGTTGTGTAATAATAATAATAACATATAATTATATTTATTAAAACATATTAATAATTTTTTAATGGATACACAATTTTTATAGGAATTAGAACAAGAAATAGAATCGAAAGAGCTTGATTAAGATCTATACCTCCTCTTTGACAAACCTCCTTTGGCATGCACCTTCATCCTTTAAGAATTGGTATTAGGAGAAGAATATAAGATCTATGATGAATTTAAAAATTCAATAAATATTTTTAAGTAGGTATTTTCTAATATATAAGGCTCAAATGGTGTAAATAAGGGAGGATATAGGTTCCCTTTTATATGTGAGGGGAGGGACACACATGATTTTTTTTAAAGATTTCAATGATAAAAGGTCACTTTCAATGGAAAGTGGCTATAAACAGAAATTTATTAGAATCTAGGATAATATAAGGTATACATATATTCAAAAAATAAAACATATACAAGTTTGGGTGTCAATACTACCCCTATATCTTAGTTTAACTATCGGTAAACCCTTTTTAACCTTAACTGTTGTATCAAATTTTACTATTTTTAATATTCACTATGAAAAAAATTTACCCCAGTAAATTATATTAATTATGATTAATAACAATATGGAATCAATTTTAACATAATAAATTTCTATATGTTTCAAAATATAAGTTTAAATAAGCACGCGAACTGCAATGAAAACCTGTTTTATAAAAATGAATTTTTAAGCATAAAACACAATATACAATAGACTTCCATTGATTTCCTTAAAAAAAATAAAAAAATATATTAAAATATATCATTAAATATATAATATATAAATTTAAATTTAAAAATTAATCAATAAACATTAATTTATTTTATTATGATAAAAACACATTGCATGCATAAAAATAGTTTTTAGAAAAACGTGCTTTTAAGCTCAAAAATGAACTTATATAAAAATAAAGTATAAAGATGATAATTAAATAATTAATTATATTATTTTTAATTAAATTATAATTATGTTAATTTAAAAATAAATAAATAAATAATATTTCTTTTACTTGAAAATAAATGATAATTTTTACAAAGAATTGTTATTTTTCAATATTCAATAAAAAATAACACTTTTTTAGAAAAAATCGAGAAATTCACCTTAAGATATTATTGAAATGATAATTTAAAAAATATATTAATTTAGTCAAATAAAATTAAAAAAAATTAGAAATTAATTATAATTTCCATGTGAAAAAATTTGATGAAACCCATTCTTAAAGAAAACATATTTTTGAAGAATAAAATGAAATTTCTAAAAATTAAGTACTTATTTTTATGAATTAATCAATAAATTTGGTCTATTTAAAACTGGTACAAATATTTTTCATTTTGAGTTTATTACTATTCATACTTACTAATTTAAGGGATTAGTTATAATTATTTACTATATCATGGTTCATATAGACTTGAAGTTGCGTGTAAGGAATATTATCAAATAACTCAAGTTTATTTCAAGGTAAATATATATAAAATAATAGGGTGTTAAATTATACCACTATTTAAATTAATTTCACCCTTGAAATTGCATCACTATGGTATGAATAAATGAGGATATCTTTTCCTCATCACATCTTTGGGATCCCATGTAGATCCCTTGAATTTATGATTCCTATAAAAAACTTTAACTAGGTGATTAGTCTTGTTCCATAGAACATTATCTCTATGTTATAATGTTTATAATAGTTTATCTTCATAAAAAAGATCATTATATAGTATAACAACCTATAAGTTTAGTACATATGAAGTATTAGGTATGTACTTCCTTAAGATATATTCACATAATACAATGTGAACTTGATACAGGTTCAGTGGGAGTGCCAAAAAATAACCAATTGTCCCAATCCGATCAAGAATCTCAAAAGGACCAATATACCTAGGTATTATATTTACATTCTTTTTGAATCTAATAACATTATTCTATGGATAAATTTATAGTAATATATTCTCCCCAACATCTAATTCTAGATAACATCAATGATTGTTAGTATAACTTTTCTGTCAACTCTTAACAGACTTTTTGTACTACTAAATGGATCTGACATTCTCTTCCATTTAATCAGCTAGATCAGTCCCCAATAAATTTATTTATCCAAATTTATTACAAAATATCATATTTATACACTTCTTTCCATAATGTTCCTAAATAATCTATCTAAATTCTAAAGTAAAATCTATTATTGTAAGAAAAATCGACTAGAGGATGGAATTGATCCCAACGACATTCGAAAACTAGAGAAAAGGATATCAATATATCTTCCAAGATTTGAATGGTCCTCTCAGACTAGTTATTTTTGTGAGGATGATAAATAGAACTGAAACACAACAATGTATCTAGATCTTTATAAATACTTCTCCAAAACTTCAAAGTAAACCTTAGATCTCAATCAGATATAGTAGAATGTGGTACTCCATAAAACCTTATGAATTCCTTAATATATATATTTGAAAGATGATTAAGATGGAAATATTATTTGATAACAATGATGTGTGATGACTTTGTGGGGTGACCTGTGTTGATTCAATATGGTTTTCCTTATGACTTTTTCATTCCTTCTTGTTTTGAAAATCACAAACACCTTATACTTAAGCAAATCTATATTTTACTTCTATAAGGAAAATTTCCTTCTCAAATGAATTTACCCCTACCATATTTTCATTGTTCATATCAATATTTTTCTTAAGTATAAAAATCAGATTCATATCTAAAACCTCGGAATCGTATAATACTTAGATATGAAGCATTCTGTTTTAGGATCCTAATTCCGAGTACCAACTCTCATAAAGTTCCACTCCGAATTCTAAGTACAAACTCTCATGAAGTTCCACTCCAAATTATGGATACGAACTCTCATGAAGTTCCACTCCAAATTCTGGATACGAACTATCATGCAGTTCCACTCTAAATTCTGGATATGAACTCTCATGAAGTTCCACCCGAAATTCTGGATACGAACTCTCATGAAGTTCAACTCCGAATTCTGGTTACGAACTTATCTAAGTTCAGACTCTGAGTTTTCTGAATTTAGAATCCAAACTCTTATGAGTTCTGATTCCTAATTCCCATGAACTCTGACTCTGAACTTTGTAAGTTCTGGTTCTGAATTCTAGTGAATTCTAGACTCTGAATTTCCTTGAAATTCAGACTCCAGATTTCTACAGAATTCAGGATCCGAATTCCTACAAAAGAGAATCCGAATATCTCTTTCCTATAGACTCCGAATTAATTTTCTAAATAGACTCCAATATTTTATTTTCCTACATTTTGGACTTTCATTTTATCCATTCCGAATATCAGTATAGTTATGCTTACACTTGTTTCATTACAAAACAATGTCATGCTTTCAGTTTTTTACTAACCGTTGATTGAGTGACATGTGTACAGGTCCCTCCTAAATTCAATGATAAATATGACCATTGGGGGAGGGATCCGACCGTTATAGCTTCACCTATAAATATAATCTAATTTTAAAGTGTTCGATACTTTTGGAATTTTGGTGATTAGAACTTTCTGAAGTGATTTCTAGAGAGAGAGGCTCTTATCAACTCTCAAAGCCTTGTGCAGAAAGTTTGAACAACTTGTTCAAACTTTTCCTTGTATAGATTTGCTTCGTGTGACTCCGATTGTTTCTATGTACAATCAAGGGCTTCCGGGGATAGGAAGAAAAAGGTTCCAACAACTTGAAGTTGAGGGATTCCTTGCTGAGGACGAAAGAGGTGCTGACTACCTGATAGTTGAGGGTTTGCGGGGATAGCAAGACAGAATCCGATCTTTGTATCAAGGGTTTACCCTAGTGTAGGTAAGACAGACTTTCTTGAAAGTATAAATCAAAGGAACTCTTATCCAGGGTTGTTGGATACCCTTCTCTTTGGGTTAAAAGAGTTATTTTTTGTTACTTGTAGTTTTACTACTCTGTTTTTCCGATGCATTTTGTATTGTTAAGTAAAGTATAACTTTATTATACTTCCTTACTTGTACTCTGATTTAGTTAGATTCTATACGCTTTAAGGTAGAATCTTAGTTGGTGTAAACTTTTGTTAAGTTTCATTTTTGGAATCACTTTTCTGGAATCAAGCAAGTCTTTAGAACTTAGAGGTGTTGTGAATTTTGGTTATCCAAAATTTCCTAAGGGAATTTTTAAAGTATACAATTCAGCCCCTCTTGTATTTGTATCTCATTGTACTTATTCGATCCTATGTTTGGTATTATAGAGTATATCATACTCAGTCATACCATCCTAACAACCAGCTACAACACAAATAATATAATGGCCTTCAAATGTTTTGAGGAGTCCTAAGATAAAATCCATGGAGAAGTTTTCCCATTTCCATTATGATTTGATGGTTATAACAACCCCTTATACTTTTTTATCCTAGCATTAACTTGCTGACATAATAAATATCAAGTTACATACTCTACAATATATATCTTAATTTTTTACCACTTGAAATAATATTTTATATATCTATACATATTTACACTTCTAGGACGAATAGATAATTATGATATATGAGCTTCTTCTAAAAGATCCTTCTTTAAGTCTTGTATTGATAGGGCACATACTCAGTAATTGAACCTTATCCTACCATAACAATCAAGGTTGAACTCTTGAAAATTTATCACTCTATTTTTCTTCTCAATACCATCCTTTTATGCCTCATTAATATTTACATGGATATACTGTTGAACAATCAATTGAGAAATATTAGTTTTATCCCCTTACTTCAATATTTCAAGGTACATCCTTTAAAAATCCATAAATATTAGATCTTTTGTGATTCTCAATATAGATAATCTAGCACGATCATTTTGAATCAAATAATAAGCCACCTTGTTTTCTTTCCAGGGGTGGTAATTCATTAAAAAGTCATAATATTTAATCAACTATAACCATTTAATATGGAACTTTTTCAAATATTTCTAGGAGAATATATACTTTAATATTTTTTATTAGTATATATGCCATAACTTTCTCCATAAATATAATGCCTCCATATCTTTAATAAAAATATTACTACTACTAACTCCCAATCATGAGTTGGGTAATTTTTCACATGAATATTCAATTGGTGTGAGTCATAAACAACAACCATATGATTATTGATGAAAGAATATCTCACCCCATTCATAGAAGCATCACTATAAATCACAAAACCTTATCCACTATAAGGTCGTGTGAACATAGGTTCACTGACCAACCTTATCTTCAGAGACATGAAACTTTTTCACATTCATTCAACCAATGGAAATTAACTCCCTTTGGATTTAACTTGGTGTGAGGATTAGATAGATGTGGGAAATCCATCATAAATATTTGATAATATCCAACCAATCCAAGAAGACTAATAATCTCATTCACATTATTTTGTTTATGATAATGTTGAATAACATCTTACTTTTATGTATACACTAATATACCCTTGATTGAGATTATATAACCACAAAATGAAACTTTTTGTAGCCAAAATTCACACTTGATAAATTTTTCATACACATTATTCTTCTTTGGGATCTTCCATACAATCCTCAAGTAATCTTCATTCTCTTACCTAATATTTTAATATATAATAATATCATCTATAATGACTACCATAAACTAATCAAGGTAATATATAAAGAATCTATTCATTAAATATATAAAGATAATAGGATAATTATTTAGACCAAATGACATAAATATAAATTCATAGTGTCCATACCTCTATTATAAGGCTATATTGAGTATGTATTCACTTTTAACCCTCAGTTTATAGTATCTAGATCTGATATTATTCTTTGAAAAAAATTTATCTCCTCATAACTTATCAAAACATTAGTTGATACAATGCATAAGATACTTATTATTTATTGTGTTCACGTTAAGTTCTCGATAATCAATATAGAGGTACATTGATCCTTTTTTATTATTTTAAAAAGAACAGGTGTACCATATGATGATTCACTTTGAAAAATTAATCCCTTTTCAATAATATCCTATAGTTTCATCTTCAATTCCTAAAACTCAATCGAGCCACTCTATATTGAGTCTTTGAAATATGTGTAGCACTAGTTATGAGTTCTATTGGAAACTCAAATTCATGAGTTAGAGGAATACTAGGAAACCCTTCTTTAAAGGCATCAACAAACTCCCACACAACATTCATATCTTTTATGGTGAGTTTCTCCCCAATCATCTAATATAAATACCCCTTTTGAATAAGAATCAAGACCCATGAAACAAATGTACTTTAAATTGGACGTTTATATTTATCCCTATATAGATGGATGGTCATAAGTTGGTTTATAATATCAAATATTTCTCCCCTTACTTGGAAATTTATATGGGTTTTATATAAATAAATCTAATACATTCCCCAAATAATATAAAATTCAACTAGAGGAATAATAAAAGATTTATTAGAAGTGAATTCCCATAACACGAATCAGATAAGAATCATAGGTTTGAGATGTGACCACCATGCCATTAGGGGGTTTTAATACTAATTTAATATATAACAATTGATTATATAGATTAACATACCTAGATACTTATAATTATAAAAATTAATTCATATTACTAATATCAAATAAGATACTTCAATATTTGAGTATACCTGTCACCACCTCAATTTCATTGTTTTATATTTTATCCGTTACTAAAAAAATAGTTAGCATGAACATCAAAAATCATTAATTTGAGTGACCAATCATGGAAAATCATCCACATGACATCTAAATTATGAGACCTAATTTTCAATTAAGGAACCTTAGGTTTAACCTAGGCCATCCCTGATGATTTCTATTCAAATAATTCATAATGTTTCATAAATAAACAATGAATTAACTCAATAATATACCTTGATAGTGTCAAATTAGGTTTTTTGTAGGGTTCATTCCCCATACACCAGAATGTTTTCTAAGATATAATCAACCAACTCCTTTTTCATTTATTACCTCTAGATACATCTATAGAATAACTATGTCCACTTGTATTATCTTTAAATATATGAATTCCTAAGAAAACCACACTCCTTTATTTATCATAAACTAGGGCGTTATCCTTTACATATGATTATCCTAAGGGTTCACACTAAAATTATCTCATCCTAGTTTCTATAAATAACTAAACCTTTCTCTAATACCAACTATAGGATCCCACACATTTTATATTTAAATAATACATATTATTATTGGATTACTCATTACATATCTATCATATGATCTATTATATAATAGTGAAGTTTTAATGTTTTTGGAAACTTGTATACTTAAAAAATTATTATACAAAATATCTATATAATTAAAGATGAAGTTATTCCCAATAATTAGCCTTTTTAGTCATATCATATGTAAAATATTTCTTAATTTCATGAGAAAAGGAAACATTATAAAGGCTGAGCTCATATGCTCAATAAGGGTAAACATAAGATATATCAATCAATGATCCTAAGTGAGCATAAGATATGCAAAAAGATAGAATAACATGATCAAAAATTATAATAATTATACCCAATTTTTTCAAATATCTTTACTCATAAATAATTAAATATGGTTTTTTCGATCAAAATTCATAAGATATATGAGTGAAGAATCATCAATAATCAATCCTAAGCCATGAGAATATAAAATAATAATAAGGAATAATTTTTTAGAATTTACATAATCATATAAAATCACATCCTTATTCAAGGTCCCCTCCCAAGACTATCATTGTGGATAAAGTCCCATAATTGAAATGACTATCCTGTCATTTAAAAAATTCTCATATGTGTAACTTCCATCCAGTAAAATCTGTTATCTCATAGGATTTTATTAACTCAATTACCTCTTAGGAGTTTCTGAACCCCGTCATTATTACTAAATGTATTAGATGGATATAATGGACCCCCCATTCTTGGTTTATAATGTATCAACTCATATATATTTTATAACATAACCCCATATCATATAATAATAATCCATTCATATGTATTCTATAAGTTCATAAAAACATTTATCATTACATCAAGGATTAACCGAAGGAAAGAATGTGGGTTTCATAAAAATTTCATCCTCATAAATATAAACCTTCTAGATAATGAATAAATATGGTAACATTAGATCATATCCCTATTAAAACATAATAAAAATTAAATAATTTTATTATAGATGAAAAATAACTTTAAAATATCATTGTAACATTTTTTTAGAAAAATACCCTTTTCATTTTGAAATCACTTATTTAAAATATAAAAATTTCCATAATATTTAGGAAAAATATTATTTGAAAATAACTAAGGAAACTTTTAAAGGAAGATTTATGGAAAATATTATTCATAATAGTGGAGAAAACCATTTATACAGTGTATATTAAAATAAAAATTCCTTTCCCATTTTTGGTAAAAGTAAAAAGTTCCTCATTCGGAAAATGAAAAGAAGATTCATTGAACATATTTTTATAAAAATTAAAAAATGGGTAAAAACTTCTTTAATAAATATTTCTATAATATTAAAAACATTCTTGAAACCATTTTAAGTAAAATATGGGCATGGAATAAAATATTCTCTACTGAAGATAAAAACATGGATGATTTTCATTCAAAAAATTATTTTGGTCTCTTGAGTACTTAAAGAGAGGAAAATGAAAGGAAAAAAATGATATCTAAAAAAATAACTAGAGTATAATAAAAGACATAATATTTGGGAGAAAAATATCATAAAATGTTTTCATCCTAAATTTAAGCATAAATAATCCTGATAAAAAAAGAGTTTATAACATAAAAGCCTTACCGCTTTGGTAAATTTTGAATCATAACCCCCATGAAAGGAATGAATTAATAAGAAACTATAAATACCATTTATATAATGATATTATTAATATAACATATAAAAGGTAATTATATATACCACATGAAATAAATGAGTGGTTATAATGACATATGTCTCGTGAAAATAAAAGTAAGATGAGAAATAGTTACCACTTTGATATCTTTTAAATTAAAGTCCATGTAAAGAAAGAACATGACATAGATATTAAAGCCAAATTAATTTCATGAATATTTCAAAATAAATTCATTTGGAAGCAATCACACCACATAAAAGAAATTATGGTGTGCAATTTCAAACATGTCTCTTAGATTTGAAAATAATAAAAATAAAACCTTACAACTTATTAAATTTTTAATAGAAAGTAATTGGAATATAGAAAATCATAAGTTTTTCAAATACCTTGAATGAAGTCATGTATTATTAAAAAAATAAATTCTTGGGTAGTATATAATCCATATAAATACTAAATTGCTGCATTACATTAAAACATGTCTCAATGAAGAGAAATTGAGATGAAAAACCCTTACCTTAAATCTATATTGCTTCTTAAGTGATCTAAAATTTTTTATAATGGATTTAAATTTATTTTAATTCTATAAAAAACCATATTCATACCTATAATAACATAAATTATTTACCTATAACATCTTATCACTAATTCATTAACAAACTTTCACTATCATCATTATTTTAGGTGTTAATTTCTTTATTTTTCATGTATGTTTTGGTTTGAAATTTATGTTAATTGAACTTTGATATTAGTTTATCCATATAAAAAATGTGAATAATTATATAAAAATCATATATATTAATTACATAAATATTTATAACAGTTCATTTTAAGTGAATATAAAAATTATTTACATCACTATAGAGAGATGGTAGTTCCTGTGTACACATGAGTGGTGTTTCCATTTTTCGATGGATGGAAAAAATAAAGATAAATATTAATTAAAATTTCCAGAGTAACCATTATAAAAAACATATCATATATAAAAATTAAATCTTTCATAATAACAAATAACAAATTATGGTGATTGTAGTCCACACATACGTATGAGCCATACTTTCATCCCCTATTTGATTGAGAAGAGGTGGTAAATAGTTATTATGTTATCATAATAATATATAAATATATTTATGGTAATTTAATTATCATGTTTTTATGGATATTAAATGTTTATAGGAATTATAAGAATAAATAAAATTGAAAGAGATTGGTTAAGATATCTACCTCTTCTCTAGGAGACCTACTTTAGCTCACACCTTAATCCCAGAAGAATTGATCTTAGTAGAATACCATAAGCTCTAAGATTAAGGTAAATATTCTAGAAATTTTTTTTATGGATTTTACAAGCTATAAGTCTCAAATGTTTTTAATTACGTTGGAGAAGAGGTTCCCTTGTATAAGTGAGGGGAGGGACACACATGAAATTTCTATAAAGATTCCAGTGATATAAAGATATTATTATAGGAAATTATATCCAAAGGGATAGGTATTTGAATTTAGGATTATATAAAGTTTAAATATCATCAAAAAAAAATTGGCCAGTTTATTTGACAATACTACCCTATCTTTTGGTTTAAGCCCTTGGGTAAACCCATTTCAACCTTAATTGTGGTAACAAAATTTTAATATTTTTGCTATTCAATATGACTAAAAATTAAGTTAAAACTAATGAATTATATTAATTATTATAAATAAATATATGTAATCCATTTTACCAGATTAAATTTCCGTAAATGGAAGAATTTAATTTTATTTAAGCGCACAAACTATAATGAAAATCCGTTTTATAAAAATGCTTTTATGCATAAACATAACTTAATTCCATTCCTTTCCTTATAAAAACCATAAAATTATTGTTAAAATATATTAATTAATATATAATATATAAATTTAATTAAATACATTAATAGATATATATAAATTTAATTTATTAAGATAGAAAAACATTGTGCGCATAGAAACAATTTTTAGAAAAATGTGTTCTTAATCCAAAAAATAATCTTATATAAAAATGAAGTATAATGATTATTATTACATAATTAATTTGATTATTTATAATTAAATGATTATTAAATTAATATAATATCAAATTAAAAACATAATAGTACTTTTAATTTAAAATAAATGATAGTTTTTACAAAAATATGTATTTTTAACTATTCACTAAAAAATAAACCTTTTTTGAAAAATCCATAAAATTCACCCTAAAATAACATTGAGATTATAATTTCAAAACTTAATTTCATTTAATCAAATAAAATTTCTAAAAATGGTATAAATTGATTATAATTTTCATGTTCCAAAATGTAATAAAAACCAGTTTTGAAGAATATATATTTGTGAAGCATAAAATGTCATTAAAAAAATTGAGTATTTATTTATCATACATTAATAAACAGATTTTCACTATTTGAAATATTTATAATTTTTTTTCATAATGTTTCTATTAATATTAAAAATTTCTGATTTAATGGCCTTGTTATAACATTTTACTATATCATGGTTCGTGGAGGCTCAGGGTTACGTATAAGGAAAGCCATCGTATGCCTCATGTTTATTTCAAAGGAAATATATATAAAATATTGAGTTTTTATAAAAACCTTAGGGGAAATTCAACATTATATTTTTAATTTCAGTTATATTATTAGTGTTTTGATGTCCATGTATCTTTTGGCCTTAGAAATCATAGGAGTCAGATCCTTATTGTGTTTAGAGTTTGGGAGGATTATTTTAGTGTCTTTAGTTGATGTGTAGAGTAGATGAACATGGGTTATCCATAGTCATCTCATTAATTTCCACATAAATAACCTCCCTCTTTAGGTTCCTTAGTTTAAGTTTGGCTTGACATATATGTTCATAATGGATTATGTTCTATTTCACTCATTTTATAGACTTTATGTGAGTTTTGGTCTTTGTTTATGTGTATATATTTAGTTATTGAATCAATTATTATCCATGCGATTCATCATACTAGTACTCCAATAAGGAGTTACCATGTTCATGATTCACATGTCTAATGACCTTAATGGTCATGTTTAAAATTTTATAGGCCTCTTTAAATATTTATTTTTTCTCTTCAATATGAAAACCAACTGTCTCAGGTGTATTATTAAAGCCACAAAATTTTATCCAACTTCTAGAAACTTTTATGCATGGATGAGGTGTTGTAGCAACCTGATCTGATACTATTCAAGTGGCCAAGTTAGTGTTATTACAAAATTACATCAGAGCATTACTATGGCTCTTGGGTTAGGGATTAAGAGTATCAAAGAGATAGGGATGTTGGGATTCTAGATGCGACCCAGAATTATTCCTAGAAAACATAATTATAATAGATTACTAAGTTACCAAGGGATGTTTCGGTGTTCGGTCTAGGAATGATTGGTTTGAGTGTGTGTTTTCATAGTGACTATGGAAAATAACTGAGGAAAATTTGGCAATGCAATCATAGGTCTTGACAATGTCCCATTTCATATATTGGTTCATGTATCATACAGTCTATTGGCACTATTGGACATGTATATTTAATTTATATTATTATAACCATATATGGGATGACCTTAACTAATTGAATAAAATATAATAAATTAAATATTTTTCTCCTATATAACTCATTATCTGTGATCTATTGAATTATTTTTTTCTCATATATACCTATTTTATAAATAATTTTATAAATACCTATTAAAAGTTATTATAGAATTATAATATGATTTAAATTCCCAAGAATGCTACATGTTTCTTTCTTTGGTTTTATTTTTAAGCACACTACTTATTTCCTATTTAGTGATATAATTTTATAACTGTTTTATGATTGGTTATTTAACAAGTTAGCTGTCTTATTATTTGTATTTTTTTGAGATTGCTAAGTGTTTCCTATCTTTAAACCTATGGTTTGAATTTTATATATTTTTCTTTTGGAGTATTCCACATGTTGTTTAATTTTCATATTATATAAAATATATATGATATATTTTGTGAAATTATATATAACCTGTTAGTATTTTCAAAGTAAGGAATATTTTTTATAACTTTGTGTTTAAATTTAAAATAAAAATGGTTTTTGAAAAGTAATGATATATTTGAAGGGTTATCTTATGGTAAAAATAATTTTGGAGTTATTTTCTTAAATTAAACTTTTAAATCATACTTTTATCAGGTAATCAAATTTTTTGAAAATGAGTTTTTTTAAAAGTAAAACTAGGACTCTTATTCTTATTGTATGAGGACTAGATAAATTTCAAATGGTTTAATTATCCATATGATACTTCTCATTTAAGATTTGGATGATCATGTTAGGAAAATATTTAGTGATAAAGTGGTTTTTGGGTTTCATGGGTAAGTTTTCAAATTGTGTTTCTTTTCCTATCATGTTCATGGGTGTTATGAGATTATGAAATTCTTCTAATATTTCTTAATAAAATGGCATGGTGTGGCAAATTTTTAGAAGATAGAGTTGTATATAAACCCAATATATTCATTACTTATCGGCTTTCCCCTTATCATAGTGTTAGATTGAAATGTTTTGATTTCTAAGGTTGAGGATCTTGATAGACCACCCCTCTTAGTTATTGAAAGGGTGTAGGATTTTTTTTATTTTTGGTAGGGGTTTTATAGTTTTTTGTTAGAGGTTTATTTGAATGCCTTCAAATTTTCTCTTATAGTTTTTTATTCCTTATTTCTTATACCTAAAAGTGTTGGATTTATAGAGATGATATAGCTATTTGAGGTTCTCATGGGGATCTGATTCATATGATAGTGGCCATAGATGGGTTTTAAGGATTCATAAACATAGTACACTGATGATTATGATGAAGAGATGTAATAAGAGAGTTTTTTTATTCTCTATGATTGATGTGTGCTAGTTAGAGTTGGACATGATTTCTCCCCACTATAACCAAACCTCACTATTTGGGAAGTTTTTATAATCTAGTTTATGATTGTAGATACAGTTTTGGGATCCTTGGTGATGATTTACTTCTATATTTGTGGTTTTTAGGAGGATGGGGCTTATAGATTTATTTTTTTGGTTCTTATCCAATTTTGATGTACTAGATATTCTATGAATTTTTAGTTTATATTTAATTTTTTTGGGATGATAATAAAAATCTTATTCCTTGGATAGTCAATTGATATTATGGGTCTATCTCATGGCCATTTTAATTTTATGAATCATATTAAAATTGGAATTTATGGGTGGAATTTATTTGTTTTTTTGGGTCTTATTGATTTATTTTCTTTCTTTTTAAGAGTATTTTAATTTTCTTGGATTCGTGGAATAAAATCAACAATTTTAAAAAAATGAATATGATAATTTTTTTGAAGTAGAAATTAATTTTTGATAAAATTATTGTGAAAATAAAATGTTTCTGATAAACTAAAACTTATGTAAGGATGGGTATGAGTAGTTATAATTAATTTCATATAGTGGGGAATACTATAAGGACCTTGGTAGTTATATCTGATGATTCTTCAAGGACCTAAAAGGTTTAAATATTCTTTTATAAAATGAAATTTCAGGGTGTATATTATATTGGGATTAATTTTTAGATTCTAATTTGGATTTTGGGTAAATGCTTAGGATGTTTATTAGAGACTTATGATTAGTGTGTTCTTTGGTTGCTAGAAATTGATAGTATTTGGTGAGTTTTATTACTTTGAATAATCATGTTTTTTAAATATTATAATAACTTGGGATTCACAATGGTGAGATTGAGGAATGTATGAATTTTGGAAATAAGATTTTATGATTTTGGGGGATCAATTGGAATTTAGAAGTTGCACATTAGAAGTATTGTATGTAATTTTGGTTGTGTATTAAAAAATTTGAGAAGGATTGAGAGTTTAATAATGTTTTTTTTATTCCAAATAAATGGTAGGTCAAGATTTTTAAGAAGAAAAAGTTTTATAGTAGAGATGTAATATTACATATTTTCTAGGTATGTCCCTCTTTGAGTTTTTGTTGAATCTATTTTAGATGGGTTCAAATTTTTTAAAACTTGGTGGCCCAACCTTTTCTTTGGGGGATAGAGAGACTTTGCAAGGGAAATTACCTAAAGCTTGTAGATGTTTGTTTTTTTTTGAATTAGTGGAGTTGAAGTATAAAAGTGTCTAAGGTCAAAAATGGATCCTCCTTAGGATCAGGTAAAATTGAATGATTTTCAATATTTTTACAAGAATATATATTGGTTATTTCCAATAGGTCATATTCATGCTATGTGAGTAATATACAATATGAGTTTGTTACCCAAAAGAATCCATAAATTTTTTTTAGTGTGTGAACTTTTTATAGTTGATGAATTTTTTACATGCCGTGAAAAGGTCAATCAATGTATTTTTAACCTAATGTGAAACATTTCTTGGTTTACGTTTAATTAATGCCATGAAAGGGATTCATGATGTGAATTCATCAGGGCCAGAATTTTTTATTCACACTCTACATATGATTTATTTTCATAAGTTTTGTAGCCTCCTCTCTCAAACCCTAGGGTGATTTTAGATGATTTTTGATGATTGATTCTCTTATAGAGTTATCGATATATCATTTTATCTCAGGTGATTTCCTTTGTTTTGTTTTATTCCTTCTTCTATCCTTTTTTATAGAAGTGTTATCACTTGAATGATGTTGAATCAGGATCTAATCTTGATTTCTGTGTGATCTATGTTTTCCTTTTTGATATCCTTCACCTTCATTCATCACTGTATTTCCCGGTTGAGAGTGTTTCTTTGATCTTGAGATAAATGCAGGTGGTCCAAAAAAAATCCCTATAGTCTACTTATATTTATTTAAGTGTGTGAGGTACCACGCTATCGTGCCAACCCAACATGTTCATTTACCAATAGAATAATGGGTGATGATAATCTTGTTTTTGGCCCACTCCTTGGATCCCTTTGGATCCAATTGTGTTGAGATCAAGATTACGTATACCCATAGGGTGAGCCTACCCTTGAATGATAATGAACTGACTATTGTCTTAATACATGTATTAGCATGACATGAGACCTTATGTGATTGATTATGATATGATCACATTGTAAAATGGATTACTTGTGTATAGAAATGTTTATTGATACTTTGATATGAGATTGGTGTGTAAACTGTTATAATAACTTCTTAATAAATAACTTGATAAATGAAAGGGTAATTGAATGAGAAAAGGTAATTTTATAAATTGACCTTTGTGGATTATGATTTTATGTTGTGTTATTCTTTCCATTATAAATTTATGTGATTATTACATAGAATTGTGTTTATGGTTGGCATGGTGATACTACATGTTTAGAGTTATTCCTACATGGTTTTTAAGCAGTATAATTGTTATATCGTATCAATTTATTAATTAGTACTCCTATTTATTGATTTATTTCACGCACTTAATATAAGGCAGGTTTTTTAGACATGATGATATTGAACTAAAGAGTTTTAGTCACACCCTATTCAAGCCACCATTTGAAACCCAATTAGATTACATCAATGCATGTTTTGAATAGGGAAAATTACATTATTATTTATTATTGATTTCTGGATGGGATAAAGCCTAGATATAGACCAATTTGGGAATCAGGACTAGGGTCTTGGATGTCTTCATTGAGTTATTTTTTATTTTCTTTATTTTACATTTAGCTAAAAACTTATCTACATTATAGCCTGTCATACATCAAAATTGTATTTTTATTAAAAGGAGAACACAAAAAATAAAAAAAATAAGGGAAATTAGTCAAGGTAAATGAATCCCAAGCACATCCCCAATCAAAAAATGAGTACATCCAGGGGGAAGGAATATAGTGCTAAAGAACTCCAAAAGAGGACACTCTTGGGAAGCCTTAGTTACAAGGAATTCCATCGCATGATTCCTTTCTTGCAATGTATGAAGAATCTTAGTTCTAGAGGATATGAGAGACTTACATCTGCGGATAAAATACATGATCTTCATGGGGTAGAAAATTTAACTTCAAGAGAGTTTTCCATATCCACTATAGCTAGAGAAATGTGATTTGAGTGGAAAATATTAAGGTTGCTAAAAAGGGCATTAGAATCCCACCTGAGAGAGTCTCTAAGACCATAGAACACACTGAAGGAAACTATTAAATAAAAAAATGAGTCACTAATGACCTTTCCCCCATCATACACCCCGAAATATAAAATATCCATTGATATTATGTTTGAGACCTAGGTCGGGGGGGGGGGGGGGTCCAGCACACCCAATGCTCTCACAAGAGTGACTGACCACAAGAACTGAATAATTATCCATGTAGTTCCTAAGGGACTCCTCCTCCAACCAATTATTTAGAAGATAGAAGAGCTTTGAAAATAGGCACCTAGTCCTAATGCTCATGATAATAGCAGAGGAAAGGGGTCCATTGTGGTGAGAGTTGTTCTGTGCTTCCCATATACACTATAATCCCACTAAAAGCATAAGAGACCATGCCTTCATCTTGAGCTTGTTGTTGCAAAACACACTATACCAGAGTTGAAGAAATTCCTCAAGGGATTTCACTGATGTGATACAGGTCATGGGATCATCAATGGATGTTCATTTCCTTAACAACCACTCACATTGTAAAAAAAAATAGAATACTTTCCTCCTGATGAACTCTGTAGCACGAACACTTAGAGGTGAGGCGAACCCCCTTTACTTTCACCGCCAGATTAGTAAGAAGTGTGTGGTTATGAATAATCCAAACCAAGAAGTTTTACATAGGTAGGATGTCTTTTTACCATAAGAAACTCCCCTACTCATCATTTCCTTGAAGCATGTCTATCGATTTTCTGTAGGCCTTAGAAGAGAATACAGAAGAAGCAGAACCCATGAAGATACATTTAACCTAGGTTTTGGCCATTCTAATACCATCAAATATAAATTTTTGAGCGGGGTTCAAGATGGCCTGGATGAAGGAAGGATACATCTTAGCTTGGTTGGAGGTCATATACGGTATGGGATAGCCTGGATAACCCAGTACCTATCCCACTTAGTATCAAACCCAAAATTTGATGTCCCCACAGCCAACAATCCATCATGAGTGTTGAATAAGGGTAGAGATGTTTCCTTATATATTTTTCCATAGGGGGATATATGGACTTTGGGTGAATTCATGTGTTTACCATATTTTATGGTTATAAATCTTCTCCAAAGAGAGAACCCTTCGATGAGATCCCAATCCATTATCCCATAAATATAGTATATCATTTCTACCACATTCCTAACATTAATGCCTCCACTGGACACCAGTTTGGCTAACCAACTCCAAGAGGCCCAACAAAATCTTCCTACTCCATGTGAATCCTAAATTAAAGTAGATATGATTTTTTCAATTTATTTAATAATTTCTTTATTCACTTTGAGGATTGATAGGATGTGCATGGGGATGGATGAAAAACACTATTCAAAAGGGATATTCTTCCTCCTAATGAAAGAAACTTAATTTTCCAATTTATAATACAGTTAGTGATATTATCAAACACCCCTTCTAAGTGGCCTATTTTTAATTTACCAAGATAAATGGGGAACCTAAGTAGTTTAAGGTGAAATTATTCTTATACATGTCCAACATGGATTCAATTTTCTAAATTCTTCTATTCGGGCATGAGGATGGAAATAGAAAAAAACTTTTGTTACAATTAATCACTTTACCGCTCCACCTACAATATTTCTCCATAATGGAATTGAATCCCCTAATGGAATAACTACAACCATTAATAAAGAATACTATGTCATATGCAAAGAGAAGGTGTGAAACCCCATTAAAATTCGACTTTCAATGATATGGTAGAATGATCCCGAGTTTCATATGAGAATTAATGTATCTCCTCAAGGAATCTTGGACCATATTGAAAATGATGGGAGATAAGGGTATCCTTGCTGAAGACCCTGAATTTGATTCATGAAAATACATTGTATTCTCCCAAAAAATGGATATATAACCAGGGTGAACTATAATAATGAAAGAGAAGATCAAAAAACCCAGTCTGAGAATCCCTTGTGTCTCATAAAATAAATAATAAAGTTACATTAGAAATTGTCATATTCCTTTTCTCTAACAACTTTAACAATAATATTGTATCCATAACCTTATTTATAGAATCTTTGATCATTTCATGTGTTATACCTATAACTACCTAGATAGATCATATTTTTAAAAAACCATGCTATTCAACCGGAACCTAGTTATGAATGTAAAGAGAGAGTTTTCTGTTGAGTATGTATGCCAAAACCTTATAGGTAAAATTACATATGCTAATGTGATTGAAATATCATATATTAGAGGGGTATTTTACTTTAGGAATAAGAACCATCATTTTGGTGCATGCCACTCAGGGGAGGGGGCCTCCATAGAAGTAGTATTGGATTGATTCAATCAGATAATGCTTGATGATATCCCAACAATACTGATAAAACACTCCAACAAAACCATCCAGTCTTGGTTCACTCTATAGATTGAGATAATTAATAGCCTCCCACACTTCTTTCTCATCTGGCCTAAGTTTTGGGAAATTATTGGCATTTGATGATACTTCCTGAGGAATAGTGTTGAAAAGGGCCGCCCAAACACCTAGATATCCCTCCTGTAAGCTTGGGTTAGGAGTGAAAATAAGGGGATTAAAGTGATAAATCACTATACAACCCACCACATTCAGGTCTAAGGTTAAAGATCCATGATCGAGCCAATGGTTATGAGTGATTCCATCAATATTTTCTTTCAATAATGGGTGAAAAAACATAGTATTGCAGTCCCCTTTCCTAAGAAATTTGGTTTAGGACCATTCCCTCAGGATTCCCTAGTGCTCTAGCAGGAGATCACTGAACTGGTCCTTTTTGTGTGCAAGGGATGAGAAGGTGTAATCAGCCTATACCTCCTCATGGTTGGATTCTGCAAGATCAATCTCTACCTTGATGACATTCAGGTTGTGGGATGGATAATGGTTAAAGTTGTACCAGATAGCAAGATCCTTTTCAATATTCCATAACTTTTTGTGGAATTCAGTCCAAAATCTTAATTGCATTGGTTTTTTCTTGGAGTTATACACCACAATATGGTAGTCTTGTTTCTTAGAACAAAGGTTGTAGAAAAATAAGTGGCAAACCAATTCATCATGAGGCTTGAGATCGATCAGGATTGGAGAGTGATTAGAAAGGGAACAAACTAGATGAGTAACTATTGTATTAATAAATATAGAGATGATTCTTAGGTTAATAATGAAGTGGTCCTATCTTCTCTAGGTGTGTCTGTTTCCGCTATGATTGTTACACCAGGTGTACCTTTCACCCAAAAAACCCATATCCAGATGACTTTTCTAAGAAGAAAATGAATAAAAATTCATTATATCTTACTGAGGGTATATCCCCCTTCCTTATTCTTTGAGGCATCCATAATGTTGTTAAAATATCTTCCCACTTGACAGGATGATTCCCCTGAAATTAATGAGTTAAGATAATTCCATAGGTGGTACCTTAAGAGAGCATAACATTTAGCATAAATAAATGAGAAGAAGCAAGCCACTTGGATGAAGAAAACTCTAACCAAAATGTTCTGAGCAGAAACCTATAGATTCTCCACTGATATAGAGGGCATCCATAAAATCAAAATGTGATGGTTTTTAGGATCCCCATGTATAAATGATTGAAAACCCATCCTTTTGGAGAAGAAAATAGGATTCTATTAGTTTCTTTAGGTTTAATAATCATAAGAAGAGAGGAATTGGAGTTGGAATATTCATTTGAAAGGAAGTTTGATTTCACTCGGACACCAATGCCCTGATAATTCCATAATTAATGAGACTATTAAATGAATGAGCACCTGTACCTAGACTTATTCACTAAAAGCCTCATGGAATGAGAGTTGGAACATGTGGAAAACCTCTTATATTGAGACCTATTACATACTCCAATTGAAGCAGGAATTATCTTGATAGGGGGTTTGGGGATCTTTAGACACTTCAGAAGCTCCCTATGCACCATCATGAATCAGATACGAAAGTGACATACTTTCCTCTTCATAACAAAATTCACTATAGATTTTTGGTATCATAACTAGGGAGAAGGATACTAGGCTACATGGATGAGAATAAGAGGTACTTATAGACGAACCTGCACAAGCTAAAACTTTTCCATGGGATTTAGAATTTGCATAGAGAGAAGTGTGGGATGTGATCTATGAAACAAAAGGGGTTAAGAATATAGGGGGAGATCCAGATCAAGGTATCCTTTCCCCATAAGAAATGATGCTTGAATGGAGAGAAGTACGAGTTGAGAGCCAAATGTCCATGTAAGCCAGAAGCTACTTCAGGAGGAAGGGATATTGGCCATGAACCAGTTGGTAGGAAGGGATCACGTCCATTGAACTCTTAACAAGGAGATAGGGGGGATCTATTGTGGAATAAATGAGGAAACCAAGTCTACATCTATGATGATCATGACTTTACTATTGTAACACCCCAAGAATTCATAATGTGTTATTTCTTCAAAACAATTCAATAACTTTCACTACACGCAACACCGAGTTCAATTGCACCATGACTTACCAAAAATCCATTCAAAAGAGGTTATGAATAGTATTAACTAAATTTTAAACTTTATATAATCCTTATAATTTTTCCATATTATGAGTATCTTAGACATAATGCAAGAACAAATTCATTTTCAGTATTGCACTTTTATCAACTTTTAATAGTGAACCCTTTTTAAATACAATATTTTAAACTTTTTGACTAAATGGGGACATCAAAAATTTAAAATGAAACATCCCAAGCTTCCATGGTACAATTTCTTTGAATAATACAGTAGCGTGTGTTGTACGCAACCTTGAGTTTTAACACACACCACAACCAATCAAACTAGCCGTTATGAATAGTAATTATATATATTTTATATTTCAAAATGGACTTCATTTTTGGATTCGGAATATCCAATTTAGCCTAAGGTGAAATTTTGGTACTTTTCGGATAACTTTCATATTTTGATGAATAGTGAAAATTACTAAATTTTAATTAAAAACAACTTTTTTAATCAAAATAATTAATAGTGATAAATTATGAATTTGAGTGGTTTTAAAGTATATTTAGAATATATTTTTACCATTTAATATAATGTTGGTCATTGGACATAATTTTACAATTAAACCGAACATAAACAAGTGTCAATCTTTTGATAGTTATTATCTCTTAAAAACACGCTTTTTGTTTTGACAGCGGGAATTAATTTTAAATTAATTTCTGCCACTTCTGTGTTTTGAATTTAGAAAAATGGATTCCATATTTTGAATCAGGATGTCCAAATTGTGTAAATAGGTAAATTTTATTTTTAGACATTTTGAATAATTACTGTGGTAAATATTTTATTTACCATGGTTAAGGGTAAATCTGGTAAATAAGGGTTAAAAATAATATTATAATAATACTAAATTACCCTAAAACGTATCCTAGCATTATTTGTTGATACATGTTCGACCATAGGCATCTTTGGGTCGATTTTGGGACCCCATGGTGCCACTTGTAGGTGATAGGGACACTTTATTTTAATTAAGTTAAAATGAATACAAAAATGACACAAGCAAATATCTTTTAGAAAAACAATTATTACATAGGGTTATATATGTTGGATTTTAGATTATAAATATTAATTAGAAATATAAAAAGATTTCCTACATAATTATATTTTATTTATAATTTTTAGACATTAAAGAATTTATTTTATTTATGACACAACGATGATGCAGTAATTACTATAATAGTGAAAAAATAAAATAATTGATATTGTAAATACCCAAATAAATATAATATGAAACTTTTAATGAATTAAAATAATTTTCTAGGATAATATGATATATTAGGATTGATTTAATTTACTCTTTTCTAAGTAATCAATCTGTTATAAGTTTCAAAAAAATCAACTATTGAATAGTGTCAAAATTGACATAAAAGAGTTCTTAAAACAAATATTATATTATTAATTGATATTAAATTCCTAAAAATCTAAGGTTCGGCCAAGATACTTATATCATGATAGTTTCATCATTAATGGACCACTTAGGGGTCGCTTGGATGTATGTAGTAAGTTTATTAACCAGATTATATAAAAATACAAAGAGACATTGTAAAAGTGAAACTAATTAACTTAGATTTAATACTTAAAGATAAGGTTAATATAAGTACCCAAACCTGTATAAATTCTATTGGTTGATTTTTTTTCGACCCATCCCCACCTTAACCTTTTAATAATCAACTTTGTATCCATTATAAACTGAATATGAATTTATTATAAATTAATATTTCTAGCTTTTCCAAAGGTGCCCCTCACCCCTCTTATAAAAGGGAACTCCTCCTTCTCATTTCTTCACACCTTCAAAGCCTTTTGGTTCGGCCAAACTCTGCCCAAATACTCTCCCAACTTCCCTCACTACAACCTAGTGGCCTTATTTTGATCCGAAAGCCAACCTAAGTAGCCCTTTTGATCAAATCAAAAGGAAGAACCCGAAGAAGAGGTAATGATTTCACCACCCTTTTCTAAGTTCATTTCTTCTTCCACTTCTTCTTCCATTGTTGTTACCATTCTAAAATAATAAATCCAGTATCATATATATACTGTTATTTTATTATAAATATGGTACTCCCATATTCAGTATTCTATCCACCCTTTGAATAACATGTCACCATACGTGCGTACGTACGGCTTACCGTCTCCACGTCGTGGTGTAATTGTTATTCAATATAATATTATTTGGATGGGTATAATAATGATGTGTAACTCATGTAAATAATAAATATAACATGTTAATGATTCTGTATATATGATATACCATCCATTTATATATTATTTTAATATCAAAAGAATGATATTGTCGCTCGTGCGTACGTACGGACTACCGTCTCCACGAACGCGATGAGATTCATTCTCCATCGTATCCATTCAAGTATAATTATCATTTGATGATTTAAAAAATGATGTTTAAGGACTTGATATCATTCTGGATATGAATAATATAAAACCTATCCTTTACAAACATGTCTTACGTAACAAAACATATAAAAGAAAACAAGTAAGTTAACACCCGAAACAACGATAATACTAAGATATTATTATCAAATCAATATTAAAAGATCATATATGATATCATATTAATGTATATGATTATTGTATAATTTAATAAAAATTATTTCACCATTATACAGGAGTTTAACCTACCCCAACCAAGGAAAAGTACAAGGTAAGGGATTTTCTTATCTCACATTCAATTCCGTGAGATTTCCATTATTCACCACTAAATTATTGAAAGTGGTGTATTGTGTACTGGAATTTGATATATATTATCATGATTATATTTATATTCATGTTATTCTGTAAATAATTTGGTGGTTATTAACTTTTGGCCATACAACTCAGTTGATTAACGTGGTAAGGGGTTTTCATCTCACTCTTTATTTCCGTGAGATTCATGCCATATTTCCACTATTATCTTTTGTGTGGTGTATGTACTGCCCATAATTGTATTCTTTGTGTAATACACTTTACCTTATGTGTATTTACATTTTCATTGTATGACACCTCTTTCATGGGTTGTATGTTTCATAAGTTACCAAATTGATAAGGGTTTACTTCACAATCTCTTTAATATCCGAGGTTGTCTTTACGTAAGTATCTACAGGGACATATTTACTATCCATGTCCATATTTCATAAAAGAGTTTTCAAAGGGATTATTTCTAAGGGAAGTTTTACTAAAACATCATTTTAAATGATTTAAATATTTATTCTTCTAAATCATCCCCATTTATGTCCACGTTTTTAAAATGGTTTGTAAGGATTTATTTATATGAAAATGAATGTTTTAAAAGTGTTAATTCCATTCAAAAGTTTCAAAGTGGTATGGGACACTTTGATTCAAAAATGTATTTAAATGCCTTACTTTCTAAATTGTGTAACATTAAAATGATTTCATGAAAAAGGGATATTTCTCTCAATAATTTAAAAAAAAACATTTTCATCTATGTCAACATCCTTTGATGGATTTTAAGATTATTTGAAGATTATTTATTATGATTTAAAACTTCCATATTGTAATGAAGTTTTGTGATATGTTTGACTGTAGATGTGTCATTTATATAGCATTCATGGTTTATGAGTAAAGTATTGACATTTCGTAGGCTAGTTCCAATAAGAATTTTTATGTTATATTTCAACCTTTACTTCATATGAATGCGTTGGACAAGTATGTTCTAGGTTGGGGACGGGTTAAAGTAAGCCCTCCAGGTTAGGGACTAGTAAAAGTAAGCCCTCCGGTTTGGTATCCGGTTATTATAGGCACTCCGGGTTGGTGTCCGGTTATTAGAGGCACTCCGGGTTGGTGTCCGGTTATTAGAGGCACTCCGGTTTGGGTTCCGGTTACAGTTAGCCCCAAGGTCTTGAGATGAGGCCTTGAAAAGAAATTAAAGTTTAGCATTATGCATTCCATCATTATGAAAGTGGTTATTGATTTTTCATGTGATTATTCGATTAGTAGAATAACCATGTGAATAAGTAAATGGCATTATTTCATTTTATTTATGCCATACTATGTTAAATGTTCAAGTTTAAAAGGCTTTTGTTTTAGTTATACATTTCCTTAAATGTTTATTCTTATTTATGAAAGTTTCCGCTATATTGTTATCCTTACTGGGCATTTGAACTCACCCCTTTTCAATGTTTTATTTTTCCCAGGAAGTGAAGAAGTAAATTATGAATGACCTACAGGGATATTATGTGGGGATATGAGTGTGGATTATGGAGACAATATGTTTTTGTAGTAGTTTTTCATTTTATGATGTAATGTAAGACTTATGAATATATCTAGTGTTTCCAAGACTACTAAACCAATCGGTCTTTCGAGATTTGATCTTTCTTGTGATCATACCAATGTTATGTAATAATGCACCGACTCTGGGTAACTGGGGTCAGGGCGTTACAGTTGGTATTAGAGGAATTTTAGTACAAACCTTGGAAGCTAGATTTAGATAAACTCTGATTAGAGAACGTAGACCTAAGATGAACTTTGAGGATTAGTATAGAAGAACTTCCTAGAATTTTGGTATTGTAGAGATTTTGTGAGTTTTCCAAGCAATACATCCCTGTCTGGATACGAGCAGGTAGAGGCGGCTCTGGCACAGATGTACCTAGGGGTAAAACCCGAAAACACAGCTTTCAGCTAGACTCAAACGGGAACTGGTGCACGACAAAGGGCCTTGCTGCACTCTTGGTTACGACACTCCCGGGGGATATGCTTAGGATAACTCTCATTTTCTTTACAAATCATTATGAAGGGTTTATGAGTATATACTTCCTCAAAGAAAACATTTTTAGGATTATGGATTATATCCATAAATAGTTCAATTTATGTTAAGTGTTTTATAAGTATGGGATTATGTATTTTGATTCATAAACTGATCTAGTGTATGCCATTGTTTAGAAATGACGCCCAGTAGAAGGAATGAGAACTCCAGAAATGCACATGATCCAAAGAGAAGGAAGGATCATATCTTTCATGGTATTAAGCTAGAATTTATAAGAGAAATAGTCTCCCATGTATTATCATCATATGAAGAAATAATATCATGTGTTGATAATATAAGTAAAGAGTTTACTGAGTCCTATGGCTTTGAAGGGAAGAAAGAGAAGAAAAGGATGGAAGAGAGAAAGATGGATAAAGGGAAGAGGGAAAAGAAGAATTTTCCCATATGTGGTAACTGTGGAAAGAAACACCCTGGAACTTGCCTGAAAGGAATGAGAGTTTGTTATAAGCGTGGAGGAAAAGGGAACAAAGTACGTGACTGAAAGGGTAAGAAAATGGTTTCAAATGTACAATGCTTCATTTTCAAGGAGTTTGGACACTACACGAACCTATGTCCCAGTCATCAGACTATGCCGCAAATGATGTTATTGGATAATAATCAAGTTACGATACTACCACAGATGAAGAGGAATGATTAGAGTTCTTATGTTGATTATGTCAATTGAGTGTTGTATCAACAATGTAATTGTTATAATAATTATGGAGTATATAAGGATTGTACTGCAGTAATATTTCATTAAGGACTTGAGATTGTGTGGAACAAAGAAAAGTGACTCAATAGCAGGATAAATTTTTGGAAAATATATGGTTGAGAGAATGATAAATCATAATATAGTTCTGATATTGAGGTAGTGATTTTGGAATAATATGTGATTGTTTTGGATAAATTATATTGGATATTATTGACTACCTTGGAACTGATTAATGATTTGTATATTCCATCATTGTTGGGGTTTAAAACATTTTTGGATTAATGGAGTATATCCAACATTCTATATGGAATAAAGGAGCATGAATGTAATCAATACGGAATATGGTAATACATGATGAAGGTATTCATATGCTATTACGGGGTAAAAAGGATCTATATTATGTTTACCTTCCTTATAAATGTTGGACTGTGAGTTTGGACAGAAGTATTTTGGATAGTTCTAGTTTGGATTATTTTGGATTGCCATAAAAGGACAACCCGGAGGTCGGGCGACAACCCGTCGCGTCCGGCAAGGCTGTGAGACTTGAACCCGCAACCAAAGGGCGACAAGGGTGTATCACCTACCACTGGCCCACGAGATGTCCTGGATTAAATAATGTAGTTTTTATTAAAAGATCTTGTATATGGATTATAAATTCGTTTATTTTGGAACCCTATACGAATAGTGTAAATAGAATTTTTTACATTCTATTATCTTTTAGAGTGAAAGGTGAGTTTGTGGTAGAAATTTATTAATGGATAAAACTCTAATTATAAAGTAAGTATATCTCCTTATGATCTTAGACAATCTCATAAATAAATTCCTCAACATTAAGAAAAGTAACTTAGAACAAAAATGTTTTCCTAGATGGTACCTTAAATCATCACTATTTTATGGCTTTGGGATTGTTGGCCTTTTCATAGCCATGTTCTCTACCACTCTCCATCAGATAATTGATGGTTAGATTTTTCTTCCATATCCATATTTTCCTACATGGAACCCTAGTATGTGTTATTTTCGGTAATCTTCATACTTTCGACTCTTTATTTTAAATAGAGGGCTCATTAATTCATTTTTCGATGTGGGATTTCAACTAAGATATTTTGAAACGTCAAAAATGTGTTATCCTAATACCCTTTGTTTTGTTGAACCGATGGTATTTCAAATCATCATAGATTGATGTATTTAAGGACCTCAATTTTACACTTGTTTGTGATTGATGACCTCAATCACTACCTATAAATATTTACATTTTTCCTACAATTATATGTCTCTAATTGCCACCAATGTTCTCCTAATCGAGATCAAAATTTGGTGGTGACCCTTTGATTTCTCTTTTCCTCATATTAAGACTAAATTTTAGTAACCCAATTTCTGATGTGGTTTTTCCCACAAATATATTTTCTACTTTCAACCTTTTATTTTCGAAGAACAATTTCAAATTGCGAGGACGCAATTTATTGAAGGAGGGGAGAATGTAACACCCCAAGAATTCATAATGTGTTATTTCTTCAAAATAATTTAATAACTTGCACTACACGCAACACCGAGTTCAATTGCACCATGACTTACCAAAAAGCCATTCCAAAGAGGTTATGAATAGTATTAACTAAATTTTAAACTTTATATAATCCTTATAATTTTTCCATATTATGAGTATCTTAGACATAATGCAAGAACAAATTCATTTTCAGTATTGCACTTTTATCAACTTTTAATAGTGAAACCTTTTTAAATACAATATTTTAAACTTTTTGACTAAATGGGGACATCAAAAATTTAAAATTAAACATCCCAAGCTTCCATGGTACACTTTCTTTGAATAATACAGTAGCGTGTGTTGTACGCAACCTTGAGTTTTAACACACACCACAACCAATCAAACTAGCCGTTATGAATAGTAATTATATATATTTTATATTTCAAAATGGACTTCATTTTTGGATTCGGAATATCTAATTTAGCCTAAGGTGAAATTTTGGTACTTTTCGGATAACTTTCATATTTTGATGAATAGTGAAAATTACTAAATTTTAATTAAAAACAACTTTTTTAATCAAAATAATTAATAGTGATAAATTATGAATTTTAGTGGTTTTAAATTATATTTAGAATATATTTTTACCATTTAATATAATTTTGGTCATTGGACATAATTTTACAATTAAACCGAACATAAAAAAGTGTCAATCTTTTGATAGTTATTATCTCTTAAAAACACGCTTTTTTATTTTGACAGCGGGAATTAATTTTAAATTAATTTCTGCCACTTCTGTGTTTTTAATTTAGAAAAATGGATTCCATATTTGGAATCAGGATGTCCAAATTTTGTAAATAGGTAAATTTTATTTTTAGACATTTTGAATAATTACTGTGGTAAATATTTTATTTACCATGGTTAAGGGTAAATCTGGTAAATAAGTGTTAAAACATAATATTATAATAATAATAAATTACCCTAAAACGTGTCCTAGCCTTATTGGTTGATACATGTTCGACCATAGGCATCTTTGGGTCGATTTGGGGACCCCATGGTGCCACTTGTAGGTGATAGGGACACTTTATTTTAATTAAGTTAAAATGAATACAAAAATGACACAAGCATATATCTTTTAGAAAAACAATTATTAAATAGGGTTATATATGTTGGATTTTAGATTATAAATATTCATTAGAAAGATAAAAAGATTTCCTAGATAATTATATTTTATTTATAATTTTTATACATTAAATAATTTATTTTATTTGTGACACAACGATGATGCAGTAATTACTATAATAGTGAAAAAAATAAAATAATTGATATTGTAAATACCCAAATAAATATAATATGAAACTTTTAATGAATTAAAATAATTTTCTAGGATAATAGGATATATTAGGATTGATTTATCTTACTCTTTTCGAAGTAATAAATCTTTTATGAGTTTCAAAAAAATCAACTATTGAATAGTGTCAAAATTGACATAAAAGAGTTCTTAAAACAAATATTATATTATTAATTGATATTAATTCCTAAAAATCTAAGGTTCGGCCAAGAGACTTATATAATGATAGGTTCATCATTAATGGACCACTTAGGGGTCGCTTGGATGTATGTAGTAAGTTTATTAACCAGATTATATAAAAATACAAAGAGACATTGTAAAAGTGAAACTAATTAACTTAGAGTTAATACTTAAAGATAAGGTTAATATAAGTACCCAAACCTGTCTAAATTCTATTGGTTGATTTGTTTTCGACCCATCCCCACCTTATCCTTTGAATAATCAACTTTGGATCCATTAGAAACCGAATATGAATTTATTATAAATTAATATTTCTAGCTTTTCCAAAGGTGCCCCTCACCCCTCTTATAAAAGGGAACTCCTCCTTCTCATTTCTTCACACCTTAAAAGCCTTTTGGTTCGGCCAAACTCTGCCCCAATACTCTCCCAACTTCCCTTACTACAACCTAGGGGCCTTAGTTTTATCAGAAATCCAACCTAAGGAGCCCTTCTGATCAAATCAAAAGGTAGAACCCGAAGAAGAGGTAATGATTTCACCACCCATTTCTAAGTTCATTTCTTCTTCCACTTATTCTTCCATTGTTGTTACCATTCTAAAATAATAAATCCAGTATCATATATATACTGTGATTTTATTATAAATATGGTACAACCATATTCAGTATTCTATCCACCCTTTGAATAACATGTCACCATACGTGCGTACGTACGGCTTACCGTCTCCACGTCGTGGTGTAATTGTTATTCAATATAATATTATTTGGATGGGTATAATAATGATGTGTAACTCATGTAAATAATAATATAACATGTTAATGATTCTGTATATATGATATACCATCCATTTATATATTATTTTAATATCAAAAGAATGATATTGTCGCTCGTGCGTACGTACGGACTACCGTCTCCACGAACGCGATGAGATTCATTCTCCATCGTATCCATTCAAGTATAATTATCATTTGATGATTTAAAAAATGATGTTTAAGGACTTGATATCATTCTGGATATGAATAATATAAAACCTATCCTTTACAAACATGTCTTATGTAACAAAACATATAAAAGAAAACAAGTAAGTTAACACCCGAAACAACGATAATACTAAGATATTATTATCAAATCAATATTAAAAGATCATATATGATATCATATTAATGTATATGATTATTGTATAATTTAATAACAATTATTTCACCATTATACAGGAGGTTAACCTACCCCAACCAAGGAAAAGTACAAGGTAAGGGATTTTCTTATCTCACATTCAATTCCGTGAGATTTCCATTATTCGCCACTAAATTATTGAAAGTGGTGTATTGTGTACTGGAATTTGATATATATTATCATGATTATCTTTATATTCATGTTATTCTGTAAATAATTTGGTGGTTATTAACTTTTGGCCATACGACTCAGTTGATTAACGTGGTAAGGGGTTTTCATCTCACTCTTTATTTCCGTGAGATTCATGCCATATTTCCACTATTATCTTTTGTGTGGTGTATGTACTGCCCATAATTGTATTCTTTGTGTAATACACTTTACCTTATGTGTATTTACATTTTCATTGTATGATACCTCTTTCATGGGTTGTATGTTTCATAAGTTACCAAATTGATAAGGTTTTACTTCACAATCTCTTTAATATCCGAGGTTGTCTTTACGTAAGTATCTACAGGGACATATTTACTATCCATGTCCATATTTCATAAAAGAGTTTTCAAAGGGATTATTTCTAAGGGAACTTTTACTAAAACATCATTTTAAATGTTTTAAATATTTATTCTTCTAAATCATCCTCATTTATTTCCACGTTTTCAAAATGGTTTGTAAGGATTTATTTATATGAAAATGAATGTTTTAAAAGTGTTAATTCCATTAAAAAGTTTCAAAGTGGTATGGGACACTTTGATTCAAAAATTTATTTAAATGCCTTACTTTCTAAGTTGTGTAACATTAAAATGTTTTCATGAAAAAGGGATATTTCTCTCAATAATTTTAAAAAAAACATTTTCATCTATGTCAACATCCTTTGATGGATTTTAAGATTATTTGAAGTTGATTTATTATGATTTTAAACTTCCATATTATAATGAAGTTTTGTGATATGTTTGACTGTAGATGTGTCATTTATATAGCATTCATGGTTTATGAGTAAAGTATTGACATTTCGCATGCTAGTTCCAATAAGAATGTTTATGTTATATTTCAACCTTTACTTCATATGAATGTGTTGGACAAGTATGTTACAGGTTGGGGACTGGTTAAAGTAAGCCCTCCAGGTTAGGGACTGGTAAAAGTAAGCCCTCCGGTTTGGTCTCCGGTTATTAGAGGCACTCCGGGTTGGTGTCCGGTTATTAGAGGCACTCCAGGTTGGTGTCCGGTTATGAGAGGCACTCTGGGTTGGGTTCCGGTTACAGTTAGCCCCAAGGTCTTGGGACGAGGCCTTGAAAAGAAATTAAAGTTTAGCATTATGCATTCCATCATTATGAAAGTGGTTATTGATTTTTCATGTGATTATTCGATTAGTAGAATAACCATGTGAATAAGTAAATGACATTATTTCATTTTATTTATGCCATACTATGTTAAATGTTCATGTTTAAAAGGCTTTTGTTTTAGTTATTCATTTCCTTAAATGTTTATTCTTATTTATGAAAGTTTCCGCTATATTGTTATCCTTACTGGGAATTTGAGCTCACCCCTTTTCTATGTTTTATTTTTCCCAGGAAGTGAAGAAGTAAATTATGAATGACCTACAGGGATATTATGTGGGGATATGAGTGTGGATTATGGAGACAATATGTTTTTGTAGTAGTTTTTCATTTTATGATGTAATGTAAGACTTATGAATATATCTAGTGTTTCCAAGACTACTAAACCAATCGGTCTTTCGAGATTTAATCTTTCTTGTGATCATACCAATGTTATGTAATAATTCACTGACTCTGGGTAACTGGGGTCGGGGCTTTACAACTATCATATGGATGAGCTACAAATTAAGACGTGGTAGAGATACTCCACTGGCCTAGAGTTCTTGCTGACATGATGTCATGGGAAATGACCACTACTTTATGTAAATTGTTAGGGAGTGTCCATGGAGGTGATAAGTTAAAAAATATCATGAAATTGAAGGATAATCCATGAATTTATTCCAATAAATAACCCCTTCAACCTATAGTGAGAGCTATAAAGGTGGAGGGGAGGACATTTCTATGGCGACACAAATCCTGGACACCAAAGAATCTGGGATTTGGAGGGTTTGTTCATCATCACACATAAACTCCCCTAGAGAGCCGCTGATCTTCTCTAAGAAGGAACTATTTTATAACATGAGAAGGAGTCATAGAAGAAGGATCCACACTACCACTAATGTGGAATTCCAACAACGATGCACCCCCATGGACCATTGAGAGAGATGGAAGCACCACTGTCCGATAGATCTGGGGGAGTAAGATGATTCTCTGATCAAATCATCATGAGAGGATAGGGTGATGTAGAAGGATCTTTTTTCTAATTCAGAGATATTGGACGAACTAGACATATCCTAGAAGCCCATAAAATTTTGAAAAAGGCCTATAGTTCATTTCTCTTATAGAAAATTTTCATCCTCTTCATCTTTGAATTGAGAATCAGGATTGTGGAAATCATCATGCTCCTAATGTAGCTAAACCTAAGTTTCCTTTAGCTCCTAAAAAATAGATGTATGTTCAGTTTCATAATATCTCCCTTATAGTCATGCGATTCATGGAAATGGATACCATTCTCATTATACCTTCTATTTTTGAAAAATGAGAATGTTTAAGCTGCAATATCTACCTATATTCACTGGGGAGGAAATTCACTAGGGAGATTTATTTTAGATAGATTTAGTCTATAAAATCTTCAATAATCTTGAGACACCGATAGACAGGAGGGAGAATCTTACTGTGTACATTCTTCATGGACCAACCAAGAATTGTTGGGAAACCCAAGATAAAGATAAATACCAAGAGGAGTTATCCTAGATAGAATTTGATACAATGTTTCTAAGACAATTTTACCAAGAAAAATTGAGGATTGAGAAGGATCTAAAGTTCACGCACCTGATACAAGAGGGCATACCATTAATGAACTATGATGGATATTTCATCAAATTATAGTGCTTTGCACCATCTGTTTTAGTTGAAAAGATTTATAGTATGAGGCATTTCTAGGATGGAATTTTTTATAATATTAGGTCATCAATGAATCTCTTTTTTTTTATTATCATTTATGACATGATGAATAAATCTCTTATCATGGAAGTGGATTTGAGAGAATCCCCAAGCAGTATAAATAATATTTCATAAGGGATAACTGTAATCTTTTCTTCTAGTTTCCAGAAACACCGCTATAATAGTTATCACTAAGGAAATAGTGGGTAGAGAATCCAAGGTAGTGGGAATCCATCTTATGTCCATGTTCTGTTATAGTGTTATCTATGTGGAAATTTGGATACAAGCATCCTTAGTGTATGTACCCTAATTTAGAGTGCTGTTATTATGTTAGGATGATCCCCTTACCAAGGTTTTGTATGGGTGTGTAGAAGTAGAGTAGTGTCAGGGGATTAGGATAGGTACCAGAGTCTGGGAAGGAATCAAATACCCCTTAGAATACTGGTAGCTAGAGTTACATTGGATGTTCAGGTTGAGGTAGGGGATGGGGTACCAAAATGAAGGAGTTGTAGTACCATTTAGAGGGATAAGCACAAAGGATTTAGTCCGAATCTCAAGGTAGAGGGGGAAAGTCAGCTACACGTTATGCAATCTACACTAGCTTGTTTAGATGGAGTACCTTTTACCATTAGTGGCACGATTATTGTATCATCTACAATTTCTTGTGTTTTTGTTGATACAAAAGCATCAATTTCCCTTATATATAGTATTTTTGCAAATAATTTAGGATTGGTTTTGGAAGCCTTAGATTTTTACTTGACAATTAACACACCCTTAGGAGTGGAGTCAGAGAATATCAAATACTTCATGGAATGTTTTCTAGAAATTGGTGGTTACTATTTCTTTTGGGAACTTTTTTTGATGTAAGTGAAAGTTTTTGATCTGATTTTGGGCATGGATTGGTTAGTTCTACACCTATTTCACATCAATTATTATTGGAGGAGAGTTACCTTTCTTCTCAAGAAGGAAGAAGCTATTTTCACTAGGTTTAGTGGGATCCTTAGGTTGGTCATGCTGGACAAATTATATGTAGATTGTATTAACTCAAGCCTAGATAGTAGGTCTTTCTCTATATGATGGGTAAATTAAGTAGGATACTTTTCCTCTTGTGGTAGAACGTTCTTAGGATGTTTTTCCTCAAGAGTTATAGGGATCACCAGTCGAGTGGGAGATTGAGTTCATGATCAACCTTTTACCATGAGTAGAGCCAGTTTCTGTCCCATATTATAGGACAACACCAATTGAGATTCATGAAATGGAAGTTTAGTTAGAATATCTAGAACATAATGGTTTCATATGTCCTAGTACGTCACCTTGGGGTTATCCCATGCTTTTCGTGAAGAAGGATAATGAGAATTTGTACTTGTGTGTTGACTATCAAAGATTGAACCCAATGATGGAAGAAATATTGGCATCCCCTTACATGCATCGATAATATCTTTAATATGATGAGAGATTCCCAAATTTTCTCTAAGATTGACTTGAGATTAGGATATCATCAGTTAAGAGTGATACCATCATACATACCTCATACTTCTTTTAGGAGCAGGTATGGATTTTTTAAGTTTATAGTGATGTAGTTTAGTCTGAAAAATGTGATGGGGATATTCATGTTCTTGATGAACTAGATTTTATATCCTTTATTTTATCAATTTGTGGTGATTTTTGTCAATTTTTTGTGTTCTCCCTGTTTATAGATAATCATGACAAATATCTCGACATCTTCCTAAGTACAATGAGAGAGAATAAAATTTACTCTAAGCTAACCAAATAATGTTTATGGATTAATAAAGTGAACTTCTAGTGTCATTTATCTTAGAGGTATGATTGGCAGTAAACCTTGAGAAGGTTTCAGTTACAATATCTTGAGAGCAGACCAAGAATGTCTTTGAGATTTAGAGTTTTCTTAGTCTAGAAGTATATTGTTGGTGTTTTATTTGAGACACCCACCATATGGAATAATTGATGTACAGGATAACCAAGAAATAAGTGAAGTTTTTTAGTCAGATTCTTATGAGAGTGTTTTTTAGGAGCAGAAGAAAAGGCTAACCTAAGCATCGATTATCACTTTTCCTATGATGGGAAAGGATTTTAGCACGTATTGTGACGCATATGGAGCTATATTAGGAGAATTTATGATACAAAAGGATTGGGTGGTTTCTTATGGATCCAAAAAACTAAGACTTCATGAGGATAATTACCCTAATGATGATCTAGAGTTAGATATAGTGATGAAAAATATAAGATATTGGAGACACTATCTTTTGGGTGAAAGGTTTGTGGTGTACACAAACCACAATAGCTTCATGTACATATTTTATCAATATGACATGAACCTTAGTTAGAGGATATGGATTGAGTATTTACAATATTTAAAATTTCAGATGGCTTATACTCCAAGTAAAGGAAACATAGTTGCTGATGCTTTGAGTTAGAAGATGTAGACAAAGGATGCGTGGGAGTCTCACAATGAATGGAGGATGATGGTAGTCTTTGTAGATATGCATCTAGATGTTCATGATTCTTAGGTATGAGTATATCTAGCCTTAACATCCATGTTACTCATGATTTTGGACCAGATAAAGTCCGAATAATTATCTAATCTGAAGGTCTTAGATCTAAAAGACAACATATATGGTAGGGATCCACAATTAAGATGGTCTCTTGGAAGCAACAATTCTTATCTTTTCTATGGCCGCGTATGGGTTTCTATGGTAATTCTCAAAGAGGTGATTAGGGAGTTTCATTATTATAGATTGGAGGAACACCTAGGTATGAAAAATATGTATTGTGATATCCACAAACACTACTAGTGGATATAAATGAATAAAGTGATAACAAGATTCATGGTAAGATGCTTCACTTTTCAGTAGGTGCATGCCGAGTATCAGAGTCCTACTAGGATATTTCATCCTCTTAACATTCTAAAATGGAAATTGGATGATGTCACAATGGAATTTATAATAGTATTACCCAAGAAATATCATAAGAATGATGTATTATTGGTGATCTTAGATCAACTGATAAAGGTTGAACACTTCTTGCATGTTTGGGAGACCTTCATTATTTATGATATGGGTAGTCTCTATTTTTAGAAGATAGTTACACCACACTGTGTTTCATGGAATATCATTTCTAACAGTGATCATATTTTCACATCTTAGTTTTTTTTTATTTTTAGAAGGATTTGGAATTGAAGGTTCTTCTAAATATAACCTATCATCCTCATACTGATGATAATCTGAATAGACAATTTAGATTCTAGAGGAAGTGTTATGAGCCTTTGTGCTGGATTTTGGAGGTTCATGGGATTAACATATTGAACTCATAGAGTTTTTTTATAATGAAAGTTTCTAGGAATTATTCTAGAAGGAATATTTCAAGGATTTTTATATAAGGCTATTCTTTTAACCTTTTAGTTGGTTAGAGGTAGGTGATTCCTTGATTGTTGGACCTAGTCTTGTGAAAGAGTTGTCTAAACAAGTTCAGTTGATTAGGAAATGGTTGGTGACCACATAAATTTGGATGAAATATTATACTAACCAGTGAAAATGACCTCTGGAGTTTGAGGTGGGTCATCATGTTTTCTTTTAGGTGTCGCCTAGGTTGGGACAACATCGTATAATGAAACAGGGAAAAATATCACCCTGATTTGTCCGGCCATTCGAGATAGTGGATTGGTTCAATCCAGTGGCATACCGAGTGTCCCTTATATAGTGCTATAGTTACATGCATGATGTGTTTCATGTATTACAACTTTTGAGATATCATCCTGACCTTTCTCACATGATAGACATTGATGACATGGATCTTGGTGTAGATGTATTATTTAGGGTGAATCGAATATAGTTTGTGGACCACTGTGAGAAGTAGTTATATTGAAATACCATACCTCTAGTACAAGTGTAGTGGATGCAAGGCCATGTTCCAAAGGGAGATAGTAGAGGGAGTCTTATGTATGGGAATATTGGCTAGAATTATTTTCTCATAACACATAGTTATGCATGGAGGAGCTCGGAGATGAGGTGTTATATGGTGGATAGTTTTTAAGATCTCATATTTTCTAGGTACATCCCTATTTGAGTTTTGGTTGAATCTCTTTTAGTTCGGTTCTTCTTCATTAAAATGTTGGTGGATGAACATTTTATTTGGGGGGATGAAAATTGTTTTTGGGGAAAAGGAACTGAAGTTCAAGGATAGAAGTTTTTTTGAAGTAGAGAAGTCTGGGTATATATGTGTCTCAGGTCGCAGAGCGATTCTCTTTAGGATTAGGTGGAATTTAGGTCTTTTTGAGATTTATGCATAAATTTGTAGTGGATACTACCCATAAGAAATATTCAAGCCATTTAAGTAATACACAATGTGAATATGTCTTCTAGAAGAAGCCATGAAACAATTTTAAGATGTGAATATTTTATAAGCTATGAATTTTTTACACACTGTTAAAATGTATATTGGTGTATTTTTAACCCAAAGTGATGTGTTATTTAGATTATATTGAATTCACAATGTGATAGGGTTTCATGGTGTGAATTCATCAGGATAAGAAATTTTTATTCATGAAACACATGATTTATTCTCACACAATATAGAACCTCATATCTCAAACCCTTGGGAAACTACGAGTGATTTTTGGGAGATTCCTTACCTTCTAGACACCTTGATATTTCATTTGATATTTGGCGAGTTCCTTCACTTTGGGTTTCTCTCTTCTTCTTCTATCCTATGTTATAGCGGTCTAATCTCTTGGATGCAGTTAAATAAGGATCCAATCTTGATACTTGTATGATGTATGTTTTTCTTGTTAACCTCATTCACCATTTTTCATCATTGGTGTTCCCTGTTGGGAGAATTTCTTTCATCATCAGATAACGATAGGTGTTCTAGAAAAAATCCTTATGGTTCATTTGTATTTTTTTAACAATGTAAAACCCCATGAAATCATGCCAACCCAACATGTGAATTTACTAATAGAATAATGGGTGATGATGATCATGTTTTTGGTCCACTCCTTGGATCCAATAATTTTGCGATTTCTCTTGTGGATACCCACAGGTTTAGCCTACAGTGGAATGATAATGAATTCGCTATTGTCTTGAAACATGAGTTATCATGATATGAGACCTTAGGTGATTACTTATGATAGGATCACTTTGCAAAATAGATTACTGGTTTATTGAAATGTGCGGTGATACTTTGAAATTAGATGGGTGTGTACACTGTAATGATAATGAATTAAGACATAACTTGATGATTGAAAGGGTAATCAAAAGATAAAAGGTAATTATTTGAATAGAACTTTGTGTCTTATGATGTCATGTTGTGTTATTATTTCCATTATGACTTGTATTGAATGTTGTGATAAAATTATTATTTTAAGGACTTGGATCAATTATGCTGAAATGATTATATAAATTGATTATACCTTAGCTTGGTTATGTTGAAGTGATTAGATAAATATCTTGTCCTAGTTAAGCTAAAATACTTATATACTGGGATTCCTCGATTATGATGAAATGATTATATAAAGGGCTTGGACTGTTTATGATAAAATTATTATATAAAGGGTTTGACATGGATATGTTGAAATGATTATACAAAGGTCTTGGTCATGTTATGTGGTAATGCCATGGACTTGTGGTTATAATTGATATGGTGATTATACATGATCTGAGTTATTCAGGAATGGTTCTGAAGAATATTTATTATTATATTGAATTAATTGATTAATTAATGTAATTCCCCGAACCCAGAAGCCCAGAGTCAGTGAATTATTTTAATACATTGGAATGATTACAAGGAATCAAGTCCTGAAAGACCGACCATTTTAACAGCATTGGAAAATAGATTACATACATGAATGTTACGATACACATTATAAAATAAAACACAACATAAATGATCCTTTGATAACGCCATTAATCTCCTAGCTTAAACCTTCTTATCAATCATAATACACTTCTTGAAATCATGCGAAAATAAAACATTAGAAAGGGGTGAGATCAGATTCTCAGTAAGGATAACAATATAGCAGAAAATTTCATAAATAAGCATAAAAATTTAAGGCAATGTATAAAACTAAAACAAAATCCTTTTAAATGTAAACTTAAGAATAATATGGAAAAGATAAATCAAATAATGCCATTTACTTATTCACAAGGATATTATACTAGTAGAATAATCAGATGGGACATCAATAGCTAATTTCATAATGATAGAATGCATAATGACAGACCTCATAACCACATAGTCAAGGCCTTGTGCCAAGACTACAAATAATATTTTTCAATGCCTTGTTCCAAGACACTAGTTTGTCTCATGAGACCTACCGATGCATCGAGGAGCTATAGCGGGTTCCACCCGTCACTTACTTAGTCCAATGCATTCCTCATATGAAAAGGTTTAAACATAACATAAACATTCATATTAAAAATAGCATACGAAATGTGAATACTTTATCCATAAACCATGAATGGTATAAAAATAACACATCCATAGTCAAATATATCACAAAACCTTCAATAAAATATGTAATATTTGTATCATAATAAATCAACTTCAAACATGTTTAAAATCCATCAAAGGATGTTGACATAGATGAAAATGATTTGTAAAACTCTTTGAGAGAAATATCATTTTTTCATGAAAACATATAAAATTCACACAATATAGAAAGTAAGACATTTAAAGACATTTTTGAATCAAATTTCCCCATACAACTTTGAAACTTTTGAAAAGAATTAACATTTTAAAAACATTCATGTCCATATAAATAAATCCTTAAAAACCATTTTGAAAATAAGGACAATAATGAGAATGATTTAGAAGAATAAAGATTTAAAACATTTAAAATGATGTTTTAGAAAAAGGTTCCCTTAAAAATAGTCCCTTTTAAGACTCTTTTATGAAACATGGACACGAATAATAAATATGTCCCAATAGATACTTACGTAAAAACAACCTCGGATAAAAAAGAGATTGTAAAATTAACCCTTACCTTGTACTTTTCCTTGGCCAGGGTATGTTAATATTATATATAATAGTTAAATAATTTTTATTAAATTATAAAATTACCTCATACTTAAATATAATATCATATATTATATTATAATATTTCTTTGTTAATAATATTTTAGTAGTATCATTGTTTTCGGTGTTAACTGGTCCGTTTTTTCCTTTATATGCTTGGTTACGTAAGCCAGGTTTGTTATGGATTGGATGTATTTGATTAATATCCAGAATTATATTAAGTTCTTAAAAATTATTTTTAATCATAAAATGAAAATTATTTTTGAATGATTATGATGGAGAATGAATCTCATCGTGTTCGTGGAGACGGTAATCCGTACGTACGCACGAGCGAGAATATAATTATATTGATGGTGAAATCGTATATAATTGGATGGTATATCATATATAAAGAATCTTTAACATGTTATAATTAATATTTATATCATTTATACTCATTATTATAACATCCAAATAATGAAGTGTTTGAATAACAAACTACACCATGATGTGGAGACGTTATGCTGTACGTACGTAAATATGGTCACTTTGTCATTTATAGGATGGATAGAATAAGGAATATGGTTTTAACATATTTATAATAACATCAAATTATGTGGTAGGTACTGGATTTATTGTTTTGGTATGAAAAAAACAAAGAAATAGGAAGTGGAAGAAGAAACGAACTTGAAAGAGGGTGGTGAAATTATTACCTCTTCTTCGGGTGTTTCCTTTTGAGTTGATCAAAAGGGCTACTTAGGTTGGAATTATGATCAAATTAAGGACTATAGGTTTATGTGAGGGAATTTGGGAGGATATTTGGGCCATGGTTGGCTGATAAAAATGGCTTTGTAGGTGTGATTTTGAGAGAAGGGGAAGTACCCTTTTATAAGAGAGGTGAGGGTAACTTTAGGAAAAACTTGAAATATTATTTTATTATAAAATCATTTTCAGTTTCTAATGGCTCCAAAATTTTTTATTTATATGATAAGGTGGGTATGGGTACAAAACCACTCAAAAAATAGGTTTTATACAGGTTTAGGTCACCATATTAACCTTATCTTTTAGATTTAAATCTTAGTTAAATATTTTAACTTTTATTGTGTCTTATTGTATTCTTACACTATATGGTTAATAAACTTAATATAAACTTCCAAGAGAACCTCAAGTGGTTCATTAAAGACATATATAATATTATTTAAGCCCTTTGGATGAGCCTTATATTTTTAGGAATATTATATAATTTAATAATATAATATTTATTTTAAAAACTCATTTATGCGAATTTTGACACTATTTAGTATTTGGTTTTTGTGAAATTTATCACAACTTGATTACCTAGAAAAAGATACATTGAATCAATATATACATGACATATTCACCTATAAAATTCTTGGATGTCATAAAAACTTTGAAATTGTATTTATTTTAAAATTTATAATACCATTTATTTGATTTTTTCATTAATAAGGTAATTACTGCATCATCATTGTGTCCAAAATAAATTTAATTATTTAATATATAAAAATTATAAATAAAATACCATGATTTAGGAAATAATTATTTATTTCTACTGAATATTTATAGTCTAATATATCTTACGTATAACCCTATATTAAAAATGCTTTTGTTTTTAAACTTTGAATTTAACACTTTTAACACTTCATTAAATAAATTAATAATAAATGTCCTAATCTAATCAAAGTGGACCAAAATGGATCATATTTTATTCATAATAAATTTTTGGTCTAATTTCACGTATCCAATATAATTAGGATATGTGTTAGGGTAATTATAATATCATTTTTTCCCTTAATTACTCTATTTACTTTTAACCGTGGTAAATACAAGTCAAAAGTTACTATTCAGAAAAAATTATTTTCATCTTATTGATCCACATTTTACCTACTGATTTAAAATATGTCTCTCAGATTTTTGAAATTCATCTCACATAAGCGGTAAAATTATGTTTTAGGAAAATTTGCAAATACTCATAGAAGGTGGGTAAAAGACAGTAAAAATTTCAATAAAATTTATACATCTAATTTTATTATAAAATGACTCTAATGAATTATATTGAACTTATATAAGTAATATATATCTATTTTTACTTAAAATAAATTTAAATAAAATAAACAATTATTTAAATAAAAATTCAGTTTTAAACAATAACGTATTGTTTTTCACTATTCATCAAAAATTCAATGTTTTCAGAAAAATACCAAAAATTCACCCTAAGTTAATTTTGATATTAAGAATTAAAAAATTAATTCTATTTTACCAAATTAAAAACATATAAGATTCATTAATTAATTGAAAATTAATTCCCATTGTTAAAACCAAAAAGCTGGTGTTTAAAAAGTAAAAACTATCAAAAGGTTGACATGTGTTTATGTCAAATTTAAATGTGAAATTACTTATAATGACCTACATTGTATTAAATGATAAAAATATTATCTAATTTTACTTCCAAACCATTAAAATTCACAATTTAACCCTATAAATTATTTTGATTAAAAAAGTTGTTTTCAATTAAAATTTAGTATTTTCACTATTCACCAAAATATGAAAGTTATCAGAATAGTACCAAAAATTTATCCAAACTAAATTTTTATGTAAAGACTCTAAATAATAATTTAATTTTATTAAATTGAATATATAAAAGTTTCAAATATTTGTTTTAAAAATGGTTCACCATTAAAAGGTGGTAAAATTGCATTTTTTTGAAAAATAATTTTTTTATGTGAAAAAAATGAATTTGTTCTTTTATTATGTATAATAAACACATAATATGGATGTTAAAATTATATAGAGTATATAAGATTCAAAATGAAGTTAATACTATTCATAACCTCTTTTTGAACGACTAGTATAGTAAGTTGTTGTGCACTCAAACTCTGTGTTGCGTGTAGCGCAAGCTATTGAATTACATTGAAGTAATAACATACTATGAAATCTTGTGGTGTTAAATTCTAACCTCCTTCATTAAATTTCATCCTCACAATTTGAAATTGTTCTTCTAAAATAAAAGGTTAAAAATAGAAAAATACCATTGTGGAAAACCCACATCAGAAATTGGGTTAATAAAATTTAGTCTTAATTAGAGGGAAAGGGAAATGAAAAAGTCACCACCAAATTATGATCTCGATTAGGAGAGAAATGGTGGAAATTAGAGACACATAATTGAAAAAAAAAACGTAAATATTTATAGGGAGTGATTGAGGCCATCAATCGCAAACAAGTGTAAAATTGAGGGTCTCAAAGCCATCAATCTATGGTGATTTAAAATATTGTCGATTGAAAAAAACCTAAGGTATTAGGATAAAAAAATTTGGTTTTAAGATCCCTTCCCTATAGTTTTAGAATTAATTTATTTATAGAATAATAGGAAAAAAATACTTGATAAATAGAGTTTCATTCTTCAACTAATTCCCACCGCAAACTCATCTTTCACCCTAAAAGATAATAGAATTCAAAAATATTCTATTTATCTTAATCATATAGGGTTACAAAAACAATGAATTTATAATTCATTTGTCAGACTATTTTAAAAAAACTACATGACACAAACAAAGACATCACGTAGGCCAGTGGTAGATGATGCACCCTTATCGCCCTTCAGTTGCGGGTTCAAGTCTTACGCCCTTGTCGGATGCGACATGTTGTCGTCCGACCTCCAGGTTGTCCTTTTTATAACAATCCAAAAACAATCTTAAGAAATTATTTAACCTTAATAATGGTATCCAACATCAAAATTAATCTATTCCAACATTTATACTTATCCAAAATACTTCTATCCAAACTCACAGTCCAAAATTTATAAAGAAGGTAAACAAAATGAAAATTTCTTTTTTTCCCATGTAATAACATATGCATACCTTCATCATGTATTATTTTAAAACATGGTAACACCCTGGATTACCATAAAACCTTATTGATTACATTCATTCTCCCTTATTACTTATAGAATACTAGATATATTCCTTATATCCATAAATTTTGAATATTCCAACAATAATGGAATAAAAAAACCATTAATCACTTCCAAAGTAGTCAAGAGTATCCAATATAATTCATCCAAATCAATCATCTCTTATTCCAAAATCGATACCTCAATATCAGGACCATATTATGGTTTACCTTTCCTTCAACCATGTATTTTCTAAAAAGTTTAACCTGAAACTTCATCACTCTACTTGGTACCATACAATCTCAAATACTTAATGAAATAGTACTATAATACAATCCTTATATACATTATAATTCCTATAACATTCACATAATTAATACAATAATCAAATAACACAATAATTTAACAACAACATAGGAATTCTAATCATTCACCTTAATCATTAGTAGTATCATAACTTGATTATTATCCAATAACAATATTTGGGGTATACTCTGATGATTTGGATATTGATTCTCATAGTGTTCCAACTCCTTGTAGATGAAGCATTGTACATTTGAAACCTTTTTCTTACCCTTGAAATCACATAATTGGTGTCCTTTTTCTCTACCCTTATAACAAACTCTCATTCCCTTCAAGAATTTTCTGAGGTGATTCTTTCCACAGTTATCACATATAAGAAAATAATTCTTTCCCCTCTCCCCTTTATCTATCTTTCTATCTTCCATACTTTTCTTCTCTTGCTTCCCTTCAAAGCCATAGGACTCAGATAATTATTTAATTATCTTATTAACCAATGATAATATTTCTTAATATGATGAGAATACGTGGGAGACTATTTTCCTTTAAAATTTTGGATTAATACCATGAAAGATATGATCTTTATTAATATTTTGATCATGAGTATTACAAGAATTCTAATTCCTTCTACTAGGAACCATTTCTAAACAGTGGCACACACTGGGTTAGTTTATGAATCACAATGCATAATTCCAATCTTGTAAAATACCTAACGTAAATTGAAAATATTATGCATATAATCTATAATCATAAAATGTTTTCTTTGAAGAAGTATTTACTCTTAAATCCTTCATAATGGCTTGTAATGAAAATGTGAATTATCCTAAGCATATCACCAAGGAGTGTCATAACCAAGAGTTCAGTAAGGCCCGTTTTCGTGTACCAGGATACCCCGGGTCAAGCCCGAAACTCCTTGTCAGAGTTTTTCCTCCTAGGTACATCTGTGCTAGAGCCGCCTCTACCTACTCGTATCTAAACATGGATTTATTTCTTTGAAAATACACAAAATCTATACATTACCAAAATTCTAGGATGTTCTTATATACTAATCCTCAATGTCTATCTTAGGGTAATGTTCTCTAATTATATTTTATCTAAATATATTTCCAAGGTTGTTACTAAACATTCTCTCATACCAACTGTAATGCCCCGACCACAGAAGCCCAGAGTCGACACATTATTTTAAAATGTTTCCATGATTACAAGGAATGAAGTCCCAAAAGACCGATCTGTTTAGAAGTCTTGGAAAATATATTACATATATGAATGTTACATTACACATTAGAAAATTAAACACAACATAAATGATCCTTTTATAACGCCATTAATCCCAAAGCTTAACCCTGCTTCTCAATCATAATACACTTCTTGAAATCCTGGGAAAATAAAACATAAGAAAGGGGTGATCTCAGATGCTCAGTAAAGATAACAATATAGTGGAAACTTTCATAAATAAGCATAAACATTTAAGGCATTGTATAAATCAAAAACAAAAGCCTTTTAAATGTAAAATTAAGCATAATATGGAAAAGATAAATCAAATAATTCCATTTACTTATTCACATGGATATTCTACTAGTCAAATAATCATGTGTAATATCAATAGCTAATTTCATAATGATTGAATGCATAATTCCAGTCATCATAACTACGTAGTCAAGGCCTTGGTCTAGGACTACAAATAAAATTTTGTTAAGGCTTTTTACCAAGACACTAGTTTGTCTCCTGAGACCTACCGATGCATCGAGGAGCTATAGCAAGCTCCACCCATCACTTACTAAGTCCAATGCATTCGTCATATTAAAAGGTTTAAAAATAACATAAACATTTGTATTAAAAATATCATAAAAAATTTAAATAATTTATCCATAAACCATGAATGGTATAAAAATAACACATCCACAATCAAACATATCAAAATCATTCAATATAATATGGAAGATTTTTATCCAAATAAATCAACTTCAAACATGTTTGAAATCCATCAAAGGATGTTGACATAGATGAAAATGATTTGTAAAACCCTTTGAGAAAAATATCCCTTTTTCATGAAAACATTTAAAAGTCACAAAATTTATAAAGGAAGACATTTAAAGACATTTTTGAATTAAAGTGTCCCATACCACTTTGAAACTTTTGAAAGTAATTAACATTTTAAAAACATTAATGTCCATAAAAATAAATCCTTAAAAACAATTTTAAAAACATAGACATTAATGTGAATGATTTAGAACAATAAATATTTAAAACATTTAAAATGATGTTTTAGGAAAATATTACCTTAAAAATAATCCCTTTGAAAACTATTTTATGAAACATTGACATGGATAATAAATATTTCCCAGTAGATACGTAAAAACAACCTTCGATAATAAAAATATTGTAAAATTAACCCTTACCTTGTACTTTTCCTTGGTCTAGGGTACGTTAACCAACTGTATAATAGTTAAGTCATTTTTATTAAATTTTAAATGAACCAAATACATAAATATTATATCATATATTATTTTCTAATATTGCTTTGTTAATAATATTTTAATAGTATCATCATTTTAGGTGTAAACTGATCCATTTTACTTTATATATTTGGTTGCGTAAGCCATGTTTGTTATGGATAGGATGTATTTTATTCATATCTAAAATTATATTAAGTTCTTAAACATTATTTTTAATCATAAAATGAAAATTATTTTTGAATGATTATGATGGGGAATGAATCTCATCGCGTTCATGGAGACGGTAATCCGTATTTACGTACAGGCGACAATATCATTATATTGATGGTGAAATCGTATATAATTGGATGGTATATCATATATACAGAATAATTAACATGTTATAATTATTATTTATATCAGTTATACTCATTATTATACCCATCCAAAAAATGAAGTGTTTGAATAACAAACTACACCACGACGTGGAGACGGTAATCCCTACATACACACGTATGGTGACTTTGTCATTTATAGGATGGATAAAATTATGAATATGGTTTTAATATATTTATAATAACATCACAATATTTAGGAGGTACTACAGTTATTATTTTGGTATATAAACAACAAATAAAGAGGAAGTGGAAGAAGAAAAAAACTTGAAAGAGGGTGGTGAAATTATCACATGTTCTTTGTGTTTTTTTCTTTTGAGTTGATCAAAAGGGATCCTTAGGTTGGATTTCTAATCAAAGTAAGGAAACTAGGTTTATGTGACGAATGTTGGGAGGATATTTGGGAAGGGTTTGGACGATCCAAATGGCTTGGGAGGTGTGATTTTGAGAGAAGGGGAAGTACCCTTTTATAAGAGAGGTGAGGGTCACTTTAGGAAAAGATTGAAATATTATGTTATAATAAAATAATTTTTTGGTTTCTAATGGCTAAGAAAATGATTTATTTCTAGGATAAGGTATATATGGGTCAAAAAACACTCAAAAAATAGGTTTTAGACAGGTTTAGGTCACCATATTAACCTTATCTTTTAGATTTAACTCTTAGTTAAATAGTTTAACTTTTACCGTGTCTTCTTGTATTCTTACACTATATGGTTAATAAAATTACTGTAAACTTTCAAAAGAACCTCAAGTGGTTCATTAATGAAATATATAATATTATTTAATCCCTTTTTCTGAACCTTATATTTTTAGGAATATTATATAATTTAATAATATAATAATTGTTTTCAAAAATCATTTATGGAAATTTTGACAATATTTAGTATTTTGTTTTTGTGAAAGTCATCACAACTTTATTACTTCTAAAAAGATACATTAAATCAATCCTAGCTCGTCATATTCACCTAGAAAATTCGTGGATGTCATAAAAACTTTGAAATTGTATTTATTTTAATATTTATAATTTCATTTATTTGATTCTTTCATTAATATGGTAATTACTGCATCACCAATGTGTCATAAATAAATTTAATTATTTAATTTATAAAAATTATAAATAAAATACCATGATGTTGGAAATAATTTTTTATTTCTGATGAATATATATAGTTGAATTTATCATATGTATTACCCTATATTAAATATGGTTTAGTTATTAAACTTCAAATTTAACACTTTTAACTCTTCTTTAAATAAAATAATAATAAATGTTCTAATCTAATCCATGTGGACCAAAGAGGATCATATTTTATTTCTAAGGGTTTTTGGTCAAATTTCACTTATCCAATAGAATTAGAAAATGTGTTAGGGTAATTATAATATCATTTTTACTCTTAATTGCCCTATTTACTTTTAACCGTGGTAAATAAAAGTCAAAATTTTCTATTCACCTAAAATTATTTTCATATTATTGAACCACATTTTACTTACTGATATCAACCGTGTGTCTCAGATTTTTGAAATTCAACTCACATAAGTGGTAAAATTAAGTTTTATGCAAATTTGTAAATGCTCCTAGAAGGTGGGTAAAAGACAGTAAAAAGTTCAATAAATATTTATACATCTAATTTTATTATAAAATGAACCCAATGAATTAAATTGAACTAATATAGGTATTATATATCTATTTTTTCTTAAAATAAATTTAAATAAAATAAATAATTTTTTAAATAAAAAGTTGGTTTTAAACAATAAAGTAGTGTTTTTCACTATTCATCAAAAGTTGAATGTTTTTAGAAAAATACCAAAAATTCACCCTAAGATAATTTTGATATTCTGAATTCAAAAATGAATTCTATTTTACCAAATTAAAAACATAGAAGTTTCATTAATTAATTTAAAATTAATTACGGTTGTCAAAACCAAAAAGTGGGTTTTTAAAAAGTAAATACTATCAAAAGATTGACATGTGTTTATATCAAATTTAAATGTGAAATTACTTATAATGACCTAAATTGTATTAAATGATAAAAATATAATCTAATTATACTTACAAAACATTCAAATTTATAATTTAACACTATAAAGTATTATGATTAAAAAAGTTGTTTTCAATTAAAATTTAATATTTTCACTATTCATCAAAATATGAAAGTTATTAGAATAGTACCAAAAATTTATCCAAACTAGATTTTTATATCCCGATTATCAAGAAGAATTTAATTTCATTAAATTGAATATATAAAAGTGTCAAATATTTTTTTTAAAAAATGGTTTTCCATTAAAAGGTTGTAAAATTGCATTTTTTTGAAAAATAAATCTTTTATCTGAAAAAATGAATTTGTTCTTTTATTATGTATAAGAAACACATAATATGGATGTTAAAATTATATAGAGTATATAATATTCAAAATTCATTAAATACTATTCATAACCGCTGTTTGAACGGTTAGTTTGGTAAGTTGTGTTGCGCTCAAAATCAATATTGCGTGTAGCACAAGCTATTGAATTATTTTGAAGAAATAACATACTATGAAATCTTGGGGTTTTACTATTAATACTAATATTTATCACTTTATTTCATGTAGTTGCGATAAAATAGTTTTTTGGACATAGGGGTGTCGACCTATAGAGTTTTACTTTCACACTATTCAGGTTTCCTTTTGGTACCTGATCATGTTATATATGAATGTAGGATTGGAAAATGGATAAGGATATTGTTGTTGATTTTTTCTTACTATATGTCTTGGTACTTAGAGATGGTATTGATATGGGGATTGGGATTGGGGACTTGGGTGTATTCTTTGAGTAATTTTGTCTTTTTTTTTCACATTTAGCTTGAAACTTATCTATATTCCATCCTTTCATTATATTTTTTTTCATATTATTATTTTTATTAGTTTCCATTATTATTTTGTTTATCTATTTTTATTATACCATTTCCTCTATTTATTTTACTCTAATATATATTATGCTGTTATTACAACTCAATACCAGGGGGTATAATCTCCCCATTATGCTCTTTACACCACCACTTCTTGTTGAAAGCCTATACCATATACGATATGAGCTTGAGGTCTAGTAACTAACCCTATTTGGACACGTTAGTGTGTGTAGGATCATGATATGTAAAAAGTTGTACGAGATGAATTGATTTTTTCTTTTCAATTTCTTTACTATTTGGGAAAGGTAGAAATGATATTTGAAACATGTCAGGACCTAGTAATGATCTTATGCATGGGATTAGATTACCCATGTATGGGGGAAAAGTTGAGTACCTGGGGATGGGATTGATATCCCTGATGTTCACTTGTTAAGGTTGATATTATTTCACCTTAGGTGATTCACATGTTATGTGATGATATGTTTTATTTAGATTTATACTCATGGACCATTATGGTGTGAGATGAGTATGCATGCATCATAACAGGCACATAGGGATATATATAGACATGAATTGTTCATGATTGGGACATATTCATTGCATGTGATATATTTAATTTATGAATTGTTAAATGAGAACCCTATTTTATTTGATGAATATGAGAATAAATTAACTGTTATGACTTTCTAATTCACTTGTTAGTCCAAGTTTAAAGTGACCATGATCAAATGGTTATCTATTGTTTTCACATGTTTAGGTTGACCTTGATGTTTATCTAGTGTTCTATGGAGTTTTTTTCTTTTAAAGAAAATGAATCATCATATTCAAATTGAGCACCAAGAGAGTAGCAATCAGCAAGCTCCTAATGTAGCTGAATTGGAGTTTCTTGAAGATCTGGATAATAAGATGGATGTTTAGATTTTTTAAATGAACCTAAGGGTCATGTGATCCATGGAAAGGGATACTATTCTCACTATACCTTTTATGCATGATATGAAGAGATAGTTTCATTTACAACATCCACTAATTTTCAATTGGGAGGGATGACTCTAGGAAGACGACTTCTAGATCAATTCATTTTAGGTGATCTAAAATATCCTTGATTCACCAATTAATAATATATAGAATCTTTATATATAGTTGATTCGTGGACTAGCCAACCATTGGTGGGACACTTTAGAGCATTCTGGGAAGTAAGAGGAGTTATCCTGGAAGGACTTATAGATAATGTTTTGAGCCCCTTATTTCTAGAAACATTGATGGTTGAGAAGGATCATGAGTTCATTCTCTTGCTGTAGGAGGGCATGCGAGTGATTGGAAATGATAAATGTTTCATTAACTTACAAATATTTGTGCTATATTTATCAGATAATGATATTTTCTAGATAAGTAATTTCTCAGATGAGATTTTCTATGAGAACAAGTCAAAGGTAAATGTATTTTTCTGGAGTAGAATTTTGTACATTATGAATCATGATCTCATATTGGAAGGAAATCTCAGAGATTCCCCAAGTAGTGGCTAGTATATTTCAATATGGTGAACCAATATCTATTCTTCTAGTAGTAATAAGTTCTTCTATGAAAATTATCAATAAGAAATTAGTGGGAAGTGCAACTAGGATATTGGTTATCCATCTTAGTAACATGTTCCATTATAGTGATATTATTGTGGAAAGGTTGGCCATAATATGCCTCAATGTCTATATAATGATGTAGAGTGTCATTCCTGGGGAATGATGGGCCACCTATAATGATTTTGTAGGAGCATAAAATAGTATAAAAATGGAAGGAGTCCTAACATGTACCTGAGTTTGGGAAGGACTCAGCTACCCATCAACAGACTGGTAGCTAGAGTTCCACTGGATGATTGGTTTGAGGTAGGGGATGGGGTTCCCTAGTTCAAGAGAATAAGTACCATCTAGAGTGAATAATACAAGGTAGTCAAACATGATCCTAAGGAAGAGGGAAAAGTTATCTACATGTTGTGAAATCTACTCCATCTAGTTTAGATGTAGGACTTTACACCAGTATAGGTACAATTATTATGTCATAGAAACTTTCTTATATATTTTTTGTTATTAGAGCATCCCATTACTTTATATACACTCTTTTTGAAAATGGGTTGGGCTTGGTTTTTTAAGTATTTGTTGGTGTCTTGACCATAGAAACACCATTTGGAGTACGGTCAAAGAATATCACATGTTTAAAGGCATGTTCTCTAGAAATTGATGTTTACCATTTCTTTTGGGAACTTTTTGTGATAGAATTTAAAGGTTTCAATTTGATTATGGGTTAGGATTGTTTAGTTCAATAAAAGGTTCACATAAACTATTAATAGATTATATTTAACTATATCCATAAAGAGGCAACTAATTTCTTCATGGCGAGTGGTAACCTTTGGCTAGTTGTGTAGAATTAATTATCTTTAGATTAGATTTCCTAACAACTTAGATAGTAGGTCTTGATCTAGATGACAGTGGAATGATTTGGAATACTTTTCATCCAGTGGTATACTGTTTTTAGGGCGTTTTACTGAATAGTTCTATAGATTACCACTTGGGAGGGATATCAAGTTCATGATCGAGTTAGTTCCGAGAGTAGAACCCGTTTCTATCATACCTCACAAAAAAGAACCCACTGAGAACCGAGGATTGAATGTTCACTTGGAATATCTAGAAGAGAAGGTTTTCATATGACCTAGTACATCACCTTAGGTCTCCCATGATTTTTTCCAAAAATGATGATTGGAATTTGTTCTTGTGTGTGGAATATTGGTGATTGAATCAAATGTCAGTCAAGAACTAGTATCCAATTCCATACATTGATAATCTATTTGATCAATTGAGAGGTTCCCAAATTTTCTGTAAGATTGACTTGAGATTAGGGTATAATTAGTTGAGAGTGAGACCATCAAAAATACCTTGAACTACTTATAGGATAATATATTTCTTTTAAGAGTTCATAATGATTCCATTTGGTCTAAAAATAATGTTGGTGGTATTCATGGCCTTGATGAATTAAATTACCCATCCTTTCCATGATTAGTTTGTTGTGGTTTTTGTCGATAGAATCATTGTGTACCACCAGTCCATATAAAATCATTCCAATTGTTATAGGTTCATTATATACAACCTATACTAATAGTTTTTTCAAAACCATTGGTGTAGCTCAAAATATCAAAGAACCTATACCAACAGTTCTAAAAATCATTGGTATAAGTATATACCAATGGTTTTTAGAAACGTTGGCACAAGTACCCATATTTTTTATGGATTCCGCTATTAAATAACATTAAATAAATCAAAATTGAAATTACTTATGAATATACACACACATATATATTTATGAAATTATATACACAAAAGTCATAATAGGTTAGTGGTTTGGTCATTGGATTATAAATGGGAGGTGCTGGGATCAAAAAACCAGCTGCATGTTATTTTAAACATTACCTATACCAATGTTTTTAAGAAACATTTGGTTTAGGTATCGATGACTTAATAGACAATGGCCCTCCAAAACGCTGGTATAGGATATACCAATGGTTTGGAGACCTATGCTAATAGTTCCTAAATGTTGGTATGGGGTTTGTTTCTATTAGTGTTGGGTGAGCAGATGATGAGTGAGTTTCATACTTCTATATGGCCAGCACAACCTAGTTTGGTATTGATATATCTTGATCTTCATAGAAAGTACTAGTTTCTAGGAATAAAGAATGTGATATTGGGGTTCATGGCCAGATGCTTCACTTGTTAGTAGGTGAAGCCTATGAAGCAGAGGTCTATGGGATATTGCATCCTGTTCCAATTCTAGAATGAAAATAGGATGATGTATCTATAGACTTTGTAATAGGATTATCCAATACACCTCATGAGAATGATTTGTTATGGTTATTTATAGATTGAATAAAGAAGGTATCCCACTTCATGCCTATCATGGAGACCTTCACTATTGATGATATGGGTAGTCTTTATGTGAAAGATATGGTTTGACTCTATAGTGTTACAAGGAATATCCTTTCTGATAGAGATACTTATTTCACATCTAGGTTCTTTTAGGGTCTTTAAAAGGCTCTGGGATCATATGCTCTTTTGAGTACATCCTAAAATCCTAAGACTAATATCCAATATGAACAAACAGTTAAAATAATTAAGGATATGTTAGAATCTTGTGTGCTAGATTTTAGAGGTTGGTGGGAGAAACATATGACACTCGTAGTGTTTTCATATAATTATAGATTCTGGGAATAAATGAAAATGTAATATTTTAAGGTTTTGTGTGGAAGGACATTCAATTCAACTATTGTTTGGTTAGAGGTTGATGAGTTAGTGATTTTTGGACCTTATCTCATACAGGAGACATCTAATTGGGTTCAGTTGATTAGGAAGAGGTTGGTGACCATGCAGAGTAGGAATAAACCTTACAGAAACCAGTGAAAGATTAATTATGGTGTTTTCAGTGGGTCATCATGTTTTCATTGTAGAGTTTCATATGTTGGAACAATGCTATATAAGGAAATATGGAAATGTATCACCTAGGATTGTTAGGCTGTTCGAGATAGTGAAAAGGGTTGGTCTAGTGGTGTACTAATTAAACCTTCCACAATGCTACCATGACTGAACGACATGTTTCCCATATATTAGCTTCATAGATATAATATTGAAACATATCACATAATTGACATTAGTAAATTATTTTTGGGTGTAGATGAATTATTTTAGGAGAATCCAATAAATATTTTGGACTATAGTGAGATTTATCTTTGGGGAAAGACCATACCTCTAATACGAGTGCAGTGGAAGCATGGGCATGTTCAAGAGGACAACTTATAAAGGGAGAGTGATTTGTGAGAATGGTGGCTAGAATTATTTACTGATAACCCACAGTGAAGCATAGAGAATATTATGGACAATCTGTTATGTGGTGGGAAATTGTAAGATCCCATCTTTTACATGTATGTACCTATTTATGTTTTGGTTGAATTACTTTTAGTTCGGTTGTTATTCTTTTAAAAGTTGGTGGACAAACCTTTTCTTTTTGGTACAAAGAAATTTTTTCAAGGAAAATAACATAATGTTTAGGGAAATATTTTTGTTTGAATTAGTGGAGTCTGGGTATAAATGTGTTTGAGGTTTAAAAAGGATTATCCTAGAGCTCGGTTTGAGTTGAAAGACTTTCAGTAATTATATAGGAATCTATAGTGGACACTTTCTATAGGACATATTCAATCCTTATAAGTAATACATGATGTGAATCTATTTATTTGAAGAATACCTGAAAAAGTTTTAAAAAGTTAATGTTTTATAAGATTTGAATTTGTTACACACCTTGAAAAGTCTAATTGGTGTATTTTTGATAAGAGACGATGCATTTTTTGGCATATGTCAAATTCAAATCATGAAAGGGTTTCATGAAGTGAATTCATTAGGACTGATGGTTTTTATTCATGCTGTACATATGATTTATTTTCATATATTATGAAGCCTCCTCTCTCGAACCCTAGAGGGACTCCAGGGTATTTTTGAGTAATTCCTTCCCTTTCAAACATCTCGATATAACATTTGATCTCTAGTGACTTCACTCGATTTGGTTTTATCCCTTATTCTAATATCCTCCTTTATAATATTGTGAGCTCTTTACCGCTATTGAATCAGGATATTATCTTGATTCTTGTGTAATCTAGGTTTTCCTTACCAATATTCTTATACTTCATTATTCATTGGAATTCCCCATTGAGAGTGTTGTATTGATCTCCAGATAAAGGTAGGTAGTCTAGAAAAAAGTCTTATAGTTAATTTCATTTTGTTTAAGTGTGTGAAATACAATACGATCCTGCTAACCCAATGTGCACATTAACTAATGGAATAATTGGTGATGATAATCATGTGTTTTTTTCCACTTATTATATCCCTTTGGATCCAATATTGTTGAGATGTGGCTTTCAGATACTTGTAGGGAGAGTCAACCATTTAATGACAATGAACTAGATAATGGATTGAAATGTGAATTAATAGGACATGTGAACTTAGGATATTTATTGTGATAGGATCACTTTATAAAATGGATTACTTATTTATTGAAATTTCTAGTGATAATTTGATATGAGATGGGTGTGTACACTGGAATGATAACAAAATAAGACATAAATTGATGATTAAAAGGTAAATTGAAAGATGAAACATAATTGGATTAATTGAAATATGTGAATTATGATGTTATGTTATATTATTATTTCCCTTATGACTTGTATTTCTTGTTATGCTAAAATAATTATATAGATGTATTTTCTCTATTATGGTGAAATTATTATATAAATGACTTTTTCTTGATTATGATAAAATGATTATATAAATGTCCGGAACCAGTTATTCTAAAATGATTATATAAAGGGCTTAGTTTTATTATACTAAAATTCATATATAAGGGGCTTGGATTGATTATGCTAAAATGCTTATATAAATCTATTATCCTAGTTATGCTTAAATGATTATATAAATGGATTATCCTAGTTATGTAAAAATGATTATACAAATGTATTTTCCTAGTTATGTGAATTTTTCAAGGACTTGTGGTTATGGATGAAATGGTGATTATGCATTCTTAGAGTTATTTCAGCATGGTACCGAAGTAGGTTAATTGTTATATTGTACTAATTGATTAATTAATACTCCAACTTATCACTTTATTACATGAACATAAAATCAGAATAGTTTTTTAGACATGTTGGTGTCAACCTAATGAGTTTTAATAACACCATATTTAGGTGACCATTTGATACGCAAGAATATTACCTAGATGTAGGTTTGGACATGGGTAAAGGACCTTGTTGTTGACTATTTCTTACTGAATGAGTTGGAGCTTGGAGATGAAAATGACATGGGGATTAGGACCGAGGTCTTGGGTATCTTATTTGAGTTGTTTTATCTTTTATCTATTTTAAATTCAACTTGACACTTAACTACATTAAATCCTATTATTAAATTATTGTTCATATTATTGTTTTCATTAGCTGCAATATTTATTTGGTTTACCTACTATAATTATACTATTTATTCTTGTTTCTATTACTCTGATATTTATTTCACTATTTTTACAACTCACTACATGGGGGTATAGTCTCACCACTTTGTTCTTTATGCCCCTACTACTACTTGACAACCTCTAGTATATGGGGTTGCATTCTTTAGTTTTGATAACCAACCCGGTTTGGCCACACAAGTGAGTTCTAGATTAGAGGATGTTATAGGGGAGGTTGTAAAGACCCTTACCCTAGTATATTTAATAAATGAGGATTTAGGTTGAAATTTGGAAATAAGGTTGTAACAACAAGGGCCTTCTTGATTTTTTTGATTTAACCATGGGGTTATTTTTAATTTTGTGGGTTGGTCTTAGATTTTGAAATTTTAAGAAGGAATATTAGGGTATTTTGGGTGTGGTTTGATGTTCAAGAGTTTGGGTAGGAGTTCTAGGTAGGTCATAGGTAATATCAATTGTGGTTTAACACTAATGGTTTCACCTAATACCCATTGGGGAAGTAATAGGTACCTAGTGATCCTAATAGAGGTAATAATTCCTTGGTGGCGCCATCAAGTTATTGGTGGAACTACATCAGTTACCCAATAGGCTTAGTCCTAATTTTCATTAAAAGGGGTGAATTGTTTCTTTTCCCATTATACATTTTAATCCCTTAGGCCTCTTTCTTCATCCATTCCAAGTCTTCTTATTTCTATCTTCTTCTCCTCCCTCATCCATTATGTTCTTTGTAGATTCAGGTAGATTTATTTGACTCAATAAAAGGTAAATCATTCACTTTACTCTCTTATTACCTTTTACACTCTTTTTTCTATTTTAAATTTCCTTGGTTAGGTAATCCAATATGAATGAAAAAGGATCATGATGGAATTAATATAAATAATTTTATCTTCTTATCTACTTGTTTAAAGAGATAGTTTTCGGGTTTATTAAATTTTTTTATCATTGATTTTATATAAAGTGATTTATGTATGCCTTTATCTAGGGTTTTCATAATTTTTGGATTTAGATGGAAGTTTATTTTGTTGTTTTGGTTGGAAATTAGGCCTATTATGATTATGTTTTGAATTTATGAAGCATATACTAAGGTTTTCTTCAAGGTTGAGTCTTACTTATAATATGATGGATTTATAATTAGATTTATTTGGAGATAGGAATTGGTTTAACACTTTTTAGGGATTATTGAGGATCATTTTGTTTAGAAAAGTGTGTATAAGAATAAGGTAAAGGGGTTATCATATCTTTGGTGAATTTTCAGGATATCTTTGGGACCCTTTTTCACTTTATTCCAAAAATTAATCATAAATTCTAAACATTATTTTAATAATTAATGAAAGAATAGTTTTAAAATGGTATTATGATGTTAGTATTAATGGTTTCCAAAATAGAGATGGTGAAAATTATTTAATGATTCTATACATATTAGTTCTATTTATAAATATCATTTTAAAATCAATATTCGAGTTGGATATGGTAATGACTTTGTTTTGTGTTGGGAAAAAATCCTTCATGGAAGCATTGAAACAATTTTGGGTTAATTGTGTTTGTTTACAAAGGAGGTTTGTTTGTTGACACAAAGGTTCCCATGGTGAGTTGTTAAGTTCCAGAGATATTTTTGAAAACCTATGTTGACAAAGAATCATGAAAAATGAATGATCGATCTTGAGGTGGTACAAAATGATCAGATATAAGGTGACACAATTTTCTAGTGTGACAAATTTTTGGGCCTCGAAATCAAAAAATAGGGAAATGTGTTTTTGGAAAATTAATTTGCACCAAGATTGAAGGTTGTTTGGAAACTTTCACTCAAGGCATGTTTCGAGATCAGAATGCTAAAAAATGGAAAAGGCATAGCGTGCACAAAAGATATGGAAATGTGCTAGAAAGATGAGGTTATGAGAAAGAAACTTACACGCCCAATGTGACGTCAAATGGGGTTTCACGCACTCAAAGAGGATCTTGTGTGACATGTAGAATATTCTATGTAGGGGTCGACGATGCCTATAAATAAGAGGTTACCCCTCTCATTTTGGGATGCTAACGACTTTGAAAAAATCCAAGATCTGAATCGTGTAATAATTTTGTGCAAAGGGAGTTTCATGAAATATTTTGAGTTGCGTACAAGCTAAAAAAGTTGCACGTAAGACTTTAGTTGTGTGTAAGATTAAAGTTGTGCACAAAAGGTCTTTCATGGAAAAAATGGAATCCTGCACACAAGGCATTAGAGTTTCTCACGAGATGCAGTAAGTGTTTTGCAAAAGATTTGGAGTTGGATAGTATATCTGAGGTAAAGTGGAATTCATTAGTGGATAAAAGTGCGACATCAATAGAGAATATATATATAATAGTGGATGAATTTATTAGAGATAATGAGGAGACATACAAGTCTATAAAATATGAGTGGATCTTCTGAAGAAGCAGTGAGTACACATCAGTTGAGAGAGCAATGAGATTTCAAATTGTGAATGGTTATAAAACAGGAGGGATAGTGAGTCCAATCTGAACCATATAAACAATAGTGCACTTTTAGTGGATTTGGTACATCGGAACATCACTGGTGTATTCTCTTTTGACATAGCCCAGGGATAGTGAAGCAAGTAAAATTTGTATGTCCTGTGCTTTATTTAATATTTGTTCCCACTCTACAATGGGAAGGAGGGAGAAGAGTGTTTTGTTTAACAATGAAACATGATCAATAGGGAAAGTTGCTTTAATATTTTATACCTTGAATCACCCACTCTTAGGGTATCTAACCTAGTGGACCTAACAATTTGTATCTGAGTGAAATGTTGATATCAGTTTTTTTCTCTCTCAGCGAAGGTAACCAATCAAATGAGATTCTGATATTTTATGGGAATAATTTTTAGCTATGGAAGAATCAGATGAAACACTACTTTGTATATTTGGGAATAGACGTGTTTACAATAGCAATCCATGGTATCTCATCCAACATCAATAGCGGTGATTTATCAGATACAGAGAGAAGAGAATTGGATGCTGATGCCAAGGGAATCAATGCCTTAGGGGGATCTACATCCAATTCTATCTATATGAAGGTGATGTCATGTAAAACACCACATTACATGTAGGAAAAGCTATTGAATATATATGAAGGATATTCCAAGGTCAGAGAGTTAAAGATGGAAGTTATTTGGAAAAAGTATAAAGATATGAGAATGAACCCAAATGAGTCTCTTGATGCATTATTTGATAGGGTAAATATTGTAGTGGAAGATATGCGAGGCATTGGAGAATTTATTGAAGGAATACAGATTGTGAAGAATATCTTGAGGATGCATCCGCCTCATTTTAATCCAAAATTTTTAGTATTAGAAGATAATGATCCGAAAAATCTGACACTGGATAACTTGAACAATACCCTTGTATCATAGAATATCATAAATGATGATAATAATGCTATAGAAAATGGGAAATCTAAAGAGGTGGAATTCAAGGCCATAAAGAAGATCACCATTGAAGATTCTCTAAAAGAAGAAGAGACATAAGAGGTGATGTCATTCCTTTCTTCAAATATTCAAAGAAGAAAATGAAAGTTCAAAGGCAAACTTCCTCTTGCTTGCTTTAGGTGTGAAAATGTTGGTCATATTGTGATAAGATGCCCCACAAAGTTCCAATAAGATGATGAGGATGAATTTTAAATTCCCAAGAAGAAGTCTTCAGCCTATGTGGAAGGAAATAAATAGTTAAAGAGAAATTTATTTAAGAAATAGAACCTTCTTTCACAAGAATGTGACAATTCCGATGAATTTTAGGTTGAAAAATTTAAAGAGATAGAGAACTGAAAAGATTATCGATGGAATTATATGGTGGATATTTTCAGTAGTACATAGAAAAAGGAAGAAACTGTCATTGATGAAGAAGAAGAATAAATTGAGGGAATAGTCGATATGGAGGCTGAATTAGAAGCAACATTTGAAAAGATAGACTTTTTGAGAGCCAAGACAAATAAAGACAACAAAGTGGTTTATGATTCCAAACTATATATGAAACAACAGGAAGAATAGAAGCCTTAGATAGTAAAATAAATTGAAAAAATTAAGTCCTACCGGCCATAGAGATCAATTTTTTTGATGAACATAAACTCAAGGTTGAAGAATATAAATGGGAGATCGATGGATTAAATAACACAGTTAAAGATAAAATAAAGAGTATCGAATAACTTGAAGAATAAGTTGTCGGTCTAAGATGAAAAGTAAAGGATCAAGAAAAACTCTTGACTCCTAGTATGATAATAACAATTAAAATCATTCAGAAGACCAAAAATTTGAAAGTGGAGCACAGTAGCCAAGAAGAAAAGAAGAAACAATTGTGTTTAGATTGAGGTTGATGTGTGGCTTGATTGAAAATAGAAAACTATGAAAGTTGAAGTTAGACAGTAAGTACTTACTCTAAAATTGAAGATTGATTTTGGTGCGAAGCTAAATAAGAAGATTCAGAGAACCTAATGAGAAATTAGAAGTGTATAAGTGACTCACCTAAATTCACCCTACATCAGGTATTATTGCTTTAGAAATATGGGACATTCATAGATTGTATGTTCTATAGCCAAGAGATATCAAAGGGTATAAGAGAAATAGTGGAAACCAAAGTGAGACAAAAATTATAGAACATATTTTTAGGGACATTGTTTTTGGGGCAGAGGATTTGGGAGAATGGATAGATAATGTATATAAACTATGAAGAGGAATGTGACAAAACAAAACCTGAGTAGTCACAACCAACAAGTCATAGAATAAAATAATGAGATGAAAACAAAAAATTGATTTACAGCTCTATAAGATGAAGCTGGTTCATCATGCTCAAAGGAATCTTATTATTTCCAATAAATTACAAGTATGAAGTCAAAAACATGTATCAATAAGAAGAGAGATGAGAAGGTAGTGGTTTTAGAAATTTCTCTTAAAGCATCAGACCATTCTGGTGTATGGATCATTGACAGGGGTTTCACATCTCAAATGATTGGTAATAAGGATATTTCTACATGCATAAAATATGAAAAAGAAAGAGGTGTTATGTTTTTAAATGATGAAGGATTGAAGATTATTGGCATAGGGGAGTCTAGGTTTGGGGTAAAGAAATAAGACGTGTTGATGTCTTAGTAGTAGAAGGTCTCAATCACAATTTTCTCAGCGTTAGTCAATTGTGTGACTTAGGGAATTCTATAAGGTTTACTAAAAAGACGTATATCATCAAAGGAAGATACGGTGTAATTATTATGCATGGAAAAAGGAAAATGGGGAACATTTAACTTGTAAGTTGGGATGAATGTATTTGTTGTTTATCCAGAGAGGAGGAAAACATGTTATGGAATAAATGACTTAGTCATATATTCCAACCTTCCCTAGAAGATCTGGTAAAGTGTGATGCATATAGAGATTTCCCCAAGATATCATGTGATAATACACATACATGAGATTCATTTACAATAGGGTAAGATCATCATAAATATGTACAAAGAGAAGGAAAAGAAATCAATAAGAGTGATCAAATTGGTGTATACTTGTGTTTGCAGACCTATCTCACCAAGATCCATTAAAGAAAAGAGACATTACATTCTATTTATTGATGATTATAGCAGAATGGCATGGTTATTCATCATTTATCATATGTTTTATGTGTTCAGTTTCCTAAAATAGTATCAGAGGGAATTTGAAAGGATTTTTGGGCAGAAAATTCTGATGTTTCATGCTGATAATGGTACAGAATTCACAAACAGTTAGGTGGAAGACTATCTCAAGAATCAAGGGTTAAGGCATCAAGTTTATTTAGTAAAAACAACCCAACAAAATGGAGTGTTTGAAAGGAGAAATAAGATCATCATTAACATGGAAATAATAATTCTTATAGAAAAATACCTACCAAACAAATTTTGGAAGGAATCAAGTATTGACATCGGTAAACCATTCTATCATGGCTCTATTGTGTCTGAAGGAAGGAAAAACTCTATATGATATGTGGTATGAAAAGAATCCAATAGTGAAATACTTTTAAATCTTTGGAAATTAGTGCTTCATTCCCAATAAAGAAAAACATAGAAATTTTGATTCTTGTGGAGATAAGGGGATATTCCTTGGTTAATCAGGAGAAATCAAAGCATACAAATTCTTTAACAAGAGGATGGGAAAATTATTTAAGAGAAATGATGTCACTGTTGTGGAAAATGAATAGAATACTCAACAACACAGTGAATAGTTTCTTGATTAAAGTGATGAAGAGGAAAGTAACACAGAGGGTGCAGAAGTAGTAGATGTTGACTCAGAAGAAGATACTAATGATGAAAAAGTAGTGAAGTCTATATCTCCAAATAATCCAAAGATTCGAGTTGAAATTAATAGGAAGAATATCAATGGTGATCAGACCGCTCTAGTTTAGACAAGAAGAATGAAGTCCTTGTAGAAGACATATATCTTATCTCAAGTTTACCCTAAATATTTTATTGATGCAGTTGAATATGAAAACTAGGTTCAGGTGATGAAGGAAGAGATATACCAAATTGAGAAGAATCAGACATGGGAGACTATTTTGAGGCCAACAGAGAAGAATGTTATCAGGATTAAATGGGTCTTTAACAACAAGATGAATGAATATGGTGTAGTGATTCGCAATAGAGAACGAATGGTGTGCAAAGAGTACTCCCAGATAGAGGGTATCTATGTCGATGAAACATTTTCCCTTATTGTATGGTTGGAGACAAATAGATTATTCTTGTCCATTTCAGTTCAATAGAAGTTCAAGTTTTTCCAGATGGATGTTAAATCTTCATTTTTGAATGGGGTTCTAGAAAAAGAAGTGTATATTGAGAAACTAGATGGTTTTATCATTATTGAAGTTGATAAAAAAGTTTTTCAGTTGAAGAAATAACTATATAGGCTGAAACAAGAACCAAAAGCATGGTATTCGTGGTTTGATCAGTATTTGAAGAAGTTTGGCCTTTAGTGTGGTGGAGTTTGTTACAATCTATATTTCAACAACAATAGTAATCAAAGGATGATGGTTCTAGTTTATGCCTATGACCTAATATTTGGTGAATCAGATGAAGCGCAGTGGAGATAGTTTTCGAAATTCAAGAAAATTGAGTTCAAAATTTCAATGATTGGGGAGATTAAGATTTTCCTTAGTTTAATGGTGACAAAAGGATGGGAAAAAACTTTAATTTCTCAATCAAAATATGACAAGTATGTTTTGAGAAGATTTGTAATGGAAAATTCCAAGGAGATGAAGATTTTGGTTACTACCTGGATGATATTATTAAAAGATGATGATGAAAATGAAGTTAATATCTCAAAATATAGGTAGATTATTGGAATTTTACTCTATCTAACAACAATAAGACCTAGTATTTTTTTAATCACATACCAAACATAATGATATCAAAGCAATACCAAGGAAATACACATGCTTGCATTGAAAATAATACTTCAATATATCAAAGGAACTATGGATTTCAGTTTGAAGTATACTGAAAAATCTTAACCAGAGTTATTGTGATATATAGATACTATTTGTGTTGGATTAGCAGATGACAAAAAATAAATTTCAGGAGGTGCTTTCTATCTTGGTGGTTTATGTATTTCTTGGAAATAAATAAGAAATATTGTATTTCGTTTATCACCACAGAAGATGAGTATATTTCCGCCACCCAAGCATGCACACAATTATTGTGAATGAAGTAACAACTTGGTGATATTTGAGTTTAAGTGAAGTCTTTGATTATAATCTAGTGTGACAACTCGAGTGAAATCAATCTTAGAACAAATCTTGTTCATCACTCAAGGAAAAATCACATTGAGATCAAATATCACTTTACCAAGGAGAAGGTGGAGCAAGGGATTGTGAAGTTGTATTATGTGTCTACATAACTAAAAGTTTTAGACATTTTGACAAATGACTTACCCAAAGAAGCATTTGAGAGGCAACAACTAGATCTGGGAGTCCCATTGACTCCCTGAACTTGAAAAAGTGTGGATGTGGGACCCCCTCTCCCTAAGGTATGATATGTTTTTCTATAATGTGTTGATCTCTGTTCCTTAATCTATTGCATACCACAAGTGAGTGACCTTTGGGTTTTTTGACAAAGGGGGATAAAGTTTGACTATTCAAGTTCAAGGGGGAGGAAATGTCTCTGTTGAGACATGAGGAGAAGATGGAAGGTGGTGTAGTGAGACAGTGGTAGTTAATCATGACAGTTGGAGAAGCTGATAGGGGGAGAAACATGATGACATTATGTGTTTCTTTGGTGTTCAAAGTGATCATCCAGAGCTTATCCTGGACAACACACGACCCCAAGATGTGAATAAAGAGGATTTTTAAATCTAGAAATACTAACAGTGATATTTCAAAGAATAAATATCATGACATATGAGGTTCGCAATAAAAGATGTTTTTAGGTATCAGTTTGGTGTTAAGAATTGATGTCAGAAATAAAGTGATTCATTGATGAAATATTCATTTACTCTTGTATCTCATGCCAAGAATTTCTCATGTTAGATTAGTGTATGTGTTGAGTGAATCCCTGATCGCTATAATAATCACACGAAGTGAATGGTGGAAGAATATAGATGTAGCTATTAAGTGGTATCATTTTATGAAAGAGTTTTTAGCATACCCAAAGGGAGAGATTGTTGGGAAAAAACCCCTCAGGGAAGTATTGAATCATTTTTGGGTTGATAGTGTTTATTGACCAAGAGGGTTTCTATGGTCTGTTTTTGAGTTCTAGAGATATTGTTGACAGCCTAAGGTGACAAAGAATCATGAAAAATGAATGATCAATCTGGAGGTAGTACAAAAATATCAGATATAAGGTGGCTCTATTTATCAGTGTTTGCCAAATTTTTGGGCCTCAAAATCAGAAAATGGGGAAATGTGTTTTTAGAAAAGGAAGTTGCACTGAAGATTGATGGTGGTTTGGAAACTTGCGTGTAAGGCATGTTTTGAGATTGGAATACTGAAAAATGGAAAATTCATGGTGTGCATGAAATATTTGGAAATGTTCACGAAATATGAGGTTGCCTGAAAGAAACTTGCGTTCCTAATGAGACATCAAATGGGGTTTTACGTGCTTGAAGAGAATCTTGTGTGACATTTCAAATATTCTACACATGGGTCCACAATGCCGATAAATAAGAGGTAACCCCCCTCATTTGGGGAATCTCAAGACTTAGAGAAAATACGAGCTCTGAATAACATAATAATTTCGTGCAAAGGGAGTTGCATGAAAGATTTTGAGTTTCATGCAAGATAAGAAAGTTGAGCGTAATATTTGAGTTTCACATAAGATTAAAGTTTCACACAAAAGGTTTTTTCCCAACAAAAGTGGAGTCTTGTGCATAATGCATTAAAGTTGTGCACAAGATGCAGTAAGTGTTGCATGAAAATTTGGAGTTGCCCAGTACATCTGAGGTACAGTGGTATTCATCAGTGGATGAAAGTGAGACATTAATAAACCATCTATATACAATGGGGGATGAATTCATTAGAGATAATGAAGGGACCTACAAGTCTATAAACTATGAGTGTAGATTCTGAAGAAGCAGTGAGAACACATCAGTTGAGAGAGAAGTGAGATTTCAAATTGGGAATGGTTGTAAACCAAGAGGGACAGTGAGTCTACTCCGAACCTTGTAAATAGTAGTGAGCTTTTAGTGGATTTGGTATATCATAAAATCACCAGTGTATTCTCCTTGGACATATCCCAGTGAGGGTGAACCAAGTTAAATTTTTGTGTCTTGTGATTTCTTTAAGATTTGTTCCTACTCTGAAATGGGAAGGAGAGAGAATAGTGTTTTATATACCAACAAAACTAGATCAATAGGGGTAGTTGTTTTAATCTATCATACCTTGATTCATCCCCCTCTCTGGGTATCTAACCTAGTGGACCTAACATTTTGTAAGTTTAACATTAATTTATTGAATGTTATGTGTGGATTATTCTATTAAATTATTAGGCATGTTTTATAGCTTAATTTATATGGTTTCATAACATGGAAACTTTTTTTGTTTTTATTATCTAATTTCAGTTCTTCTCATATGACACTAAGCATATAAATGGCATAGGATCATAAGTGAGAGAAGGAATCCAATGGTTTCATTCCCACTATTTCTTATAACTTTTCCCTTTCATGGAAGATGTATAACCTAGAACACAAAATATTTACCACCTTGATCATTTTATACCTAGACTTACCCTTTTAGGTTCTTTATATCTTTGTTAAATATATCATCTCTTCCTACAATACCATGAATAAGTTATACGTCAAAAATCCAAACACAAACTCCGTTAAGATTTTTATTAGCAGTGAGGTGATAGAAGGGTAATCTAGTTGAGAGGAAATGATATAAATCTTATACAATTATGGTTTAAAAAACCAAATAGTTTCCAAAATAACAAATAAATGTTTTAATTTATTTAAAAAATATTTATTTTTAATAAAATATTTATTTTTTTATTTATATTATCAAATAATTGAACTTGAAAGGCTTCTTAACAGATACATCCATTTCCTTTATGAACATAAATTCATTATTATTTTAAATTATGTAATGATTTAAAAAATAATTATCTATGATATTATTTATATACTAAACATGTAAAGTTTAAGGGATTCTATAATTATAAAATTATTTCTCTAAAATAATTCTTTTTCTCTATCAATTTTTAGGGATACAAAATTAATTTTGGAAGGAACTTTTGTTAAAATTTGGTTTCAATTCAACTTCTGTGACACAATTTAGACAATATTTGTGATAAAGTTTATTAGGATCATGAGAACCAATAAGAACATGGGGGAAGGGGGGGGGTGTTGAATCTGTGGTGAACTTTTAAAAATTTAAATTCTCTAAAATTAACCCCCTACAAATTGATAGAGTTTTTATTCTTATCAAATTCTATAACAAACTCATAAAAATGAAATAATAATAAATTAATGAAAGAAATGAAAATTTTTCAAGGTTTGGCCTCAGTCTTCAAACATAAATCCTTTCCAGGGATACAACTATCAGTCTATGGGAATTCACTATTTATAAGATGAGAATAAAACCTAAGACAAGTGTCGTAAGACTCATTTTATCTCTTTATAGGATTGATAATATCAACTCCTATCAGTTTGAAAACGTTTTTCATAAAAAACCAAGTCTTTAATTTTGTTTGGACTTTGTAAAAAAACTCCTATAAAGTTAATCCAAAAAATCCATCCAATTTCCTCCATCTAGTAAGTGTCCTTCCAGTGCACCCTACTTCCATTGAGTGAAAATCTATCCAATGTGTCTCCGTAAAACCATGCCTATTTTTTAACCTGTGTTTTTTATGCTAAATAAAATTACTTCACATAAAACTATGATATGAAAATCTATACATTATACTATGTCTAGAAAATCTATTTGATGTCACTACATGGTAAACCTCTCTCTATTTTCTATAAACAAAAATTATGTTGGTTAAAATATGCTCCAAAAACACTGTCCAATTCCTCTATTCCTCTATTGTACAGCCAAATAAATTATAAAATCATAATTTCAAAAAAAAATTAGTGTTTTTTCCTTTATTACATGATAAATGTTTTAGTACAGTTTTAATTTTCACCCCTCTTTATAGGTGTGCCTAATGTGGAAAAGTAGGGAACTCAATTTTGTTTTCCTTCTCAACTGAAACTTGCTTAAAGATTCTTGAGCCTTCAAGAGTATTCCTAAATATTATATAAGATTTATGAAGACTCCTACAATTCCAATATTCTTTGAGATTAATAAACTTTATTTTTAGGGAACATGTACAAATTTATTTATCTCATCATTATAATAAACTAATTAGAAAGATCAATATTTCATCATCATTGTTTGAGTATTTTTAATGTTATTTATATATCCTTAGAAAAACTCTCTCAAAAAATGTTTACCTAATGAATTTTCAAGAACATATAAATGTGGTTCACTCTATCTAATCTTCTTCTCTATGATGATTCTTCTTTAACTCAAACTCATCTAATTTTTTTCCTAAAATAACTCATCTAAGGACATCATGAATGTTTTTATGATGTTTTTTATCCAATGAATCTTTATCCAATGAACTCAATTTTTTTTGACTTTGTTCAAAAATTAACTTCATACTTTATCACTTTATATAAACTATAAAAATATTTACCACTTGATCATTGTAAAACATTTCTGTCCAGAAATATCATCAGCTACTATCTGGTAATCTGGAGCCATTGAAGGTGGTTGACAACATTGTTGTAACTTCTAAAGAATACTGTTACTTGTAACTTCGCAATCTAGTGCCTTAATTGGGTTTCCTCTCTCTATTTTCATTTACCTAAATATTTTACTCTCCCCCTTTGTGTTTTCACATATAAAATATTGAAGTCTAACTTTGAATTTTTTGAATTCTCCCATGTTTTACTTCTTTTAATATTTTGTATGAGTGTATACAAAACTTAGTATATGGTTTTCTTACAACTATTTTTTTGGATGTTCTGTCTACTCATCTTCATCCAGTGGATCATGAAAATCTCTATCTAGAAAGTTTATTGTATATTTATACCCATGGTATTTATATACCATTACATCTACATCCACTTTTTTATGTATAATAGTTTGTGTCGAGTGATCTCTATCCAATGGTTTGTGTCCTGAACTAAATGTCAAGAAATCTATGTCCATAAATTAACATTCATTTAAATAAGTAAATTCTTTTACAACTTGGGTTTTTGAATTCCTACTACATATTTTTCCACTTCCATACATCTTCTAAACTACGTCCCGTGGTCTGTATCTATAGACTTCATTTGATAACCTTTTCTCCATTTGTATAAAATCTTAGATCATGAGATTTTCATGATGTTAATAAATTGTTTAATAAATTATCATAATCTACATTTTTAGTAAGGTTTCTTAACAAAGTTAAGGAAACTTCAATCGTCCTCTAATAACTTCATATTAAAATCATTCTTAAAAAATTTCAACAACTTATTTCTAACCTATGTAATAATAAAATTCATAAAAAAAATATTGAAAAAAATATAGAACATTTTTATGAAAACATCACAAAGGATATACAATCAACTATTTGGATTTTTGGGAAATATTCATATCAAATTTTAATAAGACAATATTTTTCACAACTCACCCTTTTTTTAAGCAATTATTTTACCCACATTTTTTAACAGTATCAATGCATATACATTATCAGAAAATAATTTCCTAAAACTACTCTACTTGATAAATTAATGTTTTTGAGGAATTTGATCCCTCCGTGAAAGTAAATTTTTTTCCTGGTTAAGATAAACCCCCACCCCCCTCAATTCTACCATCTCTAAAAAATTTGTCGCATAATTTTTATTACCCCCATTTTATGATAACTACAAATTTAGATTCCTAACATAAAGTGTTGTATAACATTTTAAAAAGTTGGAAAAACATTCCCCATTTGAAAAAATATTCCAAATCATGGTGGGATGATTTCTTAATAACTTTAGGAATTCATTGGTGAAGGTTAAACAAAAACTTATAGCTTCAATTCCACAAATCTTTCACTTGGAATAACTTTGGGGAAAAAAGTAACAATTTTATAATTAGTTGAAATGTATTCATGTATAACATCTCCATTAAAAAAAATCTATTTTATGAAGTGATAATTAGTATCAATGTATTTTGATATTAGATTTTACACATTATTTTTAGAATGATAAATGAAATATTGATGATCATAATGAATCTTAAATGGTTTACAATTTTTTAATCTCAAATATTCCAGCTAAAAATTAATGAAAACCATTTGTGTACAAGAAAGGGCGGTGAAAACTTATTCTACTTCTACTATACTAAAATTAAATAAATTTTTTTCTTACTATTACAACTCACACAACATTATACCAAGAAAATAGTTCCTCCCGATGTTGAACTTTTTTCATTACAATCTCCAGCCCAATTAACACCAGTGGATTCAATAAATTTTATATCACAACTTATTTTATACAACATGCCATAGGAAAATATTCTTTTAACATATATGATAATTATTTACCAAAAATTTATATTCATTAGGATTACTTTGATATATTTCTCGTAACATAACAACATAAACAATTTCAACCTTAACATTATAAGATCTAGAAAACATCCTATTAACTTCTAGAAGTATTCTAGTACACACATTTCCCAGATTCATCTTTATTCATATTTAGGACAACATAAATAGGAGTAGAGAATTATTTAGAATCCTCTATGAAAAAGTTTTTTAATAACTACCTAGAACACTTTTATTATCATATAAAAATATATCTTTCTCTTTATTGAACTTGTAATCCTAGAAAGAAAGTTAATTCCCAAAACATTGACATTTCAAAGTTTTTCTTCATTTATCCAGAAAACGCTTTACAATTTTTATGTCCATCCCCTGTAAAAATTATGTCATCAGCATAAACAATAAAAATCAGGTCACTTGAGTTCATCTCATTCATATATAATTTTATGTAAAATTTTCATTTAAAAAAGTTCAAATTTTTAAAGAAATTATTCAGTTTTGATTACTATGCTCATAGAGCTTATTTAAAACCATACAAATATTTATTCAATTTACACACCTTGGTTCTATCTTAAGCAAGTAAGAATCCAATAGGTTTCTCAATGTAATATTCTTCTTCAATTTTTCCATTTAAAAAATTTGGTTTGAAATCTATCTGATAGACTTTGTAAAAATGATATAGATCAAATAAAAAGAACATTCTTATAGTTTTGGATATCACAACAAGGGAAAATGTTTCTTCAAAATATAATCCTTAAACCTATGAGTTACATTTTAAAACAAGTCAAGATTTGTATCATGAAATTTATCCATGTTTTGTTAGTTGATTTCTGAAAACTAAATTTGTCCCTATAATATTAATTCATGAAATTTGTGGAACATGTTCCCAGGTATTATTCTTGACAATATGATCGAACTCTTCATCCATTAATTGTACCTAATATTTATATTCAACTACATCTAAAAATGATAATAAATAAGCCTATGAGATAACTAATGTATGCTTATTTAACCTCAACATTATTCTTGTTTGAACTAGAGATTTCTTATTTCCAATGATGTTTTCAGATTCAATATATTTTTTATGGTATTAAATTTGATCTATTTTCAAATCATTTCAATTTCCTCATCACGTGATTCATCTGAATCACTTTGTACATTTTTAGATCACATCCTACTTTGTTTTTTTTATTATCGTTTTAAGTATTCAATTTATCTTCCATAACCTTTTTAAAAAAATTTACAAAGGGAGTTGGATTTTTAATAAATTTCACATCATAAAAAAGTACCAACTTTTTTAAACATTTATTCCAAAATTTATAACTTCTTCCATTAGATAAACATCCCATTAAAATTCCTTCCACATATTTTTCACCAAACATTCCAAGATCTGGATTGTTGATCTTTATTAAGAAAGCAAACCCAAAAACCATGAAATGGTTCATTAATGGGTTTTTCTTATACTACAAATCATAGGATGGAAATCTTGATTCTATTGAAAACAAACATCTATTCTATAAATGAACAACAATACTAAAAAATTATCTCCAAAAATATTTAGATTGTTCATATTCATCAAATATACTTCTTCTCATTTCTACTATGATTTTATTTTTCATTTCCACTATTCCATTTTTTTTGAGGAGTGTATCGAGAAATTTATTGATGTTTAACACCATGTTTCTTAGGATTATACTTGGAAATCATTTCTTGTGTACTATTTTCCATTATGAGTTCTCTGTTTTAGTATATAAATACCCATATAACATTCAACATCATTTCCAAAATATCTAAGCATTTATAAAACCATTAATTAATGAATTATAAATGTTTTGTTGGCTGTACGAGTTAATTCATCAATAAAGGTGATAAATTAAAAATCCTATTTTTTGGATTAATGCATAATCATCACATAAATATAGGATTACATAATCTAAAGAGTTATGGTGGATTTAATTTTAAATTTCTTATATTTCCACTAACCATATTCCCTTTATAACTTATTATACAAACATCATGTTCTTTTATTTTTAGTGGTGGTAAGTTTCTTACCGCATCCAATTAGGAAGGTTTGGTCATAATTGTTTTCAATTATGGCCAAGGATTTGATGACACAACTTATTTTAATCCTCACCATATATGTAACATGTGTTTTAAAGTTATCCAATTTGAAAGATAAATTTTCTTGTTACTTATCCCTTGGCCAAAATATTTCTATATTCAACACTTCTAATTATACAAGAATATTTCTTAGTGATTACTTCCTTACCATCATCAAAATTTTTTCTAGCACTCAATATATTATTTTTGAGTCCATAAACATATATAACATCATTATATTTCAATTTTTGAGCTTCAATCTCAGTATTTTATATTCTTATTATTTTTAATGAACTATCATTTCTGACAATAAATACTCACCCATTATATTTTTCAATAATTTTTAAGATTTTAATATTGCCTATCATGTGTGAGGAACATCCACTTTCAATAATCATTGGTTTATTCAATCTTGTTGATTTTATAACTATATAAACAATAAAGTTTATTTATTTAAATTTATTCTTTTTGGTATCATTTTCTTTTCTATCATAAGAAACATGTCCCAGAAGAGTTTTCAATTTTTTAGCAAAGTAACATAGTGGTTCACATCCTCCACAAACATCCTCCAGGAAACCAAAAAAAAAGTCATTAGAAACTTTCAATCATATTATGATTTTTCCTCTCTTTATTCATATGAATTAGAAAGGTTTCTATCTTTTATTCTAATATTTCTCCACCTAAATTCATCCCTATTTCCAGGGATAAACATTTTGTGCAATTAGATATAATATTTTTGACCATAAATTTCAGAATGAAAACAAAAACAATAAAATTATAGTCTTTTATAGAAGTTGGATATTTATTTGTAGAAAATTTTCTTAGGTTCATAACATATTTCGGTTCTTATTTCTTCTTAGCATCGAGAATCTTTATTATAGAGGATATTTTCAATTTTGTTTGATGTTTTATATTTTCCGCATCCTTTATCAACCCAAGTTTTCTTAATATTTTTTATGACAAAAACATTGTTAGTATAATTAGAGGAAATTTTATGTTTGGTGCCATTAGGTTTCATCTAAATATTAGATTGAGTTTTTATCAATAACTTGAGATGATGGAGACATTATATATAAAGCCTTGTTAGTTTTTTCATCATCTTCATTAAGGTAATTTATACCTAAACAAATCTCAATTGAGTTTTACAAGCTTTATATTCCTTAGAAATAAGTTTTTAACAAAGATATTATACCATCGTTTATTATTTAGAACCTTTACTCTTGAGGTTTATGACCTCCTATATATAATCATATTCCTATTTGACTACGTATTTCCTCCAGTCACTATTCTATCTACTTTTATAAATTAACATTATGATCGCTTTCATTTGTTTTTTGTTTTGATCAAGGAAATTAACGAGTTTTGATCTTAGATGATACTCCCTATAATTTTTTTCACCTTATTCTTCTTCTTCATTGTTGGAAGTATCTTCTTTATTGTACACATTTGCAAAGAAATTTTTAAATTTTCCTATATTTTAATATTTTGATAAACTATTATCAGTAGTTTAATACTCAACATGCTTCTTCTATTTCTTACGAAAATTATCTTTCCTCCATTGTATTTCTTATTTTCCATATAAGTTTTGTTCCACTTATTCTGCCAAAATATATATTCTTTAGAATCATCATCATATACTTCAATGTTCTTCTTAGAACAATTCATACAAAAAGTCACAATTCCTCCACACTCGAATCATTTAAATGGTATATTACCTTTTAACTTCCCCTACATTTAGGGTAATTTTTAGATATAAGAGATATGATTATTTCATTTTCATTATTATTAACCTCAATATTTTCTGATTCACTATGTTCCCCCAACTCATAATCAACATTTTAGATTTTCATCATTCTCATAGAATTAAAATCAATTTCATCATTGATATTTGTTTAAAATTTTGGATCTTTACTCATATCATATGAAACAAGAAAGTTATTTAAATTGTTAATAGATAAATCGTCTTTGTCTTCTAAAGCATAGATTTTTGAATCAAACCTATGAGTAAAGTTTCTCATGAGTTTTTTATGAATTGTAGAATCTTCCATGACATCTCCAAATCCTCTAATGTTACAAAAAACTTCATTAACTTTGGTGAAGTACTCATAAACTGTTTCTTAATCTTCTATTTTTGACATCTTAAAACTTATTGTGCCATATTTGTAGCCTTACCTCCTTTAATTTTTTATTTACCTTGAAGATACTTTCATGTTTTTCGTATGTTTCATTGGATATTTCAAGACCCATTACCTTCATGAAAAAATTTCTAATAAAGAAATAAAAATTAAATTTCTATATTTTCAATTAAACTCAATATTTATTTTTCCAAATAACTTCATTTTATTATTTTTCTCAATGGGTGGAAACCCAACTATAGTTGCATCAAAAACCTCCAAGATGTGAGATAGAATGTAGGGTATCATCTTGTTTTTTCAACCATGATAATTTTTTCCATCGATGGTAGGAATAGATTTTTCATGAATTGAGTTGAGATTTTACATGATAAGGATATAACAGGGGTATCTAATACCAGTTTATGTTCCTTATGATTGTGAGAAAAATTGGGGGGGGGGGGGGTGGAATCCGGTGTGAACTTTTACAATTTGAAATTATTTTAAATTAACCCCAAATTTTTTTATAGTTTTTATCCTTATCAATTTTTTTAAAAAACACACAATAATTAATTACTAATATTTTAATTCAAGTCATGTTAGATTTTGAATGTTTAGAATTAGTGTGAGAAACTATATCTTTACCATGGAGACATTTGTCGGTCCTTAAAAATATACTATGAATATGAAGTAAATAAAACAGGATACAAGACCCTTTTTACTACATCTATATATTCATATGAATGATTATACAAACTACCATTAGTTTATAAAAGTTTTTCATACAAAACTGAGCCACCAAAATTATGTCAGAGTTTTTAACACAACTCTTAGAAAGTTTGTCCTGAAATATTTATCCGATTTACTTCATCTAATAATTTTCCATTTGGTGCACCCTTCTTTTATTTAATAATACTCCATCTAGTGTGCCTAGATGAGACTATTTACATTTATAACCGAATTTCTATCTAATGAAAAAAAATATTGATCCTCAACCTTTGATTAAAATATTTATCCATTATAATCTATTCAATATCTCTGTTTAATGCCACTTAATGGTACGTCTCTATTCATTTTATCTAAAAAATATCTATCTAGTAAAATAAGATCTAAAAAAACTATTTGGTTTCTCTATTATTCAATAAAATTATCTAAAAACTCAGCCTACCACAAAAACATCAGTGTGTCATTTTTTAGTATGCATTTACATTTTTAGTATAGTTATAATTCTCACCCCCTGTTTATAAGTGTGTATAAAGTGGAAAAGGAGGTAGCTCAATTTGTTTTCACACTGAACTGAAATTATCTAAAATCTTATTGAGCCTTATAGAGTTTTCATGAATCTTATTTAACATTTATGAAGAATATTATAATTTAAAAATATATTTGTGAATGTTTTTTAGATAAATGTTTAGTGAATTCTCCATTAAGTTATGTCTGTATGATATTATTCCATTTGATAATTCTACTTCAATTGAAACTCTTCTAAAAAAACTTCTCAAAATTGTGTATTGGATGAAATCATAAATTTCCATATGATTTTCTTTCATTCTATAAGTCCTCATCCAATGGAATTGATCCCTTTACTTTCCTTCTGTAGTTCAAATCATAACTTCTCATTTCATAGAGAATATAATTTTTTTCCACTAGAACATTGTACAAATTATCTCTCTAGAAACATCATCAACTACTATATGGTAATCTTGTTCTGTCAAAGATGTTTGACTACATTATTTAAAATTATAAAGACTACTGTCACATGAAACTTCTCTATATGGTGATTTGATTATATATACTATATCTTGTTGTATTGACCTCTAACGTTTTTTGCTACCTCGTTGTGTTTTCACAAATAAGAAATTGAATTCTGACTTCTCATTTTTGGACTTATCCCCATTTACACGTATTTTAATATTTTTTCTGATCATGTACCAAACTCATCATATTTTTTTCTTGGAACTCTTTTTTCATAACTTCTTTCTGGTAGTCAAGGTATGGTAGTTCATTCAAATATCAATCCAGAAAAGTTATTATACATTCATACACATGGAATTTATATACCAATGAATCTATTTCAATTTTTTCTATTTGGTTGTCTATTTCTAGTGACCTTAATCCACTGGTTAGTATTCAGAACTCTACATTTGAAAATCTATGTCCAGAAATGTGCATTTGGTAACAAAGTCTTTCCTTTTTTAACTTGGGTTTTGGATTTCCTACTACATCTCTATCCACTCCCATCCATTCAATATACTATTTCTTGTGGTCTACTTTTGGTATACTACATCCGATAACCTTTTCTCCCTTTATACAAAAGCTTAGATCATTATATTTCCATGATGTTAATGAATTTTGGAACAACTAAGAATCATCTAACTTTGTAAGAATGTTTCTTATCAAAATTTAGGAAACTTTTTAACCTACTCAAGAAACATCATATAAAAATCATTCTCAAAAAATTTTAGTAACATCTTTATCACCAATTTAACAAAATAATTCCTAATAAAATATGTTGAAAAAAATACAAAACTTTGTTTCAAAAACATCACAAAGGATCTTTATGGGTTTCTATAAGTATGTAATAGTAATAAAGAACATCATGAATACCATAATTTATCTATTATTTGGTTTATGAATAATTCTTACATATGGAAGATTTAACTAAACTTAGTATATATTTTTGTAGGAAACTAGCAAAATATAGGAGGTACTCGATCCTTAACCGATGTTTGGTCTTTCTTGTTATTATTACACCTTGATAGAAATTTCATTCCAAAACTTGTTCCATATTTTCTTGTATTTTATTTACTTGGATGGATTCCCTAGTTTTGTCTTGTTGAGTTAGTTTTGTTTTCTGACATGTCTATAGGTAGTTTGGAATTTTGTTTCATTATAGTGATAGTAGTGTAATAAATTAAATCATGTTAATATTTTATCGTTTTAGATGATGTGTAATAAATTGAAACATGACTATCTTTTATAGTTTCTATCATATCAATATACATGGATAGTTTAAATATTTCATTTGAATTGTTATAAATTATATAATATGGTATATCTAATAGTGTAAGTTATTGATCCCAAACTAAGTATACCTCCTTCTCCATTCTCACAATACAAGTTGAGACCTTGAATCTTGAATACCCCTTAATCTTCCCATGGGATGGGCTGTTGGGACCACAATTAGTATACATAGATATAAACACTATTTCCTATTGATAATGACATTAGGGAATCTTCTTAAATCCCAGGTGTTGACTCAAAGTAGGTAGGGATGGTATGGACCCTCATAGTATAGAGGTCTACCTATACGACTTATAATTCATCTTATATCTACCTATTTATTATTATTTCCACATTGTGTTATTTTTTCCTGTAAAAATGTTTTATTACATTTATGTAAATTAGTATGCCTATTTAATCAAACAACTGGTTATTCAATTATATGTTTTAGTATGTTGGTGGTTCCATCTTGAGTATTTTTATGTTCACTAAAAACATTGTAATTAAAATCCAAATTAATTAGGTTTTTAAAGTTGATTTATAGTATAAGGAATACCCTTAGTCATCTATCAAGGAGAGTTGATGGTCCAAAGCATGAGTTTTTCTAAAAAATATATAAAAATTGATTAATGAGATATTTTTAAAATAGTTTTCTTTAAAATAAATAAAGAAAAAAGTCTATGGATTTTATGAAATGTAGTGGGTTTTAATAAAAATTGGGGAATGTGATATTTTTAAGTTTACTATATACAATGGAAGGTTTATGATTTTAAATGTACATTTTATTTAATGAAATTATTTGGTTGAGGTTAACCAGGATATTGATTATACTCATTTTAATTTATAATGAAACACATTGAACTGAACATTAACCCAATAATATATTTTTTCAAGGTTTGGATCTTATATATAGAATAAGGGATTTCAAATTATTGTAATATTACAAATAAGTATGAGATTAAATTGAATTCTTCAATATCTAATAAGAAAAACATATCATTACCACTTAAAATATCATGATAATAAATTATGAAATGAAAATTGTTTAATTCAATAAAATAAAAGATATGAATTAAAAGTTTAACTATAATAATATACAACTAAAATAAGATTTTTTCAAACAAAAATTATATCAAACCGGAGAAAAAAATGATAGAACTCCCCTACCCAGTGAGTAGGATGATGAAACTCATATAAAAATCCATTTCCATAGATACTCTTCCTATAAAGATAGGTAACTATATAACTTCTATGATCATTGTAGGAACCATAAAACTCATTAAAATGGAAGCACTTCACTAGCTTACACGAACTTAAAAATAATATACCTAAAGTATGTTTTTATATACCAAGGGAGGTAGTGGTTTTTTGAACGTAGATTATACAGTACCATGTATATCTTTGTTTAAGAGTTGTAAATATCCTAATATCAAATTTAAAAATACTAGAGAGTTTTTTTTCTACCCTTTTAATTTATCGTTATAAATACTGGTGGCAATTGGAGTTTTATAATGATAGATATTCTTAAAATACCCATTTGTAATCTTTAAATTGAGTAGTTTTAGTTTTATAAAGCAATCACATTATATAGACCTCAATATCAATGAAAAGGGATTAAGATTTTTCTAAAGGGTTGTATCACACATAGTTGGGGATCTATCCACAAACTTTAATCCTAATTGGATTGAAATATTTTCTTATAATGTGAAAATCAGTGCACATTGTTTCTTGGGATTCTATAAAATTTTACCCATTTTGTTTCAACTTCATATTGAACTCTCCAAATCCCTGCCACCTATAATGAAAATATTAAAAAATTGAAATTTACACATCTAATAGTGTTTAACATTAATTAATTGAACCGAACAAGAAGTTAAATTGATTATTATATTTTTAATTTATAATATAAAATAATTTTAAAATAGTGGTATGAGGGTGGAATAAATAGTGAATCAAGATATGATCACACTCCCAAACATGAATATTTTTACTCATGAGAAAATTTATATTTTATAGAATGATTCATGAAGATATTCCATAGTTCATGAAAATTTAACATTTAAAGAAAATCCAATTCATTGTAGAAATATGGGAGAATTGGGAACCACCCAAAGTAGTTTATATTTTTAAGCATGGAATGAAATATGTCAGAAAATGTGTTAGAAATAAATTTAATGAGATACATGATATTAATATTATAAAATAAATCAAAGAATAAACTACTCGAAAATATCTCCACATGTGTGTTAGAAAACTATAAAATTATTATATTTCTACTTTTTATTCCATAAATATATGTTATTTTAAAAAAATTCAGCTTAAGTAGTTATTTTACACCAAAAATTACCTATACCATTGAAATGAAATTTAAAAACCCAACCACTTAAGCATTTTTATAAGTAATTGTTTTTGGGTTCTTACTATATTTTTTACTGTATTATTGTTATTAATTATTTTTTTTATTTATTTTGTTTTTAATTTTTATTTTTTTCCAACCAAAACATTAGGTATCAACCATAGGTAAATATAATACATTAATGAAAATAATATAATAAGAAATTAATATAAGTAAAAAATTTCTTTTAAATCCTAATAGCATTGAACTAACTTATATGTACCATTAATGAAGTAAGAAATATGAACAATTCCAGATTGAGTGTAATAATGTGTGGATATATTGAATGAAAAAATTTTCTTATAAAAAAATTCACATAGGTAGTATCAAAATATCAACGAATTAAAAAAACCATTTATATCCTTGAAAAACACCTAATTTTGTTAAAATCACCCATCCATATAAAATCAATGCTCATATCCACATTCTATCGATGAAATAAATATTAATTAAATGTTTAAAAAATATGAAATAAAAATATTAGTCATTTATATTTAATAAATTAATTTATTATACGGGTATTTAATATTAGTATTAAAAAAAGTGACATAGAAAAAATAATAATAAAAAACATTAAAATACTATGTAGTAAGAAAAAAATCATGGAAATGATGATAGTTAAAGAAATAAAAAAATGTCTAACAATAAGAAAAAAAGAGAGAAGAAGGAGAAAAATTAAAAACATTCCTGACTAACTTCCACCCACACACATATAATGTATAGTTTCCTCATTGTAATTAAAAATAAAGTGAGATGGAAGAATAAAACCTAGAGGATCTCATTGTTAGATAGATTCACAAAGGTAGAGTTCCTCCAAATGGGGCTCTGAATGGGTTTCACAATGTTTATTCAGTCTCTTCCCATTGATGGTGAATGTCTATTAGGTTTCTTCATTTTAACATACAAAACAAAAAAATGATAGACATTAGTTTTGGTGTATCTAAAAAACAATATGAATGAAGCTTACTTGGGGGGAAACATTAGCCTTGAATTTAAAATGGGGACCTTTTTTCCAATGCAGAGATGATGCTGGGTGATGAGGCAATCATGGGAATACTTGGATATTTTCTTAAAGATTCAATATTTCTAATTTTAATATCTTTAAATTTCCTCCAACACTTGAATATGAAAATTAATTTGAGCACCTACACATGAATGATTATAATTTTATTATTTTATGGCATAAATATCCTAGTAATCAATTTCAATGCAGATCTAAAAAAACTTTTTAAAAACAATATGACAAGTTTAAATTCCAATTATTTTTTTGAAATCTATATTGTAATCCCAAAATAAATCATCATTTTTAAGTCTCTAGTAATTTCTATTGGGTTAGACTATTTTTAAAGGAATTATATAACCTCTCTATTAGACACCTCAACTTTCCTATAGGTTTTGAGGTTATAAGAAGTAAAAAATTGATGTCTAAACCCATAATATTACAAAATTTGTTGAATTTCATAATTTTATAAATGATAACCCTATTCAATGATAATGAATCTAGGAAATTAAAAGGTATAGAATATTTGGGTCCTCAAAAATTACCCATGTACCTTTGTTACATTAGTCTTTGTGTCTCATTATTTTTCCAATTTATAAACTCAATACACTAAATGAAGAATGTAAAAGTTTCTAAATGAATTAGCAAACATTTATTTAAGGTTAATACCCAAAACATCAGAAATGTCATGGAAAAAATTTGTTTTTGTAAAATTTCACTTATTTTAGATACATTACATATCATTTTACAATGAAGAAAATCACTAAAAAATCATAGGAATCCTAAAATAATATTGGATAAAATATCCCTAAATAAATTACCATATGAGTATTCCATTAGGGGATGAATTTATCTTGAAAATAACGAGTTTGATAGAACTTGAAGCAGGATTGAAACTCACTATCATGAAGAAAACACCTTATGACATCATCTCTTCATGCATGATAAAGGTAAGTGTTATAAAAAATATACCAACATGATCATGTTAAAGACACTCTTATTGGGTTTTATTAAAATAATTATCAATGAAAAATGATAACAAAAAATTTACAATATAATAATACCATAGAATAAAATCTTTCACTTTTTATAATTTCACATAAAAAAATATGTCATTTTTGGAAATACAGGGGGATGGTAAAATGTATGCAGATGAAAGGATCTTAATGATATATTTAACCACCAAATTAATCACTCTTTTACTATCACTAATTTCAATATTTAATTCTTAATGTATAAGAATCCAATGAATGTGACTTGGTTTGGATTCTGATTTCTTAAGGAGATACAAGAGGGTTTCATGGTCAGAATAGAAAATCATTTTATATTTTAAAATATATGACCTAAATTTAACTATGTAAAAAATAATGTAATGAAGCTATTTTTCAATTATGATATAGTTTTACTGGGAAAGTTTCATTGTGCATGTGGAATATATAATGAAATTTGGACCTCGATTGATACATTATGATAATACTTCCCTAACTATATAGCTGAAAGCATTAGAAAAGTGATCAAATGGTAAATCCCATCGAGTTTGTTGGATTAAAAAAAGTGATGTGTGGCACTAGTTCAATGTGTTCAAATCATCCTCAAATTTTTTTATCACAAAAAAATTTGTGTCTTTTTTGAGTAATCAGGGGAGGTGAAGTGAAATATTACTAAATTAGTGAATTAAATAGTGATAAAATCATATCTTACCCAAGAAATAGTGCACATACCAAACAATTATTGGGAATAATAGGGAAAATTTCATAAATTTTTATTTATCAAATTAGATACCATCCTTATAAATGACTCATTTAAGGACCATCCCTTATCAAACCATGTAATGGTATTTATTATAATTTAATATATTTTTTTAAATATAATGATGAAGGAGATCACCTAGAATACTCGAAAACTTATATAAATAGTAACTATATATAATTAAATCCTCTATGAATATTTTCATGAAATTCTATAGATAATTTGAAAATAATACTAATAATGCATCATAGGAAAGTAGATGGTGCATTGAAGAGATTAAATGGAATAATTCTATATGAAAATGTGACAAATGGGAAAGTGAAGGTTGTATTTTCATGATACTATAGGGAAATATGGATATTAAAACATCCAGAATACCTGTATATTAAATAGTTATGGGACTTCTATACAAAACTCTCTGGAATCTTTTCATTGAATGATAACTTGAAATGCTTCTTACTAGTGTGTTGGTTTAGTGAGGGATAATCTATATAGATAAATCATCTATATTTTCTCATAGGTTGATACCAATTCATTATTTTCATTCTTGATTTTCTTTAGAATAATTTTATTAGGAACTAATAAAATTATGCAGACCCATTTTCTTTTCGATATAATATAAATGATTCTAGAAACAATAAATTTGGTGACCTCATTTTAACAACATACAATAAGTTTTGGTTCAATAATCATTATTCCCACCTCATTTGTTTGGCCTCATGATTTAATAATATATGATATATGAAACCAGATTGTATAATACCTAGAATATTGGAACCAAGGCCTTTTATATATTTAAACAATGTATAGTTTGTGTTTATTTTCCATCCACACTTGGTTGATCAAGGATGTTACAAGACAAGTGATCTTATAGTACAAGATGGGTACAATATTTAAGGTGGCATCATTTCCTAGTGTTTTCCAAATTTTTTGGGTTCACACTCAAGAGGAAGGATAAATATTCATGAATGGTGTTTTTATGGGTTTGTATCTTCTTAAATATTATAAAGGAATGAGTTTCACAAAGACTAGGTTTTATGATGGTTGAGATTCGTGAATACGTAGAGAATCAAAAATGAGCACCACAAACATATAGTGGGATGAAATTAAATCTATCAAACTATGAGATGGTTCACGATTAGGTTAAATATCATTTAAGATTTGAGAGTAATGGATATTTGTGAGAACGATTGAATATATTTGCGAAATTGTTACCAGGATATTGTGATCTTTGTGAAAGATTGAGCTAATAAATTGGTGGCTACCCACACTTAATTTTACATGAAAAGAATTGAAGAAAAGGATGAATCATTCTAAATTCATAAAGGCTAAGATCTTTTTGAATCTGGAATTCAATGTGAGCATGAGAATCATGAAAATAGTATTCTAGTCTTTAATGATGACAAGGTATATTGAAAAAAGGAGTTTCACAATGAAAGGCTATCCCACATTTATTTAGTGGTCCACAAATGTAATTTTCTTCGTAAAGGTTGTGATATTTGAGAAGAATATTCATGAAAAATAGTGTTGAACTTCTAATTTAAGTGAACAGTGGTTTCAAGTGTATCAACTCAAGACTATGATAGAAGAAGAGTCTCATGATAGTCAAGGAAAATATTGAAATTCCAATCTACTGAAGTGACCTTCATGTTATTAAATTGAGTAATAATTCACCCAATGTATTAAGCTAGTGGGGGTTGATGAATGTGTTTTGAGGGAGGTAGTGTGATGTCCCTAAAATCTTGTAAAGGAAGTGTTATAGGCATAGAGTGACTATATCCAGACTTCTATTTTACATAATAACCTGTGATGTTTAGTGGATTTAGGTTTGATCGACACACTGTCAGTGTATGCTCCTTACAATTTCCCTTAGTGGTGAACCAAGTACAACTATTGTGTTTTCTCTCTGCATGTGAATATTTAATTACAACATGATTCCATTCAATAGGTTTAATTTAATGACCCATACTTTACATACGTGGTTATTAATTCATAATTGTAGCATACTTATTACAACATATAACAAAACCATGATAGGACTGTATAAGTATAGTGTCTTTAGAAACTAGGAAACATAAACAACTGGTTCATAAATCATCTACATTGTATCCCACTTATTTCATCATATTTAGAGTCTTTTTTGGAACATCCTACTTAATACCCTTCTTCCTGACCTGGGGAAAAGAAAACATACCAAAGGGTGATCTCAAATGCTCAGTAATGGTTAACAAAAGAAATATCAATCATATCATATTCATAAGAACATAACATTTTGAATATCTTAAACTGCAAAAGAGATCATAATATCATAACATGGGATAAATCATAGTAATGAAATGTAATCCCAATAATCATAACTTAAAACATGAAACCTTGTGGAATACACAGCTAATCATAGAAAATCACTTCATATTAGTCAAGACTCATTACAAAGACTATCATAGCGGACAAAGTCGATTACTGAACTGAGTTCACTATGCGTTCCAGTCCTGTGTCACTGAACCAGATTAACATTCCATTCCAGCCATGTCTATCTCATGAGATATAAATCTTTACCCAATGCATTGGAGGGAGATATAGGTCCCACCCATCTCATAATGAAACCATTCTTATGTGTGCCACAAAATCATAAATCATACATCATAGCATAACCCATGTAATAAAAATGGGATTCATAAACATCATGCCATCATAACATAATCCATAAAAGAACTTCATAAAAATAATTCCATCATAACATAATGAAATAAATGTAATAATAGGGATAGAAACATAACCCTATATTATCTTAGATGGAAAATATTTTTGATAAAACACTTGAACTCCATTCTTGAGGAAAATATCCCTTCTACTTCAAAAACATTTTTCCTTTCTTAACATGTCATAAAATTTTTAACTAAAAGAAGTTGATTAAAAATAAACTCGAAAACTTGTAAAAGAAGCTTCATGGAAATAATGTTCTATGAAATCATAAAAATCCATTCATGCCGTATAAGTTAAAAAAAACATTCTTCTCGTACTTTGGCCGAAAAAGTCAAAAAGTACCTCGTACTGAAAATGACAAAATATTCCTTTGATATCTTTTACTAAAAACTAACCAATGGGTAAAATTGGATTAAAAAATTGTACGAGGACAGAAATAATATTATATATTGAGAAAACATGGATGTGGATGGTAAATATGCCCCAGTAAATACCGAAGTATAAGCAATCTCGGATAAAAATTGTGATTGTGAGATTTTCCCTTACCTTAGGTCCAATTTGCTTCGTACGTATCCGAACATCCTTTATAATGATTTAAATAATGTCATTGACTTATTACATAATCATATTCATTGTTATGATATCATATATGGTCATATTATTATCTTCTTATTAGTAATATTTCATTGCTACTTGTTATTCGGGTATTCATTGCTTTATGTTCTTATACATGTTTTGTCGAATAAATTCTTATTCTTATTTTTAGGTTATAGATAAATCATTTCTAGAATGGTATTAGTGTAATATATATCATATTTATTCATTCAATTCATTTATATAATCATTATTCACTGAAGATCATGTAGAACGAATCACATCGCATCGTGGAGACGGTAGGACGTACGTACGCACGAGCGATGATATCATTACCATGATCGTAGAATTGTATTGAAGTGTATGTATATTATTTCAGAATCAATATCACTTTACAATAATCATAAATTGTTATTCTTTACACCATTATACCCATCCAAGTAAGGTGGTGGTGGAAAATAGATTACACCACGACGTGGAGACGGTATTGCGTACGTACACACACGCTGTGATTTCATTTTCCATAGGATGAATAGAAGGTGAAATAGAGTTTTTTCATATTTATAATAAAATATCAGTATGGGAGTGATACTGATGTTATTACAACTAAATAATAGTAAGTAGAAGAATAAATAAATTTGAAAGAATCAGTAATAGATATTACCTCTTCTTCGACACGCCTCTTTGAAACCTATTCTTAGGGCACTAAAATTGGACGTTGAAGAAGACCAGGAATTTTAGTATGTTTCTAGGGAAGTTAAGATGGAAAATGGTCAGGGGTTAGATGATATTTAAGGGTCAAAATTGTGTGAGGAGGAGAGGGAGGAGGTGCCCTTTTATAAGGGAGGAGAGGGGCACGTTTGGAAAAACTTAAAATATTATTTTATAATAAAGTCATATTCGGTTTTTAATAGATCCAAATTGAATTATTTCGAATATAAGGTGGGGATGGGTCTAAATCCTCTCAACCAATAGGTTTTAGACAAGGTTAGGTTAGTATTTTAACCTTATCATTTAGATTTAACTCTAAGTTAAATAATTTAACTTTTACTTTGTCTTTTTGTTTTCTTACACTATATGGTTAATAAAGTTACTATAACAAGCGAAACGAACCCCAAGTGGTTCATTATTAATATATATAACCTTATCTAAGTCATTTGGACGAACCATAGATTTTTATGAATAAAATAACAATTAATAATATAATATTTGTTTTAAAAACTATTTTATGTCAATTATGACACTATTTGGTAATTGATTTTTGTGAAAATCATAACAGAAAGATTAGTTATAAAAAAGTTAATTAAATCAATAATTACATGTCATATTAACCTATAAAATTAGTGGAATTTATAAAAAGTCTAAAATTACATTTATTTGGGTACTTATAACATCAATTATGTTAATATTTCATTAATAAGGTAATTACTGCATCATCTTTGTGTCATAAATAAATTAAATTATTTAATTTATAAAAATTATAAATAAAATACCACTATGTATGAAATATTTTTATATTTCTAATGAATATTTATAGTTGAATTTAGCTAATGTATAAACCTATATTAAAAAAGTTTTAGTTATTAAACTTTGATTTTAACTCTTTAATTCTTTTTTAAATAAAATAATAATAAGTGTCCTAATCTAATCCAAGTGGACCTAAATGGTCATATTTTATTCCTAAGGTTGGTTTTGGTCGAATTACACTTATCCAATAGAATTAGGACATGCGTTAGGGTAATAATGATATCATTTTTACCGTTAATTAACCTATTAACTTTTAATCGTGGTAAAAAAAGTAAAAAGTTACTATTAACCAAAAATTATTTTTTTCTTATTGAACCAGATTCTACTCCTTGAAATTAACCGTGTCTCTCGGATTTTCCAAATTCCACTCACATAAGCGGTAAAATTAAGTTTTATGTAAATTTTCAAATTCTCTTAGGAGGTGGGTAAAAGTCGGTGAAAAGATCAAAAAAAGTTTAATATATCTAAAATTATTATAAAATGACTCCAATGAATTACATTGAACTTATATTGGTATTTTGTATCAATTTTGACCTAAAATAAATTTAAATAAAATAAATAATTATTTAAATAAAAAGTCGGTTTTTAAATAGTAACCCAGTGTTTTCACTATTAATCAGAAATTGAATGTTTTCAAAAAAATACCGAAAATTCACCCTAGGATAATTTAAATATTCCAAATCAAAAAATAAAATCCATTTTAAAAGATAAAATTTCAAAAAGTGGGTATTACTATCGAGGAAGGTTGCTCTTGCGTGTAACGCAAGTAAAGACAGTGTTGTGTGTAGTGAAAGATTACTTTGGTGATGTATATAATATAAAAACAAAATATTTCTCATAAATTCTCAGGTTTTCCATTCTACCCCCCTTAAAATGAATTTCTCCCTCGAAATTCGTCACTTTGTAACTAACAGATGAGGATACCTCTCCCTCATCATATCCTCAAGCTCTTATGCAGCTTCTTCTAATTGCTGGTTCCTCCATAAAACTTTCACCAAGAGAGTGGTCTTATTTCGTAGGACGTTTTCTCTATGATCCAGAATATCTATCGGTTGTTCTTCATAAGAAAGATCTTGCTCCAGAGGTACAACTTTTGAGCTGAGTACATGTGAAGTATCAGGTATGTACTTTCTTAGGAGAGATACATGGAACACATCGTGAACTTGAGAGAGATTCGGTGGAAGCGCTAATCGATAAGCTACCTTCGCAACATGATCCAGTATTTCTAAAGAACCGATATACCTAGGGCTCAACTTTCATTTCGTTCAAAATCTCATTACTCTCTTCCAAGGAGATATTCGTAAGAACACTTTATCACCAACTTCAAAATCTTAGTCTTTTCTTCGGTTGTCGGCATACCTTTTTTTTCGACTCTGAGCTACTCTTATGTGTTGTTGAATAGATCAGACCTTTTCTGCCATCTCATCAACAAGATCAGGTCCTAATAGTTTTCTTTCCCCAACTTCATCCCATCAAGTTGGAGTCCTGCATTTCTTTCCATAGAGAGATTCATAAGGAGCCATCTAAATACTAGAGTGAAAGCTATTATTATAAGAAAACTTTACCAAAGGTAGGTGTTGATCCCAACCACCTTTGAAATACATAGAGCAAGCTCTCAACATGTCTTCTAGAGTTTGAACTATCCTCTCAGACTAACTGTATTTCTGAGGATGATAAGCAGTGATGAAACTCAACTCTGTATCTAGATTACGCTGAAGACTTCTCCAAAACTTCGAGGTAAACCACGAATCTCGATCAGATATAATGGAAAGTGGTACTCCATGCAATCTTACCACTTCCATTACATATATACTAGCAAGCTGATCAAGAGAAAAATCTTCTCTAATATCAATGATGTGTGCCGACTTCGTAAGACGATCAACTATCACCCAGATAGCATTATTGCCTTTGGATGTTTTAGGAAGTCTCGTGACAAAGTCCATAGTGATGTTTTCCCATTTCCATTCGGGTATGGGTAATGGTTGTAACATCCCCTTAGACTTCTGCCTCTCAGCTTTAACTTGCTGACAAACCAAGCATCGAGAGACATATTCAGCAACATCTCTTTTCATGCCATCCCACCAGAAGTACTCTTTCAGGTCCCTATACATCTTCGTGCTTCCAGTATGAATAGAGAATGAAGAACAATGAGCCTCATCCAGCAGCCCCATCTTTAATTCTGGGATGGGTGGAACACAAACCCGATTCCAAAACCTTATTATCCCATCATAATCAAGGTTGAATTCAGGAAAATTTCCCACCTTATTTTGTAACTCTACATCTTCTTTTAGTTCCTCTTTAATCTTCACATGTATAGAAGGTTGAACATTCATTTGAGAAAGATAAGATTTTTACCATTCCATTATAATTCCAAGATCCATCCTTTGTAAATCCATAAATATTGGATCTTTTGTGATCCTCATAATGGATAAGCTAGCATGTTATTGTCGAATTAATGCATCTGCCACCATGTTTTCTTTCCCAGGGTGATAATGAATTGAGTAATCATAGTCCTTAATCAACTCCAACCATCTTCTTTGGAACATATTCATCTCCTTTTGTGTGAAAAAATACTTTAAACTTTTAGGATCAGTATAAATATCACACCTTTCACCATTAAGATAATGCCTCCAAATATTTAATGCAATGATTACCGCGGCTAACTCCAAATCATGAGTTGGGTAATTTTTCTCATGGATTTTCAACTGTTGTGAGGCATAATCTATCACCATATCTATTTTCATGAGAACACACCCCAATCCCTTCTTGGATGCATCACTGCAGATCACAATCCTTTCTCCACTATAAGGCAATGTGAGCACATGTGTACTGGATAACCTTCTTTTCAACTCCTTGAAATTCTCTTCACACTCCTCCGTCCACACAAAATTAACTCCTTTTCGAGTCAACCTGGTGAGTGGATTAGATAATCATGAAAAATCATTCACAAAACATCGATAATGTCCAGAAAAACCAAAAAAACTTTGGATCTCAGTTACTGTTGTTGGTCTCTACCATCTTTCAATATCCTATGTTTTTTACGGATCCACAGATATCCCCTCTTTTGAGAATATGTGACCCAAAAACGAAACTTTTTGAATCCAAAATTCACACTTGGTAAATTTGGCATAAAGCTTATCCTTTCTTAGGGTATTTAATACAATTCTCAAGTGATCTTCATGTTCTTACTTGCTCTTTGAATAGAAAAGAATATCGTCTATAAATACTACCACAAACTGATCAAGATAGTCTCTAAAGACTCTATTCATTAGATCCATGAAGATATTAGGGGAATTAGTAAGACAAAATGGCATCACTATAAATTCATAGTGTCCATACCTTTCACAGAAAGCCGTATTTGGTATATCCTCCTTTTTGACCCTTAATTGATGATACCCTGAACCAATATCAATCTTGGAAAAGTATTGAGCTCTGCGTAGTTGGTCAAATAAGTCATCAATGTGTGAGAGAGGATATTTTTTCTTGATAATGATCTTTTTAAGTTCTCGATAATCAACACAGAGTCTCATTGATCCATCATTCTTTTTAACAAAAAAAAAAATAGGTACTCCCTAAGGTGATGCACTAGGGAGTATGAATCCCTTATCAAGATTCTCTTGGAGTTGCTTCTTTAATTCCTGAAACTCAATTGGGGCTATTCTATAAGGTGTCTTTGAAATGGGCATAGCACCTGGTATGAGTTCTATTGAAAACTCAACTTCATGATTTGGTGGAAGACCAATCAATTACTTAGGAAAGACATCAGCAAATCCGGTACAATGGGTGTATTCTTAATCGTGAGTTTCTCTCCAACCATTTGAGATAAATAACCTTCATTTAGTGGAATCAAGACCCATAAGATGGAATAAATTTCCATTGGAAGGTTATGTTCATCATTGAATCGATAGACGATCATAGATTGATCTGGAATATGAAATGTGAGTTCCCTTATTTGGAAATTAATATGATCTCCATATAAAGAAAGCCAATCCATGCCAAGAATCACATCAAATTACACTATAGGAAGGAACACAAGATTTGTAGGAAGCACTTCCCCACAAACTTCAATCAGAGAAGAATTGTAAACTTTTTATGCGACTGTTGTGCCATTAGGGGTTGTCACAGCTAACTCAATATCTAACTGCTGAGGTAATATGGTGATACCCTTAGAAAATTCTTCAGAAATAAAAGAGTGGGTGGATCCATAATCAAATAAAAAATTTGCTACTTCAGAGTGGATGGTAAGTGTACCTTTCACCACGACATTATCATACTCTACATCGCCGATAGAAATTGCATGTGACTTTCCTTTGTATTTGTCCTTAATATTTTGTTGACGTTGATCATCATAAAAAAACCCTTGGATTAGGGCACTGATTGGCATAATGCCCCATTTCCTTGCACTTGAAACATTGATATGTAGGAGGTGAATTCTGTGTATCCCTTTCTTTGTTCACATCATTAGACATCTTCTTCCCATTATTTCGACATTCAACTTCCCGATGACCTTCTTTTCCACACTTAAAACATTTACTTGTCCCTTTAAGACAATTCCCTCCATGTTTCTTTCCACACTTTGAGCATAAGGGAAAAATCATCTTCTTTTCAATGTGGTCTTTAGATTTACCTTTGAATTCCATTTTCCTCTTCTTATCAAACCCATATGATTGATGGGTTACTACAATCTCCATCTCAAACTTGAGAGCACATCAAACAATTTCCCCATAGCTATTGAAGTCCCTTATAGCTAACACCCTTCGAAGACTTGGCTTTAAGCCACTAAAGAATCGATCGATTTTACTCTCAGGTTGGATAATAATCCTGGAAGCGTACCTTGAAAGTATTATAAAATCTACTTCGTAGGTACCAACCGATTCATCATCCTTTTTCTTTAGTTAAAGAAACTCCTTCTCCATATTTGTTGAAAGAATATGAGGGAAGTACTTATTGAAAAATAAGTTCTTGCACTCGTCCCATTCTATGGACTCAATTTATCCTCTTTGCCTCGTATTCTTGATAAGATTCCACCATTGATCAACATCACCTTACAAACGATACACTGCTAAGATGAATTTGTCATGTTCAGAACATTGTAGAACTGAAAATATATTTTCAGTGGTACTAATCCATTGTTCTGCCACTAATGGATCAGAAGACCCACTGAATGAAGGTGGACGCTGCCTCATGAAGGATTCAACAGAATGTTGCTCCTTCCTTTGCTTTTTTGGAAGTACTGCATGATTCATAGCTTGATAAAGTTGTGTGAGCATGGCTACATGATTTTTCATTTCGGCTCCCATAACGTTTGGTTGCTCAGGGGGATAATCATTGTATTGCCTGTCACATTCAGCATTAACACGGTTCCTTCGGGTTCCAGCCATTGACTAAAACCAAGAAGCATAGTGTGAGAAACACAAATCATAACAGGAAAACCACATAATCAAGAATAAAATTTCACACTTAGGTCTTATCATAGGTTGTTCATGGTGATTTATAAAATACTAAGATTATGTTCTATGATTAGACATATCCTTAGGGTTCTTACTAAGGCTTTCACATCCTAGTTTCCAAAGATTGACTATACCTTTCCTCTGATACCAACTTTAACGACCCATACTTTACATACATGGTTATTACTTCATAATTTAAACATAATTATTAAAACACATAACAAAACCATGGTAGGACCGTATAGGTATAGTGGCTTTAGAAACTGGGAAACATAAACAACTGGTTCATAAATCATCTACATTGTCTCCCACTTATTTCATCATATTTAGAGTCCCTTTTTGGCATATCCTACTTAATTCACTTCTTCCTGACCTGGGGAATAGAAAACATACAAAAGGGTGAGCTCAAATTCTCAGTAAGGGTAAACAAAAGAAATATCAATCATATCATATTCATAGGAACATAAAATTTTGAATATCTTAACATGTAAAAGAGATCATAATATCATAACATGGGATAAATCATAGTAATGAAATGTAATCCCAATAATCATAACTTAAAAGATGAAACTTTGTGGAATACACACATAATCATAGAAAATCACTTCATATTAGTCAAGAATCATTTCCAAGACTATCATATCGGACAAATTTGATTACTGAACCGAGTTCACTCCTCGTTCCAGTCCCATGTCACTGAACCAGATTAAATTTTCATTCTAGACATGTATCTCTCATGAGATATAAATCTTTACCCAATTCATTGGAGAGAGATATTGGTCCCACCCATCTCATAATGAAACCATTCTTATGTGTGCCACAAAATCTTAAATCATACATCATAGCATAACCCATGTAATAAAAATGGGATTCATAAACATCATGACATCATAAAATAATCCATAAAAGAACATAATAAAAATAATTCAATCATAACATAATGAAATCAATGTAATAATAGGTATAGAAACAGAACCCTATATTATCTTAGATTGAAAATAATTTTGATAAAACACTTGAACTCCATTCTTGAGGAAAATATCTTTTCTACTTCAAAAACATTTTTCTTTTCTTAACATGTCATAAAATTTTTAACTAAAAGAAGTTGATTAAAAATAAACTTGAAAACTTGTAAAGGAAGCTTCATGGAAATGATGTTCTATGAAATCATAAAAATCCATTCATGCCATATAAGTTAAAAAAGCATTCTTCTCGTACTTTGGCTGAAAAAGTCCAAAAAGTTCATCGTACTAAAAACGACAAAAGATTCCTTTCATATATTTTACTAAAAACTAACCAATGGGTAAAATTGGATTAAACAAATTGTAGGAGGATATAAATAATATTACATATTGAGAAAAAATGGATGTGGATGGTAAATATGCCATAGTAAATACCAAAGTATAAGCAATCTCGGATAAAAATTGAGACTGCGAGATTTTCCCTTACCTTATGTCCGATTTGCTTCATATGTTTCTGAACCTCCTGTATAATGATTTAAATAATGTCATTGACTTATTACAGAATCATATTTATTGTTATGATATCATATATGGTCATTTTATTATCTTCTTATTAGTAATATTTCATTGCTACTTGTTATTTGGGTGTTCATTGCTTTACATTCTTATGCATGTTTTGTCGAATAAATTCTTATTCTTATTTTTAGGTTATAGATACCTCATTTGAAAAATGGTTTTAGTGTAATATATGTCATATTTATTCATTCAATTCATTTATATAATCATTATTCATTGAAGATCCTCTAGAATGAGTCGCATCACATCGTGGAGACGGTTGGCCGTACGTACGCACGAGCGATGATATCGTTCCCATGATCGTGTAATTGTATTGAAGTGTATGTATATTAGTTCAGAATCAATATAAATTTACAATAATCATAAATAGTTATTCCTTACACCATTATACCCATCCAAGTAAGGTGGTGGTGGAAAACAGATTACACCACGACTTGGAGACGATATTCCGTACGTACGCACACGCGGTGATTTCGTTTTCCGTAGAATGGATAGAAGGTGAAATACGCTTGTTTAATATTTATAATAACATATCAGTATGTGAGTGATACTTATTTTATTAAAACTAATGAAGAGGAAGTATAATAAGAAATAAATTTTAAAGAATCGGTAACAGATATTACCTCTTCTTCGACACGCCTCTTTGAAACCTCATCTTAGGACACTAAAATTGGACTTTGAAGAAGACTAGGACCTCTAGTATGTTTCTAGGGAAGTTGAGAAGGGAAATTTGCAGGGGTGGGCCGAGCATTAAGGCTCAAAATTGTGTGAGGAGGAGAGGAAGGAGGTTCCCTTTTATAAGGGAGGAGAGGAACACCTTTGGAAAAACTTAAAATATTATTTTATAATAAAGTCACATTCGGTTTTTAATAGATCCAAATTGATTTATTTAAAATCTAAGGTGGGTATGGGTCTAAATAATCTTAACAAATAGGTTTTGAGACAAGGTTAGGATAGTATTTTAACATTATCATTTAGATTTAACTCTAAGTTAAATAATTTAACTTTTAGTGTGTATTTTTGTTTTCTTACACTATATGGTTAATAAACTTACTATAATAAGACAAACAAACCCCAAGTGGTTGTTTATTAATATATATAACCTTATCTAAGTCATTTGGCTGAACCTTATATTTTTAGGAATAACATAATAATTAATAATATAATATTTGTTTTAAAAACTATTTTAAGTCAATTATGACACTATTTGGTAATTGATTATTGTGAAAATAATAACAGCATGATTATTTCAAAAAAAGTTAGTTAAATCAACAATTACATGTCATATTAACCTATAAAATTAGTGGAATTTATAAAAAGTCTCAAATTACATTTATTTGGGTATTTATAACATCAATTTTTTTAATATTACATTAATAAGGTAATTACTACATCATCATTGTTCATAAATAAATTAACTTATTTATTGTCTAAAAATTATAAATAAAATACTATTATGTAGTACATAGTGTTATCTTTCTAATGAATATTTATAGTTGAATTTAGCTAATGTATAACCCTATATTAAAAATGTTTTAGTTATTAAACTTTGATTTTAAATCTTTTAATTCTTCTTTAAATAAAATAATAATAAGTGTCCTAATCTAATCCAAGTGGACCTAAATGGTCATATTTTATTCCTAAGGTTGTTTTTGGTCGAATTACACTTATCAAATAGAATTAGGACATGTTTTAGGGTAATAAAAATTTCATTTTTACCATTGATTACCCTATTTACTTTTAACCATGTTAAAAAAAGTAAAAAGTTACTATTCACCAAAATTATTTTTATCTTATTGAACCAAATTTTACTTCTTGAAATTAACCGTGTCTCTCGGAGTTTCGAAATTCCACTCAAAGAAGCGGTAAAATTAAGTTTTATGTAAATTTTCAAATTCTCCTAGGAGGTGGGTAAAAGACGGTGAAAAGTTCAATAAACTTTTTATATATCTAAAATTATTATAAAATGACTCCAATTAATTAAATTGAACTTATATAGGTATTATGTATCAATTTTGACCTAAAATAAATTTAAATAAAATAAATAATTATTTAAAAAAAGTTGGTTTTTAAATAGTAACCCAGTGTTTTCACTATTCGTCAAAAATTGAATGTTTTCAGAAAAATACCAAAAATTCACCCTAGGATAATTTCAATATTCCGAATCCAAAAATGAAATCCATTTAGAAAGATAAAATTTAAAAAAGTGGGTATTACTATTCATAACGACTAGTTTATATAATATTTTAATAACATATCGTTGTTTAGCAAAACTCAGTATTGCGTACAACGCAAGCTATCGAAGAAGGTTGCTCTTGCGTGTAACACAAGCCAAGACAATGTTGTGTGTAGTGAAAGATTACTTTGGTGATGTATATAACATAAAAACAAAATATTTCTCATAAATTATTGGGTTTTTATTTAACAAGGTCCTTCCAACATAAGAACATGATCTTTCACTTTAAAAGAAAAAGTTGACACCCTGATTCTTCCCTCCCCTCTCATGGTGTTCTGGGGTATTATAAGTGGTATCAGAACCTGTAACACCCTTAAATTTTATGAGAATTTTTTTTAATATATAATGTTATACGCAAAGGAATCTTTCACTGCACACAACACTAGCTTGGCCTGCATTATACGCAATCACGACCTTCCTCGATAGCGTGTGTAGTACGCAATACCGAGTTTCATGAGACAATGATATATTATTATAATATTATAAACTATCCATAATGAATATTATTAACTGAATTTTTAATTTTAGAACATTATAATTTATCTTACACATTTTCTAGAATGAGGTATGAAAACAAAATCTGTTTTTCGGATAAAAGAAGTATTTTTCAAAAAATGCAATTTTACCGCCTTTTGATGGCGCACCCATTTTAAATCAAATTTTTGACATGTTTATAAGTTAAATTTGACAAAATAAAACTCCTTTTTGGAATCAGGATATAAAAATTTACTTTGGATAAATATTTCATAGTATTCTGATAACTTTCATATTTTAATGAATAGTAAAACACGCTATATTTTAATAAAAAACAACTTTTTTCATTGTAATAATTTATATGGTAAAATTATAGTATTTAATGGTTTTAAAGTATAAATAGAATATAGTTTTAAAATGTAATATAATGTATGTCATTAGCATTGATTTTACATTTAATTCATATATAAAATCATTTCAATCTTTGACAATGTTTTAACTTTTAAAACCGATTTTCTTTACAACGAGATTAATTTTAAATTAATTACTTCAACTTGTGTGTTTTGAATTTTGAAAAATTGATTCCATATTTGGATTCAGTGGGTCCAAATTATGTTAATAGGTTACTTTTATTTTTTTGACATTATGAATAGTAACTACGGTAATTTTTATTTACTATAGTTAAAGGTAAATCGGGTAATTAAGGGTAAAAATAAGATTATAAAATTACCATAATACCTGCCAAAATCCAATTTTATGACTAAAAGTCTACCCATATCACCTAAGGGTCAGATTAGATTCATTTAATGGATTTTTTCCATGAAAATAATTTAATTATTATTAAAACCAAAGAAAGTGATAACATGTCACTTTCTTAAATCTTATAATTATAATAATTTTAATTTAGTAATAAACTTAATTATTATTCGAACATGAATAATATCCAGAAATATAATAAAATTATCTACATCATGTGAATTTATTTAGAATTTTATGGATTAAATAATTATCATTAAATGTGACACAATAGTGATGTTGAAATAATTTTATGGATTGAAATATCAAGTAAATGGTTTTAAAAATATTAAACTAAATAATATATTAACTATTTAATAAGATAAACGAATTTTATAGATTACTATGACATGTTATGAAGCTATTAAATCTTTTATTTCGACCATATCTTCCCTCTGGATTTTATTTGAATTCAAATAAATGAATAGTGTCAAAATTGACACTATTGTTATTTTATAAAAATAAAATATTATAAAATGGTTTAAAAATCACAAAAATATTTAAAAATTATAAATTAAAATTTATATGGTCGAAAATTTCATACTATATCCAATTATGGTCAATTCACAATACATAAGTAATTATTTATAACAATTTAAAATTTAGAATATTATTACCACAAATAAAATTAAATAGATTAAATATGGATAAATCAAGTTGATAATGTTTAGAATATGTTCCAAACTTGTCTAAATTTTATTGGTTGATGAGATTACAACCCTATATCATCTAATATTAAAATATGAGTCATTTTTGGATGTTTTTAAGTGGGGTTTGATTTATTATAAATTAATATTTTTGAGGTTTCCAAAGGTGCCCCTCTTCTCCCTTATAAAAGGGCACCTCCTCCCTCTCCTCTTTACACAACTTTGAGCCTTCAAAATAGGCCAAACCCTGCCAATTTCTCTTCTACATTTCCCTAGAAACATCCTAGAGGTCCTGGTCTTCTTCAAAGACCATATTTAGTGCCCTAAGAGGAGGTTAAGAAGAGGCACGTCAAAGAAGAGGTAATATACTTTACCGATTCTTTCCAATTTATTTCTTCTTCTACATCTTCTTATTTATTTGTTTCATACTAAATTAATAACATCAGTATCACTCATATACTAATTTGTTATTATAAATATTAAAAAACCATATTTTACCTTCTATCCATTCTACAGAAAAAGAAATCACCGCGCGTGCGTACATACAGAATATCGTCTCCACGCCGTGGTGTAATCTATTTTCCACCACCACCATGCTTGGATGGGTATAATGGGGTAAGGAATAACTATATATGATTATTATAACATGATAATGATTCTGAAATATTATTTCATCAACTCCAATTCCATTCATATAATTATGGGAACGATATCATCACTCGTGTGTACGTACAACCTACCGTCTCCACGATGTGATGCGACTCGTTCTACATGATCTTCATTGAATAACTATTATATAAATTAATTTAATTAATAAATATGATATATATTACAATAATAAAATTCTTTAAAAGAGTTATCTATAACATAAAAATAGGAATAAAAATTTATTTGACAAAACAAGCATAAGAACATAAAGCAATGAACACCCGAATAACAAGTAGCAATGAAATATTACTAATAAGAAGCTTAGAATATGACCATATATGATATCATAAAAATTTGTATGATTCTAGAATAATTCAATAACATTATTTAAATCATTATACAGGAGGTTCGGACACATACAAAGCTTATCGGACCTAAGGTAAGGGAAAATCTCACAATCCCATTTTTATCCGAGATTGTTTATACTTCAGAATTTACTGGGGCATATTTATCATCCAGATCCACGTTTCATCAATATTTAATATTATTTCTATCCTCCTACAATTTTTTAAATCCAATTTTACCCATTGGTGAGTTTTTAGTAAAAGATATGAAAGGAATCTTTTGTCGTTTTTTTAGTACGAGGTACTTTATTTGACTTTTCCGGACAAAGTACGAGAAGAATGTTTTTTTAACTTATACGGAATGAATGGATTTTTATGATTTCCATAGAAAATTATTTCCATGAAGCTTCCTTTACAAATTTTCAGGTTTATTTTTAATTAACTTTTTTAGATTAAAATGTTATGACACGTTAAGTAAAGAAAAATGTTTTTGAAGTGGAAAGGATATTTTCCTCAAGAATGGAGTTCAAGTGTTTTTATCAAAATTATTTTCAATATAAGGTAATATAGGGTTCTATTTCTATCCCTATTATTACATTTATTTCATTATGTTATGATGGAATTACGTTTATGATGTTCTTTTATGGATTATGTTATGGTGGCATGATGTTTATGAATCCCATTTTTATTACATGGGTTATGCTATATTGTATGATTTGTGATTTTGTGGCACACATAAGAATGGTTTCATTATGAGATGAGTGGGACCTATATCTCCATCTAATGCATTGGGTAAATATTTATATCTCATGAGACAGACAAGGCTGGAACGGAATGTTAATCCTGTTCAGTGATATAGGTCTGGAATGAGGAGTGAACTCGGTTCAGAAATGGACTTTGTCCACTAAGATAGTCTTGGAAATGAGTCTTGACTAATAAGAAATGATTTTCTATGATTATGTGTGTATGCCACAAAGATTCATGTTTTATGTTATGAATATTGGGATTGCATTTTCACTTCTATGATTTATCCCATGTTAAGATATTATGATCTCTTTTGTAGGTTACAATTTTCAAAATGTTATGTTCTTATGAATATGATATGATTGATATTACCTTTATTTACCCTTACTGAGAATTTGAGCTCAACCATTTGTATGTTTTTTCCCCAGGTCAGGAAGAAGGATATTAAGTAGGATATGCTAAAAATGGAATCTAGATATGATGAAATAAATGGGAGACAATGTAGATGCTTTATGAATTAGTTGTTTATGTTTACCAGTTTCTTAAGACACTATACCTACACGGTCTTATCATGGTTTTGTTATATCTTGTAATAAGTATGCTTCAATTATGATGTAATAAAAATGTATGTAAATTATGGGTCGTTATAGTTAGTATCAGAGGAAAGGTATAGTAAACCTTTGGAAACTAGGATGTGAAAGCCTTAGTAAGAACTCTAAGGATATTTCTAGGCATAGAACACAATACTAGTGTTTTATAAATGGCCATTAATAACATATTATAAGATGAAAAGTGTGAAATTTTATTACTGATTATGTTGTATTCTTGTTATAATTAGTGTTGCTCACACTATTCTTCTTGGTTTTAGTCTATGGCTGGAACCCGAAGGAACCGTGTTAATGATGAATGTGACGGGCAATGCAATGATTGTCCCCCCTGAGCAACCAAATGTTATAGGAGCTGGAATGAAAAATCTTATAGCCATGCTCACACAACTTTCTCAATCTGTGAATCATACAGGACTTCCAAACGTACAAATAAAGGAGCAACATTCTGTTGAATCCTTCATGAGGCAGCGTCCACCCCCATTCTGAGGGTCTACTAATCCATTAGTTGCTGAACAATGGATCAGTACTAATATAAAGATATTTTCAGTTCTTCAATGTTATAAACATGATAAATTCATCTTAGTAGTATATCATTTGGAAGGTGAAGCTGATCAATGGTGGAATCTTATCAAGAATAGGAGGCAAAGAGACGAAATTGAGTCCATGGAATGGGACGAGTTCAAGAACATAATTTTCAATAAGTACTTCCCTCGTATTCCTCGAACAAAGATGGAGAAGGAGTTTCTTGAACTAAATAAAAAGGATGATGAATCTGTTGGTACCTACGAAGAAACTTTTACAAGACTTGCAAGGTATGCTTCCGAAATTATTATCCAACCTGAGAGTAAGATCGATCGATTAATTAGTGGCTTAAAACCAAGTCTTTGACGGGCGTTATCCATAAGGGAATTAAATAGCTATGAGGAAATTGTTCGATGTGCTCTCAAGGTTGAGATGGAGATTGGAGTAACCCATCAGTCATATGGGTTTGATAAGAAGAGGAAAATGGAATTCAAAGGGAAATCTAAAGACCACACTGAAAAGAAGATGATTTTTCCCTTATGATCAAAGTGTGGAATGAAACATGGAGGGAATTTTATTAAAGGGACAATTAAATGTTTCAAATGTGGAAAGGAAGGTCATCAGGCATTTGAATGCCGCAATGATGGGAAAAAGATGTCTAGTGAGGTGAACAAAGAAAATTCTACACAGAATGCACCTCCTACACTTCAATATTAAAAGGGAAAGGAAATGGGGCCTTATGAAAATCAATGCCCAAATCCAAGGGTTGTTGACGATGATCGATGTCAATAAACTCTTAAGGTGAGAGACAAAGGAAAGCCACATGAAATTTCTATTGGCGATGTGGAGTACGATAACGATGTGGTGAAAGGTACACTTACCATCCACTCTAAAGTAGAAAATGGTTTATTTGATTCTTGATCCACCCACTCTTTTATTTCTGAAGAATTTTCTAAGGGTATCTCCATATTACCTCAACAATTATATGTTGAGTTAGCTGTGAAAACTCCTAATGGCACAACAGTCACATCAAAAGTTTACAATTCTTCTCCGATTGACATTTGTGGGAAAGTGCTTCCTAAAAATCTTACAATCCTTCCTATAGTGGAATTTGATGTGATTCTTGGCATGGATTTGATTTCTTTATACGGAGATCATATCAATTTCCAAAGAAGGTAAATCATATTTAATATTCCCAATAAATCTACTATCATCTATCGATGCAAGGATGAATATAACCTTCCAATGGAAATTTCTTCCATGTTATGGGTCTTGATTCCAATAAATGAAGGTTATTTATCTCAAATGGTTGGATAGAAACTCACGATTAAGAATATGTCCATTTTACGGAAGTTTGAGGATGTCTTTTAGAAGAAATTTTGAGGTATTCCACCAAATTGTGAAGTTGAGTTTTCAATAGAACTCATACCAGGTGCTATGCCTATTTAAAAGACACCTTATAGAATTGCCCCAATTGAGTTGTAGGAATTGAAGAAGCAACTCCAAGAAAATCTTGATAAGGGATTCATACGCCCTAGTGTGTCACCTTGGGGAGCACCTGTTCTGTTTGTTAAGAAGAAAGATGGATCAATGCGACTCTGCATTGATTATCGAGAACTTAACATGATCACTATCAAGAAAAAATATCCTCTCCCGTGCATTGATGACTTATTTGATCAACTACACGAAGCTCAATACTTTTCCAAGATTGATCTTCATTTAGGTTATCATCAATTAAGGGTCAAAAGGGTGGATATACCAAAGATGACGTTCCACAAAAGGTATGGACACTATGAATTTATAGTGATGCCATTTGGTCTTACTAATGCCCCTACTATCTTTATGGATATGATGAATAGAGTCTTTATGGAATATCTTGATCAGTTTGTGGTAGTATTTATAGACGATATTCTTGTCTATTCAAAGAGCAAGGAATAACATGAAGATCACTTGAGAATTGTATTGAAGACCCTGATAAAGGAGAAGCTTTATGACAAATTTACCAAGTGTGAATTTTGGCTTCAAAAAGTTTCATTTTTGGGTCACATATTCTCAAAAGAGGGGATATCTATGGATCCATCAAAAATAGAGGTTATCGAAAGATGGTCGAGACCAACAAAAGTAACTGAGATCCGAAGTTTTCTTGGTCTGGCTGGATATTATCGACATTTTTTGAAATATTTTCAAGGTTATCTAATCCAATCACCAGTTTGACTCGAAAAGGAGTTAAGTTCATGTGGATGAAGGAGTGTGAAGAGAATTTCAAGGAGTTGAAAAGAATGTTATCCAGTGCACCTGTGTTCACACTACCACGTAGTGGAGAAAGGTTTGTGATCTACAATGATGCATGAAAGAAGGGATTGGGGTGTGTTCTCATACAAAATGATATGGTGATAGCTTATGCCTCACGATAGTCGAAAATCAATGAGGAAAATTACCCAACTCATGATTTGGAGTTAGTTACGTTAATATTTGCATTAAATATTTGGAGGAATTATCTTTATGGTGAAAGGTGTGATATTTATACTTATCATAAAACTTTGAAGTATATTTTCACACAAAAGGATCTGAATATGCGCCAAAGAAGATGGTTGGATATGATTAAAGATTACGACTGCTCAATTCATTACCACCCTGGGAAAGTGAATAAGGTGACAGATGCATTAAGTTGACAAGACCATGCTAGCTTATCCATGATGAGGATCTCAAAAGATCCATTATTTATGGATTTACAAAGGATGGATCTTGGAATTATAATGGAAGGGGAAAATTTTTATCTTTTTCAAATGAATGTTCAACCATCTATGCATGTGAAGATTAAAGAGGCGCAGAAAGAAGATGTAGAGTTACAAAAAGAAAGTGAGAAATGTTCCTGAATTCCACATTGATTGTGATGAAATAATAAGGTTTAGGAATCGGGTTCGTGTTCCTCCCATCCCAGAATTAAAGAAGGAGCTGCTGGATGAGGCTCATAGTTCTTCATTCTCTATTCATCCTGGAAGAACGAAGATGTATAGGGACCTAAAAGAGTACTTCTGGTAGGATGGAATGAAAAGATATGTTGCTGAATATGTCTCTTGATCCTTGGTTTGTCAGTAAGTTAAAGCTGAGAGACATAAGTCTAAGGGGATGTTACAACCATTACCCATACCTGAATGGAAATGGGAAAACATAACTACGGACTTTGTCACCAGACTTCCTAAAACATCCAAAGGCAATAATGCTATCTGGGTTATAGTTGATCGTCTTACGAAGTCAGCACACTTTATTACTATTAGAGAAGATTTATTTTTTGATCAGCTTTCCAGGATATATGTAAAAGAAGTGGTAAGATTTCATGGAGTACCACTTTCCATTATATCTGATCGGGATATGAGGTTTACCTCGAAGTTTTGGAGAAGTCTTCAGCATACAATAGATATAGAATTGAGTTTCAGCACTGCTTATCATCCTCAGACTGACGGTCAGTCTGAGAGGAAAATTCAAACTCTAGAAGACATGTTGAGAGCTTGATATATGGATTTCAAAGGTTGTTGGGATCAACACCTTCCTTTGGTGGAATTTTCTTATAATTATAGCTTTCATTCCAATATTCAGATGGCTCCTTATGAAGCTCTCTATGGAAAGAAATGCAGAACTCCTACTTACTGGGATGAAGTTGGGGAAAGAAAGCTATTAAGACCTGATCTTATTGATGAGATGGTAGAAAAGGTCCGATCTATTAAACAACACATAAGAGCATCTTAGAGTCGACAAAAATATTTTGCTGATAACCGATGAAAAGACCTAGAGTTTGAATTGGGTGATAAAGTGTTCTTACGAATATCTCCCTGGAAGAGAGTAATGAGATTTGGGAAGAAGGGAAAGTTGAGCCCTAGGTATATCAGTCCTTTAGAAATAATGGGTAGTGTTGGGAAGGTAGCTTACCGATTGGAGGTTCCACCGAATCTCTCTCAAGTTCATGATGTGTTCCATGTATCTCTCCTGAGAAAGTATATACCAGATCCTTCACATGTACTAAGCTCAGAAGTTGTATCGCTGGAGCAAGATCTTTCTTATGAAGAATAGCCGATAGGGATTCTGGATCGTAGTGAAAAAGTTCTATGGAATAAGACCACTCACTTGGTGAAAGTTTTTTGGAGGAACCACCAATTAGAAGAAGTTACATGGGAGCTTAAGGATATGATTAGGGAGAGGTATCCTCATCTGTTTGTTATGAAGTGACGAATTTCGAGGGTGAAATTCATTTTAAGGGGGGTGGAATGTAACACCCTGAGATTTTATGAGAAATAATTTTTTAATATCTTATGTTATACACAAAGGAATATTTCACTGCACACAACAGTATCTTGGCTTGCATTACACGCAATCACGACCTTCCTCGATAGCGAGTGTAATACACAATACCGAGTTTCACCAGACAATGATATATTATTATAATATAATAAACTGGACGTTATGAATAGTATTAACTGAATTTTTAATTTTAAAACATTATAATTTATCTTACACATTTTCTAGAATGAGGTATGAAAACAAAATCAGTTTTTCGGATAAAAGAAGTATTTTTTAAAAAATGCCATTTTACCGCCTTTTGATGGCGCACCTATTTTAAATATAATTTTTGACTTGTTTATAAGTTCAATTTGACAAAATAAAACTCCTTTTTTGAATTAGGATATAAAAAATTACTTTGGATAAATTTCTCATATTATTCTGATAACTTTCATATTTTAATGAATAGTAAAAACACGCTATATTTTAATTAAAAACAAATTTTTCCATTGTAAAAATTTATATGGTTAAATTATAATATTGAATGGTTTTAAAGTATAAATAGAATATATTTTTACCATTTAATATAATTTATGTAATTAGCATTGATTTTACATTTAATTCATAGGTAAAATCATTCCAATCTTTGATAGTGTTTTAATTTTTAAAACCCGTTTTCTTAAAAACGGGATTAATTTTAAATTAATTACTGTAACTTATGTGCTTTGAATTTTGAAAAATGGATTCCATATTTGGATTCAATGGGTTCAAATTATGTTAATAGGTTACTTTTATTTTTTTGACATTATGAATAGTAACTACGGTAATTTTAATTTACTACAGTAAAAGGTAAATCAGATAATTAAGGGTAAACATAAGATTATAAAATTACCCTAACACCTGCCAAAATCCTATTGGATGACTCAAAGTCGACCCATATCACCTAAGGGTCTAATTAGAATCATTTAATGGACTTTTTTCTGTGAAAATAATTTAATTATTATTAAAACCAAAGAAAGTGACAACATGTCACTTTCTTAAATCTTATAAGTATAATAATTTTAATTTATTGATAAACTTAATGAATCTTCAAAAATGAATAGTATCCATAAATCTAATAAAACTATCTACATCATTTGAATTTATTTATAATTTTTAGGGATTAAATAATTATTATTAAAGGTGACACAATAGTGATGTAGAAATTATTTTATAGATTCAAATTTCAAATTAATGGTTTTAAAAATATTAAAATAAATATTATATGAACTATTTAATATGATACACAAATTTTCTAGATTACTATGACATGTTAGGAAGCTATTAAATATTTTATTTCGAAGATATCTTCTGTCTGGTTTTATTTAAATTAAAAGAAATGAATAGTGTCAAAATTGACAATATTGTTATTTTATAAAAATAACATATTATAAAATGGTTCAAAAATCACAAAAAATTTAAAAATTATAAATTAAAATTTATATGGTCTAAAATTTCATAATTTATCCAATTATGGACAATTCACAATACATAAGTAATTATTTATAACAATATAAAATTTAGAATCTTATTACCACAAATAAAATTAAATATATTGAATATGGATAAATTAAGTTGGTAATGTTTAAAATAAATTCCCAAATTTTCTAAATTTTATTTTTTGAAGATATTAAAACCCTATCTCATCTAATCTTATAATATGAGTCATTTTTGGATGTTTGTAAGTGGGGTGTGATTTATTATAAATTAATATTTTTGAGGTTTTCAAACCTGCCCCTCTCCTCCCTTATAAAAGGGCACCTACTCCCTCTCCTCTTTACACAACTTTGAGCCTTCAAGATCATACAACCCCTGACAATTTCTCTTCTCCACTTCCCTATAACTATCCTAGATGTCCTGGTATTCTTCAAAGACCATCTTTAGTGCCCTAAGAGGAGGTTAAGAAGAGACACATCAAAGAAGAGGTAATATACTTTACCGATTCGTTCCAATTTATGTCTTCTTATACTTCTTCAGATTTATTTGTTTCATCATAAATTAATAACTTCTGTATCAATCATATACATATATGTTATTATAAATATGAAACAACCATATTTTACCTTCTATCCATTCTACAGGAAATGAAATCACCGTGCGTGCGTACGTATGGAATACCGTCTCCACGCCGTGGTGTAATCTATTTTCCACCACCACCATGATTGGATGGGTATAATGGTGTAAGGAATAACTATATATGATTATTATAACTTGATACTGATTCTGAAATATTATTTCATTAACTCCAATTCCATTCATATAATTATGGGAACGATATCATCACTCGTGCGTACGTTCGGCCTACCGTCTCCACGATGTGATGCGACTCATTCTACATGATCTTTATTGATTAACGATTATATAAATTAATTGAATGAATAAATATGATATATATTACACTAATACCATTCTATAAAAGATGCATCTATAACACAAAAAGAGGAATAAGAATTTATTTGACAAAATAAGCATAAGAACATAAACCAATGAACACCTGAATAACAAGTAGCAATGAAATATTACTAATAAGAAGCTAATAATATGACCATATTTGATATCATAACAATGTGTATGATTCTAGAATTGTCAATAACATTATTTAAATCATTATACAGGAGGTTCGTACATGTACAAATCTTATCAGACCTATGGTAAGGGAAAATCTCACAATCTCATTTTTATCTGAGATTGTTTATACTTTAGAATTTACTGGGGCATATTTATCATCCACATCCAAGTTTCCTCAATATTTAATATTATTTATATCCTCATACAATTTTTTAAATCCAATATTACCCATTGGTGAGTTTTTAGTAAAAGATATGAAAGTAATCTTTTGTTATTTTTTTAGTACGAGGTACTTTATTTGTCTTTTCCGGCCAAAGTATGAGAAGAATGTTTTTTTAAATTATACAGAATGAATGTATTTTTATGATTTCCATATAAAATTATTTCCATGAATATTCCTTTAAAAATTTTCATGTTTATTTTTAATTTACTTCTTTTAGTTTAAAATTTTATCACATGTTAAGAAAAGAAAAATGTTTTTGAAGTAGAAAGGTTGTTTTCCTCAAGAATGGATTTCAAGTGTTTTTATCAAAATTATTTTCCATCTAAGATAATATAGAGTTCTGTTTCTATCCCTATTATTACATTGATTTGATTATGTTGTGATGTAATTATTTTTATGATGTTTTTTATCTTATATTATTTGTTTTATGATGTAACGATGTTTAAGAATCCCATTTTTATTACATGAGTTATGCTATGATGTATGATTTATGATTTTGTGGCACACATAAGAATGGTTTCATTATGAGATGGGTGGGACCTATATCTCCCTCCAATGCATTGGGTAAATATTTATATCTCATGAGACAGACATGGTTGGAACGGAAAGTTAAACCGGTTCAGTGATATAGGACTGGAACGAGGAGTGAACACGGTTCAGAAATGGACCTTTTCCACTAAGATTGTCTTGGTGATGAGTATTGACTAATAAGAAATGATTTTCTATGATTATGTGTATATTACACAAAGTTTCATGTTTTATGTTATGATTATTGAAATTGCATTTTCACTTCTATGATTTATCAAATGTTAAGAAATTATTATCTCTTTTGCAGGTTAAGATTTTCAAAATGTTATGTTCTTATGAATATGATATGATTGATATTAACTTTATTTACCCTTACTGAGCATTTGAGCTCACCCTTTTGTATGTTTTCTTTTCCCCAGGTCAAGAAAAAGGATATTAAGTAGGATAATCTAAAAAGGGACTCTAGATATGATGAAATAAATGGGAGACAATGTAGATGATTTATGAATCAGTTGTTTATGTTTCCCAGTTTCTAAAGACACTATACCTACATGGTCCTATCATGGTTTTGTTATATGTTGTAATAAGTATGCTTGAATTATTAAGTAATAACAATGTATGTAAAGTATGGGTTGTTATAGTTGGTATCAGAGGAAAGTTATAGTCAACCTTTGGAAACTAGGATGTGAAAGTCTTAGTAAGAACTCTAAGGATATGTCTAGGCATAAAAAAATACTAGTGTTTTATAAATGGCCATGAATAAACTATGATAAGACCTAAAGTGTGAAATTTTATTATTGATTTTGTTGTATTCTTGTTATAATTAGTGTTTCTCACACTATTCTTCTTCGTTTTAGTCAATGACTGGAACCTAAAGGAACTGTGTTAATGTTGAATGCGACGGGAAATGCAATGATTGTCCCCTTGAGAAACCAAATGTTATGGGAGATGGAATGAAAAATCTTGTAGCCAGGCTCACACAACTTTTTTCAAGCTATGAATCATACAGGACTTCCAAACGAGAAAAGGAAGGAGCAACATTCTGTTGAATCCTTCATGAGGCAGCGTCCACCCTCATTCAGCGGGTCTAATGATCCATTAGTTGCTGAAAAATGGATCAGTACTACTAAAAAGATATTTTCAGTTCTTCAATGTTATGAACATGATAAAGTTATCTTAGCAGTATATTATTTGGAAGGTGAAGCTGATCAATGGTTGAATCTTATCAATAATAGGAGGCAAAGAGACGATATTGAGTCCATGGAATGGGACGAGTTCAAGAACATATTTTTCAAAAAGTACTTCCCTCGTATTCTTCGAATAATGATGGAGAAGGAGTTTCTTGAAATAAAGCAAAAGGATGATGAATTTTTTGGTACCTACGAAGCAAATTTTACAAGACTAGCAAGGTATGCTTCGAGGATTATTATACAACCTGAGAGTAAGATCGATCGATTCTTTAGTGGCTTAAAACAAAGTCTTCAAAGGGCGTTATCTATAAGGGACTTCAATAGCTATGAGGAAATTGTTCGATGTGATCTCAAGGTTGAGATGGATATAGGAGTAACCCATCAGTCATATGGGTTTGATAAGAAGAGGAAAATGGAATTCAAAGGTAAATCTAAAGACCACACTGAAAAGAAGATGAGTTTTCCCTTATGCTCAAAGTGTGGAATGACACATGGAGGGAATTGTCTTAAAGGAACAAGTAAATGTTTCAAATGTGGAAAGGAAGGTCACCGGGCATTATAATACCGCAATGATGGGTAAAATATGTTTTGTGAGGTGAAAAAAGAAAAGGCTACACAGAATGAACCTCCTACACTTCAATGTTACAAGTGCAAGGAAATGGGGAATTATTCTAATCAATTCCCTAATCAAAGGGTTGTCGATGATGATCAACGTCAATAAACTCTTAAGGCCAGAGATAAAGGAAAGTCACATGAAATTTCTATTAGCGATGTGGAGTACAAAAATGAAGTGGTGAAAGGTACACTTACCATCAAATCTAAAGTAGAAAATATTTTATTTCATTCTGGATCCACCCACTCTTTTATTTATGAAGAATTTTCTAAGGGTATCACCATATTACCTCAACAATTAGATGTTGAATTAGCTGTGACAACTCCTAATGGCCCAACGGTCAAATCAAAATTTTACAATTCTTCTCTGATTGACATTTGTGGGAAAGTGCTTCCTGCAAATATTGTAATCATTCCTATAGTGGAATTTGATGTGATTCTTGGCATGGATTGGATTTTTTTATATGGATTTTATATCAGTTTCCAAATAAGGGAAATCACATTTAATATTCCCGATAAATATACTATCATCTATTTATGCAAGGATGAATATAACCTTCCAGTGGAAATTTCTTCCATCTTATGGGTCTTGATTCCAATAAATGAAGGTTATTTATCTCAAATGGTTGGAGAGAAACTCATGATTAAGAATATACCCATTGTACGTGAGGTTGATCATGTCTTTCCGGAGGAATTTCCAGGTCTTCCACCAAATCTCGAATTTGAGTTTTCAACAGAACTCATACCAGGTTCTATGCCTATTTCAAAGACACCTTATAGAATGGCCCCAATTTAGTTGCAGGAATTGAAGAAGAAACTCCAAGAGAATCTTGATAAGGGATTCATACACCCTATTGCATCACCTTGGGGAGAACCTATTCTGTTTGTTTAGAAGAAAGATGGATCAATGCGACTCTGCATTGATTATCAAGAACATAACAAGATCACTATCAAGAAAAAATATCATCTCCCGTGCATTGATGACTTATTTGATCAACTACGTAGAGCTCAATACTTTTCCAAGATTGATCTTCGTTCAGGGTATCATCAATTAATGGTCAAAAGGGAGGATATACCAAAGATGACGTACCGTACAAGGTATGGAAACTATGTATTTATAGTTATGTTCTTTGGTCTTACTAACGCCCCTCCTATCTTCATGGATCTGATGAATAGAGTCTTTAGAGACTATCTTGATCAGTTTGTGGTAGTCTTTATAGACGATATTCTTGTCTATTCAAAGACAAAGGAAGAACATGATGATCACTTGAGAATTTTATTGAATACCCTGAGAAAGGAGAAGCTTTATGCCAAATTTAACAAGTGTGAATTTTGGCTTCAAAAAGTTTCATTTTTGGGTCACATAATCTCAAAATAGAGGATATCTGTGGATCTAGAAAAAACAGAGGTTATCGAAAGATGGTCGAGACCAACAAAAGTAACTAAGATCCGAAGTTTTCTTGGTCTAGCTGGATATTATCAATGTTTTGTGAAATATTTTCAAGGTTATCTAATCCACTCACCGGGTGGACTCGAAAAGGAGTTAAGTTCATGTGGATGAAGGTGTGTGAAGAGAATTTCAAGGAGTTGAAAAGAAGGTTATCCAGTGCACCTGTGCTCACACTGCCTTGCAGTGGAGAAAGGTTTGCGATCTACAGTGATGCATCCAAGAAGAGATTGGGGTGTGTTCTCATGCAAAATGATATGGTGATAGCTTATGCCTCATGACAGTTGAAAATTCATGAGCAAAATCACCCAACTAATGATTTGGAGTTAGCTGTGGTAATATTTGCATTAAAGATTTGGAGGCATTATCTTTATGGTGAAAGGTGTGATATTTATACTGATCATAAAAGTTTGAAGTATATTTTCACACAAAAGGAGATGAATATGCGCCAAAGAAGACGGTTGGAGATGATTAAAGATTACAACTGCTCAATTCATTACCACCCTGGGAAAGCGAACAAGGTGGCAGATGCATTAAGTCGACAAGACCATGCTATCTTATCCATGATGAGGATCTCTAAAGATCCAATATTTATGGATTTACAAAGGATGGATCTTGGAATTATAATGGAAGGGGAAAAATCTTATCTTTTTCAAATGAATTTTCAACCATCTATGCATGTGAAGATTAATGAGGCGCAGAAAGATAATGTAGAGTTACAAAAGAAAGTGAAAAATGTTCCTGAATTCCACATTGATTGTGATGAAATAATAAGATTCCGGAATCCGGTTTGTGTTCCTCCCATCCCAGAATTAAAGAAGGAGATGCTGGATGAGGCTCATAGTTATTCATTATCTATTCATCCTGGATGCACGAAGATGTATAGAGACCTGAAAGAGTACTTATGGTGGGATGACATGAAAAGAGATGTTGCTGAATATGTCTCTCGATGCTTGGTTTGTCAGCAAGTTAAAGCTGAGAGACATAAGTCTAAGGGGATGTTACAACCATTACCCATACCCGAATGGAAATGGGAAAACATCACTATGGACTTTGTCACCGGACTTCCTAAAACATCCAAAGAATATAATGCTATCTGGGTCATAGTTGATCATCTTAAGAAGTCGGCACACTTCATTGCTATTAAAGAAGATTTCTCTCTCGATCAGCTTGCCATGATATATGTAAAGTAAGTGGTATGATTGCATGGAGTACCACTTTCCATTATATCTGATCGGGATCCGAGGTTTAACTCAAAGTTCTGGCAAAGTCTTCAGCATACTCTAGATACAGAATTGAGTTTCAGCACTACTTATCATCCTCATACAGACGGTCAGTCTGAGAGGACAATTCATACTCTAGAAGAAATGTTTAGAGCTTGCTCTATGGATTTCAAAGGTGGTTGGGATCAACACCTTCCTTTGGTGGAATTTTCTTATAATAATATATTTCACTCCAGTATTCAGATGGCTCCTTATGAAGCTCTCTATGGAAAGAAATGTAGTACTCCAAATTTCTGGGATGGAGTTGGGGAAAGAAATAAATTAGGACTTGATCTTGTTGATGAGATGGCAGAAAAGGTCCGATCTATTCAACAACACATAAGAGGAGCTCAGAGTCGACAAAAAAGTTATGCCTACAACCGAAGAAAAGACCTAGAGTTCGAAGTGGGTGAAAAAGTGTTCTTACTAATATCTCCCTAAAAGAGAGTAATGAGATTCAGGAAGAAGGTAAAGTTGAGCCCTAGGTATATCGGTCCTTTCGAAATACATGGGATCTTGAGGATATGATGAGGGAGAGGTATCCTCATCTGTTTGTTACGAAGTGACGAATTTCGAGGGTGAAATTCATTTTAAGGGGGGTAGAATGTAACACCCTGAGATTTTATGAGAATTTTTTTAATATCTTAAGTTATACGCAAAGGAATCTTTCACTGCACAAAACACTAGCTTGTCTTTCATTACACGCAATCACGACTTTCCTCGATAGCGTGTGTAGTACGCAATACCGAGTTTCACCAGAAAATGATATATTATTATAATATTATAAACTAGCCGTTATGAATAGTATTAACTGAATTTTGAATTTTATTACATGATAATTGATCTTACACATTTTCTAGAATGAGGTATGAAAAAAATCATTTTTTTCGGATAAAAGAAGTATTTTTCAAAAAATGCAGTTTTACCGCCTTTACATGGCGCACCCATTTTAAATCTAATTTTGACATGTTTATAAGTTCAATTTGAAAAATTAAAACTCCTTTTTGGAATCAGGATATAAAAATTTACTTTGGATAAATTTTTCATATTATTATGATAACTTTCATATTTTAATGAATAGTAAAAACACGCTATATTTTAATTAAAAAAAATGTTTTTCATTGTAATAATTTATATGGTTAAATTATAATATTGAATGGTTTTAAAGTATAAATAGAATATATTTTTACCATTTAATATAATTTATGTCATTAGCATTTATTTTAAATTTAATTCATAGTTAAAATCATTTCAATATTTGACAATGTTTTAACTTTTAAAACCCGTTTTCTTAACACCGGTATTAATTTTAAATTAATTACTGCAACTTCTGTGTTTTGAATTTTGAAAAATGGATTCCATATTTGGATTCAGTGGGTCCAAATTATGTTAATAGTTTACTTTAATATTTTTGACATTATGAATAGTAACTACGGTAATTTTTATTTACTACAGTTAAAGGTAAATCGGGTAATTAAGGGTAAACATAAGATTATAAAATTACCCTAACATCTGGAAAAATCCTATTGGATGACTAAACGTAGACCCATATCACCTAAGGGTTGTATTAGATTAATTTAATGGACTTTTTTCCATGACAATAATTTAATTATTATTAAAACCAAAGAAAGTGACAACATGTCACTTTCTTAAATCTTATAAGTATAATAATTTTAATTTAGTGATAAACTTAATGAATCTTTGAACATGAATAGTTTCCAGAAATCTAATAAAATTATCTAAATCATGTGAATTTATTTAGAATTTTTTGGGATTAAATAATGATCATTAAAGGTGACACAATAGTGATGTTGAAATTATTTCATGGATTGAAATATCAAATAAATGGTTTTAAAAATATTAAAATAAATAATATATGAACTATCTAATATGATAAAATAATTTTATAGATTACTATGACATGTTAGGAAGCTATTAAATCTTTTATTTTGAACATTTCTTATGTCTGGATTTTATTTAAATTCAAATAAATGAATAGTGTCAAAATTGACACTATTGTTATTTTATAAAAATAACATATTATAAAATGGTTTAAAAATCACAAAAATATTTAAAAATTATAAATTAAAATTTTTATGGTCTAAAATATCATATTTTATCCAATTATGGACAATTCAAAATACATAAGTAATTATTTATAACAATTTAAAATTTAGAATCTAATTACCACAAATAAAATTAAATAGATTAAATATTTATAAATCAAGTTGATACTGTTTAAAATAAATTCCCAAATTGTCAAAATTTTATTGGTTCATGATATTACAAACCTATATCATCTAATCTTATAATATGACTCATTTTTGGATGTTCTTAAGTGGGGTGTGATTTATTATAAATTAATATTTTTGATGTTTCCAAAGGTGCCCCTCTCATCCCTTATAAAAGAGAACCTCCTCCCTCTCCTCTTTACAAAACATTGAGCCTTCAAGCTCGACCAAACCCTGCCAATTTCTCTTCTCCACTTCCCTAGAAACATCCTAGAGGTCCTGGTATTCTTCAAAGACCATCTTTAGTGCCCTAAGAGGAGGTTAAGAAGAGGCGCGTCAAAGAAGAGGTAATATACTTTACCGATTCCTTCCAATATATTTCTTCTTATACTTATTCTTATTTATTTGTTTCATCATAAATTAATAACATCAGTATAAATCATATACTGATATGTTATTATAAATATGAAACAAAAATATTTTACCTTCTATCCATCCTACGGAAAATGAAATCACCGCACGTGCGTACGTACAGAATACCGTCTCCACGCCGTGGTGTAATCTATTTTCCACCACCACCATGATTGGATGTGTATAATGGTGTAAGGAATAACTATATATAATTATTATAACATGATACTTATTCTGAAATATTATGTTATCGACTCCAATTCCATTCATATAATTATGGTAACGATATCATCACTCGTGCGTACGTACGACCTACCGTCTCGAGGATGTAATGCGACTCGTTCTACATGATCTTCATTGAATAACAATTATATAAATTAATTTAATGAATAAATATGATATATATTACACTAATACCATTATTTAAAAGAGGTATCTATAACATAAAAAGAGTAATACGAATTTATTCAACAACACAAGCATAAGAACATAAAGCAATGAACACCCGAATAACATGTATCAATGAAATATTACTAATAAGATGCTAAGAATATGACCATATATGATATCATAAAAATTTGTATGATTCTAGAATAAGACAATAACATTATTTAAATCATTATACAGGAGGTTCGGAAACGTACAAAGCTTATCTGACCTAAGGTAAGGGAAAATCTCACAATCTCATTTTTATCCGAGATTGTTTATAATTCAGAATTTACTGGGGAATATTTGTCATCCACATCCATGATTCATCAATATTTAATATTATTTATATCCTCCTACAATTTTTTAAATCCAATTTTACCCATTGGTGAGTTTTTAGTAAAATATATGAAAGGAATCTTTTGCCGTTTTTTAGTACGATGTACTTTATTTGACTTTTCCGGCCAAAGTACGAGAAGAATGTTTTTTAACTTATATGGCATGAATATATTTTTATGATTTCCATAGAAAATTATTTCCATGAATCTTCCTTTACAAATTTTCAGGTTTATTTTTAATTAAATTCTTTTAGTTTAAAATGTTATGACATGTTAAGAAAAGAAAAATGTTTTTGAAGTAGAAAGGATATTTTCCTCAAGAATGGAGTTCAAGTGTTTTTCTCAAAATTATTTTCCATATAAGATAATATAGGGTTCTATTTCTATTCCTATTAGTACATTGATTTGATTATGTTGTGATGGAATTATTTTTATGAAGTCCTTTATCTTATATGATGTGTTTTGTGATGTCACGATGTTTAAGAATCCCATTTTTATTACACTGGTTATGCTATGATGTATGATTTATGATTTTGTGGAACACTTAAGAATGGTTTCATTATGATATGGGTGGGACCAATATCTCCCTCCAATGCATTGGGTAAAGATTTATATCTGATGAGATAGACATGGCTGGAACGGAAAGTTAAACCGGTTCAGTGATACAAGACTGGAACGAGGAGAGAACTTGGTTCAGAAATGGACTTTCTCCGCTAAGATAGTCTTGGAAATGAGTCTTGACTAATAAGAAATGATTTTCTAGGATTATGTGTGTATGACACAAAGTTTCATGTTTTATGTTATGATTATTGGGATTTCATTTTCACTTCTATGATTTATCCCATGTTAAGATATTATGATCTCTTCTACAAGTTAAGATTTTCAAAATGTTATGTTCTTATGAATATGATATGATTGATATTACCTTTATTTACCCTTACTGATTATTTGGTACCACCCTTTTGTATGTTTTCTTTTCCCTAGGGCAGTAAGAAGGATATTAAGTAGGATATGCTAAAAAGGGACTCTAGATATGATGAAATAAATGGGAGATAATGTAGATGCTTTATGAATTGGTTGTTTATGTTTCCCAGTTTCTAAAGACTCTATACCTACACAGTCCTATCATGGTTTTGTAATATGTTGTAAAAAGTATGCTTCAATTATGAAGTAATAACAATGTATTTAAAGTATGGGTCATTATAGTTGGTATCAGAGGAAAGGTATAGTCATCCTTTGGAAACTAGGATGTGAAAGCCTTACTAAGAACTCTAAGGATATGTCTAGGAATAGAACACAATACTAGTGTTTTATAAATGGCCATGAATAACCTATGATAAGACCTAAAGTGTGAAATTTTATTACGGATTATGTTATATTCTTGTTATAATTAGTGTTTCTCACACTATATTATTCTTGGTTTTAGTCAATGGATGGAACCCGAAGGAACCGTGTTAATGCTGAATGCGACGGGAAATGAAATGATTGTTCCCCTTAGCAACCAAACGTTATGGGAGATGGAATGAAAAATCTTGTATCCATTCTCACACAACTTTCTCAAGCTATCAATCATGCAGAACTTCCAAACGAGCAAAGGAAGGAGCAACATTCTGTTGAATCCTTCATGAGGCACCGTCCACCCTCATTTAGTGGGTCTACTGATCCATTAGTTGCTGAACAATGGATCACTACTAATGAAAAGATATTTTCAGTTCTTCAATGTTCTGAACATGATAAAGTCATCTTAACACTATATCTTTTTGAAGGTGAAGCTGATCAATGGTGGAATCTTATCAAGAATACAAGGAAAAGAGACGAAATTGAGTCCATGGAATGGGATGAGTTCAAGAACATATTTTTCAATAAGTACTTCCCTCGTATTCTTCAAAAAAAGATGGGGAACAAGTTTCTTGAACTAAAGCAAAAGGATGATGAATCTGTTGGTACCTACGAAGAAAATTTTACAATACTTACAAGGTATTCTTCTGGAATTATTATCCATCCTAAGAGTAAGATCGATCGAATCTTTAGTGGCTTAAAACCAAGTCTTCAAAGGGCGTTCTCCATAAGGGACTTCAATAGCTATGAGGAAATTGTTCGATGTGCTCTCAAGGTTGAGATGGAGATTGGAGTAACCCATTAGTCATATGGGTTTGATAAGAAGAGGAAAATGGAATTCAAAGGGAAATCTAAAGACCACACTGAAAAGAAGATGAGTTTTTCCTTATGCTGAAACTGTGGAAAGAAACATGGAGGTAATTATCTTAAAGGGACAAGTAAATGTTTCAAATCTGGAAAGGAAGGTCATCAAGTATTTGAATGCCGCAATGATGGAAAAAAGGTGTCTTGTGAGGTGAACAAAGAAAAGGCTACATAGAATGCACCTCCTACACTTCAATGTTACAAGTGCGAGGAAATGGGGCATTATGCTAATCAATTCCCTTATACAAGGGTTTCTGATGATGATCGATGTCAAAAAACTCTTAAGGCCATAGATAAAGGAAAGTCACATGCAATTTCTATTGGTGAAGTGGAGTATGATAACGAAGTGGTGAAAGGTACACTTACCATCCAATCTAAAGTAGAAATTGTTTTATTTGATTCTGGATCCACCGACTCTTTTATTTCTGAAGGGGTATCACCATATTACCTCAACAATTAGATGTTGAGTTAGCTGTGACAACTCCAAATGGCCCAACGGTCGCATCAAAAGTTTATAATTCTTCTCCGATGGATGTTTTTGGGAAAGTTCTTCCTACAAATCTTGTAATACTTCCTATAGTAAAATTTTATGTGATTCTTGGCATGGATTGGATTTCTTTATACGGAGCTCATATTAATTGCCAAAGAAGGGAAATCACATTTAATATTCCCGATAAATCTACTATAATCTATCGATGCAAGGATGAATATAATCATCAAGTGGAAATTTCTTCCATCTAATGGGTCTTGATTTCAATAAATGAAGTTTATTTATCTCAAATGGTTGTAGAGAAACTCAAGATTAAGAATATTCCTATTGTATGAGAGTTTGATGATGTCTTTCCAGAGGAATTTCCAAGTCTTCCACCAAATCATGAAGTTGACCTTTCAATAGAACTCATACCAGGTGCTATGCCTATTTCAAAGACACCTTATAGAATGGACCTAATTGAGTTGTAGGAATTGAAGAAGGACATCCATGAGAATCATTATAAGGGATTCATATGCCCTAGTGTGTCACCTTGGGGAGAACCTGTTCTGTTTGTTAAGAAGAAAGGTGGATCAATGCGACTCTTCATTGATTATCGAGAACTTAACAAGATCACTATCAAGAAAAAATATCCTCTCCTGTGCATTGATGAATTATTTGATCAACTATGCGAAGCTCAATACTTTTCCAAGATTGATGTTCGTTCAAGGTATCATCAATTAAGGGTCAAAAGGGAGGATATACCAAGACGGGGTTCCATACAAGGTATGGACACTATGAATTTATAGTTATTCCATTTGGTCTTACTAATGCCCCTGCTATCTTCATGGATCTAATGAATAGAGTCTTTAGAGAATATCTTGATCGATTTGTGGTAGTCTTTATAGACGATATTCTTTTCTATTCAAAGAGAAAGGAAGAACATGAAGACCACTTGATAATTGTATTGAAGACCCTGAGAAAGGAGAAGCTTTATGCCAAATTTACCAAGTGTGAATTTTGGCATTAAAAAGTTTCATTTTTGGGTCACATAATCTCAAAAGAGGGGATATCTGTGGATCCAACAAAAACAGAGGTTATCGAAAGATGGTTGAGACCAATAACAGTAATTGAGATCTGATGTTTTCTTGGTCTGGCTGGATATTATCGACGTTTTGTGAAAGATTTTCAAGGTTATGTATTCCACTAACCAGGTTGACTTGAAAAGGAGTTAAGTTCATGTGGATGGAGGAGTGTGAAGAGAATTTAAAGGAGTTGAAAAGAAGGTTATCCAGTGCACCTGTGCTCACACTGACTTGTAGTGGAGAAAGGTTTGTGATCTACAGTGATGCATCCAAGAAGGGATTGGGGTGTGTTCTCACGCAAAATGATATGGTGATAGCTTATGCCTCACGACAGTTGAAAATCCATGAGCAATACTACCCAACTCATGATTTGAAGTTAGCTGTGGTAGTCTTTGCATTAAAGATTTGGAGGAATTATCTTTATGGTTAAAGGTGTGATATTTATAATGATCATAAAAGTTTGAAGTATATTTTCACACAAGAGGAACTGAATATGCGCCAAAGTAGATGGTTGGATTTGATTAAAGATTACAACTGCTCAATTCATTACCACCCTGGGAAAGCGAACAAGGTGGGATATGCATTAAGTCTAAAAGACCATGCTAGCTTATCCCTGATGAGGATCTCAAAAGATCCAATATTTATGGATTTACAAAGGATGGATCTTGGAATTATAATGGAAGGGGAAAGATCTCATCTTTTTCAAATTAATTTTCAATCATCTATGAATGTGAAGATTAAAGAGGCACAGAAATAAGATGTAGAGTTACAAAAGAAAGTCAGAAATGTTCCAGGATTCCACATTGATTATGATGAAATAATAAGGTTGAGGAATCAGGTTTGTGTTCCTCCCATCCCAGAATTAAAGAAGGAGCTGCTGGATGAGGCTCATAGTTCTTCATTCTTTATTCATCCTAGAAGCACGAAGATGTATAGGGACCTGAAAGAGTACTTATGGTGAGATGACATGAAAAGAGATGTTGCTGAATATGTCTCTCGATGCTTGGTTTGTCAGCAAGTTAAAGCTGAGAGACAGATGTATAAGGGGATGTTACAACCATTACCCATACCCGAATGGAAATGGGAAAACATCACTAAGGACTTTGTCACCGGACTTCCTAAAAAATCCAAAGGCAATAATGCTATCTGGATCATAGTTAATGCATATCCCACCTTGTTCGCTTTCCCAGGGTGGTAATGAATTGAGCAGTTGTAATCCAGAAGACATGTTGAGATCTTTCTCTATGGATTTCAAAGGTGATTGGGATCAACACCTTCCTTTGGTGGAATTTTATTATAATAATAGCTTTCAATCCAGTATTCAGATGGCTCATTATGAAGCTCTATATGGAAAGAAATAAAGAACTCCAAATTGCTGGGATGATGTTGGGTAAAGAAAGCTATTAGGATCTGATCTTTTTGATGAGATGGCAGAAAATCTCCGATCTATTCAACAACACATAAGAGCAGCTCAGAGTCGACAAAAACGTTATGCCGACAATCGAAGAAAAGACCTAGAGTATGAAGTGGGTGATAAAGTGTTCTTACGAATATCTCCCTGGAAGAGAGTAATGTGAGTTGGGAAGAAGGGAAAGTTGAGCCCTAGGTATATCGGTCCTTTCGAAATACTGGATCGTGTTGGGAAGGTATCATACCGATTGGAACATCCACCGAATCTCTCTCAAGTTCATGATGTGTTCCATGTATCTGTCCTGAGAAAGTACATACCCGACCCTTCACATGTACTAAGCTCAAAAGTTGTACCGCTGGAGAAAGATCTTTCTTATGAAGAACAACCGATAAAGAGTCTGGATCATAGTGAAAAAGTTATACGGAACAAGACCACTCACTTGGTAAAAGTTTTATGGAAGAACCACCAATTAGAAGAAGCTACATGGGAGCTTGGGGATATGATTAGGGAGAGGTATCCTCATCTGTTTGTTACGAAGTGACGAATTTCGGGGGTGAAATTAAATTTAAGGGGGGTAGAATGTAACACCCTGAGATTTTATGAGAATTTTTTTAATATATTATGTTATACAAAAAGGAATATTTCACTGCACACAACACTAGTTTGGCTTGCCTTACACGCAATCGTGACCTTCCTCGATAGCATGTGTTGTACGCAATACCGAGTTTCAACAGACAATGATATATTATTATATTATTATAAACTAGACATTATGAATATTATTAAATGAATTTTTAATTTTATAACATTATAATTCATCTTACAAATTTTCTAGAATGAGGTATGAAAACAAAATCAGTTTTTCGGATAAAAGAAGTATTTTTCAAAAAATGCAGTTTTACCGCCTTTTGATGGAGCACCCTTTTTAAATATAATTTTTGACTTGTTTATAAGTTCAATTTGAAAAAATAAAACGCCTTTTTGGAATCAGGATATAAAAATTTACTTTGGATAAATTTTTCATATTATTCTGATAACTTTCATATTTAAATGAATAGTAAAAACACGCTATATTTTAATTAAAAACAAATTTTTTCATTGTATTAATTTATATGGTTAAATTATAATATTGAATGGTTTTAAAGTATAAATAGAATATATTTTTACCATTTAATATAATTTATGTCATTATCATTGATTTTACATTTAATTCATAGGTAAAATCATTTCAATCTTTGACAATGTTTTAACTTTTAAAAACAATTTTCTTAACAATTGGATTAATTTTAAATTAATTACTACAACTTATGTGTTTTGAATTTTGAAAAATGGATTCCATATTTGGATTCCATGGGTCCAAATTATGTTAATTGGTTACTTTTATTTTTTTGACATTATGAATAGTAACTACGGTAATTTTTATTTACTACAGTTAAAGATAAATCAGGTAATTAAGGGTAAACATAAGATTATAAAATTACCATAACACCTTATAAAATCCTATTGGATGAATAAAGGTAGACCCATATCACCTAAGGGTCAGATTGGATTCATTTAATGGACTTTTTTCCATGAAAATAATTTAATTATTATTAAAACCAAAGAAAGTGACAACATGTCACTTTCTTAAATCTTATAAGTATAATAATTTTAATTTAGTGATAAAAATAATGAATCTTATAACATTGATAGTTTCCAGAAATAAAATAAAATTATATACATCATGTGAATTTATTTATAATTTTTAGGGATTAAATAATTATCGTTAAAGGTGACACAATAGTGATGTTGAAATTATTTTATGGATTGAAATATCAAATAAATGGTTTTAAAAATATTAAAATAAATATTATATGAACTATTTAATATGATACACGAATTTTATAGATTACTATGACATGTTAGGAAGCTATTAAAGATTTTATTTCGAACATATATTTTGTCTGGATTTTATTTAAATTCAAATAAATGAATAGTGTAAAAATAGACACTATTGTTATTTTATAAAAATAACATATTATAAAATGGTTTAAAAATCACAAAAATATTTAAAAATTAAAAATTAAAATTTATGTGGTCTAAAATTTCATAATTTTCCAATTATGGACAATTCACAATACATAAGTAATTATATATAACAATTTAAAATTTATAATCTTATTACAACAAATAAATATAAATAGATTAAATATGGATAAATCATGTTGATAATGTTTAAAATAAATTCCCAAATTGTCTAAATTTTATTGGTTGATTATACTACAACCCTATATCATATAATCTTCAAATATGTGTCATTTTTGGATGTTTTTAAGTGGGGTGTGATTTTTTATAAATTAATATTTTTGAGGTTTCAAAAGGTTCCCCTCTCCTCCCTTATAAAAGGACACCTCCTCCCTCTCCTCTTTACAAAACTTTGAGCCTTCAAGCTCCGCCAAACCCTGAAAATTTATCTTCTCCACTTCCCTAGAAACATACTAGAGGTCCTGGTCTTCTTCAAAGACCATCTTTAGTGCCCTAAGAGGAGGTTAAGAAGAGGCGGGTCAAAGAAGAGGTAATATACTTTACCGATTCTTTCCAATTTATTTATTCTTATACATCTTCTTATTTATTTGTTTCATCATAAATTAATAACATCATTATCACTCATATACTTATATGTTATTATAAATATGAAACAACCATATTTTACCTTCTATTGATCCTACGGAAAATGGAATCACCGCACGTGCGTACGTACGAAATACCGTCTCCATGCCGTGGTGTAATCTATTTTCCACCACCACCATGATTGGATGGGAATAATGGTGTAATAAATAACCATATATGATTATTATAACATGATACTTATTCTTAAATATTATTTTATCAACTCCAATTCCATTCATATAATTATGGGAACGAAATCATCACTCGTGCATACGTACGGCCTACCGTCTCCACGATGTGATGTGACTCGTTCTACATGATCTTCATTGAATAAAGATTATATAAATTTGTTGAATGAATAAATATGATATATATTACACTAATAACATTCTGTAAAAGTGTCATCTATAACAGAAAAAGTGGAATAAGAATTTATTCGACAAAACAAGTATATGAACATAAAGCAATGAACACCCGAACAACAAGTAGCAATTAAATATTACTAATAAGAAGCTAAGAATCTGACCATATATGATATCATAACACTGTGTATGATTCTAGAATAAGTAAATAATATTATTTAAATAATTATACAGGAGGTTCAGACACGTACAAAGCTTATCAGACCTAAGGTAAGGGAAAATCTCACAATCTCATTTTTAGCTGAGATTGTTTATACTTCAGAATTTACTGGGGAATATTTATCATCCACATCCATGTTTACTCAATTTTTAATATTATTTATATCCTCCTAAAATTTTTTAAATCCAATTTTACCCATTTTTGAGTTTTTAGTAAATGATATGAAAGGAATATTTTGTCGTTTTTTAGTACGAGGTACTTTATTTGACTTTTCCGGCCAAAGTACGAGAAGAATTTTTTTTTAACTTATACAACATGAATGAACTTTTATTATTTCCATAGAAAATTATTTCCATGATGATTCATTTACAAATTTTCACGTTTATTTTTAATTAACTTCTTTTAGTTTAAAATGTTATGACATGTTAAGAAAAGAAAAATGTTTTTGAAGTAGAAAGGATATTTTTTCAAGAATGGAGTTCAAGTGTTTTTATCAAAATTATTTTCCATCTAAGATAATATAATGTTCAGTTTCTATCCCTATTATTAAATTGATTTGATTATGTTGTGATGGAATTATTTGTATGAAGTACTTTATCTTTTATGACTTGTTTTATGATGTTACGATGCTTAAGAATCCCATTTTTATTACATGGGTTATGCTATGATGTATGATTTATGATTTTGTGGCACACATAATAATGGTTTCATTATGAGATGGGTGGGACCTATATCTACCTCCAATGCATTGGGTAAGGATTTATATCTCATGAGATAGACATGGCCAGAATGGTAAGTTAAAGCTGTTCAATGATACAGGACCGGAACGAGGAGTGAACTCGGTTCAGAAATGGACTTTGTCCACTATGATAGTCTTGGAAATGAGTTTTGACTAATAAGAAACGATTTTCTATGATTATGTGTGTATGACACAAAGTTTCGTGTTTTATGTTATGATTATGGGGATTTCATTTTCACTTCTATGATTTATCCCATTTTAAGATATTATGATCTCTTTTGCAGGTTAATATTTTCGAAATGTTATGTTCTTATGAATATGATATTATTGATATTACCTTTATTTACCCTTACCGAGCATTTGAGCTCACCCTTTTGTATGTTTTCTTTTCCCCAGGTCAGGAAGAAGGATATTAAGTTGGATATGATAAATAGGGACCCTAGATATGATGAAATAAATGGGAGACAATGTAGATTCTTTATGAATCAGTTGTTTATGTATTTAGATAAAAATGACAATAGTTTATTTAATCGAATAACTAAAGTTATTGGAGATATTCGAATACTTGAGGAATAAATTATGGATATTGATATTGTGAAGAAAATCATGAGAAGGATACCACCTCTATACAATCCAAAAGTGTTAGCCCTTGAGGAAATCGATCTATCTAAGAATTCTCATGATGATCTGCTAAGAAGTATTGTGGGTTATCAAATGATTGTCAAACCAGATGATGAAAAAACACAGGTAATCAAGGAAATAAAATTAAAATCCAGGGAAAAATTGATATTTACAGAGGTTGTGGTTATGTGGAAGAATAAATTCTTTCCCTATTTTCTAAAAAAATTAAAGAGAGGGAAAGGAATATTTTAAGGACAGCTTCTGTTGGCTTGTTTTCGATGTGGTAAAGTAGGGAACATTTCCCCTCGATACCCAAGGAAATTAGATGATATTAAAAGTGAATTAAAAATCATGAAGAAACCTTATAGAAGTTTATCTAATTGACGAGAATTCAAATTGGGAAACAAATTCCAGAAAAAGATCTTAGTCTAAAAATAAGAACAGGATGATAATGACTTTTTGGGGGATGTTTAACCATCGTTTAAATATAATCCCTAGGAATCCTTCATAGAAACTGTTGAAAAGGTAGAACCTATAATAGATAAATATAATTAGTTTATAAGTGTTTATGTTCTCAAGGTAGAACTTTTGGGTGCTCTTAATGAAATTTACATTAAAATAAAGAGAAAAATAAAGATTAGAGATGTGCTAAATGAGTTATAAAAGTATGTTGATCAGCTTGAAGAAGAAATTGATTGACTGGAAGGAGAGGAAGAAGAGAATTTATCAACTCAAGAAAACTTGTATGAGGTTGTGGAATTTAAACTAAGGATTTAAGAATGGGAAAAATTAATTAATGAACATAATTCTATTCTAGAAGAAAAGGATAATATTGTTTAGGGTCTTGAGGAATAAGTTGTTACTTTAAGGAGTTAACTGGAAACTGAATCCAACTCAAAGGATAAAATGAGGAAATTAGAGTTTGGAAGGTTTTCATATGTAGAGCTACTATAAAGAGAAAAAAATGGTTCTGAAGAAGTATTGAAGGCCTTAAAATTCGAGAGATCCACATGTATGGGAAAATTGGAAACATATGTGATGTAGAAATGTAAAATTGGGAAACAGGATGAGCCAATATAAAGGTTAGAAGAAATTTCGACATATCACAATGGCCCCTGATTTTCTAATAAAGAGAGATTAAAATAAAATAGAAAAGAGATATGAAAATTATCCTCATGTTCCAGAGGGTATCGTAAGTCAAATATCTTTTTAGAAGAATGAGACATGTGGAGAATGGAAATGATAAGACATTTCATTTTATGGAATGTAAATTCTGTTCCTTTATTGGTTATACCATGACTTACTATGAAGAGGCAAGGATCTATCTGAATAGGGAAGCGGTTGGACGTAAAAATTGGAGAATTACACCATATACTTAATTATATAGAAGAAATTGTTTTTATGGATATTATTGTCACTGTTTTTACTAAAGACATAAACTTATTTATGTAAGAAGAGGAAAGGTGGGAACAATACCTACAGAACTCAGAGACAAGTCAATACCCACAAAAAAAATATAATTACCCATGAAAATAGATATTCTCCTTTGGAATAATAATATGAGTATGATGAATCTACGAATATTGAAAATAGATTGGAAAGAACATCTTTAGCCTCCACTAAATCATGTATCTCATGGAAGGAAAAGAAGAATATCATGAAATCCAACCTTACAAAAATATCCCTCAAAGATATGAAGAACAGTATTATCTAGATTCTTGATAGAAGATGCTCATCCCACATGATAGGAAAAAAATATTTTCTAAATAATGTTAAGAAAAGGTTTGATGGAGTAGTGAGATTTTTCAATGATGATGCTTTAAAAATAAATGTAAGTGGACATACAGAACTGGAAAATGATGAGCTAAGGAAAACTAAAGTTTTCTACTTAGAAGGTTTGAATCAAAATCTCATGAGTGTAAGTCGACAATGTGACTTATTAACGATAGTGTCATTTAATAATAATGGGTGCACTATCACAGAAAAGATAGGTAATTATCTAATGAAAGGATACATGATAGATGGAAATTTGTACCTTATTGACAGTAAATAGTACACTTATTACTTAACAGTTGAAGAAGAAAACAACTTGTGGAACCAGATGTTGGGTCATATTAATCAAAATATCATGGAACATACATCTAAGTGGAAAATAGTCATCACCATGAACAATATAAAGCGTGAAAAATAAAATACATGTGATGATTGCATGTGAGGAAAGATGGTCGGCAGTTCATATTGGCCAAAGAATAAAAGAGAATAAAATTTTCTTGACATCATCCACAAAAATTAATGTGGTCTGATAAATGTGACTGGAACATATAGATAGTGGTAATTCATTAATTTTATTTATGATTAGAGTAGAATGACTTTTGTATTGATTATGACTAGGAAACAACAAGTGCTTTATTACATGAAGAGTTATCATTGAAAAATAATAATTAAACTAGTTGCACAATCAATATTCTATGATATGGCAATGAAAGAGAATACATGTCCATTGAATTTAGAAATTACCTTGAAAAATTGGATAAATCATGAGGTTTCTGAAGTGAGAAACCCTAAAAAATGGGGTTTTTAATGTATAAATCAACAGGTGAAAAATATGGCTAGAACTATGCTAATTTAGAGTCATATTTATTATAGTTACTATAAATAGTTTGTTTAAGTATTCGTATACACTCAAAATCATATAGATATTTTATGGGAGAAACCAAGAAACCATATGAGATATTGTTTGTAAATAATCTCTCTCTGAAGTATTTTCAGGTTTTTAGAAGTAAATGTTTCATCTGAAACAAAGAAAGAAATTAAAGGAAAGTATGGTGATACTACAGATGGGGAAATATTCCCTGTATTTTCAGTGAAGAGTAAAGCCTAAATATGTTAAAATAATCGTCTTATATAGATCGTGGAAAGTAGAAATTTCAAGATCATTAAAGATAAAACCATAAATACCTCAAATAGATCATATTTTGATATGATTGAAGACAAAGAAGAAAGTGGAAAAGGGATATATTCAAATGAAGAAATAATGGAAAGCTTTCAAAACATTCATGTCTCAAAAAAAGCTGTTTATTTAGATGAAGAATCAGAAGAGGAATCCATTGCTGAAGAAATTTCCTCAAAACATCACAAGAGAAATAGAATAGAAGAAATTGATCAATCCATCATCATTGGTGATTGGAACACACCTACAAATACAAAGGGAATGAGGAATGGAATACATTATGACTTCCTATGAATTGTGTGACTAGCCTTATTTAAAGAACCATCAAAGGATGAATCATGAGTTAATGAAATTAATTAAGAACCTGATCAGATCGATATGAACTCGACATGGGATCTTGTTAAAAAAAATAAACGTCACAATGTTATTGGAACAAAGTGAATCTTTAAAAAAATTCAATGATAATATAAATGTGATTAGAAATAAGGAACACTTAGTGTATAAAGGCTATACATATATTGGAGTAATTTATGTTTAATAAACATCTTCTCCAGTAGCTAGAATGGAGTCGATCAAGATTTTCATTAAAGAAGAAGAACCAAGAGAGTAAAAAGTTTTTCAGATGGATTTCAAAATAACATTATTAAATATAGTTTTTGAAGAATAAGTATATATTGAAAAAACATTGATATTTATGATTGGATATTATGATAATCAGGTTTTTAGATTAAATAAGGATCTTTACAGTCTGAAGCAAGCACCAAGAGAATGTTATTGTTGACTCGATGCATACCTAAAGAAGCTTGAGTTAAACAGATGATGTGTCGAAAAAAATCTCTTTGTGAATAATTCTCATAATGATCAATTTTTGGTGCTTGTGTTTGTGGATGATATTATTTTTCAAGGAAGTAGGATTTGATTATTGTAATAATTTTCCAATCACATGAACTCAAAATTTGAAATGTCCATGATTGGTGAACTCACACACTTCTTGGGGTTGTGTATGATTCAAAAGAAGGATTACACCTTCATTTATTATGGAAAATATGCAATAGATATTCTTAATAAATTAAATATGAATGACTCTAAACCAATGTTGGCTCTGATTGCGATTGTAAAAAAAACTTATGAAGCTTGACGATAAGAAATATGGGGATACAACCCTTTATAGGATAATCATTAGTAGCTTATATTACTTAACTGAAAAATGAACAACCATCATATTTTAAACATGGTTAGTGGCCCAATTTAAAATTAATCTGAAGGAAGATAATTTTACAGTAGTTTAATGAATCATGAGTTATATTCAAGGAACAATCAATTTTGGTTTATTCTTTATAGTAGGACGAGATAAAAAATCATCCACATTTTCTGAAACTGATTGTGATAAATATGTGGTGGATATAAAGTCCACAGGTGGTGGTACCATCTTCATAAGAAAATAATGTGTGGGATGGTTAAGAAAGAAAAAGTAAACAACTTCACTTAGTCTGACTAAAGAAGAGTATATCTCTAATAAAAAGACTTTCACTCATATATTATGGACGAGGAAAAAAATTAATGATATTGGTGATGAAGTGAACCAACCAATGGTTATTTGATGTGATAAAAAGTGTGTGATATATATGAAAAAGTATACAGTTCATCATTCTCATACCAAACATATTAATACCAAATATCACTTCATCAAAGAAAAATTTAACAAAGTGTGATTACAATGGAGAATATTAGAACTGATGACCAAGTATGACATTATGAATAATCCTTTAGAGGAAAAAATGTTTAAGAAAAATTGGTTAAACCTTGCTATTTATCCACCTCCCAATTCATGAGGAGGTTACAATGCATCCCCTCCCCCCATTGATATTAACTATTTTAATCTATTATGATACAGATTTATAGGGGATATACAATCCATGGAGAGTTCTTTTGAGCACTAAAAGTAAAAATATAGGTTCTTTAGGTTTATTTCCAAAGGGGGAGATAAGTGAAATTCAATGAGTATTGGTTTTCTGGATTGGTTTGTGGTCTATGGTGGCCTTAAATTATATTTTACACTCTTTTTTTTCACATCAAGCTTTGCTCATAAATACTTAAAGTGATGGATGAGTTATTTTTGTCTATCATGTTCTTTTTTTAGTCTGATTCATTATTGAATTTATCTACATATTTCTAACAAACCTAAAGAGGAATATTATTGGAACATAGGAATTTCAATGCTGGAAATGAATTCTAATTTTTGATTGTTATGAATCCACACATGGTTGATTAGGTATTTTACAGGACAAGTGATCTTACATTACAAGATTTCAATAGTATTGAAGGTTGTGTCATTCCCAATGTTTCCAAATTTTTGGGCTTAAAATCATAAGATAGGAGAAAACTTCACGAAAGGCATTTTTATGGATTTTACACTTCTTAAATATGGCTAAGGAATGAGTTTTTTTGAAGACTATGTTTTGTGAAGGTTGAGATTTTTGATGAAGTGAAACATCACGAATGAGCACTGTGAACTCGTGATGTGATGATAGTAAATATACGAGACTATAAGAAAGTTCCTGAAAGTGTTAAATAACACGGGATCTTCGTGAATAAATGAGATTTAAAAGTATTACTAAAGATATTTGTGAAACTATTTCTAGGATTTAGGGATATTAACGAAAGGTTTATCCTATAAATTGGAGGATACCCCCACTACATTTGTCATAAAAATAATTTTAGAAAAGGGCGAATCATTATGAATTCATTAAAGATATTATATTTGTGAATCAGGAATTTGAAGTGAGCTTCATAATTGAAAAATGAATATTCTAGTCTTGATTTATTCTTAGGTGTCTCGAAAAAAGGTGTTTCATGATGATATTGTATTTTGTGTTTATTTTGTGCTCATCAAAGATAGTTTTCATCGAGAAGGCTATGAGCTTTACGATGGAGATTTGTGAAGGAGGTTCATGAAAAAAAGTGTTGAACATATAATTTAAGTGAACCATATTTTCAAGTTCATAAACATAGGACTAAAATGAAAGCATAGTATCAATATAGTGAGGGACAAAGACTAAAATTACCATCTATTGAAGAAATCTTCAAGTCATTAAAATGAGTATGTCTTCACCCAATGTAGTGAACTTAGGGGAGTTGATAGAAGTAATCTGAGGGAGGTAGTTTGATATCTCTAAAATCTTATAAATGAAGTGTGATTGGAACATAGTTACTATGTTTAAAATTTTTTTTCCACAAATACTAGTGAAATATAGTGGATTTAGTTACAACCGAAACATTGTTGGTGTATTTTTCTTGGACTATCCCTTAGTAGTGAACCAAGTAAAACTGTTGTGTTGTCTCTTTACATGTCAATGTTTAATTGCTACATGATTCCATCAGACAGGTTTAAAAAGTTCCTTATAATGTGGGAACAAGATCCATCACTTTAAAAGAAAATGTTGACACCTTGAATCACCCTTCCCTTCTTAGATTGTTCTGGGGTCCTACAAGGAGTATCAGCAAGTATCCAACCCAATGCATGTTTATAATCCCTAAAAAGGTAAATAAATCCCAATTAAAACTTTGGATACAGTGACCTAGAAATGATGACAGGAAACTTATTTCCATTATCTTGATATTAATATTTTAAATTTTTTAGGTAGAGGTTCAATTTCTAATTATGGGGGAATTTTGATTGATGAGAGGGAATGAAAAACATGGTGGTCCACAATGTAACATATCAAATCGACTAAATCTTTGAATAATAATTGGATTAGTTCACTATGTGAAATCAAATGTTCCTCATCATATGCAAGAGGATACCTATTAGTGATGAGGGATCATGAGATTATAATGGGGAGACTATTCTGTCATTATCAGAGTGAACAACACATCATAAATAAAATAAATCAAATGGAAAATCTAGATAAACAAAAAAACTAGGAAATAATAGATAAATAAAACAAATATAACATCTGATATAAAATTAATATCTCATACAAATTAGACCCTTGTGGATGGATTATACATAAGAAGTGAAAAAACTAAAATTAAATTAGTTCCAAAAAACCATCCCCATTTGTTTCTGAGTCCTACCCAGTCCCAACACCCAAATCTAACCTAGAAAGGCAATAATATACAACAAAATAGAGCCTTTCATAAAAATTTTACTTGTAAACAAGGACAATTTATAATTGAGTGACCAGGTTAAATGGTAGCCGGAGTTGGGTGTGAGTGTAACTTATTTAGCCACCACCAACACTATCCGTAAGTAAAACTAGTCTGACTAGTACTGCTTGTGGATGTTATTATGATAAAAAATTAAATTATTACCTATTGAAACATTTAATATTGTAAAATATAAAAAACACTGATACTGGGGGTTGGGATCACCACAGGAATAGTACATACCTACTTCTCCCTATACTGGGGTGTCTCTAAGGACATCATGATGGCCATTCCAACCCATCTCAATCCTAGGGTAATATACCCATCACTGAATTAAAATATAGAATACGAGGGTAATATATTAATCTCTTGATGACTGATGTTCATTCAGGGTCCTTGTTCACCATATGCTTAACCATCACATATACATCCCCTTAGGTGTTGTGTTCACCGCAAGTTTAACCATCACACCTGTTTCCATTCTAGGGCCATTTTCACCATGGGTTTAACCATCAAACTCACACACAGGGGTTGTGTTCACCTGAGGTTTAACCCTCACATACATAAGAAAAAAAACATACATTATTTCTATATCACAGAATAAATAGTATAAGGCATAAAGGATCATTTAAAATTCCTTTTTGAAAAAAATTCTATTCCCATTTCCCGAACCATTCCAAATATCATTTCCAAAAGTTTATTTCAGATCACATTTCGAAATAAAATTTTTAAAATAAAATTTTAAATATCCTTTGAAATTACAATTTATAAGTACTCAACAAATGACTTCAATACGATTATACCTTTTCCATTTCAAAAAAAAAAATAAAAATTTCCAATTTCAATTTCTGTTTCAAAAATCCATTTTTCAAAAAACACCAGTTACATGTTAAACATAATTTATTTCAGTTCGTTCTATGGTCTAGGTCAATTTCATGGTGTTACACCATAAAACACCATCCCATAAGGCTCAAAAATGTAAAAGGGTGATAAATAAGTATAATATACAATTAAAAACTTTTAATAGAAGCCGACATTTATCACATAATAACCAATGAGACTGCCATCACATGAACTTAAGATATAAGACAAGACTATGGGTAATATTTATTGACTAAATACCTTATCCAACACTTTAAAACTTCAATTGAAGGGTTAAAATTTTTTCTCATCCCCATTGAGGCCCATCCAAGCTCATTAAATCATTTCCAACACTGTTGGCTCATAACATAGGCCATTAAATATAAGATAATTAATTATGAAAAATTACAATTAATTGGTTACTAAAATCCCAAAGGAAAAAATCAAGAAAAACCTCTCAGATTATCACATTTCATCCTAACCATGATAAATATCTCACTAAATACCCATTACATATATCTACACTATCCTTTTACACATATCATTACATGATTTTTAAGCATAATTAAACATCAAATTACAAGCCAAGGATCGTAAAGGCTTGTGTCTTTGAAGAATAGGTACATAAAATTAAAAAAATGGGACTAAATAAAACAGTTATTTATTTATTATCCATTATGATATCCTAACTTTCTTTGATCCCTTACATATAAAAAGGACAACCTAGGGATAACATGAACAATGGGATGATCTAAAAATCGTTTTAATGGAATAAAAATTAATATAAAGCTTTGCACATGGGTTATGTGGCATAACATAATAATATAAAAATGCATTTAATATTTTTTAACATAAGGAATCATAACATGAGATAATATAATTATGGATTAATAGTAATTTTTAAGTAACATAAAATATGACTTTATCATGATTCAAAGTTTGTTGCACATAGAGGAGCATGAGTCAAATCTTGTTGCACATAGATGAGCCCGAGCCAAGGCTAACCACTAAGACCGTTGATCATAACTTATCATGAGACAAAAATTTACCTAATTAATTGGAGCTTTATCTAGGTTCACCCATCATAAAATTTTCATATTTCCACATAAGTAATCATACATAAGTAATCAAACATAAACATAAGGGTTACCCTTGGAAAGACTTTCCTGAATGGCCCGAAGGCCTTCATTTTTTATTGATTTTGATAACCCCTCTTTCAAGGGATGAGAGAGAACCCTTACAAGGCCCGTAGGCTCAGAGATTACATGGACCATAGGCTTAAGAGATTACATGACCCGAAGGTATTAAGGGAATTAAACCAGACTATCTACAAGGAACTGCCCCTCCCTAGTATCTGCATCTTAATAGTAGCTCTACACCTTTGCATGACTGTCTGGCTAGGCTTCCCGTGCAAGCACAGGCTGGTACCGATGGCATAGCCATACCCTATCATTCTGAAAATCCATTTGGCTCTGCTCTGGTGAGTGCACCTACTCTGAATCCACTTCTGGGGCTGATCCTTTTTTGTAGTGTTTCAGGGTCTGCATTCATGTGGCCCGAAGGCCTTGGGGTGGCCCTAAGGCCTTAAGGTGGCCCGAAGGCCTTGAGAATCAACTGGCCCGAAGGCCTTGGGTGGCCCGAAAGCCTTGCAGGACCCGAGAACCAAAATTTAAGCAAAGTAGTTTTTCATGATAAAATGATTTGTTTTATAATAATAATGGCGGATTAAAATATATTATGTAGGACACTTGAAAATGGGTAAGAATTTGGGAAGTTCCCTTAAATCGAGCTTGCTTATCAGGAGGAATTGGGTAGAGAACCTATTAAAAACATGTATATCCCCGAAAAAGGAAGATGGGTGGTTATTGATATATGAGTTCATAACATATAAACAAAATTTATAATATGTTAATAAAAATAAAAGATAATTTCATTTGGGTAAAAATAGAGAAATAGTAACCCGAAGGAATAATGGAGGTTCGGGTAGAATCCCATACCTTAAGTTCAAAACGATTCTGTACTTGATCTTAATGTCCTGAATAATCAAATTAGATTCATTAATTATTAATTATAGAACCATATATACATTTATTTTATTTATTATTACTTTATTAAATTTATTTATAGCATTTTTCATGGGTTAAGAGATTCAATTTCATTGTTTGGGATCATTGATTTCCTTGGTTTTCATGATTGGTTTACTTATATAAGTGTATTGAAAATCATATAGAATTAGGATAGTTTTCTATAAAATAACATATATGTTATTAATTAACTTATATAATATTAAGATACCATTTTTTTCTAGAAGTTAGGATGATTCATTATATAAATCATTAATAATAACCGTTTATATTGAAATAGCATTTTGATCAGAATGAAGTCATTTTGTTTTATAAATTAATATCATGTGTAAAAAATTATTCCAGAACATTAAATAATATATAATAGATATAATATAATCTCTTTTAACCATAAAAATGGTTTCATGACCAGACGTGAAGGTGAAATTTAAAGATGAAAGCACATCCTCCACGATGGTGGTAGATCGACACCTTAGGAAAAATGTTTTCATTCTTAAAATAATAGAGAGAGGAGAAGATATTTAAGGAATAATTCTTCCATAAATATGATAAAATTATATTATATATGATCTAATGGAGTTTTCATGCTATTTTGATAAGGTTAAGTGAGGAGAATAGAAGAAAATAAAAGAACTTGAAAAATAAATTGAAAGAAAACCGAAGATGGCTTTTCCTCTTTATTCCTTCTTCTTGAGAACCTCCTTAGGGGATTAGTTTTGGTATTTTTTTAAGACCAAAAGATTATAGATGTGGGGTTGAGTTTTTGGAAGTGAATTTGTAAGAATATAGACATGTATCAAGGCTTTATAGGTGTGAGGAGAGGATGTGGTGAGGGGTGGTATTTATAGTGGAGGAGGAGGGTGTTTTCTCATTTTTTATTCTATATTTTCGTATTTTGCCCAAGAAAATAAATAGTGAAGATTCCTAAGACAAAATACAGTAATTCTTTCACGTGAATTATAAGAAATGGTCACTTACCTCATCCCTGACTCAAGTATGACTCAAAAATTCATTTAATTACATATACTATAAATTACCGTATTTCACTATTCACAAAATTTCAAGTATTTTAGAAAAATTTCAAAAATTCACCGAAACCATTGTTCAAATTTTAGAATTCAAAAATTAAAACTGTTTTATGAAAATAATTTTCAAAATATGATACATTTAATTTTTAATTAAAATCATTATTTACTTAGAAATAAAAATTTTAATATTAAAACTGTTTTTCTAACAGTTTGAAAAATATATTAATGTATCATAAAATTATCTTAAAATCCTAATACATAAAAAAAATTATGAAGAAATTTTATGAAAATACATTTTCTATTATGTTATTAAATTATTAATAAAATTGGAATTAAATATTTATGACTTATAAAAATACCAATACTTAATTAATAATTTTTAAAATATTTATTTAATTATACTATGATATAATTATATAATATTGTAACTAATAAGATGGATAAATTTTATTTATACTTTCATTGGTGAGGTTACTGTTAAATTTTATAGTTTACTATTCATATGGGTAACATTACTATTTCAAATTTCATGTTATTATTTTATTAGTATATGTTTCATAACTTTTAGAAATGCTTATTATTTCATTTATTCATTATTTATATCAATTTTATTGTGTTATCTATGTGTTTATACCATATGAAATATTTATAAGAAAGGAATATATATAAAACTTTGGGTTGTTACATGACATACCTCTGAGTACATTTCATGTCAAATCCCTAAGAGGAAACACAATTTCCAAGGTCAATTAAAAAAAGAATTTATGGAGACATATAAAAACATAGGAAAATGTCATACCTTAATGAAACATTTAGCCACCAACAGAAAACATCACCCTGATACAACCTATATTAAGGTTAATTAGTATCCCTAAATGAAATAGGAAATTTCACCATGCTACCGCAGATTCAGCATAAAAAACCTAAACCAAGGAAACTAAAATGATGAATAATAAGAGGGGATATAAAAGGAAAATATCAAAGGGTGATACTAACATCAAATCATTGAATAATTTACACAAAAAACACCCTAAAAAAATGGGTGTTGAAGGGAGTAAGAGAGAAGGATATTGGAGGCTATGAAAACCTAAAAAGGGGAAATATGGAGGATACATCCTAAAAGACATGAGGGGGAAATTTTGTAATTACCCCATTTAAAATGCTCACTGGGTAGTCAGTGGGGGGAACCCACTAGCTAATGGCTATAAGAAGTGGTTTCTACCACAGATAGAAATCATTGGTGAGTTGGTGGTCCCAACTGACTAACCTTTAGTCTACTACATTTTACTATAGCCACCATGACCCTTTCTAATCACAACATCGAGCATCTTTCCATATCCCAAGACATAAACCATTTCAAAAACACATATCTTGAGGTCCTAAAACTCTTAGAATTTCATTTTGAGGCCCGAATCAAATTCCTTCCTGTATACTGTTTAAAAAGTTTAAATTACTTCTGAAATAAAAACCTTCATATGGGTGTGAGGTATTATAAAATCCCTATAATAACATTTCCCATCCCCAATAAGTCCTGTTAACCTACACCAGTCACTAGTTTAAAGGTGAAAAACCTCGTTGTCTTCCTAAACTACCAAAACACATCCTATGAAAAACTTTGATCTTAACAAACATCTACTATTAAAAACCAGATCCAATAACCATTATCATAATCAAATAAAATAGATGTCACATAGTCGAGTCCATCTATTATAAAACAATTATGGTTCTGTCATTCAGACACCTCATAGGCTAATGATGATCCCTACCATAATATTCAGTATATAAAATAAAATTTCCAATGTTATGGATCCCTCACCACTAGAAATTCATTTCAAAAAAATTATTCAATATTCTAGATATGTATATGATATGGTTTCTAACTCATCAAACCTGAACATCGATGATAAATCTAGTAAAATTTTAGCACCTGTTGTAATTACATAATTTTAAATAGGAATATATGCATAACCGCTATCCATGAGAAAGCCAGGAATACACCACACTTTCTTTGAAAAGATTAGTTTCATTCCAAAAATACATCCATTATATTAAAACAACATGATAGATGTTTTTTTAACATACTAAATCCTATTCTATAGGTTGATGTTAGGTGTAGCTTGCTTGAACGACTTATCTCAGAACACCTGGATCAAACGGCCAATGCTTACCAACTTACCATATTATGATCCCCTCATGTCTAGAGGCATCCTAATAAAACCTAAAAATACTCACCAGAGTCCATACCTAATGAATGGTGAGTTTTCTTGGTTATGTCCTTAATTATTTCAAGTTTTCATTGTGTCTTTCTATACACCAATTCCCCCGAACCAATCACCATTAGATCACTTATATTTTTCCCTGATCCCAAATCCATTGATTGATCTTGAATTACTACCACTTCTAATTTCCTATTTATATTTGAGGAGGAATTTAGGTACGCATCACATCTATTTCACAATGTCTTCCCATGTTCACTATGATTGCTCCATGATTTTTCTAGACGCTCATGCCCCTTTCAGCAAAAGGGTGACACGCCCAAAAACCATCTAATCAATCCCCACCATAGAAGTATCATTACCATCACTTCACTTTAGGTACTCCCAATAACCATGGACCAAATTCCATTTATCACTAAAATATAATATTTAATGTGTTTATCCCACTCTTACTTGAGCTTCAAAATGAAACATCAACTACCACCCATTATTGGCTTTCAAGAACAACACCCAAAATATTCACTGATATTTGGTCCATAATAAGGACCTCACTCCATTTTGACCAATAGTGTACTCCTCACTATATGAATTCACTTAAACTGCTCCTCAACCCAACCTATCTCGTTCTAACTTAAACAACTACGTGCCACTATTCTGAGACGCACTAGACACATCTCTCTACATTTAACACCATTTTAGGTTATAACTTAATTATTTGTTCCACTATGCACTAATCCCTCTATTATGTGACCCTTCCTTATAGGGATATCTCAAAACCAATTTAAAGGCCTCATGCATCCCTTTCTACAAGCATCTCATCAACTCCTTAAATCGACAACTAACACTTCTTCCATTTTCATCTAAATTTAACCATTCCATGTATAACAACTGAGTCCCACCCACCAGTTTCTATGTAGACACGTCATCCCCATCCTGGGGCCCACCCACATGCTCGAATGGGACATCTGGATAATGACTTTCCCTATAGGACGACACTTGTCCTTTCTTGTGTTCTTTTTTCTCACTCATAAACACCCTAGGAAACTTCCTAGAAGGTCACGATCTATTCCCCAAGGCTTATTTCATGAATACCCCAAGCCCACCTCCCAAAGGCCATGGGCTATGGACTAGAGGCAGAGGAATTATTCCACAAGTGGGAGGAGTTTTCCTGAGTACCTGTGCACACGCACACACACAAAACCACATCCTAAAAAAGGATCGAAAGTTAAAACACTGCATGCAACCACTAATTAAACCACCACCAGAGTAAAACAGAAAATAAGGTACAAAGACATAATACCAGGCCAGTATACAAGATGAACAAAAGAAAAACAGAAACAAGTACAACCCAAGGTCTCTGAAACTCATCTATCGATAACCCTACCAAAAGTGTAGGTGGAGGGTAGTTGCCTAAAGTCATTGGAGAATGGCTCGTCTGTCCACTCTGATCGAACACCACCTAGTCCTGGTCATCCATGGACTCTGTCAATGTTTCAGTCATCTACACTAGACAAAACAGGTGTGGGAAAATCCCATGTAGGGGTGAGTAAAAAAATAATCAATTGGGGACCCCGAAACCATAAAGGTAAATTCAAAAGAGGGAAACCACACAAAAATTCACATTCAGATCTACATAGTTATATTCCCATACATATACCAAGAAAATCTTGATATTATTGTCTCATCCACTAATAAGCACAAGATCTACCCTTATATCCAGTACTAAGATTCTCACAAAGGCTCAAAGCATAACACAAAAACTAGGATATCACACTCCACGAGTTCAACCATCCCGAAAGGTGCCTATCTGAGAGATGCACTCCATTGGGTAAAATACTAAAATTCTGAATGGTACGTCTGAGAGAATGTGCTCCATTGGGAACATTATACTTAGTATGACTCTAGTTCCAAGCATTGGAGGTCTATTTGTCACAACCTTGAACCCGATGCAATACTAAGGAAATCCAAGTGAAGAGGCCCTCTCCTCGTCACTGCGCTCAGTTGGGGGAGAACTAACTCTTATCTAGGTATCATTCACATCAAGTGGAGGGGCCTGATCCTCATGACTATGTACTATAGTTGAGGGAGATCTAACTCCTACGGAGGACCTGATCCCCATCACTACTCAAAGACAAGGGAGTACAACTCCTAAGTGAGGACCCTTACCCTAGTTCCAATAGGGGAGTTCTGCTCATGAAGGAACCTCACCCTAAATCGGAAGGGGAGTACAACTTCATATATAGAGGACCTGCACCCTACCCTTTTGGGGAGTACCACTTAGTGACTAGAGGACCCACACCCTAGTAATATAGGGGAGTACCTACTCTGTTACTTCATTCACTACAAGGGACCCTCACCCTAGTATGTTATGGAAGTAATGACCCTAGGCTAGAGGACTCACTATCTAGAACGAAAGGGTAGTACCGACTTTGCCGTAGCACTGCTTAGGGAGGATCTGCACCCTGGAATGGTAGGGGAGCACTGGCTCCTACAATAGAGGAACCTCTCCCTACCTGATAGGGGAGTACTGAATCTATAAGCATTGGATATAGAGGACCCATGCCCTATTCCATTAATGGAGTACCAGATCTAAGGTTAGAGGACTCACTCTCTGTCATGACATGGGAGTACCGACTCTTCCTTTATGAACTTCTCCAAGAACCCGAACCCTAATCCTATAGGGGAGTAGCGCTGTTGGAGGAAACCACTTAATGGAAAATGAACATGCACCCAAAATGTATGGATTCCCATCTCTACCAAAGCAGAGGGATAAGGATTACCCGCACCTTGGGTGATCAAGGGATTAACCATACCAACATCTCATCATAAGAATCACCCTGATAATGCCCCGAAGTCTGCCCGTATTGGGAGAGAATACTCCTCAAACAAAATAGACCATCCTATAACTTTCTCAAAAACTCCATTAGAGTATCTAAAAAGTACTTTCTCATCTGAAGGGTCCCAATTATGTAGATGGATCGTTAAACAAATGCTCTGTTTAGAAGTTACAACCATTTTAGAGAAACGAGGGATAGTGGGGTCCGGGTCTAGTCTGACCCATCCAGACAGACCAGACCCGACCCGAGTCTGATCCAACTCGGGTCCAACCCATCATGACCCTCTTGGATATGCACGACCTACCAGTAGCAACCCAGGTTGCCTTTGAGTGAGCCGACTACTCTGGACCGGATGTGGATGTGCCACGTCCGTTGTGCCCCAAGATCTACCAGCTAGCACCACCAACCCAGCCAACCGGTCCGTGTATTGGAATTGGTCTTCCAGCACGACCCAAAACTTATTGTCGGTCTATATCAAACCACGGCCGGAGCCATAGTTTCTCCACATGGCAGTCGTGTGGTTTCCGCTATTTCCCCCTCTACGGAAAGCGGCCGGCAAGGGTCGACCACTAGGTCTGAAGCCCACAGCTTTGAGTCATGGGACTTGTCAAAATCATGAATTTGAAGCCACGAAATCCTCCACATCAGAAAAATACTGGACATGTTTTTTAGTGCCACCGCGGCTTGCCACCCCTGTTCCTGGAACGCGGCCGCTACTGCGTGCCATCGCCAACGCCACCGCTGGTGCTGGTGCACCGACAGAAACTTCGACAGACCACTAGACACGCTTTGTTGGTTAGTTATTTGACCTGGAGGCTGATTTAGAACCCACGATCCGTGTTTTTCACTGCATATGGCTCAAATATCCTTTCTGATCCCTTCCGTCATAAAGTTCCTGAATGACGTTATCTCCCGCACTGCTTTACTCCAACTTCCCTCATCGTCATCGCACCCCAATCATGCCACTTCCATCTATGATCCATGATGTCAGTTCGTTGTGATTTAAGGTGAACGTTCAACGACATTATCTTCATATCCTGCAAATAATGAAGAAATCGTGAGAATAAGTGGGTAGTATCATGAGGAAACTAGCTAGGGAATGATCTACAACCATTGTTCATTATGGTCTTGTTCTGCTCCCATTAGAAGGATCAAGAATGAAACCAACATCATTCATCAAGACTGATCGATGCATGGGTCAACCTATTCATGGCCTGATCTGTGTTCTTCATTTTAAATCCAAGAATGGGAAAGTTGCAACTTAAAAACAACAACCCCTACCTCAAAAGGTTCTTTCACTGACAAATAAAATCTCTACATTGTCGTTTTTCATCCACGTTTGATCCAAATCCTGTTTGTCGATTCGTTGATCTATTATTATTGGAGATCATAATTCATCACTCTTCATTCATCGACGAAGATCCTCTAGAGACTTAGAGGTTTCCTCTCCCCCTCATCAATGATTGGTCATTGCCAAAACATTAAGGGTTGTAAACAACCTTTCTATTTCTAATTCTATGTAGAGTCGTTACACATTTTCATTAATGAAAAAACATTTCAGTTTCGTTCGGGTGGAAATTTGTTATGTTGTACAGATTTCTAATTCAAACAAAAATAAACGTAATCTAGTTTATTTTAGTTAAATTTTTTAATCAAAAATCTGGAAAAATAAGTTTTCTGGTTGACCATCACCGGTCAAAGTTAAGTCCTTTCTAGGGGAATCCCACTATTATGAGTTCAAGGGTGCCCTTGGATTTTCGGTTTGAGCATTGGTTAAGAAGATAGAAAATCTCACTCGCACATTTAATTAATAAACTTTAGAAAAAGTTCAAAAATCCATTCTGACCACTATGGGTATCAAAATTATGTGCCGTCTCAAAGCGAGGTCTCATAAAAAATCCCATTTAAATTTGAAAAAAAATTCCATGGAATTTTGAGACATTACATTCTCCCCACCTTAGGGATTTTCTTCCCCGAAAAGAAAACGACTAAACTCAAGGAAAGAAAACTGATTTCATCAAGGGTATCCACACTACTTACAAGAATACACCTCAAGGAATCATCGATATTGACTACTTTCATGTCCAGCTTCTACTAGTTCAAAATCATGCAACAACAGGCACATGTCTCTTTAGCTGCGACAAATGGGAAAAACACTATGTATTCAAATCTATTTGTAGTCATGGGGTCTAGTGGATCACCACCCAACTAACCTGATGTTGATGTAAATAGAAACCCATAGTTCACATCCATCCCTGGATGAATTGTTCTAAAGCCTCTACAAGCGTTATGGATTCACGGTTGATGCTAAACATGGAAGGGTATTTTCGAACAAAACAGGGATGCCCACGAGCGAACCTTGGGTCTTACTAGGCCCTCTATCTATAGCCTCCAACGACCACACAACATACCGAAACTGGAAAACTGAAACACTCACTAGTGGTATCCCAACTGATTATAGATGGTAAGAAACCATTCCATACTATAGAAATATCTTGGGGTCTAAATATACCACCACCAAACAATCCCAAACAAGACTCTTTGCAAGAGTCCCCCCCCTGTGATTCCTTGATTTCCCTTTCACCAAAAGGGAAAACACTTTTTTACCATCACAGACAAACCATATACTTTTCCTAATATCATCAATCCAAGTATGAAAGGAAGTAGTCTATACCCCAGATGATGTATTAATTCCTTGATGTTAGGACTAAGAGATCCCAACCATAACTCTTACCTCCAAGAGTCAGGTCACCCTATCAGCGCCAACGTGTGATCAATGGGTCTCCTCCAGAATGAGTCTTTAAGTGTGAGGGTCTAGTCCATGGTCCAACTAGAACCTCTAAGTCTCAAATAGAACTCTCAAAATAAGAAGGATGACTAGCACCTGTGTCTATTTAAAAAGGCATCCAAAAAAAGGAAAAGATTGTACCTCAAATTTCTCCTGGATATTCTCCGTCATAAGCCAAGATCAAATACATTTGTCCTTTACCACATCCGACTACTCCCTGAGCTTAGAGTGGACCACCTGGGGTGGTGGTGGAAAATATACAAACTTCCTACCACCTCCTGCTACTTGTCCAGCTCCTCTACCTTGCCCGCCATCTTCCAGAACTCCTTTCTCCAAGCGCTGTATCTACCAAGGAGACTTGTCTGTCGACTCTCTATCAACGAAATGGTGGGTTGGAAAATCTCTAGAGAGATTCCCCCAGCTGTTGAAAGTGTAACACCAACTATCCTATGGCTGATCTACTCCTTTGTGTTGCTCCTGCACCACAGTCCTAGGTGTCTGTGTTTGGGAATGGGTATGCCTCCTACACTGGGATCCTGTCGGTAGTCATCTGCTCTATCTAGAAGACGCATCTACCTCTTGGCCTCTGTTGTAGGTTACATACATCTGCTCCTCTACCAAGTAGCTATCAACCACCTGGGATCACTCCATCACCCCAACATACATCAGAATGCTAAGGGGTATCACTGATGCCCTGATCTCCATGTGTAGTGCCTGGTTTAAGGTATGGGCCCTGAATTAAGGGTCCCACACCATATCTATAGAGTAGCGGGAATGATCCTTGAATCACACCGAGTACTCTGCTATCATCATGATTCCATGCCGTATGTGAAACAACTCCTGTATATGTATAGAGCACAAATCCTTCAGAAAGAACTCCTACCTGAAGAGGATCTCAAAGTCAACCCAGGTGAGGGTTACCTCATTGTGTGTCTGGATCATAAAGCTCCACCATCTCCCCGCTGAGCCTTGAAGAAGGATTGAGGCTAAGATTTCCATATAGTTGAGAGGCGTCCTCACTGGGTGTAAGACTACTATAACTGCCTCAAGCCAGTACTCAGATACCTAAGGATCTATCCTTCCTTATAACCTAGGAGGTATCTGACTTTGGAACTCATGTATCACACTCTTCCAACATGCATCCTCCACTGGTAGCGCTAGTAGAAACTGCTGATCGACAGGTGGTTGCATCACTGGTGAACAACCCAAAGGTAATACCACTGAATCAGTGCCCTGCACTGAAGCCTCCACTCGGGGCGGATCATCATTATGATCATGATGTATAATCCTATTTGGCTGTCATTGTGGTGGCATCCTGAAATATTTCAAGTGGAACCATGATTAAATAGTAAATCTGGAGAGCTGACTCAATAAGGACATGGAAACACAACAATTCTTACATGATGCATATACCCTTTATTTCCTTGTAACTAGTGTTACCATGTATTGAGTCGGAAAATAGGTGTCCAGAGTCTTGATGTACGAATACATTTGTTGCCATACAAACACTGGAGTCCCTGGCCTAAAATCCGAACTCAAAATACTTAACACTATTTCCCAAAACCCAAAAAACAGACCCTTGGTCTTTGAGGTAGAACCGACCACCTCTAATACCAAATATAACAAATGGGCCACACCCACCAATTTATCAGCAGACGCATGGTCCCCACCCTAGGGCCCACCCATTTGCCCGAATGGGCCATCTTACTAATAACTATCCCCATAGGCCAACACATGTCCTTTCCAATGTGCTTTGTCCTCACTCAAATACACCCTGGGAAGATTTCCAGTAGGTCACGACCCATCCCCTGGGGCCCATTCCATGACTACCCCAATCCTACTTCCCAAAGGCCAGGGTCTGGAGACTAGCATTGAAAGAATTATTCTATAAGTGGAAGGCATTTTACTGAGTACCTATATGAAAGCGCACACACAACCACATCCCAAAAAAGACTGTAAAGGTAAAACACTGCTTGAAACCACTAAGTAATCCACAAACAGAGTAGAATAGAAAGTAAGGTACAAATTGGTAAAAATGGGCAGTATACAATCCCACTAAAAGAAAAATAGAACACATGTACAAACTAATGTATCTGAAACTCATCCACTGAGAACCCTACCTGATGGGTAGGTGGAGTGTAGCTACTTGAAGTCGTAGGAGTACGACTAGTCTGTCTACTCTCACTGAACACCACTTGGTCCTGGTCCTCCTTGGACTCTGTCAAAGATTAAGTCATCTGCACAAGACCTGACACATGTGGGAAAATCCCTTGAAGGGGTGAGTAAAAAAATACTCAATTGGGGACCCTAAAACCACAAAGGTAAATCACAAGAGCTAAACCAAAAAGAAATGCATAGTCATCTCTACACAGGTATATGATCATACATATACCAAGAACATCCAAATATACTCACCTCATCCACTAAGAATAAAAAGGTCCAACCTTATATCTAATACCAGGATTCTCACAGAGGCTCAAATCATAACACACAAACTAAGAGATCACACTCCATGAGTTTAGCCATCCCTAATGGCACCAGTCTAAGAGATGAAATCCACAAGGTACAATCCTTCTATTCTGAAAGGTACGACTGAGATAATGTGCTTCATTGGGAACATTCTACTAAGTCCTAATATAGTTCCCAACACTGGAGGTCTAGTTTTCACAATGTTTCACTCGATGGAAGACTAAGGAAACTCATTTGAAGAGGCCCTCTCCTCGTCACTATGCTCAGTTGGAAGATAACCGCTCCAGAATAACCTACGATACCTCAGTCACTGTTGTAAGGAGTGACATGTGCCTCCATTCATCAAGTGAGCACTAATACTATCTATGTCTTATTCACATCAAGTGGAGGGGCCTGATCCTCATAACTGTGTCATGTAGTTGAGGGACCTCCAACTCCTATAGAGGACTTTCTCCCCATCGCTACTCGAAGACAGTGGAGTACGAATCTGTAAGTGGGGACTCCTGCCTTGGTTTCAACAGCGGAGTACTACTCATGAAGTACACACACCCTAAATTGATAGGGGAGTATAAATTAATCTATCAAGGACCTGCACCCTAACCGGCATGAGAGTACCAATCAGTGACTAGAGGACCCGCACCCTAGTAATATAGGGTAGTACCGACTCTGTTAGTTTGTTCTCTATTGGGGACCTTCACCCTATTATGTAGGTGAAGTACCAAGACCAGGCTAGAGGACCTTCTCCCTAGCACGGAAGGGGAGTACCAACTCTTTTGTAGCAATTGATAAGGAGGACCCGCACCCTGAAACGATAGGGGAGCACAGACAACTACAATGGACTAACCGCCCCCTACCCGGTTGGGGAGTACCGACTCTACAAGAGTTAGATATAGAGGACCCACACCCTATTCCATTAGGGGAGTACCCACTCCAAGGTTGGAGGACCACTCCCTGGAACAACTGGGGAGAACTGACTCTTCCTTTAAAAACATCTCTAAGAACCTGTTCCCTAATCCTACAGGGGAGTAGCACTGTCAGAGGGAACCACTCAAAAGAAAACGAACCAGCACCGAAAATGTAAGGAGTCCCTTCTCTACCAATGTAGAGGTATAAGGATTACCCGTGCCTTGAGTTATCAAAGGAGTAAAAATCCTAAAATCTCATCATAAGAATCATCTTGATTATTCCTAAAGTCTTCCTGTAATGGGAGAGACTCCTCTTTACACCAAATATGCCACCCTCTTAATTTTTCCAAAACCCACTTAGAGTTTTTGTAAATTACCGTCTCATCCCAAGGGTCCCAATGCCGCAAAAGTCTCATCAAAGAGAAACTTCATTTATATGTTATGACCATTTCAGCGAAATAAGGGTTAGTGGGGTCTGGGTCTGGTATGACCTGGTCGGACCGACCCGACCTGACCCGAGTCAGACATGACCCAGGTTCGACCCAAGCTAATGGGACCAACCTACCAACAACAACCCGACCCACCTTTGAGTGGGCTGGATCCTCTGAACTAGACACAGCTATTCCGTGTTTGTTGTGCACCAAGAAGCGCTAGCCGGCCCCACTTCTAAATCCAACCGGTCCACATAGCAGAACAGTTCTTTTGGAATGACCCACAGCATGCCGAGCATATAGATCACACCATGGATGGAGCTACTATTTCCCCACGCGATAGCCACATGGATAACTATGTAACCCCCTCCATGGAATGCGGATAACATGGGCTGGTCGCCAGGTCAGAAGCCCACCGATTTGGTCCATGGGAATGATCAACACAACGACTTTGAAGCCACGAACTCTTCTGCACGGGACATCCACCAGACATGGATTTCAGTGCCACTGCGGTGTGCCCCCCCTCTTCCTGGAACATGACTACTGCAGTATTCCATCGCTATCACTACCATTGGCTCTGGTGCACTGTAAAAAACTTCGAGGGACCACCAGACGCACTCCGATGGTCTGTTCTTCATCCTGGAGGGTGCTGAAAAACTCACGGGTCACATTCTTCACTACATGAGGCTCAAACCTCATTTTCGATCCCTTATTCTAAAAAGTGTCGGAATGAAGGTATATCCCACACTGATTTATTCCTCCTACCATAATATTCATTTTACCACACTCATTCCACGTTCATCTACAATTCATGATGTTAGTTCATTATGACTTAAGATAAACGTTCGACGATCTTATGTTCATATCCTGCAAAGAATGAAGAAAGTGTGAGATTAAGTGGGAAGGATCATGAAGGAAAAAATCGGGAAATGATCTTCAACCATTGTTTTTATGGCCTTATTCCGCCCCCATTAGATGGATCATGAATTAAACCCACATCATTCATCAAGACCAATCGAACTACGGGTCAACCTGTTCATGGTTTGATCCACATTCTTCATTTTAAATCCAAAAATAGGAAAGCTAAAACATAAAAATAACAACTGCTGCCTAAAAAAGTTCTTTAGCTAATGAATAATGTCTCTATGTTGTCATCATTCATCCATGTTTGATCCAAATCCCATTTTTTGATTCATTGATCCATCGTCATTGGCAATCTTTGATCATCGCTCGTTGTTCATCAATTCCGATCATCCAGAGACTTAAAGCTTTCCTCTCTCCCTCTTCCACAATTTATCATTTCCAAACCATTAAGGGGTGTTAACCGCCTTTATATTACTGATGCAACATAGTATAGTTACACTATTTCATTAATGAAACAGATTTTCAGTTATTATCTTGTGGAAATCCATTATACTGCAATGATTTAAAATTCAAACAAAAATAAAATAAATCTAGTTTATTTTATTTACCTTTTTTCCTCAAAAAGACCGAAAAAATAACTTTTCCGTTCGACCCGCGCCAGTTGAAGTTATGTATTTTCTAGGAGAATCCAACCATTTTGAGTTCAACAGTTCCCTTATATTTTCGATATATGTACTGGCTCAAAAGACAAAAAATCCTACTCGTATGTTTTATTAATAAACTTTAAAAAAAGTTTGAAAATCAATTCCTACCACTCTGGGTCTCGGAATTATATGCCGTATCAGAGCCTTGTCTCATAAAAAATCCCATTTAAATTTGAAAAAAAATCCTTGGAATTATAGGACATTAACCCATGAAACACTGACCATCCAAAACATCATCACCACCATAGTGGAGATATCCTCTATTCTCACTAAAATCCTTGGGACACCTTTCATACAAAAACTATCAACTACACAATCACCGTTCTTTAAGAGGAAATCATTAAATAGACCCACGAAAAGCATAATAATCTCTACATATTAGTCATTAATTAACATATATGGATGCATTAACACCACCACACCAATCGAGCTTATCTGAGACCTAAATCATTTTCCCCTTGTATATCCTGTGTGTATCACTTTGTTATTATAAAAAAGAAATGGGTGTGCACTACCGAGTCATTGAAAATACATTTCCCAATGGCATTGTGCATCTTCATCATGTGACTACCAACTAAATATAATGAAAACCTCAGTGTCTCATAGTCACCTTCAACCATTTACCAACCAGACCCACAACCCCATGAGTCACACATTACCTAAACTACGATCAAGTGTCCACTAAAGCATCTAACCATTTCTCATGGACCACTAATTTCCTCTAAATCAAAGAGTCCTCGATGTTTTTAAAAAAATTATTATCATCTTTAATGATTAAAGACTAACCACACAACCACACATCATCATAGGCATCTTTACAAGATCAGAATCATCTACCCATTCTCTATCATCCCTAGATCCATCCACCCAGACTCAATACTGATTATCAAATCAAAACACTATTATAACCGTATGGTCATTAATTTTAACAATCATGGACCTTCAAAAATGTCCTCAATAACAAAACAAAATCACTAAGGGTGTTTCCCTAAAAATGATATGAGGCATAACCATGCCATTACAAATCTTGTTAGAACCTTTAGTGAATCGATCCAACACACCAAAGCTTCTATCATCACCTCACACATTGATGGTACCAGGATAAAACCTCTCATGGTAACCCTAGATCACCAAAAAATAGAATATACACTAGTTTTAGATATATACCAAAGGCCTCTAGGATCTCACATAGCCCTTTAGGTTAGTATTCACACAATCCAATCCTCATGGGTGACTCTCCTACCTTCATTCAAAAACACATGCCATCTAACGCACCAAACCTACCACTTCTCTATGTACCACATGCCAATAGATACAACCACAACATATTAACTATAAGTTATGACACCCACTCTAGGGTCCTATATGTCTCACTAGGTTCATAGACCAAACAGAATATAATAAACAACTATATAGAGAAAACCTCCCATCCGTAAGATTACAATACAACTGTAGGTAATGTAGGAAACATCCCATAAACTAGTTCACCCAAACCCATAAACGTCTCACAAACTCAAACAAAGGGTCTCACTTCCAATGATCCTTCTTTATCCCCAAACTACCCATACAAAATTCAAGTCACACAAATATAATGGATTTATGAAACCAAGATCATTAAAGTTCCCATCATTTATTATTTAACTTTAATTAAATTTCACCATTTAAAACCCAGGGATTCACATTTTAAAACCTTCCATAACCTATCATTTTAATATCTATGAAATTTATTTGTATTCAGATTCCATGGTTTGGTTATATAGAATACTATTCAAATTCTATGAAGGAAAACACCACATAAAATGATTACTAGAACTTTATTTAACGAATACCACCACTTTATAATCAATTTCATATATTCCTATTAAAAAAAAGTCACCTGAGGAGTTAGTCATGTAAAATTCCACCACCCATTTATATTTATACCCTATAAATGTCTGCATATACTTTAAAACTCTATCTCTATATTTTTAAAACTTGGAAAATAGAAAATACTAGAAAAAATAACCAAAAATAATAAAAAACACCAACACATGTGAATCCCAAATAGATACCAATGATAGGTAACATGAAAATTACACCCAAATACTATGTATCTAGTATGATGCATGAACACCCACAAAATATTTCCATACAAAACATTAGTGAAAATACCATAAATCAATAACTTTATACCCATGTGTTCCACTAAAGGTGAAAGGCAGTTAATGGTAAATGTTTAAAGAAAGAACAACAATTACTACCCCTAGAAACATGGATTTTCCCTCACATGTTGTGCTACAACACCTAGTAATAGGCTCATTACTAAGACATAATAATATACTATTCTATTATATACCATCCCCAAATAGTAAGACAACAAAAATTCTCTCATACCATTGTAACATCCCATCTTGGATCACTCTATGAACAATAAACATATCAGTTAGCTATGTGACCTCAGGCGAACCTCCCTGTACACTGGAGGATGTTAACTAGTGGTGGTGGCCCATAATATTATTTTCAGAAGACCTTTACCTCATTATTATATCTCAAAACAAAACATAAATAAAACTAATCATATACAAAATCTTGCTAAACAACACAAAAAAGTAGGAACTGAAATATAAATAAAACATCACATGAGATATAGAATAAATGTGTCATACATATTGGATTCCCCATGGGAGGATCATACACTTGAGGTAAGAATGAATAAAATGAATTTTTGGTTAACAAAAAATACCTATCTAGTCTTAATTCTTTCCCTACACTGTCACCCAATTCCATCATAGGAATCCGATAATACACATTAATATTGGGCCTTTCCGGAAACCTATACCCTTAAAAAATAGTGTCTACTTGGGTACCTAAGTGATGTGGAACCTTAAGCAGGGTGTGAGTGTAAATTAGTAGGGCACCACCAAGAGTTTTCCTAAATAAAACCAATATGATATGTAGTGCATGAAGGATTGATCAAGATAAACAATTATAATTAAAACTGTTAAAAACATTAGTACTATAAAATATGAAAAAACATTGAACTTAGGGGCTAGGTTCACTTAGAGAAAATTATATAAGAGTTTCAACAAGTGATGGAGTGTCTCTGATCACATTATGATGACCATGCCAACACATCTCCCACTATGGGTAATATACACATCCTAGGATCAAAAATCTATAATATGAGGGTAATATACCCATCCCAAGAGCCCTAATGTCACCTCAGGGACTGTGTTCAACCATGGATTTAACATCCCATCTATAATATCCCCAAACCCACACAACCAAATCTGGAGATAAAATGAAATATTTATATTTATGCATTTGATACCAATAAACATGATCCAAATTTAACCCTTCAAACCATATAAAATCAAAATGAAATATTCATTCACTTAAATACACATGTATCTTTTAGGTTTAGAGTTTTTGAGAATTGAGGAAAATTATTAAATAAAAACTTGGATACATAAAAAAATAGGTCAATAATATACACATAAACTCTAACAAAGCTATTGAAATCTTGTAACTTTCTTAGTCACAACATACTTAAATCCTATCCTTATAACCTAGGAAAAAAAGAAAAAATAAGAAATTTGGGCTCAAATTCTTAGTAAGGGTAAACATAAGCATTAACAAATGGATGACATTAGTGAGCTTAAGATGAAAATAAGGGTACGATGACATAATCAAAGTGCATGACCATAATATAAGATAATTCGTACCCATCAAAACCTAGATAATACAACATGAAACATGGAATAAATCTTTAATATAATACAAGAGTCATATAAGACAAAAATCCCGATCCCTTTGAAAAAAATTCTTACATAAAGGATACATTTGAACTTGATTCAAGAACAAAGAAAACATCTTAGTAACTTGGAAAATTATTTATATATCACACTTAAAATCACTCTTACAAATGGAATAACTTGCCTACTGAATTAAAATAATCTATTTGCAGAAACCTACAATCAGGTTACTATATCCTATTACACATTTCATTTGAGATCATTATCAAGATAAATCATCCACATAAATAATTTAAATGAACCATAACATAAACAAAAACATGAAATCTTGTATTTTTCAACATATAAATAACCATTTTTATTTCATATCTTGATTTACTAATATAAAAAAATGGGTTCAATGAAAATCTCTTCGAATAAATCATAGTCTATCTAGAGTAATAATAAATATATTTCCATAAAAAACTATCCCTAGTGGAGCATAAGTGAAATAAAGGGTTTTTTTCATTAAGGAAATAAAATACCATAAAATGATCACTAATAATATTTTTTTTAAGAAAATAAAATTTACACTTTGAAAATCACTTTAAAAAACTTTAAATTTATAGAATATTAAGAAAAAAAATTATTTGAAAAGAACCACGATTATTTATAATGGAATATTCAATGAATTGAGTGGTCTTGATGGTGGATTTTTTTTTCATTCTATAATTGTATAAATACGGATTTTACTCATACCTTCAATAAAAGTACATTGTTCATAAAATAAAAATATTTTAATTTTTTTTTGCCAGAAACATAGGTAAAAATTACTTAAACAATAATTTTATAATATTCAAAAAAATTATTAAAAATATTTTAGAAAACATGGATATGGAAGAAAAATGTTTTATAATTGAAGGAGGATAAAATAAGGTTGGGTTTTCATAAAAACATTTTCTGAACCATTTACAGTACCAAATAGAGGAAAATGGTACTAAAATATCAACTTTTATAAAATAAATATAGGATAATAAAAATAAATAGTGGTTTTATAATAATGATCATATAATTTTTTCAATGTAAATTCAAACATAAACAATCCGGAATAAAATTATATTGAAACTAAAACACCTCCCAAATTTGGTAACTTTTGAACCATAATCCCCATGAAAGAATAGCATCAAATAAAACTTTAAATATCATTAAAATGAGTATATTATTGATATAAAATGTCAAAGGGGAAGTATATAAGACTTGTAAAATAATATAGGTTCATAACATTAATATATGTCCCAAATAAGGAAAATTTGTTATGAATAACCTTTACAAAGAGAATAGCCATGAAATTTAGAATTAATGAATTGAGTGATCATGCGTAAAAAATTTAAAAGAACACAAAACAAGTGGAAATACAACATAAATCAATTAAATTTCATTTTAAACATACAATTAAAAAAATATAATTATTTAACAAGTGATATAACTCAATGAAATCAAATTGTATTATGAAAAACCCAACTACTTTGGTAAATTATGAATAAAAACCCCTTGGATGAATTAACATAAATTATAACATAAAATACCATTAATTATAAAGTAATCATGATAAAATATGTTAAAGTGGTTGTGTATTAATCATATAAAAATAAATTAGTTAGATAACATTAAAATATGACTCAATAAAAGGTTACTTATACAAAATCCCTTGTAAAGATCATATCATTGAATTGAGAATTAATCAACGAATATATTATGTTTAAAAAATAAAAAACCCAAATATAATAAGTATAAATTAAATATAAAACAATAATTGGTCATTAAACACCTAAAATTGGTATAATAAAGACAATGAAGAAGTAATATGACCTAGTGAAATGAGTTTGAGTTGTGAAATCCCTTAATGCTTCGTAACTTCCAAGTAAATTCCACTTGAATGAAATAATTTAAAGTGTAAATTAAAATAATATGAAGTATGAATTATTCATGATAATAAAATATAAAAAGGAAGTATACATACCATATAAAATAAATGGGGTGTATAATATTAAAATATTATTTATTGAAGGGAAATTGGGATGAAATTCTTTACTTCTTGGTGACTTTCAAATAAAAGACCCATGGAATAAATTATTTAGATTGAAACATAAATAACATAAATTATTATGTATTGATTTTAAAACATTTAAAATTTCAGTATATATACCATATAAAATAAATTATGTGTATAATATTAAAACATTCCTCAATTAAAAGAATATGAGATGAAATCCCTTACAACTTTGTAACTTCCAAATCAAAACCCCTTGGATAAAATAATTTGGATTGTAACTTAAAATACCATGAAGTTTGAAGGATTAATTATATAAAATTTAAATGTTTAAGTATATACACCATAGAAAATAAATTAAGTGTATAATATTAAAATATGTATCAATAAAAGGAAATTAAGATAGAATCCCTTTCCTTGAGTTTAGAATTGCAATGTATGTCCTTTAAAAACGGTGTCATAAAATTGTATCAATTATTTTATTTATTAATAAAAACTAACTAGCTTAATATATCATCATTAATCCATTTATTTCATTTATTTTAATGTAATATTTATTTACTTAATCACTTAAGTTCACTTTGGTTGTTTTGAGGATGTTCAGTTTATAATTTCAAAACGACTTCAGAATGTTGAGAGTGATCAAACTAGTCATTATTAACTCATATCCAAAATAGTAATCATGAAATAATTTTTATTTTTATGAATTAATTATTCTTTTAAATCCAACGATTGAATAGGGATATGAAAGGTGAATTAAATTATAATCATGGAGGTGGTAATCCATTTGTATGGATGTGTTACTTTCTCATTTTTTAAATGGAATCAAGGAATGAAGAAAGTATCATTTTATCTTTAAAAAATGATTATTTTATCATAAATATAATATTATATCTTTAAATAAACTTATATATAACATATATATGGTGTGGTGATGAAAAAGAATCACATCGCTTCATAGAGCTGTTAATCTAGACATACAAGTGAACGATGTTATAATTTTCCAATGGATGAAAAGGTAAGAAAATAGAAGATATATTTTATTTCGAAAATTCGAATTATTTAATAAATATCATATATATATAATCCATCATTATAACCATTTATGATAGGTGATGATGTAAAACAAATTTCATCGGTTCACGTGGCAGTAGTCCACCATACAGATGAATAATGGTTTTATTTCCCATCTGATTGAAGGGGATAGAAATATTGGATTTGTGATATGTGTATATCATGTATTTATTTTAGGTTGTTTTGATATATAAATTTCTATATTTTAATTTATATTATTTCCAATATTTGTATGGTTTAACTTGTTTTGTGATTTATGGAAGGATACTACAAATATTTAGAAAATGAACAAAAAGAGACGATTCTTGATAATGGAATATTGAAGCCAGAATCCAAATTCAAGGGGATCTAGAGAAGACTAAAAAATCTATAGAAAGATGTTTTCACATCGTGAATTCATTAAAAATCATGAGTTTCAATCCATTCATGATGTGTAAACCAATAATGTCATGAGATTATTAGGAGAAGCATATTTAAAGAAGCTGCCACTCCTCATTACTGGTCGTGTAACCAATACACATCATGAACCCATCAAAAAGTCAAGATTTTTATGCACTAGATAGAGGGTTATTTACACTAAGGATTATATATTGATCCCTTTGGCCACACAAAAGTTGGCATAGAACTAGGAGGGGGAAATTAAAGGCTTTAAAATAATGGGTTTACAACTATGGTGCCCTGTTATTTTTGTTCTTTACTTAATTTGTTCTCCAATTATCCATGTTACTCATTTTTATAATTTCTAACATGAGAAATTAGTTCTATCTATGATGAGTGATGTGATTTTAGGGGGAAGTGTTTTTAGGGATTTTTTATTTTATTTTTATGTTTTTGATTGATATAACTCTATTTCTCAATTATATCTATTGTTCTCTTCGTATTGCAAGAACATTGTTTGTGATATGATGAGTATGATTTTATTAGATCAATTAATCTCCTAATTTGGTGAATTATCATTACACAATTTAGGTCAATTATGCTTCAATAGGGTTTTGGGTCACCTTGTTTTGTGAGTGATACTAGTATATGACCATTACAATAGTATAATTATAGTATTGGTGTAGGGTACCAAGACCAAGGATACCAAAAGTCCTAATTCCAACACCAACTCATGAATGATCACATAATCAATTAGATCCCAAGAAAATGAACATTAAAATCACTAAACCTGGCTTTCATCATATCTTGGTTTTAAATCTAGTATTTGATGAACTTTTTTCTCTATCTCTACGAACAAACAATCAATTTAAATTTCATTTCCATTAATTAATTTAGGTCACATGTACCATCCTTTGGGGTTCCAAACTTGGCCCTCTTGATTACTATCTTTTTTGTTATATTGTTTGATTTTTATACTAATAAATTTGTGTATCCCCATAAGAATTTAACGATTACCTATGTGTTATCAATATGCCATTAACATAATAACATATCAGTAAATGGGAGATAAAAAATTATTATTTCAGAATGTTTTAATAATATTTTGAATAGGTAAAAGAAGAAATAAAATGAAAAAACTCAGTTAATAACTATACCTATTCATCAGACAACCTCCTTAGGTTTATACCAAAATACTTCACAGTTTGGTTTTTTGATAAAATCAAGTCCTCTAGGACATGGGTAAAGATTTTATGAAATTATTTAGGTAGTTATTTTTAGAATGAAAATGATATTTAAGTGTGTAGATGAGTGGATATGGGATTCCCTTTTATAAGTGGGGGAGAGGACATGCTTGGAATTTTTAAAAATATTAAAATATATTAATGACTTAGTCAAGACAAATGGTTCCAAAATAGACAATTTCTGAACATGAGAAGATATAGGGTATAAATATTACCATCCAATAGGATTTTTTAAAAAAATAAGGTGATTTTAACCCTTAAATCTTTAGTTTAATATCCCAGTAAACCAATTTTAACCTTAACTATGATAACCATTTTTTACTATTTTTACTCCTAATTATGATAAAAACTTAAGTTAAACATATTATATAATATTAATGATTATGGTTAAAAAAATAGAATCCATTTTATCAAATTAAATTCCTATAATTTGAATAATTTAATTTAAAACTAAACCCTTAAAACGTGATGAAAAATTATTTTTTCTGAAAAAATCTCTTTTTAATTATAAAAATGTTTTTATACTTAATTAAAGTATAACTTTGATTACAATAAAATTTATTAGATTATATTTAATCAAAAGGAACAAATTAAAGTCTAAAACTGATTAAAAATTTAATTTGACTTTGTAAATTCTTAATAAGAAAGGACCTTTTTAATAAAAATTAGTATTTTCACTATTCATTGAAAAATCAAGTTTGTTTTGGAAAATTATGAAAATTTTATCCTAAGTTAAATTTTTAATGATTATTTAAAAAATAATATAATTTTTATCATAAAAAATCTCTAAAATCTACAAAAAATAATTATAATATTCTCTATAAAAAACTCTAAAAATAATTTTTGAAGAAAATGTATTTTGGAAGCATAAAATGAGTTTACTAAACAATTGAGTGATTATATAATAATAATTTATCAATAATTTTTTATTGATCATGATCATTATATATATATATATATTTCATAATTTAGTTACTTCTATTCATTCCCACCAATTTAACTTCTAGGTTAAAATATTAATATTTATCTAATAATATTTCATGTTTTGTTTATGCTTAGTGTGACATTTGATATATAGTATCAAAGATATAATTATTTTAAGAAAATATTATGGTGTTACATACTATCCCCTCTAATAAATTGAGACCACATAATTTTATCTTGAGCTCAGTAATCCTTGGTTAAATATTTCATTTGTTTTGAAAACCCACATAAAAAAAATGGTTAACACAACTTTCTTTTGAAAAGTGGGAAGGGAGATACATAAGATATCTTGGATAACACATAAATAAGTTTCCAAATAGTAGAACATTAGTGGGAAGTGAAAATATGGACATAGAGGAAAACTTTATTGTCAAAATAACGATGGAGAGTAAAATTGAACATTTATCACAAGAAAGTGCATCATCTTGAGAAAGTCAATGAACAAAAAACCATAAATCAACTAGCTATAAAAAATTCCATCGATTAATTAGAAATTAAGGTAACATGATAAAATTTCTATTTCAAGATCCTTTTCAATGATTTTTGGAATTTTTTTACCATATAGATTGAGAAAGTAAGGAAATATTCTAATTTGACAAGTATAATTTCATCCTTTAATAAATTTCCACCACAATCTTGACTTTTTCGCCAAAGGTTGAGTATCCATGATGAATTTTCATGCCTAAAGCATTAAATCCATCTTTTAATAGATCACATAATCCATAAAATGATAACAATCTATTCTTACTATTTTTATATATTAATTATAACTAAAATTAATAGCACAAGTTAAGTTAATATCCAAAATGTATAGACCTTCATATGAAGAAATAATAAATTTAACTTAAAAATTTCCCCAATAACACCAAAGGTTCAAATTATATCATTCTATAAATAAATAACTCTATATCCAAAATACAATAAATAACCTCAACATTAAATAATTTTTTACCTCAAAGGTTATTTCATACCTTTCAGCTTACACCCCCTAACATGTCATATAATTTTTACAAAATAGTCCTTAAAGTTAACCCTAAAGTGTACATATACCTTAACCTAATAACAAATCTCTAATGATATCATTAATCACTTTAAAATAACATCACAAAAAATCTCAAAAAATGTGTCTATACCTTTTAAATTATGCAAAAACTTAAAATTATAAACCCATGATTGTAACCATGAATCTTAAGTCAACATCCCATGAACAAAATCATAATCTACATAGTTATCTAAACCTTTCCTCTGATACTTAATATAACACCCCCAAACCCACACACCCTGATATGATAATAAAACATAATCATTACATTTTTGTCTTTGATAATGATTAACATGGCCTAAAGTTAGCCCTTAAAACATATAATATGAAACTGAAATATTGGATCACTTACATACCCATTGAACTCTTAGGTTTAATGTTTTAGAGAATTAGGAAAAACACTTACATAACCACTTGGATATATAGAAAAACGGTTCAAAAAAAATCAATTCCATCTCGATCTAAGTTCTTTACATATATAATTATTCTTAAGCATAACATACTAATGATCTTTATTCACAAATTTGGAAAAAGGAAACAAAATTTGGGTGACATTAAATGCTCACTGAGGGTAAAAATAATTATAAATAATTTTATTTCATCAGTAAGCATAAGGGCATGATGGAATAATCAAAGTTCATGAGAATAACATAAGATAATCATACGCATAAATACCTTGATCATAAAAAATGGTACATAGGATAAATATTTAACATAAGAAAATAGTCATATAAGTTAATAATCATTCGCCATGTGAAAACATTCCTTAAGAAAATGATACATTATAACTTTATACAAGTATAAATAAAAAATCTTTTTAACTTGGAACATAATTTTTATATCACTCTTAAAATAACTCTTAAAAATTGAATAAATTACCCACTAAATTCCAATAATCTATAAGGAGAAACCAATTACTTGTTATCTCCGTCCCTTTACACAATGCATGAGAGAGATATATTAGGCTCTCCCATCATCTTGAGATATATCAGGCTCACCGTCATTACAAAAAATGGACAATAACTATAACATAAACATAAAACATGAAACATTTCATTTTACAACATAATAATATCCTTTTTTATTTTATGTCCTGTTTTACTCATGGAAAAGAAATAGGTTCCATGTAAATCTCTTTGAAAAAATCATTATCTATCCAGATAAAGAATAAGGATGGTATCATTTGAATATATGACCCATAGATCATAAGTAATATCAAGGTTTATTGTCTATACAAAAGATAAATTCCTAAAAAATATCATCAAAATAATTTTTGAGGAAAACACCATTTCTACTTTGAAAATAACTTTTAAAAGACTAAAAATTTCTAGAATATTAGATAAAAAATTACATTTTAATTGAACCATGGAAAATTGTAAAGGAAGATTAAAATAATTGAGTGGTCATGATCATAGTAAATTAAATTCATTATGTAATTGTTAAAATATAAATTGTTTTCATACCTATGGTAAAAATTACCTTATTTAGAAAATAAATAAAATATTTTTTAACACTTTTGTAAAAAGTTAAATAAAGGAAAAAATGACTTTAAAAAAACATTGAATATAGTAAAAAATATTATTTTTAAAAAAAATTGAGGCTAAAGACTATTTTTATTATGAATTTAAAAAACACTTTTTATTTGGGTATATACAGCTCATAAAATTAGATTGGTTCATAATACAAAAAAAATTTATAAAGAAGGAAAATTTAATATTAATAAACCTTATAAAGAAAATATCATTGAATTTCCAACTAATCAATAGAGAGATTATGTGTAAAAAATTTAAATAAAAAAAGTTGAAATACAATATAAATAAATAAAAGATCATTTTTAAAAAAATATTTTCATAATATAATCAATAAATAAATGATCTAATCCAATTAAATAAAATTGAGTAAATAAATCCCTTACTACCTTTTCAACTTCCAAATAAAAACCCTTGGATGAATTAATTTTTTTTACTTAAAATACCATGAAGTGTGAAGGAACCATGAAAAAAAGTATAATGGGAATTCTATAACCTTATAAAATAAATTAGGTTCATAAGAAAAAAACATGCCTTAATGAAATGAAATGGAGATGAAATTCCTTCCCAAGATCATATCATTGAATTGAGAGTTAATAATTTGAAAAATTCTGTGTGATGAATTTAAATTTAAAAATAAAAAATAAAAATAAAATATAAAACAATCATTTTTCATCACATACATAATCTTGTAATAACAAAGATAGTGAAGAATTAATATAACCCAATGAATTGAAATAGAGTTAGGAAATCCCATAATACTTTGGAACATTCAAGTAAAATCCCCTTTGATGATATAATTTTAAATGTAAATTAAAATTAAATTAATTATTAATTATTCATGATAAAACATGTAAAAGGTTATTATATTCCATATATAAAAGAAGCTAGGTGTATAACATTAAAACATTCCTTGAGAGAGGGATATTGAGATAAAATCCATTACTACTTTGTAACTTTCAAATCAAAACCCATTGGTCAAAATAATTTGGATTTAAATTTAAAAAATATAAAAGTATTAATAATTAATTATAAAAAATATATATTGTAATTATATGCACCATATAAAAAAATGTGTGCATAATATTAAAACATGCCTCAATGAAGGGAAATTGAGATGAAATCACTTACTACTTTTTTAACATTCAAAGAAAAAACCCTTTGGATGAAATAGTATGGATTGAAACTTAAAATACCATTAATCATGAATTATTAATGATATATTATAAATAAAGGTATTTATATAAACCATAAAATAAATTAGGTGTATAACAATAAAGTATGCCCGAATGAAAGAAAATAGAGATGTAATCCCTTACCTAAAGTCCAAACATGCTATGCATGTCCTTTAAAAACTATATAATAAACTTATATAAATTATTTGATTTATTAGGAACATTTTAATTTTTTAATAATTTATAATTATTCCATTCATTTCATTTATTTTATTGAAATATTTAATTACGTAACCAGTTAAGTCTATTTAAGGTGTTTTGAGGATGTCCAATTCATAATTTCAAAACAACATCAGTACGTTGACCACAATAAAAGAGGTCATTATTAAATAATATAAATAATAATAATCATGAAATAATTATAATTTTTATACATTATTCACTTTTTTAAATCCCACAATGAAATATGTTTATGAAATGTGAATTATGTTACAATCATATAGCCTATAAGATGTACATACAAATGTGTAACATTTTTGTTTTTTTAATTGGAATGAGGAAAATAAGGTTATTATAATTTTAAACTTATAGAATTTTTATTATATCATAAATTTCATATTATATCTTTAAATAAAATTATATATTTCATCCATGTGATGCAGTGATAAAAAACGAATCACATCGCTTCATGGAGGTAGTAATCCACACATACGCATGAACGATGTTATAATTTTTCAATGGACGGAAAAGTAAAAATATATATTACATATTAACATTAAATTATGATAATTATATCATTAATATCATATATAAAAATTAAATACATCATTATAAACATCTATGAGAGGTGGTGATGGAAAACGAATTACATCTGTTCGTGAGGCTGTAGTCTTCCGTTCACACGAATGATGGTTTGATTTAACATTTCATAGATGAAGATATGGATATAGGATAAGGAATTAAAATAATAAAATATTATTATATGGAATAATTTTTGTTATTTTTTCATGGTTGAATATATTTTAAGGAATTATATTTATAAATAAAACAAAAATGCCCAGTGAAAAAATATTCTAATTCTTCAAACATCCTTTTTGGTTTATAGTTAAAGCCTCAATTCGTTGGTTTCATGATAAAAAAAGTACCTCTTGGACATGGGGAGGGATGTTAAAAATGTATTATTGTAGTTATTAGGTAACCAAAATTCCCTTTATGTGTGCAGAGGAGAGGAGAGTGGTGTCCTTTTATAAGTGAGCTAGATGCCACACTTGGAATTTTTAAAATGATTAAAATATAATAATATCATACTCAAGTGAAATAGATTTAAAATGGACCCTTTATGATTATTATAGGAGATAGGGTTCAAATATTTCAAAAAAATTGGTTTTAGAAAAGTTTTTAGGTCTTGATAAACTTTATCTCTTTAGTTTAAACCCCGATAAACCAATTTTAACCTTAACCGTGGTAAACATTTTTTTTTTCCAATTTTTACAATTATTTAAAAAAATAATATGAAATTGTAAAATAATAGTAATTATTGTAATTAAAATAAATTAATACATTTTTATCAAATTAAATTAATATAATTTCTATAACTTAATTTAAAATTAAACCAAAAAATGCAATGAAAAATGATTTTAATAAAAAATATATTTTTAAGGATAAAAATGTTTTTATACAAAAATTAAAGTATAGTGTTAATTATAAAAAAGTTTATTGAATTAAAAATAATAAAAAGGGACTAATGAAATTTAAAATTAATCTAAAAAATAATTTCAATTTTTAAATACTTGGAAAGAAAAGACATTTTTCAACAAAAATCATTATTTTTCACTGATCATTGAAAAATAAAACTTTTTATAAAATTATAAAACATTTATCACAATTTAATTTAGGAAATAATATTTAAAAAATTATATCCAATTTATCAAATAAAAAACTTCAAATTTCCAAAAATTAATTGCAACATTATATCACAAAAAATAGTAAAATGATTTTTAAAGAAAACATATTTTTGATTCCAAAAATTAATTAAATAAAATTGAGTGATTATTTAATATTAATTTATCTATTAATTTTTATTCATTAGAAACATTAAATATATTAAATAATTTAGTTTTTTCTATTCATACCTACTAATCTAACTGTTAGGTTATAATGGCCATATTTCTATAACAATATTTTATTGTAGGGTTAAGATTGGTGTTTCATGTTGTATACTCTACAAAATATAATGTTTGTATAAAAAAAATATCAAGGTGTTATGGAATATATTCCTAATCCAGGTAATTTTTATTATTTGTTTAGCTGTCACACTCACATCCACTTAGGGGCTGCGTTCAACTCGGGTTTAACTATCACACCTGCGTTCACCTAGAGTCTATTTTCACCCTAGGTTTAACCATCACATATATAAAAAAACATAAATTATTAAAATAGAAAAAAATAATCTGTATGAGGTAAAAAGGATCAATTAACATTACTAATCCATAACAATTCCCATTTCCTTTTCCAAAACCATTTTAAATATCATTTCAAAATGGCCATTTCTGATCCTGTATCCAAATACCATTTCTGAAATACCATTTCAAATAATGCTTTCGAATACCAATTCAAAATCACCCAAAACATACTTTCAATACCACATCGCATTAACATTTCATAAACCAATCCAAATTAACAATTCCACTTTCTATATTAAAAACCATTTTTCCATAAAACCCCATTTTCATTTTAAACACGATTTAACAATCCACTTTCAAAGGTTATGGTCAATTCCAAGAAATTCCAACAGGAACCACATTCCCATAAGGATAAAACATGTAAAAGGGTGATAAATAAGGAGAATTTATAACAATAAAAATTTACATAAAACAATGATCATCATCTGGTAACCGATGAGACTTCAATCACATGAATATAATACGTAAAAGAATAATTTGTGAAATGTTTATTTACTAACTAACTAATTTAAAACTTTAAAAATTTAATTCCAAGAGTTGGAAACTTTTTCATGGACCATAAAGAACCATAAAAGACAAAATAAACCTCTCCCACACTTTTGTATCCTAACACACACCCTGACATATAAAACAATGAATTAAAAAAATGTATAATTAATTTGTGACTAAAATTAAAAATGCATAAAAAATGAAGAAACTATTTTATGCTCACACTACATCAGAATGATGACCAACTTCTCTATAATGAACCATGTCAAACCATTGACTAAATTTTGGTCCAAATCCATAATAGTAAATACACTTTAGAAATTCAATTAAAAATAATCACGTAGAACCAAAGAAAACTTAACATGAAGTCATACCATAACGAAACATCAATCCACCACCAACAAAAACCACCCCATGACATCCTCTACCAACAATTATCAAATCCTTTGATGGAAACATAAGATTACACGATTCTCTAGTTGAGTCACTATCAAAATCCTAAATGATAGAAAAAAAATTAGGAAGAACAAGGGAAGAGATTAAAAGAGGTTACGGGCGGGTGATGTTAAATGCAAATATACAAAGAATCACCCCAAAACACACCCCATACCAAGGGGTATTGAAGGGATGAATGAAGAGGAATGATGTAGGTCATGTAAATACAAAAAGGGAGAGTTTGGGGGGGGGGGGTGTAATATAAAACCTAATATGGGAAAATTTTATATTTTCTCACTTTAAAAATCCCCTGGATGGTTCGTGGATATAGACAATGGCTTCTGCCACTTAAAAAAACCAACTAATTTCCATCATTATACTGTATTTTGCAGCATCCACCCCATCCCCTCATAATATCTTTCTTGATCTTTTGGTTACCTCACATGCCTAGTACCTTTTTTTATCTCACCTATCTTGAGGTCCTCTAAATCTCGAAATTTTATTCTATGGTCTGAATTAGCTTATGGTGTTTTCACTATGTAAAAAGTTAAAATTCCTCTTGAAATAAAAACTGATGTACTAGAATGATAAAACACACATAATATCATATAACTATTTAATAATAATATATTTATATGAATAATAATATTTTAAAATATGAGAAAAATAATCAATAGTCATTGAGTCCTTAGTGCATAATAAATCATCAATTAATAAAGAAGTATGAAATTTTTTCAGACCATTACAACATTAAACACATGGAGAATTATCTTAAATTTATATGAATGATGAAACCTAGAAATGGGGTTAAGTGAAAGAATATAAATTTTTATGGGGATATAGAAGACCCTAGGTCATCTTACAATGAGATTTCAATTTTAAAAGTGTGAATTTTAAATAAGTTTTATAAAAAAACTAAATAAGAGGGATTTTAAAAATATTTTGAAGTAAAACAAATAAAGAAAACAACTAATTGATTTTGTGAAGTTATTTTTGGGTTTGTAATAAATATGAAATTTTTATCATTATATGTTTATTACAGATAATGTCATGTTTGAATCTGTAAAATGTATATTTAGTTTAATGAAATTATTTGGGTGAGGGAAACCATGATATTGGTTCTACTATTTTCCCTTCATAATAGACCACTGAGAACCAACCAATGACCCAAAAATTACATTATTAAGATTTATACATCATAACCAAAAGTTAGGTCTTTTAAAACATTTTGACATCTCAAGTAAGTGTGATAGAAAATGGGCCCCTATATTATCCATCTAGAAAAACACAACATTCTTGCTAAAAATCCCACACTGATTGGTTATGAAATAAAATATGTTTCTCTCAATAACACCAAAAAAATTTATTCAAAGTAAAATCAAGTTAATATAAAACTATAAGAAGTGTTTTAACATAGAATTTATAGTAAATTAGTGTAAAAATAAATTTTGGAACTCACTCTCTAAGTTCATAGCTCCCTTGTAATGATCTCCCACTATTTATCTCACCAGTGAGAGGAGGAAGATTATATGGAACACCACCATAAAAAACCACTCTTAATGTATATAGAGATTACATCATTTCTATAGAATACTTAAAACATTACACAAAATGATTCCAAAATACCATGTTAGTTTAGTGTCTTTGGAAACTTGAAATAAAAATCTTCTAACTTAGTGAAAGATCTTCAATGTTTCCCACAATGATCTCCCCCTAGGAATTCTACAAAAAAAACGTTCTTCAAAACCTTGGGAAAGGAAACATAATAAAGGTTGACCTCTAATTCTCATTAAGGGTAAATAAAGAAAATATGTTTTTATAACAATAATATAAGGGTATGAGTACATGAGCATAACATTAAAGGATAATACCATATATACCAACGATCATAAAACTGAACCATAGAATAATGATTGGGAGATCATAAGAAATGAATTTTAAAAAAAATAAAGAGAATAATCCATGAAATCATAACATATGAGTAAGACAATGAATTGTTCTATACACATGAACATGTAATTTCATCCCCTATCAGTCAAAACACATTGCTAGAACTTATCAGGGAACTTCATGGGGACCAATCCTACTGGGTGGGACACACCACTATCCCCAGACACATCTATTTACTTACGATGTATCTGGTATCCCCATATTCCCATTTTGGATTGGGTTTCCCCATATTCCCATAATGGATCCATATTTCCTATCTTCCCATATTCATGGGGACTATATATTCTAGTTGGGACACACCACCATCCCCAACTGCAATCATTTCCCTATAATGGATTGGGTTTCTCCATATTCCCACAATGTATTGGATTTAACAATATTCCCATAGTGTTTTGGGTTTCCATATCTTCTCGTCTTCATGGGGACTACACCTACTGGACAAGACACACCACTATCACCAGTCACAGTCCTTTCAATTTAAGGGACTGGGTTTCACCATCTTCCCATAGAAGATCAATCTCGTCCACTTGATTAACATCATTATATCATGTGATATAAATATTTACACAATTTATTGGAAGCATATATAGGTGTATTCCATCTCATAACAAAATCATACATACATGTGCCAAAAAATATTAACACTTTCATCATATCATGATCCATAAAAAGAGGCAGATTTCATAAACATCCCATCATAACCCATGAAATGAAATGGGTATCATAAAAATTTAATAATATAATAAACTATGTAAAATATATAGTTTTCATAATAATTTCATATAATAATAACTTGCAAAAGGAAGTGGGTTTTATAAGAATTTATCATGGTATAACCTGTTGATGAGAAATAGGTTTCAAAAGAGTTTATAATGGTATAACCCATTGAGGAAAAATGGGTTTCATAATAATTTATCATCGAATAACCCATTGAATATAAATATATTTTATAATAATTTATCATGGTTTAACCCGTTGAAGAGAAATGGGTTTCAAAACAATTTATCTTGGTATAACCCGTTGAAGAGAAACAGTTCTCATAAAAATTTATCATGGTATAACCCGTTGAAGAGAAATGAGTTTCATAAACATCATTCCATCACAAAATATACCATTCAATAAATAATATCAATATTATTAATGTATCATGTACCCAAAAAATCTTAATCTATATCAAAGTAATCCGTCTTATATAGAGAAAGATTTTGAAAGTTCACATGGAGTGTATCTTAAAGAAAATAGATTTTCATTGAAAATCATTTTCATAAAACCTTTTCAAAATTTTTTTCTTATAACTAATGATTTTAAATTTTATTTAAAACATTTCTTGTTTGAAATATATTTTCCTCTTTGAAAACTCTTTCTAAAACATAAAGCATTTGGAAAACCTTTTTATTTGAAAATACATTTAATCTTATAAATAAATCTTGAAAACTTTTTGAATTTTTTTTTCTTAAAAACATATAAAGGATGCCTAAAAACATTTTTAAAACATTTTTCATTGAAAACATTTAAAAAATCCTAAAAATAATTTTTAATATATTTTTATTTTAAAATTTATAAAGAATGCTTGAAAACATTTAAAACACTTTGTAAACATAAAATATTTTTAAAAACCATTTTTCTTTGATAAAAATTTTAAAATAAAAAATTCCATAATATTAGAAAAAAAATTTCATTAAAAAAACCTTGTAATCTTACAAAGAAAGAAACAAAGAAAGGAAAATCATGACAGCGGGTAAGTTCGTACATTCTAAACATTCCTTTTATACCTTAAAAGTTTAGAGAATTAACTTCAAAGGAAAATGACATAAAGGTTACTTTTAAAACCACTTTGTGAAAAGGTAAAACATCGGTAAAAAATGTCCTTTAAAAATTATATTATAACATTATAACATTTTCAAATCCTTTTTTTATAAAACACAGTTATGAAATAACACATATTTTTGACCGAAAGGAAAAATAACTACAATTTTTTATAATTTTTTTTCTTAATTATTGTATGTATAAAAGAATGAAAAAATGGCACCATTAATTGGATATAACATGAATAAAAATTGGTTAAAAAAATTCATGATTTTTATTGAGATATGGATCACATGATTTCATCCATGGGAGCATAATCATAAACAATCTCGATAAATGATGAGATTGTAGTGATAAACCATTTGCAATTTGGTAACATTGAATCATAATACAGTGGAAAATATAACATAAAATGAAGCTTTAAATATAGTAAAAAGAATTAGTTTCATGATATAACATTTCAAAGGCATTATATACACCACATAGAAAAGTATATGTTCATAACATGACATGTGTCTCAATGAAGGAAAATTCAGATAAAATTACATTTCCGATTTGGAAACTTTTGAAACACAAACCCCATGAAATCAAGTTCATAAAATGAATATTTAAATACACATAAATTTAATAATAATAATAATCATATTATACATCCATATTCAGTATACACACCAGACAAAAGAAATGAGTGGTGAATAAGACAGGTATCTCATGGAAATAAAACGTTAGATTAAATTCTCTTTCCTTATGTTTTGAATTGCTTCATACATGTTCAAACATTCCATTTAGTAAATATAAGTTTATTATAAATATAATATTTAACCATACTATTACATATAATATAATTTATGAATTGGTTGTCAATTTATATTACCTGTTTATTAACAAATCTATGTTAACATTACGTTTCGGGTAATATTCGCTTTATTTTTGTATATTTTTTGACTTATTTTTATTGATACTATTACTTTGATAATGATTTAATTATTTTAAAAATGTAAAACATGGAATAAATATTATATATATTCATTATACTTGTATTTATAATAATATATATAAGATATAATCATGAAATTAAATACAATATTCATGGAGATGATAGGCCATACGTACTAATGAACATAGTTTCCATTTTATTGTTGTATTGAAAGAATGAAAGAAAATAACACACACACACACACACACATATATATTATGATTCTATTATAATTATTATTTCATATATATCATATAATTTCACTAAATTAATCCTTAATACATTCCATGTATTATGTGAACAAATCATATCACCATGAGGAGGCAGTTGTCCACACTTACCCAAATGAAATTATTGCACTTACAATAAATGCATAAAATTATGGAATTTGTTATATAATAATTAAAAAGGCATAAATAAATCATAAATATTTTATATAACATACAAATATACAGTTTCGATCATAATTATCAACCATGAGAGTTGGTAAATGAAACACGAACAACATCATTTCGTGAGGCGGTAGTTCTGCGCACACAAGAATGATATTCTCATTACCCATTAGATAGAAGTGTGTGAAAGTGAAGGTAGAACCCTTAGACTAAAAAATTTAAGTATATTGAGGATACTTATGTTATTATATAATCATGTAATAATAATAATTTAGGTGATGGAGAATGAAACTTAAATAAATGAGCATGGGGAAGGATGTTATCTCTTCTTTAGGTAACTCCTTTTGCTTTTCCAAAAATGGGTTCCTTGGTTGGATTTATAACCAAAGAGTGGAATAAATGAGGAAGGTAGGGATTATGAGAAGTTATGTGGGTATTTCTTGGCCAGACCTAGGTGGTTTGGGAGGTGTGAATAATGGGTAGAGGTGGTGGCCTTTTATAAAGAGAGGGAGGGGACACACTTCACATTTTTGAAAACAAGTAAGGTGTACCAACACTTTTAACTTAAAAAGACATAAAAAAACGTACTAATATAAGTTTTATGGACTTATTATGGCCATAAAATGTGTATTGGACAAGTGGGTAGGTCATTTTGGACCTTAAGTTTACAGTTTAGTCCCTTATGAAGGTTAATTTGGCCTTAATCACTGTAATTAATTTTAATCACCTTCACTAATATTTTTGGTAAAAAATTAAGTTCATATTATTATAATATAAAAAATATAATAATTAAAACCATTTATTTTATTTTTTCAAAATTCAATTCATAGAATCAGAAAAAATAAGTTTAATGCTAATCCCGCAAACGTGGTGAGAATGCTGGTTTTTATATTGAGAATGTTCAAAATTTCATTAGGATTTTATATCTAAATTCAACATAGAAATGGTTAAAATTACCTAAATTTAATAAATAGATTTATTATTGATATATTGTGATTTTAAAAACTATTTAAAATAAAATTTAACTATATAAATAAATTAGATGAAAAAGCAGTTTTGAATTAAAATTCAGGATTGTTTACTATTTATCCAAAAATGAAGTTTCTCAGAAAAATAATAAAAGGCCACAATAAGATAAAATTGACATTATGAATTAAAAAATGATGTTTATTTTATCAAATTAAAATTAAATTTTTTTTCTAAAATTAATTTTATTGTTGTTCTTAGAAGGACATAAAATGCCGTTCATTTAAGAAAATAGTATTTTCAAGCATATAGACTTTAATAAAACTTGAATGACTTATTATAAATACGATTTATCTATATAAAACCATTATTAGTTATTTTTAAATTTATTTATTAATATTCATATTACCAAGTTTAAAGGCTATTTTATGACTATCCCTTTTAAATAATTGTAATAATAAAATGTTGTTTCATAGAAATTCTATGTCGTGTGTAACACATGCCAAGTATGCGTCACATGTAGTGACAAATTTACATGGTATAGAGTAAAATGAAATCCACACCTTTTTATTTAGTATAAAAAAATATATTCAGTTTTTTTTGAAATAAAAAATCTCAAAATTTTAAATTAATTTAAAAAAATCTCAGGGTGTTACATTCTACCTCCCTTAAAATGAATTTCACCCTGAAAATTAATCTATTTATTTTGAAATTTTATTTATTAAAATTTACTTTCATAGAATCCCACATTGTAAAAATAAATACTAAAAATTCTTTTAAAAATGGAATGTTGGAAACATGATGGTTACCTAAAGTAACTCATAACTAGTTTTCCGAATGGGAGACCATTGGTGGAAAATGAAAACATGGATATAGAAGAGAAATCTAACGATAATGTTATGATCGGGAGTGATATAGAACATGGTCATGAGATATTTAAAACTCAAAAACCTTAAATCTTGGATTATCTAAGTGTCTATTTGATTCATCAGAAAATATGGTACTAGGATATAATTTTCAATTTCAAGATCCTTTTGCTAGAGTTGTATAATTTTCATGAAAATATATACTTACTTGATTTAGTAATATCTCACCCATTTTTGTGACTTGATCATCATCTACTTCAACTTTTTCTCCAAAAATTAAGGTTAATTTTCCATTCCTGAAGCACTAAAAGATCATGAGGATTATAAATAGAATGATTTTTCATTCCATCTATCCTTATCACAACAAAAATGTTAGCATACGTTATCCATTATGCATAAATCATCATATGAAGAGATAATAATTTAAGATATAAAACATCATCCAAAGTTTAACCAAATCCATTACATAAATATTCAACCTTATAACCCTTTTAAATGATGAAAATATAAAACATTAGAATAAAGGTCACTAAATAAGCTTAACATTAATTCCCTATATATCATAAATTGTCTCTTGGTTATGATATTCCAAACTTGTGAATACCCTCATCGTGTGAATACCCCTATCCTATATTCTTTTAAAACATGGTATTGACCTAAATTACAATAGATCCTTTTAAAAATAATGAAAATTACTTATTCTAAAGATTAATGGATATATTCCTTGAATCCGAGAAGTTTTAAACTTTATCCATGATAACATTGGCCACTTTGTCAACAAATCCTTTAATAGTTCTAAGTTAATATATACCGTCCAATTTACTTATTCATATCAAACATATCTTTATCCAAACAATATTATCTTAACATAAGGATAATATTAAGGTTTATCTTACCTTATTCAAAATGTCACCTTTCCATTAAATCAATTTTCCAGTCCATCAGAAACATTCTATATAAACTTGTAAATCCTGAGTGAATAACATAAAAAACAATCCTTATATATTTACCTATTAGTTTAACATACTTGTTGAATTAAAATAAATAAAAACTCTGATTATTCCAATTCATCTGTAAGACATAATAAGGATAACTTATTCTATTATTTGAAATATATTTCCTTTCATATTTCATCTGTATTCTCATCATCATATAAAATATAACCATTACTTATACCACCTTGATAATTGTATTATTGATATTTCCACTTAGGACATATATTTTTATAATGACAATTCATTCCACACTTAAAGAATTTATCCTTTTATGATTTCTTAGGGAGTAAAATATTTCCATCCATTTCATTAATCAAGTCCTTAAATTCTTACATTGTATTTACTTTTTTTTTCATTCTTCTCCATTTTCAAAACGTCACTTGTTCCTCTAAGGAATTCACTTAGGTCATTCCTTCCACATTATTAATAAAAATAAAATTTAATCTTCTTTACTCCATGCTATCTAATACCTGAAATCTTAGTGAACTCCGTCATTTTCTTCTTTGTTGAGTCTAATATTTGGTTAAGGTACACATTATTAATCACGTTCTGTGAAAATTGACAAGGAATGATCACAAAATAGATCATTCCAATGACAAAAACTTTAGACTTCTCATTATAAAATTGTCTATCACATTCAATGTTAACATAGTCTATTCTAGATCTCCCCATTTACTAAAACCAAAAATCATTGAGTAAGAAATAATTATCATAGCAAGGAACCACATAATCAATAAAAACCACTTATATAATGTCTAAATTTTAGAACCTTCATAAATATATGACACATTAGTTTTATCCTAGGTTATTCATATCCAACTTACATTTAAATCATTATGGATGTTTCATAAAGAGTTTTTGAATTTCCTAGTCATATCCCATGGGAGTGTCAGATAAGGTGTGCAGAAAGGCTTGTTGTCGTGTACTGGGTTACACTCTAGTCAGGCCCGCCACACATTGTTGGAGTCTTTACCCCTAGGTATATCTCTTCCAGAGCCACATCCACTTAAATCATCTAGTAAGGGATGTAATGATAATAAAACAATCACTCTATCATTCACAAAAATTCAAGGATATTTTCTTAAACATTAATCCATTCTTATACTTATCATTAGAGACACCGCTAAATATATTTATAAAAATATCCATAGGGATTTAACTAAGGTTTTCTCATATTAGTTTCAAAAGTTTAACTATCCTTTTAATTTGATACCATATTTTAAAAAAATATTCTTAACATACATAGACATTACATCATTTTTTATAATAATTCAAACATTACACAAACAGACTCCAATAAATCCTTTTAGTTTAGTTCATTTGGATCCTTGGAAAAAAAATATTCTAACCCAGTTAAAGTTCTTCAATGTTTCCCATAAAGATATCCCTGTTAGCAATTATACTTAAAAGCATTTGTTTATGAATGATGGAAAGGAAACATAATAAAGGGGTGATCTCAAATGCTCAATATGGGTAAATAAAGGAAACATGTTAGCATTAAATAAAAATAAGGGTAATTGAACATGATCATAACATTTAAAGATCATACCCTTCATATAAAATATTATAAACATAAATAATTTCATAAAGATTTGTAGTTCATAAGACATGAATCATGAGGAAATAAATAGCATAATCCATGAAATCACAACATAGGATTAATACATGGAATTTTGGAATACACATGAACATTTAATATCATTCCCTATAAGTGAAGATGTATTTTTATAACTTATTGGGACACTTCATGGGGAATAAAACTATTAAGAAATACATGCCACAATAATTGGTCAAATTATTTTCCTATTGAGGGATCGAGTTTCCCCATATTCTCAGAGTGGATAGGCTTTCCCCATATTCCAATAGTGGACCAGGTTTCCCCATCTTCCCATATTCATAGGGACTACACCTATTAGGTGGGACACACCACCATCCCTAATCATAGTAATTTTCTTATGAGGGATCATGTTTACCTATCTTTCTGTAGTGGATTTGTATTCCCCATATTCCCATAGTGTATTGGGTTTTCCCATCTTCCTATATTTATAGGGATTATACCTACTTGGCAGCACACAACACCATCGCAAGTCCCAGTACTTTCCTTGTATGGGTTCAGGTTTCCCCATATTCCCATTGTAGATCAAGACGATCGACTTGATTACCATCATAATTTCATGAGATATATCTCTTTACCTAGTGCATTGGAGGGATATATAGGCCCCACATATCCCATAATAAAATCATATATTCATATTCTATAGGATAATAAAACTTTCAACATATCATGACCCATAAAAAGAGAGGGGTTTAATAAAAATAACATCATATCACATGAGATGAAATGGGTATCATAAATATTTATTCACATCATAACCTATGGAAAATATATTGGTTTCATAATAGTTTCATCCTATAATAACCTATGAAAGGATGTAGGTTTCATAAGAATCTATCATGGTATAACACGTTGAAGAGAAACAAGTTTCATAAGCATTTATGAAGATATAACCCATTGAAGAGAAATGAGATTCATAAGTATTATCATGGTATATACTATTTTATATAAATGGGTTTAATAAGAATTTATGATGGTATAACACATTTAATATAAATAGGTTTCATAATCTTTTATCAAGGTATAACCTGTTGAAGAGAAACGAGTTCCATAAGAATTTTTCATGGTATAACCAATTGAATAGATACATGTTTCATTCAAATCAATCCATCAAAACATTGACCACTCGGGAAAGAATATTAATGGTATTGTGTTATAATTTCCCCAATAAAGATTAAAATATATCAAAGGAATCCCTCTTAGATGGAGTAGGATTATTAAAGTTCACTTGAAGTGTATATTAAGTAAAATAACTTTTCTTTGAAAATAAATTTCATAAAACCTTTTGAAAAATAATTTTCTTATAAATAATTCTTTGAAATTTTATTTAAAATGTTTCTTGAGGAAAATATATTTTCTTATTTGAAAAAATATTTCTAAAACATAAGGTGTTTTTAAAACCTTTTTCTTTGAAAATAGTTAGAAACTTGTAAAGAATGATTGAAAACATTTTGAAAAAAAATTTTCCTTGAAAACTTATAAAAGAATATTGAAAAACATTTTAACACATTTTACTTGAAAACTTATATAGAAATATTTAAAATCATTTGGAAAACCTTTTTATTTTAAAACTTATAAAGTAAGTATGAAAAAATTTAAAACAATTTGTAAATATTATTTTTTTAAAAACTCTATTTATTTGATTTTTCTTAAAATAAATAATTCCCATAATATTAGGAAAATAATTTAATTAAAAAAATTACTTTGTAATATTACAAATGAAGTATGAAGAAAGTTACGATCATGATGGCAGGTAAGTCTGTACATGCCAAACATTCCTTTTTCCCCTCAAAAGTTTAGAAAAGTGACTTTACCAGAAAATTAAAAGAAGTGTACTTTTAAAACTATCTTGTGAAAAGGTAAAAATGGGTAAAATTTCCTTTAAATATCATAGGATAATATAAAACCTTTTTTAAAACCTTTTTAAAAAACATGGTTTTGAAAGAACACAGATTTTCGACTAACCATTTTCTTAATTATCTTAAGTACAAAAGAGTGGAAAAATAGTACCATTAATTGAATGTAAAATTAATAAACATAGGGTAATAAAATATATGAGATTTATTTAGAGGTTTATCATATGGTTTCATCCATGGAAGCATAGTCATAAATAGTCTCGATAAATGATGAGATTGTAGCTATAAACCGTTACCACTTTGGTAACATTGAATCTTAATAAATAGGAAAGAATAGAATTAAATGAAGATTTAAATATCATTAAAATAATGATATTCATTATATAACATGTAAAAGTTAGTATATACACCTCATAGAAAAATATTGGTATATAACATGGCATTTGTCCCAAAGGAGGAAAATTGAGACAAAATTACTTTACCGATTAGGTAACTTTTGAAACATAAAACCCATGAAAGAAAGACCATAGAATTGATATGTAAATACCAATAATTTGAATTATAATAATCATAACATAAATACATGGTCAGTATACACACCACAAGAAATAAATGAGTAGTGAATAATACATGTATCTCAAAGAAATAAAAAGTGAGATGAAATTTCATTATCTTAAGTCTTGAATTTCTTCGTACACATTCAAACCTCCTAAATCAGAAATATATGTTTATTATACATATAATAAATGACCATATTATTATATATAATACCATATACTATTTTTTTGACTTTATATTACCCATTTATTAACAACTCCATGTTAATTTTTCGTTTCAGGTAATATTTTCTTTATCTTTCGTATATTTTTGACTTGTTGTTCTTGATCCCATTAATTAGATCATTATTTAATTATATATACAATTTAAAAATGGTATAAATATCATATTTATTTAGTATAAATGTATTTATATGAATATATATAAGATACAATTTTGAAATGGAATACAACATTCATGGATATGGTATGTTGTACAGGAACATGAACGATGTTTCCATTTTGTTGTAGTATTGAAAGAAAGAAATTAAATGACACACACACACACATATATATATATATATATTATAACTCTAGTAACATTATTACTTCATATATATTATATAATTTTTATAAATAAATCCCTAATACATTCCATGTGAGGCGTGAATGAATCACATCACTTTGAGAAGGCAGTAATCCACACTTCTCTAAATGAAATTATCATACTTACACAAAATGGAAATCATGATTTTTTCATATAATAATTAAATAAAAATAAATAAATAATAAATATCATATATAAAATATAAAAATATATTTTCCATCATAATTTCCAACCATGGGAGGTGGTAAAGAAAAAATGAATAACATCATTTTGTGAGGTGGTAGTTCCCCACACATAAGAACGGTAAGTTCATCACCAATTAGATGGAGGTATGTGTAAGTGAAGGTAAAAAACTTTTAATAAAAACATATAATTTTATTATGGATAATGGTTTTATTATATAATTATTCTATAATAATAATTTTGGTGGTTTATAATTAAAATAAAAGAAAGGATATTGAGGGAGTATATTACCTTTTATTTGGGTAACTCGTTTTCCTTTGCAAAAAAGGGATTTCTTGGTAAAATTTATTCCCAAAGGGAGCCTTAAATGATAAAGAGAGGGGTTTTAAGAAGTTAATTGGAATATATTTTACAAATTTATGTGGTTTTATAGGTGTGAATAAGGGGTATAGGTGGTGGCCTTTTATAAGGGAGGGAGATGACACACTTGGCATTTTTCAGAAAAAGTTTATTGTACAAATTTTTTTACATAAAAAAATAAAAAAAACTAAATAATATAGGGTTTATATATGATATATTTCCAAACAATGGGTTTTGTATAAGATTATTTATAATTTTTCCCTTAAGATTAATGTTTATTCCCTTGTTAAGCTTAATTTTACCTAAATCACTGTAATTAATTTTAATCAATTATAGTAATTTTTAAAAAAATAAAGTTTATATTATTAGAATATAAATGTTATACTGATTAAAATAGTATATTTAAATTTTTAAAAATTGAATTCATAGATGAGGAAAAATTAATTTTAATGCTAATTCCGCAAACGTGGCGAGAGAGTGGGTTTTTAAAGTGAGAATGTTCAAAAGTTCATTGAGATTCAATATCTAAATTAAATATAAAAATAATTAAAATGAAATAAATTGGATTAATAAATGTATAATTTTTCTATTTTTACTTTAAAACCAACTTAAAATATAATTTAACTATATAAATAAATTAGATGAAAAAGCAGTTTTGAATTAAAATTCATCATTTTTCACTATTGATCCAAAAATGAAGTTTCCCAGAAAAATTCCAAAAATTCACCCTATGATAATTTTGAAATTATGAATTACAAAATGAAGTTTATTTTATAAAATTAAATATCTAAAAGTTTATAAAATTAATTTTATTATTGTTCCCAAAAGGACATAAAAAGCAGTTCTTTTAAAAAAATAATATTTTCAAATATATAAAATCATTACTAAAAAATGTTTATCTTATTATCAATATTATAATATATATAAAGCCATTATAATTTATATTTAAAACATACTTATTTCTATTCATATTACTATGTTTAACAACTATGTTATAACTATCCCATTTAAATACTTATAATAATAAAATGTTGTTTTGTAGAAATTCAGTGTCACATGTAACGCAAGCCAAGTCAGTATCACATGTAGTGAAATACGTACTTAATATATATTATAATGCAATCCAAAATTAGTGATTTCTGATAAAAAAGATATATTCAGTTTTGTTTGAAATAAAAAACATCAAAATATTAAATTAAATAAAAAATAACAATTTATAAAATCTTAGGGTGTTACAACTACCTCTACACTTTCTCTCCATATAAGTATAGGGAGATACAAAACACATAGTATTATGAGATAAATTTGATAACTATGAAATTTTTTGTCACTGCCCCCATTGAAAAAACATTAAAATGAGATACACAAGGTATGTATTTATAGGACAAGGGAGATATTATTTTTTGAAAATATATTTTACAATACAACTTAATTTTTTTTATTCCTAGTAAATGGAATTATCTTGATTTTTTAAAAATATATATATTTTTAATAAATTCTTGAATATATCCCCATAAATTTCTGGCAATCATTAGTGTTATAAAATGGGGTATATTTTTAAAATACACAAATGTACTATTGACTTCGATCATTTTTGGTTTTTTGATTAGATCTAGTCATTTAGGGAAAAATATATAAAAACCGGTCTCATGTTTATTTTACATACTATTATCCGACATTTTATGGATATAATCACCAAATATAAGTGAAATTTAATGGGAATAGGTTTCAGAATGTGAAAATTAATGTAGATTCATGCTTTAGATTCTATGTAGTTTGGCCCAATTTTTTTAACTTCAACTTTGGCTCTAAAAATCACTTTCACCTCTGATGAAGGAAAGAAAATTAGTGAAATTTTAATTTTAAATATTATCAAAAATTAATTAATTTAATAAAATGAGGCATTCAATTGATTATTATATTTATAATTTACAACACCAAAATATTTTGAAACCATGGAATGAGGGTAGAATAAAATAGTGAATCATATTGTGACCACTCACAAATTGAATGGAAACCTCAACGAACATGAAGATTCATATTCTATATTTAAAGTACCTTCTTAGTGGTTGGATGTACATGGATATTATGGTCATGGTCATCATAATTCATAGATCCTTATTGATTACAAAGATCATGTGGAGTATTTGGTGTTTGTGTAGAGCGGATGCAGAGGGGATGACCATAGTTTTATGATGAGGTATCCTCATATAGAACCCCGTCCTCTTAGTACCTTAGACCTTGTTTGTGTTTACATAGTTGTGAATAGTGTATTACGGTCTATATCACTCCAAATGTAGACTTTATGTGAGTGCTTTGATTTGGTTGATGTGTATACATGTTAAATTTATCTATTTCATCATTAATTATACATGTGGTTTGTTTAATAGGTCCACCAAGTTGAGTAGATCCTTTTAATTTTTTATGTTTTGTTAATTATTATCCCTCTCACATTATTTAGTTTTGTTTAGTATTATTTATTTATTATTAATCTATTTTTATTTTTCTTGTATTTTATGTTTGATGGAACTAAGGATTCTATTTTTTTTAATCTTTCACTACTTTTAGAAGAAAATAATGATATTGAATTTGTTTATTCATTATTTTTGTTATAGAATTTATATTTTATTATTACTCAAATTTTATGTTGAGAGATTTTATATATATATAAGACACATAGGCATTAATAATTTACCTTTATATAATCCAAGAGTCTGTGGAAATTAATTTTACTTATTGGCAGTACTGGAAATTCAGTAATGTTATATAATATTACATATTTTAAGTGATTCCTCAAATTGATTTCCATATTTGAGGTATGTTTGTAAATTTCCAAAAGACATGAATTTTATGTTATAATGAATATACTCTCACAAATGACAGATAATATAATTTTCATATAGGGAGTAACCTTTATGAATTATATTGTACATATAAATATTAATCTTATTTATTTTGAGTAGTAGATTTAAAAACTTTTTTACTCCTCTGTATATAAGGATAAGTTCATATTTGACACTTACATATGGTGTTCTCACAATGGAATCAATTTTATGTAAGGATTTAATTTCATATATTTTGAGATATTAATTTTTAATATACGGGTTGTAATGAAGAACTATATATTTAGAAAAGTATCTGTATAATGTTAATCAATAATACTTATTGATCATAAGTAAAGGATTTTACTTTTACTCATTACTTTTTGTTATTTAAAAGATAAAATTCAATCATGCCCGTTTAAGATATCATCACACAATATAAATTATTTATCTATTATTAGAATATTATATATTTATATTTATGATATAACTATATATTATTAAATATTACTAATATTATAGGAATGAATATTCAAATTTATTAATGTTTGGATTACAGAAGGTAGTCATGTCATGTGAATAGGGGTATTAATCTCAATGATTAATAGAAAGTATTAAAAGAATATATAATGATGAATTAAGGTTCTATTATTATTATTATTATAAATATATTAATTAAATGCTATACAATTGTTTTAGGAGACATCTGAGTGATATTATCAGAACAAATTAAATATAAAATATTGTGGAGAATCTAGTCGTTATTGAATTTTATTATTTATAAAAGGCCAAAACCAACCAGTGAAGTTAGAAAATATTCTTTAAACTCACTATTAAATATCATAAATTTTTGAATTGTTCATAAATACCTAGATGTTTTTCCTTACACTACATCATTCATGTGATACAAAGGGACATTGATACCCAATCTTATGTGAGAAACCTCATTGACAATCAGTCAATAGTTTAATTATGTATTATTATAGTATTATGTATTGTTTTATGTGTAACATTTTTATTTGGGTAATATTTTACAAGTTATACCATCCTTTAAAAGTTATCTGTTAGATATGATTACATGAAAAAAATAATTTACACTGGTTGTTCCTTAATTTGTTAAAAGGAAGGGGTTTTAATTATGCCTTGGATTAAGTAATGAACAGGTTGGTGCTTCCTCCACTTCAAATAGAAGATTTTGGGGTTGCAACTCTATATGTGAAAAAGTAAGGGTTTTGGGTTTGTGAATCATGGGTGTAAAATGTATATTTTTAACAATTTTCACTCATCTTCATAAATTATGGTTATTTAGTGTGTTCGATACCTCTTAGGGTGTAGAGTAGTTCAAAGAGTATATATGATATCAATTATACCTGAACTTATATAAAAATCATAGTTCAATTTTCTATTTGAAACTCAATTAGTTTATTTTTATTTTCCACTATATTCCACACTATACATTAAAGTTATCCTATTTCTTTAAAATTGAATAGTCATCCTATCTTCTATTGAAAATTTAATATATGCCACCAAAATTTGGTATTAGATCCAATTATATGAAGAGGTTATCTCTATTGATTTTAGTCTTATACCTGTGTAATTTCTATCAAAGTAATATCCTCTAAGAAATATTAACACCCCATTGCATATTTTGAATATATTTTATTGCTAACAAAATTTTAGACTTAAAATTCAAAGGGAAATGTATCAAAAAATGGAAGGTTAATGATTAAATGAAAATTGGATTCTTTACAGTCCACCCTTTGATGATGGAAACAATTATGGTTAAAAACACACAAGGATATAATAATACCTCAAATAGCTAATAATTTAGCATTGGAACATAATGGTAAAACATTAAATATTTCAAAAAGAATACCCTAATATATTTATTGGTTATTTTTAGCTAAGTACATTCTTTAGGATAAAGGAATTAATATTCTTTATTTTTTGTATTTTTTAAATATTTTTAGTATTGTATCAACATGTAATACTGATCATGATATTCGAATAATTTTACAATTTACAAATTAGGGAATAGATAAACAAAAAATAACTAATCTTGGATTACTGTGGGTTGAGTGTCAAGATTCCAATATGGTAAAAAATAAAACTGTCAACCAAATGTTCCGAGGAAACAGAAGAACTATGAATGGAATAAGTGATATTGGATAAGTATTGAAAAATAATTCTATGGTTGAATGATTTCTCAAATAACTAACTAGGAAGTGTCATGCTAAGAATGTTTCATTTAATGAAAGTGATAAATTTAAGGATTAAACATTATATGAGATTATTGGTCCAGTCTTACAATTTTATCTTAAATTGGAAAACACTGAGAATGAAGCTGATAATAAGAAGAATAAAGGTATTGATTTTAAAAATTTTGTTGATTTATTTATTTCCTTTGATAATGTTTCATGTTCTTAAAATGATGGAAAAGAGTGGATAACTAAGGTTATAGAAGGTGTACGCAAAGATATCAAGAAGAAATAGACTATAGGATACATGAAAAAGTTTTGGAAAGATAAAAGAAATATGGTTTAGATATAAATTCAGATATTAAATGTTTTTGAGTAACAGAATAAAGGATGCATCCAACGTGAATATTCAAGGATGAAGAATCAAATAAAAGACATGAAGAAAGAGAATAAAAATATGGATTCATGAAGTAGTAGTGAGGATTAAGATTCTATTTCAAATTATGGAAGTGAGAAGGAAACTTGTAATATTTTCTTTATAAATAAATATAATAGGATATCATTTTCACCTTCTCACTCATGTTGTTCGAGTGACCTGGGTGAATCTGTAAGGAAGGATATAAATATTTGTTTGATCAGAATTTTTGATGAGATAAATAATTTTAGTTTTAATTATGATTATGACTCTAACCTTGGTTATGAAAATAATAATCCTACGATTAAAAGGATTGATAAAAGTCTATTGATTTATAGGATTGTGTATTCACTATTGGAGATGCATACATGAAATTGAAGAAATACCACAAGAATATGTTAAAGGGGAAAATGTATTTTTATTTTGACGTTTTGAAGAATAAAGAGTGAAAATAAATATTAATGGACAAGAATTTCAAATTAAAGAATACCTCTTCTATAACTAATAAAACATTTTATGATGAATTAGAGGCAATTAAGAAGTAAAAATATTAGATAAAATTTGAGATCAAATGTCTAAAGAATGACCTATATACTTTTATTCAATGAAGATATATGTTTGATAAGATGACTCCTAAGAATAATATAAACAAGAAGGAAAATATACATGGACATGTTGTGATGTTACAAATGATATATGGGAATTGATTTGTGAAGGATAAAAGTAAATATAATTTATTTGTTAACTATTTTATGTGTGGTTCTTTTGGTGACTATGTATCATATTTTTTTAGGATTTGTTTAATATATTAGTGATATGAATTTTTTTTCTATATATACTTTAAAAATTAAAATGTATAACCCTTATATAACCCGTGATCCTAAAGGTTATAATTATAAATCTATTAGACAGAAACATGTCTACATGTTGAGGTGATGTATTTATTTAAGACCAACATGTATACACTTTTCTAGTTTTTTATATAGTATAATGATACAAGATTGTTTTATTAGTTTATATTTTCTGACCAGATAACATGTTTTTATAGTTTTCTTATTTGGTTTATTATTATATTATTAAATTATTATTTTTGTTATTCTTTTCATATATTAACTATTTTCAGGTATCCCAGTATACATTTTATATTTGTACAATAGGATTTTACTACAAATTCACAGTCATAATTATTAAAGAGAAATAATGTTGAATCTATATGGGATTTTGATAATTTTTAATATTTTTTTATTGGAATAGTTTGTTTTTTAATTTTTATATATATTTTTTTTGGGGATTTATTTTTATTTTAGTATATTAGAATATTTTTTTATCATGCAATTTATTTAGTACATTATATTTATGTTTAAGCCTGATGATGATGTCCCCAATTATTTTTATTTCACAGAATTTAGAATGTCAGTTCTATTTATTCATTAATGAATGTTTTTTATTTATTGTTTAATTTATAGAGATAGAAGATATGTTTTTAAAGGAGTGTTATTAGTCTTTATTTGAATATATTTTTAAATTTTTTATTAATCCATCTTTACATTTTGAACTTTTTGATTCCTATAAAAAGGGGGAGTGTGTCTACAGTGACCCTCACTTTTCATACATTAACATTACATAACTTTTCAAAAATACCAAAAACATTAAACAAACATATTCCCAAAGACTATATTACTCTAGTTCCTTTGGAAACATAGAAACATAAAATTGGTACATAAATGAGCTACATCATCCCCAACTAGGTTCTTCATGACTCGCACCCTTCTTAGACACATCATAAATAATATATATCTTTATAACCTAGGGGAAGGAAACATAAAAAGGGGTGATCTTAGATGATCATTAAGGGTTAATAAGGGAGATACGTAAGCATAATCACAGGGATAATGGCCTGGGAACATGACAATGAAAGTAGAAGATAATAATCTATATATAAAAGATCATAAACATGAATCATAACATAATCTTTAGAAGTCCATAAGACATGAATCATAAGGAAATAAATATGTTAATATATGAAATCAATACACATGAATAAAACATTGAATTTTGGGAGTCACATAAGTATATATATTGATTTCCATAGTATTAGAGGCATTACTACCTAAGACATCTTCATGGAAAAAGACCCTTAATAATAAGGGTTCACACCCCATTCCATCCCTATATTACTGAGTCAAGTTCTCTGATCACTCTAGCTCTATAATACTGAGTTGAGTTCATTTCTCATTTCAACCATGTAATACTAAACCGAGTTCATTCCCCGTTCTAGCCCTAGAATACCAAGATAATTTAATTTTTCATTCTAAAAATGTCTATCTAATGAGATATAAATCTTTACCCAATTAATTATAGGGATATATAGCTCCCACCCATCTCATTATGAAATCATACATATATATTCTATAAGATCATAAATAATTATATCATAACCCATGAAATAAAATGGGTATTATAAAAATGTAATCATATCATAACCTATAGAAAGAGACAAGTTTCCTAATCATTTCTTCATAAAAATAACCCATGGAAAGAAGCATGTTTCCAAAGAATATAACCCATGAAATAGAAATGGGTTTCATAAACATCATGCTATCTAAACATAATCTATTCATAGAAATAATATGAATGGAAACATTGAATAAATTCCACATAAAGGCATGAGTAACACCGATATATGTTATCTTAAATGGAAAATAATTTTGAAAGATATTTTAAAAACATTTATTGAGGAAAATTTCTTTTATTATTCTTTGAAAAAGTCTTTTTAATGCATAAAACCATTTGAAAGTAATTTTCTTAGAAAATAATTTGAAAACTTATAAAGAATACATGAAATAATTTTGAAATCCTTTATCCTTTAAAACTTATAGAATTAGATTAAAAACATTTTAAGATCATTTTTCTTTGAGAAAACAATGAAAACTTTAAAAGAATGTATGAAAACGTTTTGAAAGAAATTTCTTCAAAAACACTTTTAAATATTAAAATGAAATATTCAAAAAGTTTTGAAAACCATTTCTTTGAAAATAACTTTTAAAAATTGTAAAAAATCATGAAAATGTTTTGAAAACATATTTGGTTTAAAATAAATAAAAAAATGAATTTACATAATATTAGGAAAAAATTTTCAGAGAAAAAAACATTTAATCTTATAAAGGAAGCTTCATTGGAATGACAGTTGTGACGACCGATAAATCTGTATATGGAAAACATTCATTTTTCACCCTAAAAAGTTTAAAAAAGTACCACCATTAGAAAACAAAAAGAATATTACTTTTTAAAAACCCTTTTGTTTTAAAAAGGTAGAATATGGGTAAATATTTAATTTAAAGATCATATGATAATATTAGAATATTTTTTAGAACTTTTTAGCCAATATGGTTTTCAAGGAACACATATTTCCGACCAAAAATAGGGTAAAGTTAGGATTTCTTAAAAAACATTATTTATTATCATATGTACCAAATAGTAGAAAAATGGAACCAATAAATTAATATTTTATGAATAATAATAAGAGAATAAAATTCAATAATTTTATAGAGATACGAATCATAATATTTAATCAAAGTAAGCATAAACATAAATAATATCAAAAAGTGATGAGATTGTTTCAAAAAAATATTACCACTTGGTAACTTTAAACCATAATAACTAGGTAAGAAAAATGAAATTACATGAATATTAAAATATCATGAAAATAAATAGATTCATGATATAAAATTTCAATTTAATTATATACACCTCATGGAAAAGTATAGGTGCATAACATGGAATGTGTCTCAAAGAAGCCACATTGAGAAAAAATTAATTTACTGATTTGGTAACTTTTGAAACATAAATACCATGAAAGAAATATCAGAAGATGGATAAATACACAAAATTTTAATTAAATGTGTCATAGAATACATCTATGTGAAGTATACACACCACACAAAAATAATGGGTGGTGAATAAAGCATGTATCTCACATAAATAAAAGGTGAGATGAAATTCCCTTGCCTTGTTTCTTGAATCTCGTTGTACTCATAAAAATCACCATTATAATAAATATAAATTTTATAAATATTTACAGAACCATATTATTATATATAATAATATATATAGTTTTATTATGACCCTATATTACATTCTTGTTAACAATCCTATATTAAGGTTTCACTTTAGGTAATATTTGCTTTGTTCTTCACATGTCTCTTAATTTGTTATATCTTTAGTACTTATAAAAAAATTTATAGATTGTAAAAAATGATATAAATATAATTTATATTCATTATATAAGTATTATAACAATATATGGAATATATAAGTATGATATTGAGTACTTCGTTCATAGAGATGGTAAGCCATACGTATGCATGAACACTGTTTCCATTTTTATTGATTAATTGAAAGAAAAAAAGAAAATTAAATATATGTATACATATAAATATATATATATATATATATTATGATTAAATTAGAATTATTATTTCATATATATCATATAATTTCACTAAATTCATCCTTAATACATTCCATGTAGTCTGTGAACTAATCACATCGATTTGAGGGGGCGGTGGTCCATACTTCCTTATACGAAATTATCATATTTACACCAAGTGGAAAGTATAAATATATTTTTAAAAGGATTAAATAATATTAGAAATAATAAATTTAATATATAAAATATATATATAGAGTTTCCATCATAACGTCCATCTTGAAAGGTGGTAAAGAAAAACTAAACAATCATTGTCTCGTGAGGGTGTAGTTCACCATACAGATAAACATTCTGTTTGTTACCCATTAGTTGGTGGTGTGTATAATTTTAGGTTAAACCATTAGCATAAAAAATAATATTATATTTAATATAATATTGTTTTTATACATTCATGTAATAGAAATGGAGGATGAGGTGGAGAAATAAAATAAAAGAATGGAGCTTGAGAGGAGTCGTTACCTCTTAACCAGGTAACTCCTTTTGGTTTGGGCCAAAAGGATTATGTGGATTTCTTTTTGCACAATTTGAGGCTTTTATGTATAAGTAAGGGATATTTTTAAGTGTATTAGTCAGATATTGGCCAAAACTACATGGTTTGAGAGGTGTGAATAAGATGGATAGGTGGTGGCCTTTTATAGGGAAGGGAATGAAATCACTTGGCATTTTTGAAAACAAGTTAGGTGTACCCACATTTTTACATAAAATAATTCATAACAAATCTACAAAAATAAATAATGGAAGTTTTATATGAGAATAAGGGAAAACCAATGGGTTTTGGATAAGTTTATAGGTCATTTTGGGTCTTATATTTAATGTTTAGTACTTTGTTAACCTAATTTATCTCTTAATCGTTGTAATTTATTTTAATCACTTTCGCAAATATTTTTGGTCAAAAAATAAGTTGAACTTATTAGAAGTTATATATTATTTTTATTCAAATTATTTAATCCATTTTTCTAAATTCTAATCACATAAGTTGCATGAATTAATTTTGAAATAATTTCACTAATGGGACGACACTACATGTTTTTAATGCTAAAAAAAGACAAATGTTTGGTAAGATTTTATGCTTAATTTTAAAGTGAAATAGATTATTATGACCAAAATTATATTAATTTATAAAATTATTATCTTATTAAAATTTTCAACCAATTTAAAATATATTTTAACAATATAATTTTATATGATGAAAAAGATGTTTTGAATTAAAACTCGGTATTTTTAACAATTCATTAAAAAATGAAACCCTATAGAATAAAAAAAATTATTCTAACATAATTTTTATGTTTATATTTCAAGTTTGAAGTTTATTTTGTCATATTAAATCTATAAAATTTCCCAAAATTGGATTTAAAAAGGGTTCTCAATTAAAAGGTGGTAAAACTACCTTTATAAAAATATAAGGTTTTAAGTATAAAGCCGTGTTTGTTCTTTTATTATATCTATCAAATATATTGGTTGATTATGAAAAATATTTGTTTGAATGTATAATATATAAATTTAATTAATATCATTCAATAATATTAATGAATTTAACTTATTAATAAAAAGAATATTTTTTCATATAAATATATACTATTTTAAAATTAGTCCCTTTATATTCATTTGGTTTTTATTTTATTTTCTAATTATTAGGAAACTAATGAATTAAACTATATATATTGATAAGTTAATTAATAATATAATCCTTAATTTAATGGCCATGTTATATCCTATTAAATAATAATATTTTAATAATCAATTATTATTGTGTAACACTCGGTCTTATATGTTACATAAGCCATCGATGAAAGAAAGTCTTGCGTGTAAAATAGGGTATCCTCGATGTTTCGTGTGGGGAAAGATGAAATTTATGTTGCGTGTAGTGAAGGACTAACTAGCTGTTCAATATAACACAAGCTATACATAACACTTTAATATAAAATAAACTATTTTCAGTGTGGCGTGAAATGAAAAATATAAACGGTATTAAATTAATTTGAAAAAAATATTTCAAAAAATACGAGGGTGTTATATTCTACCCCCCTTAAAATGAATTCCTCCCTTTAGATTCATCTAGATTATCAAATGTTTGATACATGAAAGTTTCCTTCATAGAAACCCACGACGTAGAAACAAATACTAAAACTTCCCTTAAAAAGGGAATGTTGGAACCATAATGGTTACCCAAAGTAACATATAACTAGGTTTAAACATAGGAGGACATAGGTTTGGAGTGAGGATTGGATATGGAGGAAAAAATTAAATATTTATAGGGAGTGATTTATGACATCAAACACGAAGAAGTGTATTATCAAAGAAAAGTTGAGGGACTCAAATTCATAAATTTGTGATGATTTATTAGACCATTGGTTAAAAAAACAAAGTACCATGATAGAGTTTTTTATCATTATCTTATCGTGGATTAATTATTTTATTGACCAATAATATAATCAAATATACTTATTGATATATTTCTATAATTTTTTTTCATCCTTTGGTAATTCTTTTAACAATTTCTAATTCAACCCTTACTTCAAGAAATGGATGTCTAGAAATTATCTTTGATACCTGAATCACTAAATTAAACTTTTAATAGATATTAAGGCCCATAAAATAATGAAAATTATAACTATTTATCTATAAATATTCTTAAAAATAAATATGATTAACACATTTCTCTCTAAACATTAAAATTACCACTACTATTTCATCATAAATAATAATTCATAAAAAATAATTATATATTAAATAAGATATTGTATAGACTAGTGGTAGGTGTAAAAAACCTTATTGTCCTTCAGTCATGGGTTCAAGACCTATTACATTTCCAGACTTGATTGTTTATCAACTAACATAAATTCCACATTTCTCTAAAACTATAGTAACATAATTTCCAAAATATTATGGACATCATTGGAATAAGGTTAATCACTAAATATATTTTAACCAATGTTCTAAATACAAAAAATACTTCCTCCAAATTTTAACAAACATTTCATGAATGGTTAACCTTATAAACCCTCTGAAAGTTGAGAATCTAAAACTTTAGAAAGAAAGTCACAAAATTAAATTAACATTAATACCGTATATATCACAAAATATCTCTTGGTTGTCAAATTCAAAACATGTTAATAACCTCATGGTAAATTTTCTTTGAATAAGTTAAAAACCCGAATTACAATAAATCATTTTGGAAAAACATGCATGCTTCCTTATTCCATATATTACTGGATATAGTCTCAAAATACAAGAAGTTTTAAACTTCATCCATGATAGAAAGAACTAATTTTCTAAAAGTCTTTAATTAGTTCCATGGTAGTTAGTTCCATCTAATTTACTTATTCATATCCCACATATAGTAATCCAAAAAACATTATCTCAATATATGGAACATATTAGGGCCTATCCTTTCCTTAATCATGTGTTTTCTATGGACATCACCTTTCCATTAAATAACTTTTCTATTCCATCAGATCCATTCAACATATTCTTGTAAATCATTACTGAAAAAAACATAAACTGGACAATCCTTATATATTTCACCTTTAATAATTAGTGAATCCAAATACATAAAAACTTCAATTACTTAATCCTTAAGCCATTAACAAGGATACCTTATCCCATTACATAATACCACTTTCCTTTCTCATTTCACATGTAGTCTCTTCATCATCAACAATGTAACCATTACACAGAACACCTTACTCATTATCTTTAAGATCTTTCCTATTGGGACATTGAGTTTCATAATTACCATTTATTCCACAATTAAAACACTTAATCATTGATGATGTCTTAGGTATTCCAATATTCTTATCCATTTCATTAACTAAACTCATCATTTTCCTGTGCAGTCACATTATTTATTTATTTATTTTCCATAGTCAATAAAATCATCTTTTTTCTTATATAACATTTAATTACGCTATTATTTCTACATTATCAACTCAAATGAAACAAAATATTCTTTCCTGAATAGTCTCTATTACACAAACTCTCAGAGAACTCCTTTCTATATCTTGGTGAGCCCGAGAGTTGGTTAAAATTGAAAAATTTAATCATGTTCCATGAAAATTTATTAGGAATGATCAAAATATCTTTCAATCTAGTAGTCATCCCACTTGATTTCTCATAAAGAAATTGTCCATCACATTCAATGTTAATCCAGTTCCATTCATTTCCTACCATTGACTAAAACTAGAAGCATAGTATGAGCATTACTTATCATAGCATAAAACAATATAGTCATGAAAAGACTAACTTATAGGATGTCTAAATCATGAAACCTTTCTTAATATATGACACCCCCGGATCATCCAAGGTTATTCATAGAAAAATTATACTTAAATCCTTGATGATGTTTCATGAAGAGTTTTTGAATTCCCCAAGAATATCTACTAGGAGTGTCAAACTAGGTGTGCAATAAGGCCTATTGTCAGGTATGATATTGTACCAAGTTAGGCTCGAAACATCTTCTCGGATTTGTTACTCCTACGTAAATTTATGCCATAACCACATCCACTTTAAGTATCTAGATAGGGATGTATTTCATGGAAATAACTCACTCTACCCTTTACCAAAATTCAAGGACATTTCTCTATAATTTTCCTTATCCTTAGGCTTATCCTTAAACATATACTTAGGTTTCTCTCTAAGGTTTTCTAATAATATATTCTAAAGGTCAACTAAACCATTTATATAATTCCAAATATAGTGACCCTCTCTTTTCATGAATTTACATTATATAAATGTTTTGGAATAATTAAAACATTAAATAAATAGACACCCAAAGACTGTATTAGTCTAGTGCCTTTGGAAACATGGATACATAAAAACTAGTACATAAATGAGCTAAATCATCTCCCACTAGGATATTATTGACAATAACCCTTATTATATAAATCAATCGTAATACAAATCTTCACAACCTAGGGCATGGAAACATAAAATGATGTTAGCTCTGATGCTCAGTAAGGGTAATAAAGGTATACATGTAAGCACAATCATGAGAAAATGGGTATGAGAGCATTATTATGAAAATAGAATACTATACCATGCATATAAAAGATCTTAAACATGATTCATGGTATAAAGTTTGAAAGTTTATAATACATGAATCATAAAGAAATAAAGAACATAATCCATGAAAGCATAACATAGGAAGAAAACATGGAATTTTTGCAGAAGAATAAGCACATATAATGATTTCCATAGCAGTCAAGGCATTGATTCCAAGGCCATATTAGTGGAAAAAGTCATTTACTGAACTTGGTTCTCACCCCATTCCAAATCTATACTACTGAACTGAGTTTACTCCTCATTCTGGACATATAATACTGAACCAAGTTCATTTCTCATTCAATCCTTGTAATACTAAGCCAATGTTTTTCATCATTCTAGACCATGAATACTTAATCATGTTTATTTCTTATTTCATCCATGTCTATCTCATGAGATATAAATCTTTACCCAATGTATTAGAGGAAGATATATGTACCACACATCTTATAATGAAATAATACATAAATGCGCCACAAGATCACAAATAATCATATCAAAACCCATCAAAATAAATGGATATTATAGACATGTAATCATATCATAAACTATGGGAAATATAGGTTTTATAATAATTTCATCATAAAAATAACCCAGGGAAAGAAGCCGGTTTCAAAATCATATAACCCGGGAAGTAGAAATGAGTTTTATAAATATAATTCCATCAAAACATAATACATTTAGAGAAAGAATATGACTGGAAACATTGAATAATTTTCACAAAAATTCATGAGCAAATCCAACCAATTTTATCTTAGATGGGAAATAACTTTTAAAGATCTTTTAAAAAAATTATTCAGAAAAATGTTCTTTATTCTTTGAAAATGTATTTTAATGAATTAAAAAATGTAAAAATCAATTTCATAAAAAATAATTTTAAAACTTATAAATAAGACATTAAATTATTTTAAAAAACTTTTTTCATTTAAAACTTATAGAATAAACTTCAAAACATTTTTTAATTTTTTTTTCATTAGAATAAAATTCCAAAATGTACAAAAAAGAATAAAATTTTTATGAAATCCATTTCATTGAAAATAATTTTAAAACCTATAATGAAATGTTAAATCTTTTTTGAAAACCGTTTCATTAAAAATTACATTAAAAAATTATAAATAAATCTTGGAAAGGTTTTAAAAACCATTTTCCTAAAAAATACATTAAAATAATTAATTTCAATAATATTAGGAACAAATTTTCTTAAAAATATTTTTAATCTTCTATGTTAAGCTTCAATTAAATGACTATCTTGATGGTGGGTAAACCCATACATGTCAAACATTCCGTTTGCACTGTAAAAAGTTTAGAAAAGTGACTCGACCATAAAGCGATAAGAAGATTATTTTTAAAACCATTTTGTTTTAAAAAGGTAGAAAAAGGGTAAATATTTAATTTATATATCATAAGGTAATAGTATAATATTTTTGGAAACATTTTAAAAAATTTGGTTTTGAAGGAACATATATTTCCAACCGCAGAGAGGGTAAAGTGGGGATTTCTTAAAAAACACCTTCTTAATTATCTTATGTACAGAAGAATAGAAAAATGGTACAAATGCATAAATATATTATTAATAACAAGATTATAAGAAAATTCAAAAAATTTCTTGAGATATGGATAATGATATTTTATTAAAGGAAGTATAAACATAAACAATCTTGAGAAATGATGGGATTGTTTGAATAAACTCTTACAACTTGGTAACTTTGAACCATACTACCAATATAATAAATATGAAATTACACTAAGATTAAAATTTTATGAAAATAATTATATTCATGATATATCATTTAAAAGTTATTATATGAACCTCATGGAAACATATTGGTGCATAACATGGCATGTGTCTCAAAGAAGGCAAATTGAGACAATATTACTTTATCGATTTGATAATAATTGAAACATAAATACCATGATAAAAAGTTCATAAAATGGATATTGAAATACCCATTATTTTAATTACAATAATCATAGAATAAATCTATGGTAATTATACACACTACACCTAAGTAATGGGTGGCGAATAAAGCATTTCTCTCATGAAAATAAAAAGTGAGATGAAATTGCCTTACCTTGTGTCTTGAATATCATCGTAATCATTAAAACCACTTGTATAATAAATATAACATTATTATAAATCTGTTAAAAAACCATATTATTATATATAATATAATATATGGTTTTATTATGACACTAAATTACCCACTTGTTACCAATCCTATGTTATGGTTTCACATGGGGTAATATTCGCTTTGTTCTTCACATGCGACTTAATTTGTTATATCTTTGGTCCTTATACGTAGATAATTAATTAAAAAATTTAAAAAATGATATAAATATAATGTATATTCAGTATATATGTATTATAATAATGTATTTAATATAGAAATATGAAATAGAGTACACCGTTCGCGGAGAGGGTAAGTCATACATATGCATGAACACAATTTCTATTTTTTATTATCATATTCAAAGAAAGAAAGAAAATGAAATATATGTACACACACACACAAATATATATATATATATATATTATAGTTACATTATAATTATTATTTAATATATATCATATAATTTCAATAAACCCAACCTTAATAAATTCCATGTAGTGTGTGAACGAATCACATCGCTTTGAGGGGGTAATAGTCCACACATACTCAAACGAAATTATCATATTTAAAAAAAGATTAAAGTGTGAATATATTTGTTTTAAAAGGAATAATAAAGCATAAATACATAATAAATATTACATATAACATATATAAACATATTTTTATAATAATGTCCACCATAAGAGGCTATAATGGAAAAATGAACAATCATCATTTTGTGAGGCCGTAGTTCGTCATACACATAAAAAGTATGTTCATTACCTGTTATATGGATGTGTGTGTAAGTGAAGGTCTAAAAATTAGCATAAAAACATAATATTATATTATATATATGGGAATTGTTATTCAATTATGTAATAATGGTAGTGGAAGTGGTAGAGAAAGAAAATACAAGAAAGGAGCTTGAGAGAAGCAATTACCTCTTGATCGGGTAACTCCTTTTGTTTTGTGCCAAAAAGATCATTTGGAAAACTTTAAACCCAAGGGAAGGGTTCTAGGAGTAATTAAGGGATGTTGGGAAGTTTATTATGTAGATATTTCTTGATTATAAGTTGTTTGATAGGCGCGAAGAAGAGGGGGAGGTAGTGGCCTTTTATAGGGAAGAGAAATGGGAAACGTTCCATTTTTGAAAACAAGTTATATGAACACAATTATTTTAAAAAAATTAATTAACAACCAAGAAAACTAAATAATGAAAGGTGAATGGAATAAAAATGGGCATACAGTGGGCTTTAGACATGTTTTTAGGTCGTTTTGGGTCTTTAATTTAAGGTTTAGTATCTTGATAATCTAATTTTTCTCTTAATCATTGTAATTAATTTTAATCACTTTCACTAATATTTTTGGTAAAAAACTTAGTTGAACTTTTTAGAAATTAGAATTTATTCATATTCTAAATATGTAATCTATTTTTACAAAATCTAATCACATAAGTGATAGTAATTAATTTAAAAATAATCTCACTGACGTGACGACCCTACACGTTTTTAAAGTAAAAATGCCCAAAAGTTTGCTAAGTTTTTATACCAAATTTCAACATAAAATGTATTCCAATGATCTAAAATGGATTAACTTATAAAATTATTATTGAATTAAAACTTACAAAAAATTTAAAATATAATATAAATTTATAAATAAATTAGATGAAAAAGCAGTTTTGTATGAAAACTCAGTATTTTTAACTATTCATTACAAAATGAAACCTTACAGAAAAATACCAAAAAATTATCATAACCTAATTTTTATGTTTATATTTAATATAGGAAGTTTATTTTTACTTATTAAATCTACAAAAGTTCCAAAAAATTGGATTTAAAATGGGTTCTCTATTAAAATACTGTAAAACTACCTTTTTAAAAATAAATGGGTTGAAGCCTAAAGTTGGGTTTGTTATTATATTATACCAATAAAATATATTATATTATTATAAAAAATATTTGTTTGTATATATAACATATAAATTTAATTAATATTGTTCACTATTAGTAATTAATTTAACTTATTAATATAAATCATCCTTTTTCACATAAAAAAGTCTTTTATAAAATCAGTCCCTTTATATTCATTTTATTTCTATATTAATTTCTAATTATTAGGTAACTTATGAGTTAAATTATATAGGTTCATAATTTAGTTACTACGACAATATTCATTTTAATGTCCATGTTATATCCTATTAAATAATAATATTTTAATAATGAGTTATTTTTCGATAACACTCGGGCATGCGTGTTACGTAAGCCATCGAGGAAAGACAATATTGCATTTAACGTAAGCTAAACTTGATATTCCATGTAGAGAAAGAAAAAATTTATGTTTCGTGTAGTGAAGGATTAACTTTCTGTTTCGAATAACACAATACTGACATTGTGGTTTAATATAGAATAAGTTATTTTTAGTGTGGCATGAAATGAAAAATATCAAAGGGAATAAATTAATTCGAAAAAATTTATTTTCCAAAAATCTCAGGGTGTTATAGTGTTTTTTGGTGTTGTATTTATAAAAAGGAGGAGATAATTTTTAGTCTCTCATTGTTACTTTTTTTTAATTTTTGGTAGTTACTAATACCACTATGTTTTTATTATTATTAAGTGTTTATTGACCATCATCATTAAGGATTATGGAATCTAATGTAAATTTAAATTTTTCTCCCCATAGTAGTGGTCATATTGGGAATTCATAATTTGATTGGAATTTTGAGAGTTGGATCATTTTAATAATATATGTTTGGATATAGATAATTTCCTGAGAGATGTACAGAGTGTTTGGGTAAAATTCAAGAGGTTTTTGGTAGAAGTTTGAAATTTTAGAAGGGTTTTAACCATGAATATGGTCACCACATGTTTTTAGGGTAAATATTATGGTGACCTAGGTAATACATGTAGTGTGGTTTTTTACTTTGCTTGAGGAACCCTTCTTACACATGGATTCATATAATTTTTTGGAGGATGTCAATGCATAGTCTGAAAAATCCTAGTGGGTGTCACAATATTGGAACGAGGTTTGGTTAACTTTTTATCCAAATCGTGAATGGGGTTGTGTCTTGGGACAATGTGAGTACACCACACTAGAAAATTTAATGAGAGTTCCCTCCTACAGTACATCAATATTGTTTCTACTTATTCACATTTTTGTTTCAAATGCTTTGTCTAGGGATTTAGTGATGATTTCAATTAGAGCATGGTGGAAATCATTTGATATGATGGGGATTTTTCTCGATGGGTCTAGAAGGTGTCACAAGTGGAGAAAAACACTCCATTTATCACTATTTAATTGGAGGCATGTTTTACTATGAAATTAATTAGTTTTTTTTATTAAATTGGAATAAATTTATGGTGGAACTGATTTCGGGTGTTAGGAATTATTCTCCGTACAGTTTCAGGAGTATACCATAGAACTTATGAGTGTGATTGGTTATGGATTTAGTGATTGGATGTTTACAGCTAGGTTTTTAAGAAATTATTACTATTTTAATTAAATTTTAAATTAAATATATATTATTAAAATTAATTGAATTTGATGTTGTGACTTGATATAGATACTTAGGAGACTATAGGTGTTTTGAAAATCAGGGATGAACTTGGTTGGCCGTAGATATGTTTGAGAAAATTCTCCCTTGAACATCTCCCTGTGGTTTTTAAATGTTATAACATACATATGGTATGTGGTTTCACCATTGTGTGAAAGAAAAATCTATTTAAATTATTTTTTTTATTTTAAAATTAAATGCCTATTGATAAAAAACTATTAAGATCCACGATAGAACCTTCAATCCAGGATTAGTTCCCCGATTATCGATGGACAAGTTATTCATCATAAAATGTATTCCTTGAGTTTTATGGAACATTAATGGTTTAGATTAAATTAAATAATTAAACATAGTGAACCTGGGTATAGGTTCCTGCAAAAAACATCTTATAGTGGAGTGTGATGGGCTATAATGACTTGCTTGAGTAGGCCATAGTAGTAATATGAGACACCATATAGCCTTTGGGATAGTTGAGAAGGGAGTGGGTCATGAGTTTATCCCCTACTACTATGGGATAATTGTTTGGGTATAACTTGGGTAGGATTATGTGCAGTTTGGGCATGAGTTGATCTAACTAGGATAACTCAGGAAGTGAGATGAGAATTTTTCTATTTATCTAGTGTGAAGAATCTATGAAATTTCCAATGTGGATGAGGAGGAAATGATACATTAATTGAGATATCAAGGGATGGGATGCCATATGATTTATGACAAGGATTGGTAATGGGATAGAAGAACCCATGTAGTGTGTCCATATTATGGTTTGACCATGGGGCTCTGGTGGGTTCCCAATACCTTATTGACCTTGGGGGGGGGGGGGTAGTAGAGGGATTTAGGTACTATTAATTTGGGGTGTCACCTTAGAACCTCAAGGTTGAAAGTGTGATCTTGGTGTGGATTAGTATGGGTGATCTGTGGTCGGGATGGGTCTAGGGAACCTCAGTGGATTTCCAATTGGCAGATATAAGGATGCTGATGGATTCTATATGTTGTGTTCATGATACTAAGATAGTCTTGTGGGAAATCAGTATATTAGGCTAATTGGATGATGGGGTATGATTCAATGTGAAAGTTATTCCTTGAGTGACGAGTCTAGGTTATATGCCTGGGAGGAAAGCTTATGATATGTATGTTGGGCTTGTGTGTTTGGACAACCCTTGTGAGGAAGATGTTTGACGATATTTATCATGGGGTACTAACTCCTTAATATATAATATGATATCCTAAAATATGTGGGTATGACCCTAAGTTATGATTGGTATTAATTTTTGGAAGGGTATGTGCATGCACATGAATTTATAGATGATGACAATATATTTCTTAGTGATGTGTAGGCATTCCCCTGCGTTTCAAGATGATGATACATATTTCACGATATGGTGTGGGTACACCACATAGTTAATAGATGATATCTTTTCCTAGAAAGTATAAAATTACTCTTTGTTTATATATGATATATTTTCATAGGTGGGAATAATCTTCACTCAGGTTTCTAGATTATATGTTTTCCGGGCCATGGAGCATTTACACCCATGTCTCAAGATAATATGTTTTCTATGGTAGGGAGCATCTACCCTCGGGTTCCATATAAGGGGTTTCATACTTAGAGACAGTCTAAAACTAGACGAAGTAGGTATAGTTGAACTTGTGTATAATGTTTGAAACCAAGGTTCGAATTTTATTTTTTATTATTACACTTCTGAACTACATTTATTTTTCTTGAGCATATCACATGAGTATACACTATATATTGGATCTGTGAGGGATGTCGTTGGTAGTACCCTATTATTTTTTAATCAAACTTTACATAGGATGCCACAAAATAAGAGTACTAAAGCTATAATAATCTAATATTTCATGATACATTTCTACGCAAATAAAGTTTATTTCTTTGATATATTTTTTTACACACAAAATTGATTTTAAATGAACCACAATATGTAATTGAAATATTATTATTTAATTCAACAAATATTACCTAGATATTGGATGGATAGTTAAGAATAAATAAAATTAAGTTATAATTTTTTTAAATATGTATAAATTAATTAATTGGTTATAAATTGATTATAAATAAAAAAATTATTATTTGAAGGTGGAAGATTTTTTTTCTTCTAAAAAACTATTTTAGGTCACAATGGGTTTTTATATTAACAAATTAACTTAATCACAAATGGTGAATTATTTTAATGATATATATATATATATATTATATTTTAAATAAAAGGTTTTAAAATTAATATAATTTCGTTTTGATTCATGAGGTAAAAATAAATCCAGTTTTTATTCAAATATGCATTTTTCAAAAAATAGTTTTTTTACGTTTCATGCAGTTATTGTAAAAATAATTTTTTACCACTTATATAACTTTAATCATCAAAAATAGAAAACATATTTGGATTTTTTCGGTTTAAATTTTTTATATAGGTCCCTTTTATTTTTGGTCATTATGGATAGAAACCTTGGTTAATTTATGCCACCTCTGTAAGAGTAAAATTGGTGAAAAAGAGTTATAACATTGGGATATGCCTTCAAAATTTCTCTAAAACTTTTACATATCTTATTAAATGATATTATTTGTACCATTATAATCCATGTCTCAAAAATATGGATAAAATATTTCAGTTTTCTTTGATTATGACCTTTATATTATTTTATGAAAAGGATTAATACAATATGTCACTATCTTGGCTTTAATAACTCCAATTTTTTATTATATGGGTAAAAAGAGTACACATTTAGTTATAAATATTTATTTTAAATATAAATTATTTTTTTATAATGGTAATTCATTTATAATATACATTTATTGAATAATCACATCAAATTTTACGCAACGTCGGAACAATATTTATTTTATTAATAGAGAAATAAAATAAAATATTTATTTTTTTAAAGTAAAACATTTTGGGTCACTTAACATGTTAATTTTTTTAATAAAAATAACATATTAGGTATGTTTAAAAAGTATAGATCCGAATTATATAACTACATTATTGAATTTAAATTCAAAGTAAATGAATAGTGTAAAAACTGACATTATAGATATTTTTTGAAATGTAATATTTTAGTAAATTATTTAAAAATGATAAAAATATTTTAATTGTACAATTATGAGGGAAAATGGTCTAAAACTTCACCCCTGACCATTTATGAGCCATTTTTTACTGTATAAGTAATATTACAACTGTTTAAGATTAAAATATTCCTTAACACATTTAAGATTAAAATTGGATAATGATGGGCTCAAACTAAAAGATATGATTTAAAATAAAAATAAAAACTATATAATCCTGATTGTATGTTTATATTTCAAACATATCCACTTTTTATTCTAATTCATGGATATTTGGAAGTACTATACTTTATACAGTCATCAATTATATTTATATCTTTTTATTTAATTCTATGTGTGTCCTTCCCCTCCCTTATAAATGGACACTCCTCTCTTTTCCATACAACTCATTAAGCCATAAAGCTCAAAACAAATTACTACCATTTCTTTTATTAAATCCCCTATCTATGAGGTAGATTTGTTTCTTCATAAAATACAATTCCCAGGGTCTTTAATAAGGTATCTAAAGGAGGCATTCTGAATAAGATGAAATCCTCTAACCTGACATCTTTGAAATTATTTCTTCTTTTGCCTCTTATAAATATTCGGAATTCATAATAAAATAATAAATTGAGTATCATAAATATACTAAAATGTTATCATGATTATGGAACCACCAATATCCACCACATATTTCATCAAACAGTAAGTGAAAGTATTGCTCACACGTACATGTAGACTACCACCTCCATGTATTAATACAATTAACTTTTCATCTCCAAATGTCATGGATGATTATTATGATGGGTCTAATTTTTATATATATTATTTATAAGATAATTATACTTCTATAATTATAATATCATATCTACCTTCTTACCTTCCAATCCACTGGAAAATGACAACATCGCTCATGGACACGTGTGGACTACCACCTCCACGAAGAGAAGTAATTTGTTTTTCATTTTTTATTTAAAAGTATGTTATTTAGAACAAGTTTAATGAATTTATATCATATATATGATATAAAAATGATTCTAGAAAGGTAAATTATTATTTACCTCACTTGTATTCCATCTACCGAAAAGTGAAAATAACGTTCATGTTCACATACGACCTACCATATCCATGAAAATTGTAATGAATTTTTCCATATCTACCTCTTATGAATGAATATAGATATATATATTATTGATATATATAATATTTACATCCTAGTTTTTATTCTATAGATAATGAAACTATGAAAAAAGTATAAGGTATGGAACTTCATAACTTAAACTTCCATGAAAAAAATTGTTGACACATGGAAACAATAATCTTAATAAACAATTTTTAACAAATGGGTGAAATCATATATTGAACCATAATTAGTTTATTTTTATGTAACTTCCATTTCAAGAGTCAAAAAGATTAGAAACTACCCATGTCTCATATAACCATGGTGATGTAGATGAGAGAACCAACCTTAGTAGGTATTCTTTTATTGTAAGAGTCTTAAATCCAAAAGGAGAGAGGATGTGGGAGTTCGATGAGATTCTCAATAGAATTGAAGAAATCTATGGATTTGAGGAATATAGGGTAAAAACTATAGGGAATGTTTTCTACCACATCATATTCCCATATGATGATTGCAAATAAAGGGTGTGAAACTTCAGTTATATTGCTATAAACTATGATTTATCAGAATATAGGAGAGGGTTATGAACTTTGATTCAAACAATATTTGGAATACCCTCACAAAAGTTCAGATTCACTTGTACAAGCTCACATGGATCTATTGTAACCCGATAATTCTAGGGGACATTTCATCTTCATTTTGAAACCTAATCAGATTAGACAGACAAACTGACAATCCATGTTTTGGGAATTATTTCAAGGTGTTACATGGGTAATACCTTAGTGTAAGGGGTTTTGTTTACAAGGAGAGATGATAGAATCAGCCTGGAAATTCATTATGATAAAATACCAAAATTATATATAAATTGTGGGTTTTTAAGGACTCTATTGAATGCATTAGAGAGAAGATTTGAAATTTTTTCAAATAAAAGGTCATGAAGTAGTATCATACAGGAGGGAAAAGGGAAGTGATGTTTAATAGTACCTATCCACCCAGAAAATGTAACACTTGACACCTATTCCTTAGGAATCATGTACAATTAATTGAATCCCTAGAACCTCTCACAATCCCCCGGTGTCCATGTTTTTTATAAACCACCAACCTTTGATGATTTGGATGTGGTTCTGGATAAAAATATTATAGATTTTATTAGAGTACTAGAGGTTTATAGGGATGATAAATCCCTCCAATATCCTATCATGGAAAAAACCTCTAAAGAAATATTATTCCATAATAATTGTCTAAAGGTAAGTAATGATCATATACTTCCTTCAGTTGATAATTCCGTCCTCTTTTCACCTGAAGTGACCCATGAGAATATGGTATAATAAGAAATATATGTGATCCTTACTCCTCTAATTAGGTTCAATTTTTCAAGGATATAAGTATAAAATATGTGGTTGAAACTACCACACAAGACTATCTATAGATTGAAAGCCCTTTTCAGAAGAAACCAGATCCTCCTATATTTGAACATGGTTGAAAACTGGTGGAAAACCCATGTCACAAGCTTTATTCCACAACAAGTGATGTATTGGGAAATATAACCTATCAAGATGAGACATAGGAACCCTTTATACAGGTTCCCCCTTCTAAATCTACCATAATTAGAGAATTTAAAAACAATTATAAAAATGTTAATTTTAGGAACAAGTTCACTTCTGTCAATAGATAGTTTTGGGAAGATGATAATGAGAAAATACAACCTCATGGATATGCACATGATATAACTATAATGCATGAATATAGTGATAAACTAGAAGGGTATGAAAAACCTAAATTAAAGATAAATAAAGGAAATGGTCATGGAAAGAATGACAGTATTAATATGCCTCATCAGAGAGGACCAATAACAAGATGAAATCCCTTAGTCAATAAAGAATTATACTGGTATTTTCAAGTGATTTGTAATTATCCCACAGTCACAACTCTTACATAATACCTTAAGACCCATTATCTAGCCCAATTTGGCATTGTAGATCCCAAAATGTTTTTCAATAAGTAGAGATCCTTCAAATGGACTTATATTGGATAAAATTTTGACTCTCAAAATTTTAGAAATAGTGAAATGGATCATCTGCGAGTACTTAAACATGATATTATCTAGACTGTTGAATGTGTGACAATCCAAAATCACAATGAAATATCCTTTTGATTCACTTTCATACCCTTTATATCTATTTTTTATGATTTCACCTCAATATCAAAATAAGGGAGCTTTGGAGGGAGATAGAAATGACATATAATACGGTATTCCACAAATGAATTATTATAGGGAAATAAAATTCTATTTTGAGACCTAATGATAAAATGGGAAACAATTTTAATAGTACTTCCTCCCATGAGTTGTCCTATTACATTAATCATTGTAATTTGTCGGATGTTCCAACTACTATGAAATATTTCACATGGAGTATATTTAATGTAAATGGTAGAGAGTACAGTAAATTGGACAAATGTTTTTTTCAAAATTGATTATAAAATTGTGGCCATTGGAGTATTTGGTTTCACCCTCCCTGAACATCACTCAGATCACAACCCTATTATTATTTATCTTCACATACAAGTCACAAGGATGATACCCATCCCAATTAAATATAATAATGGATGGATTGAATTTCCTAGGTGTAGGGAGATTATATTGGAGTTATGAAAGATGGATTCCCTTGGAATCCTTTTGGAAACACTTTCTATAAGGCTGAAAGAATACAAAATATTACTAAAATAGTGGAGCAAGAAATCATTCTTCAAACATTAGGAAGACATGAAGGCTACTTAAAATAATATTTATTACATAAAAATTAGAAATTAGAGTTAATAAACTCTTTATATAGAGGAAATACAATCCCTCTATATCATGACCTATCCCTATGGGTCCCATGTAGTGACTCCCCAAGCTCGAATACAATATGCCCTGGGTTGTAGACTAGCACTAATTAGGCATATCAATAACATGGGAGGCCTTATCCTAAGTACCTACACACACACAGACACACATCTTCATGCCCATACAAAGATGAAATTTAAAAGAAACCAAACAACCATGCATGCATACATCTAAAACCAACAACCAGAGTACGACAGGTAGTAATGGAAAGTAAACTAGACCAAATACAAGCCCACCAAAAAGAGTCATAAAACAAGAACAACATAAAAGTATAGATAGAGGTTTCTATCATGATACCAAAGGAACACACCCCAACCTGTCTGGTATCTCTAAGAACCATCTGGTCCAGATATATTTAAAACTATGTTGAATGGTCAACCATCTTGAAAAGACATGACACATATATGAAAATCCCGTGCATTGGTGAGTATAATAATACCTGGTAGTAAAACCTGAAACCACAAAGAATAAAACAAAATAATATAGTCAACTTTACCCAAGTATATTTATAAAGTTCATATAACAAAAATGTCCAGATATACTCAACGAATACACACTATCTAGAGATAAAGTCACAATCATAAATCTAGCGTTGGATTCCAGATCGAAGGTTCCACAAAACACTTTTATGGTAGAACACAATGAATGAGTACGACAGCTATGATGGCATCCATAAGATAGGTAGTGGTCATTGGATCTATCTATAGGAAGTACACGTTGAAAGTCCAAATATATAAAATTCACCAATGAGAATCACTCAAAAGGCCATGTGGTATACCAACAAATAAATCTAGGTTAACTTGATAAGTAGAGGATCAGATAGTGAACAGTGTTGGTAATGATGATACTAAGAACTCCACCTAGGGAATGAATATAAGTAGAGTATCTAACTCTAGGTTTCATAGAAGGATTCCAATAACTTTATCCAAGAAGTCATCTTGAAGGTATCACCATCCTATGTATAAGAGGTAATTCCATACTAACCCTCAGTTAATAGATATTATAGTGGACCAGACCTCTCTGTTCCATTATTTTGTGAAAATATGGAGGTTAAGGTGATTTGGTAGGTCAGAGTGACTTATTTCAGCACTTTTCAGTTTTTTTAGTTTTTCAGGTTCTCCAAAAGTTGGTCTCTGATAGTGAGTTGTAATGGTGAGTCTCGATGGTGAGTTGGGATGATGATTTTGGAACGGTGAGTTAGGAAAGGTGAGTCAGGACTGGTTACTTGTAACGGTAGCTCGCGATAGTAGCTCACACTGATAGATCATGATGGTAGCTCACATTGGTAGCTCACCGAATGACGACTCACACTGGTTTCTCACACCGATAGATCACACCGGTAGCTCACCGAATGGGGACTCACACTATTGACTCAGATAGGTAGCTCACACAGATAACTCACCCAGATATTTTTCTAAATGGAGAATCGCACCGGTGACTTGTATCAGTACCTCAGACCGACAGATTGTCGAATAGTTCCGAACACCAGTGACTCACCAAATGGAGAGAAATTTCTAGCAGTTTGTATTTTTTTTAGTTTCTACCGTTGAACATTTTATATGATGTAAAATGAGTTTAATACCATATTTAATGGTTTTTTAAGACATTTGAAATCATATCTATCTTTTAAAAACCCGAATCTTCCTTTGAATTCCAAATAACATGGTCTTAGTCAAGATTCACCTTTAATGGCTTTTAAAATCCATTTATCCCATTGATTTAGGAACTTGCATTTCTAAAGCCAATATATTCTATTCCTTGGTCACTTCCCTTTCTCTTAGTGAAAGATTCCCCAAAACTTTCTTCCCTGAGGAGTCATGCAATTGTGTTGTAGCCTTTGGATTATGTTTTCCCTGGAGACTTTTCCTCGTGTATGTGCACCCCCTTCTTTGGAATAATAAGGAAGTGCTGATTGTTTCTTCTTCTAGGTTGGTTTTCCTTCGTCTCTCTTTTATATGTCAATCATGTAGTGTTGGTGTATCAAAGTTTCTTGAGGAAAGATTTGAATTCAGATTAATGTTGATAATTAAACTAGCTAACATCAATCTGTGTGTCCAGGGGAAAGTGTCGTATGTTCATAAAATTTTATTAAAATTTTAATTAATGTTGTTAATTATATGGGATATATGACTACTGAAAATCATGGCCATTGTGGGTCTTTGTTGTGCACTTAATAGATTCTAGGTTACATGTTGTTTTCTTCCTGTTGAACCGATATCATAAAAAATCTGTTAATCATGTACATTTAACTAAAATAAATGGATTCCTCAATATAAATATATTTTTGTGATTAACCCTAAATTACCAACTAGAATTTGAGTGATGAGTGACTTATTAAATCGTAATATGACCTACCTTGGTTTGTGTAGTGGTGTACTATGTGTTGGATTGCTCTGACTTTTTTTGTAGTAGGTTCATGGGCATGGCTATGTGATGTGGGGTGGTTTGGGTGGTATAATGGAATCTTAGGATGGGAGATTGTTTATTTGTTAACCTAGATGCGAATATAAAGGGGCGTGGATGTTTAATGGATGAGAAGTGTTTTACATTAGGGATGTGATCGGGTTGCACAATTATGTGTTCCTGGGTGTGGTTTTAAGTTGGGGTTTTTCTCTATTAAGAGGTTGGATTGGGCATAATGACTTTGTAGAATGATGATAGGTGTGGTTATAATGAGAGATTCTCCATTAATAACCCATATAAATCCTTCTCTTATCTCAGTATTGGTATGTTAGTTTATGAATGGGTGTTAAATGGAGAGGAATGTGAAGTGGGTTAATTTACCAATGGTTCTTCTCCCTTTATGTGAATTTTGATGTGTGGCTTGTGTTGTGTTGTTATTGATAGTTTATTGGGTAGTGATGGAATGAATAAATGAATTGTTAATACAAAATGATAATTGGTTAAATGAACTGGATATGGGTATGATTTGACTTTGTGGCTGGTTGGGTGGTTGTGCATTTAAAGGTTGCAGTAAAGGTGGTATTGCGAGTTGGTTGTTGGTTGAAAATCCATAAGTTGGGATTGAGTGTTTGGTATCACATATATATTACTTGTATTTTCCATGTTATTTCTATACGTACCCCACCCTAGTTTAGAACTATTTTCCTAACACCCCCATCATCATGATGGAGGGTGTCTTTCCCCAACATCCTTGTGGGAGGATGGATGACTGGACACCCGCCCTTCCCTTCTCCTTCTTCCAGGTGGTGGTTGCCCAATATTCTTTGGGTATGTAGTGGCTTATGAGTCCTAGGTGTGTGTGGATGATTTGTGTTTAACAAGTGTGTTCAGGATGAGATGAGATTTTATTTCCTATGTGTTTTTCTGATATGATGTGGTTTGAGGCCCAAGTGTCTGTAGGAAGGATGTGATATGGTATGATTCCCATGTTTCTATGGGTGGGTTGTGATGTGGTATGGGACCTAGGTGTGTGTGGGTGAGATGTGATTAACATTGTTTTCCAAGGTTATGAGACTATCTATGAGGCCTAGATGTGTACAGAAAGGATGTGATGATCTTCATTTTCCCAGGTGACAGGACATTATTTGAGGCCAAGGTGTGTGCAAGTGGGTTGTGATGTGGTGTGTTGGGAAGAGGTGGGAGCACAAGGACGTTTTACATTAGGAAAGAACATCTAAACTAGTGGGAAGTGGTTCAGGGTACCCAAATCATCAATGTTATTATGATATTGCTTTAAATGACTTGAGATACTTGGTGAGTGTACCTTAGTGAGGTTGGGATGGCTATTATACATTGTTTGGTGCTGTTGTGGTTTTCTTTATTTTCTCTCAGGATAATTAGTATGATAATATCACTTGTCCTTGAGATAATTTTGTTTTCCTGCTGAGTATACTAGTATTCTCACTCTATGTATATAAACTACTTTCAAGTTTCCAAGAGGATTATGTGGACTGAGCAAGAGATTACTATCTCAGAATTGAATATAGTTTCTGTGTCGCTTCTTAGATTTAATTTGGGTACTTACTTTGTAGTTTTATTGTATTATAACAGTTTTATTTTAAACATGCATGTGGGATGAATTTTTGTATTTCTATTATATATGTATTTGAGTTTTTTTGAGGTCGATATATCTTATCTCACAATCTTATTTATTTAAAAAGGGAAATTCCTCCTATTTTTTGAGATTTGTATACCCTTAGTGCTGGTTGCCACCTAGAGGCCTACTGGAGGTGGGACTCAGGAATCATTATGTCCCTTTCTTTATTTCCAGCTTAGGAGGGCCATCTTTAGAGGGATGGGGTCATGTCAGAATGGTATCAAAGGTGATATTTAAGAGATAAGATAGTGTTTGGAGTTAGGAATTGTGAATATTTCATCGGTTGGTAGGGTAACAGTGTCATGTGACCTCATTCCATGACATATTCTAGGGAATACCATCTTAGACATGAGTTTTTAGGTCCCCCCATGATCCAATTAAAGGACTCAGGGTATACCAAATGACCAAGTGAGTATATACAATTTTTAGGGCTCAGACCCTAGGAAATGTATATGTATCGTAATGAATTACATTCTTGTCTTAATTAGATAGTTTTGGGGAATTTTAAATGGATAAATAAATGGGTTATATGAGTTTAAATGACGCTTAATTAAAATTCCATACTATTTGGGCTTAGGAAATTCCTTGATTATATTTCAGCTATGGAACTCAGTCGTCATCGACATGTGGCTCAGGTAGTTGAGTCTTAGAAGGTTGATCTAGTTGATCTACATAAGTTTGATCCAAGAGAGGATGATGACTAGTGGTAGAGAACATTACATTCTTTCTAGGAATTGGCCTTGGCAATGTACGAGGGCAGTGTTTCAGACATAGAGAAAGAGAACTAGCCCGATGATCTTGAGATCACTTTCAGTTTGATTTGGACTCTTATTGATTATTGGGTTCCTTTAGCATTGATCTAGATGTGGGTATCTACGCATCAATGATGGATGCTATAACTGGGAGGAGGGGAAGGGTTCTGATGTTCTATGGGAGAATTCTAAGAAGTATTTCTGAGAATAATTCCTTTTGTCGACCCTGCAATTTGAGAAGAGGCAGGAGTTATTATCCCTCTAGTAGGGGTGTATGTTGGTACGATATTTCGGGATTAAGTTCAAGGATCTCCTTCATTTTTCCTTAGATATATTTTTAGATGAGGTGTCTCGTGTCAGATTCCTAGAGGAGTCACTTCGTCCTTTTATCCAGTATGTGGCTACTCTCTTTACGTTGCCGATGTACTTAGAGTTTTATAAAAAGGTAGAAGTGATTGAGCGGATTCATTAGCGAGGTGGTCTACAATGAGAGGGGAGACAACATGGGTTTTCAATAGGTAGGTTTACTAGCAGTTGGTATCAGGCGTCAAGGCCTTTGAGGTTTCAAACAATGGGGATCTGACCTCAGTAGTTTCCGTTTCAACCTCTTAGTCCACGTTCATGTAATAACCATCTTCGAAACCAATGCCTAGTGGCTTTTTGAGATCAGTATGGTGGAGGTGGATAGGTTTTTCACTATCCTTAGTATTAGTTTCTAGCTAGGCCATTTCAACAGCAGGGACAATAGGCTCATGCTCCACCGAGGGTGTAACACCTAAATGTTTTTTACTAAATATTTTCTTTAAATAATTTTAATTATTAATTATCTTGAATTGAATGAAATATTGAGTTTAAGAGAACCATGATATAACCTTGGTATAAAATGACCATTTTAACCTAGGTGTTAAGGTTATTATTAATAAATATAACTAACTTATGAAAATGAATGCTGAAGTCATTCGCTACCAATTATTTATGAGAAATATAAATCAATAATTTATTTGTATTTTTGTATTAATAAATTGAGTGAATTAATATTTCTAAATAAAATTAATGATATATATTTATAATATACTTAATTAAATATTTTTATATTCATAAAATAGATTTTTTTGTCATAGGGTATGGATAAACTTTATTTGATGTATAAAAACAACTATTTTTCAAAGGGTTAATTTTTCTCCATTTAGTGATGACCCCCTTTTAAATTATGAATTTGACACAATAATAATTTTTCTATGAAAAAATATTCTTTTTATTTATAAAAAATATATAAAAATTTACTTTGGATGAATTTTAATATCTTTCTGATAACTTTCAAATTTTGATGAATCGTAAAAATATACAAAATTTTAATTGAAAACAAATTTATTCATAGAAATAATTTATATAGTTATATTATAATATTTAATATTTTTAATGTATAAATAATTATATTTTTACCATTAAATATCATTTATGTCATTAGCATAAATTTTACATTAAATTCAGATGTAAAAAAATTTCAATCTTTTACAATGTTTTAACTTTTATAATCTGTTCTCTCTTTTCGATAATAGGATTAATTATAAATTAATTTATGAATCTTCCATGTTTTTAATTATGAAAATTAGATTCTATATTTGGAATCAGTCGGTCCAAATTATGTAAATATGTTTATTTTTTTTGGGCAATATGAATAGTAACTTCTATAATTTTTATTAATATGGTAAAAGGGTAAACCAGGTAATTAAGGGTATGAATATAATTATAAAATTACCATAACACTTGTCTTAATAATATTGGATGAGTTTTTTTGACCAAAATGATACTTGGGTCAAAATGGTGTCATTTGGATGCCACATGAATGGGATTAAGACATTTAATTTTTTCTTATTTATAGAAAAGTTAAATATGTATCACTCAAATTTTAATAACTAAATAAGTTTTTAAATAGGGTTATATAGAAGATAAATTAAATTATAAATACTTATTTGAAATATAGTTTTTTTATTGATTATTTTAATTTTTCTTAATTTTTAGGTATTAAATAGTTACCTTAAAGACGTATACTTTGATGATGTAAAAATTAATTAATTGATGAGAAATCAATAAATTTTATTTATTAAAATACTAATAACCATACAAATACTCAAACACTTGACAAAATATTAGTTTTATATTATATCTCTACCATAACCATCCAAGGGTAGAGTTAGTTACCATTTGGAGACCTGTAGAAGAGATTGCGACATTATAATATTTTATTTATAGTGATGTTAAAGTTGTCACAATCATAATTTAATAAGTATAACATTTTAAATGTTTGATTTTATAGAAGTTAAATTATACTAAAAATATTATTCATAAATCTAGTGGAATTATCTTCATCATAGCATTTTATTTTTAATTTTTATTCAACAAATAATCATATTAAATAATTAAAAAAATTGTTGTAGAAATTATTTTATTAATAGAGATAAGAAATTAATGTTAAAATAATTATAATTTATGCTAATTAATTTTTATAATGAATTTTATAGATGAACTTGACCACTTATTAATATAATAAAATAGTTGGTTCCAATTTAAATTGTTATAATAATACTTTTAATGAATTGAATAGTACCAAAATTGAAATTATTGATTGTTTATCAAAATAATGTTTTATGAAATTATTTAAAAATTATGAAACATTTTTTATAAATATATAATAATTATTATATGGTATAAAATGTTCTATAGTATTTATTTATGGTCTAATTGACATCAAATAGGTAAATATTTCACCCTTTTAATATTCAAGTATTTGTTACCCTTTTTAAAAATTAAATATAATAAGAAAGTGTTAATTAAAATTAGAAGGTTTTAATTTATATAATAACTTGTCTAAAATATATTGGTTGAAGATATTAAAATCTTATATTATCTTATCTTCAAAATTGGGAGATTTTTAAGGTTTTTGGATGGGGTTTTATGTTATTATAAATTAATATTTTTGGAGATCCCAAAAGTGCCCCTCAACTCAATTATAAAAGGGCACATACTCCCTCTCATATTTAGTTCAATTTGAGCCTACAATCTCAGACATCCGCTAGAATTTTTCTTTATTATCTTCCCTAGTTACATTCTAGAGGTTCTGGTATTCTTCAACGACCTACTATAGCGTTGTAAGAGGAGATTTTGAGGAAGCACATTTAAGAATAGATAATCTCCTCTACTGATTCCTTCAAACATCATTCTTCTTCAAATTCCTTTTAATGAGTTGTTTCATTATAATTTAATTACTTCAGTGTCACTTATAAACTATGATTTTATTTTTAAGGAACAAAAATATTACACATTCTATCCATCCAAGGAAAAATGAAATCACTATACGTGCGTACATATGATTTACTGTCTCCATGTCATAGTGTAATATGTTTTTCACTACCACCTTACTTGAATGGGTATAATGATGGAAATAATAACTATATATTATTTTTATAACATTATATTTATTCTGAAATATTATACACCATTCACTTCAATAACATTCCAGAATTATGGGAATGATATCGCCGCTCATGCATATATATGACCTATCATCTCCACGATGCAATGTGATTCATTATACATAATGTAAATTAAAGCATGATTATATAAATTTATATAATGAATAAATATTCTATATATAACATTACTATAATTTTTAATGATATTAATATTACCTATGTAGGATAACCAGAACTTATTTGACAAAACATGCATAAACAAATGAAGTAGTTAATACACGAATAACAAGTAATTATGAAATGTTATTAACCAATGGATGACAATATGATCACATATTACATCATAAAAATGAATATGATTCTGAAATAAGTCAAACAAATTATTTAAATCATTATATAAGAGGTTCAGATAGATACAAAGGAAATCAAACCTTAAAGGTAAGGTATAATTTCAAAATCTCATTGTTATCCAGGATTGTATATATGTAAATATTTATTGGTGTATATTTATCATCAAAATCCATGTTTCCTAAATATGTAATATTATTTATATTCTTCTACATTTTTTTAAATTCAATTAGAACAATTGGTTAATTTTTATTAAACAGTATGAAAGGAATATTTTGTCTTTATTCGATGCGTGGAAATTTTTGAATTTTCCAGAAAAAGTATGGGGAGAATGTTTTTTAACTTATAAAGAATGAATAGATTTTTATGTTTTCATATCACCTTATTTCCATGAATATTACACTACATTATTTTAGGTTTATTTTCAAATATTGTTTTTTAAATTTTGTGGCTTTTCGAGAAAATAAAATGTTATTGAATAAGAAATTATATTTTACTCAAGAATTAATTTCAAGTGTTATACCAAAATTATTTTTCATATAAGATGAAATTATTTAACAAGGTTACATTCAATTATAATATAGTTATTGTTCCATTTATTTTATCGTGTTTATGATGGAATTATATTTATTAAATCTATTTGTCTTATATGAATTATGTCATGGTGGAATGATGTTTAATGAAACCCATTTTAATGCTTGGGTTATTATGAACGATTTATGCTACTATGGAACACATAAGAATGATTTAATTTTGAGAAGTGGGGGACCTATATCTCTCTCTAATTCATTGGGTAAAGATTTATATCTCATGATATAGACATGGCTAGAATGGGGAATGATCTAGGTTTATTAATACCAGAGTAGAACGAGGAGTAAACTCAGTTCAGTAATGGAAATTGTCTGCTATAATGGTATTAGAAATGATCCTTGAATAATATGAAATAATTTTCTATAATATTGTGTATACCATAAAAAAGTATGTCTTATGTTATGACTTCTGATATTATTTTCATTGATTCTTATGAACTTTCATGATTTATCCCATGGGATGATATCACAATCTTTCATATACAAGATAATATTTTAAACATCAATAGTAAAAAATCGAACAAAAGTAGGAATCATCCAGAATCATAAATTGATCTAATGAACACCCAAACCAGATTCAGAGTATACAGAAGACCCATATGATCTTTTCATCCCCTCCTACTGAATTTGTGCCTCCGTCACTGAAATATTGTCATCTTCTGCACTAGGATGAAGCTGAACTTGTCGTTGAATGCCTTCTAGATCTGAATCTAGGTATCACCCTGAAGTCGAGTCGCTCCTCGCTAGGGTCGTTGTCCATGTCGCCTGCCAACTCAACTTGAGTCGGTTCCACCGAATCTTAAGGCAAAACTCTCTCATTTTAAAATGTTATGTTCTTATGTCTTATGATTATGATATGATTATCATACCTCTTGTTTACCCATACTGAGCATATGAGATCACCCTTTCATATGTTTCTTTTCCCCAGGTCATGAAGAAGGGTATTATGTAAGATATTTCAAAAAGTGGTATTGTTATGAAAAAATAAGTGGGAGACAATGATGAAGTGTTATGAACCTATTTTTTATGATTACCCATTCTTAAAGACACCATACCTATACAGTCCTATTGTGTATTTTTTATATTTTGTAATAAATATTCTTTAGCTTTGAATAAATATCAATTTATGTAAAGTATGGGTCATTATATTTGGTATTTGAGAAAAGGTATAATTAACATTTGGAAACTAGGATGAGAAAAACTTAGTAAGAACCCAAAGGATTGGTATAAGTATTTGTTAAAATCAATGTGTTTTATAAATGATCATGAATAACCTAGGGTAAAACTTAGAGTTTCTCAGATTGAAATTTTATTTTTGATTATGTGGTTTTCCCATTATGATTAGTATTACTCACACTATGATTATTGGTTTTCATCAATGGCCAAAACCCGAATGAACCATGTTAATGATGAATGCAACGAGAAATGCAGTTATTGTCCTCCTGAGAAACCAAATGTTATGGTAGATAGAATGTAAAATCTTGTAGTTATGATCACACATATTTCTCAAGTTATGAATCATACAGGACTTCCAAAATTAGAAAAGGAGGGAACAACATTCAATTGAGTCCTCAATGAGGTAATGACCACCTTCTTTCATTGGGTATTCTAATCCATTAGTGTATGAACAATGGATTAGTACCACTGAAAATATATTTTTAGGTCTCCAATGTTTAGAACATGATAAAGTCATCTTAGTAGTCTATCATTTGGATGGTGAAGTTGATCAATGGTGTAAAATTATCAAGAATATGTGGCAAAGAGATGAAATTGAATCCCTAGAATGTGACATGATCGAGAATATATTTTCCAATAAGTATTATCATCATATTATTTAAAAAAATATAGATAAGGAGATCCTTTAAATATGGAAAAATAAAGATGAATCCGTAGGTACCTATGAAGAAAATTTTACAAGACTTGCAGGGTACCCTTCTGGAATTATAATCCAACCTGAGAGTAACATTGATTGATTATATAGTGGCTTGAAACCATGTCCCCAAATGTAATTAACCATAAAAGAATTAAATAGATATGAAGAAATCGTTCGATGTGCTCTTAAAGTTGATATGGTGATTGGAGTGAATCATAAGTCCTATGGATTTGATAAGAAGAGAAAAATGGAATTCAAGGGAAAATATAAAGACCCAACTGAAATGAAGATGAGTTTTCCCTTATTCTCAAAGTGTGTAAAGAAGCATGGAGGAAATTTCATTAAAGGGACTAGTAAATGTTTTAATTTTTTAAAAGAAGTTCATCAGGTAGTTGAATGCTGATGTGATGGAAAAATGTGTCTAATGATGTGAATAGAGAAAAGGCTACATAGAATGACCCTCCTTCAATGTTTCATGTTCAAAGAAATGGGGAATTATTCCAATAAGTTCCCTAATCCAAGGGTTACTAATTATGATTAACGTAAGCAAACTTTTCAGGCCAAAGACTATGGTAATTTAGATGAAATCACTATTCGTGATTTGATGTACGATAATTAAGTGGTGAAAGGTACAGTTACTCTCTACTCTAAAGTAGAAAATGTTTTATTTGATTTTGGATCCACAAAATATTTTATTTTTGAATAATTTTCTAAGTGTATTACCATATTACCTCAACAATTTGATGTTGAGTTAGTTGTGACAAATCCTAAAGGCATAATGGTCGCATCAAAAGTTTATAATTCTTATTCGGTTTAAGTTTGGCGGAAAATGATTCTTGAAAATTTTTCGATCCTTCATATAGTGTAATTTTATGTGATTCTTGGTTTTTATTATCTTTAACTATATAGTGATCATATAAATTTCTAGGTAAGGGAGGTCACATTTCGTATTCTAAATCAATATATGCACATCTATCGATGCAAGGAATATTATGATCTTCTAGTATAAATTTATTCTATATTATGGGTCTTGATCCTGGTAAATGAAGGTTATCTATCTTAAATAGTTGTGTAGAAACTCACCATTAAGAATACACAAATTGTACAGGTTCTTGACTATATATTTCCAGAAGAATTTCTAGGTGTTCCACCAAATTGTGATGTTGAGTTTTCAATAGAACTCATACAAGGTGCTATTTCTATTTCAAATACACCTTATAGAATGGACCCAATTGAGTTTTATCAAATTAAGAAGAAAATCCAAGAGAATATTGACAAGGTATTCTTACAACCTAGTGCATCACCTTAGGGAGAACCTGTTAGGTTTGTTAAGAAGAAATACGGTTCAATGATACTCTATATTGATTATCAAGAAATTAACAAGATCATTATCAAAAAAATAATCTCTTCGCCGCATTGATGACTTATTATACCAACTTCACAGAGCATAATAAATTTTCAAGATTGATATTCTTTCAAGATGTCATTTATTAAGGGTCAATAAGGAGGAAATAACAAAGACAACATTTCGTGCAAGGTATAGACATAATGAATTTATAGTGATGACTTTTTTTCTTACTAATTCCCCCTCTATCTTCATAGATCTAATGAATAGAGTCATTATAGACTATCTAGATCAATTTTTGTTAGTATTTATATATGATATTATTTTCTATTATAAGAGTAAGGAAGATCATGATGATCACATGAGAATTGTGTTGAAGACCCTGAGAAAGGAGAATCTTTATGAAAAATTTACCTAGTGTAAATTTTGTCTTCAGAAAGTTTCATTTTTGGGTCACATAATCTCAAGATAGGGGATATCTATAGATCCAACAAAAATAGATGTTATTGAAAGTCATATGAGACCAACAAAAGAAAATGAGATCCAAATTTTCTTGGTTTGGCTGGATATTATCAATGTTTTTTGAAATGGTTTTCACAATTATCTAATCCAATCACAAATTTGACTCCAAAAGTAGTTATGTTCATTTGTATAGAGGACTGTGAATAAAATTTCAAGGAGCTAAAAAGAATGTTATCTAGTGCACCTATGCCCACATTGCCTTGTAGTGGAGAAATGTTTGTGATCTACAATGAGGCATCCAAGAAGGTGATGGGTTGTGTTATCATGAAAAAATGATACAGTGATAACTTATTCATCATAAAAATTTAAAATCCATGAGTAGTTTTACCCAAGTCATTATTTAGAGTTAGTTTCGGTAATATTTGCACTAAAGATATAGATGTATTATCTTTATGGTGAAAGGTGTGATATTTATACTGATCAAAAAAGATTAAAGTATATTTTCACAAAAAAGAATCTGAGTATGAATCAAAGAATATGGTTGGAGTTGATTAAGGATTACAAATACTCAATACATTACCACCTTGGGAAAGCAAACAAAGTGGTAGATGATTTGAGTTGAAAGGATCATGCAAGACTATACATGATGAGGATCACAAAATATCCAATATTTATGGATTTGAAAAGGATGGATCATTAAATTTTATTGGAAGAGGAGAAATATTATATTTCTAAATTGAATGTTTATCCATATATACAAGTGAAGATTAATGAGGTTCCTAAAGAAAATGTAGATCTACAAAAGTAGGCGATAAATTTTCCTAAATTAAACCTTGATTGTGATGGAATAATAAGGTTCAAGAATCGGGTTTGTATTCTTCCCATTCCAGAATTAATGAATGATATATTGGATGATACTTATAGTTCATCATTATCTATTCATCCTAGAATCAGAAATATGTATAGGTAATTGAAATAGTATTTCTGGTTGGATGGAATGAAAGGAGATGTTGGAGAATATGTCTCATGGTACATGGTTTTTACCTAAGTTATGGAAAAGAGACAGAATTCTATGGGGATGTTACAACCATTACCCATACAATAATGGAAATAGGGAAACATCCCTTTGTAATTTTTCATTGTACTTAAAAAACATATAAAGGATATAATTCTATACGGGTATTTGTTGATCTCCTTATGATGTCAGCACACTTCATTGATATTGGAGAGGATTTCTCTGTTGATCAGTTTGCCTAGATATATGTAAAGGACGTGGTAATATCGCATGGAGTACCAATTTTCATTATATATTATCGGGATACAAGTATTATCTTGATGTTTTGGTGAAGTAATCAATAGGATCTAGATACAATGTTAATCTTTAGATCTACTTATCATCCTCAGATAGATGGTAAATCTGAGAGGATAATTCAAACTCTAGAAGAAATGTTGAGAGATTTCTCTATGGATTTCGATGGTTGTTGGGATCAACACATATCTATGGTGGAATTTTCATAAAACAATATATTTCACTCAAGTATTCATATGGATCCTTATGAATCCCTCAATGGAAAGAAGTGTAGAAATCTAGCTTGCAGAGATGAAGTTGGGGAAACAAAGCTATTAGGACCTGATCTTGAAGATTAAATTCTAGAAAATGTCCGATCTATTCAACAAAACATAAGATAAGATTAAACTCGAAAAACAAGTAATGATAATAATCGAAGAGAAGTCCTGGAGTTTGAAGTGGGTGACAAGGTGTTTCTAAGAATATCTCTATGGAAGAGAGTAATGAGTTTTGGAAAGAAGGGTGAGCAGATCCCTAGGTATATCAGTCCTTTTGAAATTCTGGATTATGTTGGGATGGTAGCTTATCAATTGGAACTTCCACCAAATTTCACTCAATTTCATAATGTGTTCCATGGATCCATCCTAATAAATTATATAAATTATCCTTCACATGTATTAAGTTCCGAAGTTATACCATGAGATCAATATATTTCTTATAAAAAACAACTGATAAAGATTCTAGATCGCAGCGAAAAACTTCTATGAAACAAGACCACTCACTTGGTTAATGTTTTGTTGTGTAACCACCAAATTGAGGAATATATATGGGAACTTGAGTATATTATGAGAGATAGATATCAAAATCTGTTTGTATCCCTATAATGAATTTCAAGGTAAAATTCAATTTAAGGGGGGTTAGATTTAACACTTGGATTTTTGTATGAAATATTTTCTTTAAATAATTTTAATTCTTCAACAGCTTTCATTGAACGCAATTGTGAGTTTAAGATAACTAAGATTCTACCTTATTATAAATTTACCATTTTAACCTAGCCGTTAGTTAGCGGGAATAAATATTACTAACTTATGAAAATTTATGGAGAAGTCATTAGCTACTAATTATTTATGAAAAATATAAATAAATTATATAATTTTTATTTTTGTATTAATAAACTAAATAAATTAATATTATTAAATTAAATTAATGAAATATATATGTTATTTACTTAAAAAAATAATTTTTATATTCATCCAAAATATATTTTTGTCACAGGGTACTAATAAACCCTATTTTAGGAAAAAAACTATATTTTTCAAAAGTGTAATTTTCCACCTTTTAATGCCGAATCAATTTTAAATTAAGATTATGAAACATTGATAATTTTTATATGACAAAATATACATGTTATTAGGATGAAGGATATACACATTTACTTTTGATGAATTTTTAATATCTTTATGATAACATTCATATTTTGATGAATAATAAAAATACACTAAATTTTAATTGAAAATAACTTTTTTCATGGAAGTATTTTATATCATTAAAATGTAATATTGAATAGTTTTAAAGTATAAATAAAATATATTTTTATCATTTAATATAATTTATGTTATTAGAATTAGTTTTTCATTTAATTAATATGTAAAAACATTTCAATATTGTACAATGTTTTAACTTTTAAAACTAGTTATCTCTTTCTGACAACAAGATCGATTTTAAATTAATTACTAAAGCTTATATGTTTTGAGTTATGAAAAATGGATTCCATGTCTTGAATCAGTATGTTCAAATTAGGTAAATAGATTTATTTTATTTTTGGGCATTATGAATAGTAACTTCGGTAATTTTTATTAAGATGGTAAAAGGGAAAAACGAGTAATTAAAGGTAAGAATACTATATTAAAATTATCTAAACACTTTAATTAGTATCATTGGATGAGTTTTTTTCAACATAAATCTTCCTTGGGTCGAAATTATGGCCTTTTTAAGCCACATGGATGAGATTAGGACTTTTTTTAAAGAAAAGTCAAATATGTCTCACTCAAATTTTAATAAATAAATTATTTTTTATATAAGTTTATAGACAAGATAAATTCAATTATAAAAACTCATTTGAAATTTAAGATGTTTTTATTTATCATGGTAAATTATTTTTAGTTTTTAGGAAATAAATAATTACCTCAAAGACTTATACTTTGATGATGTGAAGACTAATTAATTGATGAGAAATCACTAAAACAATTTTTATTAAAATACTAATAACCATAAAAAGAACAAAAAATTTGGCCAAATCTTATTTTTTGAGTATATCTCGACCATAACCATCCATGATCTGAGTAAGTGACCATTTGGTACCTTATAGAATATATTGTGACACTTATATTATTTTATTTAAAGCGATATTAATGTTTCCAAATTCATAATATATTAAGTATTACATTTTAAATGTTTGATTTTCAAGAAGATAAATTTGACTAAAAATATTATTCTGAACTATAGTGGATATATCTTCATAATTGTATTTTATTTTAAATTTTTTTCAAAAAATATGAATATTAAATAATTACACAAAATTGATGTAGTACTTATTTTATTAATAGAGGTACCAAATAAATATTATTAAAAATGTTAAAATAAATTCAATTTGAGATAATTAATATTTATAATGATTTTTATAGATGAAATTGACCTATTAAAAAAATAATTAAATAGTTGGTTCAATGTTAACTTGTTATCTTAATATATTCAATGAATTGAATAATGTCTAAATTGACATTATTGATTATTTATCAAAATAATGGTTTTTAAATTATTTAAAAATCATATATTTTTTTAATATATAATAGTTATTATATGGTATAAATTGTTCTAAGGTATTTATTTATGGTCAAATTGACATAAATAAGTAAATATTTTACCCTTTTAATAATGAAGTATTTGTTACCCTAGTTAAAAATTAAATAGAATAACCAAGTGTTAATTAAAATGATAAGGTTTAAATTGATAGATTTTATTTATAAAATCTATTGGTTGTTGGGATTACAACCCTAAATCATATAATATTCTAAATTTTGACATTTTGGATGTTTTTGGATGGGGTTTGACTTTATTATAAATTAATATTTCTCGATATCCCTAAAGTGAACCTCACCTAAACTATAAAAGGGCACCTCCTTCCTCACCTATTCACTTCAATTTGAGACTCCAAGATCATCCATACCCTGAAATGTTCCATTATAAACTCCCTTAGTTACATTATATAAGTTATATTCTTCTTCAAATACTAACTCTGGTGCTCTAAGAGGCGATTTAGAGGAAGCACGTCAAAGAAGAAGTAATCTCCTCTCCCAATTCTTTCAATTTTTTTTTTCTTCAACTTGGTTTTCATGAGTTGTTTCATTATAAATTAATAAATTTAGTATAACATATATAATGAGATGTAATTATTATAGAACAAAAATTTTCAACTTTATATCCATCCTATGAGAAATAAAATCACCACGCGTGCGTTCGTATGACTTACCGTCTCCATGCCGCGATGTAATATATTTTTCACCACCACCTTGCTTGGATGAGTATAATGATGGAAATAATAACTATATGTGATTATTATAAAATGATGTTCATTATGAAATATTATTCACCATTCACTTCAATACCATTCAACAATTTTTTAATGACATCGTCACTCATACGTACGTATGACCAGCCGTCTCCACGATGCGATGCGATTCATTCTACGGGTTATTTATTAAATCATTATTATATAAATGTATAGATTGAATAATTATGATATATATAACATTAATTTAATTTTTTAATTATATAAATATAACCCATTAAGGATAACCAAAACTTATTTGACAAAACATTCATAAGCAATTGAAGTTGTTAATACATGAATAACAAGTAATAGTGAAATGTTATTGACAAACAGATGATAATATGATCATATATGAAATAAAAAAAGTTAATATTCTTTTTAAATAATTAAATTACATTATTTAAATCATTATATAGGAGGTTTGGACACATACAAAAGAAATTGTACCTAAAAGGTAATGGATAATTTCATAATCTCATTATTAACCGAGATTGTTTATAAAAAAGTATTTACTAGGGTATATTTATCATCCACATCAATGTTTCCTAAATATTTATTATTATTTATATTCTTATAATTTTTTTTAAATTTAATTTTACCCATTGCAATTTTTTAATTAAATTGTATGAAATGATTCATTTATCGTCATTTGATATAAGGCAGTTTTTAACTTTTCTGAAAAAAGTATGAGGATAATGTTTTTTAACTTATATGGAATGAATGGATTTTAACATATTCATATTTTCTTATTTCTATAAAGATTCATCTATAATATTTCATGCTTATTTTCAAATTAATTCTTTTCTTTTATAATTGTGGAGCATTTTGATAAAATAAAACATTTTTGAATAAGAAATGATATTTTCATAAATAATTAATTCCAAGTGTAATGTTAAAATTATTTTCCATATAAAATGGAATTATTTAATAGGGTTATGTTTCAAGTATAATATAATTATTTTTCCTATGATATTATTGTGTTTATAATGGAGTGCTATTTATGAAATCCATTTGTTTTACATGAATTATGTTATGGTGGAATGATTGAAACCCATTTTATTTCTTGGTATATGATGAATGATTTATGTCATTGTGTAACATGTAAGAATGATTTCATTATGAGATGGGTGGGAATTATAAATCCCCACACTACATTGGGTAATGTTTTATATCCCATGAGATAAAAATTTCTAGAATAGAAAATGATCTCAGTTTGGTAATATAGGGTTGGAACAAGGAGTGAACTCTGTTCGGTAGTGGAATTTTTCCACTATGATGGTCTTGGAAATGAGCCTTGACTAAAATAAAATCATTTTCTATGCTTATGTGTATGTAAAAAACTTCATGTCTTATTTAATGAGTTTTGGTATTAAGTTCATTGATTCTTATAAAATTTCATGATTTATTCCGTGGTACGATATCACAATCTTTCAAATGAAGGATACAATTTTAAAATATTATGTTATTATGTATTATGATTTTGATATGATTGATATCTACCTTGTTTACCATTATGGAGAATATAGGATCACCATTTCATATGTTTCCTTTCCCTAGGTCATGAATAAGGGTATTAAGTAAGATATGTCAAATAGGTGTCTGGTTATGAAGAAATAAGAGGGTGACAAAGAAAATGTCTTAAGAATCAATTTTTTATGTTTCGCAGTTTCTAATGACACTATACCTATATAGTACTATCATGGATTTGTTAGATTTTTTAATAAATATTCTTCAACATTGACATAATATCAATTTATGTAAAGTGTGGGTTGTTATAGAGGGGAGATGGAGTAGGTAGAGTCTAACCTCAAGGTGTTCCTCAGGCACCTCATCCTAGGTGTGGTTGTAGAGGTGGTCGTTAATAGAGGGGAAGAGGAACTGGGTGTGGTCAGTTGCACGTAGAATGGGTAAAAGTTCTGAGAGGGCCAAATATCGTCAGAGGTACAATCAGCATGGTTAGTACCCTTTCTTTTACTTTATTTGATTCAGGAGCTTCACAATACTTTGTTTCTCCCAGTCTAGCCCATGATCTCAAACTATATGTTGATAGGTTTTCCCATACCCCTAGTGTTGAGTATGCCACTAAGAGTCTAGACCAAGTTTTGTGATGTGTGTCCAGGATTTAGAATGGTGATTGGACCACATCAGTCATGTGGGGATCTTTTCTTACTATAGATGCATCCCTACAATTATTTTCTTAATATCAAATATTTGTATTCAGTTCATGCTATTATTGAATACTTCTAGAGAAGAGTTGTGTTTTCAGACGTAGATGGAGATCGTGTGGTTTTCATTGGTTATGGGAGATGTCTGGTGGGTAGTCAGTGTGTAGAGCCTCTTATTTACTTCTTGGATGATCTATCAGTGGAATATGTGGACACTGAGATGGTTGAGTTTTTTGAAGTCATTGGGGAGTTCTTGAATGTTTTCCCCAAGGAGTATGTGATGTTACCCCCTCGACATGATGTTGAGTTCGAGATAAACCTACAACCCGGCGATTCTATGGTTTCGATGGATCCTTATCATACGAAACCTAACGAGCTGCTGGAGTTGAGGATTAAAATAGAAAACCTAATAAATAAGGGATTTATCAAGCCAAGTGTGTCACTATGGTATGTTCCGGCATTGTTCGAAAATACGGAGGATGATGGTCTGAGGTTGGGCATTGACTCCAGGAGGATCAATCCAATGAAGGTCAAAAACTATTACCCCCTTTCGAGGATATATGATCTTTTTGACCAGTTGATAGGGTAAAGATGGTTTTCTAAGATCGATATGTGGTTGGGATATCACCAATTGAGTGTGAAGGAGGGTGATATCCTGAAGACTACATTTAGATTATGGTATGGGAACTTTGTGTTTGTAGTCATATTGTTCGGTACTATGAACACACCAGCCATTTTCATGGAAATTATAAACTCTGTTTTTCGTGAGTTCCTAGACTGGTTCATCATCATATTCATCGATGACATATTGTTCTACTCGAAGTCAAAAGAGGATCATGATGAGCATATCAAAACCATCATACTAGTTATTCGACACCACCAGCTCTATGAAAATTTTTCTAAATGAAAGTTATGGACAAAAGAGGTGCATTTCTTTGGGCATGTGGTGTATCGGAAGGGTGTAGCAGTGGACCTTTTGAAGTTTTTTGCAGTTTTTTCTCGGGAAGCACCCAAGAATGTGGTAGGGTTTTGTGGTTTTCATGGTCTTTCTGGCTATTACTAGTGGTTTGAACCTGATTTCACTCAAGTTGTAGCTCTGTTGACATATCTGACTAGAATTGAAAAAGATTTTGTGTGGAGCAAGCAGTTCCATGATACGTTTGGATTTCTGAAGGGAAGGTTGATCAATGATCCAGTTCCCTAGTTCCCATAGTAAGGGTTGATGATCGAGGTGTTTTTAGATACTTCTTCTATAGGATTGGGATGCGTATTGATGCATTAATGTGCATTGATCACTTATGGGTCTATGTAGTTACATCCCCTGTAGTGTTACTATGCCACCCATGATCTAGAGCTAGGAGTGGTCATGTTTGTGAAGAATTTGCAGAGAAATTACCTCAGTGGGGAGTTCTTTGTGGTCTTAATAGATCACAAGTGTTTGAAGTACATATTTTCTTAGTGGGATCTGAATTTTCAACCTCTATGGTGGATGGAGTTTCTTTAGGAATATGATATAGAGATCTCCTACACCTTAGGAAAGGGTAATTTTGTGGCCGATTCTTTGATAAAGAACTCATACAAGGAGGTTTTTTCAGGAATATGCGGATGCTTGGAAGGAAATGAAGGAGTCGGAAGCCTTACACTTGGATTCAAGGGTGGAAAAAGGTAGATTATATTTTTTAGATGATTGTACAGTCTTATCTGATGCTGTATGTGGAGGAGTCTCAATGGGAAGACTCAAAGGTAGAGGTGATTCATGATGGTGTTAGCCAAGGTGATACTCTGAAGGGATGGTTGGAGAATGGTCAAAATCAAATGATATTCAATGGAAGGATATATGTACCAGTGGTGGTGCATGAGGGATTCCTCTATGAGTTTCATAGATCACCCTTATAGGTTTTACCAAGAGTTATCAAGATGTATCGTGGCTTGAGGATGTAGTTTTGGTGGTCCGAAATGAAATGGGTAGTGGTGGAGTTTGTGGGGAAGTGCTTACTGTTCCAATAGGTGAAGGCAGAACACCAAGTTCCCATTGGTTATTTTCAGCCCTTAGATGTCCCCAAGTGGAAGTGGGATGACATCTCAATAGATTTTGTCATTGGGTTACCCATAGATCAGGGAGGCTATGATGTTATTTTGGTGGTAGTGGATTAGATGACGAAATTAGCTCACTTCTTAGTGATCAAGGAGTCGGGTGTAGTGGATTCCTTGGAAAAGTGGTATATGTATGATGTGGTGTGACTGCATGGAGTTCCTAGATCCATTGTATCAGATTGGGATACATGTTTCACCTAATGATCCTGGAGGGTATTGCAACATGATTTTTGAACTCAATTACACCTCAACACTACTTTCCACTCTCAAACAGATGGGTAGAAAAGAACAAACTATCCATACATTGGAAGATATATTGATAGCATGCATCTTAGACTTTGGTGGATCTTGGGTACAAAATATTCCCTTTGTGGAGTTTACATATAATAATATCCATCAATCTTTTATTGACATGGCTCCATTTGATGTGCTGTATGGGAGAACATGTTTAAATCCATTGTTCTAGATAGAGGTTGGGGAGGCGACTATTCTTGGACCTAACATGGGGCAGGGCATGACCAAGTAGGTTAATCTTGTTCGTGAGAGGATGAAAGTGGAATAAGACTGAAATAATTTCTATGCCGATCATAGGATTTTTTTCCATGGAGTTCAAGGTTAGGGACCATTTATTCATGAAGTTTTCCCCTCGACATAGGAAGTGAAAGTTTTGAAGAGGGAGTAAGATTTCTACCAGTTTCATCGAACCCTTCGAGGTGTTATAGTGAGTTGTCAAGGTGGAATACCAATTGGCCCTGCCACTATAGTCAGAGAGGATCCCTGATGCCTTTCATGTCTCTCAACTCTGTCGGTATCTTTATAATGACACCCATGTTATTGATTGGGCAGAGATAGATATTAAAGATGAAACAACATATGTGGAGCGACTAGTATAAATTTAGGATCATTGGGAGAAGGTTCTATGTGGGTGGACCATTTGTTGGGAAAAAAATCCCTCAAGGTATCGTTGAAGCATTTTTGAGGTGATTGTGTTTCTTGACAAATCGGGCCTCCATGTTGGGTTTGTTGAAAAATCATACCAAAGTGTCCAATTTGTTGAAAAATGGGGCTTTCATGGTGATTTTTCGGGTTCAAGAGATGTTGTTGGATATCCATGTTTGATAGAAGAACTCTGTCAAAGGAATGAATGATCTGGAGGTAGTACAAAAAGAATAGATACATGGTGGCACCATTTTCCAGTGTATGCCAAATTTTTGGGCCTGAAAATCAGAAAATAGAGAGATGTGTTTTTGTAAAAGGGAGGTGCACAAAAAATTAGAGTGGTTCACAAAAAAGAAATTGGTGCGTGAAATATTGGCTTGGTGCGTGAAATAGAGGAATAGAGTTTTTTCACGCAAAAGGTGATTCGAGATTAGAACTCAAAAATTGACAATGTCATAAGGTGCACACAAAATTAAAGAGGTTTGTAGAAAAATAATGTTTTGTGCGAAACAGAGGAATGATGTTCTTCATGAAAGAGGTGTTTCAAGATGAGAATCATGAAAATTGGAAAAGGCATGAAGTTCATTAAATATTGAAGTAGTGTGCAAAAAACAGTGTTGCGTGGAAGATGTGTTTCCCACGCTCGAAGAGGGTTATATGCTCAATAAGGTTTTTTTCATGCTGGGGTCAAGTTTTCCTATAAATATGAAGTGACCCCCTCATTTGATATAGCTCAAGACTTAGAGAGTATCTGAGCTCTGGTATGCAAAATTGGAATATGCAAGGGAGTTGCGTGTAAACATCATGTTTTCACATAAAGCCAGGTGGTTTTGGGTAAAAATAAGGTTTTGTGTAAAGCTCAGGCTATGTGTAAATAGGTTGTTGCACGTAAAGAAAATGCTGCATGTAAAAGAAATTTGTTGCACATAAAAGAAGTGGTTGCGTTTAAAAATGGTGTTGTGTGAAAAGTGTATTTCACAGTAACGAAGGAAATTGTGTGCAAGGCCCAACAAAGGATGCATGTAAAAATTGGGGTTTCCCGGTACACCAGGTGCAAGGAGAGATTCATCTAAGGGTGAAAGTTGGACTTCAATAGAGAATATACATATAGTTGAGGATGCATGTATTCATGAAAATTAAGAGACCTACAGGTCTATAAACTGTGAGAGGATCCTTTCTAGAGTTATGAGCAAAGGAAGAGGAAAACAATTATCCTTTCTACCGGTAGTGAGCCAATGAGAGAGAGATAGGGAGTGACCCTTGTGAAAGCAGTGATTTGACCATAAAAATTGTAAAGGCAATGTGCCAGAGAATAGAAGTGATCTAGCCCGAACATTATTGACAATGAGTTTTAGTGGATTTGGTATAGCGACACATCACTGTTGTATGCTCCTTGGACATAGCCCATTGTGGGTAAACCAAGAAAAAATATCTGTTTCTGTCTTCTTTCTTCCCTACATTACATTTAAAGCATCACAATCAGATAAATACAAAAAAAGTGATCATCATAAACAAACAAGTGTAAACAAAGTGACCCTCATAATAAAGAGGTCAAGATCCAGTGGGATAGGAATAATTTAGGCACCCCCTCTTAGGGTATCTTGGACCCTATTGGTCCTAACACCATTCCTTTTGTTCATGTGTTTTTGAAGAATGATGACTTGTAGTTGAGTACTTGGGAGAAAGAAGCGCAGATGCGTGCCCAGTACCCAGAGTTATTTTGAGTTTTTCCTTGTTCTTCCTTGCCTTGTGATGTCATATTTGAACCCTTTTTTATGAAATGAGAAATTTTACCTTGGTTTGACATGTGTGTGGTACAATGTGTAGATAATTCCTGACATGTGAAAAGGGGAGGACTATCTTCCCATTCAAAATGCATTAATTGTGATGTGATTAAAACCGTGCAGGTGAGTCCGTTCCGCCTAGAGCGGATAGAATCTTGACATGGAAAACTTAATTCCCTATTATTTGTTTTTGGGATGGAATGGTTTTTGTTATTGTTTGATTTTTTTCATAGTCGGTTGGGTTATCATATGTAGGAGGGGGTGTTATTGGATGTTGAGGTTTCACTTCATCTTTCAAACAATATAGGGTGGTTTATCATTGAAATTTGATGTCGGTAGTGGTGTTTCAAGAATAACGAGATCCATGAGAGGTATCTCATGGGGTGGTTTTTCATACCCTATATTCCTTCTTGGGTTGGGTTTGAATTCTCAATAGAGAAAATAGTTTGATAGGTTTTAGATGTAATGGATCGATCCTCTCTGGTCCATTACTTTGTGAAAATACTGTGGTTGAAGTGTTTCGGCAGGTCACAATGACTTATTTCCACAACGTTTAGTTTTTATTGTTTTTAGGATCTCTAATGGTAGGTCTATGATGACGAGTCATGATGGTGAGTGACAATGGTGATTCCTGATGGTGAGTAATGATGGTGAGTCAGAACCGGTGAGTCGAGACCGGTGAGTCATGATGGTAGCTCTCACCGGTAGCTCACCAAACCCTAAATCACACCAGTGATTTGCATTGGTAGATCACACCTATAGCTCACCAAATGTTTTCTCGCACTGGTGACTCACACCAATAGCTTTCATCCATATCTTACACCAATTTCATGCCAAACAGTGCATCACACTGGTGACTCACATAATGGTGAGTCATTCCAGCAGTTTGTCTTTTTTCCAGTTTTTCCAGTTTCACCCCTTTAATGATTTCTTTGATGTAAAATGAGTGAAATACCATATTTAATGTTTTTTGAATCCATTTATAATCATATCTATCTTCTAAAAACCTGAATCTTATGTTGAATTCCAACCAACATTTTCTTGGTCAAGATCCGCATTTAATGATTTTGAAAACCATTTCTACCGATGATTTAGGATCCAGCGTTTCTAAAGATAAGATATTCTATTTCTTATGAGCTTCCATTTCTCTTGGTGTTATATTCGCTAAATCTTTCTTCACTGATGATTTGTACAATTGTGATGTATCCTTTTGATCACATTTTCCTTGGAGGCTTTTCATGATTCATGCACACCCCTACTTAGGCACAACAAGGAAGTTTTGATAGTTTCTTCTTCAATGTAGGATTTACTTCATCTCTCTTTTATCTATGTATCATGTTGGGTGGATATAGCAATGTTTCTGGAGAACAAAATTGAATTCAGATTTATGATGCTAATTAAACCAGCTAAGATCAGTCTACGTGGCCTGGGGAAAGTGGCGTATGATTATATTATTTTATTAATATTTTTTTCAATGTTTTAAATTTAATGGGTTACATGAAAAATGAAAATCATAGAAATTGGGGGTCTATGATGGCTACTAAATATTTTTTGTGTTACTTGCTGTTTATTTCCTGTCGAACCCCTGTCTTGAAAAATAAGTTTACTGTGTACATTCATATAAAATTAATGGATTCACCAGGATAAAATTATTTATGTGATAACCCATGAATTAATAAGTGGAATTTTAGTGATGAATTCATTTTTAAATATGAATATTCCTTTCCTTGTCACGTACGGTGGTGTGTTGTGTGTGAGATTGTTCTGACTTCTGTTGTAGTAGGTTTAGGGTTATGGTTGTGTGATGTGGGGTGGTCCGAGTGGTATAATGGAATCTCTGGTGGAGATATTGTTTGTTCATGAACCTAGATGTGGCTGTAAGGGGGTGTGGATGTAGAATATATCAGAAGTGTTGTACCGAAGGGATGTGATTGGGTTGTGTGGTTATGTGTTGCTGGGTGCAGTTGTATGTTGGGGTTTTGATCTGTTGAGAGGATAGATTGGGCTGAATGACTTTTAGGAATGATGATGGAAGTGGTTGGCATGGGTGTTTCTCCAATAATAACCTATTTAAAGCTTTATTATATCTCGATATTAGTATGTTATTTCCCCAATGGGGGTTAAATGGAGATAAATGTGAAGTGGGTTAATTTTCCATGGTTTTTCTCCCTCTATGTTACTTTTACTGTGTGGCTTGTTGTGTGTTGTGCTTGGTAGTTTTTGGGTAGTGATGAAATGAATAAGTGAATTTTTAATAAATAATTATAATTAGTTAAGTGAATTAGATAGGGGTATTATATAACTTTTTGGAAGGTTGTGTGGTTTTTCATTTAAAGTTAACATGAAAGGTGGTATTATGAGTTGCTTTTGGTTGAAAATCCATAGGTTGGTCTCGGGTATTTGGTATCAAATATGTATTACTTGTATTTTCCTTGTGATTTATATATACACCCCACTATAGTTGAAAACTATGTGATGAACACCCCCATCGTCGCTCAAGATTCTTAGGGAAGGTAGTGGTTTGTGAGGCCCATGTGTGTGCGAGTGAGTTGTAATTTCCCTAGTGTATTTAAGATGAGATGAGATGTTCTTTCGCAGGTGTTTTTGGGAAATGATTGGGTTTGTGGACCAGGTGTCTGTGGGTAGTATGTGATGTGGAATGAGGCCCAAGTGTCTATAGGTGGTATGTGATGTGGTATGGGACCCATGTGTGTGTGGGTGAGATGTGATGATCTTCATTTTCCCAAGTCACATTCTATCTTATAAGACTTTGTGTGTGCATGCCGAATGTGATGGGATTCATTTTCCCAGGTGACTAGACTAGCTGTGTCACCCATGTGTGTACTAGCGGGTTGTGATGTGGTGGGTTAGGAGGATGTGGGATCCCGACAAGCTTTTACATTAGGTAAGAGCAGCTAAATCAGTTGGAAGTGGTGTGGGGTACCCAAATCATCCATTTGCTTACTATATTACATTACCAGGCTTGTGTTACATAGTGAGTATGCCTTAGTGAGGTAGGGATGTGAAGTATAACTTGTTAGGTGCTTTGACTTCTTCAATTTTCATACGAGATCATTAGTATGATTCTATCACTTTTTCATGAGAGAATTTGGTTTTCCTACTAGTATACTTGTATGATCTCCCTAAATATATAAACTAATTTTTGGTTTCCCAGAGGATTATATAGACTGTGTTGGACCTTACTAGCTCAAACTTTGGGACAATTGTTGTGTCACTACTTATTTTTTACTTTGGGTACTTAATTTGGAGTTTTAGTTTACTGCAACAGTTTTATTTTAAACATTCATGTGGGATATATTTTGGATATCTTTTTTATATTTCTTGGATTTTTTAGAGGTTGATACATCTTATCTCACTATCTTTTTTGTTTTAAAAGGAAAATACCTTCCGTTTTTGTGATATTTGTGTACCCTTGCTGTTAGTATCCAACCTGGGGCCTATTGGAGGTGGGAATCATGGGTCATTATACCCATTTATTTATTGGATACCCAAGAGGGGAATATTTGGACGGAGGGGTCTTGAAAGATATGGGGAACCCACCCTAATTGTTTTTCCAAGATACAGAGGACAAGGGATCTAAGACAAGATTTAAGGAGTACACGACATGTAGCAGTGTTACACACGGTGTCCCTTTGACCCCGGGTCCTACCCATGAAAACAACATGTCTCCGTGTCAATGTGGAAGTACAATACATTCTACTACCCATGTACCAGTGCACAAATTAATAGTGTACATGTTGTCTAGGCTTTGTCCGTGAGGGACTTCATGGTGTGCCTGTGTACTCTAGGCCGTGTCCATGTACCCTTCGAGGTACACACTGATATTACCAATGGGGACTACACACCATGTGACAAGTTCACACTCCATGTGATACTTATCTCCTTCCTAAAACACTATCCAACATTGAGAGGGTCTCACATGGGGTGTGGCTCCACTTTACACACCATGTATTGTGGAAATTTCTTGAATCTCATATCTGGATTCGTCATTCGTTTACATGCCTCTAACCATCGATCCAACCATTCCCCTCCTTGAAAAATAAAGGATTCACATTGGAAAAGCCTTGATATCATGAAAACAATGTTATGTTCATCAAATTCATTTAGAAAACACCATCAAATACCATTCGTTGTTTCACACTGAAGAACAAGAAATTGGGTAGCCAAAATTGTCTAATCCTATACCACTTCCATTTCCACACCACATTTGTTTCATGAGGATCCCAAATATATGATATCAAATTTTTGTGCCAAGGAATGGTTTCAAAAAGAACAATTTTATTGGTGGATGTTGAACCATATCCCAAATGAATAATGTCTGTGATAAATGACGAAAAAGGGGAGAAATGTACAACCACAAACATAAGAAATGAACCTAGACCAATGTTCATGTTGGACTTCGTCTGTTTCCATTAAATAACAATTGAATAATCTAATAATCACAAATAAACCCTTTTAACATAATTAAAAAAATAACCCATCCCGCAATACAAGTAATCTGTGAATCAATCTATTAGTTTATTAATTCACCATCGTCATTGAATTTAAGACCAATGAATGAATCCAATAAATAAATGCCCTACCTCAAGATGGATTTGATCCTTGATGAAGAACAATCCTCTATCATTGACATTGGAGAGATCCCAAATCCCATTTCATGTTGATTGCTGATCTATGATCTGGTTTCCATTCCTCTCAGAGGCATGCACCAACGCTCTCTCCAACAACTCTCCAATGGCACCAAGAATATGCAGAAAAGCCTAGAATTTCTTTATAAATATCTATTTATAGAAATGTCAGTCTCTGTTTCAATGAATAAAAAATAAAATAATTCAATTAATTATTTTATTCGTTTAATTCCCTCGTTGAATTTTCCAGAAATGCCCCATTCCAACCAAGGTTATTTTGTGCCTAAGGAAAAACCCATATTTGGAACTTAATAGTTCCCTCAGATTTCTGATCCATGCTGGCGTTTAGAAGTTATTTCACATTTTCACAAAAACTCTTTATGCGTGCTTTTAAATATATTTATTATATTTCAAACAATAATTATAAGAACACTGGGCCTTGAAATGACACGTTTTCTCAACACTTAGTCTCAATAATAATATATATAATATACAAAAATAATATTTAGAAAAAAATAGTCATTAAACTTTCCCCACCTTGGGGATTTATGTTCTGAAACTCTAAAATTAGGACTAACCAAAGAGATATGGGTACTGAGCATGAATCTAAGTCTACCACTCCCATGTTCTCTCATGAATATTTCTATGCTACCAATATAAATTCACTAAATGAATTGATTTATCATGACAAATACTCTCCTAAAGATTCTCGATCTCTACTAGGTAATCAGAAAATTTATCTCTATCCTCGATGTCCAAATAACCCTAGTTGATAACATGCGATGGGTAATGCACGTACCTCTTAAATTGTGACATGTGGAATATGTTTTGTACCCTCTATAACTATGGGTGGAGATCTAAGTGGTATTCCACCTCACTAACTCTATGCAGTATCTGGAATTGGCTAATGTATCTCAGAGATAGTTTGTTGTGTGACCAAAACTCCACAATCCACATTGAGTCGAAACCCATAGGAACACATGGCATCTCCCATAAAACTCAAAAGGCCTCCATTGTTTATATGTAAAGTATTTATGATGGATCTTTGCAGTCTTCATCCACTCTCTTATGATATGCCCTTTATTAGTAGCTTCTCACAGAAACTCTAGGACCATGAGTGCCCACTCTCCTAGGTCAGTCTAAAAATGTGGTGCCTGCATGGTCCCCTGTACAAATCACTTAATGGTTCCATTCTAAATGGTGGAATGGTCACTGTTATTTTACAAAAACTACACATGTGGTAGGAGATCCTCCCAACTATGGAAAATGTCCAAAATGCAATCCCACATTATGTCCTCCAAGAAATCAATGGTTTGCTTCTTCTAACTGTTATTTTGGGGTTGAAATGATGTGATCAAGAATAACTGAGTCCCAATCACCATAAGAAATCCATTCCACAACCGATATGTGAATCAATATTCATAGTTAGAAATGATAATTGAGGGAAATCCATGGAGTCTAACAATTTCTTTTCAAATAGAGGCATCCCAAGCTCTCTAATGAACTCTGTTCCTAAAAGGATAAGAAGTGGGCCTAATTGGAGAGTCATTATATGATCAACCTGATGATATCTTGTCCACAGTTTGTATGTGGTAATCCCGTCACAAAGTCCATGAATATCCCATCCCACTTCCACTCTGGAACCTCAAGGGGTTAAGCCTTTTCCACTGCAACTTATTGATCAGACTTCACTTGTTAACATGTAAGGTAGTGAGAGACAAACTATAAAACTCAATTTTTCGTCTTGGACACTACAACTGAATTCAAAGGTCATGGTACATATTTTCCACACCTGGATGTACCTAAAAAGGATATTTATAAAATAATTTCAGAACCCCCTCCCGCAATGTCACTGGAACCATCATGAATCCATTGGAATGAAAAACATGCTCCCCACCTTCAGAAAATTATTCAAGAGCATGTAAAATGGATACCTAAGTACATAGAGTCTCATAGTCAGTATCCTAAAGATGTTACTTCTTAACTCGTGGTAAGAGAAGATGGGTGAGAACCATCGACTCGAGTTAAGCTGCCCCATCTCCATCCTTAAATTATGACTTAATGAGGCCAACTACCCAGACACATTGTTCCGAAACTATGAATAAGATCTCTGGATGAGAGAATCCTCTACCATGTTCCCCTTCATAGGAGTATAAAAAATCTCAAAGTCATAATCCTAGGGGAACTCTAGCAATTCCCTCTATCTCAAGTTATGATCAGTCTGGTAGAATATATACTAGAGACTCTTGTTATTAGAATAAATCATAAACTTTTCTCCCATTTGGTAGTTTCTCCACATATTTAGTGTGAAGACTATCACTACTAGCTCAAGATCTGGGGTCACATTATTCTTCTCATGTGGTCTCAACTTATGTGAACCATAAGCAATCACCTACTTACTTTTCATCATAACACAACCAAGATCAGTTCCTGATGCATCACAGAACACTACGTACTCGACTCCCTCCTTTGGAAATATCAAGGTGGGAGAAATCATCAATATCTTCCTCAATGGATCAAAAAACTATTGGAACCTGTCAATAGACATGAAAGGATGACCCTTTAAGGTTAAAGATAACATGAGTAAAGATATCCTAGTGAAATCAGATATAAATATTTGGTAATAGACTACCAACCCAAAGAATATGTGCACCTCCATCATGCTCTTAGGTGGATCCCAAGATAACACTGTGTCAACCTTGGTCAGGTCCACTTCCCCACTATTTACTGAGATAACATGGTCTAGATAGTGAACCAACTGATCCAGAACTAGAACTTTGAGTGGTTCCTGTAAAAAGGGTTCTCTCATAGTATGTGTAGAACCATCCTCAAGTGTCTCACGTGCTCCTCCTTAGATGGTGAGAAAACAAGGATATCATAGATGAAGACTACTAAGAACCTCTCTATGAAAGGTTGAAAGATGTAATTCATGATTCCCATGAATATAGCTAGGGTGTTCATTACACTAAATGGAATCACCACAAAATCATAATGACTATAGCGATATCTGAGTAGTTTTTTTTTGTATATCCTCATCCTATAATCACAACCAGTGATATTATGAAATGCGGTTAACCTTCTAGAACCATCAAGAACCATTCAAATGATCAAATAGGGAATCAATATTAAGTAGTGGATACTTTATCTTCTAGATTAATTAGTTTAAGTGTCAGTAGTGTATACATAACCTCAAGCTCTCATCTGCCTTCTTGTAGAACAAAAATGGGAATGCCTAGGGTGAAATACTATGTCTAAAAGATCCCATCCCTTGTAAGTCCTCTAATTGCAACCCCGGATCACGAAGCTCTACTGTAGAAATCTGATATGATTGAAAAGATATTGGTGCCAACATGGGGTATAGATCAATGAAAAATTATATCTCTCGATGGGGAGGTAATATTGGAACATCATCATGGAATATATCCTTGTACTCCGCCACCAATGCAAGAAACTAGAAACTCATAAAATCCACTACCTCAAGGTTTATACAATCCAACTGGTGAGTAATCAGTTACTCCATTTTATGCATGAGTCCATTATGTGCTTCCTGGGTTTCTATTTCATTGAAAAAGGAGAACCTAGTTCCATCACTATAGACACACCACATCCTCCACCTAAAATAATCAATCTGGGAATGAACTATGGATAAAAAGTACATACCTAATATGAAATCATAAGTCCTCATTGCTTTTAGAAAGAGATCCCAACAAAAACTCTCACCTCCAAGAGTCAGGTCACACTGTTAGCACAAGTGTGTGATCACCGAGTCATCTCTAATAGGAGTCTCTAAGCATGAGGTTCAAGGCAGGGGCTCAACCAGAATCTTTGAGTCTTGACAAAGATATGTGGAAAGAAAAAATTAACTAGAAACCATGTTAATGAATACTGAATCTAAGGTATAAAAGACACAGACCAGACATCACATCATTTCCAGAGCCACTAGGTTATAAGACTCGACTGCCTACCGCAATCCACACCCTTTTTCCCCAGCTCCTTGAGCTTGGCATGGACCACCTGGGGGTAGGTGTGGTAATAATTCACAGAGTCTATTACCTCATGATCCTCTCCCAAATCCTATTCCACATCCTCTTCCCTACGTAACTGCATGCTTATACCACTTCCTCTACATCAGTGGTCCATCCATGGTCTCTATATCAGTCATATGATAGCTTGGAAAATCTGGGGAATGATGTCCCCATCCATCAAATGATTACCACTTCCTGTTCACTACACCAAAATAATTATTCAGTTGTAGTTTTGTAGCAGCAGTTTAGTGAACCACCAAAATTTGTTTTCCAGTATTTTGCGGCTGTTTTTAAAAAATCACCACTTAATATTTAGTTTTTAATAAAAAAACACTTTTTTCCCTGACCCCCTCCTTCTCCCCCAACCCCTCCTCCCCTAACTCCCTTGACCTCGAACCCTAGATAACCCACTCCCTACTAGCATCACCTGAGACCGATCCATCCAAGCCATCGACGGAAGCTCCTGAGCCCAATCCCTTCAAGCCCCCACAAATGGCTCCTAAGCCTAAGCCCTCCAATACCTAACCATCCAAGCCTGATCCCTCAGATCCTTAGCACTTGAATACCTCACTGGAATCACTCGAGCTAGATCCCTCCAAGTCCTCACCGACCAATCCGTCGCCGGCCAAGCCCCCTCCAACTGAGCCCCATCCCGAGCCCTCAGATCCTGCGCCCCACGATCCATTATCTGCGATGCTCTACCCTGTGGTCAGAACCTCCTAATTGAGGTAGATTTACATTTGGTTTGATCAATAATAAAAAATTTTGTTTATAATTTTCAACTATATAACTACATAATTATTTTTTATGGAATCTTATGTTAAAATTTGGATGTTGTTTTTTCGATATGTTATAAGAAACCATGTATTAGTGATAGGAAGGACATACTCTCTAAAAATTATAATTAAGGAACATTATTTACTCTTATAGTCTATATGTACAGCCCATGGTCTTTTTATTTTTTCACCATTAACACAGGTCTCTACCAAGGTATCATGGGAGTTCTCAATGAAAATACTAGTTCCCCTTGAACAAATGATTAGAGGAGATCCTTCTTGAAAAAATATAATTTAACTCTATTATAATTGATTTCATGTTCATTTGACAAGTGTCACATTTTCTTATTGATATGTTTAAATTTATCAAGTCTTATATGAAACAATTAATCCATTTCCATAACAAGTTATACTATTAATGATGAGTAATTTCATAATTAGTTAATGGTTTCATTCATATATCTCTCCAAAACATCCATAAATTTGTCTCTTTCCCTCCCTTATATAAATTATATCTCTATAGGGGGATTCTATATCAAGAAAAATGTGTATATTGATTCCCATAAAAATGGTATTCATTTTGATTCCAAAATATCACCTCTAATACAAATATTTATAATCCATCATTATGTTATACCTCTAGCCGGAGGTAATATCTACACTAAATCATGTCAAGTATTCCCTGTGTTATTTTGAATGATGGAACTGCTAAGGTGATCTTAGTAGTGATACTCCATTTATATCATATTTCCTCTACTCTCAAACTAGGATAATAATTCACTTCATTATCATTACCCAATTTACCAAATTTTACCATTATATATTTTCCTATATAGTAATAGTTATGAGTTTTAATTTTTTTTTAAAAATGTGTAGGAACATTGTGATATATATGGATAAAAGTTTGATCACATTACCGAGGAAAAAACCTCAGTATGCTAAGGGTTTGGAGGAGTTTTTAGATTTTTCAATTTCTAATTGATCTATTGATGGGAGAATAAGATGTTCATGTCCTAAATGTAAATTTAGAAGATTGTTTAAGATAAATCATGTTTATGAACACTTTATACTAAACTAATTACCTACTCAATATTTCTCCTGGATTTGGTAGGGAGAATCAAAATTAATAGAAACTTTGAGAAGTGATGTCAATCAATAGAATGAGCTCCTAACTTCTTAGAAAATGGAAAATGAAATGAAAAACCTTATTAATGATGCATTCAACATTTCTATTCAACAAAATAAACATCAAATCATATCAAAACAACTAGTTGAGGGTTCTACAATTAAGATCATGATGGTTGATGTTTTTTAGACTATTTGACAACCATATCAAGATTGTAACATATAATTGGATACTCCTCTTGATTATGGGGATAATAATGTAAGAGGAAACATCATTGAGTAGATAGATGTGTTTAATGGTTTATTTATAGACGAAATTCAATAGTTTTATAAAGGATGTTTGAAATATTCAAATCATTCTTATTTTCTGAAGTTGTACCATATCAAATTCCATTATGGAATTACAAATAAGGCAATGACCATGATATCATATTTTTTGCATGATGCATTTTTCAGAAGCAAATATTCATCAATATTTTTATGTTATGAAAAAAGTTGATAATAATCTTGGTCTGAATCATAAAAAAATACATGTGTGTTCCAATTACTGTATGCTTTATTGGGGATATGATTCAAGCAATCATGATTGAAAAAAATATTCTTCTTCTATTTGGAAATCCATGTGTGTTGTTGGAAGTTTGAATCAACATGGTACTATAAAGAAGAAGATAAGGAACACACCTGAAATGGTTTTGTGTTACTTTCCTTTAAATCCTCGATCACAAATATTATTCATGTCATCAAAAACCACTAAACACAAGAAGTGGAATTCATAGATAATAACAATGATGGGTTAATCGGACATCCATGAGATTCACAATCATGGAATAAATATTATTCATTATATCCATATTTCTCATCTGATCCTATGAATGTTCAATTGGGATTGGATGCTGATAGATTCAACCCATTTTGGATTTTGAGCACTGGTTATTGCATTTGGATGGTTATTTTTATCCCATATATTCTACCTTCATGGTTGAGTGTGAAATAAATGTATTTTATCATTTAAATGATTATTCCTAGAAAACAAATGCATGGAAATGATATTAATCTATACTTTCATCTATTAATTGAATAATTATAGGAGTTATAGAGAAATGGTGTCGAGACATCTGATGCATCTTCTAGAAAAATGTTCAAAATGAAAGATTCTCTAATGTGGACCATTAGTGACTTCCCTGGACATTGACATTTAGCTTTCTGGAACACTTAAAAAGGTTTGGATTGTCCTATTTGTAACTTTGATTTTGAGTCGGAATGGCTAACTCATAGTATAAAATGGTTCTTCTTATGTTATAAAATATTTCTCAATAGATCTCATAGATTTCAGTTGAAAAAGTAAAAATTCAATGGTTTTATTGATCATAAATGACCTTCAATGTTTTTGAAAGGTTTTCAAATATTGGAACAACATGGAAATTTTGATACAGAATTTGGGAAGTTGTATCATTTAAATGATAGTGGGAAACGAGTTTGAAGTGCATCATCAAGTTAAATTAGAACACAACAATGGATGAAAAAAAGTATATTCATTAAACATCTGTATTTGGAATTTAATTTTTTATAGCATAATATTGATGTGATTCATATTGAGAAGAATGTTTGTGAAAACGTTATCCTAGAATTTCTTAATGAGCTTTAAAAATAGAGGGATCATCTCAATTTATCAAAAGGCATACAAGTAATGAACATAAAGTGTGATCTCATGCCATATTAGAATGGAAATTATGCTCTGACATTTTTTGAAATGAGAAATATGGATAAATATACATTACTTTAAATTTTAGAAGATGTTAAGGTATCTGATGAGTATTTAAGTAACATCACTATGTGTGTTGACTTAACGCATCACATGTTACATGGATTAAAAATTCATGATTCACATATTTTTTTACAACAGTTTCTACCATTGGAATTGCACACATTATTACCTGAAACAGTTGTTGTTTTTGTAATCCAATTTTTCACATTCTTCATAAAACTATTTAAGAAAACTATACAAAAATTTGATCTTGAAAACCTTCAGGTGATATTTATATTGACACTTTGAACAATGAATATGATCATTTATGCATCTTTTTTTACTGTCATGATGCATTTAACTGTGCATTTGGTTGATGGAGCTAAATTAGGAGGCTCCATACATTATCGATGGATGTATCCAATTGAGAGGTACCTTATTTATTTATATTTAAATTAAGTAAGAAATTATTTTCACTTAATTAAATAAAAAATTATGTTTTTTTTATTTCAAAAATATCTTGGGTATTTTAAATCATATGTGATTATAATGCTCAACCTGAAGGCTCTATTTCTGATGTCTATTTGTAAGAGGAGTTTCTTAACATTTTTTATAGATAATTTGATGATATTGAGACAATATTCAATCAAGTTTGATTGGTTGAAGAAACATCGACTCAATGTAAAGACCCAGAAATTTCAAGGAACTTTTTTTTCTTAAATACTTTGGAATTTTATGAGTCTGTGGTTTCAGACAGAACCTGATTCTGAGGCTCGGTGTGCCCATAATCAATTTTTGAAGTTTTGATCGGGTATATTCAGTAAACGTACGAGCGAGTTTCTCTATATTTTGAACCGGTGCTCGGAATTGAAATCCGAGGGCACCGATGAACTCGCAGCACCAATATTCTCTTAAGGGTACCTTTACCACAGTTGTGTTTTCTCGGGAGGAGAAGTTAATTTTTGGGGATTTTTATTAAATTAAATAAAATTGTTGTACACAATTTTATTGTATAAGAGTTGGTTATTACCTACAAGGGGGAGTTAGAGGTGGGTCCCACACCCACATAACCTCACATGAGAGGATAATGTGTGGTGGGGACCTCATGATCCCCTAACCATTCAACTCCCCATTAACACCCCTTCATTTATTTTGACAACACCTCTCATTTATTTTGGTGGAGCCTCTCCACCTCCCACCCATTGAATGTGACAACCTATCTAATTAATATCTACATTAATTAATTTGCACCTCTTTTGAATCAATTTTAATTTCATGGAAATTCTATTAAAATTGGGAAGCCTTATTATAATATTTGCCTTGGAAAATATTTCGATGGGGAAAACCTCTGGATAATTAGAAGGAAGTGTTCCTCTCCGCGAAGAACACTCCACGACTCGAAGAATGGGACGAAATTTATCTCCACTTTTCTTTTCAACCGGAACAATATCATGAGGAATGCCTTCATCCCTTCTTCCTCCTCCGCGTCAAGGGAGAAGACACCGCTTGCGAGGAATGCCGTCTACGACAATGACTTCCAATGTTGATGGGATGACACCGTTCTCCGCGATGCCGTCTTCCGAGATGCCCGAATACCACGGCGCACGTCTTCCGTGGCTCGTCAATGAACGAACCTCAATTACGAGGTAGGGGGTTTGGTATAATTTAAAGTGAATAAAATTATATTCTACCATTGGTGAATGCTTGATTTGTTTTCGACCAATTGATATCGCCTAACGCGGAGGGCGCATGCCGAACGAACACGGCCTGACGACCCTCCTATGGTACATGAATTTTTATTTTAGTGGTGGCAACGGGAGGTAGTGGAGATCGGAGGAAGCGGTGACCGTGTTCTGGCCATGAAGGGAACAACTGTGGCCTGCATCCGCGGGCCACTCGACCATAGAAAAATAGGTCGGCCGTAGCCGGTCGGGCTGGAGAACCGCTGCACCTCTAAGGCGCCGCACCGCGGAGAACCGCGGCCCGCGCTCCGCGGGCCGCTTTGGCGGAGAACCGGCCGGCCGCCTGCCGGCTGGGTTGAAGGTGGCCGCGGCACTCGCAGGTGCGGCGCAGGAGAACCACGGCCCGCCCGTGCGGGCTGTTCGCGCTGGGAAGACCGGTCGGCTTTGGCCGGCCGGACAGGAGGGGCGGCGCCGCTTGGCGCCGCCAGTTCGGGAAACCAGGGGTCTGCGCCCCCCGCATTGGTCGGCCAACCGGGACATGCCGCGGTCCGGAACACGCCACGTCGGGCCAGGCCGCACCGCGGTCCGGGACGCGCCACGTCGGGCCAGGCCGCGCCCCGCCAGTCCGCGCCCCACCAGGCTGACCCGCGAGCCCACTAGGCTTGACGGGCTGGGCCCGATTCACTTAAACTTGAATAACTTTAAGACCGCGCGTCTGATCGATGCGCCGTCTGCAGAACTAGGATCCTCAAGACGAGGCGGTCCTTTTGTGATAATCTAAGTTACTTTTGGATGACTTTGGAAATCGGCCGGGTTTGGAACGAGCGTAATTCCAATCGGGCCCCTGGAACAGAAAAGCCAATATCTCTTAGACTAGGCGTCTGATTAACGCATCGTCTGTCGCGTTGGGTTCCTTTTGATGAGACAGATCTTCGGGATAAGTCAACTCTGGACTTTGTGATAGTTTAGGTACCGAACCCTTGGCTCGAGGAGAAGACCCTCCCAAAATCGAGCTTGTTGTGTGCGGGAATCCTAGAGCTGGCTGCGACTGCGACGACTACCATACTGGAATCCTCCGTGGGTTTGACGTTGATGACAACTATACTGGAATCCTCCATGGGTTAGACCGGGATGACTGATGTACTTTTATCCTAAGTGGGTCTGGCAGGTTGACTTCTGTACTAGTATCCTGAGTGGTCCCGACAAAGTAGCTGGTCTAGTAACCTATGTGGGTCTGATAGCTTAGCTGGACTAGTATCCTACGTGGGTCTGACAACTTAGATGAATTAGTGACTACATCTGATCATCTCTATCGATATACGAAATATGTATACCTATTTGAGCCGAGTCTTGACTTTCAATCATTATCATCGATGTGATTGAATTGCTTTCCTATGTGGACTGGGTTGTGCTTGGGCTCGAGAGTTGGAGCCGAACTATGATTTATTACTTAGGTATATGTATGGACATATACCTAAGTAGAGATGGTTGATACTTCTTGATTGTATCTTTCTTCTGTGGTTTATCCTTCATGGATTCTGGGAGACCTTTAGGGGTCTCAAGGTCCCTACTTAGTATCGTATACTCACCCCTTCATGGCCTATGCCTGCACTACGTTGTGTTGGATGCAGACGACGGAAAACACTGATCAAGGTGGAGGCTTGTGGAGCTGGATGGTACCCAGAGGTGGACCACTTGGAGAGACGTACGTGGAGCGGACAGCCGGACCAAAGGTGCCGAGGAGGCCATCTGTACCCACCCTTCAGGTGTGATTTCCAAAGGACGACTCAGTGGTTGCTGTTTCACTTTACTGTAGTTGTACTAGCTTTTCAGTTGTATTGTACTTAATGTTGGGCTTGTATTTCCAGAGCCTTTCCTTTCAACACTTTTGTATTCAGTATTACTTAGTGCATTATTCTGTTGCGTACTCTATTGTGTTTGTTTACTTTTATAAAGGCAATACCTTCCCTTTTTATCTGGATTTACTCTTTTGGTGCTAGTGACCAGCCCCTGGCCTATGGAAGGCGGGCTTGGGGTAGTCATGGCACGGACCTCGAGGACATGTCGTGACAAATTGGTATCATAGGAGTTGGTTCTACTGCAAAACTTAGGGCTCTGATCTGTCTTACTGTGAAGCAATAGTGTTAAGAGTATTGAGTGTGGTTTTCTGTCCAGGGAGTCCAGTGTTGGTGCGGCGACCGACGTATCCACACACCAGGACCCTGACCTCTGATTTCCGACTTAGTGCACGAAAACACTGATTTCTTGTGTGTTTCCTTTGAAAAGTTTTCCTTGTGATTACTTTGTGTTAGCTCACCAGGTATACTGTTTTAACCGTGGATCACCTGTTTCTTTTTAGGATGGCCCCACGAAGGCAACCGGCTAGGGTTCCAAGTTACGTACGAGATGGTAGCCCACCGAGCGATGATGCCTCAGTAAAGGGCCCCATCACAGCGGAGGCACCAGTGGTACCACTACCCACTGGGCCACTGATACCACCAGCCCCAACAGTAGAGATGGAATGCCGCCTGAGTGTGTTTCATGAGTTCCAGCACCAGAGGACGCCCAGGTTCCGGGGAGAGACGAACCCACATGCAGCTGAGGATTGGCTGGAGGCTATCATTAGAGTTTTCAGATGTGTAGGGACACCTTTCGACCTTATGGTGATCCTTTCCGTGAGTCTCCTGCACACAGATGTAGGTAGATGGTGGAGCTTGATGCTCCAGGTGAATGACAATTCATCTTTAATTTGGACAGAATTCGAGAGTCTCTTCCACTCGGAGTTTGTTCCAGCCACCCTTCAAGCGGTGCGGATATAGGAGTTACTTCATCTGTAGTAGGGCAGCATGATAGTAGCTCAGTAATCTATGAGGATCACTAACCTCTCACGCTACTCCAGGGACATGGTAGAAGACCCATTCTTTAGGGCCCAAACCTGGGAGCAGGGACTCAGACATGAGATCAGGGCTTCGATGATCTCCCTCAGTATTCTGAAACAGGCGGGAGTGATGGAGCGATCCCTTCTTGTGGAGAGATTTGTTGCTGAGCCAACACCAGTAGCGAGACCTACAGCGGGACGACACGTAGTGGAGTCTTCTACAGACGGAAGTAGAAAGTTGATGCAGAGGTCCAAGCAGACCAGATCATCAGGTGGGATACCTCAGAATACAGGTTCGGTTGTGCGGAGCACATGTAACAGAGAAATATATACGAGGAGAAGACAATGCTATGCATGTGGCGGGCAGGGTCATCTGGCTCGAGACTACCCGACCCGACATGCTAATGAGAAACACACGGTAGATGGACCTCCCAGGCAGAGACAAAGGTTCGACTGTGGTGGTCTACTGGGAGCCGGCAGACGAGGCAGAGGATCTGGCCGAGCAGCGGGTGGTGGAAGCCGTTTCGAGGCTCTACCACCACCACCACCACCAGGAGGTCCACCCCAATCACAGGGAGCTGGAGGACAGAGGCATGCTCAGCTCCAGGTAGTCGAGGCTTATGACCACGACGCACCTGAGATGATTCGAGGTACTATCTGTGTCTATTAAACCCTTGATACAGTACTTATAGACACAGGTGTGAGTCATTATTTTATTTTTGATGCCCTTGTTCGGAGCTTGGAGATTCTGAGGGAGCCGTTGGCTCGATCCGTACGGCTAGAGACTCCTATGGGAGCATACTCGACGGTTACGAACTGGTTCCGGCAGTGTGAGCTTACTCTAGGAGGCGAGAGCTTCAGCTGGGTTCTTCTTGTTGCGGCGTCGAGGCCTTACAACATCATCTTGGGTATGGACTGGTTATCTACCTTCCATGCTTTGATCGACTATATTAGGCGCAATGTGCGGTGTGTCCGCACGGCTGGGACCAGGTTCACCTTCACCATCGAGAAGGGAGCCTTTGTAGTGTAGGATGGACTTACGCAGAGGAGATGGCAACCGATCACACATCAGTTTTCTAGTATCATCCTCAGAGTGGTTGATGTGCGGAGTCTGAGTTTTCCTGTTGTGGTGGATCAGTATGCGGACGTTTTCCCTGACGACGTTCCCGTACAACCTCTTGATAGAGAGGTAGGCTTATACATAGACCTGTACCACAGGAAAACACCGATATCTACTCTAGCATATCGTATGGCTCTCGGTGAGTTTCGTGTGCTATGGGTACAGCTGGAAGACTTGTAGAGGAAGGGATTCATCCGATCTAGTGTTTCATCCTGGGATTCTTTGATTTTGTTCGCCAAGAAGGTGGATGGGAGCTTGCGACTGTGTGTCGGCTACCGTCTCTTGAATCAGATGACCATGAAGAACAAGTACCCACTCCAGAGGATTGATGACCTCTTTGATCAGCTCAAGGGAGCATGATGGTTCTCAAAGAATGACCTCAGGTCAGGATATTACCATCTCAGAGTTCGAGACAAGGATGTGCAGAAGAATTCCAGGTGTCGGTATGGACCCTACGAGTTCTTGGTTATTCCCTTCAGCATAACCAACACTCCAGCAGTGTTCATGAGTCTCATGAATAGGATCTTCTAGCCTTACCTCGATCGATTTGTCATAGTCTTCATCGACGACATACTGATTTACTCGACTACTAAGGAGGATCACGCCTACCACTTGTAGGTTGTACTGGATACACTCTGAGAGCACCAGCTTTTTGGTAAACTCTCGAAGTGTCAGTTTTGGATTCGAGATGTTCACTTATTGGGACTCATAATCTTGAAGGATGGAGTTGTAGTGGATCCAGCGAAGATCGAGGAAGTACTTTCTTGGGAGCCACCTAGGTGCGTGATGGAGGTGCGGAGTTTCCTGGGTCTGGTTGGGTAAAATCGGAGATTTGTGCCAGACTTTTTGAGAGTTTCAGCACCGCTTTCAGTTTTGATGAAGAAGGGGAAACCCTTCGTGTGGTCAGATAGATGCCAACAGAGCTTTCAGGAGCTGAGATAGATATTTTACTAGTGCACCCATATTGAGGCTATCAGAGGAGGGCGTAGGGTACATAGTTTACTGCGACGCATCGGGGACCGGAATTGGGTGTGTCCTGATGGAGGAGCGAGTAGTGATCACGTATGGTTCACGATAGTTGATACCGCACGAGTAGAACTACACTACCCATGACCTGGAGTTAGCAGTAGTGGTCTTCGCCTTGAAGATGTGGTGGCGCTATCTGATGGGTGAGCGCTTTATAGTCTACTCTGACCACCAGAGTCTTAGGTATATCTTCTCGCAGAAGGACCTGAACCTGAGATAGTGGCGATGAATCGAGTTCCTCCAAGACTATGACATTGAGATAGTCTATACTCTTGGGAAGGGGAATATTGTAGCTGATGCTCTCAGTAGGATATCGAGAATTTATCTTCTAGGAGAGGGGACAGAGAAGCCAGCTGTATTGCAGATATCCTTTGTGGATATAGATGGAGAAGCCTTTCTTCTGTCTCTCACAGTCACTCCTCCACTTCTTTAGCGAGTCAGGGAGGCACATCATGGGGACATTGACTGTGAGATGCGACGTGCTTAGATATCCTTAGGACAGGCACCTGATAGATTTTCTGAAGGGGGGGGGGGGGAGAGAACGTCGTCCTCTTCAGGGGACGTACCACGGTACCGGTTGCATTACTGGAGGAAGTGCTGAGGGAGTTTCACACTTCCCCTCTAGTGGTACGTCTAGGAGTAGCGAAGATGTATCAGGACCGTAGATGACATCACTAGTGGAAGGTAATGGAGAAGGCTATAGTAATGTTTGTTTCATGATGCCTCACTTGTGAGCAAGTGAAGGCGGAGCACTATGTACCAGTAGGCTTGGTACATCCCTTAGAGGTCCCAGAGTGGAAGTCGGATTGGATATCTATGGATTTCATGATGGGTATTCCACGTACATCTAGAAGACATGAATCTATCTGGGTGATCGTAGACCGACTCACCAATTTGGCCCACTTCCTACCGATCAGAAAGCAGGGCACAATAGAGAGCTTGGGGCTCCTCTACATTCTAGAGATCATACGACTTCATGGTGTTCCGTCGTCTATCATTTCAGATCGAGATGCTCGATTAACTTCCTGGCTATGGAAGGGGTTACAAGAGGCTTTTGGGATGAAGCTACGTCTGAGCACCACCTTCCATCCTCAAACGGAAAGCCAGACAGAGAGGACCATTCAGACTCTCGAGGACGTGGTCCGTTCATGTGTCCTTGACTTTGGTCGCAGTAGGCAGGATCAATTACCCCTGGTGGAATTTGCGTACAACAATAGTTACCTCTCCACCATCAGGATGGCCACTTATGAGGCATTGTATGGCCGACCTTGCAGATCACCTCTATGCTGGACTAAACCAAGGGAGTCAGCTCTTGTAGGACCATAGATGGTTCATGCTATGACAGAGAAGGTGAAGATCATCTAGGAGCGGATTAAGACTTCCCAGAGCAGACATAAGGCTTATGCTGATAGGATACGGAGACCACTGGAGTTCGAGGATGGAGACCATGTCTTCCTACGAGTCTCACCATGACGTGGTTTATGGATATTTGGCTAGGGTGGAAATTTATCTTTGCATTTTAATAGGACCTTTCCAGGTCCTCAATAGAGTAGGTGAGGTGGCCTACCTCCTGACCCTTCCTCCTCAGTTGCACCAGGTGCATGGCGTCTTCCATGCATCTCAGCTGAGGAGATACGTGTACGACCCATAACACATCATCAACCGTAGGGAGATGGACATCGATGACGGGGTGACATTCACGGAGGTCCCGGTCGAGATCGAGGATCGACAGGAGCGAGTCCTACATGGATGGTCAATTCCTCTAGTGTGCATTCGCTGGAAGCATGAGAACCTCCAGGAGAGCACATGGGAGTTGGTGGATACTATGCGTGCTCAGTACCCCCATTTGTTTCCCCAATGTGTGTTGAAGCTTTACAAGGACGTAAATCCCTCAGGTGGGGGTAATGTAAAGACCCGGAAATTTCAAGTAAGTTTTTTTCTTAAATACTTTGGAATTTTAAGAGTCTACAGTTTTTGACGGAACTTGATTCCAAGTCCCGGTGTGCCGGGAATCAATTTTTGAAGTTTTGATCAGGTATGTTCAGTAAACGTACGAGCGGGTTTTTCTATCTTTTGAACCGGTGCTCGATATTGAAATCCGAGGGCACTGATGAACTCGTAGACCTAGTATTCGCTTATGGGGACCTTTACCATAGTTGCGTTTTCTCGGGAGGAGAAGTTAATTTTTTGGGATTTTTATTAAATTAAATAAAATTATTGTACACAATTTTATTGTTTAAGAGTTGGTTATTTTCTACAAGGGGGAGTTATAGGTGGGTCCCACACCCACATAACATCCCATGAGAGTATAATGTGTGGTGGGTCCCAAATGAGTCCCTAGCCCTTCAATTCCCCATTAACTTCCCTTCATTTATTTTGAAAAAACCCCTCATTTATTATGGTGGAGCCTCTCCACCTCCCACCCATTGAATGTGCCAACCTATCTAATTAATATCTACATTAATAAATTGGAACCTCTTTTGAATAAATTTGAATTGCATGTAAATTATATTAAAATTGGGAAGACTTACTATAATATTTTCCTTGGAAAATATTTCGGTGGGGAAAGCCTCTGGAGAATTAGAAGGAAGTGTTCCTCTCCGCGAAGAATGCTACACGACTCCAAGAACGGTAAGTAATTTCTCTGCAATTTTCTTTTCAGCCGGAACAAGATCATGAGGAACACATTCATCCATTCTTCCACCTTCACATAAAGGGAGAATACACCTCTCGCAAGGAACGCATCTATGACAATGACTTCCAACGTTGACGGGATGACATTGTTCTCCGCGACGCCGTCTTCCGCGATGCCCAACTACCGCGACACATGTCTTCCGTGGCTCGTCGATGAATGAACCTCAATTACGAGGTAGGTGGTTTGATATAATTTTAAGTGAATAAAATTATATTATGTCCTTGTTTAATTCTTGATTTTTCTTTGTCCAATTGATATCACCTAACGTGGAGGGTGCGGGCCGAACGAACATGGCCCGACGACCCTTCGATGGTACTTGAATTTTTATTTTAGAGGCTGTAACGGGAGGCAGTGGCGACCGGAGGAAATGGAGGTCGTCTGCCGACCGTGAAGAGAAGAATCACGACCCACATCCGCAGGCCGTTCAACCAAACAAGAACCGGCCGGTCGTAGACGGCCGGGATGGAGAACTACGGTGCCTCTAAGGAGCGACACCGAGAAGAACCGCGTCCCTTGCTCTGCGGGCCGGTTCGGTGGCGAACATGCCGGCCACCTGCCTGCCAGGTTGAAGGAGGTCGAAACATCTGCAGGTGCCATGCAGGAGAACCACGACCCACCTATGTAGGCCCCTCTTGCCGGGATGACCGGCTGGCTTCGGCTGGCCGGACAGGAGCGGTGACGCCGCTCGACGCCGCCGGTTCGGGAAACCGGGGGGCTGCGCCCCTCCGCATCGTTCTGCCATCCACAGGTCGGGCTGCGCCCCCCACCCCGAGCCGGGCCGTGCTCCCCCGGTCCGGGCCGACCCCCCTTCTGGGTTGGACTCACCGAATCGGGTCGGGCCGACCCGCCCGCCCACTGGGCTTGATGGGCTGGGCCCGATTCACTTAAACGTGAATAACCTTAAGACCACGCGTCCGATCGACCTGCCGTTTGCGGCACTGAGATCCTCGAGACGAGATGGTCCTTTTGCGATAATATAAGTGAGTTTTGGACCACTTTGGGAAGATTTCGGGTTTGGAATGAGCATAATTCCAACCAGGCCCCTGGAATGGAAAAGCAAATATCTCTCAGACCGGGCGTCCGATTAACGCGCCGTCTATCGGGTTGCGTTACTTTTAACGAGATGGAACTTTGGGATACATCAATTATGGACTTTGTGATAGTTGATGTATCGAACCCTTGGTTCGAGGAGAATACCTTCCCGGAATCGAGCGTGATGTGTGTGGGAACCCTAGAGCTGGCTCCGACTGCGACGACTACCGTACTGGAATCCTCCATGGTTTTCGACGATGATGACAACTTTACAGGAATCCTCCATGGGTTTGACAGCGATGAATACTATACTTGTATCCTAAGTGTGTCTGACAGTTTGACTTCCGTACTAGTATCTTGAGTGGGTCCAACAGAGTAGTTGGTCTAGTATCCTACTTGGGTCCGACAGCTTAGCTGGATTAGAATCCTAAGTGGGTCCGATAGCTTAGATGAATCAGTGAGTACATCTAATCATCTTTATCGATATAGTAAATATGTATACCTGTGTGAGCTGAGTCTTGAATTTCAATCATTTTCATCGATGTGATGGACTTTCTTTCATGTGTGGACTGGGTTGTGCTTGGGCTCAAGAGTTGGGGCCAAACTGTGATTGATAAAATAGGTATATGTATGGGCATATACCTAATTAGAGTTCGTTGATAATTCATGATTTTATATTTCTTATTTGGTTTATCCTTTGGGGATTCTGGGAGAGCTTTGGGGGTCTCAGGGTCCCTACTGATTGTCGTATACTCACCCCTGCACGGGCTATGCCCACACTATGTTTTGTTGGATGCAGACGACGAACAACACTGATCGAGGTGGAGTCTTGTGGAGCTGGATGGTACCTGGAGGTGGACCTCTTGGCGATATGTACACGGAGTGGACGGCCAGACCCGAGATGCTGAGGAGGCCATCTGTACCCACCTTTTAGGTGGGATTTCTGGAGGATGACTCAGTGGATACTGTTTTACTTTACTATAGTCGTACTAGTTTTTTAGTTGTACTGTACTTACTACTGGTCTTGTATTTCCATCCCTTTTCCTTTCAGAACTTACTTTTGTATTCAGTATTACTAAGTGCTTTCTTCTGTTTCATACTCTGTTGTGTTTGTTTACTTTTATAAAGGAAATGACTTCCCTTATTATCGGGATTTATGCCTTTGGTGCTAGTCGCCAGCCCCTAGCCTATGGATGGAGGGCTTGGGGTAGTCATAGTACGAGCCCTGAGGACGGGTCATGACACTCAATCTCAACTACATGGGAAATAAAAAATATTTCCTAACCTTGGCTATTTAGTTGGGAGGAGCTCAAATGTCACACGGACAGAAATGAAATTATCAAAGTCATCTAGACAAGTGCTGCTGAATAGTGAAATTGCAGATCCATTTATTAAATATTTGAGGATACAAACAAGGTGAAAAATTAGAGTTCAAACACAAAATGGGAAAGGTATAACAAAATATATTAATAAAGAGCTTGAACAATGGTTTTCATGATGTTTAATTTCATAAATATTGCAATCAATACGGATATTAGGTTGAAAAATATATTTTGTAAATAAAATAATATATGTTGGTTTTTTAGATCATGAATATTAATAATTGGGATGAGTTGTTAGATGATTTTAAGTTTCTTCCTTGAGCTCCCCTAGAACACGCTATAAAGTTCAACGCTTACAAAGTGAATGACTTTATATTTTGTAAAGTAAATTAGGGAGAGGGTTTGAAAACATAGTATTGTATTATATGTACCCTTTTCAAAGTAGAATACCATAGAAAGTTGACTGATATTATCTAATTAAACTACCATGGGAATTTTTTTAGTTGTTTTATTAAAATGAAATTTGGTTGATTTTATTATGGGTGTTAAAGGAGATTTCTAACAATTTACTTATGTGAACTTCCCTCACTTGATGGATTTTGGTGACCATGAATTACATGATCCACATATATTATCATTGTGTGGGAAAATGATATATTATATAGAAGATTCCACAGATGAAGGGTGGAGTGTAGTTTCTCATGCAAAACAAAGAGAATTGTATGATATGGGTGATGAAGTGGAAGATTTGACATCTGAAATTGAATCCCATAAGCAACAAGAAGAGAAAATATTTTTCCACCATGATATTGAAAATATAAGTCTTTCAAGGGTGTATGATGTAATGATGGAGTAGGAAAATGACATGATTGAAAGATAAAATGACTGTATGTGCAATCATCCATTCATTTGTTATCCTATTCTGTCATTTGTATAGTCATTCATTATCATAGTTATGTATATTTTGATTGTCAGTAATGTGAATCTATTATCATTTCTTTTTTTAAAGAATTTTTTGAAATATATGTTATGAATTATGTTTTATTTGATTAAATGAACAAAATACCATGTAGAATACATTATATTGATACCATTCAACCCTCAGTAGTGAGGTAGAAGGACACTCCTGGTTCTTCACGAGGATATTGGAGGGTGACTGTTATATGTACAAATTTTAACATGAATAAAGTTATTGAAGTTTTTTATTCTATTAATAATTTTTTCATAAAATATGGAAACAACAATACTACAGAGAAAAATATAAAAATTTTAGATGTTTGGAATCTGAATGGACTAATGATATTTGTCCCATTTTACTAATATAGAGTCCTTACAGATAATGTCGTAGGATTATTTTTCTAGATTTGAGGCCAACTAGTGGTAAATTTGATTTCTCTTCTGATTAGGTATGATTATTTTAGAAATATTCCTTCGCCTTGGAAAAATGAAGTTTTTTATTCATAGATAAAAGTAATTTTAATAAATTATGGTGTAATTGAATGTCAATATTTCATTTAATTCTAGTTTTTTTTGAAAATTAATCTCTTTGTGTAGATGTATTTCCACATTCTCATTACTGATGTTATAATATGAAAGTGGACATTGAAAGCATTGGTTGATTTATATAAGAAGACGACCAGATCTGTCCCCGGTGATATTGCATCGAATACTGGTGGTGAGAAGGTGAATAACACAAATTTTTAATCATTTAAATCACAAAATTTTATTAGTTTAAAGTATAAATATAAACATAAAAAACTATTTAATTTTCAATATAATTGTCTTATAGGTTCCAAAATATGGAAGTATAGATCAAGATGAAGATGAATATGGAGATGGAGAGGGTGACAAGCAAGTTAATTTGGAAGTGATTAGTGGTCATTTTGATGTTTTGGACTAATATTGAATGAGAATGTTTGTTGATGTTTTATTTGTAACAGAGTCCTAAAACATTTATGGTTGGATGTGAACTAATATTTTTTTGATGCCATATTTCTTATTTATGTGTGATTTTCCATGCTTCTAATATGGATTCCGTGTGCTACTGATAGGAGATACACTTGGTATGCATTTTTATTCTGTGTAGGTTTAGGGCTCCAAAATCTACAGTTGGAATTTTTTTTGTCAATAAACATTTAGAAGGGGTTTAAAAAACTACTACATATGGAATATTTTTATTCATGGTGGTTAAAAATGCCTCTATAAGATGAATTATTCGTTTTTAAAGTTTTAAAATCCAGCACTAAATGTGATGCTATATTATTTAGTAGTGGTTGTAATCTATTTAGTATAATTTTTGAGGGTAGGGGGGTATTTTTTGGATTTAAGTGTGGCTTTAAAAACTACTAAATCCTTATTCTTTTTCATCCTTCGGAAAACCACCTTGAAAACCGAAATAACTGCAAAAAAACATGCTTTCTTAGATGCTTACTAGAAACTACCACTAAATGGAAGAAAGAGACATTTATTATATTCTGACACATTATTTTGTAAATGTTTTTTGAAACCATCATAGAACCATGTAGTGGATATTTAAACATTCACCAAATAAGAAAACCACCACTACTTAGACCTTTTATTATAGTTCTAGATAGGATGAATGGACCCACCCTGTGAGTCCTAAACCAAATAAACTCTATCCTATGACCTCATCCTAAAATTTCTCACATGTATAGGTCCCTAGGACTAACGTCAGAACCCTAATTCTAAGGTATCTACCCCTACTTTCCAACTACCGGTAACCGCTGGCTGTGTCTGCTCAGCCAAGAAACTCTCAACCGAAAAACTCATTTTAGCACCCCAACATAGGTATGAATGTATAGATCACATGTATCTTAAAATTACTTTCTCGAAGGTTAGTTCCTTGAAGAAATCGTCACAAACCATATCCATCAACTAACAAGATAGGTTCTTTAACATCAATGAAAACCCAACTACTCTCGTGCAGGCCTACTAGACCTGTAGAAGTTTCTAGATGGGTACAAATCTCAGTGTAGCTATATATAACTCCTATATGATAGAGACATCTATATTTGATCATGATAGAGTCACCTAATCATAATAATAGGTCACTAAACCCTACTATCATCCTAATGAGCCATAGGGAATGCTCTCTACAAGGACCACCCTCTGATCAGCTGGTGTCCTGACTAGATAGAAAACTCATGTCACCACCTCTAGCTAGTCCTCAACCGTATATGGGTTGGGCTTGCCTCAAAAGATGAGGGATCTCTATCAATAAAAATTATGAAGTACACTCAAACTTTAAACCTCATCCACTAGTAATGTGAGAACTATATACTTCTGTATGGGTGGTTGTATAGCTAGTGCACCACTTGTAGGTAGCACATCTAGAAATGGTTGCTGTATCAATGCTTCATCACTAAGGGGATCATCCCCACGATCACGCTGGTGAATCATAAATTTTATACATCTTAGAGGCATCATGAAAGTAAACACAATGTCCCATGGTTAAAGAGTATATATAGATATATGACTTAAGAAGGACCTAGAAACTAGACCCCATTCCTATATGATGCATTTACCATTGTTTCCCCTAAAACCAATGTGATCAAGTACCAAGTCAAAAAAAAGTGATTGGAGTCTTGGTGTATGGATACATTGGATGCGTCACAAACACTAGATTCCCTATAATAAAATAAAAAAAAATCAAAAAACTTAGCAATATTTCCCCAAACCAATGTCATAGACTCAAGTCCAAAGGTTGAATCAACAGATCTGATACCACTCTATCATGACGCTTGCAAGTGGGGATTTTTCCGTGAATCCCTAAGACTAACTCTAATAGGAAAATGGTTAGAGACTAGCACTGATTAAGAATATCACGAACATATCCCAAAGGATCAAATAAAAACTGAGAAGGGGGGGGGGGGGCTGAATCAGTTATTCACTTTTTATAAGTTTCAAAACTTTTTGAAACATACCCTCTACAACCTATAAATATTTAAATACTTATCAACATTTAGTAAGTAATAATTCATGAAAAAGTGTCAAAGTATGTAAAGTACACAAGATTTAGAAGATTCAAACTCAGTGTGAGAACCAACATCATTTTCATTGCCAATCCCATGGGTCTATGGAAATCCATTATTATGAATAAGTGAATTAAATATCTGAAAACTCCCATTATACACCTTCTATCTCCATATAAAATTGACTATACTGACTCCCATTATTTAAAAAGATTTTTTATAAAACATTGATAAAAAAACAATAAAGACTTTTTTGAGACTGGTCTGTAATTTCTGAATACAAATCCTCAATCTAATTTTCTCAATATGATGAGTTTGGATTTGATTCTCTCAATACGATGAGTCTGATTCTGATTATCTCATTATGATAGGATCAATATAATGAATCAATTATCAATCTAAAAAAATCAAACTCTGATAAAATAATCAATATGATGTACCTTATTTTAATTGAATTAGCATAATTTATTGATTAATATACTCTCAATACGATCTTTCTCAATTCGGTAAACAAACATTAAACTCTCTGATCCTCCTTATGAGATATTTTTCCAATAATGAATCTCACTTTATTTTTTTAGTGTAACACCCCGAGATTTTATGAAAAATATTATTTTTAATTTCATTAATGTCTTGTGTTGTACGCTACACCAAAAGGAGCTTGCAAAACACGCATCCTTGACTTTCCTTTCATTACACGCAATCGCGACCTTCCTTGATAGCGTGTGTAGTACCCAATACCGAGTTTCACTAAACAACGATATGCTATTAAAATATTATTAAAACTAGCCGTTATGAATAGTAATAACCACTTTTTGAAATTATGTAAATTTTATTTTTCAAAATGGACTTCATTTTTGGATTTGGAATATCGAAATTAGCTTAGGGTGAAATTTTGGTAATTTTCGGATAACTTTCATATTTTGATGAATAGTGAAAATTACTAAATTTTAATTAAAAACAACTTTTTCAATCGAAATAATTAATAGTGATAAATTATTAATTTGAGTGGTTTTAAAGTATATTTAGAATATATTTTTACAATTTAATACAATGTTGGTCATTAGATGTAATTTCACATTTAAACCAGACATAAACAAGTGTCAATCTTTTGATAGTTATTATCTCTTAAGAACACACTATTTGTTTTGACGACGAGAATTAATATTTAAATTAATTAATGCAAATGATATGTTTTGAATTTGGTAAAATAGAAATCATTTTTGAGTTCATAATATCAAATATAGATTAGGCCTAATTTTTGGCATTTTTTTGAAAACTTTCAATTTTTGATGAATAGTGAAACCACTAAGTGGTAGTTAAAAAAACTGAATTTTTCATAAAACATAATTTTACCGCTTCTGTGAATGGAATTTCAAAAATCCAAGAGACACGGTTGATGTCAGTAAGTAAAATGTGGTTCAATGAGATGAAAATAATTTTTGGTGAATAGTAGCTTTTTACTTTTATTTACCACGGTTAAAAGTAAATAGGGTAATTAAGGGTAAAAATGATTTTATTATTACCCTAACACATGTTATAATTCTATTGCATAAGTGAAATTCGACCAAAAAAAACATAGGAATAAAATATGACCATTTAGGCTCATTTGAATTAGATTAGGACATTTATTATTATTTAATTCAAAGAAGAGTTAAAAGAGTTAAAATCAAAGTTTATTTAATAAAACATTTTTAATATAGGGTTATACATAAGATAAATTCGACTATATATATTCATTAGAAATATAAAAAGATTTCCTACATAAGGATATTTTATTTATAATTTTTAGACGTTTAATAAATTAATTTATTTATGAAAAAATGATGATGCAATAATTACCATAATAGTGACCAATTTTAATAATTGATATTATAAATACCCAAATAAATATAATTTGAGACTTTTAATTATTTAAACTAATTTTCTAGGTTAATATGACATGTTATTGTTGATTTAATTAACTTGGTTTGAACTTATCATTCTGTTATAAATTTCATAAAAATCATGTACCAAATAGTGTCAAAATTGACATAAAATAGTTTTTAAAACAAATATAATATTATTAATTGTTATTTTATTCTTAAAAAATCTAAGGTTCGGCCAAATGACTTAGATAAGGTTATATATATTAATAATAAACAATTTGGTGTTCTTTTGGCTTCTTATAGTAAGTTTATTAACCTTATAGTGTAAGAACACAAGAAGACACGGCAAAAGTAAAATTATTTAACTTAATGTTAAATCTAAATGATAAGGTTAAAATAGGAACCCAAACTTGTCTAAATTCTAATGGATGAGAGGATTTCGACCCATACCCACCTTAGCCTTGAAATAAATCAATTTTGAGCTATTTAAAACCGAACATGACTTTATAATAAAATAATATTTTTAGTTTTTCCAAAGGAGCCCCTCTCCTCCCTTATAAAAGGGCACCTCCTCCCTCTCTTCCTCACACAACTTTGAGCCTTCAAGCTCGGCCAATCCCTGCCAAATTATCTTCTCCACTTTCCTAGAAACATCCTAGAGGGTCTGGTCTTCCTCAAAGACAAATTTTAGTGCCCTAAAGGAGGTCTCAAAGAGGCGCTTCAAAGAAGAGGTAATTTCCGTTACCGATTCTTTCACCTTTATTTCTTCGTCCACTTATTCTTCTTAGGTTGTTTCATTATTAAGTAATAAAATCAGTATCACTAATATACTGATATGTTATTATAAGTATGAAACAATCCTATTTCACCATTTATCCATCCTACGGAAAACGAAATCACCGCGTGTGCGTACGTACTGAATACCGTCTCCACGCCGTGGTGAAATCTATTTTCCACCACCACCTTACATGGATGGGTATAAAGGTGTAAAGAATAACTATACATAGTTATTATAACATCATATTGATTCTGATATATTGTATCATCCACTACAATTCAATTCAATAATTATGGAAATGATATCATCGCTCGTGCGTATGTACGGACTACCGTCTCCACGCCGCGATGAGATTCATTCTCCATGTTAACCATTTAAGAATGATTATAAAGTATATATAAGAAATAATAATGAAATATATGACATTATAAAGCCACTGTATTTATGTGTATATATATGTATTTCATCTACTTAATTCCACTCAATTCAATAACGAAAAGAAAACAGCGTTCATGCGTACGTACGGCCTACCGTCTCCATGAACGGTGTATTTCATTACATTTATCGATCCATTATATATATGTATATTCTGAATATATATAAATCATGTTTTATATTCTATAATTAAGTAATAATGATCTAAGTAATCATATGAATAATTACAAGTTAAAACACGAATGACAAATGAGACGATTTTACCCAAAACGCTACTTTAACATGAATTTACAAAAGAAAGGGTAATATAAAGTCATAAGTGAACCATATATGATATAATAAAAATGAATATGATTCTGTAATAAGTCAATGAAATTATTTAAATCATTATACAGGAGGTTCTGACACTTACAAAGCAAATCAGACCTAAGGTAAGGGAAAATATCACAATCTCATTTTTATCCGAGATTGTTTATACTTTGAAATTTACTGGGGTGTATTTTATCATCCAAATCCATGTTTCCTCGATATTTAATATTATTTCCATCCTACTAAAATTGTTTAAATCCAATTTTACCCTTCGGTGAGTTTTTAGTAAAACATATGAAATGAATCTTTTGTCGTTTTTCGTACGAGGTACTTTTTGACTTTTCCGACAAAAGTACGAGAAGAATGTTTTTTTATCTTATACGACATGAATGGATTTTTAAAACATTATTTCCAAGAATCTTCCTTTAAAAGTTTTCAAGTTTATTTTTAATCAATTTATTTTAGTTTAAAATTGTATGGCATGTTTAGAAGGGAAAAGTTTTTTTGAAGTAGAAAGGATATTTTCCTCAAGAATGAAGTTCAAGTGTTTTATCAAAATTATTTTCTATCTAAGATAATAAAGGGTTCTTTTTTTTATCCCTATTATTATATTGATTTGATTGTGTTGTGATGGAATTTGTTTTATGAATTCATTTATCGTATATGAATTGTTTTATGATGTCATGATGTTTAAGATTCCCATTTTTATTACATGGGTTATGCAATGATGTATGGTTAATGATTTTGTGGCACACATAAGAATGGTATCATTATGAGATGGGTGGGACCTATTTCTCCCTCCAATGCATTGGATAAAGATTTTATATCTCATGAGATAGACATGGAAGGAATGGTAGGTTATACCGGTTCAGTGAAACATGACTGAAACGAGGGTGACTCGGTTCAGAAAGGGACTATGTCCACTAAGATAGTCTTTGCAATGAGTCTTGACTAATAAGATATGATTATCTATGATTATGTGTGTATTATACAACGTTTCATGTTTTAAGTTATGATTATTGGGATTTCATTTCACTACAATGATTTATCCCATGTTATGAAATTATGCTTTCTTTTGCAGGTTAAGATTTCCAAAATGTTATGTTATTATGAATATGATGTGATTGATATTTATTTTGTTTACCCTTACTGAGAATTTGAGCTCACCATTTTATGTTTTCTTTTCCCCAGGATATAAATAAAGGTTTTAGGTAAAAAAAGAAGATCTTTTTGGGAGATGTTGAAGATCTTTCACCACGACTAGAAGATTATATTCCGAGTTTCCAAAGACACTAAACTATTACGATCCATGTGTGTGTGTTTGTTATGTACTAAGTATTCCGAAAAAGTAATGTAATGTCCACGTACGTCAGGCATCAGGTCTCTACAGTTGGTATCAGAGGAAAGGTTTAGTCAACCTTTGGAAACTTGGATGCGAAAACGTTAGTGAGATCCCTAGAGATATTTCTATGGTATGTCTAGGGATGTCCCTAAGGATAAGTATACGTATAGGATACAGTCCTAGAACTACGGTAATGATCATAGAATTTAACATAAGATGTTAGATATTGTAGGTAATCCCCCTTTACTATGTTGTTTTCTCTAGCATGATTTTTGCCTCTCACAAGATTCTTTTTGTGTTTTAGTTAATGGAGGGAACCAGAAGGAATTCGGTAAACATTGAATCCAATGGACAAATTGGTGACTATGAGAAACAAAATTGTGTAATTCTTAGAGAGAAAGATATTGTGATTATGCTGAATCAGTCATCACGATATATGATTAACAAGGTGAAATTTAGTGGTATGCCTAATTCATCAAATAAGAGGAAGATAAACTATTATTCACGTTCGCATTTTGAGGAGCATAAAGAAAGGAAGATTGAGATTTCTAAAGAAGGGAAGAAGAACCTTGAGGAATACCTCAAATGGAGGGACCGATGTTATCTGTGTGGAGAAAAGGGTCATAGAGTGACAGACTGTTATGGAGTTCCATGTATTATTTGTGGAGAACATGGGCATTACCCAACTCAGTGCCCTGACCTAAAAAGGAACTTCTAAATCAAGGAAGGACTTATTTCAGGACAATCATTTAAGTGGATGGACTGAAGTGTTTATGTATTGGTATTCAAGAATAATGTTGTTGAGGTACTTTTATAGTGTATTGGAATATTTATGTATTGGTCTATTGTGGTTTTCAATAATTTTAAGGTACCGGTAACCATGAAAAGTGATTCAAATATTTTGGAAAGTAGATGATATGCGCATAATGAAGGGATAAGGAGAAAATGAAATGTTTGATAGTATTCCTGAGCTCATGATTGATATAAGGACTAAGTGATATCATGGTTTGAGTATATAGAATTTTGAGGATTTTGGTATGTGGAAAGTGTTAACTTTTAACTGCATTCATGTTTTCACTAAGGTTCAATGGGTATTCATTCTTCAAGAGAATACATGATTAAGGTATTCACATGTTTGTAATTTGACCAACAAGATATATGATATATGGGGGATAAATGATGGCATTCAGATGATTATTCAGTGACATTTCAAGTAATCATTTTCTTTATACTATGGGCTTGGACCGAATTATTTTAGATAAGCCTAAAGATTAGAATGGATTATGTTGGACATAATTTAGGATAAATTTTTTTTCGATATTATTGATGTGATGTTATAGTAATATAGCTTTAGAAAAAGGACAACCTGCAGGACGGGCGACAGCCCATCACGTCGGACAAGGCTGTGGGAATCGAACCCACAACCGAAGTGCGACTGGCCTTCATCGCCTACCACTGGCCTACAGGAAGTCCCTGTTTAGTAGAAACTAGTTTTATTATATTAAGCAGTATGATATATGAAGTATAAGTCCATTTTAGTAACCATATATGATTAATCTCACTATATATTGACTTATGTATATTTAATAACTTTTGCTGACCTTTTGTTTGAGACAGATGGAATGACCCGTCATTCTATCACATGATCTGCTAACACTTCACGAATAACAAATTCAACTTCATTTATTTAAGAGATGAAGTGGAAATTGTTCAAGGCACGAAAAACAATGAGATTCTACCAAAATAAAGTACGTATTTATTCTAATTAAAATTCTTCAACTTTAGGGAAATGATCTTGAAAACCAAAAATGTTGTCCTAGTGCTCTTATATCTGATTAATCAGATGGTACCTTAGATCGTCACAAATTTATGGATTTGTGATTGTTGGCTTTTCCATAGCCATGTTCTCTACCACTCTCCATCAGAACATGATGGTTAGATTTCTCTTCCATATCCATATTTTCACCTATGTGGAAACCCAATGATTAGTTTATTTGGGTAACCGTTACGTTTCATACTTTTTTTTTTAAAGATTGGTTTTGGTATTCCTTTTTACAACGTGGGTTTAGATTAAAGAAACTTTCGAATAGTAAACAATTTATAACACCGACGAATTTCGAGGGCGAAATTCCTTTTAAGGGGGGTAGAATGTAACACCCCGAGATTTTATGAAAAATATTCTTTTTAATTTCATTAATGTCTTGTGTTTTACGCTACACCAAAAGGAGCTTGCAAAACACGCATCCTTGACTTTCCTTTCATTACACGCAATCACGACCTTCCTTGATAGCGTGTGTAGTACGCAATACCGAGTTTCACTAAACAACGATATGCTATTAAAATATTATTAAAATTAGCTGTTATGAATAGTAATAACCACTTTTTGAAATTATGTAAATTTTATTTTTCAAAATGGACTTCATTTTTGGATTCGGAATATCGAAATTAGCTTAGGGTGAAATTTTGGTGATTTTCGGATAACATTCATATTTTGATGAATAGTGAAAATTACTAAATTTTAATTAAAAACAAAATTTTCAATCGAAATAATTAATAGTGATAAATTATTAATTTGAGTGGTTTTAAAGTATGTTTAGAATATATTTTTACAATTTAATACAATGTTGGTCATTGGATGTAATTTCACAGTTAAACCAGACATAAACAAGTGTCCATCTTTTGATAGTTATTATCTCTTAAGAACACACTATTTGTTTTGACGACGAGAATTAATATTTAAATTAATTAATGCAACTGATATGTTTTGAATTTGGTAAAATATGAAACATTTTTGAGTTCATAATATCAAATATAGATTAGGCCTAATTTTTGGTATTTTTCCGAAAACTTTCAATTTTTGATGAATAGTGAAACCACTAAGTGGTAGTTAAAAAAACTGAATTTTTCATAAAACTTAATTTTACCGCTTCTGTGAATGGAAATTCAAAAATCCGAGAGACACGGTTGATGTCAATAAGTAAAATGTGGTTCAATGAGATGAAAATAATTTTTGGTGAATAGTAACTTTTTACATTTATTTACCACGGTTAAAATTAAATAGGGTAATTAAGGGTAAAAATGATATTATTATTACCCTAAAACATGTCCTAATTCTATTGTATAAGTGAAATTAGACCAAAAACAAACTTAGGAATAAAATATGACCATTTAGGCCCACTTGAATTAGATTAGGACATTTATTATTATTTAATTCAAAGAAGAGTTAAAAGAGTTAAAATCAAAGTTTATTTAATAAAACATTTTTAATATAGGGTTATACATAAGATAAATTCGAATATAAATATTAATTAGAAATCTAAAAAGATTTCCTACATAAGGATAGTTTATTTATAATTTTTAGACTTTAAATAAATTAATTTATTTATGACACAATGATGATGCACTAATTACCATAATAGTGAACAATTTTAATAATTGATATTATAAATACCCAAATAAATATAATTTGAGCCTTTTAATTATTTACACTAATTTTCTAGGTTAATATGTTATTGTTGATTTAATTAACTTGGTTCGAACTTATCATTCTGTTATGAATTTCATAAAAATCATGTACCAAATAGTGTCAAAATTGACCTCAAATAGTTTTTAAAACAAATATTATATTATTAATTGTTATTTTATTCCTAAAAAATCTAAGGTTCGGCCAAATGAAATAGATAAGTTTATATATTTTAATAATAAACAATTTGGGGTTCTTTTGGCTTCTTATAGTAAGTTTATTAACCTTATAGTGTAAGAACACAAGAAGACACGGTAAAAGTAAAATTATTTAACTTAATGTTAAATCTAAATGATAAGGTTAAAATAGGAACCCAAACTTGTCTAAATTATAATGGATGAGATGATTTCAACCCATCCCCACCTTAGCCTCGAAATAAATCAATTTGGAGCTATTTAATACCGAACTTGACTTTATAATAAAATAATATTTTTAGTTTTTCCAAAGGAGCCCCTCTCCTCCCTTATAAAAGGGCACCTCCTCCCTCTCTTCCTCACACAACTTTGAGCCTTCAAGCTCGGCCAACCCCTGCCAAATTCTCTTCTCCACTTCCCTAGAAACATCCTAGATATTCTGGTCTTCCTCAAAGACCAATTTTAGTGCCCTAAAGGAGGTCTCAAAGAGGCGCTTCCAAGAAGAGGTAATTTCCGTTACCGATTCTTTCACCTTTATTTCTTCTTCCACTTCTTCTTCATAGGTTGTTTCATTATGAAGTAATAACATCTGTATCACTCATATACTGATATGTTATTATAAGTATGAAACAATCCTATTTCACCATCTATCCATCCTACGGAAAACGAAATCACCGCGCGTGCGTACGTACGGAATACCGTCTCCACGGCGTGGTGAAATCTATTTTCCACCACCACCTTAAATGGATGGGTATAAAGGTGTAATGAATAACTATAATTAGTTATTAGAACATCATATTGATTCTGATATATTGTATCATCCACTCCAATTCAATTCAATAATTATGGAAATGATATCATCGCTCGTGCGTATGTACGGACTACCGTCTCCACGACGCGATGAGATTCATTCTCCATGTTAACCATTTAAGAATGATTATAAAGTATATATAAGCAATAATAATGAAATATATGACATTATAAAGCCACTGGATTTATGTGTATATATATCTATGTCATCTACTTAATTCCACTCAATTCAATTACGAAAAGAAAACAGCGTTCATGCGTACGTACAGCCTACCGTCTCCATGAACGGTGTATTTCATTCCATTTATCGATCCATTATATATATGTATATTCTGAATATATATAAATCATGTTTTATTTTCTAAAATTAAGTAATAATGATCTAAGTAATCATATGAATAATTACAAGTTAAAACACGAATGACAAATGAGACGATTTTACCCAAAACGCTACTTTAACATGAATTTACAAAAGAAAGGGTAATATAAAGTCATAAGTGAACTATATATGATATAATAACAATGAATATGATTCTGTAATAGGTCAATGACATTATTTAAATCATTATACAGGAGTTTAGGACACTTAGGAAGCAAATCGGACCTAAGGTAAGGGAAAATATCACAATCTCATTTTTATCCGAGATTGTTTATACTTTGAAATTTACTGGGGTGTATTTTATCATCCACATCCATGTTTAGTCGATATGTAATATTATTTCCATCCTACTACAATTTTTTAAATCCAATTTTACCCTTCGGTGAGTTTTTATTAAAAGATTGAAATGAATCTTTTGTCATTTTTCGTACGAGGTACTTTTTGACTTTTCCGACAAAAGTACGAGAAGAATGTTTTTTTAACTTATACGGCATGAATGGATTTTTAAAACATTATATCCAAGAATCTTCCTTTAAATGTTTTCAAGATTATTTTTAATCAATTTCTTTTAGTATAAAATTGTATGGCATGTTTAGAAAGGAAAAGTTTTTTTGAAGTTGAAAGGATATTTTCCTCAAGAATGAAGTTCAAGTGTTTTATCTAAATTATTTTCCATCTAAGATAATAAAGAGTTATTTTTTATCCCTATTGTTACATTTATTTGATTATGTTGTGATGGAATTTTTTTTATGAATTCATTTATCGTATATGAATTTTTTTATGATGTCATGATGTTTAAGATTCCCATTTTTATTACATGGGTTATGCAATGATGTATGGTTTATGATTTTGTGGCACACATAAGAATGGTATCATTATGAGATGGGTGGGACCTATATCTCCCTCCAATGCATTGGGTAAAGATTTTATATCTCATGAGATAGACATGGCTGGAATGGTAGGTTATACCGGTTCAGTGAAACAGGACTGAAACGAGGGTGACTCGGTTCAGAAAGGGACTTTGTCCACTAAGATATTTTTGGCAATGAGTCTTGACTAATAAGATATGATTCTCTCTGATTATGTGTGTATGCCACAATGTTTCATGTTTTAAGTTATGATTATTGGGATTTCATTTCACTACTATGATTTATCCCAATTTATGAAATTATGCTTTCTTTTGCAGGTTAATATTTCCAAAATGTTATGTTATTATGAATATGATGTGATTGATATTTATTTTGATTACCCTTACTGAGAATTTGAGCTCACCCTTTTATGTTTTCTTTTCCCCAGGATATAAATAAAGGTTTTAGGTAAAAAAAGAAGATCTTTTTGGGAGAGGTTGAAGATCTTTCACCACGACTAGAAGATTATATTCCGAGTTTCCAAAGACACTAAACTATTACGATCCATGTGTGTGTGTTTGTTATGTACTAAGTATTCCACAAAAGTAATGTAATGTCCATGTACGTCAGGCATCGGGTCTCTACAGTTGGTATCAGAGGAAAGGTTTAGTCAACCTTTGGAAACTTGGATGGGAAAACGTTAGTGAGATCCCTAGATATATTTCTATGGTATGTCTAGGGATATCCCTAAGGATAAGTATACGTATAGGATACAGTCCTAGAACTACGGTAATGATCATATAATTTAACCTAAGATGTTAGATATTGTAGGTACTCCCCCTTTACTATGTTGTTTTCTCTAGCATGATTTTTGCCTCTCACAAGATTCTTTTTGTGTTTTAGTTAATGGAGGGAACCAGAAGGAATTCGGTTAACATTGAATCCAATGGGAAAATTGGTGACTATGAGCAACAAAATTGTGTAATTTCTAGAGAGAAAGATATTGTGATTATGCTGAATCAGTCATCGCGATATATTATTAAAAAGGTGAAATTTAGTGGTATGCCTAATTCATCAAAGAAGAGGAAGATAAACTATTATTCATGTTCGCATGTTGAGGGGCATAAAGAAAGGAAGATTGAGATTTCTAAAGAAGGGAAGAAGAACCTTGAGGAATATCTCAAATGGAGGGAATGATGTTATCTGTGTGGAGAAAAGGGTCATAGAGTGATAGACTGTTATGGAGTTCAATGTCTTATTTTTGGAGAACATGGGCATTACCCAACTCAATTCCCTGACCTAAAAAGTTACTTCTAAATCAAGGAAGGACTTATTCCAGGACAATCATTGAAGTGGATGGACTGAAGTGTTTATGTATTGGTATTCAAGAATAATGTTGTTGAGGTAATTTTATGGTGTATTGGAATATTTATGTATTGGTCTATTGTGGTTTTCAATAATTTTAAGGTACCAGTAACCATGAAAAGTGATTCAAATATTTTGGAAAGTAGATGATATGCACATAATGAAGGGATAAGGAGAAAATGAAATGTTTGATAGTATTCATGAGCTCATGATTGATATAAGGACTAAGTGATATCATGGTTTGAGTATATAGAATTTTGAAGATTTTGGTATGTGGAAAGTGTTAACTTTTAACTCCATTCGTGTTTTCACTAAGGTTCAATGGGTATTCATTCTTCAAGAGAATACATGATTAAGGAATTCACATGTTTGTAATTTTACCAACAAGATATATCTTATGATATATGGGGGATAAATGATGGCATTCACGTGATTATTCTGTGACATTTCAAGTAATCATTTTCTTTATACTATGGGCTTGGACCGAAGTATTTTAGATAAGCCTAAAGATTAGAATGGATTACGTTGGACATAAGTTAGGATAAAACGTTTTTCGATATTATTGATGGGATGTTATAGTAATACAGCTTTAGAAAAAGGAAAACCTGCAGGACGGGCGACGACCCATCGCGTCGGACATGGCTGTGGGAATCGAACCCACAACCGAAGTGCGACTGGCCTTTATCGCCTACCACTGGCCTACAGGAAGTCCCTATTTAGTAGAAACTAGTTTTATTATATCAAGCAGTATGATATATGAAGTATAAGTCCATTTTAGGAACCATATATGATTAATCTCACTATATATTGACTTATGTATATTTAATATCTTTTGCTAACCTTTTGTTTGAGACAGATGGAATGACCCGTCATTCTATCACATGATCTGCAAACACTTCACGAATAACAAATTCAACTTCATTTATTTAATAGATGAAGTGGAAATTGTTCAAGGCACGAACAATAGTGAGATTCTACCAAAATAAAGTAAGTATTTATTCTAATTCAAATTCTTCAACTTTAGGGAAACGATCTTGAAAACCAAAAATGTTGTCCTAGTGCTCTTATATCTGATTAATCAGATGGTACCACAGATCATCACAAATTTATGGATTTGTGATTGTTGGCTTTTCCATAGCCATGTTCTCTACCACTCTCCATCAGAACATGGTGATTAGATTTCTCTTCCATATCCATATTTTCACATATGTGGAAACCCAGTGATTAGTTTATTTGGGTAACCGTTACGTTTCATACTTTTGTTTTTAAATATTGGTTTTGGTATTCCTTTTTACGATGTGGGTTTCGATTAAAGAAACTTTCGAATAGTAAACAATTTATAACCCCGACGAATTTCGAGGGAGAAATTCATTTTAAGGGGGGTAGAATGTAACACCCTGAGATTTTATGAAAAATATTCTTTTTAATTTCATTAATGTCTTGTGTTGTACGCTACACCAAAAGGAGCTTTCAGAACACGCATCCTTGAATTTCCTTTCATTACACGCAATCACGACCTTCCTTGATAGCGTGTGTAGTACACAATACCGAGTTTCACTAAACAACGATATGCTATTAAAATATTATTAAAACTAGCCGTTATGAATAGTAATAACCACTTTTTGAAATATGAAAATTTTATTTTTCAAAATGGACTTCATTTTCGGATTCGGAATATCGAAATTAGCTTAGGGTGAAATTTTGGTGATTTTCGGATAACATTCATATTTTGATGAATAGTGAAAATTACTAAATTTTAATTAAAAACAACTTTTTCAATCGAAATAATTGATAGTGATACATTAATCATTTGAGTGTTTTTAAAGTATATTTAGAATATATTTTTACAATTTAATACAATGTTGGTCAATGGATGTAATTTCACATTTAAACCAGACATAAACAAGTGACAATCATTTGATAGCTATTATTTCTTAAGAACACACAATTTGTTTTGACGACGGGAATTAATATTTAAATTAATTAATGAAACTAATATGTTTTAAATTTGGTAAAATAGAAATCATTTTTGAGTTCATAATATCAAATATAGATTAGGCCTAATTTTTGGTATTTTTCCGAAAACTTTCAATTTTTGATGAATAGTGAAACCACGAAGTGGTAGTTAAAAAAACTGAATTTTTCATAAAACATAATTTTACCGCTTCTGTGAATGGAATTTCAAAAATCCGAGAGACACGGTTGATGTCAGTAAGTAAAATGTGGTTCAACGAGATGAAAATAATTTTTGGTGAATAGTAACTTTTTACTTTTATTTACCACGGTTAAAAGTAAATAGGGTAATTAAGGGTACAAATGATATTATTATTACCCTAAAACATGTCCTAATTCTATTGGATAAGTGAAATTCGACCAAAAACAAACTTTGGAATAAAATATGACCATTTAGGCCCACTTGAATTAGATTTGGACATTTATTATTATTTAATTCAAAGAAGAGTTAAAAGAGTTAAAATCAAAGTTTATTTAATAAAACATTTTTAATATATGGTTATACATAAGATAAATTAGACTATAAATATTCATTAGAAATCTAAAAAGATTTCCTACATAAGGATAGTTTATTTATAATTTTTAGACGTTAAATAAATTAATTTATTTATGACACAATGATGATGCAGTAATTACCATAATAGTGAACAATTTTAATAATTGATATTATAAATACCCAAATAAATATAATTTGAGACTTTTAATTATTTACACTAATTTTCTAGGTTAATATGACATGTTATTGTTGATTTAATTAACTTGGTTTGAACTTATCATTCTGTTATGAATTTCATAAAAATCATGTACCAAATAGTGTCAAAATTGACATAAAATAGTTTTTTAAACAAATATTATATTATTAATTGTTATTTTATTCCTAAAAAATCTAAGGTTCGGCCAAATGACTTAGATAAGGTTATATATATTAATAATAAACAATTTGGGGTTCTTTTGGCTTCTTATAGTAAGTTTATTAACCTTATAGTGTAAGAACACAAGAAGACATGGTAAAAGTAAAATTATTTAACTTAATGTTAAATCTAAATGATAAGGTTAAAATAGGAACCCAAACTTGTCTAAATTCTAATGGATGAGAGTATTTCGACCCATCCCCACCTTATACTCGCAATAAATCAATTTGGAGCAATTTAAAACCGAACTTGACTTTATAATAAAATAATATTTTTAGTTTTTCCAAAGGAGCCCCTCTCCTCCCTTATAAAAGGGCACCTCCTCCCTCTCTTCCTCACACAACTTTGAGCCTTCAAGCTCGGCCAAACCCTGCCAAATTCTCTTCTACACTTACCTAGAAACATCCTAGAGGTTCTGGTCTTCCTCAAAGACCAATTTTAGTGCCCTAAAGGCGGTCTCAAAGAGGCGCTTCAAAGAAGAGGTAATTTCCGTTACCGATTCTTTCACCTTTATTTCTTCTTCCACTTCTTCTTCTTAGGTTGTTTCATTATGAAGTAATAACATCAGTATCACTCATATACTGATATGTTATTATAAGTATGATACAATCCTATTTCACCATCTATCCATCCTACGGAAAACGAAATCACCGCGCGTGCGTACGTACGGAATACCGTCTCCACGCCGTGGTGAAATCTATTTTCCACCACCACCTTACATGGATGGGTATAAAGGTGTAAAGAATAACTATAAATAGTTATTATAAAATCATATTGATTCTGATATATTGTGTCATCCACTCCAATTCAATTCAATAATTATAGAAATGATATCATCGCTCGTGCATATGTACGGACAACCGTCTCCACGACGCGATGAGATTCATTCTCCATGTTAACCATTTAAGAATGATTATAAAGTATATATAAGCAATAATAATTAAATATATGACATTATAAAGCCACTGTATTTATGTGTATATATATGTATGTTATCTACTTAATTCCACTCAATTCAATAACGAAAAGAAAACAACATTCATGCGTATGTACCGCCTACCGTCTCCATGAACAGTGTATTTCTTCCCATTTATCAATCCATTATACATATGTATATTCTGAATATATATAAATCATGTTTTATATACTATAATTAAGTAATAATGATCTATGTAATCATATGAATAATTACAAGTTAAAACACGAATGACAAATGAGACGATTTTACCCAAAACGCTACTTTAACATGAATTTACAAAAGAACGGGTAATATAAAGTCATAAGTGAACCATATATGATATAATAACAATGAATATGATTCTGTAATAAGTCAATGACATTATTTAAATCATTATACAGGAGGTTCAGACACTTACGAAGCAAATCGGACCTAAGGTAAGGGAAAATATCACAATCTCATTTTTATCCGAGATTGTTTATACTTTGAAATTTACTGGGGTGTATTTTATCATCCAAATCCATGTTTCCTTGATATGTAATATTATTTCCATCCTAATACAATTGTTTAAATCCAATTTTACCCTTCGGCGAGTTTTTAGTAAAAGATATGAAAGGAATCTTTTGTCGTTTTTCGTACGAGGTACTTTTTGAGTTTTCCGACAAAAACTACGAGAAGAATGTTTTTTTAACTTATACGGCATGAATGGATTTTAAAACATTATTTCCAAGAATCTTACTTTAAATGTTTTCAAGTTTATTTTAAATCAATTTCTTTTAGTTTAAAATTGTATGACATGTTTAGAAAGGAAAAGTTTTTTTGAAGTAGAAAGGATATTTTCCTCAACAATGAAGTTCAAGTGTTTTATCAAAATTATTTTCCATCTAAGATAATAAAGGGTTCTTTTTTTTATCCCTATTATTACATTGATTTGATTATTTTGTGATGGATTTTTTTTATGAATTCATTTATCGTATATGAATTGTTTTATGATGTCATGATGTTTAAGATTCCCATTTTTATTACATGGGTTATGCAATGATGTATGGTTTATGATTTTGTGGCACACATAAGAATGGTATCATTATGAGATGGGTGGGACCTATATCTCCCTCCAATGCATTGGGTAAAGATTTTATATCTCATGAGATAGACATGGCTGGAATGGTAGGTTATACCGGTTCAGTGAAACAGGACTGAAACGAGGGTGACTTGGTTCAGAAAGGGACTTTGTCCACTAAGATAGTCTTGGCAATGAGTCTTGACTAATACGATATGATTCTCTATGATTATGTGTGTATGCCACAATGTTTCATGTTTTAAGTTATGATTATTGGGATTTCATTTCACTACTATGATTTATCCCATGTTATGAAATTATGCTTTCTTTTGCAGGTTAAGATTTCCAAAATGTTATGTTATTATGAATATGATGTGATTGATATTTATTTTGTTTACCCTTACTGTGCATTTTAGCTCACCCTTTTATGTTTTCTTTTACCCAGGATATAAATAAATGTTTTAGGTAAAAAAAACAAGATCTTTTTGGGAGATGTTGAAGATCTTTCACCACGACTAGAAGATTATATTCCGAGTTTCCAAAGACACTAAACTATTACGATCCATGTGTGTGTGTTTGTTATGTACTAAGTATTCCACAAAAGTAATGTAATGTCCATGTACGTCAGGAATCAGGTCTCTACAGTTGGTATCATAGGAAAGGTTTAGTCAACCTTTGGAAACTTGGATGCGAAAACGTTAGTGAGATCCCTAGAGATATTTCTATGGTATGTCTAAGGATGTCCCTAAGGATAAGTATACGTATAGGATACAGTCCTAGAACTACGGTAATGATCATAGAATTTAACCTAAGATGTTAGATATTGTAGGTACTCCCCCTTTACTATGTTGTTTTCTCTAGCATGATTTTTGCCTCTCACAAGATTCTTTTTGTGTTTTAGTTAATGGAGGGAACCAGAAGGAATTCGGTTAACATTGAATCCAATGGAAAAATTGGTGACTATGAGCAACAAAATTGTTTAATTCCTAGAGAGAAAGATATTGTGATTATGCTGAATCTGTCATCGCGATATATGATTAACAAGGTGAAATTTAGTGGTATGCCTAATTCATCAAAGAAGAGGAAGATAAACTATTATTCATGTTCGCATGTTGAGGAGCATAAAGAAAGGAAGATAGATATTTCTAAATAATGGAAGAAGAACCATGAGGAATACCTCAAATGGAGGGACCGATGTTATCTGTGTGGAGAAAAGGGTCATAGAGTGACAGACTTTTATGGAGTTCAATGTCTTATTTGTGGAGAACATGGGCATTACCCAACTCAGTGCCCTGACCTAAAAAGTTACTTCTAAATCAAGGAAGGACTTATTCCAGGACAATCATTGAAGTGGATGGACTGAAGTGTTTATGTATTGGTATTCAAGAATAATGTTGTTGAGGTACTTTTATGGTGTATTGGAATATTTATGTATTGGTCTATTGTGGTTTTCAATAATTTTAAGGTACCGGTAACCAAGAAAAGTGATTCAAATATTTTGGAAAGTAGATGATATGCGCATAATGAAGGGATAAGGAGAAAATGAAATGTTTGATAGTATTCATGAGCTCATGATTGATATAAGGACTAAGTGATATCATGGTTTGAGTATATAGAATTTTGAAGATTTTGGTATGTGGAAAGTGTTAACTTTTAACTCCATTCGTGTTTTCACTAAGGTTAAATGGGTATTCATTCTTCAAGAGAATACATGATTAAGGTATTAACATGTTTGTAATTTGACCAACAATATATATCTTATGATATATGGGGGATAAATGATGTCATTCACGTGATTATTCTGTGACATTTCAAGTAATCATTTTCTTTATACTATGGGCTTGGACCGAAGTATTTTAGATAAGCCTAAAGATTAGAATGGATTACGTTGGACATAAGTTAGGATAAAAAGTTTTTCGATATTATTGATGGGATGTTATAGTAATATAGCTTTAGAAAAAGGACAACCTGCAGGACGGGCGACGACCCATCGCGTCGGACACTGCTGTGGGAATCGAACCCACAACCGAAGTGCGACTGGCCTTTATCGCCTACCACTGGCCTACAGGAAGTCCCTGTTTAGTAGAAACTAGTTTTATTATATTAAGCAGTATGATATATGAAGTATAAGTCCATTTTAGGAACCATATATGATTAATCTCACTATATATTGACTTATGTATATTTAATATCTTTTGCTAACCTTTTGTTTGAGACAGATGGAATGACCCGTCATTCTATCACATGATCTGCTAACACTTCACGAATAACAAATTCAAATTCATTTATTTAAGAGATGAAGTGGAAATTGTTCAAGGCACGAACAACAGTGAGATTCTACCAGAATAAAGTAAGTATTTATTCTAATTCAAATTCTTCAACTTTAGGGAAACGATCTTGAAAACCAAAAATGTTGTCCTAGTGCTCTTATATCCGATTAATCGGATGGTACCTTAGATCGTCACAAATTCATGGATTTGTGATTGTTGGCTTTTCCATAGCCATGTTCTCTACCACTCTCCATCAGAACATGATGGTTAGATTTCTCTTCCATATCCATATTTTCACCTATGTGGAAACCCAGTGATTAGTTTATTTGGGTAACCGTTACGTTTCATACTTTTGTTTTTAAAGATTGGTTTTGGTATTCCTTTTTACGATGTGGGTTTCGATTAAAGAAACTTTCGAATAGTAATCAATTTATAACACCGACGAATTTCGAGGGCGAAATTCATTTTAAGGGGGGTAGAATGTAACACCCCGAGATTTTATGAAAAATATTCTTTTTAATTTCATTAATGTCTTGTGTTGTACGCTACACCATAAGGAGCTTGCAGAACACGCATCCTTGACTTTCCTTTCATTACACGCAATTGCGACCTTCCTTGATAGCGTGTGTAGTACGCAATACCGAGTTTCACTAAACAACGATATGCTATTAAAATATTATTAAAACTAGCCGTTATGAATAGTAATAACCACTTTTTGAAATTATGTAAATTTTATTTTTCAAAATGGACTTCATTTTTGGATTCGGAATATCGAAATTAGCTTAGGGTGAAATTTTGGTGATTTTCGGATAACTTTCATATTTTGATGAATAGTGAAAATTACTAAATTTTAATTAAAAACAAATTTTTCAATCAAAATAATTAATAGTGATAAATTATTAATTTGAGTGGTTTTAAAGTATATTTAGAATATATTTTTACAATTTAATACAATGTTGGTCATTGGATGTAATTTCACATTTAAACCAAACATAAACAAGTGTCAATCTTTTGATAGTTATTATCTCTTAAGAACACACTATTTGTTTTGACGACGAGAATTAATATTTAAATTAATTAATGCAACTGATATGTTTTGAATTTGGTAAAATAGAAATCATTTTTGAGTTCATAATATCAAATATAGATTAGGCGTAATTTTTGGTATTTTTCCGAAAACTTTCAATTTTTGATGAATAGTGAAACCACTAAGTGGTAGTTAAAAAAACTGAATTTTTCATAAAACATAATTTTACCGCTTCTGTGAATGGAATTTCAAAAATCCGAGAGACACGGTTGATATCAGTAAGTAAAATGTGGTTCAATGAGATGAAAATAATTTTTGGTGACTAGTAACTTTTTACTTTTATTTACCACGGTTAAAAGTAAATAGGGTAATTAAGGGTAAAAATGATATTATTATTACCCTAACACATGTCCTAATTCTATTGGATAAGTGAAATTCGACCAGAAACAAACTTAGGAATAAAATATGACCATTTAGGCCCACTTGAATTAGATTAGGACATTTATTATTATTTAATTTAAAGAAGAGTTAAAAGAGTTAAAATCAAAGTTTATTTAATAAAACATTTGTAATCTAGGGTTATACATAAGATAAATTCGACTATAAATATTAATTAGAAAGATAAAAAGATTTTCTACATAATTATATTTTATTTATAATTTTTAGACGTTAAATAAAGTAATTTATTTATGACACAATGATGATGCAGTAATTACCATAATAGTGAACAATTTTAATAATTGATATTATAAATACCCAAATAAATATAATTTGAGACTTTTAATTATTTAAACTAATTTTATAGGTTAATATGACATGTTATTGTTGATTTAATTAACTTCGTTCGAACTTATCATTCTGTTATGAATTTCATAAAAATCATGTACCAAATAGTGTCAAAATTGACATAAAATAGTTTTTAAAACAAATATTAAATTATTAATTGTTATTTTATTCCTAAAAAATATAAGGTTCGGGAAAATGACTTAGATAAGGTTATATATATAAATAATAAACAATTTGGGGTTCTTTTGACTTCTTATAGTAAGTTTATTCACCTTATAGTGTAAGAACACAAGAAGACACGGTAAAAGTAAAATTATTTAACTTAATGTTATATCTAAATGATAAGGTTAAAATAGGAACCCAAAATTGTCTAAATTCTAATGGATGAGATGATTTCGACCCATACCCACCTTATCCTAGAAATAAATCAATTTGGAGCTATTTAAAATCGAACTTGACTTTATAATAAAATAATATTTTTTGTTTTTCCAACGGAGCCCCTCTCCTCCCTTATAAAAGGGCACCTCCTCCCTCTTTTCCTCACACAATTTGAGCCTTCAAGATCGGCCAACCCCTGAAAAATTCTCTGATCCACTTCCCTAGAAACATAATAGAGGTTCTGGTATTCCTAAAATACCAATTTTAGTGCCCTAAAGGAGGTCTCAAAGAGGCGCTTCAAAGAAGAGGTAATTTTCGTTACCGATTGTTTCACCTTTATTTATTCTTCCACTTCTTCTTCTTAGGTTGTTTCATTATGAAGTAATAACATCAATATCACTAATATACTGATATGTTGTTATAAGTATGAAACAATCCTATTTCACTATCTATCCATCCTACGGAAAACGAAATCACCGCGCGTGCGTACGTATGGAATACCGTCTCCACGCCGTGGTGAAATCTATTTTCCACCACCACCTTACATGGATGGGTATAAAGGTGTAAATAATAACTATAAATAGTTATTAGAACATGATATTGATTCTGATATATTGTATCATCCACTCCAATTCAATTCAATAATTATGGAAATGATATCATCGCTCGTGCGTATGTACGGACTACCGTCTCCACGACGCGATGAGATTCATCCTCCATGTTAACCATTTAAGAATGATTATAAAGTATATATAAGCAATAATAATGAAATATATGACATTATAAATCCACTGGATTTATGTGTATATATATGTATATCATCTACTTAATTCCACTCAATTCAATAACGAAAAGAAAACAGCGTTCATGCATACGTACGGCCTACCGTCTCCATGAACGGTGTATTTCTTTCCATTTATCGATCCATTATATATATGTATATTCTGAATATATATAAATCATTTTTTATATTCTATAATTAAGTAATAATGATCTAAGTAATCATATGAATAATTTAAAAGTTAAAACATGAATGACAAATGAGACTATTTTACCCAAAACGCTACTTTAACATGAATTTACAAAAGAACGGGTAATATAAAGTCATAAGTTAACTATATATGATATAATAACAATAAATATGATTCTGTAATATGTCAATGACATTATTTAAATCATTATACAGGAGGTTCAGACACTTACGAAGCAAATCGGACCTAAGGTAAGGGAAAATATCACAATCTCATTTTTATCCGAGATTGTTTATACTTTGAAATTTAATGGGGTGTATTTTATCATCCACATCCATGTTTCCTCGATATGTAATATTATTTCCATCCTACTACAATTTTTTAAATCAAATTTTACCCTTCGGTGAGTTTTTAGTAAAATATATGAAAGGAATCTTTTGTCGTTTTTCGTACGAGGTACTTTTTGACTTTTCCGAAAAAAGTATGAGAAGAATGTTTTTTTAACTTATACGACATGAATGGATTTTTATAACATTATTTCCAAGAATCTTCCTTTAAAAGTTTTCAAGTTTATTTTTAATCAATTTCTTTTAGTTTAAAATTGTATGACATGTTTAGAAAGGAAAAGTTTTTTTGAAGTAGAAAGGATATTTTCCTCAAGAATGAAGTTCAAGTGTTTTATCAAAATTATTTTCCATCTAAGATAATAAAGGGTTCTGTTTTTACCCCTATTATTACATTGATTTGATTCTGTTGTGATGGAATTTTTTTTATGAATTCATTTATCGTATATGAATTATTTTATGATGTCATGATGTTTAAGATTCCCATTTTTATTACATGGGTTATGCAATGATGTATGGTTTATGATTTTGTGGCACAAATAAGAATGGTATCATTATGAGATGGGTGGGACCTATATCTCCCTCCAATGCATTGGGGAAAGATTTTATATCTCATGAGATAGACATGGCTGGAATGGTAGGTTATACCGGTTCAGTGAAACAGGACTGAAACGAGGGTGACTCGGTTCAGAAAGGGACTTTGTCCACTAAGATAGTCTTGGCAATGATTCTTGACTAATAAGATATGATTCTCTATGATTATGTGTGTATTCCACAATGTTTCATGTTTTAAGTTATGATTATTGGGATGTCATTTCACTACTATGATTTATCCCATGTTATGAAATTATGCTTTCTTTTGCAGGTTAAGATTTCCAAAATGTAATGTTATTATGAATTTGATGTGATTGATATTTATTTTGTTTACCCTTACTGAGCATTTGAGCTCACCCTTTTATGTTTTCTTTTCCCCAAGATATAAATAAAGGTTTTAGGTAAAAAAAAGAAGATCTTTTTGGGAGATGTTGAAGATCTTTCACCACGACTAGAAGATTATATTCCGAGTTTCCAAAGACACTAAACTATTACGATCCATGTGTGTGTGTTTGTTATGTACTAAGTATTCCGAAAAAGTAATGTAATGTCCATGTACATCAGGAATCGGGTCTCTACATTCAGCACCCCACATTTTCTTCTTGTGTGCATGATACAAATTAATGAATGATCTAAGAAAGTATTTATATGCGATAGAGGAAAAAAGTGGGATACATGAAAACTTTCCCCGCATCCTAAAATTTCAAAACCTCCAAATATCTCTTGTATTTAAACTTCAACATTGACTTATTCAAACCTATTAGTATTTTTTTAAGATTTATGAATAATTAAATGTCATGTTTTACCTATTAAACTCTTCATAACACTTAAGGAATTTTTTTTGAGTATTCTTTGTAATAATCTCATTATGATTCTATTCCAGATCATTACAGTGGAATTCCCATTAGGATGGAAATCCAATTACATTGAATTTCCCATTATGATGAAAATTACCATTCTGAAGGAAATCTCATTAGGATGGAAATCTCATTATGATAGAAATCTCATTACGATGGAATCCTCAAAATTTAACTTTGAAAATATTCAAACTTCATCAGTTTCACTCATTCTGGCTTCTAGATACGATCTTCTAAAACATTCTACCTTTGATGGATTTCTTAATAATGATATAATCCCAATTACAATGAAATAATCTTTATGATATAAATTCTCATTATAGTAGATTTATTCACTCTATGATTTTAAATTTCTTCATACTTCTCAACAATTTACTCAAAATCTTTTATCAGGAAAGTTTTTAGGATTTGTGAGAACTTTATTATCAGAAAGGAATCATTCGATACTGTTTAGTAAGTATGAAATCTTTCTAACTCCTCACTTCACAATCTTATTTCCAAACTCAACAGAAATAAAAAAACTTCTTCCCACAACAACTTCTTTCTCTCTCTGATTTTGAAAAAGACAAACTTTAAAAAAAACAACAACTTCTGCCTTCTATTATTTAAGATCCAATTATTTAAATCTGATACAGATGAATACAATGATCTGAAATAGATGCTTGTGATTTTCATTATCTCACAATGATAGACTGGGTCTGATTCCTGAAAAACAAAAACATTTGTACACAAAAATGTTACTTGTCAAGAAATAAAAAACATTGATAAAATAATTCATCATAATGTTTCATTAATCTACCCTTTTGGATTTTTGAAAACCCTCATTAAAAATTCTAAAACTCTCATAATTTTTCCACAACTTAGCATTTCTAAACAACTCAAGTTTTTTTTTACATTCATCAAAACATAGACTTTTGGGAAAATGAGTGTCTTAAAACCAAACTAATGGATAAATTAATGCTTTTTATGTAATTTCATCCCTCGGTGGAAAGAAAATTTTATAACCATGTAATGATAAACTACTCCCCACTTTTATATGTTCATCTATTTCTTTTTTTATCTCACTTTTATTTTTCTCGCCCCAATTTTATTACAACCACAACTTTCGATTCATAAATGAAAGATAAATAAAAACTTCTTAATAAGTATAAAGTTTTTACCTTCTACCATTTTTTGTTAGTATAATAAAAATCATTTTGGGGGTTCCTTCCTTACGTAGTTTAAGAATACATGAGGGGAGACTGAACATGATATTGAATACTCAATTCCATAAACATTTCTTTCAAAATTTCTTTTTTAAATATATAAGAAACTAATACTCTGTTGACATATTTTCCTGAAAAAAATAACTGGTATCAACATTCACTTTTATAAAGTGAAACTTTATATCAATGCGTTTTGATCTTAAATTTTAGACAAGATTCTTAGAAATATCAATTGCACTCTAATTATCACTATGTATCTTCAGTGGTTTTAAAACATATACTTTCAAATATTCCATATGAACTTTGGTCCACAACATCTGAGTGTAAGCTTGAGTAGTTTCAACATATTTAGATCAGATATGATCAAAATTATTGAACTTTTTTTCTTACTATTCCAACTCACATAACATTCCCCCAAGAAAAATGTTCATCCGGAGGTTGATTTTATATCATTACAATCCCCAACCTAGTCTGCATTAGTATAACTATAAAACTTCATCTCACTATTTCATTTTTTATAAAAACCCATGGGAGGTTGTTCTTTTGACATATCTGAAAATCCTCTTTTCTTCCAACATATATGATTCCTTTGGTTTTCTTTGATATATGGTACACAAAGTCACATCATGAATTATATAAGGCCTTGAGGATGTAATGCAAATAAGAATTCCTATTAGCTTCTGAAAGTCTTTCTTATTCATAGTAATTTTAGATTCATCTTTACTCAACTTTGCACTCACTAAAATTGGAATTGAATCTTATTTGTTTCCTTTGATCCAAAAATTATTTAACAATTCCCTAGAATACTTTTTTTAATATAATATAATGCATTTTTATGATTTCTGAACTAGTAATCCAAGGAATAAAGTTAACTCTTATAATATAGACATTTCAAAAATCTTCTTCATTTCCTCAAAAAATGTTTTACAAACATCTTCCCTATCCATAGAAAAAATTATATCATCAACATAAACAATTAAAATTAGAGTTATGGAGTCAAAATATTTCACATATATGTTTCTATTGAATTTTACTTCAGAAAAGATCAACACTCTCAAACAATTGTCAAGTTTAGTATACCAAGAACTTTGAGCTTGTTTCAACCCAGACAAAGTCTTCTTCAATTTAAATTTTTTTAACACTCATAAATTAGAAACCCAAAAGTTTTTTAAAAGAAAAATTATTCCCCAATCTAACCATTTTAGAAATAAGACTTTACAAAAATTTGATAAATTTTTTAATTCCAATATGAAGACACTGAAAAAAAATATTCTAATAGTTTCTAATATTAAAAATGCATTAATAGATTAATCAAAATCCTCACCTTCCACCTGTGTATAGATTTTTCAAACAATCCTTGATTTGTTTCTTGAAACTTCTCCATGTTCATTTAACTTGTTTACCTAAACCCACATGGTTATGATAAAAATTTTATTTGATTGTTGTGAAACAAGTTCCTTTATTTCATTCTTCTCAGTCTGATCCAACTCTTCATTCATAAAATTTACCAACCCATTATTTGTGTTAAATAGATTCTGAAACTAATTTTGGTTCAAATTTTATGATAAGTGATGTTTGAATATCTAATCTCAAATTCATTTTGGTCTAATCAGGATCCTTCTAATTCCAAATAATATTTTTGTATTCAACATGTTTTTATATGGTAGGAAATTTCAATGTTTATTTCCCATCATAAATTTCCACATCACACGATTCTTATGAATCTTGATATGGATGTTTTGAATTACTTTCACTAATATTAGAATTATATAGTTTATTTTCCTAAGTATTGTCAACAACATTTGTTAAGGAAATTCTATTTCTAATTACTTTCACATCATATGAGTCCACCAACTTTTTTAAACGGTTGTTCCAACATTTATAACTTCTTCCATTTAGTGAATAATCCATAAAAGTTACTTCCTCAGCTTTCTCATCAAGCTTTCAAAAATTTATTTATTTTTTATTTTGAGTAAACATTGAATTCCAAAAGCATTGAAGCATTTCTTTGAAGGATTTTTGTTATACCACATTTCATAAGGATTCAAGACAATTTCTAGTCTCAATAAGTCTCAGTTTTGAAAATGTACAATTCTACTAAAAACTTCTCTTCAATATAATTTTAGAAGTTTTTATTCTTCTTACATACTTGTTAAAATTTCTCCTGAGATTCTATTATTTCATTATGCTATTCCATTTTGTTGTTGAGTATTGGGATTACTATTCGGAAGTTTGATACTAAGATTTCTCACATAATTTTTAAAAGTATTTCTCATGAATTTGGTACAATTATAAATTCTAAACCTTTTTATGGAAACCCCCATTTATTTCACAATGTATTTTACAAAGAATTTTAACATTTCAATAGCCTATGACTTGTGCTTCATAAACATGTTTTTTGTCATCTGAGAGAAATAATCAATAAAAGTGATTATGTATTAATCTCATTTTATTGATTGATGTCTCATAGGTCCAAATAAATTAAAATAAATAAGCTCAAGTGGCTTGGTAGATTGAATACCAACTCTTTTATAAATTTTGTTAGTCATATTTATTTTCTAGAAAGTAAAAAATATCTTCATATCCTATTCTCAATTATGGAAAACTCTAAACGATATTAGATTTAGAATTTTTTTTCATAATTTTATATCCATGTTTCCCAAGTCTTTGGGGCTATAATGTTTTTTCACCTCCCACACTCAAGTAACAGAAGTTTTCTAATTCTCATATTTGGAAGAGATTCCCACTGATTCATTCACTTGTTGTAATGAATTTTCAATAGTTCACACTTTTTTATGATAATAAAATATTTTATAAAAACAAATTCTTTTCCATCATAAAAAATTAGACTTACAGTATGTAATTTATTTTTTATCCTATCAATAAATAAAACTTCCATATATTTCAACTTTTTAGCTTCAATCTCATCTTTTCTGATTCCTTTGATTTTTATGGAACTAACATTTCCTAAGGTAACTACTCCTGCATCATAACTTTCAACATGTTTCAAGATTTTTATATCACCTTTCATATGTGAAGAACAACCACTATAATGTATCCATGTTTTTTCATTTTACTTTCTTCTAAATCTATCTCAACTAGAAAATCTCTTTCCTCAACTTTCTTCTTTTCATTTTTCTTTTATTTTCTACCATAGGAAACTTTATATAGAAGGAGTTTCAGACATATTTATGCATGATGAACAGCATGATCAAATCTTACGAAAACTTATTCCAAAAATTCAAATTGATTTCTTCTTGGTAGGTTTCTAATATCTTGAGAAATCACTTTTTTAACTTTCTGTATGTTAGGGAAGTTTCTCATTCTCCTTTCACTATTTTTCCCACTTTTTTATAACCTTATTCCAAGTAAGGATAGGTTGTGAAAAAAATTATAATCCATTATCCCATAGATTCCACAATACATAACATATCCATCAAATCTTGATTTTCTATTTAAGAAATATATTTCTTTGTAGAATCCTTATTGAGGTTGGTAACTTCTTTTAGCTCTAACACACTCAGGATGTGGACCATATTTTCACTTTTATTTATTTTTCTAATTTTTTATATTTGATAGGTTTCTCACATCCATTCACCAACCAATATTTCCCAATATTTATTCAGGAAACTGAAATGTTAAAATAATCAGTTGAAACATTATTTTTGGTAAGAGAACATTTCACCTGATTCTAGTTTTGGGCCTTCTCAAAAACATTACAAGTCTCAACATTTACTTCTGAAGCTTTATTTATGTTTTCATTCATCTTACTCAAGGTAATTTTGGATTCAATAAGTTTTTATTGAAACATATTAACTTCTTGTTCCTTACCTTCCATTTTATTAATAATATATTCAAAAATATTTCTATATACATATATTTTAAGTTTGTAACTTAAAATATCCTTGAAATTTTATTCCTCATGGTTAATGACATATTTTCTTCCATCCTAAAATTCATCAAAATATTTCTTCGTAAATTTTATTTCTTTATTGAGAGTTTTGTTTTTCTCAAGAAATTTAATATGTTCTTTTCTGAGCTGATACTCTCTATAATATTCTTCACCTCCTTCTTCACTCTCCAAGGAATCATTTCTTTTCCCAACTTTTGAGATGATGGTTCATAATTTTTCTGAACATTCATAATCAGAAGAATCGTTTCATGTTGAGTCTAATTCAAATTTCTTACTAAAAATATTTTATTTTGTTTCTAGTAAATATATTCTTATATCTTTGGAAATACTTTTCTTTATTATTTTTTCCACTTCATTCATCAAGGATTTTCATCAGAATCATCTTGATATTCTCCAAATTTATTCTTTAGGAAATTCATATCAACCTCTTTAATTCCACAACACTGAAAAAATTTGAGTGGAAGTTTCTTCTTCCTCTTTGATAGTTCTTGGATATAAGAGACACACGTTTTACATTCATCTCATCATCCTCTTTATCTTCAGACTCACGAGGATCATCTTCTTCAACATCTTGTTTTACCATCTTTCTCTTAGCTTTGAAAGCCGTTTCATCATCCATATTATTTTTAAAGATTTTAGATTTTCTCATTTCATAATCAACATTAATTTTATGAAATTAATCAAGAGATATATCATAATTATATTATAAATAAGAAAGTTAAACCTATCTAGAAAGTTTCTCATAAGTTTCTTCACAATTGTATAATATTATAAGACATCTCTGAAACCTCTAATGTTGCAAAATATTTCATTCAATCTAGTGACGTATACCTCAATTATTTCTTCATATCTCATTTTGATTTCTTCATACTCACTACAACATATATGTAGAATTTTTTACCTTAAATTTTTTATTCCCTTAAAAAAAACTTTCCATCTTATCCCACATACTTTTTAAAGTTTTGAGATCCATCACCTTCTCATAAATTTTTTTGGATAAGGACATGAGAAAAGACCTTAAAGCCTTTCCAATAATTACATATTTCTCTTTTTAGAAAAGGCCATTGGGGAATCGTTTTCAATAGATGGAAACCCAATAGTATTAGCATAAAATAATCTAGTCCAAGAGACAGAACATTAAGAATCATCCAATTTTTCCATCTACAATAATTTTTACATCTATAATTATTTTTCTATAAAAGTTTTTAATTTATCTATTACTGAAAGAATATATATTTTCCATGATATATATTCAATAAGGGAACCCTCCCTTTGATACCAATTGATGTTCTAGTGGATTGAATAACAACTGATATGGGGGGGGGGGTGGGGTGAATTAGTTGTTCACCTTTTATAAGTTGTAAAACATTTTATAAACTTAACACCTCCAACCTGTTAAGATGTTTTTCCTTGTAAAATTTTAATAAAAATTCCAGAATTAAAATTTAGGAAATAAAGTAAATCACACAATATTTAAATGTTTCCACCTCAGTTTGAGAGCCTACATCCTTTCCACACCCACCCCCATGGGACAATGGAAATCTACTATTATGAAAAAGTGAATAAATCCTTTTCCAATTCTAGTTAGACACATTATATATCCAAATTGGAATGATTGTGCTGACTATAACTAGTTTAAAATTATTTCTTATGAATCAATTGAGGAAAAAAAATAATAGAGTTTTTTAAAACTGCTCTGTAATTGTTTAGTCCAAATCCATTGTCCAATTTTCGCAATGTGATGAGTCTGGATCTTATTCTATCAATATGATGAGTTTTAATCTAATTATATAAATATGATGGACTCAATATAATGAAACCATTATCAATATTAGAAACCCAATCTCTGTTCAAATGCTCAATATGATACACCTTAGTCTGATTGAATCAATTTGATTTGATTAATAAAATCTTCTAAATACGATCTTTCTCAATCCATTAAACAACCATTTTACTATCTGATCCTCCTTATGATATCTCTTCTGGAAATTAATTTCACTTGATTTACATTGTGCTCTACCTTTTCCACTTGTGTGAAAGTTACAAATTAACAAATTACATGAGAAATTATTTATAGGAGACTCAGAAAAAAAGGACACATGAAATCTTTCCCACAACCTCAAATTTCAAAATCTTCAAAGATATCTAGCATTTGAAATTTAACTTTTAAATATTCAAACATCCTTATATTTTTTTAGATTTATGAAAATTTTAATTTCATTTTTGACATCTTTAACTCTTCATAAAACTTGTAGAATTTTCTTTTTGAGTCTTCTTCATAATAATTTCATTAGGATTCCGTTTTAGCTCATTAAGAAGGAATTCCCATTACAATGGAAATCCCATTATGACGAATTTCCAATTATGATGGAAATTTCCATTCTGACGGAAATCTCATTACGATGGAAATCCTATTATGATGGAAATCCCATTATGAAGGAAATCTCATTATGATGGAATCATAAAACTTCAACTGCGAAAATTTTAAAACTTCATCAGCTTCACTCATTATGACTTTTGTATCTGATCTTATTAAACATTATACTTTTGATGGATTTATTCATAATGATGGAATCACAATTATTATGAAATCACCATTATGATAGTATTTATAATTACAATGGAATTTTTCACTCTGATATTTTTAATTTCTTCAAACCTGTTCACCATTTCCACAAAAGTTTTTATCATGAACGATTTCATGATTTTTGAGAACATTATGATTAGAAAATCATTCTATGATTTTTTTAGAATGTGTGGAAACAATATAACTCGTCACTTTATAATCTTATTTCAAAACTGTTCAGCAATGAAAATACTTCTTCTCTCAGCAACTTCTTTATTTCTCTAATTATGGAAAATAAAAACATGAAACAATCAACTTCTTCATCTAATTATTTTGGATATGATGATCTAAATATGATTCATATGAATTAGATGATCTAAAACTGATGCTAGTAAGTCCGATTATCTCGTTAAGACCGACTGGGTTTGACTCCAGAAAAGATAAAAAAAATTTATACAAAAATGATAGTTGTAAAAAAATAAGAATAAAAATGTTAAAAAAATCCATCACAAAGGTTCGTAAGAGACTTTTACTTAAGTACCGGCACACATGCACACATCTCCAAGACCATAATGTGCAAAATTGTTTGAACAACAAAAAAACCATACATTATTATGTCTAAAACCCACAGTAAGAGTATGACATGAAGTAAAGGAAAGTAAACTAGCCCAAATAGAATCCCATAAAAAAGTGTATGAAATCTAGTCCAACATGAAGGTATAGAAAAATACTTCCATCGTGATACCACATGAATACACCTCAGCATGTCCAATCTCACTGAGAAACGTTTGGTCTAAGTCCATCTAGGACTCCATCGAATTGTCAACCGTCTGCACAAGACACAACACATGCGGGAGAATTATGTGAAGGGTGGAGTATAATAATACCTAGTAGGACACCCTGAAACCAAAAATCATAAAAAAAAAGAATAAAGTCATATCTACACTGGTATATGTCTACAATTAATAAGACAAGAATATGTAGATATATTCAACAAAGATATGCAGTCTAAAGGTAAAGTCACTACCCTAATCCCACTGAGGATTCCAGCTCAAAGGTTCCATATAGAACTCATCTGGGAGAAAAAACTCTACAAGTTTGATATCGCTGATGACATTCATCGAATTTCTCATTCTCGTTGGGTCTTTCCAAAGGAATTACATTTTATTATTCTTAATAGATATAATACATAGATGATGATCACTCCCAAGGATATGTGGTATACCAAAATCTCAATATGGGTTAACCTTCTAAGTAGAGGATCTGATACCACATAGGGTTTGTCATGATGATACTAATAAAAAAACCAAGGGTATGGGGATGAATAGAGGATCTCACTCCGTGCTTCACGTAGGGATTATAAAAAATGTATCCAAGAAGTACTGATGAAGGGATCATTGTATTATTTGTAGAATGTGCTTTTATACTAACCCTCAGAGAATGGATATTGGGAACTCTCCCTAATGAAACGTGTCCCAGATACAGAGGAAAAGGGATCCAATATAGGATTAAAAGAGTAAACAATGTGTATTAGGGTTACACACTGTGTCACTTTGACCCAAGGTCCTTCCTGGGTAAATTCCCCTTGTCCATGTCCATGTGGAAGTACTCGGCGTGCAACTTCTTATGTAATTCTGCATGTGTACCAGTAAACAACTTAGCCAATGTACATGTTTTCTATACCATGTACATGTTTCAGTACATGGCATTCACATGTACTTCAACCATGTCCGTGTACCCTCCGAGGTACACAATGAGCTCACCAAAAGTGACCACACTCCATATGACAAGGTCACACGACGTGGGATACTTATAACCTTCCCAAAACCCAATACACCATTGAGAGGTTCCCACATGACATGTGTCTCTATTTTAAACACCATGTAGTGATGAAATTTACAGAATTATAGATCTGTATTCCACATTTCAACCCATTTCTTTGGTTTTCAATATGTATAACGACCTAATCTTGAAAAACATATGCATTACATCCCCTTTTTGGAATACTTAAAACATTAAAAAAAATTACCAAAGGCCATATTATTTTAGGTCCTTTGGACACATGGAAACATGAACACTTGTATATAAGTAAGCTACATTATCTCCCATTAGGTTCTTCTTGACTAGTACCTTTATTATACACATCAAACATAGTATGTTTCTTCATAACCTAGGAGAAAGAAAATAGAAGAAGGGGTGATTTTAAATGATTAGTAAGTGTAAACAAGGTAGATATGTAACAGAATCTTAAGAATAAGGGTATGATAACATGATTATGAAAATAAAAGATCTTATCCTCTATATCAAAGACCATAAACATGAATCATAGAATAAATATTGGATGTTCAGAATACATGAATCAATATTAATGGAGAACACAATCCATGACAGTATATAATAGGAATAACACATGGAATTGTGGAAGAAACTTAATCACATATAATGATTTCCATATTAGTCAAGGTATCACTACTAAGGCCATCTTAACTGATAAATTCCTTTACTGAACCCAGTTCACTCTCTCTTACAGCCATGTATTATTGAACAAAGTTCACTCCTCATTCAATCCCTGTAATTTAGAACTGATTTCACTCCTTGTTCCAGCCATGTATATATCATGAGATATAAATATTTACTGAATGCATTGGAGGGAGATATAGGTCCCACACATCTCATAATAAAATCATACAAACATGTTCCACAATATCATAACTAATCATATAATAACCCATGAAATTAAATGAGTATTGTAAACATCTAATCATATCATAACTTGTGAAAAAAATATAAATTTCATAATTATTTAATCATAAACATTACCCATGAAAATAAGCGGGTTTCAAAATAATATAACCCATGAAATAGAAACGAGTTTCATAAACATAATTCCATAAAAACATAATCCATTTAGAGAAAGAATATGAAGGGAATATTAGAATAATTTCTTTATAAAGGCAGGGGTACACCAACAGATATCATCTTAGATGAGAAATAATTTTGAAATATCTTCAAAAAAACATCATGAGAAAATTATCCTTTATCCTTTTAAAAATGGTTATTAAAATGGTATACCTTTTGAATTTTTTTGATGAAAATAAACTTGAAAAATTATAAAGAAATCATTGAAAAAAATTTGAAAGAATTTTTCCTTTTAAATCTTGAAGAGGATCTTGAGAACCTTTTGAAAACCATTTTCCATTTAAAACTTATAGAAGAAGCATGAAAACCATTTGAAAACCTCTCTCCTTAAGAAATAAATTGAAAATATAGAATGAAATCATGAAAAAAATTGGATAAAATTTATTTAAAAATATATTTTACGAAATATTTCTAAAAAATTAACCTTTTAAACATGAAAATTAAACTTCAATGAAATCATGGTGGATAAATCCTTACATGGAATTCACATTAGAAAGAATATTCATTTTTCATTAAAAAAGGTTAGTAAAATGCCTTTTTTGGAAAGTGACCCGAATATTCCTTTTAAAACATTGGTAAAATAAAATAAGGGAAATATTTTCTATAATTAACATAGTATATTAGTAGAATATTCTTGGAATCCCTTTTTGGAAATCATGGTTTTGAAAGAACACATATTTATGACTTAAGAGAGAGTTAAGGTCATATTTTATTAAAAACATTTTCTTAATTATATTAAGTACCAAAGAGTAAATAAAATTATAGTAATACATGAATAAATAAAGACTAAATAGATTATAAGAAATTTCATGAGTGTTATTGATATATGGGTCATAATATTTCATTAACAAAAATTTAATCATAAACAATCTCGATGAATAGTGATATTGTTCCAATAAGCTCTTACCACTTTATAACTTTGAATCATAATTCCCATGTAGGAAAATTAAATTACATGGAAATTAAAATATCATGAAAGGAAGGAGATCCACGATAAAATATTTCAATGTTATTTTATACTCCTCATATAAAAATATATGTGTATAACATGGCATGTGTCTCAAAGAAGAAAAATTTGATAAAAATAATTTACTGATATTGTAACTTTTGAAAATTCAAACCCATGATAGAAAGATCATAAAATAGATATGTAAATACCCATATATTTAACTATAAGAAGAAAATATTACATTCATGGGACGTATATACACCACACAAAATAATTGAGTGGTGAATAATGCATATATCTCACGGAAATAAAGAGTGAGACGAAATTCCATTACATAGTGTCCTAACACGCATCATACTCAATCAAAAATACTTTATAATAAATATAAATTTATTATAAATATACCAAATAACCATATTATTACTTATAACACCATATATGGTTTGATTATGTTTTTATATTACCCACTTGTTAGCAATTCTATGTGAAGGTTTCACTTTGGGTAATATCCTCTTCGTTTTTTCATGTGTCTTAATTTGTTGTATCTTCAAAACATATAATTATATCATGATTTGTAGAATGTAAACCATTTTTTAGAAATAATTTATATTCATTATATTTGTATTATAATAATATATAGAATATAAAAGTGTGAAACATAATAGGCCGTTCAAGGAGATGGTAGACTGTTGGTATGTATGAATGCTATATCCATTTAATTGATGTGTTGAAATTAATAAAATAAGACATATATATATATATATATATGAATAACTATTATAGTAGATTTATTTTATCATATATATGATATATAATCACTAAAACCATCCTTAATACATTTCATCTGGTGTATGAACAAATCACATCGCTTTGGAGGGGCAGTATTCCACACATTCTCAAACGAAATTATCAAATTAAAAAAAATGGAAATTATAAAGATATGTGTTGTAAAATAATTAAATAAGTTTAAATACCTAATATATATAATATATTACATAAATAAATAGATTTTCCATCATAATTTCCATCATGAGAGGCGGTAAAAAAATGAACAATCATAGCTTAGTGATGCTGAAGTTCGTCTTATTTGTAAATAGTATAATCGTTACCTATAAGATGGAAGTGTATGTAAGTGTAGTTTGAAAAAGTATCATAAAAAATACTAGTATATTTAAGATACTGGTGTTTTATAAAACCATAAAATAATAATATTTTAGGGAGTGGGGAAAGATAATAAAAGAAAGAACTTTAAGGGAGGGTGTTACCTCTTAATCCGGAAACTCCTTTTTGTTTGCATCAAAGAGCTTACTTACAAGGATTAATGACCAAGGGAGGATTAAAGTAGGAATGAGTGATTTTTGGGAGCTATTTTAGCATAGTTTTATAGAGAAAACGTGGCTTTAGAGGTGCGAGGAAGTGGGATGAGAGGAGGCCTTTTATAATGGTGTAGGAGTGGCACTCTTGTAATATTTTAGAAAAGGGAAACCCCAACAACGTTTTTTTATTAAAAGTGGATCAATAATTGTCAATAGTCTATCCAAGGTAGGAAAAGGTCTAAATATGATCATAAAATTGATTTTGGACAAGTTTATTGGTCGTTTGGGCCTTATGGTTATGGTTTGTCCCTCATTATGCTTAATTTGACCATAATCATTGTAATTAATTTCATTTAATTTGACTAATATTTTTGGTAAAAAACTAAGTTTAACTTATTATAAATTATAAATTATGATTATTTCAAATATGGAATCCATTTTTACTAATATAAATTATATATGTGATATGAATTAATTCAGATTTAATCCCATAGACGAGACAATACTCTAGGGTTTTAAAGTAAAAACTTTCAAAAGTTCGCTATGTTTTTATTTTAAATTTCCAAATTAAATTGATTCTAATGACCTAAATTGGATTGATTGATAAATATTTAATCCAATCAATCATTAAAACAATATTAAAATATAATTTAGCTGTATAAATAAAATATATGAAAAGGATTTTTTGAATTAAAGTTTAGTATTTTCTACAATTCATTAAAAAATGAAAATTCACATAAAAATAAAAAAATTAACCTTAACCTAATTTTTATGTTTCTATTTCAAAAAATAAAGATTATTTTGACATATAAAATTTAAAAATGATCCAAAATTTATATTTTATGTGGGTTCTCCATCAAAAGGAGGAAGAAGTACCATAATAAAAATATAGGTGTTTATGTGTAAAATTATATTTGTTCTTATATTATTCTTATCGAATCTATTGGATGAATATAAAAAGTATTTACTTAGATACATACCTATATATTACATTAAAATCACTTAATAATGGTAAATAATTTAATTTATTAGTATTAAACCATATTTTTTTCAATGATAATAGTTTTTTATAAAAATAATCCCTTTATATTCAATTGGTTTTTATATTCATTTCTACATAATTTTTAAGTAATTAATTATTTTTGTGTTTTGTTAAAAGAACATACTCCCGTATGTTTGTTAATAGTATTACTAAAATATAATTTAATAGTTATGTTATATATTATTATGTTTAACAATAATATTTTAAATAATATATTGTTGTTTAGCAACACTTGGTTCTGCGTGTTTTATAGGCCATCGAGGAAAGTCAGCATTGTGGGTAGTGTAAGATAAACTCAGTGTTTCATATAGAGAAAACTAACCATTATATTGTGTTTAGGGTATAATTAACTTTCCATAGCGTATAACACAATCCAAATATAGTTATTTAATATATATAAAATAACTATTGTCATTGTTTAATGAAATGAAACATATCAAAAATAATAATTTAATTTGAAAAAAAAATAATTCAAAAAATCTCAGGGTGTTACATTATACCCCCTTTAAAATGATTTTTCCCTTGAAAATTGATTGGGTCATTAAAGGTTTAATACTTAAATGTTTATTTCTTAGAAAACCACATTGTAAAAATGAATACTGAAGCTTCCTTTTAAAAAGGATATTTGGAAACATAACAGTTTCCAAAAGTAACATATAACTAGGTTTCCACATGGGAGAACATATGTGGGAAATGAAAACTTAGACATGGAAGATATATATAACCATCATGTTCTGATGGAGAGTGATAGAGAACAAGGTCAGGATAAAGTTAACAATCGCAAAGCCATAAATCTATAATTAACTAGGGTACCATCTAATTCCTTGGAAATAGAGGTACTGGGATAAAATTTTTGTTTTCACAATCCTTTTTCCTAAAGTTAAATAATTTTAATGAAAAGATATAATTGAATAATTTTAGGACAAACTCACCCTTTGTTGTTCCTTAATACACTTCACCTCTTTTTCCCAAAAGGAAGTTGAATTTTTCATTCCTAAAGCACTAACAGACCAGGAGATCCATGATATTTAATTCCATTCATTATCAGTTATCATCAAAACCATGTTTTTATAATTGGTTATCCAATGTTAATAAATTCTAATTTGGTGAGATAATAGTTTATTCTCACAACTTTCATCCAAATTTTAACTTAATCACTTCACAAATGGTTAACCTTATATCCCTTCTTAAAGATGAAAAATCCAAAACATTATAAAGATGATCAAAAAATTATCTTAACGTTGCTCCCCCATATATCATGATGTAGATCTTGGTTGTCTCATTTAATACATGTGAATACATTAATAATATATTCTCTTGAAACATGGTAATAACCAAAATTACCATAAATGCTTCTTGTAAATAATAATGTATCCTTATTTCAATATATATTGGATATATTCCTTAAATTTAGAAAAAATTTCAACCTGATAGCAGAAAAAACAAGTTAACATGTACTTAATTAGTTACAAGGTAATCAATACTATCCAATTTAATTATTCTTATCCAAAATATATTTATACAAAAAAATTTATCTTATCACAAGGAACATATTAAGGGATATATTCACTTAGTCAAAATATCACCTTTTCATTAAATCACTATTCCAGTTTATCAGAAGCATTCAACATAATCTTGTAAATATTTAGTAAAAAACATAAACTGAGGAATAATTTCATATTTCACCATTCATACCACATAATTATTTAATCAAAATACCAAGAAACATTTATTATCCCAATTAAACTATAAGTCATAATGAGGATACCTCATCTTATTAATTAATACCTCATTACTTTCTCATAACCTATATAGTTTCATCATCATCAACAATATAAACATTACTCATATCACTTTTCTAATTCTATTTGGGAGAATTATACTTGGTATATTAATATTAATAATGACCATTCATTACACACTTAAATAATTTAAACTTTGATGATAAATTAGGGAGGCCAATATTCCCATCCTTTTGGTTAGTGGAACCCTTCACTTTTCCATTGCAGTTTATTACTTTGTGTCATTTTTTCCACAGTCAAAACACTCTCTTGTTCCTATAATACATTCACATAGGTGATTATTTCCAAATTATTGACATAAAGGAAACTGAATCTTCTTTCCCTTATAGTCTCCATTACCTGAACTCTTAGTGAACTCCTTCATTCTATTCTTTGGTGAGTCACAGAGTTGGTTAATGCACACATTTTTGATCATGTTCCTTGAAAAATTATTGGGAATGATCAAAACATCCTTCAATCCAGCGGTTATCCAATGTCACCTCTACTTAGTATATTTTACATCACTTTCAATGTTAATATTGTTCATTCTAATCTCCTCTACTAGTTAATACCAGAAATAATTGAATAAGAAACAATTATCTTAGTGAGGAACCACATAATCATGAAATGTCACTTATAAGGTGTCTATGTTATGACACATTCCTTAATCTATGACACATTAGGTTTATCATATGCTATTCATATTCCCCTTCTATTCAAATCCTTTATAATGGTTCGTGCAGAGTTTGGGAATTTCCAAAGCATATCCCCTGAGAGTGTCAAACTAGGTGTGTAGAACGACTCATGGTCATAATCCAGATTAACCCATTTCAGGCTAGGGATATCTTATCAGATTTTTTACCCCTAGGAACATGCGTTCTAGATAAAAATACAATTTTAGTATCTAGATAGAGATATATTTCTATGAATCCACTCACTATATTCTTTACAAAAATTCTAGGACATCTTCCTATTTTCCCCTTATTTTTAGACTTTTTCTTAGACACGTCCTTAGAGTTATCACTATGGTTTTCTCATCCAAGTTTCCAATGTTTTACTAAAACTTTTCTCTGATTCTACGTATAACAAACCAGTCTTCACATACATAGATATTACATCACTTTTATAAAATACAAATAACATTATAAAAATAGATGCCCGAAGACCATATGAGTCAAGTGACTTTGGAAACAAGTAAACCTGAAATCTGGTATATATATGAGCTATATTATCTGGAACTAGGTTCTTCTTGAACACCACCCTTCATAGATATATAAAAAATATTTTGTATCTTTATAACCGGGGGGAAAGGAATAATAAGAAGGGATGGTGTTAGATTCTTAGTAAGGGTAAACATGGGAGACATGTAAACATAATATTGGGTGTAAGGGTATGGGAACATGATCATGAAAATAGAAGATCATAACGTGCATATCAAAGATCATAAATATGAATCCTAACATAAATATTTCTTATTCATAATACATGAATCATAATGAAATAAAAAACATAATACATGAAAGAATATCCTAGTAATAAAACATGGGATTGTAGAATACACATAATAATTTATAATTATTTCTATAGTAGTGAATGCATCGCAACCAAGGCCATACTAGTGGACTAAGTCCTTTACTGAACCGAGTTCACTCCCCATTACAACCCTATATTAGTGAACAAAGTTCACTCCTTATTCTATCCTTGTAATATAGAACCCATATTTCTCCTCATTCCATCCATGTTTATCTTATGAGATATAAATCTTTACCCAATACATTGTAGGGAGATATAGGTCCCTCCCATATCATAAAGAAATAAAAAATACATGTTCCACAAGATTATAAATAAGTATATCATAACCCATGAAATGAAATGGATATTATAAAATATAATCATATCATAACCTATGAAAAAATACACATTTCGTAATCAATTCATCATAAAAATAACATGTTAAAAGAAGTGTGTTTAAGAATCATATAACCCTTTAAATAGAAATTATTTTTATAAACATCATTCCATCAAAATATAATCCATTCATAGAAATAATATTAATGGAAAATTTGAATCATTTCCCCAAGAAAGCATGGGTAACACCAACAGATGTCATATTTGATGGGAAATTATTTTGAAATTTCTTTTAAAAACACATCATGGGGAAATTATCCTTTCTCCTTTGAAAAATTATTCTTAAAACATTAAAATTTGGAAAATCATTTTCATGAAAATAAACTTCAAAACCGATGAAGGAAGCATTAAAAACATTTTTGTATCCTTTTTTCTTTGAAAACTTATAGAGGATCTTGAAAACCTTTTAAAAGATATATTTCCTTGAAACATATAAAAGAAGCATGAAAACCTATTGAAAACCTCTCTCCTTGAAAAATACTTTGAAAACTAATAAACAAATATTGAAAGTAATTTTAAAATAACTTCATTTAAAATCAATTTTAATTTTTTTTGTAAAAATTAAACATTTAAATAGGAAAAAGAAACTTCATCGAAATGATGACATGTAAATCCATACATTCCATACGAGGTAAAAAGAATATTCCTTTTTCAGGTTTAAATGTTAGTAAAATTCTTCATTTAGAAAGAGACAAGAAGAAGCCTTTGAAAAAATTGGTTAAAGAAAATAATGGTAACCATTTCTTTTAATGATTATAAGAGATTAGTATAATATTCATTTAATTCTATTTTGGAAATCATGATTTTGACAGAACACATAGTTGCTACTAAAGAGATATGTAAGGTTATATTTTATTAAAACATTTTCTTAATTATATTATGTACCGAAGAGTGGAAAAAATGGTACTAATACATGAAGAAATCAAGACTAACCAGACTAGAAGAAAATTCATGAGTGTTATTGAAATATGGATCATAATATTTCATCAATAAAAGCATGACCATAATCTCTATGAACAATGATATTGTTTCAATAAACTCTTACCACCTGGTAACATTGAATCATACTCTTAATGTAAGAAAATGAAATCAAATGGAGATAAAAATTTCATGAAACTAATGTGAATCATGAAATTACTTTCAAAGGTAGTTTATACACCTTATATAAAAATAATGGTGTATAACGTGACATATATCTCAAAGAAGGAAAATTGAGACAAAATTAATTTACAGATTTGGTTTCTTTTGAAACATAAACCCCATGATAAAAAGATAATAAAATGTTTATGTAAATACCCACATATTTGATTATAAGTGGCATATAATACATTAATGGTAATTATATACACCACACAAAAGAAGTGATCAGTGAATAAGGCATGTATCTCACGGAAATAAAGAGTAAGATGAAATTACCTTACCATATGTCTCGAATCTCATTGTACTCATTCAAACCTCATGTATAATGAATATAAATTTATTTTAAATCTATAAAAGAACCATATTATTATTCCTAATACCATATATGGTTTTATTATGGATTTCTATTAATTTCTTATTAAAAATTCAATGTTATGGTTTCACTTCAGGTAATATATGCATTGTTTTTTCGCATGTGTCTTAATTTGTTATATATTTGATCTTTATAAATATATCGTGATTTATATAATTTAATCCATGATTTATATATAATTTTTATTAATTATTTTTTTATTATGATAATACATATAATATAGAAGTATGAAATGGAATACACTATTCATGGACACGGTAGGTCGTACATACACTTGAACGCTATTTCTATTTAATTATAATGTTGAAAAAAAGAAAGTAATAGAATTATATGTATATATATATGATTATATATAAATGTTAAATTAGATTTATTATATCGTATTTATAATATATATTCACTAAATTAATCCTTAATACATTCTAGGTAGCGTTTAAATGAATGCCATCGCTTTGAGGGGTGGTAGTTCACACTTCCTCAAACGAAATTACTATATTAACAAAAAATGGAATGAATAAAGATATGTGTCGTAAGAGAATTATAAAAGATTAAATACATATTAAATATAATATATAACATATATAAATAGAATTTTCATCATAATTTCCACTATTGGATGTGGTAAAGGAAAAATGAACATTATCATTTAGTGATGCGATAGTTCGTCATAAACATAAATAGTATATTTATTACACATTATATGGAAGTGTGTGTAAGTGTTGGTAGAAAACTTATCATGAAAAAATAATAGTATATTTAGGATATATGTTTCATTATAAAATAATGGAATATGTAGATTAATATAAAGGAGTTTGATGGAGGGTGTTACCTCTTAATTGGGTAACTCCCTTTTTTTTCACCAAAGTTATTCCTTGAAAGGATTTATGTACAAGGGAGAATTAAATGAGGAAGTGAGGGATTTTGGGGAGATATTTGGGTATATTTATATCTATAATGGTGGATTGAGAGGTGTTCAAAATTGGGAGGAGAGGAGGCCTTTTATAATGGACGAGGAGTGGTACTCAGGTAATATTTTGGAAAAGCTAAACCCCACACACATTTTTGTTGAAAGTGGATCAATATTTTTCCAAAGTTTATCCAAGGGAGGATAGAGTCAAGATATGACCATAAAATGGACTCTGGACAATTTTTTAGGTATTTTTTGCTTTAAGGTTATGGTTTAGTCTCTTATTACGCTTAATTAAACAATAATCATTGTAAATAATTTTAATTATATTCACTAATATTTTGGGTTAAAAAATAAGTAGACCATATTATAAATTACAAATTATGATTATTTCATATATAGAATCCATTTTTACAAATTCAAAAAATATAAGTGGATGAAATTAATTTAAATTTAATCCTTCAGATGGGATGGAAATGCAGGTTTTTGAAGTAAAAATGTTGAAAATATTACTATGTTTTACTGTCAAATTGGAGATAAAATTGAGTAAAATGAAATACATTGGATTTATTGATATAAAATTTAATTTAATTAAAAATTATAAAAAACTTAAAATATAATCTAAGTATATAAATAGATTAAATGAAAAAGCAATTTAGGGTTAAATTTTAGTATTTTTCATTATGAAATAAAAAATTAAATTTCACATAAAAATAAAAAAAATTCACCCTAACCTAATTTTTATGTTTCATGTTAAAAAATGTAGTTTATTTTTACATATAAAATTTATAAAAGTTCCAAAATTTATATTTAAGGTAGATTCTCCCTCAAAATTCAGTAAAAGTACCATAATAAAAATATATTTTTGTGTGTGTAAAATTAGGTTTGTTCTTTTCTTGTGCCAATCAAATCTGTTGGATGAATATAAAAAATATTTCCTTGAATATAAAAAATATATATTCAATTAAAATTACAAAATAATTGTAATTAATTTAATTTATTAGTATTAAAAAATCCTTTTGAGAATAATAATAACATTCTATAATAATACTCCCTTTATATTCAATTGGTTCTTATATTCATTTGTAAATAATTTGTAACTAATTAATTAATTATATATTTTTTGAAGACCAATTATTTTCATAAGTTAGTTAATAAAATTCATAAAATCTAATTTAACATCTAGTTTATATATTATTATATTAAATAATTAAATTTTTAATAATATATTTTTGTTCGAAAACACTCAGTCTTGCGTGTTACGCATACCATTGAGGAAAGACAGTCTAGCGTGTAACATAAGGCACCCTTAGTGTTCCATATAGAGAAATATAACCTTTATATTTCATTTAGTTCATTATTAACTTGGCATTTCATATAGCATAATCCAAACATAGTTCTTTAATATATATAAATTAATTATTGTGAGTGTTGCATGTAAGGAAAAATATCAAAAATAATAAATTACATAAAAAACAATTCAAAAAATCTTGCGGTGTTACAATAAATCTATTTTCATTACTATAAAATAATGATCCATGCCATATGATCATTACCATTGATGAATAAAACATTCCAGTCATCAAATTCATTCAAAAAACACCATCTAATGCCATTATTCATTGTGCACTGAAAAACATGGAATCATGTATCTAAAACCTTCCAATCCACCACCGCTTCCATCATCGCACCCCCTTCATGGAATGATAATCCATATTTTATGAAACTGAATCATTTATCCAATAAACGGTTTCATAATGATCTATTTTCTCTGTGGATTTTAAACCACGGTCCAAACAAAGAATTCTCCCGATGAACAAAGAAAATGGGGAGAAATACACCACCAAAAACCTAAGGATGGAACCTCAGAATATGATTATGTTGGCCTTGATATATCTCTGTTAGAATGAAAAGTGAAGAATCAAATAATCATAAATAAAATACCCAAAAATAATCCCTCAAATAACCCATCCATAAATATGAATGATCTGCGAATCAATCCAGAAGTGGATTCATTTGGATTTATTGTAGAACTTAATAATGGGGAAAGAATAAAATTGAAGAATCATACTTACTTGATATGGACCAATCATTGAAAAATAATGACCCTGCACCATTTTCATTGGTGAGATCCTGAATTCCATTTCCCAACAATCCTTGATCTATGATCTAGTTTCCCTTCATCTAAGAGAGATCCTCTAACACTCTCTCCAAAATCACTACAATAAATTTGGGTTTATGTGGATATCAATATAATTTCATCATAATATTCTATTTAAAGTCATTTAATTCAATGTGTTAAAAAATTAAAAATAAAATAATTCAATGAATTATTTTATTCATTTAACGCCCGTGATGAATTTTCCGAAAACATCACATGCCGACCATGGTTATGTCGTGCCTAGGGTAAACCCCGAGTTATGAACTCAACGGTTCCCTTATATTTCTGATCCAGGATCCCGTTTATATGTTTTCAACTTTTTCAAGAAAATTTCATTCACGTGCTATTAATTATATTTAATATATTTTAAACATTTATTTTGGGCACATTGGGTCTCGTAATCTCATTATGTCTTAGATCATGGTCTCACAAATAATCCATTAAATATCCAAAAAAAATACATGGAAATGTGATTCAGTACACTCTCCAGGCATGATGACCTTCTAAGACTTAAATAAATATTGGAGAAAAATATTTTCAAAGGTAAATGGGTAATGGAGGGTAATAGAAATTCAAAAAAAGTTCATCAGTTTCACAAAGATAAAAGTGTAAGGAGAGGAGATAATGCCATAAATTTCAATGGATTCACTCTCACTTATTAAAATGACAAATCCAATGATATGATTAATCATTTTTAAACCCCATACTCTAATTATTGAACTTATTACACCCATATTCAGGTAGAAAAAAATTAATCTATGGATTTAGGACCACCAAAATAGAAGCCTCATCATGGACCCCTCTATAAAGGAAATCTAAAGTACCATTCACCTTCAACATTGATAGTGTCCCTAGACCAGATGAGTTTTCCAATAAGTTATTTGCATTTTAGTGGGTCATATTTCTTGATTAAATTACTATTTATATCAGATAGTTTTTTTGATCATTCTTATATTACTTACGGAATTAACCCGACCATTATAACCCTTATTAAAAAGAAATACAGCGATATTAAAATCAAAGACTTCGAGCCAGTTTCCATTTGAAATAAAATACGTAAAATTATTAGCAAAATAATTTATATAAGGTTTGGGGCTATCATTAGGTACATCATCACTAAAAATTTGTTTTTATTTTTCCGAGAAATGATCATTCCAAATTGTTAGTTCACAACCTTTCAAAGCATCTATATAATGATAAAGAAAGTGAAAGAAAGAAACATTCCTCTAAAAAATGACTTCTTGAAAGCATTTGACACCATGAACTAGAGTTTCATTTTTTACATCCTTAGGAAATATTGTTATTACACTATGTTTAGTAGACTCATAAACACCATACATAGCATTACATGAATCTATAATCTCATAAATGGATTTCCCATAGGCTCTTCTAAATTAATGAGGGGTGTGAGATAATGTGACACTATTTAAATAATCCAGTTTTTAATTTCTATTTATTATATTAGATGATGAATTAATGATCTAACTCAAATTGGCCACAAAAAATACATAAAGGAGGGTAGGGATTTATACACTCCATCTCATATTCTATATGCCGATGAAATCATCCTTTTTGGGAAGGCCTCCAAAAATACTTTGTCAGCCATCAAATATATTTTAAATCACTATCGAGAAGTATTCGGTCAGTCCATTAGCTGGAAAAAGTCCTTTATTGTATTTAGATATGGAATTTTCACTACCAGGAAGAATATAATTTCCAGGTGTCTTGAAGTAAAAAGGGGAACACTTCCTTGTTTCTATCTTGGTGTTCCCCTATTTTATGGTAAAATCAAAAGTATATAACTTAAAAAAACCTGTTTCAACATTATCAATCTGCTAGAAAATAGAAAAATAAATCTATGACCCAATATGAAATTATTTTCTTGGTGAAATCAGTGATAAACTCTATATTTTTATATGCCTTATCTTTATATAAAGGGCCCAAGGGTCTTCTCCCTAATCTATAAATCATGATCACATGTTTTATTTAGACTAGTTTTATCAATGAAAATATAATGATTACTATTTCCTATAATGAGTGAATAAATCCCATTGACATGGGGGGACTAAGAATCAAGGATATAATGATATTAAAGATTGTATTTCTTGGAAAATATTTTATAATCTTATTACTAACTTTGACTATTCTCTTGAATTCCTATCAAATAGGTTTATTTCAAAACTGATAAAGGGATAGTATCAAAACCGTGCCTTATATATATGGCCCAAAATCACGAGATCTTTTAATTATATTATGAGAAATTCAAAATGGATGTAATGTAAAAAATTTTACTTGAAATTATAGAGTACAACATGTCTCTAAAGGACACATGAAGACACCATGGATGTTCCACCAACCCTATAGAATATGTATGTTACTGAATTCATTCGTAGCAGTAATAACATGAATATTTTAATTCTATGTCATGGAATCTCTAAACTATAAATATATAGTTTTTTAAAGGAAAATTTTTATATGGAAACAAAATGGGGTTGGACTCTTCAACACTATGAAACAATACAAGATTAACTGTAAATCCAGTATTTACAACCCCTCAAGGTTGTTGAAAATAAAAAGTCCATTAATCAATCCCTCTAAATGGATTCCTATTTGGATAATAAGAAGAGGCCACATGTCTAATGATGATATGAATCACGGGGCTAGAATCCTACTTCCTAGGATTTGTCATTTTTTTATAGAATGCTGATAATTCTGAAGTTGTTTTCATCTAATACAAGCTTGTGACTAGATTTTGGGATTACTTGTAGAACCTATTTGGAGTAGTAATCCGTACAAATTAAGAAGTGGAGGATCTACTCCAGTCTATCACTACTACAAAAATAATTTAATAGGTTTATAACATATTTATAAAAGCTATTATTTCTAAAATCATATTCATCTAGAAAGCATATAATGAGATAGTTTTTGGTAATTAGACTCTTTTGATTCATGCCAGAACGATGAACATACACATAGATGTATTAAAACCTTCCAGGATACAAACAAGTAAAATGTAATGAAACCATTCTGATATGAATATATTAAGGATATTCGGTGTAAATGGAAGGTCCAAAAAACCACTAGTTTTCAAATACATTAGATGTATTCCTCTAATTCTCTCACAGATAAAGGTGAATGTCGATTGTGCTAACTTGGAATTTCAAGGACCATTTGGTTGTAGGGGTGTCTTTAAAACACATTAAGGTTTTTTCAAAGCACACTTCTACCATTACACTGGGAATAGAATTTGAAGCTGAATTATTGTCCATGATAAATTCTCTCAAATATGATATCCATCATTAATGAAGTTTTTTATGGGTCAAATCAAAATCAAATATTTCCATTGAAACATTGAATTCCAGATGTAGGAATATCCCCTAGAATGTTCCTACTCAGTGGATTTTTCTCTAAAGGTTAATATTCATCTCAACTTGGTTGTATCACATGTATAGAGGGAATCCAATCATGTTGTAAAAGCCCTATCAAAAAATGAATTCATGGAAATGATCACAATGCGGTTCTTTTGGGTTCTAGAATTTTGTAAATTTCACATGGATATAGATATAAGGGGTAAGGTTAAGTCCCATTTCTATAAAACCACTTATAACATTTAACCTTTTTATTTTTATTTTCTCTAATAAATTTTTGGATTAGGAATTCTTAGATTCTAACCCTTTTGCAGGATAAATCACTTTTGAAGCATATTGATCATGAGGTAAGGGTTTTATGTTCCAATCTCATTGTTTACTAGGATTGTTTATGATTATGTTTACAATATGTAAATTTAATCCTCTACCCCTCAAAAACTGTACGAATTTTGTTATCCTATGGTCATTTCTAGATATTAAATATTACTTTCATTTGACTCTTTTTAACTATATAAGATACTGAAAAATTATTTTTAAGTAAATCGAACTTTATTTCTCAACTCAGTCAAAAATTATTTTTCTTCCAATTCATTGATTTATAAAAGTGATTTAAATACTTTTTCTGTAATATCCAATGATTTTTTAAAATTCACTTTAAACCATGATTAAATTTTTTATAAATATTTTCAAAGGAACATTCTTTTCATTTTCTGAAAAATGTTCTTTTTAATTTTTACTAAAAATTTTAATTGAATATTTTAACATATATGACATGAATTTAATTTATCTCTATAATGAATGACCAATAATTTTATTCTTATTTTACAAGTTTCCGTGTTTCTTTTAAAATAAAAGTTTCCCATAATTTTTTGAAAATTTTTAAATTATAAATGAGTGATTTTGAAATAAAATGGGTATTTTCCTTATGAAATATTTAATATGATATTTGAAAGGAATTTTAATCAAATATAACATCCTTTAATATTAATTATTGTAACTCCCCATGATTTTATGTTATGTATTTTTAAATTTATTCTTTTTTATAGAATAGGTTGCACGTAACACAGAGCTTAACGGAACCGTAGAATGATATTAAATATAATAATTTTAACACTACAGTTATAAGCGTACTGTTAAATTAGTTGGTATGAATAAGATTAAAAATAGTATGAAAATATAATTTATAAATTTTTATAAAATGAATTAATTGTCTACCAGATAATTATAAATGAAAATAAAAACTAGTTGATAATAAAGGATGGGTTTTTATAAAAAACCTTTTTTTTCCATCAATAGATTTTTTCTTAATAAATTAAATTAATTATTATTAGTGAAATAAAATAATGAAATTTATATTTTATATATTAAATTTATTAAATTAATCCAATAAGTTTTATAGGCTTAATATCAGAATAAATACAATTTTAAGTAGAAAAGGCTATATCTTTCTAAAAGGAAATTTTGTGGCCTTTTAATGGCCCACCAGTTTGAAAAATAAATTTTGAATGTTTTATAAATTTAATTTGAGAACATAAACATCATTTTTAATATCAATATATGAAAATTGTCAAAGGGTTATTTTTTTGTATTTTTTTGAGAGGTTTTATTTTTTGATGAGTAATGAATGATATTGAATTTTAATTTAAAACTGAATTTTCATCTAAATAATTTATAAGGATAAATTATAATTTTAATTAGTTTTAAAATAAAATTAAATCAGTAATACATATATTTATCCAATTTATGTCATTTAAATAATTTTTTATATATAATTTACATATAAAAACTCATTAAACGTTTGAACATTTTCTCATTAAAACCCACTTTCTCGTCTCGGGTATAGGATTAATTTTAAATCCGATTTTTCCAATTATGTAATTTAAATTTTGTGAAATTTATTCCGAATTTTTAATCATAAATTAAAAATTAGGTATTAAGTTAATTTTAATTTATAGGTATAAAAATGTTATCATGGTAAAAATAATGATTTGGCATAGTTTAGGTAATCTAATGAAATAGGTTAAAGTTGAAAGGTAATGGATTGAAAAACCTAAAAACTACAACATTAAATGGTTGGTTTATGTTTTTATAGACCCTAAAAATACTTTAAAATATTAATTATCATCCAAATTAATGTAAATTAATTCCACCTAAATTTGGTTTACTTCAATTATAAAATAATCATTATATAATAACTAAAAATCACCCCTCCCAAAGTATAAATACCACCACTCACCACCCCATTTATCCTAAAAATCCTTTAATATGTCCAAAAATCTACAAAAAAATATACTTTTTACTCTCCCCAAATCCAATTTCTTTTAGTCTCACCAAAAGACCAATTCCCATGTCTTTAAGGGATCCTTCAAGGAGGTGATATTCAAGGGGTAGTTTTCTCAAATCACATCTCTTAGTTTCTTTTGTTATTCTATTTTATCCTCAAATCGATCATAAATCAAGGAATGACAACACCATAATAATTTATATATTTTATTTTTATGATTTTAATGTAATATCTTATATCTGTTAATTTTATTTCCAACTCATATTCAAAAATAATTAAAAAATTGTACAAATTATTTCTGTTAACCGCCTCTGTGAATAATGATTTATTCGTCTTCGATTACCTCCTTTATGTCTAGTCAAGAAACATTTATTTTGGTTAAATAATATTTTAATAGTTATATTATAACTTAATTAATATTATTTAACTAATATATAGACATAATATTAAATAAAGAAAAATGAGTTCATGATGGTCGGGAAAAATTCCAAATTAAACTAAACATTTATCATTAACATTCTATCAAACGCATCATCCTTATGTAAGAAATAAAAATGATACATGAGACCATTTAAACTTATGGAAGTTAATGAATACCATTTCATTTCACTTGTAGTTTTTTTTCTATTTTTAAATAAAATCCATAAATATACACATATGAACTGATCAAGAAACCATAGAAGAAACAGACCCAAAACAAAAATTTTTATTTTCATTCAATGAGTTATACATATTATTTTTTGACTTTGTTATGTCAAGATTATCTGTGGAATAAATTTTTATCGATTCTGGTTTTATTTACACATCTCGTTTTTTGATATAATATTTTTAGAAATAATCTCTCTATTGATTAATTCTCACCTCAATGATATGAACTTTTCAATGGTTTGTTGTATAAATTTTACTTCAGTGAGATTTAGGCATTATTCACCACTTATTTCATGCATGTGGTGTATATAATTTCATTTATATATGATATTAATAATCTAAATATCTTCATGTTATTAAAACATTCATTTGATAATTATAAGGGAACTATGTGTGTATATTGTTCATTAGGACTACTAAACTGACCAGCCCTTTTGGATTTGAATCATGTAGATATTACAATGAAATAAAGTAAGCCATCATTTCCATGATACTAGATTCTTGGTCATTACACTTATGATTTACTCAGGATATGATCTAATGAGAGAATCCTTATTATTTATCGGGATAGTTCATGATTATTATAATGGGTTTTTTATGAAACTCATTTATTTTCCATGGTTTATGATATGTTGTATTGTTTATGAAACCTATTTACTTTCTATGGGTTTGGATATATAATGAATGATTTATGATATTTTGTTACATATATGTATGATTTTCATTATGTGGTGGGTGGGCCAAGAAATATATTTCTATCTAATGAATTGGGTAATGTTTGATATATAATGAGTTTATAAGGACTATAATGGGGTGTGAACCTAGTTTAGAAGGGGAATATATCCAACGTGATAGTATTAGGAGTGATCCTTAACTAATGATATCCTAGAACATGGAGTGAACCCAATCCACTGTGGTAGTCTTAACAATGATCCATGAATAAGGAAATGATTTTCTATACTTATGTTCCTGATATAAGATTATATATTGTGATAATGTTATGCTCTAATGGCACATGTTATATAATTCCATTTTGATTCATCTATTATAAATTTCCAAGATTTATGCCACGAATCAATATTATGATATTTTATATGAAAGGTATGGTTTTAAAATGTTATTCTATTATTCACATACCATTATGATTATATTATTTTTAAGTGATCATTACTCTTCTCATTATTTATCCTTACTGAGAATATGACCACACCATTTCTTATGTTTCCTTTCCCAGGGTTATGAATAATTTTTTTATGTATGATTTGTATAAGAAGGGTGATAATTATGAAGAAAAGAGGGGGGGATGATGTAGATATCTTATGAATAAGTTGTTTATATATCCAAGTGTCTAAAGAAACTTAATATATACAATTTTGGCATGAATTTCAATGTTATATAATGAATATTCATATATTAAGATTTAATATCTATATAATTAAAGTATGGGTTGCTATAGATGGTATTATAGTAATGATTAGTTACCTTTGGAAACTAGGATAACAAGAATTTTGTGAAGAGCATAAGGATAAGTCTAATTATATAATAACATCCTAATGATTTGGTAATGATCTTGGATGACCTAGGTTAAACATAAAGTGAAATATAATTAAAAGAAGATTTCTTAATTTAGACATCCTATAAATGATTTTTCTTGATTATATGGTTTCCCACAATGATTATTATTTCTCATTCAATGTTTTTTGGTTTTATTCAACAGATAGATCCTAAAGGGACCATTGTAATGCTTAATGTGATGAAAAATTCAGTGAATCTCTTCATGAGAAACAAAATGTTATTGGAGATAGAATGGAAAATATTGTTTGTATTCATAATTAACTTTCTCAATATATGAATCATGTTGAACTTCCAAAAAGAAAAGGATGGGAAAAAATTATATTATTACATTTGTGAGGAAACATACACATTATTTTTGTGGGATCTTATCAAGAACATGAGGTAATGGGAAGAAATTAACTCCATAGAGTGGGACGAGTTAAGGATAATATTTTTCAGTAAGTACTTTATTTATATTCTTAATATATAAAAGGGTAATCAATTCCTTGTGCTAAATTAGAAGGATGATGGAGCCATTAGTACCTATGAGAAATTTTTTTCAAGACTTATAAGGTATGATTATGGTATTATCGTTAAACCTAAAAGTAATATTGACTAATTTTTTAGTGGCATAGAATTATTTCCGTAGAGGGAATTACCTAGAAGATACTTTAGTAACTATAAATAAATTTTTCGAAGTACCATCAAGTAGGATATGAAGATTCGGGTTACTAGTGAATCTTGTGGTTTTTGAAATAAAATATAGATGGAATTCAAATGAAATTAATAAAACCATACAGATAAGAGGATAAAATTTCCCTTATACTCAAAATAGGGAAGGAATAATAGATTAAATTGTCTTAAGGGGACTAGAAAATGTTTTAAGTTCACAAAGGTAGGTTATCCAGAAATCTAATTTTGATGTGATGTGAACAAGAAGTTGGATAATGATGGAGAAAAAGAACCACAAAATGCACCACCCACACTCTAGGGTTTAAAAATCAAGGATTATTCAGATTATTCTAACTAGTTCCAAAATATTATGGATAATGATAATGGTGGATGTAAAAAAACTCTTATGTCCTTATACAAATGAAAAATTATTGTGATCACAACTGCACGTGTGGATAATGAAGTGGTGAAAGGTAAAAAAACCATATAATCTAGAATTGATAATATCTTATTTGATTTTTGGATCTACTGACTATTTTATATTTTATTAATTTATGAGTTAACAATGAAAAATATTAATGGTAAAATGATCACATATCAAGTATATAATTCTTCTCCGATTAAAGTTTGAAGTGCACTGTGTTGCATTTGTTGTCAATGAGGTATGTTGTTGTCAAGGAATGAGTGGACGGATGTCAAGGAGTTTCAATATGTGTATGACGAATGAATGGATGGATGTCAAGGAGTTTCAATATGTGTATGACAAAGGTTGTGATGGTGATGGTGATGAATGGAGAATGTCCATGGTACTTAGAGGCATGTCACTTAGGAGATTCACTAAGTGACATAGGATGTTGTGGTTGAAACATTCTCTATGTATATCAGACGATTGTTGAACTGGCCTTTAAATTCAAATAACTTGTATCAAGATGATACAATGTCACAACAATGTTTGAAGACCATGCATTGTACTGACAATGCATGAGGAGATGAAGAGAGCTATCCACAACTTCTAAGTGGATGAAGTGAGCTGAAGAAGTCCATGCACTGTCTCTTAGTGCATGTGAATCAGAAGAAGATCCAATTGATCTCTGATTAGATCAATGAAGCACATTGAAGAATTTAAGTGATTCAGGAGTTCGGTTGAAGAAGAAGAACCTTCGGGAATTCCATTCCTAAGTAATGATTAAATGTTGAGGACATTTGTGGAATTCTTAAGAAGAAGAGAAGAGATGAAATGAAGACGGGAGAAGTGGCATTTGGCATATTACACTTGGTACTTTGTTTTTATACAAAGTTACTTAGTGTTTTACACTAGCAAAAAATTGGCCAGCCAAGGACACCTTGGGGGTTCAACCCCAAGGCATGGGCGCTAGGCACCACACACATGGGGGAACCCGTGGGGCGAGCCCAGGGCAGCATGACGCACCCAAGACACCGCATAGGCGTCTGGGGCACGCCCGGGGGAGCGCGGTAGGGGCACATGAGCACACCCGCGAGTGTCAGGCAGTGCATGGTGGGCGCTAGAGCGCGCCCGCAGGAGGCGTGAGTGGGCGCAGAGCGCGCCCGTAGAGAGAACACGTTGCGGGGAGACACCGTGGAGGGAGAAGTTCAACTGAGCGTTGGGAGGGAGCAGATGTTTGATAAACCGCGTGGAAACCGGCCTCCGTTTCGATGTGGGACGCGGAAAAATCTCCAGGAGCGAATCCTGGCCGCACGATTGATCGCGCGTGCAATCCGAGCCGCTCATCTCATCTGCCGCACGCCGCGATCTAATCCAGCCGTCCGATGTATTTCAAACTCCGGATCCGACGGCTCCTCATCCTTCCTCAACCTTGAGCTCGCCCGAAGCTCCCCGACGTCTCCCGCTGAACCAGAGGCATCCCGACGACAGATTTTGAGTTCTCGGCTATCTCTCTCGAAGCCAAAGGCACCCTCGTGCTCGTCTGGCCATAACGAACAGTACCATGCACAAAAAGAGACTTGCATGCAACAAATGAGAAATTTCGATGAAGGCCGAAGGCAAACGAAGTTCCGAGGCCTCAGTGTGTTCGTGATTTGCATGGATTGGAAGAAAAGAGGCCGTGCATGCGTTCTAAGTCGCATGCACGTGAAGAAGACCGAAGAAAAATAAAAATGGAACCCGCGTTTGACAGAAAGACGAAAATCAAGATTTTGAAGATTTTAAAAGCCCGAAAAAGTCGGGGATTCAAGATATCTCACGCGGAAGATCTGAGGCATTCCTCTGCCTATAAAAAGAGAGGCCAAGGAATTCTAATTGCTGCTGAAGTTCTTGTTGAAGATTTGTGTCCCGTGAGAGCCCTCTGCCTCGCGAAGACGAAGCCCCGCGCACACTTGCGTGGTGAAGTCCCTTGCGCGCTGCTCCTTTGCGCGACAAGAAGAAGAGGTTGGGCTGCGCCAACTTGCGCACTCCCTCTGTGCACCGCGGCCCCCCGCGTGGTAAGCACTTGCGCGGCAGTGGCCACCCGAGGCCTTGCGCGCCTTGCACCGGTTGGAACCGAGATTTGCACGGCTTCCTTGCACCCAAGGAGTTTGGGCTGTGTGTGCAAAAACAGAAGAAGGCAGTGTGTGTGTGCGAAGTGGAAAATAAGACCCGAGGCCTTAGTGCCTTGTGTGCCAAGTGAAGTGGAAGACCACACTTTGAGTGTGTTTATGAATTGGAGAAGGCCCTACGGGTAGTAGCTTGTGCAAAGAGGGAGAATCCAAGGATTAGTTCCATTGTGTGCAAATTGAACAAGTGAAGCCCGTAGCCTTGTGGTTGTGCACACTTGAAGATTAAAAGAGAAAAACAAAGTGTGTGTGCAAAGTAGAAGAGTACAAGAAGGGAAGAGGGCCATAGGAATTTCTGTGTGCAAAAGAACTAAAAGGCCGAACCTAGTGTGTGTGCACTAAGTGAAGTGAACACACTTAGAAGAAGGAAGAAAGAGGAAACCCTCACACTAAAGTATAACACACATTTATGTGTGTAATCAAAAAGAACAATGTGTGAAGAAGGAAGGAAGGTGTGTGCTTGAAGTGATTACACCCTTTGTGGGTTTATTGCACCAAGAGAAGGGGAGTGCATGCTTGCATGCATGCACGTGCACACGCGAACAAGTCTGAATCTGCTTGTGTGCATTTGAGGAGTCCAAGACCAGGAGATCTTTAAGATATTGTGATGCCATGCATTCATTGCATGAAGTTGATGTGAAGTGAGACTGAGCCAGACTGAAGTGAATGATATTGTTTGTCTGAGTAATCAGAAGTTGTGAGCAAGACCAACAAACCTTATCAGATGCTGTTGAAGATTCTTGAAGAGAGAGGCCAGGTCATCCTTAGAAGAAGGTGATAAAGCCTGAGCAAGACGAGAAGACCTGATCATCACAAGTGATCAGAGGTACAGAGCAAGGCCAGCAGTCTTTATCCCAGACTGCTGAAGATACTTGAAGAAGCTTAAAGTGAAGAAGAGTTACTCGTGCGACTCGAGGAGCCAAGAGAAGACCCTGTGGGACTCAGGGAGAAGAAGTCTTCAGTGGGATTCTAGAGCAGGCCAGTGGGACTCTGGTAACACTGTGGGATGCAGTATAAAGACCCTCCTGTGGGACTCAGGAGAGATACAGTGGGACTCTGTATCGACCATTGTAATACTAACAGATTATAATGGAAGAAACCATGTTGGGGTGTATAACCAACATGGCAAGGACGTAGGCCTTTGGTGCCGAACCTTGTAAATCCTTGTGTCCTATGCCTTTACATTTACTGCATCACTCGAGGAAAGGCTGAGAGATACAAGAAGAGTGGATCGAGGCTTTAACCATCCATAGAGGATTAATTGATTAAGAATCAATTAGTAAAAAGTTTTAAGGGATCACTGATTCACCCCCTCCCCCTCTCAGTGATTCACACTGATCTGGGCACTTCAAAGTTTGTTTGAATATTCTTGCGGAAAATACTGCTATTCTTCCTGTAGTTGAATTAGATATTATTTTTTGTATGAATTGACTTTGAATACATAAATACCATATCAATTTTTGTGTAATATAATTTACATTTGATATTATAAAGCAACCAATGTTCATTTATGAGTATGATGATAAGTATGAAATTCCAATTGAAATTATCTATATTATATGGGTATTAATTCCTATTCAAAAATGTGTGTTTCTCTCATATGGTTGACAAAAAATTCATTATCAAGGATAATACTATTTTATGAGTATTTATCAATTTTTTCTAGAAGTTCTTCCTAGTCTTCCTCCATATAATGAAGGGATGTTTTAAAGAGAACCCATACCTTGTTCTACACCTATTTTCATTACTACATATAGAATTTTCCCAATTGAGTTGTAGGAATTGAATAATCATCCCAAAGAGGACCATGATAAGGAATTCATTAAGCCAAGTGTGTCACCAAGGGGCATACTTGTTCCTCTTTTTAAGAAGAAATATGGATCATCGCAACACTATATTGATTATCAATAACCATACAAGATCACAATAAAGAAAAAAATACCCTCTATCATGTGTTGATGATTGTTTTGAGCAACAACATAGAGATCACAACTTTTCCATGATTTTAATTCATTCTGTATATCATCAATTGAGGGTCAAGAAGGAGGATTCACTCAATATATCCTTATATATGAGGTATCAACACTAATAATTTATAATGATTCCTTTTGGTAATACTAATTCCCAACATTCATCATGGATTTAATGAATAATGTCTTTAAAGAATACCATGATCAGTTTTTGGATGTCAATATAGATGATATCATTATATATTAAATGATAAAACAAAAGAATGGATATCTCTTAATGATTATACTTGAGACATTACAGAAGGATAAGTTGTGTGAAAAATTTTCACAGTGCGACTTTTTGATACATAATGGTTCATTTTATAGTCATATAATCTAAATAAATGGTATATTTGGGGATCTATAAAAGATGGAAGTTATTAAACGTTGGCCCAGACTTAACACTGTGACTGAGATCCATATTTTTATTATTATTATTTGATATTATCAATGATTTTTAGAGAACTTATTAGGGATATCTAATCCACTAACTAAGTTAACTTAGAAGGGATCTATGTTCCTTTAGATAGATGAATGTCAATAAAATTTCATGGAATTAAAGAGAAGGTAAGTTAATAAACCTATGATTACACTACCCTATGAAGGAGAAATGTTTGAGAACTTTAGTGATGCATAAAATAAGGGGATGGGATGTGTCCTCATATAGAGTGATAATTTGATAGCTTAAACATCATGAAAATTTAAGGTTCATGATAAAATTTCCCAACTCATTATTTGAAGTTAGCCATGGTTATTTTTACATTGAATATATGAAGAAATTATCTTTATGGAGTAAGATGTTAAATAAATATTGATTACAAAAGTTCAAAGTGTATATTAAATTAGAAAGAGTAGAATATTCACCATAGATTATGGTTGTATTTGATTATATATTATGACTATTCAATACATTACCATACTGGGAAGGTAAACAAGGTGAGTGATGCTCTAAGTCAAAAATACCATGATATTTTATCCATAATGAGGATTAAAAGTGTTCCAATAATTATGGTTTTGTAGAATATGGAGGTTGAAATATTGAGGAAAGGGGACACATCCTATTTTCTTAGATAAATGTTCTACCATCCATACATGTGAGTATTAAAGAGGGATAAAAGGATGAATAAGAGATATAAAAGAAGGTGAGAGATGTTCTTGAGTTAAATATTGGTTGCGAGAGATTGATAAGGTTCAAGAATTGTGTACATGTTCCATACATACCATATTTTAAGAAAGAGCATCTTGATTATTCTCATAGTTCATCATTATATATTATTTATAGGTGTACATAGATGTATACAGATGTGAATTATTACTTCCCGTGAGACAATTTTATGAGATATATTTCATAGTATGTATCTCAATTCTTGGTATGTCATAATGTTAAGGATGAGATATATAATTATAAGGGGTTGTTACAACCATTACTTATACCAGAATGTAAATTAAAAAAAAAACCCCATGGATTTCGTCCCTAGACTCTCTAGAGAATATAAAGGTCATAATTCTATTTGGGTTGTATTTGATCACCTTGAAATTACATCACACTTCAATTTCATTAGATAATACTTTTAACATGATCTGATTTAAAGGATATACATTAAGCAAGGGGTAAGGTTTTATGGAGTACCACATTCTATTGTACCTGATTAAGGTCTGAGGTTCAACTTAATGTTCCAATGAAGTCTTTAGTAGGCTCTGGATAAAGAGTTGAGTTTTAGTAATTATTATCATCATCAGACAATTGGATCCTTATGAATCTCCCTATATAAAGATGTGTAGAACTAATACATGTTGGTATAAAGTTAGGGAATGAAATCATGTAGGCCATGATAATTATTTAGAGATTATAAATAATGTTAAATCTATTCAACATCACATATGATAAGCTTAGAGTCAATAAAAAATTTATACTGACAATCGTCGATAAGATATATAGTTCAAAGTCAGTTAAAATATATTCCTATTAATATCTACTTATAATAAGTTTTTTATATTTTCAAAGGATAGAAGGTTGAGATTGAGATATATTAGTCCTTTAAATATTCTTGATCATATTCAAATGATATATTATCATTTTCCACGTCTAGAAAATCTCTCTCAAGTTCTGATATGTTCCATTAATCTCTCCTGATGAAGTACGTTCTTGATCCATCACATGTACTAAACTCAGTGGTTTTACCACTGGAACCTGATATTTACTATGAATAAGTACTGGTGTAAATCTTTTATCATTAATATTAAGTGCTAAAAAACAAGACTACTCACCTGGTTAATGTAATCTAGAGGAATAAATTTTTTGAAGAAGCTATATGGGAACCCATGAATGTGATGAAACTGAGATATCATCATTTTTTGTATAAGTGTGATGAAACTTCAAGGGTGAAATTAATTTTAAGTGGTTTATAATTGAAAAGACCAATATTTTTATATATTAATCTTGAAATAAATTTTGTTTCACTAATATCTTGCATTACATGCAACAGTGAGTGTAAACGAACTGTGATATACTATTGAAATATTATTATTTATTGTGATAGTTATTGCCTAGAAGTTTTATTTAATGAAATTAATATGGATAAATAAATTATAGAAAAATATTTTTAAAATACTTATAAAATCATTTCAATGGTTATAAATTGATAATAAATGAAAATAAAAACCTTTTCAGTGAAAAAGAGATATTTTTATGAATACTATATTTATGTGTTCAATATGTTTTTTAATAAATTAAATTAATCAATGTTGGTGAATTATTTTAGTAAAATTTAGATATTATATATTTAATCAAATTTTTATAATTCATCTAGTCTTTTCTAGGCATGAGATAAGAATAAATCAAATTTTGTGTTCAACTATACATTTTTCTAAAAATGATTCTGTTTTGTTTTATGCACATATTGTAAAATGAATTTTAGACACTTATAAGAAATTATTCTTGAAAAATGGATCCCATATGTTTAATTAGGATGTTAAAATTTGGTAAATATGTCCCTTATATTTTTGGTTATTATTAACAGTAACCTCAGTATATTTTTAACACCCTTATAAGGGAAAAACAGGTAGAACATGGTTAAAATTTTAGATAAGTATCTAAAACTTCATTAAGGATATCATTTATCCTATTATATGGGTTCGTTTCAATCACCCACATCCAAGTATAAAAAATATGGCCTCGTGGTTCCATTTTTCTATTATCACGACCTCTATATTATTTTATGAAAAGGATAAATAAAAATCGTCTCTCTCTTGACTTTAATAAGACTAAATTTTTATTATATTGATAAAAGAGGTTATGTTTGGTTATAAATGTTTATTTTAAAGATTAATTAATTTTTTCTTCACAGAAATTTATTTTTAGTTTTTAGTGACTGAATAATTACCTCAAATTCTTATGTAACATCTAGACAACATTTATTCAATTAATAGAAAAATAAAATAAATGATTTTAAAAATATTAAATGTAATAAAATTTGAGATAATTTTCGAGTTACATGATTTTTTATAGAAATTAAAATATAACAGAAACGCGAAAGGTTTATATTTAAATTCCATACCTGTCTTGATGAATTTAAAGTCAAAGTAAATGAATAGTGTCAAAAATAGTATTAATGATATTTTATGAAAAATAAAATTGTATTAAATTATTTAAAAATCATAAAAATATTAAATGAAAGAATGATGGTAAATAGTCAAAAATTTCATCCTTTTTCCTTTTATGATCCAATTTTTACAATATATTTAAAATTGAAACCCTTTAATATTTAAAACTTCATTACTACAATTAAGGTTAAAATTGGTTAATGAATGGGTTAAACCAAAATAAGAGGTTTAAAACGAAACTAAAACCTATATAATTTTATTTCATGATGATATATAGTCCATATCATCTTTTTATTGGAATTAATTTCTATTTAAAAGCATTATACATGCGAAAAAAATTAATTATATTTAAATATTTTAATAAAATTCTATGTGTGTCCTTTATCTCCCTTATTATGGGACACCCCTTCTCTCTTTTATTTACAACTTATTATTTTATATAGCATGAAAAAACCATAACCATTTATTTTATAGAATCACCTATAAAATAATTAGAGATTTTTTCTTCTTAAAATACCCTTCCAAGGGTCATTAATAAGGGACCTAAATGAGGCCTATTGAAGAATATATAATCGGATTACCCACCCTATTTCAAATTATTTATTCTTATACCTCCTATAAATATATATTATTCATTAGAAAATAGGACCATAAGTATCCTAAATATACATAAATATTATCATGATTATTTAACCACCATTATACACCCTCTATTCTATTTATAGATAAGTAAAAGTATTTATCACGAATACGTGTGGACTACCACCTCCATGAAGGGATAAAATTAATTTTCCATCACTATATATCATGGATGGTTATTATGATGGATTGAATTTTTATATGTGATATTTATGAAATAATTAATATCGTTTAATTATAATATGATATCTAACTTATAACATTTGAATCTTTTGTAAAATGATAGAATCTCTTGTGCGTACTTGTGGACTACCACTTCCATAAAGCGATACGATTCGTTTTTCATTTATGATTAAAATGGATGGTAATAAGGATAGTTTTAATGAATATATATGATATACATTATCTAATAATTATTATATAAAGGTTAATTATAATTTACTTTTCTTTCACTCCATCCATAAAAATTGTGAAAACATAGTTCATGAGTATGTATGACCTACCATCTCCATAAATAGTGTAATTCAATTTTCTATATATAACTTATATAAAATAATTTAAATATATATAATGAATATATTTGATATTTATATCACTGTTTACATTTTGGAGATAATGGAACGATGATAAAAGTACAAGGGAAGGAACTGTAGTACTGAAAATTCTAGGAAAAATGAAATTGTTAACACATGGAAACAATGATCTTAATATTGAATTATTAATAAATTGGGGTTGAAATGTTATTAGTGGATCATATATGATAGTATAATTATTTTAATTATTATGGTATATAATTATATTAAATTTAATGTTATTATACCTGATTTTACAGAGTTATCTATGGAAGCCGACCTTGAGGTATGGGTTTTATGTTACAATATCATTTTTTATTTGGATTGTTTAAGATTATGTTTTGGATGATTAAATTTAACAATATACCTCAAAAAAATAACATATATTTTTTATAGTATAATTATATATGTATATTACATGTTTTATTTTATTTTTTACTCTCCTTAATTACACAAGTTGTTGAAGAAATATGTTTTCAAGAAATACGACTTTATGTATTTATTTAGTTGAAAATCTATTTTCTTCCGTGGAAATGTTTTCTAATAATTAACAAAATAATTTTTTTAATAACCACCGATGATTTTTTAATTTCATTTTTTCTGAAGATTAAATTGGTAAAAAATAGTTCAAAAGAAATATTCTTATTATCTTTTTAATGTGGTACTTTTGACTTTTTTCTAAAAAATGTGAAAGGAATATTATAAAATTTACATCTTGAATGGAATTTCTCACTGTTATTGCTACTTAATTATTTGAAGTTTCCTTTAATATTTTTCATTTTTAATTTCAAGGAATATGTATCTGATAATATTTTGTATTTTTTTAGATTTTAAATAATTGATTTCAAAAGGAAAATGGGTTTTTATTCGAGGAATATTCCAAGTGACATTTGAAAGGACTTTTTATCCAATATGAAATAATTTGACGTTACTTGTGATTTAATGGAGACATGTACAATGAAAACATCCTTATTCAATATATGGATGGTTTATTTATATTATTATGAGATTTTTATGAAACCAATTTATTTTCCATGGGTTATGTTATGATGAAATGTTGAAATACTTATGAAACCTATTTCATTTCCATGGGTTATAATATATGGTGAAAAATTTATTATCTTGAAAATTACATATATACTATTTTAATTATGTTATTGGTAGGACCACAATTATTTATCCCTATAATGTATTGGGAAAAGAGGGATATCACATGTGATAACAAGGACTAGAACAAGGAGTGAGCCTAGTTGAATAATGGACTATGTATAGTATAATTTTATTGGGAGTGAATATTGGATAATCATATAAAGGAATTGGTAGTGAAACAAATGCACTATGATATTCTTATAAATGAGCCTTGACTATGAAAATGATGTTCTCTTCTTAAGTATATGGAAACAATATTAAGTGTTATTTTAATATTATTATTTTTTATCTCATTTTCTACGATTTCATTATGAATCATGTCTTTATAACTACCACATATTATACCATAAATCAAGATTATTAGCTTTGATATATAGGTTACAATTTACAAATGTTAAGCTCATGTTCTCATAAACTTATGCTAAAGTTATTTTTATGTGATCATTTATATCTCCCTTTTTAGCCTTACTGAGGATCTAATATTACCGTTTATTATGATTCCCATGACTATGCTATAAAGAAAGGTTTTAATTATGATATTTCTAAGAAGTGTGCTCATTTTTATGAAATTATTGTTATTAGATATTGATATATTAGGAACAAGTTTTTTATGTATCCATGTTTCCAAAGATACTAAACCTATTTGATTCTGGAAAGAACCATAATTTAATTAAATGAATATTCATATATTAATATTTAATATATATGTATAAAAAATAATGGGTTTCTATACAAATAGAAATCATTTTTAATAGGTTCTTGTAGGATAGATGCCTGTTATTTCATGATCAGGGTGGAGCAACTTGATGGAGATTTGATGTCTGGGAGGAGGTGAGGCTCACAAATGGTAGTGGAGCCTCATTTTATTTTATTTAATATTATTAGTTGTATATATTGTTGCCCTAATAGAGGAATAGTTTGTATGTATGACTATATACCTATACATTACATTTATTATAGCATGATTCTTGTTTATTAGCCTTTTCAAACTCTGATAATTTGTTTTGAATGTTTATTGGCTATTTATATTGCCTTTATTCTAATATGAGGGTGTATCATCCATATGGTAACACTGTATACCCTCAATTCTAGTTATAAGCCTATGGGATATAGATAGGACACCTTGAGGTCATTGTGGCACTCCTTCCAGGTCACTAGAAAGTGTCCTAAGGTTGGGGAGTTACAAAGTGGTATCAAATTATCTTTTTTGTTTTACTTACAGTTTAGTATATGGAAGACATAGAATAGGGTCATGAAAGTGTTTTTGATAGAACTCATACTATTTTATTGTGAACACATTTCTTAATGGTAAGTTGAGGTTACATGGGTTTTGTGACTTATGAATTTGTTTTATAACATTATGTTAAATATATTTAGTCAATATGGTGTATGCGTTTTAGATCATTATATTTTTATTTTGGATATTAGTTCATTTTAAATAGGATTGTGTATAGTTATCATTATTGGTATGTAGGACTAACATAACATTCATGTGATTTCCTTTGATTGATATCATTGGTGATTGATTTTTAGTTATTTAATTTACCAAAAAAAATTATATCGTGTTTTTAATTATAAAATTTTTGTGTAATTATACTCAAATTAACCACTATATTTTCAATGATGACAATTCATGTGGATCGTAAGAATGAATTCTTCTTGATGATGACTATACTGTCCCACTATGTAAGTGATGAGTGATGACCCTTAGTTCTCCAATATAAGAACATGATACCTTGATACTAGTTTTGAGAAGTAAAGTGGTTTTGATTAAAAATGTGGAAACAAAAACCAATATGGGTTTTACCATATAGTTTCTTAGTTTAATTCTACTTAAATGAACTATATTGCTTCAATTTTCTCAGTGAAAATAATTATAGGGAGATGCTACTGAAGGAAATAAATGAGATCATGTTCCTCAAGGGGTAGTCGAGTATGTATATTCTTGAGGCGGATTAATTACCTAGTTGGTTGATGACTTAGAATGTGATGAATGATATTTATATGTATATGAGAACCTTCAAGTGGGTGTTTTGGAACATGAGTTTCTTTAAGATAATTGAGGAAATAGAAGAGATATTTCCCTTGGAGAAATGGAATATGGGAGGCATGATTTATTTTCTCGGTTGGAGATCCTAGTTCCTTAAGGTGTCTCTCAAGTAATTACTGAGAAAAGAGTTGTGATTGTGTAGTAGAGAATTTTCCTTTTACTCTCAACATAAGCTATGATATAAATAGGTAACTTGAGAGAGGAGTTAATCCAGGTCTACAAATTACCTTACATATGGGAGGCGTGGTTATATTCATAGAGTTTTATGTTGATGTTTTTAATGTGTAGCTTTATATATAGAATGTGCATTGATTTTCTTTGGGATTATTAGAAAAGAACATAATGGTGATTCTATTTAAATAGGACCTACATGATGTAGTGAATGATCAATAGTTAAGACATATGAATATGAGTTAAATGACGTTAAACTCATGTGGGAATGGTTTGGCTTGTGTAGTTAGGTTGAATGAGAACCTACACCATTGGTCGTCGTTGTGATTTTTGTTGTTTGGTTTAGATATGCATTGTGACATTTGTTTTGAAAACTAGTGAATGTATATGTTTAGGTTGAAGGTCTATTTATTTTGATGGAAGACTTGTATGAATGGTTTCTCAAAATTTTTAGTGATATTTGGAGGTGTCCCTCTATGGTGAGAGGTGATATATTGAATGGATGATGTTAGGGGTTGATAAGATGGTGATCATGGATTGGGAGGATTGATATGCTTGCAATGATAGAAGGTTTTGATGTTGCACTCAAGGAAAATTAAAAATGAAAAAATATAGTTAGTATCTAACAATTATATTTGGAAGGATTTGACCCTCATTATAGATAGAAATCATAAAGATGTTGAGGATTTTGTTCTTAGTGATTTGGGAATGGACAGGGATCAATGTTTTGCGTTAGCACTCAGTTATAGGAGGGAGGACCATGAATAGTATATAAATGCGGTAATGGATGAATAATGGGCCCAAAATATCCAAATTTCATTAAGTTTATGAATGATAAGGACAATCTTAGGTGGGGGAATCTAATCAATTTTTGGGGCCCCCATGTGGGAAGAATCATGGGTGTAATGAGATTGTTCATTGGAAAATGGAGTTAGAACTAGAATTCCTGTGAAAAGGAGAATTTTAGTATATCTAGTTTTTTAATGCATTCAAAATTTATGATTTCGATGTGGTGTTAGATAGATTTTGTATATTGGAATCAGGATTAAAATGGATTCTAATATGATTCAAGAGAGGGATAGTTTGATCAGATGTGTGCAACTTCTATAGGTGAGATGATGTTTGATGGTTTGGTTGGTATATAAAATAACATTAAAATTACTATGAATACCTTTATTAGTTTTTGGTTCGGGTGTTTAAGTGATCTAGTGATGCGTATAGGGATTTAGGCACAATGACCACGAAATGAGATAATGCGTCAGTGGGAGAGACTGATCATTTTATTGATTTTCTGCCAGTGGGGTACTGGAAAATGTTTTTTGTGAGATTGGTTGTGGTAAGATGGAAACCATATCATTATAAAACTAATAATGAAATTTTAGTTGGATATTATAATAATTATTATCACCCTAGAGATTGGCCTTTATGCGATGAGACATATGGGTGTGAACCATAGTACAAAATATTAACTGGTGGATGAAACCCTATTGTCATAGGATAAAAAGGTACTCTTGATCACCATATTTATATTGGTGATGGTGACGAGTGAGTAGATATTTTTTTGATGAATAGTGATGTAAAGACACTACCCTAATTTCATGGAGTCGGTGCCTTATTACATTGCATTATAATTTTCACAAGAAAGTCGCATTCCAAAGGAATTAATAGTTTATTAGATTTGAAAAGATAGATACAAACATATTTTCAACATTACTACATGAAATGAAATACAACATATAAGTTTTATTGGGATCATCCACAATAATAAGATTAACCCTACAGGTAATTCACAACAAACTTCTTCATATCATGAGAAAATTAAACCTAAGAATGTGGGTGAGATCAAATAATCAGTAATATTAATCAATACAGTGGAAGATAACATAAGCATTCGGCATGGTGAATGATTTAAAACACATGCCTTTAAAAATAAACTTGAATGTAATATGGAAGGAAAATGAGATGAGTAAACATTTATATAAAAAATCATAACCATGGGTATTTTACTAGTTGAATAACCACATGAAATATTAATTTATAGCTTCATAATGTGGTAAATTTATATTCTGGACATTCTAAAAGATACTGTCAAGGCCTCGACCAAGACTTCTAAAATTTTTTAAGGCCTCATCCCAAACCTTATCTCAAAATGGGCAAGGCCTCAACCAATTCCACATCTATTTGTCTCTTGAGACCTAAAGATGCATATAGGGGCTATAGAGGGCCCCAACCATCACATTATATGTCCAATGCATTCCTTGTATAGGAAGGTATAAACATAAACAACATATACATTCATATTGAAACTAATATATGAAATATAAATAACTTTTCTCGAACATTAAGCTTAAACACAAACAATTTAGAGTAAATTGGTTAATGGTTTTAGGATAGAACATCCACAATAAAACTAGTCATAAAAAATACAATTAAATATGGTAGATGATATCATAAAATATCAATAAAGATAACAAAAAATAATTAAAAAGTGTGTTGACACCGATGAAAAACTCTTATAAAATCAACGAGTAATTCTTAATATAAATATTTTTTATTTTGAAAAGAAGAGTTATTTTGGAAAAGAATTTGTATAAAACTATAGATAAAGTAAGATATTAATTTGATAATAAAATGAGTGATTTTATAAAGATAATTGTTCTTAAAAATGTATTAAACAGTTCTGTTGAAAATAGGTAAGAATTTGAGAAATTCCCTTGAATTGGGCTTGTATTTCAGAATAATTTTGAATGTTCTTTATAAAACGTGTAACTAACCATAAAATAATCAAGGATTTTTGTTTGTAAAATTATATTGAACAATCAATCAGAATTTATAGGGATTACATAATAATAAATAAGAATTTTTTTGTTGTAATTAGACATTAAAAGTAACCCAAAGGAAAATGGAGGTTCGGGTGGAAAACCCTTACCTAAAGTCCGAATGTGTTCCACTCTTGAACTTAAGATCCTGGAATACAAAATTAAACTTATTAATAACTTTATTCAGAAACTATTAGACCTGTATTTAGTTTATCATAATTTTATTAAGTCCATTATATCATTATTGATTAGTTATAATATTGAATTCTGTCGTTATGGAGTGTTCATTTCCTTGGATTTCATGATCAATATATTTGTATATGAGTATGGATGTTCCAATGGAAATGATGTCATTCTATAGAATTGAAATTATATATTAATTCTGAACATCCATAAGTGTTAATGGTTATTAATATTATTATTTACATGGTATGCAGATGAATCGTTGGATGAAAAATTAATGACAATCACTTAGATTATCTGGGGGTATTTGGATTATCATGAACTAGTTTTGTCATATAAACTAATAATATGCACATATACTGGTTCTGAAATATTAAGTAGGTTTTAATAAATATATTATAGTCTGTTTAAACCATAATTTTTTTTCATTAGCAGTGATGAATGAGAAATTGATGAACAGAACTTCGTCATCCATGAAGGTTGTAAATTGGCACCTCACGGACAACAATTTCATTTATAAAATAAAAGAGAGAGAGTAAGGATATTGATGATGCTTCTTCCATTAAAATGATATAATTCCATTATATATATGATTAAGGAGTTATCATGATCATTTGGATAGATTATGTGAGGATAAGATAACAATTAAAAGGAAATTGAAATGAAATTGAATGAAATTGAATGTGAATTTACCTCTTGAATCCACCACCATGAGAACCTTCTTAAGGGAATGGGTTTTGGTATTTTAGAAAGAAAAAAAGATCATGGACGTGGGGAGTGACTAGGGAAGGGTATTTTGGAATATCTTTTAGGATATTCAAGTCTTATTGGAGTGAAGAGAAGAGGGAGTGAGGGGGGGGGGTATAGTGGATGAGAGAAGTAATTTGTGAATACCTTATTCATTATTTTATTATTTCCCTCAAGATAATTAATAATGTTGATTATTGTGTCCAATAACATTAATTATTGCATTTGTGTTCGAAATAAGTGTTCTTACATCATCCATGATTCTAGGAATAGGGAATTTAACCAATAATGTATATATAGGGTAAATTACCATATTTTACTATTCAATAAAAATTCAATTATTTCATAAAAATCCAAAAAAATCACCCTAACCATTTTTCTATGTGTCGAATTAAAAAATTAACTCCATTTTTGTAAAATAAATTTCTAAATATTACTAAATTAATTTTTAACTAAAATCACAGTTTATTCGAAAAATAACAATTTTGAAGATATAATTCGTTTCATATCACATTAAAAATATAATCAGGATCTCATTATCTTATAACCTTAAAAAATAATAAAATATTATTATTTAATATTAATAAGGGTCATATTAATATTTATATTACTATTCATTAGGGTATGTTAATATTCCCCAAAAAGTATGTTTGTCTTTTCAGATTGTAAATATCTTACTAAACGCAACTGTTTATGACATTTTTTTGAATTTCAAATCATAGAGGTGAAAAAATTATGTTTACTGGATAGGTTATAACAATGTGGTGATTTGTAGAGACTCATTGTTTCATGAAATAAATATTTATTTTCAAAACCTTGAGGTGTTACAAGTGAACCCTGTGTTTAGAGTTTTGTAGTAGTAACTCAAACAAATATTTCCGATAGAACAATATGAGTTGACTGTTAATTGGTAACCTAGTTAGGTTTGTATAGATAAATGAAGGAAAACTAAGGATTATTGATGATGAGAATTGTTATGGTGGGGAGTTTCTAATGACATTTTTCGTTACAAGTAATGAAATTCAAAAGAAATTTTAATTTTTGGCCCCAATGTAGGGGTCATTTTGAGAATTATGATTTAGATCATAATTCCAAGTGTTTTAGAATCTTATAATAATGTTATTGGAAATGGATCAAGTAATAGGAGATGTATTAGGTTCTCTAGTTATGGTCTAATGAGGCTCATCAAAATATCAAAATTTAGGAAGGGTTTTAACCATGTGCAAAAATCACTATATATTTTGGGAAAACAGTGGAGGTGGATAGGGGAGACCGTGTAGCATGGTTTTTTCCATGGGATAAGGTTCACAACATGGTAATGATTGCTGGTGAACTAAAAAAGGAAAACTATGAATAGTGATGAAAAACATCAGAGGGTTCCACAATATTTGGTTTTCTATGTTATAAAATCATGTGACGAGGTGTGTCGCAAGAGAGTGCAAGTTTCATTATTGTTGAATAGTTTTGAGAAAACATGAAATAAGTCTAAAAATTCTTATAATATTTTAAAAAATAGTTAAATTATCATTCAATATATGGAATCCTAATCCCTCAACCACACCTTTCTTCATTCTCACTTAACCAAACCAGGAGGCTCTCCTCCCCTTCTCTTTGATTCTCTTTTGTTAGGGTTGAGTTCTTTGACAATGTCACAGTGATTTATGGTTATTTACCTCATATCCTCCTACTTTCTAGTTTCCAATTTTTATCCTTTTGATTTCAAATATTTAAGAGAGGGATTGGTTGATTTTTTCCCTAAATCATGGTGTGAATCATTTGATATGACATGTACTATACATAATGTGTCTAGAGAATGCTCCATGTAAAGGAGAACATACCGTTTCTTGTCTCTTTGTTTGAGGTAAATCCCACAATAAAAATATTTTGAGATTTTACCTTAATTGGATGAAATTAATGGGGTATTCAATGTTAGCTGTTAGGTATTTTGGTCAGGATAGTGTTAGGAGTACACAATGGACTTTCCAGGTGTAGTTGGTAGTGGGTTAGATGAGCAGATGTTTCCATGGGATCTTTTAAAAAATTATTCCTATTTATAGAAAATCATAAAATAATTATAAATAGTAATAATTAATTTAATTGGAGATTATAAATTGGGATTGGTTCTCTATTGATGATAAGTTCTTGGACAACCTTGGAAGAACTTGGGTGATGGTGACTGAGTTTTGATTAAAGGAAATTAATCCATATGAGATTGGTGGTCCATGAATATATCCTCATGGCTTATGAATGTTGTAATATTTTGGTGATTTGTGGAATTTACACTATAGCTATCCAACCTTTTATTTTAATGTGTTTTTTATTCAAAATAAAAATTTGACGGAAGGATTCAATTTTAGGGGCCTTTACAGACCCTTGAGCACTGGTTTAGTGCCTTGGCCACCGATAGTCAATAGATTGATCATAAAATTCATGCCTTGAGATATAAATACCCTTAGGGGTATAAATTAAATAAAATGAATGATTATAGAATCCCTAAGTATATGTAACCATAGACAAATCTTTTTATAAGAGAGTGTTAGACTAAGATTATTGGTCTAAGTAGGCTGTTATAGAATTATGATACCTCTTATAGATTTTGGGATAGTTAACAAGAGAAAGGGGAAAGTGTCCCCCCTACTACTTTTTGAGCCCCCATTAGATATACCCAGAATAGGATTATGTGTAGGTTGGGAATGATAGGTCCAACCATGTATGACTCAGTAAGAGAGATGGACATTATTTCATCTTTATAGTGTAATAACATTATAGAATTTCCTATGAGGTTAATGGGGCCATCATATATTTATGGAGATATTGGGGGATTGGATGATATTTGAATGATGATATTTGGGCACGAGATTGGGAATGAGATAGGGGAACCCATGTAGGGTGTCCATATTATGGTGTGACTTAGGGGAATCCAGGGGGTGCCTCATGCTAGGTTGACCCTAGGGGGGGGGGGTTGTGCATGGAGTTAGGTAGTGTCTATTTTAGGTGTCACCTTAGAACACAATGATTGATGGTATTAGAATGATATGGATTAGTACCAGTGATTAGTTACCAAGATGGTTATGGATGACCCTAGTGGATATCTAATTCTTCAAGATGAGGATGTCTATGGATTCGATATGATGTGTTTGTGAAAATGGGGTGGCCTTTAGAAAATCATCCCATGAGGCAATGTAATTTGAGGCGTGTTGAGAGATAGAGTAATTCGTATAGGATAGATACTTGAGAATTCATCCTAGGTCATGTGTGATGTGTTAGAGTGAGTATCTAACCGATGTGAGGATGTTGTTTAATGTAATTAATCTTGGGGTGTTATCTCCCCGATATGCAATGTTAAATCTTGATATAAGGGTAAAATAACTCCATTGAGTTTATAGATAATGATATGTTTATCCTAATAGTGTTGGGTATTCCCCGAAGTTTCTAGATGGAATGTTTTGCTTAGATGGGAGTGTATGATCCCAGTTTTCTAGATCATACATTTTATCAAGTGGGAAGTATCTTCCCCTAAGTTTAAAGATGTTATGTTTTTATGGGTGGTGAGTGTCTTCCCCTAGGTTCTATATGATAGTTTTTGTACTCTGAGACACTTAGACAATAGTCTATGATGGAATGGCCATGCTCTCATGTCATGTTAGAACCCAATGATCGACAATGATTTATATTATTGAACTTTTTTACTATATTTATTTATATAAGGACTATCACATATGAATACACTATATTTACTTACTATGTTATGAACACTATTGGTGGTTCCCTACTAGGTTTTATTCACACACTTCTTGGGTATCTATGGCATTGGGGTACCCAAGCATACCTCATTATCAATAGGTATAAGTAGGAAAAGTCCTAGTATTACATGATCATGATAGAGTTGTTCGATGGGGATTTAGATACTAGGATAATTTGAGGCTTAAAAATGGTACTAGAGAATCCTTTTAATTCATTTATTTTGATTATTTGTATATGTTATCAGCCTAATGGGAAGCCAGGTGGGATATATGACTATACTCCTCTCCAATATTGTTTTATATAATTATCCATGTTTATTCAGTTTTATTTGATCATATATCTTGGATGTTTATTTTTTTATCTCCCATGTTTTCTTATCTCTAATTTGAGGGTATAGTCTCCCCATAATAACTCTGTATACCAAAATTTCTTGTTCGTATCCTCTGGTGTGTGGGGAGTCACACCTAAGGTCACATAGTAAATCATTCTCACTACTATAGAGTGAATTGGGTTAGGATTTTATAATTTATGTATTTATTATTATTATTCTGATTTTATTTTTCTCATATTTCATATTTGATGTAATTAATGATTTTTTATTCTAAGAATTAACTTCTTGTATACTAAAATAATGATTCAAAAGTTTCTTATTCATTAATTTTTATTCCAGAATTTATAGTATATAATTTCTCAGTTTTTAATATAAATATATTGTCAAATTAAATCAGTATTATACATGAAGAATTGATCATGAAATATTATTTAAGACTATAAAAATTAGTTTTATGTATTGCTAGTAAAGGAAAATAGGTAAAGTGAATGGCTTTTATACATTACTAGTATTTCCTATAATTTACTCCTACATATCATTATTGTTAAAAATGGTTTTAAGCCAGGATTCTTACATTTTTATAAATTAAATCTTAGGTGAGAAAGATAATGTAATTTTCAAAAAGTGAATGACCTTTAAACCATACAGTGCAGGTAAATATATTACTACTACATATTGAGAGTGGTAGATTTGAATTAGTGTTTTACTTATTTTTAAGCAAGGGAAAGTTCAATTGTTACTCTTACGTATTAATTTCTTGAAAAAGAATTACTCTAATATTTTAATTATTTACTATTATATATTGTGATATATTATATTTATAAATACATTTTTCAATTAATATGTTATTTTATTTTTTATTTTTTAGATGTTTACTGTCAGAACCCAGTTCATCATTGAGGTATGGATATTTACCTTTCTGTCAATTTTCAATTTTAATATACAAATATGGAATAATGGGAATTTACTTTGAGGTCATGGAGGTATCAGGGGGTGTTTGGGGATAATTCTGATCCCAGTACCAAGATTTTGGGTTACGAAAGGTTGGCACAGGGTTATTTGAAACCATGCATAAAAGGCCACACAATTATTTCTAATAGTGTGAGTTTGGATGGTGAAAATATACAATCCACACAGTTTGTTAACCAATAAGATTTGAGGCCCACACATGTGTTAGAATGTCTACAATTGTGATAATGGAATGAGACATGGTTGGAACATGGTTAGTCAATCCATGTGTACAGACTGTGTGAAGTACCCCCTTCCCATAACAAAGTGTGCATAGTTAAGGCACAGTTTGGCTAACCATATGGTCAAACCACACAACCCTATAAATTGGGTGAATTTATGAAACTATCCCTAGTTAAATATTATATTAAAAAAATAATTTTTCATTGCTATTATGGGAAGAACCCTGAACTTTTGATTGCTTATTTTGACACATATTATATGAATTGAAGGATCAACTCCATCAGAGCCTGGAATCAAGGGTTGTTCATCTCATTAGATACACATCAGTAAGATATCCATTCCTTTTGTTCCATTCTACATTTGGTTTGCTATTGGATACAATATTTAGGTTCAAGATAATTTTCCCTATTATTAGTTTTTTCATTCATTGCATGATGATTAAACAATTTGAGATGAACCAGAAACTTATACTGGATGAACAATCCACTACAAACCCACGGTAAGTGTTCTCATTCCTTTCATTAATATTTGAAGTTTTTATATATTCCATTATTTTACATTCAAAATTATTGGGTTTATTCCAGGGAAATATATTTTAATCCTTTTTATAAATTAATATGCGTGACCTATGAAATTAATGGGACCATTGATGATTATTTAAAGGTAATGAAACTTGATGTGGAACCACCCCATGGGGTGTGTTGATAATTAATTGGACCACCATGGGTGGATGGAACTTGAATTACCATTGAGGTCCGCCTTTACCCCTTGAAAAAAGATTCAAATTACTGAATTGAAATTTTAGTTCGAATTGTAATATAATTTGTAAATTGAATTGATAAGGAAAAGGGAATGGGAGCTATGTCCCTACACTCTTGAAAAGTATTTGTTGATTAATTAGAAGATTCATCTTATAATGAAATGCCCATGTGAGCTAAATAGTATAATAATCCTCCTAATGTTATCCCATGACTTTAGATAACTTCTGAGGTGAGGTTAATTGAAATGTTCCTAGTGATGACTGTGACATAATTAATTACTTTGATTAAATGAATGCTTATATGACATGATCCACCTTCTAAGGTGAATTTTAATTGAATTTAATATAGTGATGAACCATGATATAATTGAATGATATTTAATCTTTATATACCTTGGTTGGAAAATGGGTTCTTATACGAACTCCATGGATAGACTCATTTGGATTCTACCTTGCTTACTCCCAAGTGACACTTGGACTCCTTATACCGATTTCCAAGGATAGACTCATGGGGGATGACTATTATACGCCCGAGTGATACTTGGACTCATTATTGATTGAAAATGTTGGAACCGTAGTCTAGTTGATAATACGTTCTAGGAGTTAGACTTGTGAATTCTTATGGACCTCCAAAGATAGACTTAATATAAATGATGTTATACCACACATTTAGCGATACCAAGATTCTATTGGGGAATTCCAAGGATGATCTTCTAAGGTGTTTGGTTGATGTTACATGTAGGGTGATATCTAAATTCCAAATTAGGAATTATAAGGATGGGGTCAGGTTTAATATTGATTAATAAATTAAATTATTTATATGATTAATATTCAAATCCAAATCCCATGATTGGATTCATTTAGTGACCTATACATTTTAGATGGCCTGGTGTGGCATCTTCTAATCACATAATAACATAGGGGATACTAGGCTATGTGATAGGTCCTGATACTTATTTATTACATTTGAATTACTGATTAAATGGTGGCTTATTTATTAAATTAACTATATTACCCATTGAAATAAGACTGAATTTTATTCAGAGACTTACCGAATAAGGATAAAGAATATACCAGCGGGTGGGTGTCCGTGAGAACCTAATCCTCTATTGGTTGTTTAATTTCAGTACTTACATTACATATTCTATTACTATTTAAAAATTTTCATTATTATATATTCATTGACTAGATAACACTAGAATGTTGGGTGGATTCCTTCTGGGATTATATCTCACACCTTGTTGGGACCAATTTGGATATAGAAGAATGTAAGAATAGTTTGTTTTTAAAGAGTGTTGTCTTTTGTTGTAAAAACGGATAAATCAATTCACTTTTTAAAGGACATGGAAATTATGATGATTCTTTTATATTTTGTATTTCACAAATATCATATGTTGTTTGGAGAACCTGTGATGCAAGACTTATGAAAGAAAGGGGTGAAAAGGCATTGCCAATCATATTTAGGTTTGATTGGAAAGAATGATATTAATTGAAGACAATTAAGTTACTGTACCTTCCTTTGAGAATTTGAAGATGCTAAAAATGTTTTGTCAAAGGATAAAAACCATGAAAGATAAGTTTTGTGATAAAATAAGAAGACTTTAATTCATTATCAAAGACTATGTATGATATTTTGAGGACTACATAGGAGGTACATAGAGATGTGAAGGAAAATCTGCAAAGGAAGAAGTTTTTCATAGTGGGGCTATGCGGACTGGAAATCACAGTACACAGTCCATGAATAGAAAAAAAATTCAGGATGCTTTTAGTTCACAGGATACCAATGGTTCATGAAAGCTATTTCGTTTGTGGTCGAGGCATAGTGATTTGTTTATAGAAGGTAAACAATTATTGGAAGGCCTTCATTTTCAACAGAGAGGCGATGATCCAATGGTGGATGGAAGCAAATACTGCTAGAAAAAAGGTTCTATTAGGAAGGAATAGAAAAAATAGTTCTCAAGAGGAGAACTATCTACGGTGAATACTGTTCCACATTAAAAATTTGGGTAAATCCGATTAGTGGGATTTATAGATTTATTTTCCTATATAATGGACCAAAATCCCATCATTAAGTGAGATTGATTTTTATTAGAAACCATCTTCACTATGAGGAAGAATTCAGTTAAGTCCATAGAATTACTGAAGGATCATTCCACATAGGAGACAGTTCATGGAGAAGGGTTCTGTGAAGGAGGAAGAAGTTCACAGAGGAAAGATTTCTATGAAAGAGATAGTTTGTGAGAATCGAATGCAAAAATAGTTTCCAAGTCACTATAGTATGAAAAGAAAATGTGCCACAGATCATAAGATATATATTGAGGAATCATGCATTCAAGGAGTAGGGTTGGTCTATGGAAGAATCAGATGTTTGTAAAGCTGGTTTGGTTCACAGAAGAATAAGTATGTCCGCAAATCACGCACACTACACAGTGAAAATCAATATGTTGATGACATAGGAATTTCAAGGAATAATCAATACAATTCAAGGTGGACTAAAGGAAGTTCATACTAGCTTCTAGGTAGGAAGGAGAATAATTGTTTTGAAATATAAAATAGTTAAAGTTGACCAAGAGGCACCACAAACATTGTTTACCCTTTTGTGCTAAGAGGGATCACACACACCATTGGATTGTTTTCAAAGTGCTACATGAGTGTAAGGGAACATCCTAATCATTGTATTCCACAATAAAGGATTTTTTTCTTCTAGATTGTGTGGTATTAGATTTTTTCCAAACCATACCAATGATGTAGCTACTCTTGTTGAGTAGTTTAGCTTGCTAATTTTTGTGTTCTTGTGGATGTGTGTTTGAATTGTTTTCAGTAGGGAAAGAAATAATTAACAGGAGGAGAATGTTATTTCATTTATAAGGAAACATAAAAGAAACAAATATCACTAATTTACCCACCCTCACTTAGTGATACTTGAATCCTGACCTAGAAATTTTAGTTTCCTACTCAGATTATATCTCACACCCTATTTGGGCTACCAATGAGTACTCAAATAGACTATATTATTATAGTTATGGAAAAGGGAATGATCACTGCTAGATTTTCATGATAGATACATAGGATTAGGGGATAAATATACTGAGTAGAGGCACTTAATGATAGCTGGATACTTTTTGGTCTTTTTTTACTTACGATACCTTTGTTTTACATCTGCCAATTTTACATATATTGGATGTTTTGTAGATACATGACATGATTCATCATCATCTATATATGAGATTAATTTTTCTATTGTTTATTATTTATATATTCCTCTCTGACTATTAAAATGATTATTCTATTTATTGATAATGATATTCCATTGTGTTACACTATAGTAAGAGGGAATATTCTCCCCAAACACACACTATAGAACCACATTACTAGTTGATAGCCTCTGGAATTTGGGTAGATGCGCTTGAGGCCATGTGGCCAACTAGGATCGAGGAAACATTTAGTGGAATCTAGGATTGGTAATTTACAATGCGGTATCAAAGTGGTGTTTTTCCATTTTCTTTATTATTTTTAGAAAATAGGAAATGGTGGGAAGGAAAATGATATTTGGTAATGAGCTCTGCCTCGGAGTAGCTACCCCACCTACAGGGAAAAGACAAATTACCACGAATGGAATTTTTTACTTTCGATTTTAGCAATTATAGCTGATTTTATTCCACTATTATGTGATTAAATTGAATTGTGATATTATTATTTATTCGATTTTGGGTTTTATTTCATTGAAACCCGATGATTTTAGGTAATTCCATCTTATGCATCATTTTAGGCTCTTGTTAGAATTCACATTCCATGCCATATAGGATGCATTGTTTGATTTCATGTTATTTTGATAGGTGATTTGATTGATATACGAGTTGTGTAGTAGATATTTTGTGTAGGGGATTGAGGAAACACAGTTGGTACTTAGAGTGCCTGTCGTAACCCAAGCATTGTTTTCCTAATTAAGCTAAAATAGACACCCTAAGAAGCCAATTGTGGCATTTTGAGTCATGGACCAAGAATCGCATGGAATATAATTTGTTATGGAGTGAATTAAGAGGACTCCATTTTTTTGGTTCTTGAGAAGTATGGGACCTTATAGATTAATATTTGGTAAACCATTTGGTTTATCCATTTAAAATGAATTGTGATAAAATATAAATGGAATGAGAGTGAAATGGAAATCGACAATTCTTATAGTAGAGAACTTGAACCTGACCCGACCTTAGTAGTGGGAAGTAGGCAATATCTCTTTTTTTACACTAATTGTACGTTTCCTAGACAGAAATTCAGGAGTAGGAAAAGTGGTGTATTCTAATATTGGAAGTCTTGTACCTATCCCATATCAATAAATATGATTTTATTTGTGAACATTGTTATTATTATTATCTAAGGAATGTGTTTGGAATTTGTAGATGTATTCCACCATGACATCCTCTAGTCACATTCTAGGAGGTTGGAAGAGATTATGATTTGGAGGTGGTGGGCCATGTGATTCCAGTAGATCACCCAGTAGTGTATGCTGAGGCACTAGTAGTTGTACCAGAAACGGGTACTGAGGCATAGTTTTGTGAAGGATTTATATGATTCATGCAGACCATTCAGGGAGCACCATGACCTGGCTCAACTATGGAAGTATTGATGTATTGGTTACAATAGTTTCATCCATCCCCGTTATTAGGGGATGACAGACCACATGCTGAATATTCATGGCTAGAGGCCAGGATATATATCTTAGATCCTCTTAAGACACCCCCTGAGAGGATGGTTAAACTCACTACATATATGATTTTTCATTCCTCCAATAGATGGTGGGATGTCATTACAATGAAAAATCATCATCAAGAGATGGATTTGGGGGATTTTAATAAGAAATTATGTGTCTAATTCTATCCAGAGATGTTAAGGGCTGTTAGATCCCAAGATTTCATGCATATGGCGTAGGGTGCATTATCAGTTATGGATTTTTCAACATGTTTTATAGAGATCCATCACGTCACACCAATTTTGATGGGTGGAGAGTTACCTAAAAATAGACGATTAGAGTAGGTTAATGTATTTTGTTTGACTCCCCTTTATGGAATAGTGAAACAAGAACCTCTCTGAGAGTGTAAACAGAGAGAGTATAGGGGTGAGAGAGAGTGTGTTTTGACAATTAGATCTGGTACTGCATCAAATGATATTAGGAAGTGTTTTTTAAGGCTTCCAAATGATGAAATTAACAACCATAAAACATAATCAGGTTGTCAGGTGAGGTTCCGCCTGTGTGGTAGATCATGAACTATGAGACCTCCATGAAAAAGAGAACCAGTTGAGTACCAATCCTACAACAATTTGGGTGATATATAGTGATTACATACGAAATTTATTCTAGAAACTAGTGAGAGAGGGTTTGCACTGACTCAATGTATAGGATTGGGGTCAGTAGCTTCTCATTAGGCAGGGATCTAGAGTACAATTCGATGATGAAATCGAGGTGGTGGTCTTTGATGTGGTCGTCGGACGCCAAATATTTATAGATGGTAGAGTGGATCTGCTCTAGGTATCCATAATGTATCACAAGGCCACAGATTGGGCCAAATCTACAAAGTTCAACTGAAACATGAGGATTAGAATCCCGATCCTTCTATTGTGAGAGGTACTATTTGAGTTTCCCATACTTTATTATCTTCTATTTTTTTCACAGGGTATTTTTATAACTTTATATCTGTTCTTGTTGTGCAGAACATTGGGATCATTATTCAGTGTTATGATGGAATTATGATTATTAAAACATAGTTGGGGATTATAATGGAGATTGTGTGTCAGTTCTGGGAGATCCCCCTTGATATTGGTGGGTGTCACTTAATTTTGGACATCTTTATCCTCAAGATGATGAGTTTTGACATCATTATCAATATATAATGGTTGGTCCCCTTTCATTATTTTATTTATTGTTATCACCGCATGGTGACCTTCACATTACTATAGGTAAGAGAATTTATTCAAAAGGGTGAATGGGATGTCCAGGTTAGCAGATATGGACCTGAGTATCATGGGTTGGGTAGGATGACAACTTAGATTTGGATTTATATTTGGATGATCAGAGAATACATTAGGAAGATTTTCCATCAGTGGTTGTTCATTTAAAGGAAATTTTCTTGCATTAATTTTTAGGATTACTTCTAGTGAGATAGGAATAGTTCTCAATCAATCTAGTTCCAAGAGTTTAACCGATATCCATTCCTCCTTATAGGATGACTACTACTGAGATATAGGATCTCAAGAGGCAGCTAGAGGATTTAGAGTAAAAGGGTTTTATACAAACCAATAATTCTCTATGGGATTCATAGATTACTTTTGAAAAAACGGTGGATGTTAATCTTAGGATTTGTGTGGATTACTAGCAGTTGAACAAGATAATGGTTAATAACTGGTATCCTCTTCCATGAATAGATGATATCTTTGACTGAATCTATGAATACTAGGTATTCTCAAATATTGATTTTATATCTGGTTATTATTAGGAATGTGTTGGACCATCAGACATACCTCACCCAACTTTTCATACTAGGTATGATCTATATTAGTATTTGGTTTTGTCTTTCGGCCTCATAAATACACCATCAATCTTCATGGAACTAACGAATCAAGTTTTCCTTACTTATCTGGATTTTTTTATCATGTTGTTCATGGTTGAAATTTGGTGTATTCCCACAATTTACAAGACACTAATAAACATCTTGAGATCATATGGAATACATTTGGAGGGAATTAGTTATATGCTTTATTTACCAAGTTCCTCTTCTAGATGGATGAGATTCACTTCCTGGGTTACATCGTCTTAGAGTGTCGAGTATCAGTTGACATAGAGAAGGAAAGAGATAATGTTTTTTGGGAGCATCCCAAGATTTTCATTAAGATACAAATATTGTTATTGTTGAATAGATGTTATAGGCATTTCATATAGGAGTTATTTCAACTAGAAGAACCTATTTCAGGATTGAATAAGAAGGGTGTAAAGTTTATATGGTTAGATTCATGCAATTCATACTATCAAGATCTAAAAGGGAGATTGAATTCAGTGTCGATACTGATTTTTTCAGATCTAGGTACGAGTTATATTAGGTACCATGATGCATCAGGTATCGGGATAAGATTGGTTCTTATATAGGGATATAGAGTCATATCATAAAGGTTTATAATGTTGGGGTGACATAAGATGAATTAACAGATGCACAATCTCGAGTTATCTACAGTTGTTCATGCATTACACTGCTAGAGACATTACTTACTTGGAGAGTGTTTTGTGGGTTACATATACTAGAAAACCCTCAAGTATATATTTACATAGCCTAATATAATTACAAGGAAACTATGGTGGGCTGAATACCTACAAAATTTTGTCTTCAGTCTTTTATACATTCCTGGTAAAGGAAATTTAGTGGTCAATAAATTGATTAGGTGGACTCAGATACATGGAGTTCATTAGGATAGCAGTGAGTGGCATCTCATGGATTTGTTCTCTAAGATTCCCTTGTAAGTGAATAATATCTATGGGAATACTTTTAAATCATCCTTACCTATTAAAATTACAATTTTGGATTGAGTGTGGAGGAGGATACTATCATATTTTGAGGGCCTAGTTCTATGGGGGAGTGTAGAAGGTGAGGAGCCTCCTCTTGGTTGTACCATAGGCGAGGATGAGATTTTGCATATACCTGGATGCGTATGTGTTTCAGTATACATATGTGAGGAGATGAAGTGGTATTTTCATTCTTCATCTTGGGAAGTGAATCCCAGAATCACCAAGATATATCAATATTTACATGTCCATTACTAGTGGCTAGGAATAAAAATAGATGTAGCTAGGGTTTTCATGAGATGTTCAACCTTTTAGTAGGTAAAGGTAGAACACTAGCAACCAGATACACTTTTATATAAACCTTCCATTCCTGAGTGGAAGTGGAATTATGTTTTGATAGACTTCATGAAAAGTTTACTAATTTCACCTCGAGGTAATGGTTCTGTATGGGTTGTTGTTAATTGGATAACTAAGGATTCTCATTTCCTACTTATCAAAGAGAGGTTTTATGTAGATTATCTTGAATGGATGTATTTCGTTGAGATAGTACAATTTCATGAGGTCCCACAAAAAATAATTTTAGATAGGTAATCCCAATTTACTGTAATATTCTAGCAATGGATGGAGAGGGAATTAGGTTCACAGGGGATTCTGAGCACTGCATACCACCATCATACTGATGTCTAGTTATATCACACAATTTCGGTGCTTGAGGACATTCTACGATCATTATTCACAGATTTTGAGGGATCTTAGGAGAAACGTAATCTTCGAGTTGAATTCTCCTACAAAAATAGCTTTCTGGGTACTATTTATAGTGTCTTTTTGAGTCTTTTATGGTAGGACATGATGATAACCCATGTGATAGTTAGAGGCAAGAGATGCAGTTATGCTTGAAACTCATCTTGTTTAGGAGATCACAAAGTTGTATTAGTTAATTTGGAAGTCGATAGCTACTACACAATATTGATAGAATTCATATACTGATTGACATAGACAACCTATAGATTTTGAGGTCAGGGATCGAGACTTTTTATGTGTATCACCAAGGCTAGAACATAGGAGTATCAATAGGAAGGGTATGCTATCACAATGATATATAGGGCAATTTGAGATTCTCGAGAGTGTTTGGCTAGTAGCCTATAAGTTTTTGTAACTTCATAGGTACCAGGTAAAATACAGTGTCTTCCATATATCTTTTCTATGTTGTTATCATTTAGAACCATCTCTTACTTTTAATCCTAAGGAGGTTCTATTATAGGTATATACATCCTTTGAGTAGGATCCAATATGTATTTTGGATCATATAAAAAAGTTCTATGAGGCTGACCAGTTCTTCTATTATGGGTGATTTGGTAGTATGAAAATGTATAGGAGGAGAACTCTGAATGGGAGGCATATGTATGAGCACAATGGCTAGAGTTGTTCATATATTATGATTCACCACCCTTGTAAGGGGAATTTTGGGAAAAATTTCTTTAATGGGGAATTTTTTAAGAACATGGCTCTTTATTGAGGTACAAATCTTTTACTTTCCATCAATTTTCAGTTTAAGCATTTAAATATAGACTAATGAGAATTCCCTTTAAGTTGATGTAGGTATCAAGTTTGTTAGAGAAGGATTCAGAGACTGAAACCTAGCTCTTGTGTAGAAAAAGTCATGGCTCATGGTTAATAGAAACCATGTGTGGAGGGACTCATAGTCACATCTAAGCATTCATGGGTGGATAGTGGGAAGCTATAGGCGGCATAGATCATTATACTATGTTATTTGAGGCACACAATCTTGTAAGAATTTCTACAATTTTGTTAGTGGACTGAGACATTATTTTTGAACAGTTAGTCAAATCATCTCTACAAACCATGAGAAGTGCCCTTTACAATTGAAAAGGGTGCATGGTTGGCACACAGTTTGGGAAACTGTGGATCCAAACCACGCATCCCATTAAATTTGGTGAATTTTAAAAAAAAGAATGTAATTAAATATTACATTTCAACCCGAATTTCTCATTCCTCATATGAACTAAATCCTTACCTTTTGAGATATTATTTTGATGCTTATTCTAGGAATTAAAAGTTGTTGGAAAAAAACCTTTCAAGGTAACATTTTAGTATTTTTGGGTTGGTTGTGTTTGTTGAAAAAATGGGTTTCCAAGGACAATTGTGGAGTCGAGAGAGTTTGTTGACTAGGAATGTTGAAAAAGATCCAATATAAAGGAATGAATTCCTTGGAAGTGGTATAGAACATGGCATACACAAGGTGACACTTTTTCCTAATTTATGCCAACTTTTTGGGGTCCAATGTTTTGATATTGGATAGCATCGTGAAAAGTGGATTTCATTTAAGGTATTTTTAAAATATGGAAAAGGGATGAGCTTCTTGAATATGGGATTTGTGAAGGGTGTTTCATGATGTAATAAATAAAGATAAAGGTGATCTACACAATAAATACGTGCATCGTCAACAATGAAGGTGAGGAGCATCGCGAGTGTAGAATCAAAACAACATGAAGTGATGGTGATCGCCATGAAAATGTCGTGCATCATGAACACAAATTTTTTATGGAGCATCGTGAAAAAGGGACAATCATGGATGAAAATGGGAAAATTCTGAAATGGTGATGATGTGTCTAGAAGGTTCAGGAATCAAGGGAAATGCCTATAAATAATCCTATACCCCCTTCTGAAAAGCAGCAAGACTTAATGAGAATTTGAAGGCTCTGAAATCGTGAAGGTGGTTCATGAAGGAGTTTCATGTGAAGAAGTTTTCAAAGGATATATAATCAATCTGAATATTTTGAGCATCATGAAATCAAGGAAATTAAAAAATGATAAGTAAGTTACATGAAATAATGGAGCTTTTCGAAGGCTAGTTGATATTCGAAAAAGAGGATCTTCACTAAGGTAGTGAGCATCGCGAAAGTTGTTCAAAAGGAATTACCCAGTAAATTAGTGGTAAAGTCATAATCATCAGTTGGATGAAAGTGGAACTTGAAAAGAACGTCCATCTATAATCCATGATGTTTTTATTAGAGATAATGAATGGACCTAAAATTCCATAAACTATATTTGAATCCCTTACAAGAGAAATGAGAAAAAGAAGAGGAAGACAACGATCTTTTCCAACAACAGTGAGCCAGAGAAAGAGACAGAGGGAGTGACTATTGTGGATGCAGTGGGTAGACCCTAAACTTAAAAAGGAAGTGATCGTGGGTATAGATGAAATTTCTCCCAAACCATCATTAATGGTAGTGAGTCTTAGTGAATTTGGTACAATCATAAAATTATCATTGTATTCTCCTTGGAAGTAGTCTAATGAGGGAGAAGCAAGTAAAAATCACCGCATACTTGTGCTTTCTTTTCTTCATTACATTCAAAGCATCATCATAAGATAAAGAAGAAAATAATAAGACCAGAATTAAAACTTATGAGAAAATAACAAAACCCTTATAATAAAGTGTTCAATATCTAGTGGGGTGGAATGAATTTACAAAATAATATCCATACCTTGATTCACTCCCCTCTCAGAGTATCTAGGCCCCTTTTAGACCAAATAAAAGATCTTCCAATCCAAGATCAGAATCAAGAGTAATTCATCTCTTTGGATCTATATCAGTAAGACCTCATTTCCTATTATGGTGTTCCTAATTTTTTTGGTATTATCTATTCTATTTAGGTGAAAGATAATTATCATTATTATTAGGCTCTTCATCCATTCTTCGATTTTCACCCGATCTGATTCAAATTAAGAGATGATATTGGACGAGATATCCACTACAAACCTACAGTATGTGGTCTTATGAATTTACATCAATTTCAATGTGTTTATATATTTCATTGTTTCATGTGACTAATTATTAGGGAAACAACCTTGGAATAGTTTTTAATCCTTATTTAAAATGAATGGGTGAGACATATGTAATTAATGAGTCCATTGATGACTATTTAATGTGAATGAAACTTAAAGTGTAACCAACCCTTAGGTGTGTATTTAATTAATTATTCCACCATAGGTGGATTGATCTTGAGTTTCCATTGAGGTGTGTTTTTACCCCTTTCCAAGGGATGTTAATTATTGAATTGAAGTGTCAGTTTGAATTGTAATATAAATTGTAAATTGAATTGATAAAGAAAAGGGAATGGAATCCATGTCCCTATAATCTTTCCATATATTGGTTAATTAATAATGGGATTAACATTATAATTAATTTCCATGTGAGATATATAAGTTACTAAGACTACTAGGCTAAGACCATGACTTTATCCACATTTTGAGGTGATGTTAATTGAAATTTTCCTAGTGATGACCATGACATAATTAGATGATAGGATCGAATGAATTCTTATATGTCTTTAGAAACCATTTGAGGTGAATTTTAATTAAATAGAATATGGTGATGATCATTTATAAAATTGAATAATATTTAATACTTATATTCCTTGGGTGAAAAATGGGTTCTTATATGAGTGAAATGGACATAATCATTTGGCTACTACCTTGCTTACACTAGAGTGACACTTGGACTCATTATACAGATTATCAAGGGAAGAATCATGGGGGATATGTATTATACGCTTTAGTGATACTTGGACTCCTTTTGTATTTCCAAGGATGGGCTCAAGGGGTAGTTGATCATATATTCTTGGAGTGGTACTTTTGATCCCTTACTGGACCACCAATGATTTACTCAATGAAAATGATATTAAACCAAACCTAGAGCAGTACTAGGATTCAAATGAGGAATTCCTAGAATGGTCTTGTAAGGTGTTTGGTTCATGTTACACCTAGATTGATACATGGATTCCAAATTTGGAACTCCCAGTATGGGATCATGTTTTAAGTTGATTAATAAATGAAATTATTTATATGACATGTCTTCTATAAAAAATAAAAATCTTGGAGTCTGTCAGTTACATATACCTTATAGATGGACTAGTTGGGCATGCACTGATCCCATAATAATACATGGGATGCTAGGATACATTCTATGTATCGAGGCTTATTTATTTCATGGGACTTACTGATTAAATGGAGAAGTAATTATTAAATGAACCTGATTATAAAATGAGACAATACTGAGTGTTATTCATAGACTTACCATCTATGGCCGAAGCATGTAGCAGAGGATTAGTTTCCATTGGAACCTGAACCTCTATCATTTTTTTACATTTAGTACTTCCTTTAGATATTATATTAATCTGTGCACACTATCTTTATTATATATTCCTTGAAGGGATAAAACTAGTCCTTTAGGTTGTTTCCTACTAGGATTGTATCTGACACCATGTTCGGGAGGCCGATGGGTACCTGAAAAGATTATATGATTAGAGGTATGTATAAGGGAAAGTTCTCTACTAAAGGTTCATGATTGGTGATAAATATTAGGGGAGAACATGATCGAGAAGAGCCTTGTGATGCTAGATATATACTTTTTTTCTTTTTTTACTAATGCTACTTATGTTTTACATCTTTCATGTATACATATTTTGGTGGGTTTTTAGAGACATGACATATATACTCGTCATATTTTTATGAGATTACTTACGGTATGGTTTATATTATATGATTTCCTATCTTAATTGTTCATCATATTTATGATTATTACACTACTTACTTTACTGATTGATATTGTTATTTTTCTATGTCACACTCTGGTAAGAGGGTATAGAATCCCCCCAGACACACCCTAGGCCCTCTCTGCTAGTCAAAAAACTCTTCTATTTGGGGTGATACAGTTGAGGCCAACTGGGCTTGGGGAACCTTTATATGGAATCTGATTTCAGGGTGTTACATTAAAAACTCTTAAAATTTGATTAGAAATAGAAGAGTTTACTTTATGGATTGCAGTTAGTTATTCACATGATGAAATTCTGTCACACCCATGGAACAAATCATCACATTGTTGAATTTATTTATCACTACATTGAATATTATATATCATTATATATGACATTATTAGCTATTATTTTGTAAGATTAATATTCTTGGAATCCTTATTAAATTTTATTAATTTTTTATAGTGAAAAGAATATTTACATCAGGATTATGGATATTATTCTAATTGATTAATGGATATTATTAAAGGAGTGTTTAATGATAAATTGAATGGTTATTTTTATTATCCTTACCATATTATTGACTCCGTCAATACTCAACTAAATAAATTTGTTGAAATGGAAGACTCTCAACAAGTAAATAATCTTTTCATAACTGCAGTTACTGAGCTCCATCATGTTTTTGGTATGATCAGAATGCTATTATTCCTGAAAATTAGTCACCCAATAAAAATGAAGGTCGAATGCAGATCCTTACTTCCATTCATGATGATTCTTCAATGATAAAAGGACATAGCCACAACACTTTGTATGAACTTGGAATTTTGCGACGTCTACAAATTAAAGGAAATTTCAGTCAACCCCGATGAACTTTGGAAGTTTTCTAGGGAGCTCCTCTTCCTGGATGGGTCAAAATTAATATTTATGGAACCTCCAAATTCAATTTGGGTCCTAATAGATGTGGTTCTATCTACATAAATCCCCTCTGTTAGATCCTTGGATGCTTCCTGGGTAGCTGTGGCATTTACACCTCTCTTGAAGTCGAGATGATGAGTTCAATACATGATATTGCTTTCAACAAGCACCTTGGATGGAACAAAATCTAGATCAGAAGTGACTAAACAACCATCATGTAAGTGATTGGGAATGGAATAAATCATATTTCTTGGCCAGTTACAACCCATTGGATAGATTTCACCTGTTCACTTAACAATCTCAACTATATCATCCAACATGTTTATCACGAAGTGAACACAGTTGCAGATAGCCTGGACAACATGGGATTAAATCAAGATATTACCTGGTTTCAATACCTCCCTGTTTATCTTATTCCCTTACATGAAAAATATTCTAAAATGATTATGTATTTTAGACTCATGTAAACCAATCTTTTTATATAATAATTGTGATTTGGTATTTTTGGTCCAAGGCATCATCTTTTTTGAAAAAAATGTAATATTATAATTTATAAGTAAATATGGAAGGCCATAGAGAGTATAATAATTACTGAATTATTCTATTTAATGATGGTTGAAACATGGTTGTGATGTTAGGTGAGATTCTCAAGCCTCAATATTTGAAATCTTAATGTTATGAAATATTGAAACATATATTGATGTATTTCCCCCAATAGCATTGTTAATCTAATTTTAATAGAGGAAAATACCTGATCATATGAAAACAAACACATAGAAATTCAATCAGTGGTTAAAATGTTTATTATTATATAGTGATTTTTAATGTAATGTTTTAGTTATGGTAAATTTTCATGGGTTATACCATCCTTTAAAATATATGTGTTGGTTATTCTTACCTGAATGGCAATCATATACATTATTTGTGTCTTCATTCTATAAAAGGCATCCTTTTAGGTTGTTCCTTAGTTCTGGTAAATGTGAGGTTGGTTCTACCCCTACATCAAAGGGGAGTTTAGGTGTTTTCATATCTAGGTATTAAAAATGTAGGGTTTTGGGTTTGTTACTGCAGGGTGAAAAAGTAATGTTTTTATGGGTTTTAAATCTCCTTAAAATGTGACATTTAGTTAGTTTATTCCATACCTATTTAGGAGTAGATATGTTTGAAGGGTAAACACAAGATTGTGTAGACTTGAACTAATATAAAAATCATTATTCTCTTTATTGTTATTTTATTTTTGATATATATATATATATCGTTATTTTTCACCATATTACACATTATATTTTAATTTTATTTCATTTTTTTGAAATTTAAAATTTACCCCCTCTTTTGTTGGATATATATCTTCTAGGGACAAAACTCAAGTAACATGGAATTAAGATATAGATGAAAACCCAACTATATGATATATTGTTCTGAAATCACATGTTGTGAATCATAATATATGAAAATAGGGCATATGTGGAAGCTAAATAATATATTTTATGTAACCTTATAGTATATTACTTGTAAGGAGCTTATAAGAATTTTTCTTTAATATCACATATTGTGTGAATGTGGGTCACATTATGTGCATATCTGAATATAGGAAACGTGGTATACTAGAATATATTCCTAAATATCCATTAGTACAAACATGTTGTGTTGGATTGGGTGAATTCCATCTATAATATCTGTGACATGATTTGGGTTTCATAAGTACATACTAAATACAACCAAATATTTACATTCTATATACATTTAGATAAGACACCATGTATGCCAAAATGAAACTACTTCATGTCTCTAGGAAACCTTCTCAACTAACTAGAATGTATAAAATATCATGTTAAAAATTCTATATAGGTTAACATCCACACATAAGGTCAATGAATTTAATTTTTGGATGATTTTCCAAGGAAAAAAAATTCTATGTTCCATTGATTATATGTAATTTAATGTATTTATTTTAATGTTTTTATATTCTGTTTAAGGTGTGAAAATTTGGAAATTTGATACTCTATTTGAATAGTCTTTCTACATTTAGAATTATTATACAATCCTTTTAGTCATTGAGGTAATTTAAGAGGTTTTTTCAGTTTTTACAGCATTTCTGATCTGTAAAGGAAATGATATGGTTAGTGTGATGTGTTCTAAGTAGACATGGACTTCTGGAACTCAACAATGTGTCTGGAAACTACCCTAATTTATTGGGGTTTGGATGATTCCTTGTAGAATTATTAATTATTGGGCCTAAGTACCTCATATGTTTTATGGAGTTGGTTACTCGTCTTCATACCTGGGGTGAATAATAACCATTCATGGGGCATGTTTCCTCTATTCATACATGGGGTAAAACTCCCTTGATCCTAACAAGTTAAATATTCCCCACACTATAGTCAGAGTTAGTAATCCACCAAAATATGGGGCATGGGTCCTCCACCTATATTGTTTAGTGTTTTCCCCATAAGATATGGGGTGAGTCCCTCAACCATTGAATATAATACTCCATCGATCAATATTTATTCCCTAGTGAGTTGATATTATTCTACCAAAATTTTAGTGATGTAATAAAAAAATTATAAAGGATGGGTTATTTAGTTTTTTGGGATATTGTGGCAATTGATGCACTCTTGCTTAACTTTGAGGTATAACTTTCTACTGGCCTATCATTTACCGAATTTTTCGACTCTTATGATTTCTCAATTCTCTATGGTTTCTTGTGAGATATTTTTTATATAGATATAAATTGTGAATTTGAAGATGAGCTATGATGATAGAGACTCCCCTATGTTATTGTGTGTACTATATGTTAAATAATTATGGGATTTATGGATTTATAGTTTCCCTCATGTATTAGTTGATTTGTGAATCCATTTTATTTCATATTTACTTTTTATTTTCTGGGTTTTATATTGGGTATGTTTTTCTAACCCCTATATGGGGATTCATGTAGAAAACTATCATGTCTTTATAGATGGCATAAAAATCATTTCTTGTTTCAATAGATACATAGTTGGATAATCTTGTGTAGAGTAGAATCATTTTGGGGTTTTGTGGTTCTAGTTAGTGTAAGTTACTACAAGTGAATTCTTACCAAGATCTATTATTGTGAGAAAGTGTTTTTCACTTTTATATGTTTTTTTTATTATTAGTAGTGCTTCTTTTATAATGAATTCTGATTACGTTTTTCCATTAATACAGTGTACTGGATAAATGATATATCATTGATGAATTGATCATAAAATTTAGAAATTAATGTATATTGATGGTGGAAAATAATTATATCTTGTGTTTTTGGGTCATATATCCACTACAAGTATATATAGTGTAAGGTCTCCAATATATTGTTTTCTTTATTAGTGCTTGTTTCCAGCCCCTACTTTTTTAAAGGTGGTCTTGGGGTATGTCACTCAACTTATAGTTGTCTTAGGAGGGATATCAGTTGGAAATTTCATGTCTATTTAATCCCATATGTTAACTTTTTTTTAATTTACATCCCCAATATTCCTTTAATTAAATTGAAAACACAGTTGGTTGATTAATATATACACCTTCCTCTATTATTCTATTTAGAAAAGGTTTTTTACATCTATTTGATATAACACTTAATCATAACAAGAAACCACTATCACAATAATCTTGATGGAATCTCTCTTAAATAACTGAGAATATTTCCTTATATCGTATGCCACATTTCTGTGTAAATCCATTAGAAATATTTTTTTCCTTGTAATATTCAAGGTTTCTTTAAGAGTAAGGTTTAGTTTTGAATATCCATTTACACCTAAATATGTCACACTCTTAAATAAATTATATAATAAATATACTTTAATTTTTTACATGAAATCAATCCAACATTTAATGAAATTTTCCCTTTATGAGAATGATTATAACTAATTGCCTATCTTTATTAAACTGGGTTTATTTTAATACCAATATCATTTCAAAGTTCATTTATAGTATAATATAGTCATCATAAATAACCAACCTTATTTCCCACTAGGATCTTCATAACACAATTTTCGGTCATTATTTTATAACTACATTTCAAAATTAGGAAATATTTTTTATTTTCCCCTATGGTTATTTAATGATTGATTAGATTAAGGAATAATAACTTGTGATATTAGAACACAAGAAAAGGGAACTTGAACTATAAATTACTAAAATTTCATATTTTATGGACTTTTTCTTACACCGAATTCACCATTTATAGTTAATATTGAATTTTCATTTCCTATAATCCTTATACTATAGAAATAAAAAAAATATTTATTTCTTTATGATTTTTCTAGAAAATTTTTAATTTATTATTCTTACATCCAATTTAGTTTTATGGGAATCATAAAATAGTGTTTCCTTAATAACCCCATATATGTTGTTTTCTTAGAATAGTCTTTCTACATATCAAAGGATTAAATGGTGTATTTAGAACATATTTAATTAGAATACAATTCAATAAATATATTGAAATTTTTAATGTGTAAATCAAGAATGATAATTATGATGATGAATTAATCAATATTATCTTAACCATTTATATAAATGATATATTAGGTCATCCCTTTAAAATAGTTTTTTTGTGGAAAACATGGTACCACATAAATCTTCTATAATATTCACGACCTTTATGATAACTTATGTTTTTTACATTTCCATACGATTCCTTGTCAACATCAATTTCATAAACTTATAAGGAATTTATTTCTTCATATTTATCCTAAAGAAAATATATGCATCCATAACATAAATAATCATAAAAAAATGTGATGAAATATTTTTCCTTACAAAAACATTTACACTAAAGGGTTTATGTATATCAATATGTATGATCTCAATAAGTTTAGAGTTTCTTTTTGAACTATTCTTTATGTATTTTTTTCCTTCATTTAAAGGAATCCAAGAAAATTCATAGGTTAATAGAATATAAATCTAAAAATATTTTTAATTTAATAATCCATTATAATCATTATCAGTAAATATGTCTTGAATTTTTATATAAAAAACAAATATATTAATTATTTACAAAACCACATTTCCTAAAAAGATTTTGAATACATTTCATCATAGTTTCAATATTTAAATTTTAATGTTTGAGTATACATAATCCAACATATAATATACTAGATGAAATCAAATGAGTATTTTTAAAAAAACTGAAACATCCATTCCCAAAGTAGAATGATTATTGAGAAATATGGAGTTTTAATAAATTAACCAAATTTATAGACATAACAGGTATATAAAAGGTTAAAAAACAATATTTAATGTCATGGATTAAATAAAAATTTTCTACCTCTTCCACTATAATTTTTGTTACAAAGATATTAATTTGTGAATATTTTTAATCTTTATTAACAATTCAATGTTATTAAACTATTAAGTTGTGAATTGGAAATAATGATGAAGAATTTAATGTTAGGAAAATTAGATGATAAAGAATAATTTGGTATAGACTATACTTGGTAATGAATGTATACCATGTAAATACATTATCTTAGAGGGGAAAAATATGGTGAACGGATCATAACTTGAAAAGTAAGAATACCGGACATGAATGAAAAAATATATTTGGTAGCTAATGGATTCATTGTTCATTAGAGTTGGAGTTTTAAAATACATTCTAGATGATTATTATGATGAAAATGTTATGTGTTGATAATATATTTTTAAATCATGTGATAATATATAAAATAGAGAGATGATTGACATGGTTAAGGTTTTGGTTGGTTTAGTGAAAGTAGAATGCCTCTCCATTGTAAAGAAATATAAATGAAAAATGAAAAATTATAATTTTATAATCATGATTTTATAGATGTTTCAAAATATTTTTATTGTTTATTGTGTCCAATTTAGGTTTTCTATGAATTGAGATTCGTATTGGAGATTGGAACCAAATTTTTTAATAGATAAAAATCTTCACCCAATACTAATTTTCATATACCATTGTTTATTTATAAATATTTTGGGGGAACATTGTAAAGACCCGTAAATTTAAAGTAAATTTTTTTCTTAAATTCTATGGGATTTTACAAGTACATAGTTTCTAACGGAACCTGATTCCGAGGCCCGGTGTGCCCGGAATCAATTTTTGAAGTTCAGCTCGGGTACGTTCAGTAATCAAAGGAGTGGGTTTTTCTATCTTTTGAACCGGTGATCGGAATTGAAATCCGAGGGAACCGATGGAACCACAATGCCAATTATTGCTTTATAGGACCTTTACCGAAGATGCATCTGCTCGGGCGCAGTTGTTAAAAAATGTGGATTAAATGAAAAGTAAAATAAAATTGTGTTACAATTTTATTTCTTTTTCTAAAGTGGTTTTAATCTACATGGGGAAGTTGGGATGGGATCCACTAGTTACTAACTACCCATGAGAGAATAAATGTTAGGTGGGGCCCACACGATCCCAAACCATTACTTTCCCTAACCCCTTAACTCTCCCCCTTTAAACTTGTTATACCCCTTGTAATTAATTGGGTGACTTCTCCTCTCCCATATTAAATAACGCCAACACACATTGATTTAACTAATTAAAACTCTTCAATTAATTGAGTTATGTGTTTGAATTTTGGAAATTTGAATGCATGGCTTGAATTAATAAAATAAGATGAGACTTATTTTATTTTGGTGTTAGCTTGTTGTGTTAAGAATTGGGAAGAGAGCTCTAGTTCCTTACACGAAGAACATCACCCTTCGACGAAGAATGCCGTCACCACAAGGAGAGAAGACGTGCCATTCCTTTGTCTCTTCACAGCTAGGGTGAGATACCGTCCCCTCGTTGTATGCACACCAATGCCGTCTTTGAAACCTCACCCCGCAATTCCACCGTCCACGTCACCGACAAACGACATCATTTATCGAGGTAGGGGTTAACTTCGTTCAAGTTTTATTTTTCAACCTTCATTGATTAACTAGCTGCTTGTTATCTTCTTGATGGGAGGAGATCGAACCACACAAACATGGTCGATCCTCATCCCCTTTTTTTGTAGATCTCCGTTGATCATTGTGGTGAAGGCGGCGCGGTGCCGTTTCACCGCAAGGGAACGAAGAGGACCGCGGCCGGAGCGGGCCGCGATGGTAGTGCGCGGCGCCGTCGCGCCACGCTAGTGAGTTCGATGGGACCGCAGCTAGAGCGGTCCACGACGGTGGGGCACGGTGCCAGATACACCATGGGAGGCCGCGACCGGAGTGGGCTGCGGCGGAGGGGCGCGACACCGTCGCGCCACACTTTTCGAGGAAGAGTCGTTCCCTTAGGCCGCGACGGTCCAGCAGGGGCGGCCGGAAAACTGGCCACCAGCGCTCCAGGAGGCGGGACCCCCACGGGTCCCGCAGTGGATCACTACATGCCGACCATTACGGCTGGCCATTTCTGATGAAACCAGGGGGCATAACCCCCAGGATCTGCTTAGGGAAGACCCCACCAGGGGGCCGTCGTTTCTGAAACAAAGGGGGTCGCGCCCCCTTCGCATCCCACTCAGCCGCGAGCCAAGACACGGCCGACTTTTGAGCTAGGCCATGCCCAGACGGGCCGGGACAGGGCGCGCCCAAATGGGCCAGACCCATACCCCGATCGGGTCGACCCGGTTCGGCCAACCCAAGGGGTATTGTGCCGTGTCGGACCGGGCCCAAACCCCCTAGTTTCGGACCAGGTTCATTCAAACACAAATATATTGGGCTACGGACCTCCGATAAATTCACTGTCTATTGCGTTGGGATACCTGGATTGAGACGGTCGTTTTGGTATATTACACTTGAGGTTTCGGTGAAGTTTGGGTATGAGTGGGTTGGTTTGAACCCGAAAGCAACCGGTCCCTTGGAGCGGAAACGCTTGTAACTTGACGACCAGATGTCCGAATGGCATGTCGTCAATTATGTTGAATTCCTGTTAGTGAGACGGTTCTTTTGGATTACTCCACTCATGATTTGGATGCAGCTGGAGTACAATCGGGTTGGTTTTTTCTTAGAAACCATCGGGGCCCCTAGGACGGAAAAGCAAATAATTCTCAGACCCAGCGTCCGATTGACGCGCCGTCTATCGCGTTGAGTTACTATTGACGAGACGGAACTTTGTGATACATAAAATATAGACTTTGTGAAAGTTGATATATCGACCCCTTGGCTCGTGGAGCGGACCCTCCCAGAATCGAGCGTGTTATGTGCGGGAACCCTAGAGCTTGCTGTGACTGTGACGACTATGATGACTGTACTTGGATCCTACGTGGGTTAAGCAGTGAGGAAGACTGTACTTGGATCCTCCGTGGGTTCGGCATCGATGACGACAGTTCTTGGATCCTCCGTGGGTTCGACAGCGATGACTACAGTACTTGGATCCTATGTGGGTTTGGGAGCGATGGTTACTATACTTGGATCCTACGTGGGTTCAGCAGGGGAGATGATTCAGAGGATACATCTATCATCTCCACCCCTCTTCGTTCATAGTATACCTGTGTGAGATGAGTCTTGACTTTCAATCATTATCTTCGATATGATTGTCTTACTTTCCTGTGTGGATTGAGTTGTGCTTTCCTGTTTGGGCTGGGTTATACTTGGGCTCTTGAGTTGGAGTCAAATTGGAATTTATGACTTAGGTATATGTATTGGAATATACCTAAGTAGAGTTGGTTGATACTTCGTGTTTGTATATTTCCTTTGTGGTTTATCCTTTGTGGATTTTAGGAGGCCTTTAGGGGTCTCAGGGTCCGTACTGAGCATCGTTTACTCACCCCTGCATGGGCTATGCCCGCACTATGTTGTGTTGGTTACAAATGACGGAGAACGATGATCGTGGTTGAGGATTGTGTAGTGGGACGGTACTCGGTGGTGGACTATCATGCGTGACATACTCAGAGCGGAGGGCCGGACCCGAGGAGTCGACGAGGCTATCTGTAACCACCCTTTAGGTGGGAATTCCGGATGATGACTTGGTGGTTGCTGCTTTACTTTTCAGCCATTTTAGTTTCTTTTCTCAGTTGTATTGTACTTTTAGTTGGGTTTGTATACTGGCCCGTTTACTTCCAGCACTTACTTTCGTACTCAGTTTACTTAGTGTTTACTTCAGTTTGTGTACTCTGTTGTGTGTTTGTTTACTTATATAAAGGAAATTCCTTCCCTTTATTGGGATTTATGACTTTGTTGATAGTTTCCAGCCCCTGGAAAATGGAAGGCGGGCTTGGGGTAGTCACGACACGGGCCTCGAGGTCGGGTCGTGAAAAATTGGTATCAGAGGAGTCGGTTCTACCGCAGAACTCAGGACTCTGATAATTTATTCTATGTGAAGTAGTAGTGTTAAGGGTATTGAGTGTGGTTATCAGTCAAGGGAGTCCAGTGTTGGTGAGGTGGCCGACGTATCAATACACCAGGACCCTGACTTCTGATTTCCGACTCAGTGCACGAAAATATTGATTGCATGTGTTTTTCAAAGTTTTCTTTATGATTACTTTGTGTCAGATCACCAGGTATACTATATTAACCATGGAGCACATGTTTCTTTTCTATATGGTCCCACGACGGTAGCCTGCTAGGGTTCCGAGCTTTGTGTGATATGGAAGCCCACCGAGCCACGAGGCCTCAGTGCAGGGCCCCATTACAGAAGAGGCACTGGCAGTACCTCTACCCACCGAGCCAACGATGCCACCAGCCCCCACAGCTGAGAGTGAACGTCGACTGAGTGCACTTCATGAGTTTCAGTGTCAGAGACTGCCCAGGTTCCATGGGGAGGCAGACCCTCAGGCAGCCGAGGATTGGCTGGAGGCTGTTGTTCGAGCCTTCAGATTGGTAGGGACACATGCGGATCTTATGGTGATCCTTGTAACGAGTCTCCTGCACATGGCATCAGGTAGATGGTGGAGCCCGATGCTCTAGGTGCACGATGAGGCATCATTACTTTGAACATACATCAAGAGCCTCTTCTGCTCAGAGTTCTTTCTAGCCACCCTCCGTGCGGTGCACATCTAGGAGTTACTACAACTGCGGCAGGGCAGCATGATAGTAGCCCAGTACTCAGCGAGATTTACCGACCTCTCTCACTACTCCACAGACATGGTACGGGACCCATTCTTTCGGGCTCGGAACTTCGAGCAGGGATTGAGGCATGAGATCAGAGCTTCGATGATCTCCCTCAGCATTCTGACCCAGGCAGGAGTAATAGAGAGAGCCCTTCTTATGGAGAGCTTTCTTGCTGATCCTACACCAGCAGCGAGACCTACCACAGGGAGACACGTAACAAAGTCTTCTGCAGCCAGCAGTAGACAGATGTCGAAGAGGTCTAAGCGGACCATACCATTAGGTGGGCAACCTCAGGATACTGGTTCGAAGGTGCGGGGCACACACAGCAGAGCCAGTCATACGAGAGGCAGATAATGATATGCATGCAGTGGGCAGGGCCACATGGCTCATGAATGCCCGACCCGCCATGCAGAGGAGCAGCAGAAGGTTGAGGGACCACCCAGGCAGAGGCAGAGGTTCTACCATGGCGGTCTGTAGGGAGCAGGAAAACGAGGTAGAGGAGTTGGTCGAGCAGTAGGTGGTGGACGACGCTTCGGGGATCTACCACCACCACCACCACTAGGAGGTCCACCCCGACCACAGGGAGGTGGCAGACAGAGGCATGCTCAGCTTCAGGCAGTGGAGGCCTACAACCACGGCGCACCTGAGATGATTCAAGGTACTATCTGTGTCTACTCCACCCTGTCGACGGTTCTTATAGACACAGGATAGAGTCATTATTTTATGGCCGCTGCCCTTTGTTCGGAGCTTGTAGATTACAACAGAGCCGTTTGCTCGATCCTTGTGGCTAGAGACTCCTACGAGAGCAGACTCAATGATTACACACTTGTGTCAACAGTGTGAGCTTACTCTAGGAGGCAAGAGCTTCGGCTGGTATCTTCTTATAGCGTCATCGAGGCCTTACGACGTCATCTTGTGCATGGATTGGTTATCTATGGTCCATGCTCATATTGACTATATTAGGCGCAAAGTGAGGTGTGTCTACACAGATGGGAGCAGGTTCACCTTCACCGGTGAGAAGGGAGCCTTTGTACTGCAGGATGGACTTACGCAGAGGATAGGGAAGCCGATCACAAATCAGTTGGCTAGTCTCATCCTCGGAGCGGATGATGTACGGAGTCCGAATTTTCCTGTTGTGGTGGATCAGTATGTAGACGTTTTCCCTGACGATGTTCCAGGACTACCTCCTCGTAGAGAGGTAGACTTCTACATTGACCTGTACCCCAGGACAACCCCGATATCTACTCCAGCATATCGGATGCCTCCCGCTGAGCTTCGTGAGCTATGGGTACAGCTAGAGGACTTGTAGGGAAAGGGATTCATTTGACCCAGTGTTTCACCCTGGGCTTCTCCGATTTTATTCTCCAAGAAGGTGGATGGGGGCTTACGACTGTGTGTTGACTACCGTCTCCGGAACTAGGTGAAAATGAAGAACAAGTATCCACTTTTTAGGATAGATGATCTCTTCGATCAGCTCAAGGGATCATGATGGTTCTCGAAGATAGACCTCAGGTCAGGCTATCATCAGCTCAGAGTTCGAGAGGAGGATGTGCAGAAGATGACCATCAGGTGTTAGTATGGACACTATGAGTTCTTGGTTATGCCTTTCAGCGTAACCAACGCTCCAGTAGTGTTCATGAGTCTCATGAAAAGGATCTTCCAGCCTTACCTCGATCGATCTGTTGTAGTCTTCATCGATGACATATTGATTTACTCAGCTACTGAGGAGGAGCACGCCTACCACTTGCGGGTTGTACTGGATAAACTCTGAGAGCACCGGCTTTATGGTAAGCTCCCAAAGTGCCAGTTCTGGATTCGAGAGGTCCACTTCTTGGGGCATGTCATATCTGAGGTGGGAGTTGCAGTGGATCCTACGAAGATCAAGGCAGTACTAGCTTGGGAGCCACCCAGGAGCGTGATAGAGGTACGGAGTTTCCTAGGTCTGACTGGGTACTATCGGAGAATTGTGCCAGACTTCTCTAGAGTTGCAGCACCGCTTTCATCTTTGACAAAGAAGGGAAAACCCTTCGTGTGGTCAGATAGATGTCAGCATAGCTTCCAGGAGCTGAGACAGATATTGACCAATGCACCCATCTTGAGGCTACCAGTGGAGGGTGTAGGGTACGTATTTTACTGCGATGCATCATAGAACAGACTCAGTTGTGTCCAGATGTAGGAGAAGGTAGTGATCGCTTATGGTTCACAACAGTTGAGGCAGCACGAGTAGAACTACACTACCCATGACTGGGAGTTAGCACGAGTGGTATTCACCTTTAAGATGTGGCGACACTATCTAATGGGAGAGCACTTTATAGTCTACTCTGACCACCAGAGTCTCAGGTACATCTTCTCACAGAAGGACCTGAACCTAAGACAACAGCGTTGGCTCGAGTTCATCCAGGACTATGACTATGAGATAGTCTATACTCCTGGGAAGGGAAATGTAGTAGCTGATGCTCTCACCAAGAGGTCAGGCATCTAGCTACTTAGAGAGGCGACGGAGAAGCGAGCCGCATTGTAGATATCTTTCATGGATAGAGATGGGGAATCCTTTCTATAGTCTCTCACATTCACTCCTCAACTACTTCAGTGGGTCAGAGAGGCACAACATGGGACGTTGACTGTGAGATGCGACGTGCACAAATATCCTCAGGACATGCGCCTGATGGATTATCTGTAGGAGGAGAGCACGTCGTCCTTTTCAGAGGACGTACCATGGTACCAGGTGAATTACAGGAGGAGGTGCTGAGAGATTTTCACACTTCCCCATTGGCGGTACATCTAGGAGTAGGAAAGATGTACCAGGATCTCAGACGACAACACTGGTGGCCAGGTATGAAGAAGGTTTTGGAAGAGTTTGCTTCACGATGTCTCACCAACTAGCAGGTGAAAACGAAGCACCAGGTACCAACATGCTTGGTACATCCCTTGGAGGTCCCGAAGTGGAAGTGGGATGGGATATCTATGGATTTCGTGACAGGGCTTCCACGTACTTCCAGAGGACACGACTCCATCAGGGTGATCGTAGACCGACTCACCAAGTCATCCCACATTCTACCTATCAGAGAGCAGGGCTTAGTGGAGTGTTTGGTATGCCTCTACGTTCAGGTGATCGTACGGCTTCATGTTGTGCCATCGTCTATCGTATCCGATCAAGATGATCACTTTACTTCCCGGCTTTGGAAGGGGTTGCCAGAGGCATTTGGGACGCACCTATGCCTGAGAACCGACTTTCACCCTCAGTCGGATGGTCAGATGGAGAGGACCATTCAGACTATCGAGGACATGCTCCATGCATGTTTCCTTGACTTTGATCGCAGTTTGGAGGATCACCTACCCTGGGTGGAGTTTGTGTACAACAAAAGCTACCACTCCACCATCGGGATGACACCATACGAGGCATTGTAAGACCGACCTTGCAGATCACCTCTGTGTTGGACAGACCCTAGGGAGTCAGCACTTGTAGGAACAGAGATGGTCCAGGCCATGATGGAGAAGGTACAGATCATCCAGAAGCGGATGAGGACTGCTCAGAGCCGACCGAAGTCCTATGCTGACAGGAGGTGGAGTCCACTAGAGTTCAATGATGAAGACCATGTTTTTTTATGGGTCTCTCCTCGACGTGGATTATGAAGATTTGGATGGGGGTGGAAAGTTATATCCAAACTTCATCAGACCATTCCAGGTTTATAGCACGATAGGCGAGGTGGATTATCGCCTGTCTCTTCCACCTCAGTTGCACCGGATGCATGACTTCTTCCACGTATCTCAACTGAGGAGATACGTGCATGACCCGAAACATATCATTGATAATGGGGAGCTGGACATCGATGATGGGGTAACATTTGTGGAGGTTCTAGTGGTGATCGAGGATCGACAGGAGTGGGTCCTACATGGACGGTCGATTCCTCTAGTTCACATCAGGTGGCATCACGAGAACCTCCTGAAGAGAACATGGGAGCGGGAGGCTCAGATGCGTGCACAATACCCTCATTTGTTTCCCTAGTTTATGATGCATCTTTACGGGGATGTAATTCCTGAGGTGTGAGTAATTTAAAGACCCGTAAATTTCAAGGAATTTTTTTCTTAAATTCTATGGGATTTTATGAGTACGCAGTTTCTGACGGAACCTGATTCCGAGGCATGGTGTGCCCGGAATCAATTTCTGAAGATTAGATTGGGTACGTTTAGTGAACGAACGAGTGAGTTTTTCTATATTTTGAACCAGTGTTCTGTATTGAAATAGGAGGGCACCGATGGAACCTCAATGTCGATAATTACATACGAGGACCTTTGCCGAAGATTATTCTGCTCGGGAGGAGTTGTTAAGAAATGTGGATTAAATGAAAAGTAAAATAAAACTGTGTTACAATTTTATTTCATTTTCTAATGTGGTTTTAATCTACATGGGGAAGTTGGGGTGGGATCCACTAGTTACTAACTACCCATGAGAGAATAAAGGTGAGGTGGGTCCCACACGATCCCAACCCTTCACTTTCCCTAACCCCTTAAATCTCCCCTTTTAAACTTGTTAAACCCCTTGTAATTAATTGGGTGAATTCTCTTATCCCACATTAAATCATGCCAACACACATTGATTTAATTAATTGAACCACTTCAATTAATTGAGTTATGTGTTTGAATTTTGGAAATTTGAATGCATGGCTTGAATTAATAAAATAAGACGAGACTTATTTTATTTCGGGGTTAGCTTGTTGTGTTAAGAATTGGGAAGAGAGCTCTAGTTCCTTCCCCGAAGAACTTCACCCTTCGACAAAGAACGCCGTCACCACAAGGAGAGATGACGTGGAATTCCTTCGTCTCTTCACAGCTAGGGTGAGACACCGTCCCCTCCTTGGACGCATTCCAACACTGTCTTCGAAACCTCAGCTAGAGATGCCATCTTCCGCGTCACTGGCAAACGACATCATTTATCGAGCTAGGGTTAACTTCGTTCAAGTTTTATTTATCGACCTTCATTGATTAACTGGCCGCTTATTATCATCTTAACGGGAGGAGATCAGACCACACAAACACGACCAATCCTCCTCCCCTTTTTTGTTGATCTTCGATGATCATTGCGGAGAAGGTGGCGCGGTGTCGTTGCATCGCACGGGAACGAAGAGGACCGCGACTGGAGCGGGCCGCACTGGTAGTGCGCGGTGTCGTCACGCCGCGCATGTGAGTTCGAAGGGACCGCGGCCGGAGCGGGCCATGGCGGGGGTGTGCGGCGCCATTTTTGCGGCGACGATCGGGGAAGATCTGTGGCCTTAGGTCGCGGCGGTCCAGCAGGGGCGGCCGGACTACTGGCCACCGGCGCTCCAGGAGGAGGGACCCTAGCGGGTCCCGCGAAGACTCACTACCGGCCGACCATTATGGCCGGCCCTATCTGATGAAACCAGGGGGCGTAACCCCTCAGATCTACCTAGGACAGACCCCACCAGGGGTCCGCCATTTCCGAAACAAAGGGGGCCACACCCCCTTCGCACGCCCCTCGGTCGCGAGCCGAGCAGTGGCCGACTTCCGAGCCGGGTCGCAGGTCGGGCCACACCAGCTACGGGCCGGGACGGGCCGCACCAGCCAGGTTGGGCCATGCCCAAATGGGCCAGACCTGGAAACGGGTCGGGTCGACCCGGTTCGTCTGACCCAGGGGGTATTGGGTTGGGTCGGACAGGGCCCAAACACCCTAGTTTCAGACTAGGTTCGTTCAAACACCCATATCATGGGTTACAGACCTCCGATCGATGCACCGTCAGTTGCGTTGGGATCCTTCGATCGAGATGGTAGTTTCGGTATATTAAAAATGAGGTTTCAGAAATTTTTGGGTATATCCGGGTAGGTTCGAACCCGAAACCAACCGGGCCCTTGGAGCGAAAACGCTTATAACTTAAAGACCGGATGTCTGAATGACATGCCATCAATTACATTGAATTCCTCTTAGTGAGATGGTTCTGTTGGCTTACTCCACTCAATATTTGGATGTATATGGAGTATGGTCGGGTTGGTTTTAGCTTAGAAACCAACCGGGCCCCTGGGATGGAAAAGCCAATAATTCTCAGACTGGGCGCCCGATTGATGCGTCGTCTATCGCGTTGAGTTCCTATTGTTGAGATGGATCTTTGTGATAAATCAACTGTGGAATTTGTGATAGTTGATGTATCGACCCCATGGCTCATGGAACAGACCCTCCCTAAATCGAGCGTGCTGTGTGCGGGAACCCTAGAGCTTGCTGTGACTGTGACGGCGACAGCGACTGTACTTGGATCATATGTGGGTTCGTTAGTAAGGATGACTGTACTTGGATCCTCTGTGGGTTCGACAGCGATGATGACTGTACTTGGATCTTCTGTGGGTTCGGTAGAAATGATGATTGTACTTGGATCCTACATGGGTTTGGCAATGATGGTTAATGTACTTGGATCCTACGTGGGTTTGGCAGGGGAGATGATTCAGAGGCTACATCTATCATCTCCATCCCTCATCGTGAGTAGTATACCTGTGTGAGAAGAGTATTGACTTTCAATCATTATCTTCGATATGATTGTCCTTATTTCCTATGTGGACTGATTTGTGATTTCCAGTGTGGACTGGGTTATACTTGGGCTCTTGAGTTGGAGTCAAACTAGAATTGATGACTTAGGTATATGTATGGGAATATACATAAGTAGAGTTGGATGATACTTTGTGTTTGTAGCTTTCATTTGTGGTTTATCCTTTGTGGATTATGGGAGGCCTTCGGGGGTCTCGGGGTCAGTACTGAGTATAGTATACTCACCCCTGCACGGGATATGCCCCCACTACATTGTTTTGGATGCAGACAACGGACATCGCTGATCGCGATTGAGGCTTATGGAGCGGGACAGTACCCGGTGGTGGACTATTAGGTGTGACATACTCATAGCGGACGGCTGGACCCGAGGAGCCGACGAGGCTATCTGTACCCACCCTTCAGGTGGGAATTCCGGATGACGACTTGGTGGTTGATGCTTTACTTTACAGCTGTTGTACTTTCTTTTCTCAGTTGTATTGTACTTTCAGTTGGGTTTGTGTACTAGCCCATTTACTTCCAGCACTTACTTTCATACTAAGTTTACTTAGTGTTTACTTCAGCTTGCATACTCTGTTGTGTGTTTGTTTACTTATATAAAGGAAATGCCTTCCCTTTATCGGGATTTACTCCTTTGGTGCTCGTCACCATCCCCTGGCCTATGGAAGGCGGGTTTGGGGTAGTCACAACACGGGCCCCGAGGTCGGGTCGTGACAGTGCGTACTCAGTTTACTTAGTGTTTACTTCATCATGCGAACTCTGTTGTGTGTTTGTTTACTTATATAATGGCAATGCCTTCCCTTTATCAGGATTTATGCCTTTGGTGCTAGTCGCTAGCCCCTGGCCTATGGATGGCAGGCTTGGGGTAGTCACAGCCTCGTCCCCGAGGTTGGGTCGTGACAAACATAGTCCAATGATGAGATTAAAATTTGACCATATTGAGAATGTACTTTTATGTGGATTTATCTAGTAAGATTGAAGGAGAAAGAAATTGTTTAATGTTTGTCATTATGTATTTGATATCTATAGCCTCATTGGAGAACACAATGTGTAATTATTTTAACATATTTTATATTAATTGTGAAATGAACTATAATAATATACTGCAGTTGGAATTTTTATAAACTATTCTATAATTGAAGGTAATGAGTTGTGAGTAAATAAGTTTCTATAAAGAGGTTTACAGGGATGTGTTTTACACACTAAATGAATGGTCATGGTGGATGCAATAATCAATGGTCCCTAAAATGATTGATCGTCATAGAATGAACCAAGCCTTCATGGTTTGACCCTAAAAATTACATGTCCATTTAGGCTCACATTAAATTATGGGTAAAAAAATTTAGTCTTTTATTGTTTGAATTTTAAGCAATTCAATCCTTGGGTCAGCCTGTATTTTTAATGAAGATTAAAAATAGTAGAAAAATAAAAAATATTTATTTAGGTTGGATGAAAATTACCTTTATAGAAAAAGTGGGAAACCTATAAAGTTCAGAAAAATAAATCAACCAACACCATTAAAAATCACTAAATAATTAGAATAAAGTTTAAGTCTTTTAGAAACCTTACATATGTATAGAATATATTTAAGAGGTGTGACCTTTGTGTCTAGTTCATCTCTGATTAGGTATTCAACATAGTAGGCCATCTTGTCCCATGTTTGGATATACTCTTCCAGACCACTCCATCATTATTTGAATCCACATGCCAAAATTTGATTTTTCTAGTTGATATAAACAAACTATTTAGTATTGTTGTCCACTCAAATCATTCTCTCAACCATCCTATCAAACTTCTTTTATGTAGAATTCATCTCAAATTCCTCCTATAAAATTTATTTGTTGTAATGAATGAAAATCTCTCATGTACCTTTTTTCCCCAGCCTCCTTATATACTAAACTAATATTACTATTTGTTACCAAAATATTTTCCATTGGATCTTCCATTATATCACCACCCTGTTTCTGTTCCTTGGACTCACCACACTCCACTCTCTAATAAATTCTCGGAATAATTGAACTCTCCTTTCCTTCTTGGTCATGAGACATGAGTTAAATACCCATTGTCCTATTTATTTTAGAAGACCATGTTTCTATTAGCTTATGTATCCTAGAATAGTCCTCGCATATTTTATACTTCTTTCCCTATAAGGAAATTCATATCCTAATGGCCTTTTTTCTATTCAAACCCTTAATCCTTCTTGGAATATTTAGGAATCTTCCATGCCCTTCATAAAAAATGTCCATTGAAACTTGGCTAGATACCTCATCCTCCAAATATATCTCATAAATGAATTGATCTTCAGAGAGTTTCTTAATTTTTATCATGGTTTGGATTCCCATTCCATCTTTAATTGCATCACCTTATTCCTTTATTGAACCATCAACCTATAGATATTCAAATTTATTACTAACATTAATTGTCGAACTGGTCCTTCTTGATCTTTCATTTCTTGTTTTATTCACCCAGACTTTTCTACCACCACTGGTTATGCATGTAATTTTATTTTCCTTACATACTATTTGAAGCACCACCTTGTCTATATCTCCATCTTTAGTTTACACTACCTTTTTATTGTATACCTTTATAGCTTCATTCATTTTAATATCCATAGGTCTCGTTTAATACCCCCCTCCAAGTCACATTTCAATCTACCATAGATGTCAGGTACTTTCGGATTAGTGAGTAACAACCATGCCTCCTTCTGGATGGTGACATACTTTTATGTTCAATTTAGATATATATTTTCAATTTCTAGAATAGAATGCAATTCTATCCTCGTTGAATCCCCTCCCTCAAGTTTTGAAAAGTGTACTACCTTTAAATTAGTTCTCCGATCAATTGAAACTCCAATTTGAACATGTTCCTACAGACTAGAACTAAAAAAAGACACCAAACCCCTACCAATAATTCCTAATTAAACATTCACCTGCTAATAGATGTTCATGATCCCACACATAGACACTTCCCCCAAGTGACCTATTTTCTTTCCCCAAGAGCTGAATTCAGTCTACGTCTCCAAAAAGACTACTTGAGGTGAAAGTCTTTCCCAACTGCAATCCATATATGCTCTGCTGGAATTCTTAAAACATTCAACTTAAATACATATTTTTAGAGAAATTGGTTGAGGAATAGATATATTTCACTATCAAAACAAATATATCAACCAATGAGATTCCCTAACATTTTAATAATAAATGGATTTTGAAAAGGGATTGGTAGTTATGGAAAACAAACCCAGATCAATGTGGTTAGGGTATCATGTTTAATTTGGAAATCATATACCCGACTAAATAAGAAGAACCCGAATCTATTATAGATGCAGGGTTCATTGGACCTATCATGGAACAAGTCATTCTCTGATGAAAACCAAATCATGATATGCATGTTGTCGAGAAGTCCCACCATTGATCGACCATGTAATACCCAAGATCTGAAAATAAAACATTCAAATGAATCCACATAAAATGTTTTTTGGACCATGATATCAGCATAAAATATAGAATATATGAGGTATGAGTGAGCTCTAATGATTAGAGAGAGAGTTGAGTTAGGTCATCAAACAAATCTATAACTTTTGTGCTAAGTGAGGTCTGAGGGAAAGAAGAAAGGAAATTAGGGTTATAAAATGGAGAGAAGGAGTGAGAAAAAGCTCCCTCTATGGATAATATAGGTTCATCCCCCACCATGGGGGTAGTGACTAGCTCAGTGGCCACTTCTTTATAGGATAGAAGGAGGTGCAATTCGGTGGTAACGAGTCGTCCAACATTATCTGACTGATTGAGGAATAATAAATATTAAACACATAATAGATATCTTATGATTGTTAATATATATATATATATATATTATCCCCATAATTAAAAAAAATATTTTTCTTAACAAAAAATGATATATTAAATTGAAACAATGTTAAAATAAAAAGGAAAAAATTATTCTTGGTTGATGGGATAAATCAAATAGTCTAAGGATAGTTTTCTTAAGACTGCATGTTTTTTACTAGTGTGTTTATGTTTTTTAAAATGGTGGTGACTTTTTTTTCTTATCTATATCAACATATAAATCATGCTTATGATCCAAATATATGGTAATGAAGCCCATTAGGATCCATTATCCATAATTTGGTATATAATAAATAATTAAATTTTTTTATTTTATTAAAATTGTAATATTTTTATCCAAAGTCTTTTCAAATATTTTAAAGGCTATGAGTTTTTTGATGTGGTATTTTTTCACCATGATTTTCAAAAATATAAAGTAATAAAATAAAATAAAATTATAAATCATATCATTTGACCATAATTTTGAGGAAATATATAAACTTTTCAGATTTTAATATTTTGATGAGTTTGAAATATATGAATGTTTTACTTCATTATGTTATTAGACTGACTTAGATATATTTTACTACACTTTAATAGGCATGAAATGTGACATGATTATTGAGGATCATGATGGTACAAATTTATGTTATCCATTGGAGATTAGACTTTAATATAAGTGAGTACTATATATTTTTCTATTAAGTTAATATATATATGATGATGAAAAGAGTGAGCTCAAAAATGATTTCATGGCTGATATACATGGTTATTAAGGATAAAGGCTCATTATCTATTGAGTATTATTTTTCATAATAAATTTCGGTTAAAGAAAAAATTCAAGGATTTCATAGATAACTTTATAATATATAATGAATTTCAACCTTTTTCTCTTTTGAAAAGGAATAGTTTTTTTGAATATGAAGCAATGTGGAATTATGGGAAAGAAGATGGAGCATATTTTTGATCAATTATTTTAATAGGTAGTAATTATAAACTAGTCATCATTGGATGATGTTGATGATGTATTGAATTATTTTTTGAAAATATAATATAAAATCTATTAACAATTATTTTTATATATCTATACAAAAATTGGTGTAAGTAGTAGAGTAGAAACTATTGACACATCACATGTAGAATTACTGATGCACACTACTAAAAAAACTGGATTAATCCAATTATATGATTTATCAGTTATTTTTCTAGTACTGATAGAGGGGGTCTTTATAAATGCCAAAAAATGCTGATAAAGGGGGAATATTATTATTGATAATAAAAAATTGATGATAAAGTCCTCCCTTTACCAACCCATGTAAAAAAGAAATGATAAATGGGGACCATTTTCTGTGCTACTAAAAAAACAATGACAAATGGAGACCTTTAATAGTGTTACTAAAAAAGCACTCATGAGGGGGATTTATCAGTTATTTTTTACAATAACTGATAAAGGTCCCCCTTTATAAGAATTTTTTTCTAGCACTGATTAAGGGTATATTTCATAAAAAATCACATTTCACAGAAAATAATTTATTAATATATAAATATAAATATACTGATATAAATATGATGTATATATTTTAAATATATTTTAGAAAAATATAAATAGGAATTGAAACTTAATATATAATATACTTAGTGAAAATTAATTATAATATAATTATAAAATATTATTAATTAATAATTTTACAATTATTTTCAGGTAATAGAAATTTAGTAACACTGTGAAGATAAAAAAAATAAACTCTCTAAAATTAGTTGAAAATGTGATTCAACCTTCAAATGTCCATACTTTTTTATTCAAGTGTCCATTTGAGCTCCACCACATATCAAATCAAATCCTGCGATGAGTTATATGATGGGGTGACCATGGGAATCCCCTGTCAAAGTTTTTAATGGTAAAAAGGCATATAATGCCTATGAAAACTGAGTTTTTATTTAGTGTATCATAATTTTAAAACATTTGATGGAATTTCAGCCTCGTTTATGGGGGTCTTGTTGGATTTTTCTATTGGGGAATGAAATCATTCCTAAGAATTAAATTCATATAGATATTAGAATTTTTAAATTTTATCACTTTAAATAATGTAGTTTTATTTATAATTGAATATATATACATTTTTAAATATTTAATTATAATAAATCACTTGTATAAATACATATATCATCATATTAACATAAAAACTTATTTCTAAATATATAAAATAAATATTTATTATTATTTTATTTAATGTAAAAAATTATTAATTTTATTTACCATATAAAAATTCATTAATATGTATATATATACTTCTATACAATTAATGTTTATACATAAATTTGTGTGTGTCAATAAATTAATATATATATATAAATATATATTTTCAAATATATGAAAATATATTAATATTTTAAAAAATTATTTAAAATAGCATCTAACAATTTTTTAAATTATAAAAATCTATGAATATATATATATATATTTATAAAAATATATATACAATATATACATATATGTGTGTATCAATAAAAATAAATAAATTTATATCATATTTTAGTATATATAAATGAATAAAATATGTAATATATTTAATTATATATAATTATATATATATGAATAAAATTATATATGTATTTATACATATATAAATAAATATTATAAAATAGACAATAAGATATCTTGGTGCATTGGTAATTGCATTTTAGTTACAATGGAGGGGTACATGGATCAAATCCTGGCAGTCGTAGGAGGCTATAATTTCTCAATGTACTGGTAAAGGCTACATGGAAGCATTGATAAAAGGGGCATGGGAGAATGGAAGCATTGATTGGGGGGGGGGGGCTCAGAGAGCTGTGAAAAAAATCCCCACCTTTATCATCTCCAAATAAACAGCTCATAAAAACTCCCTTTATCATTGATAAAAAAATCTCTATTAAAGATGTCCTTTATCTTTGATTTTTTCAAACCATGATAAACCTTAGCCATCAACATCTCATTGGTAGTCAGTGATTTATAAGTTCTGATTAAGGCCCTTTACTAGCATTTTAAAAATCCATTTTTGTGGTGGTATAAATCCATGTCAACTTTCTTATATTGATCTTGAATTGAGCCAATTTAAATTAGTTCTTGGAGTGAGTGAACTAATAATTGTTCCTTGGTTGGTAGTGATCCTTCCCTAATGTATTACACAACATATCTTTACCATCTCTCAGGTATGTTTTCCCCTTGTTTTGATTCCATTTTGAATGGATCTTGTTCATGGATTTTTTGGATGTTTTTTTTGGAAATTTCGGAAACACTTTTGGGTATGAACTATTGGAACAAGAATAAGAAAAATAATTCTCCCCATTTTGAGGCACTAGAGGGTGGAACATGGTTAGTTAAAACCATGCAGACTTCCACCCAAAACCTATGATCATGGATATAATGGGAATTCATAGTTTGTACATGGTTTACTTAACTATGTAGGAAGATAATAAACCCTTTCCAGTAGCCTTATAAGTGTGCATAGTTAGGTTCATGGTTTCAAATATTCATTCAAACTGACCTAGAAACTTTGTGAATGGGTTTCAATTCCATTAAATATTTTATTAAATTCCTAAAACCTATTTTTAGCCACTAATCACCCCTATTTGACCCTAACCAAATTAACTAGATTTTAGATTCTCTTAAGAGGAGAATTCGATCCCGTAACCTCCCTTCTTCTATGATCTATATGATGGTGTTTTCATTTGATCCCTCTCTATAATTGAAACTTATCACATTTTGAATACTCATTTATTCCGTTATATACTTCTTTGAGAGTTATATATTTACAAGTATTTGGTGGATCTTATTTTTTTTTCGATAGATATTTGATTTATCATATATTGATTCTCAAGATTCTTTATTGATCAACCTTACCTTCTCTTCCCCATTGTAGTTTATTGTCATGAGTGTTGTTTTGTTCATATTGTTAATTGTAGGTGTTTATATTCTTTTACCATATCTTTTAATTCATTATTTCTTAAGAATTCATAGACTTTCATTCTGTCTTCTTAATACAAGTTCCATGTATAATGAACTTGAAAGATTATTTGATCATTCTATATGGATTGTACTTAACATAGATAGATTTTTTCATAATTTTGATCCCTCCCACTATTCTAAAAATTTATGAATTCCATGTTTATTTTGATTTCTTTTCAAACAGATTGTAAAAGGACGTTTTCATTGGTTTTATATGCTTAGAATAAGTTTTTTAAATTGATTTTTCTGATTTTAATGAATTGGGTTAATAAATATATTTTTTTCATTGTGTATTATATTTTTTAATTTTTCAAATTTCCAGGAGCGCTTTCTAAATGATCCACACATAATTATAAAATTGACATATTATGCGATTTGAAATGGGTAATTTGTTAACAAAGAAGGATTCTATAAAGACAAAATTTTAAATTTCTTCAAGCCTCTTGAATTTTAAAATATTCTCTGAATTACATGGGTTTATTTTTTGAATAAATGATTGGTTTTAATTCCCATTTATAATATTGACGATGTTTTATAAAAGGAAGGGGGGTATGATTACCCCTTTTTGAATTTTTTTAAGTAGAGGTTTTGAATTTTAATTGATGATGCTTGATGGACAATGTGGCACTTTATGATGATATTATCCTATTATAATCCATTATTGTTACTTGTTTGACTCTTCTGCTTCTAATTAATGGGTTTGGAGAAAGGTATTATTTAATTTGAGGGAGTTCAGGTGCGAGAGTAAAATGTGGGAAATGGGCCTGTGCCCATTGTTACATACATGACTTATTTTAAAGTTAAATTCCATTTAATTTCTAGTTATGTTTTGTTTTGAGGGTTTCCCAAGAATTTATGGAGTAATGGGTGAGTTTTTATGAATTGGGCCAAACCGTGAGCCCAATTCTAGATTTAAAAATAAATTTTGATTCCTTTACAACTCTTTCATTTTTCATCATTTTTCATCCATTCCAATTCATAATTGTCATACCCTGACCTATTAACACCACTATATTAATTTGGACCATTTATAAATCCATAATCCTGGTGGATATGTGTTTTTATTTAAGGGATTGAGCCTGCCTAAAAGCCCATTTTATGCATTAAAAATAAACATTAATTCTATAATATCTCCTTCACTATTTGCGTATTTTCAGTGATTCCAACTCTCACCCGAACCCACTTACCTAAGGCGCTCCCCCATTCCTTCCTCCCACAATTTGGAGTTTGATAGTATCGCAAAAGTGGTCGAATGTTCTCTGGATTTCAGAAATCATTCAGATTTGGAGTGGTAAATGGATCCTTTCATAACACATTCTATTTTTACTCTTTTTCCCCCATTTTAGTTCCTATAAGATCTCATAATCTTTGTTCTAACCTCCCATGAATGGTTGGATGTTTTAAAATTCAGATGCTGGTGGATTTTGGGTCGTTTTATTCAAGATTATTTTGGGTATGTGTTTCTATCTTCAATTCCTTCCTTCTCTTTAGGGTTTCCTCCCACATTCATAAATTTATAGAGTTTCTAGAAGTTAGGGTTCATACCTATAGTTTGATTTGGTTTATTTTTTGGGAAATATTATGGTTTAGGGGTTTTTTTCACATCCTTGAGGTGCGGCGGAGGTGTGGTTGAGGTTTCACACCCAGATTCAAGGGTTTTGACTCAAAAGGTAGGGGGTTTCATGTGTAAACAATTATTGATGAGTTATCTTGATGAATTTAACCATTTCTCATATTCCTCATATGTTTGGTGTGGTGAAAAAGTTATTTATGATTGATTTGGTTATGTGTTAAATTTTATATTCACTTTTTAACATGAAATTGGGTGTTTTCATGTGTAACTCCTGGGGTTTTATTTGCGTGTAGTTTATAACATATAAAATTAGTTTGTTAAATCTTGTTTGTCCTGCCAATTCTAGTTTGGTAATTTATTAGTGTCATGTTTGTAGAGACCCAAATCTTGAAGTACATGGACATTGCAATACTTTAGCAAAATACTTAATACATAACAAAAACAGACACACAAGGACCGTAATAGTTTAGTGTCTTTGGAAACATGGAACATAATCAACTAATCGTGGTGAAAGATCTTCAACATATCCCATAAAGATCTTCCCATTTTTTTCTTACCTAAAACCTTTCTTTATATCCTGGGGAAAAGAAAACATAAAAAGGGTGAGCTCAAATGCTCAGTAAGGGTAAGCATGGATAAAATAAAACATACCATATACATTTGAACTTAAAAACATGAACATAATGTTTAAACATCAACAGCTTGAAAAATGACATAAAACATGGAAGTACGTAAGGCATAGATCATAAATAAACATTAAGAATGATAAAATAGCATGGGAATAAAACATGTTATTATGGAAACCATTAATCACATGATATAATTTCCATAGTATCCAAGGCATTGCTGCCAAGACCATCTTAGTGGACAAAGTCCCTTTCTAAATCGAGTTCACTCCTCGTTCCAGTCCTGTATTACTGAACCAGTTTAACTTGTCGTTCCAGCCATGTCTATCTCATGAGATATAAATCTTTACCCAATGCATTGGAGGGAGATATAGATCTCACCCATCTCATAATGAAATAATTCTTACTTGTGCCACAAAATAAATATACATCATTCATAATAACCCAACTAATAAAATGGGTTTCATAAATATCATCCCATCATCACATAATCCATATAAAAGAAATTGATATCATTTCATTATAAGAAAAGTGAATCCATGTAAATCATATAGAATTTATATTTGAAACATACACATATGAAATAACGTCATCTTAGATGGAAAATGGTATTGATAAAACACATGAAATGAATTCTTAAGGAAAATATCCTTTCTTCTTCAAAATAAATTTCTTTTCACAAAACATCATGCAATTATAAAAGAAAAATATATTGTTGGAAATAGTCACGAAATATTTTGGAGGAAGCTTCATGAAAATAAGGCTTTATAAAACCATAAATATACATTCGTTCCATATAAGTGAAAAAAACATTATTTTCGTACTTTTGCCGGAAAAGTCAAAAAGTACCTCGTAAAGTAAACAAAAGAAAGATTCCTTACATACCATGTAGTAAAAGTCAAAAATGGGTAAAAATGACATTAAAAAAACATGAAAACACTTTTATAAAACATGGACATGGATGATAGAAATATACCTAGTAAATACTTATGAATAAGCAATCTCAGATAAAAATGAGATTTGCAAAATTATCCCTTACCTTAGGTTCGATATGCTTCGTACGTATCCGTACTTCCTCTTCTTTGAAGTGCCTCTTTGAGACCTACTCTTATGGCACTAAAATTGGTCTTTGAAGAAGACCAGGACCTCTAGGATGTTTCTAGGGAAGTGGAGAATAGAATTGGGCAAGGTTTGGCCGAGCTTGAAGGCTCAAAGTGGTGTGTGGAAGAGAGGGAGGAGGTGCCCTTTTATAAGGGAGGATAGGGGCACCTTTGGAATTCTTAAAAATATTAATTTATAATAAATCTAAACCCACTTAAAAACCTCTAAAAATGACTCATATTCAAAGATTAGATGAGATAGGGTTGTAATCTCATCAACCAATCAATTTTAGACATGTTTGGATCTTATTTTAAACCTTATCATTTTGATTTATCCTTATTTAATCTATTAAAGTTTATAAAATTCTAAATTTTAAATTATAACAAATAATTACTTATTTGTTGTGAATTTTCCATAATTGTTTAATTTATAACATTATAGACCATATAAATTGAAAATTATAATTTTTAAATATTTTTGTGATTTTTAAACAATTGTATAATAAGTTATTTTTATAAAATAACAATAGTGTCAATTTTGACACTATTCATTTATTTGAATTTAAATAAAATATATACAAAAGATATGTTCGAACTAAAAGCTTTAATAGATTCATAAAAGGTCATATGTATCTATAAAATTAGTGTATCATATTAAATAGTTCATATAATATATATTTTATTATTTTTAAAACCATTTATTTGGTTTATCTCTTAATAAAATAATTACTACAACATTTTTGTATAATTATTTAATATACTGATTTGTTGCATAAAAATTAAAAATAAAATCCTATGATGAATATATATCTATTACATGTCACAATAATACTTTTACTCGAATTTATCATCTTAAAACACAATATTTAAATTGTTATATTTATTAAATTATGAAGGTGACAACTTTGGCATAATTTAAAATAAAATAAAATAAGTGTAATAATCACTTTTATAAGGTTCCAAACGGTTATATATTAGGTAATTGGATGGTTAAGGTGTATATATACACTACCAATAAATTTTGGTCAGGTTTGTGGGCCTTTTAATGGGTATTATTATTTCAATAAAAACTATATTACTTATTTTCCACATAATAAATAATTTTTGTATCATTAATGTATCACCATTAATGACAATTAATTAATCCCTAAAAATTATAAATAAACTATCATTATGTAGATAATTTTATTAGATTTCTGGAGACTATTCATGTTCGAAGTTTTATGATTTTTATCACTAAATTAAAATTATTATACTTATAAGATTTAAGAGAGTGACATGTTGTCACTTTCTTTGGTTTTAATAATAATTAAATTATTTTCAATGTCAAAAGTCAATAAAATGAATCTAATCCGACCCTTAGGTTATATGGGTATACTTATAGCCATTCAATAGAATTTTTTCATGTGTTAGGGTAATTTTATAATATTATATTTACCCTTAATTACCAGATTTACCTTTAACTATGGTAAATAAAATTTACCGTAGTTACTATTCATAATTCCCAAAAATAAAAAGTAGCTTATTAACATAATTTGGACCCAATGATTCCAAATATGGAATCCATTTTTCCAAATTCAATACACAAAAGTTGCTGAAATTAAATTAAAATTAATCTCGTTGTCGAAAGAAAATGTGTTTTTCTTTAAAACATTGCAAAAGATTGAATTGATTTAACCTACGAATTTAATGTAAAATTAATTCTAATGAAATACATTATATTAAATGTTAAAAATATATTATATATATAATTTAAAACCATTAAATATTATAATGTAACCGTATAAATTATTGTGATGAAAAAAGTTGTTTTTAATTAAAATATAGCGTGTTTTTACCATTCATCAAAATATGAAAGTTACCAGAATAATATGAAAAATTTATCCAAAGTAAATTTTTATTTCTTGATTCCAAATAATAATTTTATTTTGTCAAAGTTAACTTATAAAAATGTCAAAAACTATATTTAATGTGGGTGCGCTATCAAAAGGCGGCAAAACTGCATTTTTTGAAAAATACTTATTTTACCCGAAAAATTTATTTTGTTCTTATTATATGTTCTAGAAAATGTGTAAGATGAATAATAATGTTATAAAATTAAAAATTTAGTTAATACTATTCCTAATGGCTAGTTCATAATAATATTATAATAATATATCATTGTTTAGTAAAACCCGGTATTGCGTACAACACACGCTATCGAGGAAGGTCGCGATTGTGTGTAATGCAAGCCAAGTCAGGGTTGCGTGTTGTGCAAGAATCCTTCATTGTTTCATATAACATAATCCAACCATATTTCATTTATACATTGAATATATATATATATATATATATACTCAATGTGGCATAGAATAACTATTATCAAAATTGTGTGTAACACAATCCAAGAATAGTGTTGCGTATACTGCAAGCTAATACGGTGTTGCGTATAGTGCAAGGTAATCTTGGTGTAGCATACAATACAAGAAATTAATGAAATTAAAAGAATATTTTTCATAAAATCTCAGGGTGTTACATTCTACCCCCCCTTAAAATGAATTTCTCCCTCGAAATTCGTTGGGGTCATGAATGGTTTACTACTCGAAAGTTTGTTTAATAAAAACCCACATCGTAAAAAGGAATACGAAAACATGGCTTTAAAAACTAATGTATGAAATGAACGGTTACCCAAATTAGCTCATCACTGGGTTTCCACGTAGGAGAAAATAGGTTAAAATATGGATATGGAAGAAAAGTCTAACCATCAAGTTCTGATGGAGAGTGGTAGAGAACATGGATATGAAAAATCCACAATCACAAAGATATTGATTTGTGATGATCTAAGGTACCATCTGATTCATCGTATATAAGGGAACTAGGAAAACATTTTTGGTTTTCAAGATCATTTCCCTAAAGTTGATGAATTAAAAGAAATACTTGCATGATTTTGGTACAATCTCACTGTTGTTCATGAATTGAACAATTTCCATTTCATCCCTTAAAGAAATGAAGTTGAATTTGTTATTCGTGATGTGTTAGCAGATCATGTGATAGAATGATGGGTCATTCCATCTCTTTCAAACAAAAGGTTAGCAAAAGTTATAAGTCCATATTATGGTTAGATTAATCGTATATGGTTCCAAAAATGAACTTATACTTCATATATCATACCGCATAATAGAATAAAACTAGTTTCTACTAACTAGGGACTTCCTATAGGCCAGTGGTAGGTGATAAAGGCCAGTTGCACTTCGGTTGTGGGTTCGATTCCCACAGCCTTGTCCAACGCAATGGGCTATCGCCCGTCCTGCAGGTTGTACTTTTTCTAAAACTATATTACTATTACATCCCATCAATAATATCGAAAAAACTTCTGTCCTTAAACAATACTAACCTATGTCCAACACAATACATTCCAATCATTAGGCTTGTCCATAATACTGCAGTCCACTCTCATAATATAGTGAAAATGATTACCAGAGATTTAATACCATCGTTGATCCCCATATATCATAAGATATGTCTTGTTGGTCACATTCCAAACATTAAAAGGCCTTAATCATGTATTCTCTTGAAAAAATGAATACCCATTGAATCTTAGTGAAAACATGAATGCAGTTAAAAGTTAACACACTCCTCATACCAAAATCCTGAAACCATGATATCACTTAGTCCTAATATCAATCATGAGCTCATGAATACAATCCAACATATCATTATCTTCTTATTCCTTCATTATACACAAATCATCTACTTTACAAAAATATCTGAATAACATTCCATGGTTACTGGTACCATTCAACATATACTTTCAAATACTTTTAGGAAAAACAATAGTGTAACAATCCTTAGATAATTCTTTATTCCATAGTACCATTAACTATACAACATAACTCTCGATAAACATACAATCATTCCACTACCTTCTAAAACAAATGACTGAGCTTCAAAACTTCTTTCAGCTCATATATCATTTGTAGTCTCCTCATCATCATCCACATAAATACTACCCATATGACCATGCTGATTCTCTTCTTGAGATTTTCTATTAGGGCATTGGTTTGCATAATGCCCATACATTCCACATTTAAAACATATAATCATTGTTGATGTCGTAGCAATCCCATTATCCTTGTCCATGGTGTTAACTGAACCTTTTCCTTTGCACTTACTGTCTTTGTTTCCTTCTTTTCCACACCCAAATCATCTTCCAGTTCCTTTGAAACAATCTCTCTGATGCCTCTTCCCACATGATTTACATGAGGGAAATTGAACTTTCTTTCCTCTATGATCATCATGAAACTCCATCTTTCTATTATTATCTAAGTCGGGAAACTTACCAATGTTGAGATTATTGATCATATTATGAGATTGCTGATTAGGCATAATAACGATGTTTGGACTTCCAGATCCCGTTTCATTTTTTTTCTCATGAATAAAATCATTCCATTGTCTATCATATCCTCCATTATCCTGAATCTTCTAGTTTCCAGCCATTTTCTAAAACCCAAAAAGAATAGTGTGAGAGGAAAAAATCATGCTAGAGAAAACAACATAGTAAAGGGGGAGTATCCTCAATATCTAACATCTTAGGTTAAATTCTATGATCGTTACCATAGTTCTAGGACTGTATCCTATATGTATACTTATCCTTAGGGACATCCCTAGACATACCTTAGAAATATCTCTAGGGATCTCACTAAAGTTTTCGCATCCAAGTTTCCAAAGGTTGACTAAACCTTTCCTCTGATACCAACTGTAGAGACACAAAGCTTGACGTACATGGACATTACATTACTTTAGCAGAATACTTAATACATAAAAAAAACAGACACATAAGGACCGTAATAGTTTAGTGTCTTTGGAAACATGGAACATAATCTTCTAATAGTGGTGAAAGATCTTCAACATCTCCCATAAAGATCTTCCCCTTTTTTTCTTACCTAAAACCTTTATATATATCCTGGGGAAAAGAAAACCTAAAAAGGGTGAGCTAAAATTCTCAGTAAGGGTAAGCATGGATAAAATAAAACATACCATATACATTTGAACTTAAAAACATGAACATAAGGTTTAAACATCAATAGCTTGAAAAATGACATAAAACATGGAAGTACGTAAGGCATAGATCATAAAGAAACATTAATAATGATAAAATAGCATGGGAATAAAACATGTAATTGTGGAAACCATTAAGAACATGATATGATTTCCATAGTATCCATGGCATTGCTGCCAAGACCATCTTAGTGGACAAAGTTCCTTTCTGAATTGAGTTCACTCCTCGTTCCAGTCCTGTATTAATGAACCGGTTTAACTTGCCGTTCCAGCCATGTCTATCTCATGAGATATAAATCTTTAACCAATGTATTGGAGGGAGATATAGGTCCCACCCATCTCATAATGAAATCATTATTACTTGTGCCACAAAATAAACATACATCATTTATAATAACCCAACGAATAAAATCGGTTTCATAAACATCATCCCATCATCACATAATCCATATAAAATAAATTGATATCATTTCATTATAAGGAAAGTGAATCCATGTAAATCATATAGACTTTATAATTGAAACATACACATACGAAATAACGTCATCTTAGATGGAAAATGGATTTGATAAAAGACTTGAAATGAATTATTGAGGAAAATATCCTTTCTTCTTCAAAATCAATTTCTTTTCTCAAAACATCATGCAATTTTAAAAGAAAAGTATTTTGTTGGAAATAATCATGAAATATTTTGGAAGAAGCTTCATGAAAATAAGGCTTTATAAAACCGTAAAAATACGTTCGTGCCATATAAGTTAAAAAAACATTCTTTCCGTACTTTTTCCAGAAAAGTCAAAAAGTACCTCGTAACGTAAACAAAAGAAAGATTCCTTACATACCATGTAGTAAAATTAAAAAATGGGTAAAAAGGAATTTAAACATACATGAAAATAATATTATAAAACATGGATATGGATGATAGAAATAACCCCAGTAAATACTTACGAATATTAAATCTCAGAAAAAAATGAGATTTGCAAAATTATCCTTTACCTTAGGATCGATATGCTTCGTACGTAGCTGAACCTCCTCTTCTTTGAAGCGCCTCTTTGAGACCTCCTCTTAGGGAACTAAAATTGGGCTTTGAAGAAGACCAGGACCACTAGGATGTTTCTAGGGAAGTGGAGAAGGTAATTGGGCAGGGTTTAGCAGAGCTTCAAGGCTCAAAGTGGTGTGTGGAAGAGAGGGAGGAGGTGCCCTTTTACAAGGGAGGAGAGGGGCACCATTGGAATTCTTAAAAATATTAATTTATAATAAATCATACCCCACTTAAAACCCCCCCAAAATGACTCATATTCGAATATTAGATGAGATAGGGTTGTAATCTCATCAACCAATCAAATTTAGACATGTTTGGATCTTATTTTAAACCTTATCATTTTGATTTATCCTTATTTAATATATTTATGTTTATAAAATTCTAAATTTTAAATTATAACAAATAATTACTTATTTGTTGTCAATTTTCTATAATTGTTTACTTTATAACATTATAGACCATATAAATTTAAATTTATAATTTTTAAATATTTATGTTATTTTTAAACAATTTTATAATATGTAATTTTTATAAAATAACAATAGTGTCAATTTTGAAACTATTCATTTATTTGAATTTAAAGAAAATATATACAGAAGATATGTTTGAAATAAAAGATTTAATAGATTCATAAAAGGTCATATTTATCTATAAAATTAGTGGATCACATTAAATAGTTCATATAATATTTATTTTATTATTTTTAAAACCATTTATTTGGTTTATCTCTTAATAAAATAATTACTACAACATTTTGGTATAATTATTTAATATACTGATTTGTTGCATAAAAATTAAAATTAAAATCCTATGATGAAGATAAATCTATTAAATTTCACAATAATACTTTTACTCTAATTCGTCATCTTAAAATCATTATATTTAAATTGTTATATTTATTAAATTATGAAGGTGACAACTTTGGCATCATTTAAAATAAAATAATATAAGTGCCATAATCACTTTTATAAGGCTCCAAACGGTTATATATTAGGTCATTAGATTATTAATGTGTATATATACACTACCAATAAGTTTTGGTCAGGTTTGTGGGCCTTTTAATGGGTATTATTATTTCAATAAAAACTATATTACTTATTTTCCACTTAATAAATAATTTCTGTATCATTAATGTATCACCATTAATGACAATTATTTAATCCCTAAAAATTCTAAATAAATTATCATGATGTATATAATATTATTAGATTTTTGGAGACTATTCATTTTCTAAGTTTTATGATGTTTATCACTAAATTAAAATTATTATACTTATAAGATTTAAGAGAGTGACATGTTGTCACTTTCTTTGGTTTTAATAATGATTAAATTATTTTCATGGTCAAAAGTCCATAAAATGAATCTAATCTGACCCTTGGGTTATATGAGTCTACATTTATCCATCCAATAGAATTTTGGCATGTGTTAGGGTAATTTTATAATATTATATTTACCCTTAATTACCCGATTTACCTTTAACTATGGTAAATAAAATTTACAGTAGTTACTATTCATAATTCCCAAAAATAAAAAGTAGCTTATTAACATAATTTGGACCCACTGATTCCAAATATGGAATCCATTTTTCCAAATTCAATACAAAAAAGTTGCAGAAATGAAATTAAAATTAATCCCGTTGTCGAAAGAAAATGTGTTTTTCTTTAAAACATTGCAAAAGATTGAATTGATTTAACCTATGACTTTAATGTAAAATCAATGCTAATGACATAAATTATATTAAATGGTAAAAATATATTATATTTATAATTTAAAACCATTAAATATTATAATTTAAACATATAAATTATTGCGGTGAAAAAAGTTGTTTTTAATTAAAATATAGCGTGTTTTTACTATTCATCAAAATATGAAAGTTACCAGAATAATATGAAACTTTTATCCAAAGTAAATTTTTATTTCTTGATTCCAAAGAAGAATTTTATTTTGTCAAATTGAACTTATAAACATGTAAAAAACTAGATTTAAAGTGGGTGAGCCATCAAAAGGCGGCAAACACTCTATTTTTTGAAAAATACTTATTTTACACGAAAAATTTATTTTGTTCTTATATCATGTGCTAGAAAATGTGTAAGATGAATAATAATGTTATAAAATTCAAAATTTAGTTAATACTATTCATAACGGCTAGTTCATAATAATATTATAACAATATATCGTTGTTTAGTAAAACCCGATATTGTGTACAACACACGCTATCGAGGATGGTCGCGATTGCGTGTAATGCAAGCCATGTCAGGGTTGCGTGTTGTGAAAGAATACTTCATTGTTTTGTATAATAGAATCCAACCATATTTCATTTATACATTGAATATATATATATATATATACTGAATGTTGCGTAGAATAACTATTATCAAAATTGTGTGTAACATGATCCAAGAATAGTATTGCGTATACTGCAAGCTAATACGGTGTTGCGTATAGCGCAAGGTAATCTTGGGGTAGCATACAACATAATACATTAATGAAATTAAAATAATATTTTTCATAAAATCTTGGGGTGTTACAATGTTGTCCTAAAAATAAGGTTTTTAAATAGGTTTGATGTGTAAAACATTGTTATACTTCTTGGGGTCATTTTATGAAAATGTGTGTTTTCATTTTTATCTTTTGTGGTATTATTCTAGGTTATTTTATAACACTTGAATGTGTTTTTATAAATGTATCTAGGGATTCCAATTCTATTTTTGATAGGAATTGGTATGGTTTTGGTCTTAAATGGGTGTTTTTAAATGGGTTTTGTGTGCAAGACATAATTACACCACTTGAGTTGTTTTAAGAATATTGTGAATGTTTTGTTTGGTAAAACAAAGTGGATAAAAGGGTGTATAAGTACTGTTTGGGGTGTGTGTTCACCTAATATGGGTTTATGAAAGGCATTGTGGTTATTTAAGATTTAAAATATTTTTTTAGAATGTTTTATAATGTGCTGAAATGTTTTAGAAAATGGAAAGAGAGCTTCAAAACATGGTTGTAGGCTGTTTTGTGTGAGTTTGTTGTGAAAATTTAATTTTGTTGATGAAAAAGGTATTATATGTTATTTTAGTGGGGTTTTATGTGAGTTATAATGTCTTGGAATGGTTTATAAATATTTTTTAAAGGATTTGTGGAAGTGTCAATGAAATGTGAAGAGTGTTGTGGGCTATTTGTGTGTGAGTTGGATTTCAAAATTAATTTGAATAAAAAGTGTACTTTTGTGACTTGTGTGGTATACATGTGGGATGTTTGGTGACGTTTTTATATGGAAATTATATTTTCATGAGAAAAGTATATTTCTTGACTTGTAGAACTTGTTTGAGCACAAATGGAAAACATGGGTATCTAGGTGGGTGGACGTGTACTAGTATGCCAGTGAATCTGTGGGGTTTGGCCTCAGTTTCACTTAGCAATATTGACGCTTAAAACTATAAATAAACTATGATGATGATGATTGGGGACCACTAGGTTATGAGTATGTTCCCTAATAGTGGCTCGTGCATGAGAATAGATATTTGTGATAGTTACTCTCACCGAGATACGAGGTACCTGGGACCCATAGCTAGCTAGTGCCTATGGGTTATTTCCCATTGCTTGTGCTCACTGGATATTTTGTGATTACTGTCAGTATATGGTATGAGAGGATGGAAAATTCAGTAGCTATGTTATTTATTTAAAATGTTTTTATTCTTTAAATTAGCCGACCTTAAAATTGTTTTTATTAATGTTGCATATTTTATAAATTTTCACTAGCATCTCATGTTTTTGAAAACTTGGATGCTTTTCTTCATTAAATGTTTATCACATGGATTCTTTTAGTGGTGGTATCCTATTGGGATTTGGATCACACCCTACTTACACCCTTGGGTGTATGTAGACTTGGTTATTTTTGTTGTCGCAGGTTGGGTACAGTTTTTAGTTCCAGTGGTTCGGGTTTCTGGTAGGTCCTTGGTGGTGAAGTCTTGTAAAGATGGCTTAAGGGTGATACACCTTGCCATGAGGGTTCTTGGGATGTCCTTATTTGGTTTTTTACCTTTTTAATGGTCTTTAAAAATAGTTTTAAATTATGTAATTAAGTTCTAAAATTTTGTAAAAGACAGTTTTAGTTGAAAAATGCAGATTTGTTTTATTGAGTTTTTTTGTTTACTGTTTATAAAATCGGGTAAATCATTCCCAATTATCATTATATGATACCTGAGAACTTTTTCCAGCCCGTGGGGATTGGGAATTCCCTTCGGGTATTAGCACGGGCCTGGTTTGGTGCCGGTTTGATGGCGACCAGATCCGGTTCGTGACAAAACGGTATCAGAGGAGGTTCGGGTTAACTCTTTGGGTCACGTTATTTAGGGAACAGTCGGGATAATCTAGAGTCAGGATTGTTGGGACTTGGTAGTTTGGTTATGGTTAGTGTGCCTAATCACCACACCTCAATAAGGGATTTGAGTCGCCAGGGGAAGTCAATATTTATCTTAGTTCATTGGTTTTTTTGGTTTGATGAGGATTAGGGGAAATGAAAAGAGAGTTGGGTTAATGGTCTCAGTGAGATCACAGGGCTTGACAAGCCATGTGGAGTCAAGGATATTCCCTAGATCACTCTCTGTGATCGTGAAGTGATTGGAATATGGTCTCCAACCATATTTCCAAGTCACCCACTGAAACTAGTTTCCTCTCGCATTGTTTTGTGCTTTAGTTTTGATATCTTGGCACTTTGGTTTTAAAGTGACTTGGTTTTAATGAAGCATAAAGTTTTTGTGAAATGATTTTAAAATAAAGAGGGAATGGTTTGGTTTATGAAATGGCAGAACTGAAATTTCAGATTTTTTTTGAAATGGAAAATGGTTTTCTTACACCTCTTTTGAAAGCAGGAACTATATTGAAGTTGGTTTTGAAAAGTGTTTCCAATAGAGTTTTCTAAACAATCAAAGTGTGTTTTAGTGGGATGAGATGTTTTTTAATTGATGTGAATATCTTGAAAGTGAGTTATTTTCTTAATGGTTGTGTCTTTCTGAAATTTTTTGTAAGATTTGAGTTTGGATTTTGATCTCATGGTTAGAGGTTTTGATAAAAACGATGTGTTGGTTGACCGCTTTGGTTTTGAAAAGTGGAAATAATTTTTGTTTTAACCATTGGTATTTTTGTGAGAAACCACATGCATGGGGTTATATGGGAAGATGGATAGTTGATGACATGACTGGATGAGTTTCAGGATGGATATGAGGAGGTTTCCTGGTGTGGCACAGAAACATTCATGTGTAAGGCCCATGGGGTACCATTGGTGGATGCGCTAACCGCTGAACCATTTGTTTTCAAAGAAATGTTTTTAAATAGAAACACGATGTCTTGATTAATTGTTTGGGATGGTTTATATTATGTGGTTTTGGAAAATGTAGATGTTGTGGGATGTTTTGAGTTCAAGAACCCCTCCTATTCGAACTGTGTTTTGAGTTTGTGTTTGGTCGGTAAGCTAGGTAGAAGGACCGGTTAGTAGTCTCCTCTGAGATATGTTTCGGGAAACATTTATGGTGGATCCCTTTATGTGTTGGGATCTAGTTTCTGGACCTTTTTGACCAATGGAACAACTTTTTTGGGTGTTTGGGTTCTCTTGTTGGATAAGGTATACCCCCAATAAGGGTTAATGCATAACTGAAGTGCAACACAGATTGTTTTTCCATTCTAAAATCCTCCAGTTGATCAATATAAGGAATATTTTTTTTTCTATAGATCTGTATATTGAGTCTACACCCTTTCCTTTCTTTTATTTTTAGATCCTCTTGTAAGGGGTGAGTGCTCGTGGAAGGTTGAGTGAGACCATAGTTTCTTAAGTTTCCGAATTCTTCGAAGGTGGATGTGGCATAGGTTTGTTAGTTTGGATGAGTGTCTCGATGGTGTCTAAGAGGACCTTTGGGTTCTTCAAATTTTCTATGAAGCATGAGTTCATGATAAACCACCGGTGTGGGAAATATGGTCATGATAGGATATTGTAGCCACTTTCTAGAATTGTGTGTTGTTTGGGGATGTTGTATAAGGTCCCTCTCCATTCATTGTTTATATCAGTCACAATGGTCATGTTTGGTGACGCCTTATGATGTCAGGTGCTCGATTGACCGTATAGGTGAAAGTCGTGAAATCCTCCGAGAGTCCCTATTATGTTGGGAAAATGTCTCCTTTGTAAAAACTCCAAAATCTTCCATTTTAGAGGAAGGTGAGTGTAGGTGTTCTTTACTTCTATTGTTTCTCACCTGAAGAAACAAGGTGTGATGTGTGTGGATCTTCTTAGCCCTTATTTCAGTGAAATATTGGGATATGGTAAAGTGAGTTTGGAATTTTTCATGTCTGGAAAACTTATTTGGGATGGCAGTGTAGTTGTTGGTGGAACCAAAAGAAGAATTCTCATTCAGTGGGTTTCCAGAGACTAACTGCGAGGCCTAAGATGCTTCAATCATTTATGCTCTAGCCATAGGTCTCGGAGAGAAGCTGACTCGTAGTTAGGGGAAATCAAAGGGTCATTTAAACCCTTGTACAAAGTCCTATCCTAAATATGAATGATAGGAAGAGTTTAAACATCTGGTATCATTATCTTTCTTCGGTTTTTCACGTTTGGTGGAAATAGGTGGAGGGCCTTGTACCCATGACATCGCCCAATGTCATTCCCTCCCCCTTTGGATTCCATTGAGTATTTCGAGAATGGTTGGAAATTTGGATCGACAGGATGAGCACATGGTTTGTGAACGATTAAGAGAGACCGTATGCCTAGATTCCATTAAGGAATATTGATCAGCAGAATTAGTTCACGGTTTCACAAACTGTGCAGACTAAATGTGCGACCTTCCCAAATCTTGAAATTTTTGGGTTTTTCTGTGCCGGCCCATGCTAGTCGGTTAAGATGGTTGGTTCTTATGGTGGGGTGAACCACTATGATTATTATATATGTTCCTTTGAAATTTTTTAATGGAATTCTACCCTATGTACCAGGGATTCTGTTCAGGCCTCCCCCTTTTAGTGTCCTGATTCTATCTCGGAAAAAAATATTGGTTGTTTATTATGGTGGGGAGCGTATTTGTGTCCCCCCGTACCAGTAACTTAGATTTATCCATGGTCTTGTCTTGGTGTAGATAGTCTTGTTCGGAGCTATCTATCTTCCAACATCTTCCTTGGGTAAACTTTGGGAGTGGAGAGCGCCCAATGGATTAGTTAAAGTAAGGTAAGTGTAACCTTGTTCAAAGTTGTTGTTCATTTGGGTGAATTTCTTGAGTCTTGTTCGGATAGTGTTTGAGGAGTTTTCTTTTGGGACGAAGTATGAATTTGATTGATCATTTCAGGAAAGTGGTTTATGATTTGGTTGTGAGAGTAATCCTTAATTGATCACTAGAGTTGTTTTGGCCTTTGGGTGGGAAACTTGGCAAGGGAGTACCTCTTGGTTTCTCAGTTGGGTTTGGTTGTTGCTTTGGACTTTATGTGACTTTATGGGGCGGAAAGTTTTCATGGTGGGGATAATTGTCACATAAATGACTTATTTTAATGTAAAATTCCATTTAATTTCCTTTCATGTTTTGTTTTGAGGGTTTCCCAAGCATTTATGGAGGAATGGGTGAGTTTTTATGAATTGGGCCAAACCATGAGCCCAATTCCAGATTTAAAAATAAATTTTGATTCCTGTATAACTCCTTCATTTTTCAACATTTTTCATCCATTCCAATTCCAAATTGTCATCCCATGACCTATTAACACCACCATATTAATTTGTACCATTTATATATCCATAATCATGGAGGATATGAGTTTTTATTTAAGGGATCGGGCCTGCCCAAAATCCCATTTTCTTCATTAAAAATAAATATTAATTCTTTTATATCTCCTTCATTATTTGTGTTTTTTGGTTATTCCAACTCTCACCCAAGACCACTTACATTAGGCGGGCCCCCATTTCCTCCTCCCACAATTTCGAGTTCGATAGAATTGTGAAAGTGGTCGAATATTCTCTGGAATTCAGAAATCGTCTAAATTTGGGGAGGGAAATAGATCCTTTCATAACTTCTTCTATTTTTACTCTTTTATCCCATTCAAGTTCCCACATGATCTCCTAAACTTTGTTCGAACCTCCCATGAATGGTTGGATGTTTTCAAATTCAGATTCTAGTGGATTTTTGGTCGTTTCCTTCATGATTATTTTGGATATCTGTTTCTCTCTTCAATTCCTTCCTTCTCTTTGGGGTTTCCTCCTACTTTCATAAATTTATAGAGTATCCAGAAGTTAGGGTTCATACCTAGAGTTTTATTTGGGGTATATTTGGTGAAATATTATGGTTTAGGGTTATTTTTCACATCCTTGTGGTGTGGCAGAGGTGCGGTTGAGGTTTCGCACCACGATTCAAGGGTTTTGACTCAAAAGGTAGGTGGTTCCATGTGTAAACAATTATTGATGAGTTATCCTAATGTATTTAACCATTTTTCATATTCCTCATTTGTTTTGTGTGGTGAGAAAACTGTTTATGATTGATTTGGTTATGAGTTAAAATTGGTTTATTAAATGTTTTTTGGAATTCCAATTATGGTTTGGTAATTTATTAGTGTCATTTTGTCCTAAAAAGAAGGTTTTTGAATAGGTTGGATGTGTAAATCATTGTTATACTTCTTGAGGTCATTTTATGAAAACGTGTGTTTTCATTTGTATCTTTTGTGGTATTATTCATGGATATTTTATAAAACTTGAACGTGTTTTTATAAATGTATCTAGGGCATCCAATTCTGTTTTTGATTGGGATTGGTATGGTTTTGGTCTTAAATGGGTGTTTTGAAATGAGTTTTGTGTGCAAGACATAGTTACACCCCTTGAGTTGTTTTAAGAATATTTTGAATGTTTAGTTTGGTTAAACAAAGTGGATAAAAGGGTGTATATGTACTGTTTGGGGTGTGTGTTCACCTAATATGGGTTTTTGAAAGGTATGGTGGTTATTTAAGATTTCAAATATTTTTTTAGAATGTTTTGTAAAGTGCTGAAATGTTTTAGAAAATGGAAAGAGAGCTGCAAAACATGGTTATAGGATGTTTTGTGTGAGTCTATCGTGAAAATTGAATTTTATTGATGAAAGAGGTATTATATGTTATTTGAGTGGGCTGTTATGTGGGTTAGAATGTCTTGGAATGGTTTATAAAAATTGTTTAAAGGATTTGTGGAAGTGTCAATGAAATGTGAAGAGTGTTGTGGGATATTTCTGTGTGAGTCGGATTTCAAAATCAATTTGAATGAAAAGTGTACTTTTGTGACTTGTGTGTCATACATGTGGGATGTTTGGTGACGTTTTGATATGGAAATGATATTTTCATGTGCAAAGTATATTTCAGGACTTGTAGAACTTGTTTGAGCACAAAGGGAGAACCCGGGTATCTAGGTGGGTGGCCGTGTATAAGTATGCTAGTGAATCCGTGGGGTTTGTACTCAGTTTCACTTAGCAATATTGACGCTTAAAACTCTAACTAAACTATGATGATGATTATTGGGGACCACTAGTTTAAGGGTATGTTCCCTACTAGTGGCTCGTGCATGAGAACCAATATTTTTGATAGTTACTCTCACCGATATACGAGGTACCTGGGACCCACAGCTGGCTAGTGCCTAGGGGTTATTTCCCATTTCTTGTGCTCACTGGATATTTTGTGCTTACCGTAAGTATACGGTATGAGAGGCTGGAAAATTCAGTAGATATGGTATTTATTTTAAATGTTTTTATTCTTTAAATTAGCCCACCTAAAATCTGTTTTTATTTAATGTTGCATCTTTTAGAAATTTTAACTATCATCTCATGTTTTTGAAAACTTGTATGCTTTTCGTCATTAAATGTTTATCACAGAGAATATATTAGTGGTGGTATCGTATTAGGATTTGGATCACACCCTACTTACACCCTTGGGTGTAAGTAGACTTGGTTATTTTTGTTGTCGTAGGTTGGGTACAGTTTTTAGTTCCAGTGGTTCGGGTTTCTGGAAGGTCCTTGGTGGTGAAGTCTTGTGGAGATGGCTTAAGGGCGATGCCCCTTTCCATGAGGGTTTTTGGACTGTACTTATTTGGTTTTATACATTTTTAATGGTCTCTAAACAAAGTTTTAACTTATGTAATTTAGTTCTGAAATTTTGTAAAAGACAGTTTTTTGTTGAAAAGTCCATATTTTGTTTTACTGAGTTTGTTTGTTGTTTAATGTTTATAAAATCAGGTAAATCGTTCCCAATTATCATTATATGATACCCAGGAACTTGTGAAAGCTCGTGGGGATCGGGAACTCCCTTCGGGTATTGGCACAGGCCGGGTTTGGTGCTGGTTTGATGGCTTCTAGATCCAGTTCGTGACACCCATGATTAAATTGTTAAGGGTATGATCCCATGATTGATATTGATAAGAATAAACATTTTGATCCTTCTAACAATATTATCTTGGTCAAATCTGTTGACTAGTCATGGTAACTCATATAATTAAATGAGATGAACTATATTTATTACTCATTAGTGGGTTCACACATAGTCTAATGGATCCATAGAGAATTAGAAATTTTCATGCTATGGATTTGCAGACAGGAAAGAATGTGTCTGTTGGCTTAGTTTTCTTAAGACTATTATACGAGATGTATGCCTGAAAATTGGTCATGATGAATTGTTTATCTTTTATATGGAAGAATCATTATTTTACCTTGGTTATACCCAAGGAATACTTATAATTTATACTCAATACATGCCAATGTTCATTATCACTACATGGCATTGGAGTTTCCTTGCTTGATGGATCATTATTCTTTATTGAATTTGTTATTAGGATGATGCACTTTGCCTCTATTGTACTGAATCCAATATATATTTTGATATTAGGTGAATGTTCTTGATTTTATTGATTGATTTTATTTCTACTCATGATTTTTTTTTTCATGAAATGGTTTTGTTTTCAAATAAAGAAATGGAATATTTTCAAACTATGATATGATAAATGATCTAAAAATTTTAAAACTCTCTTTATAACCAATATCAATTTTCAAATTATTTATATTTATTCAATTTCCCATTTTTAAATGTAAATCCATGTACTCATTAGTTTTTAATTATATTTTATAAACTTTTTATTGCTTTAAAAAAGAAACTACATAGGCTCTTTGGGGGAATCCTACTAGGCTATGTACCCTAGACCTCGCTTGTCCCTTTTGGTGCTTGTATCCATTAAGTTCTAATAGAAGGTGGTCATGTTCTCATCTTCCTATTTCTGTGTAATTTCTTTTTAGACATAGGTAGGGTTATTTGAGTCATGGTGGGTAGTAGTGGACCACCAAGAGAGGGGTTTTTATACTTATGTTTTACTTTCAGTATTTGAATAGTCTCCTTGTACTGAAGGTGGTGGTATTGATTTGTGTATATGACAACATATCCACAATGTACCTTGATAATTTTTACCTTCTTTTAATTGTTAAATCATTCCCAATGTTTGTATTTGGATTTCCATGCACCAATATCTAGTCTATGGTTATTGGGAACACACATCAAATTAGTGGAGAATTGGTTTAGATACTGTTTTATATGGTATTCAGAGTCAGTTTGTTAAACATGGTATCATCGAAGGTATTTCCTTAAAATAATTTACTTTTCCTAAAAATATTTAACTTTTCCTTAAAATCAATTATGTTATTCCAGATTATTTATGGAATAGGAGAATACGATTGTGATAGGACTCAATAGGTAGTCATGAGTGGGTGATTTATCACAACCATTTATTGATGAGACATGAGTTTTTAGGGAACACGAGGACTTAATTATTTCTTTTGAATTATTGAATTCATAATGATAAATGAGATTTAGATTCCCAATGAGATTATCTTTTATTTTGGGAATCCATTAAGAGTTTTTCAGTTAGAATTAAAAGATAACTAGTGTTGCACAATGCCTTAACAGTCTTGTAAACAATAGGGAATCAGTGTAGCTGATCTGAATGTGAATCTAGGATCTGTCATGTGGTTGTTGTGTTGTTTACCAACCCATCTGACTAAGTGAAGCATAGTTATATCCTAGTTTTGAACCTAAACACCTTTCTATATCCTCTATGTGACTTTAATTAAGTGAGTTTTTCATAGAGGGTTATGGATGATATTTTTTCCTGCTATTTCATAGTTTTTAGAACATTAATATTTTTTTTAATAAATTTAGACCCTTTGTGAAAACCAAATTATGGATTAAAATGGGGTTTTGTTGAGTTCTTTGAGAAATATTTTAAATTAACCAAAAGTGAGTTTATTAAAATGATTCATTTTAAAAAATAAATTTGATAGACTCATTGGTGATTTGATAGAAGAATTTACTAAGAATAAATTTTGGTTTTTAATGGGTTTGAAATAGAAATGGTTTTGAAAATAAGAGAATGTTGGATTATTTATTTTGAAATAAGGGATGAATTTCAATGATATAGTAAAAGATTTTGGAAAGTGTGATGGATTTTTATTATAATTTCTTATCTTTATAATAAAGTTAAGTATTTTATAAATGAGGAAATATCATTTGTTTTAAATTGTGATGTTTTGAAGAAAGTGGCTTAAATCCTTTTCCGAATGCATTGGATTGTATTTGTGATCTATTTGACTGCTTCTTTGTTCTTAAGTAGTTGAAGATCTATCATTTTTTATCCATAAATTCCTCCTAGAATGTTTTCTTGGAAATATAGAATTTTTTTTCATTGATATGGTATTTTTATTTGTCCTTCTCATTATCAAGAAGTTATGTCTCCAATTGATGACTCTACCAAGACTCTAACATGAGTGGTGGAGGTGGAGCGTTTCGAGAATTTGGACCACACCGAGGACTTCTTGAGTTTTCATCCACATTCTAATAGAAGTGAGTAGGGTTCCCCTAAAACAATTATGTGGAATGAATTAATTGAATAGTTTTTTGTTTCTCTGAAGACACCTTCTGATCTAAAGGTTAAATATTTAAACACATTCTTTGAGGGACCAAAAAAATTAATGGTAAGAAGTTGTGATTCCTTCCCATATACATGAAATAAGTTTTTTTAATTCCTCAAGAAAATATTTCTTTAGTGGCTATATCCAAATAAATTTAATGATTAGAAATATTTGATGTTATTGGTATTTGGTCAAGGAATATTATCATTTTTGGAGTATGCTATGAAATTCTCATGTTTAATAATTTTCTTACTAGGGATTGTTAGGGAGGACTTGTATAAGGTTATAAGTTCCAAAATAGTTCCTAATCTAGACCTTAGAGTATTATCTTATAACATATTTGGCCAATTACCCAGGGATTTTTTAAAAGTAATTTTCAGCTGAGGTGGAGCCAGCAGAGCGACAATAAGTGGAGGATACCTCATTTGTTTTTGAATTATGAGAAATTTTATCATATGGTGGACCATGGGAGTTCGTTGTGTAGGGAAAATATTCTCCCAGAAATAAAAGGTGTGTCATGTGCTTCTAGTGTGGATACCCTAGTGACCTCAAGAAATTTTATTTTAAATATAGTAATGTTTGTGAATAATGTATCCATTTGGGTGGCCTTATGTGGTTTTATAAGTTTGGTATAGAAGGGGAAGTTTTGATTAGAAATAATTATCTCCTGAATATTGCATAGAGGATACATTAAGATATTAGGGATCCTACCATAGGCCTCAGAGTAAATATTTTGACACAGTGTTGTAGATTTCGGTTGGGGTAGATGATGGTCCAATATATTGTTTTCTGATATCGATGTTGAAACTATTTAAGTTTCACTTGTTGTGGTTTGTTTGTTTTTAGAATACTATTTGTTCAAGAGATATTTCAATCTTGTTTTGGGATTTTTTTGAACTCCTATGATCTTTGGTTTTGATGGTGATGATGAATTCATTTTATTGAGATCTCTATGTCTTTTCTTTATAAATGTGCACTCTTGAACTGTTAAAATATTTATTGAACAATTTTAGTTTCTCTAGGATTTTTTCCCCTAGTGATGAAGTGGAATCATTCAATGAGAAAAATTGGAGGTTAGTAATATTGTTCTTTGAAATCCCATATATTTATTCATTTCAAGGGTATATTCCTTATTCAGTGTTGTATACTGTCATGTTTTTATTTTATCCAAAGTATCCTCTTGTTTTTACATTTACTGTTTGATCTCAATCTTGATGTGATGGATGATATACCTCATGATATTGTAGTGAACATTTTGTACACTAACCTTATCATTCTAATATATTTCATGTTAAAATTGGATAGAACTTGTCATAGTATTCTGGTACTAGGATGATGTGGATTCTATATCGACTAAGAACCCATAGGTTCTGCAAGATGTTTGGATGGGATCATCAAGGTCTGAGGATGAATTTTTTTTAAAAAAAATTCACCATTGATTATTTTCCCCGAGGTAGAAATACTTACCCATTACATGCCTTGATATTGGATGTTTGATTTTTATGGATATTGTGTATGTAGTCTCTTATGAAATCATTGAGATGTTTTTTCATGTCAGTACTTTGAGTTTTTTGGTATCAAATATTCTCTGTTCATTATTAGTGATTTTTTGAGGTCTCTTACCTATAGTTGAAGGCATGTGATGTTCTCGTGTTTCACCATTCTGTTGAATATTTTGATTTTGGGGAGATATATTCTAGGTATCAAGTTCTTTCTAATTATTTTCTAGTTACTCTTGGTGTTGTTCTAAATGTAATATTTTTGGGTGATTCTATCCTCTTGTTTAAGGACCATTCACCTCCCAAGATTATTGAGGGTGTTCCTTTTGTTTCACCTTTTTCTCTCATTCATACTGGATACTTTCTAAAATCAAAAAGTGATTTGGTTGGGAGATGGTGACATCCATTTACAAGCTGTTAGGTGAATTTTGACCTCTTTTTTTGATTCCAATATGAGAGGATCTCAATCAGGGGAATTTTTTTGTTTTTTTGGAAATTTTAGAATCCTTTGAGACTATTCATGGTCAAATATGGTTAAGGAAAACAATATGGTTTGGAACAAAAAACTGTGTTCCCCATTTTGGGGCATTGGAGGGTGGTACACTATAAGTTAAAACTATATTTGCTTCCCTCCAAACCATACAACCATAGAAAAAGGTGATTTTAATTATTGGCACATGGTTTGTTTAACTATGTGTACAAATGGTTCACCGTTTAAAGTACCCATATATGAGCACATAGTTAGGTGTACATTTAGGCACACTGTAACCACTAATCGGGTGGGTTGACAAAAATACTGGGAAAACTAGTTTTAATTCCATATAAAATTATAATTAAAATCCTAAAACCCAAGTCTTGAATTATAATAAAAAAGAATTTGACCCGAATTGAATTACTGTGATGTTGAAGGCACTTAATAGTTGAATTAGATCCTTTAATATATCTTATTGTTGGGTTAAAGTGTCAATGGTTGTTTTTATCCCACTTTGTTAAGAGACACTTTTTTCGTTTAGAATCATTATTCCTTATCTAATGTCCATATTTCAGAGTGATAGATATAAATGTTTTCAGTTGATTGAATATAATTTTTATGGAATGATATTAGATTTATAAGATCATGATTCTAGTGATTCCTTATTTATATTCCTAGACTTCTTATCTTAATTGGAATTTCCAATCTTGGTTGTTATTTTGATTATATGGTTAAAGGTTGTTATTTATATTATTTTTATTCCTCTTTCAATTCATTATTACTTAAAAATTTATAGACACACATAACCACTTCTTAATAAAAGTTTCATTTATGATGATCTCATAATATTCTTTGATCCATCTCCATTAATAATACATAGCATGGATAGATTCAATCATGATTTAGATCCCTATCAATGTTTTATAAATTAATGAATTCCATTTTGATATTTATTTATTTTCTAATATAATATAAAAATTATATTTTATTAGTGTGATTGTATTAGGATAGTTTTTATTTTCTAAATTGATATGTTTGACTTGAATTAATTGGGTTTTTAAATGACAATATTTTTAAAGTGTTTTAAATTATGGAATTTTTTAAATGACCAAGAGCCGTATTTCAATTATTTCCCCTTATTTATAAAATGTGAAATCTTGGTTGATTTAAAATGGATGATTTTCACCAGGAAATTGGTTGTAGACCGATTTTATGAAATTAAATGAAGCTTCTTGAATTATAAAACATCTTTTGAATTCCTACATTCAATTTTTGAATAAAATGATTGGTTTAATTAACAGTTTTAAATTTTGATAATGTTTTATAAAAGTAATTTTGGATTATTCCCACTTTTGAATGATTTAAAGTGGAATTTTTTGATTTCAATTTATGATTATTGATGGCTCGATTGAAACTATATTAATATTATCTTCATGTATAATCCCTTATTGAAAATTTCTTTGTAAAGACCCTGACCCGAGTAACACAGAGATAACGAATTACCTTATTAAATTGGTATAATAAAAAAGGATGTCAGATCTTGAAGGAAAAAATATTTTAATATCCTTTAAGAACCAATAAAAAAAAATGTTTTACATTATAACATGAAAGGAAAATAAATATAGCAACTCCATTGGAAATAACATAAACTCAAATATTATCCATGGACTTAATTCATAAAATAAATATTTGTATCCTGGGGAAAAATAAAACGCAAGAAAGTGTTGAGATCAGATGCTTTTTAATGGAAATAAATATACTGGAATATATAATAAATAAACAAGAACAATAACTCATGGTGAATAACAAAAAAACATTCCATTAAAAAAAATCTTAAGAATAATATGGAATGAATAGAAGATGACTAAATAATGCCATAAATTATCAAATGTGAATGAAAATTAACCACATATATTATAATAATTTAATAATATCATGTATTATAAATTAAAAATATCATAATTAAGGAATTTATAATTCTATACATTATAAATATACCTTCAAGGCTTTGGCCAAGACACCATATATAAATGGGTAAAAACCTAGTTTAGTTTGTCTCATGAGACCTACCGATGCATCGAGGGGAATTAGTCAGCCCCAACCATCACTTACCAAGTATAATGAATTCATAATTTTTAAGGAGTGAAATAAAATAAATATATACATTCATATTGAAACTAGAATATGGAATGTAAGTAATATCCCTAACCAGTAGTCATAATCATAAACTACATAAAGTAATATGGAGAACAATATAAAGATAGTACATCCCTAATCAAAATAATTATAAACCATTAAATAAAATATGGTATATGGTAACATAAGATTTTAATCTCAATTTTCTTTAAGATTATACTTAGGGTGATGAAATAGAAGAAAATAATCTAATAAAATCATTGAGAAATTCTTGAGAGAAATGACATTTTACTTTGGAGAGAAGAGTTATTTTGGAAAAACAATTGTATTTATCCTAAAAATAATATTTTAAACATGTATATACCATAGAATAAAAGATAAGTGTAATGAAGTTATGTTTTATACATAAATGATTTCCTACTAAAGTGAAAACACGTAAAAAGAGCATTTAGAAATGAGAAACTTTATTACTATTTATGGGAAAATAAATAATAGAAATTAAAGAAGAAAAAGGTGTAATTTTTTTGCATAAAACTAGAAATGTACAAAGATTTTTTTTAATGAAAAAATATTGATTTAATAAAAATATTGGGAACGTAAAATATATTATTAATTTCAATTTAAAATGGCTATGAAATTATAAATTTCCCTTTAATCGGGTATGCTTATTAGGAAGAATTTAAAAAGGAACCTTACAAAACATGCATTTCCCCATAAAACAAAGAATAAATTATTTTGGATACATGAGTGTGGAGCATAGTCAATGATTTTATATGAAGTATATAAAACTAATGGATAATTACAATGGGTTAAATAGAGAGAAATCAGAACCCGAATAGAAAATAGAGGTTCAGGAAGAAACCCTTATCTTATGTCCAAAAGTGTTCGAAAATTTCACTTAATGTAATGGTTAGTAAAACTAGATTCATTAATATATTAATCCAGAATAATTTCTAGAAGTATTTTATTTATTTGAATTCTATTAAGTTCATTTTTGTACTTTTTGATGAGTTATAATATTCAATTTCTTCATTCGAGAGTGTTATTTTCATTGGGTTTGATGATTGGTTCACTTGTATACATGTATGAAACATCATCCCAAATGGGAATAGTTATTAAGAACTACAATTATATTATATTAATGAAAATATAGAGTATTAAATGGTTATATAATTCATTTGGTTATTTTGAGTGAGGATGAATCATTAGATAAGACGTTGGTGATAATTGTTTGGATTATTTTGGCATTTTTTCGATTATCACACAATTTTTTTATTTCATTAATTAATATTGTGTATATATACATATTATAGATCATTAAATAAGTTTTAATAAATATATAATAATATACTCTTACCCTAAAAATTATTTTATTTACAGACTTGTAGAAGGAAATAAAAAATGAAAACACGTCATCCACGAAGATGGGAAATCCACTCCTCACGGATGATGTTTTCATCATTAGAATAAAAGGAAGAGGTGAAGTGACTTGATGGTGGATTTTAAATTGAAAAAATAAAATTGAAGTATATATAAGATATTGGATTAATACTTCATGTTTTTAAAGAGGAGGTGAGGAGAGTATAATAAAATAAAAGAATGTTAAAAGAAAATAAAGCGAAAGATGATTTTACCTCTTGAGTTCATCTCTTTGAAAACCTCCTTATAGAAAATTAGTTTTTCTATATTTTTGAGGAAAAACATCTTGGATAAGGGGAATAGGAATTGGAATTTTATTGGGAATAAATTGTACAAGCATGAAGGCTTAAGCGGTGTGAGGAGAAGAAGTAGGCAGGGGTAGAATTTATAATGGAGGATAGGGGTGTTTTTTGAATATTGTATTCATTATTTTATATTTTTTCTGAATTAAATGAATAGTTTGATAATTATCAGTAAATATATTAAGATAATGATATATTTTTTTTGATATTATGGGATTAAATTATACATACATAATCTATGACTCAATAATTCATGTATTTATTAAATATGTTAAATTACAATATTTTACTATTTACTGAAAATTCAACCATTTCAGAAAAATATCAAAAATTCAACCAAACCATTTCGTGATTTTTAGAATTAAGAAATGAAATCCATTTTATAAAAACAATAATTTTCTAAATATGACAAATATAATTTTAAATAAAATCATCATTTACTCAAAAAAAATACCGATTTTAATATTATAACGGATTTTATTACACTTTAAAAAATTAATTAAGGTCTTGTAAAATTATATTATAATTATAAGAGAGAAAAATATTAATTTAATAATAAATTTTGTGAAAGCATATTTTCTTATTAATAGTTATATAGTTTATTAACTGTAAATAATTGATTTTTTTTCACAAAAATACCAATACTTATTCTTTCATTTTTTATACATTTACTTAATTATTCCATGATATAAATATATCATATTTTCATTAATAAGATAACTAAATTTTATTTATATATTAATGTGTGAACATAATAATATATTCTTAAATATGATAATAATTATAATGAAAATGACAATTTTATAAAAATTAGGATTTTTTCACAATTCACTGGAAAGTAAATATTTTCATAAAAATATCAAAAATTCACCCTAAAATAATTTTGAAATTATTATTTTAAAATAAATTTTATTTTGGTCAATATAATATATAAACGTTTCAAAATTTAATTTTATAAAAAGTGCACCACTAAAAGGTAGTAAAACAACCTTTAGAAAAATATATCCTTTTAAGGTGTGAAATCAGGATCATATTTATATCAATTGGAAGTGTGTGAAAACATTTGATTTAATGTAAAATATATTAATTTCATAATTTTATTAGTACTATTCATTCCCTCCAGTTTAATTACTAGGTTATAATATTAATGTTAAAATAATGATATTTAATTGTATATTGTTTTTCATTTAGGCTTGGTGTGGTGTGAAACATATGCTGTCAATGAAATTAAATTTAAAAAGAGATAACCATAAAATATTGGGTGTTTTATTCTACCCTCCTTTAATAAATTTCTCCCCAACAACTTGAAATTGTACTTTGAAAATAAAAGGTTGATACTTCCAAATTCTATTGTGGGAATCCCACATCAGAAATAGGGTTAATAAAATATAATCCTGATTAGAGGGAAAGAGAAATGAAAAAGTCACAAAAAACTAGTATTTCTAGTAGGAAAACTTAAGTGTAAATAAATATCATAGTCATGGAAGATAAATATATCTATGATGTTCTGATGGAGAGTGATAGAGAAAATGACCATTTGAAATTTAACCATCACAAAACCATAAATCTTATTATTGGTTAAAAGGTCATTGATTTCTCTAAAAGAAAACTAAAGAGATAACATTTTTTTTCCAAAATAGTTTTCCTAGAGTTAAGGGATTGTTTTTATATTTAGATAATCACTTTTGAAAATAAACATACCTGATTACATTCCATGTCATAATCGTAATATCGTCCTTTGGTTGTTCTTCATTATATATCCACATCCTCCCTTACACCTATAAAATAATGTTCACGATGATTTTTTTCATTCCTCAAGAACTTTTAAAAAATAATATGGTCTTTGAGTCACTCCTGTAACCATTAAATGTTTACTCAAACCAAGAAGGTTAGAACATGTTATTAAACAAGTTTTTAATTTTTTAACATGATGAATTCCAAATGTTATTAATCCTAAGAGTCTGCAAAAACATGTCTATCCACATTCTACAAATAAAAATTTCTAAGGGAGGTCACTAAATTTACAAAATCAACTTAGCATAATATTCTTCAAGTAATCCCACTCTTAATCCCACATACCAAATATATGAATAACATTATCAGTTTAAAACTTTAATGAAAACTTGTATGCTTCCAAATAATTTAAGAATAAGTACTATAGTATAATCATTATATATCTCCTGATTCATAATTCTTGAATTCAAAAAAAGTATTCATTAATTATTCCTATTCGATTAGAGTAACATCATAAGCTTCACCTTGATCCCATTTCTTTTTTTAAGATATATTTCATTTATGATTAGGAAATTCATTTGTGTAGTTACCAATATCCTTATAGTTGAAACATTGAACATTTAAATATTCTTTCTCTCTCATACATTCACGAGCCTGGTGACCTTTCTCTCCCCACTTATAATAAACTACCATTCCCTTCAGGCAATAATGGGGTGTTTCTTCCTACAATTATCACATTTGGGAAAATCCTTCTTTTCCCTTTTCCCTTTATCTATCTTTCACTTAACCATTATATTCTTATGTTTTTTCACTTAAACTCACAATACATAGAGTATTAGTTATCTATATTTATATCACATCATACTATATCACCGCCTGATGAGAATGTTTGGTAAACTAGTTCCCTTTGTAGAATTGGCTAAGTCCCTCATAGAAATGGAAAATCTTACTCCTTAGATTATGTATGTTGTTTGAGGCATGCCTTACCAAACATGTAAAGATAGATTCATACTTAAAAACATTTTTATCATCTTTTTGTATCAAAATTATGAATTGTCTCTCTATAAACAGTCGTTGTTCTTGAGGGACATATTTATATAAGAAAGTATTCTTAAAGTCATTTAATTCTGTGTTTTCTATTTATTCATGCTCTATGCTTTGAATCCTTGAACCCCATTGATCCGAATCTCTATATAGATGATAAACTACCATGATAACATTTTCCCTTTCATAACTTCCCAAAGAGAGAAATGTATTATCTAAGAATATTATCCTTTTCTCTACTAAAATTGGGTTTGTTGTCCCATTGAATGATAACAATTGATGTCTAAAGAATTAATCTAGAACTGTTCCACCAAGTTGTTGATTAGGATGCTCTAAATGGGTATTTTTATTGTTCAAAACCTGAGTATGTTTTACCAGTATAGTTATGACTTGTTCGACTTTAGTTGTAGATCCAGCTCCAATATCACTATTTTTCATAGGAGGGAAATCCCTACATGGAATATATGCATTTATATGGTTTCCATTTCTTCCAATAGGCCCCATTTCTAAACAATAGAATACACTAAATTAGGTTATAAATCCTAATTCTAAATTTTGGAAAATAAAAAACACTAAACCTAAATTGGAAATTTATGCATAGATAATCTCATAATAATAAAAATGGTATTTGTGGTTTTTTTACATTTAAATCCATTATAATGGTTTATAAAAAAATTTGAATATTCCTAAGAATATACCTGGGAGTGTGAAACCAGGTGCATAGTAAGGCCTCTTGTCGTGTACTAGGTTACGCCAAGTCATGCCTAGTGAACCTTGTTTGAGTTGTTACCCCTAGTTACATTTGTTCCCGAACCACATATAGTTGTAGTATCAAGAATGGGATGTACTTGAAGGAAGACCTATAAAATCTATACCTTACCTAAATTGTAGGATGTTCATATTCTCTTATCATCAATGTCTATATTAGGGTTATGTTACCTAATCTATTTTTTTTCTAAATCTAATTTCCAAGGTTTCTACTAAAATTTCTCAAATACCATGTTTAAAGACCCAGACCTTGGTAGCCTATAGATGGTGCCGTACATTATTACATCAGTAAAATAACAATAATGTCACATCCAAACTACTGAATAATTTAGTAGCTTTGGAAAACTAGATACAAAAAAAGTTTTACATTTTATTTTTAAAAGAGAAAAAACCTAGAAAATCCATTAGAAACATCAATAAACCCCTATATTTTTCCGGAAATCCATTCATAATAAATATATTCACATACTAGGAAAAAATAATACACAAGAAAGGGGTGATTTCAGATTCTCAGTAAGGGTACACAATACAGTATAAGCTATCATAAAGAAATATAAACAATTATGCACAGTGAAAAACTAAAACACATTCCCTTAAAAAACAATCTCGAGAATAATATGGAAAGAATAGAAGATTATTAAATAATTCCATAAATAATAATGTGAGAATGAAACCTAACCATATATATTCTACAATATTAATAATCACATGGATTATCAATTAAAAGTATCACAACATGGGAATTCGTAATTCCATATATCATAAACATATTGAAAAGGCTTCGACCAAGAAACCATACATAAATGGGTAAAACTCATACTAGTTTGTCTCATGAGTCCCATCGATTCATTTAAGCGATATAGTGGGCCTCACCCATCACTTATTATGCCCGAATCATTTCTCATATGAACGGGGTGAAACATAGTCAACATATACAATCAAATTGAAACTATCATATAAAATGTAAATAATATTCCAAACTGTTAAACAGAATCCTAAACTATCTAGAGTAATATGGAGAATGGTATAAAGACAATACATCCCCAGTCAAAATAATCATAAGACATTCAACAAAATTTATAATATGGTAACATAATAGATCAATCAGAATTAAAAATAAGATTCAACATAGGGTGTTTAAATATATGAAAATACTCTAAAAATATCATTGTGATATTCTTTAGAGAAATACCATTTTACTTTGAAAGGAAGTTTTCTCTTGGAAAATTATTTGTATTTGTTATAAAAATCCAATTATAAACATGTATATCAAAAAACAAAATATAAGTACAATGAAATTATATCCGAGGCACAAATTATTTCCAAATTAAGTGAAAACTTGTAAACATAGTTTTTAGAAATGAGCCACTTTAGATTAGTTGGAGAGGAAATATTAGAGTATTTAAAGAAAAAAATTATATTTGTCTTCTTAAATTAAGAAATTTACTAAGATAGATATTAATGATAAAATGTTTTATTTTAGAATAGTATTTGGTGATTAAAAATTATTATTATGTTTACTTGAAAATCGGTAAAAAATTGGGAATTTCCGTTTAATCGGGCTTCCTTATCCGAAGGAATTAAAAAATAAACCTTGTAAAACATGTATTTACCCAAAAAAGAAAGATGAATGGATTTGGATACATTATTTTGGAACATATTCACATAATTTATAATATTTATATAAAAATAATGAATAATGAAATTAGGTTAAAGAGGGAGAAATCATAACCCGAATGGAAAATAGAGGTTCGGGAAGAAACCCTTACCATATACCTAAAAATGTTCACCAGTTACACTTAATTTCCTCGATAATGATGTTAGAATCATTAATAGTTTAACTAATAACCTTTTACAAATATATTTTGTTGATTTTATTTTTATTAAATTCATTTTTAGCACTTTTTATGTGTTATAATATTCATTCTCATCGTTTGGGAGTGTTCTTTTCCTTGGGTTTCATGATTGGTTCATTAATATACTAGTTTAAAAGATTATGCCAAATGAGAATAGTTATTCTAAATTGAAATTATAATATAATAATGAAAATACATAAGATTAAATGGTTATATAAATCATTGGGTTATTTTGGGCATGGATGAATCAATAGATAGGACAATATTATTAACCATTTGGATTATTTTGGCGTTTTTTCGATCATCATGTACTAGTTTTGTTTTTTAATTAATATTATGTATATATAGAAATTCAAGGAAAATAAATAAGATGTAATACATATATTACAACATTTTAAACCATAAAAATGATTTCACAACCAGCAATGAAGGTGGAATTGAAAAATAAAAACACGTTATCCATGAAGGTTGTAAATCAGCACCTCACAAATGATGTTTTCATATTTATAATAAAAGAAAGAGGAGAAAATACTTGATGATGTATATTAAACTGAAGTAATAAAATTAATTTATATATAAGGTACTATATTTATCATGTATTTTTTTATATAGTAGTTGAGGAGATTATAAGAAAAGGAAAAAAGTGAAAAAAATAAAGAAAGCGAAAGAGTATTTAACATCTTGAGTTGTTCTCATTGAGAACTTCCTTAGGGAAAATTTATTTTGGTATTTTTTAGAGAATAGAACCTCCTATATGTGGGTAAGAGTCTTGGTAAGTGTATTGTGAATAAATTTAAATTTATGAAGGCTTAATAGGTGTGAGGAGAAGGGGTGGCGTGGGGTGGTATTTACAGTGGAGGGGATTGGTGTTTTTTTGAATATTTTATCCATTTGTTTATTATTTTGGCTCAATAATTTTAATAGATTGAGTATTATTACTAAATATTTTAAAATAGTTAATTATATTTCAAGATTATGGGCTCATATTATCCATACTTCATCTATGACTTAATAATTCATGTATTTATTAAATACTGTAAATTACCGTATTTCACAACTCACCAGGAATTCAACTATTTCTAAAATATCCCCAAAATTCACAGTAAATTTTTTTTGATGAGTAGAATTTAAAACTGAAATTAATTTTATTGTAATAATTTTCTAAATATGATAAATTTAATTTTTAATTAAAATCATCATATTCTCGAAAAATACAGATTTTAATGTTTTAATGGATTTTATTTTACATTTAAACATTAATTAAGGTATCCTAAAACTATATTATTATAATAAGAGAAAAAATATTTATTTATTAATAAACTTTATGAAAATATATTTTTGGTATCTATTATATTTATTATAAAATTGTTTAAAAAACATTTATGTTTCACAAAAATATAAATAATTAATCTATAATTTTTAATACATTTATTTACTTATTCAAAGATATAAATATATCATATTTTAATTATTAAGATACCTAAATTTTATTTATTCCTTAATAAGTAAATTTACAATTTAATTCATTAATAAACTCTTAATTATTAGTAAAATGGATTTTTTATAATAATCATGATTATTTACCATCCACCGAAAAATAAATATTTTTAGAAAAATATCAACATTTAACCCTAAGATAATTTTGAAATTCTGATTTTAAAATGATGTTTATTTTGATTGATAGAATTTATAAATTTGTAAAAATTTAGTTTTAAAATAAATGTGCCTATTAACGGTGGTAAAACAACCTTTAGAAAAATATATCCATTTAATGCCTGAAATTGAATTCATTCTTATATTATGCCTATAAAATCATTTGGAAGAATGTAAAAACATTTGACTAAATAAATAATAGATAAATATCATAATTTTATTTTTACTATTCATTCCCTCTAATTTTACATCTTGGTTATAACAGTCATGTTAAAAACAATTATTTTAATGTATTTCATGTTTTGTTTAAGCTTGTTGTCGAACAAATTAAATTTAAAAAGATACATACCATAAAATCCTTGGGTGTAATATTATTAATTCTTATGCTTCCCATTAATAGTTTTTGAATAATTAATTATTTTATTTGGGGTATTTGGAGGTGAGAGTGAGATGTGAACTAAGGTAAGGAGCCCATTATTGAAATGTTGAGGTCATGAGCCCATGATTGATGTTGATATGGATCCCCATTGTGAACCTCATTACTTGATTATCTCACTCACATATTTTGACTACTCATTCAGACCTATATATTTATTTTGGATGACCTAGATTCATGATTTCCAATAGGTATCACACCCCAACTAGTATTTCTATTGAGAATATGAATGGCTCATGCTATGGATGCAGATTCAGAAAAGCAGGTGTACATGGAACTGGTTAGCATGAGACCCATAAGATTATATGTAAGTCCTAAAATTGTTCATGATGATTTTTAATTATCTTTTCTATGGTGGAATCACTATCATACCTTATTTATACCCATGAAATCCATATTCCTAATAATCAATACATGATAATGCTCATTGTCACTACTTTGCTCTAGAGTTTCCTTTCTTGATTAATGATTATTATTGATTGACCAACTAATTGAGATTATGAACCTTTAATCTATTATACTGTATCTTATATAACTTTCGATATTAGTTTCATGTTGTTATTTCTCTTGATTGATCTGATTTAAGCTAGTGATATGGTTTTGAATGTTTTTCATGATTTTTTTTGGTTTTCAAATGATGAAATAAACTGTTATTTAGCTATGGTATGATATTTTTTTTTAAATTTGAACATATGTTTTTAGAACAACATTGTTTTAGAATTAATTCCATGGATTTATTTTCTAGTTTTGAAATTTAAATACCCTTACAATCATATTTGTAATCCTTTTTTATCATATTTATATTAGGTTATGAAGAAACTAAATGAACTCCGACTGTACAACTCACACCCTTCTTGTATCGTATTCTATCTAAAACCATTATTTTCATATATAAGGTTCTTGTATTATCATCTTCATCCTCGTGGGTTCATTCTTAGTTTGATGAGGGAGGGTGACTTGGGAAATAGTTAGTGGTCATGGACTAATAAGAGATGTGTTTTTGTAATTATGTCTTACTTTAAATATTTTTATCATCTCATTGTACTTGATGTGGTTATATTGATTTGTGTATATTATGATGTTTCTATAGTGGAATTTGTTTTTTATTACATTTAGGTGGGTGAAATGTTTCCCAAGGGTTGTTTTTGGATGACTAGGATCATGTTTCCCGCTCAAGGGGGTCAGGAATGCTCTTGAAATAAGTGGAGAATTGGTTCAGATACCAGTTTAGATGGAACTCAAAGTCAGTACATTATGTAATATCTAGAAGTAATTACACATTTTTGAGGAGTTATTTTACTTAAATATATTTATCTATAAAGAGAGTTCGTTATAGTTTATTTTTGTTACACCAACTCACAGTTATGTGTATACTCCTTATACATAACCTAGTACAGGTGAACCAATAAATCACCATGTCCTTACATGATTTAATTTTTATTACACATTAAATATTTTGTGTTGATTGTTTTAGATGTGGATATACATAAAAATACTCACAAATAACATGTAAACAATATTATAAAATGGGTGATAGTTTAAGTAAAAATGTTTAAATTGGGTTTCATTATAATTCACCCACCCCCATTTTGGTCTCCTTAGGTCACACTTATTAACTCACGGTACCAATTAGTAGCATCAAAGCAGAAAGGTCTTGACTTGGGATCCAATATAAGAAGATATTTTTTATGTTGTTCATTCATGTTTATCCATATGCTAAATCCTATGTTTTTGGTCAATAATTATTTATAATTTGAAAGAAAGATGTGTTCATTTCTCTTGTGTATTTTAATTTGGATGTTGTATAATATATACATCATTATATTTATTTGAGAATTTACAATGAAATATTCTGTGATTTAAATGAACAAAATATTCTGCTTCCTCCCCTGAAATATGTGGAATTTATTAAAATTATTTATTATTGCATAACATTTGAGACATGGGAGACTCTATAGAAGATATATAGAGATTCCATGAGTCCCTCCACAAGTATTAAATGAAAATATAGAAATGGTAATTTACACATCTAAAAATATAAATAATTTACTTTATATCAAAATAAGAACATATGAAAAAGGGAAATAAAAATTCTTTCAATGGGAAGGTATCTCCCACATATTTGAAATATTTTATTTGTATTGAATATCTAAATCTATCTCTTTACTGGATTAATCTTTTAAATATATAATATAATACTATCCCTATATAATGTAATGATATAGTAATTAATAAATGATAATATATTTTCTTTGTTAATCTTGATAATGGTCTTATAGTAACTAAGATGTGAGAAAATCACAATAAGAAAAGGTTGGACATTTGGAAATTAAGGGTAAATAATATTATACAATAGTAAAATAATAAAATTTAAATAATGATATACTGAAGAAATAATAATTTTCATTAAAGGAAGCCATTGAAAAAATGAGGGTGAAAATAAAAGAGAAATATGTTTTCAATGTGATATTTTAAAAGAAATATTCGATCAAATGCCCCTAGAAGGGAAATCAAAATATAAAATTATTACTCTCAAGAAACATCATGATTGTAGAATGAAATATATTTATGAATAATGTTCTTAATTGAAGGTGATAAAAACCAAAATGATATAAAAGAATTTAGAATCATATATCTTAAAAGTAATTTGATGTCCTCAAAGTAGAAGATGAAACTAGATGTCCCTTGAATGAAAACATCAACAAGTTAGTCTTAAAAATGATAAAATATGGAATAAATAATTAAAAAATTATATTTTCTAAATTAGTAGAAAAATATTCTAAAAAATAGTTTAAAATTTGTGTTAATTTCATAATTACATGGAATACGAATGGATACATGTATGGATTTGTTGGATAATAGTAATTTGAGAAAATATGTTGAAAAAGTCAATCCCAAATAGAGAATAGTAGGTATAATTTTTTTGGGAGATGTTTCATTTAAGATAATATTGGATATATGAAATGTTATTATATTATGATAACAAATGAGGTTCCATTAGGGAAACTACTATTCCCATTACAATGGGGATATGAGGATATAAGGGAAAATATTATATTTTATAGAAAATAAATTATTGAAATTGTAGGAAATAAATATTTTTTGAGAAAAATGTTTGTGTACCAACAACCAATAGTTGATTACATATAATATCCATAATGGAAATCGAAGAAACAAAAATGGATGGTAAAAAATAAATCATCCCTTGTATCAGGAGAGGAGTATTAACATTAGAATAAATAATTAATGAAGATAAAGAAATATTATGTAGTATTATTATATTATAAAGAGGAGTAGCATGAAGCATACCTTAGTGGAAGAAAAAAAATCCCACTATAAGTAAAAAAAATAAATTTGTATAAATTCTAATCGGAGGAATAGTCTTGTAAAAGAATGATCAATGGATTCCGTTTTAAGAATTTAATGGAATGAAATGATGAATAAATTTATAAACTCATTCCAAACTAGATATGAATTAAAATGATTAATTTAGTAGATTAAATGGTTTTAAATATTTTTAGAAAATCAAGTGGATAAGTGTATACTATAGATAAGCGTTATGCTATTCAAGATAGTACCAATATTTTCTATATGTATTAGCTAACATGGAAATATAGGTGTTATTATAACTAAAATATGTAGGATAAAAACCTAAATATTATTGTTAAGGAACTTAACATTTCTAAATAATATAGAATCCTAAGATTATTATCATTCTTAAAGATGGATATTTGCACTAAAGTAAAAGGAATTTTGTTAAAGTTTGAAACAAACAATATGTGTATGTTTGTATCTATATTTTATAAAACGAAAAACCTCCAATAAAATATAAATTCTTTTTCAAAAATTTGTAAAACTCACAAACTTTTTATTTTTTTGTTTATGTACTTATGATAGAAGATGTGTGATTGAGATCATATGAAGAAATTAATGAGTGAAATAAATGACCACATTCTATATTCTTATGAATGTATGTTTGTTTAATGAAAACTATATAGACTAATTTGTATATGAGTTGTATTTTTTATCAGTAGATTTCAATGGTCTTCAATGGAAATGATATATTTCATTTATTTCAATATGTTGAAGAAGAAATAAATAAAAAACTTTTAGAAGGTTCAGTGGAAGTGATCATGTTTTATTATCTATTTAAATATATAAATGATGTTATTTACTTTATGGGAGATAGTTAATATTCATTATAGGAATGGATAAATATCTTTTATGACTTTGAGTCTACTTATTATGATTGATTTGATTTTATTAATTTCTCAAAAATGTGCTTGATATTTAGAGATGAATATTTGTAATAAACATTATGATGTTTACTTAATAACTTTTCAAAGCCAAATAGAATTATGTTAAGATGATGATTAGAAAGAATCCAACATACCGAGGTGATTATATGAATCATATCCGACCAGGGAAATCAGATGAAGGTTTCTTATTATCACTATCAAACAATGGGTTTTGAAAATTTCCATCATATGGTGTGCACATTAGGACGAATTAAATAAATCCATCAAAGTAGAGTCCATCAGATAAAACTTTCCAAAGTTAGTTAACAAATTCCCTTAGAAATACCCGGATATAAATTCCAATTGGACAAATGATATTTGGTAAGAGCACCAAAATAATGTTCATAGTGACCTCATACTGATTTTAATGAACTGAGTTGATCATCAAACATATAGAAATAAATGTTTGAGTGATTATATTCATTTTAACATTAGACAGATTATGATCAGACAAACATTATAATACATTGCTAATTGATGTGATTTTCATTGATCAAACATCATAATGTATTTTTGTTTTGATTAAAGATGAAATTTAGAAGAATATAAATGTATCTGAAAGAGTGTTCAATTTGCTTAAGTCAAAAGGGGATATTAAAGAGTAGTGATACAATGTTCATGTCATAAAGAAATTAAAGTTGTGGTGGAACTCAGTGTAATTATTGTACTATAACACTAATAAGTGTTGATTGAATTTGTACAATGATATATATTAATTCCACCATTCAAACTTCTAAAAATATTGAGATATGATGTGAAAATGTTGTAAAAAATGAATGAAGAAAGTGTTTAAGAGGTTATAGATAAAGGAGGTGGTATGAAGTCCATTTTATGAATTTAATTATTCCTTCGAAATCATATAATAGATAAAATGTTATAAAATGATCAAGAATAGGTTTCCTAAGAAATTCAATAGTCAGATGAAACATATGAATATTATTTAAGGAATAATACTCCTTATAATTTCCCAAAATAATTGTTTCTAAGTGATGTTCATAGAATTTAAGTTTCCATGAAATTTCATTAGACATAGGTTTTTGAGGTTGCTGAAAAATATCATTAAATAGAATTATCCATGAGATTACATTATATAGAAGGTTATAAATATATCTGGCAGTTTATTAAAAATTCATCTGTTTGTGTTCTATGAAGTCATCAAATTGAAGGAGTGGATAAGATCTTCGAGAGTTCATCAGATAAAGTAAAACTAAAAAAATTTAAAACCCATCATATGAAGAGATATACCTATTCTATTATACTAAGTAAACTTTCAAATTTATGATAAAAAAATTTTTTCAGACAAATTTTTTTTAGAAAAACGTTTTTCCAAGAATTTCATCATTGCAAGGAAGAGACTTATGAAAGCCTTCAAATATATTTCTATGAATTTGTAAATAAACATTAGATAAAGTTTTATAGGTAGAAGATATGTTAAGAAGTAGTTTTAGATGAAATTTTCAATGGTCTTTATGACGTTTTCCTAAAGTAATTAATAATGGATTTTTTGAGCTGGACAATCAACATTTATATAATTACGAAGAGATTATTGTGATTCTAACTGATATTTTAGGAATTATGAAGAATATAATTGGAACCAATATCTAATAAATTTTCTTACGAATATTTTTTAACTCATATATTTTAGGAAGTTTGAATGTGGTCAAACACTAGAAATTTTTATTGGGATACTCAATAATAAAGAGGGAAGTTTGAATTTGAAGTTTGTGCCTCAACCAGAAATTGTAGTGAACCAATCCCAATATAAAGGGGTGATAATGATTTGTGAGTTGAGTGATGAAATATAGATTTTAATTTTTCAAAAATATTATTAAGATTTAATGTTTAATTAAAAATTATAATCCAAAATTATTGAGATCAATTCCCATTTGGTTTGAAGTTTTGAGAGAAGAGGTACCTGATGAAGTTGGGGGTACTAGATAGAGAGAAAGAACTGGATGGAGAAAGAGTGCACCAGATGAAGAAGAAGAAGGTATAATACAAATAGTTTGAAGAGTGCACCGTAAAAACTAGGTATTGGATGGAGTTGATGCACTAGAAGAACATTCATAAGATGAAGTGATAATAGGTAGAGTTTTTCATATTATTTAGTATCGGATGAACACAATGTATCAGAAGGGTTGAATTAATTGTCACCTGAAAAACATTCATTATAAAGACATGGTTTGATGAAATATCAAAAATACATGTGTTGAAAAAAAATAAGAAGATAAGGAATGGTGACTTTAATTTTTTTGTTGTATTGAAGAAGTAAGGTTGATTTCCTGCTACTATGAAAGTAGTTAGTAAAGAAAAAGGAATTGAATAGAAAAAAAACATTGTTACATCCATCAAAAGTATTAATAGATGTATGAATTTCATAGTGTTACAAACTATCTTAAAGATGTTGGAGACTACCTATACAGGAATTATAAATATCCAATGAGGTGATATAAGGTGGGTGAGGTCATCACCAGTCTATGGAATCAAGATTATTTCCATCCCCCATCCTAAAGTGTGTGGAACTATACTTATTATAAGGATTATTTTTTAGATAAACCACTATAACAGGTATCTCATTGTAGTGGAGAATATCTGAATTGATTATCATAATAAAGGAAAATTACTTGAAACTCTTATTATGTAGTGAACATTGTAAAAGTATCATGTTCCATATTTTAACATCTTAATATAATTTCATAGGATAAGAAAAATTGGATTAGATAATTAAGATCCCAATTGGTATACGTGGTAAATAAATAAAAATTTATAATTAGTTTAAAATTTCCAAACACTTATCACCCCTCTCATTGTTGAGTACAACAAGAATTCGTCCTCTCAATTAGTATTAGAGGGTCGAATCACCTATGTTGGATTATTTAGTTTGAAGTTATAGTCTTTTGAATATTTGAGTTTCTTTTATATATTAATAATGAAGTGATGTTTTAGTGAAGATTCAGTTATCTCTTAGATGAATTCTATATATATAAATAACATGACTTGTAATATAAATAATGAGAAAATAAAGATGATGAAGATATCCCTATTTCCTAAATAAGTGGAAATATCAGTTTATATTGGCCTTGCTAACAATGATGATATATAGAGCATGAAATGCATAGAACATGTGATTCTACATTCCACCAAGGATAATGAAAACATTCATACCTCAAGTGATAGTAAGGTATATTAATATTCTTATAAAAACTATCCTTAAGAATCAGATCCTTGCATAAGAGGTGATGATGATATTTCTATAACATTTCTAGATATATCAAATTTTAGATTGAAAGATATTCTATGTTTCTTTTCCAAAGAAATTGTTCTATTTTCTATGGGTTCATTAAATTAATTTAGGAAGAGATCACCTATATTGAAGAAGCAGATAATATATATATAGTTTTGAAAGAAAATCTTCTAGAATATATAATGTTATCAATGGATGTAGGATTTTTGGAATAAAAAATGGTAGAGATTGAAATAAGTTTCTGAAATTTATAAAATAATTGGATTAAAAAACTTGAAGAGAAATAAAGACTCAAGAATAATCAAGATGAAAATATCCATGCACTTTAAGTAAAGTAGAAAAATAGAAATAATGTCAAGGTTTTTTAATTGGATGTAAAATCTTGGAAGATCATGAAACTTGAATCTTTGTTATGAAACAATGTTAAGATTATTTATGTGTTGAATGTTTGAATAAGGTTTATGTAGAGAAATTCATTATTATGGAATATTAGAAAAACCCTCAATATGATATATATATATATATATAATTGGAACATATGTTTTTTTACCATGAAAAGAAATTTATTCAGTATTCAAAAAACAAATAGATAGTATTTGCTACTAAAAAATCATCACTAGATGAATCTAAGGTAAGAATACATTCAACATGGGATAAAAAGACTTTGATCTCTTTCAATGATCTATCCAAAGTTGGTGTGAAGAATTATGTACCATCCATAACATTTTGTAATAATGTTTCTAAATCTAATTTAACAAATAGTATAGGTTTGAAAACAAAATCATTACATGAATAGATGAATAATAGTGATAAGAAGCTTACCAATAGGACTAGGGTGAATGGGAAAATGAGTGTGGAAGTTGTTTCTCCATGAAGAGGCCAATAAGTTTTGAGGAAAATCCAAAAAAATTCATACTGAAGATATAATAAGATCAAGGAATCTGTGTTAATGTTGGTGTTGCCGCAAATTTGAGCACTGTACATTTGATTATTTATAAATTAATCTAAATAAAAAATCAGAAAGGAAACCCATGTCATGTTGGAGGAATCTAGAGATGAAGAAGAATCATATAATAGTTATGAAAACAATTTCTAATTCAAACAAATTTATAAATCATGAAAATATATAGAATATATGTAATAATGGCGGTAACAAGGTTATTCATTCTCATCTCAACATGTACAAAAAATGATAATAAAGGGAGACATAAAATATGCTTGATATGAGAAAAATATTTTTTGGGAAGTAAGATGAATAATATTTTAATAAAAAATCACCCAAGATGAATTGAATTATGAAAGGTGATATGACCTTGGATTGAAAATCAAATAATTTGAATAATAGTGTATCAATAAAATGAAATAATAAATAATATGCCACTTGGTAGAATCCATGTGGTCAACCCAAAATTTCTTCTATTGTTTCCAATGATATTTTATTTATCTGGACAGAATATTTAGAGAGAATGAAAAAATGGAAGAAGTGACATAAAAATATTTTTAAAAAGAAAAAGGAATGATTCTATATAAAGGAAAATAAGTTTTATATGTGATTTGCAACAAAGATGGACAGACTCCTAATGATTATTCTACAATAATTTTATCACAATAAGAGTTATTAAAGAAGATAAAATCTACACCTAGAGATACAATTTATTTAAAACCTATTGACATGAAAGTTTATATCTTTAGGTGCGACGAGTGTATAAAATGGATCAAATATGTTGAAAAAAGTATATCAACATTGATTTTTTACATTAAGAAGAATGTAATAGACACATTATTACCATTACTTTTGTGTTTTTTATTTTATATCTCAAAATAGTCAATTAACGGTGAAGTATGATCATAGAGGGAGAACCATAGATAATGGATGGCTGATAACTTTGGATAACCATGTAAAGAAATGTTATATACTATAATATTTCCTAAGTCGGTTTTAAAGAAGTTTTTTATGAATGGATCATCCTTGGTGAAGATATTAAAATTTTCAAGTCTGGATGTCCATATAAGAATATATCCATTTCATGTATTCTAATAATAAAGATCCTAAATCATATCTATTAAATATATTTATCATTATAAAGATAATATGAAAATTAGCTTTGAGGGAGAGACAAATGAAGTGAGATATTGTTTCTCCCAAAACCAATGTCTCAAGAAAATAAAATGTTTCTGTAATGAACCTGAGGGGATGTCAGTGGAAAAATTATATTTTACTTAATATTTCATCCTTGGTTACCCTGGAAAAAATTATCAGTACAATTAGGTAAATATTGATTTAAATAAAGACATAAGAAAATTTTAAATACAAAAGTGTTCCAGATTTTCTAGTCCTCCTTATTGTGCTTGAATATTTATAATGTTTTTATTGAAGTTAGTGTAATAGTTTTATGTTGATATATCTTAAATTTTTTTATATCTCAATTAGTATATTCAAACTGGAATAAAAGTGGTAATACCATGATGAGGTTTTTATGATTTCTCATTATATATGGAATATAGATGCCTTGGTATAAGAAAAATTTATTATCCAAATAAAATCCCTTTGTTTTATACACAGAGAATGAATCATGTAAATGTAAAGATAAATGATATATGAAACATTTCTAAAAAATGAAATAATACCCTTTCCCCATGAAGTTTTTTTTCTTGTTAATAATGGTGGGATAATGTTAAATGAAAGAATGTTTTAGGAGAAAGGGATATAAAGAGTCAAATATTAATATATGCAATTGGAATGTAATTTGAAGGTATTTCAAAAAAAATACAAAGGGGAAGATTGTAGAGACCACATTTTTTGTGAGTTATATTTTTTTCAATATATGCCTATGGTTTTTAGTGAAATATAAATATTTTGTTTATGTTAATATGCTAAGGAAGTAAAAAAGAAGAAGCTACTGAATGGAAAGGTTGAATTTCTCAAGTCTTATTATATCAAGAAACATATAGATGGTATTCTTTACATTAGTAGAGATATATATTATTTATTACATCAAAGGTGAAAGCTATTTCATAACTTTGAGTTTACTTATGATGATTGATGAGTTTTTACTGATGAATCAATAAAGCGATTGATGATTGGAGAGTAATATTTTTTATCATTAATATGATGTTTCCTGAATAAATTTTCATGGCTGAATGAACTAAAATAGAGATAATGATCAGATTATGGTTAATATACTGAGGTGGTCAGACAAAGTTTATCAAAACAATTCCATCAGATGAAGGATTGTGAGTAGAACCATCAAAATGAGTTTTCTGAGCTATCATTGGAAGAAGTGTCAATCAGATTGATTTTTATAAAGTCATAAAAATAGAGTGTATAAAAAGAAACATTGAAAAGTCATCTAAAATAGTCCATCACGTGATCCAATATGTAAAGTAGATTCAGATAGGGGAAATATTGGAAGAATACAAAAGGAATGTTCATAGTGACATCATACTATTATGAATGGATTGAGTTGATCTGTGGACTTATGTTAGTGAATATTTGACCATTAACATTCATGGTTACATCTGACAAATTATCATTAATAAAAAATTATCCGATGTTTCTAAGTGACATCTTCATTATATATTAATAATAAAAAGTCCGTATGTTTATGATTCAAGATGAAATTTAGAAAAACTGAAAAGTATCTAAAAGAGAGTTCAATCTACATATTTCAAAAGAAACATTGAGGAGCATAGGTACAATGTTAAATTCAGGAAGATGTTAAATTTTTAGTAGAACTCTATGGAACTATGGTGTCCAAAAACTATAAAGTGCTAATTGAAGTTTTACAAAGTCCATCAGATGGACTTGTATAAAGAATGAGACCCAAGTAAAAAAATAAAAAATGAATGAAAAAAGAAAGTGTTGTCGATGTTGTAGTAGATGATAGGAAGTATTATGTTTTTTTAAAAACCTAGAGAGTCATCAGATAGAGGTTTTTATTAATATTATTCAGAATAAAGTTTACATGAAATATCATAAGAGATAAGTTTCAAAATAGTTGAATATGACAAAAGCCTGTATGTGATGTCATTACACAAAATTCCATGAAGATATCGATATGACTATTACAAAGTCATCTTATAGAATTTTATGAATTCATTAGTTATAAAGAGAGGTCTAGATCTCTAAGGGTTCATCAGAAAGAGGAAAACTAACAACCATATGAAAACCCATCATATGGTGGAAGAGGCCTACAATAACATACTAAATAGAACATAAAATGGGAGATCAAATAGAATCATCAGAAGAAGAACTTATCTGATGGAAGTTTTGAAATGTATTGCATTGATAAGAGGAAGGGTCTTATGAAAGAATTTCGAGATGTTCCTATGAATTTTTTAAGGAACAACATATGATGATTCCAATACGGAAGAGATGTTATGAATTTTTAACAGGCATATTTTTCAATGTTCTTTATGATTTTCTTGTAAATTCATTAATTATGGTGGTTCTGGGCTGGAAAGTCAACATTTAAATAACCAGGAAGGGTTTATTGAGATTATAGATGAAATATTTTTGAAATACAAAGAGTATTGTTGATGTTTATATCTGAGGATATTTCCTATGAAGATTAGTTAACTTTTATATTTTTGTAATGTTTAAGGTTGTTAATTATTTAAATCTTTTACTAGGGTTCTTAAATTTTAGAGGGAAGTTTGAATTTGAAGTATGTGCCTCACCTTGAAATTGAAGAGAACAACTACCTATATAAAGGTAGGCTGAAATGTAGTGACTTTTTTGATGATATATAGAGTTGAATTATTGTGAATTATAACATTTAATTAATATTACATAATAGAGGGAGGGTCCTAAAGTGTGATATTAATTCACAATTTTGTCAGAGTTTTTAGAGAAGAGGTATTGTATGGAGTATGGTGTACCAGACAGAGTGAATGAACCAGAAAGAAAAACAATGCACTATAAAAAGAAGAAGAGGCAATGTTTAGCCAAATAGTATGAAGAGTCAACCAGAAAAATAGTGTACTATAAATATCTGTGGAACCTGATTAATAATAACTTGGGGAAGTAATATTGGTCATAGTTTTTCTTGTCATTTGGTATCTGATGAATAGGGTGAAAAAGAAGGGTTGGATGAATTGTCACCTGATGTACAAGAAAGGAACAAAAATGAATTGATGAAATATTAGATAAAAAAGTCATAGAATAAAGAGTATGAGAAGGGATGAAATAAAATGACTATATTTGAGGTAGAGAAATATTGGATAAATATAATGATAAAGTAGTTTTTAAAGGGCGAGAAAAAAATAGATAGGATGAAAATTATTAGAAAAGTAGTTGTAGCTTATAAGTTAAATGAGATGAAATAAATTATATCTGGGATGTTTTTCCCTCTTTAGGTAATAATATTTGGTTACCTATCAATGGGGGAGTACATATAGCTTTTAACTTTAATATGGATAATTTCACTATGGTGTTGGGAAGGGATAAAACTATCGACACTTTTTATTTATTGTCCAATGAGAAAATATTGGACCAGAAATCTCTTTTAATCAAGGTGTAGTGTTTTATATTACAACGGGTGGTGTTGATGGTCCAAATTGAGTTCATTATATCATAAAAGGTGTTATTTTGATTACTTTTGTAACAAAGATGGATTTTATTGATTAATTTTGAGAATGAAATTAAAAGGAATATAATTTTATAGATAAGATATTAGTTGTGAGATTTGATATCAATTTATTTTTTTCAAACATAATTCATTGAACTATGATGTGGTGTGTTGGAAGTTAATATGTTACCATGGACTAAAAATATGATAAATAAGACTTTGGTATACAATATAATGGGAGATCAAATGATACCTGGGCAATAAATTAACCAAGAGGGTAATAAGAGGATTCATGATTCATAACTGGTAAAGTAGGAATACCATACATGGACCAATAATCATAATCAATAAATTATGGGATTGTTATTCATTGGAGTTACAGTTTCCACATGTATTCAAAAACTCTATTTATATTGGAAAATATAAGAGATTGTGAGAGGTATTTGAAACATGTGAAATATATCATAATGGTTAATGGTCTTTATAGGTGAAGTTTTGGATGATTCAGAAAAATCAGAATGAAAGAAATTATTAAATAAATATAAAGATAAATATGAAGAACGAAATATTCATAATCTAGTTTAGATAGATGATGTATATTATTGTTATTATTTATTATGTAAATCATAGGAAATAAATAAATTTACATGAGTATTGGAGAATTTTGGTGACATATGGATTTTTTTTAAATAATAAAAAATTACACAATGATGGTTCTCATTATATTGTTTGTTTTTACAGTGTTTTTTGAGTACTTTATAGTCTGTCACTATAAATATTTCCCCGTAATCAAAAAATACAATATTGTGGGTTTTTTCATGTAATATTTAAGGGATGAGATTTGGTGAGACACTAATTTTTGTTGTTTTGTTGTTCAAGTTGTAAATAAATGCTACAATGATGAAGAAGTTCATGTAGTGGATTGAAAATTTTCAAATCCACTATAATATAATACAATTTTTTAGAGAATTACATAATAATGGAAGTCCATGATTTGTGTTTAAAGATGTTTATTAGAAGTTTTTTGAAAGGTTATGTGATATAATATGAATTTCAGGCCATGATTGAACAAAATTATTTGGCATGAAATAAGTAATTAAATAATGATATCTATATAATTATATAATAATTTTATCTAGTGGACTTATAGTGATTTATTAAGAAATTATTTTCATCGTATGGTATTTTGTATGCTGTGAATTCCAAGAAAACCAAGTAGTAGAAGTACATTACACCATATAGCACATCACTACACCATTATGTTGAGGATATCTATAAAATTTATATATTTGTGTATTATTAATATTTGAAAATATATGGATTGTAAAATAAAGATTTGATTCAACCTAAATGGATGTATTTGGATTATGTTTTGTTCATAAGACACATGACATGATTAACATGGATCCTTATGGAACATATTTATCCTAGCTATTGGAAATTGGTCTCAAAGAATTGAATATTAGATTTATTCTAAGATTATGGAATAATAGAGGAGATTATAAAATGTGATACTCTAAAAATTAGTGTATAGTTGACCTATTTGGTTCCTGAGTAAGAAGGATGAACATTAATGGAGGATTATTTATTATATCCTATATATATAGAGGAATAAGGTGGATTATTCAAAGAAAAATGTCATAAAAGGGAAATGACCTCATTTAGTGACTTTAAAAAAAAGGAAGAGTTATTGTGAAAGTCGTGAAAATAATAAGTTGTTTACAAATAAAGATCATATTAAATACCAATCCCATTAACATGAAGTCTTTATAATAAGGCCATCATTTAATATAGTCAATTAAGAAGTGAAATATTACATGAGAACCCCGTATCTAATCCCCATACAAGTAGTTTTTTAAACCTGGTTTCTGATGTTGGAGATAGTGGATTGGAAGACATCTACACATAAAATTTTCTATTATATATTTAATTAATATATAATTTTTATATTAAAATTATAAGGATCTGAATTTTATGAACCATTGAATATAGAATTCAATATAGTGGATAGTGAGATTAAAATAGGAAGTGATTTTTGGGAGTAATGAGTTATCCCTAACCTATTTTGGAAAGGGAAATGAGCCTTGATGTGGATTATCCTTACCTAAATCATTTTCACATAAATAAAGTGTGGTATAATATATTTTTGGTATATAGTCACATCACCTATTATTTTTACTTTAAACATAGCCTAGTATGGGTTTACTAAGGTTGTTATTATGTCCTTATGTTCTTTAATTTTTTCATACATGACATAGGAAATTAATTCAATATATTTTATATAAAATAAATTTATTTTCTTCCCTCACATTTATTAATCAATTTAAATCTGGGGAGTTTCGTTTTTAAAGGATCTTTTCAAGGGATTTTGTGTATATTGGTTAATAAGGATGAAAATATGTATTTAATTGATTGTATAAATTTTTTAAGTTAAGTGAATTCCCAACTTTTGATAAACCTTTGGTTTTTAATGATAAAGGACAATGATGGATATATTAGTGAATGAAATTTAGTAGAATCAGAAAAGTACAAGAAAATTCATGTTATAATATGTTACATATACATAGTGATACGTAAATAAATTAAAAGATACATGAAACATTTTTTTCATCATAAATATATAATTTTCCATGGTTTGTAAGGAATCATCCTTAATATGGGAAGAATTATCATTTACCATGGGGTGGGAAGGAGATGAGTTTCCTCTGGTCCGTAAGAATCCTTTTTAAATGTTAATGAGATATTTCTCATAGATTTTATGACATGTTTATATTATCTAATCATAAGTAATATTTAATTTATGATATATAAGAATAATTAAGAGATTTAGTGGGATATATAAGATTTTATGAATCTAATGTATGGGTTTCCCATAGTGAAATTGAGTTATTATTGAAAATGGAATGTAATTTAAATCATTTCAATTTAATTAATTTGTCTCATATGAAGGTAATAGAATATAAGGTTGCATAAGATCATATCATTTTCAAAATCAAGAGAATGGAATGAATGTTAGAATAAAATATTGTCATTGTGAATACAATCTTAGTGCCAATTAGAGACCATTCATGCTATAGGGGACCAAAATAATAAACCATTAATTTATTCTAATTAAATCATGAAGGAAGGGTCATATTACCTTATATTTGGAAAAAAGAAATCATTTTTGATAGTGGGAGTGTGGTCTTCACTCAAAATTTCAATGGATGAAAGTACTTTCCACTTGAAATTGATATATAGAATCTCAATTTCATGTTTAATGATCCAATAAGAATGGGGAGCTTATAAATTTAATATAGACACCTTCATTCAGGGGAACCCTTTTTCTTTATAATATTCATTCAATATTTTTCTACAATATTATCTATTATACATGGATTTAACCATTTTCATGGAGGGATAAATACATTTTAACAATTGGTAAAGTATGGTGGAGGACCTTATGTTTATACATGATTATAAATATCAATAAAAAATTCTTCTTCAATTGTTTTTCTGTTTTAATTGATTTCATATTTAATTGGTTACAGTTGTATTGAGTTTATATTTGTGTTCACTATTTTCGGTTCGGGATAATAAATTATTTCTCCCTCCACTCTATATTATATATATATGATGTAATTAATATCATTTTGTGGTGAATTATCTATAGATTTATTATGTGTTTGTGTAAGGTGGTGGATATACATGGATTAATTTAGAGTAATTCTCCTAATTTTGTGTTTCTTATGAAATTTTAGGGGAACAAATTAAAGCGGTGTGATGGAGATTAGCTGATACCTTCACACACCATTTGGAATGAGGATCAGTTATATATTAAAATTTTATAATCGAGACACACATTAACTATTAATCCTTGGTGAGATAGAAATGATGTTGGATACTCTTATTGATCAAATAACATAAAAACTATTAATTAATTTAAGACTATGATAAAATTTCATTAAATAATCAAACCCAAGGACAAATCACTAAATATAATTTCAGATAAATCACACCCATGTTTATTATCTCTTAGTTCTCTGAAATTTAAAAATATTCACCCCTTGAATAATTGTGAAACAAAATTCTAAACCATTCTATAGAGATAATCATTGGGTTATACAATATTATATTTTTTCCTTAGGTTTTAATTACCTTTTTTCATACCCTATAATAGATGTGTAAAAAATAAGCACTGTTTATGATGAGGTTATTATAAATCCATTACACATAACCAATTTTTTTTTCATGAAATGATCTGATATAAACTATTTATTCACTCATGATCTTGGGATTGTGAGAACCTTTCTTATTAGAGTTATTGATGTGAGAAACATTGATATTCCATAATCAAATTTGGAAAAAACAACCTTAAGAAAATGAAGTGAAATATTAAGTGTTCACTATGAATCTATAATCATGGCTACACATCCTATAAAAACACTTAGATATATTTGTTCTCCTCATTTCATATATAAAAACAATAAAATTGTTATTACATCTTTATATGCTGATTTTGAACTCCAAACTGGATTGATTTTAATTTTCACTAAGTTTCATGGTCATTTAGGAGAATATCCTAACATGAAAATTAAATAATTTAACATGGTTTTTGCAATATTAAATAAATAGGATTTTCTATGGAATGAGTCAAGTGGTGACCATTCTCATCTCCCTCAAATGAGTGTCTAAATAATGTCTATAAAACAAAAAAACCAGAGAAATTGGTTATTGGGATGACCTCTATAATATTTCTATATAAAGGTTCTTCCCAAAATTAAAAAACATGGCTTCATGGAAGGATATGTATTCCATGAAACAGGAATTTGGAGAGAACTTATATGAGAATTATGAAATATTTAGGATTTTATAATTATGTTATCCAAATCAAGAAATAAAGGAACATCATTTATTGGTTTATTCTATTAGGGACTTCTCAAAAATGATATGAATTTTTTAGATTCATCATCATTAGGATATGTGATTAATAAATTTGTAATTTATATTAAGCTATTTAGTGGGAAAATAACTGAAAATTTATAATTTTTTATCACATGAAATACTAAGAAAATTTGAGTTTCTGTGGTAAGATATGGTAAATCACCTTTACTTGAATATAATCATGAGGTACTGACAACCTTTTTTAGGAATATGGAAATTAAGAAATTAAATAATCAACTAAAACCAATGATGGTATGTAGTTTTCTCTCTCCATAAAATCATTTAACAAATAATTATATTTATGTTTTAGATAAAGGAAGGTATGTTAGTTCCTATTGATAGTGAAAATCTCAACATCCTATGCATCCAAACCAAGTATCCACTTCCCCCTAAAAAACCCTTTGTGTGTTTTCATTATTTATTTTATTTTGTCCTTGTTCACAACCCAAAAACCCTCCCACCATTATTCATTACTTCCATAAATAGAAAAACAAAAGAACAACATAAATTAAATGAAAATTGATAGTTATTGATCCAAAGTAGGTTCGTTGATTGATAAACCGGGTTATCCACTATTCTAATGTAGGAGTATTATAAATTATACTTTTTAAGCTCTATAATAGGTGTGATAATAATCTTTAAATATTTAATGTGGATGTTTTGAATGTTTTATAGATTGGAATTGAGTTTTTTATATTACAAGAATCAAGATATGAGAATGAGGGTTGGTAAGAAAAATTAAATTAGTCATCTCCCTTATTAATTAACTATTATGGTGCCTTGGGACTCACTTAATATATTTCTCCTCAATTGAAACCTTTAATATATTCCCTATAAAAATGAAATTTTTGTTGGGACTGTGTTTTAGGAAGAAAGGAATCCATTCATCATATTAGAAACCTGATTCATAAAACCAAAATAAATTCACAATGTATTATGTATAACTTCAGGTATGTTTTATGCAAAACATATATAAGAATTAATATTAATTTTATTTTAAAACAATGAAATTAATTTCATAACATAATTACTATAAATTTATAACTTTCTCATAAAAATATAATTTATGTTTATTCATTACTCTTTATAAATTAATCATTAATATTTTTTTGATCATTTTCTATTTTGGGTTTTTTTCACCAAACCTATTCGAAACTTAATTATTGAAAAAATGGAGGGATTATTTTACTTAAATATTTAGTTTTACTTTATCATAAACTAACATTATATAAAATTTATTCACATTATCAGGGCCTTCATGGTATTATTTTTTATTTTGTATTGAACACAGATTCAAATTATTGAATTGAGGAAAACATTTACATCGAAAATTTTATATTCTTCAATTTCGAATGAATTTTTTCATCCGTGATATATTTACTTTCAATGAAATTGTTATACATTGTGAGAGATAAATAAAATTTCATGGTGGTTAGGGTTTCCATTTATGTCATAGAAGGTTACTTGTCAATAGTTTTGAAATCAGTCTCCAATAAAATTTATATTCCACTTTATGAATTTTTTTGGGAACATACTTTATGTTTGTTTTCACGCTCATTCGTATGAACATAGAACCAAATATATTTGATATTTCCCATTTCTCATAAAATAATTATTTATTATCACCACTATAATCTGTAGTAGTAGTAGTATTTGTTTTCGAAACTCAAAGTACCAAATAAAGATCCACATATAAAAGTGAAATTTATTTTATTTAGTATAATACAAGAAATCATTTCCATTAAATGCCAAAATAGTTAATTCATGAGTGTAAAGTGATAAAAGAAGGATAAATAAAAATTAAGTATATTAATATAAAATCTTTCAGTCATAAATGAACACAAATTAATTCAAACAATAAATTATTCTAACATGAAATGTAAATTAATATTATCTTTTTGGTGATATACTAGTGGACAAGTAATCATAGTTGATACCAAATAAATTAACATTATTCAAAAATAATACATTAATCATATATATATATTTATTATATTTATATTTTTAAATAAAAAATTAAGGAGTTTATATCATTAAAAATTATCCTCACAAATGATAAAAATGTGAATATATTCTTTTGAAAATAATTATATTTCTTATAATAATAAAATTCAATATATTCATCAATATTAGATTAGTATTAAATATATGAGAAATTGATAAATAATTTTCTTATAAATTGGAATAAAATTCGAGTTATGTTTTGTGAAATTGATGATGAAAAAAATTATCATGAATTAATATTCCAAACATAAATATCATAAAATGACATAATAATTTCAAATAAATTTGAATAACCATAAAAGTAAATAAACCAAAATTTCATGTAATTTTATCTAATAAAATAATATAAAATAATGAAAAATAAATTAATTTCAAATTCATGATATATATAGTTAAATGAAATATATACAAAACTTCACAAAGATTTTTTAATTTACATTGAAAATATAATAAGATTGTTCTAAAAATACATTTTTCCATAAATTTTAACAACCCAGAACATTATAAATAGAATTCCACTTATAAATTAGCATATGTTTCATATTTAAGAATATAGTATTAAACAAAATCAATTTATTATATTAACTTATAATGTTATATATAATAAAATTATATAATAATACAATTTTAAAAAGTGTTAAATATGATAAAAAGTGTTTGTCCCAATGAAATAATAAATGTATTTTGGGAAAACATATATGTTTTTTATCCATTAAAATATTTTTTAGTTTAAAAATAAATGAATTCTTTTTAAAATGGTTCCCTTAAAAACTAGTTATTTTATCATATAATTTTATGAAATCATTGCTAATTATTCTAAGCTTGAGTGATTCATCCATGTAGCAAAAATTAATATTTTCCATTTAATAAGGATTGTATTTAAAAATAAAATTATAATTTCTATAATCTTTTTTTATAAAATGGAAATTAGTTTCCTTAATTATCGTGTTGAAAATTTCTTATGGCGACTTTTTTGTATTTTTATATTTTTATTTTTTGTGAATAATAAAAATCTTATTTTTTTACTTATATTGCAGTTAAATTTTATTACCTTTTGAAAATTAATTTAGTAAAATTTATTTCAGATTTGGAATTATTATTTTTATAATAATATTTTAATTTCAATTTAATTATAGGGAATAAGAATAAGTTACCAATGTAAAAATGAGTCAACACGGTAAAGGTTAAAATGAGGTAAAAATGTTAAGGAATGGTTTAAATAACCCAAAAAAAAAATCCTTAAATGGATGTACGAGGGATTTAGAGAACTTAAATAATATTTTATAAATTAATTATAATTTTTTCGACATTATTTAATAATTACTTATCTTTTTTATATTAGGAATTTATATTTACAAAAGTACCACCCCTATCACCAATAAAATGAGCCCTTCACTACAACTCTTATCCTAAAAAAATAATACTTTAACCTTGATAAGATTCTACAAAAAGATATCTAAATTTTTTCCCACATCGTAGAGTTATTTATCTCACCAAAATACCAATCTAATTTTCCTTAAGGCGGATTCCAAAGGAGGACACATAAAAGAAAAGGAAATGTTATTTACCGATATATTTTAATCATTTATTCTTCTACACCATCCAAACTTATTCTATAAAAGAAAATATAGTGTCATAAATATATTTAATATAATTAAATATTATTATTATAATGGAATATACAATATTTACATTCCTCTCATTCAATATAAAATGAAAACGTCACCCATGTTACGTGCAGACTATCGACTCCAAGGATGACACATTTAATTTTTCATCACTGCCATAATTACTAGTTATAGAAATACATTTGGGGTTAAATATGATGTTAATAAGAGTATTTTAACTTATTTCATGTTCTATTGAAGCTGAAAAATTATTAAACTAAATAAAACCAATCTAGTATATTAAATTCTGTAATACTTCATTGATGAATATTCCAATAAATAATAAATTTTTTAATATGTTGACCATGTATATGGGAAAATTGAAAATTCTAGAATGAAATTAAAATGATAAAATTTAACTTCTATTTTTTTCTCACAATATATGGAATATCATTATCATCAACAAATGAAATGCCCCTTGGAAACGTGAAACAAACACTCATATCATTGTAAGAATAAACTTATTATCATAATAAAATTATTACAAATGATTATAAAATATTATTAATGAATAAAATATATACTGATATGGTTAGTGATAAAGTATTTCATAAAACTTATTTTAATTATTAAAGAGATTAGATATGTCAACTAAGAGAGTCTGGACCCGAGGTAAGTGATCCTCTCAACCACCTCTTCTATTATGGGTTAAGATTTCTCACTCTATAATATTTTATTTCAATATTATTATAATTAATATATTTTATATTATGTATATATGTATATCAAATATATATCTAGTCTTTATTATCTTTATTTTCTTAGGTTATACATGTTTTTCAAGTTCACTTTTCAATGTTTTTTCAAAACAATCATGTTTAAGGGGAAATTTCCAAATCAATATTCATTTTTATGTGCTAGTTTTTTAATGTCGATTTCATTAAAATATTTCATAAAATGATTAATATTTTTTTGGAACCCATTATTTTTTAATGTAAAATATTTTGTTATCTCCTTATTTTATGGTTCTTTTCCAATTTCCAAAAACATTTTTTAGATGTGACTTTAAATACAAACCTCCCCATATATTCTTATGAGATACTCATAAATTATTTTCCATATTTTAGACCTAATATTAATTATTAAAATATTAGTATAAAAAATACTTAGTTACTTATTCTCTTATGAAATGTAATGAAATATCAATTGATTATATTTTGAGATAATTTCATGAAACACATCTCTTTCTTAGGGGTTTTTCATATGATTATTCCATATGTATGATTCCCTTTAGTGGAATTCATATGAATATACTTGTTATAATATAACACATGGGATCAAAAATATGTCTTACTAAAATTAATTGTGTAAATTTTTTATCTCATAAAATACCATGTATGGGCAATAATAAGTTACCCTAACACACTATGTTATGTTACCTTTAATGAGAGACTTTATTTAAGCTTATGATGTAATGATTCATGTTGTTTCCACATTATTATGATATGATTTCCCATGATATCCTTTTATTTATTCGTTTATTCCTTATAATTGTATATAATATTCCTATTTTATGATATCATGTTATTTATTTTTTCTCAGATATTATACTTTATCATCATTTTTTCTAGCATAATGTTCTTTAAAACTAACTATTTTCTTTTACATATTTACCCCAGGTTTTTTACAAAGTAACATAATTTCAAATAGTTTTTGGTGAAAATTATGGATATATAAATAATTAATTTATATTTTATCATTATTTTAATGTATTATGTATTAAATTATTTAGAGACACCAGACCCCTAGATCATTGGTTTGTGTTTTATGGAATTTTTTGTTAAAAATCATGTAATAAATAGTTTGTAGAGTTCAGCTATTATAGTTAGTATTAAATCATAGTTTAGTTATTTCATTTATTAGAACTATAATACGTTATCGAAAACCCTAGGGGTAATATTATGTATAGTAAAAAATCGTGATATTTGGGAAAATAATAGAGGCTGTGGATTCTTAGAAATAACATCACTATTTAGATAAAAATATGTTGAATAAGACACACACATAGATGCACCAAGGATTAATAACCCTAAATTTTTTATTGTGTATTAACTAAATATTAATTCATTTCACAAGTATTTTCCCTAATTTCACACCTATTTTGACACTCTTGGGGGATATTAATTAGTTAATTGACATGATATTCATGAACTTTTATGAAAGATTAAATATATTGTAATGAAATTTAATGACTTGAAATACAACATATTAGGCTAATGAACCTAATAATTAAATAACTATGGATAACCTAGATTGAAATGTTTTTATTAATAATTTAGAGTATGAATTTAATTTATGTGTTATTTCTTTTTTATTCATTTTTTATAAGAACATGACCATACAGAATTTGTAAAATTGATTCTTTAGAAATGAATCCATTTTATTACATTCTATGTGCTATTTTTGGACTAGAGTTTTATATAGGTAGTATATCACCCATACATAAATAAATATTACATAAAAAAGTGGACACATCACTATGTACACATTTTTTCCACAATACAAAACCTATACTATATTAGAAGTTTTATTTCCAGGAATTATCTTAAAAATTTTCATCTTGGCCTCATCCTTAAACCTAATCATCCTCATATCCCAATGAAAAATATTTTAAAATTTCAAAGAGGAATACAAATATTAGTATGGGACATATAAAAGGAAAGAAGGAAACCCATTATCCTATGAATTCTCAAAAAAAAATTGCTTTTCAAATTTAACATTGAGTTCAAAATATATAGTTTTCTTAGCCAAGAAATAAAATTCTCTACCTAAATATTTCCATAAACAATTTTATAATAAATTTTAAAGGTCAAATAAAACTCTTGAAGTTTTCTTTTGATTCATGAAAAACTAATGTTTTTTTCATAATGTTGTACATACCACTCTTATGAAGTAGCATAAACATTACTTTAAACAAAATATCATTATATTACCTTGGTAAATTCAAATATTTCCCTGAGAAACAATAGAAAAAATAGATAAATCATATAGGTATCTTCAGAAATAATTTTTATATAAGTCTTGTGTCACGAACCGAATCTGCTCGCCTTCATTACCAACCCCAAACCTGGCCCATGGAATGGTCTAAATAGAATTCCCTATCCCCACAGGCTAGAAAAAGTGATCGGGTGTCATAAATATTGGTTTGGGAATGATTTACCTGAATTAGGATATATAAGACAACAAAAAACAATCAATAAAATGAATCTGAAAAATTCATGCCAAAAAAGCCTTAATTAAAAATTCAGAACTAAATATAAGGTTTTTAACATGACACAAGGGGTCCAAAACTACCTAATTAGTTTCAAATACAACCCAAATAACACAACATGATAAGGGGTTATCTACTATGAGCTGTCTCCACAACACCATTCAATGGAAGCGACTAGCAACCTGAATCACCGTCTCCAAAATCCTTTTCCTTACATTGGTCCAACATACCCAAGACTACATACCCCAAAAGTTGTAAGTAGGGTGTGAGCCAAATCCCAATAGTACACCCCCTAAATTATTCCATGTGACAATCATTATATGATAAATAGATTGCAAGTGTTATCAATAATAAATGGTAGAAATCATTTCTAAAGTTGCATCTTTTAAATGAAAATAGGTTTCAAAGAGGGTAAATTTTCAAAATATGTACATTTAAATAAAACATTTAGGATACTGAATTTTCCATCCAAACAAACTGTAATCCAAATATAAATTCCAAATAGTCAATGAGCACTTAACACGGGAACTCCCCTCGGCAATAGTTGGTTATGAGCCTCAGGTACCTCGCATCTCAGAGTTAAAGTAACCAAAACATTATCTGTTCTTATTCATGGTCCACTAGTAGGGGAATCACCCATAACCAAGTTGTAACCAAAATAATCGTCATATTAGATTTTTTTAGAGTTTTCAACATCAATCATGTTAAGTGAAACATGGACAAAACCACTCTGGATGACTTGCATGCTAGTACATGTCTGCCCACCTAGATACCAAGGTTTCACTCTTTGTGCTCAAACAAGTTTGACATGCCACCTAATTCAATTTACACATAAAAATACTACTTCTGATCATACACACTCAAAATAGAAGTTAAAAATTCATTTCCCCATTTGTATAACTCAAAAAAATTCTTAAGAATTCCATAAAAAAATTATACAAGTTCTAAGAAAACTTTGCCCAAAAATCCATTTTAAATACCTCTTTTAACAAAAAATTGATACCAATATTACACAAAAATAGAATTTTCGGCACTAAAACATTTTTATAAATCCATTCCAGGTTTGATAAAATAACACCAATTGGTAAAACATGCAATGCACAAGTAAAAGCACCCATTTTCACACTAAATTGGCACTTAAAAATAAACCGCATAAAAAATGGTATCTAAAATAGTTTTGAAACTATAAATAATGAGATAGGAACATAAATGAAATATAAATCCAGCATTCCAAGTAATTCTAAAATTATTACACATTGAATCACCTACCATATATTTTAGAACCCTCAAATCCTTGTGCTATACTTCATCAACACCACTGTCGCACCACAAGGGAGCGAAAACGAACCTAAAACCGCAAGATTAGACCAAGAAACTCAAAATAAAACACTAGGTTTGAATCCCTAAAACAAGTACATTAGAAACATCAAGAATAATAGAACAAACCCTTGGAAAATGGAAGAAAACCTAAGAGAATGGGAGGAGTAAGGAATGAATCCCACTTACTTGAGACATCTGGGAGAAATGGCCCCAAATCCACCAAAGGATGAATCTACAAGCAACAAAAAATGATAGGGAGGATCAAATTAGGTAGAAGAGGTCATGTGGGGATTGAAATTGTGGAAAATAGTGAAAATTGAATGATTTATGGATGAAACAAATTAACTTCTCAAATCTAAATGATTTGAGAAACCCTAAGAAAATTTTCCCTAATCTGCGATGCAAATGAGATCCAAAGAGGGAGACATGAACATGGGGGAATGACTGGGTATGTTGGATTCACATGGGAGGTGGAATAACTGAAAATACTAAAAAATGAATGAGATATTGGTTTATTATTTTTTGTAAAGTAGGAAATGAGATCATGGGTTGGCCCAATGCCTAAATAAATATCCCAAATCCAAAATTATAATGAGTTCCTAAGGGGTAAAAATGGATATAGTGGTTTTTATAGGTTTGGGGAGTCCATGTATGAATTAGAATGGATGCTTTTTTTAAAAAAATGGAGGAGAAATAAAAGAAACCAATTTTTTTAAATCTAGAAATGAGCTCAGGGTTGGTCCCAAATCCTTAAAAAACACACCATTTCCTCAAAAAATGCTTGGGACCCACCTATAATAATGAAATAATATTAATTGAATAAAAATACCTTTAAAATAATTCATGTATGTTACAATTATCCCCACCATAAAAACTTTCTACCCACATAAAGTCACAGTGAATCCTGATCAGATAAGATAAATTGAAACATCTCTTAGAACTAAGACTTTTGCTCCCATGTCTCTTGCTAATCAGTCCCATGTTTCCAGAGGACATGAACAAGAGTAATAGTATTCCCTCAAAGTACATGTTCTTCAGATACCACAATACACACTATTCTCTCATCGACAGACAGATCGAGCTCTATATCCCACACCTCCCAATTAAGCACGTGGGACAGATCCAGGTTGTACATCTTCAGTTTTGGGACATGGAAGATGTCATGGATAGATGTCAACTGAGAAGGAAAAGATAACATATGGGCCACCTTTTAAATCCTCTCCGTAATCTCAAAAGTTCCAACATACCTCAGTGTTATCTTTCCCTACTTTCCAAAATGGTGATGATCCAGACAAGAGGCCACTTTCCAAAACAACAGATCACCCACCAAAAACTCTATGAATCGACACCTATGATTAGAATATGATCTCTAGCGACTATGAGCTTTAAATAAATTCTCCATGATTAACAATATCTTCTCAGAGGTCTCAAGCACATGACTTGGCCCCAATATTTAGGTCTCACCTACCTCATCCCAACAAAGGAGGGACCGGAAAGGCCGACTATAGAGCTCCTCAAAGGGAGAAATTCAGATTGAGGATTCATTACTATTATTATAAATGAACTCAACCAATCCCAGGAACATCCAAAGTCCAAAACACAAGTACGAAGCATGTCCTTAAAAATCTGATTCACCCGCTATATCTGACCATCAGTTTGAGGATGGTATGTCTTGCTCATTTGAATCTAAGTCCCTAAATACTTTTGAAGGCCTTCCCAAAAACCAAGAATTGAAATGAGGGTCTCTATCCGAGAAAACTACATATGACTCACCATGAAGCCTTACCACCTCTTGAATATACAATCGGCCAAACTCATCTACTTGAGTTGTATCTTTGATCAGAATGAAGTGGGATGATTTGGTCAGACGATAAATCACCACCCAAATGGAATTCTTACATGGAGGTGTAATAGGAATTCCAATGATGAAGTCCATGGCAACCTCATCCCACTTCCAAGTAGTAATGGGAAATGGGAGGAGAAAAATGGAGGGCCTTTGGTGGTCCACTTTCACGTACTAACATTTGTATCATCTAAACACGAAGTCATCTATGTATCATTTCATACCTAGATAGAAAAACTATTGTTGAACATCATAATAAATCATGGTGGCACCCGGATAGACAACCCACTGTGAGTGGTGGCTACCCTAAGTCACCACCTTCCGGAAAGACGATAGGGCTACTAAATGACCCTTGAAGCACAAGCTACTATAGGGAGATGACGACCAGTCAAAATATGTCTTCCCACCATGATGAAATAGCATAGACTAGTGACAAAGAACATAATTGGGTTTTTCTCACCAAATCAACTCCATGAGAGAAGGATCCTATTGAATGATCATCAGTAACACACCTCCACTATACTGCTTGGTCTCCACATGCATCTGGGAAAAGAGACCCATTAGAGTGCACTCATCCCTAGAATTCATAAATTCTTGCACTATTACTTTTATACTCATTGAATCTACCACCACATTTCCCTTTCCTAGGGTATAGAAAATGTCAAAGTCGAACCCCATCAAGTACTCGATCTAGCAATGCTACCTTAGGTTATGATCCTTCTGAGAGAAGATGTAGGCCATGATTTTGTGATCATAATATACCCCATACTTCTTCCCAAATAAGTAGGGACACCATGTTTTCAAGGAATGAATCATAGATTATAGTTCCAATTCATTGGTCTGGTAATGTTTTTCATGTGGTCGGATTTTGTGGGAGCCATATGCCACCATATGATCATCCAGCATAAGAACGCACCCAAGTCCCATACCTGAAGCATCACAATACACCACATAACACATTATAGATTCCCGAAAGATAAACGTGGGGGTTGTATTCAACCGCTTATTCTGCTTCGTGAAGGATTCCGGACATTATGGACCCCAAAAAACTTCTCCCCTTTCTAGGTGAGTGCGGTCATGGGAGAAGCAATACGAGATAAATCCCAAACAAACCACCCCTTATAACCAGCGATAACGAGGAAAATCCTGATCTCAAACACATTTTCGGATTCTACCATGACATAACCACATCGATCTTCTTGGGGTTGATTGAAACTCTCATCTCTGAGATCACATTCCCAAGAAACTTCAACTCCCTCATCCAAAAGGTGCACTTGGAGAACTTTTCATAAAGGAAGTGATCTCACAAAGTTCCCAATACAATCAACAAATGATTCTCATGCTCTTCCTCAGATCCAGAGTAAACCATGATGTCATTGAAAAATACCACAATAAAGGAGTCGAGATATTGGTGGAACACCCTATTCATGATTTCAATAAACACCACTGAATCATTGGTCAATACGAAGGGTGTGGTCGTGTACTCAAAGTGGTCGTACCTACATCGGAAAGGTGTCTTCGGGATATCTGACTCTTTTACCATAAGCTGGTTTTAAGCTGAATGCAAATCTAAATTATAAAACCCGTTTCCCCCTCCATCTGATCAAACAAGTCATTTATTTGGGGAAAATGCTATTTTTTCTTGATGGTTACCTTGTTTATCTTCCGGTAATCAATACAAAACTGGAGGGACCCATCAGCCTTCTTCGCAAAGAGAATAGGAGCATCCCATGGAGAGATGTTCGGGAAAATGAATCATTTGCATTATAAATTGTCTAGCAGAATCTTTAATTCCATCAATTTGGTGGGGTCCATATGATATAAGGAAAGAGTTATCAGCTGTGTTCTTGGTGAAAAATCAATTGAGAACTACACGTTCCGCTCTAGGGGTAAACCTAAAAAATTATCTAGGAGTACCTCTGGGAACTCATCCACTGCATGAGGTAACCCCCCCTCATAAGAATGACCATCATACTCTATCATGAGAAATGATAACTAGAATATAAGATTCCACAACTCTTGTATTAGAGTTCCCACATGACCTAACCGAGGATCCCTTTCCCCAAGAAAAACCTACAAACTGCCATCATGTGCTGTGAAACTCACCCGCCACCAATAGCAATTGATGTTTGCCTAAAAGTGTACCAACCAATCCATGACAAGTATGACGTCAAATAGATCCATATCTAATGATAGGAGGTTCCACTCATTCTCAACTCCTGACACGGAAAGCGCACATGATGGACACCAGAGACCCTTCTCCATATTCTTTCCATGTTGCATCACCAGCTCTATTGTAAAAGAAAAAAATTCAGTTGGAAAATTCATCATGTTTACAAAACATGTAGAGATGATTAAAATAGAGGAACCTGTATCAAAAAGGTAAGGAGTTAAAAAGATGTAATCAAAAGGTACCTAGAACATTTGATGGTCTCACCTTTGATCCTGCTGGTGCTTGATCCACCACATAAAGATTTATGGTCTCTGACTGAGAATTCTCGCTAGTCTGTGGCTTTTACCTAAACCGGACCTAACCAGAATATGATCTCCAGCTACTATCATGGTCATCATTCCGAGATATCCCTATCCTTGACATATTTGACAGAAATGGCACTCCCCAAGAATCCATTAATCAAGCCCCACTTTGGAGTGGACGTTCCATCCTAAAAAATCACTGCAAGTGTCCCATACCACCACACAGATAACCATGCTTTGGAGGAAAAGTGCATGATGGTCTGATGTTACCTGTCCCCCCACACTAGTGGCACATGAGGATTCTCACATCAGAAGCCACTAAAGAGAACTACCTGGAAGTTTGGCCAGAGCTTCCACCCACTTCTTTCCCTGCACCACCCACTTACTTTTATTCTAAGAAGAGATGCCACTTCCCAGACCTAATATCATCATAGAAAAAAAATCCCTCCCCTTGTTTTCAATCTCCACCATACATGCCCAATCAACCACCTTTTCATAGGTTTTCAGCTTGAACAAGAAGACTCGGGAATAGATATTTTTCTGCAGACCCCTCTGGAACTTCTATTCCATCATCTTCTCATTGAAGACTATAAGCAGAGCATACCAGAACAACTCAAAAAAATGGTTTGCATACTCCATCAGAGAAATATACCCTTTAACAAGCACTATAAACTCTCAAGATCGAGCATATGCCAAAACTTCAGGGCATTTCTGGTCATTGAACATAACCTTTAAGTCCTTCCAGCTCATCTGCTCATGCTTCCCAGCTTAAAGCACATATTACCACCCCCTTCTGTTGGGACCCTCTAAAAGTAAAGTGGCACTTTTCACCATAACCTTCTTAGGTGTGTCCAAGAACTCAAACATGTGCTCGATATTTTCGATCCACACCCCTGCTTCTTGGTTTTCTGTAATACCTCAGAAAGTTGGAGGCATGTTTTTCAAAAAATATTATTATTTTTGCTTCCTTGGACTAGTATCATCTTCCCTAACCAGAGTTAGAATAGGAGACGATCTATATCCTAGATCTTGGACAACCTCTACTATCCTCTGATCAATCGGTGATAGAGAATATCTCTAGCTTCCTCCCATGTGTGCATGAGAGATTTTCGGGAGGCATGTTTCTACAAAAGACAACAATCACAAAAAAAACAATCAGTACAATAATGATGAAAATTTAATCAATAACATCAAATATAAATAATCCAAAAACATTTCAAGAATAAAATAAATAACTACTTATCCTCCACCCGATGTCCATGTGTAGTCTGCATCCCACACGTCTCACCTAGAAGTGAAGCCAAAAAATCAATTCCAACATACCATAGTGACTAGAGGCCTATCATTAGAGTTTTAGGCCAGGTACCCTAATCATGACAAAAAATCTGAGCCCCTACAATCCTAGCTCCTATCAAGTTTGACTCATCCCAAAAATAAAAATATAACCCAAAAACATTAACCTCATTAGATACTATTTTTTCACAAATCGAATCTGTTCTCCATCATTACCGACACCAAAACCTACCCATGAGAAGGAAAATAGGGAATTACCAATCCCCATGGGCTGGTAGAAGTGCCTAGGTATCATAAATAATGGGTTGGGAATGATTTATCCAAATTATGATACATAAAACAACAAAAAACAATCAATAAATCGACTAGGAAAACTCATGCCAAACAAGACATAATTAAAAATTTAGAGCTGAATAAAAGGTTATTAACATGAAATAAGGGATCCAAAATTAAAGAATTAGTATAAAATCCAATTCAAATAAACACACATGATAAGTGGTCATCACCCACGACTCACCTCCATAACACCGCACAACAGAAGCTACAAGAAACCCAATCCACCATCTCCAAAAGACTTCCATTATCTGTGTCGAACATAACCAAGTCTAATTACACCCAAATGTGTAAGTAAATTATGAGCCTAATAACAATATGATCCTACCAACATATTCAATGTGAAAATCATTATAAGATAAAAATATTTCATGTGTTATAAATAAAGAATTGTTGCAATAATTTCTAAAGGTGAATCTTTTAAATGAAAACATTTTTCAAAGAGGGTAACTTTAAAGAATTGGTACATTTAAATAAAACATTTAAGATACTGAATTTTCCATCCAAACACACCATAAGACAATGATATATTCCAAATAGTCAATGAGCACTCAACACATGAACAACCCTTCGAAATAGTTAGTTGTGAGCCCCAGATACCTTGCATCTCAGTGTGAAAGTTACCATAACAATATCAATTATCATTCACTAGCTACTAGTAGGGGAATCAAATAGAACCTTGTGGTCCCCAAATTCATCATCATCATAGTTTTGTTTGTGTTTTCAATGTCAAACATACTAAGTGAAACAGGGACAAAACCACTCTGGTTCACTAGCAAGCTAGTACACGTCTACCCACATAGATACCAAGGTTTCCCTCTTTGTACTAAAAAAAGTTCCACATGCTACCAAATTCCATTTACACAGACAAGTACTAGTTCATCTCATAGGAAATTAAAACATTATCTAAACATTCTTTTCATAATTTTTATAACTCCAACAAACACTTATAATATTTAGAAAACAATTATAGAAGTTATAACAAAACGTTTCCCATAAAATCCATATAAAATACCACTTTTAACACATAATTCATTCCAATATTACATCAAACCATAATTTTCAGCACTAAAACATTTTTATAAATCCATTCCAGGAATTATAAAACCACACCAACTATGTCAAGATGGAATGAACAAATAAAAACACCCATTTTCACAGAAATTTGGTGCTTAAAAATCAACCTCCTAACAAATGGTTCCAAAAACAATTTTCATAGTAAAAATAATGAGACACGAACATAAAAGAAATATAATTACAGGAACCTAACACATTATAAAACTCTAACACATGGATTCACATACCATATATTTTAATACCCTTAAATCCTTGTGAGGAAATTCAACAGCACCACCGTCACACCAAAATGGAGTGAAAACAAACCTAAAACCACAAGATTATACCAAGATACTCAAAATAAAACCCTAGGTTCGAATCCCTAGATTATGGACATTATGAACATAAATAATAATATAATAATCCCTAATAAAATGGAAGAACCCTAAAAATGGGAGGAGGAAGGAAGGAAACCCACTTATTTGAGAGATCTGGAAACAATCTCCCCTAATCCACCAAAGGATGAATGGAAAAGAAACCAAAACTGATAGGAAGGATCTAATGTGGAGAGAGAGGTCATTTGGGGGATGAAATGGGGTAAAGATAGTGAAAATTTAATGAATTATGGATGAAACAAATTATCTTCTTAAATATGGATGATTTGAGAAATCCTGAGAAATTTCACTTGAATCTGTGATGAAAATGAGCTCCAAAGAGGAAGACACGAACATGGGGGCGCACCTAGGTCTGTTGGATTCGAGTGGGAGCTTTAATCACCAGAAAAAATTAAAAAATTAATTATATATTAAATAATTATTTGTTTAAAGTAGGAAATGTGATCGAGGGTTGACCCAATGCCTAATTAATCACCTAAATAAAAAAGAATAACGAGTTCCTAGGTGGTCAAAATGGATATGTGGGTTTCCATAGGTTAAGGGAGGCCAAGTAATAATTGTAATGGATGAAAAATGATGAAAAATTAAGGTGTTATAAAATAAAAAAAATATATTTTTAAATCTTGAAATGGGCTCATGGTTAGACCAAATCATGAAAACCCACCATTTTCTCAAACAATTCACGGGAAACCCCAAAAATAAAGAAAGAATATAAATTATATGAAAAATACCTTTAAAATAAGTCATGGATGTGTCTTATTATAATCAGTCTTAAAAATGGAATAGAGAACTTGGTAAATTAAAATAATATCTTAGGAGAATCCTAACCGATCAACACCATCACATCACCCAGTGAATTGGAGATCTATATCATGATTACCCATCATCATGAGCTATATTAGTCTCAACTTTCATCATGATATATACTAAGATTAATCATCATCACAAAAAATTCCCATGAACCACAACATAATCATAATACAATAAATCTTGAATTTCCATCATCATAATTATTTAAATATTCTTTTCATCCATAAGAAAAAAATTTCTAGATATCAAAATATCTATTCCATTTTAAACCCTTATTAAATAAAGAACAAATAAGAATAGGGATCATATTTTAAGAAAATATGGAATATTTTAAAGAAAAAAACATCAATTTTTTTATATAAGTGGGAAAAATATTTTATTCATGATATATTAATTTAAAATATTCTTTTTCCCTTTTGTCAAAACATTTTGTATCGAATACGTAAAAGGATTCATTATAAAAGCATTTAAAAGAATGTAAAATGTGACTTAAAATGTAATTTATAATATATTTATCTCTCTATATATAATTTTTTTAAATAATTTTCAAAATATTAAATTTGAAGGAATTGATTTATAAAATAAATTTTATAAATATTTTAAATAATTATTTATGTTAAAGGGTCACTTACCTTGAGTCCAACTCATGAGATATGTTATATATCTTCTTGAATTATAATATTATGTTAATTATTTCCTTACTTAATAATTTTTTTCAAATTTATTATTCCTTTTTTTATTTATTACCATTTTATATAAAATTATATGATCAATAATTTTGACATAAGATGTTTTGATGAAATTTGGCTCACATGTCCCAAATCACCTTGGTACGATTACTATGATCAAAGAGGTCATTATTACATCATCCAAAATATAATAATAATGACATAAATATAATTTTTATATATTAATTATAATTTTAAAATCAACCATTAAATACGGTTACGAAAAATGAATTACCTTACAGTCATGAAGATGGTAGGCTGTAAGTATTCATGGGTAACATTTTCATTGTACAATGAGCATGATGGAACGTAGGTATCATTTTAGATTTTTTAATGTTGATTATATCATATATATTATATTTTATCTTTAAATTAACATATACATTCCATCCATGTGATTAATTATAGAAAAATGAATCACATCACTTCTTTGAGGTGGTAAAAAATATATACACATGAACAACATCATCATTATTCAATGGATGTTATGTTAATAAAGTAAATGATATATTATATTTAGATAATGATAAATACGTCATCATTATCACAAAAAAACACATACACATACAGAAATATATATATATATATATATATGTTAAATCCATCATTATAACCATTTGTGAGAGGTGGTGATGGAAAATGAATTACATTGGTTCGCAAGGAGGTGATCTTCCATACACAAAAAAATGGTTTCACTGCCCATGTACTAGAAGAAGGACATGGATACATGTATTTACATTCACATAAAAAAATATAAGTATTATTAATAATTTTTATTATTATTTTATCATGTTTGAATATGATTTTAAGGCGGTAGAAGAAAATATGAAATTAAAACTCATGGTTAAAAACTATACCTATTCTTCAGACAAACTATATAGGTTAATAGAAAAAGACATTCAAGTTTAGTTTTAGGATCAAAAAAGAGAATATATGACATGGGGATGGATTTATGTAATGGACTTGGTTATTAATTGTCCGAACTAAAAGGCAATTGATGTGTTGAGAAAAGAGGGGATGGGTGTCCTTTTATAAGTGCGGGAGAGGGAACACATGGATTTTTTTAAAAAAATAAATATATTATTTTATTAATGAAGAAAAATGTCTCCAAAATAAACCATCACTCATGATGATATAAAATATTGTCTAAATATTACCATAAAATTGTTTTATATACGTATGTTGGTAATTTTAACCCTTATCACTTTATTTGAACCCCTTGGTAAACCTGTTTTATCGTTGATTATGGTAATCAGTTTTTAATATTCTAAATATTCATTATAAAAAAATTAATTTGAAATTATTACCTATTATTAATCATAGTGATTATAAATATTCAATAAATTTTATAAAATTCAATTCATTGTAGTGGAAGAATCTAAATTTAAATTAGTCCCTCAAAACATGATGAAAAACAGTTTTTCATAAAAATTCATTTTTCAGTAAAGAAATGATTTTATACCATATTTTAGTATAGTTATGATTATGATAATATTTATTTGATTATAAATAAATAAAATAAAACATTTAATTTGAATAAATAATCCAAAAATAAAATGTGACATTGTAACTATTTGAAAATAATAAACTATTTTCAACCAAAATCAATATTTTACATTATTCATTGAAAAATAAAACATTTTTGAAAAATTTTGAAACATTATCCTAAGATAATTTTGACCTGATGAATTCAAAAATTATGTTAAATTTCTAAAATTTAAATTTTATAATTTTTAAACAAATATTTTAAGTAAAGACATATAATGCATGAAAACCCAAATTGTTTAGAAATAAAACCTTTTTTCCTATTGACTGAAAAATTTCCTTATTTTATTATAATGAATCTAATTATATGTATATAATTAATTAATATTAATATGTAATTAAATTAATTTGATAATACAAATATCTTGGTTGTTACATCGTTCTATTCTTTTGGAAATTGTATCCTCTAAATTTTATTAATTAATGAAAACTATATCGATATTTTTAACCATTATAATATTTCCTGATTCTTATGTTATTTATTAAACCATATGGGTTTTACAAAAGACATTAAGATTTTAATTAAAATTATTCCAAAAAAATTATTGTATGTTTTCAAGAGTCTAAACTGGAAGTTCCTCATAATAAAGGATTTCATCTAACTGAACTACTTGAGGGATCAAAACAAGAGATGAATCTGGATCATATTCTCTCAAAAATAAAAATAAAAATATATTATATGATTGATAAAAACATAGTAGAAAACCCACTTGGTAAGTAACAGATCAAATCTTCTCTAGAATGTCATTAGCTCCAATGAACTATTGATTTAAATTTATCTTTTAATAAAATTCATAATAATTTTACATTCAGAAACTTTATAAAAAACATGATCATCAAACTCAAAATAATGATATTGTATTTAGTTATATACATAAATTAATTTCCTGATTTTATCCTATGACATGTGATATTTAATGATCTTTACCTTATCAACCATTAATTCTACCAATTATTGTACTAAAAAATTTACTTCCCTCACTTCATCCCAAAAAGATAGAGTCTGAAACCACATTCCTTATATTTCTTTAGAAGGTGAAATCTATATACCCAAATAAAAAACTATTATTATAAGAAAACTAAATCAATGTAATATATTTAATAAAAATTATTTTAGAATACATTTTACAATACGAGATAATATACTCGAAAGTCTGAATTATTTTCAATGACTATCCACCATATTGTCGTTGAATGGTTATACTAGAATTTAATTCAGTACCCAATGATGCCTGAAATCCTTTCCAAAAATTAAAGTTGAACAAAAGATCTAGATCAAATATAATGGAAAGACATATTCCATGTAATATAATTATCTATTTAACATAAATTCGATAATGTTGATCAAATTACATATTATCTCAAATTGGAAGAAAATGAGAAGATTATTTCAAAATATAAATTATTAACTGAAACCCATTATTACCTTGATATTTCTTTGGTAAAACCATCCTAAAATCTAAGGATATACTTTACCGTTTCCATACTATCACTAGAAAAGGATAAATCACACCTATTGGTAAATTTCATTCAACTTTAACCAGTTAAGAATCCAAGAATTTTATTGAAAAATAAGAATTAAATTTATTCATTCCATCCAACTAGAAATATTAGCAAAGGTATCTATACATTTTAGCGATACCATGATAAAAAATAGAGAACTATGAACCTTAATTTTTTCTTCAAATACGGTTCACATAAAACACACAACATTTTTATAAATCATAAGACACCTTCTTTATCAACATTAAACTCTATAATCCTAACCTTTTTTATTGAATTCACCTTTTCCTATAAATCCAAGTATTCTTTATTATAGTCCTACATACTCTTTAACAAATATAATTTTATTAACACATGAAACAAAAAAATAGAAATTATTGTATTCATAATTTCTAATCCTACATTCATCAAATCATTAAACAAAGCATCATGTTATATATGTATCATTCTTAATGAAACATTATCTTTCTGACTTAATATTTCAGTTGCTATATTTTCCTTTTCTAGATAGTAAATAATTGTGTAGTAATAATAATTTATGAATTATTTCTATCTCTTATGTATCATGTTCAATTTTTTAAGTAAACATCTACCTAATAATTTTATAATAATTATATATTTCACACATTACAACAAATAAATTTTGTATCCAAATTTTTAAATAAAAAAATTAAAATATTCAGTTTAGGTTATTGTATAAGAAAATTTATCCCATGAAGTTTTAATTGATGTATATAATAATTAATTACTTGATCATTATGTGTAAAAATAAAACCCAACACCCTAAATAAATCTTTACTATTGATAAAATGTCATCATTTATAGATCGTAGGGCAACAACTAGAGAAATCACAAATATTATTTTTAATTCCAAGAAACATTAATCACATTCCTTTTTCCAAATGAATATAAATCCTTTTTAGGTTAACTTGGCCAGCGGTGAATATATACTTGTTTTTTTCAAAACAACACTGGTAATAGCTTACTAATTTTAAAAAATATAAATCATAGTAACATTGGATAGTCTTGGATATTCTTCCACCACATTTTTTAGTAGGATCAAAGGTTATTCCATAATTATTTATGATATATCCAAGTTGTTAAATATACTATAATTAAAAATCATATTTATTAAAATTTCCATATAATATATTTTTGTTCAGGGTTTCATGAAAATCCATTGGATGCTTTTCATGATCCTCATAACTTTGAAAATAATGTAAAATATCATCAATAATCCCAACAAAAAACATAACAATAAATTCCTATAAAAATCTATTCTTAATATCCATGAATACATGTGGGGGATTATTCAACCTAAAAGGCACAACCCCAAACTCATAATGGCCAAACATAGTATAAAAATCTATATTAATAATGTAAAACTCTTATAAATTCATCTTATGGTAACAAGATATAAGTTCAACCATTAAAAAATATTAAGCATGCTAGAGATAATGAAATTGGTCCTTGACATGATCTAATGAGTAAATATTCATAACACTGATGTTATTAAATTCTATATAATCAATGGAAAATTTAACTGAACTATATTTTTTTTAAAAAAATAAAATAGTAGCACACCATGGTGATTTACTAGGATGAATGAAACATTTATCAAGAAACTACTATAATAGATTTTTCATATTTAGAAGTTTTACATGATCCATTCAATAAGGGGGTTTTGTAATTTGATTAACATTATAAAAAAATTCAATAATAATATAATCTTCCTCATAAGGTACAACAACAATAACATCATTCAAAAAAATAACCACCAGATATTCTTTTAGTACATGCACATCATTAACTTTAAGAGTTTTCTTATTTTCAAATACATGAGAAATGTATCTTTAATTTACACCTTTTAATATTTTCTCATCTTCTGGATATGTTTTCATAGATATGAATTCATTATTATAAATCAAAAGCAAAACCCAATTGGAAAATTAATACTTTGCCTCTACAATCTACATTTTCATGAAAAAATTGAAATCCAATCCATACCCAGAGTAACATCAAACTATATAATGGGAAAGACAACAAGGATTTTAGAGAAAATACTTCTATATATGGAAACATCAAGATATTCTTCAACCTCCATGTTTTTTTATCTAAAAGTAATGAAATTATTTCATGAGGTGAAATTTTCAGTTTAACCATGAATTTCTCAAAAAAAAAAAAATGGATACACCCTGAATCAAACAAGACTTTAACATAATATTAATAAATAACTAATGAACCTATTACCAAATAATTCATTGTCCCAACATCAACCTATGTAGTTGAGAATTATTCACCACACCCTTATGCATATAATATCACAACTTATAATCATTCATTCTCTTATTCAAACACACATATACATAATAACCCATCTAGTTATATTAAAAACACATTACTGCATACTTATCTAAATTAGTCTTACCACTACTAAGAACTTTTTGTTTATAACAACGAGACTTATTTCCAAAATTACCACACCAAAATAACAACCTATATTTATAATATATATACTAGGTTTCATTTTACCACACATATCAAAAACTGAAAATTTCTTTTCTTACCTTTAAAAGTTTTTGATGGATTCTTCACATTTTTCGGCCACCTAAACCAGTTCTTCTTCTTCTTCTTATAAAATAAATAATCATTGAGAAAATACATTTCTATATTCTTGTAATATAATTTTTTAATAACTTTAAAATTCATCAAGGTTCAAATATCTTAATTAAATTACCTTTAGTATTGTGTAAAACTAATTAATTTTACTATTAGGATCATAGATAAAATATTTTGTATACATTACTGATAAGGTTATGTTCTTTTCATACAAAGTCACTAAATATTACTCATGTTGACTCATTTACATGAATTACATTTAGATCATAAATTTAAAAACCTTATAAAAATAATTCTCAAGGGAAATATTCTTAAATTTGTCCCATCCTATAATATAAATCTCTTTTATTTCTCTAGTATTCATAACTATTCAACACCATTGAAGAAAATCACCTTCAATATGGTAAATAAAAGTACTTAACATTTAATGTTCAGAACATCCCATGACTTTGAATATAATTTATTGGGATTAAATCTATCTCTTATTTATTACTCAGTTAGAAGAACCATAGAATTATGGTGGATATTATCTCATTAAATGATGAACTATCGACATGTTCCTCTATAATAGACATTATTTATCTATATCATGGATACAATAACATTTATAGTTTGTGTTATCTAAACCATCACAACAAAATAAAACTCAGTTTTAATTATAACCACTCTAGGATGGTTATTTGGAAATATATTTACTTCTTTGTGTCTTCTTACTTCAACATCCATGCTTCCTCTTGGGAAAACCATTTTGAACAGACATAGTTGAAAACAAACAACATGTAAATATTATAAATATATATCAAAATAACTATTAATTATAATATCTTATGGGTGTATACATACATTATCCTAACCTCTAAAATTATCTACACCTTTTATTTAATACCAATTATATGGAATTGACCTTAAATAATCCGTAAAATTTATTTTTTTGATAAGATCTCATTTTGTGGAATTCTAGAAGTTATTTTTGGTTTAGAGTTTTAGAGAATTGGGTTAACAAGATTTAATTAATTAATTTTACTTATCAATGTGGATGCTTCCACTCAGTATCCATTTTTCCAAAAATAAAAAAAATTAAGATATGATAAGTTTTATTTTCATGATATATCATTAAAATTTTCATCTTGAACTCATAATTATCAACAATATTTCTGAAAACCATATAAGAAACATTTGAAAATTTAGGATAAGAAAAGAAATATCAGTAAGGTACATATAAAAATAATGAAATAAACCAGTTAGTCTATGAATACTTATAAAAACTTAAGTTATCAAAATAAACATTGAGCTCAAAATAATCATTTTCTCACCTAGGAAATCAACCTCACTGCGCAAATATTTTTTCAAATCATTTCTTAATAAATATAAAATGAAAAATAAAACCCATAAAGGTTCCTTTACAATCATGAAATAATCATGTAAATGTTTTCAAAAAGTTATTCATTCCAACCATAAGAAGTAGCATAAACATCCCCTTAAATTTAATACCACCATACTACCTTAGGAAATAATAACATTCCTATGAAAAATCCATAGAAATAATAGATAAATAATGTAGGTAAATTGGGACATCATATTCATATCACCATTATAATCACTCCTAAAAATGGCATAATCTACCTAACATATTACAGTAACGTATTAGAATAATACTAATCTGTTACCTTCGTCCCTTTACTCAATGCATTGGAGATCTATATAAGGATAACCCATTTTCAAGATCTATATCAAGAACAACCATCAACATGAGCTATTTCAGGCTCACCTAGAATAAAAAATAATACCATATGACCATAATATAATCATAACACAAGAAATATTTCATTTCCATCATCATAATTATAAATATATTCCTTTCACAAATTAGAAAAATATTTTATCAAAATATCCATTTCTTTTGAAAACAATTTTAAAAATACCTAGAGGAAAAGTAGAGGAGAGTTTTTTTTGAAGAAAGTATTTAATATTTAAAATAAATACAAACCTAAAATAATGGTTATGTAAGGGGGGAAAAGCTATTAACATCACATACATTAAAAAAATATTATTTTTTCTATTTTTTTTCAAAACATTTTCTTATTAAATATGTGAAAAGATTATTTTTGAAGGACATTGAATGAAATTAAAAAGTGAATTGAAATTTCCTTTAGATGTAAGTTATATACATATAAATATATTTTTAAAATTATTTAATTAATACGAAAAAAGAATAACGATATTTACAAAATAAATATTTAAACCATTTAAATCAAGGTTTTATGGTAAAGTGTCGCTTACCTAGAGTCTATATCATTAAATGGGTTATTTATATCCCGAATAATAAACATATGTTAATTATTAACATTATTAAGAACATTTTTAGAGTTTATTATTCCCTTTATTTTATTCATTACAATGCTATATAAAATAACTTAATCAATTATGTTTACATCTGATGTTTTGATGATATTAGATTCACATGACCAAAGTAACATTGGTAAGTTGAATATGGTACAAGTGTTCATTATTCTATCATTTAATAAATAATAATAATGACATAATTACCATTTTATACATTAATTACTTTTTATATATCAGCTTTGAAATATTATTATGAAAAATGAATTATGTTATAATCATGGAGATAGTAGGTCATACATACGCATGCAAAATATTTTAATTTTTCAAAGAGCATGAGGGAAAGAAAGTAAGTATTATTTGATATTTATATAGTGATGAATATATAATAAATTTCATATTATTTCTTGAAATACACTTATATACACCAACCATGGGAGGAAGTCATGAAAAATTAATCACATCCCTTCTTGGAGGTAGAATTCAACACGTATGAATGAACGTCGTTATCATTTCGAAATGGATATAAAGGTAAGAAAATAGGTAATATATTAAATTTATAAAATGATAAATATGGAATGAATATAATATTTATACATTAAATCAACCATTATAAACTTATATGAGAGGGAACGATGGAAAGAAAGGGCATCAAGTCATGAGGAAATAGTCTTCCATAAAAAAGAATGATGGTTTAATTTCCATTTTTATGGAATAATGAGGTGGATATTGGTTATGAAAATAACATAAAAACATCTAAATATATGGAATATACTAGTTTTATTATTTTATAATTTCTTAATAATTTTTAAGTTTTTATGAGAAGAAATAAAATGAAAATTATCAATTAAAAACTACACCTATTCTTTTGAAAACCACTTTATGTTTATACCTAATGATTTACTAGTTAAGTTTTATGATAAAAACATACAATATAAGAAATTTTGAGGGAATAAATTTTGTGTTTGGGGCATGTTTTGGATGAAAAAAATGATTTTTATGTGTTGATAAGTGAGTAGAGTGATTTTAATTATATAAGTGAGGGAGAAGACACACATGGAAATCTTAAAAATGATAAAATATATTAATTTCATACTCAAGAAAAAATGGAGAAAAAACAAACAATTACTAATTATAATGTTATATAGGGTCTGAATTTTTATATATTATATAATTTATAAATTGTATTAAGTAATTTTAACCCTTATCACTTATGTTTATCCCTGATACAAATATTTTAACCTCAACCGTAGTAAAATATTTTTTATATTTTCACTATTCATGTTGAACAGAAAAAGTTGAACTTATTAAAGAATATTAATTTCCATGATTAAATATAAGGAAACCATTTTTTTCAAATTCAATTCCTAGAAGTGAATGTTTTCTATATAAAATTAAGCCTGTAAAATGCGACAGAAAACATTTTTTTAGAAAAATGCCTTTTAAGTATACAAATATTTTTATATAAAATTCCAGGGTAATTTTGATTCAAAAAAATTATTGGAATATTTTTAATCAAAATGAACTAATATAATTAAAAAAAATATTGTGTATTTTTAAATACTTGAAAAGAAATTGACAGTTTTAAATAAAAATAATTCATTTAAAATATTCATTAAAAAATCAAACTTTTTTAGAAAATTATTTAAAATTCAAAATAAGATATTTTTTATAATGGATTAAAAAATGAAGTTAATTATGTGAAATTAAAATTATCTTATTTTTTAATTGATATTTTAAAAAAAATAATATAATTAATTAAAGCCCAATTTGGATTGAAATAAATGTTTTTTCCTTTTATTGAAAATTTCTCAATATTGTTATAATGAATATAACTCTATAAAATATATTTAAAAAATATATATAAGGCATGAAATATATTTACTATTAAAATTAACTGGGTTTTTGTAGTTTTTATTTTATATGATTATTAATTTAAATATTCGCACCGTTAACTTTATTGTATTTGAGTAAAATTCTAGAAATATGAGGAATTATTCCATCAACCAATATGATGGTCAAGGGGATGAATTCCAAACTAAATGTATAATATGTTGGGAGAGGGAGTTGAGATATTCACAGTGGTATATACACAATTTACTCTAGTTATGAATGATAACATGAAGTATATGGTACATACACATTCTCCCAGAAAGAAAAAGCTTTAGTCGAGTCATTTATGTGTCAAATTAATCAAAATTTTAGTGGAAATTATAATACCTTGGTTGTAGAAAAATATATTAATTATATTAACAATATATTTTCTATTATCATGTACTCTGAGTAAGAAAATGTTATATTTTTTGTTTATTATTGAGAGAGAGAAGTCAATATATGGTGGGAACTGTTCAAGAATAAGAATCCCAAGGAATTTATAAAATCAAGAGAGTTTAAATGATTCTAGAATATATTTTTCAATAAATACATTCCTTGAAAATATAGTATTAATATAGAGTTTGAGTTTCTTGGACTTAGGAAAAAGGGAATCAAGAAAATAGATGTTGAAGGGAGATGTGAAATCCTACTAAAATGATAAAATATATGAAGGAACCAATAAATCCTTATCCTACGTTCAAATGTTTTAAAATCAAGGATCCATAACACTATGAATATAAATGTTGTAGTCCAAATGGTTTTGAGGATGAAAATTAAAAGAACATCTAATCCCATGATAGAAGTGACCGGATTAAGCTATGTCGACAGTTGTGGTGGATCTGGATAGTAAATTGGTGATAGGTACACAAGTAATTGATTCTAGAATATAGAATATACTATTTTATTATTGTTATATTCATTGTTTTATATCATGAAAGTGTTGTAGAACTATTTAACCACAACCTAATAACATGGAGGTCTATTTAATAGGGAAAATACTAAAATAGGAAATTGTTTCATATCAAGCATAGAAATCTTCCCCAATAAATTTTTTATGGGTTTATCCTCACAAAAAAAATGCCATACTCCATTTAGTATAATTCAATTCTATATTGGGAATGGATAACTATCCTTATATAAATCCTACATCAACTTTCAAGAGAATAAATTAGTTTCTATATCCAAAATGATCCTCTGATTATATAAAAGTGTAAGTATAAAGGTGAATCTCCAATAGAAACTTTTTTTCAAGAATGGATATTTTTCCCATGAGAAAAAATAACAAACTTATGGAAATATGGGATTTAACTTTGACTTAATAACATCTGTTTTTTATAAACCGATGCCAATATTATGTGCAAGAACTTATTGGCGTCCGTTTTCAGTAAAACCGATTCCAAAACCACTATATCAATCATTTTTCACTTCAGTTTTTTTAAAAAACGATGTGAAAAATAATAGAAAAAATGGATTGGCATCTGTTTTAGAGAAAAATGATGCCAAATATCAAAAAAATATATTTTATATTTGGTTTTAGAGAAAACTGATGCCATATGATTAATTTTAGGCATTAGTTTTCCCAAAAACCGACGCCGAAAGTCTTTTAAAAAATTTTAGGATCGAGAAACCCACATTCTTCTTGGATTTTTGAAATTGAATCCCGTGGCGGAGCTCAAGACTTGCGATGACTTCAAAGCCATATTTGTGATCCTCTAAGACCATTGATAATGGTTTTCTTCCATTTTAACATTTTGTGGTTTGTGTTATTCATTATCCTCCTTTTATTAATTTTCTACAATTTATTTCTTCTTCCGTTATCACATTTTTCATGATTTTTAATTGTGTTTTGATTTTATTTGTTTATCTTTATTTTTCATTTGTATCATCATTTTTGGTATAGATTTTGCAGTGTTTGTTTTTCCAAGTATTTATAGGGACAACCTTTGTATTGAGGATCTCAATTCATGTTAAACATCAAATTTTGTAAGTTTTTTTAATTTTGTAGATAAATTATTTATCATTTAATTTTGTTTTTTATTTTCTTCAATTATTAGTTTATATTTATTTTAAATGTTTTGGGACATGGTTCAATATTCTTTCAACAAAAAATCTTAAATATCCTATCAACAAATTGCAAATTTTTTACATTTACTCCAACTTAACACACCTAACACATGTGAGAATTCTAATCAAACACTGGTACCCACCCCTACTTCATTTTCCAATCCCAAATAGATGTGATTTTGTAGTCTATGAAAATCACAAGCATGTTAGTATATGAAAATACTCAGTTAGTGGATCATAAATGTCTTTCATATATGATGTTTTCCATCTGATTATCAACAGTTTTTATTAAATTTGTTTTTGTTTACAATTTATCTAATATATATTTAAATGTTTATATGTTTTGATATATTCACTAATTATATTGTGATATCAGGTATTTTATGGATAGTAATTGGATTCATTTACGAAGAACCACTAGTGAATATGAAAAAGGAATTGATGATTTTTTTGAATTTTCTAAACACCATCTTCAAAACATTGATTTGATTTTCTGTCCATGTGTGAATTGTGCAAATATGATAAAGTTAAAATCCATAGAAATCAAGGATCATATCATTTGTTATGGTTTTAGCCTTAATTATACACGTTGGATCAGGCATAGTGAAATAATTTAAAATTCAACATCCAATATTGATGAAAATATTCATAATTAGGTAGAGGATCATATTTAAGAATAAATTCATGATTTAGGTGTTGAAACCCTCAAGAAAACACCAACTATTGAACGATTTTATAGAGATTCTGAGAAACCATTATTCCTAGGTTGTAGTAAATATACAGTGTCATCTGCATTTTTGATATTAGTTAACTTAAAAGTAAATAATGGATGGAGTGATAAAAGTTTCTCCAGCTTACGTGAGCTTTTAAAAGAGCTACTTTCAGAATGCAATGAGATTCCATCTTCCAATTATGAGGTGAAGAAAATATTTTTCCCAATGGGATTGGGGTATAAAAAGATACATGCTTTCCCTGATGATTGTGTACTATATAGAAAATAAAATGAATATTTATCTTGTTTTCCTACATGTGGGACATCATGCTATAAGATAGATGGGAAATTCAACTCAGATTCATTGTGAGGTGATGTCATCTAACATCATCAAAAATCAATTTTGTACTCTCTAATGATATCATCCAATTTTATTGCATAGAATTCTGATAATTCAATTCTGATTCATTTTTAAGTACCTGAATCAAAACTCATACTAAAGAAATTTGGTACCTTCCAATAATTTTTCGTTTGAATCATTTATTTGAAAATTCAATTGATGAAAAAAGGTTAAGATGACATTCAGATGAGTGCATCTCTAATGGTAACTTACGTCACCTTCGCAATTCACCACAGTGGCAGAGTTTTGATAAAAAATATCATGCTTTTGGAAGTGAAGTTAGAAATCTCAGAATGGGATAGTGTACTGATGGAATGAATCTATATTAGAGCCTCAGTAGCCAACATAGTTTAGGCCCTATTTTGAACATAGTTTACCACTTTTTCCCACAACTATGTGTGAAGAAAAAATATGTTATGATGAGCTTGATGATTTATGGACCAAAAAAATCGTGAAATGATATTTATGGGTATCATTTACCATTTATTGATGATTTGATACTGCTATGGGAGGAAGGTGTTAAAGTTTTTGATACATGCAAGAAAGAATATTTTCTTTTGCATGCAATGATAATGTTCACTATAAACAAATTTCCTTCATATGGAAAATTATCTGGATATAGTGTTAAGGGACATAAATCATGTTCAATTCGTGAAGAACAAACTTCATATAATCAATTACAGAATAGAAGAAAGACAGTGTACATGGGACATTGAAGATTTTTTAAAATTTATCATCCTTATCATAGATTGAAAAAAGAATTTAACGGCTTAAAATAATAGAACCTTCCCCCTCAACCATTGTGACCTGAAGAATATTCTAAAAGGGTGAAATATATTTATTTGAAATTTGGAAAGGGAAGAGGTTCTGGTTTTCAAAGAAAGATCTGGAAGGAGAAGTCTATTTTTTCAAACTACCTTATTGGAGATTTTTAGAGATAAAACATAAAGTTGATGTTATACATGTTGAGAAAAAAATATGTGACAGTTTGATTGGAACGTTGATAGACATAAAAGGAAAGAAAAAATATAGATTCCATACTAGATTGGACATGATATTAATGAGAATACGTTTGGATTTAGCTCCCACTGTGAAAGGAAACAGAACATATTTACCTCCGACTTGTCACACATTAAGCAAGATTGAAAAGATAAATTTTTTTTAGTGTCTTCATGGTATTAAAGTACCCAATGATTTTTCATCAAAATGTGAATAATTTGGTGTCATTAAAGTATTTTAAATTAATAGGTTCGAAATCTGATGACTTTCATGTGTTGATAAAACAACTTATACCAGTAGCAGGGCGTTGTATATTGCCGACAGCTATTAGAAAGACTATCGTTAGGTTATGTAATTTCTTCAAATCCATTTTTAGAAAATTCTTTGATCCAAAATTTCTAGATGTGTTGAAGAATGAAGTATCTCTTATTCATTGTCCACTAGAAATGTATTTCCTTGCCACTTTTTTTGATATAAAGGTTCATCTGGTAATTTATTTGGTTTGTGAGATAAGAATATTTGGGCATCTTTATTTAAGATGGATGTATCATTTTGAAAGTTATATGAAGCTTTTGAAAGGATATGTTAAAAATATATATCCACCAGAGGAATCTATTATTCGAAAATATGTATCAGAAGAGGTGATTGAGTTCTATACTAATTATTTGTATGATGTTGAACATATTGGTCTCCTTGTATCTCGACATATAATAGTTCATAGTGAAGGTAAAGGGGTTCGAGGCTTAAAGGTAAATTTCATTCCACATGATGAAGTGATGCAAGAAAATTTATACGGTTAGTTGTATTATTTTTCTTCTATATTTTCTTCCATATAATTTTATTTTTTAATCTCATATAATTCAATATTATTGTAGGTATTCAATTATTCATAGTCTTATTACTAATCTAATATGACCTATATTCGGTTTACTTTTTCGAACTATTTGTTTTGTCTGATTAGGATTTAAGGTATGTATATTATAATATTTATAACTAATAATACATATGGGTTAAAAAACTAACTATTTTGATATATTGGGTGTTTGAACATACTAATAATCTAATGAATTCTTTAACAAAAACCAACAACGAGCCTGCCCTAAATTTCAAGTACGTGTATTTTAATTTTTTTAACATTAAACATCATTTTTTGTTTTTGCATGGTATATGTATGTTAAAGGTATTTATTGAATGATAAATATTGTTTGACTATTGCTGTATATATTGTTTTTATAGGGGTTTTGATATTTTTATAATTTTAATTTCATGATTTTTCTAATGTTTTTTTAATTTACTGCGTAGATTATTTTAAAAACCGAGACAATTTTTTTTTTTGAAAAAAAATTGGGGTTTTGGCGTCGGTTTCAGATAAAACTAGCTCTGAAACCCTTAATTAAAATAATTTTCGGAGTCGGTTTTCTAATAACCGACACTAAAAATCATATTTTGTATGTCACCTTTATAGACGTCGGTTAAAAACTGACATAAAAAATAAAAAAACTGACGTTAAATTGATGAGACACCCATTGTGAAAGAATATGTTTATGTATTCATAGAATTGTTCCATAGTTTTCCACATAAATGGCATGTTATGTTTTAAATTTAACATAAACCTAGAGATCTACCCATATCCCAGACTCCCTATAGAATTAACACTCTTAAAATAGATGAACAGAGGAAGAAAATAAAAGATAATCCATAAATATTTTTAAAGCCCCTATTAATCACCATGGGATTCATTGTTTTTATTGGTAAAAAATATGGATGTGTTAATGCATATATTCATTGATTATAAAAAAAATAAAAAAAACCATGAAAGAGAACAATTATCACCTTTAATGGATTTATTACTTGTTTGATCATAAATAAGAGTACCATTATTTCTCCAAGGTCAACCTTCAATCTAGATATCATCAATTAAATGTGAGGAAGGAGGATATTCCCATTACTACCATTTAAACAATGTATGGACTCTCCATGTTCATAGTAATTCTATTAAGACTCACTAATTCTCTTTCAATCTTCATTGAATTGATGAATAGAGTCTCTATTTATTAGATCGACAAATTTATGTTAGTATTCATAGATAAAAATCTTTTATACTCTAAAATAATGGTGTAAAATGAGGATAATTTGAGTATTGTATTGAAGAATTTGAGAAATGGTTTTTTATATTCAATGTACAATAAATGTGAGTTTGGGATATAAAAACTACCAATAATGGAGAATGTTATCTTAATAAAGAGTATATCTATGGGTCATTGGAAGATAAATTTGGTTATGTAATATCCCAAAACAAATATATAAAAAATATCCATAGTTTCCCCAAATTTTATTTGTTTTATCATTGATTTGTTTGAATAAATTTTATTATTTTCATTCATTTTAACCATGATAACATGAAAGGGTTTTAAATTTTTATATAATGATCAATATGAAGAGGGATTTATGGCATTGAAATAGAGGATAATCAATACATCTGTAATCACACTACCCTCTTGGGGGAATATTTTTATATCTATAATGATTCTTTAAATAAGTCCTTTAGATATTCCCCCACAAAAAATAATAAAGTTACAACCTCTTCCCTATGATAATTGAATATCCATGAGAATAAATATCTTACACATGATCATAAGTTAGCTATAGAAAACATTTCATTTATGATTTGGTGACATTCTCCCTATGGAGATAAGTGCATCATATATACAAATAATAATAGTCTCAAGTATAGATACCCAAATAATGATGTTAGAATGTAGTATTAATGATGGTTAGTGTTAATCAAGGATTATAATGAATTAATCCATTATCAATTTTGTAAGGTGTATTAAGAGGAAGATTCTCTATGTATAATGGACCCTACAACCTCATCCATGATGAGGATTGGTAAAGATATAATATTCTTGTACATGTAGAGTATAGTCATAGGAAGCATAAAGTAATGAACAATAACTTTCCTTACTCAAATGATTTCCCCACCACCCATTCTGTAGAAGATAAATAAAACTCATTGGGTTGAAGTTATGTTAAAAAATATGGTTGATAATATAAGCAAAGGGAAATACATGATAATTACCATTGATAAAGAAGTGGTTTTGAGGATTAGGATATGTCTATGTGTACCATCTGATCATAATTTAAAGAAGGAGTTCTTAAATGATGTGTATAACCTAACATTCTCTAACCACTCATGGATCATAAAGATATATAGATATCTCCAAGAGCACAAATGGTGGGATAATTTGAAGAATAATATTTCTGAATATACATTGATGTACTTGGTATGTATGCAAGTGAAGGAAGAGAGAAAATTTTTATGGGGGTACTACAACTATTATCCATACCTAATTGGAAATGGGAGAACCAGACTACGGAATTTTTAATGGGTATTCTGATGAAATTTCAAGGTCAAAATTATATAGGAGTTATGGTAGACCACCAAATAATGACTTATCACATCATCATCATTTGAGTGTAATTCTCACACAATAAACTCACAAATTTATATGTTATAAAACTAGAGAGGCTATATGAAGCACCAATATGAATTATATATTATCAAGATCTAGTATTCACCTCAATATAGATCTCTTCAACATTCTTTGAAAATAGTTTGAATCAATAGTATCACTTATCACCCCCAAAATGATGTAAAATTTGAAAGAACCATCATAAAGCTGGAGTATATATTTGGAGCCTTCTCTATGTATTTGAACTTATTTTAGGGAGAATATCTTCTTTTAGATGAGTTTTCATATAAAAACAACATCCACTCAAGAATTTAGATGGTTCATTATGAAGCCTTTTATGGGAAGAGATATAAAATGCCTATTTGTTGGGATGAAGTTGGCGAATGAAATATTTTGTTACTTGAACTGGTTAATGAAATAACAAGGAAGGTCAAAATCATTAAAAAACTCCCCAGGGTAGCAAATAGTTAATAGAAGATCTATGTCAATAATATTATAAGATTTTTAGGGTTTGAGGTCAGAGATAAATTGTTCCTTTATTTATCCCCATGGAGGAGAGACCCAAGGTTTAAGACTTGGGTAATTCTTAGTTCCAAATATATTAAACGATTTCATATTCTTGTTCACAATTGAGATATTTCCTATAAATTAACACCCCCACAAAACATGTCTCATGCACAAGATTTGATTAACATATCCCTCTTGAGGATGTACATACAAAATCCATCACATGAATTGAATCCATAGGTAATACTATTGAAGCATAGTTTTTCTTAAAATGATCATCTATTGAAGATATTAGATTATAGAGACAAATTTCTACACAATAATATAACCCAGCTTGTGAATTTACCATCAAAGAAACATAATTTTGAGGAAGAATCATGGGAACCAAATGATGTAATAAAAATGAAGTACCCTCATTTTTTCACCTTAGAGTATGAAATTAAATTTCAATGGTGACATTTCTTAAGGGGATGAATTCAATGAATCATGAATTTATCAATTTAATTAACCTTATAAATAAACATATATGAAATATTTAAAAATGTACTTTTAAATACAAGAACTTCATTATAATAACATAGAATGTTCCATGTAAGAAACTTATATCACAAGATAACTAAATAATGTGTTAAATATTGTGAAAAAATAGTTTAGAATAATAGAAACATACTTTTATTTTTGATAAAAAGTATATATTTTACTTTCATTAAGTTATTTTTATATATTTTGAAAATAAATATTAAATTTATAAAAGGTTTTTATTAAACACTAGCTATCTGATCACCTAATTTTACAACATAATTTTTAATTTTTCTTGGGGATAGAGATTCAATCGTGTCATAAAAAATAATTTTTTAAAATAAATTATGATTTTATTTAAAAATTAATCTTTATACAGTGATAAAATTATTTTTATAAAATAAATTTTATTTATGGGATCAATGCATCTTAATTTTATTTGGGTGAATTTTTAGGATTTTTCTAAATAAAATTATTCTTTATGTTTAGTAAAAATATGATTTTCATTAAATATATTTATGTTAACTATTATCAACATTCGAAATTAAATTTAATAAAATGGATTTAATTTTTGGAATTATCATAAACATAATTATTTAATAATTCTAATTTAATTTTATTCCATATAAGTCAGATACCATGGTAATAAATAGTCACTACTGTAATGGTTAAAATGAGGTAAATATGTAAAATCAGAAGGTATATATCATAAAACCACATCAATAAATTAGTTTCTAAGTGATTTCACGATGTTAACTAATATTTTCTACCTTAATTATCATTTTATGTTACGCCTTCCAAAATAATGGAATATGTCTGTATAATAAAAATCTATATTAAAAAAAGATTCACCCCTCTGATCTATAAAATGGTCCCTTCACCAACCCTATTCATCCCACACTATAAAAATTTTAAACCAATCAAATTATAACAAAATATATCTCCAAAACTATTTCCCAAATCCTAGTTTTTTATCTCACCCTAATACCAATATAACGTTTTGTTTCTTCGAGTTTTGATGAAGATGTGGGATGCACACCCCTTGAGGGTTTTATTAAGGGTTATTTCAAGGCTTCCCTCAATCACACGCACCAGGTTTTCCATCTATTTTGTCTTCACTAGAAACACAGAATATTTCCCTCTTCTATAGCTATGTATTAACTTATATTATAATGGTCGACAATTATCTGGGTTTTCAGGCCCATTGACTCTTGGGGAGTCCCATTGGTCAAAATGATGGGAGGTCAGGCTCATCCAACCCTTTTTAGGGAAATTATTTCCTACTTCTGGGCTATCTTTTTTATTTTGGATATGTTCAAGAATCTCTTCTTAATACTGATATGATACTAGTTACACTAAAGTAATGACTATAGGTTAATTCTCTTTCATATGAAAAAGACTGGGATCTATATAGTGAATCCATATTTATGTATTTTAGGTTCTTCATCATTTTCTAGTAATGGGAAACTACTTATATATTGAATTTGTACAATATAGGAAAGAGAATGATGAAGAACCTCAAATACATAAATAAGGATTATAGGAATCAAAAACCATAGTGAAAACGAGTCATTATGAGTCATCCCACATATCTTTATTATTATAGGAATCAAAACCCATATAGTTTGTTCATCCCATACAGTTTTATGTCATACGGTGAGGATATATGTTCGGGTACCGAGACACCAAATATTTGATCTTGAACTGATAAGGGGGTTTCCTACATATCTCGAGTATATAGAGAATTATATTTTTCGAAATTCTCATGTATTGGGGTTTCCTGTGTCATTATATTGACTCATAGTGAAAATGATATGATTTTCACGAGTCCCTAATCTCACATCATCCATGATCGGTGTGAGAAACAGGGGATGGGAAAAGATAATTTCATTGCTTATGATGTATAGATTTTCCACTAGGACTGCGTTGAGATGATTTATTATGGGAATCAAATCATTGAGAGACGTATAAGGTATCATGGTCATGGTACGAATCAGATTCATCATAGGTTTGTGGGTTTCTAAGTCCACTGATTGACGAGATAGAGAGATCATATCCTGTGACTAATTGAGTCTTTCTAATTGAGATGTCAGAGTCATTAAAATAATTTCTTCTAAAGGGGTGTTTTATTTGATCTCGTGCCTTTGGAAGACGTCCTATGTATCCTGGTTATTGCCTGAATTAGTGTCATCGTAGTTTGGATGATTTTGGGGCTTACACATTGAGCTTACCCTATACAGTTGTTGGGTCTTATTGTTGGGATGATATCATCATTTATACTCCCTAAGACCACAAAATCCATGCTCAATGTGAGAAACATGGGATAGAAAATAATCAATTTAATTGTGTGGAATAAGGGACATAGATTCTAGGATTTCCCTGGTTGATTAATATAGGGCTCGAACCTCAGGGAGAGGTATCCTACATATCCTAGATATTCCAGGAATCAGAGACAATGTAATTGGATTTATGTGATGTATTGCACATTGAAAATTTACTAAATTTGGGGCTCACACACTGGGGACAGAAAATTCCATCAAGTCCTTAGATGCCCTATTAACATGGCCTTATTTTTTTTGAGGGTATCAAATGACCTAGATGGAATGTTTTGGGTGCCACCTCTGACCTAGTTTGGAACATATGGAGAATATCATGAGAGTCATTGTGGCATAGTCCAAGGGGTGTTGTGTATCCTAGATGAATCCTCTGGGATAAATCGCAAGCCATGACCGATATGTCTAGAGGGTGTCACGAGTCCTAGTTGACTTGCCCATAGGGTGTCACGAGAGATTGGTTATGATGTCTAGATGATTTTTTTGGAGTTTTAGGACATTATCAAACAATGTTATATGCATTAGGTGATGTGTCTAAAGAAAATTTCTTGTCCTGGGTGACATACCCCTAGGGTTTCGTGATATCAAAGTGGTGTTTGTAGGGGGAACCATGTGGCTTGCTCTGAGATTCCTAGAGTATTCCGCCTATCCCAGTGGCCATGAAAGAATATTTTTGTGAGATCTAGGTGATATTTCATGGTGTTATCACATAAATTTGGGTTAATCACACAAAAAAATGAGGTCCAACATGAATTTATTTCATATAAGTCTTCCACTTATAATATTGGTTATAACCCATTCATTGTGAAGGCCTTATGATTATTCAGTACTGGTTCCTTTGAGTTGTGAGTGATATGGAAGACATGGGGTATATTCTTCACAATAATTTCTATAAATCCTCCACGTGATCTTTGAATGGACACACAAAGCACCTTATTTGTGGTGCATGATTTCTTCGGCCATCTGCCAGTGTATTACCTGAAAGAAACTTTCCTGTCACGTGATCAGTTGCTCGGAGAAATATACAGAGGATGAGAGTCGAATTTTCTAGAGTCCAAGATCCAAAGTATCAGATTACAACACTTTATTTGGGTTGTATTAGGTAATTTATAGGCATCTCCACCCTAGTTTTTTGGTTCTTTATGCCGAGCATCTAGTGTGAATCCAAGACGGAGTCAATGAAGGATTCTAGCACTATGCATCTTCACGAGTATCTATTGTTGACCACTCTGAGTGTGTCCACTTATTTTTAGTGATAACTATTCTCTTCTTCCAATTCCCCCTTTATTGGATTATATCCATTTAATGGGGACTTTTTTGATCATGTAGGTGTGTTGAAGGACTTCTATATTTCCACGCTGACATGTCCAAGGACCTTCAGAAGGTCTGAGTGTTTATTGGAAGATACTCATGATTCCTTGGGTGACTTGTCTTGGGGTATCATGAGACAAGGATGTATTGTATAGGGGTCTCATAGGATAGTGACATGGGTGCGCTATGTGCATCTCATTTCTTTCAGTGACTGTGAACACCAATCACCTCCTCCCTTTTGATCCCCTTGGTTTTTTCTAACAATTCTTAGGATTTATGCGAGATTACATAAATGTTTTCATGAGTATTTATTCTATTTTTTGGTGATGTGTTACATGATTTATATGGGTTAAATGTGGTGCATGATCATTCCATGGTCAAATCTATTAATTCTCCCTTAGAGAACCACTGAGTAACCAAGGGAGATTTTCATGGTAAGGATGACAAGCCAAATGGCTCTTGCGAGGATAGAAAGATGTTTCACCGACGAATAATTGTGTCTCACAAATAATTTTGGGTGCATTTCATATCCTTCAATGACCATGAACACCTATCTTATCCTCACATTATTTCTCCTTTGTTTTTCTTACAATGGTCAGGTATTATGCGAGTTTTCACGAGTAATGTAAAGTATTTTTTCTCGATTTCTCAATGATATCTTAACTAACCAATATGGGTCATATGGAGTGTGTGAAAACTTGTAGTGTATTGGTTTATCCATCATTCCTTAGAACACCAAAGGGGCTTCCTAGACATACCTAAGGACGTCTGTTTAGTAGAGATGACAAGCTAGAGAGATTACGTGTGGAAAAGATGACATGAAACTGAGGTCTTATGGTGTCTCATGGATACTAGGGGCACATGTCATGCTTTTACTAGTGATCGAGAACACCTCTCACTTCCTCTTAATTATATCCTTCATTTCATCCCACAATGGTTTGAAGTTATTGTGAGTTTTGCCTTCTATCACTAATAAATCTCATTTTTTCGAATGATTTTATGGAATGTGAGATTTAGGACCAATGGGGTTCTATGCCTTGGATAATTATCCATCCATATTTTCAAAGGATTTTAGGTGGTTTTTAGGAACTTTAAAATGAAAACCCATGCAGTTTGGGGGAACTCATTCAGTTGTATCGGGAGCCTTCGTGAAAGTAGGAATATTTTTTGGAGGGGGATCCATGGGACTTCCCATGGGTTTTGTTCCATGTGTGGAGACCATAAATGAACTTTAAATGTTTATCTGATCATAAGTCCTTTTGAGTCACTTGAGATCCATAAGTCTTAGCCATCCCCTTCAACATTTGATTTTTTGGGGAAAATAATACCCAATTTATGTATGTCTTCCTTTGTGAATTTTATGATGCCTATTTGGTGGGCATCAATAAATCCCCCCTCAGGAGTGATACCCTATGGGGTGATGAATTGATTCTAAGGAAAGATAATTCCCATTAGTGTATTTGGAAGTGTCACAAAGTGGTGCTTCTTGTGAAATTAATCTACCAGGCCTCGCTTGGTATTCAACGAAATGACCTTGATTTATTTTAGGGACTTTTAACTCAAACCTAATATTGTTTTAGTTGTGGGAATTTTACCTTGGAACTAATATTTCTATAGTTTAGTTTCTTTGATCTCAGACATAATATTTCATTAATTTACATTCTTTTAGATCAGACATGATATTCATTAAGTTTAGGGTCTTTTATCTCGGAGCTCATATTGCTTTTGATTTGGGTATTTTATATTGAACCTTCTATATTATTGTGGGATATGGTCTAGACATACCCGGAATGAACTAGAGCACTATGAGGTTCTGTGTTATGCATGGGTATTAGGAAGGCTCGTGAGGATATGAATTCCCTTTTTATAGAGTGACACATTAGGTTGACAGCTATATGTGCATATGCAGGATCCATAGGAAAGCATACATAGTCAAGAAAATGTTCCTTGAAGTTGGGTATCTTTTACAAGGCATATGTATGATTTATGGAAGTAATATGGTTGGTGTTGGAAAACTAGGGATACATGGCTAGCTTAGATAGTTGGAGTATGGATGGTGTGAATCAAAACCAAAAAGTTTCAGTCTATGAATATGAGATTGTGCAAACATGCCGGGTATGTCCAATGACATTAAAGATTGTCAGGTTCCTCTGTAGTGTTTCTAAGGATCATAAGAATTAAATCTCCTTTATAGAAAGGACATGATTCATTTAGTTAGTGGGTCAAGGCCCTTATTCATCGATGGCATTCCAAGTGAAAGATGATCTCCATTTTTTTCTGAGGGCTATGAAATATTTTCAATGGCTAAAATGTGTAGATGATGAAGTTGGGTATGATGAGAAAGCTATCTTGGAAGGGTTTTGCCTCCCTAGGGTATTTTATCTCCTATTAATAGGCTCCAGACCAATGACCTATGGTTTCGAATCTTGATGTGTGGGCCATCAAAGGTTCGGAAATGATGTTTTTCAATTCTTCTTTGATAAAGTGTATGGAACACGGTGATGTAATGATGAGGATATCAAATCCACTTGGTATGTTTGGTGTGGGGATTGTAAATCATGATCCAGAGCACTCAAGTAAGGAGATAGATATGGGATATTCATTCAACGATCTGTTTATGCATAATAGCGTGTTGAGTGCTACCGTGATGATTTCAGGGCTCATGAGAGTTGGAATGTATTTCTTTAGAGTGAATCATTTTGTTAACGACCATAAGCACATATAGAGGATCCATGGGAATGTATGCATATACAAGAAATGTCTTACTGAAGGAAGATATACTTTTATTGAGCCATGTAATGTTATGGTGATTCAAGAAACCCCAACTCATGAAGTGTGATTTTTTGAAAATAAAAAATTCAAGGAGGTTTCTAGTACCCTAAATGTTGTGTCACAACCCAGCAAACACATTCTCATGGTGAGGAGATGTGAAATATGTTGCTCTAACTTTTTCTCATACCAGTGGGTCAAATGAGCATAGTTTGGACATTACTAGGGAAATACGGTATACCCTATGAGATTTAATCAAGTTATGTCGGTTCACTAATTTTTTCATAAAAATTGAGCGTGAAGATTTTAGCTGGTGGAGACCAGTGTTTTTTTAGGTCTCCCATTGCGGGTTTTAGACCTGATAGTTTTTGTGTCTATTTCGTTAGTAGTTTATGTTCTTGGGATTTGGACAATTATATTCTAGAATTTAAAGTCATAAAACATTGACCAAAATTTAGCTAGTTTAAGGTCCATGATAACATGGTCCAAATCTGTAGGACGATACATAAGAGATTAATCTGGATATCCAAGGTCCAGAGTACTCTAAAATCTTCCCAATCATGGGATATAAATATTATAAATCATAGTTGAGTTTATAAGGTCATGAGTAATGATATTTTTCATTCATACAGAGAGTTTTTAAAACAGGCTCTGGTGTTGAGTGCTACACGATGATTTCAGGCCTCACAAGAGTTGGAATTAGCTTTTTTAGAGTGACACATTCAGGTGATGACCATAGGTTCCTATGTAGGAGCCATGGGAATGCATTCATATCCAAGAAAAGGGTACTAAAAGATATATATCCTTTCCAAATGATCTGGATGAATATAGAGACCTAAGATACATGAGAAATGAAGTCTGTTATATGGATTCAAGGTGATCTTGAAAGAAAGTCAAATCACCTTGTACTCTAGTTGACTGAGGTAAGTCTCTCATGGCCCTTTAGTGAAGGATTAAAAATGGGAGATGGTCTATATATTTTATTTTCATTTAGTGGGGTTCTTTTTTCATGTAGTTTATCATCATGTGGTAATGACGTACTTCCATGAACTATAACGTTATGCGGTAAGAATGCACTTCTATATAGTTTAACATCATGCGGTAAGGATGTATGAACCGATGTGAATTTGTATTATTGTTTCATCTAGGATAAATGAAAGAGGCTTGGGTGTGACTACATATCTCATGATAATGGGGATCAATACACACATGTTTCTGGAAATCCATGCAGTTTAGAATCTTGTGGTGAGAACTATTGCAGACTGATGTGAAAAGTCATAATGTTGTGGCTGGCCCCAAGGATGGATAATTGGGCCTCAATACATATATTATGAGGATGATAATCAAGCCACACATAGTTCTTGAATGGTAAATACTCCATGCAGGTCGTACCCATACATAGAGGTGGGCATTGTGTCCATTAATGGGTGTAGTTGGGCCTAGGATTGAAGATACATGCATCACTATATATCCTATAATGATAGGAATCAAGAAACATGTACTTCTGAAACTTCCATGCAGCTTAACGTTATGCAGTGAGGATGGAGGAGAGCCGTCATGAATTGGTGGGAACATTGCATTTTGTCATAAGGATGAAATATTGGGTGTCACTACATATCTTATGGGAATTAGAATCAAACCATACTTAGTTCTAAAAATTCCATTTAGCTTAATGTCATGTGGTGAGGATAAATGTGAACTGAAATGAATAAATGGAGACATTGTGGTTGGGCACAAAGATGGACAATGGTTATCCCTAGATATCCCAGGAAAATTAGAATCAAACCACACATAGTTCTGGATAATCATGTAGTTCAGTGTCTTTTAGTGAGGACTAGATTCTGTTGAGGCTGATACGCCTGGTTTGTGTGGTGATGCATTTTTTGTAATTCATAAGCCCACATGAGTCATGCTCAGTGTGAGAAACAAGGATAAAAATGTCCCCATGTAGGACATGGGTTTTGTGCACTATGTGATGGTTTGAAAAAGATAAGAGATCATGGCATCCCAACGTATCCCATTTGAAAATTAGAACCAATCCATACATTTTATTAGAAGAACCATGAAGTTTAACATCATGCGACAAGGAAATATGTGACTCGATGTGAATGAGTAATAATATCATAGATCTGTGTAGTTTTATATTGTGATGTGAGGACTATGGGCCACCCATCATAAAGGAGGATGTTTAAGGTATGCAATGTGTAATGTAGTTCGGTAAGGAAAATGGATCACCCGACATGAAAGGAAAATAATATAGTGACATGACCCAAAAATAGAGTTTTGGGTGTCACTACATATCGAATGATGATTGGAATCAAGACACTTAGGGTTCTTAAGAAACCATACAGTTCAATATCATTCTACAAATATGGAATCCATAGAGTTTAATGTCATGTGGTTAGGGTGAAGTTGAACTATTTAACGTTATGCACTTAGGATGAATGATGATACTTACACTAATGTGGAAATCCTCATCGAGGCATCTATGGAAAGTATTTATTGAGAAATCTTACATTTCTGGGTAGTGTGACCTACTCCCCATCCATTGTGGATAATGAGTTGGCTCCATTATGATGGAAGTTTTGTGTGATGTAAGGTCTTTCCAACTTCGGCTCCAATTTCAAGGGATTATTTTCTGGTATTATTGGTGTTCTAATAGTAAACACCAGTTATCCTTAAATAAACAAATATAGGAAGAACTTTTTATTTAAGGATCGTGTAATCTGGTTCTGAGGAATTTATATATTTTGAAATGTACACAACCTTTTTTCGTATAGTTGTTCCATCTCATCCAATAGATTTTGATAATGTTTATCATCTAAGAGTAGTCTCCAAATAAATATTCAAAGTGAGGGAAGATGGACCTCTATGGGTAAAACTGCCTCTGTCCTGTACACTAATGAGTATGATGTTTCTTGTGTAGCAGTAGACATGGTTGTATGGCAGGCCCATAAATCATAGAAGAGTTTGTCTGTCCAAGACTTATTATCCTTTTATCCATCATCTAGAGTATAGTTGACCTAATCTTATTGAATGCCTCTATCTATCCATTGGCCATTTCATGATAGTTGGATGAGTGATTGGACTCTTTTTTGTACTCCTGGTATAGGTTTTTCAACTCTTTGTAATAGAATATGGTGTCGTTGTCTGTTAATATTGTGTGAGGGACTCCGAACATCATGATGATAAGATAATTCATGAAGTTGATTATATTCTTCATCCCAAATTTCTTGAGGGGTATTTTCTAGAACCAATTGGAAAAGAAGTCAGTAGCAGTAAGGATGTACTCAAACTGCTAAGATGTGGATGTGGGTTATGGACCCACAACATCCATCCCTAAATGGAAGGTGGATAAGAACATTTAGCCATATGAAAAAATTCTGGGGGCTGATGGATGAAGTTTTCATAAATCTAGAAAACATGAAATTTCCTGGTGAATTCCATATCATCTTGTATCATGGTTTTACAGTAGTTTCCAATCCTTCTGATTTGGTGGGAGATCCTGGTTCTAGTTTTATTGGAACCATAGGAACATGTATTGACTTATTTAATGATGATGAGAACTTCTCATTATGTTTTGAAACTAAGGAGAATTATATCAAATACACATTTTTAGAGTAATATTTCCTGTTCAAACCACCCTATAGTGTGAAGTTTTCTTCTTGGTGACAAATATGTTCCCTACCTACACGACCTATGAGGAGAGTCATGTCTCAAAGACAACTGATTATAGGATCAATTCATCTAGGGGTGTTAATTGTATCATCATGATCGGGGGTGGTGTTGACTTGGATGATCTCTTCCATATCACCTACGATGATTGATGATATTATTCTTGGATGTGTGATATGAAAGATTTCTTCCTCCTCCTCAGGGTTGGCGAGGATGACAGCTACATTTCCCAGTGTGTCAACACTGGCATTCTATTAACAGGGTACATAATGAAAGGTGGTATCAAAATGGAATTCTTCCTTTAGTCCCATGGAATAGTTAGTGTGGGGTGGAATATCTTCATTTTTAATTTCATATTCGTCATTGATATTTTTTTCACTTGTTATGAGTCCCCTTTGATATTTAGGTAGGCTATGTGTTGCTGTAGTGATAGTTCCAATCCAGTAATGAGGGTTTAGTACTCAGCCTCATTATTTGTACAGACTTCAAACAATGATCAATAGTAGGGAAAAATACTTTGTCTAGAGAGACATACAAAATCTCTAGATCAACCGGATTATGTTTTTGGTTTTTCATTATTATGAGGATATTACATTGGGAGGTTCCATCAAAGTACATCTCCCATGTTTGGGGAGTGTCATGGGCATAAAAGACCTCCTCATCTGGGAGATAAGATTCTTTTGGTGTATTTTACGGGCTTGGATGTACTATGAGGAAATAAACCAAGGCTTGTCCTTTCACTAACTTCTATGATATGAACTGAATGTCATATTGCTACAAAATTACTTCCCATCAGGACAAGTTCCAATTAGACGTGGGTTTTACAAGGATGTACTTGAGCAGGTGAACATGAGATACCAAGTGGACTTCGTGGTGTTGAAACTAATGACTCGGGTTTTGTATCGCAAAAATGGGTGCAAGAGAGTTCTTTTCGACATCAGAATATCGTGTATCAGTACCTAGTGTGGTCTATCTATGGTAGTAGAGACTATTCTCACTTTTTGCATAATTTGTTTTGTGTGAGGAGGGAACCGAATGAAATTTCCATTATAGAAACAATTAATATGAGTGGCCTCATTTCCACTGAAGGAATCAAAACATTTGGGTGTAGCAAGTATTTCTAGAGACATTTAATGGATTTCTAGAAATCATCATCCCATTTATTAGAATATCTATTCGTCATTAGCTTGGTGAAGGGTAGATATTTTCCAGCCAGGTTGGCTGTGAATTTCTAGATGTAGGTGTGGTGACCTTGGATTCCCCTCTATTGTTTGAGATATATGGGGGCCGAAATTACTAATATTGTACTAATCTTCTCTGGGACCACCTCAATGTCAAAGTGGAATACTACAAATCCAAGGAATTCTCCAGATTTTCCCCATAAGTCACACTTTAGAAAATTCATCTTTAGACTCTGTTATAGTTAGGGTTGGTGTCCTAAGAACCAAATATTTGTACTTTGATTACATGAACGAACACTTATTAAATGTTGTTCATTGTTCTGCATGACTATAATATAATAATGTCTTGGAATATTTGTTGCATTGATAAGGTCATGGAAGATCCCCGCTATGATGAGAACATTGAAATGCTATAAAAATATTCTTATAAAAAGTTATATGGTTGGATGACATACTATGATAGGACTCATAGTATATAGACCATCATGTGTGAGTACTCGTAAGAAGACGAGACTCTCTATCATGGAGTTCCCATTTGGTAATTCCCAAGATGGGAGATTATGAGAACAGACCTTCCAGTAGTAATTCCGCATATTTTGGTGTCATTAGACATTTCTATCTACGAGCCTGTGTAATGATCCTTAGACTATAATATTGTCATTAACTCGTGTCATGACTCGCGTACTTAGATTTGGTGATGAAAACCGTCATAAAGACAGTTTGAGGGAAGTAGGGTACGTTGGGTGCGTCATAAATGACATGTTGTTAATGGATAAGTCAAGTAAGTATTTGTCCCTTACTAGTTTATGGAAGTAAATATCTTGGGACTTTTGATTGAAATATAACTGTCGCCCAAATTCCATGGCCATGGTGTAACGATGAGTTTATTTCTAGAATTCAATGAATGAAAGATCACGTATATAGGATTATGACACTGCCAAGAAACCTACTTGATGAGATATTGAGACAAAGGGATTAAATTACACGGTAAGCATTCAGATGTGGTGACACGTAAATGTGACATCAACTTATTTCTCTTGGGTGACTTGACCCATTGCTAGACATTAATCTTGGACATTAGGAAATCCCGCCTAATGCCAACGAGAAAGAGGCCTAGAGGGTCACACACTAAGTGTATTCAAGTATCTCAAGTAGAATAAAGATTATTCCCATATGTGGTTTAACAATTGTTCAATGAAGCCTAAATCGTTTTAATGTTGGAAGAAAAATAAAAGTGAAAACAAGATATACACATCATGTACACTGAATGTACATTCCATGCAGTTTTCCATGAAAAACAAGAACACACCGTGTATTTATGATTACACACAGTTTAGTTTTTCCAGTCGGGATTTTGAGGAAATATCGTTTTATTAAATGATATTTATTATAATCCGCATGGGCGCATGTCAAGGAATTAATGATTCGACATGGGGTTTTCAAAAGATTTAATGAAATAAATAAAATGCGTACTGTGTTTATTTATTGTCATAACTCTACAACCTCAAAACCAATTATAAATTTCCTCACAACCCCAACTCTTTTCCTAATAATTGTTGTGAACAACAATTATGGAGAATTCACTGAAGGCCTAATGAACTCCATCCTTGAAGAATGCATTCAAGACCGGGAGAGATCCACCTACATCGGATCAAGACGATCTAAGGTGGACAATGAAAGAAAAGTCCTCTCCACACCAGCCACTGAATAATCCTTTGGTGACGTCCAGAGATATGTGGTGCACGTGTGGATCACCGCTAGATGAAGTCTACACTAGGCTTCTGCGACGCAATGATGAATCACATTGGAACATGATCCGAAATATCAACAAAGAAGGAACACCATAAAATATACTTCTTATCAAATTAATTGAATTAATTATAATCAACCTATGATGATACTTCCATTATGGTTCCAGGAATTTTATTCTTCTTGGCCTATTTCTATGATTCGATCAGTGGAGATTGGCGTTTATCGTCGTATTGATCCCAGATTTTTCATTGCAAATGACAAAAATAAAAGTGGGCACATCCACCCATGAGATTCCACTATTCCTGGGACCTTCAAGTGGTATCAGAGGAGGTCACAATGTTGATAATAGTTATTTAAGTTTCGTTGATAATTTGTGCGTTTATATTTGATTCAATTCAAGATAAATTGTTCTATAAAACTGAATGAATGAGATCTTTTCTTCTTCCTTAGTTTCTTGATTCACATCATAGAAATGAACTTTTAATTTTAATTTTGATTAAATTAAAAACAAGTAACTCATCAGTAGGAGCCGCTCTTTCTGTCTGTACAACACAAGAATAAACATCTTGTAGTGAAAACTACACAATGTTTACTTAGGTTCAACGAACTGGTACTGGTCCACCAAACCACACAGTGTGAATTGACTATACCTATGTATTTATTACAACATGTTGACCAGAAATGAACGTCATGTGTGAACCGGAATACACTGTGTGTATATTGAATCAACATGCTATGAAGTCCGATTCGGACCAAGTGAAACCATGTATAAGGAGAAGCTGTGTTCCGCGTACATGGGATTACCATGCTGGTAACCGCGTAACAAGGATGTACACACCGTGTTAGATTAATATACACGTCGTGTACTCCAATATTTCCAAAGTACGGAATAGAACACCAAATCCCCAGACATGTACTTTTTATAAAGGGTGAAAAATACCCGCCCTGTAAAATAGCGTACATTCCATTTACTTTCTAGAAATGGAATTTCACTAGGTTTCCTCCAAAAGTACAAAGACCTATAAAAGGAATATGGATGAGAAGAATCTCATGTAAATTCAGAAAGGAATTTAAGGTAATGAATTGATTTATATAAGATCATAATTAATTGAATTCAAGCACGAATTATCTTGAACAATAGAAAGATTAAATGAATTTGAATTCTGAATTTGTGTAAATGTCATTGCATGCTATGGATAATCATGAGCTAGACCAAAGACCCTTTTTATGTATGTATGGTTTTATTTAAATTTATTTAATTTAAATTTTTTGTCCTGTGAGCCTTATTCTAATAAAATGTATGGTTTGTGAGTCCATGGTATCTTTAATTTAAACCCCATGTAATGGAGGATCTCCCAAGCCAGTGGAGACGGTTCAAAAATTCAAAGCTGATGCAAAACCAACCCAAGAAGATACAAAGGTGGATAGGTGGGAGCTGTAAAACATGAACCATCGGTCAAGGTGTTTTTTCCTAGGTCAGGGTTATCTTATCAAAACCTCTATATAAGGTAACCAATAGAATCTCATGATCATGCCAGATTATTTTATTTCTATCTAATTGAATGGTTTATTTATTATGTATGTGTTGTGGAGATGACATAATTAATGAAATAAACAAGCATGAAAAGATGGAATAAAATAAAAGCTGGATATGCATAAACATTATCAGAACATGGTTAATCACTTAAGCAAGTATCACTTAATATTAACAAGCATGTGATAATGAAAAACTACGCATAAAGAATAAAATCCCTCAAATACCATATTAAGTCAGAACGAGCCTACCATTAGTTGATTATGGGTAAGACTCAATAAAACTACGTGTTTGACCAACCCTTATTGGGACACTTACTTTTATAAAGGAAGATCCTATGAAAGTTTAAGGTTGACTTAAACATTTTACATCAAGAGCAGAAGTACTTGATAGAAATGTTGTAAAATGGAGGCAAGTGTTAAGGATATACAAGTCAAGATTTCATGATTGGAGAGTCCACTCAACAGATCAAGGAATTGTAAGCTCACAGTTGGCAAAGACCTCCTTACCTAAATACCTTCAAATATCTTGAACAACCCTTGTTGGGGTTATGCAATAGGGAATTTGGATCCTTTCCACTAGAATTTCAAAGCAACTAGACATTCCGAGTTCAATGGTGGGGGCTATTGGGACTTGATAAAATATTGGGAGACTTAATAAAATTTATTATTTATCTTAAAATGTAATCGAGAAGGAACTGATAAATATTCTCTTTTATTTTTCAGAATCAATATGAAAAACTCATCAACCACCTTTTCTCTGCGATCAATTCTAGAAAAAGACAATATCCTCACCGGTAGTAACTTTCAAGAATGATTTAGGAACCTTCGGGTTATCCTATGCCATGAACGAATGTTTTACATGCTGGATTCCTCACTTCCTAATTCACCTGCCCAAGGTATGAGTGATGAAGGTTTCATAGTCTATGACCAAAATTTGAACGATGCACTCGATGTTCAATGTTTCATGCTATCATCAATGTATAGTCATCTCATGAAGTCTCATGAAGACATGGATGCCTAAAGCATGTTCGAGCACCTCTGTGGTCTATACAAGGAGAGAGAAAGACATGAAAGGTTTGATATCTCCAAGCCTCTATTCTAGAGCTATCTTGGAGATGGTGCCCCAGCTGGGCCTCATGTAGTCAAGATCACTGGCTACATTGAGCGCTTGGAGGTTCTAGGGTTTAAACTCCCCAAAGAACTGGGTACCGATCTCATTCTTGCATCACTCCCCCAGAGCTTCTCTAACTTTGTTGTAAATCTCAACACGAACAACATTGAGAAGTCTCTATCTGATCTCATTATCCTCATTCACCAAGTGGACAATGATATGAAGCATGAAAATCCATCTGTCATTATGGTGAATAAAAGGAAAGGGAAGGTGAAAATATTTATGCTCAAAGCTTCTTCAAGGCCTTCCAAGAAATGGAAGAACAAAGGGGAGGAAAGAGAACAAAAGTCTGTTTTTTTTACATGTGGCAAGAAGGGCCACTGTAAGAAAAACTACACCCAGCCAAGGAAGCAAAGGGAAGCTTCAGGTGCCTTTGTTATCGAATGTAATCTATATATTTCTAGAAATTGGGTGTTCGATACTTCGTGTGGTGCTCACATCTGTATCCAAATATAGGAACCAAGTAAATTCAAAAACATTGACTGAGGTGAGGTGGATCTGTGAGCAGTCAATAGAGCCAGACTCGCTGTAGTTGTGGTCATAGACTACCACCTCACATTTCCTACTGGGATGGTCTCGGTATTAAAAGGATGTTATTGTGTTCCCTCTGTAACCAAAAAATATATTTCAGTATCCATATTGGATACTTATGGATTCATCTTATCATTTTCAAATGAATGTTTCTACTTTTATAAAGATAGTATTTGTTTTGGTAGGGCACATTTATATAACGACCTTTATGTGTTAGACTATACAAACCAACTAGTGGAAATCGATGACAATGTTAATTCACATGACTCATACCACACCCAACTTTGGCATCACCGGTTAGGTCATTTCAATGATATATGTTTGACAAAATTACATCAATATGGGTATTTATATTCTTTTGAAATAAAAGCACTTAGTGTATGTCATGTGTGTCTACAAGGAAAAATGACCAAAGCCCTATTTAGTGGTAAAAGAGAAAGGGATAAAGAGATTATATAATTAGTTCACATGAATGTGTGTGGACCATTTCCATTTGAAGCAAGGGGTGGGTTCTTGTACTTCATAACTTTTACTGATGATTTTAGTAGATATGGATATATTTCCTTAATGAGGTTTAAGTCATATTCTTTTGATTGGTTCAAAGAATACAAGAATGAAGTTGAGAACCAGCTTTGAAAAAAGATTAAGAAACTCTGCTGAGAAAGAGGAGGACAATATCTTAATGAGGACTTCATTGATTTATTATCAGAGTTCGGGATTTTATCTCAAATCTCTCTTCGTTACATGCCTCAGTGGAATGGTGTAAGTTAATGGAGGAACCATGCCCTATTGGACATGGTAATATCAATGATGAGTCACGCGAGTCTTCAATTATCCTTTTGTGGATATGCATTACAAAAATAGCACACATACTAAACCATGTACCAAATAAATCTATAAATGGTATTCCATACGAGTTATGGAGTTGATGCAAAGCCATGTTGTCGAATATACATTTGTAGTGTAGAGAAGCATTTGTTAAGTCCTCTTCAGGTAACAAAATTTCACCCCGAGGCCCAAAGTGTATATTTAAATGATATCCCAGGGAAACAAGGGTATATTACCTATAAAACCCATTAGATAAAAAGTTTACAGTGGAAAGACATAGAGTTTTCCTTGATAGGGAGCACATCTCCAAAAGAGATAGTGGGAGAGAGATAGACTTCGATGAAGTCAAGGATCAAGATACATAGGAGTTGGTACAAGAATAGATTCCACAAAGCCTTGTGGAATAAAAATATATTCCAAAGACACAAGAACTGTGTAGGAGTAAGAGAGAGGTGAGAGAACCAGAATGATATGGTTTTCTTGTCACCGAGGATGGTGACTCAATATTGGTTGACAATGATGATCCTCTTACCTACAAGGAAGCAGTTGAAGGCACAGACATTGCCAAGTGGAAAGAATCAATGAATTCTGAAATGGATTCCATGTACCAAAACCAGGTATGGATATTGGTATATCCTCCAGTTTATGTAAAGCCTATTAGTAATAAATGGGTATTCAAGAAGAAACTAGACATGGAGGGCAAGTCAGCACCTATAATTTATGACTTTTTGATAAAGGTTTTAGAAAACATCAATGAATTTACTATGATGGAATATTTTCACTGGTTGCGATGCTGAAATCCATCAGAATCCTATTGGTCATTTCCACTTACCATGACTATGAAATTTGGAAAATGGATTCCAAAACAACATTCCTTAATGGGAACCTATAAGAAGATGTCTACATGACACAACCTGAAGGGTTTGTGACTCCAAAGGATTCCAATAAGGTGTCTAGGTTTCCAAAATCAATTTATAGATTAAAGCAAGTATCAAGGTCATGTAACATTCATTTTGATGAAGCCATAACAGAATTTGGATTTGTTATGAATGAATGCGAGCCTTGGGTCTACAAAAGGTTTAGTGGAAGTGCAGTTGTTTTCCTAATAGTATATGTTGATGACATATTACTAATTGGAAACGAAGTACCGGTCTTAAAATTAGTTAAGGCATGGTTGGATAAACTCTTCTCTATGAAAGAATTGGGCGAGGCAACATATATTCTTGGGACCAAGATCCATCATGATAGATCCATGAGAATGTTGGGCCAGAGTCAAAGTACATACATTGACAAGATACTGAAGAGATTCAGTATGGGACAATCCAAGAGGGGATTGTTGCCAGTGCCACAAGGCATTCATCATTCCAAGAAAATATGTCCTCAGACACATGAGGAAATAAATAAAATGGCAAGGATCCCTTACACATCTGTGATTGGGTCAGTAATGTTTTCTATGCTATGTATAGGGCTAGATGTTTCTTATGAATTAAGTGCGCACGGAAGATATCATGCTAATCTAGGAGACCGCCATTGGATGGTAGTCAAAACTATCCTTAAGTGTCTAAGGCGTACTAAGGATATGTTCCTGGTCTATGGTGGAAATGAGGAACTTTTCATCAGAGGACATGTAGATGCTAGTTTCCATATTGATCAAGATGACATGAAGCCGCAAAATGGATACATCTTCAGTTTTAATGGAGGTGCAGGGATCTAGAAGAGCTCAAAACAAGGTTTGGTTGTAGATTCTATAGTAGAGTCTGAGTATGTCACAGCTTCTAAGGCAGCTAAATAAGTAGTATGGATGTGAAGCTTCATCCAAGAGTTGGATGTAGTACCTAGCAGAAAAGATCCTATCACACTCTATTGTGATAATACTACAACGGTGGAACTTTCAAAAGAGCCAAGGTCACGTCAAAGGAAAAAGAACATACTTCAGAAGTATCATTTCATGAGGGATTTTTCTCAGAGAGGTGAAGTTGCATTGAGCAGAATTTCCACGGAAGACAACATGGTAGATCCCTTGACTAACGCCTTGAATCAGCAGGAACATGATCATCATGTGAGTTCTAGCGGACTAAAAGTCATAGGAAGTTGGCTCTAGTCTAAGTGGGAGTTTGTTAGGGTTGGTGTCTTGAGAACCAATTGTTTGTACTTTGATTACATGAATGTACACTTATTATATTTTGTTCATTGTTCTGCATGACTATAATATAATAATGTCCTAGAATATTTGTTGCACTGATAAGGTCATGGCAGATCCCCGCTATGATGAGAAAGTTGAAATGCTATAACAATATTATTAAATTAAGTTCTACGTTTGGATGACATACTATGATAGGACACATAGTATACAGAACGTCATGTGCCAGTACTCGTAAGAAGATGAGACTCTCTCTCATGCTGTTCGCACATGGTAATCTCCATGATGGGAGATTATGGGAAAAGACCCATGATTAGAAATTCCGCATGTTTGGGTGTCATCAGACATTTCTATATACTAGTGTGTGTAATAGTACTTAGACTGGAAGATTATCCTTAACTCATATCATGGCTCACGCACTTATATTTTCTGACGAAAACCATCACGAAGACAATTGGCAGGAAGTAGGGTACGTTGGGTGCATCACGAATGACATGTTGTTAATGGATAAGTCGAGGAAGGATTTGTTCCTTCCATGTTTATGGAAGTAAATATCTCCGGCCCTTTGATTGAAATAGAACTGTCGCACAAATTCCATGGCCATGGTGTAACGACGAGTTTCTTTTTGGAAGTCAATGAATGATAGATCAAGCATATAGGTTTATGAAACTGCCATGAAACCTTCTTGATGAGATATTGAGACAAAGGGATTAAATTACTTGGTAAGAATTCATATGAGGTGACACGTCAATGTGGCGTCAACTTCTTTCTCTTGGGTTCCTTGACCCGTTGCTGGACAGTAATCTTGGACTTTAGGAAAGCCCTCCTAATACCAACAAGAAAGAGGCCTAGAGGGTCACACACTAAGTGTATCCAAGTATCTAAAGTAGAATAAAGATTATTCCCATACATGGTTTAATAATTATTCAAGGAAGCCTAAATCGTTTTAATGTTGGAGGAAGAATAAAAATGAAAACAAGATATACACACCGTGTAAATTAAATGTACATGCCGTGTAGTTTTCAATGAAAAACAAGTACACGTCGTGTATTTATGATTACATGCCGTGTAGTTTTTCCAGTCAATATTTTGAGGAAATATATTTTTATTAAATGATATTTATTATAATCAGTGTGGGCGCATGTCAATGAATTAATGATTTGACATGGGGTTTTCAAAAGAGTTAATGAAATATATAAAACGCGTAATGCATTCATTTATTGGCATAAGTCTATAACCTAAACCCCGATTATAAATATCCTTACAACCCCAACTCTTTTCCTAATAATCACTGTATACAACAATTTTGGGGAATTATCTCAAGAATGAATGAACTCTATAGTCCAAGAACGCTCTCATGACTGAGTGAGATCCACCTCCATCTTATCAAGGTGATCTATGGAAGACAAAGCAAGCAAAGGCTTCTCCATGCTAGCACCCAGAGATTCCTTTGGCGTCATCCAGAGATATGTGGTGCACGTGTGGATCACCACTAGAGGAAGTCTACACATGGCTTCTGTGACGCAATGACGAATCACATCAAAACATGATCAGAAATATCAACGAAGAAAGAATGGCAGAAAATGTACTTCTTGTCAATTAATTTAATTAATTATAATCAACCTGTAATGATCCTTCCTTAATTGTTCGAAGACTTTTCTTCTTCTATGCCTATTTCTGTGATTCAATCCATGGAGACTGGCGTTTATCATCGTATTGATCCAGGATTGATCATTACAAATGACAAAAATCCAAGTGGGAACATCCACCCATGAGCTTCTTCTGCGCTCGGGACCCTTAGTTATCATAGCCTGTCGAATGTTGTTCAGAGATCTATGAAGTGATCATATCCTTATCAATATTTGATGACTAGTTGTTAAATATAACACTCAACTATCCTTACCAAAAATGTCCTAAATATGTGATGCATGGTGTGATGATATGTGGCACTGACATTATTTAATCCAAAGGATATGAACTGGTAGAAAAATATCCCTTGAGGTGATCTAAATGTATTGGATTATTCATCCTTGTGGCCCATATTAATCTAATTCTACCATGAGTAACCATCCATGAAGGAAAGGGGTTTGAAGCCAGTAGTTTCCTTGATGAAGGGTTTTATGATCAGTAATGGGAAATCATCTTTTGGGAGATTTCGGTTAAGGTAACTAAAGTAAATTCAGACCATAATATTTATGTTCTTATTCTCGACGAGGAGGATGTTAGCAAGAAACCTTGGGTATTGCACTTCTTTGACAATGTTGGTTTTGATAAATTTGTCAATTTCCTCCTCAAAATTGGTGGAATGGGAGTTGTTCATTCTACCAATTTCCTGATTAAAGCCTTCCTGCACATCGGGAATCCTTAGATAGTGCATAGAAACATCTGGATTGAGTCCGATCATTTTTGTATTATTCTAGGTGATCAAATATCGGTGATTCTTCCAACTTGCATTGTGCGTCTCTTTTCATCAAATGACATGGTTTCACAAATTAGGGTAGGTTGTGGGTATTCTTATTTTACCTGATTTATCTTACTAATCTCATCTATAGTGGTTGATACAACATCCTCAAATGTTGGAGGAAATTTCCTGAGATTATCCACATCCATTTCCGAGTCAGTGGATGCATATTCACGTTAAGATTACAGTTTAGGAGCCCCTATATTAGTATCAGGGTGAGAGGGGATATTAGAAGAAACATTGTCATCTATTGATGTCTGATTCATTTAGAGATATTCTGGAGTTGGTTGTTCTTGCTAAGGAAAGGTGTGGCTTGGACCTCTGGGATTGGATCTTCTACTTCAACCATTTTTATGGGGAGCATATAATCTCCATTAATCATACTCTAGGAATTCAAAGGAATGGTTCCTAAGCCATTGGGAGCTGCAACCTGTATATCATCATCCTCCATAGGTTTCTTACCTCCCTTCTTATAGAAATATGATTTTCCATAAGGGGATATTCCTGTCTAGAAGGGGGAATTGTCACCATGTAGAATGATTGTCATTCCATTTGTGGGGGTACATCAGAAATTGATGGCTTTTTGATGGTATTTCCATGTTACTATGGAGACCTAGACTTCTGAGAAAGACATTATATGATGTGTCTTTATGGATAACCATGAACTGATCCTTAGAAATGAGTTCCCCAATTTGGGCCTAGAGATTGATATTTCCAAGGAACCCTTATTCACACTTACAATATACCTGAATGGTAATCTTTTTAGAGGATTAGTCCCCTTTGATATGCCCCAAAGGATAGAGAGTCCAAACCTGGATGCGATTGATCCCAAAACAATTATCAATCTTCACCCTTTGGACATCAACATTATTGAGTAGCTCGAAATGTATAAGGTCCTGATATTCCCTTGGATGGCCTCCTCCTGATATTGATCAGTGAATGCGATGGCAACCTGACATCCTAATGACATGGTCTCCACTCGTTAGAGCTTGATGACTGTGACTTCTATCCCAAATTATCGTGGGATATAGAGGGGTTCAAAAGGTGTATCTATGATTTCTATTGAATGATGAATCACTTAGAGGATGGATAACTTGTATGGGACTATAACATGATATTTCAAAACATTGTATTTTTACTCCAGAGGTCTGCACTTCCCAGTATGAGGCTATGCCTGGGTATGTGATTCAGGATCAGGAGCATATGAGGATGATAAACTTGGAGCCTATGATATGGTTGAGGGAGTTTCTACTATCAGTGGCATAGGTCATGCCAACCTTCCACATTAGCTAGGTTGATCAGATTAAACCCCCGCTATGTGGTTATGTAAGACAATTAGTTGTGGGACACTACAGGTGGACTCTAAAGAAATTCCATTCCTCTTTTGGGTATACAAGAGTACTTTACCATGATCCTCAATTGTAGATATATATATCCTCCATGGGGATAAAACCATATTATTGGGTCTGAAAACACATGTTCTCCCCCTGTATCGTCAACTCCTACACATGCATCTACCTATTCCCCAGTTATATGCAGAGAAACCAAATTTGGGGGAATACTATTCATCAAAGAAGAAGTTTTCCAAGTGTATAATATTGAAAGAACTGAATATGATCGCTAATTCGATGATAATTCCATTTGGTAGGGATGTTCCCATGCTATAGATGTTGCACGGACAAAATCTATCAGAGTTAGTGCTTACTTTAGAGTAGAATATGTTTCTCACTCCTCTGTCTCTTCTTTCATCTGGTGGTCATTCCCACCCATGATAAGAACACCTTATGCCTCATTCTTGGGTGGTGGAGCTATCAAGAGTTTATGAAACTATGATTTACGAGTGTTATGAGCGCGATCAACTATTTTTCAGGTCATCCTGTTTTCAAAATTTTGTGATCACAAAGAACATACTTTCTGCCAACTATCATATTCTTCTGACCGGGCATGGATTAGGCAATATACCTACTCAAAAGAATTATCTTGCTTCACATACCCATATTCAACCATTCCTTGAAGGATTTCCTTAAATATGAAACAATTCTATATATTATGACCACCTATCTATGGAAAGGGTAGTAATTAGGACAGTTGGGGAGGTTGACTTTATCAGACCTTCTGGACTATAGGAGTGTGAGAAGGTTATTATACATTTATTCTATGAAATAACCTAGTACTTTTTCATTTTATAATGAGTACACTTTTTTATATGTTCCTTAAATAACTAGAGACCATGATTTATCTGGGCATCTGACTGAGTGGGATTCTCTCGTGGTCTCCGCTCGACCGAAGGTGTTGGGTGGTTTTGAGATTGCCTAAGTTCTTGGATGGGAACTACTATGGGATTGAGGGCAACAACCTTAGATTCTGATCTTCCTTGATTCATCAACATTACTATAGGCGTGAGTTGAGACTTGGATAGGGTTAACTGAATATCCTCTTAATGAAATTTCACCATTTTAGTGAACTCTTCGAACCCATCTGGATAACTCATGGGGATTGGTGGGGGGGGGTTTCAACTCATATTCAATGTTTTCATTATATAGTACCAGTATATTCTCATTTGAGAGGGGGATACTGAGAGAATAGGTTAAACCTTTTCACCTATCAATGAATTCAGACACACTCTCATTCTCGTGAAACTTACATTTTGTCAGTTCAACGATCATTGTCTTTCTTAATGATATACATATCTGATAAAAGAATGGACGGTGAATGTTTTCCATCCTAAAATAGAACCTACTGGAAGACTACTGTACAAATCAATGGATGGCCCAGTCTGTGTTTATACAAAATACCTCATCATGGTTGCCTCCTATTGATCTAGAGGTCACATCATCGACCCACATCATGATACGAATTGTGTGAGGTGTTTTTCCGAGTAAGATGCGCCATCGAAGGTAGAGAAGGTAGGGTTTCAGATTTTGGGTGGAAGTGGAGTATCATCCACCCATTCAGGGTATGGCTTCCTTTTAGGTTGTAAAGGTGCGCATCTCCCCCCCATGGATTCTATTTGAGTGGCCAAAGATTCCAAGGAGGTAGCTAACTCTAGGGGAACTTGTAACATCCCAGGTAAATAAAGAATATGAAATGTTTATATTTATGAATATTGGTAAATTAATTAATAATTTTACTTTAAGGGGATTCTATGTTCAATGGCGTACTCGATATACAACAATGAGTTTCTTTGAAATCTTACGTTGCACACAACGTTGGGTCATACAGAAAAATAATAATATAATATTATTTTAAATGGTAATTAACGCCTAGCCGTTGTAATGTCGGGAATGAATAGAACTAACTAAAAAATGATTATATATGTTTTTAAATGTTTTTACATTTATCCAATAAAATTTAGAGGCTTAAAATGTGAATGAATCTAATTTACACATAATTTACTTTAAAAGGTTGATTTACCACCTTTTAATGGAGAGCCCAATTTAAATATAGTTTTGGTCACTTTTATATGTTCCATTTGACAAAATAAAATTATTATTTATAATCGGGACATCAAAATTTACTTCGGGTAACATTTTTGTATTTTTCTGATAAAATTTATTTTTAATGAATAGTGTAAAGTGCTATATTATAATTCCAAACATCCTTTTAATCTAATTTATTTTTATGGTCAGATTATATTTTTAAATGGGTTTAAAGTGTAATTTGATTATATTTTTACCATTTAATCCAATTCTGGTCATTTGAGGAAATTTCAGTTTGAAATTGGGCATAAAAAAGTGTCAATCTTTTGATAGATATTGTTTCATAAAAACACTATATTTTTTTGACAACAAGAATTAATTTTAAATTAATTATTTCAAATTATATGTTTTGAATTTTGTAAAATATTAATCATTTTTTAATTCGGAATATCAAATATAGCTTAGGCTCAATTTTTTGTATTTTTTCCAAAAACATCAATTTTTGATAAATAGTGAAACCACTAAGTAGTAGTTAAAAACCGAATTTTTCATTTAAATGAAATTTTACCAATTCTGTTAATTGAATTTTGAAAATATGACATACATGGTTTTTATTAGTATGTAAAATGTGGTTCAATAAGATGAAAATAATTTTTGGGGAATAGTAACTTTTGACTTTTATTTACAGTTGTTAAAGGTAAATTGGGTAAATCAAGGTAAAGAGTATATAATAATAATAACAAATTACCTTAACACTTGTTCTAACCTTATTTGATGAGTCATTACCGACCATGGGAATCCTTGGGTCTATTTTGGGACCCCATGGAGCCATGTGGAAGTGATAATGACACTTTAGATTAATTAATTTAAAGTAAAGAAGAAAATGACAAAACAAATATCTTTTAGTAAACTAATTTTTAGACAAGGTTATATAAGTTATCATTTCAACTATAAATATTCATTAGAAATATAAAAAGATTTCCTACATAATGTTAATTTTTTTATAATTTATTGACATAAAAAGAAAAATTATTTATGACAGAAAAATGATACAGTATTTACATCATTGGTAAATGATTTAAATAAATAAGATTATAAATATTAAAATAACATTCAAAACATGTCCAATTATAATTGGATGAATTTTTTTCAACCATGAGTCTTTTTATGTTCTACCTTAATGATTTTTGGAACTTTAGAAACCAAAAATAATTATATAATAAAATAATACTTTCACACATTGCTAAAGATCCCCTCCTCCCCCTTATAAAAATCCCTCACCTCTATCCCATTCCTCACACATATAAATCCCCTTGGCTCGTCCAAACCCCAACCAGATAATCTCTTAAGATACCTATATTCCTCCTAGAAGCCTTACCTTAGGAATAGGGAACTTCAAGAAGTCCTTTCGTTTCAAACCAAATGGAGTTACCCGAATTAATGGTAATAGTTACTATTAAATTCTTTTCCTTTATTTTACTTCTCCAACCCTAAACTCTTTTTTATCCATTTATTTTATAAAAAAAAATATCCTAAATATACTAGGATTTTTTTATGATAAGTATTCTAACTAATCTTACACACACCTCAATCTAAGTGTTATAGAACATATTGTTTCTGTGGATGGCGAACTACTACCTCACGAAACGATGATTGTTCAAATATCTCCTACCACCTCTCATGGTGGCCATTATGATGGAACTATATTTATATATGATATATGATATATATATATATATTATTTTTATGGTTTCTTTATTATTTGGTATTTTTTCATTTATATCATACTTTTATGGTTTCCATTATGGGTAAACGCGATAATTTCATTTGAGGAAGTGCGAACTACCACCCCCTCAAAGTGATATGACTCGTTCATTCCATACGTGGGACATATGATGGATGGAGTTACTGAAATTATATATGATATTATACTGGAATTATAATATAACTACGTATCATTATGTTTTCATTCAATTAAGATACAAAATAGAAATTAAAGTAGCATTCAGGCGTACGTACGACTTACCGTCTCCATGAATGGTGTATTTCATTTCTTATCTCCAAATGCTATGTACTGTTATAAATAAATATATAATGCATATATATTATATAGATGATATATAAATCATGAATATAATTATGGAGATAATGGATTAATTACTAAATGGACAACTTGTAATTATATGGCGTTTATTTTTTACTCAAGTACCAAATATCAACAAAACTATCATTATTAACTTAAATGATTAAATATTGTATATAACATGGTAATACGTGATATAAAATGAATAAAAAACTTGAAAAATGGTTTTTAATCATGTATAAATTAACTTCTGTTTATTATTCAGGAAGAACAAGGAACAAACATGTCTAGTCGGACACGAGGTAAGAGATTTCTTATCTCACTTTCAATTCCGTGAGATTTCCATTGTTTGCAACTTATTTATTTCATGTGGTGTATTTTGTACTTCCATTTGATATATATTATCATTATTTTCTTTATATTCATGCTATTATGTGATATATTTTGTGGTTATTAACTTTTGGTCATACGACTCGATTGATTACAACGTGGTAAGGGGTCTTCATCTCACTTTTTATTCCCATGAGATTCATGCTATATTTGCCACAATTTCCTTTTGTGTGGTTGATTTACTGCCCATGATTGTATTTTTTATGTAATATACTTTAATTTATGAGTATTTACATCTTCATATAATTATCCTTCTTTCATGGGGTGTATGTTTTTTAATTTACAAAATTGGTAAGGGAACCTTTTCACCCTCCTGTTTTTAAAAGACTTATTTTTTGTTATGTATTTTAATTTACATATACTTATGTAGGGATATGTTCTTCAATATACTTATTGATGTAATTTTTATGTTCAAGTTATGATATACCCTTTTCAATCTCATGAACTCTTTTTCTTAAATATTATGTGACGCCGTTAGGTTGTAGAATTTTTGTAAGGGAACTTCTTCACCCAATTTTAATTCTTTGGGTTAAACTTGAAATTCTTGATTATGATATGCTATGAATATGTGTGAATAAACTATGATTTATTTACCCTTAATATCCACTTATATTGTGTGTATTTATATTTGTAACACGTAATTATGTCATTGATTTATCCTTAACCTAAGGATACCGTATTTATAAGGGACTTTGTCTCAATTTACATTCTATTGAGACTTATTGTTGTTATAAAACAATTCAATTTTATATGGTGTATATACTACCCTTTGACATATTATATCATGAATATTATTATTCTCATGATATTATAATGTTTTTATTAAAAGTTATTCCTCAAATATTTGTATTCAAGCGACTCTCATTTTGTTAAAAACTCTTTAACTAAAATATTTTTTTAAATATTTATTCATAAAAATATTTCTCATTAATGTCCATGTTTTTAAAATGGTTTTTAGTATTTATTTGTATGGAAATTAATGTTTTAAAATATTAATTCCTTTAAAAGCTTCAAATTGGTATGGGACACTTTGATTCAAAAATCTCATTATTAAATGTTTTAAATGGTTTTAAAAATGATTTGATAAAGCATAGTTTATTTGAATATCTTGTTTTGATATATTGTGATGGGAATGTGGAAATGATATCTTTACTTTATGATTGTGTTATGTGTTATGAATATGTTATGGTTATTGGGAATTGTTTACATATACATGTGGTTCTGTTATAATCCTAGGGCGGGTGAGCCCAAGATAGCTCTCCAATGCATTGGGCAACGTGACGGAGGTAAACGCTAATGTTTATCCTAAGAGATTTAGGGAATATACTGTGATATGTATTCCAAATGTGACTCCCTATGTAGCTGTTATATCTACAATGAGAGTATGTTATGAATTCCATAAGTTACATTTATGATTTATGATTTCTGTATGTCATTCATAAATCTTATGATTTCTTGAGGTATGTTGTTATTGAAAAGTATGGTTTCAATTATTTGTATTTATTGATGGGATAATGTTTCTTTTCATTATTTTATAACCCTTACTGAGCTTTTTATGCTCATCCCAAGTTTTGAAATGTTTTTCATAGGACATAAAGATGAATAGGGTCAAGGATGAGATCAAGGAGAAGTCATGCTGTCTAAAACACAGAACTAAACATGTCTCTTTTATCAAGAGTTTTTATTTTATGAAAAATGGATACTAGGTAGCAGTGTCTATATGTAATATTCATGTTTTTATGTAATAGTTATGGCCTAATTATCTAAAACTCTAAACCAGAAAATATCCTCAATGTAAATTCTTGACATAATTAAAGGTTATGTAATGTTTAAGGTCGGGTCCTTATAGTTGGTATCAGAGGTCAGTTTAGATAACTCTACTGGTTAGGGTATTCTTTAAGCATAAGTGCCATAACCATAATTGTTATGATTTTAGAAAGAGTAATAGTTTTTTTAGTAAAGTGAATGAGTTTAAGATAACATGAATAAGTATACCTTAGTATTTATCCTCATTATAATAAATTATATGATGATTTTATTCACATACTAACACTTAACTTTTTTTAGTAAATGGATGGATCTAGCGGGCACCAAAGTAACTATGGATGTGAAGAAAAGTGTGATGTTTTTCTGAATGAGAAATTGAATGAAATGGGAGCTACAATGAGAACTTTTTTGGTTATTCTCAACCATCTCTCTGGAGTCATGATTGACCACGTGATCCTTGGTGATTTTTATAATGTATCGTATATGTGAGAAACAAATCCTCACAGAAGTTCTGGTAATAATCATAAATGTAAGTATATTAAAAAACTTATGTGTCAAGGATGTGGAAATAAAAACATAATAAAATGTTTCAAAGGGACGGGAAGATGCTATAGATATGGAAATTATGGTCATAAAGCAAGAACCTTCCATGGAAAAAAGAAGCATCTAGTTGACTCTAGGAAATGGAAAGTAGTTCTTTCAGAGGGACCAATTGAATGTTTTAAATCTGGTATGAATGGTCATTATACAAACAGATGTCCTACAATGAAGGTTCGGGAATGGGATCACCAATATCAAAAATATATGTTTACCAATACATAATTCCATTCCAATTGAGGATGAGGAAACTGACAATGGAAAATGAATGCTATGAATTATTTTTTAACTGATGTTTAGAAATATTGAATATTAGGATATGATTCATGATTTTGTTTATAGGAAAAAATTATTTCCGAATATGATGGAAAGGAATGGTTAATGGATCACGAAGAACGTTGAATGGGTAAGAAGCCAACATATATGGGATTCAAGTGTTAAGGTATATTTTAGGATGTTGAAATGCTTAAAAGTATTAAGGTGCTTCTGATGATGGGATTACATTAGAAGACTTTTTATGGTAGGTGTATCCCTGAAGTCTGATATATGAAAATTTTATTCAAGGAATAATTAACTTTTCTTTTGTGGATATAGTTATAATGAACTATTTTGGTTTATAAGATCCTTGAATTTAAGGAAATTACAGGTTAATACATTTTGGGATGCAAAATGAAAGTTATTAGATAAACATTAAAATATGTTATAGTTATTTTTAATAAATTTATCTATTTTTTTGGGAATGTTATAAAATTATATAGTTTTTGAAAAATCACAAAAAGATGACCATGTGACAACCTGTCTCATCAGACAAATCTACGGGAATCGAACCCACAACCAATGTGCGACTGAGATTTATCTCCTACCACTAGACTATTTGAAGTCCCTGGTTTGTATGACTAATTATTTTTAGTTATATGATTTTATGAAACATGAATAAGTTTATTTTGGGTTATTTATGGAAATTATTAACCTATCATAGAGAATATGTGATTAGGTTAATTACACTTCAGTATGAGACTTTATGAGTAACTGATGTTTTTTTGGAGATAAATGTTATGATTTTTCTTGGAATAAAATGTGATTAAATCCTTCTAAGATTTGGGTTTCAATATTAGTTTGGATTAATTTGATGAATTTTTTGGACAACTTATTATTGAATGGTCTTTGTTGATCTTCGGGTTTTGTTCGTCAAATTTTGGAGATTAAGAGTAGTTTTTCTTTTGGTAGAAGATTAACCTTTTTGGGTATTATTTGATCTCACACTAACCATTTTGGTTTTGTTTAGGGTCTAAAGACATGAGAAATATATATTTCTTCTTTTATAGATCAAGTGATACTCTAGAAGTTGATTCTTGCACTTTAGGTGTGACCAAGTCATCTTGAATACTCATTGTTTGAAGAAAAAAAATGAGTTTGTGGTAGGAATTTAGTAAAGTATGAAAGTCTACATGACAATTAAGTATGTTTCTTTATATTTTTAGTAAAGATCATAAATAAACACCCTAAATTTATGAAAAGTAACTTAAAACAAAAACATAGTTTGTTAACTTTTCCTACTGGGGAATCAAAAACCGTTTAACCCATCACATGTCTGTGATTTTTTGGTGGTTAACTTTCTTCTAAAGATGTTTTCTATCACTATCCATCAGAACATGATGGTTTGTTTTCTCCTCCATATCTATTTTTTCATGTAATCCTAGAATATTTTGTCTTGGGTGACACTTGTACTTATCTTCCTTTATTTTAAAGTGACAGTTTTATGGAATCTGTTTCCGATTTGGGACTTTCAATGATGTTTCCAAGCCCAATTTTAAAATTGTGAGAACGCAATTCCGAAAAGGGGGGAAGGGTGTAACATCCCTGGTAAATAAATAATATGACATTTTTATATTTATTAATATTTTTAAATTAATTATGAATTTTACTTTAAGGGATTCTATGTTTGATGGCGTACCCGGTACACAACTGCAGGTTTCTTTGAAATCTTACGTTGCACACAACGTTGGGTCATACTGAAAAATAATAATATAATATTATTTTAAATGGTAGTTTACACCTAGACATTGTAATGGAGGGAATTAAAAAAACTAAATAAATAATGATTATACATTTTTGTTAAATGTTTTTACATTTATCCCATAAAAGTTAGAGGCTTAAAATGTGAATGAATCTAATTTTAAGAATAATTTACTTTAAAAGGTTGATTTACCGCCTTTTAAGGGAGAACGCAATTTAAACAAAGTTTTGGTAAGTTTTTTTTGTTCCATTTGACATAATAAAATCATTCTTTAGACACAGGACATAAAAATTAACTTTGGGTAAAATTTTGGTATTTTTGTGATAAAATTCTTTTTTAATGAATAGTTTAATGTACTGTATTTTAATTCAAAACTGCCTTTTAATAGAATTTATTTATATGGTACGATTATCTTTTTAAATGGTTTTAAAGTGTAATTAGATTATATTTTTACCATTTAATCCAATGATGGTCATTGGAAGAAATTTCACTTTGAAATTGGGCATAAACAGGTGTCAATTTTTTGATAGATATTGTTTCTTAAAAACATGCTATTTGTTTTGACAACAGGAATTAATTTTAAATTAATTAACACAAATTCTATGTTATTAATTTTTTAAAATAGAAATAATTTTTAAATTTGGAATATCAAAAAAATCTTAGGCTGAATTTTTGGTATTTTTCTAAAAAACTTCAATTTTGATGAATAGTGAAACCACTGAGTAGTAGTTAAAAAACTGACATTTTCATTTAAATGAAATTTTACCACTTATGTGAATTTAATTTTAAAAAACCGAAATAAATTGTTATTATTAGTAATTAAAATGTGGTTCAATAAGATGAAAATCATTTTTGGGGAATAGTAAATTTTGACTTTTATTTACCACAGTTAAAGGTAAATTGGGTAATTCATGGTAAAAAGTATATTATAATAATAAAAAATTACCATAAAACTTGTTATAACCTTGTTGTATGAGTCATGTCCGACCATTTTCATACTTGGGTCGATTTTAGGACCCCATGGAGTCACTTGGGAGTGATAATGACAATTTAGATTAATTAATTTAAAGTAAAGAAAAAAAAATGACAGAAACAAATATCTTTTAGTAAATTAATATTGAAATGGGGTTATATTGGTTATCTTTTCGAATATAAATATTAATTGGATTGAAAAAAATATTTCCTACATCATGGTATTTTTTTAATAATTTTTAGACGTCAAATAAAAAAAATTATTTATGACACAAAAATGATGCAGTATTTACCTCATTAATAAATGGTTTAAATAAATAAGATTATAAATATTAAAATAACATTCAAAACCTTTCCAATTCTTATTTGATGAATTTATTCTGAAAATGAGTCATCTTATCTTCTACATTAATGAGTTTTGGACCTTTAAAAACCGAAAATCATTATATAATAAAATAATATTTTCACACTTTCCTAAAGAACCCCTCATCCCCCTTATAAAAATCCCTCACTTATAACCCATTCCTCACACCTCCAACCCATTCCTCACACCTCTAAAGCCCCATGGATCGTCCAAAACCTGCCCAAAAAAGCTCTAAATATCCCTCTATTTCTCGTAGAAGCATTACCTCAGTCAGAAGGAACTTCAAGAAGTCCTTTTGGTTCAAACCAAAGGGAGTTACCTGAATTAAAGGTTACAGTTTCTCTTAAATTTTTTCATTTATTTTACTTCTCCAACCCGTAAACTCTTTTTGTTCCTTTCTTTTATAAAAACAACAATATACTCAATATACTAGGATGTTTTTATGAAACTTATTCGAACTACACTTACACACACCTCCATCTAATGGGTAAAGAATATACTATTTCCGTGGACTGCGAACTACTGCCTCACAAAACGATTATTGTTCAAATATCTCCTACCACCTCTCATGGAGGCCATTATGATGGAACAATATTTATATATGATATATATATATATTATGTTTATGGTTTCATTATTATTCTCAATTTTTTCATTTATATCATCCCTTTATGGATTCCATTATGCGTAAACACGATAATTTCATTTGAGTAAGTGCGGACTACCGCCCCCTCAAATTGATATGACCCATTCATATCATACACAAGACATATGAAGGATGGATTTATTGAAATTATAAATGATATTATACTGGAATTATAATATAACTATGTATCATTACATTTTCATCCAATTAAAATACAAAATAGAAATTAAAGTAGCGTTCATGTGTACGTACGATGTACCATCTCCATGAACAATGCATTTCATTTCCTAACTCCAAATGTTATGTACTATTATAAATTCACATATATAATGGGTATATATGATATATATGATATCTAAATCATTAATATCATTCTAGAGATAATGGATTCATGACTACATGGACAACTTGTAATTATAAGGTGTTCATTTTTTACTCAAGTACCAAATATCGACAGAACGACCATTATTAACTTAAATGATTACATGTTGTTTATAAAATGGTAATAAGTGATATAAAAGGAATAATAAACTTGAAAAAGTGTTATTAGTCAATTATGAATTAACTTAAGTTTATTATTCAGGAAGAACAAGTAACAAACAAGTCAAGTCAGACACGAGGTAAGGGATTTCTTATCTCACTTTCAATTCCGTGATATTTCTATTATTCGCCACTTATTCATTTCATGTGGTGTATTGTGTACTGACATTTGATATATATTATCATTATTCTCTTTATATTCATGGTATTCTATGATTCATTTGGTGTTTATTAACTTTTGGTCATACGAATCGATTGATTACAACATGGTAAGGGGATTTCATCTCACTTTTTATTCCCGTGAGATTCATTCTATATTTTCCACTATTTCCTTTCATGTGGTGGATTTACATCCCATTATTGTATTATTTATTTAATATACTTTAATTTATGAGTATTTACATCTTCATTGAATTATCCTTTTTTCATGGGGTGTATGTTCCGTAAGTTACCAAATCGGTAAGGGAACCTTTTCACCATCTTCTTTTAAAAGAATTATTTTTGTTATGCCTTTTAATTTACATATTATTATATAGGGATTTGTTCTTATATATCATTATTGCTATAAATTTTATGTCCAAGTGATGAGATAACCGTTTCTCTCTCATCAACTCTTTTTATGAAATTTTTAGTGTCACTGTTAGGCTATCGAATTTTTGTAAGGTAACTTCTTCACCTAATTTTAGTTCTTTGCGTTAAACTTATACTTCATGATTATGTAGGTCTATGAATAGGTGTAAACAACCTCCATGATTTACAATTAATATCCACTAATATGGGTTGTGTGTATATCAATCACACATAATTATTTTACTAATTTATCCTTAATCTAAGGATACCATCGTTATAAGGGACATTATTTAACTTTACATTCCATTGAGACTTATTTGTGATTATACACCAATTCACTTTTATATGGTGTATATACTTACCTTTTACATATTATATTAGGAATATATTTATTCTCATGATATTATAATGTTTTTATTAAATGTGATTCCTCAAATAATTGTATTCAAGCGTCTCTAATTTTGTTAAGTACTCTTTAACTAAAATATTTTTTTAAAAGATTTATACTTATAAATCTTTCTCATTAATTTCAATGTTTTTAAAATGGTTTTTATTATTTATTTATATGGAAATTGTTGTTTAAAAATTTTAATTCCATTAAAAGCATCAAAGTGGTATGGGACACTTTGATTCAAAAATCTCTTTATTAAATGTTTTTAATGGTTTTGAAAATGATTTTGATAAAGCATTATTTATTTAAATATCTTGATTTTACATATTGTGATTGGAATGTGGAAATTCTATCTTTCCTTTATTCTTGTGTTATGTGTTATGAATATGTTTTGGTTATTGGGCATTGTTTACATATACGGGTGGTTCTTTGTTAAACGTAGGGCGAGTGAGCCCAAGATAACTCTCATATACATTGAGTAATGCGATAGAGGTAAAAGTTAATGTATATCCTAAGAGATTGAGGGAATATACTATGATTTGTATTCTAAATGTGACTCCCTAAGTAGTTGTGATAACTAAAATGAAAGTATGTTATGAATTCCATAATACTCCTTTATGATTTATGATTTCTGTATTTTATTCATAAATCATATGATTTCATGAGATATGTTATTATTGAAATTTATGGTTTCATAGATCTGTATTTATTGATGGGATAATGTTTCTTTTCATTATTTTATAACCCTAACTGAGCATTTTATTCTCATCCCAATTTTTGAAATGTTTTTCACTGGACATAAAGATGAATTGGGTCAAGGATGAGATCAAGGACAAGTCATGATGTCTAAAACATAGAACTAAACATGTTTCTTTTTTTCAATTGTTTTTATTTTATGAAAAATGGATACTGGGTAGCAGTGTATATATGTAATATTCAAGTTGTTATGTAATATTTATGGACTAATTATCCAAGACACTAAACCTAAAAATATCCTCAATGTTAATTCTTGACATAATTCATGATTATGTAATGTTTATGGTCAGGTCCTTATAGAACTGATGTCTGAGCGACCTCCCATCCAGAGGGGGAAGTTAGGGGCCGATGAGGCTGTCTCACTTTACTATCGTATCGATCCTCAAGTCATCCAATGACTGAATGATTACCCTGTAAAGTGAGAGGATTTTTCCCCAATTAAGGGAAGTCTCTATCATTTTCGGATTCCTCATTTGGGCAGACTGGTTTTCCATATCCGGAACCAATCTGTTTCCTAGATACCTCTCTCACTGGTGGATCACCCATAAGAGTAATAATATTCATCTCTGGATAGAGATGATATCCATTGAGAATATTTCCCTTGAGTAAGTATTTATTGATTTTCTAGAGAGAACATATTTAAATCTTATATTGTGACAAAGTTTCTTATACATAAGAAATCTTGGATTTAGTCACATCCTTCCCTTTTTCATTTCCAATATTTCATTGGGGATTTGGAAACTCGTTTTTTAGTGGTGATAAATCTTGAATCCTTCTTTGGTTCTATGTGAACACACCCTCATTTGGTGCATCCAAATCACTCTCCTCTTAGAGTATATGTTTTGTTTTTGATTACCTTTTCATTTTTAACTTGATTAAAATATTTCATGTTGACAGTGATGACATTCACAGAGGCATATCGGTTAATGGTGGGTTTTCCATTACTTTCTACACAACATGATGATTTTTCATAGCTTCTGTCAGGGTATTTATTCAAAACATTTCTCTTTTTGGACCCATTTAATTTCTAACTATGGAGAGGATTTATTAACATTTTGTATATTCTCCTCCCATCACAATCGACAAAAAGTGACATCGAGGGAGTTTTCGGGCAGGATTTACAAGAAAGTCTCGACCAACAGAGGTTTATCTTGTCATGGGAGGAATAGGTGGGAAACCAACCATTGATTTCATTCTCCAAACCTAGAGAAGATTGATTCCATTAGTGATGATAATGATGATGATGAAAATTCCCCAAGCCATATGGGGTAGGGGTCATTTGGGGACACTATTTGCACCGATTGGTGATGTTCTTGAGTATTCAATGGCTCCATTCAAGGATTTGATGATTCCTGATATGGAAATGAAGATATAAATTCCCCCAGCCTAGTGGGATTGGGTGATCGAGAATCATCACTAATGTCTCTAGGGTCCTCTCTTGTGTAAAATTATCATGGTGATAATGATTGAGATATAAATTCTTCCAGCCTATCTGGATGGGGTTCACCTACAACTACCAAGGTTATGATCAGAATTCTCTTGGGGATTGATGAACAGATGGGTGGAGGAATTAGAAGATATTATCCTAGCTTCAGGTCTATTTCCACTCCTAGATAGATATTATGGAAGCTTCTACTATTGTATGGGTGATGTGGCGTACTATGCTCATGTGGGAACTAGGTGTAATGGTAACCCCTGGTGAGAATTATTCCATACAGGAAGTTGTTTAGATGATTTTAAACTCGATTTACTTGTTTTTAATTTACTCACATTATCTTGAGGAACCTAGTTTTATGTCTTGTTGGCAATTCTCTCTCCCTGTCCATAGATTTTGGGCATTTTCGGAATGGGGGAATTCTGTTTCAGTGAACTACTAGACTGATCATTACATAGTCCCCTAATTTATATGGAGGCTATAACATTGTGGGATTCTATATATGAAGGGCAATTTTATTCTATGATAGGTTTAATGTTTAAGACTCCATTCTATCCCCATCCTCAAATATTAATTCCTGAAGTTGTTTCAGTGATCCGTTGCAGAAGTGTAACGATGAAATGGCGGTAATCATATTGAAATTTTGTGATGTGGTTTTCCAGATTTTGGATCCAGGGCCATGGAGATAGAAGATAGGTAGGAATGAAAATAGAGTATCTTGATCCTCTGAAGGTGACACTCGTATCCTAGAAAATATAGATATATATCCTTCAGTCGCTGATGTGTATCCAACATATTTTGGCAGTAATAAAGAATACACTCCTTCTCTAGCTCATCTGAGATCTCGTAACTGGAAGTAGAATGGGGCCCAAACATGATGGAGAGGTTGTTTTTTTAGATAATCCTTTCCATATATTGATTCCATCCTCCTCCTCATGATACTTAAATACCTCCATCTAACCAAACCATTGAAGATGGATTTGATGGTCACCTGCAGACAGGAGTGGAGTGTTGTTGGAAGTTGATGGGGAACCATATTTGATTGAAATGAGTGTTTCAATCACCTCTTTTTATAAAGGCATCAGGGTTTGTTTCACTTATATATATGGAGGTGTCTGGAAAAAGGGAGGATTTATGTACCCATGGGAGATATCACCATGGGGAGGTTTCCCATGGTGGATGATTGGAGTAGAGTCCCTACGATCTATCACAAAAAAACTATAAGGAGTTCTATCAAGGTAATGAACACATTCTACTTCTAATTTCATAGTATATTTGACATACACATGTGTTGCTGAGAATGTGTCTCGAACAACCCCAAGGACTATGGCATTGAGAATATTCGAAACATGATCCATGATCTGCGTTGTGGTTAGAATATTACAAATTCCCTCTTGTGATTGTGCAGGGATATGGGACTATTGTGTGTTGTTGTTGGAACTTGTATATAATTTTTAGATGTTTTGGGAATATGAGACCATTTCGTAGAAGCTATTGGAATATGGAAATAAACTATCTCATTATCGATAGGGATACACGATTTTCATAAGGAATGTTCCATTCTCACCTGGTGTGCCTAAATAAATGTGGGAGTGTGAGCCTGATCTTGAGCCTTCGAGATATGTCGTTGGTATTTCTTGGTAGGGGTATGAACCTACCCTGAGGTGTGTGTTGATCCCTCATGGTGATCTCTAGGTAGAGAAAGAGTATTATCCTGGCCCGATTATGCATTCCCCACTGGAATATGTCAATAGACTTCTGGAATGGGAGAAGGAATATTAACCTCCTCCTGCATTTCGTTAGAATGATATTGGTGTAGTCATTCTTTAATTGAAGTAGGAATACGAGAATTTATTCAGTGATCTTCTGAGGTATGCCAGCTAGATTCACTGACAAGAATATGAGGCTTCCTTGAGGCTTGTGCCATTCCCACTTGGTTAGATTCAGCCAGAACAAGGATATAATCCTAATCATGGGACATTGGAGAATGCCACTAAATTTTTTTGATAGAGATATAAGCATATAATGAGACTTTTTCCCCTCTCAGATGGTGAGCCCTAGCCAGAATAGGGGTATGATCCCAATTTGGGGCCTTTGGAATATTCCACTAAACTTTTTCTACAGGTATGTTCCCCCTATCATGAGGCGCTCTCCACTCTCACTCGGTGTTCCCCAGTTGAAAAGGGATTATGAGCCCAATATTATGAATCTCCCTTTATCAAGATATGCCGATAATACTCCTAGGTGGGAGAAATAATGTGAGGTTTCTCCAGTATAACCACATGTTTGCAATGATCATAGTGTTGAGTTTTCATGGCTATAGGGATAGGATTATTCACTAATCCCTTTATTTGTAACAATTCCAGAATATGTACGTGGAGATCTTTAGTAGTTTCTAAAAAACATTTTCATTTTTGATTTTTTTACAGAGATATAAGCATATAAATTATCTATTCATATTATATGTTGATAGATATCTTTGATCGAAGTGGGGATATGTACCCACTTTGTTCCACTTTATTACATTAGAGTACGCCTATGGGATTCATGCATGGGGGTGGGAGTATGATCCTCCCTCATTTTTTGCTACCAAAATATGACCACATACTTATTTTGAGATAGCAAGGATATAAGCCTTCCTGGTGGTTCCTTCTAGAGTATGCCGACATGCATCATTAGTAAGAGCAGGGATATGAGCTTTCTCTTTGATATCCATTTCCTTATTCAATGAACGAGTCTTCATTATAGCATACGCATGGGCTTAAGAGGTGGATGTGTGTCATATGGTACCCTCAATAGGAAACTAATGGGTACCAACGAGATGGTGTAGGTGACAGCAGTTGGTAGGTTCCCTCCTTGGCGGCACCTAAACTGAAAGGAATCTATATTCATCCTCTTATTACACCTTCATCAAATATTGAGGGTGGAAGTTTTTGTGCTCTAGTTATAATATCCTGAGAAATTGGTCATAGAAAATAGGGATATTGGATTAACAACATCCTTTTTTGGGAGATGCAGATTCACCAACTACTAGGCTTAGAGAGTCAAATGGATAAATTCCATGGTTGGGATTGTACCATATAATTGGTACTCCTGAACCATCGTATTCACTACCCACCATTGGATCTGTTAACTAGGTGATATTTCTTTGGGCCTCATGGGGGTCACAACAATAGATGAGTTATTGGAGTGGGTGCTGGATAATGAAGACATTTCCTTGGGTTGGGATTCTGTCAATAAGAGATGTATATGTGATCACGTACAAAACAAGTAACTAGGGTACCAATTAGTCCTATATCATGGGAAATGAAAATGATCAATCAAAAATGAAAGGTGAACTTAATTGTCCTATATTATTTTTTTGCCAATATGATCACGTAGACTTGTCATCTCGAGGATGTAATTACATGAATCATAGTTTAAGGTGGTATGACTGCTTTTTTTTGTATATATGGTTTGATAAAAAAGTTTAATAAGAGATCCATTCTGATCCAATCAATGTTCTTTCCATTTAGGGAGTAATAAAAAGGCTCAATTAATTATAACCCAATCATTTGTTGTTAGATATATTCATGTTGGGTTCACCATTTTTGTTTCATTGAGTTTCATCATAAACACAAGATTAGATTACCATGATGGTTTGATCGAAGGATATTTTAAGGCCTTGATCAATCGTACACATCATGTTTACTAGATGTTTCGTCTTCTAAAGAAACATGTAATGATCCTCTCATCCATAGCTGTGTATGGACTTACTTTCCAAAGGTAGGTGGTCATCTGGGTTTTCAGGCCCATTGAATCTTGGGGACTCACATTGGTCGAGAGGATGGGAGGTTGGGCTCATCATACCCTTTTTGGGGGAATTATTTCCTACTCTGGGACACTCTTATAGATTTAAGATATGTTCCTGAATATCTTCTTAATCTCAATACGGGGCTGGTTACCCCAATGGAGAGACTATTTTTTAATTCTATTTCATATGAAAAAGAATGGAATCCCTTTAGTGAATCCATCTCTATGTATCTGAGTTTCTTCATCATTTTCTAGTAAAGGGAAGCTACATATATTGTTAAGCCATATAACCAAGTGATTCAGAGAATGCTTCCATGAAAGGAGGCGGTTAATATTCCGAGGACAATATTGATCCATTATGAGGAATCCTATGTATCCTAATTTTTTCCAGAATCAAATCCCTTGCTGATAATTCACCCCATGCAGTTTAAAGTCATGTGTTGAGGAAATATCTTCATATTCTGAGACACCCAATATTTGATCTCCAAACCCTTTGAGAATTTCCTACATATATCGAGTGTAGTGAGAATCAAAATTATCACAGTTTTCATGTTTTTGGGTTACTCGTGACATTATAGAGACTCATAATGAAAATGATATGATTATCGTGAATCCCTATCCTCACACGATCCATGCATGGTGTGAGGTAAAAGGGATGTAAAATTATCATATCATTTTTTATGATGCGAGACTTATGCTCTGAGACAACCTTGCGATGATTTAATCTGGGGTTCAATTCATGGAGAGGCATCTTAGGTATCATGGTAATGACAGAATTTAGAGTCAACATAGATTGGTGGTTTTCTTAGTCCAACGATGGATGAGATATGGTAATAATCTCCAGGAACTAATTGAGTCCTGTTGATTGAGATATCAGAGTAATGTAAAGAATTAAATTGAAAGGGGGATTTTATTTGATATTAGTTCTTAGGATGGTGTCGTACGTATCCTAGTTATAATATGAATTAGATTCATCATTGTTCAGTTTATGTTGGGTCATACACATTTAGGTTTACCTGTACCATTTTTGGGGTTTATAGTGAGAATGATTTGATCATTTCTACTCCCTATTCCCATATAATCCATTCTTGTTGTGAGTAACTGGGGATAGAAAAAAATCAATGTCATTTCCTTGAATAAGGGACATAGATACTCGGATTTCCCTGGATGAAAATTATGGGATTGAACATCGATGAGAGGTGGTCTACTTATCATGGGTATTATAGAAATCAGAGTCATCATAGTTACATTTATATCAGGTATTACATAGTTAGACATCCATATATTCGGGGCTTACATGCTTAGGATAGAAAATTCCATCATGTCCTAAGACAAATTATGTACAAGGAATTTTTATCTGGAGGGAATCATATGACCCGTTTGGAATGTTCTGTGATCCACCACATTACCTGACTTAACACATATGGAGGGTGACACGAGAGTCGTTGTAGCATAGTCTGAGGGGTATCACATATCTTGGTTGACACCTCTAGGAGACCCGAGGAGACTTGGTCGACATGTCTGGAGGGCATTGTGAGTCCCACCTCACTTGCCCTAAGGGTTTTGCGAGAGATTTGTTATCATTTCCAGATGGTTTTTTGAAACTTGGATGCTAGGAGAAAACATTGTTATATGAGTTAGGCGATGTGTCCAAAGGATTTTGCAAGTCTTGGGTGGTAGAACCTGAGGGTTTTGTGATATCATTGTGGTATCCATGGGGGGGCATGTTTCTTTCTCTAATATGTATAGATTATTCTGCATGTCCCATAGGGAAATATGGAGGAGTGTTACAAGATCTCAGTGACTTGTCTGGGTGCTGTCTTGTGTATTTATGTGACTCACATGAAGACAATGAGGTCCAACGATCATGTCATTATATTACGTCTTCTTCTTCCATTTTTGGTTCTAAACCTTTCATTGCAAAGGACTTAGGTTTATTCAGTACCAGTACCTTTGAGTCTCACGTGATCTGGAAGACATGCAGCATGTTCATTGCAAGTCTTTCCATAAGTCATTCATGTGATATATGAATGATCATGTGAAACACCTTATGTGTGGTGCATTATTTCTTCAGATGTCTTTTGGTGTTTTACCTAAAGGAATGTTTCTGGTCTTTTGATTAGTTTCTTTGAGAAATCCACAAAGGCTGAGAGTCGAATCTTCTAAAGTCCAAGAATCCATAGTCTCAGAGTCCCGCCCATTATACTTGTTGGATTGGGAAATTTACAGGAATCTCCACCCCAGATGATTGACACTTTATACAGAATATCTAGCAAAAATCTTGGATGGAATCAATGAAGGTGTCTAGTGCTACGAATCTTTGAAAGTCTCTATTATGGACCACTCTGAGTGTGTTGCCTGATTTTTAGAGATCATGATTCTTTTCCATAAATTCTATCTTTACTAATTATATCCAATTAATGGGGACTTGTTTGATCATGCAGACATGTTAAAGGACTTCCATATTGTCACATTGACATGTCCAAGGACCACCACAAGATTCGAGTGTCTATGGGAAGAAACTAGACAGAAAATGGATGACATATCTTGGGGTCTCATGAGACATGGACTATTGGTCAAGGGGTTACATGGGACAACGTTGTCGGTTCACTAGGTGTGTCACAATCCTTTCAGTGACTATGAATATCTCTTATTCCATCCCTTTTGATCTCCCTTTGTATTTTGTGAAAAAGTATGGGAATCATGCGAGATTGAATGGATGTTGTAGTGTCAGAGAGGGTATTTATTATATTTTTTGGTGATGTTCCATGTGACTGATATAGGTCACCTAAGGTATGCATGAATTACATGTTCAAATCTATTAGTTCTTCCTTAAAGTTCCACAAAGAAACTTGGGGAACCTCGCATAGTGAGGATGAAAAGACAAAGGTCACTTATGTGGTGAGACCGACTTTTCTCCGAGGACTTCTGGTGTATTGCAGATCATCGGGGGTGCATCACATGTCCTTTGGTGACCACGAATACCTCCCACATCATCCCTTCGTATCTCCTTTTTTTATTTTAAAAAGGAATGAGTTTATGAGAGTTTGGAAGAGAAATTTATTGGATTTTTTCTTGATTTTTTAGTGATGTATCACCTGACCAATATGGGTCATATAGAGTGTGTGGATAAATATAGTGGACCGGTATGTTCATATTTATTTAGAGAGAATCAGGGGCTACCTGGACATACCCAATGAATTATGTGTGACAGAGCTAAAAATACAAAAATATTCTATGAGGTAAGGTCGAAAAGATGAAAAGGTCTTACAGTGTCTCGTAGATCCCCAAGGCGTGTGTTAACTGTCGTTCAGAGACCGCAAACACCTCTCACCTACACATCTAAATCATTTCATCCAAAAAAGAATCGCAGGTATTGTGATTTTTCCAAGATGTTACCAAGGTATTTTATTCCTACCAATAATGATATGGTGTGTGAGTTTCATAACAATTGGGGGTATATGACTTTGAATATCATCCCTCCATATTTTCAAAGGATTTAGGGTAGTTTGTTTGGAACATTCCAATGAAAAACCACCAGGCCTCGTGGTTCTCATTCTGTTTTTTAGGGATCCTTTATGGTTGTAGGAAGATTTGTTGATGGGGGATCTATGGCTATTCTCATGGGCTATGCACCATTCATGGATCCTCCTTGTGACCATGAAATGGTCATGTGATCGTGAGTCCTTAATAGGCTCATGTGATCCGTAGGTCTCAACCATCCTCTTCTTCTTTCACTTTTGTGGGGAAAATAATACCCATAGTCTGGTATTTATTCCTTTATGATTTTTTCAATATCCATCTGGTGGGTTTTAACATGTTTCTTATATTTTAGTTTAATAGAAGGCATCAAAAGAAAGAGGTAATGTTTTTAACCGAGCTCTTTTATTATTTTCTTCTTATAAATCCGCCAAAGTTATTCTATAATACATTACATAGTGACATAATTATCTTAAATTTATCATTTTTTATGTTAATATAATACCCACTATCTAACTTTCTCCCATTCATTAGAAAATGAAAATGTTTCCTATGTTATGTAGGAACTACCAACTACACTAACAATGTGTTTTTTCATAACTACCATTTTATATGGTTATATAAATATCGTTATAGATAAATTTTTGATAATAATAATTTTATAACTTTTTTGTGTGTTATAAAATGTATTAATAGTCATTAAACAATATAAACAAATCTAGTTTACAAGGGTCTGTAAATTCTCAAGATGAACATTCCATTAAGTGATAACATTTATACTCATTGAACCGTGACTATGGGTCCATTTAAGCTGTTGGGATGAAATGAAAATAATTTCAGTTCACTTATGTAGTTGTGGATTTCATTTTATAATAACTTTTTTAACCATAAACAAATCTAATCGGCCTTCAAACCACAAAATGAACAGCCTATAGAAGGAAATAATAAACTTGATGCCTTAAAAAATTATTAAAAATAGACATAAAAAATAATATTACATAAAATATCGATCAAAAAGTTTGTGGAAAAATTATTTAGTAAAATTAATTTGATTATTCCGAAGGTTAGACACATGAACCAAATGGGTATGGACTAACTCAATAGATCATTTGTACAACTCTAATTTATTTTGGGTCCAAATTTATCTATTTAAACCCCATTTTCCAACTCTATTATTCTCATTTAACTATTTTATATTATGAATATATTCCTCTTAAATATATATATATATATAGTATATTTTCCATTTAATATTGGGTTATACATATTTTTTAGGTTACCTTCTAAATTTTTCATTAAAATGAGCCTTTTTAATTAGAATTTTCCAACTCATTATTCCATTTCATTAGATAATTATTTTTATTTATTTACTTTAATGATTTAATAAAATGATGACTATTTTATGTGAAACCATTTTGGATTGATTATGGTTAATAGTAAAATTATATCCTATATCATTCTTCAAAGGTACTTTTCCCTTTCCCTAAAACATCATTTAAGAGGTGTGTTTGTATAACAACTTCTACACCATTTCTTATGTAACATTATTAACAAGGAATATATTATTAAGACTCTTATTTCTTATTTAAAATTTAAAAGACCCAAATTTTTAATAACTTCATATATTGGGATACATTTTTAAATATAAAATGATTATATTTTTTGAAAGGATAATGTAAATGATTTAATTCTCATGGGGTTTTCATATAATTAAACCATTGAATGATTTCCTTAGATGACACACATATACATTTATGTCGTATAGTGTGATGGGTAATACAGGAATTATATATCCCTTCAATTCATTGGATAATGTTATAATCTCATGAGATACCTTGTATAGTTCATAGTCGATTAGTCTTGTACCCTATGTTATGATGTCTTAGTAGAGAGTCGAAGTCTATGCTGATGACATCATATTTTATGTTGCTGAAAAATTACTATGATTAAATTACCGTGAAATAATTTTCTTTATTTCATTCTTACATATGATTATATATGATCCTATTCTTTTATGATACCATCTTATGTCTTTTTTCTCAGATTCTATACTTCATTATCATGTTTACTCCCTTATTGGGCTTTATAGCTCACCATTTATTTTATGTATTTATCTTTAATATCCTACAAAGTAATATGAGTTCTTTTCTTTTTATAAGAAAATTATGGAGATCAAAATACTGAATAAATATTTTATGTTTATGTTGATGTATTATGTGTCTAATATTCCAAAAACAATTTACTCATTGGTTTGAATGTTTTGAATTTTTATGTTAAAAAACATGTAGCAAAAGTTTTATGATATTTGTGCAGTTATAAAAGAAAATATTTGTAAGATTATAAAACAATAATATAGAATGTTTATAAAAAAATATAAAATACAAAGGGGGAGAAGTTGAAAAAAATTAAAACATAGCTAGAGTCTCATGAAGATGCACAAATAAACAACTATTCCTTAGACATTGAATATATGTTTTATGAATGTAATCTCAACAATCACCATAAATCATAATAAATAAGACAATTGGTTTTGTATTAATTCTAATCCTCTTATTCATCATCTTCCAAGGGCCCAAAAAAATTTGATAATAATTTATTTTATTTCTAGGTGTGGGAAACATTAGTTCCATTAAAAACAATGGACTTCTTCAAATTTGAGTTATTTTTCATTTTCTTCCACCTATTAATAGTAATTGAAGCTAAATAATCATCATAAATAGAAGATTTTACCTCAATAAAATCATTGTTTATTGATTATTTCAATATTTTTTTGGTAGGTCTGTCATAATTTTTTATATCAAATATATCAATCTAAATACCCACCAGATTCTTAGAATTTAATCAATCTTGAAGATCCTATTAATCATTATATTATATTTTAATTTGTGAACCTATAATAATATCTTCAACCATGTATTTGAGACAAAAAATAGGATAAGTGAGTGAAACCTATTAAATTAAAATAATGGAATTAAATATATGTTTTGGATTCCTATGTTACATAATATAAGTAGGTACATGATTCTCATTGATAGAAGGGGAAACTATTGTATGTTCACTTGGTTCCATATATGGCTTATGATTATTAGAGTCACCCAAGCCTTCACTCTTTTCCCTAAGAGAAACCTGAGAATTTTCCAAAACACTATTGGAATATTCTTGAGAAAATACATCTCTTCATGTACATGAAATGAGTATAATAAAATTTAGGAGATAAGACATAATTGGAATCATTATTTCCAAATTTATCACCTTGAAATTCTATTAGAATAACATTTTATTGAATAGCGTATGTGAAACACAACACGAAGCGTAGAATGGAACAGAAAATCCCAATGCTTTAAGATATTTTTATTTAAATACCTTAAAATTATTTCCTTACACGAAACACCTAGTTTATCTTATGTGACACATAATAATGAAAAAACATGATATCTTTCATTACATTGAAGAATGAGTTTTACCAAACAATAATAAACTATTAATATTATTATTTAGAATGATAGTTATTGCATAACCGTTTGAATAATGGGTATGACTAGAATTAACTAACTAATGAAAATATATATTTTACACACATTTATTACTTATCTATTTGTTTGAAATAAAATAATAATTATTTGAAGGAAAAAATAAACATTTCTTGAAAAACTATATTTTTCTAAAAGGCAGTTTAGTCAAATGTCACACAGATAATGTATATTTTATTATTAACTATTTAATAACAATACATTTAAAAAATAAGATTAATTTTTGAAGTTAGAATAAAATGGTTATCTTAGGGTGGATTTTTAGATTTCTATTCAAGGTTTATTTTTTATTGAATAATGAAAAATAATGATATTTAATTGAAAACCTCCATTTTATTTAACTTGTTTATAATGATAAATTTTATTTTTATTTTTTAAATTAAAATTAGTTCAAGTTTTTATAAATTATTACAATTTAGATAATTGTAATCCTTTTCTTCTTGAATTTTTATATAAAAGAATTGTTGCCTTTTGAACAGTTTATTTTTAAAAACCAACTTTCTCATCATGCCCGCAAGATTAATTTTATATTAAATTTTTTCCAACTTCTGTTACTTGAAATTGGAAATATGGATTCCATATTTTGAATCATAATAATTTATATTATCTAATAATTTCAACATAATTTTTTATCCAAATTAATAGTTAAAATAGTAAAAATCAATTACTATGGTTATAATAAAAATTTATTTACCATAGACATAAACTTTAATAATTAGTGTGTAAATGACCAAAAATATTATCTCAGTTTTATTTAATGATTTTATTTATATATTTTCCCAATCATTATCTAAAATATAGAAATTCCATGAAACATTAATTTGAATATGACCCATATAATAATTTAGTTAAATAAAAACATAAAAAAATACTTCTCTTAATATTAGTATCTATAAAGATTTTGGATAGGGAAAAAATAACATATATTAGGTTATATGTAATATTTTTAAATTTAATTTTTTTTATCATGATAATGAAATTTAATTTTCTGGATATAAAAAAATTACATTAAATTCTTAAGAAACACAAACACAATAATTATTTATTTAGTAAATAACTAAAATTAATTAACCAAAAAATATTAAAAGTTAAGTAAATTGACTGAAGTATTGTGTTAAATTATTATATTTGATGAATTTATAATTTTAAATAGGTTTTAACATAATATATTCTAATTAAATCATTTTTTTATATTTTTAAATTCATATTAAATAAATAATTTCAAAATTGACAATAGCATTATTTTATAATAAATGAAATTTCGTTAAATGATTTATACTGAATGAAAAATAATATATTATTCCAAGTGATTTTAAATTTTTAAAACTATCAAATATGTCCCATTTATGGACCAATTATATTTTATAATGAATATATTGACCCCCTAAATAGTAAAAACAATGTTAGTGCAATTAAGGATAAAGTAGTGTTTTTTCATGTTAAATGTTATAGTGTTAAAATTAATTTTAAACATAAATAAAATTTTAATCTAATCAATTTATTATAATATTTTGAATTTATGGGTTAATGATTTTTTTAATAATTATCACTTTTATTTATTCTTAATTAGTTACCCATGTGAAAACCCAAAACGGTAAAAGTATCAAACTTAGAAGTCAAGGATACAAATTTCTATTAAATTTATTTTATTGTGTTTTGGATGAGTGGATATACCATATAGTACCTCCATAGATTTTATGATGAATTTTGGATCCACTTTAAGAAATACTGACCTCCCAATAATGTATAATATTTGGTATTTACAAGAATGTCACTTCTCCTCAACTATAAAAGGGTACTCACTCCCCTAATTAATTCACACCTCTGAAGCCTTTTAGATCATAAAAAGCATATCCAAATCACTTTTAAACATCTATAAAATCATCCTAGAGGCATTAATATTCAAATAAATCCAACAAAGTAAGTCTTTAGTGAAAATCTAAATAGTATACCCTAAATGAAGTTATGTTCTTCAATGAGAGTCTTTATTTTACATTGTTCTATACCTCCTTAAACATTTAATAAACCATGATTTCATTATCACCTTAGTATATTCCATATAAATGGATATTTTTATAAAAATTTCATGACGCCAAACCATATCAACTTCCATCAATTGGGTTCTGAAATCATCATTTGTGTGTACGGTATACTACCACCTCATAAACATATGTCTTTCGTTTTTCCATTTCCACCAGTTAAGTATAGGTATAATGATATATATAAAGAATATATATGATATTAAAAATATAATTATACATGAAGTCCTTATATTATATATAAATTATTAATATCCATTCTGTAGGAGACATGACAATGTTTCCCGTGTGTGCGAAGGACTATCACCTCGTGAAGCTATGTGATTTTTATTTCACTAACACTTCACATGAAAGGTGATAAAAATTATGTTAATGATTATATGTTGTATAAATTATATAATTATGATATTAATGACATATTTTTCACTATATAAAGGTGATATATATTATTTCTTTCCTTCTCACTATTGTAAAGGTGATAACATTGTTCGTGTACATTTGGACTACCGACTTCACAAATAAATGTGACTCATTTTTCAGCATGACAAAACATATATGATATATATATATAAGTATATATTATTTTATATATAATATTGTTATCATTCCATAATTTTTAAAAATTACTTATCCCCTTTCCATAATCATCATGGGAAAATGGAAATGTTAGTTATGTGAATGTAATACCTACCATCTCTATGATCGTAACGTACACTATTTCTTCATAACAATTTTCATGATTGGTTATAGAACTAAAATTTATGAAGAAGTATAATAATTATTTATTATTATTATATTTATGATATAACTATTTAATATACATATGAATCATAACTTTCATGATAAAGAGCACATGAGAAAACAAGGATATTAATGCCTACAACAATAAAAACAATTAATGATTACTAAGGAATGGGTTACAATATATAATAAAAGTATCATATATGATATCAGAAATTTTATTATGGTTATTCTGTAAGTTAATTACAAGTTTAAAACTACTATAAATTTGGTTAAATATTGTTAAACCAAAAGGAATTATGAGGTAAGTGACATCTTCACTCAATTTATGTTCATTGGGTTAATCTTATACATATTTGAAATGTTTATTTATATGATTTTGTGTATAATAAATTTTTATTTACATTGGTTTTATTTAAACTTTTTTATTTGGATTTATATTTTATACACATAATTTTATCATTGTTTTATTCTAACTTTATCATTATGATCATATCAAGGGTTGACTTCATGATCTGATTTTAATCGAGATTATTCATTCTTGAATTTAAATTAAAGGAAGTTATTTGATAATTCATTAATAAAAAATTAATTTTAATCACATATTGTAATTAATTAATCCTTTCAAGTAACATTTCCATTTATCACTCTTTGGTACTTAAAATGTTTTATAAAATTATTTTATGAAAATATGACTTCAACTATCTCTTCGATCGGAAACATTTTTTCATCCAAAACCCTGATTTATTAGAATATTTTTTAAAAAGTTTTTACCCTTTTCAAAATAATTTATCAAATTAATTTTCAAACATTTTTAATCATTAAAAAGTGTTTTCAAATGAAACTAATGTTGTTTAAAAATAATTCCCATTTTTATTTTACTAAAAACGTGAAAGGATTCTTCTTATCATTTTCTGATCAAGACACTTTCTTATCATTTTTATAGTGTAAAATAAATAATCTCATTAAATTTTATGGCATGTAAGGAATTAGATATTTTCATGACAATTAATTCATGGAATATTGTTTTTTCATTTTTCCCTATATCTTTGTAAAGAAAATGTTTTTAAAAGTAATTTTTATATTAATGAATTTTTTTTAATGTTTTTCAAAATAAAAATAATATTTTCCTAAATAATTTTTTAAAGATATTTTTGTTGTATTTATATTCATCAATGATATGAAAACTTATTAATTAATTCAATATATATATATTTTATTGATACCATACTTAAACTTCCTCTGGATTGTTTATGATCATTTGGACTAAATAAAGTATTAAAATTCACTTCTTTAATTTATTTTTTTAGTCATTAAGATTTCAATGAATTATTTAACTTCTTATGTACATTAAATTTCCCATAAATGTAAATATTATTTATGATTAATTTGATTATAACCAAAATCATATAACTTTTTTACATTCGATGCTTAATTTGAATGTCATTTGATTATCTTGGGGAATATTAATAAATAAGTATCCTTTACTCAATAAATATATTTTATAAATGCACATTGTTTATTAATTAAATAAATAATTATATATATTAGGAATGATTTAGATATGTGAAACATTTTTTGTAGACTGGCTAATGAAAGCTCCTCGATGCATTGCTATGCTCATGAGGCAAAATTAGTTGGAAAAACCATATGATTTTGTAACAAGTAGTTTTAAACTATCTTGAGAATAGTATTGATAGTATTATGTTCTAAAACATCCTGTGAAGGGTCTTGAAGGTAAATATTTCATGTCCTTGAGAAACATGACAATCGGTTTTTAAGGATTTAATTCTTTCAGAGCTCAATTATAATTATCAATGATATTTTCACTATGATATTCTATATGGATTCATTTCATTATCATTTTATTGATTAAATGACTTGTTTTTTTGTTATTTATGTCTCCAAATTGATTCTACATTATTTTACCTTGATTGTAAAGATATTTAAATGGAATATGTTTTTAGATGTTTACCATTCCATGATGATTATGTTTTAGTTATTCATGATTTCGTCCACTGTATGTTACCCTTATTGAGAATTTGTGATCATCCTTATTTTCTTTCCTTTATTAGGAATCCAGGAGGTGTACTATGATAGAAATGAAAGCATATTATAGAGATAATTATGTCATTACTCTATACAAAATAATGTTATAATTTTTTATTCAAACGTAATGTATGAATAAAGTATGTATGTATTTTACCAGTACTACTAAACCATTCAGTCCTTCAGGTTGCAATCCTTACATATTAAGAAAATTTAATAAAGTAGGAACCAACTCTATTCTACTAGGCTTGGGGTTATTATAGTTGGTTTTAGAGATAGTTTATTAGAAAACTAGAGAACTATATTTAGTAAAACATATACTAGGGAACATAAACATATGATAAAATTTGTGGATAATTATAGAATAACATCCTAAAGTTTTTGTAATGAATATATTATATTATTTTTACCAATAATGTATCCATATATCGATACTAAAAGTGGTTGTGGTTCTAGCACAAAGGAAACTAGGTGTAAGAATTCTGAAAATGACACATTGGGAAAGACCCATCATCACTAGATATATGAAAGAAAGGACTTATAGTGCATCTATTTTGACACTCCCAAGAGATATGATTTGGATAATTCACATTTTCTTTAGAAACCCTTATGAATTTTATTAAAAGATTTATCCACAAATAATTATTATTTATGATTATGATATTATCTATGCACAAAATTTCAATTTGTGTTAATAATTTTACATGATTTGGGATTATATATTTTGTTTCATAATGATATGTTCTAATCTAGTGTATTCCATCATTTATAAATGGAACATAAAAGAAGGAATGTGAATTGAATCAATGTATGTAATCAAAAGGGAAAGAATTATTGTTTCCTTGATGGTTTTAAGAGATTATTTATAAGAAAAATAATATCAAAAAAATTCACATCATATGTGGAAATAATATCATATTCTAACCAAATAGGGAAGGAATTAAATAAGTATTATAGTTTCTAAGGGAAGTAAGTGAAGAAGATGATGGATAGAAAATAAGAAAAAAGATAAGAAGGGAAATAATGTTTTTACCACATGCGATAATTTTGTAAAGAAACACCATGGTACTTTCTCAAAATTAATTGGAGTATTATATAAGTATATAGAGAAAGTACAAAATTATTCTGATTAAAAGGGTAAGAAAAAATCTCTCTAATGTAAATTTTATAGATTTAATGGAGATAGAGATCTACACAAATTAATGTCTCAAGCATCAATGGAATACGCCTAAAAATAATCTAATGGATCATGGAAAAGATTACTAAATTACCACAAATGAATAGGATTGATTAATGTTCTTTTGTTTGGTTTCAAAAATTATGTTATTTCTGTATTTTACTAATGATATCTTGGTTATCATAATTTTTTAATGTACAAGGACTTTACTATAATACTATTTCTTAAAGGATTTGAAAACATATTTTGAATGGTATCGATGACCTAGTGAAACGATTCTGTGGAAATATAAAATTATTAGAACGAAAATGATTGAGGGAATGATAACCCATAATATGTTACTAATGTTGAGATAAAAACGATAGTATAATGAGATGATTGATTTGGATAATGTAAATTGGATAGTATTGACTACCTTGGAAGTGATTAATGATTTACTGACAAAGTTTTTTATTCCATCATTGATAGAGTTTAATTTTTTTTGGTTTTAATGAATATATCCAATAATCTATGTTTTACGTAAGGAATAAGGAAGAATTATTGTTTTTTAATAAGGTTTTATGATAATTAAGTTTGTTACCATGTTTCAAGAGAATAAACGATGAAGGTATTCACATGATTGGCGTGTTAAAATTAAGATCCACTTCTCGTTGTTTGAAAAATTTATGACAAGTTCATTTTTTAATTTAGTAACATTCTTTATAAATTTGTGGATCTTAATATTTTTAAGTGTTATAAGGTTAACCATTTAGGAAATGGTTTATGGTGAATTTGGATAGTGTTTTAATGATTAATGTATTACTTCACTATATTGAAATTTACTAATATTAGAAAACTTATGCTAACCATAATGGTTTTGGAAAATAATTGGAGACATATAGGAATTCTTTTCACTCTTTTATGAATCTTATGATTCATTAAATGTAATTTTTAAGGATTAAGGCATAAAAATTTATTTTTTTAATATTCATTTTTTGGAGTATGTGATGGAATGTAAATTGATTGAAGTAAAACCAAAGGTTTAATTTATTATTATGAAATAAAAAAAATATCAAGTTAGAAAATTTCCTTATATTCTCATTTAAAAAAATAATTATTCAACTTTATGAAAAAGATCTTTAAATAAAATTTTAACCAAAGACTATCAATAGTGCAGAAAACGTTATTTACGTTAGTTATTTTTCATTTTTTACGTCAGGTTTTAGCAGACGTTAATACGAAAGACGTTATAAATAAAGTTTTTTACGTCGGTTATTTAAAAACCGACGTAACATACATAACATCGTGGTGTTTATCACGTCGGTTAATTAATAACTGACGTGAAAAAACCCGGTGGGCGAGGTTTATAACGTCGGTTATTTTATAACCATCGAGATAAACCCAGGGGGAGCTTTATCACGTCGGTTATACAATAACCGACGTCATAAACACGTGCGGGTGACTTTATCATGTCGGTTATTGAATAACCTACGTGATAAAATCCTGGGCTATGGTTTATGACATCGGTTATTAAATAACCGATGTTTTAAACCAGTCCCGGGAGGGGTTTATCACGTCGGTTAATCAATAACCAACGTGATAAAAATCCTGGGAAATAGTTTATCACGTCTTTTATTAAATAACCAACATGATAAACCAGTCCCGGGAGGTTTTTATTACGTCGGTTAATCAATAACCGATGTGATAAGGCATTTCCCAGGTCATTTATCACGTAAGTTATTACATAACCGACGTGATAAACCATGCCACAGATTTTTATCACGTCGGTTATGAAAAAAACCGACATGATAAACGCTTCTTGATTTCTTTATCATGTCTGTTATAAAATAACTAATGTGAAAGACACATTTTTTTAAAAAAAAATCCACTACAGTCCTCTGCTCTCACCCAAAATCAACCAGAAACCAAATCAATAATTTGTACCATAAAAACAGAAGATCAAAACATGAAATAAAGAAAATTTAAGCATTTACATTGATAACAGATAAAACTTACCCACTTTATAGCCCCCACCCTCATGTATACCCCCACTACAACCCTCCCCCTACCCAATGGAGCTCCCACCACACCCCTAGACTACCCCCCGACCCCTTGGACAGCCCCAAACACCCCTCGACAACCCCCCACCCTTCTGAAAAGCACCCCCTCACCCCACTTGACAGCCCCCACCACACCCCTGGACTGCCCCTCGACCCCCTGGACAACCAGAAACACCCCTCGACAACAATCCCACCCTCATGAACAACACCCCCTCACCCCCTCACCCCACTTGACAGCCCCCACCACACCCCTGGATTTCCCCCGACCCTTGGCCAGCTCCAAACACCCCAGGACAACCCCCCCACCCTCATGTATACCCCCCCATACCCTGGACAGCCCTCCCCCACCCCATTGGAGCCCCCCACCACACCCCTGGACTGCCCCCCACCCTCCTGAATAGCACCCCCACCCCACTTGAGAGCCCCCACCCCATTGGAGCCCCCACCACACCCCTGGACTGCCCCCGACCCCCTGGACAACCCCAAACACCCCTCTACAACCCCCACCCTCCTGAACAGCACCCCTCACCCCACTTGACAGCCCCCACCACACCCCTGGACTGCCCGCCGACCCCCTGGACAGCTCCAAACACCCCGGGACAACCCCCCCACCCTCATGTATACCCCCCCCCACACCCTGGACATCCCTCCCCCACCCCATTGGAGCCCCCACCACACCCCTGGACTGCCACCCAACCCCCTAGACAGCCCCAAACACCCCTCGACAACCCCCCCACCCCACCAGACATCCCTCCCAGACCCCTGGACACCCCGACCCCACTGAACACCCCCCACACCCTTGAAACCCCTCCCCCCCCAGACCAGAATCCATACCAGAAAAACCATCATAAGTAGACCAAAACAAAAAGTATATCAAAATTAAACATTCACATATATAACATTCAAAACTTACACTTTTAACTTCAAAAAAAACTAAATCCAACCTAAACGACTACCAAATACACAATTACAATGACAATATTCAAAATTACATTTTACATTACAAACATCTAAAATTTAATCAAACCTGTAAAATAATTTGACCACTCCACTTGTAGTTGTTTGATGTCTTCAACATTATATGGTTGAGGTTCATCAAAAATCTACAAATGAAAAGGATAGTAGTTAATGTGTATAATGAGTAAATCAAATTGAAATATTATGGAAAATATTAAGAGGAAATCTTACCTGGTCAAAATTCACAACTGTCCCAGTTGTTATTATTTCATACATAAATCTTAACATATAATAGCCACATTCGATGATGCCTTTTTGTTCATGAAAATTCTATTTGAATGAGTGTAAATTCAATATATTATTTTAATTTAATAAATCAAAAATTACAAATTATAAATGGATATTTACCTTCGTATTTACATATTTGATCTTTGAATTCCTTTTCTTTGCGTTTTTTTGAAAGTAGACCCATGCCCTGTTAGAAAATAATACTAATGGGATAAATGTAAAATTCATTATAATATATAAAACTATTTAGAAATTGAAACATACTTTTCCAATATAGTCTTAAAACTTTCCCGCACATCATCATGGGAAGAGAATATCCAATAAAGTGCTTTCTTCCTTGGGAAAAAAACCCCTAACATCCAATGATCACTGATAGAAGGAAATTTAACATTAGTGGTTTTTATGTTAAAAGATAATTAACTCTTTGAGAGATATGTATTTCATACCTCTCACAAAAAGGCATCATCCAACATTGTGTGACTATATTCTTTTCAAATATTTCAGCAATACAAAGCTTTCTTTGTTCCTCATCCAATGCACATGCTTCAGGGGAAATCAATTGCGGGTCCATGAATCCATATACATCTGTCAGCTCATTCCTCTCACAAATGTTATAAAGATAACTAATACAAAACAGACATAAGTATACATTTTTAAGAAATATAACCCAGGGAAAAGGTCTTAAGACTTACATGGAAAAAATTTGCACCACATTGATGCCCAACATATCTCCAGTAACAAGCTCCATGATATCAGTTTTCATAATCCCCACATTTATTTCACGTTCACAAACATGAGCTTCCATTGGAAACTCATAATGATCCGCCAAAAAATATGAATATTTGACAATCAATCAAGACTACTGGATTCTGTATCTGATGTCATAGCGATTTGTCTTTGTTGTTGTCTATACAGTATTTCTTTATCATTAAAGTATTCCTATAAAAATAAATTGAAAAATATATTAGTTTTCAAATGATAAAATAACTTTAATAAAAAAAGTAAAATAAATGATATAACATTCATACCCTTATGGTAATGAGTCGAAGAAGTCTGGATGGCCAAATTAAAAAATGGCTGCTACTATGTCCAACTGTCGCCACCTCATCTATATGTAATGGTACCTGAGCTGATCTATCTATAATATCCTGTACAGTGACCCTCTGATTCTCTACCTCTAATTGTTAATGATGAACTATATCTATTATAAAATATACCAACCCATATTATACTATATGCTGTTGAGAATCATCAACATACAACTCGCAATAAGTAGGAAGCTGTGGCGGAGGACTAGGATAAAAAATCGGGTCAGCAGGTTGAGGTGGGGGAGTGGGAGCTACTGGCGGAGGTGGAGGATAAATAATGTGGTCTGCAGGGGGAGGTGGAGGAGTGGGAGCTGCATTCTGAAATTGTCTTTTCATGTCTGCAAACATAGACTGCACCGACGCTCTAATCTTGTCCTCCATCGTCGCATTAATATTATGAATTTCAGACTCCAAGGAATCAATTTGTTTCCTATAAACTCCCTCAATGTTTGAAGTTGAAGAATGTGGAAACACTTTTCTTACAGATACACCTTCCAGATATCCTCTTACACGACTAGGATGTTCGGGCCTTCCCAATGCTACAGATAAAATATCTTCCCTCCCAGTAGCTGTAAATGTCCCCTGTGAACTCTTCTCCTCAAGAGAGTCCTGTATTAATTAATTTAACATTTTTTTAATGATTGAAATTATATGAAGAAAATGGTTAACATAAATAAATAAAATATATATCTTACAATCCTCTCAGCTATGATTCTTGATTCTTCCGAAAGATATTGCCCTTTTTTCCCTTCCGAGCTCTCTTCCATTTTTCATGTCTAGATGGAGGGGATGGAGGGGCCACCTCCCTAGAGCTTGAAGACTCAGCTCTTAGTTGTTGAAATTTTTTCGCCATCATTTGTTCTTCCAATAATGCATACCCTACCCGAGAAAAAATATGAGGGTATACATTTTTAGATTGGATCTCCTGGTGAGCTTTCCTTGTTTTCTATAAATTAAGAATAAGAAATCATTAACAAAACGTTAATAAGATCATTTATATAAGAAATCTTATAAAATTTTACACTGCCCTTACCAAAAATGACTCTTTTCTTCTACTTTCAAAAAACTGTCTCCATGTGTCTTCATCTATAAAGGGATATATACGACATGGATTGTCATGACTCTTATGACCATAAATGAAATCAGATCAGAGGGTTGATTTGAAATCCCTCCATCTCTTGGAAGCCAACGATAAGCATTTCTTCCTGACTACTCCAGTGTCAGGAATATCAAATGTCATCTGATAAAGAAGAAGTTAAACATATTATATATACTAGAAACATTTAAATAATATTCAAACAATAGCAAAAGATATTACCAAAATCTTCTCCCATAACTGATAGATTATCGCTTTATCCACACTTCTCAGGTCATCATATAGAATGCTTACTTTTCTCTTAGCTTGAGTTGCTACAAAACTCTTAAAATCATTTTCATTTGGACCTCTAGGAATATCATCATCATCAAACTCAAATACTATCCTCTGATCCTACGTACGGGCAACTGATAATTTCGGTAAACGTGTGTACCCACTTTTACCAACCTTTGAACTCTTTGTTCTAATAGGAGCATGTGAATGTTCCTCCCCAGAGGTATGACCAATATTCTAATCTCCAGAATCATGTGGTTGATCAACTGAATGATCTTTCATTATCCTTAAAATCAAAAAAACAAACATTAGTTCAAAAATATACAAATTCAAATATTTTATTACTACTGTAATTAGAAAATAGAAATGTGTACTAAGTTACGTAATAGTAAACATTGGTAATATGGTAAGCATGTTAAACAATGGTAAAGATGGTAAAGATGGTCAAGATGGTAAACATGGTACACATGGTAAACCTGGTAAACATGGTAAAGTAATTGTCACTGAACAAAAATAATAGATATAAAATACATATAATGGTAAACATGATAAAGTAAACATAACAAACTTAAAACAAACAAAAACTTATACATATTTTGTTTGAAAACATGTTTTAATAAATAAAAAACTTACAACATCTAACATTTATGAAAAAAATAAATGAAAACAAGAAGTAAACATATGTTACCTGTAATTTTATGAATGTACAAATGGATTGTTTTCCCAAATTCCTTCATCGTGATCGTTCCTTATGGCACAAACCATGTCTTCAACATTCTCATCATTATGTTCTGTTAATATTTCCATGGAAGTAGGGATCTCACATAAATCATCATCTTCATCAACTTCATCCTCACCAACATATTGTTTTTCCCTTGTAAAACAACATCCCACTGCATATCTGATTGATCTACTATATAGAAATTTTTTTTTCATGTGTTGCCATTATAAAAGAATCAGCTGTGTCTTCCAATCTATTCAGATTAATAACTATCATTCCAAATTCATCACGTATGAAACTTTTTTTACCGATAAACCATTTACAGTTAAAAACAGGAACATTAATTTTGATGTAATCAACCTCCCATATGTCTTCAATCACTCAATAATATGCACTTGATGCAGAAATTGGGTTTCTGTCCTTAGCACTCGAAAAATGAATTGCTTCTGCAAACACCAATACACCACTATTCTGAACTGCACTTCTTTTGTCTTGAGATTTTGTATGAAATTTATAGCCATTAATGTCATAACCATACCATGTTATCACATTTAAACATGGACCACCCACTATCCATTTTAATGTCTCTGATACATCTGATCTACCAAGAAAAGTCTATTTAATCCATGACAAAAAAGTTTTTTTGTGCTCATTCAAAATCCACATTTCTTTCTTCTTTGGATGACATTGTTTCAACTCATTAATATGCAATGTGATATATGGTTGAGCATCAACTATGTTATTCAAGATGTATGATTCTAACTTCTTCATCTGTTCAGCTGACAATGATTTGACATTCAAGCCACAAATCCCCTTTCCCTCATTATTAACTCGTTCATGGCGAGATGGAGGCAAACCTATGTGTTGTGCCGCAGCCAAGTAGCTCGTACAAAACTCTGCTACCTCCTCAGAAATATAATTTTCAATAATGGAGGCTTAAGTTCGATATGGATTTTTAACATACCCCTTTAATATTTTCATATACCTTTGAAAAGGATACATACAATGAAGATATAAAGGTCCACAAAGCTTTATTTCTCGAACCAGATGAATCATTAAATGCACCATTATATCAAAAAAATTTGGAGGAAAATACATTTCCAATTGTCAAAGTATAAAAATTGCATCCTTTTCCAAAATTTTCAAAGAATTCACATCAATCGCCTTGTTAAAAATTGAATTGAAAAAATAACACACCTTCATCATAGTCTTTCTGACACGAATGGTAAATATTTCACGCAATGAAAATGGTAGAATTTGTTGCATCATGACGTGACAATCATGTGATTTCATACCTATCAACTTCAAGTCCTTCAATGAGACAAATTTTTTTACATTTGATGAATAACCTTGAGGCACTTTGATATCATGAAGACACTAACAAAAGCTAATTTTCTCCCTCTTCGATAATGTATGACAAGCCGGGGGAAGAAAAGTTTGTCTTCCTTTAGGAGTGGGAGCTAACTCCAAACGTATTCCCATTGATTGTAAGTCTAATCTTTCATTCAATCCATATTTAGTCTTTCCTTTAATATCTAACAATGTTCTAATCAAACAATCACATATATTATTCTCCACGTGCATGACATCAATATTATGTTTAACTTCATGATTCCTCCAATATGGTAGCTCAAAAAATATTGACATTTTCTTCCAAATATTTCTATCATTACTAGATTTCTGTGTCTTTCCCAATGTCACATCATGGTTTTTCACCCTCTCAAAATATAGATCCAATGATAAAGGTTTTGGAGTAGTATCAAATTCTTGTGAGCCATTGAATTCCTTTTTTAGTCTTCTATAAGGGTGATCCATAGGAAAAAACTTTCGATGACCCATGTACACTGTTTTCCTCCCATGATGAAATTGACAATATGACGTCTGTTGTTCGCAAATTGGAAATTCTTTATGCCCTTTAACACTATATCCAGACAAATTTCCATACGCTGGGAAGTCATTTATAGTGAACAGAAGCACTACATGCAGTTGAAAATATTCCATTTTATAAAAATCATACACCCTAATACCATCAGCACATAATAGTTTCATATCATCAATCAACGGTGACATGTAAACATCAATATCATTGTCGGGTTGCTTTGGACCAGAGATCATTATACTCAACATGACATATTTGCACTTCATACAAACTTCAGGAGAGAGTTTGTAAATTACCAATAAAATAGGCCATGAACTATGTGTGCTACTGAGGGTTCGGTATGGATTCATTCCATCTGTGCACAACTCTAATATGAGATTTCTTATTTCATTTCCAAATGTAGAGTATCGCGCATCAATTTTCTTCCATTGTGGACAATCAGCTGGATGACGTATTTTTCCATCACATACCCGCTCATTATCATGCCATCATAACCTTTTTTCATCATGTGAATTAGCAAATAAATGTTTGAAATGATGAATTATAGGAAGATACCAAAATACCTTAGCAGGGAGCTTTGTAATCTCTACATCAGCTTGTGATTTCTCTTTCACCTTATATCGTGATGTCCCACATTTAGTACACTCTGACATAAATTCATATTCCTTCCTATATATAATGCAATCATTCGGAAATGCATGTATTTTCTTGTATCCCAATCCCATTGGGCTTAATATTTTCTTGGACTTGTAATGTGAATCTGGAAGATATTTATCTTTTGGAAGAATGTATTTCATCAATTTTAGAAGCTATGTAAAACTTCTGTAACTCCACCCATGTTTCGCCTTCATGTTTATCAATATTAACACTGTCGAAAAAACTGAAAAATCTGTACAACCAGGTTATAATGGTTTTTCAGCATTACTATATAGACGCGCAACTGTCGGTTCTATCTCAATTTTTTTTCTATAATATCGCGAATCATTTCTTCAATTCCATCGGAGTTACCATATTGTGAATCATCATCATCAGTGACATTTCATCTAGTTTCACCATGCCAAATCCAAGGGCTGTAACTCGGATTAAAACCATGACATATCAGATGATCTTTTATCTATCTACTTTTCAACTTCTTCATATTCAAAAACTTCAGACATGGATTGAAAAAAATGTCACTACTTGGAACATTTTGTTTAGCAAATTCCAAAAAGGAATCAACACCTTCCTCATATTCATTTCTCATTCGATGTTCCGTAATCGAAATTTGACCCATTATTACCTATATCAAATATCAAAAATATATATATTTTTAAGATAAGACAAATATAAGTTTATATGAAAAAAATCATAATTTGAATGTAAATTATTTTTGAAATATAAAACAAATCTATGCATATTTTAGAAAATATGATTGAATATTATTATTAAAAGAAAATATAGTTAGATATAGCAGTTTTCAATTCCATTGAATAAAATAAAACCATGGCGCCTACATGGTTGACAGAAAATTGGAGAGAATGGAGTAAACTTGAGAATCGAATCATATTTAAAATAAAAACTTAGATAGAGAAAATCAAAATTTAAATCCAAACACCCCTAGTCACCCCCAACCCTCTGGACAACCCCCACCCCCGGACAACCCCCAAAACCCTCTGGATAGGCCGCCACCCCCTTGGACAACCCCCACACCCACCCACCCCCCAGGACACCCCCAACCCTCTGGACAGCCCACCAACCCCCTGGACAACCCCCACCCCTCTAGACAACAACCCCACCCCTCCTGGACACCACCCCCACACCCTACCCACTTGGACACCTCGTTGGACACCCACAACCCTTTGGACAGCCCCCACCCCCTGTACAGCACCCCACCCCTCCAGACAGCACCCCCACCCCTCCTGGACACCACCCCCACCCCTGACCCCCATGGACACCCCCTGGACACCCCCAACCCTCTGGATAGCCCCTACCCCCTAGAAAACCCCCAAAACCCTCTAGACAGGCCTTCACCCCCTTGGATAGCCCCCCACACCACCCACCCCCTTGGACACCCCCCAACCCTCTGGACAACCCCCCACCCCCCGGACAACCCCCCAAACAATGGTTTACATATAAAACTAGGGATGGTGAACAACGAAAAACACATGCATTTAATATATACTTCAGCATGAAATAGATGGAATTAAATATTATTAAATATGGCTACTTAAATGACCGTATGATAATTAAAAATAATCATTTATATTCAACTAGTCAAATGATCAAAAGCTTCTTGATAACTAATATCATAATTTATTTTATCAAAAAAGTCACACAAAACAGTCCACAAACATGTTTCGCACCAACATCACAATTTAATAAAACAATTCCTCAATTTATAAAACATTCTGAAAGTGTTTGACATCTTAAATCAGCTCTTTACCTTTCAAAAACCCATATTAGGTGAATAACATTGCCAAAATATTGCATTTACACAATTTTATAACTTTTTTAACTCACTAAATCATTTTCAATTTTCATAAAACAATCCCAAGAGGAACAACATTGTTTTTCACACAAAAGACATTCCAAAACCCCCATTCAAGAAAACATTCATACCAATACAAATCCAAAATATAAATTTCAGATCAATACACATTTATTAAACCACCCCCATATTTTAATAATTTTCCTCAAATAATGTCACAAACAATACACATGGAAAAAAAAAGTTTCCATAAAACACCTTCAAGAAGTGTGACAAGGTTTTACACATAACACCCATTAAAAACCCCCTTTTTGAGTCCCACATGACAACAAAGAATTAAAAAACCATAATTGGATTCCCCTTTCAAAATTAATGAATCAATTTCATAGGTTAGAAAATACACCCAAATATTAACCTAAAAGTCACACATTAAAATCACCCAATTTCAAGATAAAATTAATATATAAAATTAAAGACATATCCAAATCCATAAAAAAAATTTGGGACCACAAAAAATATACGATGTAGGCAAAATGAATGAAAAAAAGCACACAAAAATATAGTGTTGCGAGTTGAAGCCTTACATGAAATGGGGGTTTTGGAATGCCTTTTGTGTTGCGAGTTGAAAGCACAAAAAATGAGTTGAGATGATAGACCTAAGAAAAAAAGCACACAACAATAGAACGAGTTGAAATCACACAAAACGAATGAAAAAAAGCACACAAAAATTGCAAAACATAATTATAGACTATCCGAAAAAAACGAACGAAATAAATTCGTGGAAGGCTTACTTGAGTGTTGCGAGTTGAGATGATAGATCTGAGGAGAGTAAAGATGATAAACGTTGTAGGAAAAATGAGTTTAATACAACGATATCGATGACCCGATTAAGGTTTATCACGCGAGAGAGACGAGCCGCGAGACTGTCAAATGAAAATTCGTAGATGATAAACCTTGGGGGTTGTTAATTTTTTAAATGTTTTTATAATGTCGGTTATTTAATAACCACAGTTATAAACTATTTTTTACATTTATAATGTCGGTTATTATAATAACTGACATTATAAATGTATCAGATACGGCTTTTTTTACGTCGTTTATTCTATAACCGACGTAAAAAAGTCATCAAAAATCATAGTTTTTTACGTCGGTTATAACATAACCGACGTAAAAAACACGTAGATATCTCATTTTTTACATCGGTTATAAAATAACCGACGTAAAAAAACCCCCCGTGCTTCGGTTTTTTACATAGGTTATTTTATAACTGATGTAAAAAACTCCTAGATATCTCGTTTTTTTACATCGGTTATCAAAAAACCGACGTAAAAAACCCCCACCCGCTTTGGTTTTTTACGTCGGTTATTTTATAACTGACGTAAAAAATGAGATATCTACGAGTTTTTACGTCGGTTAAAAAATAACCGACCTAAACCTCCCCCCCGCGCTTTGGTTATTTACGTCGGTTATTTTAAAACAGACTTAAAAAAAACCCCGCTCTTTAATTTATTACGTCGGTTATTTGATAACCGACATAAAAACTGAACACGAGCAATTTTTAACGTCGGTTATTAAAATAACCGACGTTAAAAATATACTCACCGCATTTTTTACATAGGTTATTTTATAACCGACGTAAAAAACCATGTTTCACAGATTATCACGTCGGTTATATATAACCGACGTCAAAAATGGTGACATAAATAACGTTTTCTACACTAGTGTATCATTTTTTTGTGAGATGAATGAAATTTTCACACCTATTTTGTTTATGGTTCAATGGTTGTTAAAATTTCCTAGATCACCCACTTTATTATGATTAACGATATCTATCACTCTTTATTAATCCTTATGCACTAGTATTCTCTTCCATGTATATTTTTTCATTTTCCACCTATGTTATTCTACTTGGAAACCATCTTAGTTGATTATTCCAAATCACCATCGTACTTCAATATATCTCTTATTAAGAAGATATTTTATTAACCCTTCTTTGATATGGGTTTTTTGAATAAATTTATTTTCAAATTTTAAAACATATATTTTGAAGATTTATTTTTAATTTCATGAATACAATTCATTTAAGGTTGGTATAATGTAAGACCTAGAAATTCTAAAAGAAAAAAATTTATTCAATATCGTATGTGACATGAAACACCATGCATTGAAGGGAATATAAAAACATATGAACTTATTGTATATTTATTTAAAAGAATTAAATATATTACACTACATGATATAATGGTTTTATATTGTGTTACAAGGAATACTATGTTTCTTCTAAATCTTATGTTACATGAAATACCAAGTTTTACTGAATAACAACACATTATTAATATTATTATTTAAAATTATAGTTATAAAATAGACATTGGAATTGTAGGTATGATTAGAATTACCTAATATATGAATATATATAGTTTACAAACATTTATTATCTATATATTGATTAGAAATAGAATAGGAATCATTTAGAAGAAAAAAGAATAATTTTCTAAAATTTTTTTTGCCTAAAAGGTGGTTTAGTCGGGTTATGTGCACATAAATTATAATTACTTTTTAAGTATTTTATAAAAATTTATTGAAAAAATAAACACCATTTTTGAAATAATAATATAAAAATTATCTTATGTTGAATGTTTGGTATTTTTTTGTGAAGTTTTATTTTTTTAATAAATAGTGAAAATATTAAATTTTAATTGAAAATTTATTTCTTGTTTTAAAATTTTAGAATATTATGTTTTATTTTTAATTGGTAGTAATTTAAATTTAGTTTAATTTTATATCAAATATTTATTGGGATTATTTTGATATTGTGTTTTATATAAATATATTATAATTGTTTTAATATATTCTCTTTAAACCCCCACATTCTCCTCATGTCTACAGGATTAATTTTTAGTTAACTTTCTCCATTTACGTGAATTAAATTTGGAAAAATGGATTAAATAATTGAAATCAAAATAATTTATATTTTATTATAGGGTTGACTTAATATATTACCAAAATAAATTGATAAGGTTGTAAAACTTAATTCATACGATCAAGGTAAAAACAGATTTACCGAGGGGTTAAATTAGAATGATAAGATTAAAAATGAAAAAAATATTATATTAATTTTATCAAAAGAGTTTTTTATACCTTTTACATAAAAATATTTTAAATATGGAAATTACTTTCCACTTTCTTTTAAATATGACCAATATATTATGTTAAGTAAAGAAATGACAAAAAAGTACTTTTCTTAATTTTAATATCTATAGAGATTTCCAATATTGAAGAAAACAAAATATGTTTGGTAATAATTATTATTTTGAAATATAAATGAGTTTTTATTATCATTATAATTTTTATAGATGGAATAATTTCATTAAATTCTTAAGAATCTCCAACATAGTAATTAATCAGTTAACAATTAACTAAAATAAACGGTAAAAAAATTAATCGTGAATTAAATTGAGGGAATTATTTTTTAAAATTAAAATTTTAGATGAATATTTCATGATAAAAAGGTGTGAAAAAAATATATTCTAATTCCATCATTTTCCTAATATTTTATAAATTTGTATTAAATGAATAATATTAAAATTGACAATAAAGTTATTTTTTAATAAATGATATTTTCTTAAATGTTTTAAAGTGACTATAAAATCCTACCCTATAGAAAGTGATTTTTAAATATTAATAATTATAAACTATGCACTATTGATGTACCAAATTTTGTTTTATAATGAATTTGTTGACTGCTAAACAGTAAAAACTCTATTAGCGTAGTTAATGTTAAAAAAGTGTTTTTACGCTTTACATGCGGTTTGGATAAAATTAACTTTCAACACACAAAATATTTTTATTTAAAAAAATATATATTATATTTGAATCTTTGGGTAGATATTTTCTAATAATTACCTCATAAATATAGATTTATTGGATTAATTTCCTTGGTTAGAAATCCAATTACTATAGTGAAAACCCAAAATTACTAAAGTAGGGAAATTTAGATGTTAAGGGAAAAAATGTTTAAAACATGTTTTTCATTATATGTTGGAGGTTTTACTAGACCATATAATACCTAAATTTTTTTATCAATTTTTGTAACGACCCAGACCCGAACAACCACCCGAACAATGCTGAATGAGTCGGGTGTTACTACCTTAGGCGCACCTCCCCAAATGCCAAAGGTTTCCGACTAGCAGCGAGGGTCTTTATAGGTATAACGGGGAAGCTATACCCTCTCGAAGGATAATAATGGTACTAGTCTGAGAATAATAATAATGATGCAGTGGAATATCAACTCAGCCGACTCAAACCAAACCCACAGAGTGGATGTACAATCAATATTAATAAACAGTGAAAGCAATAAATATAAACAATAGTAGCAGAAAGTAAAAAAAACATGTTAAACACTTGTAACTACCACTGAAGAGAAAAACATGAATCCAAATGTGATCATACATATCCATATATAAAATTTGCGCCAATGGCTAACCAACTGTAGCTACAAAACAAGTAACCATGCTGATACATGAAATAAAGAAAAACAAGGTAAACTACATATAGGAATGACCTCAAGGTCCCAACCATCCCCATGTGATAGCTAATACAGTCCAGCTCTTGAAGCTGGCTGCTTTCCTGCACATAAATTCATAAAGTCTGCATGCGTCCTGAAGGGCCCATGCAAGGTGTGAGATGAATCTCAGAAGGATACCACCCAAAGGTGTATACCTAATAAAAGTGTTTGGGTAGGAATGCAGTTAAAAGTAAAACAGTGAACAATATGATGCAAAAATAAACACAAACCCACTGGTGCTCAGCAGCCACCATAGAGTGTCACCTGCTTCAGCCAATGCTAGAGTTTCTACTATGTAACCTGATACCATGTTCCCCCTGGCACCGCGTGTATCAAGTACCAACGTCTTGAAGGCACGCCCAGGAAATAGAAGCTCATAGGAACAATGATGTCTTTCCTCAAATAACTAACCATTTGGACAACAATATCTGCCCTCAAATAATGTAACTAGAGGGACAACGATGTCTGCCCTCAAATAATGTAACTAGAGGGACAATTATGTCTGCCCTCAAATAATAGTGAGCCTTTTCCCCCAACCCTATAGCCTCAATACTTTCCCCTAAAGGCTCCTCACCTCCCACGTGGCTTCTTACAACATGCACCCCCAATCAAATAGTACCTAAACCGCAACTAACGTAAGCCTCTACTCACATGAGTGGTCAAAACCAACTCATCACTGAGTCTCTCTGTGTGCACAATACTCATAGTTCCAGGTGAGCGGTAATCACCAAAATAGTACCCAAGCCACAACACATCTGAAAACTTGTGTCCCTGCAACCATGTCGCTCAAGTCTGATGGTCTCTCCATCCTAGTAACCTGGGCCATGCCCAACTTTACTGTCATCCTGCCTCAAACTGACGTCCATGATGCCCAATCCCATGGTCGGACCCACCCAATGTTACTCAAGCCAAGCATATCCTGCGATCATCATCACTCATGAATATTCGGGCTATGCCCAACACAACCCAAAGGTTTTAACATATGAAATTTAACAATTATATAAATAACATATTTAAACAGAACACCAAAATAGGAAAAACTACCTAAATAGTAGAATTACACTGAACAAGTGTTGTCCTATACTAGAACAGAGGTCTTTAAGGCCTCTAACATTTCATATCAAGGTTTAATAAATTAAACTCAACAGTTTAAAATAATAAAATTCGATTATAATCATTTTGTCATCCCCGACCAAAATGCCTTGATGAGCCACAACCACTCGCCCGACCCTGATCAAGAAAAACAGGTAACATGGAATTACCAAAGGCATACCATAGGACAAATATACAATTAAACAGGAAATATCAGGCAAATGAAGGTCTCTCTCAAAATACCCGAAAACGTGCCATAGGTCGTGCCACCCAAAATCTGCGAAAACCCAAAAAAAGGTATAAACCACATACCTGATACTCATACAATGATACTCCTCTGATAACAACCTCCAATTAGGTCTAAAATACGGTAGATCTATAAAAGAATCAAAACCTCCCAAACCCCTATAACACTCTCTAGAACAGAAATCCAGAAGAACAACTCAAGAGGAATCAAGGCCATACTGAGGGGGTTCTAACGCATTTGACAGCGATCGAAAAGGAGTTTGGACAGACGATCTAGAGCAAAGATGAGCTCTAGCCATCTCTCCCCTCTCAAACCAGTCGAAGGGTTGAGTTTCTTCCTCAAAACGAGGCTACTACCCATTTTAGCAAAAAAAATAAAGTACACTGCGTGTACTTATAACTACACGTCGTGTATAATTTTACTATTCTTAAGGCAGCTGATATTTAAACAAGGACTTGCCGACTAGCTACACAGTATATACCTATGGTACACGGTTTTTATGTCTTTAACCTACTGACATCCCCAATATTCAATGTATATCTCCATACACGAACCCTCTATACGGCGTGTGCAAATAATAAATGACGTGTACATGCTAAAAAAATTATACCCAGCAAACAGAACTACATGCCATGTATGGCCTCCACACGGTCAAGGGTACACAGCGTGTTTATAACTACACACTGTGTAGTAAGAAATTCCTACACGAACATCACACACCATGTACTCAGCAAGAACACGACTGGAACTCGCCCAACCCATACACGGCGTGTACTTTAGAGTACATGGCGTGTAGTCTGGAAATTTCTAGAACTTCCCAGATTTTCCCAGTTCACTCAGGAACAAGTCAAAAATTCAAATAAGGTCTGGATTTTGACCCGTTCTAGAATCCTAGGTTCTTACAATCTCCCCACCTTAACATAGCTCATCCCCGATCTATCAAATGAAACCCAAAGATGAAACCAAACATACCAATCCGATCAAGTAACCCAAAATTCCCTAGTTTCAAATGATTTGACAAAATCCCTCAAAGGGCTCCCCACCATAGCAATTTCCTAGCTCGGTCTCGACCCGACAAAACACAAAACAATCAATGGTTCACTAACCTATTTTATGGATGCATGGTTCAATCGTCACACATCGTTACCCCTGCGCCTATTGGAGTTCCATTTTCATTCCCAAAACCCAACGTATCTCACACCAAATTGGTTTCCGCCTCCACAAGGTCCTGCATCCCATGGACACTCAATTAAAACTTGATACCATGCACCTCACGTAACCCGCATCCTCGATTCCCCGATGCACATGGCACCTCAAGTAACCGCATCCTCAATGCCCTGATGCCCAATGCACCTCAAGTAACCCACATCCATTATTCCCATGATGCTATGCATCTCATTCATATATATAAATATATCACGCACCTAATATGGTGTCAATCCCACTAACCAACATCTAGCCAGTCCACATAGATCCTTTGCTTCACGTGCACTCAAAACGGATATGCCTCTAAAGGTAATTCCAAAAACATAAAAACATGGAAATCACGACCACAATCGTGGTGTACCTATGACCGTCATCAGATCACCAGCCTAAGCAGCCTCTGGTAACTACCCAACATGAACCTAGACTGATGTACGACTTACTGATGCCTGACCTCCCTATGGTGCCGCTCCAACCACCGGACACTGACCCCTCATTTGGATACTGATTTCTCTATCACGTCCTCCGTGTATAGTTGAATGTCAGCTACCCTCTCCGGGTACTAAACCTGAACCAACTCCAGATACCACAGTCTATCCTGATCCATGTCTTCCAGCGGTCTGAGAAGGCTGCCTGTAGAACCTCTCCAGATGCCTGACCTATCCACATGCTCAAAACACCATTGGAGGCCAGTCACAATGAGTATGAACATGTCCTCTCTGCCCACATACAAATAAACCACTGCTGAACTGCAACGAGGTGGTCTAGCAGAGTCTTTATCCTGACTGACCTGCTGGAATTTATCCCATCCTCACTTCCTGTTATCCGAACCATCACCTGAAGTCGTCGCCCAGCTAACTTGGGGCCTATCCCACTGGTTTCCATCTGCTATAAGGTCCTGATTCACTTCCTATAAGAATGAACCCAACCTGAAGATATTCAACAGGATTCAAATGGCGTGTCATAATCCATCCTCGAAGCACCTCACCCTTTTTGCGTCATTGCTTACCATTCCTGGTGAAAAGCATGACAACTCATTGAAAGCATCTCCATAGTGCATGATGGACATGTCTCCCTACTGAAGAGTCAAGAACTCCGATCTCTCACTAATCATAGTGTCTCTGGGTATAAGTGCTAAAAAACATATTCTCAATGTCTTTATATTCTAGGCCCACATGCCTATGTGCATGAACCTACACATCCCACCATCTCTTTTCCGGTCCTCACAGCATATACATCACCAGCCGGATCCTCCACCCTAAAGGCATCTCGAGGTGATCGAAGAACATCTGCATGCTCTCTATCCAGTTCCTAGCTACCTACAGACCACCCTCACCCTGAAAAAGTGACGGGTGCTGTGACTAGAGCTCCCACGTCAAATATACCATAGATGGATCTGTACACTGTGCAACTCTATTGATCCCCTATAAGACACATACCTAGCTAGCTCGGAGCTGCTCGTCATGCCATGGTCTGAATGCTGCCAAACCCTGTTGTTGTCCTGCCTGCACTGGATCCTGAACCTGATCCTATCCATGTGCATGTACCTGGGGATACTTCTCTACCTGCACCAGTTCATGAACCTGTTCCTGCTCTTCTGGCAATGTATCATCTCCCATCTAACACTCCATTTATGTCGCCAAAAAAAGAACCAACTGAATACCATAAATGGTCCGACAGCCCACATACAAAACAATTTAAACATATATAACACAGATAATTAATGTAGTAAATGGTAGTACATAACTACTACCATTACTCTCCCCCACCGCAACCATGCCCCATGGAATCCCAGCCTCGTGGCCTCTTAACCCGCCCTTAATAGAGGCAAGTATCAAAAGTACCTCGTGCCATACCCGTCCTGACAACTAACATTGCCTCAAACCGATGACCGAGTCAACCAATCATGGTGAAAAAAATCTCCTAAACCATAATACCTTCCTGATCTCATACGAGCCAGACCCAAATACCCTGCCACATGCAATTCTACAAATATAAAAAGCATGACATAACACATTGCAATAAATAAGCAATTCTATCAGTAATTTCACCAATTCACATTCCAAAGCATACAAATCATGGAATTTGACATTATTCACATGGTATTATCACATCACAAATCATAATTGCAGTTATAATATTGAAATACCCTAAAATGTTCCTTTAAAAAGCCAAGAAAACATGCCTTTCCATACCGAGCCAAGGTCTAATTCTCCCCTACCGTACTAGGTCAAGGGCTACACATCAAAATCAACAACATCACACACTTAGTGAGCTACCAAGGTCGAAATCATAAAAACAATAATTTGAGGAAAATAAAAGAGAAATTCGCACCCATGGAAACTTGGTTAATCCCTCATACCTAGGGCTGCAGGCACCCAAGAAAAATCTAGAAACCCAATTCCTGTAACAACCTATCTCCAGTCTACCATATCAAAAATAGTAAAACCTGCAGAAAATAAAAGAGATGTCTCAATCTCATTAGTTTCTAGTGAAACACTGTTACTAAATCCATGTCAAAAACCTCCCTCTGATTCCACTTTGTAACAACCCAGTCCCGAACAAACACCCGAATAGTGCTAAATGGGTTGGGTGTTACTACCTTAGGCGCACCTCCCTCAACACCAAAGGCTACCAACTAGGAGCGAGTGTCTTTATAAATATAGTGGGGTGTCTATACCCTCTCGGGGGATAATAATGGTACTAGTCCAACTATAATAATAAAAATGTAGTGGAATATCGACACAGAAGACTTGAACGGAACCTGTAGAGCGAAAGCACAATCAATATCAATAAACATCAGAAGTAATAGATATAAACAATATCATTGGATTGTAAACACAACAACATGTTAATCAATTGTAACTACCATTGAAAGACAAAACATGAATCCAAATAGGATCAAATATATCCATATATAAAAATGGAGCTAATGGCTATCCAACTATAGCTACAAAACAAGTAATCACACTGCTAAAGGAAATAAAGAAAAACAAGGTAAACTCCAGCTAGGAAAGACCTCAAGGTCCCAACTATCCCCATGCGATAGCTCATACAGTTCATCTCCTGATGTTATCCTCCTTCCTACACGTAAATTCATAAAGTCTACACGCGTCCCGAAGGGCCCGTACATGGTGTGAGAGGAATCTCAGTAGGATACAACCCAAAGGAGCATACCAAATATAAGTGTTTAAGTAGGAATGCAGTTATATGGAAAACAATAAACAATACGATGCACAAATAAACAGAAACCCACTGGTGCTCAGTTGCCACCGTGGAGTGTCACTTGCTTAAACCAATTCCATAAACTCTATTATGTAACTCGGCACCATCTGCCCCCTGACACCGCATGTCTCAAGTACCGACATCCCGAATGCACACCCAATAAATCGTAGCTTAGACTAAAAAAAATGTCTGTACTCAAATAACTAATCGGTGGGACAATGATGTCTGCCCTCAAATAATGCAACTGGAGGGAAATTGATATCTGCCCTGAAATAATGTAACGGAAGGGACAACAATGTCTTCCCTCAAATAATGGTGAGCCTTTTACCCTAACCCGATAACATCAATGTTATCCCTTAAAGGCTCCTCACCTCCCACGTGGATTCCTACAACAAGCACCGCAAGACCAATAGTACCTAAACCGCAACAAATGGGGGCCTATACCGACATGAGTGGTCAAGAACACCTCATCACGACGTCTCTCTATGTGAACACTAATCATAGTTTTAGTTGAGCGGTAATCACAAAAATATTACCCAAGCCACAAAACATCTGACACCTCATGTCCCTGCGACAATGACACTCAAGTATGATGGTCTCGCCATCCGAGTAACTCAGGCCATGCCCAAACTGACAGTCATCCTGCCTCAAACTGATGCCTATGACGCCCAATCCAGTGGTTAGAACCACCCAATGTAACCCAAGCCCATCCCAACCTGTGATCAACATCACTCGAGAATATCTGTGCCATGCCCAACACTACCTAAAGGTTCCAGCATATGCAATTTAGCAATTACATAAATAACATATTTAAACAGAATACATAAATAGGAAAAACAACCTAAACAGTTGAATTGCACTAAAAACGTTTTCCCCTATACTAGAACAGAGGTCTTTAAGGCCTCTAACATTTCATATCAAGGTTTATTAAACTAAATTCAACAGTTTAAACCAATAAAATTCGATTATAACCATTTTGGCATCCCGACCAAAAAGCCCTGTTGAGCCACAACCACTTTCCAAGCCCCCCTCAAGAAAAATAGGTTACAAGGCATACCGAAAGTCATCTCGTAGGTCAAATAAACAATTAAATGGGAATAGTAGGTAAATTATGGTCTTGCTCAAAATACCTGAAAATGCGCCATAGGTCGCGCCACCCAAAAGTCTGCGAAAGCACAAAAAGAGGTATGGACCACCTACCTGAGACTCGTACGATGATACTCCTTTGATAACAGCTTCTAATTAGGTCTAAAACTTGGTATATCTACAAAATAATCAAAACCACTCAAACCCATATAACTCCCTCTAGAACAGAAATCATGAAGAACAACTCAAAAGGAATCAAGGCCTTACCGAGGGGGTTTTAACGCATTCTATGGTGATCGAAATGGAGTTCAGCCAGATGATTGGAAGTAAAAATGGGCTCTGGCCAGCTCTCCCTGCTCAAACCTGTCGAAGGGTTGAGTTTCTACCTCAAAATGAGGATACTTCCAATTTTAGAGAAAAAAAGAAAGTACACTACATGTACTTATAACTACATGTCGTGTATCATTTTACTGTTCATAAGGCGACTGATATTTCACCGAGGACATACCGACTGACTACAAGCCATGTACCTTTGGTACATGGTGTGTACCTATTTACCCTACGTACATCCCAAACATGCCATGTATATCCCCATACATGGCCCCTCTATACTACATGTACAAATAGTACACAATGTGTACATGCTAAAAACATTCTACCCAACCAATGGTCCAATACGCCATGTGTGGCCTCCACATGGTCAAGGATACATGACGTGTCTATCACTACATGCTGTGTAGTGAAATATTCCTACACGGTCATCACACGGCATGTACTCGGTGAGTAGACGGCCGGTACTCACCCAACCCATACACGTCGTGTACTTTAGAGTACATGATATGTAGTCTGTAAATTTAAAGAACATCCCAAATTTTCCCAGTTCTCTCAGGGACATGTCCAAAATTTAAATAGTGTCAAGATTTTGAACCATTCTAGAAACCCGGTTTCTTACAATTTTGGATCCACTTAAGGTACGATTGAAAACAAATTATTCAATACTTTTAAGTATTTACAAAAATGTCACTCCTCCTCAACTATAAAACATAACTCACTCCTATTAATTATTCACAAATATCAAGACATTTAGATCATCCAAAACCTACTCTAATTATTTTTCCAACTTCCCTAATCTCATTTTATAAGACTTATTTTTTGAAAAAAATCAAACATAAGAAGGATTTAGTACAAATCTAATGATGATACTCGAAGAAGAGGTAATGATCATCAATGAGCATCTTCATTATACTTATTTCTAATCCTCCATTAATTTTGATTAAAAAAAGTGATATAAAAAATTTATTTTATTACATATAATGGGATGATTTTATAATAATTTCATTTCCTAAAACTGTATCCACTTCCCTCAAATGGGGTATCAAATCACCATTCGTGTGTACAGAGGACTACCACCTTGTGAACTGATGTCGTTCATTTTTCAATTTCCTCCTCCCAAGGTTGGGTATTATGAAGGGTATAAAAATATATGTGACATTTATAGCATAATTATACATATATAGTAATTATATCATATATGCATTATTATTTTCCCTTCCATATGAGACATGATAACATCACTCATGTGCATGGTAGATCACCGCCTCATGAAGCGAGGTGATTCATCCTTCAATAACCGTTCACATAAAAGAAGATAAGGATTATGTAAATAATTTTATGTTATATAAATAAAATAATTATTGTATTAGTTAAATTTTTATCTTTCTGTAAAGTTGATATATTTCATTTCCTTTCTTTCCTTTTCACTAACTTAAATTTGATAACATATCTATGTACTTGTGGACAACCACCTTCACAAAGAGATGTGGCTCTATTTTCCTCACCAAACCACATGGGTAATATATATCAGTATATAATATGTTATATATCCTATTAATATCATTATGTAATGGTAAAATATTACTTTCCTCATTTCCATATTGATCATTCAAAAATGGAAATGTGACTCATGCGTTTTATGACCTACCATCTCCAGGATTGTAACATACTTCATTTTTCATAACCATATTTTATAATTGTGTTTAAATGTAAAATTGATATAATAATATGATAATTATTTAATGATTATTATTATGTATATGATATTACTGTATAATATACACATGAATCAGAACATTCTTGATAAATAATGCATTAGGAAACAAACTAGTTGACATCCAAAACAATGAAAATAATGAAATATTATAAATGAAATAGTGATAGTATAATATAAAAGTATCATATATGATATTATAAATATTAACAAGATTCTCATGTAAGATAATGAAAATTTTAAATTCACTATATAGGAGGTTAAATAACATCTGTTTCCAAAATTTGAGAAGATGAAGAGCCAACACAGAGCCTTGGGGCTGCCTTGCAAAGCATGTCCATAGAGCCCTACAGCACCACAACTGACTAGGAGCTACCCCCTCTATAAAGCCGCCACATAGCAAGGAGGTGGGAGGATTCACAAACCGGATTGATGTTTGAGAAGCCGCCGTGGAGGAAGGAGGTGGGAGGCTCCGCGGTTATGAAAAAATTTCATGTGTGTTCATGCCATGCGAGCTCTACTTCGCGACATCTCTTGCCTATAAATACCAAGATCCCCTCGAGCCCAAAGGAAGGATCCTACGACCATTAACATTTTTAGATCTCAAAATACGAATCAATTTTATCTCTGTAGACCATGAGATCTTCAAGGTACTTAGCATCATGAAGTTCCTTTCCCTTTGCTTGAATTCAACCCCTCTTCAAATAGAGATACCCTCCATGGAGCCCTCAGGCCTCCGTGAAGGAAGGGGATCCTCAAAGGGACTCGGGTCTTCACGGATCACATATGCTTCGTGAAGTACCCTCTGTTCATATGTAACCCACATGTTATAGAAATGTCACTATGCTTTGCGAAACAAATTACTTCGCAATGATACGCTTCACAGGGCACCCTTGCTTCACGAAGCGTTGCTCCGTGAAAGCCTTTACACTTCGCGAAGCACCTTCCATATGCACCTATGCCCTATGACTAGGCTAGGACACTTCACTTCATGAAGCATACCCCTTCAAGAATATTTTCCAATATATAGTGGACCAGAGCTTCATGAGGCTTCTTCCTGTGAACCCTTTTGCTCCACAACTCCTTTTCTCGTGTGACCATCTAGGTTTTCACGAAGTGGTTTCAATGTCCCTTGTGTAGTGCTTCATGTTGCATTGCTTCGCATTAGAATTATTTGCATAGGCACGCTAATGACTTTTTCTTCTTCTCATAGCCATGCTAATGTGGCCACCTTAGTGAATAACTCCACAACACCCTCTCACCATGGCATTTCTGATGCCTTCCCTTCGTAAAGGGTGGGAAAGTATCAGTTATGTATGTCCTAAGGGGCGATGAGTAAACTCACCTCGTCCGAGATTCATGACGTTAAACTGCCAAGCGCCATCATCCTCATCACATGATGCTAAACTATGACCCTTCCCCATGCATCACACACAGGGAGCCCCATTTTGGACATTCTCTACACCCGCTCATCTCCATGGGAGTGAGATCTTCCTCACATGGAATGAGATACTTTTTGTTGGAGAGGTGTCTGTCCATGGGCAAATGGAAACCACCTTGGTGTATTCCCCTAGCCTTTCGTACTGGAGGCAGCATCATTTCTCCTCCTATCTTCATATTTTCTAAAGACCAGAGGGGAGATGGCCACCATAACCCTCCTCTCTTCCGTGCCAAATCCCTCTACCACTGGGCTTTGTCGCCGCTCGAGCCTCCATCCTGCATTAAGTCCCAATCTCTATCTCCATGGGCGACTAACCACGTGTATGCCCCTATTTCCTATCTGGGATACTAACCACATGTAAACCCTTATTTCCTTTTTGGGCCACTAACCACGTGTAAGCCTCCCTCCACTTCCCACGGATGCTCATTTCATGGTGTGATCATCTAGTCTATCATTCCTCTTGTTTCTCACACTGAGCACAACTGACATGGGCTTAGAGTAAGAAATGACCATGACATCCTCTCTGGGAAGCGTAGAGTGTAAGCCCCACACCTCATCCAAAACTATGTGGACTTTTATCCTTTCTAACATAAGGTACATAAGATGACTTCCTGAGGTTCAATCCCAACAACCATTTGTCCCGACCCCCTTCACGTCGGTGCCCCAACACCTTTCCCGAACTATGTGGACTTTGATCCTTCCCAAGGTAAGCTACGTAGGAAGGATCCCTGAGGTTCAAGCCCAACTCCCATCAGTCCTGACTACTTCTTGTCGTTCCAATCCCATCCCAAATGATGTTAAATTGTATGCCACTTTTTTATATTGTATGACACTAAACTATCCCCCAATTAGTTGTAAGCTGTTGTGAACCCTATCTAGTGGTAAGACGTTGTGACCTCATCCAGTAGTAAGATGTTGTCACCCCTAACTAGCGGTAAGACATTTTGAACCCCAACCAGTGGAAAGCCGCTATGACACCCCGATAGATGATAAGTTGTTGTCAATCCCAAACAGTGGTAAGCTATTGTGTTTCCAATCCATGGTAAGTTGTTATAGTCCTCTTTTTTGGGACCCACATCTCTGGTCCTAACTCGAGAATTAGACCAACCTTGGGCTGCTGACCCTGCGTATGCCCTAGAATGTCATAGGGTCATTGTTCCATGTGCACTCCCCAATTCCATACCCTGTCCTGAACTATGTGTACTTTGATCCTTGCTAAGAAAAGGTACGTAGGAAGCCTCATAGAGGTTCAAGCCCATCACCCATGTCTCATGCTGGTCTTTACATCAATCCTATGTGTTTTAGGAGGCTCATTCACCAACCCGGAGATTCCACTTCCTCCAGGTCCCCTTCGTATGGGTATCCTCCTTAGGTGTCCCATCACCTCACAAAACTATGCGGACTTTGATTCCCTACAATGGGGATATGTACGAATACTCTTAGAGGCTCAAACCCAATACTACTTTCACCTTCATGAAAGTTCTGTATCATTCCCCTGCCACATTATTAAACTATACATCATCCATCTTGATTCTTACACAGGCTGCCAAATCCCGGTGAGATCATGCTAATTCACGACTTCACTGCTCTTAGAAGCACTCGGGTAACTAACCAAATGTTACCCATAGCATTAGCGTTCCTCCAGGGGTCTAACCCACCTAATCCACTCTAGATAGTTCTCTAATAAGTCTAATATATCTCCGATAGGCATTAAATTCATGGAATACCCTCTGTCAAGCATGGGAATCTAAGGAAAACCTTAGAGACATGCCTATGGCATATATTTACCTGCATTTGATGATGGATTCCTCGGGCTTCTGTACCCTCAAGATGCCTTATAATAAGTGGTAGAAACCATGATGCACCAGTGTTCCAGCACCCAGAAACGCCACTAATGTCCAACGTGATGACTCCCCTGACTGAAGGTTGCTACCCTGACTGGACCCATTGGAATGTCTTGACAGAAGCAGCATAATTAACCGGAATCCATGAAGACATGGCACTTGGAAGAGTTTCACGAACAATGTCTCATATCTATAAGGGAGACTCAGACTAAGTGACGTGTTCCGAGGAGGAATCCCTGGAAGGAGGTATCAACAACCCATAATCCCATTTCGATCTAGGAGAAAATTTCCCTGAACAAGCAAAAGATGCTTCCCACCTTTTGAAAGCGGGAATACAGGGCAACAATCAACGCATCCTCAAAAACAGACGGATGTGAACACCGAAGAGAGCATCAGAAACAAAAAATGGTGAACCTGACGTGATGTTATTCTCCTCAATGTGGAGATTAGTAGCATTCGAGACATCAGTGGACTGTCTTGTCACCAGATCCCTGTATCTGGCACCAGGTCCCTCCATGTAAATAGTGGTCCTGGCGTGAAACTCACTTGAAGTCGGTGCAATTGAAACATTGGACATCTCGATATGTGATTCTATCAACATGGATCCTTCTTAATAGACATGGAATATGGAATGGAACTGGGGCACTTGATATCGATTTTATTTTTGCAACACTAATGCTTTAATTTCCTTGCCTAACAAGACCCAAGCCGCTGCAACTGGAAATCGATCACTACCCATCCACTAATGCCGGGGTAGGGTAAATGTCAATGCGGTAGTCCTAAATGGCTCTACCAGTTATGCGAAGGTATCTACATTGATAGCTACTGGGCTCCCACACCCCATCTACCCATCTAAATTCATTCAGCGAAACGTGACAAACGTCCTCTTCTACCAATACAGGGAGGATGGAATTATCCCGAATCAGGATATGCCCCACCATGATTTAGAGGCATCTGAGCCTCGTCACCACCACTACCCCCAAGTTCTGCGTAGAGAGCCACTGCCCCCCACACCGACACACAATTGTTTCGGGAGCCTCTCCCTAGAACGCATCAATGACTAATTCCCGTATGCTAATGAGGTGGGGGATTTCCGCGCCATCCCGACAGGGATTTCATTCTAGGGGATCCCAAGGAGGGCCCCCAGTAGGTCGCGATAGCACCACCACCTGGCCCTATGAGTTGATGAGAACGTAAGCTATACGCCTGAACAACTGGCCCCAGTGCGGCTAACCCGACGCCATCGTCAAGCGCAGGCGAAGGAGGATGCCCGCCATGGGGTGTCAATGTCCGCAACTACTATGGATCAGGCCATTTCTGATGTATATCATCACCCACTATGTATTCTAAGTAGGGGCCCTCATAATCTCGGCTCAGATCGAGGACCCAACCACCCCACAGGTAGGCTGGGTCGAATCTCCTAGTTTCCGGAGTTGGGAGCGCGTGTCGCAGACTGACCCGCGATAATGACATCCAATACAGAGGTCCTCCCCATACCACCACCATTGAGAACGTGGATCCCCCCCTCTTTCGTGTTCGACGTGGAGGTCTGCCCCATGCCACCTTTTATCCAAATGAGGGTCCTCCACACTATAGTGACACTTATTATGGAAGCCTTTTTCATGCTCATGACATTGGGTAAGGGGTCATTCCTCCTTCCACAAGCCACCGACATTAAGATGTCACACATCCGGTCAATCTTCAGCATGGGGGCCTCCCCTATTTCCTTACAACAGCTGGAAAAGGTCATCCTCGCCTTAGAAATCAGAAGAGTGAAGGTTATCCTCACTTTATTAGAACCCAACATCGAGGTCCTACCCATGTTCATCTTGAACAGAATGAGGACCCTCCTCACGTTGGTGCTTCTAGGGGAATCAAGCATGGAGGTGCTACCCATGCCCCTACCAGCTCCAGCGGCGGTCCTACACACTCTAGTACTTTTCCTGGAGATTCCCTCTTCACATAAGTCAGTGGAAATAGAGGTCCTCCCCTTGTTCCATTGGATATCTTTCTAGGTGCTCCTCACACCCTAGCTCACTCTGGTGAATATCCTCACCACCCTAGTACTAGTACGACTGAAGGTCCTCCTCACACCTTAAATCTACCATGTCCCAATGAACCATCCCGGGGTATGTGGGTGGGATGTTGTTGCCACAAAAAGAATACCTAGAATATTCAGTCCAAGATTAAACCCGTATGATTCTCTTATTCTGAGGTGGAAGATGATTCATCAATGGAACCCACACCTAGATCATCTGTGTCAAGGGCCATGGCAGGAACAAGGTGTATCATCCTTATACTTCCAAAATGTGAGGATCACCAGATCCCCACCGGCCGTATGAAATACATTTAAGAGGATGCAAATTTAGCATCTCCCCAAGGTCTATCCATGAATTCACCACCATCATCACCAGAAGCACTCTCTACCTCGACCAGAGATCATAGAGAGTTATTTTGGGGATGGATGTCGAACAAGCAGTAGCATGGTACACTGCCAGAGGCCACATTCCCTATTCTAGAAACTGTAGTCTCCATCCCGTATTATTGCGATGTGGTGTCCAAGTCACTACACACTTTAGAGGGTATCCCGAGATGCATTAGTTTGTCAGCCCGATCACTATATTCTCCACTTTCCATCCTACCATCTCAGCAGTCGTCTTCAATACTACAATTGCTTCCCTATTCGCCTTCGGTTGACGAATGGGGAAATAAAGGGCCATACCCCAATTCCGGACCAAGGAGCTTGTGGGATATTTTCACAACATACCATTTCCTAGAGCTGTTTTGGCCAGTTTCAATATCAAATTTTAGTGTTCTAGAAGCACTCACCCAGGTAAAGGTTGGATTCTTTCTCCAGACCCTCTGGGTGACTCATTTACATCTTCATCATCAATGAGTGGCCTACCCTATGTGTCAGGTGCACTTCGAAGACATCGGCCAATAATGCAGTTTGTTTGATTGTTCACACTACCCATGGCCCAGCACCCTAAGTCACTAGGTCTCCATAGGACCCTCCAATAACGATGCGTTCAAATAATTAAATTGATCCACAAGATAATCAAAGAGGCTTCTCCCCATGTAAGAATTTGTGGTTGGGGTAGTACATGATGCTCCATTTCAGTTCTATCTGGTGCTAGCCCAATTTTCCGGGAGACATAAAGGAAATGTATCCAGGCAGGGTTATGGTTAACATGGCCAAACTACCTAGGACTGATAATGAGCTAGAGATTCATGGAGGGGACCTACCCGCCACCCCCGAGGGAGTATCACACCTATTGGATTCATTGGTAAGGATTACTCCTCAATAGAGAAATCTACTGAGTCTTCCTGTACCCACTGATGTGTTGGTCCTCAGTCAAAATCCCAACAAGGGTAAGGTGATCCTCAGAGCCGTCAAAACCTCTGACCCGTCAGGTTTAGTGTAGAAGGTGGAAGATGATCCCAAAAAGGCCGTGCTACGTCAGCAACTCACAGAATAGAAGAATATGATCGACAACCTCCTTGTTGAATGTGCTGTAGAGTGACGACCAGACTATGGTGATCCTCGATCGGGGTAGCAAAGGAAAACACAACTTCCCTCGATAAAATTTCCTCCGGGTGACCCTAACCATCCTTCCCACGCAGATAGGGTTGAGGATAGAACATACATAAAGAGGGAGTGGTATGTGTTTCTCAATCCACCCGAGCGGCGTGACAATCCTCAGGATACTGTTTAGGTTCCCCCAGTTGCTCCGCATGTCATTAATCCAGCTGTTCCATGCGTCGATGGGCCTGGTTATCATGTTGAAGAACCTGCCAACAGACAAGTGGTCAAGGATCCCCATAACTATAGGAATCACCAGCTAGATGATCCCATGGCATTGCTCACTGCTAGCATCGAGGCATTGGAAACACTACAGGTGGCCATACCAACTAATGGAAGGCCCTATCTAGCGTGGTTGGATGATATGCCAGCACCCCTGGGTTTCTGAAATCCCACTTTATCCCCCTTCAATGGGACATGGGACCCATGACAGCATCTGGAACACTTCATCTCAAGGTGTGGACCCATGTCGGTAACTCCGGCACAACATGGGGCCACCAAACTCCGGTGTTTTTTGCAGACATTGGAAGGACCTACGTTTGTCTGGTAAAACCAGCTACCCATCAAATCAGTGACAATATGGGAAGACCTATGTAGGAAATTTTTCAACTAGTTCAGTTCCACCACTCAAAAGATGAGTATTTCATACCTCTTCAAATTCAAACAGAGGCCCGATGAGCACATCGCAGACATTGTCACCCAGTGGAAAGGTCTCACAAACTCCCTTGACAAGCATTTTACTTAGGATCAACTACTGGCGATGTGTGTGGGGAATTTCAAGACAAAACTAGTCCCCTCTATGATCACCCAAAACTACCCCAAGGGTTTCTGAGACATCTCTAATAAGGCACATTGACTAGAAGAATCCATGCAACAGGCCAGCCAGACACGTCCATTGCCTCCTTCAATCCCCGCGATAAGGGCCACTAGGGCAAGCCTACCGCGGTTGCTCAAATAGAGGCCCCCATACAACTAGAATTATTATCGGTGGATCCACCTCCATAGCCTCATACCCCCCCCACCATAGGTGCAGACTATGGTCCAGTATCGCCCACCTCAGAATCAGTAGGTGCCCTTGCGTAATGCATCACCTCTACCTAGGTGAGATAACTCGGATCAACCTCCTCGACAGGCTCCTCCAGCCCCTCATCAGGGCCAGTATCCTAGGGCCCCCTTCTTGGATAGGATAAATTGGACCTAGTCATTCAACAAGGATCAGGTCCCCGATTATTTCTGTAGTGCCCTGGATTAGGGGATTGTACGTTTGACTGAATGCATGAGTCCAGATGATGTGAACCTCACTGCTTGCCCTAATTACCGACCATATCACTGGATCCTGGGGAACACCCTCAAATACTGCTATGTGTTTAAATATTGGCTTTAATAACAAGTGGATAACAATATAGTCCGGTTAGTCCAAGCTCTGGCACAAGTGGCATGTGTCTTTGTGAATCCAAATAGTATTAGTGACAATGAAAGTGAGTGTCATCAGGTTTCTAACCATGGGTCCTAGAAGTAGGATGATTGGATGGCTCGCAAGATAGTCTCCGATGCCCATGGTTTTATCAGTGCATGCTTTAATCGATCCTAACTTTTAGGAGATTTCACACCAACCACCACCAGTACTTCTCTGTCAACAGCTCAGTCATCCTATTCCCAGAAGGGAAAGCATCAGTGGTGCATGGAAAAACAAAGTCCCCCATCGATTCCATCGTCATCCCATACTCTCGATGAATTCATGCCTCCAAGGATGGTGATTCCTCCCAGAGTCCATCTAGTAGTGGATTAATCATCAAGTGACAGGCAAGGGTATGCCTTGGTTAATAAAGTAGAGCTAGTAAACCCCTACATGATTCCTGATGATGAGGAGCACCAGGAGGATCCTCCCATCATCCCCAATCATCACCAGCATCGATGGATCCATGTCTATATGGGTCATCAAAGTGCCCTGATCATTACTTCCAGCTAGGCTATTCAAGATACTAAAACTAGGAAGCATGCCCAATTCAGAGCTCATCAGACACAACCTTCTCATTTGGTGTCATCAGGTCCTCCTTCACCCCCCATTTGTGTTGCTTGATTAGGTAGAGTCACCTAGACCGTGCCATTACCAACCATGATATCCTATGGACCATTCTCAGTCATCGATCCTGCATTTAGGGGTCACTCCATAGGTTTCAACAAGTGAGTAGCGGGAAATTCCTAGTACAAGTCAGCTACAAATCCAGTCGGCCTGGCCCTCCATAACTCTTATCACAGAGCGAATTCCTGTAAATAGAATTTCATGGCTGGAACAATCGTATGATGTCCTCAAGAATATTTCTATCATTACATTAATACCCTCCATCCTTGATGCCCTTTATCTGTCATAAAGTATGCGTGAATCCCTTGTCGAGGCTTGAAGAATCCCCCTTGAGTTTGAGACGGAGGTAGCAGCCGCAGAAGCCTTCCATGATGAGGCAGTCGAGCATACTAAATTCCAATACATCATATCATTAAATGTAGAAGATGAAGGCACCCCCTTACCGGGGAAAATTTTCCCACTATACATCACTTACAATTTAATGGCATCAATCGTCACTGTCTTGTTGACACAAGTTCCAGAATCATCCTAATCCGGACTCGAACACTGCAAAAACAAGGGTTGTTCGAGGAGGACCTGGGTCTCTATGACCTGAAAATCTAAGGCTATGAGAGGATAGAATAGACACCATTTGGCATGATCCTCTTGAAGACCCTGTTCGACGATCTGATAGCCAGTACTGAGTTTATACTGGTCCCTCAAGACACTGCTTACAATGCATTGATGGGTAGTCCATGGTTCCACCTGCATGCGACCATCCCTTCATCATATCACTGGTTCCTTAAGTACCCCATCAATGGTTGAGTGGGACAATTCAAGGTTATGTGTCTCCCTTTACCTCTTGTGAAGCCCTCTATCTAGATGCTGACTATTACAAGAGAAAGTATAAGAAAATTCATCCAAATGAGGTTGAGAATGCTATGGCTACGACCAACTTGTGGACAGATTTCTATGATGACTACATCTTTCCAATCCACCGATTGGAGGCTAAAACCCTAGACATGGGACAATGCATCATTTTTTAGGGAAAAAGTGGGGCACACATTACCATGTCTAAGTAACGCCGGGAGATCACCTTGTACTCCTACAAAAATCATGCTCAGGTGATCCAGGAGACTCCTACTACTGTAAGGTATTGGGACTTCCACCCCATGGAAACAACAATACATCATACATGATTGTTACACAGTTATGGGATAAAATGGATCAAGACGATGAGCAACTATTGTTTCAATATCATCCAGCATGGACCCTTGGGGTGAACACCATATGGGATCGGATTGACAACTTTCATTGCTATGGTTTCGACAGCACGAGAGTCCCCCGATGTAGTGTCCATTGCTGCTCAGGCTGGTACTGGCCTACCATCGGGATCTGTCGACTCATAGGAAACTCTTCCCATCATCGATCCCTCCTCCATAAGTGAAGAATAGTATTTAAGGGATACTCCCGCACTTTTGAAGAGGGAGTCTCCACCACGGTCTTTGAATCAGTACAGGTGATCCTCGGAAGGGAGGCGGACCCCATAACCACACTGATCAATGCCAATGTTGATAAGATCATTAGATCCAGTTTCTTTAAGGAGGTCTAGTATCCTAGATTGTTTTCTAGCATCATTAATTTTAGGGAGGAGAATTAAAAGATCATAGTCTGCATCGACTTCTGGGATCACAACTGTCACTATCTGAAGGATGATTTTCCCCTTCCCAAGATGGAGAATTTGATTGATTCCACTACTGGGTTCTGTCCCCTCTATTTCATGGATGGGTACTCTGGGTATAACCAGATCAAAATGGATCCTATGGATGAGAAGTCTACAGCCTTTAGGGAACCAAGAGGTACTTTCTGTTACCATGTCATGCCCTTTGGTTTAATGAATATAGGTTCCACCTACAAATGGTCTATGCGTCACCTATTTAAGATGATCCTTGGGAAAATGGTGGAATGTTATGTAGATGATTTGGTTTTAAAATCTGACTAGCATTAGGACCAACTCAAAGGCATTGATAAAGTTTTCGGTTTTCTATGTTCTTGCCTCCTGAAGATGAACCCATTGAAGTGTGCCTTATAGGCCACCCTTTAAAAGTTTCTCTGAATTGTTGTTAGATAAAGGTGAATAAAAATTGACCAAGTGAAGATCAAGGACATCAGACAGATCTCTCCCCCAAGAAACCTCCAGGATCTTCGAGGTTTCCAAGGCCACTTGGCCTATAGATGTTGATTCACCAAAAATTTGGTTATAAAATGTAATCCCTCTTCCATGGATCATGAATATGAGAATTGTATAAAAGTGGGACGAAGAATGTTAGACTGATTTTGAGAATATCAAGCCATATATTCTCCAGCATCTGATTCAAATGCCACCCATTTCTGGAAAGCTGCTGGTCCATTATGTGACCGCCCCGGAATGATCCCTCAATACCCTTCTGACCTTGAATAACAATGACGGGATAGAGAATAGTCTATACTATTTCAGTTGCATGTTACATGATACAGAGACCAGATAATCCCCTATTAAAAATATATGCCTTGTGTTGGTATTCACAGTACATAAATTGTGACAATACTTGCAGCACCACAAGGCACAAATACTATCCCGGGTAGATCAACTGAAGTACAACCTGAACCGCCCCATGTTGAAATGGAATCTATCTCATTGGGGAGTAATCCTTTAGTAATTCGACATCAGGGTTTCCCTCAGAAAGCTATTAAGGGGATAGAATTGGAATACTTCCATTCCACCCATCCAGCTCTTTCAGACCAGTCCATGGACCTCAATTTTCCCAATGAATCAATTATCTCAGTTGACCAAGCCATGTCATGCTGGAAAATTCACATTGATGGTGCTTCCTGAATGCCCATAAATATAAGTCTCAATGACCCCAGGCTCAACCATGTAGGTCTTGGTATTATCTTCATTAGACCAGCACAAGCTATGCATCCGTATTCCTTCCTATTTTCAGAAGGCTACACCAACAATGAGGTAGATTATCTGGATCCCATTACTAGCCTCGAGCTGGCTCTTGAGATTGATGTTACCCACTTTCAAGTGAATGGGGACTCTAAACTAGTCATCTCGAAGATAAACGGTGACTATGTCATTTGAATTCTAAAGATCGTCCCATTTTTTGAATGCACTCTATAACTAATGGCCGAGTTCCTATCTTGTCCAGAAGTCACTCATGTCCCCCGATTCTAAAATGGTCAAGGTGATGCCTTGGCCAGCCTAGATGCATCACTTGCAGAGCCTGAACAGGATGATTTGATTTTCCACATAGCACACTAGAGAGTTATCTCTCCCATCACTCCAGATGACGATGAAAAACCGCAGGTGAGCCACCGTACCCCCGACGTCTCGATGTCAGGTCCTCCAGGTCCCTTGGATGCAGTGATTGAGGTGACTACTGACTGGAGAACCACCTTTTTTGAGTATATACAAAACAGTAATCTCCTGTTGGATAGGGCCGATCACGAGTGAATCTGACATTGCACATTATAGTTGACCCTCAAGGATGGTCCGGGTCATCAACAGATCCTCTACAAGCATGGGTTTATGGGGTTCTCCTCTGTTGCATTCATGGAGTTGAGATTTATCAAGTCATGCAGGAGGTTTGTGCAGATTCCTGTGGGGTTCATCAGATCAGGCTGAAACTATCTCACCAGATCTGAAGACTGTGATATTTTTGGCCCTCCATGATCTATGACTACATCGAGTTCTCCAAAAGGTTTCATGAGTGCGAAATTCATGCCAAATTTATGCATTGGGCACTAGAGCCTCTCCACACATCAAAGTATTATTGGCCCTTTATGGTCTGGGGACTCAATGTCCTGGGACCATATCCACCGACGACATCTCACTAGTGCATTTTCGTCCTCCCCACTACAGATTTCTTCTCCATGTGGGTATAAGCAGTTCTGCTTAGGGAGGTCAAGGACCGATCCATCGTTGAATTTGTGAGCTCCAACATCATCTACTAATTTCGAGTCCCTCACGCCATCCTCAATGATAATGGAATAGAAATACAGGAAGTTGAGCTGATGAAATTTTATGCTAAGTACAATATTCGTTCTATCCATACCTCTCATTATCATGTGCATGAAAATGGACAGATCGAGGTGTTCAACAAAACCCTCTATAAAATTCTGCAGTAAATATTTGGTCATAATATAAAGATTTATCTAGAAAAGCTCCCCAACACCCTCTGGGATTATCATATGATGACTCGTAATTCCACCAAGGTGACCCCATATTCCCTGGTGTACAGAACGGAGGCTGTCTTGCTCATCGAGATTCAATTTCTCTCATTTCACACAACTGTCTATGATCAGAAAGTGCCAGATGAAGTAGCTGAAATCTGCCTGGCTAATTTGGAAGCACTCGACAAGAACATGCTTTTACCCTATAAAATCTAGAAAGACATCAGAACAATATTTCCAGATCTTTCAACAAGAAAGTTATCCTCCTATCATTCTTTCAAGGAAACATGATGTTACCCTAAGAACACCAATGATACCTGGCAAGAAACCACCAAAGGTGGAGCCATATGGGACGGACCTTACATTTTCACAAGGTTTCCCCTAATGGTGCATACTTCCTGGTTCCCATGGATGGTGAGTGTATAACCCTTCCAACCAATTCCAAGTTCTTTAATCAATACCTTTCCTGAGTGAAGAGAGTCCAACATAACCTTAAACTATAGAGGTTCCTACATTAGCATAAAAAATAGAGGGTCCTACATGACCTTAAACTATAGAGGGTACTACATGACCATAAATTGTAGAGGGTTGTACATGACCTTAAACTGTAGAGGGTCTTACATGACCTTAAACTGTAGAGGGTCCTACCTGACCTTAAACTGTTGACTGTCCTACATGACCTTAAACTGTCCTGTCCTATATGACCTTAAACTATCTGGTCCCACACGACCTTAAACTGTTATGCCCCACATGACATTAAACTCTATGTCATCCCACGTGATGTTAAAATGTATTTCAAGAACTATGTATGGCTGGATTTCCATCCTCATGGGATACGTAGGAACACTCAGATGCCTCAACCTAAGTCTATCCCCACACTCTTCTCATTTGACTACCCCTCCTTGGTGTAGTTCCTTGGAGAATCCCATGTGGTGCAGCTTAAGGTTCCTTGGCCCTACTCGCGACAAGATTCCGAAGGTCACTCCATGTTACCCTCATTGTTCTTATATCCTCCCACACCCTTACTGCATGAATTTAAACTGCATGGGCCTTTAAGAACTATGAATGGCTTGATTTCCATCCTCATGGGATACGTAGGACTGCCCAGAAATTTTTTCCATAGGACCATCCCCAAAACACCAAGGTATACCATTGAGTATCATCCTTCATGATGTAAAACTACTCTAGAATATTCATGCATAGCTCATCCACTCCATTTTGGGCATCCATCATCCTTCCCATCTGGAATAACCTCTGAATGGAATGGATTGCTGGCCCAAGGGATCTCCTACCATTTCAGGACAACGCCCCTAAGGATTTTGGAAGCCAAACTGATTAAAGTCCCATGTTGCAAATATGGACATAGTTCGAAACTCATTTTTGTTCCCATTTCAGGTCACACAATATGAGTTTTTTGTTTTGAATACTGTCAACATTCATCCTCCATCATTGTTTCCACCCCTAAAAGTCCCAAATGTTGCGTGCATCGATTTCATTTTCTCTTACTACCTCTTAAAACATCTATCCAGCTTGGACAAGAGTGTTGATCTCGTGAGGACATACCTTGCGTCATCTTCTTCCCTCATTTCCATACTCTTATATCTTAGGGAGAGCCAGATCATATTCCTTATTTCCCACGTCGAGAATTTCTCACGTGGGATTAGGATCTTCGATACGGAATTACCTATATAAAGGGGCATGTGTCTATAGTCGGTTGGGATACCATTTTCAAAGGTCCCCAACCCTTTTTTCCCCTGGCTGAAGTTCTCATCTAGGATTGTGTGGTGTGGTATGGACTTATGTCTTCATGCATGTCAGGTTAGCTAGAGATGCACCACATACTTTCCTTTTTGAGAGATAGTCTCTCCTACCCCATATTATCTAACCTTTTTTGGCCCCTCAGCCTGAGGTTTCATTCCGGGAATCACACACGGTGTGATGTGGACCTCCTCCTCATTCACATTGGGTATGATTTATCATGCCCTTAACATCCCCTCTTGAACCTTGTTTCTCATGTATACGTATGAGCCATTTGACTTTAAACTATGTTTCCTTGTACCATATGACTTTAAACTTTTGCGTCTGTAATAAAAGGAATTAAAGTGTCGAGGTTGGTCCTATCACATGACCCTAAACTATGACATTATTGTACTGGCCAGATGATGAAAAATGATGCCGCATTGAGATGTCCTCATTCAGGGGGACATCATGTTTTGTATTGGTCACCCACCATACCATTTTATAATTCCTATAGATGGATTGATTCTTGTGGTTATGCTTAGACTCTCCATCCTAGGTCCATCACTTCACAAAAAAACACACATTCTTCCTCGAGGACAAACAAGATCTATCAAATCCCAGTTCTTTTGGTGCGGAGGCCAGACCGACATGACCATATTATCCATGGAACTGGTACCTTACCATGCCAATTTCATAACTATGTATAGCTTGATTCTAATTCTCATAGGGTACGTTGGAATTCTCGTACACTTTTCCTCGAGCCCATCCTAACTTTCACTTTTGGTCCCCCAACCTAGAAGTTTCTCGGGGAGCACATTGTGGTGATATAGAATCCTACTGTCCTCGTTCACGTCAGGATTAGTAATTACTTCACCACGTGTCTCTCTCATTTAGTTCCATATATAGTCTGAGCTTTATGACCATAAACTAAGACCACTCCATATCCTCTCCGCAAGACAATAAACTACATGACATCTTCCAGTAATTTGTATTGATTGATTCCCATCCTATTGGGATACGTAGGAATGCCCTGGCATCTTGTGTTTGGATCCATCCCCATGAATCTAAAATCCTACCCCCCTCTTTATCTCCTTGGCCCGAACTATTTTGGGAACATGTGGTGTGGGGATTACCTCTAGGGTTCTCATCCACGCTGGGTTTTACAATAGCTGCACCATGTGCCTCCCTTGTCTTTTCCCAATATGGTCCAAGTTCTATGACCCTAAACTAATATCTACATATGGAAACTACGTGTTAGGTTTGGATACTTCACTTCCCTATATACAATCCATTAAATCAATCCCACCACTCCTTAATGGCCCATCCTACTACCTTAATCTGGAAGCATGAAACCCCAGGAACCTTTTCCGTAGAAAGGGAATTGACTCCCTCTATCCAATATGTCTTATTTTCCTAACCAGAAGCATTATGACATAGATCCAAGAGTGTGGAATTTTCAGAGGTACATTCCCTTGTTCCATGTACAAGATTCTTGAGCTCATTATTTGGATCCTCATCCTCTTATAGGTTTGGAAGGACCCCCATTATGGCCTAGTCTCATGCCACATTGGCTTACCTTCCGTCTTGGACCAACATCCCTGAGGACCACAGAAAAATTTGCAACATGTCCCATGTGTTGAACATGGTCAGAAGTCGACCCACATATGTCGATCCCATTTCCAGGATAACATGATATGGTTGCTGTGTTTCGATCATGGTCAACAGTTATCCCAAATCTCCATCCCACCATCATTGTAGTCCAGATCTCGAGCATCATCATTCAAAATTTTCAACTTCCTTTTGGTCAAATGGAATTCCAACATACTTGAATTTTCCCCTTCACGAATCAAGGTGAGTTAAGTAGGTAGGCCAGTATTATTGAGACACCATCCACCTAGCGTCCCATTTCCCCTAACATGTGCTTCAATATGATAGGAATGTCCCATCACTTCTCCTTGTTTCCCACATAGAGCACGACTCACTTGGGATTAGTAGTGTTTCTAGGATGCGTACTTGTGAAGCCATGCCACATGTGCCTTTCATTGTCCCACATGATGTTAAACTACATTCTTATATCTATTCATGGCTTGATTCCCATTCTGTTGGGATATGTAGGAATTCCCAAACTACTAGTCTTGGGCCCAACCTTTTTTTCACATTATGCCCCTTGAACTAAGGATTTTCTTGAGTGTGTGTGGTGTGGCATGGACTCTTATTGCCCTTATTCACATCGGGGTATGTAACACCCCACACATTTCAATTTCTTGGTAGCCATGTCCTCAACGCATGACACTAAACTACAGTTCTACCATAAACAAGTCCAGGATTCCCCATGTCAATCATAGGATGCACTCGCTCCCTTTAGAGAGATGATTTTCCCTATTAGTGTTGGTCTCAAGCCCCGCCATGCTTAGGTACTATGTTTTGCTTGATTATCATCCTTATGGGATATGTAACGATGCCCAGGAATTTCTCTTCAGGCCCAGCCCCAGGTTCATGAACCCTTCTGGCCCCTCGACCCCGATCATGGTCCATGCAGTATGAACTTTAAAATATGTGCATCATCCTCACCATATGACATTCAAACTACATGTTTATCATTTTATTGGCACGATGTAAAACTACAAGGCATTACTGGTCCATACTAGAGAGGTCATATTCAGAAGTAGGTATGGTCCCTCATCAGACCGATGTGCCCACCTAACGTGTCTTCACCATGGTGGCATAATTTTGGGAGTGTTGGAATCCATTCGAACAACCCATCACTCCAACCTGCATGTTTTACGTGCCCCTTATTTGAACCCTCATCCTCTTTCATATCTAAAGAACCCCCTAATAGTCTGGATACTCAGCCTATGGCTCGGCTCCTGTCCTGGGCTAATGTTCTAGAAGACAAATTGATGACATTTCAAGTCAGGACCCATGTTCCGAACATGGTCAGTTGTTAGCCCTCATTTGTTATCCCCATTTTAGGCTAACACAATAAGGATACTGTATTTTAAACACGGTCAAAAAAAATCTTTCATTGTCACACTATCTCTACAGTGTTCCAAATCTTGGGTGTCGTAATTCACACATTCATCCCCCCTTTGTTCAGACTGATTCCAACGCCCCCAACATAACCATTCTCATGCACCAGAGCATGTTGGGAAGATGACACTTCGATTGTTTTGAGACCTTCATTCTCCTGTAAGGCCTCTGCCTTCCTTCCTGGAAATCCGGATTGGTTGTTCAAAAACTGGATTCCCGAAGCTTGGTATGCACTATTATATTCGGATGGAATAACAATGTAGTCATCCCTTGTTTCTCACATCGGGCCCGACCCAGATGTGCTTAGGTATTGATCACTATATGTTCCAGAAATGTAATGGGAATTAAATAGACCAAAAACCAATTATCCTAAATCACACATGAATCCATCATAAGTAATGAAAGCATGAAAGTACATTCAAAATCTACTAGTATAAAAACACCTAAGGATCGAACCCTCCCATGGATGGGTTGACCCCGTCAAAAGAGAGTTGTAGCTCCGCCACCCTCTGTCTTGGGGCGTCTAGAATTCATTGTTTCGTGTATTGTTCACACTCCTCCTTAGTAGTAATGGGGAGTAATTTGTCAGCCGTAATCCAGGACCACTCCTTGTTGGTTAGGATAACAGTCATCTCCTCAGAGGCTTGCATCATGCGCTCTTCGACCTCTGCTAGCTGGACCTTCAGACGAGATATTATCTCTGATTACATAGTGAAGAAAGTGGAATGCTCATCTTTCCATACCTGCAACCATTGAATCTCATTTTAAGCCTCTTAGAGCCTCTTGATATTTACCTATTTTTTCCTATTCTATCCCATACCAGTTCCATAGTCGTATTCTGGAATCATATCTGTCATGAGATCTTAGACGAGCTTGTGAGGATGTTGGGTATCCACTCCCCAAATTCACTGTTCACTCATCCAGGACCGAAGCCACCCCATATGTTCTATCTATTCATCTTGAGGGGTGTCGTCGATGAAGCACAGAATCAACTTTCATGTCCGGTGACAACCAAAATTTCTATACTCCTCTTTGGAGACCATCTCGTCCCGATCTGCTGGGCCAGTCTATTCAAATGTGGGAAACTCCACCAAGAACTCATCAGCAGGGTCTGCATCAAGTGTTTGATCAGGTATGGAAGGACACGTGGTGTCTAATCAACCTTCATCATCAGATCCCACCTCAATTATCTCAGGCTCTGTCCTACTAACGGTCCAACCCATGATAAGGAGCTCCGTAGCTTGGTCAGTTTGGGCATCGAATTCCATGACCACCGACATTTCCCTGGGAAAGGCGCCGCCATATGTACCAACCAACCTTTCCATGGAATCCCATGCCATTTGAAGAACTGCCACTAGTGGAAAAAACGTTTAATATGTCGAAATTTTTCATGTTGGTTCTATATAACCAACATGCAAAGATAGAAAAATTGGTTTATCAATTCAATTATAAAATAACTGAAGTAAAAAAATAATGATATTAGATTTATCGTCTCATTTATATTATAACCGATGTGAAAGATCTAATCTAGGCACATAATGACGTCGGTTATTTTATAACTGACCTGATAAATCAAATCTCGAAAAATTATCATGTCTGTTATAAAATAACGGACATGATAAAGCTCTATTTATATTGTCGGTTATAAAATCACTGACATGATAAATAATTTTCTACATTAGTTATTAAATAAACGATGATATAAACCTTAAAGAAAATAGTTTGTCACATCAGTTATTAAATAATCGACATGATAAAGCTTTTAAATGATTTATAGTGACCTGTATTGTTTCATTCAGTTTTATTCGATCTAGAGACCTTCAAATCATCTCTCTCACGCAAAAAACCTTGAAAGTATTCTTGAAATTTGTTCCCTCCAACATTGTTTTTCCAACATCAATCATCATCTTTATTATTAGTAGATCTATCAGTTACAATCACAACACTCAAGTAATCCTCACACAGCTTGGTTTAATTTTTTATTTTCCATGATGGTCTAATCTTATGTTTTGATATGTAATTTTTTTGTCCTTATTCTTTCTATAATGGTATATGTCATAGTGTTATTTTATAACATGATAAATTATTTTCTGGTAAAATAATCCACGGAAGGGATATCATGCATGTTTACGATTATTGTCTGTTCTATCATGTGTGTATGTGTGTGCTTTCATGTGTGTGTGTGTGGGGGGGGGGGGTGGAAAGGTGTTCAGGTTGGTGGGGGGCTATCCAAGGGGGTGGGGGTGTCTAGGGGTGTCCAAGGGGGTAGGAGTGTGGGGTCCAGGGGGGCTGTCTAAGGTGGTAGGGGTGTCCAGGTGGTGTTGGTGGGGGGTGGGGGGGGGGGGGGGTTTCTAGGGGCTGAGGGGAATGTTCAAGGGGGTAGGGGGTGTCCATGTGGGGGGGGGGGGGGCGTCTAAAGGGTGGGGGTGGGGGATGTTCAAGGAGGTGGTTGTGTCCAGGAAGTGTCCTAAGAGGTGGGGGTGTTGTCCAAGGGTGTGAGGGGGCTTTCCAAGGGGGTATGGGTATCCGGGGGGAGGGGTGTCCAGGGGGTGAGGGGGATGTGCATGGGGGTAGGGGTTTCCTATGGTGGGGGTGTCTTGGTGATGGGGGGTATCCAAGGGTGTGGGGGATCTCAAGGGGGAGGGCTATCCAAGGTGGTGGTGGTATCTAGGGGGTGTCCAAGGCGGTGGGGGGGGGGGTGTCCAATGGGGTGAGGGGGATTTACAAGGGGGTAGGGGTGTCCACGAATGGGGGTGGTGTCCGTGGGGGTGAGGGGGTTGTCCAAGGTGGTAGGGGTGTCCCGGGGTTTGGGTGTCCGGGGGGGTGTCTAGGGGTGGGGCTGTCCAGGGGGTGGGGTGTCTAGGGGGTGTGGAGGGTGTCCATGGGGTTGGGGGTGTCCATGGTGTGTCCAAGGTGGTGGGGGAATCCATGGGGTTTCCAAGGTGGTGGGGGTGGTGTCCATCGGGGGTGTGGTGGTTATCCAAGGGGGTAGGGGGTGTCCAAGGGTGGTGGTTGTTGTCCAGGGGGTGGGCTGTCCAAGGGGGTAGGGGTGTCCACAGGGGGGGCAGGGTGGTTAGTCGGATGTCTAAGGGGGTAGGGGGTGTCAAGGGGGTGGGGGGGGGGGGGGTTGGGTTGGGGGTTTTCCAGAGGGGTGGGGGATCTCTAGGGGTGGGGGGTTGTCCAAGGTGGTGGTGGTGGCCAGGGGGTGTCCAAGAGGGGGGGTGGTGTCCAGGGTGACGAGTGGAATTTTCAAGGGGGTAGAGGGTGTCCAGGGGGTGGGTGGTGGTGTCTAGGGGGGTGAGGAGATGGTCCAAGGGGGTAGGAGTGTCCAAGGGGTGTGGTTTGCTGGGGGGCGGGGGTGGGGTGGCTATCTAGGGGGTTGGGGGGGCTATCCAATGGGGTGGTGTTTTCCAAGGGGGTAGGGCTATCTAGGGGTGGGGGTGGTGTCCAGGGGGTGAGGGGGCTATCCAAGTGGGTAGGGGTGTCCAAGGGTGTGTCCATAGGTGTGGGGTGCTGTCCAGGGGGTCCAAGGGGGTGGTGGTGTTCCGAGGGTGTCCAAGGGGGTGGGGGTGTCCTGGGGTGAAGGTGATTTCCAAGGGGTAGGGGTATCCAAGTGGGTGGGGTTCAAGGGTGAGGGGGCTGTCCAGTGGGGTGGGGGTGTCCAGCGGGTGGGGGTGTTGTCCAGGGGGTGAGTTGGTTGTCCAAGGGGTTGGGGGTATATAGGGGGTGTCTAGGGGGGTGGGGGTGTCCAGAGGGGTGGGGGAAGTCTAGGGGGTGGTGGTGACTAGGGGTTGTCCAAGGGGGTTGGGGGTTGTCTGGGGGTGAGGGGGTTGTCCAAGGGGGTGGGAAGTTGGACATCCCCCTTACCCCCTAGACCCAACACACCCCCTGAACACCCCCACCCCCATAGAAATCCCCACCCCCTGGACAACCCCCACCCCTTGGACACCCCTACCCCTTGGACATCCCCTTGGACACCTCCTTGGAGTGCCTAGAAAACCCCCTACCCCCTTGGAAATCCCCCACCACCCCTGGACATCACCTACCCCCTTGGATACCCCCATGGTATATATATCCTAACAGTTTCATTGAATCCATTGGAATATATTAAATTACGGAAGTCTATACCATCAATTCCTATTGAACCATTTGTATAGGGATATTTCAATGACCATATTTCAATCGGTGTGGGAAATCATTAGGATATTCTATCCCAATGGTTTCAAATCATTGGGATAGGTTTAATTTTTAGTAGTGAATGTATTCATATTTTAATATTTATACTTCATATTTCTTGTTTACCGAAGGGTGAATTTGGTATCCAGTTGCACCATGATGTATTCTTTGTGTACCTTAAGAAGAAAGGATCCAAGATGAATTTAAAACTGTTATATCTAAATATATTTTCTTTTTAAAATCATTTTCATGCATATATTTTTCAAATAATCATATAATAGTTTTATATATCAAAATTGTTTTAAATTCAAATTATGATATCTTTCATATAAATATAAAAGTGGATTTTCTTAACAAGATGTATAATTTTGATATTTGTTATAGGTAAAAATGAGTTGAATTTGGATTACAGAACAATGAATGAGTAATGAATATGAGGAAGGTGTTAATGCCTTTTTTGGAATTTTCTAAATGAAATGTTCTAGGCAATGTCATGTTTTTCTGTCCATGCCTGAAATGATAGAATATGAAGAAGTTGAAAAGTAGAGAGATCAAATATCATCTGATTTCTCATTGTTTTAATCCAAGTTAAAACCCTTGCATTTGGTATGGTGAAACTGGACAAAATTTCAAATCTACTGGTAATAATGATTTTCAATATGGTAACTCCAACAGAATTGAAGAAATGATTCATTATATTACAACAGAACAAATTGAGATAGAACTGAAATTATTACGTCGATATAGTGAAGTTGAAAAACCATTGTATCCTGGTTGAATGGATTTTACGGTTTTGTCAGTGGTGTTAAGATTGATTAACCTAAAGGTGAAACATGGATGGGATGATATAAGTTTTATATATATTCTTCAATTGATTAAATACATTCTTCTAAAAGACAATGATCTTCCAGATTCACATTAAAAGTCCAAGAAAATATTATGCCCGATGGGATTGGGATATAAAAAAAACACAAGCCTTTCCTAATGTCTGTATGATATATAGGATGGAATATGAAATTCTGTCAGAGTGTCCTAAATGTGGGACCTCACTATATAAGTTGAAAGAAAAATCACACGCTGATGTAGAGATTATAGAGATACTTTCAAAGGTATTTTGGTATCTTGCTAAATTCATCTCCTGAAACATTTATTTTCTAACTAACATAATGAAAAAAGATTTATAAGTCATGTTGATGAGATTTTATGTGATGGAAAAATACATTATGCAGCTGATTGTCCACAATGGAAGAAAAATGAGGAGCAATATCCTACATTTGGAAATGAAATTATAAATCTCATACTTGGGTTGTTCATAGATGGGATGAATCCATACTGAACCCATAGTATCACACATAGTTCAGTGAATATTTTATTGGTAATTTAGAACCTTTCTTTGGAAGTTTGTATGTAGCACAAATATGTCATGTTGAGTATAATGATATCTGGTATGAAGCAACCCATAAATAATATTATTGTTTTCTTGTCACCATTGATTGCTGATTTGAATCTTTTATGGGAGGATGGTATTATGGTGTATGATTCTTATAAATTGGTATATTTTCAAGTACCTGCAGTGCTAATGTTCACTAAAAATGACTTCCCAATGTATGGATTTTTTTCTGGATACAGTTTTAAGGGGCATAAATCATATATAATTTATGAACAACATACTTAATATTGTCAATTTCATCATGAGAGGAAAACACTATACATGTGTCATTGATGGTTTTTTCTTATTGATCACTCTTATATAAGACTAAAAAAGGAATTCAGTTTCTTAAAAGAATTTGTTATTTCTCCAAAACCATTATCCCCTGATGTGTATTTTGATAGGGTGAAAAATCATTGATGTGTCATTGGGAAAGACACATAAATTTGGTAATGATAGACATATTTGGAAGAAATGGTCAATATTTTTTGAGCTACCATAATGGAGATATCATGAAGTGAAACATAATATTGATGTCATGCACGTGGAGAAGAATAACTGTGATAGTTTGATTGGAACATTGTAAGATATTAAAGCTGTTGAAACTACTTAAATATGTAACCAAAAAGATAGGAAACCATTGGATATTTTAAAATCCCCAAGACAGATTCATGGAGTAGGAATAAAATCTATAATACTCCTAAAGTGCTATGCGGCCGAGCTATGAAACAAAAAATGGTGAACCCAACATGAATCCTTGACCAAGTTAATAATGTTACCCGCATGTTAGGCCCCTATCAATTAATAAAGGATAGACAAAGGAATTAATCACACATGTATTCATCTGGAAATATGTTTCTTTAATAATGTTTGTCACTGTTCTATGTTTTCCATAGAACTCTCTTTAATCAAAATAATGACTTTCTCCAAGACAACATCTGTGAACTTCCCAAATGCTGCTCAAGCAGGATCTCCATCCACAGGGAGGATGTTATCACTAACCCAACATCTTCAATGATGGGTCTCTAATGTTCTGGTGAAGGAATATCGCTGGTACGGTACAATCCCGACTTTGGAGGCTGCTCAACAGGTCCTCTAGGTCAATAATAATCTTCGATCATCTGGACAACAAGGACTAATGATAAATAAGAAAATGATGCAAACCATTGTCTCCAACTGTTTCGGGTCTTTATACCCAAACATAGTAATAAATATCTCTTATACTATAGGGAGGTGGATCAAGAGGTCACTGAAAGCCTCAATTCAGGAATACTGGAGTCCTTCCTGAGGAATCCCCCCCAACAATCGCAGCCAGAATCATGCGGTAGTGTATACCCAACATGATGGGGGTGTTTCCTATGGACATTTTTCCCCGATATCTCACACCCGAGCACGCAAGACAGATATCCAAGGACAATGTCTGGTTAACAGGGAGCAAGTTCACACTTATACCTCCACCGAAAAAGACCATCAATTTAAATTGATTGAAAACATCGAGTGGGAACATACACACATCCGTCCTAATTTTAATGCTCAGCTGACTCGTATGACAACAACCCACCAATCCCACCAGATAAACCTGGTGGAGTACTGTGAACATCCACACACAACTGTTTAAAAGTTATCAACTAGTCAACAGGCTTGTCTGACTGCATTTAAATAGACCCACCAGTCTAATATGGTGGCAATTGGTAAATAGGAACATACACCTGTTTACAATCACCAATTCTGTCAACAGTGTCGTCTTCCAGTATTGAAGGATGCCCATCAAAAATACTTGACAAAAAATAGCCAGAATGCACATACACCTGCAAATGTTCATCAATCCTTCCAACAGTCTCATTTGGTAGCACTTAGAGAATTCATTCAGAAAGCTCTGATGAAAAATTAGGGGAAGACCCAACTCTCTACCCCTATACGTGAGAACTGTCAGTATCCATTGATAGGAAAAGGAGGACAGGAGCAGGCACATACACCTACTCCAGTTACGGAATGGATTTATACTCTCATTCCGACTGCTGAAGTCACCAAACACATTTTATCAATGGTGAAAGGGCAGACACAAATCCCTGCCCATATTCTGGAAGCATGCTAGGACATTTTAACAACTACTTCAATTGTATGAGGGGATCAGATGCATAAATATGTCCCAACACATGGGATGACACATCAGCATTCCATCCTAGAGTAGATACCCACCTCTGTTCTAGTCCAGGAGTGTCATGGGTCATACTCCCCCATATCATACAGATAACATGATCAGGAACATACACCCTTTCTAATTAAAGGTAACCGGTATATTCCGGTAACTAATCCATGGCAGGCCCATATACCTTCCCATGATAACCAATTTTCCCGGCATGTGGCCCCAACTATGTATAAGAGAACATCCAATAATAAATCTCACCAAATACTGTTGGAAAATCAATAATCAAGATGTTTTTTATCTCCTATTGATGCTAGAGTTCTTGAATCCCTCAGACATTTATCTGTTTCTTCTCAAGATCTTACCCTCTCATTACCAAATTTTGGGAGTGGTAGTAGTAATTATGATGTTTCTCCCCAGACACATCATCGTGAAGGATTGATTCGTGAAATTTCACTCAATCAAGAGTTTGTATATTTGGATGAGAGCCATGAAAACACTCAGTGTGGCCAGAAGACCAAGGAGAAAGAAGATTTATCCCTTGATGTAATCCATAGTGGTGATCTTCCCCATGATGGAATTCACTGCGAATGTCCTCTCCGTAGTATTATTTCACATTGTCAAAACAATTCCATAATTAACTGTGTAGCAATAAGAAATCCCTCCTATCTCGAGGCACTTGCAAACACAAGGCCAGTCATGTCTGATTCCTTGCCATTGACAGGTGAAACACTTTCTCCATTAGAATACATCTTAAGGGAATAGTCATTCTCCGATCCTCCCTTAGGTCATTTATCCTCTAATGCATAGAATCTACTTTGGTCAGACCATGTGGAGAAAACTCTAGTAGAAGATGATGAAGATGTGTTAAACATGAGGAAACAATTAGCGGAAGGAGAAATACGAGTCATGATCTGGCCTTCAGCAAATTCCTAGATTGATATTATATAATTGATGACAGAAGATTGCATTCATGACATTTGTTTCAACTTATGGAAAACTCAATGTCATTTGAAAACTAAATTATTACCATATGAGGAATATAAAAATCCTATAAAGGTAATATAAGGGTTACCACGCCAAATTGACTTGGAATTTCTTTTAGTTTCCCAACATCCAATGCTTCAAAAACAACAGAGAACCCTTCAGCGCATAGGTCTCAATGCTCTGAAGAAGCTACACCAATTAATTTTTGATTTCCCATCTAATGATCACATTAGAGGATGGGGTGCATTTGGAGCATTTGATTTCACTACACTCCAAAATCAGAAAAATACACAAAAGTGGTCTCATGCAATGTTATTTCCCATGGCCCACTACAATCAATAGATTTTTTATGTAATCAAATGTACGCTCAAGAACAGACCTCAACCTGTTCTCATCAGAATCAGACCCAAAGAAAAGAGGATGTTGAATTACTTCTACATCAAGCCTCTGATAATCCTGAGAATGTGTCCCGTTTAGAGGATATCAGGATTTAGAGGATGAAAATGTCCAAAATAGCACTATGATCTTATGAAACAGGTGATTTAAGTAATTTTTGGTTGATACACCGAGCTAATGCCTAAACTAAAATCTGCAAAATCAGAAGAGTAGTTGCATGAATTTCAGAAGTAGCTATTCAAGAATCACTCTATCTTTCCAGGCTAGGGGCTCATTTAATTCAACCTTAAAATTAATTAAACAATGTTCAATGATTTGATAAAAAATAACATGATCCATCCCAACCTGCAAGGATGGGGGATTTTTGTTTCTACAATCCCATCCGCAATGGAATTCAGATTTCTCCCAATTAGGGAAGAGGCCACAAGAAAAGCATACAACTGAACTTTCTAATGATTTCCTTATTGTTACTATCCTCCAAACAGTTCCAGTGAATTCTTCATATTGGAGAACATAGTTTTGTGGAAGAAAAAAAGGGAGACGATCTACGATAAACACTGATAGAATTCCATTAATGCATTATGCATCCGTGAATGTTATCAATACCATTGTAGAAGATCCTCCAGAAAATAAGTCCAGTTCATAGGAATTAGAATATGATGTTCTTGTCCACAATATAGTACACACTGAGGCAAATTAAGAAGGTGTGCGTACCCGAAATCAGTGACTTACCCAGAATCTAGGTATACCGTCAAATAACCAAATCCCCCCCCCACCGAAAGGCATCCAACGAGGGGAAAGGAAACAGTCATATCACATCTCACTTTTCTGCTGGAGAAGGTCAATCTCTTTCACTTGAAGATAGATTTTCATAACAATAAGATGAAATGAAGGAGTTGAAATGACTCAATATAGAGTTTCTTCAAAAGATCATTCCGGCTAGACATACTCCCCAGGAAAGTCCCCAACATGAAAATCATGTAAGAGCTCCTTAGAAAAAAGGGTTTGTTGCAAATATAGATGCAGATAATGAATTCCCTCTGCTAGGTACACAACCAAGACAGGATCATATACATCTACATCGACCTGTTTCTGTGGGTAATCCAAGGTAGATATCAGCACCATCATCAGTGGTATTACCGGTCATTGCACTAGCTCACATTCTAGTTGCAATACCTGCACAGAATATAGCTCATTCGGATATTCACAAAATACTTAAGAATAAAATTGAGGCACTAACTACTCAGTTGGAAGATATAGAGGAACGCCATGCACCAGTTCAGTCGAAAAAGAGAGCTTACCCAGAATGGGTGGATGCAATTTCTCCCCCACCAATTTTTTTAAATACCACATTCCTAATTTTTAATGGTTTGGGAGATCCAGAACAACACTTAACACATTTTGTTTCTTTTTGTGATCCTATTATGAGAACTTCTCAACAACCTGAAGTTGTTAAGCTTAGGTGTTTTGTGTAGTCATTACAAGGACTATCTTTTGTCTGGTATACATGTTTTCAATATCGATCAATTATTGGGTGGGAAGATCTCCGTCAGAAATTACTTCTTCAATTTAGCTCAAAATTACCAAAGACGATAATTTTTTATCATACCGATTTTAAACAAAGGAGAAATGAAGGAGTTCTAGATTTCCTTTCTCAATGTAATGGATTAACATATTCCTTACGTTTTGAACTCCCTCAAGAAGATTTGCTACCAATCTGTGTGGGAAATCTACGTGATGATTTACGCACAACATTGATCCCTGTGAAATACATAGGAGGGTTTCGAGACCTTATTTCAATCGATCATCAGATAGAAGACTCTATTATAGAGACTAAGGCTAAAAATCATGTAATTACATTAGTTCCCAGAAGGAGAATAATAAAGGCAGAATCTACTACAGTTACACTCAAACATGCACCTATAACTGCTTCTACTTCAAGACCTTCATCATACCAAAGGACTCCGATTCCAGAGGATTAGCATAAATGACCACCTCATCAAGATGATCGCAGAGATCAAAGGAGGAAGTAGTTCGAGGAATTAATGAATACAATCTATTCATTCAGGAATGAGAAAGTTCCTGGCTACTTCATATCAGCCTTAGAAAAAAATTTGGTTCAGTTCCCAAGGCCGAAGAAGCCAAATAAAGACGGAAATGAAGATCCTCTGAATTATTGTCCCATTCATCAAATGTCGGGACACCCCATTCAAGAGTGATTTGTTTTCAGAGACCTTCTGCAAAAGATGGTTGACTCTGGACAAGTGAAATTGAAAAGTTCATCAGTTAATGTAGTATGTGTTACTACTACCAATCCAGAGGAAGAAGGAGAATGGAAAGATTTTAAAAGTAAAAATGTGCAAAAATATGATGATTGGAGGACATGGAAAATGATCAACCAGACTCATGATATTTTATGAAAATAGTTGAAATAAACAATTTTGACTTCTACCACTCCTTCCATAGAGAGACCAACTTCATCAAAAGTTTGTTCCTCAAAGAAACAAGGTGGTCATAAGGATAAAGAGCAGTCAGTGGAAAACGAGCTCACATCATTGAAAAAGTTGTCTTTAACCCTGGAAGATTTTATGCCATCTGCTTCAAAATCACGGGCACCACCCCAAAAAATGGTACAACTAGAAATAACCTTTCTAGAAGAATCCTCATCAGATGAATAATTGATCTTTGGATCCATTAAGGTTATCCATTTAACATATTTTTATGCCAATGGTGATTCTAATTGTATTGATCCAGAATTCCTTGTGCCTAATTAATGAACTAGAGGAGGAGGCCATGGTCAAGGATACAGAGGAAGACATGGGAATTCTAGAAACCATCATTTTTACTCTACCCCTGGTCAAACCATATTTTCGACAGAAACTCATGGAAGAGCCCTTTTGCGAGCTCAACAAGAACAAGGAGTTTCTTCCATGAAAAAACAAGTCTCATTATGGCACAATTATCCCGGAGGACCGATTAGAAGCTCCATCATCTTCTTCTCAGCAGATGAATAGACATAGTCAGTCTCATTTTCCAAAGTCAGCGGTATTTCCCACTTCTGTTTCAACACAAAATACAACTACAACAGAAGCATAAACCTCAAAAGCAACTGAAAAACTACATCCCCAAGCTAGGAAACACAGAACTTTGGACCAAAAGTATTATTTCATGAAACAATTAGCCCAAGTACCTTCCATGTTATCAATTTTGGATGCTTTCAATCTGTCAAAAGATATTTGAGAAGCACTCATTGAGGCCTTGTTAAGTCCTCATGAATTTGAAACTGGAGTTTCTACTGATAAATTTTACCATATAGAGAATGATTCTAGAGAATGTCATGCAGTAATATATTTTATAGATGAATATTAAGACCATTTAGTATATGGACACATCAAACCTCTGTATCTCTCTAGCAAGGTCAATGACATGGATATCTGACGAGCCTTCATTGATAATGGATCCGGGGTTTACCCCATTCCCATTCGTACATTTCCTCGATTAGGCATGACTAAATCTGACTTATCTCCTTCAATATTAATTTTTCTTAGATATAAAAATAATGAACATGAACCTCTTGGAGAAATTACGCTCAGAACTTAGTTTGGAGATCTTGTGTCTAATTCATATTTCATGGTTGTTCGTCAGGACACAACCTTCAATATTCTACTTGGAAGGCCTTGGTTTCATCAACATACAACCATACCTTCATCATACCACCAATGTATGAAATACTATTTCAATGGTCAAATCAGAACATTGTATGGTTACAAGGATCCGTTCAGAATAGGTGAATCTCAATACATTGAGGCAGAGTTTTATCACACAAAATAAACAAAATCTATGACCAAGGAGATAACCAGAGTTAATGATCAAAATGGACTGGAAAAGATTCTAGCAAATCCATTCATGCATTTGAGTACAGATTATGTGTTACCCATCAATCAAGTTGAAATGGTAATACCAAATCAATGCATTCATCCAATAATTCCCATAATGTCAATTGTGGGAATTGAGCCTGATATCATGGGGGAAATTATTGATACACCAATTAATGATGGAAGCTTGAATGGAGATGTTTTTTCATCTTCTGAACTACAATGAGCCTCTACTTCATCAATCATAATAGAACAAATTTTAGCAATATTAGAGGGAGACAAAGATGTTGATTCTCAATCCATCAATCCCTCTTTACCACAGGAAGCCCCTTCGTCATCAGTAGGGTCAGATATGGTGGATTCTTCTTCGATATGTTCAAATAATGACTCCTCCCCTAACTATCAGAGTTTTTCCTTGTCATCTACCATGAAAATGGAAATAGAAGAGGTAACACATAATTAAGAAGAAGAAGAATATCCCAGGGATGATCCTCCAGCATTTGAAGAAGGTGTTTCTACCACTGTGGATGAACTCAAAGAAAATAATATGGGTATAGGAGAGGATCCATGCCCCACCTTAATTATTGTGTCCATGACCTATGAGGATAAAGAGGTGTATACTTCCTTTCTAAAGCAATGTAGATATATATTTTCCGGGAATTATATGGAAATTCCAGGTCTTAATCCTGATGTAGCCACCCATCATTTGGGTTTTCCATAAGAACATCGTGGGTTCAGGAAAGCCACAAAGAAAACATACCCAACTCACACATATAAAATTGAAACTGAAGTTGATAAGCTTATAAAATTTAACTTTGTCTAGGAAGTTCAGTATCCCAAATGGGTTGCCAATATTTTCCCATTGAAAAATAAGAGTGGTAAATTAGACTCTCCATTGATTTCAGAGATCTTAACTGGAATTGTCCAAAAGATTATTTTCTAGTTCCGATTACAGAACTTCTAATTGATGCAATGGATGGATATGAAGCTCTTTCCATCATGGATGGATATTCTGGGTATAATAAAATTAGAATGGCCCTAGAGGATGAAGAATATACAGCCTTTAGAGCTCCTCAAGGAGTATTTTGCTATTGGGTAATGCAATTTGTCTTAAAGAATACATGCACAACATACTAACATGCCATGCACTATATCTTCCAACCCTTCTGAGGGAAATTTGTTGAATGTTATATGGATGATTTGGTAGTCAAATCCAAACAACGTTCCAATCGCTTGGATGATTTGGAAACCATATTTTGTAAACTATGGCAACATAATTTGAAGATGAGCTCCTTAAAATGTGATTTCGGAGTAACCTTAGTAAAATTCCATGTATTGGTTGTACTCCATCATGGTATCAAAGTTGATATTGAGAAAAAAAAATCAATCCTTAGTAGGCCACCTCCTTGAAATTTGATAGAACTGAGAGGACATCAAGGACAATTGGCCTATATTCGGTGCTTTATCCCCGATTTTGCAGGAAAATGTTTACCCTTCACCAGATTAATGAAGAAGGGAGTCACTTATCAATGGACCAAGGATTTCAAAGAATAATTTGATATAATCAAGAAATATCTCTTGAGTCCACCAATATTTATGCCACCTGTTGAAGTAAGACCACTCATTCTCTACGTGACATCATTAGAGGTATCACTAGGTGCCTTCCTCACCCAAAAAAATGATGCTGGAAATGAAAACAACCTTTATTATCTTATTCACACTATTCTTGATGAGGAAACATGGTATTCAAGTATGGATAAGTGCTGCCATACATTAATCTTTGCTGTTCAGAAATTGAGACAATACCTGCAACATCATGAGGTCCAATTGGTATCTCGTAATAACCCGCTCAAATTTATCCTCAGTCGTCCTATGCTTACAGGATGTCTAACATGATGGGCGGTTATTTTTCAAATGTTTTATTTCTAGTTTGGGCCTTAAAAGGCAATAAAAGTCAATGCTCTTGCTGATTTCCTTGTTGACCACCCATCTGTGGAAGACACATCGTTTAATACTGAACTTCCGGATGAAGAGGTCTTCTCTATTCAAGATAATTCCCAAACATGGGAAAAGAATTTTGATGGTTATTCTAGAAGCCCAATGGGAAAGAGATTGGAAAATTCTAAACTCAAAAAGGTTGGATTAGAAATAGTCCTTATTTCCCCAAAAAAGGCATTATTGCCTTATTCTTTTCTATTATCGGAAGGTAGTACCAAAAATGAACTAGAGTATAAAGATCTCATCATAGGTTTGGAATTGGATATTTAGGTGAAAATGGATCATTTAAGGGAAAAAGGTTATTTAGAATTGGTAATGAATCAATTCAATTGGGAATACTCTATTAGAAAAGAAGAGTTAATCCCTTTGTGTGATTATATCAGAGAGTTAATGGCTGAATTTCCCTCAGAGTCGACATTGTCCTATGTCCCGCGATCACAAAATTCCCAAGAAGATGCACTGGATAATGCAGCTACAACATTGGAAGATCCAAATTAAGACAATACAATTACCAACATAACCCATTGCCAGGTGGTTTCACATTTTTTTCAAACAAGGTGGTAGGAAATTACTGAAATTAGCCCAATTTCTGAACCGTATGGTCATACCATGGGATGGATAACATCCATCATGGAATATCTTCAAAATGGGATACTTCCACCAAATAGGGCTGAGAAAGAGTAGATCCAGTGATGAGTGGCCAATTTTACTCTTTGTGATAGTCCAGACCACCAAATGATTCTTTACAAGCAAGGATTTGATGGAATTATTTTCGGATATATTAATGGAGAAGAGACTGTAGCTGTCATGAAAGTAGTACATTTAAAAGCTTGTGGTGCCCATCAATCTGGGCACAAACTCTCAGATCAGATCTGAAGGCTTGGATACAATTGGCCTTTAATGACACAAGATTGTACTTATTTCTCTAAAAAATGTCATCCATGTCATGTGCATTCCAAATTCATTAATCAACCCCCAGAGATGCTAGATACAGCTAAATACTCCTGGCCATTTTCCATATGGGGAATGGATGTAGTGGGGCCTTATCCTCCAACCACGGCAAATCAGTTCAACTATATTCTCACTGCTTTTGATTTCTTTTCTAAGTGGGCTGAGGCAATACATCTCATTGAAGTTATACCCAAAATCATCATTAGTTTTTTCAAAACTAATATCATCACTAGATTTGGCATCCCTCATACTATTTTGATCAACAATGGCTCCAATCTTTGTTCTGCTGAAGTAGAAAAGTTATATCAGTAATATAATATCAAATCCAACCATTCATCTCACTATCAAGTGGCGACCAATGGACAGATAGAGGATTTAAATAAAACCCTATCAAATATACTCTAGAAGATGGTGGATAAATATAAGAAATCATAGCCTAATAAACTTCTTAATTATTTATGGGCTTACAGGATAACTACTCGTACTCTTACCCAAGAAACTCCTTATTCATTGGAATATGGAACTGAAGTAGTTTTCCCAATTGATATACAATTGCGTTAACATAGAGTTGAAATTAGCTATTAGTTATCTACAGATGAAAAATCTCCGAAATGGTTTAATGAGTTGGAATGATTAGACGAGAAAATATTGCATACTTTCCATCATCAAGAATTCTATCAGAATAGAATAGAGCGATCTTTTAATAAGAAGGTTCACCTTCATTCCTTCTTCCAAGGATAATTGGTATTGGTCCTTAGGACTCCAATGATACCAGGAAATAAACCTCCAAAACATGAACCAAAATGAGAAGGATCTTCTTCCATACATAAGGTCTATTCAAATGGAGCCTATGCTTTAATCTCAATGGATGGATAGATCATTACATCTCCAACCAATGAAAGATTTTTTAAGAAATAATTTGTGTAATTATAAACTTTAATCCTCATTGCAAGACCTTAAACTGCACAGTACAATGTACTTGCTGCAAGACTTAAAACTATACAGCACCCATGTCCTTGTTTCAAGTCATTAAACTGCATAACAACCACATTAGTCCTCACTGTAAGACTTTAAACTGCACAATACAATGTCTTTACAGTAAGAATTAAAACTACACATCAACCAATGTCCTAGTTTTTTGATAATAAACTGCATAACAACCATAAGAATCCATGTTACATGACGTTAAAGTGTGAATTATCTTCATCCTTATTGCATGGTGTTAAACTTCATGACATCATATGTACAACTAATATTTTCTCTTTTTAACGTTCGATGATTCCATAAGAAAATGTCATTGATGTCATCACTATATCATAGTAGTACATGACTCCCACTCTTTCCTATGTCAGATTTAGATCTGCATAGAGACCATGTTTCAAGAACTACATATGGATTGATTCTCATTTTCAATGAGATACATAGAGATGCCTGAATCTACAATTCTGGGCCCAGCCACAATCAAAAAAATTTCTTATTTTCTATTCTCCTACTATATATGAATCTGATTTATACTGAGTGTTTCCTTAAGATATATGATTTGGTCCATATAAAATTTCATGTCTTAAGATTTATTATTCTCTCAGAACGTATCAAAAGCCCCCATTCCTCATGTCAAACATAGTGTGAGGAATGATTGTTTAAAGAACTACTTATGGCTTGATTCTCATCTATTTTGAGATGCGTAGAGATGCCTAGACCTCCAATCATGGGCCCAGCCACCCATAATAAAAAAACCCCCTTTATTTCTTGTATAGAGTCAAATCTTCAAGGGAATGCTTTAAAAAAACTATGTATGACTTGATTATTTCCCCAGAAAGACATATAGTGACACTTGGGTTTTATCCCTTAATCCAGTTACAGTATGTCTTTCCTTTCATATCAATTCATAGTCATCCTTACCACATGACGTTACACTGAATGAAAATCTAATACCCCTATTCTTCATTTGCATCACCTTTGTATTATAAAAGAAACCCTTACTGCTCCTTGTTTCAAACACCGAGCATAGCTCACTTGGTATTAGGAATTGAGTAAATTACTTCTTTATATAAGGTGTTTTAATTTCTTATGTGGTTAATAACGTCCTTACTGCATGAATTAAACTGCATAGTATAATGTCCATACTGCATGACTTCAAACTGAATTGTATAATGTACTTACTACATGACTTAACACTGCACATTACCATATTCATTCAAAGGAAACAAAGAAATTCCCCATTTTACATATGAGTCAGATCTATGTAAAGGAAATCAAATTCATGGAAAATATTGATTCAAATATTTCTCATATAGATTGGGCATAACCCCTTCCATATATCACACTCTTAATCTGGAATTTTTCATTCATATTTTCATTATCTTTCTTATGGTTAATGGTGACAAGGTTTCCGATATCTGAGAGCTTTTTTTGTCTGACTATGCAGTATGTCCCCTTAGGTGGCCATGCGTAAGTGGCCTACATAATAGGCCTGTCAGTCAAAAGATTCCACTATTTGGCTATGCATCATATGCCCCAGTTGGCCCTACATAATACAACCTCTATAACGAGTTTTTCAAATAATGGTAACTTCGTTCTTGGTTATAGTATCTTTTTCCTCTTTAATCTTTCATTAAAATATACAAGAATCTATATTTTAAGGCATTCATTCAAGTATAATTGTCCCATTTTATTTCTCAAAATCTGAATGCCTTCAAGGCCATGGTTTACACATTTCCCTCATCATGTGTTCAATACACTATGAAATAATCTTGAAATCACTTGGCCAAATGTTATATATTGTTTCCATTTCTGGTCCTAGTGTATGAACTAAAACTGCTGACACCATATCTTTTACATTTTGTTCAGACCTTTGTAAAATTCATATTCCTCTGATTCTTTGGATATCCTGGTTGGAAATACCCTTTCCATATTTAGGTACCTTTCTCCATAAACCAAACTATATTCTTTTGAAAATCTATATCTCCATAAGCATTCTTCGCCTTTTAGCAATAGAATGTCAAACTTCTGAGAGATCCTTTTCCTGACAATGCAACATGTTCCCTTAGGCGGCCTAGTATAAGTTGCCTATATTACAGGCCTATTAGGAAAAATATGCCACTATTTGGCTATGTAGCATATACCCCAGTTGGCCCTGCATAATACAGCCCCCATAACGGGTACGTCAAGTAATGGTAACTTCATTCTTAGAAAAGAATTCCTCTAATTCTTCTAGCCCTATTCCAGTACCATTCATCAGTTTCAGAAATTTTCAAATCACAGTTTACAATTTTCCCTTTCATACATGAATATAATAGTATATTTCCAAACAAATTATCAAGAAATTGGGAGAGTTTCATACTTTTAGTCAGAGCTAAAGAACATAAATTAAATCCACCCCATGTCCCCACTGCATGACTTAGAACTTCACAACATCAATGTCCTCACTCCATGACTTAAAACTGCACAACATCAATGTCCTCACTACATGACTTAAAACTACACAATACCATGTCCTCGCTATAGGACTTAACTGCACATTACCAATGTCCTCACTCCCTGAATGTTTGTTTAAAATAACTCATTTTCATTCTTAAAATTCATTTCCATGGAAAAACCAACTATTGTGGTCTTAAGTCACCCAAATATAATTTCACCCTATATATCAATATAAAAATGTTAAATTCCTAAAGAGATCTTTTTTCATGACTATACATCATGTGCCCATAGGCGGCCTTGCATAAGTTTCTTACATAATAGGTCTGTCAGTGAAGAGATGCCACTATTTGACTATGTATCATATGCCCCAGTTGGCCCTGCATAATACAGCCCCCATAATGGGTTTGTCAAATAATGGTAACTTTGTTCCTAGAAAAGATATACATTAGGTTGATACAAGCTTTAAATTTGGTATCCATAATAAAATCATGGCCCAGGATTCTCCTTGGAAATGTTTAAAGAATATTAATGCAATTCTTAGCCACAATGTTTTGTTTGGGATTTAATTTAATGTTTATGGTCAAAGAGATTTTGACCCTAAATATTATCCCTTTAAATTCCAACATGCATGACTCTAAACGGACAATAACAAAAGACTTTGTGCTCATTAAATAGAGAACACATGAAGGGAACTCTAAACAAAAGTCGAGTCCCAGCTCACTAAGCATACATTTTTGTATTTTTTAGGTAATATTGAGAAATAAAAGTCAAAAGACCCAATATATGAAGGGTTATCCATATAACTCTATAAATAGTAAAATCATTCTTATTAGGTCCCTTGGCTTAATAATAAATTTATTGTGCACTTCATTCTAATTATAATAATGATTATTTTACATAAATGAATCATTATAATCATTTAATTTTAATTTTTCAATCATGAAAAGACAAGAATGAAGATTTTTTTATTTTATTATTATGATTGAAAACCAAATTTCATTCATTCATATGAAAATAGAGGGCCATCCACAAAATAGAGCCTCTCTATCACGTTTCAGAATAAACTTTCAACATGACTTTTCATTAGTCTTACTGCTTCATAAGCTCTATCAGCTGCCTGTTGTAGTTGAGATAGTTGAGAAACTACAGCCTCCTCTGCCTGATAAAGTGCTCCCTTAGTAGTTGAAATGGCAGTTATCCCCTCTAATTGTATTTCTACAAATGTATGATTCAACTGGTCAAGCTTCTTATGAACAATATCCAATTTCTTTTGAAGAGATAACAACTCCTTCATGGCTTCTTTAATTTTTTGGCTAATGTCGAGTGATTTCTTGTTATGATTTGCCTCTGCCTCAACTACTGCATCTTGAAAGCCCTCAATATTGATGATTCATTTAGCCTCTTAAAAATCTTGTCTCAGCTTATGCTCCAGCTCTCGTCGGAGAATAATCTCTTTCATGGCATCGTAGACTGGATGATAATTTAATCCACCAAATCCCAATTTGTAGAATAATGCCATGAGTTTTGGAAAATGTGATGAAAATTCATCTAATGGATTTTTAGCAATTATGCTCCAGATATGATGCCATGTCTTCTTAAGTGCTAGGACAAGAGCATATTGCATCTCTAAGTATGAATCTGAGTCACTACCATGAGGTAAAATATACTCGAGAAATAGGTTGCTTAAAGAGCTGTTTTATTCTTCTTCTCTTGGTCTAGTAGAAGCTTCACCTTTTGATCAAGGAGATTATAACCATAATTGATAAATAAAGTTCATTATTAGTTTCAAATGGAGGAAGAAAATATCATCCAAATAGCCGATTATATTTACCCAATAACAAGTTAGCTACTTGATTGGATTCATCCCCTATATTCTGAGCTCTAATGTTTTGAGCAGGTGTTTCTTAAGAAGGGGAATTTCCTTGAATTTTCCTAGGTATGACATTAGAAGGCTATGGAAAATTTCTTGATGAAGGATCCTTCAAAGGTATTTCTCTAGACCCAGTATAAGGATAATGTGTAACACCCTATTCTTGAAGATCCTTTGCGACATTTTCTGTATATAAAGCTACATACGGTGAATTTGGATGTAAAGAATCAAGATTAAGAACAAATTATGTATGGAAAACACATGAATAGGGAATTGCAACCTTGAAATTCCTCATGAAAATCTCCAAACTCCTTGATGGAACCTGGAATATCAATATTTGGATTAAGGGTGTACATCATTTCAGTGTATACAGCCTGAAATGGTACAGCTTCCTCACCAATTATGGTATCCAAAAAATGTTGGTTGATTCCCAAATTGGCTCTGCTGACATTTTGTTCCACTAAATCTTCAATTGGTATACCGGCATCAGATCTTTCCGGATTTGGGATAATATCCACATTGGTTTTAGATTTCCCTGGATCTTTATTCCTTTCTTATGAAGCAATAGGAATATCAGTATTGATTATTTTCAGGATCCTTTGCCAAAGGTAACTGGGGAATGTATTTAATCTTACAATGTATTTGATCTGTCTCAATAGATATAGGAGCTGGTATAGCTGAATCATTTGACATTACAGATTCGTCAGAAAGATCCTGGGTTTCCTCGGGGGATTCTTTTTCTGGTCGTGAAGCATCAGCTCTTAATCCATTGAGATATGTGAGAGACATAGAACCTATAAGAGATAAAACATGGTTAGTAGAATATATTTAGAAATTTGTATTCCCTAAGGATCATATAAACACATACTCTTCGGTGAACACTTAGAATCAATCTCATAGACCTATTGCATTTTTGTTCAAAAGATTTAGGAGAGATTGAAACACTCCACTCAGTAGGGTAAAATTGAGGTAATGGTTAGGGATTATCTATCGACATTACCCCAGTCTGGATTCGTTCTCCTGGAGAAAGTTCTGGAACCCTGGGAAGATCGTTTGTTTCATTGAAAGGAGAGCCTCTAGGACCTTACATGGATGATTGGAGAATTGGTCCAGATCATCCTTCTTTATATTAAATTTACATAAATATATTTTCATCAAGATTAATGATGATTAATTATAAAGTAGTGTTGAGAAAATAGAAAAGGGGAAATACATTCTTAGTATTTACATAAATATCCCACTACTCCTCAGAGTCGATAAATACCCCTTCGCGGACTCCTAAGTCCAGCATATGAGATACTCATTTAGAGGCTAGGATTTGTTCATTAGCTGCATATATAAAAACCATCAGCTCCAAGATATACTTATGTACTTAATCCAAGTTATGACCTGGATTGCAATCAAAAGGTGCCTTGATATCACCAATATCTGGTATTCAAATTCCATACTGGGGGAATTCCCATGTGTCCCTAAGATCATGGGTTATACTTTCCCAATGATGAATGGCTGAAGGTCACATATATTTAAATCATGGTATGGTTGACTATGAAAGGGAAGCTTCACCATCTGATTGGTAAATTTCTTCAGAAAGTTCAACAGATGGATTTGGGACCACTATTTGATGGAGGCAATTGGATCACGTTGGTATTGGAGGTATTTCTTCTCTAGCCTTGGTCTTGCTTGTGTACTTCCTACGAAGACGTTTTGAGGGCCCTGAAACCTCTAACACTTCTGTATCATCATTGGACTTGGATTTCATGCCACCATTTTCACGTGCAATAGTTGTTGTAGCTTCCACTCGATATATCCCTTTTGTTAGAGCCCCTTGGGGATATGAAGAAACCCATGTTTTGGCATACCCTACTTACAATCCGATCAATGCATCTAGTGGAGGTAATGTAATTGAAAATTTGGATACATCTAAAGCTGTTAGAAACCATAATTGTTGCACTATCATTAGGTGCTTCTCTGGTCTGACATATGTGGTTGGAAATGTGCTTGATTATTAAAGACATCTAAATTGATGAGAAAACCTATAGGGGATATAATCCTCATATATAATTTCATCATCAATACTGGTTGATAATACCCCATCCCTGAATGCCATCATATAGGATCTTAGCTCAAAATTCTTTTCATTAGCATCATCAATAAATGTTCCGGCTGGTGGGTCAGCAAAAGGAAAGAAGATGAATTCCCCTGAGACATTAAATGTCTTCAACACCATGTCATGTCTTATTCCTAGGGATAGAATACTAGAAACTATCTATCGAAATGGAGTGAATCGACCATTGGGAACTCTAACTGAATTCAGCACAAAGTATGAAGAAAAGTGTGCTGCAATCTAGCCCCAAAACACTTGGAATGGCCCAGAAATCATAAATGGAGACTTCCCATTGTATAAATGTAGCATGAGATGCTAAATTAGTGAAAATACAGGGGTTTCTAGCCCAATATACTTCCACTCTTCCAATTTAGCTACAATGACAAAGGTCCCTGATCTTACACCACCTCTGGATTCATGGATTGAATTCAAATAAACACTTAGCTACATAGCAAGGAAGACAGCTAAGCATACTTTTTCATCTATATCAGTGTGACTTTATAGCCCCAGTTCTTGTAATCTCCTCTTTCTACTGTAGGCCAATATTTTCCTGAATTTCCTCGATTATTTGCAGAAGTAAAAATAGTAGGACATCCATAGGTTGGACCTTTCTCTATTGTTGGTTCTAAGAAGGCTTCCATCCACACTCTAGCATGCATTTTATTCTTATCCTTTGGTAAATTATTTACAATCTTAAGTAATTAAGGGGCCAATGGTGGTGTTCTAGTAACATCACCCCATGTTGTAGTAGGAGGGATGAATTCATCATATATTTCCCCAAGAATGAAAATTCCAGCTATTTGGTAAATGTCCCAGAGTCTAATACCAACTTCACCATGTGTCAAATGAAAGGAATTCGGTTTTGGAATCCATCAGCATAGTAATTCAGGAATGAATTCATTTTTTTAAACATAAGTTCTCCCCATCCAAACAGATTCATAAATATGAACGTCCGATAACTATTTTGTGAATTCCGCACAAGTTCGACGTACCTAGAATGCCCACATCCACTCAGGATTTACACCCCCCTATAGAATAAAGGTCCCAATCTCCATTACAACCATTAGATTGATCTATTTGAGAAGACCTAAAAGTGGAATCATAACAATGTGGTCTTGGATCTACAACACGATCTTTCATATCAGCAGTGCAACCACTGTGATGAAGGATGCAACAAATAGGGAATGTTCCTTATTGTATTGGAACCCCCTTGTACTAATATTCATGCTGTTTCTGTTAGAATATCGAAGAAACCTATTACTTAGAAATTAATTCTTATTAGATGGAACATGAGAATATTGCAAAAGCCCATGCCCATAGAGGGGTATGTAAGGACTTTGTGGATAGTAACACTGGTACATAATTAGACCCTTCCATAACTCAAAAAGAGTACTCTCAACAATGTCATAATAGTATGGCCTGGCGATCCTCATCATTTAATTTTGGAGAACCTTAGCTTCTTCGGTATGGGTCATCAAATGAGTCATTCTTTCCTACAAAATGAATTACAAAACTTTCAAGTCAGATTTTAAAGATGAATGTGATAATTTTTGGCCAAAGGACACTGTTCGTATAGGTCCTTCGACAAATTCCTTTGATAAGGTCAATCAAATTGGCCCTTATACAAGGATCCTAGAGTAACTCCATTGTTGAAGTCCTTTTTTTGTGAAGCTCCATCATGTAATTAATTTTACCTTGAAAAAAATTTCAAGAGAATTACGCGAGAGCACAATGTGATGCAGTTGGGAGAACGATATACGCAACAAGAGCTCTAAATTTTTGAGAAAGCCAAGGTGAAGAAAATTCGAAAATGGTTGAGACCTATTTATAGGCAACAGAAGAGCTACGTGTCATGACTGCACACCATACCTGCTTAACATACCTGTGTGAAGTACTTTCATGACAAAACTGTGCTATTCATTAATCAATCTTGATCTTTTTCTGATACTTTCACCTTAGGACGTGACCCTCTTTGTATATTTAGAATTCAATCCAGAGGGGGGGGGGGTTTGACAGTACTTGAAAAAGTAACCAATAAGATAGGAAACCTTTGGATATTTAAAAATCCCAAAGAAAGATTCAAAGAGTATAAAGGAAAATCCCTAATTCTCCAAATGTGCTATGCGGTCGAGCTACGTGACAGAACTCTGCGCCAGAAGATGTTTTATGTCCCTACATGGAGCACCTATGTGGTGGAGCTTTGAGAAGTAACCGCATGGGAAACATCTCTTCGACGAGGCCCATCCGTGCCTATAAATAGAGCCCTTGGGATCCACATTTCAGAACTGAAAAAAAGTGAAAGACTCTCCGAAGCTCCCATTGTGTAGCTCTTTTTCCTAGATATCTGAAACTATCTTAGGTAGTTCTATAAATTACAAAAGAAGGAATAATTAATGGGGATAGTAATGTTTTGATTTTATTCAAATTCTTCAGTCCTCATCCACACCTACATGGTATATATGCGCGCCACACCTGCGCGGTACACCGGCGCACTGTACCTGCGCGGTAGGGAAACACGAGGTACCTACGCGGCATACTTGCGCGAGGTACCTATGCAACCAGCTCTTGTACCATTTTCTAATTCCATCCATGGAAGGTTATCTCCTTCCTAGGTTTCATTATCTGAAAGGGGCTAAGTTGAAGGTTCCACCAAAACCTCCCGACTTCTCAAACTTTTGGGTAAGGCACATCAACATGTCTCTAATTTGGGTTTGTATTTATACAGTCAGAGGTTTCCCACATTTTTCTCACGATGGGGTTTGGATTCATTGGATGTTTGTGAATTTTTATATCCACAGTCACATGGTGTTTTCTCCCTGAAATAGTGTTTGGAAGTTCCTAGTTTGGAGGATGGTTGGTTACCGGCCTTACCCTTCTCAAAGTGGTGACCCGGGACTCTGGTCTCTATTATGGAAGGTACACTTCGCACTTTCCATTCCACAAAAGTATAGGAGAAGTCTCCCTTCCCTACCAGAGAAAATTTTAGGGTAAACATCCTAGTATAAGCCCCTCACCTTCACCCCTTATTCTATACAGAGGACCCTTGTTCAATGTAAATAGAACAGAGGGAAGGTTCGTCGCCTCGCCCTCTTCCACGATCGACATGCACTCTTCCATCAACATAGAGGAAAAATTTTGAAATGTGAAGTGTCATTGTTGAATCATTCATATACTCTTGTTTCTCACACTAATTATGACTCACGTGGTATTAGAGATACATGATGGTTGCAACATATGCACAAACACTCACCAAATGAACTATGAGAAATCCGATTCCTGTTCAAACCAGGATACGTAGGAAGCTCTTTCTGGCCCCAAGATCACTGGATATTCTCCTCCAGAATCCAACCCTAACTCCTTCAATTTGTGCATCCTCTTTAGGAAATAATCCCCAAATTCAATCCTCAAATCATCGAGGTATCCTTTTTCAGGAAGTAAGCCCAAAATCATCTCTCTCAGAGGACTATACTCTCCTATGAGATTTATCGAACTACATGGGCTTTGATTCCCATTAATATGAGATACGTACGAAGCCTCTTCTATGTTGAAACCCAACACATCAAATCAAACCTGTTCTCTTTAGGCAATATTCCCAATAGGTTCTGATTCTAATTGGAAAATCATATCCTTTCCAAGTTCCTTGGGCTTCTTCATCATAAGTCAAACACTATGTTTCAATTAAGCACCGTCCTCTTAGAGGTCCTTATCACATGACCTTAAAAGGTGTGATGTGTCATACTAAGCGGCACCGAACTTTGAGGGTTCTGATTCCTTTCACAAGGATATGTAGGTAGCTCATTTTATGAGCATGATCCCAATATTAAAACAAACATTCATCTCCCTGGATGACAATAAATTTTAGAGTGCCACACTTAGTGGCATAAAAAACTAGTATCATCCTAACGAGGATTAAAAGAATCTCTAATCGGTATATTAGAGGATACCATTGATGGAAAAACTCGAATACACACATATGTTTCCATTGATGAAGATCCTTGAATGCATACAGATGATTCAAAATTTTACACATGTTATTAAGTGATTGTAAATTCCAAGGGATACATATGATATACTTGGTGAATTAATAAGGATTCATGAAAATATTTTAATTTTTCAAAGAGAGTCTCGGAGTAATAAATAATTCCCCCCAAAAGGGTGTGATGAGTCCAGAATTCCATCCTCTCGACCAATACATGTTATTAAGTATCATAAAGTTAAAAACATAATGAACACATACCTTTGGAATGTAGGTCTTCTTTTGATAAAAAACTGTTGGAAGTTTCTGGTTCCATTAATAAATTAATTGGAAACTTCCTAGAAACAGTGATTCTTAAATCATGAATACACGTTTCAAGGAACCACGAAAGAAAAGGAAAGAGTAAATATGTGTTGAATGTATGATTAGACTTACTATAAATGGGAATACATTTGGAGTTATCTCCCACTCCAAATGGAGGATGAAAATTTCTTCCCCCGGCTTGTCATACATTATCAATGCGGGAGAAAATTTGATTTTGTCAGTGTCCTCATGATATCAAAGTGCCTCAAGGTTATTCTTCAAATGTAAATTGTTTTTCTCTATGAGGGATTTGAAGTTGATTTCTATGAAATATCATGATTTTGACATCAAGAAGAAATAACTTATACCAGTTTCATTGTGTGGAATATTGACCATCCATGTTAGAAAGACTATAATGATGTTTTGTTATTTTTTCAATTCAGTTTTAAATAAGGTGATTGATGTGAATGGTTAGAACATTTTGGGAAAGGTTTTGAATTTATATACTTTTTCAATTGGAAATGTATTTCCATCAATATTTTTTTGATAAAATGGTTCCCCTAATGGTTCATCTGGTTCGAGAAATAATGCTTCGTGGACCAGTATATCTTCATTGGATGTATCCTTTTGAAAGGTATATGAAAATATTTAAGGGTTATGTTAAGAATCAATATCAAAATGAAGACTCCATTATTGAAAAGTATATTTCTGAGGAGGTTGCAGAGTTTTTTATGAGCTTCTTGACTATGGAGGATCATATAAGTTTTCCTTAATCTCTCCATGAACGAGTTAATAATGAGGGAAATGGGATTCATGGCTTGAATGTGAAATTGTTGTCAGTTGAACATATGAAGAAGGTAGAATTATACATCTTGAATAACATAGATAATGCTAAACTGTATATCACATTTCATATTAGTGAGTTAAAACAATGTCATCCAAAGAAGAAATAAATGTGGATTTTGAACGAGTACAACAAAACATTTTTTCCATGGATTAAAAATACCATGCTCGGTAGATCAGATGTATCAAAGATATTAATATGGTTTGGTGGTGTCCCATGTATAAAGATGATAACATGGTATGGGTATGACATTAATGGCTATAACTTTTATACAAATTCATAGGACAATAAATTTATAGTTCAGAATAGTATTGTAGTGTTGTTGGCAGAAGCAATGTATTTTTCATGTTCAAAAGACAAAAAACCAATTTATGCTTCAAGTGAATATTATGGTGTCATTGAAGAAATATGGGAGGTTGGTTACATTAAAATAAATGTTTCTATTTTTAACTGAATATGTTTTATCGGTCACAACAATGTTAGACACGATGAATTTGAAATGACAGTTGTTAAACTGAATAGATTGGAAGACACATCATATTCTTTTATAATTGCAGCACATTAAAAACAAATTTTCAATATAGTTTATCAATCAGGTATGCAGTGGTCTTTTGTTTTACAAGGGAAAAAAGATGTTGGTGAGGATCATCTTGATGAAGATGCTGATTTATAAAAGATCTCTACTTCTATGGAATGATTAGCAAAAAATAATGATGAGCATGTTGAAGACATGGTTTGTGCCATAAGGAATGATCAAGATGAAGGAATTATGGAAAAAAATCCATTTGTACATTCTTAATATTATTGGTAATATATTTCTATTTCTTCTTTACATTTATTATTTCCATATATAATAGATATTGTAAATTTTTTATTTTTTAAAATGCATATTAAATCATATAAGTAGAAATTTTTGTTTATTTTAATTTTGTTCAGTTTAGTTTAACATGTTTACCATTATGAAACTTATATATATACTGATTTTGTTGAATGAAAATTAATTTACCATGTTAACCATGTTAATCATGTTTACCATTTTTACCAAGTTTACCATGTTTACCATAGGTTACCACAATTTATCTTTACATAACATAAATATTTATTGATTTTTTTGAATGAAAATTACACTACCAAGTTTACCATGTTTATCATCTATACAATTGTTTAACATGTTTACCAAATATTACAGGTTTACTATTACATAACATAGTTATGTTTTCCATTTTATGTGTACATTAGTATTGTAATATTTTAATTTGTATATTTGTGAACTAATGGTTTATTTTTTTATTTGAAGGATAATGACAGATCAATAAGTTGATCAACCACATGGTTCTAGAGATGAGCATCATGATCATACCTATGGGGAGGATTATTCACATGCTTCTCATGATGTTCCCCAATCGTTCTCATGTGCTCCCATAACGACAAGGAAGAGTTCAAGAGTTTGTAAATGTGGCTACACATGTTTTCCTAAATTATCACTTGCTGTAGCATGGACCAGAGGATACTGGTTCAGTTTGATGAGAATGATATTCTAAGAGGTACAAATAAAAAAGATTTTAAGAGTTTTGTATCAACTTATGGTAAAGCAATGTAATGATTTTTTATGATAATTGGAGAAGTGTGAAAAAAGGGATAATATCTCAGTTGTGGGAGATGATTTTGGTAATGTCATTTGCTATTGTTTGACTAATCATTAAATGTTTCTATTATAATATGTTTTACCACTTCTTTATGAGATGAAAATTGATATTTCTGACACTAGAGGAGTCAGGAAGAAATGTTTATCGATGGCTTCTAGGTGATGGATGGATTTCAAATCATCCCAAACATCTAATTTCATTTTTGGTCCTCAGAATCCTGACAATACATGTCATATATATGCATTCACAAATGAATAAACATGGAGACAATTTTTTGAAAGTAAAAGAAAATATTAATTTTTTTGTAAGGGAAATGTAAACTTTTATAAGATTTATTATATAAATGATCTTATTAATGTTTTGTTGATGATTTATTATTCTTAATTTATAGAAAACAAGAACATATCATCAATAAATCCAATCTAAAAATGTATTCCCTCATTGTTTATCTTAGGGAGGGTATATATTATTGGAAGAACAAATGATGGTGGACAAATAACAAAAATTAAGAGCTAAGTGTTCATGATCTGGAGAGGTTTCCCACCCATCCCCTTCATATAGACATGAAGAATAGAAGAGAGCTCAGATGGGAAAAATGAGACAACATCTTTTGGAAGAATCTAGAATCATAGCTGAGAGGATTGTAAGATATTTATTTTATTTATTTAAGTTAATAATATTCATTATATAATTTGAATCATTACAGAAATGTTCAGTTAATTAAAACAAGATTATCTTGAGGAGCGGAGCTCCTAGGGGGTATTTACAGCTGCTGGGAGGAATGATATTTTATCTGTAGCATTGGGAAAGCCTGAACACCCTAGTCATGTACGAGGATATTCGACAGGTGTAGCAGTAAGAAAAGTGTTTCCACATTCTTCAACTTTATCCATTAAGGGTGTTTTAAAAAATTAGAATCCTTGGAGGCTAAAGTTCATAATTTTATTCCATGATGGAGTAAATGATTAGAGGGTCGGTATAGTCACTGTTTGCAGACATGAAAAGACAATTTCAAACTATATCTCTGAATCCTCCTCCTCCTGAATACCGCATTTTTTATCCTTCACCTCCGTCAGTGGCTCCCACTCCACCAACTCAGCTCGAAGACCCCATTTTTTATCCTACTCATCCAACACAACATCCTATTTATTTTTAGTTGTATGTTTATGATCTCCACCATCATATAGTTTCATATGGTATGATATATTGTATAAGAGATATAGTTTATCATCAAAAGTTAGAGGTAGAGTATCTTAGGGTCACTGTACAAGATATTATAGATAAATCAACTCGACTACCATTACCTACCCCGATTGGACATAGTATCAACCAAGTTTTAGTTTGTCCATCCAGAATTTTGTGACTCAATACCATAGATGTAAGTTTGTTATATATTTTATTTTATTTTTTATTTAAATTTTTTTAACATTTGAAAACTGATATATTTTTCTATTTATTTTTACAGGAATACTTAAAAGGAAAAAAATACTGTAAAGACAACAATAAAGACAAATGGTGTTGACATCAGATACAAATTATAGTAGTCTTGATATATTGTCAAGAAATTAAAATTTTTTGGTGGATCATTATGAGTTTAAAATGGAAGCTAATGTTTTTGTATGTGAAATAAATCTGGGGCTTTGTAAAAATGATATCTTGGTGCTTGTTAATGGAGATAAGTTGGGCATCAACTTGGTGTAGGTTTTTTCATGAAGTTATAACAACACCCCTTGCATTATATTTATTAAAAATGTATAATTATGTCTGTTTTGTATTAGGTATATTTATAGAATGTGTTAAAATAATGAGTGGAAAAATTTATATGGATTCATGGATACATATTTTATTTCCCCTAAAGCACATGCATTGGATGAGGATCAAAGAACACTTTATATTACTGAAATATTTGACCAGAATATAATCACGCATTGCTGGATGATGCCTTTTTGTGAGAGGTATTAAACATATATCTGGGATACTGTACATTATCTTTTAACATAAAAAACCACTAACCTTAAATTTTCTTTTATATCAGTGATCATCGGATGTTAGGTGTTTTTTTAAGGGATAAAGCACTTTATTGGACATTCTCTGTCCATGGAGATGTGCGGGGAAGTTTTAAGAGTATGTTGGAAAAATAAGTTTCAATTTCATAATAGTTTTTTATGTTATAATGAATTTTAATTTTGATATGGTTCTCTTTATTTTTGTCTAGTTCTGTTGTTTTTATGATTGGGATTCCGGTATGGTTTTGGTCTGCTTTTGATTTGGTTTTTGCTTGTTTATTACTTTGGCAGAGCATAGTAATGATTTCATGGGGGTGGGGGGTGTCCGAGGGGCCTGTCCAAGGGGTAGGGGGTGTCTAGGGGGTGGGGGTGTCCATGCGGGTAGGGGATGTCCATGGGGGGTGGGGGTGGTGTCTAGGGGGTAGGAGTGTGTCAAAGGGGGGAGGGGTTAAGTTGTGTCTAGGGGGTTGTGGGGATGTCTAGTGGGGTGGGGTCCAGTGGGTGGGTGGGATGGTCCAAGGGGTGGGGGCTGTCCAGGGGGTGGGGGTGTCTAGGGGATGGGGGGTGTCCAGTGGGTGGGAGGGTGTCCTTGGGGTGGGGGGTTTACAGGGGGGTCTCGGGTGGTTGGAGGGGCTGTCCAGGGGGTGGGGAGTGTCCAAGGGGGAGGGGGGTTGTCCATGGTGGTTGGTTGCTGTCTAGGGGGTGGGAGGGTGTCCAAGGGGGTTGGGGGTGGGGTGGTGTCTAGGTGGGGGGGGGGGGCTATCTAGTGGGGTGGGGTGGTGTCCAGTGGGTTGGTGGGTCGGTCCAGGGGGTGGGGGGGAGCTATCAAGGGGGTGCGGATGTCTAGGGTGGGGGGGTGTCTAGTGGGTGGGAGGGTGTCTAGGGGGTGGGATGTTTCTAGGGGGTGGTGGTGTCCAGGGGGTGGGAGGGGCTTTCTAGGGAGTGGGAGTGTCTAGGGGTGGGGGAGGGCGGTCTAGTTGGTGGGAGGGTGTCCAGGGGGTGGGGGTGTGTCTTGGGGTTGGGGTGTCCGGGGGGTGGGAGGGGATGTCCAGGGGGTGGGGTGGGGGTGTAAAGGGGGGTGGGAGGATGTTCGGGGGGGGGGGGGGGTTGTACAAGGGGAGGGGTGTCCAGGGGGTGGGGTGGTGTCTAGGGGTTTGGGGCTGTCTAGCGGGGTTGGGTGGTGTTCGTTGGGTGGGAGGGTGTACAGGGGGAGGGGGATGTCTATGGGGTTGGAGGGTGTCCAAGGGGGTAGGGGTGTCCAGGGGGTGGGTGGGGATCTATTTAGTGGGCTGGGTTGGTATTCAGTGGGTGGGGGGCTATCCAGGGGGTGGGAAGGTGTCCAGGGGGTAGGGGGTGTCCAGGGGGTGGGGGGATGTCTAGTGGTGTGGGGTGTGGTCCAGTGGGTGGTGTGGGGTGGGGTGGGGGCTGTCTAGGAGGTGGGGGGTGTCCAGGTGGTGGGGGGAAATTTAGGGGGTGGGGGTGTCCAGGGGGTTGTCTAGTGGGTGGGAGGGTGTCCATGGGGGTGTGCGGGGGGGGGGGGGGGGGGTTAGGGGGTATACAGGGGGTGGGAGGTGCTTTCTAGGGGTGTGGGGGCGTCCAGGGGGTGGTGGATGTTCAAGGGGGTAGGGGTCTTCCAAGGGGGTGTTCAGTGGGTGAGAGAGTGTCTAGGGGTGGGGGGTTTCCAGGGGTGGGGTTTTCTGGGGGTGGGAGGGGTTGTGTAGGGGTGCGGGTTTCCAGGGGGTGGGAGTGTAACATCCCAAGTAAGTAATGAATAATAAATATTTTTATCTAGGTATATTAATGAATTAGATAGTGTTTTAGAGGCTTAAAATGAAAATAAATACAATCTTAAGCATGGAATACACTAATATTTTCAAAAGTTTGTTTTACTGCCTTTTGATGGAAAACCATTTTTAAATCTATCTTTTGACAATTTTATAAGCTATGTTTGTCAAAATAAACTTATTCTTTATGATTGGTACATCAAAATTTACTTTTCGTGAATTTTTGGTATTTTTCAGACAATGTTCATTTGTAATGAATAGTGAAAAATACTGCATTTTACATCAAAACTGCTTTTTAATCTAATTTATTTATATGATTAGATTATGTTTTGAATTGGTTTTGAAGTTAAATTATAATATATTTTTACCATTTAATCCAATGGTGTTCATTGGAATCAATTTCACTTTGAAATTGGACTTAAACTGGTGTCAATCTTTTGATACTTATTGTTTCATAAAAACCCGCTATTTGTCATGACAGCAGGAATTAATTATTAAATTAATTAACGTGACATATATGTTTTGAATTTTTTAAAATATAATTCATTTTTGAATTCGGAATATCAAATATAGCTTAGGGTGAATTTTTTGTATTTTTCTGAAAATTTCAATTTTTGATGAATAGTGAAACCACTAAGTGGTACTTATAAAAACTGATTTTTCGTTTAAATGAAATTTTACCACTTCTGTGTTTTTAGTTTCACGAATCTGACATACATGGTTTTCATTAAGAAGTAAAATGTGGTTCAATGAGATTAAAATAATTTTTTGGGTGAATAGTAACTCTTAAGTTCTTAATCGCGATTAGAGGTAATTAGTGTAGTTTAAGGTAAAAATAAAGTTTTAATAAAATGAGATGAGCATTACACATGTCCTACCCTAATTGGATGTGTCATGGCCGACCAAGAAAATCCATGGGTCAACTTGGGGACCCCATGGAGCCACTTTGTTTGGGAAATGACATAAATAAATTTTTATTTAATGTAAAAGTAAAAATGACACAAACATGAGATGTTTTACTAAAATGATTTTTACATGGGGTTATAAAGATCATATTTTTTATTATAAATAGTCATTGGAAAGATAAAAAGAGTTTCTACATCATAGTAATTTTTTTATAATTTTTAGACTCTAAATAAATTAAATTATTTTTGACATCATTATGATGCAGTGATGACCTCATTATTTAACAATTTAAATAAAATGGAATGATAATATAAAATATAAGACCTACACATGGACAAAACCTATTAGATGGGTGGATTTAGAACCCTTATCACCTTATCCTCGAAACAAATCAATGTGGGACCTCTTAAATCCGAATACCATTTTAAAATAAAGTGACTTTTCTTTACCTCCCAAGAGTGCCCCTCCTCTCCTCTTATAAAAGGCCCCCACCTCTACCTCCTTAGCCACACTCCCAAAGCCTTTGACTCGGCCACAACCTGCTTATTTTGTCTCTCCACATCCCTCTCTTACTCCTTGAAGCCTCACTTTGGTCAGAAGTCTTCCCAAGGAAGCCTTTGAGCTCAAATCTAAGAGAGTTACCCGATTTTAAGGTAATGTCTTCTTTTGAGTCCTTTTGTTTGATTTTGCTTCTCCAACCCCCTAAAATCTTTTTATTCTATTCTTTTGTAACTAATACAGTATCCTCAATATACTAGGATGTTTTTATAAGAATTATTCGAGCTACACTTACACACACCTACATCTAATGGTTAAAGGACATACTGTTTCCGTGGATGGTGAATTTATGCCTCCCGAAACGATGATTGTTCAACATTATTTTAACACCTCCAAAGGTGGCCATTAGGATGTCACTATATTTATATATGATATATAATATGTTTATGTTTTCCGTAAGCTTCTGTATTTTTAATTTTGGGCATACCTTTATGGTTTCCATTATGGGTAAACGCGATATCTTCATTTAAGGAAGTGCGGACTACCGCCCCCTCAATGTGATTTGATTCGTTAAATACCACACATGGGACGTAAAAATGATGGAAATATGATATTATATATGATATTATATTGGAATAATAATATACCTTTATATCATTATGATTACATTCTATAAAATACGAAATAGAAATGAAAGTAGCGTTCATGCGTACGTACGGCTTACCGGCTCCATGAACGGTGCATTTCATTTCTTAACTCTAAATGATTATGTAATATTATAAATGAATGTATATACTGGATATATATGATATATACATAGTGATTATAATTATGGATATAATGGATACATGAACAAAATGTAATTATAAAGGGTTTATTTTTGACTCAAGTACCAATGATCGTTAAAACAACCGTTATTAACTTAAATAATTACATAGTGTTCATGACATGGAAATAAGTGATATAAAAGGAATAATTAAATTGAAAAAGGTTCTTAAACAAGTAGAAATTAACTCAAGTTTGTTATTCAGGAAATTAAAGAATGACCAAGTCAAGTCGGACCCGAGGTATGTGACTTCGTCTCAATCTTCTTTCATTGAGGCATATTTTGTTTTATACACAACCTTCTTTTATACAGTGTATAAACCCCTTTGACTTTTACGTTTATCCAAAAGGAATCTTTTTTATACAAAGAGTTTTACTAAACAACAAAAAGGGAATGTTTTTGTCGTATGTATGCGGCGACAACGACTTCTCCGCCGCCGTGACCATTATTTGAGTTTCGGCTTCCTCTACAAGCCATGCCTTTTTTTTAAAAGAAAAATAAATACCATGTTTTAATTTTCTTTTGTTTTGGTATTGAAAATGGTTTTCATAATGTTTTTATATCAATGTGTTGTATTTATATCTTGGGATTGAAAGGTGGAAATGTTATGTTTGCTCTATGCATGTTTTATGTGATACGATTATGTTGAGATTCTTGGGCATTATTATGAAGACGGGTGGTTCCGTGATAAAATAATGGTGGGTGAGCCCGATAGAGCTCTTCAATGCAATGGGTAATGCGAAGGAGTGTAACGTTAAGGTTTCTCCGAAGAGATTTAGGGAATATACTGTGATGGGTATTCCAAACGTAACCAAGAGGGTTACTCTCTACGTAAGAATGTTATGAATGCCTCAAGTTACCTTTATGTCTTATGATTTCTATGATTTATTCATGATTTGATGAGGTATGTTGAAGTGCTTATGTTTTATGGGTAAAGTATGATTTAATTCTTATGTATATATATACCCATGTTTCCTTTCCATATATATTTTATATCCCTTACTGAGCTTTTTATGCTCATCCCATGTTTTTTTGAAATGTTTTTCATAGGTCAAGGGAAAGGTACATGATATGATGATAGTGTTAAGGAAGTGTCAAGAAAGAATCCATGTTTTATTTTAAATATGTTTCCATTGATGAGAAAGAAGAATACCATCTATATGTAACCACTTTGTTTATATGTGGAATGTAATGCAAGTTTTATGATCTAATTCTCTAAAACTCTAAACCCGAAAATATCCTCAATGTGTAATCTTGTAATAACTCAAGATTATGTAAGGTTTAAGGCTGGGGCCTTATAGTTGGTATCAAGGGTCAGTTTAGATAAATTTAGGAGTTAGAATTCTATTAAATGATTATCCAAAAATATTTTTTTTATGGTCAAATTGAAGTGATATAGTATTTGAAGATTACCATGTTGCTTCATCTAAGGCATGTTTGTTCAGAATGGTTTTCCGCAGAGGAAATAGGGAAGTAGTGCTAGGAAGGAATGCAGACGGAAATAACCTTCCGAATCAGCATCCTGAGATGGTCGGAATTGGAACTGAACAGTTTGTTGCAGTAATGGCACAGTTGACTCAAGCGATAAATGGTGGTGGTATCCATACACGAGATCAACCAGATCAACTGCAGAGGAACATGTCAGTGGTGGAACATTTCATGAGGCAACATCCCCCATCATTCAGAGGATCATCTGACCCTGTGCTAGCTGAAGGGTGGATTAAAGCACTGGAGAAGATTTTTTATGTCATGGGGTGTTCAGACAATAAAAAGGTTAGTCTTGCTATTTATCGTTTAGAGGGTGAAGCAGATCAGTGGTGGTCGATGGTTAAAAATATCAGGGACGCTGATGAGATTGATGCTCTCGACTGGAATGAATTCAAAGGTATGTTTCTTGAGAAGTATTTTCCTAAGGCTGTTCGACTTAGGATGGAAAAGCAATACTTGGAATTGAGGCAAGAGGAAGACTCAGTGGCTGCCTATGAAGAAAGGTTCACTCGATTGGCAAGGTATGCTCCAAATTTTATTCGAGACCTTGATATTAAAATCAATCATTTTTACTCAGGATTAAAGCCAAATTATCGAAGGGAATTAGCTTCTCGTGAGTTTAAAAGTTATGAAAAGCTTGTTAGATGTGCTGAGAAGGTGGAAATGGAGTTTGTCGATGATCAAGTGTTCTATAACAACCAACAGAAGAAGTGACCGAGGTGGTAGGAGAAAGGTAATAATTCTTCAAAAAAGTCTGACGGTAAGAAAACTAAGTTTCCAGTTTGTGATAAATGTGGCAAAAAGCATGCTGGGGAATGTCTTCTGAATTCTGGAAAGTGCTACCGATGTGGTAAGATGGGACATAAGGCTCGTGATTGCACTGGAAAAGATCAGGGTGATGGTAAGACCAAATTTTATTTACAGTTAGTGAAATGTTATAAGTGCAATGAGATGGGTCACTATGGAAACGACTGTCCGACAAAGAGCTTGAGTGATGGGATGCAGTTAGACTACAAGCAGAAAGGGGTGGTGAGATCCTTTGAAACTACTTCAGCAGATGTCAGACCATCAAATGAAGTTGTATCAGGTACTTTGTTTGTTTTTTCAGATTATGCCAGTGTGTTGTTTGATTCGGGGTCTACACATTCTTTCATCTCTGAAACCTTTTCTAGTAAAATGGGAATACCATCTCAAGAAATGACTCCTGAACTTGTGGTAAAAACACATGGGGGAAATGTTGAGGCAAAAAGAATTTATAAGAATCTTCCTATCGTTATCTGTGGAAAGAACCTACTTGCAAACCTTATTGTTCTACATCTAGTAGAGTTTGATGTTATCCTGGGTATGGATTGGCTCTCTATTTACCATGCTAAGATTGACTGTAGTGCTAAAGAAGTTTCTTTTCAGAAAGACTTTTAGTTTGTGTACAAGAATGAACCCTTACTGTTGATAAGATATCAAGAGGCTGAGAAACTTGTAAAAGATGGAAATGAATGTTACCTTGCACACATCGTTGAAAATAAAGGAACTGTTCAGATTGATGATGTGCCAGTGGTAAATGAGTATCCTGATGATTTTCCTGATGAGTTTCCTGGAATAATACCAGATCGGGAAGTTTAGTTTACTGTTTACTTAGTTCCTGATGCTATGCCAATTTCAAAACCCCCTTATCGAATGGCTCAAATTGAACTTTTAGAGTTGAAGGAGAAATTGCAAGATTTATTAGAGAAAGGTTTCATTAGACCTAGCACATCACCATGGGGTGCTCCTGTTTTATTTGTTAAAAAGAAAGATGGTTCTTTGAGACTTTGCATTGATTATAGAGCCTTGAATAACATCACTGTTAAGAACAAATATCCTTTGCCTCATATCGATGATTTGTTTGATCAGCTCTAGGGAGCTCAGTATTTTTCAAAGATTGACTTGAGATCGGGGTACCATCAGCTGAAGGTAAAGGAAGAAGATGTTCCGAAGACCGCGTTCCATACAAGATATGGCCATTATAAATTTGTAGTAATGCCTTTTGGGATAACCAATGCACCAGCTGTATTCATGGACATAATTAATAGAATTTTCCATGAGTTGTTGGATAAATTTGTGGTCGTTTTCATTGATGATATTTTGGTGTTTTCTAAAAGTAAAGAGGACCATGAAAGACATTTAAGGGTAATATTGCAACCCTTAAAAGAAAAGAAACTGTATGGAAAATTCAGCAAGTGTGAGTTTTGGTTGCAACAGATTTCATTCCATGGTCACATTGTTTCTAAAGATGGGATAACTATTGATCCTGCAAAAACAAAAGTTGTGGAAGACTGGCCAGGACCCACAAATGTAACTGATATTCGTAGCTTCCTTGGTTTGGCAGGCTATTACCGAAGGTTTGTTATAAATTTTTCACGGTTATCTAGTCCAATGACTAAGCTAACTCATAAGGGTGTTAAGTTTGTCTGGACAAAAGAATGTGATGATTGTTTTCAGGAATTGAAAAGAATATTGGTGAATGATCCAGTTTTGGCACTACCTTCCAGGAATGGTGAGTTTGTTATATACAGTGATGCTTCATTGAAAGGACTTGGTTGCGTCCTAATGCAGAATGATCAGGTAATTGCTTATACTTCACGACAGTTGAAAACTCATGAGGTAAATTACCCTACACATGATTTGGAATTAGCTATTGTTGTTTTCGCTTTAAAAATTTGGAGGCATCATTTGTATGGAGTAAAGTGTGAAATATATACTGATCGCAAAAGTTTAAAGTATATATTCACTCAGAAAGAGTTAAAAAAGAGACAGAGGAGATGACTGGAATTAATCAAGGAATATGATTATACAATTCATTACCATCCGGGAAAATAAAATAAAGTGGCTAATGCTTTGAGTCGAAAAAGTAATGATTCATTAGCAATGTTGCGTTTGGAACGTGATCCTTTGGTTAAGGATTTGATGAAATTTGGCATAGAAGTTGTTGGTGCAGGAAGTTCTTCTGTTTTGTTTCAGGTATCAGTGAGATCATCTCTATCAGATAGAATCAACCAAGCACAGAAGCAAGACAGTGAGTTGCAGAAAAAGGTAGAGCTGGTTCAGAAAGTTAAGTTTCCTGAATTCAACATTGATAATGATTGTGTTTTGAGAATTAGGAAGAGATTGTGTGTGCCTTGTGATTCACAATTGAAGAGAGAGTTGTTATGTGAAGCTCATAGTTCTCCGTTTTCAGTTCATCCTAGAAGTACTAAGATGTACAGAGATCTACAGGAGTATTACTGGTGGGATGGAATAAAAAGAGATATTGCTGATTTTACTGTGAAGTGTTTGACATGTCAACAGATTAAAGTAGAGCGGTAGTTACCAAAAGGGATGATTCAGACTTTACCAGTGCCAGAGTGGAAATGGGAGAATATATCAATGGAATTTGTTGTGGGATTACCGAAGACATCTCAAAGTAATAATGAAATCTGGGTTATTGTTGATCGCCTGACTAAATCTGCTCATTTCCTTGCTATACGAGATAATTTTTCCCTAGATCAACTTTCCTGTTTGTATCTTAAAGAGATAGTCAGGATACATGGAGTTCCACTCTCCATTGTATCTAATCGTGATCTTAGGTTCACTTCTAACTTTTGGAAAGGCCTTCAGAAGTCATTGGGTACTGAATTAAATTTTAGTACAGCTTTTCATCCTTAATCAGATGGGCAGTCAGAATGAAAAATTAAGACATTGGAGGATATGCTACGTTCTTTCTCTATGGATTATCAGGGAAGTTGGGATCAACATCTTTCTTTGGTTGAATTTTCATATAATAACAGTTTTCATTCCAGTATAGAGATGGAACCATTTCAGGCATTATATGGGAAGCGGTGTTGAACTCGAGCTTTCTGGGATGAAGTGGGTGAAAAGAAGTTGATGGGACCAGAATTGGTAGAAGAGATGGTAGAAAAAGTTCAGCTAATTTAGAAGCACATGAGAACAGCTCAGAGCAGGCAGAAGAGTTATGCAGATTACCGGAGGAAGGATCTATCTTTTGACGTAGGTGATCATGTTTTTCTCAAGGTTTCTCCTTGGAAAGGTGTGATGAGATTTGGTAAGAAAGGAAAGCTGAGTCAAAGGTTTATTGGACCATATGAAATTCTGGAGAGAGTTGGATCAGTTTCATACTGGGTGGCTTTACCTCCGAGTTTATCTCAGGTACACAATGTTTTTCATGTTTCGATGTTGAGAAAGTATATGTCAGATCCATCTCATGTTTTGAGTCCAGAGGTAGTTCAGCTGGAAGAGAAAATATTTATAAGGAACAACCGGTCTAGATTCTTGACCATGGGGAGAAAGTGTTACGAAGTAAGGTGATTAATCAGGTAAAGGTTTTGTTGAAAAACCACATGATGGAAGAGGCAACATAGGAATCTGAAAATGCAATGAGGGATAAGTACCCCCATTTATTTGATAAGTAAATAAATTGCGGGGAAGCAATTTTCTAAAGGGGGAAGGATGTAAAATCCCAAGTAAGTAATGAATAATAAATATTTTTATCTATGTCTATTAATGAATTAGATAGTGTTTTAGAGGCTTAAAAGGAAAATAAATCCAATCTTAAGCATGGAATACACTAATATTTTTAAAATATTGTTTTACTGCCTTTTGATGGAAAACCATTTTTAAATCTATCTTTTGAGAATTTTATAAACTATGATTTTCAAAATAAACATATTCTTTATGATTGGGACATCAAAATTTACTTTGTGTGAATTTTTGGTATTTTTAAGACAATGTTCATTTTTTAATGAATAGTTAAAAATACTGCATTTTACATCAAAACTGCCTTTTAATCTAATTTATTTATATGATTATATTATATTTTGAATTGCTTTTGAAGTGAAATTAGAATATATTTTTACCATTTAATCCAATGGTGGTCATTGGAATCAATTTCACTTTGAAATTGGACTTAAATTGGTGTCAATCTTTTGATTCTTATTGTTTCATAAAAACACACTATTTGTCATGATAGCGGGAATTAATTATTAAATTAATTAATGTGACTTATATGTTTTGAATTTTGTAAAATAGAGTTCATTTTTTAATTCGGAATATCAAATATAGCTTAGGGTGAATTTTTGGTATTTTTCTGAAAAACATCAATTTTTGATGAATAGTGAAACCACTAAGTGATACTTATAAAAACTGATTTTTCGTTTAAATGAAATTTTACCACTTTTGTGTTTTGAATTTCAAGAATCAAACATACATGGTTGTCATTAATAAGTAAAATGTGGTTCAATGAGATTAAAATAATTTTTTTGGTGAATAGTAACTCTTAAGTTCTTGATCGCGATTAGAGGTAATTAGTGTTGTTTAAGTTAAAAATAATGCCATAATAAAATGAGATGAGATTGAAACATGTCCTACCCTAATTGGATGTGTCATGTCCGACCATGAAAATCCATGTATCATCTTGAGGACCCCATGGAGCCACTTTGGTTGGGAATTGACATAAATAACTTTTAATTTAATGTAAAAGTAAAAATGACACAAACATGAGATGTTTTACTAAAACAATTTGTACATGGGGTTATAAAGATCTTATTTTTGATTATAAATAGTCATTGTAAATCTAAAAATATTTCCTACATCATATTATTTTTTTTATAATTTTTAGACTATATAAATTAAATTATTTATGAAATCATGATGATGCAGCGATGACCTCATTATTTAACGATTTAAATAAAATGAAATGATAATGTAAAATATAAGACCTACACATAGACAAACACTATTGTATGGGTGGATTTAGAACCCCTATCACCTTATCCTCGAAACACATCAATGTGGGATCTCTTAAATCCGAATACCATTTTAAAATAAAGTGACTTTTCTTTACCTTCCAAGAGTGACCCTCCTCTCCTCTTATAAAATGCCCCACCTCTACCACTTTACCCACACTCCCAAAGCCTTTGGCTCGGCGAACCCCTGAACATTTTGGCTCTCCACATCCCTATATTACTCCTTGATGCCTCACTTTGGGCAGAAGGCTTCCCAAGGAAGCCTTTGTGCTCAAATCTAAGAGAGTTACCCGATTTTAAGGTAATGTCTTCTTTTGAGTCCTTTTGTTTGATTTTGCTTCTCCAACCCCTAAAATCTTTTTATTCATTTATTTTGTAACAAATAAAGTATCCTAAATATACTAGGATGTTGTTATAAGAATTATTCGAGCTACAAATACACACACATACATCTAATGGTTAAAGGACATACTGTTTCCATGGATGGTGAATTTATGCCTCCCGAAACGATGATTGTTCAACATTCTTTTAACAACTTCAAAGGTGTCCATTAGGATGTAAAAATATTTATATATGATATATAATATGTTTATGTTTTCCTTAAGCTTCTGTATTTTTCATTTTGGTCATACCTTTATGGTTTCCATTATGGGTAAACGAGATATCTTCATTTAAGGAAGTGCGGACTACCGCCCCCTCAAAGTGATTTGATTCATTAAATAACATATGTGGGACGTATAAAGGATGGAACTATGATATTATATATGATATTATACTGGAATTATAATATACCTTTATATCATTATGATTCCATTCTATAAAATACGAAATAGAAATGAAAGTAGCGTTCATGCGTACGTACGGCTTACCATCTCCATGAACGGTGCATTTCATTTCTTACCTCTAAATGATTATGTAATATTATAAATGCATGTATATACTGGATATATATTATATATACATAATTATTATAATTATGGATATAATGGTTACATGAACAACATGTAATTATAAAGGGTTTATTTTTGACTCAATTACCAATGATCGTTAAAACGACCGTTATTAACTTAAATAATTACATAGTGTTCATGACATGGAAATAAGTGATATAAAAGGAATAATGAACTTGAAAAAGGTTCTTAAACAAGTAGAAATGAACTCAAGTTTATTATTTAGGAGATTAAAGAATGACCAAGTCAAGTCGGACCCGAGGTATGGGACTTCGTCTCAATCTCCTTTCATTGAGGCATATTTTGTTTTATACACAACCTTCTTTTATAGTGTGTATAATCCCCTTTGAATTTTACGTTTATCCAAAAGGAATATTTTTTATACGAAGCATTTTACTAAACAAAAAAGGGAATGTTTTTGTCATACATATGCGGCGACAACTACTTCTCCGCAGCCGTGACCATTATTTGAGTTTCGGATTCCTCTACAAGCCATACCTTTTTTTTAAAAGAAAAATAAATACCTTGTTTTACTTTTCTTTTGTTTTGGTATTGAAAATGGTTTTCATAATGTTTTTATATCAATGTTTTGTATTGATATCTTGTGATTTAAAGGTGGAAATGTTATGTTTTCTTTATGCATGTTTTATGTGATACAATTATGTTGAGATTCTTGGGAATTATTATGAAGACAGGTAGTTCCGTGATAAACTAAGGGCGGGTGATCCCGATATAGATCTCCAATGCATTGGGTAACGTGAAGGAGTGTAACGTTAAGGTTTCTCCGAATATATTTAGGGAATATACTATGATGGGTATTCCAAACCTAACCAAGAGGGTTACTCCCTACGTAAGAATGTTATGAATGCCTCAAGTTACCTTTATGTATTATAATTTCTATAATTTATTGATGATTTGATGAGGTATGTTGAAGTGCTTATGTTTTATGGGTAAAGTATGATTTCATTCTTATGTATATATGTACCCATGTTTCCTTTCCATATATATTTTATATCCATTACTGAGCTTTTTATGCTCCTCCCATGTTTTTTTTGAAATGTTTTTCACAGGTCAAGGGAAAGGTACATGATATGATGATAGTGTCAAGTAAGTGTCAAGAAAGAATCCATGTTTTATTTTAAATATGTTTCCATTGAGGGGAAATAAGAATAATATCTTTATGTAACCACTTTTTTTTATATGTGGAATGTAATGCAAGTTTTATGATCTAATTCTCTAAAACTCTAAACCCGAAAAGATCCTCAATGTGTAATCTTGTAATAACTCAAGATTAAGTAATGTTTAAGGCTGGGGCCTTATAGGGAGGGTGTCTAGGGGTGGGGGTGGTCTAGGGGGTGGGCCGGTGTCCAAGGGGGTGGGCGGGTGTCTAGGGGGGTGGGGGTGTCAAGGGGGTGGGGCGCAGTCCAGTGGGGTGGGGTGTTGTCCAGTGGGTGAGGGTGTCCATTGGGAGGTGGGGTGGTCTTGGTGGTGGGAGGGTGTGCAGGGGGGTGAGGGTGTCTAGTTGTGTGGGGTGGTGTCCAGTGGGCGGGGGGCTGTCCAGTGGTGTGGGGTGGTGTACAGTGGGCGGGGGATGTCCATGGGGTGGGGGGGGGGGTGTCTAGGGGGTTGGGGTGTCTAGGGGGTTGGGGTGTCTAAGGGGGTGAGTGATGTCCAGTGGGGTGGGGTGGTGTCCAGTGGGTGGGAGGGTGTTCAAGGAGGTGGGGGGTGTCCAAGGGGGGTGTCCAGGGTGGTGGGGTGCTGTCCAAGGGGTTAGGGGGTGTCCAGGGGGTGAGGGATGTCTAGTTGGTGGGAGGGTGTCCAGGGGGGGTTCTAGGGGGGGGGGGGGGTTCTAGCGGGTGGGGGTGTCCGGGGGGGGGGGGGGGGGTTGTCTAGGGGGGGTGGGGGTGTTCTTGGTGGTGGTGGTGGGGGGGGGGCTTTCCAAGGGGGTCAGGGGTGTCCAAGGGATAGGGGGCTATCCGTTAGGGGGGTCTAGGGGGTTCCCGAGGGGGGGGGGGCTGCCTAAGGGCGTAGGGGGTGTCTAGGGGGTGGGGGGTTTTCCAGTGGGTTTGGTCGGGTTTTTCTTTGTTTTCTACTTGTTTCAGGTCTTGATTGGAAGCACATTGTAGTGGTTGAACTATTTCATTAAAAAAATTTGTTTTTTACGTCGGTTATTTTATAACCGACTTAATTGATGCATGGGAATGGTTTTTTATGTTGTTTATTAAATAAACGAAACAATATATATGTTTTCACATTGGTTAATTTTTAATTGAAATGAAAAACAACTTCACATACTAGTTTATCACGTCGTTTATGAAAATAATCGACGCAATAAACTTGTTTTTCACATCGGTTTTCTAATAATAGACGTGAAAAACACATCGGAGGGGTTTTTAATTACGTAATTATTAAATAAACTATTTAATAAATAATATATTATGTCTGTTTAAAAAAAATGACATAATAAATCATGACTCGGAATCATTTTCTACACCGGTTTTTAGGAGACGACATGAATATGGCTTCCAATTTCGACTTTTTATGTCAGTTTTAAAATAATCGACATAAAAAATATATTTATAATGTCCCCTATAATAACTTCAACAAAAAAATTGTAAAAAATTAAAAATAACTGAGTTAAAAAACGTTTTCTACACTACTGTGTGCATACTAAGAAGTGCACGGATGTCAGTTGACCTGATCAATGGGGTCCAGGCATGAATTTTGCAATGGAGACTTACAGAGATCAAATTTTTATTCTCACTCCTAGGTGGTTTACATTGGGAACCTGAGGCATAGTCCTCTATATATTGTTGGGAAGTCTCAAAAATCCGAAAGAACTACCTTGGGCCCCTTAGCCCAGTTGGATGCGGTAATCGCCATAACTGAGGGTGTAGATCCTAAAGTCCCCATATCTTCATGTATTGTTGGTAGGGAATGGGTTTTTCATATGATTATCTCTTTCACAGTTCATATATTAGTGGGGTTTCCAAATTAACATATAAGAAGACCTCGAGGAAGGGACTTCGAGCTTTACCTCAAGAACCTCTCCAACTCTTCACGTTCTTGGTCTGAATAACCAACTTCCCCCTCCTTTAGAGAACTACCTCTACTAGACACCCCCCAAGAGGATTCATCCAATTCATCAGGTAGAGGGAAGATCTCCCACAATTCTGCAGCTGATAATTATTAAGGGGTTGTTCGATCTATCAATAATTTTACCCGATCCGTCATTGGATGAGGGGCACCACGGGAGTGCCTGAAGTCCTCCAACTCAGCCAAGTATTGCTCTGCCTCCTCCTGGGATACTGCAAAGTCGTCCCTAATTGGGACGATCCCCATAAAATCCATCTAAGATGGTTTAGGTGTTTCCACATATCATATGGGTTGAGGAATTCCCGATTGACATCCCAGATGTCCCAAGGATCTGGGAAGACAACATTCTCCGGCATGTCTATGTGGCGTAGTCGCTTTTCCGGAGCCCAGCTGGATATCCTGCGGAACCCGCTGGGCAACCTCCCCTCTAGATGACTCTTCTCCTCTAGGACCACTAGGTCCGCTGCTACTTCCTCCCTTTAAACTAGTACAAACCTCACCACCACTATATCCCCACCACAATGAGACGTCCTCGCTGCCTTCTAGCCCCAGCCTCGAGGTTGGGGAGGCACCCCGTCATTGGCCCTAATGTTTGGTTACTTCTACATCTCCCCAGGGTAGGTCGCCTCCCAGCTATTGGCCTACTCCTTCACCAACCCAAAGATGGCCTTGGGTGGAGGAAGATCATTCCACATCTTCCCATCCTCCTGAGTGAACATGAGCCACATATGCCTCATCACACACGAGTTATCCTCGTGGTTCACAACCAAATAGACCCTGTGGGGTCAACCGCTGCATACCCCGAAATTGCCTTGCAAATCGGTGTGAGGTGTTTCGCTCACAGAGGGACTCACGGTCCACCCGCACCACCAGTACTCCAACCTGAATGGTCTGAAGGTAGGAATAATGTTCTTCCATTCCCAGGCCATCATCAGTGAACACACCTATTGGCAATGGGAATGGGTGGAAATTGAACTCTTCTGATTTCCAGACCCGGTTCAGTACCGCTTGCAGAGTCAGCTTATACATAAATCATCCCACAACAATCAAGATGGAAGGGAGAAAATTTGATCCTAGAGGAGAAATAGTGTTCAGATATTCATAGATGCCACTGACATGCACCTCTATCCACCCATACATGAGGTGGAATGGCTGACATATCCTGTTTGGATTATTCCCCTCACTAATATGCCACAACATATTGTTCATCTTGGCGAGCATTGGTATACCATTGTTGACCTCCACCCTATCGCCAACAAGGACGCCATGATAAACATGATTAGTCGAATGCCCATGTTCGTATCTCTCACCGTCAAGATCCAACTACAAATCAGTGTTGCAATAAATGTAGCCAACCTGACTACTAGCCATTGCTCGGTACTGATGCTGAATCCCCACATATTCCACTGGTTATCCTCATTTATCCACCAGTACTAGTTCTCCTTGCCTCATTGAGCCCCCATCAGGAAAGTCCGATGCCTCACAGGGAACTGCCTATTTTCTAGGAAGTTTAGGAACTCCTTGAACCACAATTTGAAATGGATGTCCCTCACCTACAATTTTTCCTCTCCCAGAACTAGGTCTAACAATGCCATCACTAGCGGTGGAATCCTTTCTGGATCATCCCTTGATCCCATAATGGGGAGGAACTAATCCTAAATCACCCCCAGTATTGGGACCCCCGAGATCTGATACAGGTCCCATAAACTGATGCCGACCTCTCCCTTGTGAAATTAAAAGGTACTAGTCCTTTAAAAACATCTTGCTAGAAACTTTGGCATCATCTACTTCGGCTGATAAATGTGGAATTAGGAGGCGCAATCCACCTCATACAGGCCCACTCCCCTCATATTTTCACCGAACACATCGCACGAGGAACCTACCCAATAGGCACAGGACTAGTCATCTATGAAAATTCTACCCTGGTGTAGATATCACTCATCGGACCACCCCTTCACCGAGTTCCCTAAGTCTTCCTTCAAGATAGTATGGTACAGTTGGGGAGAGGTATCTAGCTATAGTTACTTCCTGTCGACGTTATTCACATGATTTTACAGACAGTCAACATTGACAGGCGTGAATTCCTCCCATGTATGGTTTCCATCCACCCTAAACCACTAGCATTGACACGATGTTCTCATGAATCGGTAATCTTGCTCATCTCTAATCCCTTATGAGATTAGGATGTCATACCTTAGGCTAAAAACATATAGAGGCAGCCTCCCACACAATGGATAGTTCTTCTAACACTTTGACTCCAGCTCTACAAGGGAATTTTGGTCAGAATGGATTCACACGAACTCCCATATACCTGACCTATCCACCATTTACTCCTTCCATGAAGAATCAGCAAGGACCCCCTGACAGCCTCCTAGTGATCCATTCAGGTTTTGGAAATTTGGGTCTTTTTGGTTCTAGTTCGTGATGCACCTTTGCGAATCCCGTAAGAGAATCTAATTAATGGAGCTCTATCCCAGCAAAGGAAATCGAAGAGGGCTTCCCCGACCTTTAGTCTTTTGACATAGAGTGCACCACCATGGAGTTAATGACTTTCTGTGCGCATCGATGAAGAATGCCCGATTCCTGGAGGGAAATCACTGAGTATGCAGAGCTTCGCAAATCGAGGGCTCCAAATTCCAAAACGCATAGGTGATAAAGGAATAAAGTGAGGTCATCCTCCCCTGTTTATAGGTGATGACCCCTTGAACATCATGGTGCATCCGACCAGGGAGAGCATCGTGACGCTCTAAGCCCATGTGTCGCCTCTCTGCCTTGTTAGCTACCTTCACGAGAATTCTTCGTGATTGACCAAAGAGTTTTGGAGATTGACCCTCAATCATTGACTCTTGTTTTCTCCTAGGATCCATGTCTGAGGGGGGGAGTTTTTTGGTGCCAAAATTTGAGAAGAGGAATATCAAACGTGATGCCCTTGGGGCTGCCTTGCGATGCTCATCTGCGGAGCCCCGCAACACCGCAGTCGGTGGGAATCTACTCCCTCTGTGAAGCCACTGCGGAGCAAGAAGGCAGGAGTCTCCACGAATCGGATTGAAGTTTCCCAAGATGCCGCGGAGCAAGGAGGTGGGTGGCTCTGCAGTTACGAAAAAATTCCACGTGTCTTCACACTAAGCGAGCTCTACTTCACAGTGCCTCTTGCCTATAAATACTGGGCTCCCCTTGAGCCCAAAGAATAGAATCTATGACATTTTTCCTTTTTATCTCTCAAATTGCAATGCAATTTTTTCTCTGCATACTATGATATCATCAATGTACTTTAGCATTGCGATGTGCCTTCTCTTTTCTTGAATTCAACCCCTCTTCAAAGTGGGATGCCCTCCGTGGAGCCTACGGGCCACCACGAAGGAATGGAATCCTAAAGGGGACTCGGGTCTTCACAGAGCACTTATTCTTCTCAAAGTACCCTCCATGAACATGTAACTGACATGCTATGGTAGGGTAACTATGCACCATGAAGCACATTGTTTCGCAATGCTATGCTTTGCGGGGCACCCTTTCTTCGCGAAGCACTACTCCACGAAAGCCTTTCCACTTCACGAAGAACCATCCATATGAACCTATTCCTAGGCTAGGCCATGTCACTTCGTGATGCATACCCCTTTGCGAAGCCCCTCCACTCTATGGAGCACCAGATATTCACGAGGCTTCTTACTGTGAACCCCTTTTCTCCTCAATTCCTTTTCCCATGCGACTCTCTAGGTTTCCACGAAGTGATTTCAATGTCCCTAGGTAGTGCATCATGTTGCGTTTCTTCAACTCATGCTTCTTCTCACAGGCATTCTAAAATCTATTTCTTCTTCACATAACCATGATAATGTGGGCACCTCGGTGGATCAGTCCACATCACCCCCTCACCCCGGCATTGCTGATGCCTTACCTTCCTCAAGGGCAGGTGGGTATCAGTTATGTAAGTCCTAGGGGGTACCGAGTGAACTCGGCTCGTCCAAGCTGCAGGATATTAAAATGCCAAGTTCCATCATCCTCAGCACATGACGTTAAAATATGACAATACCCCATGCATCATACATGGGGATCCCCATCTCGGACATTCTCTATGCCAGATTGCCTCCATGGGAGTGAGATATTCCTCACATGGAATGATATTCTCATTGCAGGAGCGATGTCTGTTATTGGGGAAAGGGAAACCACCTTTGTGTAATCCCTTATCATTTCTTGTGGGTGGAAGCATCACTTATCCTCCTATCTTCTTATTAGACAAAAACCAGAGGGGGGATGGGCACCAGAACCCTCCTCTCTTCCGTGCCTAATCTGTCTCCCACTAGGCTTTTTCTTTTATCGGGCTTCCATCCTGGAGTAAGTCCCAATCTCTATCTCTCTGGGTTACTAACCACATGTAAGCCCCTGTTTCCTCTCTGGGATGCTATCCAGGTATAAGCCCCTATTTACTTTTTGGGCCGCTAACCATGTGTAACCCCACACCACTTCCTACGGATTCACCTTTAGTGACGTGATCGTCAGGTCTTTGTTGAATCTTGTTTCTCACACCAAGCACGACTCATGTGGGCTTAGAGTAATCATCGACCATGAAATCATCTCCGGTCAGCCTAGACTGTAAGCCCCACACTTCATGCTGAACTAGTTGGACTTGATCCTTTCCAAAGAAACGTATGTAGGAAGCCTCCCTTGGGTTCAAGCCCAACAACCATTGGTCCCGACCCACTTCACGTCGGTGCACCAACACCTTTCCCGAACTACATGGAATTTGATACTTTCCAAGGTAAGGTATGTTGGAAGCCTCCCTGAGGTTCAATCCCAACTCCCATCCGTTCCGACTACTTCTCATTGTTCCACTCCCGTCCTGCATGATGTTAAACTGTACACCACCTTTTTTCTTACATGACACTAAATTGTCCCCCAATAAGTGGTAATCTGTTGTGAAACCTATCCACTGGTAATCCGTTCTGACCTCATCTAGTGGTAAGCCATTGTCACCCCAATCCAACGTTAAGCCGTTGTGAACCCCAACCAGCGGCAAGCCTTTGTGGAACCCCGATCGATGGTAAGCCATTGTCAATCCCAACCTGTGGTAAGCCATTGTGTTTCCAATCGACGGTAATCCGTTGTAGCCCCCTTTATTGGGATCTACATCTCTGGTCCACCCTAGAGCATCAGACCAACCTCAGGCTGCTAACCATGCGTAAGCCCCATCATGTCACTGGGTCACTGTCCCATGTGCACACCCTGATTCCATGCCCCATACTGAACTTCAAGGACTTTGATCTTTGTGAAGGCATGGTAAATAGTAAACCTCCCTGAGGTTCAAGCCCATCACCCATGTCTCATCTTGATCTTTCCCTCGAGACTATGTGCTTTGGGATGGTAATTCCCAAGCTAGGAGGTTTCACTTCCTCCAGGTCCCCTTCGTATGGATCAACTCCTTAGGTTTCCCATCACCACAACGAACTATGAAAACTTTTATTCCTTACCAAAAGGATACGTACTATGTCTTTTCAAGGTTCAATCCCAATAATACCATCATATTCATGATAGTTCTATCTCATTCCCCACCACTTTATTCAACTCTACATCATCCATCCTGATTCTTACTTGGGCCGCCATATCCTGGTGAGATCATGCCATTTCCCCTCTTCACAACTCATAGCTGCACTCGGGTAACTAACCATGTGTTATCTCTAGAATCGGGGTTCCCTCAGGGGGTCTCACCCATCTGATCCACTCCAGTTAGTGTTCCGATTAGCTTGATCCCTCTCCGATAGACATTAAATTCGTAGAATACCCTGTGTCAAACATGGGAAGATGAGGAAAACCTCAAAGACATACCTATTGAATATAATTCTCCTCATTCGACATGGGATGCATCATACTTGCGTGCCCTCGAGAAGCCCTATCATAAGAGGAAGAAATCGAGACGCGCCAGTGTTCCAACACCCAGACATGCCAGTGATGTCCAACATGACAACTCCCTCGACCGATGATTTCTACCCTAACGAGACCCCAAGGAATGTCCTAACAGAAGCTGCATAATTAACTAGTGTACATGAAGAAATGGTACTTTGACGAGTTTCCTCAACAATATATTAAGTCTATAAGGGAGAGACGAACTAGGTGACAAGTTCCAAGGACGAATCCATGAAAGAGGAACTGACATCCCATTACCCCATTTCTATTAGTGAGAAAACATCCATGAACAAGTGACAGATGCCGCCCGCCTTTAGGAATGGTGAATACAGGGAAACAATCAACTTATCCTCAAAACAGACAGATGAACTCTTTGATGATAGCGTCAGATATAGTATCCTTAAACTAAAAATAAGTTTGACGTAAGATATTTCTTAACACAATTTCAATTCATTGAGTTAATCTTATACTATATTCAGTTTTTCATTATATGATTATGTGTATAATGAATTTTGATTACCTTATTTTATATTACAATTGTTTAATGTTTATTTATATTTTATAAAAATTATTTATTCATTATTTTATTAACACTTCAACATTATGATTATTACATGGGTTTACTTAACAATCTCTTTTTAATCAAGATTATTAATTCTTGAATTTCAATTGAAAGAAATTTTTCTAAATTTTTTTAACAAATAATTTAATTTTATTCTCCTATAGTAATTAATGAACCATTTAATTTATAGTACCACTCTTCCACACATTGGAACTTAAAATGTTTTAGAATTTTTTTTTAAAAAATCTGACTTAATTTCTCTCTTCTATTGGAAATCTATTTTCTTCAAAAACCCATGTTTTCTAAAAATGTTAGAAAATATATTTGTAGCCTTTAAAAAAATATTTATCAAATGAATTTTCTCTTTGTTTTTACTATTTATAATTTTTATTCAAATTAATAATATGTCATTTTCAAAATAATTCCTTTTGGGTTTTACCAAATTGTAAAAGGAATGTTCTTTTCATTTACTAAACAAGGATGTTTTCTAACCATTGAACAGTGAAAAAGGAATGTTGTTTTTAAATTTTACAGAATTTATGTAAATACCAACCAGTATGATAATTATTTATTTCATGCTTTATTTTCATGTTTTCTAGGTTCTTTTTGATGATTTTTAATAGTGATTTTAAAATAAATGGATTTTCAAATGTTTTTTCTGAATTAAAATTTTATTTTTCTATAGAACGGTTTTAAAGATATTTTTATGATATTTCTATTCTTCAATAATAGAAACCCATATATATTATGGATATTATTATTTCATAAGACATATACCATTTTTACATATGGTGTTTCCCTTTATTTTAATTTGATTAACATGGAAAATATTGATAAATATGTATCTTTTAATCAATAATGTTATTTGATATGTAACATTGTTTATAAATTAAATTGATAATTTGATATATGAGGAATGATTTTGACATAAAATACATAAGTTGGGGACCAGTTACTAAATGTACATTGATGCATTAGCAGTCTCATATGACAAAATCATCTTGCCAAACCCTATGAGTTTGTAAGTTTATTTAATCTATCTTATGAAATATATTACTAGTAGTAGGTTCTGAACTGTCTTGTGAAAGGATTAGATGATAAATCATTTATTATCCTTGGAAAAAAGAAATTTTATATTTTAGAATCATTTTAATTTAGAGTTTAGTTATTATTATCCATGAGATTTTAACTTTGATATTATCTATGGTTTTATATCATTATCATTTTATTGATTAAGTGACATGTTTTTTTAAAATTATTTACCAACCCATATTGATTTTGTCTTATATTATCTCAATTTTCAAGATATTTTAATGACATGTGTGTTCAGTTATTTAACTTTCCATGATGATTATACTTCAGTTATTCATGTTTTGTTTCACTATAATTAACCCTAAAAGAGAATTTTTTCCTCACCCTAATTGTTTTCCTTTCCCTTGAATCCAAAAAGTGTACTATGACAAAAATGATTAGATATTATTGAGGGAATAATTTTATCCTAGAAAAAATCTATGTTGTATTTTTTATTCATATTTAATGTGATAATAAAGTATATATCTAGTTTACCAAAACTACTAAAATAATTAGTCCTAAGGGATTTGATCGTTATATGTTATTCAAATTCATCAAAGAAAGAAATGGTACCAGGATATTGGGGTTGATGTTTCTACACTAATGATATGAAAATTATAACAAAATAGTGACATTATTTTATAGTAATGTTGTAGGGTTACCGCATCATTAGGTGTAAAATACATAACATTGTCATCCAGTACTAAAAAAGGTTCAATTCAATGACTACCCATACATATTGATCGAATATATCCCCTAAAATATCATTGTCAATATTTACCGAAATTACAATGTATGATGGAATATAATATAATATTTTTAGATTCCATAAAATTTTAATTAATCCATTACTTTGAACTATGATTTGGGTGAAAAATTATGAGCATAATAGAATTGAAAACATCAATTCCCATATTTCAACGAAAATAAGCTGAAGCACTATTTTTTTCTTTTGGAATCTTCTAAAGGAAAAATTATTTGGAAAAATATCGAACAGAAATATTTTTTTCAATTTAAAAATCCATATAAATTAGTTTAGGTATTTACATAACTAAAACTTTACTAGATTTTGACACCTTGGAAGAATAACCCACATAATAATTGAGTGATTAACTAAGTCTATTTGTTCAGAAATTACTTCCCAATTTACAATAAATCTAGTGTTGGTGTCATTTTGGATAGGTTTCATCATTTTAACATCATTTTCTCACATTATTGTTTTTAAAAAATAAACATTGAAATGAAATTGTAATAAATAGTATAAAAAAATTATATAGACAAAATCATTTCTGAACATGAGTTCTATCATTAATTCAATAATTCTAAATCAAAACTATAATATTATTAATTAAAATATACTACAATCATATATAAAAGATAATGGGATTTACAAACTAAAACAACCCCTTGATATTAGTTTAGGACCATGAAATTGGAAAACCATTTATTTCCCTCTTTAGATATATATATATATATATTTTAAACATTAATTGACCAAAATAAATATCCAATACCCACCCACTCTACTCTCCATGTCACACTTTTCAAACTAATATAAACGATTATTCTTATCCTTTCCTCTACCTATTCCATGCCCAATGATTATCCACTAAATGAGGCTAATATTCATTATTAATAAACATAATATTCATGTACTTTATTATTTATAAACACCATTTTAGTTAATTTTAAACTTTGAACATCATTTCACATTATGATTGTAATACCTTCTTAAAATGCACTATTATGTGGTACATTTTTTAACATCACTTGAAGTACCCAATGGTTCATCTAATTTTAAGGAATCTAATTATACATATTTTAATTTTATATTCTTTTTAACTGGATATTAACTTCAATATGAAAATTTTTCATTCATTTATCAATGAATGATTCATAATGGATGATGGAGATATTTGGCAATGAAAGGAAGCAATTCAGGAGAAGGAAGATTGGACACCAGCCCACTGATGAGAATGTGGGGCCCAACATACAGCCCCAATGAATCTAAAATATTTTGGGATGCTAGAAGACATGTATAGGAACAAATAATGCTTCAGAATACAATGATAATTCGGTTTCCAAGGTGTCTATTTAGGCAGCCCAAGTTAGAGATAAAATTATTTACTAGATTCTGTGGCCCAGAAAAACAACCCACTAATATGATCATATCATGGAATCCACATCTCCAAATGAACCCAAATTTTACAGGTGGTTATAAGACATCCGTCGATACATTTTCTTCTTCTATTTACCACTCTGATTCAGCCATATAGAAGGGCTTACAAGCACGTCTATTCGGTGAAGGAAAGATGGCTGCCACCTTGGGTCAAGGGTGGAAAAATAAACTCTCCCATACTTTCCACCCACCTATGGACTACCAAAGTTAATTGAGAAGACTTGGACTGTCGAAGGCTCGACACAAGGGCTCAAAAATCCTTATTTAAGGCAGTGGTGTTGGAGGATTGAAGGATCTTGGATTCGTTGTTCAATTGTAATGTTATGCTTTGATTTAGTTGTCTCATATTTTTCTTTCACTTGTAAGTTGTTCAAATCACTTTAGTTTCTTAATAAAAGTTCTTATTATCCTTATATTCTGTTTTCATCCATCTCACATTGATACCATTTCTTCAAGGTGTGAATTTATTCACACTAAATCGTGTGAAATTATTCACACAACGGTGGATTGATCATTTTATTTTTGTTGTTTTCTTTACTTCACCATGTCCTCCCTCATGAGTCTACATTCCGCTTCCATTGAAACCATAGAATCAATGGAGGGATAACCCACTTATGGGTTGATCCACGGGAGTATAAAGGGGCTGGATTGGATGTTATTTATCACCCCATTAATTTATACTCACTTCATTAATTGAGATTTTTATTTGATGATTTTTAAACTCCATCATCCTTGTTGAAATTAAGGCCACACACTTCAAGTGCTAATACAAACCTTTACCTTAAAGTGCTCAAAACATTGATTCTTCAAGTATATAGGTGATTAGTATTAAAAGGTGTAGGAATTATACCAGTAAGTGATGATGTTGTTTTCTCTCCTTAAATGAACCCATCTCAAATATAAGAAATTGAAATAATTGAAAAGTAAATACATCCAATCCACCCCGAGCGATAACCTAGGATCAACTCATTACCTTAATTTGAATTAACTTAATACTATTAGTGATACCTTAAACCCATCTAAAATCAACCCAAGTAGGCCACATCATAGCAAAAAACAATCCATATAATGTACATGTCTGTAGTTACTTCTTAGGTCTCTGAGGATTCGACAAACCAAGCTAGACTACAAGGACCATCCTACCTTCTTCTCTTAGGTAAATTTGGGTGAGAATCACCCAATATCTCATAGTTCAAACCAGATGAAAAAACACCATTAAACCATAAGTTGCATTCCCCCCTCAGATCTCATGCAGACTCTAACATGTTCCATATGACTCCCACTTACATAGATCCAGATGAACAGATTCTGAATAGACTCTAGGATATATGGATCCCGCATTGATATATTTGAGAAACTAGGTAATAATTAATTTTCCCTTAGTCCTAATATTTACATCTTGTAAAATTATAATTCATTCAAACATATTCAATCATTTATATATTTTTTGTATTTTTTTGTTAATTGTGATAGTGGTATTTAATTTCTAAATTATTTGTCAATGTACACATCCCGGATTTCATTTATAGGGATAAATAATTTTAGGGAAACATGTAATGTTAATATGTAAAAAAGAAATGAGAATGTTTTTTATTAGATTATATTCATTAATGTTATATTTTTTTATATGAATTGATATAAAATTATTTCAAAAGATAAATTTTTTATGGTACTGATTTTATTGGGGTTCCTATCAATAATTCATGTCGAAAAACATGTCATAATGGTGGAAGATCACTAATTTGAGTGCTAAAAGGGAAAATTTTTATTTGTGATATATCAATATTAAGATTATCTATTATGATGGGAAATATTTCATTATTATAGTTAAAATAAAAATTAAATTTTGACAATGAAATATTTCAGTCTTTATAGATGATGGGAGAGTTTAGTAATTATTCACATTCAAAAAAAAATTTGGATCAATTTTACATTATATTGAGGTTGGATGATTGATTTTATTCAATATTAGAATTTTATCAATGGTAACAGTATAACATAATTTTTTATGTTAACATTTTTAGAATATTCTTAATGCATTGACATTTGACTTTTTAAAATTGAGGTCAAATTTTTTAGTGGGAATTAAAAAAACGTTTATCAATTAGCATTGATGTTCAAATTATACCTTATAAAATTAATATTGTTTCTTATTCTATAATAGTGTAAAATTATTTAATGTTAGATGAATTTATTTTGGATGTTGGAGACATAGTTCTTTCAACAAAATTATTAAGGGAGATAATCCCAATGCATAATATTGCACATTGGTTTGAATATAAATTTGCATGGAGTTTTACTAAAAATATTATTATGAAATAAGAAGTTTAGACTACCATGTGGATGTTAAAAACATTTGTTTTTTGAAATTCAAATCTATTTATTATTTGTAAACTTCTCAAAAATATCACATTCACTCAAATAACCATGACATAATGGTTTCTCAAAAAGAAATAGAATAATTAAGGTTATCTGTCATTTGTATTGGGATGAATTTTAATTTCAAAAAATATGTCAACGAGATTAATTTTTTACTGTATAATGACTATGTTATTTCGCTAACATATTGTCGAATTCTATTAGTAATGAAAAAAGAATATGAAAAAATATGTGGGGTTTTAGTGTAGTTATTGATGTCAATCCCTTGGATATAAAATAGATGTTGGAAAAAAGGAATTTTCATAAATATAAATGGAGGAATATTTGTGTTTGTTGTCAATCCACACTAGTTTGATCAAAGATTTTTCATTGAATGTGATATTACAGTACAACGTGACAATAGTTTTGAAGGTTTCATCATTTCCCAGAGATATCAGAATTTTTATGCTCAAAATATAGTGGAAAGAGAAAGCATCAGAAAATATAGTTTTCTGGAACTATCTCTTCTTAAATATTTTAAAGGCATTGTTGTGGTGAAGTCTAGGTTTCTCAATAGCTGAGACTCACAAAGATGTGCAACATCTTGAATAGAGTGATGGGTTGACAATAATCTTCGTGACTACGAGAAGATTTTTGAGAAGGTTTAATTTACCTGTAGCTTTTAGTGTGTAGGAGTTTGGTGAACAAGGTTTTGAAGTATCAAAATATATTATATTATAGAATGGGACTATAATGAAAATCAGATCCTATATATATGAGGCTACCCCCACTTCATATGTAACAACAATAATTTGTGATAATGATGAATCACTCAGAATTTGTGAAGGATGAGAGCTTTGTGAATCAAGGATTAAAAGTGATATTGGGCATCGAAAAAAGCCTACTATATTCTTACCCAATTCTTAAGTATCATAGAAAATAGTGTTTTGTGATGATGGGGTTTTCCTTGATAAAATTATGTTCTTTGTGAAGACTGTTTGTTCCATAAACAAATTTCTCTTGGAATAGGCACCAAGACTCATGAAGGAGCTTGAAGAACAATGATATTGATCATCTAGTTTAAGTGAATAGTTCTTTCAACGACATTAAATCAGGACTACGACAAATGCAGAGTCTCATTCTATTAACTGATAGACTTAAATTCCAATCAATAGAAGTGAACTTAATGTTATTAAACTGAGTAAGACTTATCCCAATGAAGAAATCTTGGAGTAATTGATAAAAGTGTAATGAGGGAAGCAATGTGATATCGCTAACATCTTTTATAGGCAGTGTGATTGACAGATAATGACTAGATCTGAACTACTTTATTCCAGAACTACTAAAGATTAGTATATTTAGTTATGATAAAAAAGCTGTCGGTGTATTCTACTTAGACTTGCACATAATGGGAAACCAAGTAATCCTAATTTGTTTTCTCCTTTATTGTGAATGTTTTATTACAACACATGACCATTAAATAGGTTTAACAAGTTTCTACCAATTTTTAAATCAGATTAATTGCTTTAAAAGGAAAAACTGATATTCTGATTCACCCCTCCTTTCTCATGGTGTTTTGGGATCCTACAAGTTGTATGAGAGACAATGTTAACCTATGTTGGATTTATATAGAATAGGTATTCTCTATTTAATATTTCAGTTTCATTTTTTGAGTCAATAATGATGTGTCATTTTGATGAATATTCAAATATCTATGATAAGAAGTGTATATCCACAAATTTTCAGTTAAACAGAAAAAAGAAAGAGAATAGATAGATGAAGAATTCCCTGTCATCTAAAGATGATGTAGTATTTTGTTCTCCATGACTTTCTAACAATGAAGATATAGCAAGATTAGAAATTAAAGAGTAGGTGGATCATGTTTCCACCAAAGATAAGGACAACCTTTCTACCTCATGAAGATGAAAATATACATGTCATCAGGAGGTATGTGTTAGCACCATTGAAATTGGTTTTCAAAATGAGGATCCTGGCATATGTGGTGATATTGATTAATTTAAAACCTCACAAGATTTTTTAGTTGAGTGATTAAGAAATTATATTCATGATATTCCCAATAAAAGGGCCTCCCTTGAATATGGGGTTATTCAATTTATATAGATATAGATCACCCAGATGGAAGGGAAAATTTATTCTTTGGAAAATTTATTGTAAGGAATAATATTTTATTAATTTAATCACCACAAAATTGATGGAACTATTGAAGAAAAAAAATAAGGGAACTTGAATTAATTTCCTTAAAATACATCAATGATGTTGAAGAGAATGTGGGATTAAAAAAGACTCTTGGTGAAAATATCCATGCACTTGAATGGAAATCAAAACATAACAATGAATTAAAGGGTTTAACATTAGATGAAATATCCAATAAGATCAAGGAACATGACACTTTAATTCAGAATAAAGTTATGTTGCATGAAGATTGATTTTTTTGAATGAAGAAGAATTTTGAAGAAAAGTTCATTATGATTGAATATCAGAAAATCATCCACAATATGAAATGTCCAGATTTGGAAGCTCCATTGGTCAATATTGAGAGGAAATATTTTGAGACTTCACAAAAGAAGGAAATAGTTTCGGGGAATACTCAATGTTCACTGGAGGATTCTAAAGCTGAAAGACCTCCAACAAGTGATAATAAGATGCTGAAATCTTTTGATGCTCTATCTCAAGCATCAGAGAAGAAACAAGTACTATCCATACATACTTGTATTAATTATTTTAAACTTATTATCCTGAAAAGTGCGGGTTGTATGAATAATACAAAAAACATATTGATGAATAATGGTGATAATAAACCTACAACAATGACTAGGGTGGATAGGAGAAACATTATGGAAGTATGTTTCCCAAGAAGATCTTAAAAGGTCATGAAGAACATCCAAAAACATTGTACAAAAGATATAAGGAGATCAAGGTTTAGTGGTCAATGTTTGTGCTATAAAACACGTTTGCCTGCGGGGGCTGGGTGAGTTGGTTCAAGGCGGTGGCGTCCCGTCGTCGAGGTTCCGGGTTCGAGTCCTCGCAAAGGCAACGCGCACCATACGCCAGCGATCCTCTCGTCCCCTCGACTCCGTGGGAACTGGCCCAAGCCCAAGGGCTGGCCACCTTGGGCCTAGCTGGGGGCGTGCGGCGCGCAGTTGGGCAGGCCATCCCTATACCTCGTTACCCATACAACACGTTTGCCGCTTCGGCGGTGGTGTAGTGGTGAAGGAGAGGGGTACAACAACGCCGTTCTTTGGGAGGTACAAGGTTCGAATCCTGGGAGTCCGCTTTCGGGGCGAACCTCTCCCCCGGGATCCACTCGCCTTGCCGGGTCACCCGGTTTCTGACTGGGTGGGCAAAATGAGGCGCAACCCACCCGTGCTGACGGATTGCTTGACGAACCATCGCCGCCCGGGTTGTCACCCTCCGGGATGCTCTGCCATCTCGGATGGCAACGGCTCCTTCCCGGCTGGGGCTCTCTCCGGATTGACCTCTTCGTGGGGAGGGGGGTTTCCTTGTGTGGAGGGTTCGAAAAGGCCACACAAGAGAATTCCCTTTTTTTAAAAGATCTATAGGTCCATAAGAATCAATATATAGAAAATAGATTTGGGAAGCATGATAAAATATTTGTTAAATTCAATAGAAGTGGTCACAATGTTGGTACATGCTCACCTCAACATTCATTCAATGTTGATAATATAATAAGACTAGAAAATCTAGCTAAGTATGGATAATCTATCTTGGGAATAAATTAGAAAAATATTTTGAACACAAATTCTCCTAATAAGATCTCATGTAAGGAATATGAGAGGAACATGGATTCTAAATATAAGAAGTTAAAGGGTAGTGCATCCAAAACATATACTAAGAGGGATGAAACTCAGAAGAACCCATGTGGAAGATCCAAACATTCTACAAAAGTTATTAATGGATTTTTAGTTATTTGGATATAAGATTTATAAAGAGTGGGGAAGCATGAAGATTCATAGGATAGGACTGGTGAAAAAGGAAAATAAAAGATTTTAGATATTGAAGAAAATGTACATGAGATTTTTTAAACAAAATTCAACTCTTATGATAAATAAGTTCTATGCGAGATATGCATTAAATATAGTCACATTGAAAAATATTGTTTAACCATACTACCAGAACAAGAAGAATTACAAAAGAGGAGTAAGAATCTATCATCCATAAAGGATGTTAAAAAGAAAAAATCATTACTCAAAGAAGAATAGAATGTGATGTGATCCATGCTACCACAACATAAATCTGAATAGATGTTCAGATATTCAATCATTAATAGTGGAGAATTTTGAAAAACATGGTTGTAAAGATCATGTCAATCATGTTGTTAATATTTATGAATCAAGGAGGATCCACCTTATTCCCTTCATTTTTGGTGTATTGTTGTTGTTCTTATTATGCAGGAAATTTAAGGCGAAGAAATTTTTTAGGGGGAGAGTCTAATAAGGTGATAGGGCTATCAATTTTTGGTATCCAATTTGAAGAATTCACTATCTTTGAATGATTCCACAATTTTGTATGCAGATAAAAATATAGTGGAGGATCATTTTGGATGAAGGTGAAGATTTCCTATTCTGAATAACTAGGTTAAATAAGGTACAATCATGGATAGACCTTATTTTGGGAAATCTACTGAATATGTGTTTAATAATTTCATCCTTGTTGAAGATGTGAAAATTCTCCATTGCAGACAATAACATGTTAGATATACATGATAGGGTATTTTCTATTCTGAAATTTCTTGAAATCTATTCTAGATGAGTTCCACCATTATGAATATGTAGAGAAGTGTTTCCCTTGGATGGAGATTGATGGAGAAGGATGAACAAGGTTCCATAATCATTATTTAGATCTTTATAATACTCAATTATTCTATAAGTTTCTTGATAATCATGTTATTGAAAAACAATTTTCAAGTTGATAGTACTTAATAGTTTCCATAACATTGAGTATCTTCATCCTATAATGAATGTGAATGAAATAAAAGGTTAATTATATGTGTTGTCATCTCATTAGGTATCATGATCATTGGGAAAGTGACAAATTCAGATGCTGAAATATTTTGTAAATTCCATGCATAGATTTATGTCATTAACGGTAAATAAATATTTTCTCCAATAGCTAGACTGGAGTTGATCATAATCTTCCTCACTATGTAAATTTAAAGAGAGTAAATTTTTTATAATATGGATGTCAAAATGAAAATATTAAATAGATTTATTTAAGAATAATTTTATATTGAATTTGCAAAGGGGGTTCTAATTGGAAATGACGAGGCAAGGGTTTTCTGGTTAAATATGGATCTTATTTGTCTGAAGTAGGCACCATAATCTTATTATTCTAGAGTCAATTATTAGATAAAGAAGATAGAATTTAAAAGGGATGTTGTCTACTATAATATCATTGTGAATAATTATAAAAAATACTAATTTATGGTTCTAGTGTATGCAGATAACATTATTTTGGGTGGAAGTAGTTATTTTAGAAGAAGGACCACAATTTATTTCTCTTTAAACAATAAGCAAGAGAGGAACAAAATAAATTCAATATACATCAATCCAAACGAATGTTGAATACAATTTTGGTTGGGAAAAAACATGGAATGGCTGAGGATGGGAAATCTATAGATCCCACCATGAACATAAGAATCATTGGAAGCTTATTAATGTTTACTACAACACGACCATGTATATTTTTTGCAACATGATTAATATACCTCTTTCAAAGTAATCCAATGGAAGGGAATTTGTCCATAGATAAAAGAATCATGAGATATATTCAATCTACACCCAATTTTGGATTATAATTTGATGTTGGAAGAGATAATTAATTTTGAACATTTTCTACTATGGGTAGGGTTTGAGACCAGATGGATAAAAAATCAATAAGAGTTGGTCCATTTTTCATTGGAAATAAATGTGGGGGATGGTAGTCTAAGAAATAGGAAACCACTTCTCTTAGAATATCTGAAGTAGAGTATATCTTTGCTACAAAGGATTTCACTCAGCTATTGTGGATGAATAAAAAAATCATTGATATTGGTGATGAGGTTAAATAACCAATTGTTATTCTTTATGACAAGAATATTGAAATATATCTTATAGAGAATCTGGATCAGCATTATTGTATAAAACATGTTGAGATTAGATTCCTCTTCATCAAGAAAGAAGTTGAACAAGGTGTGATTATAATGGATCATATTGAAAATAATGACCATGTGGATAACATTTTGACAATGCCTTTGGTAGAACAAGTGTTTAAGAAAAATCTATTGAACTTTGAGTTATACCACCTTAGAGTACATGAGAAGTTTAAGGTTGGTCTCCTTTCCCCATTTTATATAATTTTTGAATATTTTTGTTGAAGGGATATAGGTTTATGGGGGAAAAATGATACACTGATTTTTTTTGATATTAACAAGTTAAAATATATGTTCTTTGAGTTTATTACCAAAGGGGGAGAATAATTGATAAATTCAATGTTATAAAAGGTTTACAAATTTTATGTTTTTGACAAACCACACAATGATTCTGTGACACAAAGAGATCAGAGCTTAACTTTGTCATCTTTAATAATTATTAAGCAAGAGAACCCAATTAATGTTTCCCCTCTTTTTTTCTACATCGATCATTGATCAAATTGAATTAGGGTGTTGGATGAGTTTCTTATTGCATATCAGGATTTTCTAGTGGTTGATGATTTATTGAAAATTTCTATAGATTGAAGAAAAAACCTAATTGTGGATCTTATTGGAAACAAGGGTTTTTATAAATAGAAATGGATTCATGTTTTTGGTTTTTTTAAATCCACACTTGGTTGATCATGGAGTTTGCAAAGAAGGTGATATTACAGTACAAGATGACTATAATTTTTAAGGTGGCATATTTTCCTAGTGTTTTCTAAATTTATTGGATTGAAATCCTGTGGAATGAGAAAGCATCATGAAAGTTTTTTTTAAATTTTATATACATAAATATTGGAAATATTTTTTTAAAGAATAGGTATCTCATAGGATAAGAATCATGAAGATATTGAGCATCAGGAATGGCGAGATGTGTTGACAATAACATCTACGACTATAAAAATCTTCGCAAGATGGATGAATTTCACTAGAGCTTCACGAGTAAAGGAGATTTTCAAATAGGGTTCTGAAGTTTCATGAAAGATCTAGTTTATGCATGGAAGCATTGTGAAAATAAAATCCTATAAATATGAGGCTGCCCCCAATTCATTTCTAATGATTGGAACTAGAGAAAAGGATAATATCTCTAAAATTATGAACGTTAAGTGCTTCAAAAATCATGTATTCAAAGTGATATTGAGAGGTGCAAAAATTCTTCTCTCATATTAAAAAACTTGTAGGCATATTTGAAAAAGGGTTTTCATAATTATGGGGGTTTCTTTTATGATTAACTATGCTTCACAAAGGCAGTTTGTTCCATAAAGGTATTTCACTTCATGAAATAGATTCACGAATGGTAGAATTGATCTTCTGGTTTAAGTCAATAGTTCATTAAATTGAATCAACTCAAGACCATGATGCAAGAAGATTCCTGTTATTGTGAAGAAAAAACACATAATTTCCAGTCTACTAAAGTGAGAATCATGTAATTAAACTGATTAAGACATCATACAAAGGAGTGAGATAATGGGAGTTAAGAGACATGTTTTAAGGGTAGCAATGTATTAGCCATAACATCTTATAAATGCATTGTTCCTTACAAAAAGTGTTTGTGTTTAAAGTACTTTATTCCAAAAATATTAATGATTAGTGGATTTAGTTATTGATGATACAGTGTTTGTGTATGCTCCTTGGACTGTAACTTAGTGGGGAACCACGTAAATCTACTGTGTTGTCTCCTTATATGTGAAATATTGATTACTACATGATTTCATCATATATGTTTAACAAGTTCATAACAATGTTGGAATAAGATCCTTCATTTGAAAAAAAAGTTGATACCTTGATTTTCCATTCCACTCTCAGGATGTTTCGGGGTCCTACAAGTTGTATCAGATCTAATGTTCACCAATGTTAGATTTTTTACATTAAACCTATTCCCTTTTGGCTATTTGACTATATTTCCTAAGTCAGCAGTTATGTGTAGTTTTTATGAGGTTCCATTTCTCTATGATAAGAAATCTATATCAATAATATCCATGATGAATAGGAAAAATAGAGTAGTGAAAGTTGAAGAAGTTCCTCTTATCAAAAGAAGATGTAGTATCTAGTTCTCCATGCCTTTCTGACAATGAAGATATATCAATCTTGTAATGTAAAGAGAAGGTGGATTGAGTTTCCACCAATTAGAAGGATAACCTTTCTAACTAATTTAAATGAAAATATTAAAGTGATCAAGAGGTATGTGTTATCACTATTGAATATTGTTCTCAAAATTAGGATCCTACAACTAGTTTGGATGATGATTAATCTACAACCTAATGAAAAAATTTATTTGATAGATCAAAAACCTCTCTGCCCGATATTCCCAAAGAAAGAGACTACATTGTCTATGGAGTATTGAAATGTATATAGGTAGATATCACCTTGATTGAAGGGAAAATTGATTTTTTGGAAGAGGGCTTGTAGGGGAAAATTCTTGAATGTTTAAAGATCTCCAAATAGGTTAGAACCTCTAAATAAAAAAATATGGAACATGAAACAAGTTCTTATAAATAAGACATAAATGTTTAAGAGAATGTAGGAGTCAAAAATAATCTTAAGGAAAAGATCCATGCAGTTGAATAGAAATTGAGAAATAGCACTAACGTCATGGGTTTATAATTGGATGAAATATCCATGAAGAAGAAGGAGCTTGACAATTTGATTTAGAATAATGTTCAAATGCATGAAGATGGATTTAACAGAATAAAGAAGGCTTGTTAAGGAAAGATGATTATGATTGACGATAATAAAATCAACCTAAAAAATAAATGTATATATTTGGAAGATCATTTGTCTACTTTTTAGAAGACATATTTTGAGACTACATAATATAACAAAACAATTTTTACTTCTATACAATGTTCATCAGAGGATTCTAGATCAGAACAAACTGCATCATTTTATAAGAAGATAATGACCTCTTTTGATGATATTTCCCAAGAAGTAGATAAGAAAAAAAACAATCCATACCAACTTTTTTTAATTATTCTAAACCTATTATCATAAAAAGTGATGGTTGTAAGAATAATAGTAAAAAAATATGGATGAATGATGGTGATAAGAAATCCTCAACAAAGACTAGGGAGGATAGTAAAAAGAGTATAGAAGCCAGTTTCCCCCCAAGAGCACAAAAAGTCATGAATAATAACAAAAAACATTATACATAAAATATAAGGAGATCATAGTTTGTTAGTTAATGTTTCTATTGGAACAAATTTAATAATTTTATAATGGATTCTTGGTACAATCATCTAAATTAAATAATAAAAAGTAAGTCTATTACAAGGGATATAAATCCATAGAAGAAAAAGCAATATCTGTAGGTCTAGAAAAATCAATATACTATTAACAGATTTATGAATATTGATAACAACTATTATTAAAAAAATGGTAGTGGTCCCTAGGTTGGTACATTCTCATATCAACATAAATTATATTTTGATAAGAAATGAAGACCAATAAATTTGGATGAGTATGACGAAGTTACCATTGGAAGAAATTAGAAGAATTTTGTGAACAAAAATTCTACCAAGAATATTTCAATTATGTAATATGAGAAAACTTTGATTCAAAATATATTAAGATGAAGGGTAATGAATCCAAAAGAAAAAAATAAGAGGTATGACACATAGAAGAACCCATGTGGGAGATCCAAACATGTTACAATATTTTCTAATGACATGTAATTTATTTAGATAGAAGATTAGGAGAGAATCAGGGAACATGAAGATACACAGGCTAAGGCTGGTGAAAAATAAAAATAAAATAATCCACATGATGAAGAAAATGTACGTGGGAGTTTTAAAACAAAATGAAACTAATTTTTTAAAGAATTTATGTGTAGAGTTGTTGGAAATATAGTAAAATTGTAGAAGGTTTTTTTAGCATTACTACCAAAACAAGAATAAATTCTTAAGAGGAGTAAGAATGTATCATCCAAGAAGGATGCTAAGAAACAAAACTCTCTACAAAAAGAATAATAGAATGTAATGATATCCATGAAACCACAACATAAATCAGAACAAATGATGAAATGTGAAAGCAAGAATACTGGGGCATGACAAGTAACTTGGTTATGAATACCATCTCAATCGTACTATTGGTATTGATTAATCTTGGAGGATTGCGTTTATTCCAATATTTTTGGGGTATTGTATTAGTGGTTATAATGTAGGTAATTGAAGTTGAAACAAGTACTCAGGGGAATAATTGAGGTGTGAGGGGTATAATATCTTAATATACACGATGAATACATCACCATCCTTGAATGATTCCTAAATTTGAATTAAAAAATAATGGAAGATCATTTTGGATGAAGTATAATATGTCATATTCTAGAAAACTAAGATAATGAAGGTACCATATTTCCTAGATCTTATTTTGGGAATTTTTCAGAATAAGTTTTCAAGATAATTATCCTTGGTGAAGTGGTGAAAATTGTACAATGTGGAATATCACAGGTTAAAGATTTATTCTAGATTTTTCTCTATACTGAAATTTATTGAAATCAATTCTTTATGAGATCCACCATTATGAAGATACTGTGAAGTGTTTCCCTTATGGGGAGACAAATGAAGAATGATGAAAAAGGTTCCATAATTATTATTTCAAATATTATGAAAATTGAATTTTTTTGGAATCTTATTGAATATTATATCATTAACAAATGAGTTTTAGGTTGATAGTCCTTAAAAGATTCATATCAAATTTAGTATCTTTAGCCTAGAATGAAATTGAACGATACATGAATGAAATTATATTGGTTCTAATCTCATTAGCTATCATGATTAGTGGGAAAGGGATAGATATAGATTCTAAAATAGTTTTATAATGTCTATGAATATATTCAAGGCATTGATTTGGAAGATATGTTTTCTCTAGTAGCCAAACTGGAGTCGAGCATGATTTTTCTTGATTTGAAAATTCAAAGAAAATATAAACTTTATCAGAAGGATGTCAAATGGGATTATTAAATATATTTATTGATGAACAAGACTACATTGAACAACTATTGGTATTTATGATTAAAAATTTTGAAATTAATGTTTCAATATTAAGTAAGGATCTCTATGGTCTGATGGAGGCACCACAAGCATTGTATTCTCAGTTTGATGCTTATATGAAGAAGATCGAATTTAAATGTGGAGGATTCTAATATAATCTATATGTGATTAATTCTCAAAAATATGAATTTATGTTGATGGTGTATATGTATGACATTATTTTTGTTGGAATAAAGTATTTTAGAAGAAGGAATAGACCGTTATTTATCAGTAAAAAATATAAATGAGATATACTGAAGAAATTAAATATGCATGACTCCACACCAATGTAAACTCTGATTGATGTTGGAAAAAATTATCAAAAACATGAGGATGATACATCTATGGGTCCCACAATGTACATGAGAATCATTAGAAGCTTATTATACTTGAATGAAACACTGCCATATATCTCCATGTCTACATCGTTAGATGCCCTCTTAAAATTTAATCTGATGGAAGATCATTTGGAATCGGTTAAAATAATCCTAATATATATTCAAGGTACAATAAATTTTATATGATACATTACTGTATAAAGGGATAAATAATTATAATAATTTTTATACTGACTGGGATGGAGTTGTGGTGGATATAAATTCAAAATGTGGTATTTCATTTTTCATTAGAAATAAATGCGTGTGATGGTTGATCAAGAAATAAGAAATAACTTGTCCTAGTACATATAAAGATAAGTATATCTATGGTACAAAGGATTTCACTAAACTATTTCAGATGAATAAACAACTCACTATTATCAGCGGTGAGGCGAAACAACCAATGATGACTCACTGTGATAACAAGAGTACAATCGATATTACAGAGAATATAGTTCATCATTCTCGTGCAGATCATATTGATATTAGATATCAATTAATCATGAAATTATTTAACAATGTGATATTAGAATTGAGAATATTGGGAATTATGACCAAGTGGCTGACATTATGACAAGGTCGATGGGATAATATGTGTTCAAGAAACATCTGTTGATCCATGGAGTTCTTCCACCTCCTAGTTCAAGAGGATGTCTCAGTTGGTCCCCTCTCACAATTTTATATAATTTGTTAATCTGTTTGTGGAAGTGATTCATGTTTATAGGGTAGATATGATCCATGGGTAGTTTTTTTAGAGCTTTACAAGTACAAATACATGTTCTTTGTGTTTATTTCTAATGGTGGAGAATAATGGAGAAATTCAATGTTATAAAATGTTTTCTTGTTTTAGGTTTTTGACCAAACATTTAATTATTCTACAAAACGATGATATAAAATCTTATAATGGACATCATTAAGCATTCAAAAACACAACAACCCAATTTAAGGATCCCCTCTTGTTTTCTACACTAATCATTTATCACATTGACATAGAGTGTTGGATTATTTTTTTCTCATGTATCAGGTTTTGTTAGTGGCTGGTGATTTATTAAATTTATCAACATATTACTAACAAACCCAAAGGGGGATATTGTTGGAACCAATGATTTTCATTACTGAAAAAGGAGTCCCTATACTCTTTATTGTAAATTCATACTTGGCTAATTCAGGAGTTTATAAGGAAAGTGATCTTAGAGTACAATATTATAGTAGTTTTGAAGGTGGTGTCTTTTCCGAGTGTTTTCCTTATTTTTAGGCACAAAACAGAGATGAATGATCATGCATAGTGAAAGATTGTTTTTTGGAATTTTATCTTCATAAATATTTTAATGGAATGAGTTTTTTTGATTAATGGTTTTCACAACGGATGAGATTCATGAATTTTTGGAGCATTGTGAACAAGAATCCAAATGACGTGATGGGGTGATAGTAATCACTGTGACTATAAGAAGCATCATGATTAGTTTGAATTTCAATTAAGTTTCATGAGTGAAGGAGGTTCAAAAATAGGGTTTTGAAGTTTCATAAATAAATTCTCCGTAGTAGTGAGAGAAATGTGAATATATGAGCCTATAAATATGAGGCTACCCAACTTCCATTGTGACTAAAATATGTAGAGAAATGGTTGAAAAACTATGAATTCATGTAGGCCATGATCTTCAAAAATAAAGTTTTCAAAGTGAGCTTGAACATTAAGAAAATAATTCTCTAGTTTTCACTGATGCTTAGGAATCTTGGAAGAAGGTGTTTAAAAGGGATAGAGTTTTCTATAATGACTTAGTGATATTCGTGAAGGTAGTTTATCACATGAAGGAATTTCACATAAAAAATGTAGTGATGATTATGAAGGTGCTTCGTAAATTATGGTATTTATTATCTGGTTTAAGTGAATAATTCGTTCAACCAAATCAACTCAGGACTATGGTGCATGAAGAGTTTCATTATGGTCATGGGAAAATACTTAACTACCAATCTATGGACGTGACCTTCATAAAATTAAACTGATTAATACATTTCCCAAAACAATTATCTAGGGAGATTTGATGGATGTGTTCCAAGGGAAGTAATGTGGTATCCAGAAAATCTTATAAAGGGAGTGTTCTGGAAAAAATGTGAATATGTCTTAACATCATTTTTCCATAAATAGTAAATATTAGTGGATTTATGAATGACTGTAATAATTTCAACGTATTATATTTAGACTACCACTAAGTGATGAACCATGTAAATATGATGTGTTGTATCTTTTCATGTGAATTTTTTATTACCACATGATTCCATTACATAGGTTTAACAAGTTCCTACCAATGCGGGAACAAGATCCATTTCATTAAAAGATAAATTTTGATACCCTAATTTAGAATCCCCTCTTAGGGTGTTCTAGGGTCCTATAATAGATTAAGGAAAGTTTATTCATAAAGAATACCCAAGTGAATATCCTAATAATTTTTTTTGTTTGAGAGATTAGCCATTACATCTAGTAATTAGATAAAGGATTTATTTTTAAATGATCGAACTATAATTTTTGTGGATGGGTGTCACCTTAGTGGTCCTCATAAATGTACATTATTGGAAGCATTATTATATAATGTGTATAAAAAACTCATCATGTTAATTTATTCAATTTTTGGGGTGATACCTGAAATTATTATACATGATTTTTAAACAATATAAAATTAATTTTACTTTATGTCAATCTGATTATTTTATTTGAATGACATAATGTGATTGTGAGTACTACTAGAAAAATAACATCGGGAAAAGACTAACATATTTTTAGGTTCATGTGGAAGAAAACCTTGCTACTTAAATTAAAAAATTATATAGGTTAATGGGAAGAGGGACCAAGGAAAGAGAATTAAAATTATTAGATATCATTTATTATTAATTATGGGAATGTGCTTTTAACATTTTCATAAATAATTGAGATTTTTTTATATAATTAGAAATATGGGTATAAAATTATAGTGATGTCGATTGGCTGGGAATTGTCATTTTTTCACTATTGATGGGATCATATCAAGATAAATTTATTAAAATAATACAATGCATTGATTCTTAAAGAGACGAGGCACAATATTTGTTTTTTTATTAATGAAGGTCTTTATAAATTTAGTAATATTTATTTTTTTTACAAATAAAGATGTGAAATGGTAGATAAATTGAGTTGGCCACAGTAATGAGGAAAAAGTAAAGGAAAATGTGATAGAGTTTTAACAATGGTAGTAGAATAATATATAAATTATATATTTTTAGTCAAAAATAGTAATGTGGATGTCAGTGTATAACTAAGTACATGTGATTTTTTTTGGAATGAAAAATGTTTATGATCTGATATACTCACACAGGAGAATCAATAATAATATTTTATGGTAACTTGTGTAATTTTATGAAAAATAATTATATAATTATCTCCCAAGAAAATATATATATTAGATTCATTCATCTTGATATAACAATTGATATTCCATATTTAAATGTATGAAAATTTACCAATTCTATGAATAAAAGTTTTATAAATCCACCAAAGACTTATTTTTATCCTCTTAGACAATCATGGAGTCATATTAAGTGAAAATTTCAATATAAGAATAAGTATCAGTGTTCTCACGATAAAAAAAGTTGGGAACATGTGAATAAGGTTCTGAAATCCCAATCCATGTTCATGTGGAAGCTATGAGAGGGTGTTAATTTTCTTTTCTCATGACTAAAATATGTGATAAATTTATTGAAATTCAATTAACATTATTTTTTTAGTTTTGTTTCATTAATTAAAATGATGATCATGTGTGAGAAAAATTGTTATCCTAAAAAAGTGTGAATGGTGTTGAAATTAAATGGAGGGATGATAATTATTTTATAAAATATAATTCTAATAAAGGGAATGTTAGAGGGGTCTCTGATAGAAATATGAAAAAATAAATATTATTTCTATTATATAATGATATTTTTTGTGTATGGTTGATGAAATTTGGTATTATGTAATTTAGATTCTATTAGTTTTAGTTTCTTGTTTTTTTTCATTAATTACACCAATGATGAAGAGTTAATTCCTCAAGATTTATGAAATTCAAACTTTTATACCATGTTATTAATTATAGATGGTATAACATCTAAATTATAGCATTGATATTCTATAATTAATATAGGTCATCTACAATTGGATAATAATTTTTGAAGAATTTATTTTGTAATTAAAATTTCATTAAACATCTCCCCTTATTTTATAAATCTAAATTCAAATAACTTATAGTGTGTGCTTCTATTTTTTAATTACATAAATGTTTCTATTTATAAAATTACCTCAATAATTCACTTGTATTTGGACATGGTTGAGGAATGAAAATAACTACTAGGTTCAGATTTATTTTTTTTACATTCAATATATTTAGCAAACACATATTATATTTATTTTCAAAAATTATTTGGAATGCCATTTTTTTATGTAATGAAATTTAGTTATAAAATATTTTATTTAGATGACACATTCTGGGATAATATCGTTATTTTACTATATTTTTATACTTTGTTAAATATTACATTTACATTTTAACCTTTATACTTAAAGGTGTTGATTATATCTAGTTTTAATAGTTTTATGTTTGGAAACAGATATTAAAACTATTTTTCATATATCATAAAAAAATTCTAAAATTATCTTGACAATTTTTTGAGCACCAAATTCATATTTAAACGAAACCTTTTTTTTGGTAAATGATGATTCATATATTTCCCTAAATTATTGAAAAAATATAGAACTTAATTTTTTTTTGAGGAAAATTTTAATATTCAAAATTAAAATCATTACTGATTATCATAACAGTTTTTACCCATTCAGAGTCGTGGGTAAACTGCACGCCACAATTTAAAATCATTGCAAATAAATTCAAACTTTTTAACAATTTCACTAATTATTGGAAGGATATCCAGAATGTCATAAATTTATATTAATTAAAGATTAATTATATAAAATTTTTATTAATAATGTACCACTTTCATGCAATGATTATTTTATTTCCAATTTGAATGAATGGGGTTAAATATTTAGATACTTTCACTATGATGTTACATAACTGAAATTAAAATAGGATAAAAAATATAATTCAACATAACATGAGTTAAATTATTATATACAACCAATAATACAATAAATATGTACATCCATATAAGTTTGATGTTAAAATTCAGATACTTTCATTTTGATTTTATTTTATAATTTTTTTAAAAAGTGATACAAAAACATCTTCCTTATAGCTTATAAAAGAGTGTTCATGTTTTGTTATGAAAATATTTAAAAATAAATATATTTTAAATAACTTTGTATTTTAAATTATAGTTTTTGTTTAAAATTTATGATTCTTATTTTTTGATAAAACCATGTCCCCAACAAACATACTACCATTAATGGGTTAAATATGCGACATTTAGTGTAAAATTATGGAAGACAATAATTAAAATTATGATACCTTTAGATTTTAACATAGATGTTGAAAATTTATGAATTTTGTTTTTTGATACATCCATTTTACCAAAAGAAATGAAAGCCATGTTCCCACCAAATCCATTCTAATTTTCATTTCAAATATACTTTTTCCTTACAACCATCGGGTAAATCAAAATTTACGTCTTTGATACATAGTTTCATCAAATATTGTCTTGAAAGACCATAAATGTTTTTAAAATCATTATATTAGTTTGATGACTCAAAACCCATGATCTAAATTTAACCCTTAGCCATTTATGTTTATTCAAGAAACAAATCATGAAATAAATTATAAAAAATAGATAGACCACCACATATTTGCAAAATACTGCAATACAGATATCAATATAACCAATCATCTCACAAAATATATCTCATTTTTCTAGGTATAAAATAAAGAAAATTCTATAATCATTACTCAAAAACTAATATAAATAATCCCCATTATATAATATAAATGGATTTATAAAAAAATTTAGATAGTAACTTATTTTAAAAAATAGATTGCAAATGAATAGATTGATACAAAAAAATAATTTTTTATAGATATGTTCTACCCTAGCATGGTAGATGCCAAAAAATACTAATATTGGAGGAATATTTTAGTATGGCCTATAAATATAATAAATTAAAAATATATAAAAAATTATATATTCTTATTATCCAAAAATGAATAAAGTGTAATTTTAGATAAAGTATCTTCCCTGAATATAGTTTACTCTATTAAAATTTAATATATTTTATACCAAGATATTTAGGAACATGTGGTTTATTTATGTATAAGTATGGAAATAAAACTAGTTTCCATTCAAAAAATAAGGTAAATGGGGGATAACACTCTACTATGTCAAAGCCAACAAAATTAGGCATGGAATAATAACCAAACAACAGACCATTTCCAATCATCATAAAAATTATAGTTTTATCATGTACTAATAGGTGATGAAAATATATGAGAACAAATACAAATCAAATTATACTATAATATATGTATAATATTAATACCATTTTTAATTTATAAAATTTGTGTATGGATTCTATTTTAACCAAATTATGATAATTTATAAGTGTTATTATGGTCATGGTCAACCTGTATGATTCAAAGATTATGATTCTTCTGTTTTTGATGATTTATTTGAAAAAATTATAGATTTAAATGGATATAAATACAATCATAATTCCTAATCTGTTCTCTAGATCCCATGAAATGACACTCTAAATATTTTACATGGTAAATAATTATTTAAAAAATATCTCCATATACAAGCCAAATTTCATAACTATACTAAACAAATTAGAAAAAAATTTCACTCTATAAAATATTAAAATCATAAAAGCTTGCTTTTGAGTAAAAGACGTAGTTTATTATTGGATATAAAAATAAAAATACACTCATTTATAAATATGATTTTTCAATGAGTATTTTTAGTGTTTTTATAATGGTGTTTTATAATCGATTTCACATGTTTCGATTAATTCTAATCATATTTACATATAATAGAATATGGATATGTGTTTTGATAGCTTACAAAAGTTAAACTCATCAGATGATTCATGTTGATGCTACTTTCACTAGATGACGTTGAGAAGTGTTTGTTTCTATTGAAACTAAAACTAACAAACTGAGAATCCAACCATTAGGGTTTCTTATTATATTTTATATAAATAAATCAAGAGAATTTTATGATCAAAATAAATTTACAAGTACTAAAATTATGATTTCTGTGAAATACATAGTAACATCTTTTTAATTATGTTTACTCACTTGTAATATTTTTTTGATTGTTCATAGAGATTTTTATGAGAGATTTTATTTCAAAATTATTTATTTTTTCTTCTTATAATAAAAAATTGTCATAAATTGATTTTTAGGATATTATAATATGGATGCTAGTTTGTTGTATCATTCATGAATGTGGGATTTTTTTGTTTGGAATACAAAAAATATCCAATAATGATGACGATGGGATTCTGTACGTGGCTAAGAAGGTAGATTTTAGGGGAATAGGAAGTTGAAACCTACCATAATTTTTATAGATGTGAATGTATCATTCCTGGAATGGGGATACCTTGGTTTTAGTTCTCAATCACCACTCCATTGGTATAAATGAAAAATATTCCATTATTGATTTTTCAATAATTAATAATATATTTGGAATTCAAATTATTATCCAATACTTATTTTTTTTAATTATATCTTATTTAATTTTTATTGTTTACTAATTTTATCAGATAAAGGTTGAACTACTTTTAGTTTTATTCTCACCACTTTTAGTTCTTACTTTTGTATATTCTATATAGTTTGAAATATTTTATTTTCGGCAGAACATAAAATTTATGCGAAATAAAATTGAAATACGTGTTTTTTACTCTTCCCCTCTTGGATAGTATTCACCTACCATATCCACTATTTCTATAAAAACAGACACCACTCTTTATTGATGTGATTCTGTCCCAATGTGCACTAATCTTAAACCATTTATAGGTTCCCTTTAGCCTCTAAGAGTCTATTTAATTAGGGTGAGCATTTCTTAGACCATCCTTCATCATGAACTCTAAAGAGATGTATGATAAAATATGTATCACAGGCCTAGTTCAAAGTTATCATTAACCACTTACTCCTTATATTCCTCATTCACTTACACGATATCCCCTTATTCTTTATTATCTTACCCATCCATCTCTACAACTTAAAAATTATCTTCACCTTCCCCTACAATTACAACTACCAAACCAACATTATGTACCATACTAGATTCCTCTTTAATATCCTATGAATCATCCCCAATGTCCCCATAATCATATTCCTCCACATATCCTATTTTATCTTCTTTTTCATCAACTATAATTTATTCAACATTGGAGGGTTCTTGTAATTATTTACCATAAACTCTATTGTGTTAATGTGGGTTCTTATTTATAAATTTCACATATCAATCATGTAGTAACTTATATTCTCTAGAAATAACAGAAGTAAATATATTAAAAATAGGATACCATATTTTAAAACAGGATTCCATAATTTAAAAATATGATTCCAAATGTTTAACACTAAAAATATAGCTTTTAACACCAATATTTCATAGGTCAACTGTTAATAATATTTGGAAACTACATATAAAATCCAAAAAATTATTTTGGAACATATATGTTATCAAAACAACAATATAAAAATTTTAAGAGTCATATCACACTAAAACTCCAAGTTTTCCCATTTTAACCAGATTTTTTTTGTAATTTCAATATGAACCATTAAAATTTTAACACTGCCATTATAGATTTTGACACCAATGATCTTTGTTTTAATATATGTCTGGAAAAATAAACGGATCAAGAAAATAAAATTTAAAAAATTAGACATTGATGAAAATAAAAAATATATTCAAAAAACATATTTTAATAAAATAATATCAACATGAATAAAAATTTATTGAATTTTAGTTAGTCATTTTGACTCCTAGATTCTATAATTTTAACACCCAGATTCCATAATTTAATAATAACATTCAATCTTACAAAACTGAAAAAATATAAAATTTTAATGTATTATTAAAAAATGGAAAATATGGAATAAAAATTCAATGATTTTCAGTTACTTATTTTATCACATAGATTTCATAATATAATAACTAATTAGAAATATTAATTAAGAAAAAATTGAATATAAATAATAGTGTAATATTTTTAAAAATATTTAATTATAAAATAGGATGGTGTTAAAATAATGAATTTATAGCTTCTAGATATTTATTCCACATTTCTGAAACATAACTTCAATAATTCTACCCTTATATTCCATATTTTTAGGAATTGATTTCAAAAAATATCCTTTTTATGGGAAAAAACAACAATGGAAGGGAATAATTTTGAAAAAAATATATAACTAAAAAAATGATATTTTGTAGTTACTCAAATTGACAGCTAATTTATAGATTTTAATATAATGATTCCCTGTTTAAATATTAACCTTCTATATTTTCATATTAACCATCATGATTTTAATATATGTTTTAAAAAATTAAGGCATGCACTAAAATAAACAATTCATCATTGGAAAAGAAAATTCATTCAAAAGAGAAAATTGTATATAGGAATAAATGGCACATGAAGGAGAATAGAAAACTCATTTTTACAATTTCGTTTTTACATAATTTATATATTTTGACATATATATTTTATATTTTTACTAAAATATTCTATATTTTTAATTTTAACATTCAAATTTCATCATGAAATTCCAGAAATTTTTATGAGATGAGAGAATAAAGGTAACATACTGACTAAAAATTATTGACTTTAAATTTTTAATTTCAAAAGATAGAATCCATAATTTACCCCCAATAAGAAATATGTATTAGAAAAACATCTATAGATAAAAATGGAAAGTATAAAAACAATATTTAGAAGATAATATTAAGCAAGCACAATGACCTCATAATTTACAGATTATTGTTTCTATATTAAAACACATAATTTCTTTAATTCAACTGTGAAATTCTATATTTTAAGACTTATCTCACATCATATAATTTTTATTAAAAAACCAATGAATGATAGAGTATAGGTAATAGAAAAACTAAAGAATAAACAATTAATAGTTATTCAATATAACACCAAATTTATATAATTTTAGACAAAAATTCAAAATTTTAATAACCACCTTCCTTATTTTGATACCTTCAGGATTTTAACACTAAAATAACTAATTTTAACAAATAATTCTTAAATTAATAGGAATATATATCGAAAAAAATTTGATACTAAGAACATTGTATAATAGGGTATATAGAATAAGAGGTATATTAAATCATTGATTTTTATGACACATTTTAATAAAAATATTTTCCAAATTTTAACAACTAAACTTATTTTTTGTAAAAATCTTCCATAATTAAAAAAATTAATAAAAAACATAGAAAAATATGGAAAATGAATAAAAAATAAATCATTGGTTGATAATAATGACAGTTTATTAAAAAGAAAATAATATATAATAATATCAAATTAGCATAATGATGAAAACATTATTGGATTATATAAAAATAAAAAAACATAAATAAAGAATTAAATTTATAACACTTGTGAATATACCGAAAAACGACCATAATTATAAGATTGGAAAGATGTGTAATATAATCTTAGCATTATCACATACCAAATGGATGTAAAATGACTAATATGAAAATATTCCCCCTTTCGAATTCATAAAATAATATAATTTTTTTTACCAATCATCTCAATATTGACTCATATTTTAACATTTTCCTTACCCCATAAATGAAAAATACTTTGTCTACAATTATTATTATGCTTCCTAATTGGGAATTGGATGAAGAAAAATACCTATAATGATGAATCAATATATTAATCTCAGTATTATTTATTAAATATTAAAAATATGTATGCAAAATTTTGAAAAATAAGAAATATACCAAAATTTACTCCAAAAATCCACTCACGTGCTTCTTCCCTCGACCAGTGTGGATCAAATTCTTATAAAAACTCACTTCTCAAATAGGTTCTCTAAAAATAAATCCTAAAAAATGCCATTATCTTTATTTATCTTTTAACATTCATAAAACCCTGAAATATTCTTAGTATAAAATGAACTTGAATTGGGATTAGACAAACTACCCTAGTTGAAAAAACATAAATTTCATTACAAATATCATTCCAACAACACCTCAAAAAATTCCCTAAGAGTAGTCTACTAATTTTTGTAGACATTTTTATTTGTATTTACTCTTTTTAGTTTATCTATCCAAAAATAGTTCCAAATATTTATTAGATATCTATCATAGACATGATAATTTACTTCTCTCTAATAGTTATGAAATATGTTATTGGGTTAAAATAATCTATAAGAATCACATAATTCCATAAGATCCTAGTTTTTCATTCATGTATGGATTATTTTATTTTATAGTTAAACTCTTAGTTATGTTCTTTAGCATTAGACCCTAATCCATGTAGTGGTACAATTTTCTAGTTTTTTGAAAGGATGAGGCAGGAGGACTATAGGTTGTCCGTAGGCCTAATACATGCTATGTAATTGGAATACATGATGTGTATCATTTACATGACATGTAATTTTCCATCCACATCCTTTCATATCAGGTAAAAGGTCTTTAATAGGGTGGAAGGTCCCATGAATTACATGACTTGTAATGAATTTACGTGTCGTAAAAATTTTATAGTTAGTTTTTTTAAATAATTTCGGGGCCATTTTTATGGATAGAGGGTTGCACCTCCTCCATCATCTCTTAAGCAGGTTAACCCAAGAAAGACATGTCCCAGGAAATGATCTCGTTTCACCATCCGATCTCCAATTTCATATTTATCTCTCTCATTTTATGTACTCTGGCATGATATTCATTCATCTTATGCCTTTCGTTGTTTCTTTTCTCCCCGATATTGTTATCTTTGTATAGGATGTTATGACCTATTTTCATGGAGTTGATATATTCTTCAATTTTCATTCCATCCATGAAATACTAAGCATTGATAATAGACTATGAGAGTTTTATAGGTAAATATTAGGTTATCTGTGAATTTTTCATTAAATTATCACCATTTATAAACTTGTATTGTTGTGTGCCTGTGAGTTTCACCAAGTGTTCCATATTAAACTAATATTCCGTGCTTGTAATTATTATGGTCGTATTCCAGATCCCCTTATATATATATTCACCAAATCATTAGAGGTTGCGGCCTCAGCATCAACCACCCCATATAGTGTATTTCCTTATTTATTCCTTGGTGACCCATGCATGTTTATCCACGACACCATTAATATTCTCTTGGACTTTTCCTTGATAAGGTATGTGTTTAAATTAATAAATGAACCTATTAAGGTTAAATGGATAGTATGTCATATAAAAATCACATGAACCATCTAAGGTAAGTGCTCTAATGTATTTAATGAATCTTAAATTTATTAAAGGTAATCATATTTATACATACCATTTGGACAAGATAAAAGTTATTTAATGGTTATTTGTTGCATGTCCTTATCTCAGCTTGTCATGATTATAAAATATAATGGAATGAATCAAATAAATAATAAAGTAATTAATGTGCTGAATGATTTTATGTCATTAATACACCTTGTCACATTAATTAAAGGTATGCAATAAAACTAAAAAATTATTTAAAGGAATGAGTATTACGTGGATTAATAAAAAAAGATATACGTGTTAGGTGTGTATTACATATTGACCTTCTTATATTTATAGGTATTGTCATACTTTGTCCAGCCTTGGATTCCTGAGGGAATTCCTTGAGCACTTAGAGGACACTATTATGACTAAAGGTGTTGTTTTCTAAATGAGATACCCACCATGGGACGTGGTCCCTATCTACTCGAAGATTCATGACAGGATTTCATAGGATCCTTTCACTATATTCTATGAATTAGGATGCCTCAGATACACTACTTGGATCCAACCTAATCTCTTTAGAAAGGTGGTTCCATGGATTTAAACCATTGGGCCCAGTCATGATTAGCATGTGTATACCTTGGATGAGATCCAATGACTAGGTTAGAATCTATTATAGTGGAATGACTTGGGAGACCCACCATAGATTACACTCAGACGCCCTTATAGCTCAGCTACTTGTTATTACGATATTCCATCAAACCCTGAGTTCATGGGTTCCTTGGTTATTGCCTTGGATCCGCTTTTACCATTATAATCATCATAGGATGACATGGTTATTAACATGGATCCTATTTACAATTATTATCATTAAAGGATTTTCTACTTATATCATTGATCATCTCACATTATCACAATCTTGTATAGTGTGTTGAACCTTATTCTAAATTGGAACTTAATTAATTAAAGTTAACATATTCAGATAACATATGAGGATAAATAAGGTATTAGGTTATTTACATTATTAGAATTTTTTTTACTTCCATATACATACGTAAACAATATTTCAGATTATATATCAATGACGGGATTGTAATGATATCGCTGGTGGTAGCCTACTGAGATTTATCTCACACCATATATTGGACTTCATTGGAACCCAAGAATATTTTATGTATCTAGGTGTTGATAAGTGTAACTATCCTATATTTGACACTTGATCTTTCCATCATTATTAGGAAGGATATTGGTAGTAGATGACCACATAGTGCTCAGGATTCTGGATATTTTTTGCTTCCCTTAGTTTCTTTTGTATAGCATGTATTTCTTACAGGCTGGTACTCCAATTTTCCTATTTTATAGAGACATTACATATATCATCATAATTCTTTATATGATTTAGTTTCTAGATTCTGATAATTATATTCATCTTGAGTTTTTTTATTTATGTAAACTTTTTCTAAGTCAATCATTTTTGTTGTTATTATGCTATTTATCTTTTATTATATATATGTTGTGATCCACTCTGAAATGAGGGCATAGTCTCCCCACGTAAAGACCCTAGAACCATGCTACTAGACAGAATCCATTGGCATATATGGAGGCATGTTTCAGGCCATGTGGCCAGCTAGGTTCGGGGCACCTCTGAGTGTCCCCGAGGCTAGGGATGTCACAAAGTGGAATAAGAGAAATTTTTTCTTTTGTTTTGACTTGTTATTATCAAAAATTATAAAGTATATTAGGAATTTTTTGGAACTTGGTTATAAGTTATTGTAGGTCATAACTAACCAAAATTAGGTGGGGAAATACCATGTTTTCTGGGAATGGGAAATTGTTGTTCGATATTCTTTATATTACATTTGATACACTTTTTACCATTGAGTGACACAAATGAAATGTAATGGTTATTATTTTTAATATTCTTAGGTATTTCATTTTATCCTTTCCCTAAGAGATGAGGGAAAAGAAACATAAAAAATTAATCATAATAAGCTCCTAGAATTCATATTACATTGATATCCCATGGAATATTGGTTCATTTTACATCTTAAATTTCTTGTGTTTCCTATGATTGTTGAGAATGTCATGGTTTTTATTTCTACTTGTGCTTATGAAATTATTTATAGGGTAATTGAATTGGTTATGTAATGTTTCAAAATCAATCTAAATTGGGTTTTCTTTACAGGTTGATGGTGGATTCTTAAACAGCTGGTTTCTATCCATTTAAACCATGTAGATTTGGATACATGGGTTGCACTTTGGCTGTGATTGAGTGATTTCCAGTTTCAACTTATGAGGTGTATGGGCCCTTATAAATTACAAGGGGTAAGTTACCGAGTCAATCCATTATATATTACATGTTATATTCTAAGACAAAAAATTGATGTGTTTAAATATAAATTAAATGGGTTTTTATTTCAATAATAAGGTGTATGGGACCTTATTCACTGGGAATAACGATCCATCTTAATCGAACCTTGATATATGATCAAAATCAACTGAAAACATAAAAATAAAACTTTTTCTTATAAAATGTAATTGTTTCCAGTAAATCAAGAGGAAAAGTGTTATTGACCCTCCACCCACTTGAACCTCTTCAATTTAAATTCAATCACATAAAAATACCCTATCCTTATAAATGGTTAGTTGGGGTATTAACATTTGTAGTTATACCTTATTTTGATTTTCTATAATATTTAGAGATTTTATCTATTTAAAATCATGTCCTAAGGGATTTTCTAGTTATTTTCGAGATATGGAACCCTAAAGACCTTGTGTCATGCACAAGAATGGAAGAGATGAATGTGCTCAAATGATGGTGGGACTCGAGCCACCGGTCTTACTATTAAGAGTTACATTTGAGGCACCAACTACTATAACTAATATTTGAACTAATTCTCATATTCATGGGAGGTTCCTACATATTATTTTTTCTATACAGGGTACTCCATGACCATTACTTATGATGGAAGATTTGACTCCTACTGTGTCCTCCCATTTTCTCCGGGGATGGGGGTCCATAGGTTGGTGAGTCTTAGATATTGGTACTATTATCTATATTTTACCATATTAAGATGAATATATATTTTAGGGTCAATATTTCTACATATATGTCATGTAGGTTTTACAAAAACTGGTTGGACATGATTACCTAGGCCGGTCATCATCCGGACATGGTCAGGGACGAATTTCAGACTATGTTCTATAATTAATTTTTCCCTTAGACACTAAGACCTGACCTAGATAGAGATATCATGCATTGGGAAAAGGGTTCTATATTTTTTATGTACTATTCAACAAATTTTATTGAGTTTTAGTGCTTTTCACCTCTTCTATCTTGTTATGAGTTATCTTGAGTGTGATGATTCAAGTATCGGATCAAGTATGTCATATGTATTTTTGTGAATGTCTTTCTCATATCTACCATTTACGAGAATCTGAATCATTATCATATCACTGAGTGAAAACTAAGAGAGGTTGATAATACCAAGAATAGAGGTTCAATGATGAGATCGGGTAGTAGCTATTCTGATAGTAGGAAGCTTACCCTTGATATTTCTCATCAGAATAGTGGTAACTATAGTATCTATATCGATAGATCCATTATATGCCATCAGTTTGGAAGAATGGTGCATCTGAATCCTCTGTGTGATATAGACCCATTTGAGTTTCCTGATTGAAGATGTTCTTGGAATCATCAGGGATTCTATAAGACCTTTCCAATTTATTCCAATTGAAGAGGATCCACTTCAGGTATACCTTTAAAAGCATGGTCAGTTGTTCCGTGTTAGAATAGGAGTTGGTGTTGCATAAACATGATTGATTAGGAAGGTGTTCATGGACATAGTGGCCATACTTATGATTATCTTTTCTAGTAGAGAGAACCTACTATGGGTTGTTCAGCTATAGCACATGGACATGTATCATTCCTATTTATGCTATTTCAACCAATCCTAGAGGATCAAAGTGCAGAACCATCAATAGTACAAGGTACTATTCTATTTTCCTTAATTATTTTATTTTTGTTGTTTGATATAGTTTTGTCTCACTAATTTATCTCTTTGTCTAACATAGAAAGTCTCAGGTTGGGAATTCTATATTTATGTGGTGTGATGACACTGTACCAACCATTAGGAGTGAAATTTGATTGAATACTCCAATATAAGGACATCCCCTGGAGGTGATATGGTATCCCTTTTTATTGGACCTCTTCATCCTCAAGATGAAGGGATACGATATCATTTTCGGGATTGATTAGTTGGTTCCATATTATACCTATACAGACTGGTATCACTATAGGGTACCATTTACACCAGTAGAGGGAATCATATATCTACACAAGGGTAAGATAAATGTCAAAGATGATAATGCTGGACCAAATCATATTGATCAATATGGTGTGACCACCCATATTTCTAGTTTTTTCATGGTGGAGCAGGGATTTACTCTAATAGATTTTTCTCTTGTGGTGGATAGTTTTATATAGGTATTTCATGATGAGTTTTCAGGATTACCTCCTGAGAGAGAGTTGGAATTTATGATTGACCTCATTCAAGGAGTTTCTCTAGTTCACATTACTCCATATAGGACTGAACCTATAATATTCCAAGATATCAAGAGACAGTTAGAGAATATGATGTCTAAAGGATCTTTCCCAAACCGTACTCAATCTTTTGGTTCACGTATTCTTTTCACCAAGATGTTTGATGTGATCCTTTGTTTATTTATGTATTTTTGATAGTTAAACTATCTTACAGTTAAGAACCGGTATCCATTCTCTTGAATACAAGATCTCTTTGACAGCTCTGAGAAGTTATGGTATTCTCAAGATCAACATGAAATTAGGCTACCATCAGGTGCATGTCAAGCCTTTAGAAACACCTCTTATGGACTTTCTTATGAGGAATGGTATTTTTGAGTATCTTATTATTCCATTCAATATTATGAATGTGCCTTACATTTTTAGGGCTTTCAAGAATATGGATTTCTATCCCTATCTCGATTCTTTTTTCATGGTCTTTTTTAATGACATATCTGTGTATTATCATACCCATAGGGAAAATACTATACACTTTAGGATTGTTTGGAATATAATGATATTACATCAACTATATAAAAAGTTATCTAACTGATGCATCTGGATCCAAAATGTTCAATAATTATTTTATGCTATATTAGAGTCAGAAGTATCCATTGAGAAAAAGAATGTTAGTGTTTTGGTTTATTTGGAAGAACCCCAAGAATGTGTTTTAAATATGATGTTTCCTGGGGATATATGGATATTAAATTAATTTAATAGAGAAATTTTCATTCCCTGATTCAAATATTAATGGTCTTACAAATAATGTTGTGAATTTCTCGTGTTTAGAGGCATACAGAAAAACCTTTTTGGAGTTGAAAGGAAGGATTGTTTCAGCACCAATTCTAATTCTAATGTAGAATGAAAGACGATAGACAGTGTTATATGAATCATTATGCATCAGTACATGGGTAGTTCTGATGTAGGAGTATAGATTTATTACATATAGATCTCGACAGTTGCGGCCTAATGAGAGGGGTTACCTGAGACACAACCTCTAGCTAACAACAGTGGTTTATGCCTTATGTTGATGGAGAAATTATCTTATGGGTGAGTGATTTGTCGTGTATATAGATCAAAATAGCCTCAAATAAATATTATCATAGTGTGAATTGAATCTTAGATACTGAATATGGGTTTATTACCTTCAGTATTTTGACATTTAGTTTTCCTATATGCCTTAAAATGGTAATGAGGTAATAGATGATCAGAGTCAAAAAAAACTCATACATTGACCTTACATAAAGCCAGTGATAAATGGAGATATATTTAACCTTTCTATAAGTTTCATCATGAGTTTCAGGATATTATCAATAAGTATTATAGCACAGCCTTGACAGTTACCTCTTCCCTCCTTGGTAGGGTGAAGAGTATGGAGTTTTCAGATCATGAGGGGTTGGTTCTCCATGAGAGAATTATTGGTGTGGACACACCTCCATGTTTTTAGGTGGATGGATATGAAATCGTATATATACATGGTTATGTCTATGTTCATACAGATATTATAGAGGATTTGATGTGAGATTCTCATGCTTCTTAGTGTGTATTTCATCTAGACATCTGCAAGTAGTATTGGGATATGCAATGCAAGTATTGGTGGGTTGGGTTGAAATTTTAGACAATGTGTTTTATGACTAGGTGTTCCACCTATCATCAGGTGAAGATAGTGAATCAGAAACCTATAATACTCTTACATCCATTACGAGTGCTAGAATGTAAATGCGATGATGTTTCAATGGATTTTTTTGTTAGATTATCAATGCCTCCTCAGGGTAGCAACACAATTTTGGTAGTCATGGATTGGATGATGAAGGTACCCCACTACCTCCCCATATGGTAGAATTTTCTAGTTGATGAGATGGGAAGAATATATGTTCCTAATATTATATGACTAAATGTGTTTCCTCATAATATAATTCCAAATAGGTATTATTGTTTTATACAATGTTTATGGTAGGGATTACAGAGAGTTATGGGTACACAAGTGCTTTTGAGAAAATCTTTTCACCCTTATATCAATGATACATTGTAATGGATGATACATGTCATAGATGAAATTATCCAAAAATGAATATTTTATTTTGGTGATTCCAGGGAGATACATTACTCTCTCACAGAGTTCTCCCAAAATAATAGCTTTTAGGTGATGATTAAAATGGATTCCTATAAACCCTAGAATGCTAGGTTGGGATGGTCACCCTTGTGCTGGTTAGAGGATGGAGAAGTGGTATTACAAGGTACTTATATCATGAATGAGAATTTGTAGTTGGTTTTTCTTTTTAGAAACCCTATTTATACTGGTCAATCATGATAGAAATTATATGATTATTTCCATCAATTACCTCTATAGTTCAAGTTTGGGGACCGTTTTTTCCTATAAGTATAGCCTAGGCTTGAGAATATATGTATATAGAGGAAAGTGAACCATCGACCTCACTTATTTAGGATAGTTAATATTATAAAGATATTATGAATAGTATAATATTTCTTATTAATAAATTAGAGGTACATCTCCAAGAAGAACATCTTCTACCTTTCACATCATCTCAATTATCATGCTGATATGTCTCAAACTTTTGATCCAAATGAGATTCAGTTGGATACCGATGCTTCATTTGGGGAGTCTCCCATATGTATCATTGATTAAGGAACAAAGGCTCTTTGATACTACTCTATCTATTTTTTACATGTTATATGGAAGCACGACCTTCTACATAATGATACATGGGAGAAGGAGGCTGACATATGTTCTCTTTGTCCATAGTTATTCTCACATTTTGTTTCACCACCACAGTAAGGTGAACATGGGGATGAGTTTATTAAAGGGGGGAAGACTATAAGAACATGTATTTTCTAATAGCTATAGATCTTTTTAATTTCTGGTTAAATTTTGGTTTATGTTCTTTTTTTCTTAGAACCTAAGTTAGGTCGGGGGCCAGTTTGGTAGTTAATGGAATGGATAAGTAAAGTGGGATATAGGTTGGATGTATGAAAAATAAATTCCATGTAATTGGAATGAAAATAATGTATCAATTACAAAACATGTAATTATTTGGATAGAACCGTTAACATCATGTAAAAGGGTTTTCAAAGGGAGGAAGGCCCCAAGAATTACATGATCTGAAAAGAATTTACACGCCATGTAAATGATTAGGTCCGTTTTTTTAATAGAGGTTGGGTGTATCTCATGAAAGATCACCCCAAGAAGCCAAGACCCCGTATTTTATCCCATTTCATAGTCTAATATAAAATTTCAGATCCTTTTATCCCATTTCATGTCTAACTGTATGATCTTATTTCATCTTGTTCCATTCTTCGTTTCCCTTCTCCTTGTTGGAGTTATCTTGGTGCAGACTCTTATGCCCTATATTTAGGGTTATGATCGGTTATTTTGTTATTTTTTTCTGATGTAGGACAAACTAACATCAGATACCAGATCATGGTAGTTCTACAAGTATATGGAAGGTTGATTATGACTATTCCTTAAATGTATCATCATTTACAAAATACCATTGTTGTGTGCACGCCAGTTTCACCGGGCGTTGAATATAAAGAATTATTCCATAATTTTAATTATTGTGATCAAATTCAATATCCTATTATATTATATATTCATCACTTTTTTGGAGGTTGGGAAATCGACACCAACCACCCCATGTAGGGTGCTTTCTTATTCATTCTTTGGTGACCCATGAAGGTCTATCTTCAGCGTCGTTCAGGTAAAAATGGAATAAACCTTAATAAGGTATGCATTCAAATTAATAAATAAACCTATTAAAGGTTAAATGGATATTATTTCATTTATATAGTTCACTAGACCCTTCTATGGTGTGTTCTAAAATTTATTAAGAAAATATTAAATTGATTAATGGAAAGTATATTTTCATATATCATTTTCCTTGAAAAAAGTTATTAATTGGTAACTGGTTTTATGTCCATAGCCTGTATTGTCATGATTTTGAAAGGTAAAGGATTGCACCCAATAAATGATACATAATTAAAGTGATAAACGGTTTCATGTACTTAATACAACTGGCCATATTAAAGAAAGGTATTGAATGATCCTAAAAACTTATTAAAATGAATGAATATTACCATGAAAAAATAAATAATTATATATGTATAAGGCACCTACAATATAAATACCATATTATGTATCTAGGAGTGATCATAATTGCGCTAGACTTCTCTTCCTGAGCGAATGCATTGAGCACTTAGAGGACACTATTCTGAATCAAGGAGCTAGTTTCCAAGGGATATAACCACCTTAGATCATAGTCCATGTCTATTAAAAGATTCAAAATATGACACCACCTGATCCATTCCATGTATTTTAGATATTAGTATCCCTCAGATACACTCCTTGGATCCCACATGATGTGTTCAGACACAGGGCCCAATGGACTCACCCGATTAGGCCCAGTAAGGTTTATCCAGTACTTACCTTGGACAAGATCCCTGGACTCAATTAGATTATATTAGAGTCTAATGCCTTGGGAGATGCACCTTGGATAACATTAAGACCCCCTTATGGCCAGACTTCTTGTTATTACTGAGCTAGCTCAAACCTTAAGGTCAAGGATTCCTTGGTTATTACCTTGGACCTCTTTTTCTATTATAATCATTCTATGATTTCTTGGTCATTTACTTGGATCCACTTCAATATTATCATCATTGCATGATTCCTTGGTTACGTCATGGATCCTCTAACATTATCAAAAAAATATATAGTCCATTGAAACTTATTATAAACTTAAAGTTTATTAATTATTCATTACATATTTAGACAGTAGTTGAGAATGAATTTGATATGGGGGTATTTAATTTAATGTATTTTTTTACTTCCATATATATACCTTCATATTATTTTAGTTTATATTTCATGGATTGGATTATATAAACACAATTGGTGGTGGCCTACTAAAATTTTTCTCACCCCATCTAAGTCACCGTTGGTACCTAAAGAGATTATATGTATGCATGTGTTGATAAGGGAAGCCTCCCACTATAGGAACATGATCTTCCTAGCTTTCATAGGATGATTCTTGGTAGCAGATGATCAGATAAGTTCTCAGGATGCTGGGTATTTTTTTTCTTCATTTTGTTTCTTTTATATTACATATATTTCTTACTTCCATGTACACATGTTTTCTAGTTTTTTAGATACATGAAATATATAATTATCATTTTGTATATGATTTGGTTTCTATCTTCTAGTAATTTTATTCAGTTTTAGTTTTTTATTATTTATTCTTTCTTACAAAGATTTGTTATTTATTTTTTTGTTTCCTCTATCAATATATTATTAGATATATTTTGTGATCCTATATAACTTGAGTCAATATTATCCTCACGTACAGACCCTAGGACCTCACAACTTTTCGAAAGCCTCTGGCATACAAGGAGGCACAATTATGGTCGTGTGTCTAACCGGGCGTAAGGAACCTCTGAGTGGAACCCAAGTCAAGAACATCAAAAAATATCTCTTAAAAAGTGTTTGAATTTAAAATCCATTATTTCACCAAATCACATTTTTGTCACCAGTTATTTTGACCTTTGTTCTATTAAAATATAATCAATACACACTTTAAATAAATTTGTATAACATATAGAATTTAAAAAAAAAATTAGGTTTAACACTTATAACTCTTACGTTATCAATATCTTCCTTTTCCAATAGTTTATATTATTTATTATTTTGTTTTGAAAGGTTTTTATAATGAATCTGATGTAACCACATTAGTAAAAATATCATTTTCATATACAACTTTTACTTTTTTTCATGTAAATTATAGTGAAAAATAAAGTTACCCCCAAATTTAAATATATCATGTCTCTTAAAACAAATTTAAATTTAAAGAAAATAAGAACATACCATAGTTATCCTACCTAGAGGATCAATACATGTCTATTTTATCCTCCTCTACCCCAAAATAGAAGAAATTTTTTAATAGCATAAATCAAAAATCTAAATGAAACATAAAATTGGTGGACACTAAATTTAGTTAAAAACTATCCCCATATAGAACTAGGGAGGTAGTAGGAATTATTTCTACAAAATATCTCTCTAGGAAAATGGAGTTTCCATGTCCGTGAGAACAAAGTAGGTCCGGGAATGTACATCTCTGTATGTCATGATTTATAGAGTTTCTATGTGGATCACTAATCCCACCCTATTGAGTGGTATCTGTGGAATGTGTCATGAAATTTCCCACAAAATCCATGGGAGGATAGGTGGATATCTAAAGGGATTACAAAATCTAATTTATCAACTCAGAGTACAACGTTGGTGAGCTAGGATTTAATTTGGGAGAGTGTGATGATGATTGGTGTTATGATTTGGAGAAGGTGAAGATGGGTGAATAATTTAGGTACACAAGTTTTTGGGGGATAAATAGAAAAGATAAGTCTCATAGATGAAATGTAGAGGGAGGTAATTTGTTTCATTTAATACCATCTGTTATGTGGTAAAAATATAAAATGGTGCACCCTTAAAATATTACCGTGTTCTCATCCAAAAATGAAATTAATTTATTCTCTCGGTATATAAATGTCATTTTCCCCATATTAGTTTACATTAAATATAAATGATTAATTAATTATAAATATTTATAAATATCCATAATAACATTTATCAAAATTTATGACGGGTTTGATGACACAATTGGGTTTCAAAACAACACAAAAAATTATATCCCAATGATAAAAATATCTAGATTTTTTAAAAAATAAAGACAATAATATTTTTAAAAAAATATTATGAAAAAATTACGGGGTTACAAAAATTGAGAGTAGTGGTAAATAAAATATTGCTGATTTATTAAATTATTATAACCAGATAAAAATATTTAACTCAAAAAAATATTTAAATTAGTTTGAAACTAAATTTTCATTTATTATTTAATGAATTAGAAGAAAAATAAAAATTTCACCCTGAGAATTTGATACCACGTCTAAACTATTTTTCCTAATTTTCAAGAAATTCCAAATTATACTAAAATAGGTTTTATATATTATATGTATTACAATATTCAGTAAATATAAATGAATAATATTAAAAATTAAAACAAACCTTGATGAATTTATTTGAATAGATTTTCATCCTTCAAAGGATTTGTACATTAATCTATTCCACCCAAATTGATGAGATATATAAAATCACATCACAAATACATCATGAATAAATAAAAACCATTTAATATAGACAAAGGGTTTATTTTTATAATTAAATACTATCTCCCCTATGTGTTTTCGTGGGCCATGGTATCGTCTAGAAAAAAAACTTTTTTATAAATAACATTAGAATATGTTGTGGATTTCTAAGATAAGAAATTAAATCATATAATATGAAATAGATTCCATTGAGATGAAATAAAAGTAATGTTAGGAATTAATATTGAAAAAAATATATTTATTTGAGGGCGATGTTTTGAAAAAAAATGATCGAACTCTAAAATAGGTAAAAGGCACATGATAATATTTTAGTGGAGTATTTATGTCATAAATATCACACAAAATTTTCCTGAGAATTGATATTAATCAACCAAATTATTTAAAACATATATTAATGAAGTGTAAGAAATTTATCAGATGCAGTACACTGATGTTAGAATCCTTGTAATGGAATATAGAGTGTTCATGTTTTTATGATAAATAACCCATAATATATTACCAAAAATGCATTCGTGTTATCGTAAATTTAATAAGATAAAATTAAGATAATTAATTTTATTTATATATAAATAAAGAAAAATTAAAATATAATTTCATAATATTTAAAAAATAAAATTCTATTATACATGTATACAAATATATTATACTGAGAAATAGTTATATAATGTTATCATATAGAAAAAAAGAATAACTGTTCATCATATACATGTCGAAACAAGAAGAGAACTAATCTAAAAGTGCATCAAATCATTTTCATTTATTTTGATTCATTTAAACAAAAAATCTATAAAATGGAAATATTGAATTGGAATAAATTAATATTTTTGAATGTGGGTTTGAAGCTTCAAAGATGTTGTCTTGTAATTTTACACAATAAGAATTGATTCCCAATGTCATTTTAGCCAAGGTTTTTAATAATTACACAACAAATATAATTGTACAGAATTATTCTAAATTTCAAATACATGACCAACTAAAAATTGAATAAATTAGGAATGAGAAAAGAGTGAACCTATAGAGGAATATTTTCAAACTATTTTTAGAACTATCTGAAAAAATCTATTACTTATAAGATATGATTAAATGTAAATTTATATTTATACATATGGATAAAAAATAACATACAAAAATTGAAAAACCCACCAATTCCCTGAGCTTAAAGGAAATTTCATGTTCTCCTGAACAACCTATACCATAGAGGTGACATTAGTGACATAAATATTAATCATTTTTCATGTAATATACATTTACTCTACAATAACAAGTGATCTAATAGGTAGATTTATGCAACCTACATTTTTGAAATTAAAAAAAATCCTAGAAATAATGAAAAGGTTATTCAATTAAAAAACAATTGAGATTGAAATATTTAGAAATATATGGATTTATTGTTATTTAAAATTATACCTTACTAAAAATGATTAATTTACCAACACAATATTATAAATTTAAACCAAGATTATAAATTAATTCAAATTATATAAAAATTTCCATAATAAATTTTTTGTTGAGTAGTGAAAATATAGAAGAAAAAACATATACCTAAGGCTTAAACTTAAATGTAATATGATGCATTAATGATAGTTTTTAATACACTATTTATTATTCAAAATAACACATAAATGGAAAATATTGTTACTTATATTCGCTAATAAAATCGAAAGAAAAGGGAACCAAATTTATCAGCATCTTCCTCTAAGAGGCTCAATATTCCTATACATGTATATTCGTTAACATATATTGGAGATTTAATTAGATCACTGTATACAACATGGTAACAATAGTATAAAATATAGAGAGTTCACCTTTATAATTTATGAATCCAAATAATTTCCATGGACTCATGTTTATATATCATATAAAATATTCTTTAAAATGTTCTATCTATCAATTTATTTTTTTCCTCAAATATTAGAAACATATTATTGAAAAATCGTAATATTTTTTAAGGTAATAGTAACACATAAAATATGGGGTCAAATGTTCACCTTTTCATGATCATTTTATTATTATGGAATAATTTTTCCATTATATTAAAACATTGGTTTTTTAATTAAAATATATAGTCGCAATGTATGAATTTTCAAAGTTATTATACATGACAAAAATTGTAAAATTAATATAAACACAAAACTAAAATACTCAAAATTGTAATGGTAGGATATTAGAAAAAATGTTAATGCTTATAAACATGTATAAGTAACTAAAATTTATAGTTTACAAATAAAAAACATTATTAAAACATTATGAGAAATAAATTTAACTAAAAACGTGCGAAATTTAAATTTTTTACCTCCATAATTAGAAAAAAAATTAATATAAATTTAAAAAATGAAGATAAATTCGGAATAAGTTGTAAAAATATTATTGAGTTGGAAAAATATCATTTTTCATTAAATTATAGATAGTCATTTTTTGGTTCTAAAAAACACTGAAATAATTTATTGTTTTTTAAAAGTTATATAGTAATAATGAATTGGATCAAAGCCTAATAAAATATTCATCTTAATATTGTGAATAATTATCTAAATATTATTCTTTAAGGATTGATGCAAATGAAACACATAGTACTTGATTTATCGAGAAATAAAAAACAAGACAACTAAGAATCAAAGAATTTATTTTAACCCCGTATAATAAAATAAAAATATATTAATTTTGGTAGGGATACTGATGGTTTTATAACCAAATAACAAAAATTTAGGTAGTGACATACATATGGTAATAAATTTTTTAACATGAAAACAAAAAAATGTACTTAGTCTAAAAATAAAATTAAATACCCGTGAGATGATAATTATAATGGAGGAGTTTTGGATCCTTTCCTATGGGTATCTCATATGTTGATAATTTGTTCCATGTATCTTGTAGCAATGAGAGTAGAGTCTTCCCTACCACTACTGAGGTAGTTTAATATTTTTTTGAATTTTAATGAAGAAATGAATTGTTCACATGAAATGACAAAATATAAGATATAGAATGAAATCTATTTTATAAAATTAGATAATTTGAATTTAATATACAATTATGAAATTAAAATTTAACCATGTCTAAATATGTATAGAACATTTATAATGATACCATGAGGACATGAAACACTTTAGAAACATTTATGGAATATGACCATTGTTGGAATGAAATATATATACAAATGAAATTCATTATGCATATTTATGATATGTAATTTGTACATACTGAATATATCATATATATATATATATTAAATATATAATATGTAATACAAAATGTGAGGGTATAAGTTTTGGAAGACATAATATGATATACCGCCATATGAAATATGCATATAAGAAATATGAAATTTCTATATAATTACTACTAAATATGTATAATATGAATTTTTAATTTGTATATATTGAATATAAAATATAAATATATGTAATAAAAACACACTGAATATACTGAATATGAAATATATATACTAAAAATTCAGTATGTGTATACTTATTATAAACATAATGAATCGAGTGTGTGGTATATTTAGAATATGGAAAATAAGGGAATGCCAAAGATGGGAAAAAATCTTAAGGTCCCAGAACATGGTCTTGAAGTATAACAGAAGAATAAAAAAGAAACAAACCTATATGCACATGATTTATATGTTTAAATAATTCATGATTAGTACAAAAAATCTATTTCCTCATATAACTAACATTAGTATACTTTCAATGAAATTTTTATAACCTTATAATTTGTCAAATATTTAAATTTTTTATGAAAAAATATACAAATAATTAAATGCTTGGTACATTATCCTTGATAGTGTATCAAAATTAAATGGACTATGAATAAATTAATTTAAAACTACATTTATTAAAAGAACAAAATAATAACAAGCACAAAACATTTAGTTTAACTTAATATATAAAACCCACTCACTCCTAGGAAAAAAATATGTGAATGAAAATTTGAGGGAAACATTTAAGCATATGCATAAATTGAAAAAAAATTATAGAAGAAAAGATATATAAAATTTGAATATATTTATTCAAGTGGTAAAAATATAGAATAAAATATATATGTTGAGAATATGTCCCGAACCATCCCCTAGGGCCCGAACGTGTCTACCCCAATCCCTCTCTCTATAGGCCAGGGGTTGGTGACCTGCACCTGAAGGCTTTTCCTAAATAGGGAAGGCATCGCCTTAGAGATTTGTACACAATGAAAAATGTTAACAGAAGTAAACAACCATAAAATTAAGGTATAACCACGTGATTAAAGTACAAACACAAGAACAACTATAAACGTAAGACAGTGGGCCAGAATACAAGCCATAGAAACTAAAAAAAAAGTTAATAGTTGTCGCATCTGCCCTGGAGCTCTACCTAGAGGGTAGCAGCTGTAAGTTGAAAGTCAAACAAGATGATCTCGACTAATCCCATCACCCAAATCTCAACCATGACACAAACCTACAATGTCTTCCTCGGAGAATTAATAGTCTGCATCAGATATACACGTGCAGGCGGAGCCTGTGCAGGGGTGAGTATACAACTTAGTAGGAGACCCTAAGACCCCTGACAATCTCTCAGTAACCCACAAAGTAAAACATCACAAGAAATACAACAAAGGTAATATCAGAAGCATGATCTAAATCATAAATCCAAATCAAAAAGAGAAAACTCACTCTAATGGTATAACCTCTAGGTTACTGGGATAGGGATGACTAGTCATAAAGGTAGATCATCCTATCTGTAGTAACTCTACTGCTGACCTATATAGGTCTCTGTATGCTGACCCGTATTGATCGATGGTGCTGATCTGTATTGGTCACTAGAAAAAAACTGTATTGGTCACTGGTACAGAGGTTGGGTTGATTATTTGTACAAAAAAAATCATCCATCATTAGAGTTTTAGATGCTGACTTGTATTGGTCGCTCTTCTTCATCATGACACAACTAGCCATTGGATTCCCACATGTAGCATGATTGATCTCAGGAAAATTTTCCTCCTCAATCCATTTTTCATATTTCAACTAGTACGATGTCTTGAAAAAATCATACCCAATGGACTGCCCTATCATAGGGGACCCAATGTGACAGACGACATGTCGATCAGACACCCGGTCTGTGAGATATGGGAACTTTTGTAAAAAGGTCCCTATTGGATTCAAGTATGATACAACCTAGGTGGAAAGTAAATCTATATGAAAACTCACTTAGAGTATCTCTAAAGTACTGACATGTCATAAGGGTCCTTATGCCACAGATGGCGCATCGATCGGACACCCGGTCATTTATTTATTGACATTTTTTTGATGATGGCCTAGTTGGATTCTAATTCAATCCGACTTGTCCATACTAAAACACTCTCAAAAACTCTCTTGGAGTTTCTCAAATGGAATGTCTCACACCACGGATCCCAACTCCGCAAGCAGTTCATCAAACGGACATCCAGTTCGCATGTTATGACCCTTTAAGCGTTTTTGGGATCGAGAGGGGTCCGGGTCTGGTCTGACCCGCACGACCCAGCATAGGCTGACCCAACCCGTGCTGGGTTAACCTTATCATGCTTAGTATGAACCATCCTAGGCCGGCCTTGTTGGACGGGTCCCTGGCAGGCATGGCCAACGGGGCCGCGGATCGTCCCGGGCCCCCGGTTGGGCAGACCCACTGCCCACTGGTCAACCTAGCCCGCCCTACTGGCATGTCCCACATGGGTTTCATGGTTTTCCTTCCGAATAGATCATAGAGACTTTCGGTTTCACTTAAGGGCAGTTCCAGGTGGCACAACTTTGTCATAGGTTGGACCTACCGGTGGGGGTCCCTTGCGGGCACATCACTGCTTCGAGTCGTGGCTCTCCTTCAACGCGTCACACGACGACATGTCACCTCCAATTCTGCGGCCAGCCCACTACCGGCTGACTCTCCGGCCACCACAGTGCTGAGCATCATCGCAATCTTCCACGACCGATGAGAACCTACCACCGTCTCCACCGCCAGCGCCGGTCGCTAGTGCGCCACGGTGGTGCCGCGCCGGCGGAGCTCCCACGGGGCTCTGAAAATGATCTGAAGCACCGTTTCATTTCTTTTTTATGCATACAGGACTACCGTACTTCTTCCGTCATAGTTTGACCCTCTGTATTCCTTTTACGTCAAATAGGTGAAACTGTCCCCATAGAACGCAACGATAAATGAAGCAACGGAGGGTCCAGGCATTATTTGTTTGGCCCAAACCCTCTGTTTTAGCATTATAACAAGTGAGAATAATTATTCATCGCATTTCAATAATATTAAACCACATACAATCATAAACCCCCTCCCCTGAGATCATTTGGAGGTGTCGCAGTTGCAGTGGGAGGAGCTTCCACGATGGATGGAGTCGTCAGCGCTGTGAATCTCTGATCGTTGCTACTCGAGCCTTCGTCCTCCGTTGTTGAATGTTCCCACAGAACTCCACCAGAGATTCCTTTCTTGAATAAGTAATGCCAAAACCCCACCCTGAGCTCCATTTAAATTAGAGGGGGAAAGGTGAGTAATGCGTTGAATAATTAATGAGGTTCATTAAATAAATTAATGAGTCTATTTTAATTCTCAATGGTGGAGTTACACAATTAATGGTTCATGCCATTAAATGTCTTGAAATGTCATAGGTCCCTCCACCACCGCTCATCCCTTGGAGGAAGTTAAAATAAAATAACAATTCATGTAATTTTATTATTCTTTAAAAACTTCAGAAACTATCTTTTTCTCCCAAAAAACATGGTGGAAGTGAAACTTCCCTTAAGCGAATCTGGGCACTACAGAATCCACGGTACTCTCGGATTTCAATTCCAAGCACTGGTTATAAAGAAAAAAAATACCGCCCACACATTTACTTAATGTACCTTAAGAAAAACATCGGAAATTCATTCCGGGCACACCCTGCCTCAAAATCACACACTGTCAATTTTCACAGACTCGTTAAAATCACAAATAATTTAATAAAAATTACATTGAATATTTGGGTATTTACAATTTCCCCTCCTTAGGGATTTATGTCCCTGAAATCCAAACAAGGAAAACCAAACAAATGTGTTACTGGGCCCACATATGAGCATCTCTCATCCATGTTCTCTCCTTGAGATTCTTGTGCGGCCACAAAACGTACACTAGAGGTATCGACCACCCATGAAGGATCTACTCCTGTCGATCCTCTATCTCCATAGGGTACTCTCCAAAAGTCACACCATCATCAATCTCATGCTCGCCATGGTCAATGACGTGAGATGGGTAATGCACGTACCTCCTCAGCTCAGATATGTGGAAGGCATTGTGCACCCTCTTTAACTGTGGTGGAAGTTCCAAGTGGTAAGCCACCATGCCAATCCACCAAAGTATCAGGGATGGTACGATAAACCTCTATTGGAGTTTTCCACCTTAGTAAAATCTTTGTAGTCCCCATCAAGGGGAGAATCGCAAAGAATATGTGGTCCCCCTCATGTAACTCCTATGGTCTCCATCGCATATCGACATAGGAATTATGTCATCTCTATGCAGTCTTCATCCACTCTTGTGTGACCTACACCTTCTCAGTGGTAGCATGTACCATCTTTGGGCCCACGAGTGCTAGCTCTCCTGGATCCGTGCAGCATAAGGGCGATCTACTCGGTCATCCATACAACGCTTCAAAAGGGGCCATACCAATGGTGGAGTGATTGATATTGTTGTATGTGGACTCCACCAAGGGTAGGTTGTCCTCTTAACTATGATCAAAATCTATGACACAAGCAGAAAGCATGTCCTCCATTGTTTGGATGGTCTGCTCAGTCTAACCATCTATCTGAAGTTGAAAAGAAATTCTCAAGGGAAGTGGAGTCCCGAAAGACTCCTGCAATACTTTCCAAAACTGGGATGCGAAGCGTATGTTATGGTCCCAGACTATTATCAAAGGCACCCCATGAATTCATACGATCTCCTGAATGTAGAGACATTCCATGCTTTCTACTGAACCCTTCTCTCGAATAGCAAGGATGTGGGCCGACTTGGTGAGTTGGTCAACGATCACCCAGATCGTATCATGCCCTCTAGATGTACATGGTTACCCCGTCACATAGTCTATCAATATCCCTTCCCACATCCAATCTGGTATCTCAAGGGGTGGGGTGATGCCTGCTGGTACCTGGTGCTCGGCCTTCACTTGGTGGTAAGTGAGGCATCTAGAAACAAACTCCGCCATAAATGTCCTCATCCCAACCACCAGTACTGATACCAGAGTTCTTGATACATCTTCCTCATGCCTAGATATACTGCCAAGGGGGATGTATGGAACTATCTCATCCCCTCCTCTCGTAGCGCCACTGGTACAATTGTATGTCCTCTAAAAAGGATAGTCTGGTCCCCACCTTCATAGTATCCATTAGGTGCATGGCCTGAAGATATCTGAGCATGTGTAGTCTTGCAGTATCTATCTCTGAGTTGCACCACACTAACTCGCTTAATGAGTGGAGGGTAAACTACCATCGACAAGAGGTAGAATATCTCATCTCTATCCACGTAGGATATCTAAAACGAGGCGAACTGCTCTGAATCCTCATTCATTATTTGCAAACTTGATCTCATGCTAACTGCATCTGCCACTATGTTCCAATTCCTAGGAGTATAGAGTATCTCAAATTCATAGTCCTAGAGGAACTCTTTCGAGCGTCACTATCTCAAATTCAGATATTTCTGTTTTAAGATATATTTGAGATTGTTGTGGTATGAGTAAACAATAAAAAATTCACCTATTAAGTAGTGTCTCCACATCATTAGTACAAATACTACAACTGCCAACTCCAAGTCGTGAATCGCATAATTATTCTCATGAGGCCTTAAATGTTGTGAGCCATAAGCAATCACAACATCATCCAATATCAAGAAAAAACCATGTCTGGTCCCTAATGCATCATTGTAAACCACGTTGCCAGTGCCCTCTTCCAGAAACCTTATGATGGGAGTGCTGGTAAAGCTCTACCTTAGATCTCAAAAGATCTGCTGGCATTCCTCTTACCACAGTAAGGGTTTCCATTTCTTTTTAAAGGTAGTCATAGCTACTGATACTTTGGAGAAATTGGGTATGAACCTCTAATAGTATCATGCTAATCCCAGGAAGCTCCGCACCTAAGTAACACTCCTGGGTGGATCCCAAAAATGTATTACCTCGATCTTCGCTAGAACCACTCCAACTAAAGCCTCTGATATGACATGTCCAATAAGTGGACCTTATGTATCAAGAACTCACACTTAGAGAGTTTCCCTTATTACTGGTTCTCCTGATGTGTCTCCAGAACTATCCTTAACTATACATTGTGCTCTTCCTAGGATGCTAAGTACACCAAGATGTCTTCGATGAAGACCACCACAAAGCGATCGAGGTATGGTTGAATGATCCTATTCATGAGCCCCATGAACACTGCTGTAGCATTTGTCACACATAAATGAATCACCAAGAACTCGTAATGGATATACTAACATCTAAAGGTTGTCTTCAGTACTTCCTCATCCCGTATCTTGAGGAGGTGATAGCCCCATCTGATGTCTATCTTTGAGAACCACTTCTCCCCTTTCAACTGATTGAACATATCATTAATCCTTGGCAGAAGATACTTTTTCTTCACAGTCACCTAGTTTTGGCATCGGAAGTCCACACATGGCCTCAAAATTCAATCTTCCTTCTAGGAAAACAACGTAGAGGATGGACATGGAGAAACTCTAGGCCTTAAAAATCCCTTCGTATATAAGTCCTCGACCTATACCCTAAGTGGTAGGAGCTCCATAGGGGCCATCTGATATGTTGGTCTTGATATCCGTGTTGCTCTTGGGTACAATTCAATGCCGAAGTCTACCTCTCTATGAGGAGGTATTCCAGGTAGATCGTCTGGAAAGACATACTCAAACTCATCAAACACTACTGGAAACTATGGACTCACCTAGTCCACAATGTCGAAGGTCAGGCAAGAGATCTAATATTTAATCGGTTGTACCCTCCTTAGTGCAAGTCCTTCCCGTACTGCTCTATTTTCTTTCTCACCAACAATGTTGAACATGCCTCCATCTCTGGACATACATCGAACTGCACTTCTCAAGCAGTAATTCTATGCGTGAACTACTGATAGCCAGTCCATTCCTAGAATGACGTCATAGGGCTTCAATGCTGCTACTAGAAGATCCCATCTAAAAATCTCTCCTCTGAGTGTAAGATCACACTATCTTCACTAGTGTGTGACCACTGAATCTCTTATCGTAGGAGTATCTAAAATCAAAGGTCGAGCAAAAAGCTTAATTGGAATATCAGAGTCTCGAACTAAGTCCATGGTAATGAATGAATGGCTAGCACCTTTATCGACGAGCATTGTGGATAAAGTAGAGAAGATATAGAATGTACCTCGTGTCATGTCAGGAATGTTAGGATCGTGAGCCTCTACTACCTGTATCTAGGCATGTCCGTAAGGTTGTGGTAGACCATTGGGGGGGGGTGGTGGTAGTGCCTAGTGACCCCAAACACATCCCGCTGCATTTATTTCATCCCTTCCTCATCTTTTTCCTGGATAAAACTCTTTCTCCTTACAATTCCACTACCTTGATGGCCCCTCCAAATTCATACGATCATCCGCACAGGGAGTCAGATAGTTCAGAGCTCTGTGACACTGTCTCCCCATATGAAAAATATATCATGCCACACTAGTGGCTACCTAGGCCTATTGAGCCTCACACCTCTAACCCTGCAACTCGGGTCACCCTCCAGAATGTCTATCCCACCTAGGCTTCTATATCATCTATCTACTATCATCTATAGATGACTCTGCTATATATCATCTGGTAGGGGCACTCACTGTCGGTGCCTGCTCGGCAAGGAAGCTCTCAATCATCAGAGGTCACTCTAGCACCCCAGCCTGCATCAGGATGCTGAGAGAAACTATCGTAGATCTGATCTCTCATCCGAGCCCTTTCTCAATGTTCTGGGCTCAGAAGTAAGGGCCTCATAAAATGTCAGTGGAGTATTGGGAGAGGTTATAAATTCTTGTGATTATTCAGCCACAGTCTGGATGCCCTTGCTGTAGATACATACACTCTTGAATACATATAGAGCGTAGTGTCACTGATGTGAACTCTACCCTAAAAAGGCTCTCAATGTCCGACCAGTTGAGGGCTGTCTCCTCACGAACCTAGAGAATCGAGCTCCACCATCGTCCTGCCAGGCCCTGAAGAAGGATAGCAGGTAAGATCACCATCTTCATGGAGAGTGTATCTACTAAATGAAAGACCTACGTAACTGCATTAAGATAGCCCTCTGATTCCTGTGGGACCTTTTAACCTTGAAAACTCAGAGGCCTCTGTCTCTGGAACTCATGCAATGTGCTCAGCTGGTGTGTGTGATTCACTGGTACTATCCTCTGGTCAACAGGTGGTGGTGGTGCTGGTAGACTACCAAAGGTTCCATCACTATGATTGGTCCCTGTACTGCTACCTCATCTCTTGGTGGGCCACTTTCATGATCTCTTTATGGAATCCTAGATGGATGTCATCATGGATGCATCCTTCAAGAAACAGATGTGCCACAATCAACAAGTTATACCTAGTGAGTTGACTCACAAAAGAACAATAAAACTTTTTGAAGCATTAGCAACTGGTATTTTCATGTTCCAAGTTGGAAAACAGAATTCAGGTTTCTAGATTATGCATACAATGGCCGCCACACCGACACTAGAATCCCTGTACTGAAATCCGAACTCAAGACTATTAACACAATTACGTCATTAAAATTAGACTCTTAGTTCTTCTGGTAGAACTCACCACCCTTTGATACCACATGGTCACGGCCCGTCCCATGGGGCCCAGACATGACTACCCCAAGCCCGGTTTCCATAGGCCAGGGTTTGGTGACTTTCACCTGAAGGCTTTTCCCGAATAGGGAAGGAATTGCGTTAGAGATCTATACACACTTAAAAAAGGAAATTGAAGTAAGAAACCATCAATGTAAGGTATAACCACAAGAGTAACATACAACCACAAGTAAAATTGTAAACCAAAGACATTGGACCTCAATACAAGACCTAGAAACTAAAATTGAAGTAAACAACTGTCACATATTCCCGTAAGCTCTAAATGGAGGGTAGTAGTTATATGTATGATGTTAAAGAAGAGGATCTTGACTGCTCCTGTCACACCAAGCTCCACCAAGTACCGAACCACCAAAGTCTACCACATAGCATCAATAGTCTGCACCAAGCATACACATGTGGGGAGAGCCCTTGTAGGGGTGAGTATTACAACTCTGTAAGGGACCCTAAGACCCCTGATGGTCTCACAGTAATCCTCAAAGGAAGACATCATAAGAAATACCACAATGGTAATATCGCAAGCATGAAATGAATCATAAAGCACACAAAAAATAGACTGCTCACTCTAAGGGTATAACTTCAAGGTTACTGGGATAGGGATGACTAGTTGTAAATACAGATAATCATATCCATAGTAACTCTACTATTGACCTCTATAGGTCACTGTATGTTTACCCATATTGGTCACTGGATGCTGACCCGTATTGGTCGCTAGTGCTGACCCTTATTGGTCAATGGTGTTGAACCATATTGGTCGTTGGTGTTCACCCATATTAGTCGATGTTGCTGACCCGTATTGGTCACCAGTATAGAGTTAGGTATGATTATTCATAATGCAAGATCATCCCACTATGGTGTTTCAGATGCTGACATGTATTGGATGCTCTTCTTCTTCATGTCAAAGCCAGGCACTAGATTCCTGCCCTTAACACGCTTGATCTCTAAGAGATTCTGCTCTTCATGACATTAGTCATATTTCAACTGGTACAAAGTCCCAAAATAATCATACCCACGGTACCGCCCCTTCATTGGGGTCCCAACGTGATAGACAACACATCGCTTGGATGCCCGTTCTGGGAGATATGAGCACTTTTAGTAAAATCGTCCAGTTGGATTCATGTCAGATCCATCATAGGTCACACATCAAACTCCATCAATACTCACATAGAGTATATAAAAAGGACTCTCATGTCACGAGGGTCCATTTTCCATAGTCGACGTGTCGATCAAATTCTCGGTCTGTAAGTTATTGGCATTTTAGTGCCGAGGGCCCAGTAGGATTCAGAGTTGATCCCAACATTCCATAATCCAATATTCTCCAAACCTCACTTGGTGTATCTCAAAATTACCATCTCACTCCACAAATCCTGGTGCCACAGACGGTTCGTCAAACGGATGTCCGGTTTTAATGTTATAGCCCTTATAGCGTTTCTGGGCCAGAGAAGGGTCCGAGTCAAGTCCGACCCCACTCGACCCATTCTAGGCTCACCCGACCCAGTTTCGGTAAGCCATAACCTGTCTGGGTATGACACGGTCTAGCCTCGATAGGCCCGGTTGGGCTAGATCGGCCCGCAGGGTGGCGTAGTCCGGCCAGCTGGCGCACCCCGCACGGGGCGCAAAGTCTGCCTACCGAACGACTCATCGATCAGTTCAGTTTCACTTAATAGTGGTTCTAGGTGGTGCCACATTGTTATGCAGCCCACGAGTGCTGGCTGCCGTCATTTCCATCGACACTGGTCACCGGTGCCACCGCACTGGTGGCCGATGTCATCGTGCCTGTGCCGCGACGACGGAGCTCCCACGTGGATCCAACAATGCTCCGGAGCTCTGTTTCAATTATCTCCTGCACCTAAGGGCCTCCCGAACTACCTCCATCATAGCGTTCCCCTCTATCTCATGTTGTATTCCAATTGGGAAAACCATCCTCGAAGAACGCAATGATAAACAAAGAGGCAGAGGGTCTGGGCCTTGTTTGTTTTTCATGTTCCCTCCATGATAGCTTTATAACAAGCAAGAATAATTATTCATCACATTTCAATAATATTAAACCACATCCAAAAATAAACCCCCTTCCTCAAGATCTATTGGAGGTGCCGCGGTTGCGGCGAGAGGATCATCCATGCTAGATGGAGTCATCGACGTTAGTCGATCCGAGATCATTGCCAACCGAGTTTTCTTCTTCCAATGGTGGATGTGGCCACAGAACTCTGCCAGAGTTTCCTCATTTGAAGAAGCCGTGCCAAAACCCCTCCCAAAGCTCCATTTAAATAGAAAGGGAAAAATGAGAAATGCATTGAAGAAATAATGCGGTTTATTAAATTAATTAATGAACCTATTTTAATTCACAGTGGTGGAGTTACATTGTTGATGAGTCAAGACATTAAAGGAATTGAAATCTCCCTGGTCCCACCATCGCTTCTCATCCGTTAGAGGAAAAGAAAATAAAATATGAATTATATATTATTTTTTATTCATTAAAAAGTCCAAAAATAATCTTTTTATCCTGACCAACTACGGTCAAAGTGAAACTTCTCTTAAGCAAATCCCAGTGTTGAAGATTCAATGGTGCTATCATATTTCAATTTGGAGCATCGGTTCAAAAGATCGAAAATTCTTCCTTCATGTTTATGGAGCATACCTTAATAAAAGTTCAGAAAGTAATTTCGGGCACACCGAGCCTTAGAATCACGCCTAGTCAATTTTCAAAGACTACAAAAAGTCATAAATATTTTGAAAAAAATATAAATGGAATTTTTGTGTCTTTACATGAAAAAAATATATTTTTTCAATTTTTCTACCTAATCATATCAGATCCTCATCGATAATACATTTGGATAAGTCTTGTAAATAGGAATATTAGATTCCTTAGTAACCGCCTAGGTTAACCCCATTTGATGGCGGTACCCAATTGGAAGCATCTGTAATGAATTATAGATTATATATTAATATATAAACTAAATCATAGCACATGGTATAGGTGATAAACCATAAATGGGAATTAAAGTGTTGATATATGAAGTCAGGTTTTTCGGGAAAACTATTTCGATGAATATACATTCTTGAATGAATAATGTGAGTATATTAATATCAAAAATGATTCCAATGAATAATATATATAACATATTAAATTATATAAATAATAGTAATATTATATTCATAAGAAACATGTTTCCCATTAATACAATGTAGTAATAGTGAATGGAAACACATATGATGCATTCAAAAACATATACATCGATGACTATAAATAAAATATACTAACATTGAATATAAATTCATATCCAAAATGAAAAATTATATTATCATATGATAATAATAAGTGGAAACACTTACAGTGAATAAAACATACTAATAATGAACACAACTATAAGAAACCGACCTTAAGAAATACATATTCAAGTGAATTTGAGTTAGAATTCACTTTCTTACAATTCCAATGATCATTTAAGCTTAGAGTTTTAGGAAATTATGAAAAACTATTACATAGTAAACTTGTACTTTTCAAGTGTAGGCCAATATTCTTTAACCATTTTTCCCACCAAACAATACCTCTTAAAATAAAACATGGTTTCTTTTCATGATAAATATTTATAATTTTCAAAAAATCTTCTTCCTTTTTCTCACAAATCCATAAAACCTATGGAAAACATTTTACAATGTTGTTTGATCACAAAATTATTAGTAAGGAACATAAATGGTAGAAACCCTTTAGTTTATTGAAAAACATTTAAACCCCTGTGATGATTACATTTCCCCGAAAATATCTTTGACTGTGTGAAATTATATATTCCCACTTGAAAAAAAACATTCAATTTTTTCTCATTGAAAACATTCAAAACCCATAGCAAGAAAATTAAAACCCTTTTGGGATATTTATTGCATCATGTTCATAAAAATATTTCAAAACTCTTGGAATTTAAATAACCTTACATCCAAATTCCAACATAATTCTACAGATAACCTAATGAATACCTAATTAATTGAATAGATATAATGGGGATCTCCCTTCTTATAAGTTATATTGGGATCTACTATGTTTCATTAGATATAATGGGGATCAATCATTAAAATATAATATATAGACTCACCTATTTTCAAAATATATAACGGGGATCCAACCTTTGTATAAGATATACAAAGATCCCACGTTTTTTCGGGAGATATATTGGGGTTAAATCCTTCGTATATTCTATATTGGGCTCACCCATGATCTATAATGGGGAATAACCCGTCATATATGTTTTATTGGGATAACTCATATCGTTTCATATTTTCTGTCATAATAGTTAGAAAGTACAACATTTGGAAAATGAAAAAAATATTCCTTTAAAACCATTTTATAAAATGTCAAAAGGGGTAAAATTGGGTTTAATTTTTTTTATAAAAATGTTAAAAACATTATTTTATTTTTTAGAAAATATTATTTTGGAATAAAAAGATAGTTTCAAGAGAATCCTTAAAAGATAATTTTTAAATGAAAGTCGGTATCCTTGAGTACGATTAATCATGTACATTCTCTATATTCCTTAATAATAAACTAGGGTTATTTTTCTACAATATTATGAAATTTTTTCATGTTTATTATTATTTTATTTCATTTATTTCCAGGTGATAACAACTACTTACTTATTTAATTTCACATCAGATGTTTTGAAAATATTTTATTTATATTTCTAAAATGACATACGTATGTTGACTAGGATATAATGGTCATTAAAACACAAAATATGGAATAATATTAGGAAATAATTATCATTTTTATACATCAATTATTCTTTTTAAATTCAACCATTATATATGGTCATGAAAAATGAGATACTTTACAATCATGGAGGTTGTAGGACATACATATGAATTAGAAACATTTCCATTTTTCAACGTTCATTATAGAAAGATGGTAAGTATTATTTTATATTAATAAAATTATAATAATATCATAAATATTGTATTTATTTTTCAAATGTATATATAAGTATCATCCATGGGATGTGGTGATGAAAAATATATCACACTGCTTAATGGAGGTGGCTATCCATACAAACACATGACCGATGTTGTAATTTTTGTGTATCGGGAATGTTCAAAGTGAAAATTATATAGTTTAAAATTTTAATTATGTATATTTATTTAATAACACATATAAAAATAAATTCCATAATTATTACTTTTCTTGAGAGTGAGTGATGGAAAAGGAATTACATCTGTTCATGAGGCGGTTGTCCACTATACACACAAATGACAGGTTTCTTACCCATTTGATTGAATAATAGATGAATATAGGTTTTTGAATTTTCATAAATACCACAATGTATATTTATGATAGTTTTTTAATTATTTTATCATGGTTGAAGATGTTTTTATGGATATGAAAGAAGAAAAAAAGTCTAAAACATGCAGATAAAAACTATATCTCTTCTTTGGAAAACCTCATTTACAAAACATACTAGGTCCACTATGATTTGTATTATACATAATATATTATTATGTAATGTGTTAAAGGATTATGGGAAGTTATTTTGGGAGATATTGGATGAAAAATATGGTTTTGGATGTGTGAAAAAATTAGGAGAGGTTCCCTTTTATATCAGATGGGTGTGACAGTCTGGGATTTTATCAAAATATTAAATTAACATAAATTAACTTACAATTCAAAATTACTAAAAAGTGATATATTTATAATATTATATTATTATGGGTCAATATACCATCATAAATTAAACATTAGACATGTTTTGCCTTTATTTCTAAACATATATTTCGGTTTTAGCCTTTATTTACCCCCTGTAACTCTTAACTTGGAAAAATGTATTTTTTTAACTTTTTTAGGGATAATATATTTATGATTAATTAAAAAATAACATTAAATGGACCATTATTTATATTTTAATACTTATCATGTTCACATTGAAATTGTATATATTTATAGTAAAATTTTATCACTTGATAAAAAAAGAATTTTACTATAAAATACCCATATTGTCAATTTTTAGAACTATTCCTTACATTGAATTTTATAATATAAAAAGTAAAGAAAAAATTAGAAAAATAAATAAATAATTATATCCCTAACATGTTAGGGTAATATATAATATTCTTTTTTAACATTATTTCTCTAAAATAATGTTTATTTTATATTTATAATATCATTTACTTGATTTTTCCATGTATTAATTAATTAATTACTGCCTCAACATTGTGAATGCTTTTAAAGTAATTATTTCTTCACTAAAAATTTAAAATAAATTACCAAGATTATAAAAATGATATTATATTTAATAAAAATATTTATAGTATAACATATCATTTGGGTAACACCATATTAAAAATATTATATCTATTAAAATAAGACTCTATGATTTTTGAAATTTCTTTAAATATAAAACAATAGGGGTAATAATCTCATTCACGTGGACCTAAGAGGTCTTAAATTAAACAAAGGAATGATTATTGTACATATATATGAATCAAATAATATTTTGGAAAGATTTTGGGTCATTTATTAGTTCATATCACTTTATTTTTAACATAAATTACCCTATTTTCCTTTTATCGTGGTAATAAAAATTACTAAGGTTACTATTCATATTGATCAAAATTAAAAGGGATGTATTTAATTATTTATATTCAATAATTAAAAATATTTAATCGATTTTTAAAAATTAATGATGCAGAAGTCAAATTATTTAATTTAAAATTAAATTGAAAAAATGCAATTAAAAATAGTTTTCAGTAAAATGATCCTTTTAAATATAAAGTTCTTTTTATTAAAATAAATAATAAAATAAATTTGAAAAAAAATCATTATTTAAACGAAAAAATTAATTAAATTTTAAAACTAATAAAAACATAACATTTCTTTGTAAATACTTTAAAATAAAATAATGTTTTAAAAAAATAGTATTTTTTTCTATTCCTTGTAAAATCAATATTTTTATAAAATTTTAAAAAATTATCCCAAATATAACTTTGACATGATAGATTTAAAAATATAAAGAATTTTTTCAAATTAAAATCATATAATTATAAAATTAAACCCTTAAAAAATATATCATAAAATAAATTTAATAAAACATTTCATTTGTGATATTATGATTTAGACAATATATTTATAATAAAAATAACTAAATAACTTAGGAATACTAATAAATATAAAATATAATTTTCCAATAAGTACCAGGGTTGTTATAGTCACCCCCCTTATTGAAATTTCATCTTCATAATTTTGAACTCTGTCTTGGTAACCAGTGATTGATTATTCGAAATACCTTTTTTTGTAATCCCACATTATTAAAAGGTTCAGTAAACATTCCACTTGATAATAGATAAAAATGATGTATGATCGTCATCAGAATAACAAATACTAGTTTTACAAGTAGGAGTACATTTGTGTAAAGTGGAAACACGAATATTCCATAATTAACTACCACCCAAGGACTGATAGAGGGTGATATAGAACCTAGGAATTGGTAAGTTAACCATAAAAAATTCATAAATTTGTGATGGGTTAAAAGGCCATTGATTTTTTGATTATAAATATACAAGATATCATTTTTCCCAAATTCCTCCAAAATTTTAGTAATAATTTTACTACCAAGATTAAAAGCTAAAGGATATATACTTATTTTAAATGTTGAGTCTCATCCATTAATAAATTTCCACCATAAACACATCTTTTTCTCCAAAAGACGAGTCTTGAAGATGAATGTTTCATGTAGGAATAACTAGAATGAACTTCTATGGATAGAAAAACAATAAAAGGATAACGATCTATTCCTTATATCTTTATAAATTAACCAAAACCATGTTTATTTAATCGCATATGTTTTTTTCTTTCTAAATAATTAAATTAGGTTAATTTTAATATTTCATAAGAATATTTTTAAATTTTATTAAAACTTGTATATAAATTATTACCATTTATAACAATTACTTAATTATGTATGTTCACGTCAGATGTTTTGATGATATTTGGTTTGTATTCCCAAAATGACGTTGGAATGTTGAATATGATTAAAGTGGACATTACGTCACTTAATCAATGATAATATTAAGTAAATAATTTTTATTTTTATAAATAAATTATACTTTTAAATTCCACCATTACATGTGGTTATGAAAAATAAACCACCTTATAATCATGTAGATGGTATGTCGTACAAACGCATGAGTAACTTCTCTATATTTCAATAATCATTATGGAAAGTAGGTATGAATTATTTTAAAAATACATAATTATCATAGTATCAATAATAAACTAATAATTCATAAAATATATGTACATTTATTATCAATTTTATGTGGTGATGAAAAACAATTAACATTGCTTCATGGAGGTGGTAGTCGACACGTAAGCACAAACAATGGTGTCATTTTTCTATGTATTGAAATTTAATAATTAAAATGATATTTTATTATTTTATAATGATAAACATTTCATGAATATAATATATAAACCTTAATTCCATCATTATGATTTTTCATTAGAGATGATAATGGAAAATGAACTACATCGTCTTGCGAGGCGGTAGTCCTCCGTACACATGAATGAAATTTTCATTTCCCATTTGATTATCTATAGATGATATTCAAAACCTTATAATAATAATACAGTAGAATATAATATTTTTATTAATTTTCTATCATTTAATGAAATATTATTAACTATAAAATTTACATAATGTCATTTTTCAAAACTATTCATTACATTAACTTTTACAATATAAAAAAACATCTAAAATTCACAGATAATATTTTATTATATCCCTAACATGTAAAGCTAATTTATAAAAATATTGTTTCAAATTATTTAGTAGTAATTATATTTATATTAATATTTAATTATCATTTATTTCATTTTTTTTGTTAATTAATTAATTAGTGGATAAACATTATGATAGAATTTAATATTATTATTTCTTCAATAAAAATAAAAAAATTACCATGATGAATATAAATATTTTATACTTCAAAATTCTATTTATAGTTGAATATATCCTTATCATTACACCATATTAAAAATATTATACTTATTAAAAAAATAGTGTGCTGTTTTTCCCATTTCATTAAATAAAATACTATAATGGTCATAAGCTTATAAAATTGGCCCAAAATGTCATAAATTATAAACTTGAATTATGAACGTCGATATAATCACAAAAAATATATTTAGGAATGTGTTTGGCTCATTAATTAGTACATATTATATTATTTTTATCCAAAATTATCCGACGTAGCCTTTTGCATAGTAATAAAAATTACTATGGTTAATATTCTAATTGAATGTAAATAAAAGTGATAAGTTTATAATATCTATACCCAATAATTTAAAACATGAAATCCATTTTTCCATTTCAAAAAAATAGAAGTTACATAATTTAATTTAAAATTAATTAAACAAAATGCAATGAAAAACAATTTTTCGATAAAATGACCTTTTAAAATATAAACCATTTATACTAAATTCAAGTATAAAATGTATTTTAAATAACAAAATTGGACAATTTTAAATAAAAAATTACAATTGAAATTTCAAAACTAAAGAAAAAGTAATTTCAAAAAGAAACTAGATTAAAAAATAATGTTTTCAATAAAAAATATTATTTTTCACTATTCCTTGAATAATTAATATTTTCACAAAATAATAAAATCTTCAACCTAAGATAATTTTGACATGATGAATATAAAAAATAAATTAATTTTTAAATTAAAATTATATAATTTCAAAATTAAATTTTTAAATAAAATATTTTATAATGTGTGTTTAGAAAAACAATTTCATTTTTTATTCTTGGAATTAAATATTATATTTATAATGGATATAAAAAAAACACAAGAATACTAATAAATATTTAAATTATTTATTCAATCATTACCATGGTTGTTATGACAACTTATTACTAGTGAATGTCAATTGATAATTAGCAAAGAAACCATAGTTGTAGTGAACACATGATGATAAAATTAAATCATAATAATTATAGACTGAGGAAATATGTAATGGGAATCATGATTCTCTATAAAACTCTCCGAAAAATCATATAACTGTAATATACTCATTGTTTCCTCTCGCCCTTATTGATGTTACCTAAGATTGATATAAAATTTAACCTAAAAAATATATATTTACCACAATAACATTTTGTCATTGTAGGCGACGAGTTCATATTTTTATTTGATATGGAACTATAGAAAATTCCTTAGTTAGATGAAAAAACCTTGGAAAATTTAAATAGTGAAATATAGGTTATATTTTATAGGTAAACTGAATTAAAATATATATTAATATTGTTGTTCATCATCCACATTCACATCTAGAATTCGAATAACTTTTTTTAGTTTGGTTTCAAAATCTTTTACTAACCCCATTATAATAAAATATAATAATCCTCTTTTAATTGAAAACTTTGACTCCATAATATTTTTATACATTGGTAGTTTCCATCACCTTTTCTATGTTGATAAAGTCTACTAAGTGTTTTAAAACTTACTCTTGAAAGAAATCACAACACAACTCCATGCACAATGAAATCCAAAAAAATTATCCCTCCAAAACACATATAAATAACAGTGATTCATATAGTCAGAAATCCAATCAATTAGATAAGATCAAACTGAATACCAGATTTCTATCCATTCCCATATCTTTGACATTATTGTGATTTATGTTGAGATAGTAGGGATATATTTTCCATGCTTATATACATCCAATTTGGATTGCTCCTCACTATGTTAGTGTTCTATTGTAATTCATTCCAATACACCAGAATGGGGGAATAAAAAATGACTAATTTAGATGTAAATATGATATTGATGACTTGAAATTTAAATATTCTAATTTCAAAGGAAAAAAATGGATGAACTCATGAAGGATTAGTTATTATGGTTTTTCATAATAAATTCTAGCATGTATCTAGGAGTACACACACATTAGAGAGATTTTTCATGGAGACACACAGAATGAATGGGAGGTGAAGTGATGTGGAAGAATGATTTAATATTGAATAATTAGGATACAGTTACTAGAATTCATGTAAAACTGGGGGATTAACATAAGTATTTAATAACCAGATAAAATTGGGGTGTGGATGATTTATAATACTAGTTTTAGTGGAATTACCTAAGAGGTTTTGGTGTGTTGATTGATATACAACAGAGGTCTTGTGTTAGGGTTTTACTATATAAGAAAGAGTTTTTTGGGGAAGAATATAAAAGAAATTTTTGACCATGTGGGGTAAAAAATTGAAGAAATATTTGATTCAAGGAACACCAAACATAATGGTTAAATAAAGAAAATATAATTATAGATGAAATATCCCCTTAAATTGATTAATTTTTACCTCTTATTATCCCATTATTTATATTATTTAGTTAATTTAATGTGAGATAGTCTAATAGTTTTTATTCCATCAAACCATAGAAATGAAATACTATATTTTTTTAATTCTTCATATATGTAGAAATAATTATAATTATCATTATATATAATAAACATGTAAATAGTTATATTTATGTATTAAAAATTGAGATATTTTTGAAAACCATTTTTGCGTTGACACGAAAATTTGAATTTTACTATATTTTTTCTTAGATATTTAGTAATATGATAATATAAAACTTATTAATATGATATATAGGTGAAATAATTATGGGACCTATGAAATATAGGGTACCTGGAACCTTAACCATTATTTTTTTAAAACAGAATAAGCTTATAAACCATACATTTTTAAAATATATTAACATGACCCTATGTAAAACAACATGTAACAAAAACTACCCATAATTTAATAGTTTATAATAGTGGCTTCACTTTAATATAGTTGTTGGATTATTTTAGATTAGAGTTTTAGATAATTAGGTAAAATCATTACACAATAAAGTGGTCAATTTCACATAGTATACATTTTGGTCACAAAGATAGTTCTTTGAGTTTAGATCCATATTTCATTCAATGATCTTTTTCTTCATTAATGATGATTCTCCATAATTTAAAACATGACCTTGCCAAAACATTGATTCATATTTAGATCCAATGAAATTTTTTTCACACCATTGGAAGGAAAATAAAAATCATAGTGTGGGATAGAAATGTAATGTTTTATTATTAATCTTGTAAAAACATAATAACCAATGAGGATGTTTAGGTTTTTCCCAATAAGAATTAGAGAACATATTAAAACATTTACAAAAGTTAAAATAATAATTTTCTCAAATAAAAAAGCTAAAAATAATTTAAAATAATTAAAAAAATATTTGAAGAATCCATAGGAAGATGAGAACTCATGATTTGATTTTGGAAAACAAACATTTCACTTTTAAAAAATTATTAAATCATAAAATTAAAATATTTCCATAAAACCATTTTTTACCTAATTATAGATGAACATTATTTTACAATATTAATAACCCAAGTTTAATTGTGTTTGACTCATATCAAAATTACTAAATTACAGTTAATTCCATATTAGTAACCATTAGAGTTGTCTCCCCCTTTCTTGACATTGATGACTACCTCAACACCCAATGAATTGGATATGTATATTGGTCTCACCCATTTTCATAATATATATCACGATCAGAAATCATTTTATATAATGATCAGGTATCATATCTTGAGAAATTATTTTTATTTTTTTTCTTTTCGTCATAAAACCATTAAAAAACTCAATTGATACCATAAGTAAAATACTTTAAAGATTTTTATAATCAGAAAGATGAATACCATTATTTTTTGGAAACTATAATAATGGAAACGTCCATGTAGTGGGCGATTTAATTTACTTTTATTAACCAAGTTATCTTGTAGAGAATGATTGATACCGAATAACAAATAAAGTGGTGGGAAAGGTAAGTCAATCTGTATAATAATAATGGATCATTTGGGGCTAATGAGTCAAAAACAAGAACACACTTGTAACATTTATAAGAAAATGGATATGGATGTTGAAGAATTGAAATCATTTAAAACAACTTTTTAAGTGAAAATACCTTAGATTAATCCCCATCTTGATTCATACATTCTCAAATTTCTGAATAATAAGATTATATTATTTTTTACAAAGATAATAAATTTTTCCATTTTTACTTCAATATTTTTATTCCTCTAATTTCATTCACTACCATGTTTTATTTACTTAATAAAATGATTTTGTCCATGTTGGACATTTTGGCATCATTTGTTTTATGACCTTATAGTAGCCCTTGTCGTTTGAACTTGGTCAAAGGGTTTTTTTTATCCATTACCTCAAAATATTAAAATTATAATATTTATACATTAAATATACTTTTAAAACCAACCATATATGGAGGTCATGAAAAATGAATCACTTCATTCATGGAGATATTAGTTGATACATACAAATAAATGAGATTTTCATTTTTATAAAGAGTTGAAACGAAAAATAGTAGATAATATTTTAATATTTTATATTCATAAATATAGTATAAATTTTATATTTGTTCATTATTTCTGTACTTATGACTAGTAGTGTATGGTGGAGATGAAAAACGAATAACATCGCATCATGGATGTGGTTGTTCCCAAGTACAGACAAGAAACATTAACATTTTCTGATGGATGGTAAGGTAAGAAGGTATGTAATTTATTATATTCATGTAAACATAACTATTTCAAAAATATCATCTAAATTAATTTTCTTATCATTTTAACCTTATACAATATTTAGTTATGAAAAATCAAATACATCAATTCATGGAGGTGGTATTCCATATGTATTCATGCATGATGTTTATATTTTTCATATGATGAAAAAATTCTACGAATTAGATAGGATTACTATCCGACCTGGTCTGAGACTTGACCCGAAGGGTGTTCCCAATCCCCTAGGTTTGGAAACTAGTTTCATGCATCAATGAAAATCCAGTGGGAATGATTTAACCAAATAAATAATTAGTTTCAAAATGAAATAAACTGAACAAGAGGAAGAAACAATAATTATAATAACTGAATCTCATGTGATACAAAATCGGATACAGAAAAAACAATAGAGAAAAAACAAAACTGAACAAATGAAAATAGAACTACATAATTCCTACCCGATCTCAATGTGATCCATTGGTTACTATATTCCAGCAACCAACATCCTATAAATGAAAATAAAATCAAAAACCTGAACATTCAAAAAAGATCAGGTCTAGAGACACCGAATGGTATAAGTAAGGTATAATATTGACAACTCAGTAGTTAATCACAAACGGATTCCTTCGTTTCCTTTCGTGAAATAGTCCATTAATGGTAATTTTAAATACACTCATGAAAATAGGGTTTTAATATTATAATAAAAAACATGAATTTTCCTTTTTTTAAATATTACACATCCCAACACTAGATTAAAAATAGTTACCATATTATAACTAAAACCAAAAACCCATATCCGATCCAAAAATACCAAATTATGCTGAAATATAAATTGGAAAAATAAACAAGAAACCGAATAGAGTTGAATTAAAATAAATAAAATATAGATAGTAACCATGGGTGTTGCTAAAACATCCCTAGAGAGATCCCTAGACAATCTCTAATCGGACTCACCAACTGACATACGGTGTAACTAGATAGTCTATAACCAACTCACCAACCTAAAATGACCAATATAGTGGCACATCACACCAATCCTTATATATTCAATAGGGGTACCAACACATCCTATCAGTTTTGATAGGAAACCATTACTCAAACTTATATAATATTCCCAATAAACCCATGATAATGGTATACTATGTAAGTAAGAGGCCCTCACACACGTAACTCACCTTACTGACCACCACCACACATTCCTACCACAAATAATAACACAAGCCACAATATATCTCATATCTGGAAGTCCTCAATAGTGGTTCTCATCATACAAAAAATCATTCACTAGTACCAACAAGGTCGGCACACCACATAATTTTACAAACCATTTCACAAAACACCCTAAGTTTTTAGCTGGACATTTATATTTCCAAAAACACATTCATTTACCTAAATTTAAAAGTATCAACCTTGACTTACATCATGCCTATTTAAACTAAATTTTAAAAACATTTCCAAAATAATTTGAGACATCACTTATATGTATACAATGACAAATATTCCTTTACCTTTCAGTTTGAATTTAATTATAATGCCAATATGAAAAATGAACAACATGCTTGAAGGTCTAAAAAGTTCCTTCATACAATTTAAAAACTAAAAATGTTTTATAATATAAAAAATGGGCCACAATATTAAACATACCATTTGAAATCATATTTGAGTGATTCGAAACCAATGGAGAATGATTAATGCAATAAGTGTGTAAAAGAAGAAGGGTGGAGGTGGGATAAGGTTTTGAAAACAGGTTTTTCAATTGATGTAAGTTCATCTACGAACATTATAATTTGGGTTACCATCCATGTGTGCATCTAAAGAACACATGGATGTTCCCAAATCCAATGTTTCACCACATGCAACCTTGAAGTTAGCTGAAATCATTTTTAATGAAACACCACATCTTTTCAAACAAACCCAACAAATCACACATATGAGTCAAGTCATAAAAATATTAAATTCACACACACAATTTAAAATAAAAAATCGAAAAATGATATCATAATACAATCAAGGCTTAACAAAACTGAAAATACACAATTTCATTTTAATGGAACAATTAAGAATTGTACAACCACCTAGTGTGCATACTATGTATCATAATTAAATAACACTTTTAAAAAACCACTTCCACTAAGATTTGGCAACACGAAATCACGATACTAAGTAAAGAAAACATACCATAATCCTGAAAAACTCATTTTTATATTATTTAAAAATACATAAGCATCCATTGAATCTGTCAGAAAAGAAAATAATGGAAACACCTACCTGAACAATGGGCCAATGCATCTAAACTCTAGGAGTAGGAAGATCCATTCTTGATACATGATCCACACACTATGAAATCCTTTATATCAAATTATACACAAACCCTAACTTCAAGGTTTTAGAAAATAGTAAAAAACCATTGGGAACCCAAAATAAACCAAGAGAGGAAGGGAGAAAAGAATGAAAATGGCTAAAAACCCAAAAAAACATACCTTATATTTAGAGGTGAAGTAAACAAAAGAAATTAAAATCAAGGGGAGAGGCTTGGAAGCTCCATTATGGTGAAAAAATGGCCCAAAGGGAGGAAATTCTAAAATGACTTAAAAATAGTAGATCTAGAATTAAGGATTTAAATTTTCTAAAACAATACGGGTAGCCAGCAAGGTTAGGCCGCACAGTTTACCAAATCATGGCCAAATGTGCATTAGCTACTATCTAAGAGTATATCGACTACACGACCAAACTGCAAGGTTTGATGTACCATTCACAAACTATTCAATAGCTTATTTTCCAAATCATATACCTACAAAATTGTTACTTGGGTAGGGCCATACAGTTTATCAAATCATGTGCCCAAACTGTGAAAAAGACAAAATGCCACCCGAAACCTCCAAAAACAAAAACAATTAAACTGGGACTCAAACTGAACCTTATCCCAAGGATAAATGACCAATAAAAGAATACAATAATGATTTAAATGAATAAGGTGTGACAATTATCCCCACCAAAATAAATTTATACCCCCAGAAAGACACCCACCCAAATGTTAATTAGAACTTGATTCCATGCCCGATCAAAAATAAAAGGAAACAAAATCCTTGGGGAAACCTTTTTTACTCAACAATTCACACCCAAAAATCCCTAAATAAATCCATAAACAAAGAAAAAGAATTAAACTAGAGGGTTTCCCCCATCATAAGAACTCACTAAAATGACCAACATATAATCCCTGAACACAAAACACTTAAACTTTAACTACAACCACTCTACCACGAGCCATTAAAAGTAGGAACATGGGAACTCCCAACATAAACATATCTTAATTTTCTAAAAAAATCAAGAAACAACACCACTAGGTTGAAAATCTTCCACAAAAAATAAACCCCCAACACTAGGGGAACCCCACGATAGGGACTCAAGACAAATAGTGAACCAAAATAATAACCCATCAGTTACACTAACTCAAGAGTCTCTATATTAAAAATATTAAAACCAAGACCAACCCACACAAGGGATAAAAACACTCAATGAAGGAAAATTGATTCAAAGAGCCACATTCAAAAAAACACTACTACTCTAATTATGATAGGGAAATTCCATCACACTTTTATGATGAAATTATGAACTTACATCAATTGAAAAACTACAAAAGTGAACCATAAAACGGATACACCCCAACATGGGAGAAAAAACTGGGCCATGGTCTCTTTCACTCCTAACAATTCTTGAAATTTTGCGAGCTTCACTCTAAGGCTTGTGGTTGGATCCCTGATGGACAAAGCATCTAATACGCCACCATTAGTCAACCATATACCCCAAAAAGAACTTGTTATTCAAGATTTTTTTCCAAAAAAACATCCCTAGATGACGTAGAAAACCACAATGATGGAATGTATTTGGAGGATTTCAACAGGATAGTTTTTTATGCCTGAATCTCCCACACTTGGGGCACACAAGAGAATGGTCTGATGAACTAGAAGTCATAACCAATGAAGATGAGTACCCAATGATAGGATCCTCTGGCATGGACTCCTTTCTATATGGGTAACCTTAACAAGAAATAAGATACACAAAATTTTCAACTCTGTATTCTCTGAATACTAACTCAGCTAAGAACGCATAATCCACAAGATTCTCGAAATGATGATCATTGGAGGAGAGGGTGTGCTCTTTGATCTCAGGATGATCACCCCAAATGAAAATATAACCCATAAATATATCTTGCGACACCACCACCAGAGAAAAATAAACTAACTCCATGAATTGGCCAACATAGGCCTTCACCATTCACTCTCTTTTATGAACAGTTATGCGCTCTTCCCTTTTCTCCGTCTTCACCTACTCAGGTATAAGACATCGAATTAATGTGAACCTGAACAGATCCCACATCATCCCAACTTTTATTGATGGTCAAAAAAACAACTCCAATTTCTACTATGTTGGACCCTCAAACAATCCTAGAACAACACAAACTCTAATAAATTTGTGAGTTCCCAATAAACATAAGACACCCTCAATGTCCTCAACCAACTCCACTACCTTCAATGGACCTCAATCACCACAAATTATAGGTATTTTACAAGAAGAACCGATGACGGGGAATGAATCATTGGAAACTTTGGTGACCTTGGTGGAATATTCTAAATGACATAAGGATCACCTATTCAATTCCAACAACAATCCAACTTAAAATAAAAAATAACATCACAATCCAAACTAACAGCTCAGAAACCAAATACAGATGAATAATATCAAAAATAAACTTTTTAAAAGTCCCCATAACCAATTTAACTTCAAAACATCATTCTTCTGATGCCACATTCCATATACAGAAATCCATTTTTTCACAAAACAAGAACCCCCTTTTCAAAGAAAAATCAGCATTAATACTATTTTAATTCCAAATACTCACCTATGGAACCCATTGAACCATCACATATGTGTACATCCCCTGGGACATGAATATTCCATAACCATGCACGAACAAGAAATTTCCACACATACCCACAGATATGTGAACATTCATAATGAATAGCAATGGTCACACTTACCATTTCATAATCAAGCTCAAGCATCTTCCAAATTTTGAATCCAAATATTTTCATTTAAACCCTAATTTCCTAATTCAAAACCATTTCAAAGAAGTCATTTCGTTTCAAAAACCATTTTCATTTGAAAAGCCTACTCACACCGAGTATATCCAAAACAAAACACAAATTACACTTAAGTACTAGAATGAGGAACTATTATTCATGAATAACCCATTGACCTGGTAGTGAGATATTCCCAATGTAAGAATCAATAACTATGAGGATGTTGAACCATGTATTCATACTTCATTTGGGTCACTACTCCATGTAAGATCATGACCTAACACCAGATCACATATATTTTCATCCCTCAATAAAAAAAGACAAAAGAATCAAATCCCAAACTACACCTAGAAAACTCTATGATTAGAATGAAAAAGAGTTCATGACACTATTCCCGAACCTACTTACTCAGTCATGATGATCCTAAAATCCAATCTACAAAACACCCCAAATAACAAGAACCTAGATCTAATACCATTTAATCATGAAATAGACCAGAGTGACGTCCATACCAACATTCAACCCTTTCAGTGACATAGAACGATGTGAATTTTGGATCCCTAAGGGCTGGGAACTGGTATAGGGGATCAAATATTTTCCAAAGGGAATTATTTATCACAATAAATAAAAAGGATCAAAATAAAATAAACTGAAAAAGTGGAAGAACCAATAATTATTATAATGGAATCAAAATGGATACACAATCAAATCCAGACACACTTATAGAGGAAAAAAAACTAAACACAATAAAACAAAACTGGACCATGCCAACCAGATCTCTATGTGATCTCTTGGTCCCCGCAATCAACAAACCAAACCGATATAATGGAAACTTGAACCAGAAACCTGAACATACAAAACAGATCATATCTACCAACCCGAATGGTATATATAGGGTGTGATCTTGATATCTCAATAGGGAATCATAGTAGAATTCATGCATTTACATTCCAAATAATAGTCAATTAACTCTAGTTTGAAATACACATATGAAAATATGTTTTTCACATTTTAATAAAAAAATGGATTTTACTTTTTTTTAAATATTTCACACCACAATACTAATTTGGAAACATTTTACCATTTTTTTAACTAAAACCCAAAACAAAATACAATGAAACAATATCAAACTATTCTGAAAAATAAGTGGTTAGAATGAAAAAGAAACCAAATGTAGTAGAATGTAAAAAAAATATGGATAGTAACCATGGAAATTTTTTTAACATTCATATGGTGATCCCTAGAAGTACTCGATTCAGACTCAGTACCGATATATTTTGAATCTCCATAGTCTATAACCGAATGGATACTCTAAAACAATAATCTAGTAGAACATCCCCCCAATCCATATTAATTTAATGGGTTAACCAACCTGTCTAATTGGGGAGAATAAGAAACCATCAATCGACTCTTTTAAAAGATATCCATGAAACCCATGGCAGTAATATAATGTGTATGTAGGAGGCCCAAACATGCATGACTCACCTTTCCTGCCACCACTGTACTTTCCAACCACCAAAACATACACCACCCACATGATAACCCACATGGGTAAATCCTCTGTAGGGTTCCTATCATATAACCAATCATTCCCATGTTCAAAACGAGCTGTCACATCACATAAGCATTCACACCGTTTCAAAAAACATCATATATTGAAAACTGAGAATTTATATTTACAAAAAAAATTCATTTCCTGTCATTAAAAAGTAAAAATTGGGCCATATGTCATATCCATTTAAAATAAATTTGAAAAATATTGCCACAATAATATGAGACATCACATTTTTGTATACAATTCCAAATATTCCTTTACCATTCATGTTCAATTTCATTTCAAAACCATGATGAAGAACTCACAACATGATTAAAGGAGGAAAAGGGACTTCATACCTTTTAAAAACTAATCATCTTTGATAAAATTCCAAATGGCCCACAATACTAAATATAATGACTTAAATAACATTTGAGTCATTCAAAACCAAGGGACCATTTGTAAAGCGATAAGTGTGTGAAATAATAAGGGATGAGAAGGGATAAGTGTTTTGAATTCAAGGTCTTCATGTTGATGAAGTTTATCTAATACCATTTTAATTTGGGTTACCACAAATGTGTGAATCTTGAGAACACATGGATGTTTCCATATCTTGTGGTTAACCATAAACATCCATTAATTTATCCATAATAATTTATTTAAAGAAACACCACATGTTCTCAAACCGACACAATAATGAACATGTATGATTCATGCCATAAAATTAAAAATCCACACACATAATTTCAAATACATAACCAAAAAATGTTATCACAATATAATAAAGGATTAAAAACACTCAAAAAATAACATTTAAATTTTTAGTGGAACAATTGAGATCTTAACAAACATAGAGTGTGCATACTACATATCATAATTAGATAACCGTTTTTTAAAAATAGTATCCACTAGTTTTTGGTAATACAAAAACATCATACAAAGCAAGGAAATCATACCCAAATAACGTGAAACAGATTATTATATTATTTAAAAATCCAAAAGAATCAATGCAATGAGTCGGAAATAAAAGCAATGGAAAAAACTACCTGAACGATGTGTGAATACAACCATACTCCGGGTGGAGGAAGATCCTATCTCAAAACACAATCCACACACCCTAACATCTATGCAATCAAATCGTACATAAAACCTATCCACTAGGGTTCGTCCAAGAGGAAAAATCCAAAAGGAAACCCAAATAAACAGAAGAGGAATGGATAAAGGAAGGAAAAATGGGAAAGGTCCCTAAAAACATACAATAGATTTAGAGGAGGAGAACCCTAGGGGAATGACAATCAAGGGGAGAGGCTTAGAGGATCCCTTTAAGCACTAAATCCTTAAAGAGTCAAAAAATAGTGGAGGGATAATTATAGATATAAAAATTTTAAAAAATTCAGGGTGGCACACACAGTTAAGTCACATGATTTACCAAAGTGTGCGCCAACCGTACGTTACTACTGTCCATGATGAGATTGACTGCCTGACCAACCTGAACTATTTGACATAATGTGTGAAAATAATGTGCTACCATTTGTAAACAATCTTATACCTGCCACATAGTTACCTAGGTTGGGGCACTCGATTTCCCAAACCATGCTCCCTAACCATGAGCATGCCAAAAAAGCACCTAAAACATCCCAAAACATAAAATTTAAATTTGGACTCAACTGAAACCTCAAACCAATGATAAATTACTATGAATTGAATAAAGTAAAAGGATTTAAAACTTCATGATGTGTCAAAAAAATGAGTTGAAAATGGGTTTACAATTATTATAATAAAATTTTAGTTTATTGAAGATTCTTATATTACAATTTCACCGTGGACAAATATGTTTTGTATGAGTTAGAAGAATAAATAAACCTAAAAATATTATTTAATAACTATATATCTTCTTTGGGAAACTTCCTTTGAATTACACCTTAAATCTTATTGGTTTGTACTTTTAGTAAAAATAGTACCTCTTAGATGGGGGTATTGTTTTTTGGGAGATATTTAATTAGGTATTTATGAGATAGAGTCCACAAAAGGTGTTTGGAAGAAATGAGGGGATTCATCCTTTTCTAATCGAGGGGAGTGACACAACTGTATTTTTTCAATGTTTTAATATAATATAATGTTTTAATCAATGTAAATTCGATTAAAAAAAATGAAATATTTAATATATTGTGGTATGGTTCAAAATATCTTCAACTAAAAACATTTAAGATGAAATTTTGTCATCTTAGGACAAATGTTTTACAATAATATACCCAGTTTACACTTTTACTTTCGTGACATATTTTTACCTTGGTTACTATTCATATTCAAAAAAATGAAATTTATCTTATTAAAAATTTGATCCTATGGAATAAAAATATTGATTCAAATTTTTAATATGAAATTTTTATAGGAGGAATAAAGTAATTTTAATCTTACTATAAATAATATAGAAAAAATAGTAATTTTAGAAAAATTATGTTTTTAATCTTACAAAATAAACTTATACAAAAATAAAATATACGGATGATTATCATAGAATTATTTATATTATTTTTAAGAAATTGGATATCATATTATTTTTAAAAAATATTTAAAATATAATGGTACTTTTAAATTACATTACTTAATTAAAAAAATGAAATTTTGGAAAAAATCAGAAATTTCACTATTCACTAAAAATCAATCGTTTTAGAAAATCCAAAACATTAAACTTAAAATTATTTTCATATTATTATGTAAAACATATATCCTTTTATGAAATTAAATTTTTAAAATTTATAAATTTATCTTTTAAATAAATATGTACAATTTTTTGAATAATAGTTTAGTTAAGAAAATTGTTTTTTTTCAACTGAATACTTTTATAAAATTATTTATAAAACAATAAATAATATAAATAAAAAAAATGAATAATCATAAATAATAATATTCAATTATTATTATCAATACTAGTGTTGTCACATTCAATCATGCTTTTATAAATTTGATCCCCTCAATTTTATTCAGTACTTAAAAAAGTGAAGGTATTTTTCCCTCATAGAATTTTCCAATCCCCATATTGCTTCATCAATAATGTGATTATTACATAATTCACTAACATGGTGAATCACCAAATTACTTTTCAAATTCTATCTATAATTCACAACCTAAACCATATTTTCTTTATATGAGAGATTCATTTAAAATTGGCCACCTTACAGCTCAAAACAAGAGATGAATGGGGTACGCAATCTTGTAGCAAAGAAAGATGAAACATATTGTGCACCAGAGATAAAATTAGTGGTAAATAAATCATGTAAAATAATAATCCAACATTTTCCTGAATTACATTTGGAACAATATAACATGGAATTAATTTTCATTTCCTTCAAAAATTCATAACAATTCTCCATAGAGATAATTTCAGAAAAAAATAATATACATCCTCAAACTAGGGATCATTCTTGTAGTTATTGATACATATTTTTCAACTTATCTAAGATTCACTAATGTGTTGTTGAATAATATTTACCTTCTATAAATTTTCATCTACCATTTTTTCCCAATAACATCCTTTCGCCAACTTCATCCACATATATAGAAGTTTAACACCTTTTCCTATTTAATTCCTAACAAGGAGCAATATACATACTAGATTGAAAAATATTATTATAATAAAGTTCACTAACAAATTATTTTTATCCCAAATTCCCTAATAATATACTCAGGATTCTTAAATAATATATTATAATATCTAAATATATCATTCCAACTTTACCTCATATGGAAGAAGAAGTGCTATACTGAATTTTACATTGGTACCTAACGAATTTTCATGTCCTTTCCAAAAATTCAAGTAAATTATAGGATCCATATTTGATAAAATAAAAAGTTTAAATAAATTTAATCTATAAATATCATTATTATATTGTATATATATTCAATTCAAACACATATTATTTAAAATATGAAGAAAATTCATTTAATGAGTTGAAAGATAAATATTAACCCAAATCAAATTATTACCATGAAATTTGTTTGGTAATACCACCATAGTATCTAGGGGTATAATCATTCAATTCAATTTTGGATATGTAAAAGGATGAAACATCCCATTTGGTAGTTAAAACTAGCTTCATCTAATTCATAAGAAAATCATTTTATGGTAGAATTGGTATCATATTTTTTCATATCATCCCACAATTAATATTCCCGAAGGTTTCTATACATATTAGTATAGTCAATATGATTAAAAAATAGAGATCTATTAGGTTTACTTAATACTTCCTCCTTCAATTTTAAATAAAATTTAACACATAATTTATTTCTAAATATGAATAACACTTCTTTATCAATATTAAACTATGTTAACTAACCCTTCAAGACACATTTTACTATTTATTTCAAAAAATTATATTCCTTATAAGCCTCCATAATTTTATCTAAAAACTTTACTACACTAATACCTTATATAAAACATAATTTTTTTCTACATATATAATTTCCATGACATCATTTAAAAATTCTTTAACCAAAGGATGGATTTTAATACATTTCATGGTTGATGACAAATTTTATTTTATTCTTAAGGAATCAACTTCCTTATTTTCCTTATTCGGATGATATAGAATCATGTAATCCAAATACTTTTAAAATTCTTATCCTCTTTTCTCCCACATTCTCAAAAATTTATGAGTGAATATAGACTTTAATATTTTATGGTCAGTAACAATTTTATATTTTATACCATATAGAATATGCCTCTAGAGTTTTAAACCAAAAACCATAAATATGTGATTGATACTATATTTAAGGTAATTATTATCACAGAGTTTCAATATGTGTGATTCATATACAATTTCAATATTATATAACATTAAATAAAACCACATCCATTCAAAGAAGCATCACTGTTAGTAAAAAAATTATCCATATATTATTATGAGGGCTAACACTAGAGAATTAAACAATCTTCTTTTCAATACCTAAAATCATTTATCTCATGCCTTAATTCAAATGAATCTAAATATTTTTTTTAGTTATTTATTTATTGGGATATAATAATGAGTAATGTTATCCACAACCCATTGGTATCATCTTAGTAATTATAGAAAACCACGAATCTGAGTGAAATATTAGTACTTTTCATCCCATAAAACACATTAGTTTTAATAGGATAAAATATTATTCATTACTTATAACCAATATTAACAATTATTGGTATATTATTTCATGAAAATTCAAATTTAATGAATTTTCATACAATTTCTTTCATTTAATACCTATAAAACAATCCTTTGGATTTCTCATGTTCATGATAACACTTAAAATAAACCAGAATATCATCAATGAAAGGAATAAGAAATTTATCCAAATACTCCTAGAAAACATCATTAATAAGATCCATAACCATTTTGGAAGAATTTTTTAAGCCCAAAAGAATAATCATAGAATCATAATTCTCATACATAGTACGAAACTCCATTGTTGTGATGTATTCCTCCTTTAACTTTGGCAGGTGGTACTTGGAACTGAGAACATTCTTTTACAAATATTGAGCTTTGTGACACTTAATTTTATTATATGATTCATTTAACTCACATGGTAATTGATTATATAAGAAATTAATAGTCCCAAGAAACACTTACTAGTTTGGGGTTGTAAAGTAGTAGTGTGGGGTCAAACCTACAAATATCACTAGTAGTCAAGAAACTATTCATGAAAAACCCTTGGGAATGATTACTCATATTAAATCTTCAGGAAAGGATTTTCAATAATGTTAGTTATATTGGATTTTATTCAAACAATTATGATATGATCTAGTTCAATTTCTTGGAACTTGGAATAATTTAATCCTTGATTTAGCATGGAATATTACTATAACATAGGCTATAATGTGGTGTAAGGGTCACCAATTGGTTTTGGAAAAACTTATTAGATCTTCCCTTGCTAAAACTATCCCATGGTAATGGTATAGAAAAATACTTAGTGAATTACACTTAGATTCTATGAAGAAAGAATCATAGGATAACCGTTATTGTCATGATCAACAAAAATTAAGTTAGGATCATTCAATTTCACTACCCACAGTCAATATTCTGCTAAATAATGTGTTGAAAAATTATTATTAACATAATTTCTAGTCATATAGTTTCCAAGGATCAATATATGATTCATTATAATTATAAAAACCCTTACTCTCAACCCATAACCCTAGTTGGATTAAAAACACATGGAGGTGTTGATTAGAAGAAAAGAAAAGCTACACATGCAATGTAAAATCATGAAACTTTCGGGAAATAAGAAATTTGTGACTAAAAAATTATGAATCATGATCAATCAATTAAAATAATTGTAAATCCTATTAATAATCACAACACATGAAGAAGTAATGAAAAATGGGTGTTTAATAATAATTAAGATAGATTTTAAAATAGATGATGTGAATGGAATAGAATCACCATGGATGAAGAATTGATATAGAAAAAAAACATAAAAGGATTAAAGAAGACAAGTAAAGTAGTGAATTAAAATTATGTTGTAATGAACACTGATGAAAAAATATTGTAACAATTTGGGGAAAAAATGTATATGGGGCTCCTGTGTTCATGTCCAGTGATGTATTTTTATTAGGCTGTAAAAGTACACGTTGAGCTAAACATTCACATAAGGTACTAGCCTAATTGGATTCTTTCTCAACATACGAAAATCATGTAATCATTCTTAATGTTGTGAATTTTAAATAATCAATTTCCTCTAAAAATTGGCTCGTATCTCTAAATGGGTGGAACTTTAAACCTTGCACATTGTGTAACATATGCATGTTGTGTAATTGAATCATTTTTTCATAAGATTTTGATCTCAAAATTATAACAATGTGTAATGGATATAAATGTAATACAATAGATTTACGTCATGTACTATCTTCACAGCATGGTCTATGGCCAACATATTTTCTATAAATGAGGAATACATGTTGTGTACGTAATATATTACTTACAAATCATGTTTTTCCATTTTCAGCATTTCTTCCATTGTGTAAATAATTCCTAATTCTAATGAAAACATACAAAACCCGATGCATTAAAAAATAAACATAGGGAAATCCAAAGTAAATGTTTCAAATAAATATATATATATAACTAATTTTATCGTAAAAAAATTACCCCACACTTTAACAATTTCTTGTTATCATGAAAAAATATTCACAAGTGGAATTCCAAAGGAATCAATTTTTAAAACAAGAATCATGAATTACCACCTAGAAAATAAAACTATGTGAAAGTAGAAAAAGTCAATCCAGTAGAATGAATACTATAGAGAAAATAAAGCATGACACATTGTTATATTCCTTATCATGATTATTAATTCATTTAATTATAATTTCAAAACTATAATTAAAATCTTAATACATTTCATTCCATTTTCCTGACAATAAATTTTCTCTCATCACATAATGTAAAATGTAAATAGAGTTATTATCATACCCTAAATACATGTTCCAAACCATATTATTTTGTTGTTACTGATATCATTACTTTATAAAGGCTACAATAAATTAATCACGAGGGTTTACAAATAGGGTTCAAATGATTCTAAGGTCGAGGGAAGGTGAAAAATTGATAAAAATCAAGCTCAAAATGGAGGTATTCTGTAATATATCATCCATAAATGACATGAATAATAAAATAAAGTGACTCCTCCAAGAAAAAGTGTATTTGTGATCCAATAACTCATGGTGGTTCAAAAAAATTTAAAGTATTTATAAACAAATTCATGATCATTTGTTTATTGTTTTTAGAAATTCATATAGAGGAAAGATCTCATATCCATCACCAAACCACATACGATCCCCCACATGATTCATTGGCCGAGTAATGGTGGTTTTTGACTTTCTTAACACACATACCAAAATATTGTTCTCTTATATATATATATATATTTACTATGATAGGCGAAGACAATTCCAAAAAACAATCATGGAATACATCATATCATTCTGGTGAAAGTTCCGCTATATGTCCCTTAAATGCAAACATCCCATGACCATTAGTAGTGAAAATCCACCTAATCTTGTTTAAGGAAAAATCATGCATCATACCAAGATCTAGGTAGGAATTTATTATAAATTTTCAATGGATCCATCCATTATCCCTTACTCATGGTTACTATGGGTCAAGAAGGAAAGATATACATGTGGGCCTCATGAAAATGTGGATAACCAAAAATACCTCATTCATTTTATTTCTTAAATAGAAGATTCAATAAGATATCAATTAATGTTATGATATGTTTACATGCCATAGGAGTCTCTCAATAAACAATGGTAAAAATGATTTTGAAATCAAGAGTACAGAATCATCTCGGAAATAGGAGTAAACAAAAATAATTTGAAATCACTTAGGGTATAAAATACAATAATTAGTCAGTAAAAATATATTTTAAGAGTCCTGAATTTGATTTAAAATTACTCAATTCAACAATGATGCTAAATATTATAAACAATAATAAAAATGGATTTCAATAATATCCAATGTTAAATTACCTTTTATTTGAAAGGGGAAATGGGTTTTCATGTCTAAAGAATTATTTTAATGAAAAATGTCACTTAGAAAATGGAAAATAAAAAATAATCCATGCGTATCAATAGTAAATCCCATGAAAAATCACCAATACATAAAATGTGACATTTTACATACTGTTATGAAATGTATAATGGGAGGGATATCAATTGAAGAATAGACAAAAATGAAATGTATATTTTTATTTGAAATTAGGGAATGAAGAGATCCCTGTATTGAATGCCATGTAGTGGTGAAAACTTGAGGGATGGTGATTTTAAATATCTTTACCTTTATAAATTGTTAGAAAAAAATTATCTGCACTAGATAAAATATTAGTCTATAGGGTTAGAATAATATGTAAGAAGAGAAATGGTCTAGTACACACAGTAGAACGTAAGGAAAATTTTCTTATATAAATGCAGAAATGGGGTAAAATAATGGTTAGGGAGAATTGGGAAAATAAAATGTTAGAAAAGAAAATCCAAGGTTATAAGAACATAACATAAAATAAATAAAACTAAAATAGGGGTTTCCCCTCATAAAGCTTTAATAATAACATCATTATGAAAATGTGTTTCCACTTCGATGAATATGAGAGTGACAAATCACCCTTCTTGTAATTTTTCTAGGTAAATTTGTAATCTTTTCACATTTACCATGTGTCCCGAACTGACCTAATGGGGCCCAATCCATGACCACCACAAGACCACCTCTAATAATTTAGGGGTTTGAATCTAGTGTTGAGAAGGAAAATCACACAAATGGGAAGCCTAAACCTATAGTACATGTTTTCATGCACCAAAAAAATCTCCATGAAATATTGAATATATAACAATAAACTAAACTAAAATGAAAGAATACATCTATCCCAAAAATTGGGTATAATAGAAGTACTAAAAGTGTAAAAAGGGAAAATTAGATGCTCTCAAAAAATTTAAAATCATCCATATTTATCAGAAGGATGGGATCACTGTCAAATGAAACTGCGAGAAAGCGTCTTATCCAAGCTCTGTTAAACACATCAATAGGTCTAGCTCAATAAGTTCTTCTTTCCAGGGGTCCACCTTATACTCCATAAAAAGTCCTATGGTCTTTACAAGACAAAACATGTGTGAGGGAAGAATGTGTAGAAGTGATTATAACAACACTTAGTAGGTTCCCCACAACCCACTAGAAATAGGTAGCAATAGAAAGTCTAGAGTTCGCTGAAACCAACCTCTGGGAACTGATCACACTTTGATTCACTCTTTCATATTCACACTTACACCATTGTGCTAAATATGTTTTGTATTGAAAATTATAAAAATAATAAAAAAATTCACATCATATTTTATTAAGTTATTCTGTGTTTATTATAGTTAAAAATTAAAATGATAATTTTTTTTGATAATTTCATTGAAGGTGGAGGTGATTTCGAGGGCCCATGACGAAGTTCAAGCAAAATGGGAAAAGCTGCGTAGGATCCAGGATCACCAGTTTAATAAACCGAACATGGATACTACACAGTGAATCCAAATCGGCAGATATTTTGTGGCCGGTTCCAAAATCCTTGGGATACATTTCATCTTAAATAATCCTAGCCTCAATCATCCATCTGGTGGCCAAAATGACCTGATCGATCACGCACATCGAATATGCACGAAGTAAAAAGTGGTGTGTTGTGATATGTCAATATATCAAGATGTAGGTTTCCAAATAAATCCAAACATTCTTAGGAGATATCTAGGAGGTGGGTATGCAACTTTTTTATGTTATCCAAAGAAAGATAAGAATTTCTGGAGGTTGAAACCCATTTGATAAGGGGTTTTAACACATCTATGTGCTCAAAAACACAATCCCATTTTCCGATAAACGTGCACATTGGGCTCCACATTTGTATGTTATGCTAGGAGGAAAATATCTGGTATGCTGGATAGCCAAATCAGTCCTCTTATTATCAAATAATATTTAGAGGCCCCTATCCTCATAGGGGGATCACAGATGAAGGTGAAGTTCCACCCGAGCTTCCTCCTCCTCCCGATGGCAATCTAAATGGTGGGAGATCATTTAGAAGGATATACACACACTTGGGTGGGAGTTAAAAAACTTAATAATTTACTAGTTTTTTTTAATTTGTGTGATAAATATTTCACTAATTTCTTATCTTGAAATGCTTCTCTTCTTATTCCATTTTTATTGATATAATTAAGTGAAACACTTTTTATTTAAACAACTGATTGAGTTGAGATTTCATGTTGCGATATTTGGTTGTTCCAATTAGACAACACAAGATTACATTCTATCTCAAAAATATATGAGATTTTAGTATTATTTTTTATCTGTTTTTCTATGATTTTGGACCAAAACTTGACAACACTATTATTGTGTCAAGGGTTTCTTCTTTGTGCGTCATTTTAAGGGGTGAAAGTTGTGTCATGATCAGGACAACCCTCAACAAAATATTTAAACAAAAACATGTGATATTTTCATAAAAATGAACTATCCAAGATTTGTAGTGAACTTTAAATGATCTCCCTTCAATATAATTGTTAAATATGCACCTTTATCTGTCAACTACTAAGCTCTTCAAATCAAGTTATTTTCATAAAATTGTTTTTAAAATCAGCCCAATTTTTTGTACTTCTTATCAAAAATGCATTCTCTAAACATATCTACATTTCTTTATAGATGACCTATGGTCCTCCCTAGACTATAAATCAACCTTAAAAACATAATCAATTTGACTTGTCAGGACAATGCATTCAAATATTGGCGCCGTTGTTGGGGAGTGCATTGGATTTTGTGCACGTTTTTGATAAGATTATTGTTATTTTGGTGAATATTTATTTGATTTATCTTCTAAAATTGAATATAATTTTGTGTTATGATTTATTTATTCTATAGATTATATGAATGATTAATTCTACTCAGGGATACATTCCACATTTCGAACCCAAACCGAAGAGGATCCCACCTCAGTGACACCGAGATGCACTAGACAACTCTTTGAAGGACACACCAAAACGTGATACTTTTCTAAACCCCTCTACTTCTATAACCAAATTAGAACATGAAATTAATGAGTATAAAATGAATAAAACAATGAAAGAATAAAATAAGTAACCTCCCCTAACATTGATATCCAACCCACATATATTCAAATACAAGGAGAGGCACCCTATTTTGAACTGAAATCTGGTCTAATTCACTTATTTTTATGATTTCATGGACTTCATGGAGAAGATCCTCATAAAAACATTATAGAATTTCATACTATTTGTTATACTTTAAAACCTGATAATATGGATGAAGAACAAAAAAATCTTGTAGAATTCTCATTTTAATTATATGACACAACAAAAGACTGGCGTTACTACGTTAATTCACCAATTAGAGGATGGGGGAACATTAAACACCTTTTTGTTGAAAACAATTTCTCCGCCTCACAAACTACAACTCTAATGAAATAAATTTGTGGTATAATGTAGTAAAAAGGTGAAACATTAAATAAATATTGGGAATGATTTAAAAGGTTATATTCATGTTTCCCCCACCACTAAATTTGTGATCAATTTTTAATTCAATATTTTATCAAGGACTAATTCCTATTGATAGAAACATGATTGATGCTGCTGAAGGTGGTGCGCTAGTTGATAAGACTGCAATTTCTTCCTGAAACCTGATTCAAAACATCACAAAAAACACTCCAAAAGTTGGTACAAGATCCAGTTTACCCATTTGTGGTGTCCATGAGGTGAAAAGAACTGAATTCAAGAAGGCTTTAGACACGACGTTTGAAGAGGTAAGTGCCCTTATTCAACAACTTTCTCTTTCCCAACGAAAATCCCAATATCCTTCTCCCATCAATTGTGTTATATACTCTTCTAATACCCAATACTCTGACCAATGTCCTAAATTGAGAGAAACTTCTGAGATTCTTGATGCAATAGTTCTAGGCAACCCCTATAATAACCCTTTTGTCAAGAACCTTACTATCAATCCACCCCTGGGTGGAAATAAAACCTGTCTTATAATAAAGGGGTATTCAAAACAACCTCATCAAATAATGGAACAAATAGTGTTAGAGTAGTCCTCCACCAACACCCAAAAATCCCCAACCCCAACAAAGACCTTTCCAACAAACCCCTCCAAAACACAAGCATAGCCTATGAGATATGATGAAACAAATGGCTGCCAATAATCTATAATTCCAAAAACCACCTGAGCTCCCAAACAAAACATAAAAACCTAAGTAGGTTGGATTTCCAACTCGGTGGGGGAAATCAAAAGCTATGGGTTAGGTAAAATACCTACTCAGCTATTAGTTAACCCTAAGGATATGGTAAATATTAGTACCATCACCCTTAAGAGTAGAACTCAACTTAAAATCCAAATGACCCCCGCAATAGATTCATCCCCTACTAAGGAAACCACCATCTCGACCACTGGAAATACTCCAAATGAGGTAGAACCTTGTCCTGAGGGAATCTCATCCAATAAAAAGAGTGTTTCTGTTGATGAGTCTCCTAGACCAACCATTTTTCTTCTATTTCCTCAAAGGTCCACCCAACCAAGAAAACAAAAAGAAACAGAAAATGATAAATAAATATTGGAAATTTTTAAAATAGTGCGGGTCAATATCCCCTTGATTGATGATGTGAAAAAAATTATATTATAGACGTAGTTTATAAAGGAGATGTTTACACACGAAGGTGAATTCGTGTAGATGAAAAGTTCTGCTTGGGGAGGAACATCTCAACATTGATAGAGCCATCACTTCCCACTAAGTGCAATGATCTTGGAACATTCTAAATTCTGTGAACCATAGGGGAGTATCACTTTTCTAATGCTATTCTTTATTTGGGTGCCTCTATTAATTTGACTCCTCAATTAATTTACTCTTCATTGTAATTCAGTGAACAGAATGCCACTGGAATTTTCATTCTACTATAAAATTAGAGTACAACACACCCTTATGGTGTGTTAAAGGATGTTCTTTTGAGGGTGAAAATTTTAATTTATCTTGAAAATTTTTAGGAGATTAAAATGGAATATGATATGATGGATAGACATGCCCAAATTATATTAGGGAGACCCTTCTTGAAAATCATGAAAACCATAATTAACATCCATAATGGAACATTATCTATGGAGTTTAGCAGTGACATTTCCCACTTAAATATCCTTGATACCATGAAGCACCACTTAGAAGAACATTCCTCTCTCTCTCTCTCTATTAATTGAATTGATGTACTCTCTTTCCCTGAATGAATATATTTTCTTTCCCCCAATCACCTTTATGAGTTTTCAACCTTGATTGAATTTATTGGTAATGAATCATTCTTTGATTGTTGTAGTGGTCAAGAAAAGAGTCATGCATGTTTATTGATTGATTATTTCTTGAACACTGAGGATCCACTGACCATCGATGATACTACTATGTTTGTAAATGCTCATTCCTCATCCAAGGATGATTCTATTGAGTAGTTAGATGATTTTAGTGACATCTCACTTTTACACACACACTCCCATCAATCCAAAATCCCTCGGAATTAGAACAAAAAACTATATAACGATTTAAAATATTCATATCTAGAGAGTGGAAACAATTTTCCCGTCATCATTTCTAGGCCAATCACTCTTGAGCATGAATTGAGACTACTTGAACTTTTTAGGGAGTATAAACAAAGATGGGATGCAAACTATAGGAAATTATTGGATTAGACCATCTATTTGTACACCATTTTTTTTAAATGATAAGGCTAAACTTTTGAGGTAGGAACACCATCGATGGAACCCCAACCTCTTAGAAGTTATGAAAAAGGAGGTAACAAAATTATTTGATGTAAGAATCATTTACCCCATCTCTGATAGCCAATTGGTAAGTCGCGTTCAAGTAGTTCCTAAACAAACTAGTGTTACTGTTATTAAAAATGAAAATAGTGAATTGGTTCCAACTCATGTGCAGAATAGTTGGGCTGTCTGTATATACTATCACAGTCTAAATCAACACACTAGGAAGGACTGATTCCCATTTCCATTCATCGACCAAATTCGTGAGAGTCTAGAAGTAAAGTCATGTTACTATTTTATTTATGTTTTTTTGGATAATTTCTGTAACATCCCAGGTGAATAAAGAATGATGAAATTTCATTTTTATTAATATTTATGAATTAAATATTACTTTTAATTTAAAGGGGTTTCTATGTTCGATAGCGTACCCGATACACAACAAAGAGTTTCTTTGAAATCTTACATTGCACACTAGTAATAAAATAATATTATTTTAAATGATAGTTAACACGTAGCCGTTGTATTGGCGGGAATGAATGGAAATAACTAAAATATGATTATATATGTTTGTTAATTGTTTTTACATTTATCCAATAAAAGCTAAAGGCTTAAAATATGAAAAGAATTCAATTTTAGGCATATATACTCTAATTTCCACTAAAGGTCCACTTATCGCCTTTTGAGGGAGAACCGTCATTAAATACAGTTTTGGTCACTCTTATACATTATATTGGACCAAATAAAATTCTTCTTTAGAATTGGGATATCAAATTTTACTTTGTGTGAATTTTTGGTATTTTTCCGATAATGTTCATTTTTTAATGAATAGTGAAAAATGTTTTATTTTAATTCAAAACCTCTTTTTAATCTAATTTATTTATATGAATAGATTATATTTTGAATGGGTTTTAAAGTGCAAATATAATAAATTTTTACCATTTAATCCAATGGTGGTCGTTGGAATCAATTTCACTTTGAAATTGGACTTAAACTAGTGTCAATCATTTGATACTTATTGTTTCTTAAAAAGACGCTATTTGCTCTGATAGCGGGAATTAATTATTAAATTAATTAATGTAACTTATATGTTTTGAATTTTTTAAAATAAACATCATTTTTGAATTCGGAATATGAAATATAGCTTACGGTGATGTTTTGGTATTTTTCTGAAAAACTTCAATTTTTGATGAATAGTGAAACCACTATGTGGTACTTATAAAAACTGAATCTCTGTTTAAATGAAATTTTACCACATCTGTGATTTGAATTTAAAAAATCCGACATACATGGTTCTCATTAAGAAGTAAAATGTAGTTCAATGGGATTAAAATAAATTTTTTTGGTGAATAGTAACTTTTAAGTTTTTAATCGTGATTAGAGGTAATTAGTGAAGTTTAAGGTAAAAATAATGTTTTATTAATATGAATTGACCTAGAAACATGTACTACCCTTATTGGATGTGTCATGTCCGACCATTAAAATCCATGGATCAACTTTGGGACCCCATGGAGCCACTTTGGAAGGAAAATGACATTAATATCTCTTTATTTAATGTTAAAATAAAAATGTCACAAACATGAGTTGTTTTATTAAAACAATTTTTCAATGGAGTTATACAAGTATGATTTTTGACTATAAATATTAATTAGAAAGATAAAAATATTTCCTACATCATGATATTTTTTTATAATTTTTAGACATTAAATAAATTAAATTATATGTGGAACCATGATGATGCAGCGATTACCTCATTTTTTAACGATTTAAATAAAATGAAACAATAATATAAAATATAAGACCTACACTTGTAAAAAAACTATTGGATGGGTGGATTTATAACCCTTATCTCCTTATAATTTAAATATATAATTTTGGGACCTTTTGTATCCTAAAATCATTTTATAATAAAGTAACCTTTTATAACTTTCCAAGAGTGCCCCTCCTCTCCTCTTATAAAAGGCCCCCACCTCTACCTCCTTAACCACACCTCTCAAGACTTTGTTTCGGAAAACATCTTCACTTTTGGTCTCTAAACATCCCTCTCTTACTCCTAGAAGCCTCACATTGGGCAGAAGTCTTCCCAAGGAAGCCTTTGAGCTCAAATCTAAGAGAGTTACCCGATTTTAAGGTAATGTCTTCACTTGTGTTCTTTTGTTTTATTTTGCTTCTCCAACCCCCTAAACTCTTTTTGTTAATTTATTTTTGTAACAAATCCAGTATCTTAAATATACTAGGATGTTTTTATAAGACTCTTTTGAGCTAAACTTACACACACCTTCATCTAATGGTTAAAGAACATACTTTTTCTGTGGATGGTGAATTTCTGCCTCACGAAACGATGATTGTTCAATATTCTTCTAACACCTTCAAAGGTGGCCATTAAGATGTCACTATATTTATATATGATATATAATATGTTTATGTTTCCTTTAAGATTCTGTATTTTTCATTTATGGCATACCTTTATGGCTTCCATTATGGGTATACGTGATATCGTCATTTTAGGAAGTGCGGACTACCGCCCCCTCAAAGTGATTTGATTCGTTAATGCCATATGTGGGAAACATAAAGGATGGATTTAAAGTTATTATATATGATCTATGTTACATCTAAATGATGAATATAAATCTGGAATTAAAATATACATACCTCTCATTTAGTTTTAATTATGGAATTAAAATATGCATACCTATAATTTAGTCCCTGCGGCCCCACGTCGCGCCGCGACCCTCATGCCCCATTTCACCCCCCGATGCCTCACATCCCCCATGTCACGCCACGGCCCCCGCGCCGCCCCGCGACCTCTGCGCCGCCCCACAGCCCCCGCGCCACCCCGCGGCTACCCCACCTCTAGGCCGGGCCAAACTCAACAGGCTATATCGACCTGAACAGGGTTGGGTCGGCCCAGGCCAGGTCGGGCCGGGTCGGACCGGACCCAGACCAGCTTCGACCCATTTCTACTCTTTGGGCCATAACTTTGGCACCAAGTGTCCATTTGAAAAATATTCTATGGTGCAGGAATCCTTGGAGTGAGTAGGTCCTTTTGGTATACCCCATTGGAGATTTGTATAATGTTGGGGAATAGTCGGGTTGGATTGAAAAATAATGCAACCTGGCCCTCAGGACTAAATGGATAATAACTTACAGACGAGACATCTGATTGACGCACCGTCTATTTCATTGAGACCCCTTTTTCATGTCGGTGTTGTTGGATATATCATCATGAGACTTTGTGGTAGTTGGAGTATCAACCATTGGATTGAGCAGAAGACTCTCTTGAAGACAAATGAGCTTAGTGTGAGAACCATGTAGCTGGCTGTGACGATGTACTAGGATCCTGTGTGGGTCTGACGACGTACTGACAATCTACTTGGATCCTATGGGGGTTCTACCACCTACTAATGATATACTAGGATCCTGTGTGGGTCTCACGACGTACTGACGATGTACTTGGATCCTGTGTGGGTCTGACAATGTACTACGATCCTCTGTGGGTCTGATGATGATATTGGATCTTTCGTGGTTCTACCACTTAACACAGTAAGATGAAATAGTAGTGACATCTACTCATATGTACTATAGTACCTAAGATATACCTGGTGTGAGCTGATTCCTTACCTGTGTGGTACTTTCCTTTGTGGTAATACATAGGTGGTATTCTTCTGTGTGGTGAACCTTTGTGGTACATACCTTTGTGGTACTCCTTCCATTTTGGAATAGTTGAACATGGGATTATGAGTTGGACTCTGTGTTTCCTCATGATTTAGATGGGAATAATTTTTAACATAGGTATATGTATGGGAATATACCTATGTAGGGTTTTCAGTTGTTTTCATGTCGTCTGGTTTATCCTATCTGAATTTTTTGAGACCTTGAGGGTATCAGGGTCCACACTAAGTATCGTTATACTCACCACTACACGGTCTATGCCCACACCTTGTTGTGTTTGGTGTAGATGACAGACATCAGTAAATGAGGGTGAGGGTACTAGGACTGGACGGTGCTCGGAGGTGGACCATACAACGTGTCAGTACACAGAGGAGATGGGGGGACATGGAGTGATGAAGAGGAGATCTGTACCTACCCTTCAAGTAGAAACCATAGGGAATGACCTAGTAGCTATCATTCGCTTTTCCAGTTGTATTATATTTTAGTTGTTCTTATACCTCTACTGTTGGGATTGTTTTCTGGCCCCTCCAACTTTCAGCACAATTTTTTCTATACAGTTTACTTGTGTTCGTATCTTGCTGTATGATTGGTTGAGTGTATTTATAGGTTATAAAGGAAATGCATTCCTAATTTTACGGAATACACCTTTCGGTACTAGACTCCAACACCTGGCCTACAAAAGGCGGGCTTGGGGTAGTCACGGCACATGCCCTGAGGGACGGGTCGTGACAATATGATTCCCTATGAAAGAGTATTAAAAGTAAAAATATCCTCCAAAAAGATCTAAATGAAATGTAATGGCGTACTATGACATGTTACCCCACCTGAGCACCTGACCATGTCCTCTATTTCATGGATTTTCTATCCATTTTTTCCTACATGGAGTGTACAAGATGTACACAAGATGTCTTTCCTTACCTGGTCCCCCAGCCATGTAATTCCACGCAACGCTTTACAAATCATGTTTCCCACATGACATGTACCCCCGAGAACTTGATGTTTCCTATATAAATGGAAACTTGGCCATGCCTTTTTCCATGCTCGTTTTTGGCACCCTGTGTCTGTGTACTTTCTCTGTGTACTTCCACATGGACATGTACCATCACACAACTTTCCTAGCCATATACTATGGCCACACAACATGGGGTCACTACACAGCGTGTAACCTTGGTACCCAATGTGTAGTCCGTAAAGACCATCTTCCCATAATATGGAAAACACATGAAGTGTGACCCCACACTACCCACAGTGTGATCAGAAATTCTGATGTTAATTTCTATGTGATCCACCCGAATTACTTTGGTTTCCCACGAAACTGAAAGATCTAACCTAAAGGGATTTTTAATATTGGTAATAGGTATCTAAAAAAATTCATAAAAAAGGGAATTAGGAATTATAACTCAAATATAAATCCCACCTCGTGAAACACCAATGTTTTTTGTCCTACACAACACCAGAATAAGGCTCCTTCTTGATTTGATGATGATCAGTAATAGAAATGGGAATCAATGGAACCTCATCATCATGGTCCAAAATTAGTTCTTTTTTCACACTGAAGGGGGAGAGGTTCCTACCCTCCAGTCAGTCACACCCAAGGTGTAATGGTGAAATATTGAATTAATTTAATTATGTGAATATCATCGACTTAAATCCCTTTCAACACACACGACCTACCTAGCCACTAGCACTGACAATTTTTATATCATGTGTAGGAAAAAAATCCACCTTCTGAACTCAAACATGGTCTTCGAAATCGGGTATGAGACTCTGATCAGGAGTGATTCAATGTTATAAAAGAAAATAAACATGCATGGTAAAATATATTTAATATTTTTAATATCACCACACCAAGGCTCTATCGACACTGGAATCCATTACTGTCTAAATTATGGGCTTTGATAATATTCCTAGAAATATTATAAAGTATTTATTTTCAAAACCTGATTCACTAAAAATTTAATGGTGCTTCACCTCCTTTAAAAATCTCAATAGATCCATAAGGTAAAAATATAATGACTTTGTACATACCAGTCCATCGATATTTTTTCTTTCTATGGAATTATTTTAATTGAGAATTGAATATCTGAAATTTATTCCCCAGACTGAATACTCCACACTTGATTTTTTGGTTATGAAATTTTCTTTCATTTTATTTGAAAATTATGTAATTATCATCGGTATCCTTCCAAGTTTCTTATCAATCATATATTTCTATAATTATAACTTCTCTATATTTTAGATCATCGATGTTGAATGTTTTATTTTCCAAAAACACAGGTCCTCCAATTACACTGGAATATGAAATGTATTTTTGTACAACAGTCAGATTAAAGTAGTGTTATTTGTAATTTTTTGATCAATTAAATACTCTTAAAGTGCATTATCCATTTTGACACTCAAATCTTTATCTGAGAATTCATCCTCTTCTCCAGGATTTCATTAATTAATGAGTTTGATAATCTGACTCAACCATTTGTTTTTAGGTGGTAATGAGTACCGGTGTTATATCGATTTCCAAAATTTTAATTAAATAATTTTATAACATTATTTGTGATGTCAGTCCCCCTATAACTTATAATTTGTTAGATAAATTCAAATATAAAAAAGCTATTTTTATTATAGAAGATCTTTAAAACATTTTCTGTGTCTTGAGTAGTGTAGTTGGATTGAACCCATTTTGAGACATAAAAAATGCCTTCTAGGATGTAAAAAATATCACGAGAATTAAGGGATACTCCCATGAAATCAATCCCCCATATGTCATAAAGTTATACTTATATGATGTTATTTTTGGGGAATTTCATTTATTTTCACTATCAGTTCTATCCACTAGCATTGGTCATAGTTTTGTCAAATGTTACATGAATAATAATGAAGTGTGGCCTACAATATCCCTGTTTGAAGTATTTTAGTCATGGTACATTCAATTACATGATTCCATCCAATTTGTTATTTATGAAACACGTTTTGTATGATTTGTATTTCATCTTCTAAGATAATGAGCCACATTAATCCATCAACACAACACTTAGTAACTCAGACTTGTAATAATGTGAGGATTTAGCTAAAAATATATTCCTCTTATGATAACCAGGACTAGGGTAGAATGATACCATAGTGAGATAATATTCAATATTCATAAACCATGAGCATTCTTGGGTAATTATCATGAAAAGTGTTTCATCTAGGAAGTCATCCTTGATGTAAAAATTATCATTATCCTTGATGTTGGTAGGTGGATATCATGATAAAAAGTCCATAATATCATTCTAAGTTCCTTTTGTATCATTGATTTTCATATCAAACACTTGGAGTAATAGGATGCACCATATCATACATGGTTTGGAATCCTTCTTGGTAAGTAGATATTTATGTGCTACTTGATCAGTGTAGACCACTACTCTGGATAGTACATGGTATGAGAAAAAATATTCAAACACACAGATGAATACAATAAGTTCATTTTTAGTATATGTACAACTTACCTGAGCAATATTCAATTAGTGATCGTGATAGTAGATGGTATAGAATATATTTATAACTTGTTGTCTTTAGACTACAACAACATCAAAGTAATTTTCATCACACATCAACTCGATGTCCTTATGCCAATATGGTGAAAACATTAAATGAGAATCCACCCATCTATTAAGGAGGGTATGGAATTCCCATCAAAACTCTATGGTGAACTCTAAAAGAGTGTTTTTCGATAATAAGAGTGTCAAGCGATGGTAGAATCCTGCATGGTTAAAAAAATTACTTATCCCTTTCACTATTATAGGTTTAGTTAAGTCATTTAACTCTTTTATTTTTTATGGATCCACTTCCATGCCTTTTTTGAGATTTTATGTTTGAGGAAAAATCTCTATGGACCATGAAGTTTCATTTTTCCAAAATTAAAACGACGAATTTTTCTAAACGTCATTTCAATACTGTACTCAAATTACTCAGGAATACCATGAAGGATTATCCATTCAAAAAAATCATCCATGAGGATCTCTAGGAATTTCACTTCCATATCACTGAATATATGTTTCATGCCTATTTGGAAAGCTTCTGGTGCATTACACATAACACATGACATATGTTGATTGGAGAAGGTTATGAAGGGTAATATAAATGTAGTTTTGGGGTAATCATATAGATCAATTGGAATTTGATTGTATTTGGAATATTGGTACATGAAACAATAAAATTAGTGCCCTGAATGTCTGTCTAGAAATTGATCCATAAAGTGTAGTGGAAATTTACCTTTCCAGGATTCCATTTTCAGGTTCATATAGTCGACTCACATTATCCATCTTGTGATGATTCAAGTAGAGATCAACTCTTCTTCGAAGTTTTCTCAAAAAAATAAGGTCACCCTTCTAGAGAATGACTTGTAGAAAACTCACATGTTCACTTTCAAATATTGAAAATATTATTCTAGAATCTATGTTATTCAAAAAATCTTTCTTAACCACATATTTCATTAATGGGGTTAGTCTCTTGTATGGATGGTTTTTTGTTTTAGCCCCTTCATGAAACAAAATTTGGTGGGTTTAGATTGTGGGGATGATCACCTTAAGGTAAGAAACCCCCAGAAAATAGAGTTTTTGTGACTTTTTAAGACTTATATAAATTTTTTCTATTAATTTGGGGTCATACATGAGTAGATAATCACTGAAGGTGTTTCTATTTTCTGAAGGAAAAGGTATTTGAGTGTGATCGACAATGGTTTTAATTCTAGGGTTAGTGCCTTGATGATTGAGGGTATGAACGGTGGAATAGTGTACCTTATTAAGGGTTTAAATTAGTTTTCATTATAATTGTAACTAAATTCATCTTTATTCATAAATAGGATCCATATGTCATCCTAAATGGTTATAAAATCATCTTTATCATCTATAATAAACATGGATTGATAGTCAAATGAACCATTTCTGTTCTTTTTGGACATTTCTATGTTGAACGAAACATATTCTTCTACAACTATGAATATCATTCAACATTTAATTATGTATGCTAAATATTTTCTAGCGGAAAAAAATGGTCTTTCAAGAATAATTAGAATTTATCCTTCTTCTACCACATCTTGAATTAGGAAATATATAAGAAAGACTAACATTCAAAATTAAGTAAGATTCCCTCACGAGGTATTCAAGGAAACTTGAATAATAAGTCAGCCACACTAAGTGACACTCTTTTTTGTTTTAATTCATCAAGTCCACGATTCATTAAGTCACTCATAGGTTCGAGATTTATGATTTTTCTAGGGCGCATAATGATCTTTTGAAGTTGTATTCTTCTATAGTGCATGGAATGGAGAAGTGACAAAGTTATATCATTTTAGAGTAAGCTTCTACTGAATGATATAATAGAATAATTATTTTTAAATAAATTTATCATAATCCTTCAATAATTCATTTTTTGGAAAAAAATTATTTCAATAATTTTTCATAGGTAGGAATTTTAACAATGGTATCAACCAAGGGAATGTTGTTATTAATTGTTGGATAATCTCTAAAACCCTTTTATTTTATTATTATATATTCCACTACCTCATTCTATCATGGAATGAAAGAGGGGTTTGTATACTAGTGGTACTACATGAAATTATTCCTTTTGAGATTCTCTTTTATTAGATTTCTTGTAGTAAATTCTGATTCTAGACTTGTCTCTCTAATAAATTTCTTTGTGCTATCAATTTCATCACCACTAATGGAATTTATCCATTTCTCATGTTCCTCCATCTTATTTTTCACTTATTTTTATGGTTTTTGAGAGTACCACACTTTTAAAATCATATGAATCACTAACTTTACCTCTTCTCTCCGGAAAATGTCAATGTTATTAGAAAAAATACTTGATAGTTGGTCTGATATGGTCTCTGAGATTTGGATAATTTCGTAGTTGAGGTTCACATTTCTTCCTTTTGGGTTTTAATATTATTTCTTGATTTTTAATTCTATGATTCTCTTTCTGAACAAAATTGGAGATGGAATTTTCACGATTTGACTGCATAAGTGTGCCTTGTTATAGGGGACTTGGTGGAATACTTTGGTACTCTTTCTGATGATATATTGAAAATCATAGAGGTCAAGAAAATGGGTGTTTGAATTATTGATGTGGAAATAGAGCTAGATCATTAGATGTGTCCCAAAGTATCCCTAATTTCGTTGTGGAATTTTTTCATCCTTTACTGAAAATAAACTTGGTTTTACTAATGCTGAATTGAAGCTAGTATTTTCTTATAATATGTCTTCTGTTGTTACTACTTCAGTTGATAAAATTGTTTTCCTTGTTTATTATAATTTATGTAATAATAATATTAGTCTTTATATTACTCCATACCTACCCTAAAGACTTGGTATGATTGTGGGCCTACACATATCTTACATTATTAAATCTCCATTACAAGAGCAGGAAGGGGTAGTTGTGAGGAACTTAATTGAAAATACTCCAGCTTTTTTGTTTGGGAATCAACATGGGCTGCTAGGTTGGTAATTTCCTCTACCTAAAAATTACTTCATTGAGGCTCTTGTCTATTTCTTCCCCACAAAATATCATTTTTGGGATCATAATATTGAATGTATTGGACCACTTCTAGAATATTGAACATTAATCCACTATCAATAGTGACATCTACCAGAATACATGCATCTAGTTGAGGTCCTTAATAGAATTTATAATGTAATATCTATAAAATTGGTTCTGAGTGAAGTGGATGCAAGAATTGGTGAATTATATATTAAAATCCATTTTAAAAATCATTCCATAGAACCAAGAGAGAGTATCTTTTACATCAAGTATGTAGTTAATTAATTTAATATCAGAAGAAATAAATACCTGGGATTTGGAAATTTATTTGATGATGATTGTTGATAATCTAAAATGGACCTTCAAGATTTCCTTCATTTTTCTTGCGATGATGGAATGGTTGTATCCCTATAATAGTGATTCACACATGCTTCAATGGTCTCTGAGTAACAACACTTATTACCTGAGAGAAAGAAAGATGATCCAAATGTCTTGTGTTGTTCATTCTTGATCACTCGTTCTTCGGTCTTGAAGAAATTATCTCTTGGGTTTGTCATTCTTGAGTCGAAGAGATAAGGAGGATTACAGAGAGAATTCATTATGCACAACAATTCTCTATTCCTAAACATTAAATTGGTTTCGAATGAATTACACAATAGACATATCCATCTATTTATATATTTGGAATTTCAGTTGCAATATTTAATTACAGAACATCAATTAAATATAAATATAACCACTATTAAAATCTCATGCCACATAACAATATTAACATTGTTATTATTTAATGGTGCGCTAACTTGTACAAAATAGATAAATAGTATTTACTCACTCATAAATATTTATTTTATCACTGGACATGGGCTTAGTCTGTTCTTATTCCTCTAGTTTTTACAGAACACCAAAATTAATATTTTATTATCTTAAATAAATATTTTATTCAAAAACTAGTAAATTAATATTTATTAAATATTAAATAAAATAAATAAATATATTATATTCACAATTGGGTGAATAAGTATTTATTTAATTTATGCGATAAATATAACTTAAATAAAATAATTTCTCAGCCTTGAGAAGTTTTTTTTCAATTAATTGAATTCTAATAGAATTTAATCAAGACCACTAGAAACACATACTATGTAACCCTTTAGGATTATTTCTCATTGGTATTAGGTGGGATTGCCTAAAGTCTAATATTACTTTATAGAAACAGGTTAAGGATCCCAAGAGAAGGAACTTAAAGTCGTAATGAATAAAACCAAATACAAATGCTCACTATATAATATGATCAATTTTTCACCTAATATCGTCAACCATGTTGCATGAATATATCCTCAACCTATATGCTTAATTCATCATTGTTTGACTGTCTGAAATAAACTCATCATTATACCATATCTATGAAATTTAGGGAGATTTTTATATTTCAATAAATGGGAGGAAATATCAACTTTTATAAATATAGAAGGGAAAAATCCATTAGTGTCTTATTCAATAACAACATGTCATTCGTGACACACCCAATGTAACGTAATTCCGGCCAAAATATGGCATGATAGTTTTTGTCAGCAAATCTAAATGCACAAGTTGTAAAATGCGTTAATGAAAATCGTAAAGTCTAAGGACCATTACACATGCTCTCAAATAAGAATATTGGATGAAACCAAAAAATTCTTAATTCCTACTGATAGATCTGTTCTCATAATCTCCCATATGGGAGATAACCAATTTTGAACTTCCGGAGAAGTAGTGTCACCTACTAACGAATATTTGTACCTGACGGTATATATACTATGTGTCCCATCATAGTATGTTATCAAACCAATGAACAATATTATGAATATTGTCACAACACGTCAAGTTTCTCACCATAGTGGGGAACTAATGTTACCTTATCAATATAAAAAATACTTTAGGTCATTATTACATTATGGTCTTGCAGAATAATGAAGAATATATAATAATATGTTTAATTAAAAATTTATTTCATCAAATAATCATATAATAAATTTAAAAACTATGGGTTATTGGATTTTAACTTCATAAAGCTCCCTCTTGGACTAGATCCAACTACCTAGGAATTTCCGACCGCTAGACCTCACATGGTAATCATGTTTCAATTAATTCATGTATTTAGTTAATGGGTCCAAGAGGTTATCTTCCATGGAAATACTACTCACTGAAACTTCACCACTCTGAGAAATATCATTCAAGAGACTATACTTCTTGAATTAACTACTTCATCCAATTATGTGACCTTTACTCTTTTATGACAGCCACCACTACATTATTATCACGATAGTGTGTGATATGATTTTTACATATTGGTACCACATCAATATTTTAGACAAAATTGGGTATCCAAACTTCTTCTTTAGCTTCCTTAGAAGCTTCAGTATAGTCACACTCTTCTCTAGAATCTACGACCACAACCATCTTGGAGATCTTTAAGCTAACTACACCTTCATTCAAAGTGAATATACATCCCTTTTATAACTTCAGGTCATCTAGATCAGTCTTGAAACTAGAATATACATATCATTTTATTACTAGTTTTTATTCTCATCCATAAACTAGGAACATATCCTTAGTACACCTCAGATACTTAAGTATAGTCTTGAATTCCATCCAATGGTGGTCACCTGGATCAACTTGATATCCGCCGAGCACACTTAATGTGTTGGTGACATGAACCCTAGTACATATAATAACATACATGACTGAACCAATCATTGATGCGTATAGAATATTTCCACTATTTTTCTTGCCTCATGTTCCTAAGGACACATTTTATTTGAAATATGAATGCCATGTGATGCTGGAAATAATAACCAATTATATTTTTCCACACTAAATCTATATAATATCATTCAATGTATGTACATTGAATTAGGCTGAGAAACCTCTAGGATCTATCATGTTATTTCATGTTCCCATAAATATATGATACCTCGTAGAAGTATTTCATGGAGAAGAATTTTTTCCACCATGCCATAATAGACAGTAAGACTGGTATTTCATTTCCAATAAGTAATATGTCATCAACATATAGTATTATGAAAATTACTACACTCACACTAAACCATTTGTTGACAAAATATTCACATTAATTATTTATAAAGCCAAATTACGTTTTGGATTCATAAAAAAATGATCAATGACTTGGATTCCTTATTTAATATATAAATGAATATATGAAACTTTTATATCGTTTTTCAATCATTTTGTTTCCTAATCCTGTAAGGTTATGTCATGTAGACATCTACCTGAATGTTACCATTTAGGAAGCCTAGTTTGAAATCAATTTTCCAAATATCACAGTCATGATAATCCTCAATGTATTATATAATTTTTATGTATTTAATCATTGAAACTACTGAAATCGTTTCATCATAGTCAATACCTTGACATGATTTATACACTTTTGCAACCAGTTGCACCTTTTAGGTACTAACTTTTCCTTCCATGTCCAGTTTCTTCTTGAATACCCATTTCCAACCAAAAATATTTACATCAACTTGAGAACGTACCAAAATACATACTTGGTTTTGGTATATATAATCCATTTTAGAATTCATGGCTTCTTTCCATGTGGTTTCATAAGTTCCCCTTTCCATTTCCTTGTAGGTAAAATGATCATTATTATCAACTAATAATGAGTCACCATTCCCAATAACTAGAATACCATTCCATTCCAGTTCTCTAACCTCTCTAGCACTCCTCTACAGTTCTTCAGTCTCTGGAACAATTGTTTTCCATAGGGCTTTGTGGAATTGGATCATATACCAAATTTTGTGTTCCTTAATCCATGACTTCATTAAAGTATATCTTTCTCCCACTATCTATTTTGGATATGTGATCCCTCACGAGGAATATGGAATGTCTTTATATTATATCCCACTTTACCATGGGTTTTTATATGTATTATCCGCTTGTTTTCTTGGGGTATTCTATAAAGGTATAGTTTTTGTCTTATAGTGATAGTGTCTTACCCAAACAGGGCATAACAAATGCTTCTCTTCCCCACTCATGTAAATTTGATAACATGGTTTTTATTCCACTCCAAAATTTGTACGGAATACCATTTATAGATTTAGTTGGTACATGTTTTAGTATATGTTCCATTTTTTGTAACACATAACCCCAAAATGATAATGTAAGACTTACATTACTCATTATTGATCTCACCATGTTCGAAAAGGTTCTGTTCCTACATTCTCTTAAACTATTCCACTGATGCGTGTATAGAGGAGTGATTTGGGACGGGATCCCAAACTCCCATCAGTAATCAATGAAGTAATGATTATGATATTGTCACTTCGTTATGAATAGAGTTTCTTAATATTCCTACCAAGATGGTTCTCAGCTTCATTATGTATTCCTTGAATTTATTAAAATAATCTGACTTATTCTTTATCAAGTAAATATATCGATATATACATAAATAATTATTAAATGTTATTACATATTATTATCTATACGTTTATACAATAGGAAATGGTCCACACACATTGGTATAAACTAATTAAAGATGCTCTTTAACCATTTCACCTTTCCTGCTAAATGGGGATTGGGTCAATTTTCCTAGAAAAAATGTGTGTCATAAACCAAGTGGGTTTAGTTCAAAAGAATCTAAATATCCATCTTGAGGTAATTTTGTCAAGTGTCTTTCATTTACCTAAACTAGTCATTGATTCCAATATTTGGTGTGGTATAAGTCATGTGATGTAACATTGATTTCAATTTCCATTACATGGTTAATGTAATCCAATAAGTAAAGACCATTATGTAAACGTAGCTTACCATACAAAATTCTATATTTATAAAATAAGTGATATTTATTTATAAATTTGAAAATTAACCCATCTATATCTTGTGTGGATATAGAAATAAATATTTTTGTCAGTGAAGGCACATAATCAAAACCATTTAAAACTCATATTTTTTTGGTCAGAAATGTCATGTTGTAGTCCCCAATATCTACAACAATAAGTATATCTCTATTGGTTGCTTGTAGATCTACCTCCCCTCAGTAAATGTTTCTGAATATACTTGGTTTCTATATTTGAATTCATATGTGAGCACCCCAGTCTATATGTAATACACAATTTTTAAAAATAGTTAAATTGTACTCCATAATATACACAGTAGAATCTTCCCCTGTATTCTCTAGCTGGGTGTAGTTATTCTTCCAGTGGCCCTTCTTTCCACATGAAAAATATACATCAAAATGTTCCCCGGCTTCCCCTTTGAAATTATTCACTTTAGAAGGGCTTGAAGAAGATTTGGGCTTAAAAATATTTTCTTTCCCTTTACATTTATTCACCATAAGTACAAAATAATTTTAACAATTAATATATTTATTTACATGGAAATAGAGGATAAGAAGATCTGGAAAAGTCTTCTCAATGTTTTTCATATTAAATTTCACAATAAAACTAGAAAATCTAAGAAGGAGTGATTCACGAATGAGCTCAGTGCCCAATTCTTCATGGAGATTAAACCCTAGAACCTCTAGGTGCTCTATTTGGCCAATGATCTTTACTATGTGAGGTCCAGTTGGAGAATCCTCACTAAAAATACAATGAAAAATCACATCGGAAATATTCAACTATTCTTATCTAGATCTCTCATGTTAAATACTATATAGTTTCTCAAGCATGCTAAACACATCCATGTTTTTGTGAGATTTCATGAGTTCACTAGACATAGATGAAATAATCAAACAATAAACATAGAACACATTATTCATATGTTTTTCGAAGACTAGGAACTCTTCGTCCCTTGACTATTAATTAGGTAAATCAAGAATTAATGATTTTAGCATGTAAGATTTCAGGTCATGTTGTAGAATAACCCGAAGGCATCTAATCCACTCTTCGAAGTTACTACCAAGGAGGATGTTGTATTTATCTAATATTTATCATAGATATAGTTATTTAATCATTTTATTCTATAGTTAAAATAGAATATTATTAGTAATTTTCTTAATTATATTTTTTGTGATAAATAATTAATTGATTAGGTTAAATATCGCACTATTTTATAAAGTCCCAATAACCCTCACCATTGAAATTTGAATGTCTAGTTTCTAGTACATTCAAGTATAAAGGAACCATATTTCAATTTTAATAACCCTAATAAGGGTTTTTGAAGATATTTTTATGTTATTTAGTTAGGCTAGTCATTGCATATTATGGGATTAAAACTCCTTGATCCATTGAGTGGACTCCCCAATCCATATTTCCTGACATGGATTTTCTCCACACTTTCCTCCAAATTAATCCATGTCTTGAAAGGGCTACTTATCTTGATGGATAATGGTTAAGTCAACTAAAAAATTTCATAAGAAATCATCTTATAAAATTCAGTGTCCCAAAAATATTTGTTCAAACGCATAGTTCTACTAGGAATTTTTCCTAATCAAGTAACAGAAGGATTATTCCAAATTAATATTATATTGATGGATTTTATTTATTATGCATAAAGTTTTTATCTTGTTGCATCCTTTACTTGCATTGTTAATATTTATGTGGATGTTTACTTAATTAATTATCCATATTTGGATAAGAAATTTATGTATAATCAATTTTATTTAAATTCTATATTTTTATATTAATTCATTCATTTATGTGATCAGGGTTGTGCATAAATAAATATATATTTATTACATTAGATAGAAACTAAGTTAATAGTTAGATGACCTGGTCCGGATCTTATCTAATTGTTGGATTAATGTCCAGACATTAAATACTATTTTGAATAAGGAGAAATAACTCCTTATACCGAACATGGAATTAGCTATAACATTCCATGTGCCCACCTATGTGTTATTGAGTTGGAAAATTTTTGGTTATGTCAGGAACCATCCCCACACACCTTAGGATTATTCATTAATTACAAATATTTATTACTCACTGGAAGGTGTGGGGAACCAGAGGATTAGTTAAATGGAATTAAATAAATATCCTTGGACATGCTAGTCCAACATAATAATGGATGGAGGGATGAATCACATGCCATCATTTAATTTAATATTAAATAATTGAAAAACAATGGAATTAATTTAATTTAAACAAATTCCAACACATACATAGATCTTGGTCAAGACCTTTAATAGTCACACATGTAATGAATAACGAAAAGTAAATGGTGAGCAATCATTTCATTATTCATTCTATAGTTATTTAAGATAAACCCAGTTGCATTAATAAATTAATAAATTAATTAATTAATTCTATTTCATATTAATGATAATCCAATATTATTTGAAGATACCCATCATTTATTGCATTCATGGTAAATAAACGGAAGAACCAACAATGAAATATTAATTGTAATAAATTAATTGAAAATTTAAAATTGAATAAAACCATTTTTAAATTTTTAAATACACAATGGCGTGTTAATTGATAAAATAAGGGTTTAATACTAAAATTTCAAATTTAAAGTAATTTTAATTTTTTCCACTAATGGGAGACTACACAGGATGTATTTATAACTACACATCATGTACATCGGTTTCCAGATATCCAGGTCACTTGCCTGGGGCTTCAACGTGTTGACTTGGCCAGATTACATGGTGTGTACATGCTAATTACACTCCCAATATCTACTTTCTATGTGCCCAGTTTTCCCAGTAAACACATGTAGTTCAATAAATGTACTCTATGTAATTAATTACTCTGCGCATATAGATACATTTCATATGGGTATACAATGTGTGCTCAGTCCACATACCATATAACCCAGTTTTATGGACTAATGATTTAGAGCCTCCTGATGGAATCCTTGGGTGTTCTTCATTTCCTCTTTAACCTTTAAGAAAATGAAACACTGAACTAACATGATTAATATATATATATATATGTGTGTTAATTCAAATTGTAATAAATAATGATTTACATGAAATTAAAACAATCCAAAATTGTTCGTTGATCAACAATACAATAAATAATCATAATTTTAAACACTATGGCTCTAATAAAAACATGTTAGTTCTAAGTGTAGAGGAATCACGTGTTGGTGGGATATATATTAAAACTTCTTTTAAAAATAATTACCTGAAACTAAGAAAGACGATATTGCGCACCAAATTTATAAATAATTTATTTAATATATGATGAAATAAATACATCTCCATAGGAAATTTCTTCCTTGATGATTTTTGATCATCCGAAATGGGCCTTCGAGATTTCCTTCATTTTCCTTGTGAGGATACAAGGGTATAATCCCTGTAGCAGTGATCCACACATGCTTCAATGGTCCTCTAGAAACGCCACTCATTCTCCGGGTACTAGTAAGGGAATCAAATGTCTTAAGTTGTTCATTTCTGATCGCTCATTATTCTCTCTTCAAGAGATTATCTCTTGGGTTTCTAATTCTTTAGAGGGAAAGAGGTTGAGTTGGGAGAGATTTCATTGTGTGAAACAATTATTTATTCCCAAACATGGAATTGGGTTCGAATGAATTACACAACAGATGAAGACGACTATTTATAGATCTTAGATTTCTGTTACAAAAATTAATTACTTAATAGACATTAAAAAAAATTATTACCATTAATAAAATCCCATGGCACTTGATAATAATAATGGTACTATTATTTTATGGTGTGCCGACATGTGACAAATGGATAAATAATATTTATTTACTTGTAAATAATTATTTAATCACTGAACACGGTCTTGGTCTATTCAAAATCCTCCTATATAAATAAAACACATGAATATATATTTTATTCTCTTAAATAATAATTTTTTTTTCACATACTAGTAAATACATATATAATAAATATATAATAAATTAAATAAATATTTTTTTTTTCAGAATCCTACGAATAAAAATTTATTTAAATTATGCAATCAGTATAATATAAATAAAATTATTCCTCGGTCTTGAGAATAATATTTCTTACATTAATTAAATATAAATTGAAATTAATCGCGACCACCTGAAAGACATAGTGTGTGACACTATAGGATTCTTTCTTGTTGGAATTTGGCGAGATTTCCTAAATTCCAAGATTACTATCTACCAACATGTCAAGGAATACAAGCGGAAGAATTTAATGTTATAATGATGAAAATGACATAAGAACGCTCACTATGTAATATAATCCCTTTATCACATAATATCATTATAATGGTTGCATGATGATGTCATCAACCTATATGTTTGATAAAACATAGATTGACTCTCTGAAATAAAATCTTAATTACACCACGTCCATTTAATTTTGTGGTAATTTTTCTATTTCAATCAGAGGACCGAGATATCATCATCCATGAATATGAAAGGGAAAAATCCTTTCTTGAATTATCCAACAATAACATGTCATTTGTGAGGTACCCAATGTACCCTACTTCTTGTAAACATATGGCATGACTATTTTCATGAGAAATTATAAGTGTGTGGGTCAAGTTATCGATTAATGAAAATATAAAACTCTAAGGACCATTACACATTCTCATAGATAGGAATATATTATGGCACTAAAACATGTGGATTTTAAACATGCGGGTCTGTACTCATAATCTCCCATCTTAGAGATTACCAAATGTGAAATTCATGAGAGGAAATATCATTTTCTTATGAGTTCAGACACCTAATGTTCTATATAATATGTGTCCCATAATTGTATGTTTTCTAACCATATAACTATATTAAAAATATTTTCATATCATATCAAGGTTCTCATCATAGCAGGTAACTATTATGACCTTATCAATACGATAAATAATCTAGAACATAATTACATTATGGTCATGTAGAATTATGAACAATATGTAATTTAATAATAAATTTAATATTTAATACATAAAATATTCATGTAATAAAAGTACAGAAAATTGTTTCTATGACACCATCTCTTACATTCACATTTAGTGCATGATGTGGGAATATTCAAGTTATCTCAATGAATCTATCCCATGCCCCATAGGTTGATTCTCCATTATCCTGGGAAATTTTTTAAATTCCATTCAATAGAATCTGAGCTTTTATCAGAGGGAAGTATTATTCAAATAACATTTTCTCTTGTTCATCCCAAGTCATAATCAAATTGGGATATTGACTTGTTACCCAATACATAGAACAGTTTCGGAGTAAAAATGAGAGGACATGATGTTAAATTGCATATGAAGATATGCCTTGGTTGTGATGTGTATCGCAATCCCCATTAAAATTTGAATCATGTTAAAGGTGTTCTTTACATTATAGTCCACAGATATACCCCATGTTCAAGATCATATGAATGTCTCCTTGATTTATCTAGAATATATGAGACTTAATGGGGGGGGCATACAATGCAGGGTGCATATCTAGTAATGAATGGAAAACAATAATCTTTAATGGTTATCTCCTAAATAATTGGATTATCTACATGATTCGTATGTGGTACATATTTCATGTTTTTCTAATTATGATGTGAATGATTATTGTGATCATCCAATGAAATTTAGAGGCATTAGGTTAAAGGACGATCAATCTAAGGATGGAACAAAATCAGTTGTTGACCAACAAGTATATTTAAATGTGCCAAAGGACACTGATGCATGCACTAGCTGAGAAAAAGAGAGGGAGGAACCATGTGACCCTATAGAAGAAATAATCTAAAAAGAAAAAATAAAATAAGAAAGAATGAAGTCATAGATAGTGTGGTAATTTGTTGTTTGATATGAAAGCTACTATGTCTTAGAAATAGTAATCCCTCAGAACATAGCCAAAATTTGATTCGACCAATTACATCATTGAATTCTCATGGGAATTTATTATATTGAAAATAAATAATCCTAAAAAACACTTATTAATAGAAAATACTAAATAGGTAGTGTGATGTCGAACACATATAGATCACTATTAAGAAATGAAATGTTACAAAAAAACTATTGTAAACGATTCCTCCAATTTACTCTTCAGGTTTTGTTTTTACTGAAGATGGGTAATTTTTAATTAATTAATAAAACCAAGAAATTATTGGTGTCAATTTAAAGGCTCTTTTAAAAAGGTAATATATGATTTATCTTAGATTTGTCCTATAGATTTTTCTATAAAGCGGCGAATGGGTCACCAATTGGTTTTGGTAAAACTAAGTAGATCTAACAATGATATAATTCTACAATGGTTAGGGTATAGATTAAAATAACAGTTTATTATACTTATATTCTATGAAGAATGTATCACAGGCTAGTGATAATAGTCTATCTCAACTCCAATTAGGTTAGTTTCATTCAATTCCACTTCCCATGGTCATGGTTGTGAAAAAATGAGGTAAAAAATAATTATTATCATAATTACTAGCTATAGAATTAATATGGTTCAATATTTAGATTAATTAGACTCTTAAAACCACTTCTGTGGACCACTAAACCAACGTGTATTAGCCTTTCATAGAGGTGTTGATGAAAACAAGAGAAATTATACACATATAATGAATAATATTGAAATAGATGAGAAATGAAAGTCCATTTTTAAAGAAATTAATTATCAAGATCAAATAATTAAAATAAATGGAAATATAATAAAAAAATCACTACACACAATGAAAAAAATAACTAATAGTGTATGAGTTGATGAAGAATGAAAAACCATGTTGAAACAGTTGTCGAGAACATAAACACATTAAAAAAAATAATGAGAAAAAATATATTTACCAACAATGAAAAATGATTTAGCAAAACATTTAATAGTATCTATTAAAAATAGTTTGGAATTAATTATGATGATAAACATGAGAAAATGTTAGGATAAAATGAATATATACAGTGCTACTATATGCGTAGCCAACAATAGAAAATTAATAGGCTCGAGAGGTACATGATGTGTAATGTATTCACATAATGTGAAATCTTATGTGGATTCTATCTAGAAAAATGTAGTCTTCCCATAGTGTATTTGAGATCCAAAATTTCCCACATAAAAACAACTTGTATATTTGATTAGGTGGAACTATAAACCTTACATGACATGTAACATCTCTACATAGTGTTATTGACTAATTTTTAGTGTGATTTTGAACATTAAATTCTTATGACATGTAATTAATGTACACTTCATGAAACAACATCACATCATGTATTTTCTTCATGGGATAGTTTTTGGTATGAAGGCATGTTGTGAATGAGAAATTGGGGTTGTGTTTGTAATACATGATGTGTAAAGCCTATTTATTCCATTTTTCATCATTTATTCATTTGAGAACATAATTCATAAATCCAATGAAAGAAAACCAAAACCCAGTTCATTATCAATTAAAACAAGAATTAACCAAAAATAAATGATTCCAATATATATATATTATTTTATCTTATCAGCGTCGATCAAAAAAATAGCCATATTAGGAAAAGAAATTAATGTTTGTAAAAAAAATTTCATTGAGTTCCCTTAATAAATAGAAATCCTCATGGGAACATAATTATTTTTAACAAATAGATTAGGGGTAACCTGAGGTGAAGTTCTAGGGGTAATGAATCCCTTATCACGAAACTCATGTTACTATGTTTTCAATTCTATTAACTCAACTGAATCCATTTAGCAAGGATTTTTGGAAATTTTCATTACATACAACAACCATTAAATAGTAAAGGAAACATATTAATCATGAGTAAAACTAGTACAATAATTAGGAAATACATCTATAATTTCATTCACTATTGGAACATTAGTTAATTTCATAGTTAATTTCTTTTAACAAGTGCCAGATAATTTTCAATACCATATTTTATTAGTTACTCATATTCATAAAATGTTATGAAATTAATGAAATCATTCATTTATATAAATATAAAATCAATATTAAATTTTAATATGACTTATTTAGATCTACAATCTATCTTAATGTGAAACAATGAAGGCCAAAACATTCACAAAATAAAATCAAACTCTACATTGAAAACTAAAATTCGGTTTTCATAAAATAACCCTTCTATGGATGATAAAAATAAAATTAATATAAATTCTTATTATCTTAATATTAACCCCAATAGTTTTTTCCAAAATTCACAACATTATTTCTTAAAATTGTATTCCCATTAAATGTATAAATTTTTGAAAAATAAAATAATGAATTGTTTTGAATCAAAAAATAAATTTTTATAATCTTAATAAATAAGTAATAAACATGACACCAAATCCTTCATTTATCAATAATATTACATTGTAGTATAAAAAATATTTCATACACCTTTATATTTTTTTATGATTGCAACCTTTATTAACTAACATCGTTCAAGAATTATCATAAGAACCTAACTTGTTTCCATAAAAAAAATCTCCCTCCTAGTTGACTGTCTATTTTCCAATTAATAATATTAATATAACTCTTCTACTTTATATAATGAGCCAAATTATTGAGATTATTACATAGGTAACACTTTATAAATACAAAAAAAATCATTTTTTAAAATATTATTTCCCCTATTTTGAAAATTTGGGGTCTTACCATCAAATTTTCTAGTTGACTGCTTCACAATTGTAATCTATCATGACTGATTCTTAATCTAATTTTTTGAGAAGTACATAAGGAAAAAAAATCCATATAATAATAATAACCATTATGGAAATATCATCATAATCATTAAATTCATTATAGGTAAATTCTCTTCAATATAAAATCATTATAATTGTATGAAATATATATGTAAATACCCCAACCAAATCATCTTTGAGCCTGTGGTTTCTTTTCTACTTTCGCATAAAATAAATGTGATTTCATCATGAATGGCCGAATAGTTCAGTAGTCTTGATTAACAAGATAAATAGTTTATTTACATATTACATTTTAATAAAACAATTACAACATAAGTTTTTCGATTAATTTCATTATTCCTTCTATAATATCGTTTAAAATCATTCAAAGTACAATTTATAGATTCATGGGAAATGAAACAATTATGGGTGAAATTAAATTATCAATATTATCTATTCAATGGGAAAGCTATCATAAATAAATAAATAATAATAAAAAAGGTAAAATCAATATGGATTTAAATATATCAGGACAAAAATTATATTTAATCAATAAATAGGATATTAGTATTAGATAAGGAGTAATCAATATGAATTTGTAAAAAACTAAAAACACATTACATTTATTAAATAAAAAGAGAATTAAATACATCCATAGAAAATATCACGGAGAAAATATCATGGATTATAATAATAAAACAATAATAAATGAACAAAACAGCTTAATTATTGGTTGTTATGATCTCAAGCATCACTATAACTATACCTTCAAGACCGTTCACAAGATGATTTAAAATTTATGTGTAGGTATACAATAAAAACCCATTTAAATAATTCTAGTCAACTAATTCATCTCATGATAGTTTGAATGAATCATGGGGTTACCTTTAAATGGTCCCACTTGCAATTCCATTTATAATAAATTCATCATATATTGAATGATTAAGTTAATTGATGAACAATATTCCTCATTGATAAATTTCTGTATCGAGGAAGGAATACAAATTAAAAATAATTTCCCTAGTAAATCTTGTAACATTAAAAGTAAAATATTATATGTCTAAATGATACAATATTTAAGTAATAATTATCTCCATGATAAATAATATGGGTTTTTAAGTGATATGTAATTTATAATCATCACAAGAAAGTGAATATTCCAAGGGAATGTTAATGATTACAAAAGTAAATGAAGAAAGAGAATGGAAATTCAATCTATTTTCAAACTGATCATAAACCATCAAGAGAATGTATAAGGATAATATCACAATAACAAATCTACATTTAAGTATATCTAAAAAAATGGGTTGATGACATTGATGGATAAAAATAGAATAGAAAATATCATTATAAATATTATTGAGGAAAATATCATTTTATCATTGAAAATCCATTTTTAATAAACTATAAATTTCCAAAATAATAGGGAAAAAATTGTTCATATAAAAATTACATTTTATAATTTTGAATGAATATTTAATGAAATTAGTGGTCATAATGGTGGGAAATATCATTTAATGCCATTTATATTAAAATAAAGATTCCTTTCACTTTTTTATTAAAATCAAAATGATCCTTATTTTGAAAATGGTATAATGTAAGTTTTATATAAAAAATTCCAATTTCTAGTTATTGATAAAAATTTCTCTAAACAACCCTAGTTAAAAAAATTTAATTGTTTTTAGAAAATGTGTATTTGGAAGAAAAATGATTCTCAGTCGAAGTGAATAAATGATGTATTATTTTATTAAAAACATTTTCTTATTAATTTTAAGTACCAAAGAGAAGAAAATGATATTATTAATTGAAAAAATCATGAATTAAATGAGGAAAATACAATGAAAGGGTTTTTTTTAAAATTATAAAATAATTTACTTCAATGGAAATTCATGTATAAATAATTCGATTAAAATGATATTGAAAAATAAATCTCTTACCACTTTGGTAACTTTTATTTTATAATCCGTATGACAAGAATAAAGTCAAATTATACTTTAAATACAAAGAATATAAATAGATTCATGCTATAAAACATCATAGTGGATGTTGATACACCTCATAAAATAATATATGTGTATAACATAATATATGTCCCAAAGAAGACAATTTGAGATGAAAACCCTTAAAAAGATCATAATATTGAGTTATGAATAAAAAAATAAATTTATTAATAGTATCAAATGTAAATTCACATAACAAAATTTTAAATATGACATAATATAAAAAAATTCATCGCACACGTAATCTTAGAATATAAAATACAAAGAAGAAATAATATAACCTGATGAAAATAAATTGATTAATGATATTATTTTCTACATGGTAATATTAAATTACAATCTCCTAGGATGAAATAATTCAAATTAATATTTTAAATACCAATAATTATGAATCAATCATGATATTACATTTTAAATGGGAAGTATATACACTGTATAAAATGAAAAAGGCGCATAATTTCAAATAAGTCCAAATATAGTAGAAATGGATATGAAAAACCATACCTCAGACATCTTTTTGGTTGAAAAAACATTAAAATAATTTATAATATTTTTAAACATGATAGGTTATTTCAAAAAAAAGTTTAATATTTATTATATCATATATGATCCTTTTGTAACAACATATCACATATTGTTTAATAATCGTTAATTATTATTAATGTTTCATAGGTCAATTACTTGTTTTATCATGCGTGTTTTGTCATGAAATTATAGTTATTATGTATAATACATAGTTTAATCATCTAAATAATTATATTATTATTGAAAATATCAAATATAATTAATGGGATCATTTTTAAAACCATTTATTAATGTTTTCCTTGGAAAAAAAATCACATCGTTTCATGGAGATGGTAAGCCGTATGTACGCATGAATAATAATATATTTTCATAATGGGTGGAAGGGTTAGAAAGTAGGTGATATATTAATTTTTTTAATAAATATCATTTCATATATATCATATATATTTATAAAATTTATCATTATTTCTTTCCATTAAAAGTATAAGTGGAAACAAATCACAACGCTTTGTGAGGCAATAGTCCGCCGTACACACGAGTGATGATATCATATTTTAAATAAAATAATAAGTAATAAGGTATATGGGATATTAAAATAACGTAATTATAATTAAATCATAAATATTTTATATACATTAAATCCATCATTATTTCTAACCATGACAGGTGTTGTCGGAATACAAGTTATATCTGTTCAAGAGGTTGTAGTCTACCGTAAAAATGATCAAAAATTACATTTCCCATTTTATGAATGAAGATACGGATATTTTCTAATCAATTAACTAAATAACATAAAATTAGAAGGTATATACCTATATTATTGTATTGATATTTTTATAAATAATATATTTCTATATAATAAAAATGAAAAATAAAAATACTCATTAAGACGATAACTTTCACTTAGTGAAACCTTGTTTGTATCTAATATTAAGGAAACTAGGGATACTTTTTTAAGAAAAATGCTCTATAATTTGGATAAGGGTCTTGGGTAGATATTCTAGTAGGTTTTGGTTGAGAAAAATTGATTTAATGGAGGGAGTTTCCTTTTACAATCGAGGAGGAGTGGCGTTCCTGTAAAAAACTAAAACTATTCAATAATGGGAAGTGAATCTCATCCCAAGTGCCTCCATAATTGAAAAATAATATAATTTAGGTAGTATAAGGTCTATAAAAGCCTCAAAAATATAAAAACACATGTGGTAAACATTTCATTATACATCTTAATATTTTAGTTTATTTTACCATTTTAATTTTAACCAAGATGACTACTTTTTAATCTAAGTGGTTAATCCTTCAAGCCTAAAACCAAAATTACATTATAATATAATTTAGAGAAAAAATATTATTTATATGAAATCAAATTTTCGAATAAATTCTATATTCATGAATAATTAATTTAATATAAACACATGTAACACACAAAATATCAGTTTAACCTTAACTATAGTAATTAATTTTTTATTCCATTACTATTCCTTACAAAAAAAATTAATTTGAACATATTATATAATATAATTTTTTATGATTAAAAATAGGGAATATATTTTACGAAATTCAATTCATATAATTGGTGTAATTTAATTTAAAATAATACACGTAGATTTCTCAAATAACGAGTTTTCAAGAAATGCATTTTTAATGAAAATGATGATATTATATTAATTATATGATTAATAATTAAAACTAAATGAATTTAAATTAATATATAAAGATATAATATAAATTTAATTTAAATAATTAAATCTTATGTTTTGTTTTAGTTAATTAAAATGGAGAAGTATTATGCGCTTTAAAACAGTTTTCAGAAAAATATGTTTTATTGCACAAAAAAATATTATCTTAAAATTTGATATTAATTTGAATAAAATTAAATTAATTAAATAAAATATAAATAAAAATAATTATTTTAATTTTAAATAAAATAAAATTAGTTAGGTTACTTTAAATTTATTAAATGAAATGATAGGTTTACCAAAAAATCTGTATATTTTTCTATTCACTAGAAAATGCGTAATTTATAAAAAATTTGAAATTTTCACCCTATGTTAAAATTAATATTGTGATATAAAAATTATTTTAATTATATAAAATCAAATTTCTAAAACCAAAAATAATTAATTATAATATTTTTTCATTATTAAAAATAAAAATAATTTCTGAAGGAAATATAAAATTTTTATAATAAAATATCTTTATTAAAATTTGATTTCATATTTAATATGAATTCATAAATAAATTTATATTTTATAGTAACTTTATATATTTCATAAAATATTTAATCCTATTCATACACTTCAATTAAATGTTTAGGTTACAATAATCTTATTTAAATAATATGTTTTGTGGGTCGTTTAAGCTCGGTGGAGTGCACTGTATCCTTTATCAATCCTAACGCAATGATTTCATAATATCAAAGTTGGGTAAAAAAATATGTAAAAGAAATTAAATTTATTAAAAATAAATATACTTTAAAATATCAAGGTGTCACACTATTAATTTTACTTTAATTATCCTGAATTAAATTTAGTTCTTACTAGGCTAGTCTGGTAAAAGGTTTTTCATAACTGTCTACAAAGTATCATTCCATTTACATAACATCTAAAAATTGTCATTACAATATATGAAAAAGAATAATTGGAAAATAATTCTCATGAAAAATATCTTTAAATTCATTCCACTCCTTGATATAAATATCATATGTTTTTCTTATTATTTTTAATCTGATACTAGTATCAATCTTCTTCACTTTCTAAATCATAAATATAAACAGTTGTCATTTTATGTTTTCAGTATCCCAAGAGAACAAATATATTATACATTGAAGTTATCCATAATTTATCTATCAATGGGGCCAAAGACACATCATATGTCAGATGTTGTTGTTTCATGAAGTGTTATACTCTAGACATGTTCCCCTGTGAATAATTCAGTCATGCTTATCATGGGTGAAACTATTAATACCCTATGTCAGCAATTCCAAAAAATACTATATTCTAACCATTACATGTTACTAATTTTGAATTTTATAATCCTCTTGAATATTTCTATCTTCATTTGTCATGTTTTATCTTTAGAAAACCATTATAAACATACATATATTAGATTAAGAAATATAAAAATAGTAAAAACCAATATCATGATAATATTAAAATTAATTTGAGTCTCTTTTATGTGTCCTTAAACAACATCATAACATATAAAGGTATCTAAATCATTCATTTGATTCTTACTATATCACCTCATAAGTTAAACAACCAATAATTTTGGGGTTTATAACACAGGTTTCACTTTTTTATATTTTGATGATATTTTGTACTTATTATTTTAGGGAATTAGGTAACATATATATATATATATATAATATTTGAACTATCACCAAAATATAAATTTTCCCAAAACAAATTCTTTATATTAACATCTTGGTTCTATTCAATATATGTTTTCTTCATTTAAGACGAGTCCCCATAGTTGAAAACATGACCTCACTAAATTGCCTTGTTATTCTAAAATAATTTAAAAAATAGTTGAAAATGTGGGATGAGAAACAAACATTAAAGTGGATATATAAATTAACTTATCTCATTAGTCTAATGAAAACATGAAAACCTATGAAAAAATTTTCTTTTTTCACAACAATACATTTTCCAAATAAATAAAAAAATTCCCCAATTGAAGATAAATATTTTCTCAATGAAAACCCCAAAAGGGATTATATAGAAGAGAGAAAACCATTTTTTCATCCTATGATACAAGGGAACACATGAAAATATTTATTTGAAATATAAACCATTTTCCTTTAAACATTTCATACCTTATGAAAACAGAATCATTCCATAAAAAACATTTCATTCTTTCATAATATAGTCAACTTGGAGTATAATATTCATAAACTACATTAAATACTGTCTAACTAATGTCTAAAAAACATAATCTATGTTTATTAAATCGGAGTAACCATCCTTTTTATCTCGCTCATTTTAACCAATGAAAAATAATTCATTACCCAATGCATTTGGGAGATATACTTGGCTCACCCATAATCATGATATCTATCATACTCCACCGTAATCACACACACATATATATTTCAAGTACTATATGATGATATTTGTTTTTTAATATTTATATTTTTCATAAAAATACACATGAAAAATTCATGAGAACCCATATGTAAAACACATTCAATTTTCTCAGAATCAGAAGGAGAAATATCCTTTTTCATTGAAAAATATCAAAAAACAAAAAATTTCCAGAAGTGATGAAATATGATATAATTTTAAAAAACCTGTTAACCTATAGAGCCATATAGATAATGAATAATGGCTATGATAGTGGGGATATTCATTCAATCCTTACAAGTAAAAAACCCCCCATTCACTTTTATAAAATCTAGAAATATCCCATTTTAAAAACATTGAAAATATTAATTTTCAAAAAAAATTAAGTAGTGAATAATATAGTTGATAATTAAATTTAGAAACTATTTAATACTAAAAAATAACATTATTGAAATATTTAATGTAACATGGATATGGTGGATGATGATTTTAAATCATATAAAACAATACTAGGAAAACCCCTTACTTTAAGTATTGTCAAGCATCATTCATTATCTATGTCTTGAATAATATAATTATATATATTTTATACATCAATAATAACCATTTCCATGTCAATTTAATTATTAATTTTCTTATTATTTCATTTATTACAATGCTTCATTTAGATACTGAAATGGTTAAGTTCACATTAGATGTTTTAGGGTCACTATTTTTATAACCTCAAAACAACATATGTGTATTAAAAATGGTCAAAGGGGTTATTATTCCATAAAATATAATATAAAAACACATTATAATTATCATATTTATACATTAAATATATTTTTATTAAAATCTATGTAAGGAGGACATGAAAAATGAATCACATTGTTTTATAGTGACGATTATCTATATGTGTGCATGAATAGTTTGTTTGTTTTTCTATCGAGTGGAAATGAAATAATTTTTTTAGTATTATACTTTTAAAGAACCATAAATATATTATAAATTTCATATTTATTAATAAATTCCAACATTATAAATTTACTTATAAGGTGGAGATGAAAAAATGAATCTCATCATTTCATAGAGTTGGTTGTCCAAAAATAGGCCCGAGCGATTAATATATTTTACAATTGATCATATTGTGAGATTAAAAATAATATATTATCTTAAAGTAATCATTTTTAAATCATAAATATATAATATATTCATTTTTTCTATAATTTTAACTATCTATATATCATGGTGATGAAAAATGAAACACTTCTCTTTATGGAGGTGGTATTATACACATATCCACTAGTGATGCTTCCATTTCATATTGGATGAAAAAATAGTTGAAAATTAGTTTTACCATAGTCATAATGAAATTTTGTTTTATTTACGATTATTATTCTATTATTTCATCATAGTTAAAGAATATTTTAGGAAGGTTTAAAATGAAAGAAACAAAAAAATATGATTTAATAGTTATAAATCTTCTTTGGAAAACCCCTTTGACTTACACATTATGTGTTTTAGGTTTGGTGTTTTGGTTATACTAAAAACTATATGAATTATAATGGGATTTCAATAAAAAAAATATGCAGTTATTTTCTAGGATGGAGTACTCAAATGTTTTTAGTAATATAGGAGATAAGTGACCTTTTATAAATGAGGGGTGTGACACACATGTAATTTTTCAAAAATTTATAGAGTCTTAATCATGGGTTAGTGGAACAAAAATAATAAAATATTAAATATAATTTGATAATGGTTGAAATAAAATCATCTAATTATTCTTAATATGAAATTTTGTGGCCTTATCACAAACTATTTATCTTAACTTACCAAATTTACCCTTTTACTATAGTGAACTATTTTTACAATGATTATTATTTAAAATGAAAAAAAAGGAAATAGAAATAATTAATAAAATTGAATATCAAAATTATAAATATTTAATAAATATTAAATATTTAATTTCTATAAATGGTATAAATTATTTATAATATAAGTGTAGAAGACAATAATTTTTTTAAAATTATGTTTTCAGCATAAAAATGAACTTATACAAAACAAAAATATAATAGAAATTCATATGGAATTATTTAGACTATGTTAAATTAAATTTACTTAATTTTACATTAATATCAAATAAAAAAAGAATAATTATTTTAAATTATATTATTTAATGAAAAACTGATAGTTTTGAAAAATATGCATTTTCACTATTCACTCAAGAATCTATTTGTTAAGAAATAACCAATAAAATTTTATTAAAAACATTTTACATGATAATATAAAAATATTAATTCCATTTTATCAAATTAAATTTATAAAATTTATTAATATATATATTAAATTAAACAGTGCAATTCATGGAAGATGATTTTTGTTAAAGAGAGCAATCCCATTTTCAATTGAAAACACTTACAAAATTATTGATAAAAATATTTTGAATATATATCAATAAAAAGAGTCATATAAATCCTAATATTTATGTATTATTAATATTACCTAGGTTGTCACACTATTATTTTTTATTTTCATATCCTTATTTTAGTATTAATTTCTTTATAAATTATTAATTTATAATTTCATGTATAAATTTAAAATAAATGTATATCAAATAAAATTAATATATTTTTTAATTTTATAATAATTTGAAAAAAATATGTTTATTGAAGTAAGTCTCTAATTTTTTTTATATTTTTTGAAATTAAACATTAAATGGTTTTTTATGAACCCGCATAACATCAACACCCAATACATCAACGCAAATCGACCCAATTAGGAACAAAAAAAATACCAAAAGAAATGGATATTAAATAAATTGAATAATAATAAATAATTTTATCATATTTTTTTTTTAAAATTCATCTATAAATTTGACATAAAAATTAAAATATATAAATACATTATATCATATTATTATTCAAAAAAACATCAATAAAAAAATAATAATAAATAATCTAATCAGGTTTAGGTTATAAAATAACCAAGCAATAATACCCTAACCCAAAATGTTTATTAATTGGGATTCAATTTCACTTCCCTAAACTTATAAATACCAAATTAACCAATTTACCAACCCTGCTTAATCGGGTTGGGTTTTGCCTCATACTCGATTAATGAATACCCATTACCAAAGATTAAATGATTAAATGGTATATAAAAAATTTCAAACTATTACATGAAAACACAAATATTGTGATTTATGATAACTTCTTTTGATTTTTATTTAATTAGATTTTTCATTTGATTATTAATAAATGGGTTTTTATATATTTATTTTTGGTAGTTTTTATGTCATTATAATATTTTTTTTAATGATTTGATAAATATTATTTGGAAATTTTTTATTATTTTCATTTTGTTATAAAATTTTGTTTTTAATTATTTAATTTTAATTTTTTCTTTAGTTTTTACTTGTTACATTTGAAATATATTTTTTATTTTCTAGTGAATGTTTAGTTTAATTTTATAAATTAGAATTTTTTATTAATTTGAAGCCTTGTTTTCATGGTTTATCGATTTTCTAACACATAATTATATAATGGGGAGAAAATATACTTTAGGTTTTAAATTTTATATCTGTTTGTGAGGTAAATAACTAAATTAAAACTATTTAACTGATGTTTCATATTCTCACATAGTAAAAATTATGTTTTTATGTATTTTTTTTAATAGTAATTAAATGTGTGTTTTTAATGTTTTAACATATAAATAATTGAATTTGTGAAATTTTAGGTGAGTTTTGTGTTCATTTATATATAAGTATTTGTATTCATTATGTAATGCTCGAAGAACAATTATATAGTGTGTATGCATTAATCTAATATTTTTCACAGAAAGTTTGAAATATTTCTTAATTCATACGTATTATGAAATTATCATATCATTCATGTGGATTGAATTTTTGAAAAAAATCCCTTTTATTGTGAGATTTTCTATAAATTATAAATTATGTGACATACGTTTATTAATTTAGTTAATTGTATTATATGTTAAAATATGAATATATGTTTTTAATATAAAACAATATTATTTATTGAGAATAATTATTCATATTTCTTATTTGTTCATTTCGATGATATATTACAAAATTGTAGAAACATTTATTTATAATTATTTTGACATTTAGAAATATTAAAAATAATTTTCTCATTTTTCAATTTGATGGTAAATAAATATTTTTTCCAAGAAAACAACTTCATATAGGTAAAAAAAATCATGTTGTTAATAAAAAACCTGATTTTTACACAAACGTGTATGGATCCTACAATTTTAGTCAATTTAATATCCAATTCAATTTAATAAAGTATAACATTAAAGAATAAATATATTCTAATTATACATTATTATTTTTAATATAGATGATAAAAAAATTGAGGGGCCCTTGAGATATCTTTCCCACATCCAATAGCTTTATAAAATATCCCATTAAATAGTTGTAGTTGGTGATTCTATTTTTTTCATTTCTCATTCTTTGTTATATATTCTAGTATCCTAAATCATGAATTTATTTACCATATACTCTTATAAAATCATCTAGAAATTTCAAATCATGTAATGATTATGATGTTTCGAATAATGAATGAAATTTAAAATTTTTAATGGGTAATTTGAATAAATAATTTAATAGTTTTTAATCAATGTATATTATTTATGTTATTGAATAGTTGAATCTAACTCTACATCATTTGCATAATATTTGATGGTGATTCATCATAGATATGTGTTATAGTATTTTCAGGATAAATATATTTATCCTTTTCTTCCTCTCAAATCATAAATTTTTTTCATTCCTTGGAGAATGAAAAAATATAGATCTCAACGAAACAAATTACACCCCTAAATACTGAATTCTTTGGGCGATGGTTGTTTCTCATAACTACTAGAAAGGATAATTTTCCTATAACATAATTGGTATTATCCTAGATTAGACACCCCATATGGCCCAAATCATCCTTAATATGTGTTCCTAATCACATTGGGGTGGTGACAAGAACAAGGAGAATGAATGAATGAAAATAGAAATGATTTTTCCTGAAAAACAAAATATAAACCATGTGTTTCCTTTAAAAAATATGATTTGAACACTCCATACTATAGAAGGCAACTTTATAGAATCAAACAATAATATAATGGAGACGAGTTAAAGGAAGAATAAAAGTAAATATAAACCATAATTATATAAACAACCCAATTAAAAAAAGAAAACCAAACTGAAATATAGAATAGTTATGAGAGAAATAGTATAAGAAAAAAAATTCCTAGATAGATAATATAATAGAGATATTGAAATAATAAAGAACAATGGGGGAAATCCCTTGCCACTATATCGATGATTCAATTGTTGTGTCTTCACTTGGAACCATTAATAGATTAGTGTATTTCACTATGGGGTTTCTCACTCTATTGAGTGGTTTAAACTGCTATTGATTGTTTTCCATTTGGTGTATGTACCACTGTATTTAGTACAGTCCAGAATTAAATCACAAAAATCTATAAAAATAGATGAGAGGATTTTTGAACATCTACTGAACACAAAATTAGAAAAGGTTTAAACTACTGCTATTTAATTAATTACCATGGTGGTTCATAACGAAAATAATTCTTTTCATGGATTCTTTTAGTGAATTTTTGACAGATTACAATTTTTAATTCCATTTTAATAGTTATGGTTTTTATTTTAAAACACTGCTAAATAACACTTGATTGTTTATCTATATGAGTTGTGTTTTAAATAACCATAGATGATGATATGATTTCTAAAATATGTGCCTAAATAACTACCTCCTATTCTAGAAATTTTATATCTCAAAATTTAAAAAACAGATGAAAAAATAAAATTTTAATTATTAAATAACTTCAACTATATTACAAATTTAAATAACATATATTATATTAAATATTCCCAATGGGAATCAAAACAACCCATAAATTAATTATAATACTGAAAAAACCAAGGGACACCTCAATATAAGAACAAATAAGGCATCATATACCATCAAACATTGCATCAACATCACTCGGTATTCCTTGAGATGATACCCAATCCTCATCCTAATGAGTTTTATCCTCCAGGTCATGTAATTATAGAATCTAAATAACATAAATTATACTTTTTTAAATAAAAAAAATTAAAAGTAAATATTTTTTCATTATTAGATCGTCGCATCAAATGATGCAATATCATTTGGAACAATATTTGTAGTGGTAGGAGACATAGCTAATAGGGTCATGATTGTCACTACAAGCATAGTTTCATATAATTATATAGACTAGTGAGAATTGTCATACCATTAAGTATCTCTTAGATTTATAATAAGTAAATAGTGAAATTAGTCAAACATTAAAAAATGACACAAGACAATAATATATTTCAAAATTCAAAATTTCTATTAAATTATAGGTATTTTAACAATTTATTTAATGTTTAAAACTATTGATTTATATCAATAAAATGTAAATATTCTTATATATAATAATAAATATATTCAATTTTATTTTACATTCATTCAATTATTTTATACATCATGATGCACAGAGGAAATTATTTTACTCCATACACCTTTAGAAATCAATATTGGCTTCTAGATTTTCCCATCATATATGTGGTGAACGAATATCAATATTTCGGAAATTAATGTGAAAATAACATCTATAATATAAAAGCTATTAAAGCATTATTGATTTTATAATAGTAAATAAAATATGATTTATTATGTTTAAAAAGGACTGAAATTACATCAGTTAAATTCATAACTAATTATCATCATCCACCATTCACATGATTTCCTCATATTTACACTCTCTTCTAATACTGAAATTTTCAATTCCATCATGGATGATCAGATCAATCACATCATTTTGACATAGTTCTCTATTAGTAATCCATTATTCAATATAAACAATCATATAATACAAGTCTTTCGGTATCACATAGACCACAATAATGCACTCTTCCTCAATTTTATCATCAATATAAAATATTATTTTATCCTAAAAATCCAAAATATATAGATCAGGTCCCACATAATCACATATATAATTAATAAAAATTATGTTTACATATCTAAATGGTTACAAATATTTCTTTATAACAATATGATTATCAGCCTAGTTCAATTTGAATTAAAAAGAATTCTATGATAATTAAGAGAATTTTTTTTATTGATTTCCTATAATATACAAACTTTAATTTTTATAACTATTCTGCTATTTTTTTCAAACCTTTCACGTGAAGCCATATGAAACATGACACCATTAATATTATTGGAATCAAATCTTCAAGATTGTTTCAAAGAACCTAATGATAAATATTTCAAATTATCATATAGTTTATATCAATTATCATCTTTCAATATATTTATTATTGGATACAAAATATTAGTATTTATAAAATATAATTATCTATAATATATATATATATAACTAAATTAGAACTTACATCAAATGAAAATAAATTTTATAATATCTTTGTTCAATAATTTTATTTATTTGTTCCTCATTCGAGTTTGACATAAATATTGATTTTTTTGTATATTCAGTTCTTTGATGAAAGTATTTACAAAATAAAAATTAAGTAGACCATATCATTCCAACTGGATATCCTAATAGTGAAATTATTTAGGATTTTATATAATAAGAAATATGATTTTTGTTGTTGTCAACATGTAGAACCTAGTTGGTCCTTTTCTAATTCCCATCTAAATAACGAAAATACAATGTGAGACACCCTTTGGCCATGTATCTTTCTACAATATAGCCTTCTTGTTTAGTGTTATTCTTCATATAAAACATCAAAGGACCAAGGTATCAACCTAATAAAAACATAATAAAAAAATATGTTATGAAAAAATTGTAATTCAATAGTTAGTAAAATAAAAAAAACCTTACCTCTCTATGCAATACATCCCTCAATAGTGTAAACATCCTCCAAATTTAGCATTCTTCACCAAATGAAATATTATATGAATCACCATGGTAAAATATTATGGGGAAAATATCAAATACATGTGGAAAAGTGCACTGAAATTACATTCCTAGATATTTTCATGATTGTCTGGGTTTAAGATTTCGTTACAGTGTTTTATAAAGAGGATGTAAAACTAAATTATGAGCAATGTTATTTTATCTGCCAAAAATTTATTCAATGGAAACACTAATTGCTGCTTCATAAAATTATATGAGTCATAAATTTTACATCCATGTTCTATATTATTATTTTTTATTCAAAACATCATAAAATTTTAATTGAATATCGATTAGGAACAAACACATTTATAATTATTCAATGTAATCAATTTTTTTTGTGTTTTTCATAATTTTTTTTACAATAATTTACATTCTCATGGAATATAGACTACATTTTCTATTCATTTTCATGAGTATTTATTTTCATTATGATGGTATTTGGTTTTTTCCTAAACATTATTTTGTGTGAAAAGGACATTATCCCACACAATATTCTCAATGTTAATAACATCAATATTATTACATAACATCTGCAATTCCCAATAAGGAATTTTGAAAAATAGACTCTTATTTTTTCCTTTGATTTGTTCCAAGTCCATTTTATGTGGTAAAAACTCTTTTCACAAGTCTGACCAAGTAATGGTATTTCAAAAATTAAACTACACCCATTAATAATTTTGTTAATTATTTTTGAGTTGGATAACAATTTTTGAGGTGGATCCAAATTAGTTAGTCTATAAAATCATGACTTATCAAAATCAAATCTATGAGATACATCTTGAAATTGATGATGAAGATATAAAAACCATTGTATACTGTAAACTATCCTTTTATAATTTAAGTCAAATTTTAGACACTATTAAGGAAAAAACTTTGAAGAGCACTAGTAATAGGATTTATCTTCACTAAAAAATCAGTGAATACCAAAGAGAGGTTAAAATCAAAATCTTACAAGGACTAGAAAAATTTGATGATAAAGGTGTCCTTTATCAACTCTTTTCTTGAGCGTTGATAATTTTTCTCTTTATCAACACTTTTTCTAGTGCTCTTAAAGTGTTCCATTGTTATTAACTTTTTATAGAGACAATAAAAAATTTAAAAAATAATTTTATACCACTTTCAGTGCATGAGAGCCTCTTTCTCAGTGCTCTAATCAACTATTCTACACCCACTCCCCTTTCTCAAAACTCAAATCCACCCTTACTTTTCACTAGACACCTGCTCGCCCACCCATTTGTGGACCTGGATTTGATCCCTTGACCATCATATACAAATATAACCTCTTTAACGATTACCTACATTATTTTTTTATGTATCTTGATGTAATTTCTACTTATTTATTTATATTTTAATATATTTTTATTATTCATATATATACATAATTATTTATAAATTAATTTATAAAATATATTTTTGTGTGAGTGTGCATGTGTGATTGAGAGAGAGATATATATATAGACCTAAATGTATTTAGCCTATTATATATTAATGATCATTTATATAGATTAGAATATATATATATATATGTTTGTGTGTGTGTGTGTTTATCAATACACACTCATATTTATATATAATCATTATATATATACACACATATATATTCATATAGTTTTTTGGAAAATTCATTTATATAATATATTTAATGATAATTATATAGTTATAAAAAATATGTTTATATATGATGTATACTCACAATATTGACACACACCCATATTTGTGCACACAAATACATATTTATATTTCTCAACTAAAGACACAAATATTTAAATATATTTGAATATACACAGAAATATATATTTTTTTATTAACACACACATGATTATGTATGAACATTACTTTTATAGGTATATATATACATAGTAATTAATTTTTATAAGGTAAATAAAATGTTTATTTATTTATTTTAAATGAAATTAATAATAAATATTAATATACATATTGTTTATATAATTGAAAATAATTTTTTAAATAATACCTATTTATATATGTTGATTTATTATTTGTAAATATAACACAATATTCATATATTTAATTACACATGAAGTTAAATTTTGACAAATATTCAATTTAAATAACTAAAACTAAATATAAATTTTATCTTTGTGAATAAATTCAGTCACCAATGAATCAAATACTATAATAATATCCTTAACTAAGATAAAATATGATCATATATTAAAATATTGGGTAACCCCAACTAAAAACACAGTTTTGAGGCCTTTTATCCTTTTTAACCTTGAAAAAGAGTTAATGTGACCCCCAATGGAATCATGTTGTAGATCAATTCATTTTATTTGATTTGATATGTTGTAGAGCCCAAAAAAACACCAAGATAAAAATTCATGGTCATTTGAAGTTCAGGGAATGTTTTCAACTTATATTGGAGCATTCATTAATTCATTTAATTTTTATGTCACACAATTGTTATTAAATTACTAAAACTTGATTATAATTAGTAAATTATTAACTAATATTATTTTTAACCAATTTTATAATCCATTTTTACGAAATATCTATTATATTAAGATTAAATGTGAATTTATACTTATCAAAATCATATTTTAAAAAATATATTATATTTATATAAATATAGATATATTTATATTTTAATAGATTATTTTTAATGAAATATTTTTTTATGAAATATACCCTTTATCAATGCTAGTAACGAACCAATGTTAACAGGGTGGGCCTTCGTCAGTGCTCATGAAAATGTGTTGATATGGGGGGCTTTAAGATCGCTTGTAAAAATTTACTAATAAAGGACCCCTTTCATTGTGCTTTTTTTCTCGCACTGATAAAGGACCCCCAATATTTGTTCTTTTTTTTCTAGAATGGATAAAGGATCACCTTTATCAGTGCTTTTTCCTAGTTCTAATAAAGGATCCCTTTGTAATTTCATTTAATTAATTGATAAATGACGCCTTTTTGGTGCTTTTTTACAAGTGCTCAAAAAATGGAACCTTTTCTTAATGCTTCCTTATTAGTGCTAATAAAGGGAAACCTTTATTAGTTTTTTTTAGAATTGTTAAATACCCATTTTATTAGTGGGTTTTTAGAACTGATAAATCCTAGAAATTAATAAACCAAATTTTTTTAGTCAAATTAGACATTCCATACCAATATGATTAATCAATCCAAAAAAATTCCCAAGTCCTCGAATGCCAATAATGGCCCATAATATCGAAACATGGATTTTGAACATTTCCTTAGCTGATGAATCATATCTATATACAATTGTTTCTTATAACTATCTCATTTAATGTATAATATCCTAAAGATATAAATTTATATCATTTCCATGCTTATGTTTTCCTTGACTAATCATTGAAATAATAAAAGATGTTTTTTATACTCATCCAATGACTAAAATTGTATGGGATAAAAATAACAAGATATATTATATAACCCATAGACGATGTCAGAAATGTATGAAATCTATTAATATCTAATCCAAAAAACACAATTATAGGATTTTTATAAAAATTTCAATAAAACGAATCATAATATTTCTATTCTTGTGAATATATTGGATGATTTATTAACCCATAACAATTGTTTTTTATATATTTCCATGTCATCTACTCGATGGTTTATAAGATGTGATTAATCTTTTTTATGGTTTCAATGTAAAGAAATGTAATGTATTTATATAGAATTTTCTTCCCAAATTCCGCAATATATCTCATTCATTCAACACATCATATTTTTCATTGATTTATAATTACAGGAATGTCATTTGGATATGCAAGTATATTCATATAATTTAGACCCAACTTGTTAATACATTTTTTCAACTCTTAAAATTATTTATGGATCTTAGTATTACCATAAACATTAGTAAAACCCTAATATATTGGGCATTAATTTATTTTTAATTCCGGACAACTAATTGATATGGTATTATTTCAGTAGAAATGATGAATTTTCATATTTTAAAATCCCCTATCATGTCTCTTGATTGCTATATTTTATAAGTCTAAAAACATATTTGATTTCTCAATTGAATTTCCTCCAATATTAATCACCTTAATAAAAAACTAAAAATCTATTGACATGTTATATTATTCATATTGTTTTATTTGTGCTTCCAAACCATCAATAATTATATTTGGAATTTTATTCTCTATTATTTATGTAGTGTCATGACGTTTTTTATGTTGGAAAAAAGTAAAATATTAAGACCTACTTTATTCACCATGCCAAATCTATCACAAATCACCCATATGTAATTTATTCAATAACACGTTCTCATGATCATCATCTGTATTCAACCATCATATGAAATTATAAGTAGGGCCTCACCATTTAGTTATTCAATACATATACCAATTTTAAATTTAAAAATATAAAAATATATACAATACTTTAATATAGTGAGGTGTATTTAGAGGTAATGTAATCCATGTTTTATCACTTGTTGTATAGGTGTAAATAAATACAAAAAAGACAACATATTATGGAAATTAAATAATTTTTAAAATATAACATATTAATTATATAACATCATAGTAAAACTAATATTAAAAATATAAAATTGATTCCTCCTATGGGAGTCCTAATGAATGTATCATTAGTATAGTTAAAAAAGTTGGTCAGGGGGGATGAATCGAATATGTATTTCGACCATATCAAATAATATAGTGAATATCTGAGAGGGTCAAGTTATTCACTGGGTCTTGGACACAATCCAACTAATAGAAGCTACTTCACTTAGAAATGGCAATATGTATTTTATGAAGAAAATATTTTCCTAACCTTCAAAATTTGGGTACTCTAAGGGATTTCTCCTTAAAAACAGAATCTCAAATTCAGGTGATGGGTCAATTTATTGTAATAATTCATGCGGTAGAAATGGGTTGGTAACTAAAATTAAAAAAATATGAGATTCTAAAATGAAGCAGTCTTCATAGTTTTAGGAAGGGTTAGTTGAACACTCTCAGAATTATCAAACTTTTACATTGTTTTATGAGGATGAGAGGACATTATTTCAGTACCATAATGGAAAGAAGAAATGGAAATAAATAACCATTTATATTTTTTATTACACAGTTACTATGATAAATAAATCTAAATTATGAAAATACTACTAATATCTAATGAAAACGATGGTGTCTTGACCCATATGAAAGGGTATTTATATTAAAAAATCTATTTTTATTTCCAAACATTTTATCCTGGATGGTATATAATAAAATCATATTCCTACTCATTTGGATAAACCACCCCAAACAAGTGGAATCCATGAAAATCAAACCGTTGGAAGAAATAATGGTTTGAACATTTAAGGATCTATAATGGAAAAATAAATGTTTTTGACAATCCTAATTGTGGAGAGTCACTTGAAGCATTTGAAGAACTAAGGGATACCAAAAATTACCCTATGATTATCATCATAATCTATAAGGAATTAATTTTGGAATTTTACATCATTATCAAAACATCTATGGATTTCCAATTTCCAATGGAGGAATCATTTGTGAAATCTCGCTCGAAGAAGAAAATGACATGGAATAATACCTAGGTGAAAATTTTTACTTTGGTGATTTAAGGAAAGGAAGATTGGTATGGAGGAGTTCATTAAGAATTTGGATATTATTTGTTTTTTACTTGAAGAGATGTTATATTAAGATCTTGTAATTGATAAATTCCAAAATATACGGATCATTCTCTGGTTACATGATTAAAACACCGTAATATTTCCTTATGAAGGGAATTTTTTTTTCTATTTTGGGATAATACCACAACTGATTAGTTTATTTCCCCCTCTTGTTGTGTGTTGATTTCTACCCATATTGACGTAGTTCATGTCAATTGTATTGGTTGTGGTTTGGTGCAGCTTTGTTGGTGGATTCAATGGATTTATTACTTTCAGGTAGTAGTTCAAATTCAAATGTGGGCAGATATGAGAAGTTGATTTTTGCTGAATGTCTTGGAATCTGGAATGAGATTCAACTCATTATGATTTTTTGGTGTTTTATTGTTAATGTATATTTCTCCTCAAGGCTTATAGGGATCCAGTAGGGATGTTTTTTAGGTTCTTAGTGATCCTTTAAAATTTATTTTATGAAAATAAATTATTTTATTAAAATATATATTAGTAATATATTCCGAAGTATAATAAATTTTTATGTTATATATTATCTTTCATATAGACAATTTACAACATCAAATAATATCATTAAAAATTCAATGGAAATTAATTATACTATCATTTGATAATAAAACCTTAAAATTAAAAATAAATCACTCAATGAATCAAAAATAAATGAATCAAGAATGGTAAAATAAACCTTAAATCTAAAGGAAAGCTCATGAAATTTGACAATATCATTTATAAATAGTTCCAAATGAGGCCTTGGAAACCCTAAATACAAGAACTATAAATATTTGAAGCAACCACACCCATTTAGATTTTTTTTTGAAAAATGATCAAATCAATGGGAGAGGTGATAAGATGAATAAGAGGAGGAGGAATAGTATATTCCGGAAGGAGGATATTGTACCTTGAAAACCTATGCCTGAATCATGAAGAAATCAAGGTGAATCATTGATGGATGAAGATGATTTAGAGGTGGAATAAGCTTTAACTAAGTGGTGATTTGGGAGAGGGGATAAAGTAGTGACTTCATTGTTTTATATGTTTATTGGGGAGGATTTTTATTAAAATCCAATAAATTATCAATGTTTTAAAAAAAACCTCTCTAATAATTTTCAAATAATAATTCTATAAAAGTGATTATAACTCCAAAATACATAAAAAAATTATTTTTTTTCACTGGTATATGAAACACACCACAAAAACCACCGGTATTACCAAATTTTCAAATATTGTGTGAACCATACCCAAACCATGATTCAAATATTATACCACTTAATCCATAATAAAATTCATAAATCTATGAAACCAATTATGAAAATTGGAATAGGTATAATTTTCTTGTAGGTCACCACCCTCCATTCCATGTATATAGTTAAATGGTAAAACTATGTTATGTTAGACAGAGAATAGGTATGAATAAAAATTGGTTTTTTTCAATTCATCTAAACAAAAATAATAATACACAAAATTTTTAGAAAACCAATATTTTCAAGAAGGAACCCTATCAATTGTCTCCAATCCCACATTCAGTTTCACCTTGACTAGTCAAACTGAGGAGCACATCCCATAATAAAACAAAAATACATGTTAGGGAAATTTGATAGGGCATGTTGATAACCTATTAATGCATGTATAACTATAATGTCCACCTAAACAACTAATTCTACCCATGTATCGAATGTTTAGGTGCGTTAAATGAATAAAAAAATATATTTTTATAATAATTATCATAAAGAAACCACATTCTCACCTCCAATTCCTGCTCATGAAAACAAATAAAATTATCATTAGAATATTACAGATAGTGTATAATACCCTTCACATTGAACCATAAAATATATAGAAAAAATGATATAAATTTTTATAATATAATCTTTAATGTTTCAAGTGGGGTTTTTATTTAAAATATATATATTAAAATCACTAATTGTTCTTTAAGTTATTTAAAAATTAAATCATACTTTCTAATAACCAATAAAAGAAAAAAATACCAAATTCCATGTAAATGTACCCCCTTAAAAAAATAAGTTAATTTATCCTTCAAATTACACCATTTAATTTAAAAGTGATAATTTTTATTTTCAACTAAAATAAGGTTAGAATGGATTTATAAGGGTGGACATAGTCATTGATAATAAATGAAAACCTCATGCACACTAGAATAAATCCAATGGTAAAAATATTTAATTACATAAATCTAATAAATACACATGATTTTTATATTAAAATACATAATGAAAGAAGTAAAATTAAAAAAATAAATAGTAGTTCGATAATTAATGTGATATATATAAGATAACCTACCTTAAAATCATTTTCATTATCAAATGGAAGTGTTAAATTTACACTAGGAGACTCAATAGTTTTTATAGAACCTAATAGGGAAATAAAAAATTAATACACCTTAATTAAAATCAATCGACGAAAAACCCTTGATCTCTGCACCATGTAACAATTAGATAATAAAAAATAAAATGGAAGAAAAATAAGTGGGAAGAAGCTAGAAATTATTTATGATGAATAATTAGGGGAAAAATAAATTATATAATAAAAATTAAAAAATTAGGAAGAAGAACCATGGGAAGGGACCATTTATGGTGCATATGTTCTAAATGAAGGGATTGGGGGGGGGGTGTAATTTAGGATTTAAATCAAGTATCTATAAAACAGAATTTTCTATTTTTAATGAATATGGGCACTATAAAAGTGTTGACCCCACAATTTTCCAAATTGAATTCTTACTATGTTCCCTCCACTAGGATATCGAATCACTTCACATGAGTGTATCTTATGTTAAGAATTTCGATGTGACAACTTTTTGATATAGTTCTTTTAAATTGTAAATTACTACAACATAATTTCTGCATAGTCAAGTCTAACCATGAACACTAACTGTAAGGAATTCTATACACCTCTAGGAAACTCTAAATTTCAATGATAAACCACTTGAAAATAGTTTGAGAAACCAGGGAGACTCATGAATGAATAAAATAGTATAACTAATCATAGTCAGTGTGCAAAAAATCTACCAACTATAAGGATTAATTCCTAGAAAAATCTCAAGAAGGTTTGGATGATCATAATTAGGATGAGTGGTTCATATTTACTAATTAATATGGGACTCAAGAAACGAAATGGAAAAAACTGAAAAACCATCATTAAATAACCAGATTAACCACTAATAGACTATTAAGTAACCTAAGCATATCTAATTTTCACATAAAATTCACTACTAAAAATCAAAGTGCAAGACATCAAAGGGTCCCCACTGAATAAGTATCATCATATAGAAAGTAAAGGATAACCCTATAATAATGGACTTCCAAAATAAGGAAAACTACAAACCAAGAACAACCAAACTAAACAAAACCTATTATGGTTTATATAATATCATTGAGATCATCGACAAAACAATTCACGATATAAAGCTAATAAAATGGAAAAAATAATAGCCAAGCTATTTGATGATCAAAGAACCTAAAATAATAACAAAAACCATATCTACATGTGAATATAAGGACAGACCAATATCTATTTTGGTAAGGGGTTCTCCTATGATGATCTCCCCATATTAGAAAAATCAATAAAGAAATACTATTGAACCATAAATGACTCATAGAACCTTAAAAACATAAAATTTCATGAAAAGTGGGAACAAAATACAAAAACCATTATACAAAATCATTACAATTAAATGGATATATGAATTTAAATGATTTTAGATAATTCAAAATGGAATGGGGAAGAGTATTGATAAAATATTCACTATGAAATGTCATTAAAATTATAAAACAACCAAAAAAAATTACCTTTAAAATATATTTCCATAAATCCACATACATTATAACCACAAAAATTAATCTATTAAAAGAAAAATATTACAAAATAAGGCCTGGTGAGATAAAAAAATTGGAATCAAGGAAAAGTATAACATAAGAAGAGAAACTTAAATTGCCTCTACATGAATATCAGGTTCAACATGTCAAATTGAAGTCCTTTTATATGGGATGATTTTTAATTTTCCCTATTATTATGTACTATATGATATAACCTTCATAGGTGACCTGGAAATCCATTTTTACGATAAGTCTTCGATGCTTCCTGACTAGAAGGGTTTTGGGCTCGATATTCTCCTACATGTTACACACCCAAAATTTCTGTAGAAATAATATGGTGTTAAAAATAACAAATTTCTCTTTATCTCACTACCTATATACTCTATCCTCAAATTTCCCCCTTTATATCACTAGATATTTGATTTTATCTCACTTGGATATGTGAAATTTCAACTGGATTTAAAATTCAAACCAAGATGGGTTGGAACCACATTGAAAACGTTATTAAATCATTATAATTTTTAAGGAAAGGATAAGACAAAACTAAATAAATATCATCCATAAAACCAATTTTTGTAATAAAATGACATCATGTATTCATCCATGTAATTGTCACGAATGTAGAAAACCAACTCAATGAATCAATTAGCCTATACCAACACCACTCTATAACCATGATGGAGGCTATAACATTCCATTACCTTCCATAATTTTTCCACTTTAGGGAAATACTATTTGATAAATAACACCTATAACCCTTCTTAGAAAAGGTATACCCATAGATTTAACTTCATTATGGAATACTAACACAACCAACATGTTCCTTCAAGCATTATGGTAGTGAACATGAGCATAAGAGGCATGCATATATCATGATGGACCAATATCCCACCAATGATCCACAATAAATACTACACCTATTAAGAATATATTTTCTTATTAAAATGAGGATTATTTAATATTTGGAACTCTAAAAAAATCCCAAGGCTAGTCCTAAAAGGGAAGACCACTATGATCCACGACATATGCAAGTGGGACAACTAGATCAAACAAGTCTTCTTCAACCAAAGGGTTTTATAGTGGAAATACATCTATAGATCCATATTGTGAATCCTTTTGTCTTATTGGGGGTATCCTAAAAATTAAAATAACAAAAATCAATACACCATTTAGGATAACTCTCAAATCCCATATTTCATAAAAAAACACAAAGGTAAATATCAAAATGATAATGAAACATAAAAATAATACCCATCTATCATAATATTAAAACGCACCAACATTTCTATTATTTACTAAAAAATAACATCAATCCTTTCCTTAAATTTTGATTTCCAATTTATGACATCAAATGTCACTTGAAATCATTTTATCCCAATCATAGAGAATGTGTTTCTTATATGATTACAAAAAATAGTATTAAAATAACAATATATTCTAAAAAAAGTCTTATTATCATATCAAAATATTTTTAAACCCCTTACAATACCTTTATTATCAAAATGTTAAAAAACCCTTCAAAATCCTTTTCAAGTTCCCACACATATTCGAATAATGAAATGGTTCCACATTAGAATGAAAAATTTAATGAACCAAAGTACAATTATAATTAAAACAATAATCACTTAAAAATATTCGTAAATGAATTAAATGGCTTATGAAAAGAAACTCAACACATTAAGAATGAAATAAAAAATTCCAATGATATATCAGCTGTGCAAGGTTTGGATGCACTGTTTAGAAAACTATATCCCAACTATGTGAATCCCACTTTATGCTAATGAGAGGGTTTTGTATACCATTTTAAAAATTTTAAAACCTATTATGTGTAACCAATCACCCCCTGAATTATTTTTCGGAAAATCACATTAATTTTTAGAGATCATGAAATAACCCTTTAATTATATATTACATAAAGAAACATTAAAATAAAGACCAAATATCCAAGAAATATTTGAGAAAAGTAATATAATTAAAGATATATTCAACCTTTACTACATTGGAAACTCAAGTTTCATATATAATGTGTGCTAAAAAAGAACCCTTCCATGACTGACCAATTGAATTTTAATGATCCTACTTTCATACAACCGAACATCTAAAAATAAGAAGGGTGACCAATGGGCCTAAGACATCAGAATAACCATGTTCTCTGATACCATTTTGTGATGAACTAGTATGGGGAATACCATAGACTAGGAACTTAATTCATCCACATTATCCCTGAGTTTTGTTCCTGATGTCCTTGGTGTGGTGAAAATCACTGATGGAATCAAAGAATAACAATTTGATTGATTGTTTTGAAAGAAAAAAATTAAAAAACCAAGGAATTTCCAAACAAAAAATTCCACATGACCACTCTCTACCATGGAGTTCCACATAATAAAATAAATAGTCAAATAATATGAGACAAGATAAAATAAGAATAAAAATAAAGGAAATAAAAATTGATACATGAAATAAACAATAATAATTGAAAAATCAGAACAGAAATGTGAAAAAATACCATATATAGAGTGAAAGTGGAAATCCCTAAATGGATAATACAAAAATGATATGAAAATAACTCAAGAAAAATGGGGGAAATCCCTAACAACTATCTCTATGTGTTGAGTAAGGTGTCTTCACTAGGTTCCATCCATACACAAACCACGAGCGTGATTGAAAACCACCACATTTTTTAGAACCAATAAAACCTGATAAAAAAATAATGATAATTGGAATGTGAATAGTTTCCCAGTTAGTCACCACCAACCTATCTAAAAAATCACAATTATTTTTAAACTATGTCAAGTAGGTTTTAAAATAGGAATGAATAAAAATATATTTTTTCAGTTTATTAAATGAAAACAAACAGGGCCTAATAATTTTCCAAAACCAATATCTTAATGGGAGATCCATTTGAATTGTCTCCGAATGTGTGTGTGTGTTTGGGTATAGACACATACACACATATATATATATATATATATTATCATGAATTTTATATCAAAATTAGGAAACTATATGATTATATATATCAAGGTAGATAATCATATATAATTCCACAAGAATAACCAAAAAAGTTCATTAACGTTTATAATGTAAAAATTGAGAAACCCATTGTTACAGTTTGACCCAATTACCTATTTTATATTGTAAACAATTAAACATAAAAAATTTGTAAGCATCACATCATGAGAACCCTGAGGCTATGGGGTGAAGCATATAGGAAAAATCTATTCATCCTCTTAAACAAAGAATGAATTTGGATAAAATAACCCTTCTATAACTATTTATATCTCCATCGCCTTTCTAACCAAGAGGCATAACTCCTCAAGAAGACCAAAATTCATATGAGGTCCCTTAGATAGTGCTTGACTAAAATATACTGTATCATGTGTACCTAGACATTCACCTAAGAAAAACTAAAGGCTACACATGAATCAAAATCATAGGGGAGTGAAATTTATATCTCACAATATTATATTTATATAATACATTTCAAAAACAAGACACATCCTATCGTCTGATTCCCTTACTTAAAATAACCACAATTTTCAACAAAAACATACAAGCAATGCATAAACCCATTCACTGGACAACATCTAATATATAGAACCAATGAAATATATTTTCCAAATATACAATTTATTTTTAATGTGTTATTTTCATTTAGTAAAAATGATTTTAAAATCTCCAGGAATGCCTCAAATAATTGTACTATAAAAAGTAACATTACATACGCTTTTAAAATGCCAAACATAATCTTTTCAACCAGAAAAATCCATTTAAATAAAAACATGGCCAAAGAATCCTTAAAAATTGAACCATTTAAATTAAAAGATCTATTCCAAAATATCAACCAAAATAATGAGAGAATGGATTTCTAAACATATATATAGTCTTTGAGAACAAAATAAAACCTCATGTATGTTTGAATAATACAAAATAGAAATGTAATGACCTAGGAAATTATAAATTAAACCCCCTTATGATTTAAATTATATGTATTATCATGAATTATGGTTAAATAAAGGTTGTGTACTTATTTGGTTTTATTATATCCTATCATATTTAATAGATCATCAATTATCTGTACTGTTGATAATACATCTATTCAATAATGATCATTTGACTAGTATGAATATAAGGTTTTAACAAATCGAATAGGTATATAAAATGGGAGTGATGGCCTCAACCAGTAGGATTATACCCTATGAATCCCACTTATCAGAGATTATGAGGGAGAAATAATCACTTGGATTTACCCTTGACCATGACCAAGTGGAGATCTGACAACATAAGAATGGGAAAACATATTTACCAGAGAAGTTCAAGATCATCAAGATCATGACAAAAAACATGTACGTCAAACCACCCCAAGAAAATCTCATAATCACACACCTTACACATAGATATTTTATATTTCATTATATGAGTATGTATCAATTTCATAATAATATTAAAATTTATATTGTATTGTCAATAAAATAATGTTTATATTTACTTAATATCATTAATTTTAAAATCACTGTGATTTCGACACAATAAAACAAAAATTATATTGTTGTATAATACTGAAATTATATTAAGAAAGGAATTTTGAAGAATTAATGGATTATTTTTAAATAAATAATATTTTATTTAAATATTATTACTAAATAATGTTTATTATATATAAATGATCTTTTAATTTTTACGAAGTCAACATTAATTTTTTAGAGGGGTTCAAAAAATCTTATTGTAAAAAATATATTATTTTTTAATAAATAGATATTATTATATTAAAATTGAAAATACAAATAATTAGAAAATTATTGTGAAAAAATTAATATTAATTCTTGGAATAACAATGTGAAAAATATACAATGATGAATGTTTCATAAATTTTTGAGATAATCGAATATTTCCGTAAAAATTAAATACCCTACAAATATACTGTCAGTATTATGACCTCATAACTACCCAATAATTATCTAATAAATACGTTAAATGGTATAAATTCCAAAAATATTTGTTTCAAATTTAAGATAATGTGATTTTAGTTTTTTTTAATTAATTTTATAAAGCCTTTATGAATCCTCCAAAACATATAGTATATTTTTATATTTTAAAATCATTTCATTTAGATTATGATGTACCTCCACATTTATAGTGGTAATATTTTAATATATTCTTCTATTGTACTAATAGAATAATTAAACCACCCCAATTTTAAAATAACCATGAAAGAAGACTGTGGGATGGGTTTTGGGTTTGGTTATTTTATTATAAAGATTCGAAAACCTATGTTTGAGAAATGATAACGAATTCCATAATCATTTCCTATATACTCCCACCCTAACTCACATTTCACATTAGTAAAATTATATGGATACCATAAATAATCTTAACTACCCTCTCAATAGTCCTACTATGTCTCCCATAAGTTCTAAATAGGTTACTCCCAAGCATTTGGAATTAGACTCTCAAGGTGAGGGATCTCTCACATTCCTTTTTATTCAGGCACCTGTTTTATGTTGTACTTTTATTTTTTTTAATTTTTTTTTTCAGATTAGGGTATCTTATTTAATATCACCTTAATATAAATTTAATGTATAAATTATTAGATACCCCTTTTACAATCATTAATCCCTCAAATGAACCTTTGGACACCCATTACATTGCTAAAACTTTGTAAGGGTTCTTTTCTTTCTCCTATTTATTTACATATCTTCATTATCTTATGAAATTTTTATCTGATCCATAATATTATGACATATTATTATATATCCCACTTATTTAACATATTAATCATAAATTATTATAGTCCCCTTACACTCTAATTTGTCCCATCCATGAGCATTTATATACCCCCGTTATGCTGGTCAAATGTCACTGTGATTTTCCATGCCAAACAACTATATATGGAATACCCATACCCAATTATAATCAATGGTTTTACCCTTTATGAAATTATATTTCTCCATTTCTACTTAAATTTATTTATTTCACCCAACATGATTATGTAATAAAATATGACGATGAATGAATCCATGTTGTATGAACTATTTGGCACAGTAAAGCATGATAATGAAATGAATGTGATGAATGTGCCCATAATAATAGTGCTCCTCATTGAATTTGATAATGTATTAGTCTCATGAGATATTATGAAAGGGATTAGTGAGTGAACCTTACTAATAAGGGGACTTTTTCCATCATGATGTATTGCAGTTAGTCATGACCTATGTTTTTTATGCAATGTTTAATGTTTTTTCCACATTTCCCATGTTACCTTTATGTTATCATTCTATACCATGCTTCCCTGATCATTTTTATAATTGTAAATCATTTTATTCCCCATTGTTATTACTATTGTTTGAAATGTATATATTTCTTCATGTTATTCATTATTTATTTCATTACTAGGGTTTATAGCTCACCCCTTTATTATGTATGTCCCCAGGTTAACCCATTCAGTGTTAAGTATGAAGGGTTAATATGATCATGTTAAGGATTTTTTCAATAAATATAATGTATTCCATATTTAATGTTGTTTGGTAATGTACCTAATTCTCAAATGTAATATACTTCTTGTTCCTCCAGGTTTTATTAAGTTTAATCTTATGTAATAAATCATGAATTTCTTTGTAATAAATAGTAGCGTTGTCTTAGTTGGTATCAAAGGAAATGTTTAGTAATATTTAGGAATAGGATTTGAAAAATTTAGAAAAATCATTAGGTGTAATGACAAGTATAAGAAAACATCCCTACATTTTTTATGTACATAGTCTATGTTTTATCAATAAAATACATCCCTAATTGGAAATTGAAAGTGGATGTGGATATAGATCAAACGTACATAGGGGTAAAACCTAAAAACCCCACGTTGTATTAGACTCAACCATGAAATATTGCACAACAAAAATCATTGATGGACACATAGTTTTAAACTCTCAAGGTATATACTTTTTTACATTCATAATCTCATTATAAAACATTTTTAAGGGAATAAAAAAATCAACAAGAGACTATTTTAGGAAATAGATCATGGATAACATAGATAAAAACCTACAAATTCATGAGTTAAGGAAATACATGTAATTTATAGGATATTTATTTAATGTCATTGTATGATCATTCATGTGTTTAGTAGTTAAGTTATAATAAAAAAATTACCTTTATTCTTTCCAATGGACAGAAGTAAGAGGAATTATGTAAGCAAACAAAGCGACATGCAACGTGATGACTGCCCCAATATGATTTCCAACTCGATGGTTGTGGGAATTGAAATATTTGTGCCGGTACTCTATCTTTTGGCTCATGTTTGGAATAGAAAACATGATCTGGAGGAGCACCCATATTCTCATAATAAAGAACAAACTACAATAGAGATATTTATGCGATAAAGGCCACCAACTATCAATGGATCATCTAATCCCTTAATCATGGAAAAATTGATCGACTCCATTGAGAAGATCTTCTCAATATTTCAATTTTATAAACAATATATGGTTCAACTTTCAATTTGTTATATGGAGGAATAACCTTTTCAGTGGTGGACATTGATCAAGAATATAAATAATGAGGAAGATATTTAAGCGATAGGGTGGATGGAATTTTGGAAATTATTTTAGATAATTATTTTCATCATAATCTATAATATAAAATGGAAATCAATTTCTATACCCTCAAGGAAAAATTTTATGAATGTATCTAGGAATATAATGAAAACATTACCAGACTTGCATGATACACCTTTGGAATTTTTACCCTTGATTAGATGTTTTACGAATTTGTGGTGGGATAAAACCTAGTCTAGAAAAATAACTAGTGATCCTAGACTTTTCTAGCTATAAAGATGTTGTACAAATTTCCCTTAATGTGTAATTAGAGATTCAAAAAATTAAAGGGTATCATGGGAATTTTAAGCTAAAAGTATAGATTAATTATAGAAGATTGATGGAGAAATATTACAATTATATGAATTATCAAAATCCCACTTGTCAAATGTGAGGAAAGAAACACCATGTATATTGAATAAGGGGGAAAAGGAAATTATTTAGGTGTAGGAATAAAGGAAGCCTGCTAAATATTTATGATGAGTGAAAGCCACCAATGCATTGGAGTAATGGAGTTATTCAGTAAACCCTCAACATATGTTTCATTGCTTCAACTCTAAAGAACTAGGACACTTTGTAAACCAATGCCGGATTCCAAGTGTTTTTTGAGACAACCAACAACCTCCAAGGCATCATGACGGAGATATTTCAACCATATCCAATGATGTGGATCCCAAAAATAATATGATGAAAAGCATGATAGTTATTATTTCCATAATATATAATGTAATTTTTGTTCTTGTTCTAAATATTTACTCATATCATGAAAATTTTGTATAGTTATTAAAACACCACCCAAAATCTTGGTATTAGAGATGTCGATAAAAATGGAAAATGGGTAAATTATTGAATCCTAAGTACATAACACCTCCCCTATCAAATTTTGTGGAATGAACGTCCCAATGAACCTTGTAATATTATTTTTGGTGGAATTTCATTTAATGAGAGTATGGATTGTATACAGACCCGAACCTTTACACATATCACTGCATAATTTTAATCCTAATTAAACATTAAATTACATAATGAGGATTGTAATGTAAAGAATCTTAGGAAGATTAGGTACAAAATTTGAAAAAATGAATCCAAATTGTTTTTATTAAATCCATATAACGAGATCTTATATTACATTGAGCTCTAATATATTTATACGATATCATGGGGAATAAAATAAAAAAATTATGATGTAAAAAACCCAGTAAAAAAATAAGAAAAGGAATAAAACATAGAACATGCATTAGAAGACATAACATGTTGGAAGAAAAGGCAAGGAACACGAATAATCATAAGGAAGAATAAAATGTATAACATTGAAACATATAATCATAGAGAACTATCAAGGTGAAAACATCACATCATTTTATAGAATATGTGTTTAATATAAAAAATATACATAAGGGTTACCCATGGAATGAAATGGGTGTCACTATCATGTCACAAGGCATAGAATATGAGTATATCATAAATTATTCCTTGAATAAATGTATTTAAAATATACATGTACATTAAAAATGATAAATAGGATTGGATCATGATAATTTTTGTCCCATTTATATGAAAAAATTTAAAATGAGTGTTTTGGAAACATTAGAAATGAAACAATTTAGCGCGGTTTAAGGAATATATAAAAAGAATTTAAAGAGGAAAATGAATATTTATTTTCATAAAAATAGTAATGAACCAAAATAGTTTTTCATGATAAAATGAAACATTTTATAAAAATAAGGTTGGCTTAAAAAATATTAATGAGTGATCTTGGATGCGTGTAAGAAATCGGAAAGTTCCCTTCAACCAGGATTGCTTCTCGGGAAGAATTTAAAAGGGAACCTTTCTATAATACATATTACCCCATAATGGTGGGATGATATGATTGGTATACATGAGTTTATAATTGATAAAAATAAATTAAAATAAGTATATAAAATTAAATTATCTTTACAATGGGTTAAAGAGCGAGAAAAAGTAACCCAAAGAAAAAAATGGAGGTTCTGGTAGAATCCCTTACCTTTTGTCCGAAATGGTTATGAAATAGATCTTTATCTACTGAATAATAAAATTAGATTAATTAATTTATTAATTCAGATCCTTGTATAAATATATTAAAATTAATATATTATTATTATTTTATGTTATGACATTTTTATGAGTTATGGTGTTCTATTTCATTGTTAGGGTGTGCTCTATTTTATAGTTTTAAGGATTAGATCATGTGTATTTGAGAATGGTAGATCATGTAAAATGGAAATAAAAATATAGAATTGAATTTATAAGTTACTAATGATAATACATATGGTTAAATGGTTATGTAATTCATTTGTTTTATTTTGGGTGAGGATAAATACTTAGATAAGATGTTAATGATATTCATTTGGATTATTTTGGGTGGTTTTCACTAAAACATTCTTTTGTTTTATTATTTAATAACATGTGTATATAATGTTTATATAAAATTAGATAGTCTATAATAAATTTATTATAAATTTTTGACAATAATTTCGTTTTTATGACCAGTCTCGAAGGCGTTAATGAACAATGAAAAATTTTCATCCTTGAAGGCAATAAATTGGCCCCTCACGAACTAAATTTTCATTTTCAGAATGAAATGGAGAGAAGAGGTGATTAATGATATATTATTATCTTAGCATAAAAAAATTTAAGAATATGTGAGGTAATAGAGTTATCATACCATTTGGATGAGGGTATGTGAGGAATGAATAATTAAAAAACATGAAAAGAAATTTAAAGAAAAGGAATGAGGAATTTACCTCTTGAATTTATCATCCTTGAAAATATTATTAGGGAAAAGTATTTGGTATCTTTATTGGAACATTTTCTCTTGGAAATTATATAGGGGATTGGTATGATTATTGGGCATAATTTAGACATGGCTAAAGTGTTCATGGGTGAGAGGCGAAGAGGTGGTGAGGGGTGGTATTTATAGTGGAGGAGAGATGTGTTTTCTCAATATTTTAATCATTAGTTAATTATATTTTCTTAATATAAGAAATAGTGTATATTATTGTGACTAAATAAAGTAAATAGGGCATTTTAGTTATAAATAATTGTTCTTACCTCATCATTATATAAACAATGACTCAAAAATTAATTATTTAATATTTATGGAAAATTATAGTATTTTATTAGTCACAAAAAGGACCATTATTTTACAAAAATACAAAAAAAAATTACATAACCATTTATTGACATTTAGAATAAAAAATGAAATCCATTTTATGAAAATTATTTTCTAAATATGAGAAATTTAGATTTTTATTAAAAACAATAATTTAATCAAAACATATATATTTGAAAATTATAAGTTATTTTATAACACATTGAAAAAATTAAATAATATCTCTTAAAATTTAACTAAAATAATATAATAAAAAATATAAATTTATGATTTCATTATATGAAAATAGATTTTCTTTTAAATAATAATATTAATTATAAAATTCTAATTTAATATTTATAACTTAAAAATACCAGAACGTAAATAAAAATATTTAAAAACCTTATTTACTTATAATGAGACATAATTATATCATCATTTTATTTTTATGATGCCTAAATTTTATGTATACATTCCTTGGTATGTTTTCTATTATATTGGATGATTTACTATTCTTAAGGGTTATATTACAATTCCTATTCTCATGTTACTATTTCATGAGTATATGTTCTTTATGTTCTAAGTATACCTATTATTTTACTCATTCTTCATTTAGAATGTTTTTATTGTGTTATTAATGTTATTTTATGTGATTATACTATATGAAATAATTATAAGAAGGAAATTTCCATAGATAAAAATTTTGGGTATTACATTCCTCCTCCCTTTTGAAATATCACCCTCAAAATTTCATTCTAAATACTCTGTGGAAAATATGTTAGTGTACTTATCTTTAATCGCTTCCTCTAGTTCCATGTTTCCTATTCATACTTATTGTTCTTCTATGGTACTTTGATCAAGTGAGTAGTCTTGTTGGGTAGAACATGATCTTTGTGGTCCAAGATCCTCACTGGATTCTCCTTGTAAGAGAGATAATTATGCAATTGTACGACCTATGGATTTAGTATATGTGTGGGGTCTAGTCATACATCCTCAAGAGGGATATGTGGAATACATCATGTTCTTGATACGTGGTAGATGGAAGTGCAAGTTGATAGACTATGGCTCCAACACGATTAGGGATATTGAAGCAGCTGACATACATTGTACTTAGCTTTGTGTTCATCCCAAATATCATGATCCTATTCAATGGAGATATGCAGAGGAATACCATATCTCCATATTTAAAGTCATGGTGACATCAATTAATATATTCGTAGATCTTCTATTGAATTTGAGTATCCTTGATGTTCTACTGAATCGTTTTCACCTTTTACACTATTAATTCAACCATTTCAGGTCTTAGAATCTTTTTTTCATCTACCTCATCCCAACATGCCGGTGTTCCATAAATTTTCCCATAAAGGGATTAATATTGATCTATTTGGATTCTCGAGTGGAAACTATTTTTGTAAGAGAGAAAAACTATATGAAGATGTTTGTACCATCCTTCATTGAAGTCCTTAGAACATGATTTCAAAGTGACTTCATGTTTCTGAATATTATACTCAATTTATCAATGAGTTTGAGGATGATATTATATACTAATGATCATGTCAATTCTTAGATAATATTGGAGACTTCTCTAGAAATTTGTAGTGAATCTCAGATTTTATTTAAATACATTCGACAGTGGTACTCCATAAACCCATACCAATTCTCTAATTTATATCCTTGAAAGGTGATCTAGTGATAAGTCCTCTCAAATTGAGATAATGTGACCTATCTTTGTGAGATGATCCACAACAACCCATGTACACTATTTTCTTAGAATTTTTTGCAATTCCAGTGATAATGTCCATAGTAAACTTCTACCACTTCCATGTTGGTATGTTTAGTAGTTTCATCATGTAGTTATAATTTTGTATTTATTCATTTAGTTTCTAATGTACCACATACTTTTATATATATTCAACAATATCCTTCTTCATATTGACCCTCTAATAGTTATCTTAGTGATCTATATACATCTTGAAGATCCCTAGGTGAATAGATAATGTTGATCTATGTACAATATTTAGAAGATCATTCTCTATCTAGGAATCATATGGTACACATAATCAAGACCAAAACCTCATGACTCCTTCCTCATCCATTTTAAACACTATGGATTTCTCTTTTCTCAGGGCTTCCACCTTCTTCTGAAGTTACTCATCATTTCTTTGATCATCCTTTATTTTCATAATAAGTGATTGTTGAGAAATAATTTGAGAAAGGATTCATTATGTTACTTCCTTAAATATTTCCATGTCTATCATTGGTATGTCATAGAATATTGGATCCTTCTCAATTATTGTTATTGAAAATGATGCCATATCTTTTCAATTTAGAGAATCTTTTACCATATTTTTTTACCAGGATGGTAGTGGATTGGTCAGTCATAATCCTCGATGAACTCTAACCATATTTAGTGGTTCATATTAGGCATATTCTATGTGAATATATATTTGAGACTCTTTTTTTCATTATATGTCTCAGACTTCTTCCCATATAAATAATGCTGCTTCATTTTTAACGCAATGATCAAAGCTTCAAACTCTAGAACACATGTGGGATAGTTTTTATCAGGAATTTTAAATTTCCATGAGGCATAGGCTATCTATATATCATTTTAATTAGTAAAAAGAATTTTTCATTCTTTGGAGCATCGATTTACCCCCCAAATAGATCCCCAAATTTTTGATGTGTGAGTACTAGTGCAGTGATAAGCCTCTTCTTTAACTCTTTGAAGTAGTCTTCACATTCACTGGTCTAGAAAAACATTACTCGTTTGGAGTCAACATGGTTAGTGGGTTTTAAAATCTAGATATTTTATTTAAAAATAATTGGTAATAACTAGATAGACTAAGAAAACAACGGATCTCCATTTATGATGTTGGCCAAGGAAACTCTTTTATTTCATTTAACTTGTATGGGTCCACAAATATCCCTTTTCGGGTGATTATATTCCTCGAGAATGATACTTCCTTCATCCAGAAATCACATTTACTATACTTTTCTTAAATTTTATCCTTTAAAAATTTCATTAGCAATGTATTGAAATTATCCAAATGTTTCACATTACTCTTGGAGTATATCAAAATATCATTGATAAATACAACCTATTTTTTTGAAGTATCCTATAAAGAATCTATTCATAAAATATATGAAAATTGAGGGAGTATTAGTGGTTTTGATGGTCATCATTGGGAACTCATAGTGTCTATACATCCTTAGAAACATTTAATTGGGAATATATTACTTCTTCATCTTTAATTGATGATACCATGACCGAAGATCCACTTTAGAGAAATAACTAACCACACATAGCTGATCCAACAATTCATCTATCCATGGAATGGGATACTTGTTATTCATCATAATTTTACTGATTTTGTGACAATTAATGAAAAGGCATAGTGATACATGATTCTTATTACTAAAGAAGAGTGGGACACCACACGGGGAAGCACTAGGGTGTATAAAACCCCTTTTAAAATTATCTTATAACTTCATGTTCAGTTATTCCAGCTCAACGGTGACTATTCTAAAAGGTGTTTTTGATATAAGAAAAGATCCTAGAAAAGGTTAAATTGATAACTCATCCACCTGATCATAAGTAAGGCTAGGAAACTCTTCATGGAACCCATTAGTGTAGTCCCTCATAATGGGCATGTCGTTGAGAATGATTTTATCATTTGTCTCAATAATTTGAGATAGATAGGATTTCTCAAAATGCAACAATATCCACACTTGATACGATGATTCTAATGGAGATTCAACTTACTCCTTACACTTTTATATAACCGGAGGATGCTTTGAGAAGTAAAAAGTGTTATTACTTTCCTGAAAGTTGAAATTGGCTATATATAAATATATCCAATCCATTGACAATATAGAAAAAAACACTACCAAATGGAGTATTGAAAGATTTTTTCGGAGGTTCTTTCCCCAAAAATTAATTAAGGATTAGTTATAAACATTGAATGTAATAATTTCCCATTTTATATTCATAGATATAACTCAACCTCTAAATTTTGTGGCGTTTATTGAATAGTTCTAATAGATTTGAATGATATGAAAGAATGATTAGAACCAAGATAAAATAGTACATCCAAAATTTTTGAATGAATAACCAGAGTACCTATCTCTACATCAGTGTTAGCCTCCACATTAGCTATAGTGATAAAAATATTGTTCCCTACTACCTATGTAGTTTATTTCCTCTTACAACCATTGGCCTAGAGAAATTGCTTGCATAATTCCCATGTTCTATACAGTTGTAACACAACACTATAGGCTCAGTTCAGTTCTAAAATTTCCATTATTCTTCTAAATTAGTGTGATTTTTCATATCCCGTCAGCAGTAATTACCATATTCCCATCTCTTACAAATTTTAATTATCTCTTGTTTCCATTTATGCATTTTCCAGGATGCTTCTTCCCACATTTCCGACGTATGATATATAGGGTATTCTTTCCATAATGGGATATATCCACCATATTAAACTTCATTTTATGATATCTATCCTCAGGCCCAGGAGATGACTAAGAGTCCCTGATATCCAATTCAAATATAAGGGAATAATGAATATATCATTATAGCTATCAATGTATTTAAATTCAAACACTTTTTATAGACTTAACTTTATTCAACTAAATAAGTGACCCTACATGATTTTTGTGTTTAAGAAAAAAGTAAGAGGTGTATCTTGCAAGCCGTTTAAACTTTTATTCATATCCCTGGATAGAAGAATCATTTTTTCTTCATTCCAAGGAAATTCCTTTCTCTTTTAAGATAGAGGGCTAAAGTAAAATATTTAAAGGAAAATATTACAATTCCATGGAATCCATTTCCTCCTTGGAATTTTTTTTATCAATTTCCACCACTGATCATCTACCCAATAAAAATGATAAACTACTTGCAAAATATCCCCTTCTTCTGAGAATTGGAGGATATCGAATATATTCTCAATGGAGTTAATGGATTTTTCCATGCGGAGAATATTATAAGATATAGAAACAATTAGAGGCCATTACCCCAAAAAGAATTTGACCAAAACATTCCCAATATTAAGAGAAGGATGGAGTTCACGTGATTCATGTTATTATTCATAACATGAGCGAGTTGAGAAACTACATTAATGATGTTTTGAGAACCCATTCCCATAATATTTAGAAAATCAATAGGGAAATCTTCACATTTCCTGTGACGTAGATTTTTTGGAAGAGTTATTCCCTTTTCAGCCATTAACATTGAAGGAGATCATAAAATTATAGTGATTGAATATTTCACTAATAAGAATATAAAAGGAAATATTAAACATAAGTGGATAATTTTTTAATGTAAAAGTATATCCTATCATGTGATTTCCGAGGATTTAATCAAGTTTGTCCATGTTCTGTTTCCTAACATATATTATAATGGTTATTTTATTGTTCTATTAATAAGGGTTCATAATGAGCATATTAATTTACAAATGAATATCCCCTTGCAGTGTCAAACTAGATACCTAGTACGGCCCATTTTCAAGTACTAGGTTTCCTCGAGTCTGTTCAGCAACACCTTGTTAGAGTTGTTACTCATTGGTAGATATTTTACAGAACTACATCTACTTATAGTATCCATACAATATTGTATTTTATTGATAAACCAAAAAATCTATAGAAAACCAATATTTATGGATGATTGTTGTTATCCCTAAGGAATTTTCTATAGTTTTATATTCATAATACCAAAATAACTATACCTTTCCTCTAATACCATCTATAGTGGCCCTATCCTTTTACACATTTCATTACAGGGGTTTATGATCTATTAACCATCAAATTACATGCCAAGGATCGTAAAGTACAGTGTCTTTATAATATTAGTTAAATAATTTTAAAATACGAATCCAGAATAAAATCATTTTTTTAATCTCCATAATGTTTTCATATCTTCCACTAAGCTCAAAAGTCTGTATAGGATAAACATTGGAATAATAAACAATATAGATAAACTAAAAATCATAGTAAAGAAATGAGCCTAATGATAAAACATAGCACATGGTTAGAAGACATAAAAGGAAAGGATCATGAATAAATACAATGAAGAATAATATGTATAACAAAATAACATATAATAATAGCATTATAGGAATTTGTAAATAAAATTTATCAATGCATAAACACAAGTCAAGGATTACATCGAATATTATATAATATGGTGTGCAAAGTCACATAAAGGAATCATGCTCACTCCCTGTCCCAAAATGACCTATTATCAAATAAAAGTTACTCAATTAATTAAATAACTATATATGTTATCCCATGATAACATGTTCATAAATTTTTTTTCCATAAGAATAATATACATATGTGTTACCCATGGGAAGAAATGGGTATCATAATCATATCACAGGGCATAAAAAATGAGAATATCATAAATGTTTTCCCAAAGGATAGAATTGAAAATAGAAATAGACATTAATACAGGAATATAGGAATGTATTATGAAAATTGATGACCAATTTAAGTGGAATCATGTTTAAGGAGTTTTTATGAATCTTTAGAAATGAAACATTTTAGTGATATCTAAGGAAAATATTAAGGAGAGCTTAATGATGAAAAGGAATATTTGTTTTCATAAAACATGAAATGAAAAAGTATTGTTTATCATTATAAAATGATTAATTTTATAATAATTATTTTGGCTTAAAATATATTATGGAGTTCTCTTGGATGTAGGTAAGAAATCACAAATTTCCCTTGAATCGGGCTTGGGTATTGGGATGAATTGAAAAGGGAACCTTTCTAAAACACATATTACCAGTTAAAATAAGGATTATCTAATGTGGATCAATGGTTTTGGATCCTCTAAAACGAATTTAGAATAATTATACATAAATAATGACACATTAAATTGATTTAATGAGAAAGAAAATATTGCTTAAGGAAAAATGGTGTTTCAGGTAGATTCCCTTACATTATTTCTGAAAAGGTTCTTCACTTGAATTTAATGTCCCAAATAATAAAATTAGGTTACTTAATTAATTAATTAGTAACCTTTTTTTAATGTTATTTATTTTTAATAATTTTATTATGTTTATTTATGGACTTTTTATGAGTTATAATTTTCAATTTCACCATTTGGGAGTGCTCATTTGTTTAGTTTTCATGATTAGTTTGCATGTATATGAGTGTGAAAGTTCATGTAAAATGGAAATAGAAATATATAATTGAATCTATAATTTATTAATCAAATAAAATAAGGTTAAATGGATATATAATTAATTTTTTTTTATTTTGGGTTAGGATAAATCATTATATAAGATGTTTCTAATAATTTTTTGGATTATTTGGGGTGGTTTTCTCTATGAACTTGTTTTATTTTTCTATTTAACAACATGTGTATTTAATTATTCAAAAAATTATATAGGTTTTAAATTATATATTATAATTTTTTAACCATTATTTTTTATGACAACCTTTGTAGGTATTATTATAAAATGAAAATTTTTCCTCCTTGAAGGCGATAAATTGACACCTCATGAACAACATTTTCAGTTTTATAAAAAGGGGAGAGGATATGGGTTTAATGATGGATTAATCCATTAGAATAACAAATATTAATTATATGAAAGGTAATAGAGTTATCATACCTTTTGGGATGCCGGAGGTGTGGAAGGAATATGAAAATAACTAGAGAGGAATATAATAGAAAATGGAAATATGAATTTACCTCTTGAATTTATCATCCTTGAAAACCTCCATGGGGAAATGGTTTTGATATTGTGATGAGACCAAGAGATATAGGATGTGGGGGAGGGTATTGGGAAGATTATTGGTCAGAATTTGATCAAGCCTCAAATATTTAAAGGTTTGAGGTTAAGAGGTGGTGACGAGAGGTATTTATAATGGAGGATATGTGTGTTTTCTCATTATTCTAATCCTTAGATTATTATTTTGGCAGAAGTCCAGAAATAGTGTTGATTATTATGAATAAATAAAATAACTAGTTCATTTGAGTTCTAACTAATGGTTATTACCTCAACCTTACATCAACAATTATCAAATGTTATGTATTTAGCATTTATTTAAAATTATCATATTTTACTATTCTCAAAAATTCAAGTATTTTATAAAAATAAAAAAAATAAACTTTAACATTTATCAAATTATATAATTAATAAATTAAATCCATTTTATGACAATAATTTTCTAAATATGATATATTTATTTTCAATTAAAATCATCTTTTACTGAAAAAATATAGAATTTAAAATTATAACTAATTTTATAACACTTCGAAATAATTAAATAAGTTCCCATTAAATTGTCATAAAATCATAAGTAAAAAAATAATAATTTATGAATACATTTTAAGAATATAATATTTATTTTAAATCATAACATTAATTATAAAGTTGTAACTAACAATTTAAAACGTACAAAAATACCAACACTTAATACTTTTTTGAGAAATTTCTTTACTTATACTATGATATAATTATATCACACATTCATTTATAGGATTCTTAAATTATATTTATAGTTTCATGGGTGGGATCACTATTTTATAAGCTAATTTACAATTCATAATGGTCATATTACTATTCCCAAGGCCAGGTAACCATTTAATCTATATAGGTTCCTTAACATCTTGTAATAACTCAGATTTCATGCATTCTTCATTTATAATGTTCTTATTGTGTTGCTAATGAAATTTTATTTGATTATACAATATTAAATAATTATTTGAATTAAATTTCCATTGATAAAATATTTGATCATTGAAGATTTGATTTCCCTATATAGAGGCAACATATTTTTTCATGAGAAGGAAATCACAATCAGAATCATGAATCACCCTCCAAATATATACAAATTCAAGGTGATGGACGTATATTATTTAGAAAAAACTTCTCAAGAATGGATATTATTTCCCTATAAGGAACCATATCATTTATAAATGATTGAGTTTAAATAATAGATCATCCTTGATGACATACCATTATAAGGGAAGACAAAAATGTGTTTCCCAAGAAATTTCTTGGACTTCTTCCTAGAAGGGGGATTTAGTTTTCAATAGAGATTATGCCTAGGGTGTTTCCATTACCTGGTACTCTATATATAGGGGTTGTTGTGGAACTTGATGAGATGAACTAACAACAATAGGATGAATGTTGTTAGAAACCCAATGTTCCTCAATAAATTTTGATTATTATATTAAAAGATAAAATTAAATTATTTAGAAAATTATTTATATAAAAGTAATATTATTTGTGGAATCATATCATTTAAAATATCAAATAGTGATTTTTTTTCATAATTTTCATACATAGTTGAATTTTCAGGTAAAAGTTAAATTCTATATAAATATATAGTGTGTACTATGACATCAAAATGTCCCAATATGATATAATAAATATATAAAATGGTATTTAATACCTAATATATTTTTTATATTTAAAATAACATGATTTTATGTTTATTTTTTTAATTTATAAATCCATTGTGAATCCTAAAAAAATTATAATATATTTTAAGGTTTTAAAATCATTGCATTAAGAGTATAAATCACCTCCAAATTACCAAGGGTAATATTTTAAAATTTTCAGAATTTTTCCTAATAATATAATTAAATCCAACCTTATTTGGTAGAAAATATTTCAAAAAAACTATCAGAGGTTTTTATATTTGGTTATTTTAAAAAAGAGAGTCCAAAACCTTTTTATGTGAAATGAAAAAGAATTCCAAACACATTTCATCTATAAATCCACCTAATATCCCATTTATCCTAACTCAAAATCTTGGTATAATGTTCTTACTTAGACCTCCCCTGTGAAGATTCCTTAAAAGGTTCCCCCAAGATCTCAATAAGTTCCTCCCAAGAATATGAAATTACACACTCAATGTAAGGGATCTCCCACTCTTCTTTTTATTCAAGCACCACATTGATGGTAGGACTCTTAATTTATACTTTTTAAGGTACTGATATATTTTTCCACACCTCTATTATAGTCCATATTATTTATAAATTATTATATACTACATTAACTCCCTTTAATCCCCCATGAACCCTTACATACACCTGTTACCATGCCAAAATTTAGTAAGTGTTCTTTTCCTTAACCTCTGTATTCAAGTAACTTTATTATAATATTCCCCTTTTATCAAATTTATAATGTTGGGATATGTTCTTAAAAATCTCTCTTCCTGACCCTATGATGCCTAAATTACAATATATTCCTTCCACTCTAATTAATCCATTTCAAGAAAATTTATACCCCCAGTTATGCCACTGAAATGTCACTACGACTTTCTATGCCAAAAAATGTGTAGTGAATACCCATACCCAATTCCTATCAAGGGTGTTCACTATTATTAAATTATACTTCTTTATTATGCATTATATTTCCGAACTCCACATGCCTTTAATGTGGAATAAAATATGATTATGAATAAATCCATATTCTGTGATCTATGTGGACCACCTAAGCTTGGGAATGAAACAAATGTGATGGGACTACCCAAAATTATATTGAGATCCAATACATTGGGAAAGGATTTATTCTTATGAGACATCATGAGAGGGATTAGGGAGTGAACCTAATCCAACATGGCACTTTTTCCCTAATTATGTCTTGGAAGTTATCCATTTCCAATGTTTTTGATTCACTGTTTTATGTTGTTTCCACATTTACCTTGTAGCCTTTATGTTTTCATGATGTATCATGATTCATTGTTTATGTTAGTAAATCTCAGACATTCATTTCCCCATATATATTCATATTTTATAACATATATTCATTTCATCATGTTCTTCCATGTTTATTCCCCTACATGTATTTATATCTCACAACTAGCTAATGTGTGTCACCTGGTTATTTATATAGTTTTAAGTAAGAAAAAATTACATGATCATGATAAGGATGTTTTGAATAAAGATGGTGTATTCCCTATTATAAGTTGGTATTTAATGTACCTAATTCCAAAATACAGTATAATTCTCGACCTTCCAAGTTGTATTAAGTATAATGTCATGTAATAAATAATTTATTAATGTGTAATAAAGCGAAGGGGTTTCATGGGATATATCTTCATTTTCATAAAACTTCTAAATATTATTTATATTCATATAAAGAACACATTAATGAAAATAAAATTGTTAATAAATAATAATTCAAAATTTAATATGCTATGCATATGATCAGCTACCTTAATACCCTTTTCATTTTCGAACAACAATTCAATGTCACCACAGGGAAACTCAAGAGGGATTAAAGAACAAAAATAATCCTTAAATATAAATATCAATAAATTAAAATTGTGCCACAAATAATAACAGGTCACTAAACAATGTTAGGGTTAGATAATAATAGAGAAAATTTATGAAAGGGAAGAGGGAAAGAAGTAAGGAATTATTTACCTTGATGAATGGGGGGAAAACTAGGAGAATATAAGAGATATCATCAATGGAAGTTGAAGAATCAATAGAGAAGGCCTCCTAGGGTAGACATGGGATATCTCAGAGGATATGCATATGATTTTGTGTCAAAATGAAGTTTGGATAAAATGATAAATTAATATTTTTAAGGGATAAGGTTACTACATATATTTTATCCAAATTTTTTTCCAAAACATGCACTAATAGTGTCCACTCTACTGGGAGCCATTGAGAATATCAATACACCCGTCAATAAATACAACTCTTTCAAACCTATATTTTCTGTCACATAGTTTTTATATGTTCAAGTATAATCATGTTTCTAAAACCATGAGATATGCTCTTCGCATCCAGAATTTTATAAATTTCAATGAAAACACACCTATATGTGAAAGAGAAAAAAATAGAATCATGAATAAATAATATAATCGAGGAATACATGGTTGGGGTGTAACAATAATGAAACCAACAAATGTGTATCCCCTATTTTATTATATATATATATATATTAATATATCCTATATAGGGGAAGGTATATGAAAGGTTGTATAAATTTTACATAACAAATAATGTTACAACTGATGGATAGCTTAGATACACATTCAATCATAGAGGTCATGGAATATAAAGACCTAAAACAAAAAAAAAAGGAAATTCCTTGAACAGTTCATATGGATGAGAATGATTGATCCATATGGATCTATCTTGTATTTACATGTGGAGTGACAAGAGTCATCTATTTAGATGTTCAAACCCCAAAATTAATTTTTCAATGTCCTAGGACATTCAAATCTTATTTAGTCTATATGAATAATGGATTTCAATTTTTTCCACTCAAACAATAATTATTGTGTTTTAAAAAACAATTAATGTCATTTATGATGAATTTTAGACACCACATATTTAGGTGTATATTTTCAATAATTAATTAACTAATTTGGTTTCTAAATTGTATGAATATTTAAAAATAATGTTTTATGAGGTCATTAATATCATAAGGGTATATTTGACTATATTTGATCATATATATTCATGTTTGACCTCAATTAAACACATATTACCAATTTTTTCTATGTTTTACTCAATATGATAAGATTTGAATTAATTTGACCATATATTACAATATTTGATTAGAGATAACTAATATTTACAATAATGTTTTAAAATATTCAATTAAACTTCTGTAATATTACTATATGTCATTTAAATTCGGTATACTAATAAAAAATTATGTAAAAAATATATTAAAAAACAATGGGCACAATAATATGGATATTCTTTAACGAGAAATCAAACATTCAATTAAACAGTGTAGTGAAACCTTTAGTTTATATAACGTATGAAAAATAAATGATATGATAATTTTCCAATGTTTTTCTATGTTTTCATATATAAATTATCTAATAATTCAAATTTTAATGTCCAAGATGGAGGCCATTAATCAGTGTCATAATTGATGTATCACATAACCTCATGGGCACCTCCATATATACCAAAGGTCTCTAAAAATAATCAAGGTCCTAAATAATATGATGGGGATATTATTCCCTCTGTATCATAATGATCAATAAGCAATTAAATAGTCTAATTGAATTCATAATAATGTAATCATAGATTATTCAATAAAAAATAGACATACTATATCAAATGAATAGAAACATACAATCATACATATCAAATAATCACCCATCAAGCTAATCACATATACAAAACGAATAATATAAATAAAATACTAAAGTGGACATACTTATACCCCTAATACTCACCTAAATACCCATCTATAATCCCATTTATCTAATCCAGTATGATCCACTATACAACATGTAGTCAATCCTATACAAATGACATAAGTTATACACATGAACATGGGTGTTCATATAGGGTGTGGGAAAAAAAATATTACTATGATCTCACAAAAGAACTATAATATATTCCATCATATAAACATTTATAGATGAGTAAAATAAATGAAAAAAATACCCACACAAGAATAAGAATCAGGTTATCGTGTTCTATCCAATCTACGACAATACCCGCACCTACAATATATGAACTATTCCCGAAATGTATTCTCCTTATTCCATAATGATAATACATACCTAAAGAATCAAGGTAGGTCCCTCATCATTACATAAAATATACCTTTTCTAGGGAGGACACACATAAAATATACAATCCAACCACTATCAGGGGAGGATGAACATTAGAGTACCCAACCACTTACCAATGATGATGGGTAGTGATGTGTAGTTTTACACAACCACAACCCACTAATGCTTGGTAAGGAACACATCATGTACCAAATCAAAACCTAATCATTGTAAGGGACATATAATATTACCAAAGCCATCCCATCTCACAGGAGGCCATAAATAATTTTTCCTCACCACTACCTCTAGAAGTTGGGACATAACACATCATATACCTTCCAACTACCCAAAAATGTTGTGTAGGGTGCACATCAAGGGACCAATAAAACCCCTCAAAGGGGAGTCTTCAGATCAAGTAACTATGATAAACCCTAAGAGGTGAGTCTTCTCGTCAAGTGTATACACTTCCTTCGTTTTCAAGGAATTATCATACACCCTATCTTATCATCCAGAATACACAAAATTGGCCTGACACAAGCAAAAAAAAAACTGAGAATCACAACCCATCCCATATGATAATGAGATTATCACTAGGGTGATAATGACTTAATAATTAGAGAAAAATATATCATAGTATATTCCAGACCATCTTCCAGCTGAACATCATAACCCAATGGCACTTACTAGTGGACATACAGATCCAACTCACACTCAACCCCATGGAATCCACAATTAAAAGTCATCAAGAAAATCCCAATGACATGTACATGGGTCTCCTCTCACATTCATATTAGGAGGTATCTCATCCCATTTACTACTAAAAAACCTCCCCATTACACCTTATTCAACATTGAAGTTATTAGCTCATTAATAAAACATTCTATGTCTCTACTCCTTCATTAAGATGATGTTCCCCATCATGTGTCAGATGTAAAACAATATTACCTATAAATTTGTTGACTAATCAAATCATGCATACGTAATGGGTACTATTATATAAAATACAGGACACACTCATCTCATCTACTCTCTCATAAGGAACCCAAGCCTCTTGTAACACATCCATCATAATGTATAATTTTGAAGATATGGTCACCAAAAAACTCTATTTTCCATAACTGTCACTAGAGTACCTACTCTGAACATAGAAATATTAAAGGTTCCCTATTATTTTTCCTAGGAATAAATTAGTCTGTATCCACTTTTATTTATCATTTAAATTATTTTAAGAATATACAATCATGCATATAATTAACTATTATAACGTACACCTACTACAATCAATGAGTAACCCTCCTTGAGGTACTCTATTAAATCTTGAAAAACCATCCCATTCCCTAAATAGGCTTATATCAATGCCGAAAACCCAATTTTACATATTCCACATCGTAATAATTAATTATTGAAATTCATAATTAATTATTTAATTTAAATCCGTTTGGAAAAATCACCAAAAATACTCATAGATCTATGTCTATTCATTGAAACTCGGATCAATGGTATACTAACATCATGTGGAATTTTCTCAAAAACCCTAGGAGAAAAATCCCCATTATACAATGTCTACCCGACCACCAATTCTATTGTAATGTGGAAGAAACACTGGAAAAATTCAACCAAAGATGTATCTTAGTGAAATAATGGGAAATGGTGTGTGATCATGCCCATTAGATATTATCCGTCTATTTTATAAAAAAACCCATAAGAATGAGATTATTTGACCATTCCATAGATGATTCATATTTGAAATATTAGTTGCAACCAATATAAATTAGTTGGAAAGCAGAAGGAAGATGAATAAAAGGTTCAATATGAGGAACATCTCCCAATTATACTATAGAAATAGCAAAAAAGTCATCAGAAACTAATAGGGTTTTAAAAGAGGAATAAGGGGGATCCAACTATAATGGATCCACCCACAGACCTTCTCAACCAAATATAGAATGTGGCCAAACTAAAGTGAATAGTTTTCCCTTTATTTTTTAAATTCAGAAGAAATTCACATCACATTGTGAATCTAAGCACTACAGAGTACTTCCAATTTTTAGGAACCTAATAGGTCATGTCCCATTTGGTAGGGGTGGATGCTCCTCTTGTCCTTGCATGTGCACTCATTTTCTAGGTTCTTGATGTTTCTTTTTCTACCCTTGTGTTTTTTGGGGTCTATTAGTATGGTTGTTAAATCCTATTTTGTACTTTGTTTGTGTTTTTTAATAATAAGTGGCCTTTTCTCCTCCTAATTTATAAAAGTAATCACATCCTAGACCCTCATGTAATGACATCCTTGTTCATAGCATCACATGATTCTCATAAGTTGAACGAAAATCCTCACAACAGGCCTTCCCCAGAATGACCTTGACATTCAAAACCTAAAATTCTTCATCCATAAAGATTCTCCACCATTGTGTAGAAACACCCTACTATAACCACCTTCAGGGTTAAAACCATTATTCCTAGTTCCAAGATTCCTCATCATGCAAATATATCACACCATAACCTATAGTTCATGATTGACCAACCGTTCTTCATGAGAAAAGATAACGTAAAGAGGTAAGTGATTCCAATCCCCATATGTTAGTGTCACCATCATGGAGTGAAACCCTAGAACATGGATTGAAAATATATAAGGGTATTTTCCTTTGGGAAAACCCATGAAAAATTTACTAAACCATGATACACACTAGTCATGGCATATCCTATGACCTATACTCCATGGTGCCTTCCTGGACATGACATGGTCCCCTCAATCAAACCCTAATCATAGTGTGAACTTTACCCATTATGAAATGATGATTAATATTTAAAAACAAAATATGTTCAAAATACAAAAGAACCATTCTCTTTGATTTTCACATCCCATAATGTGGTGGGTCATTAAAAAAATTATTCTAGAGTGTAATAAAATATACATGTTTATAATTTCTATTATATGGTTTCCACTGATGACTCTGATTCCTTAATTTGTTGAATAAAATATATATTATTTCATGTATATGTCCTCTACACAATGAGATTTTTCATTTAGTCATGATTATTGAAAACCTATTTGGCTTATGTTCCAAATATAGATTCACCTATGATATTTTTAGTGAAAGAAAGGTTTTATTATTACCCTCTCTAATTATTTTCATAGTGGTAGTATTTCCTTTGTCGAGGGTAGTATGAATAGATCATTTTTATAATATTTTGAGATCTATTTTATTAGATTATATATATAGAGACTTTTTAAGTCCTTTTCTATGTTAGTTACTTGCATCTCTATTCCCATATAAGGCATAAGTATTAATTATATATTGGATTTGGATTACCATTATAATTTTTCAAGGACATCAAAACCATGATGAGATGATATAGATATCATGAATGAAATTATTTATGTAATATAAAGACATAAAATTATATAATTACATTATGAAATTTTGTAAGATTGAATTATTGTGCTATTTTTTGGTTAAACAAGGTTAGTGTATTAGAAAATATTTGAGATTTTTTGAGTATGTTAGGGGCAGTATATTGGTATCGTGGGTTATGATATTTCATATGTGATTTTTGGTACTTTTTAATTATATAATGATCCAATAGGTTTGATATTCATGTGAATGAAACTTAATTCTCCCCACTATTAGGTGAAAGATGGTTATTCGAAGTGTTGTTTAGTTGAGAACCTTGGTTTTTATAGAATGGTCCTACATAGACAAGGAGTGACATTTAAAGTGTTTATCTGAAAATATAGTTGCATATGAAAATATATAGATACATAAATATCAAAAATGAGATGTAAATATAGGTATGGTTTATCCATTTATTTGGATAATTGATTTTGAGGGTATTTTTTGTTATGTTTTTTATGGAGCTCTATGGATTTATTATTTTAGTGAGTTATTTCAATTTCATAGCTACATGGTATCTTTATTTTTAATTATAAAAGGTTTTTTATTGTGTTTTTTAATAGAGATCAAGTAATAAATATTTTTACTTTAAATTTCATGGGGATGAGACAGATGAGGCAGTTTGTTAATTTATAGTATCATGATCAAATTAGAATTTTATATTCAGGTTAACTAAATGGAGTATATTTCTAGGGTATGGTCCTCCTAATTACATTACACTAATGACTCTAAATTCACCAGTGTGCTCATGGTATGGGATTCTCATATGATTTTTTACATCCATGAGATAAATGTCATTTTCACAACTTATATATTTTTTTGGTGTTTCTACTACCCATTTTTTGTATTATATCCTTAATTTATTTTAATTTTATTTAATAAATTCATCTAATGTTTTTCCTTTAGGAGGTTTGTGATTTAAAATGTTTCAAAGTGGTATGTGACTGTTTTGAGTGATTAAGATTATTTTCCTCAACTATAACTTTAATGATATTCAAATGGTATTTCTATTTGAGAAAATTATAATAACAATATTTAATATACCATTTAATTTTACTATATAACTATAATTCATTAAACATTCATGTATTAGAAAATTTTTTACACAATTTATTAATCAAAATTTATTAAAAATGTTTTTAAAGAAAACATGACTTCATTCATGTCTTTTGTCAATGATACCATTTTCTTCTAATTTTTTTATTAATGTGTTTTCAATAATACTTTTTCAAATGATTTAGTAAATAAAATTTTACCCGTTTTTTCTTTTACCAATTTTCTCAACGAAATATTCCTATCAGATACCAAACAAGGAAATTTTTTTACTTTTTACCATAAAAAAGGAATGTTATTTTTACCAATTAAGACTTGTAAAGATTAAGACTATGTTATTCCGTTAAATATTAATTTTCATGTATAAAAGGATAACATTTAGTGAAACTGTTTTTAAAATTTATTTTCCCAAAAGTGGTTTATAAAAAAAAGATATTTTACTCAAGAATATTTTTAAAACTAGTTTTTATATTATTTCTATTAATAAATGAAAATAACACATTATTTTAATCCTCTTGGTGTATTTTGTATTAACAAAATATTTATTCTTCCACTAGATGAATTTATATTGAATTTTTCCAATGATAATATTCACAATAACTTCCGTAAATTAATTTAATTCTCCTTGAAATATTCAATCTACTATGACAATTGAATTTTCCATAATTATCCATTCCATCTACCATGGATATTACTATTGACTAAACCCTATAACATTTTACATGTGGTGTATACATTGATAGTTATTTTTTTATTTGTGGAAATATTGATATTTTCATATTCTTTATTCAACGAGGCTATGTTATAAGGACTATTATTTATTTATATTATTCAATATGAGGAATGTTTTGGATGGGTAGGTATTGGTGGGGTCTTGTAATAGATAGACCCACGATGCATTGGTAGACTCAAGGGATGATTAATTTGGAATTCTTCCTTAGATGGGTTATTTACTTTATATTTTTTCAATCATCAAGTTAAAGGTATTAACGGCATGGGTAGCATGTACCTTGGAAAAATGGAATCCAATAATCAATTATATCCCTCATATAAGTTTTAGTTATTATTCATCCATGGTAATTTGCATCGTCATATCAATGGATATATTTGATTTATGGTTATTTAGATGTAATATGTTTTATGTCCATATGTTGCCATATTTATTTCTCCTTATCTAATTATTTGGATATCAGATATTTCGCATTATTACCAAACCATTTTTTATGATCATACTTTCATTTTATTGATTACATGGAAGGTGTGTTATGTTATTTAGAATTTTATGTTTAATATTCCTGTTGATTCTTTATTATTTCTGCTATATTTTTCCTTATTGATAATTTTAGATCACCATTATTAAGTTTATTTCCACAGGAACCCATGAAGCTTACTATGAAATATATATATATGGATTTACTTGATTGATTAGAGTTACCCTCAAAGTAAATTATTTCGAAATAATAAAAATTATATTGTAATTAGATTAGTAATTTTTAATACAAGACTCATGTATGTATGTGGTTTACCATGTATACTAAACAATCAGTCCTTCAGAATTTGATTCCTTATTATCTTACTAATGTAATTGTTAGCAGACATTGGCTTTGAGCTATCATGGATCGGGTCAGTACAATTCTATATAGAGTCTATGAAATAGATGTTTCACCAGGTATGAGTTCTATTGAAAACATAACTGTATGATTCCGAGTAAGACTATGAAACTCTTATATAATGGAAATAGAAAACACCAGTATAATATGATGATATTTGATGTTGAGTTTATACCCAACCATATGAGATAAATACCTATTTAAAATAGGAATCAATGTCATGCCATGGGTGTAATTTATATTGGATGATCATAATTATCATCACATTAATATATGATCATATTTCGGCACATAATATAATATTTAACATTAAATAATCATCAATTTATAGGGGATTTATATAATAAATTACAATTAATACGGAAAATTACGAAAAAATTTATCTGGAGGGAGAATAATGATATTTTCAGGAAGAACACTACCATAAAATTTAATTAGAGAATAATAATAGACTTTAGATGTTATAATTGCACCAAAACAATTTCCACGAATAATTTAGAATCTAATCATAGAGGTGGTATTGTTATACTATTTAAAAATTATTTAGATTTAAAATAGTGGGTACATAAAACATTGAATAGAACATTTGTTGTTTTAGAGTGGATGGTATGTGTACATTTTACCCATTTGTTATTGTTCCCCACATTTCCAATTATGATTTCATTATATTTCCCTCTATATTTAGGATCAAGATTTTAATGATTTGATTATCATAATTAACCGCTAGATTCAAGAACTAGTGGTCATAATGACCATACTCCATTCATTTAAAACTGTATAGTATAGGTGGGTCATTATATAATGATTTATCTATATTAAATTCACTAGATAAATTATTCTCATCACATTGATATTCAATTTCTTGATGAACTTACTTTCTGTACTTAAATCATTTTACACTCCACTTAAGACAATTTTCTCAAAGTTTTTTCACACTTATCACATTATGAAAGACTCATATGCTTCCATCTATGGTTTTTATTTTTTTAACTTCCTTGGAATTCCACCATTCTTTTCTTTAAAATAGCATGATATTTATGAGTCACTCTAATATCTATTTCTACATTAATAGAACATAAATGAGTTTATTTATATCTTCTAAATTCCCTTTTAGAAAAGCACTTGGGGGAATTCATTTTCATTAACTAATGATTCAATCAATCATACATTCATGTTTAATGATAATACAATAAGTGTACCTCACAAGTTTTTTAAAATTTTCCTTAATAGTACTAGTGGACTCAACATCATTCAATTTAGATTAATGAATTATTTCCCCATTTTCATATGAATAATACAAGGAAATTAAATTAAAAAAATAACCCTCTAAACACATCCAACTCTATATACATAATTTATTCGTGTTTCATCATTTTATAAATAAGAGTCCACCATTATTCAACTTCACCTTGGAATTAAAAATAAATAAAAAAACTTTTTAATGTTCCAAACAATGTTGAATTGAAAATTTCACCATATTGGTATTAATTCATTGCTCAGAAGCATGTGGATTGATGGAACCATTGAAATAAGGTGGTTATTTCCTCATGAAGCACTCAATATAATATCATTACCTTTTTTTCATATGGAAACCGAACATGATTTATGTATTGAGAATGTTTATTATCAATAAAAATGATAGATTAAATTCCATTTCCGATAACGTTTGATTCTAAGGAGAACAGTCATTTAATTATCCATCACATTTAGCAGTAAAATAGTATTTTTAGGTTCTATCTGTTGAATAGTATCTAAAATCATAGTTTGAACAACAGTAACAATAGATAGAACCATATAATCATGAAAACTCATTCTTACAACATCTAAATCATGATGTATTATTTTAAATTCACGACACTATATTTGTAATCTAGGAAATTTGTGATTATTATACAATCCATTCCATTATAATAGCCCCTAATGAAAATAGGAATTAACTCATACATATCCCGGGGAAGGTCTTTCATGGTGTTCGGTAAAAGACACACTCATCATGTATTATTAATAATAAAGTTAATACATAATCCACCACATTTATAGATCTCACTGATAGGTTCATATATATTATATCCTCATCCTCTCTCTGGTATATAGATGGAGATTCATTTTTTAAGAATAACAAAGTCATTTATAGACCGTAAAATAGAATTTTCTTCCATACAATGGCATATAGTATTTTTTTCACTATTGTATCCAGATTTTAGTTTAAAAAAATAACAAAACTCAGTTATGATAAAACTAAATTGATCTAATATTTTTATACAAAAATATTACATTTTATTTATTGAATACTCAATACACACCAGTTTGATCCACTCTTGAACCAATACATGTTTTGTGTCTTTGAAAACATGGAAACATAAAAAAATGGAACATAAATAAACTACATCATATGCCAATATGTTCTTCACAAATGGAATCCTTATTAGAAGTATCTTATCTGGAATATTTCTACATGTATATGGGAAAAGGAAACACAAAATGTTGTGAATTTAGATGATCAGTTGGGGTAAATGGCTGAGATATCAATGACAATTTTCTCATAACATAATAATTCATGTATGAGAAAACATTATTAAAATTTGAAAACTATACTTGATAATTTATATATCATAATCATGTGTCATGGAATAAATCTTGGTGTTTCATAATTCATAAATCATAAATGAATTAAATAATATGATCTATGAGAGCATAACATTGGCATAAGATCATATTATAAATGTGTGGAATACAGTGTGGTATAATCATAATCAGATAAATATTATATCTGAGCTGCCCAAAAAAGCATAAATCACATGTTATTAATTGGATAACAACTTATATACCTTCTTTAGGATTGAATTAACCTCCTCTATACCCTCATTTGTCCTAGGGATACCATCCCGTGTTCCCTATTTTGGGCATCTGATAACCTAACATATACCCTTTATGATCATATAACATTAATATTTACCCAATTAATTAGAGGGAAATAATGGACGCAACCATCACATAATAATAACCAATTAATATGTATTCCATAAGAGCATGTAGACATTTAACATTCTATTATAACATAACCTTTGAAAATAAAATGAGTTTCAATAATATTTCACCATAAATACCATCAAACATTAATATAAATAATAAGGATTGATGTATATCCCTTTTGAATAATTTTTAACATCCATGGATTATATCCGAGATTAAAAATTCTGTTTTAAGGATCATTGGAACATTTTTTTAAAGAAAATACTCTTTTCAATTCGAAATATCATATTTAAAATAAAAAATATTAATAAAATATTAAGAAAAAAATTTTATTTTAAAATTAAGATATAAAATTGATAATTAATCTTTAAATAATTTAGCATTCATGTTAGAGGGAAATTCCATTCATATAGGGAAATTTAAAATAAGAACATTCTTCTCATTTTGGGTATGAAGTCAAGGGTACCTCCTTCGAAAAATAACAAATATATTACTTTTAATAATTTTTATAAAAATTCAAAAAAAGTTAAATTTACATTAATAAATAATATTAGAATATTAAATAATTAATTTTTTTAAATAAATATTTAGTTGGAAGAAAAATATTCCTGCCAGAATTCAAAAACCATGTTAGCCTTCAATGAAAATATTATTTTGGTATCTTTATTGATTAAAGATAGAAAAATGAAATTAAAATATGTTATCAATATTAATATCTATAATAAAATAAAAAACAAATTAGATTATGTATTGATATTTCATATAATATTATCATTGAATGTTTAATAAAATATAATCCCAGAAATTTGAGATTATAATATAAACATTTCCCCCAAGTTAAACTTGCATCGTAAGTACTCTAAACATATATATAATTAAAGTAAATGTATTTTAGTTTTATTAAATAAATATATAAATACATATAAAATCTTATATAATCTTGTTATGACATTATAAAACTCATTTATTAATAATTTATCATTCAAATCATCTTTTCTAGGTGTTACCAGTTTCAAATTTCATGAATGTTTCTGTTCAGATGTTTTATTCCTTATTATATTATTTCAAATAAAAAATATTGAATTTTTTTTATCATAATATAAATATTATGTATTTATAATATACATATATATAACCATATATAAAATCTACATATAGAAAAAATAATTACACTGTTCATCGAGACTATTGTTTGTACGTATATATGACCTCTGTTTTCATTTTCTAAAAAAATATAAAAATGAATAAAAATAATACATTGCCATTATATAATAATTATTACATCATAAATATCATATAATTTTATTAAATATGTTATTATAGACAAAAATTAACAAATGGGGATAGATATTTAACAATATCGATTTATGCAGGCGGTAGTCCACAGGTATTCACGAGCGGCACTATTATTTACCATTTAATGGGAAGCTGATTAAGGATTTTTTTTACATCATAACAAAAAATATAATCATTTTAATGATTATATATTAATCATGTTATTATGAATAAAACTATTTTACAGAAGGGGGTAGATGAAATAAAATTGAATGTACCGAGTTTAGAGTTACTACTGTTGGGCGAGATACCTCTATTATATTATAACTAAAATACCACAAGGATGGTATTATGATCAGAAGAGTTGATGTATAAGGTGATAATAGAATTTATTATGGTATTAGGTTTGAGTATTTATAAGATAATATTCTCAATATTTGTGAGTAAGGGGAATATGTGTTTCTCTATTATATGTGATGGGAGGGGACCCCTAGAAATTACATATGGTATTAAATTAATATAAATTAATTTCCGTGATAATGTCACTCGAAATTTATATATTTAAATAATATTAAGGGTTTCAGTTTAAAAACTATTATAAAATACAACTTGTATAGGTTTTGGTGTTTTTAACTCATTTCTATTAGTTATATCATTTGTAATCCTTTTTTATGTTTTCCATGATAGCCCAATTATTTGTTCATTAATGGTCATAAAATATAATATAAAATCAAAATTGACCCACAAGTGGATAATGGTTTATATCATATACCATGCCACATTAAATTATCCAAAAAATAAGTTTTTTTGAATTTTAATACATTTAATAAAATATTATTTAAAATAAGATACAATTAATGTTATTTTTTGGATTATTTACAAAAATTGACATTAACGACCACAAGATAGAAACAATATATACATATAAAATTATAAAAAATCATAAATATGTTATATTTATCTATAAATGTTATTCAATATAATAATTAATCAAAATTAATTTATTTTTATATGTTTCAATTTATTTGTTGTTCTATTACATGAAGAATTATAATGTTAGAATTATTTAAGAATTTCAGAGAATTACTCCATAAATAAAAATTAAAAATATAATTTTATGATAAAAAGGAATTGATAATTAAAATAAAAATTTATAACTTAAAATAACCTCATTTTATGGTCATGAAAAATATTAGAGATTTTTAATCAAAGATAGTGACATATTTTATTTATTCTTTTTGACAAATATAATATTAATTTAATTTTCAATGGGAATTGGTATGGAATCGCTGAATTTTTTTAGATAATATGATAAATGTCCAAATTAACATATTATTTGAAATAAATACAAGTGGAATTGAGGTTTCTAAACCTTGTCACGTACTTTTATCAATATTTTACCCATTTTACCTTAAAAAGGTGTCAAATATTTACCATGGTTAATATTCATAATGGGAAAATTAAAAGGGTACTATTTATCCTCATAATTACAAATTGGGACTAAATTGATTAAGTTTAAATTTCTAGAAGCGGTAAAAATCCACTTTATGATAACCCAAAATGAAATGAAAACCATTTAGAGAGAAATCTATTTGAATCATAAAACTAGATTAACTGTGATCTAATGTGTATTAAAAACCATTTGATGAATGTTAAAAATTATACTGAATAAATAATATATAAATTGTATTAAAATAATTCATAAATAGCGATTAATTTGATTTATTATGATAAAAATACATTGCACACAGAAAAATAGTTATTGAGAAATCATCAAATTTTTGTGTTAAAATTCTTTTATCAATTAATAACAAATTAATTCATTTTATAAATGTGTAATTTTTTTGATAATTTAGTTGGTCATAGTCATACCCACCAATACAATGGAGAAGATATTAATATCACATTGAATAATAATAATTCAATAACATTACACATTTCATATAAACTCAGTGTCTCATGTAATGAAAGCTATAAATATTTCGTGTTTATTTCAATGAATATTAATATGAAATATTCGGGTGATATCTATTCCTTAGTAATTAGTGGATAAAAATATTTCTAAGGATTATAAATAGTTCCTCAACTTTTTAGAATTATGGATTGATGGGATTATGAATTTCAATTGAAGTTGACAAGGGATCATTAATGATTTGTAATTAAAAATTAATAAAATTTGGAGTGATATTTATTTTTTGAAAAATTTCTTTTAGGATTCATTTCCTATGGATATGGGATATTAACTCAATTGGGATATTTTTATTTTGGGATTCATGATGGTCTATACCTTATATTGAGTGTAACTGGGAGGTTTTATTTGGATTTCACAAGAGAAAATTATTTTATTAGTGTTTGGATGATGATGAAATATTTGTAGGGTTCTATTATTTGATCATTCATAATTGAAACACTATGGTGTGGAGTGAACCATTATATGTTTATGGTTATAGAAAAATTTTAGAGGTAATTTTTATACACATTTTTGATGATAAGTAAACAACAAGGTTTTTTCATGTACACCTAAACATTTGGATGCATGTGGATGAGTCATGGATGTTTAATGGAAGTACCAATATCAAGGTAATCATTAGTGATTATAGGGTAAATTCTGTATATTCATAAACTAGTGGAAAGGTGTTTTGGTTTACAGTCTAGTGGGATAACCAATTGTAAATTTCAAGAAAACAGACCAATATGGTGTTCTAGTTTAGGAAACATCCATACTCACAGATAGTATTGTAACCAATATAAAATTTCTAGGATTTTTAATTTAGATGTTTTCAAAAAAATAAGATTTAATTTTAATGACATAGATGATTAGAGGGTTCTCAGATGTAGAGTTATGTGAGTGATGCTCTGGCACATACCATAGATGTTATAGAAAGGAGTTATGTGTCAACATGTGTCTATTTCATGAAAACCATTAGAAATGGGGGATCATCTCAAAATTATTGAAAACTTGTAAAAAATTTATGGATAAATAATGTTTGTGATGGAGTGACACATCATGTGTCTATAGATTGGGAACATTAAATTGTTTACATACGGTGATTTTATAAAAATAAACAATGAGATATCTAAAATGGTTGTATGCATTAAAATTTATTAACTAGGATGGTATATGATCTATGTGTAGGGATCCTTCTCCCAGATGAGAGGTGAAATGGTTTCTAGTTTGGGACATCCCAATCAGTATATTATTGTGATGTCAGAGATGGGACAAAATTCAATGAGGGATGAATCAATATCATTTTAACTTTTGTCATATTAAAGAAAATAATAAATGTTTACAACATTCTTCTAAATGAATAAAATGAATATATTTTTGTGGGTAAATTTTTGGAGGGAAAATATAGAAGTTAATTATCAGAGATCATGTTAATATAATGGAATAGGGGTTTTGAAACTAAAATTCCTTCTAACCTATATAAATGTTGTTGGAATTTTAGAGGAGATGGAATTAGCTATATAGGCCTAAGTAATATTATTAGTTTGGGGTTTTTTAGACCCCATGAAGTTAGTAAAATGTTAGGTGGTTCCAATATGAGTTTTGGTAGGGCTGACTGACTCAGCTTAATTGAGTGTTAATTTGTAAATTTTGGGTGTTCAATTTTAAATGTTTTTTCATGGATTCTATATTAAACATCAATATAAGGGGGGGATAAATATTTCATAATTGTTATATTAACTCCACCTCTTCCTCCCTTGAGTCTATGAAGTCTAGGGAGTATTGGATCAGAGATTAAGGTATGTTATTCTCTTCAATATCTCTCCTTTCAATTTCACTACCTCTCATATGATTTATAGTTGGTGAATCATGAGTGTTTAATGAAATTTCATTATATAATGGTAAACTCAATTGTATATAATGATTATTTCATACAAAAATTATTATGAGGGAAAAATATGAGGATATATCTAGGGTGATAAGTCACTATTTAGGGTTCTCATTATATTTTACCATTTTTAATTAAATTTATTAGGGAATTTTATTTAAAAATTATGAATTTTACACATTGTATTCATTTATTCATATTGAGAGTGAATCAATGATTATTATGTGAGGATTTTTCCTATGGGAGACACCTAATTAGTTTAACCTTTATCATAACCAAATAAATAATTATTAATTAATTATTTAAATTTATTAATTGTGGTTTATAATTAATTATAGATTAGTTAGGATCCTCTTAATGAAATGATGATCAATGTGGTATTGGTTAATTTTGTAGTTATCAAATAGTGGGAAACTTCTTTATTGAAGTTAGTGGTCCCTAGGCATTCCCATTAATTTTTACGATTTTCATGCATGTAAGGTTGTTTGGAACATAGATGTCAAGCCAAAAAGTGTTGACACATTTTTTAATTGTTTTTCTTCTTTTCTAAGAAGTAATTTAAATATGACTATTTGATAAAGAGGTTTTTTATATTATATGATTCAATCCTGTCACACCCCGACCACAGATATCTTTATTTTACTTCTTTCTTGGTCCCGATTTAAATTTTTCGAGGTTTAGTTGTGTCGGCAGTTTCGCGCCGGTGCGCGGTCATCGCATCGCTAGCGGTGATCGTGCGTTCGGCCCGAGTGACTGTGTGTTCACCCGGCATTTTAAATATTAATGTTTTTACGTTGACTTTTTATTATTATTACTATTTGAGTTGCGTTATTATTGTTGTAGTTATTTTCTGTGTATAATTATATATATATATATATATGTCTATATATGTGTATATATATGCATATGTATATACTTTGATACGTTAGGTTTATATATGTATATATATATATATAATGTTTCTATGTGTATATGTTTATATATAGGTATATATATATATATGTGTTTAGGTATGCGTATATAAACACGAGTATTTTGATTATAATAATTATTATTAAAATTAACTAACTTTTATTTATTATCATTTTCATATTATTATTATTATTATTATTATTATTATTATGTTGTTATTATTACTACATTATTATTATTAATATTATTATTATTATTATCATGTTATTAAGTTATTATTATTATTATTATTGCTATATTATTATTATGATTATTTTATTATTATTATTATTATAATTACTATTATCTTATCATTTTTATAATATTATATTATAATTATGCTAAATAATCATTATTAATATCATTATATTATTATTATTGTGATTTTTATTATTGTTATATTATTATTATGTTAATATTATTCTATTATTATTATTTTTATTATATTATTATTGTTATTATTGTATCATTATATTATAATTATTTCATATTATGATTGTTATTATTATTATATCATTATTATTACTCAGGCTTTCACTTTTTCTTTGTTAGGGGTTTTTCATCAACTTATATTTGTTTTTGGTAGGTTTAGGATTTTAGGACCCGCGCAGGGTGTTTCCGGGAGAGCGCCATCACTGCGCCTTGTTTCCGAGGTTCCGCCGTCTCCGCGCCTCAGTTTCGAGGTGAGAGTTTCTCCCCAATGCTTGGTTTCGCATTCTCTAGTGAGTTTTTGTATGTGTCTGAGTCCTTCATATCTATTATGCAGAGTGTTGGACTTTAGCACGTGGCTTCGGACACACGTCGTGTCATCACGCCTTGGTTCCAAGGTCGTTATACCATCACACTTGGATCTTGAGGTAGGTCTCCCATTGCACTCGCCTTTAAATCTATAATTTATTTATTCCTTGACTTTTTATTACGTTTCAGTAAATTTAAGAGTATTATTAAGTAGTTATTTATATTGTGGTAATCTGCTAATGATAAAAGCTGTTTCAATTCTAGCGTTTCATTGAAAGGGTTTTTCTTGGATTTAATTGTGTTCTTCCATGGTAGTATTGCTAAATGGTTCATCCTGAAAAAAATAAAATTTATGTTGAATTGTGTTTTGAAATGTCTTTGGTGTGTGAAAATTAGTAGGTGTATTGTTAATGGAAAAAGGTGTTTCTTAGAACCTGAATTAGAGAAAATGATTGTATGATCTTGGAACATGATTTTGGAAACATTATGTGTGGTTCTTGGTTGATGAAAAATGTTTTCCTTTGTCACGCGAACAACAGTTTGGATTTCATTTAAGGAATAGCGTTCCTTCAAAAAAATGATTAAAGGCCCGTTTGGCTCTTGATAAAGTTGGCGTGCGTTTGGATATTGGAAAATGATTTATGCTTGTGATACCAGTGTGTCTCAAGTTTAATATGCTGTTTTGAGTTTCTTAAATAAAGTTTTAAGTGTGTTTCTGGTTTTCAATGAAATGGTGTGTGTCATATCCCTTTAAAAATGCTTTAGTATTTAATGGTCAAAATGAAAGTGACATGACGGCCCGGTTGGCACTTTAATAAATGTGAAATGATTATACACATATATATATATATATACGTACTTGTGAGGGCATCTCTACAGGGGGACTTCCCTTCGAGGGTTGTCGTGCAGCGATGTCCGTGTAAGGGGTTGGCAAGTGCGGTGAGATGAGTCACGCGTGCGAGGGTCTCCCACTTACACAGTGTTACTAAAACCACCCTGGGTTCCTGGGCGTCTTGTAGATTATCGAGTGACGGTTGCTTGCTAACCCTGATTAGATGGGTTGGTACCCCCTGGAGTTGTGGACAGGCCAGGTGGGATGTGCCACTGGTCGGCTGTTATGGCGGCCAGTTGGTTATTGACTGTGTAGTACCATGCCGGCAGGTAGTCTGAACCCGAGTACGTCCATGGGTTTTCTAGGGATGTTCAGGATCGCCCATGGTTATTGCTGATAACTTCTGGTTTATTTTTTTTACTTACACTTGGTTTTCCTAACCTATTTACCTTTACTTGTACTTGTTTCCCTTCTTGTTTACTTTCAGTCATCATTCACAGCCTATACTGTTAGACTTTGGGGAAAATGGTTTTCAAATGAAAATGCTTTATTCTCTTTGGGTAAGATTTTAAAATGTAACACTTTGCTTTTCAGAATGAGTTTAAAACTAATGAAATGGAACTAAATTTCAAAAAAAAAGAATAAGGGAAATGTCTCGTGTTTGATTTTCAAGTAAAGCATTATGAAAAAATTACTTTTATACATTATAGTTCAAACTTGGATTATGTAGATTCTTTATTTTCTGGCGATGCAGTGGGATTTGTTGTGGGGTTCACCTACTGAGCACTTTTGTGCTCACGCCTATCTTTTACCTTTTCAGTTGCAGGTTCCTTGTGTTCAGGTCATCTGTTTTGAGTCACTCAGTGTTGGAGTGAGGTTGCTCTCTAGTTGGGTGGTGACCTGAGAGGTCACATGGAGGTACGTGGTTGTGTGGCCTTTATTTCTTTTCCGCTGTTAGTGTTTATTTGTTCTGTTTTATTTACTTTTGTTTGGGCTGAAATTGTTCCCAACGATCAAATTTTAATGCCCGGCACTTGTTGCCATCCCGGGGGGATCGGGAACGCCCCTTGGGACTTGCCGCGGACCGGCTCGTGTGACCGGTTCAGGGTCTACCCGGGCTGGTTCGTGACAAAACCCATGTTCCCCAATGGGAATGGGGAATAGTAATATTTGATGAATTTGGAATGTGGGACCCACATGTGATGTTCCGTAGACATGTTATAATATTTTGGACTTTAATAGGTACTCTCTAATATCCCTCGACTTTGTAATTAATATTTAGGTGACAGGTGTCATTACCCACTGTACCCCTATTGGTCATGTACTGAATAAGGAAGTGACCCCTGAAGTAAACACCAAATATTCCATGGATTATAGACTGGAACTAAGGATATAAAATGTATAATATGGGAGTTATCACCCAAAATATATATTCCAAAAATTATTAAATAACCAAAAAGTGTATCAATAATAATAAATAGTTGAGCCCAATACAAGAAATATTATACAATAGATAAACCAATGGAAATAAACCATGAACAATTCCTAGAAATCTATCATGAATCCCAATTCCAAATATAGGTGTTGGTTGCCACATACATCATTGGTCATGGTGAAAAATAAAATAATAGAACACAATGAATATAAATAACAAAATTATTCTTTTGTTATCTACCAACACATAAAATTGATTAATAGTTTATTTCATGCATGAATACCCAAATGTAATTAAAAATGTGTGGAAATATAATTTATTTCTGAGCACACAAGTTACAAGGTTAATCATTTAGCATAATCCTTTCTCTTTTTCATTTCAAAGTCTTTAGTTTAGTTCAATAATTTCATAACCAATGAAATCCAACATTCATTCATAAAAAATAAAATTAAAAATTTCATTAAAGTGATCATTTAATCATTAACCTAAACTAATTTATGGATTCTATTAATACATTATTCCATCATTAATATTCATTCCCCCAAGTTCAATATAATTCATTACCAGTACAATATTATGTGTATTCTTTGACACAACCAAACTAATAAAAATGATAGATATAATACAGTGGAAATAATAAATCCTAAATAAGAATAAAATACCAAAAGTTTAGAGGAAATTGGAAAATAAAGCACCAAATAAGGATCTAGGCCTTATCTAACCATCCTAACATCACCACAAATTCATTTCCATGTCATCCATAAAATCTGATCATCACTCATATCATGATATTTCAATAATCAATGAAAAATAGTAGAACCGCCACTAAATAATCCAAAAATACTAGGTTCCAAAGAAATTACACAATGGGATCTATCATTACACATTATACACATGAATAAAAGCATATTTTAAGTAAAAAACCATTAGAATCCATCAAAACCACTTCTCAAAAGCTTACAAGCTTAAGTAAAAAAAATATTAGCTTAATACATCATAAAACATAAATATATAATTAAATATATTTATCATCATTTGGATTAAACCATTCATTTTTCACACATTTAATACAACAAGAAATATAATTAATCGTTATCAAATTATGGCTATAATTCAATAAAATATATTCTTAAAGAAACAATTTATCATGGTAAAAAATTCCTAGAAATAAATGTTATTTTTAATAAATATCTATTTCATTATATCCCATATATTTCCATGTCCAAATTTCTTAATCAATTTCAGAATATTAGACATAAAAAATAATATAAGATATTCTCACCCTAAACCACTAAAACTATTTATAATGTCCCATGTGGAGATATCAATAGTAAAAAATTAATATCATGCAGATCACAAAACCCTTTTAATGGATTTAAATCTTTTTTTTCATAGATATTATATTTATTTTGTATACATAAAAAATTTACTTATAGAATATATTTATTTTTAATCCCATAGTTTGACATAGATAGGTGAATGGCCTAAAATTTTCTACATTAATATGATGATTATAGGAAGACCTCTGAAGAAATTAATAGAAAAATAAACCACATCCAATTTCAATGTAAACATTCATAGAACCTAACCACAGTGAAATATTATTAATTATGATCAATTATTGACCAAGACTCAATAATAAGTCATTAATATATCCATCATGAATAATGATATTAAGAGGACATGGTATAATGGGAGAAGAGGGGAAACATGGATTGAAAGATAATTTATCCCAGATAACATTAGTTTAATATTCCAAAAGGGATACCTAGAAGAGAAAAATATTTTTATTATCAAATAGGGTTCAAAATGATTCATAAAAAATTTAAACATATGGAGCTCAAACAACTATTTATAGTGAAAATATAGAGAGCCTTCACCATTGTTTGGAGGCATCAACCATCATTGTATTGTCATCGGTCAAATATCTATCTGAATCACCATATTTCAAAATAACATTTCATCCCTCTTCTCATGGTGTTTTTTTAATTTAATTATAGGAATTAGAAAATGGTGTTTTAGTACCTTACACATACTTCATGTCTCCCAAAGAGGAATCCCTTGAAACATCCACCATGACAAGAAAATATTTTACTCACTTATTCCAACACACCATAGCTTAGGCCAGGGCATGAGGGAGACATCCCCAAAATTTGTATCATATCTACAAAAAATGGATGTACCGAAACAAATCACTATCATTATCTCAAAAATAATCATTATATACTAACCTATTTTCTATTTGGAAATCAACTATACACCACTAATTTTCAAAAAGGAATTTCAAAACCATACTTCCCAAAAAACCTAACTCCCACATCTAAATCTATATGAATTCTAGACCATGACCTCCCCCATGGCTACCACATTAGTGTTTTATAACTCATAATGCTAAAAATAAACTCTTTTCCAATAAAACTCCACAAAATTATCTTTATAAAGGACAACATCCATGAAAAATTAAGTGAAAGTAAATAACAAAATGTTCCCATAAATTAGTTTAGGACATGGGTTATCTATGGAATATGATTTTTTTATTGATGATTGTATTTATTTTTTGGATATATAACATGGGGGAGGGTTTATTTCATTGAATTTAATTAGTTTTAGGTGAGATGTAACTTGATTAATAAAATGGAAATGATAATGAGCGTGGTTGAGATAACTATATGTAAATTGTTAGTGATGATTGGAAGAAATTACAATTCATATTTTCAAAAGTAAGTTATTTTTTTAATGAGTTGGATATTCCTGTTTAATGGATTATATGTTGTGTTTTGACATAAAATTACATTTCATACATTTTTATTCAATGATATTTGTGTGAATTTTATTTGGTAGAAATGTCAACCATTGTTTACAAGGATACTCTTTGATGTGGGATGGTTGTAATTACATAACAGATTATGATGGTTAGGTGGTTTGTATGTAACACCATCCCTGAATTTTTTTTGACACATGATATGGGCATAATTTCCCCCAATATATTTATTATTTGTGTTTTTGATGTAATTCAAATAACTGTAGTTTTTCTATATGTGTTGGGTATAATGGAAACATTGTTTAATATGGTATCTGGGTTGTGTTTACTGCCACAATTGATCTTATTGAGTATTTAGGTTGGGTTTAATTATATCCATTTATTCTTATGAATTTTGGTTGGGTGGAATTCCAACATAAACTTCTTTTGGTTTTTATGTTGGGTGTATTGAAACTAGATTTCCTTAATTTTATACCTACTGGTTATAGGAGGATGATATTCAAACCAATTAATATCATTATAAGACATGTTAAAATTATAAATTAGTACTTTTTGATGCACGTTGGGTCACTCCAAAGTGGATTGTTTATAAACTAGTGTTTCGACATGAACTTATTAATGAAATTGTTTTTATAAAATAAAAATACACAAAAAATTAAATATTCTATATATGTTTATTGGAAATGTTGGTGGTGGATCTCTAAGTTGTACCATCACCCTAGATGAACACTTTTTTGTGTGTTAAAATTTCATGATTGGGGATGTTGGTATGTAGATGAGTCTGGTGATTCATGGGTGAGATGGATGAATTACTAGAATGACAGGACCAATTGGGAGGAGGCTAAGACTCAGGTTTTTAGTAGTCCACTTTCATTTTTTATTTTTGATAATGATGTGAATAACTGACCTTTATTGTGATAATGTTCAAATCTATATGAGTTTTGTACATTATAATGTGTTATAAATTTTTTAGCATTTTATAATTATTATTTTTCATCCGTTAATATATATATATTATATTCTTCCACGTGTTTTGGAATTTTGTTTTATACCTTTTCATTTATTTATAGGTTTTTAATTTTTAGGGTGTAGTAACCCATGCTTTTTATATAATCTATCTGATAGTTACACCACAAATCATTTAAGAGGTAACTCTTAAAGATATGTGATATATTCTATTTGTTTTTTATTCGAGTGAAAAGTATAAAAAGATCATAATCCCCAACCAAGGAATTATAGGAGGTGGGTTTGGTAATGTTGTTACATTTAACTACATATATGGTACCGACCTTAAAAAAAACATAAATTGAATCTTTAGACAAAAATTAACATTCTCTAATTCATGAAGATATTTTAGGATTATATTTTTATAAAATTAGGTTGTTACCTATACATAAAAAAATATAACATCACAAATTTTAAAATTTCACTCAGAAACTATGTTTTCCACAATGATTTATTTAAGATATATTATGTTTTATTTTCAAGAAATATCTACACTACATTAATTTGGAATTAATGAATTTCCTTAATAATCCATTATACACAATGAGAAAATTGAAATTAAGGTATCAGAAAAAAATATCAGTAAGGTAAATATAAAAATAAATATAGAAACTCATTAGTCTTTGAATACTCACAAAAAATATATCTTTTCAAAATTAAAATTTAGCACAAAATAAATATTTTCATACCCAAGAATCATCTTCTCTACCACATTATTTTTATAACAAATTAATAATAAATCATAAAGGAAAAAATAAAACACATAATTATTTCATTGATATATTGAAAAAACAATTAAATCAATATTAAAAAGTTATATATTCCACTCATAATAAGGTCAAATAAAGGTAAATTTTTAATTAATATGATTAGATTTCTTTTTGAAATTATAATTTTTGAATAAAAATCAATGGAAATTATAGATAAAATATATATGTAAAATAAGAAATCATTTTCATATCACTCTTATTATTATTCTTACAATTGGAATAACCTTCCAAGTAAATTCATATAATATCATAGGAGAAAAAACAGGTTAAATATATTTTTTTAACAAATGAAATGGAGAGCTATATCCAGATCACCCATAATTATGATTTATATTGGGATCACCCATAATAAAAAGCAATATTAGGCACACCCAGAATTATAAACAATTTACAAGATTTCGAATATAATTATTACACATGAAATTTATTATTTCAAACATTATACCTAAAAAAGTTACTTTTAACCATAAGAAAAACATTTTTGTATTAAAAAATTTCCATTTCATTGAAAACCAATATTGAAAATACCACAAAAATGGGAATGGGTTTTTTTTGTAGAAATGTTTGAATCTTGTAAAGTAAGAAAAACATAAAATAATAGTTATAAAATTGGGAAAAACTGTTGGAGTTCTATATAAGGATTGAACATAATCAAGATCAACATCAGGCTCACATGTAATCAAGAGCTATATTAGTATCTCCCATTATTATAAACTACTTACAAGAACCATAATATAATCATTGTACAACCATTAATTCATTGCAATCCTTATAATTATAAAAAAGTCTTTATACCCATAAGAAAAATATTTCTCGGACATCAAAATATCCATTCCATTTAAAACATATTTTGAAAATACATAGATGAAAATGAAGGCGTTATTTTAATTGATAAAAAAATAGAATCTTTTAAAGGAAAAATAACATAAAATAATGGTTATGACATTGATAAAAACCATTTACAATTTTACACATTAAACCATTGTTGTTTTAACAAAATATGTATAAAACATGCAAATTGATTCCTTTTAAAAATCTTTGAAAGAAAGTAAAATGTGACATAAAATTTAATTCATAATTAATTTCTTTATATATATATATAAATTTATAAAATATTTTTAAGAATATAGTCATGGAATAAAATTATTTAGAAAATATACCATTAAAACATTTAAACAATGATTTTTATAGTAAAGTGTCTCTGATCTTGAGTTCGACTTGTGATGTAAGTTGTTTATTATTCGGAATAAAAAATTTACACTAAATATATAGTTTATTTATAATTATTTATTTTCATTATTACATATATTTTATATATAATTTTTTTTATAATATGGATTAATCAATTAAATTTATATCATAATGTTTGACTATATTTGGGAGACATGTCTGAAATCCCTTTGGTAAGTTGACTATGGTCAAATAGATCGTTGTTAAATCATATACATAATAAAAATACCAACATAGTTATAATATTTTATATAATTTTTATACATTGAAAATCAACCAGGACATATTATTATGGAAAAAAATTATGTTATAGTCTTGGAGATGGTAAACCATATGTATGCATGAGTAACATTTTCATTTTTCAGTGATCATGGAGGAAAAAATGTAAGTATAATTTTATACTATATAAATTTTTATATGACCTAGATATCATATTTTCTCTTTAAATAATTTATATACATCCGTAATGTGATGTGGCCATGAAAAATGATTCACATTTGTTCATAGAGGTGGTAATCAACACATACACAAGAAATATGTTATCGTTTATCAAAAGGATGGAAGAGTAAAAATATAGATGATGTAAAAACCTTAAAAATTGATACATATTTCATTTATATTATATATTTTCATTAAATCTGTCATTATAACCAACCATGGGACTTGTTTATGGAAAAATAATTATATTGGTAAATGGGGAGGGATGCGGTCTTACACAAAAATGATAGACTAATTTACTATTTGATAGAAAGATATAGATATAGGATATGAAATGAAAAAACCAAATAAGTATAATTAAGTTATTTATGATATTATTTCTTAATGGTTTATGAATATTTGATTAGGGAATATGATTAAATAAAACAAAAACCCGCAGTGAAGAACAATACTTCTTCTTCAGACAGCCTATTTATGTTCAATCCTAAATCCATTATTGGTTGGTATTATAAAAAAATACCCTATAGGAAATGGGGTGGGATTTAAAGAAGGTATTTGTGTATTTATTGGCTATATAAAAGCGTATTTAAGTGTGGATACAATTGGAGAGGGGTTTCCTTTAATAAGTGGGGGAGAGGACACACTTGTATTTTTAAAAAAAATATCAAAATATATTAATGCATTACTCAAGAAAAATTGATCCAAAATGAAATATTAAAAAATATAATATGGTATAGGGTATAAATATGAATATAAAATATAATTTAGACACTTTACTATATTTTTTTCATCCATTTTACATATTTTTAACCACTATTAAACTTGTTTTTGTCTTAAAATTATTAGGAGATTTTAACCTTTTTTAGTATTCATTATGAACCAATATTAAGTTGAAATTAATTCAAAATAGTATTTCGGATTATTAAAAATACATAATCAATTTTATAAAATTAATTTTCTATAATTTTATGACATTAAATTATAATTAATCCCATGAAACATGATGAAAAGCATATTTTCAGATAAAATCATTTTTCACTATAAATATATTATTAGTCTAAAATCTTGTATAATGTTGATTATGATCAGATTTAATTTATATTTTTTATATAAAAGTAACTAATTAAAAATTAAAAAAAATATAAATTGACTTTTGAAATACTATAAATTGAAATATTGTTTTCAATAAAAATCAGCATTTTCACTATTCCTCCAAAATTTAAACTAGATAGAAAAAATATAAAATATTCACCATTAGTAAATTTATAAAACAGGAATAAAATAACTAAGTTAATTTTTTGGAATTGATATTCTATAATTTGAAATATAAATAAATAATACCATATAATTCATGAAATTCCAAAATGGATAGTAATAAATATTTTTTCCTTTAGACTGAAAACTTTTATAACATTCTTATAAAAAATATAACACTATGAAATCGAATTAAAGATATTTAAAAATAGATTAAATTGAATTATCATAATGTTATCTAGGATGGTACATTATGCCCCTTTTGTTAACAATGTCGTTACAATTATATTTCTTACTTAAACAAGTGAGATTATTTTCCCATCACAGCATTTTTAGATTCACCTGAAATTTCTTCAACCATTTAATTTTTTAACCAATCCTTATCATTTTAAAAAAACATTATTTTTCAAAAATATCTCTTTAGGGGTATGAACGTATTTTGGATATCCTCATAAGAAATTTTTTCTTCCAACATAACTACTTTAAAGTTAAATAAATATGAAATATCCTTCATATATTTACCTAATAACGAAACATGAAATAAATCTTGTAAGTATGGAAAAATCTAACTCAAGGGTACCCTATAAGTAATAAATACAACATTATACATTAATTTATAAATCCTAATATACAATAGGCTCAACATTCCCTTTTTTCCAAAACACATAACACTTTTACATAGTGATACATTATGAAAATCATGATTACCTACCTCAAAATAAATTTATTTCATTAGGATATCTACATATATTTTATGAAATCATTTTGTTATCCTCATGTGATAATAAATAATATTTTCCTTCCTATTAAGTTTATTTACCCATTTTGGTCCCTTTTAATCTCATTCAGTCATTTCATCCAACAAATATTATGTTCAACCCCATTTTCTATGTAATTCCACAAAAAGATCCACTTGTATACTAAAAGAAAAACATTTTTTATAATTAGACTCAACCAATGTTAGATATTTATCATGAAATCCCAGATAATTCTTTCAACAAGTTTGAAGAATATCTTCTAATGATAGAATCATTCAATCTGGTTGTCAATCATATTAACTATGAATGGTGGTAATGAAATTAAATTTAGTTCCCAATGAAATGAATTATGCTGTCCTTTCCAAACATTAGAGGTAAATTTGGAATCCTGATCAAATAAAAGAAAAAAGGGAGTCAATATATTCTAATTATCACTTTAAAATAAATTCAAAAAATTTGATCAAAATATATATTATATTGAATGATTAGAAAATTATTATATTTAGTTAATTAATCAACAATTATAATAGTGAATGTATTAAGTTGAGTTATATTAAGTAATACTACCATGAAATCAATTTATATATTCTCTAATTGCAATGTTAGCATTGAAAAAGGGTGGAATAACCCCTTTTTTAGTTTCTTTTCAACTTTAACTGGTTTAAAAGACTAACATTTCATAGTAAAATCATAAATATCATTCATCATTAGTTCTTATTTTATATTCTTATGAATGTCTCTATAATTATTTTTAATCCTGGATAAATTGAAAATGGATTACTAGAAGCCTAAATGAATATTTTTTTCTTCAACTATGGGTCACATGAGAAAAAATAATTTTGTGTGTCCAAAAACACATTGTTTGTCCACATTAAACTATAGAAGCTTACGTTTGTTAAACAATTCTACATTTTCATATAACTATTGGTCTTCCTTATGATATTTAATAATACAAATAATTCTAATAATACCTAAAAAAGTTAAGTGATTTCATACATATACAATTTCATAGAAAAAATCAACAAATCATTAACCAATGGATTAGGTTCTAGATGTAGCATATTTAATGTAGAATTAAATTTCTAACTAAAAAAATACCCTAATACTTTTTGTTTACCTAGATAGTATTGAACATTAAAATCAAAATACTTTATCAATTACAACCATATCTTGTATCTCATGTCAAACTCTTTTCAAGTGATTATATACTTCAAAAACATATGATTAGTTTATATTTCAAACATTTATATATATAAATGATTTCAACATTTTTTAGTAAACACTATTGACACTATTATTAGGTCATGTGTAAGATATATTTTTCTTAGTGTTTTAGTTAACATGAATAATAAATAATTAGTGGATAATTTAGCATTAAAAAAACCATCCACTTCATTAAACTATCAATGAAGATAACAAAAAAAATTTCTAGACAAGAGGGAAAAACAATGAAATTCACTAATATTCTATTCAATTCCTAGAGACATTAATTCAATTCCTTTTACAAATGAACATAAATTTTTTCATATTATCATTGTTGGGGTGTGGAAAATAGATTTCTTTGTAAAAAAACCACCAGAAAAAGAATACCAATCTAGGAAAAATATTAATCTCGGTAAAATTTATTGTAATATTCCATTCATAAACCACCATTGTTTTACCATGATCAATAGTTATTCCATAATTATTTATGATATATACAATAAATTAAATCTACTATTACCAAATATCACATTCTAAAATTTTCATTATATATTATTTTCTTTCATGGTTTATAGAACATTTCCTATATTTTTGGGGAACTGAATATCTATTATAATAATCCAAAATATCATAAATAATCACAACAAAAAACATATTCAAATATTATTATAAAAAACTATTCATAGATATTTGAATGAAGCTGGAGGATTCATTAAATAAATTCTTAACCACAAACTCGTAAGTTTCATATGTAGTACAAAACAACTTATTTGGGATATTATCATTCTTAACCATCATCTAGCAGTACCTAGGCCTAAGGACATCCTTCTAGAAATACTAATATCGGTGGAGATAATCAAACAAGTCATCATTATGAGGAAACATATTATTATTCTTAAAAGTAATGTTATTTAATTTTCTATAATTAGGGAAAATCATCATAGAACCATCATTATATTTGATAAAAAATATGAGCACTATATGGTGATGTGGTAGGCCATATGAAACCTTCATCAAGATATTCCTATAACTACCTTTTTAGTTTCAGGTGGTCTACGTAAGCCATTAAAAAAAGAGGTTTTTAAATAGAATTAGTATCCATAACTAAGTCAATAAAAAACTGAATTTTATGATCAATTAGAATACAACGAATATCATCTCGAAATGTATTCATATTTTTTTACTATTGGAACATCATTAATATAAAGAACTCCCTTATTTTAAAAAACATGATGAAGATAAATTTCATTTATATCCCTTAATTGTTTCTTATATTTTTAATATGTTATTAATTTTATGAATATATTATTATATAAAATCTAATACACATTTCAGAAAATAAAATCTCTTACTATGTAATCAATCACATCATGATAAATTGAAAACCAACCAAATACTAGAATAATATAATATTATACTGTGAGAAACAAAATAAGGTTTTAAGGGAAAAATTTATATAGATAATAACAAGAAGATAATTGTAAATACATTTTTCTTTATAACTAACAAAAGGTTTTTTCAAAAATCCATCACATCATATCTTGGGGTGAAAGTGTCATTTTACCATTAAATTTCTCATAAATCAGAGAGTGGTTAGACCTTGAATAAAATAAGACATTAGCATTATTTGAAAAAAGTAATGTACCTACAACCACATAATTTATTTTCCTAAAATTTACTAGTATAGTTGCATTGGATTTAACCACACCATTTAATTATTTTCTTGCTACTTCTAATTATTAATAATCATCTTAGTACACAAATGGGTACAATGACCCTTATTATTACATTAAGAACATCTTACTAATATTTTATCAAAATTAGACTTAAAATTACAAATATATATATCTCTACAATCTTGAGAAACATATCCCAGTTTAATGCATCATAAGAACTTCGATGATTTCATAGTACATTCCCCAAGGTACTTTTTTCAACACATATCACAACATAAAAATATTAGTATCATGATTTCTCATATGGATTCTTCCCATTTTTCAAGAACCTTGAATTTTTTTATGATTATTTTTTTGGAGCACATGGTCATAAGAAAGCTACACTTCCATCATCTTAATAAACTATACAATTTTATTAGAAATTTTATATTCATGACATTATAATTCTCTTTAGTATATTTCAATTATTCGTGAATAAAAATGATTAATTTTACTATTATTCTCTAAGATACAATTTGGTGTGTAGTTTTCTAAAAATGTGATGTTTTCTTCATTGATCCCACTAAATATTGATATTTTCCAAATAATTACAAGAATTAAATTCCCATTATATGTTGATAAACCATATAAAATTACTTATCATTGAAAATATTCATAAATGTATCCCATTCCATGAAATAATTCTTTTCTCATTTCCAGTGTTCATAACCATTTAAAACAATTGATAATACTCACCATAAAATTGGTAAATAACTCGAGTTACCATTTAATAACCCAAAAGAACCCATGACATTGAATATCTTTTCCAGAGCATTAACATGTACCTAAATTACCAATATATAAGAAGATCCTCCTAATACTAGAGGTTACTATCTATTAAAATGCTCTAATATCTACATGTTGCTCCGTGATAGATTTGGTATATCTATAGCATGAATTCCACCACTATTTCTATACTACATCAACTGTTCCATCGTAATAAATAAATATTATGTTATAATTCCAACCATTCTTGGTTTCTAATATGGAAGGATATTGTCCCCTTGGTGTCATCCCAATTTACCTTCATTATTTCTTCTATATAAGAAATTCAAAGAGGGTTAGATGAAATAAAGACACCTCGTAATATTCCCATGATATTTTATGATACAAATATATTATAATATATTAAGGGTGTTTAATTATATTATCTCAGCCTCTAAAATTATCTACACCATTCTTCTAAAACCAACTTTTAGTACTCAAATTTAATCAATCTGTAAAATACATTCTATGTAAAAGAATTAATTTGTATTCATTTATATTGTACTTTTAGGATTAATTTTAGAGAAAATGGTCATCACCAATACATAAATAAATATTTCATCACAAAGTGGAATCTTCTAATTATAATCAATTTCTTCCAAAATAGACAAATTCAATACAAAACATATTTTTTTTGGAAATATATTTATAATTTTTATCTATAAATCATTCGTGTCCCTTCCTTTTCTTAAAACCCTATGAAAAATATTTAAATATATTAGATGACCAGAAGAATCTCAGTGAGGGATATATATTGAGAAAAAATAAACACATTAGTAAATTAATAATCATCAACATTTTCCTTTTTTAATTTATATTTTGGACATAAAATGTTAATTTTATTACAAATTAAATCAACTTATATACACAATGAATATTATAGAAAATTCGATAAGAAATATTAATGTAAAAATGAGTCTATTAAAGGATTCATGGAAATATTGAATAAACCATGATAATTTTTTTACAAATTTATAAATTTCACCCTTAATAAGTATCATAAATGTCCCTTATAAATTGTTTTCATTACATTATATGGTGAAAAAATATGATTTCATTGAAAATCCATTAAAATAAAAGCTAAATGATGTAGGCACCTTAGGATATCATATTCATAACACTATTTAAAAAACTATTAAAAATGGATCAACCTACCTAGTAAATTCCAACAATATATTAGGAGAAACCTAACTGATTAATATCATCCACTTACCCAACGCATTGGAGAGAAATGTTTGGATCATATGTCATCATGAGTTATATAGGGCTCACCCATCATTGTGAGACTTATAAGGATCACATGTAATCATTAATAATGACTAAGAACTATATAAATCATTTTATAATAAAACAATCTTTTCCATCACAACACATATAAAAATATTCCTTACTCCCGTAACAAGAAAAATTTGGATATCGAGATATCGATTTATTTTAAAATAATATTTGAAAGTAACCATAAAAAATTGATGCATGGTTTTCCCATGAAAACATAATATTTTAAATCATTTAAAACATAAAAAATGTTTATATTTGGAAGAAAAACAATTGACTCTATATACATAAAAATATGACATTACTTTTCCTTTTTTTTCAAAACATTCTATATAAAATTTCAAAAAATATTCTTTTTGAAAACAATTAAATGAATGTTATTCATGAATTAAAATGTTCTTTATAGTTAATTTATGTATATATAAATACACCAATAAAATAATTTTAAGAATGTGAAAATTTAAGAAAAATATTTAGAAAATAAATAATTAAAATATTTAAAATAAAATTCTAATGTTAAAGTGTCCCATACCTTATGCCTGACATATCACATCCATTCGTTATCTTACTGAAAAATGAATTATGTTAATTATTTACGTTACAAAAAATATTTTTTATTTTTATTATTCATTTAATTTTATATATAACTAAGTTATCTAATATTTCATAATCAATCTAGTTTACATCAAATATTTTAATTTTATTCTACTCCCATATCTAGAATCACATTTGTATATTAGATGTAGTCAAAGGGGTCATTTACAAATCCTCTCAAAAAAATAATCCATAACCGATTATAATGTTTTATAAATTATTTTACTTTTAAAATCTAATATGAAATATGTTTATGAAAACTGAATTATGCAAAAATCATAGAGGTATTTAGTAATAAGTACGCATGTGTAACATTTTCATTTTTCATAGAGAAAGAGGGAATTAATATAACTATAATTATATATTTATATAATGAGTATTTTATCATAATTATAATATAACATCATTAAATAAAATTATATATATCTGTTTTGTGATGTATTAAAAAATCACATTGCTTCATTGAGGTGGTAATCCACATGTATGCCCAAAAAATGTTTTCATTTTTCAACTCTTTGAATTGTATGAATATATATATGATATATTATTTTTAGATAATGAATTTTTTTAATTATTATCTCACACACAATAATATATATATATATATATTAAATTCATCATTATAACAATATGTGAGAGTAGTTGATGGAAAAAAATACATCGGTTCGCGAGGGAATAATTTTTTGTACCAATGAATAGTTGTTTAATTTACCATTTGGTGAAAGAAGAAGATGAATGTAGATTATTCCACTAATATAAGAACAAAAAATTATATGTATGATTCTGATAATTTTATTTTAGAATTTTTTAATAATATGTGAAGGATTTGTAAGAAAAAATAAAATGAAAATGCTCGGTTAAGAAATATATATCTTCTTTGATGGGCCTCATTAGGTTTCTACCTAAAGCCTTCCTAAGATGATTTTATAAAAGGAATATGGAATCATGTAAGTGCAGAGTTATTTGGGGATAGAATTTGGGTAGGTATTTTCCAAAACAATTTCCTCTTGAAGTGGGTAGTGGAGAAGAGAGGGGATGTCCTTTTATAAGTGGCATGAAACACATGGAAGTTTTTAAAATATTAAAATATATTAATCTCTCACTGAAGATAAATTTCTCCCAAATGGACAATTTTAGAATATTATATTATATATATTTAAAATATGCAGACCCAATAACAGCAGCAAATCATTTTTTTGTATTTATCAAAGCAGGTTTAAGGAGAACCGGTAACCAAACAGACCATTAAAATTCAAACATAAACATTCAGGTTTCAAATTCAAAATTCAAAATTCATCTCCACCGACATTATCACCTTGATCCATGAGCCTCAGCACATGACCTGAGACCTCACACACCTACCTCTAAAACAGAAACACTTGATTCTGTGTCACCTCGGTAGACGTGTCTTCATTCCTATCCGCATCAAACTTGAGATGCGAGTCGTCACGAATCCCAACGCCTCCTCCGGCCAGGTCGCCGGCGAGACAAGCTGGACCTGCCACTATCATCACGGACCTTCAGCATCCATCGACATTGCCAGATTTCAAACCATTCACCAATATGGAAACACAACAACAACGCAAGCCAGATAGCGTCAGGAGCAATCATAGAAAACCAACACCACAGTCGAAAACCCTCCGCGCACTCAAAAACATCATCCTCGAAACATTGAGGAACAGATTCATCCCATGCTCATGAAGACGTATGAACAACAAATAACTATGGCTCGAAACCCCGCCCATGAACAAGAAAAGAAGAAGCAAAACAAACACCCCAAATCACACCGAATACGAAACCAGCAAATCCTGCCGCCACCGAGCACACCAGCCACATCAGGCACAACAAAAACCTAACTCACTCACCAGAGAAGAGGCGGAACACCAAACCACCGATGCATGAGCACGACCATCAAACGAGGAGAAACTCACCATAGGACAATAGCAAGCTACCGAACAGAACCCGGAGTGCTCCGAAGAGTATGTCGACGACGATCCGGTCTTACACCCACAGATCCGAAGCAACAGCCACAGAATCCCATAGTGCCTCTCAACGAGAGGAGACCGCGAAGCCGCCTCACGCCACTAAAGAAAAGATCCTCCACGAAAACCTGATGAGATCGAAGAGGAACGCCGCGCCATCTGCAGCGATGAAGCTCGCAACAGTGAGAGGAGAACCCTAAGATGAGAGCCCCTTTACATTAAATGTGGTAACAAATTTTTTTTGTTTTTACTGACCCTTATGGACCAAAATTATGTTTTACTTATTAAATAAATAAAATTATGATTATTACAACTATGAGTGTTTTTTTATAAAATTGAATTCAAATAATTTTTTAAATTTAATATAAAATTAATCCTGCAAAACATGATGAAAAAAATGTTTTCATAAAATTGACTTTTTAATTTCTAAATATTTTTTATATGAAAATAATGTATAATTTTGAATAAAATAGAATTAGTTAAATAATTTTTATAGAAAGTAAACTAATGAAATTTTAAAAGTAGTAAATAAAACAATTTTACTTTGTAAATATTATAAAATAAAAATAGTTATCAATAATAATCAGTATTTTCTCAATTCATTTAAAAATAAAACTTTTCTAAAACATCTCAAAATGATATCCTGATATATTCTTAAATAGTTAAATTCAATCATAAATTTTAATTTTTCATATTAAAATTCAATAATTTTAAATACATAATTTTAAATAAAAAATATATAATGCATGAAAACCCAATGTGGTTAGAAATAAATATTTTTTCTCTTTTGAGTGAAAAACATCCAAATATTAATATATGGAATATAACTATAATAAATTTAATTATTGAATATTAATAATACAGGAAAATTATTTATCTTAACATTACCATGGTTTTTTTAATATCTATTTTCTCGTGATGTGGTCTAAATGATGGATGGTTATATCAAATTATTATATAAAAGATAGAATATTTCCTTTTTGTGGGTTTTAATGAAAACAATGAAAAATTTAAAAATAATTCTTACTTTTTGAATATATTATCATTTTATTCTATGTTATTCTTATGTTTCAATATAAATATATATATATATATATATTCATTATGTGATTGTGGGGTCATTTTTCTATGACTGTAAAGTCATTTTTGTGTTCGTTCTTTATACATCGTGTTTAAAGTTAAATTCGATATATATGAAATTATTTGGTTTTTAATGAGAGTTGTAGTATATTCACGAGTTAAAAAAAATATATATCATATATTTTGTAACTGTTGGATGATTCATATATTTTGTGCTATTATTTATAATTAATATTATTTTTTACATGGTTAATACAACATACATGTAAATTAATCTATGGTTTATATATCATTGTACTAATTTTTACAAATTTTTTTAAATACATACGATATTTCTCCTAATTTATGAATACTAATATTTTATGAATTCTTATTTATAATTTTGATTTATTTTATAAATGTTGTTTTTTTAATTATAATATAAAATAACAGAATTTTTGTAGTTAATGAATTTTATTTTGTTGTAATTTTATAATTATTTTACTATTTTTAATATTAGATTTCATATTATTTTATTTTTTTATATAATTTTCATAATTATGTAAAAAATGTATTGATCAAATATTTTATGTAATACGATGCCAAATTACCTTTTCTTCCTAAAGGGCATGCATAATTTTATTTACTTATAAAACATTATGTGGTTTAGATGAAAAATATTTAATAAGGGTTACATTATGTGGTTTTATTAAGTAAAATTATAATTATTTAATATATGAAAACATGTATAACTTAATGTTAGTTATAATATCCAAATGTGAATTTTTTTAATAGGGTTGTTAAGTTAGTATATGTTGTCTGAAAATATTGATGGATATTATGGAAACAATAGTTCAATATGTAGTAGAACACTGGGCATACCTTACTTTGGGAAGTATTACATACTAGTCATGTATTATAGTCATAAAGGGCATAATTTTATTTTTTAACCATTGTTTTTGTGACTTTATTGATGTTGAAAAAACGTTTTAAGGTTGTTATGGTGAATTAATTGTTTTTAATAATATGATCTTATGTTGTGTTACCAATTTTAGTATGATAATAATGAGAAAGATATAATTAAATTATTGGATTTTTTAATGGAAATTAGTATGTGTACATGTAGGATTTATGATATTTTAATTCATGATTTATTATCAAGTAGTGTCAAAAACCTTATACATGTTTCAACTGTTTGCGTTCTGTTAATACTTTTCATCTTTAATTTTATTTTGTTGAAAATATAATTTCAAAAGAAGATCATTAAAATTATATATCAAATTTTATTCATGTGGAAAATAAATTTAAGAATGTTCTTTTCTCTATTGGAAATATCATGTTTAGTGGAGTTTAGTTTTTAAAAATTATTTATTTTAAAATAATGGACAATATTTTGTTTGATGAAATTTAATTATATATTAGACATGGATTGAAATAAATATTATAAATAATTTTTTTAATATTAAAGAATAAATAATTATTTTCAAATGGATTTTTTAAATCAATATTTGGATGGATTTAGTTTTTTACGTATAATGGTATTCCTTAGTAGAACATTATTAAAATGAATATTTAAAACATATATATTTTTTTCATCTCAAAAGGATGCAACCCAAGATAATAAACCATTTATTTGGTCTATAATCAAATATATATTTATAAATACATCATCACTATTCAGTAATTATTTTTTTCTATATTTATTTGTTGATTCATTTTTTCGTTGATGCTGAATTAGTTTTTAAAATTTCCATACGTTTTTTTTATTATTCATATTTGTTTTCTAATTATAGGTTCTTAAAATGGATTATTTAATATTATTCTATAATAACTTGAATATTTTTCCTTTTATTAGTAACATAGTAATATGTATATCTAATAATAACCTTGGCCGAGTATTAGAAATTGAATATATATATATATATATATTCATATTTATGCATTTTGTTTACAACATTTGATGGAATTGTTTTAGGAAGATAAGTGAAATTTAAAAATCCCAGAAATGAGAATATAATTTTTAAACCTAGGTAGGATAATTTGGAATTTAAAAATATTTTTTTTATAAAACTAGAAAGAGTGTATTTATGTTGTTTTTATAAATTTTGATATTTTTTGTGATATAGCCGTTAAATATTAGGTCAGTTCAAAAATGTTGTGTGAGAGTCTTCAAAAGATGTAATTTAATGTTATATAATTCTTTAATTACATAATAAAAAAAGTGACGCTGGTATTTATTATAGGTTCAGTGGTTACAATTCATTCATTTTTGGTAATTATTTTTTTTTGTAAAAGGAAGGAGGAATGTATTGAGTAGATAATTTCAATATGGGTTTCATTGAAAAAATAAAGAAAAATATATTTATGATTAAATAATGAGTATTTAATATTTATTTATATATATTTTATAAAGTTCATTCATGTATAATGGTTTCTGATATCTCATATTTTTTTAATTACTTCAAAGATAGTTTGGTGGATTTACTTTTTCTTTTTTCATTATGACCATAAATGTCTATCTAGATTTTTTTTTGTTTTCTAAATAATTTAATTTATTTAAAACCCATTTATTGATAATTAAATGAAATATACAATTTATTTTATTTATATTTTAAATGTCTAATACCCATTAACTAATTTGTGACTATTACATCATTTCACACACAGATAACCATGAGAATCCATATAAATAATACTTCATTCAAAGTAACATTATGGTTCACGAAAAATACAATGTCAGGTTTATGGAGGATATTTTAATCATAATAGAAAAACATGAATCAATTAAATAATTTTTTTCATTATATATTTATAATTATTATTTTTTGGATTGACAAGAAAATTTATTTTAAATATTAGTTAATTAGGTATATAATGAGAAATAAATTTTTTAATGTGCATGTTTTAAATATATTTTATTTTTGTTAGAATACGTATTTTAATATTAATCTTATATTTTTGAATTACAAATTATACATAAATAGAGTTTTTATTTTGGATAGTATATATAATTCATTGAACAAATATTCTATATAACATAACAAATTATTATAATTTAAAAATAATTTGTTCTATGGTTGATATAAATATATTATAATATTATATTTCAAATAATGTGGTTTACTTTTTTATGATGTTATTTTTTATTATGGTAATTTACCGATTTTATTTAATTTTTATATTAATTTCACTTTAATTTTTGTTAAATTATTTTTTACATACTATTTTTCAAAAAAAAAATTATTTTATATATTTCATTCAAAAACTCATTTTTTAGTAAGCGATTCCAAACTTTATCATTATTAATATTTTTTTTAATCTTTCCTGGGTTTTTTTCTTCATTTTATTTTTTTAACAATTCCAATTAATTAATCAAGTTCATATGTAGAATATATTCCTTGTGATTTATTTCAAAAATTATTATTGTTATTCACAATTAATGTAGTATTTTTAAATTGATTTATATTAATATCATATTTTATTATACAATAAATGGTAATTTTTTAAAAAATATATCATAATAATATATTATATGACTTTTTTAAAAATAAATAATGGAATTAATTTAATTTAATGATAGAAAAACGTTTCCATGTTTTCCATTCATTAGTGATGCAACTATTTTATAATGTTTTTAGGAGAATGAACAAGCCATTTCTTCTTTTATTAATCATATAAATTTACTTAATTTATTTATGTTATAATAATGTAATTATTTTTGGTTTACTCAAAAATAAATTTTTTATTTCATGGAGTATAAAGAAGGGATTTTTGTATCAATTTACCAAATAATATGTGATAATAGATTTTTTTGAGTGTGATGATGTTATTTATATATCATTTAAACCCCTTCCAACTATTATGTATTTCATGAGATGATAAATAGAATATTCATATTGTAGTAAATATTATAATACATTTTATATTATTTCATTTTGAATAAATATAGGGTTGTGATATAAATTAAGGATATAATAATTAATTTATTAATTTATTGATTATATATATGTAATTTATGCCTCAATTAATAACAAGAAACTTTTGTACGATTTCATAGAGAATAAATATCGGTTTTTTGTTTTAAATAACCATATAAAAATTATGTTGCAACTTTATAGTGGATGACACAAATTTTTATGCTTAAATTATATTCAAATAATATTTTATGATTTCATATAATATAAGGATGGAATTTTAGTCATTTAAACATTGATTTTATTTATAATTTCATGTATAATAAAAATTTATTTCTCCTTCAATTAACATGAAAAAATATATATTTTTCTTTCCAAGAAAATTTATTATGGATATTCCATTTAAATAAGGATAAATAATAAATCCCAAATTTAAAATTTATGAAAAACTATTTTAAAAATAATTTTTTCTTAGAATTTATTTAAATTTATTTTTTTACATTTTATTTCCTTCCATTGTGTCATTTTTTTATGGTCATTAATATAGGCCCAAAAATATATTTTCACCATTTCCTTTATATCATCAACTATGTGATGATGGTTAATTATTTTCTAAGATAAAATGTATTGGAAGGCATAAAATATTATTGGAACACATTCAAACCTATATCAGAGAATAATATATTTGAAGAAATATTTTTGGTATTAAATTTTCATTGGATAATTGAAACTTTTTTGGGGCAGGAATTTATATTACTTCACAATGTTGTGTAGAATATTATATTTCAATCTTTTGTTGAATTATTAATACAGATATTTTCTTAAAATAAATTTTATTAAGTTAATTCATATAATATTCTCACACAAGAAAATTATATTTATTTGTTAATTTATTTCAATGTAGAATTATTAAAAAAATTATTAGTTGTAAGAATTATTATTTTCATAACGTATATATTGAATTTTTCATATATTTATACCCCCCATAGTTTGAATTGTTGACATCCAACTATCCATAAATTTGTGTAAAAACATATGAGTGTTTAGAAAAATTGATAATGTTTATTAGGAAGAATTAATATTGATGATCCATATCTATTGTGATTATTATATTTGTACAAAATGAATAATATGAATATAAATATGTGTTGGGATATGGGGGACGATCCTATTGAAATAATATGTTGAAATGAATTAGAGGTAGATTATGTTTCATTAGATTATATACATTGCTATATGACATTGTGTACTAGTGGTCCATTACTTTTATGGGAATGGAGATATTTAATATACATCCCTTTAATTAATTTTTTGGGAATACTGAGACACTTGTTGGTGTTTTGGAGGAAACATTTTCATATGATGATTGTTGATCTAGAATGAATGATTATATGTTACAAGTATTGATGGATAGTAAAATAATTATATAGATAATATTACTTATAATGTTGAAAAAATGGCTATTGTAATGATTCGTGATATTTAATTAAAGAATAAAAGTTTGCTTGAATAGAGAGAATATATCATTGTATTTAGAATTTAAATTCATAATCAATGTTAATATAAGATTCGAAGAGGCAAAGGGAGTTATGATTAAGGAAAATGTATTATAGAAGTATCATCCAAGTGTTATAATTTTGGAATATAAACCTATGTAATAAGGACTTATGATGTTTGATGATCTAAATTTAAATTCTAGAAGAACTATTTTTGGAAGAATTACAAAATAAAAAAATATCTACAAACAGAAAAGTTACATGATTTTATTCTGATGATGAGTTTAAGTGAGTCTAAATGATTACATATATAATATGGTGTATGTTGATAAGTTATAATTAAGGGGACAAGTAAAATATTTTTTTCCTAGAAGGTATGTTTTGGATATAGTATGCATCTATCTAGAACAAGAATATATATGAATAATGAAATATCTTTTGATCTTGTTTAATGTTCCAATATTCTATGATAAAGACCTAAATTAGTAAAGGAATATGTAAGATTCAAAGTTTATAGTTTTATTTATTTTAGTTTTATATTTATGATAATTTAGGTAATGGAATTTTCTTACATTGATACATAATATATTTCAAGATTATAGAATATATTTGTAGGATTTTATACTGAAATGATATATATGAAGAATCTTACATGATACGTATGATATTTTAATATAAAAAATATATTCAGTTAATGAATGTGATATTTCTGGTTTGTAATATATAAATTTATCTAATTGTGAAACCATATGTGATTTTTAATAGTATAATGAGGCTTGGGAAGGACATATTTTTAGGTTCTTGTAAAAATGATGTGAATAGAATGAAATTATGTGAGAAATAATAAATAATAGAAAATAATTCATAAGATATTTTCTTAAGATCATGTCAAAAGGAACCAAAGGTAAAACATTAAGTGATTTCTAGATGTTTATGGACTATTTATAATAATTTTCAATTTTCTTAAAGATATGTGGAAATCAAATACAATTGAATATATATATATAACATGTTTGGGTAATATGGTAGATACTTTAAGAAAATATATGAAAATGGAAAAACATTATATTTATACCTAAGATATTATAATCATATAAAAATATATTGATGCGTTCAAAATTTATATATATGAAATTAAATTTATCAAGTATATATATTTAATCTAAAAAAAGATTTATGTTCATTAAAAATTAGACAATTTTGATCTATTCATAATTGATTAAAACTTATTGATATAGTGATTAAATTATTATTTAAGATGAGATCAAATTATAATTATGTGAATATTGTTTTATTAGATCACAACTTTGTTATACTTTTTTTTCAACTATAAATATTACAAAATAGATAATGGTAGTCAAATCTGGATAAATTCCTAAAAATATTATCAAAATTATTTAATTTAGAAAATGTGAATTTTTGGAATGTCAGTTGAGATAAGATGATTTTTATAGTTTTTAAGAGTAGTGGAATAAACTAATTTTTTATTTTAAACATATATGTGAGGAAAATGAGAAATAAGATAGTTGTTAATTGAGATAGTGTGAATGTACAATACTATAAAATCTTTATGTATTAAAGAGGGAGAAGTTGGTGAATTTATTTATAGAAAATAAATACATATTTAAAAAGGAAAATTTCTAAATAATTTTTTTATGAAATTTTGAAAATGAAAATGAAAATTTTAAAATTATTCTGTACTAATTCACCCCCGCTTATTGTGACTACATTAATCATCTGGGGCATTACATGGTGTATCAAAAATAATTATGGTTTCTGGTAATTGGGTTTATATTTTTTCACTCAATTATTTTAACTGGTATTCGTGAATTTTATATTTTATAATATTAAATAGATTACATAGATAGATAATATAGAAACTATTTATTTTTTTTAAAAATATGGATGTATAAGATAGTAAAAAAATACCTGGAATAAAATTGAGTCAATGAAATTGGGAGATTCTTTGAGGGAGAAATTATATAGAACCCTAATTGATTGAAATAGAAGTAGTGTTCTATTTATTAAATATGTTGATAACAATCCTCATGGAAAATAAGGTTGAATATGTAGAGAGTTTGTTTATATTGAATTGGATGAATTATAATTTTAAATAATGTACTCTTTAAAAAAGGACTCAAATTATGTTTTCATATTTATACATGAATGCATCAAGCGGTGACATGATGAGAAAGAAAATATGGAGTTTTTTGATGATGATATAGAAGAACCATTATAATAAAAGGTGTGAAATTTTAACACCCTCTTCATAGAATTGAATTCTGTATAATAATTCTAAGAAATAATGAAAAATAAATTATCTATAGCAGACGAATTACTATAAATAACTATTAATTGGAAATTTTAGGTATGTAAAATATCTGAAGAAAAAATCTATGAATTAAAAAATACATAATGAGCTATAATGGATTTAAAAAATCCTCAAACAAATATTATATATAAAAGGATGAAAGATATTAAAAATTTATTGCATTTTTGTAAAAAGATGCATACAGATTTGATTCAAATGTTAAAGAAAAAATGGGAAGATATAATGAGTCTTGTTTAGGTTTAGAATATTCCATCAACATGAAGTGTCTTGAATTTGAAATGAAACTACAAAATATGTAGTTCACACATAGAAAATCATCCCAAACAATAACAAATATATGTTCTTACATGAATGATTTAGATGATCCTTTCATATAAAAGGAGTCATTTTAGATAAATAAGTGCATGAAGTAATCTAAGGATAAATCCCTTTTATACTCATAAGACTAATTGACACTTTTTTATGAATATGTATTTTTCATTAGCTATTACTTATTGACTGAAAATTAACATTTTTATTGATTTGAAAAAACACAAATACAAAAATCATCACGGAGGACGAAAGTACAGCAATCCCAAAGCATCTTTGAGAAAAAACTTCATCCCCTCACTAGGAAAAGACCCCAATTTATTGAAAGAAATAATACTACGAGCTGGATTTGTCATAGAGGCCATAAAATCTTACACCATATTACCCTCCTGCCAAGTGTGAGAGATCTCCGTGTTAGTCCCCATGAGAGATTTACATCTCCAAACAGTGTAAGAAATATTCCATGGGACCCTCCCTTTGCCCATCATCGCATTGCACAGGAGCATGGAGTCTGTCTCCACCCTCGATAAAGGGATCTGCCTACGCTTGCACCTTCCAGCCCTGCCTCCAGCGCCTGGGCCTCAGACTGTAGGGCATCACCTCTCCCCAACTCGCCTGCGAACGCTGCAAGAATATCCCCTGACTTATCTCTCACAACTCCCCCCACATCTCCCCCTTGATCAGCGAACCATCAGTGTTAAGTTGGAGCCCCTGGCACGGAGGATTCCATTGGACCCATCGTCCCTGCCCTGCATTGGCTACCTACAGAGCGGTGAAGAGATCAGAGAAGATGGAGCTCACAAACGGCGCACAATGACATATGGGACATAGACTGATCAGATCTAGAAAATGGTTTTTCATTTTAAAAAAGATGTTGACCTGGGAAACAGTAGTACTATTGTGGCAGCTGTCATTTCTTGCCTTCCAAATTGTCAAGCACCCTTAATGTATAATGATTATCCTGGATTTTCTATCAGCATCATGATTCCCAGCACCTCTAATCCATGCACTAAGGAAAATACCGTGAGACCCATCATATCTGTCCCACCCGAAGAAGGACCCAAAAGTCTGCCAGATCTTTCTGGCCCATTCACCATCATAGAAGAGGTGCCCCACTGACTCTTGGTTGAAGGACTTGAAGCACCAAAATTTTGAGGCCAAATTAACTCCCATATGTTGAAGGCTTTCATCTGTGGGCATCACCTTATTCCATACTCGCCATAGTAGAAAATTAAATTTGGAAGGAATCCCCTTGCACCACAGAGCCTCCCCCCACGGGTCATCTAGCGACATGTACCTCGTCACCCAAGCATAATATTTGATCGAGAAAGCACCTGACATAGAACCAATGAAGATAAGCCTATAATTCTCATCACTAGCCACTATGATATTGAAAATCTCTATTTGGATCTCATCAAGGATGGGCGGAATAAACCGGGGATGACTGCTAGCCTCCTTGAAAGATAGATTAGGCATCGGGAAGCCCGTAAACCACAAACTACCCACCCCACAGTCTTTCTCCCAAAAGATGATATTACCTCTTCCCACGATCCATCAAGAGTGATGTTGCAAAACCTCCGAGTATGGTCAAGTCAGGTGCCATATCCTAGAAGGTCGGTTCCTCTGAACATTCACATTCCTTCCATATAAGTCCTGCATTGTTCTGCCCCAGAGAGACCGAACTTCTAGAGCCTCCCATGAAAGCTTATCATGAAGCCCTTTCGTGGTTGATGTGACACATTTAAATTATTTCCCCTTTCAAAAAGATGTCTTCCTAACCTTTTCCATCATGCCAAATGATGTCTACCTTCCATCTTCCCATCCCATACGAAGGACACCATAATTCTTTCAAAGTTGGAAACCATGATATTAGGAACCTTAAGGGTTGAGAGAATATGCATGGAAATGGAAACTAAAACATTGTTCACTAGAGTAATGCGGCCTCCAATGGATATGAATCTATTTTTCCAATTGTAGATGCACCCCATGATTTTGTTAATAAGTTTGTCAAAATGTTGTACCCGAAGAGAGTAGGGGATAATCGGCGCCACAAGATATTACATGGGGATGGATCCCCTATCCATATTCATGCTGGCCCTCAAAGCCCTTTCACTTCTCTCTGAGGTATTCTTGGACATAAAGAAAAGACTTTTCTCTTTGTTCACCAACTTCTCACTCCATTTGCAATACTCCCCTGAAATTCCATCCAAACCCTACACAGATCTTCTACTACCATTGATAAAAAGGATTGTATCATTCATGAACATCATGTGAGTGATACCCCTAGTTGCAATCCTGATACCATAAGGAAGGATTTTACCATTGTTAAGTCCGTGATTTATGTAACAGCTAAAAGCCTTTTGGGCTAGAATGAAAACGATAGGGGACAAAGGATCCCCTTGACTTGGACCACGACAAGCCATGAAAAACCCACATTGTTTACCCATTAATGAAGTAGATATCAACACCGAACTGAAACCTCGGAACATAAGGTCTCTGGTCCAATTGGAGAACCCCATGAATGCCAAGACTCTTAAGACAAAACCCCATTCCAACCTGTCATACACCTTGCTCATGACTAATTTAACCACCAAATTTCACCAAAGGACCTGTTATTGATGCCACATACCATCTTATGGGCCACTCTTATCGCTCCCTGAACTGACCTCCCTTTAATGAAGCCATGCTTTTCAGAATTCAACAAAGAATCCAGGTGAGCAGCTATTCTCTTATTGAGTATACTAGCCAAAACATTATATGGTAATTTGCACATACTGATGGGCCGGTAGTGGTCAATGGATTGAGGGTTACACACATTAGGAATGAGAACCATTTTAGTAGCACTGGAAATTCGGGGCAGGTCTCCTCCCTGAAAGAAATCCTGGACCGCATGAACAAGATCCCCTTAAATAATGTCCCATGTCACCCTGTAAAAAAAACCTGGGAAACCATCAATCCCTAGTGCACTTTCCGGGTTCAAAGTAATAACTGCCTCATGTACCTCACCCTCATCTGGAGTTCTCCTCAAGATCTCATCAATCCCCTCCATAACATTGTTCGGAATGCCCTCAAAAATCTTAGCATCACCCCTCAGATATCCCCCTGCCAGACCAGGATTGGGAGTATACAGCAGGGACTGTAGGGCTCCATTGACCATGACCCCACCTCCTCTCGGTCAGTGAAAAAGTTTCCATCATCACTTTGAATATTATGCCTTTTAACATTCCGATGTTCTCTAATGCAGGCATGCAAGTATCTCGAGTTACTATCCCCTTCGCGAAGCCATTTAACCCTAGCTCCCTCTCTGGAAATCATTTCCTGCCTCAGAAGACTATTCGATAGCTTGTCCTTCCTATTTCTCAGTTCAGAAAACAGAGTGTCATCCCAAACTTGTGCCAAACCGTTCTCCATCCGATTAACCTCTGCACTGATCTCAGAAAAATCCTTATCTCAAACAGGGATAAAAATATTGAAAAATATACCCCACTTCATTAAATGTTTATTTAAATAAAATAATTAACTTCGGAAAAAATGGACATAAAATGATGTTTTATAGAGGAAAATAATAAGCTCCAAAATATAAAAAATCCAATGTTAAATGAAAATGATGATGGTTTATTGGTCACTATTTGTGATAAAAGAATAGGTTTAATGAAATTGACTATTGGAATAATATATCTATCACTTGAAATTATATATTACTGACATTATAGGGGCATGAGGCATAGCTAATGAAAAATACATAGATACCTAGAAAATATTTCATCTTAAAAAATATATTATGCTTGGATAACTTTGGTTGATATTAAAACATATGAGGTCATTAGGAGATTAGTAATGATATCTTTATACCCAATATAAATTCATATATTTATGTGAAGAAAATACCTATAAAAAATAATTATATTTTACAATGAACATCAAAGATGAATTCTAAGAAAGATACAGCACAAAAGTAAATATTCATATATTTTGGGAGTAGAAGCCACATCATACACCATTTTAATTATAAAATGTAAATTAACAATGGGGAATAATGTATTAATAAATATAAGAATAAATCAAAGATATATGTAAACGTTTTTTAATGGAATACATCCATGATACAAAATTAGAGAATATTCCTTAAAAGTCTAACCTAATGGTTGTTGATAAAAAATATGCAAAATAAAATAAAAATGAAAAATAAACCAATGTTGGATATGATTTTTAAGCATTTGTGATAATGATAATTCCTTCTGAAAATAAATTTTTGGGAATATAGAATAAAATAATTACTAGTGGGTAGTTGGGGTTTGGCTTAGTGGTAAGCACCCCTTAAATCTACATGAAAAATGGGGGTTCAAAACCCATTGGGCGCAGGTACTGTAGTAGTACTGTAGCATACTGTAGCAGTGGCGTACTGTAGCAACGGCGAGCACTGTAGCGGCAGCAGGGCACTGTAGCGGCGGCAGAGTACTGTAGCGGTGGCGGGTACAGTGCAGTACTGTAGCAGTGCATGTACTGTAGCAGTACTATTCACAGAATGGGCTTCGGGCCAAAAAAATGGGTCTATGGGCCTTGTAATGGGCTAAATGCCCACTGGGCCTTCGGGCTATGTAATGGGTCTCCCTCTACCCAGTTAAAAGAGGTCTTTGCTTTCCTTTAATAATAAATGAGGCTTCAGCCCCAACCTTTACTTACTAGTGATAAAAAGGTTGGGAAAATCAAAGGAGGAGGAAGGAAACAATGTTGCCACTAAATTGAATTTGTGAGGAAAATAGATTTTGGGATGAGGGAAAAATATAAATTTCAATATCCTTAAGAATATTTAGTCCATAATATTTAATTTATAATTTAATCATGTTTTTAAACTATAAATTATTTATGTTGATTTTTAGGTGTTTTTTGGTTGATTTCAGAAAGTTTTAGAGGCCTTTTTGAAGCTACATGGTTTGTCCAATCCATGCTCATTGTCCAGGTGACCATAAAGTTCTTGAATATTGATGGAATATGGTTTATGAAAAATGAAACGACCATTGATTCAAAGGAACATAGTTTAAAAAAATATAACCCAAGGAACATGGTTTGATGAACTATGCACCTTAATTCACACCATTTGAAAAAACCTAAAGCAACTAAACATACCAAGAATGGTTAAGATGCATGATTTTTAAATCTATGAATATTTTTTCTTATTAACCACGAAACTCCTTATAATTAAAAAAATCATTGTTGGAACATGGTTTGACAACCCATGTGACTAAACCATGTGTGTGTGAATTAATGATTTGAAAATACCCTTAACATGAATTTATGGTATGCTTTATCATGTTCTTATTTATATAGGAATACTTATCATACCATGAGACTCCTCTAGACTTCCTTGAATTACTCAACTCCTATATGTATTGATTCTAGTGAGTCCATGTGAATTGATGAATGTGAATCAGGGTATGTGAGGAAAAACAATTCTCTAGGTTTCATCTAGATCCACATATTTTCTCTTAAAATGAATCATAAATTTTAAAATCCATTTCTCAATATATACATCCATTTTCCAAATAATGACTAATAAGTGAATAATTTCTAGAAAAAGGAACTCTTTATGTTTCAATGACATCACTTTTTAACAAGAGTTAAATTCCTCTCGAATAATGGATGTTTCTGGGTATATTTCAAAATATCAATCGTCATGGGAATATATTATTCTTAATTATCATCATGAAAAACATTTACATTGATGGATTTATGATGGATAAATGTTAATTGGAAAGACATGAGTTTTCCTCTAAAATCAATGGGGGAAATCTTGATTCATTCCTCAATGGGAAATATAATCAGTGAACATGAATCGTATCCTATAAAATACAACAGGATTGGTTCAATTGATGTACTCTATGAGGTATATGATTTTATAACCACCATTATTGACATGTAATATCATTGAGTATATTTTTTAAATATCCTTCATGAGAAACCAAAATGTAAAATATTCATCCTTGATGTGCGATCTGGTCCTCTATTGGTGACAAATGAGATTCGGTATTCGATCCATTGTTGACCATGTTGTTCATCATCACTAACCTTGAGATATAAAGTTCCTTAAAATTTTAGGATCTTATTTGTTATTATTTCCATGTAATAATTTTATGTATTGTAATACCTTGATATCTGTGCTTAATTGCGATCACTTGTGTGTGTCTTCATTGCTTGTGTGAATTTTCTATGATACCTTATTTCATGGGTATGGTTCTTGCAGGTTTGATCATGTTTGATGTTGATAAAATGTATAGTATATTACTAGTATTTACTCATGATGAAATTATTTTCTTTAATTTTATTTTTATACATTACCTTTTTTTGTGTTTTATGATGCTATAGAAAGTATTATTCTTCATTAATAGAATATGTGTACTATATTGACATGGTTATCCTAAATGGGATAGTGTTTATAACATAGTATGAAAATGGTGATGAAATTGATTATATGAAAGGGATTAAATTATTCCACATTGATTTCATGAGATTCATTAAATGCCTTCTGTATTTCAAGTAGAATGTTTACTCGAGGCCTAGTGTATCCCATGTAGTATGATAACTAGATGTATGGAGAATTCTAAGAACATCATTTATTTCATGACTTACGGATTACAAGTAGTTTTTTCACACATTACTGAACTATATGTTTACTATTATTTTGGATTGCTCCAAATAACTATTTATATATTGATAATACTTCATGAAATGATCTGATGTTGGTATGGTTGTTACTCATGGTGTGTTAGATAGAACATGGGTAAATGGTACATGATTGCTTATTCATTCTGGAATATTTATTATTTTAATATAGCACACCTATTTTAACTTTTTACATTTGTAATGGATGCATAGGTGGTGTCCTACTAGGTTTTATTACTCAAAACCTGCAAGTGTATATCGAAGCATGTGAAGAATTCATTTATAGGGATCAAATAAAGGGAAATGGGCTTGGGGAAGATATCCAAGTCAATGAACATGGAGTGAGGAGGGACTGTGATATAATTATGAGGATATAAAAATTTTATTTATTTATCTAGTTTCACCATTAATTTTGTATAGATTTCATCTCAGGGAGGCCTTTTATCTTTTCTATGACATGTGAAAAATTAGATATCATTTTTTATCATTTTTTAAATAAGTGGTTATATATTAAATTTATATTAGTTGTGAACTTATTTGATACTAAGGGTATATTTTAGCAACTTATAAGGATTAAATACTTACTACTAGTCAGTAGAATCTTTTATATGGGGAGGTACACATGATATCATGTGACTATCTAGCTCGGACTCAGTGTTTTAGGCTGGCATATTGAAAAATTGTATCACCAGATGGTTTCATACATTTTTTTGACTAACCTTGGACTTGGTATTAAAGAGATAGTCCATATGGACTCTAGTTGGGGAGTTTATTTATTCTTGGAAAGATATGTTGTAGTTGTCCTCTGAGCTCCCAATAAAGATAATATTTTATTGTTTTATGGGATTTTGGGTGGCTTCAGATATCATGACTAGGAATATATCATTATATATATATATGTAAATATTTTGTGTACTACATACAAGGTCAGTAATTTCAAACATTGATATATGCTTTCTTTTTGGGATAATTATTTATTATTATATTGAGTGATGTATATTTTTTCCATGTTAATATGATAAATGTATTGACACTAATTTGTAGAACATGAGTATGATGTTATGTATATATATATATATATGATAGCTAATACCATGAGGTTATAAAGGACCTTGTCATTTTTTAAGAGGGATATACCTTAAGTTATGGTTAGATTCATAGCACAACATTATGTGATACAATAAACTAGTTATGATCTTTCTTTATGTAATATCATAAGACATATTAAACATTATTTTGGAATATCATATCATTCCTCATTAACATAGTCTTATGAGAGTACATGTAATGTGGGATATAATACCCTCACATGGGAGGATGCTCCTTCTCTACCACTGAATGTGTTGGAAAATGCAGTTGATCATGCTCCCGCACCTACTCTATGGTTTGCGAAGTAGGCCCTCTTTAGCAAAAAGTATTTCCCTAACTTCATGTACTATGAAAAAGAGTCGAAAAATATGAGTGAATATTCCATGGAATTGAAAAATGAATTTCTCCATAATTCCATTGAACTACAGTATGTCAGGTTACTATGAAATGGGATGAAATCATAATGGGAATATTTTACAATATAAAGACTTTGAATGATCTTTCGGTTATGCTAGAGTCATCCAATCTTACAGAGTTTAACAATCATGTTTATCTTCCAATTTTTTTGTTCAAAACAATGTACTACCAATGATATATTCAAAATATCTTTCCCATGATAAACTTTTGGGAATAAAATTTGATTATATTTAGTGATTCCAAGAGTTTCCTATATTTATTTATCATTATACACTTCTGTGAGACTCCATGATTCAGAAGATGATGAGATTAAATAATATTATTGGCACGGAATAGTGGAAATGTTTTCTTCAATCCCTTTTATGGATATCAGAGATCAATATATATTTCTTATACAAATGGATAGAAGTTCATGGTAAATGGTGAACGAGAGTTTGGAGTAGGTAGACTTGGTTTAGACTTGATCTATTATGGTATGATCACGATGTAGATTGCAGGCATGTCAATTTCAATAGCATTAATAGCATCCCCCTAATATTTTATTCTAGTTATTGATCCCTATAACTATGTATTATTAAATTTTTTCATTGGACATCCACTATATAGAGGAGTTGAGTTCTAGATAGAGCTTATTCTATGTGCACAACAAATTTTGATACTCCTTATCATATAATACTGGTTGATTTGAAGGATCTAAAGGTGAAGTTTGAGGAATCAAAAAGGAAATGGGTTTTATACATCACAATAGGGTGATGCTATCTTGTTCACAATGAAAACAGTCTATTTTGATGACCTGACCCATAAAATCCAACATAGTTTCCAGAAAGACATGCCACAACTACCCCAAGCCCATATGCCCATGTTTGTGTACACCTAGTCAAGCCAATGTACTCTGACGTACATGTGTACATTCCAAGTACATGGGATGTGGGGCCAAATGGACATAATGTCATGTACCCCTTATATATGATGATCCATATAGCACAAGTTTCACTACTTGTGGATTAGAAAAAACTACATGTAACAATTGATATTATCCTCAAAATGTACCCATAGTACATGTCAAGATCATTTCCTTTGGGACAACAAGATTGTGTCATGTGTCACATGATGTGTGATACATATCATTATTTGGAAACTCTAACATCTCACAGAGGGGAATACAAAGTATTGGTTTATAAGACTACACAACATATTGTTTTTTTTCATAGAACCCATCATATTATTAATGTCCCATCCATCATTCCCCCAATCCCTTCGAATCCAACACTATTTTTTTCATGGAGCTCAGATCTGGTCCAACCCCGTCCCACCATCACCTAATCACTAAATTCGTTTAACCAAATAATTTAAGTAGTTCCTTTCATCACATCACCTCGATGGGTTGTGAAAACCAACACTTGAGGAACTCTGATTCAAACATTATGAACAATAATTACCATAAAACAAGATTCCATCACTAGATGTTGAATATATACCGATGGAGAAGATCCATTGCACCAACCTTCAAACTAGAAATGACCGGTTTTAATTTATTTGTCGAGACAATGACAAAAAAAATCACGATGATGAAGGCATGTAGTACATGGAGATAACATTCAAAAAAACTTTTGTAACACAACACCACTGATTTTGTTGTTGTGCTATATTCATTTTCATAGGCTGATGAATGAAGACAAAGAAAATTCAAAAAAATATCAATTTTTATACCACTGGAAGATGAAGATAATACCCAATTCAAATGACCAGTTCAACAATTAATTTATTCATTTATTCATTCATGTTCATCATGGGTAAATAATAATTAATTAAATCCACCCAAAACAATATCCCTACCTTGCTTTGTATGAATCACTAATAACGAATGACCACATATCCATGTTGTTGAGGCAATCCACATGCTTCGTTTTTATTGGCGTCACTTACCGTACTCTAATCCTCAATCAATGATTCCAATGCCCACCAATGTTCCTCCATGATCACCTCTCAATTATAAGGGTTATGAGCCTATCCTTGAGAGTTGGATATAGATTCTTTTTTGATAAAATTGTCCAAATTATCAATATAAATAATAAATAAATTAAAATAAATTATATATTTTTTTCACCATGGACAATAGATTACCAAACATCCAATGCCTATAATGATTATTCCACTACATGGGTAAACACTCCATTATAAACTCAATAAAATTACCGTATTTATGATCTGAGAATGTTTTTTTGGAGCTATTGCATTTTTTCAATAAATTTGAATGTATATGATTTTAATATATTTAATTTCTTTAAAAAAACTATTTCTGTCTCAACATGCCTCAAAATCTCACACTGTCCCAACTCATGGATTCAAAAAAGTTCATAGAAATGATCCAAAGTATTAAATGGAAAAAACAATGATATTAAATTATTCCCCAATTTAAGTCTTATCATCCCAAATAATTAGAAAATAATATTTTTTTTGGGAATAGTAAGATAAAAATGCGTTCTTCGAACTTCCAAAATCTCCATTGAAGGCTTTCTATACTAACAATACAAACACACCCAAGGAAAGATACATTCCCATGAATGATCTTGATCCTACCATTCCTCAACGACACCGAATAAACAAAAAGGAAACTTCACTCTAAAAAACTAGCATAACAAGGTTGATATCATGAAATGAGTTATATTCATACCTCCTAAACAACAATAAGTTGAGAACAACAAACAACAAAAACTACAATGTTCACAAGGTTATGTGGTACATCACATATCTAACCTGACATAGTGGTTCAAAAAGAAAGTGTCTATGAACCCATATATAGACTATATCCCAAGATAAATCTATACAACCCTCAAACTCCAATGTCCTTTATAGTTGGTATATAAAGAACTCATAACATCATCTTGTCAATCCATATACACTCCTGGATAAAATGAACCCTCACCCCCATCAATAGATCCAAAACATGGGACCATGTTATATCACACACTTGATCCAACCTGTATAATAATGACCTATAAGGTCCCTCATACATGGAATAAAACAAGGTTCAATACCAGTGGTAGATTGGTAGCCATTATGATATGAAAATTGCATCGATGGTCAATTTTCATCCTAGTTTTTTCACAAAAATGACATGTGGACCTGAAGCCTATTTACTAGAACCTAAACAGTCAATATTGCATTCGTAGATATCTAGGGTTAAACACTGTGATAAACTGCAATCGGGTCCCCAATGAATTCCAACATTTTCTAACTAATCATTCCATATAATAAGCATTATAGTCAAAAATAATAATCAAGTGAATTCCACAATGATGGAATTGCTATTACATTGAAAAGTGTCCCTAACATTCCATAAATATATATTGTTCATCACCCTAATATTTGATTGGAAATAATTCATTTACATTAATAAATTCTATAACTCCCTTGGATTCGCAACCGAGTCAATGAGATCTTGGTACATCACAACCTCCACCAGATGTACTCCTAAGGAAAAAAACCCTCCTTATAAACACCTTCCGTAGTGTGACCGGGGTGATCATCCATTATCAAACTATGATGATTATCTTCCCACCATGGAAAATTCATCGAGAACATATCTAATGGATATATTGTCACCCTGAATATCAAAATTCATATCCATGAGTTTTTACCTCCCTGTATCTTAGAAGATGCGAAGGGGTAACAATTATCGACTTAAGGTAAACCAAAAATAGTCAATTGTCTCATGTGATCCAAATTACATGCTGAGAACACATGTATTTCATTTTATAAGACTAATAAAAACTAATCCCTAATGGGTTAAGGATCGATTCCACCAGTCGTACTACTTTACTAAGTAATAGTAAATGGTTAAGGGTATTACCGTGTACTAAAAACAACTGTAGTGCTTCTGAAAGACACATATATATCCTACTCCAAAACCAGTGCTTATTATAACCTACCTTGAGTTCAAAATCGAAGAAAAACTTCAACACAAACCACTGTTTGATTAAATCAATGACTATTAGGAGTGGATACTCTTCATCACGTCACTTTATTCACGTGACAACAATTCACACCCAACCAAAGGCACTTATATGCCAATCTGGAAAAAAATTGGACTTCCTATTTGAGAAAAATAAGAAAAACAATCCCTCATTTTCTATAAAATATTATCTACACCATTATCTTATGAATCATAACATCTTCCAAATGATATTTTTGTACAAAAAATGCAGGGCGATCCCTGGTGATAGTCCCTATAGAATTCCAACTTTGGGTTACAAGATAAACCTTAAAATCATTTGGAAAGATATCCTCATACTCCACCACCACTATTGGAAAAAATCACATAACATAAAATTATAAATATTCATCACTATCTAGTTGATAAAATGTCAATCATATCCTCTTACAAATGAGCTCATCCTTCTCTTCTTGGGATTCATCCTTATCAATAGAGGAAGACTCAATCTTAATAAGCTGAAAACTGCACCACACTCATTGGTAGAAAAATAATGAGAATGGATGGTATGAAATCTATACATACTAAGGAAAACTTAATTTTCTTTCACTTTTACTACAATGATATTCCATATGAGGCTCTATCTCTCCTCCTCGTGGAATGATACACTATCAGTAGAGGTGTTTTATAATTGAACCTCTATATAGGAGCCACAAACACAAGGGTCAAGCAAAAAGGCTCCTCTGGTATCACAACTGCTTTAATAGGGGATATGAAGTGATTAGTGTCACTTGAAACTGTGTGAAATCTACAAATAGAGATGTAAAGAAACACATTATACCTCAAACCACACTTGATGCCACTATGAGCTCATATCGCATGTAACTGATTCATTCAATTCCCTATATGTTTGAAACAAACATGGATTACTAGGACACATTAAGAAATTAAAAAAAGACTTAAACACATAAGTGAAAGGATCTAATCTGCCACACCTTGATAATATAGGTTTTTTAGTATTTAAATACTCGTATGGTTTTCGATTGACTCTCAAAAAGGTGTCTTGGTGGGAGAATTTTTACTCTTCATGGGAAGTCCAATGTCATGCTAAACATCAGAAACACATGGATCTTCTAATTATTCTTGTATCCCGTAAAAAATATAAAACAATGGAGTAAAAATATTGGCCTATAGCTATGCGTAATTGAACTAAAAAAGAATAAGAATGAATAATGATCAAAGCTAGAAACACTCCAAGCATTTATTGGTAAAAATCCTCAGGTGTCATCTTCAATACAAGATTATGACCACTTTCTTTCTAATCTTCGAGTGGCCTTGATTGGGTCGGTGGTGGTAGCATCAAACAAAATTTCCCTCCAAATCCTACTACTCCCCCATCCCCTCCATCACGTCATCCACCCTATAAACCACCTTTCTCTAGTCGCTAACTCTACCAATGTGATCAGTTATCAATCTCTCTGATTATAATCAGATCTGTAGAACAATCCTACTTGAAATTTCTATAAAACTAGAAATAATAGAAAATATCATTCATCATTGGAGTGATTTGTACCCGAGGTATCTCTAAACGATGGTGCCTCATTCAACGAGACCTACGTCACACAGATGCTGTCATTAGGTCCGACTGAGCATGCATCATAGCTGATCCCTTCCTTGCAAGATCATTATATATATTGAAACCCTATTCATCATCATCAAAAATTGAATTATAAATACATTACTCATTATTTCATGCCACATCCACCCAAACCAATGGAGTTGGGTCCATGAATCAGTTAATAAGTGAAAGAACCACCTATTAAACTTCCAAAATTAAGTCTTCCACATGATTAATCCCCTTCATTGGGGCCTATTATCTCGTCAAGTCATACACAATAATCTTCTATAGAAACCTCCATGGATATCATCATGAATGCATCCTAAAATTAGATAAGTCATACCCTAGTAAATATGTATTTCAATTGAGCTGATTTAATAAAGATAACGAAACCATAATTCATTCATATATAGTCTATATAAAAATCTTTTCACTACAACTGGTTCCTACATGGATTGAGTCATCATGTTGGTTATTAGAGTTATATTGAATGGATTTATTTCTGATTCAACAACACTAGAGTCAATACATTTTGATCCAAAATAAAAACATATAAAACCATTTCCTTAAATCCAAAACCAATCCTAGTTATGGGTCTAACTCTAAAAAATGACTCAAGGAAGAACAACCTATGTTACTGCTCTATCATGACCTAAAAAAATGGGGTGTACTTGGATGATGAATGATGAAACACAACTACCCCAAGCCTAACTCAAGAATATCGGGGATGGGGACATGTGGCAAGAAGGAATATCCACTTTTTGTAGCATTTTCATAATGCACCTACACACACACACACACAGTTGTCCCGCCCCATAAAATGACGAAAGGAAAAATAAATAAAAACAATGATTGCATACATATGTATAAACATAATCAGAGTACGAAATAATGTAATAGAATTCATAAAAATGGTCAAAATAATAGGTAACCCAAAACTGGAAAATGAACTCCGACTACCTTAGAAAGAGGGGACTTCTTTCAATGCAGAAATAATATACACCATAGTTTGTCTATACCAAAACCATCTATACCTACTACTATTCCTCTATAGACTCCATAATAAGGTCTATAGTCTTTATTAGATGAGACATTTTTTGGGAGAGACCATGCATGGGCGTGTATTCTAATACCCAGTATGATACCTCAAAAACACCAAAAAGAAAGAATCAAGAGTAGTCACCTAATTAAATATAGTTATGTCAAAAAATATTTAATCTATAAATATAATAAATGATATACAAAAATATACACATAAATGAATATTATTCAAAAAATACTCAGTAACTACTATCCATAGTTCCACTCAATAAATTAAGGTAACACTTATCCTGGATGAACTGCTCCCTGAGCTATACTTCCTCCAATTAATCTCACCCCTATGGTCAAACTCGTTTGGGAGGAACTACTCTTTGAGGTATAATGCCATTTTAAATAGTCATCCCATAATACGAACTCATCAGGTCTGGCCAAGAAAAATCACAATGAATACTCGGAGGTTTTATCTGAGAGTCACAATCCATCTAAATAATATCCCATTATAAATATAAGATATGGATACAAAGATAGTGGGTCATCACCCATGGATCAATGGAGGCCACAATATCCTATGGGAATCCTCTTCTAGGTATTAGATAAAAAATTGTGTATGTGTTGGTCATGCCCATTCCACAAACCCTACCAAGGGAAATCATGATGGAAAAGAGGATCACTCAAGGCCACTCGATGGGATACATGATCTAATCAATTTTTGGGTCTATTCAAAGAGTACTAAGAAGACACAATTAAAAATAATGGAACTATCCCACATAATAGTATTCAATATTAAACCTTGGAGGGGTCAACCCCTATAATGAGAATGAAATGTTGCATTGAACCCTCATAGGAATGGACCAAGAGAACAATATAAATAGGTACTTGTCCATGGAAGCTCACACAATGTCACAATCTAGATGATCTGAGTACAAATAGGCATCCAAACTATCCTTAATGGAGTACATGGAATTTTCAAAAGGAAATAAGGCATGTGTCATAAAACGTGGAATTAATTATATCTCATAGTCACATGATATACACTTTTATTCAATTCACGGCATGTCTTAAGGGTAAATGACATGTAGATGTCTCATGGTAACTCATTGTGCCATCTTTCCATTCCAATGTACACTGGGTCGTTCACGTGTACTTGTTCATGTTTATGTATAGGTATCTACCTATTTAATCTGTCATTACCATGCACTTCCCATGAACATGGTGTGTGAGGCCACATTTCCACCTAGGTGTGTACCCCCTGTAAACACTAGGGCACCATTATGTGCTACATGACCTGTGGCTTAGCCCACACAGTGGGTAAAACCACATGGGCTTCTAGGAATATAGCCCCTATATTTTCCAAGATGTTCGGCTAAGGGTAACATGGTGTGTTACATGTGCCACATGTCCTGTGATAGTTTCCATAATGCAGAAACCCACAACACAACACATAGGGGACCAAACAATGTGTGTACACAAGACCACAAGACGTTTAGTTATGATTTTCATTTAACCCACAAGATTTATCATGAATCTTCTTATTAATATCATATCCCTTATAATTCAACATTATTCATTCCATGAAACTTTTATCTAGTCCAATTTAGTCCCACTATTATATTCTCAGTAGATTCCATGTTACAAACAAACTCGAGTCAAACCTGAACTAGTCACCCGAGTCAATCTGTGCCAATAAATGAAGGACATTTGTAATCCCCATGGGATTGAACAAGTTCCTGAGTATCAAATAAAAATAGTGTAATTATTTACACAAATAATAATTCACAGAAGAACTAAAAATATAAATAAAAAACTAAAAATACTCCACCAAACAATCCTTAATCCATTTCAATATTTATAGTTTGCAACCCAACAAAAAAACAAAAAAGGACAATATGGAAGGAAAACTAAAAAATCTTCCCAAAAATCCATGCCATCTGAGGAGGAACATCCTCATTCCACCACCACCAAGATCCATAGAAAAATCCACTAGGAACTCAACATCAAGAACACACCACTAATCCTTTATCTAGTGTACACATAGAACATGTATACTTAACCCCAAAGGAGTATGTTGGGTGTGATCCAAATCCCAGTAGGATGTCACCCAAAATAGATTCCTTTTAAAAAAAATTATTGGATAATCAAACATGTTAATTTAAATTAATTATTTTAAAAAATTAATATGAAAAAAAATTTGATTAAAAATTTTAAGGAAAAGAAAAAAACCACTTACAAAGAAAAACAATATATAGCCATTTTCTTGAAAGAAAAAGGGATTTCCAAAAGTTCAAACACAGACACACCCACACACACAAGAGGTCCACCTTATTTTGATGGTTGACACCCTGTTATATATGGTAGAGCATCATGGGTAAATCATTAGGATTAATATAGCTCATGTGGGATTCTAGGAACATTGCATCTCGGTGAAAATGTGATTGAAACCATGAACATCATAATCCTCATGAAGGAGCCACTTGTTGGGTACACCTACACTATAATAGTGGTATCCCATAATCATACATTTATTTAGTTTGGGTTGTAATTGTCAATTCATTTAAGTTAAATCAGGTTGTTTCCATATTCATATCACTAGAATGCTAGTCTTAGTCTGTCCACTTATTTACCCAAATTCCTTTTTTATGCTCAATCATGTTTTTTATGTCACATAACAGACCAATTCTATATTTAATCAACCAAGCCAAGGATCACATATCATAATCCATGACTTGAACACCAAAAATCCATTTTAGAACCCACTAAACACCAAAAAACCCTTTCTATACTTAATTTTCACCTCTCACATTATCTAATAAATCATTAAAAATGTTTATAAAATTAGTCCAACAATCACCCCAACACCATACACCACAAAAGTTATCAAAATAAAATTTTATAATTAAATTTTCACCAAAACCATTTCACAACATGACTCACATCATATAAGTAATTTACTAAACCAACTAAAAAATTTATAAAAAATTTATGAATAATAAATCAAGGGTTTGTACCAATAACACACTCAATTTAACATATAAATTCCACTTTAAAACCATACTTACAACTAAGACACATTAAAATATGCATGCCATTATTCGAAAAAATGGTTGTTTATTTTTAAATATTCACAATGAGGTTGACACATCAATACAATCCATTTACCATAAAAAACCATTTCCTAAAGACACAAACCTCATGTGCCCTTGAAAAAAATGGTTCTCATATTTTACACAAGGCACAAAACCCTCTTTTGAAAACCTTACTCGGAACATACAACAAATCTTGAAACATTCTCTTATGAAAATTCATTCCACCATATATGCATGACACCAAACATTAGGATTATACTTCACACGACATAAACAATGAGTAAAACATTGTAAAATGAATTTAAAATAAAAATAAAATCATCAAGAAATGCTATGGCATTGAGCCACCTACCGTGGGGAAAAACGTTCCAAAATATTGGTGTGAATTCCATCCGAACAATAACCGCACCTCATGAAACTATGAATAGACCCAAACATGATGCCAAACCAAGATACTCATGGTAAGATCCCCAAACCAAAGCCTTAACTACAAGAGAAACCAAAACTCTGAATAAGGGGAAGAATGGACTTACCAATAGTTAGACTGCACCCATGGAGGAGGGAGTGGGGGAGAAACGAATGGCCTGGGAGGCCAGTTGCATGAGAAGGGGTTGTTGGAGGAGAGCCTCACACACCAGAGGAGAGCAGGGTGTAGACAAAGTCTTGTGATGAGAGTTGGGGCACCACCAGGGGTTGAGGTTTGTAGAGGAGGTAGGTTAGTGGGGTCACAATCACCAGAGGAGAACCAACAAAGGGGTCACCTGGGGGAGGCAATGCACATTGAAAGGAGCTTTCAACACAAGTTTCATGTGGCAGAGGAGCTGCACATGCGAGTAGGAATATAAAGTGGGGTCTAAAAGATAAATAATTAATAAAAACATAATTATTATTATAATAATATTAATAATAATATTGATAAGAATAATAAAATATTCTAGATAATATTATCATTATTATTATTATTATTCATTTTATTAATTTTATATTTCCTCTTTCTTATTTAATTTTATTTTAATTTTAAATTTAATAAATTATTAATTTAATTTCTTATTTATTTGGAATACATGGAATGCGACAAGGTGACCCATGTGAAGCCGTACAGTTTCAAAACCACACGCTGCTCGAATACAAGATGTTGTGAAGACCAAAACACTCATTCTTGAAATAAAATTGAAAATTTTAAAATAGGACTCAAACTGAACCCCGAAAAAAATTCTCAATGCTAAGAAATTTAATAAAAAAATAATTTAAAATGATCAAGTGTGACAGTTATCCCTACCATAACTCTTTCCACCCATAGAGAGCCACAACAAGGCCAAACCCCAATATATAAACCGTCATTCCTTCACATTCCAAGGGGATTCCATGTTAAAAAAATGAGAAAAGGATAGAAAACTATAATCAAAGGAAGATAATTAGAAATAAAAATCAGGTGACTCAAAATGGACTCTTCATTGTGGGCCCCCACCCAAAAAAATGAGAACACCTCCAATTGACCAATCAAGGAAAAGAGTGTCCCAAAACACATAATCCAGCCTCTTAAGTGAAACACCCCAGATATCTCCAAACAAGACCTACTCTGCTAGCCAGAAATGGTAGACATGAATCAAACCATAAATAGATAAATAATCCAATGATTTTAATTCAATAAAAATTTTGGGTATGATTTGGTCCCAATTCGACACCTAATGCCTATTTGAAACCAATAACATAACTATATAGTCGAATTTATAAGATAAATTCGACTATAAATATTCATTAGAAATATAAAAATATTTCCTACATAATGATATTTTATTTATAATTTTTAGACGTTGGATAATTTAATTTACATATGACACAATGATGATGCAGTAATTTTCTTATTAATGAAATATTGACATAATTTATGTTATGAATACCCAAATAAATGTAATTTTAGACTTTTTATGAACTACACTAATTTTATAGGTTAATATTACATGTTAATATTGATTTAATTAACTTTTTTCTAACTAATAATGTTTTTTATGATTTTCACAAAAATCAATTACCAAATAGTGTCAAAATTGACATATATAGTTTTTAAAACAAATATTATATTATTAATTGTTATTTTATTCCTAAAAATCTACGTTTCGGCCAAATAACATATATAAGGTTATATAGTTTAATAATAAACAACTTGGGGTTCGTTTGTCTTGTTATAGTAAGTTCATTAACCTTATAGTGTAAGAAAACAAGAAGACACGGTAAAAGTAAAATTATTTTACTTAAAGTTAAATCTAAATGATAAGGTTAAAATGGAAACCTAAACTTGTATAAATTCTGTTGGATGATATTATTTAGACAAATACCCACCTTAGCTTAGAAATAAATCAATTTGGAGCTATTAATAACCTAATATGACTTTATAATAAAATAATATTGTATGTTTTCCTAAGGTTCCCCTCTCCTCCCTTATAAAACGACTCCTTCTCCCTCTCCTCCTCACACCACTTTGAGCCTTCATGCTCGTCCAAACCCTACCAATTTATCCCCTCCACTTCCCTAGTAATATGATAGAGGTCCTGGTCTTCTTCAAAGACCAATTTTGGTTCCCTAAGGGGAGGTTAAGAAAAGGTGGTTCAAAGAAGAGGTAATGTCAGTTACCGATTCTTTCAACTTTATTTCTTCTTCTACTTATTCTTATTTAGTTGTTTAATTATGAAGTAAAAACATCAGTATCACTCATATACTGATAGGTTATTATAAATATGAAACAACCGTATTTCACCTTCTATCCATCCTACAGAAAACAAAATCACCGCGCGTGCGTACGTACGGAATACCATCTCTACGCCATGGTGTAATCTATTTTTCCACCACCACCGTACTTGGATTGGTATAATGGTGTAAAGAATAAATATATATGGTTATTATAACATCATAATGATTATAAGATATTATATCAACCATTCCAATTCCATTCAATAAATATAGGAATGATATCATCGCTCGTGCGTACGTACGGATTACCGTCTCCACGACGCGATTAGATTCATTTTCCATGATAACAATTTAGGAATGATTATAAAGTATATATAATAAGTAATAATGAAATATATGAACTAAAAATGCTAGTGGATTTATTTGTATATATATATATATTTATGTCATCTACTTAATTCCATTCAATTCAATAAGGAAACGAAAACAGCGTTCATGCGTACGTATGGCCTACCGTCTCTATGAACGGTGTATTTCATTCCATTTATCGATATATCATATATATATATATATATTTATAGGCTGAATATATATTATATATAAATAATCTTTTACATTCTGTGATTATTCAAATCAGTATATATTTAATAATGTCAAGAATAACAAGTCGTAACATGTACGATAAATGAAACGATTTTACCCAAAATACTGCTTTAACATGGAATTTACAAAAGAACTGGTAATATAAAGTCATAAGTGAACCATATATGATATCATAACAATGAATATGATTATTTAATAATTAAATGATATTATTTAAATCATTATATAGGAGGTTCGGACACGTACGAAGCAAATCAGACCTAAGGTAAGGGATAATTATACCAATCTCATTCTTATCCGAGATTGTTTATTCGTAAGTATTTACTGGGGTAATATTTATCATCCATGTCCCTATTTTCTAAAAATGGTTTCATGTATGTTTAATGTCCTTTTTACCCATTTTTACTTTTACTACATGGTATGTAAGGAATCTTTCTTTTGTTTACATTACGATGTACTTTTTTGAATTTTCCGGCAAAAGTACGAGAAGAATGTTTTTTAACTTATATGGAATGAAAGGATATTTACGGTTTTATAAAGCCTTATTTTCATGAAGCATCCTCCAAAATATTTCAAGACTATTTTCAAAAAAATATATTTCTTTTAAAATTGCATGACGTTTTGTGAAAAGAAATTGATTTTGAAGAAGAAATGATATTTTCCTCAAGAATTCATTTCAAGTGTTTTATGAAAACCATTTTTCCATATAAGATGACATTATTTCATATGTGTATGTTTCAAGTATAATGTATCTATGATTTACATGGTTTCACTATTCTTATTTTGAAATTATATCCATTTATTTCATATGAATTATGTGATGATGGGATGATGTTTATGAAACCCATTTTATTCGTTGGGTTATTTTGAAGGATGTATGTTTATTTTGTGGCACAAGTAAGAATGATTTCATTATGAGATGGGTGGGACCTATATATCCCTCTAATGCATTGGGTAAAGATTTATATCTCATGAGATAGACATGGCTGGAATGGTAAGTCAATCTGATTCAGTGTTACAGGACTGGAACGAGGGGTGAAATCGATTCGAAATGGGACTTTGTCCACTAAGGTAGTCTTGGCAGAAATGCCTTGGATTCTATCGAAATCATAACATGTGATTAATGGATACAACAATTACATGTTTTATTACCTTTCTAGTTCATCATGACAAATGTTCCTTTATGATCATTGCCTTGTGTACTTCCAAGATTTACGTCATTGCTCATGATTTTGTTGTTTAGATTTATGTTCATGTTTTTGCATTCAAATGTATATGGATTGTTTTATATTTTCTATGCTTAACCTTACTGAGCATTTGAACTAACCCTTTATATGTTTTCTTTTCCCTAGGATTTAATTAAATTTTTTAGGTAAGAAAACAAAAGGGGAATATCTTTATGGGAGATGTTGAAGATCTTTCACCCTGATTAGAAGATTATTTTTCGAGTTTTAAAAGACACTAAACTATTACGGTCCTTGTGTGTCTATTTTCGTTATGTATTAAGTATTCCGAAAAAGTAATGTAATGTCCATGTACGTCAAGCATTGGGTCTCTACAGTTGGTATCAGAGGAATGGTTCAGTCAACCTATGGAAAATAGGATGCGAAAACTTTAGGGAGATCCCTAGAGATATTTCTAAGGTATGTCTATGGATGTCCCTAAGGTTAAGTATACATATAGTTTATAGTCCTAGAATTGTGTTAACGATCTTAGAATTAAACCTAAGATGTTAGATATTGAAGGTACTCCCCCTTTATTATGTTGTTTTCCCTAGAATGGTATTTTCCTCTAACACTATTATTTTTGGGTTTTAGACGATGGCTGGAACCCGAAGGAACCGTATTGATCAATGTAATGGAAAATTCAATGATTGTCCTCCTGACCAAACCAATGTCATGGGAGATTGAGTGCACAATCTTATTTCTATACTTACACAAGCTATGAATCATTCTGGATTTCAAAATGAGCAGAGAAAGGAGAAACATTCTGTTGAATCCTTCATGAGGAAGCATCCACCTTCATTCAGCAGGTCTTCTGATCCCTTATTGGATAAACAATGTATCAGTACCACTGAAAAGATATTTTCAGTTCTATAATGTTATGAGAATGATAAATTCATCTTAGCAGTATATATTTTGGAAGGTGATGCTGATCAATGGTGGAATGTTATCATGAAAGATATGAAATTGAGTCCATGGAATGGGACGAGTTAAAGAACTTGTTTTTCATTAAGTACTTCCCTCATATTATTTGAAAAAAGAAGGAAAAGGAGTTTCTTGAGCTTAAGAAGAAGGATAAAGAATCTATTTGTATATACGAAGAGAATTTTACAAGACATGTAAGGTATGCATCTAGCATTATCCTCCAACCTGAAAGTAAAGTTGATCGATTTTTCAGTGGCTTAAAACCAAGTCCTCGAAGGGCATTAGTTATAAGAGACTTCAGTATCTATGATGAAATTGTGCGTTGGGCTATCAAGCTAGAACTGGAAGTTGTTGTAACATATCCATCTCATGGTTTTGACAAGAATTGAATGATAGAGTTCAAGGAGAAATCTTAGAACAATGGTGAAAAGAATATGAATGTTTCTTTATGCTCAAAGTGTGGAAAGGAGCATGGTGGATATTGCCTAAAAGGTATTAGAAAACGTTTTAAGAGTGGAAAAGTAGGTCATTGAGCAGTTGATTGTCGATGTAATGGGAAAAAGGTTGCTAATGATGTGAATAGAGAAAAGACTACAGAGAACTCTCCACCAACACTTCAATGCTTCACGTTCAAGGAAATGGGGCATTATGATAATAAATTCCCTAATCCGTGGGTTAATGATGATCAACTTGAACAACCTCTTAAGCAAAAGGATATATGGAAGTCTCACACGATCACTATTTTTTATGTTGAGTATGAAAATGATGATGTGTAATGATTAAGTGTTTTTTTAATGGGATTTCAACATAGTATCACGGAATTTAATTTATGGTATTGTGGAATTTTGGAATTTCTATGTATTGGTTTTAAATAATTATATGGTATTGGTAACCATGAAAAAGTGATTGAAATATTTTTGGAAAGCAAGTGAAATGCGCATAATGAAGGGATAAGGATAAAATAATATGATAGTAATCATGAGCTCATGACTAAAATAAGGACAAAGTGATATCATGGTTTGAGTATATTGAAATTTTGGGATTTTGGAATGTGGAAAGAGTAAAATTTTGACAGTATTCATGTTTTCACTAAGGTTAAATGGGTATTATTTTTTTTTCAGGAGAATACATGATTAAGGTATTAACATGATTGGAATGTGATCAAAAAGATTTATCAGGGATAAGTGATGGTATTCACATGCTCGGTAGATTAAATTTCTAGTAATTATTTTCATTATACTATAAGCTTGGATAGAAGTATTTTGGATAAGACTAAAGATTTTAAATGGATTATATTGAACATAAGTTAGTTTAAGGCTAGAACTATTTTTGATAGTATCAATGGAATTTCATAATGATGTAATTTTAGAAAAAGGACAACCTGCAGGATGGGAGACAACCCGTCGCGTCGGACAAGGCTGTGGGAATCGAACCCACAACCAAAGTGTGACATGCCTTTATCGCCTACCATGGGCCTACAGGAAGTCCCTGTTTAGTAGAAACCAGTTTTATTATATTATGCAGTATTATATATGAAGTATAAGCCCATTTTAGGAACCATATATGATTAATCACACTATAGATAGACTTATGTATTTTTTTAACTTTTTCTAACCTTTTGTTTGAGATAGATGGAATGCCCCATCATTCTATAACATGATCTACTAATACTTCACGAATGACAAATTCAACTTCATTTCTTTAAGAGATGAAGTGGAAATTGTCCAAGGAATGACCAACGGTGAGACTGTACAAAAATCAAGAAAGTATTTCTTATAATTCCAATTTCATCAACTTTAGGGAAATGATATTGAAAACCAAAAATGTTGTCGTAGTGCCCTTATATCCGATAAATCAGATGGTACCTGAGATCATCGCATATCTATGACTTTGTGATTGTTTTCTTTTTCATAGCCATGTTCTCTACCACTCTCCATCAGAACATGATTGTTATATTTCTCTTCCATATCCATATTCTCACCTATGTTCTTCTATGTGGAAACCCAGTGATTTGATAATTTGGGTAACCATTATGTTTCATACTTTAGTTTTTAAAGATTGTTTTTGGTATTCCTTATTATGATGTGGGTTTCTATTAAAGAAACATTTGAGTAGTAAACCATTTATAACCCCAACGAATTTCGAAGGCAAAATTAATTTTAAGGGGGGTAGAATGTAACACACTGAGATTTTATGAAAAATATTCTTTTTAATGGATGTCTTGTGTTATACGATACACCAAAAGGAGCTTGCACTACTTGCATCCCTGACCTGCCTTGCATTACACGTAGTCACGACCTTCCACGATAGCGTGTGTTGTACGCAATACAACGTTTCACTAAACAATGATATGATATATAATCTAGCCGTTATGAATAGTAATACCCACTTCTTAAAATTTTATAAATTTTATCTTTCAAAATGGACTTCCTTTTTGGATTCTCCTTCTTTTACCCACCTCATAGGAGAATTTGAAAATTTACATAAAAGTTAATTTTACCACTTCTGTGAGTGGAATTTTGAAAATCCGAGAGACACGGTTAATATCAAGGACTAAAATGTGGTTCAATGAGATGAAAATAATTATTGATGAATAGTAACTTTTTACTTTTTTTACCACGGTTAAAAGTAAATAGGGTAATTAAGTGTAAAAATGATATTATTATTACCCTAACACATGTCCTAATTCTATTGGATAAGTGTAATTAGACCAAAAACAACCTTAGGAATAAAATATGACCATTTAGGGCCACTTGGATTAGATTAGGACATTTACTATTATTTTATTTAAAGAATAGTTAAAATAGTTAAAATCAATGTTTAATAACTAAAACATTTTTAATATAGGTATATACATAAGATAAATTCGACTATAAATATTCATTAGAAAGATAAAAATATTTCCTACATAATGGTATTTTATTTATAATATTTAGACACTAAATAATTTAATTTATTTATGACACAATGATGATGCAGTAATTATCATATTAATGAAATATTGACATAATTGACGTTATAAATACCCAAATAAATGAATTTTGAGACTTTTTATGAATTACACTAATTTTATAGGTTAATATGACATGTTAGTATTGATTTAATTATCATTTTTCTAACTAATCAATCTGTTATGAGTTTCACAAAAATGAAGTACCAAATAGTATCAAAATTGACATAAAATAGTTTTTAAGACAAATATTATATTATTAATTGTTATTTTATTCTTAAAATTCTAAGGTTCAGAAAAATTACTTATATATAGTTATATATATAAATAATAAACATCTTGGGGTTCGTTTGGCTTGTTATAGTAATTTTATTAACCTTATAGTGTAAGAAAACAAGAAGACACAGAAAAAGTAAATTTATTTAACTAAAAGTAAAATCTAAATTATAAGGTTAAAATAAAAACCTAAACTTGTCTAAATTCCATTGTATGCGATGTTTTAGACCCATCCACACCTTATCTTAGAAATAAATCAATTTGGAGCTATTAAATACCAAATATGACTTTATAATTAAATAATATTTTATGTTTTCCTAAGGTGCCACTCTCCTCCTTTATAAAAGGGAACCTCCTCCCTCTCCTCCTCACACCACTTTGAGCCTTCAAGCTCGACCAACCCCTAAAAATTTCTCCTCTCCCCCTACCTAGTAATATCCTATAGGTCTTGGTCTTATTTAAAGACCAAATTTAATGCCCTAAGGGGAGGTTAAGAAGAGGCGCTTTAAAGAAGAGGTAATGTCTGTTACCAATTATTTCATCTTTATTTCTTCTTCTACTTATTATTATTTAGTTGTTTCATTATGAAGTAATAAAATCAGTATCACTCATATAATTATATGTTATTATAAATATTAAACAACCCTATTTAGCCTTCTATCAATCCTACGAAAAACGAAATCACAATCCGTGCGTACGTACGGAATACCGTCTCCACACCATGGTGTAATCTATTTTTCCACCACCACCTTACTTTGATGGGTATAATGGTGTAGAAAATAAATATATATGGTTATTATAAAATCATAATTATTCTATGAAATTATATCATCCATTCCAATTTTATTAAATAAATATAGGAACGATATCATCTCTCCTACGTACATACAGATTACCGTCTCCACGACGCGATGAGATTCATTTTCCATGTTAACAATTCAAGAATGATTATAAAGTATATACAATAAGTAATCATGAAATATATGACATAAAAATTCTACTGGATTTATGTATATATATATATATGTATGTCACCTACTTAATTCCTTTCAATTCAATAAGGAAACAAAAACAGCGTTCATGCGTACATACGACCTACCGTCTCCATGAACGGAGTATTTCATTCCATTTATCGATATATCATATATATATGTATAGGATGAATATATATTATATATAAATCATGTTTTATATTATGGAATTATGTAAATCAGTATATAAGTAATAATATCAAGAACAACAAGTCGAAACATGTACGATAAATGAAATGATTTTACCCAAAATGCTGCTTTAACATGGAATTTACAAAAGAATGGGTAATATAAATTCATAAGTGAACCATATATGATATAATAACAATGAATATGAATCTTTAATAAGTCAATGACATTATTTAAATCATTATACAGGAGGTTTGTACACGTACATAGCAAATCAGACCTATGGTAAGGGATAATTATTCCAATCTCATTCTTATCCGAGATTGTTTATTCATAAGTATTTACTGGGTTATATTTATCATCCATGTCCCTGTTTTCTAAAAATGGTTTCATGTATGTTTAAAGTCCTTCTTACCCATTTTTTACTTTTACTACATGTTATTTAAGGAATCTTTCTTTTGTTAACATTATGAGGTACTTTTTTTGACATTTCCGACAAAAGTAAGAGTAGAATGTTTTTTAACTTATATGGAATGAAAGGATTTTTATGATTTTATAAAGACTTATTTTCATGAAGCTTCCTCCAAAAGATTTCATGACTATTTTTGAAAAAATATATTTCTTTTAAAATTGTGTGACGTTTTGTGAAAAGAAATTGATTTTGAAAAAGAAAGGATATTTTCCCCAAGAATTAATTTCAAGTGTTTTATCATGACCATTTTTTCATACAAGATGACATTATTTCATATGTGTATGTTTCAAGTATAATGTCTATATGATTTATAGGGTTTCACTTTTCTTATTATGAAATTATATCCATTTATTTCATATGAATTATGTGATGATGAGATGATGTTTATGAAACCAATTTTATTCGTTGGGTTATTATGAATGATGTATGTTTATTTTGTGGCACAAGTAAGAATGATTTCATCATGAGATGGGTGGGAACTATATCTACCTCCAATTCATTTGGTAAATATTTATATCTAATGAGATAGACATGGCTGGAATGGTAAGTTAATCTTGTTCAGTGTTACAGGACCGGAACGAGGAGTGAACTCGATTCAGAATGCGACTATGTCCACTAAGTTGGTATTGGCAGCAATGCCTTGGGTACTATGGAAATAATAACATGGGCTTAATTGATTCCACAATTAAATGTTTTATTACCATTATAGTTCATCATGAATAATGTTCCTTTATGATCTATGCCTTGTGTACTTCTATGAATTATGTCGTTGCTCATGATTTTGTTGTTTAGATTTATGTTGAAGTTTTTTCATTCAAATGTTTTTGGACTGTTTTATGTTCTCTATGCTTACCCTTACTGAGAATTTGAGCTCACCCTTTATATGTATTCTTTTCTCTAGGATTTAAAGAAAGGTTTTAGGTAAGAAAAAAAAGGGGAAGATCTTTATAGGAGATGTTGAAGATCATTCACCACGATTAGAAGATTATTTTCCGAGTTTCCAAAGACACTAAACTATTACGGTCCTCGTGTGTCTGTTTTCGTTATGTATTTAGTATTCTGAAAAAGTAATGTAATGTCCAGGTTTGTCAAGATATGGGTCTCTACATTCCTTGATCTTTGAGTAGACATGAATTTCATTAATAAAGACTACAAAAAACTGATCAAAATAGTCTCTAAATACTCTATTCATCAGATCCATGAAGATAATAGGGGAACTAGGAAGACCAAATGGCATCACTAAAAATTCATAGTGTCCATACCTTGTACGGAACACCGTCTTTGGTATATCATCCATTTTTACCCTTAATTGATAATACCCTGAAAGAAGATCAGTCTTGGAAACGTATTGAGCTCTGTGTAGTTGATCAAATAAGTCATTAATGCGCGGTAGATGATATTTGTTATTGATAGTGATCATGTTATGTTCTTGATAATCAATGCAGAGTCGCATTGATCCATATTTCATCTTAACAAACAGAACAAGTCCTCCCCAAGGTGACGCACTAGGGCGTATGATTCCCTTATCTTGATTCTCTTAGCATTGCTTCTTCAATTCCTGAAACTCAATTGGGGCCATTCTATAAGGTTTCTTTGAAATAGGCATAGCACCTGGTATGAGTTCTATTGAAAACTCAACTTCACGATTTGGTGGACGACCTAACAATTCCTCCGAAAAGACATCATCAAAATCCCGTAAAATGGGCCTATTCTTAATCGTGAGTTTCTATCCAACCATTTGAGATAAATAGCCTTAATTTATTAGAATCAAGACCCATAATATGGAATAAATTTCCACGGAAAGTTTATATTCATCCTTGCATCGATAGATGATAGTAGATTGATCGGGAATATTAAATGTGATTTCCCTTATTTGGAAATTGATATGAGCTCTGTATAAAGAAATCCAATCCATGCCAAGAATCACATCAAATTCCATTATATGATGGAATACAAGATTTGAGGGAAGCAAATTCCCACAAACATCAATCGGAGAAGAATTGTAAACTTCTGATGTGATCGTTGTGCCATTAAGAGTTGTCACAGCTGACTCAACTACTAATTTTTGAGGTAATATGGCAATACCCTTAGATAATTCTTCAGAAATAAAAGAGTGGGTGGATCCATAATCAAATAAAACATTTGAAACTTTATGTTGGATGGTAAGTGTACCTTTCTCCAATTCTTTATCGTACTCTACATCACCAATAGAAATTGCATGTGACTTTACTTTGTCTATGGCCTTAAGAGTTTTTTGACGTCGATAATCATAAAAAACCCTTGGATTAGGGAATTTATTAGCATAATTCCCCTTTCCTTTCACTTGTAACATTGAAGTGTAGGAGGTGCATTCTGTGTAGCATTTTCTTTATTCACCTCAATAGATATATTTTTCCCATCATCGCGGCATTAAAATTCCCAATGACCTTCCTTTCCACATTTGAACCATTTACTTGTCCCTTTAAGACAATTCCCTCCATGATTCATTCCACACATTGAGCATAAGGGAGAACTCATCTTCTTTTCAGTGTGGTCTTTAGATTTCCCTTTGAATTCCATTTTCCTCTTCTTATCAAACCCATATGACAGATGGGTTACTCCAATCTCCATCTCAACCATGACAGCTCATCGAATAATTTACTCGTAGATATTGAAGTCCCTTATGGCTAACGCCCTTAGAAGACTTGGTTTTAAGCCACTAAAGAATCGATCAATATAACTCTCAGGTTGGATAATAATTCTGGAAGCATACCTTGCAATTCTTGTAAAATTTTCTTCATAGGTACCAACAGATTCATCATCCTTTTGCTTTAGTTCAAGAAACTCCTTCTCCATCTTTGTTCAAAGAATACGAGGGAAGTACTTATTGAAAAATATGTTCTTAAACTCGTCCCATTCCAGGGACTCAATTTCGTCTCTTTTCCTCGTATTCTTGATAAGATTCCACCATTGATCAGCTTCACCTTCCAAACAATATACTGCTAAGATAACATTAGCATGTTCAGAACATTGAAGAACTGAAAATATCATTTCAGTGGTACCGATCCATTGTTCCGCAAGTAATGGATCAGTGGTCCCGCTGAATGAGGGTGGGCGCTGCCTCATGAAGGATTCAACATAATGTTGCTCCTTATTTTTTTCATTTGGAAGTCCTGTATGATTCATAGCTTGAGAAAGTTGTGTGAGCATGGGTACACGATTTTTCATTCCAACTCCCACAACGTTTGGTTGCTCAGGGGGACAATCATTTCATTTCCCGTCACATTCAGCATTGACATGATTCCTTCGGGTTCCATCCATTGACTAAAACCAAGAAGAATAGTGTGAGAAACACTAATTATTACAAGAGTACAACATAATCAGAAATAAAATTTCACACTTTAGGTCTTATCATAGGTTATTCATGGAGATTTATAAAACATTATTATTGTGTTCAATGCCTAGACATATCCTTAGAGTTCTTACTAAGGCTTTCACATCCTAGTTTCCAAAGGTTGACTATACCTTTCCTCTGATACCAACAATAATGACCCATACTTTACATACATTATTATTACTTCATAATCAAAGCATACTTATTACAACATATAACAAAACCATGATAGGACCGTGTAGGTATAGTGTCTATTGAAACTGGGAAACATAAACAACTGATTCATAAAGAATCTATATTGTCTCCCATTTATTTAATCATATATAGAGTCCCTTTTTAGAATATCCAACTTAATATCCTTATTCCTGACCTGGGGAAAATAAAACATACAAAAGAGTGAGCTCAAATGCTCAGTAAGGGTAAATAAAGGTAATATCCACCATATGATATTCATAAGAACATAACATTTTCAAAATCATAACCTCTAAAAGAGATCATAATATCTTAACATGGGATAAATCATAGAAGTGAAAATGCATTCCAAATAATCATAAAATAAAACATGAAACTTTGTGTAATACACACATAATCATTGAGAATAATTTCTTATTAGTCAAGACTCATTTCCAAGACTATCTTAGCGGACAAAGTCCATTTCTGAACCGAGTTCACTACTCATTCCAGTCCTGTATCACTGAACCGGTTTAAGTTGTAGTTTCATCCATGTCAATCTCATGAGATATAAATATTTAGCCAATGCATTGGAGGGATATATAGGTCCCACCCATCTCAAATTGAAACCATTATTATGTGTTCCACAAAATCATAAATCATACATCATAGTATAACCCATATAAAAAAAATGGGATTCTTAAACATAGTGACATCATAAAACAAATCATATAAGAAAAATGACTTAAAAAAAATTCCATCACAACATAATAAAATCCATGTAATAAAATGTATAGAAACATAACTGTATATTATTTTAGATGTAAAATAATTTTGATAAAAACACTTGAACTCCATTCATGATGATAATATCCTCTCTACTTCAATTTTTTTCATTTATTAATATGTCATGAAATTTTAAACTAAAAGAAGTTAATTAAAAATAAACTTGAAATTTTTTTAGGGAAGCATCATGGAAAGAATCTTCTATGGAAATCATAAAAATTCATTCATGCCGTATAAGTTAAAAAAACATTCTTCTCATACTTTGGCCGAAAAAAACAAATAAAGTACCGTGTACTAAAAAAACGACAAATGATTCCTTTTATATCTTTTACTAAAAACTCACCATTGGGTAAAATTGAATTTAAAAAATTTTATGAGGATAGAAATAATACTACATATTGAGGAATCATGGATGTGGATGATAAATATTCCCCTGAAAATTCTGAAGTATAAACAATATTGGATAAAAATGAGATTCTGAGATTTTCCATTACCATCGGTCCGATAATCTTTGAACGTGTCCAAAACTCATGTATAATGATTTAAATAATGTTATTGACTTATTCTAGAACCATACACATTCTTATGATATCATATACAGTCATATTCTTAGATTCTTATTAGTAATATTTCATTGTTACTTGTTATTCGGGTGTTCATTGCTTTATGTACTTATGCATGTTTTGTCGAATAAATTCTTATTCCTCTTTTTATGTTACATATGGAAGTTTTACAGAATGTTATTAGTGTAATATATATCGTATTTATTCATTCAATTAATTTATATAATCATTATTCAATGGATATCGTGAAGAACGAGTCGTATCACATTGTGGAGATGGTAGGCCGTACGTACGCACGAGTGATGATAATGTTTCCACAATTATATGAATGGAATTGGAGTTGATGACATATTATTTCAGAATCAGTATCATGTTATAATAAACATTTATATTTATTCCTTACACCATTATACCCATCCATGCATGGTTGTAACAGCCCGATATTTTATGAAAAATATTCTTTTAATTTTATTAAAGTCTTGTGTTGTACGCTACACCAAAAGGAGCTTGCACAACACGCATCCTTGACTGGCCTTGCATTACACGCAATCACGACCTTCCTCGATAGCGTGTGTAATACGCAATACCGAGTTTCACTAAACAACGATATGCTATTAAAATATTATTAAAACTAGCCGTTATGAATAGTAATAACCACTTTTTAAAACTCTGTAAATCTTATTTTTCAAAATGAACTTAATTTTTGGATTCGGAGTATCGAATTTAGCCTAAGGTGAAATTTTGGTACTTTTCGGATAACTTTCATATTCTGATGAATAGTGAAAATTATTAATTATAATTAAAAAACAACTTTTTTAATCGAAATAATTAATAGTGATAAATTATTAATTTGAGTGGTTTTAAAGTATATTTAGAATATATTTTTACAATTTAATTCAATGCTGGTCATTGGTTGTAATTTCACAATAAACCAGACATAATCAAGTATCAATCTTTTGATAGAAATTGTTTCTTAAAAACACGCTATTTGTCTTAACAGCGGGATTTAATTATAAAATTAATTAATTCAACTTCTATGTTATGAATTTGGTAAAATAGACTTCATTTTTGAATTCGGAATATGAAATATAGCTTAGGATGAAATTTTGGCATTTTTCTGAAAACCTTCATTTTTTGATGAATAGTGAAACTACTAAGTGGTAGTTAAAAAAACTGAATTTTTCATAAAACATAATTTTACCGCTTCTGTGAATGGAATTTCAAAAATCCGACAGACACGGTTGATATCAGTAAGTAAAATGTGGTTCAATGAGATAAAAATAATTTTTTGGTGAATAATAACTTTTTACTATTTTTACCGCGGTTAATAGTAAATAGGGTAACTAAGGGTAAATATGATATCAATATTACCCTAACACATGTCCTAATTCTATTGGACAAGGGTAATTCGACCAAAAACAAACTTAGGAATAAAATATGACCATTTAGGCCCACTTGGATTAGATTAGGACATTTATTATTAATTTATTTAAAGAAGGGTTAAAATAGTTAAAATCAAAGTTTAATAAGTAAATCATTTTTAATATGGGGTTATACATAAGTTAAATTCGACTATAAATATTCATTAGAAATCTAAAAAGATTTCCTACATAATGGTATTTTATTTGTAATTTTTAGACATCAAATAATTTAATTAATTTATGACACAAAGATGATGCGGTAATTATCTTATTTATGAAATTTTGACATAATTGATGTTATAAACACCAAAATAAATGTAATTTGAGAATTTTTATGAATTCCACTAATTTTCTAGGTTACTATGATAAATTAATGTTTATTTAATCAACTTTGTTCGAACATTTAATTCTGTTATGACTTTCAAAAAAATCATATATCAAATAGTGTCAAAATTGACACAAAATAGTTTTTAAATAAAATATTATATTATTAATTGTTATTTTATTCCTAAAAATATAAGGTTCGGCCAAATGACTTAGATAAGGATATATATATTAATAATAAACAATTTGGGGTTCGTTTGGCATGTTATAGTAAGTGTATTAACCATATAGTGAAAGAAAACAAAAAGACACGGTAAAAGTTAAATTATTTAACTTAGAGTTAAATATAATTGATAAGGTTTAAAATAAGATCCAAACATGTCTAAATTTAATTGGTTGATGAGATTACAACCATAGCTCATATAATCTTCGAATATGAGTCATTTTTGGAGGGTTTATGTGGGGTTCGATTTATTATAAATTAATATTTTTAAGAATTCCTAAGGTGCCCCTCTCCTCCCCTATAAAAGGACACCTCCTCCCCCTCCTCCTCACACCAATTTGAGCACTCAAGCTCGGCCAACCCCTGCCAAAATCTCTTCTCCACTTCCCTAGCAACATCCTAGAGGTTCTGGTCTTCCTCAAAGACCAATTTTAGTACCCTAAGAGGAGGTCTCAAAGAGGCGCTTCAAAGAAGAGGAGGTTCGGACACTTACAAAGCAAGTCGGACCTAAGGTAAGGGAAATATCACAATCTCATTTTTATCCGAGATTGTTTGTTCATAAGTATTTTACTGGGGTGTATTTTATCATCCAAATCCATGTTTCATCAATATGTAATATTATTTCCATCCACCTACAATTGTTTAAATCCATTTTTACCCTTCGGTGCGTTTTTAGTAATATCTATGAAAGGAATCTTTTGTCATACGAGGTACTTTTTGACTTTTCTGACAAAAGTACGAAGAATGTTTTTTTAACTTATACGGCACGAACGGATTTCTACTGTTTTATAAAGCCTTATTTTCATGAAGCTTCCTCAAAAAGATTTCATGACTATTTTTAATAAAATTTCTTTCTTTTAAAACTGCATGATGTTTTGTGAAAAGAAATTGATTTTGAAGAAGAAAGGATATTTTCCTCAAGAATTCATTTCAAGTGTTTTATCAAAATTATTTTCCATATATGATAATAAAGGGTTCTGTTTCTATCCATATTTTTACATTGATTTGACTATGTTGTGATGGAATTATGTTTATGAATTCCTTTATCTTATATGAATGGTTTTATGATGTCATGTTGTTTAAGAATCCCATTTTTATTACATGGGTTATGAAATGATTTATGATTTTGTGGCACACATAAGAATGGTATCATTATGAGATGGGTGGGACCTATATCTCCCTCCAATGCATTGGGTAAAGATTTTATATCTCATGAGATAGACATGGCTGGAACGGAAGGTTATTTTGGTTCAGTGATACAGGACTGAAACGAGGAGTGAACTCGGTTCAGAAAGGGACTTTGTCCACTAAGATAGTCTTGGCAATGAGTCATGACTAACAAGAAATGATTTTTCATGATTATGTGTGCATGCCACAAAGTTTCAAGTTTTATGTTATGATTATGGGGATCTCATTTTCACTTCTATGATTTATTCCATGTTAAGATATTATGATCTCTTTTGCAGGTTATGATTTCCAAAATGTTATGTTCTTATGAATACGATGTGATTGATATTTATTTCGTTTACCCTTACTGAGCATTTGAGCTCACCCTTTTATGTTTTCTTTTCCCCAGGATATAAAGAAATGTTTTAGGTAAAAAAAAAAGGAAGATCTTTATGGGAGATGTTGAAGATCTTTCACCACGATTAGAAGATTTTATTCCGAGTTTCCAAAGACACTAAACTATTACGATCCTTGTGTGTGTGTTTTTTGTTATGTACTAAGTATTCCGCAAAAGTAATGTAATGTCCATGTAAGTCCGGCTTCGGGTCTCTACAGTTGGTATCAGAGGAAAGGTTTAGTCAACCTTTGGAAACTAGGATGCGAAAACGTTAGTGAGATCCCTAGAGATATTTCTAAGGTATATCTAGGGATGTCCCTAAGGTTAAGTATACGTATAGGTTATAGTACTAGAATTACGCTAACGATCATAGAATTAAACCTAAGATGTTAGATATTGAGGGTACTTCCCCTTTATTATGTTGTTTTCCCTAGCATGATTTTTTCCTCTCACACTATTCTTTTTGGGTTTTAGAGAATGGCTGGAAACAAGATGATTCACGATAATGGAGGATATGATGGACAATGGAATGATATTCTTCATAATGAAATGGGATTTGGAAGTCCAAACATAATTATTATGCCGAATCAGCAATCTCATAATATGATCAATAAAGTAAAATTTGGTAAGTTTCCTGACTCGGCTAATAAGAGAAAGATGGAGTTTCATGATGATCATAGAGGAAAGAAAGTTCAATTTCCCCTATGTAAATCATGTGGGAAGAGGCATCAAGGAGAATGTTTCAAAGGAACTGGAAGATGCTTTGGGTGTGGAAAAGAAGGACACAAAGCCAGTAAGTGCAAAGGAAAAGGTTCAGTTAATACCAGGGATGAGGTTAATGGTATTGCTACGACATCGAAAATGGTTAAGTGTTTTAAATGTGGAATGTATGGGCATTATGCAAACAAATGCCCTAAGGGAAAGACTCATGAAGAGAATCAGTATGGTCATATGGGAAGTATTTATGTGGATGATGATGAAGAGAATACCAATGGTATGTGAGATGAAAGAATTGTTGAAGCTCGGTCAATGGTTTAAGAATGTAGTGGAATGATTACTTGTTTATCATGTGTAATGTTGTATAAGTAATCTCATGGTACTATGGAATAAAGAGACATGTAAGGATTGTAACATTGTTGTCTGATTAATGTTACCAGTATCCATTAAAGGTTATTCAGATATTTTTGGAATGAAGATGATATGCGCATAATGAAGGGATAAGGGGAAAATGAAATGTTTGACAGTATTCATGAGATCATGATTGATATAAGGACTAAGTGATATCATGGTTTGAGTATATAGAATTTTGAGGATTTCGGTATGTGAAAAGTGTTAACTTTTAACTGCATTGAAGTTTTCACTATGGTTCAATGGGTATTCAAGAGAGTACAAGATTAAGGCCTTTGAATTTTTGGAATGTGACCAACAAGATATATCTTATGATATATGGGGATCAACGATGGTATTAAATCTCTGGTAATCGTTTTCACTATGTTATGAGAATGGACTGCAGTATTATGAGCATAATGATTGGAATGAATTATGTTGGACATAAGTTAGTATTGTTTAAGGATAGAAGTTTTTTTTCGATATTATTGATGTGATGTTATAGTAATATAGTTTTATAAAAAGGACAACCTGCAGGACGGGAGACCGCCCATCGCTTCGGACAAGGCTGTGGGAATCGAACCCACAACCGAAGTGCGACTGGCCTTTATCGCCTACCACTGACCTACAGGAAGTCCCTGTTTAGTAGAAACTAGTTTTATTATATTAAGCAGTATGATATGTAATGTATAAGTTCATTTTAGGAACCATATATGATTAATCTCACTATAGATGGATTTATGTATTTTTTGATAACTTTTCTAACCTTTTGTTTGAGACAGATGGAATGACCCATCATTCTATCACATTTTCTGCTAACACATCGCGAATGACAAATTCAACTTCATTTCTTTAAGAGATGATGTGGAAATTGTTAAAGGCACGGACAATAGTGATATTGTACCAAAATAAAGTAAGTATTTATTCTAATTCAAATTTTCAACTTTAGGGAAATGATCTTGAAAACCAAAAATGTTGTCCTAGTGATCTTATACCTGATGAATCAGATGGTACCTTATATCATCACAAATCTATGGATTTGTGATTACTGACTTTTCCATAGCCATGTTCTCTACCACTCTCCATCAGAATATGATGGTTAGATTTCTCTTCCATATCCATATTTTTACCTATGTGGAAACCCAGCGATTAGTTTATTTGGGTAATCGTTACATTTCATACTTTAGTTTTTAAAGCCAAGATTTTGTATTCCTTTTTACGATGTGGGATTCTATTAAAGAATCTTTCGAATAGTAAACCATTTATAACCCCGACGAATTTCGAGGGCGAAATTCATTTTAAGGGGGGTAGAATGTAACGGCCCGATATTTTATGAAAAATATTCTTTTAATTTTATTAATGTCTTGTGTTGTACGCTACACCAAAAGGAGCTTGCACAACACGCATCCTTGACTGGCCTTGCATTACACGCAATCACGACCTTCCTCGATAGCGTGTGTAATACGCAATACCGAGTTTCACTAAACAACGATATGCTATTAAAATATTATTAAAACTAGCCATTATGAATAGTAATAACCACTTTTTAAAACTCTGTAAATCTTATTTTTCAAAATGAACTTCATTTTTGGATTCGGAGTATCTAATTTAGCCTAAGGTGAAATTTTGGTACTTTTCGGATAACTTTCATATTCTGATGAATAGTGAAAATTATTAATTATAATTAAAAAACAACTTTTTTAATCGAAATAATTAATAGTGATAAATTATTAATTGGAGTGGTTTTAAAGTATATTTAGAATATATTTTTACAATTTAATTCAATGCTGGTCATTGGTTGTAATTTCACATTTAAACCAGACATAATCAAGTATCAATCTTTTGATAGAAATTGTTTCTTAAAAACACGCTATTTGTCTTAACAGCGGGATTTAATTATAAAATTAATTAATTCAACTTCTATGTTATGAATTTGGTAAAATAGACTTCATTTTTGAATTCGGAATATGAAATATAGCTTAGGATGAAATTTTGGCATTTTTCTGAAAACCTTCATTTTTTGATGAATAGTGAAACTACTAAGTGGTAGTTAAAAAAACTGAATTTTTCATAAAACATAATTTTACCGCTTCTGTGAATGGAATTTCAAAAATCCGATAGACACGGTTGATATCAGTAAGTAAAATGTGGTTCAATGAGATAAAAATAATTTTTTGGTGAATAGTAACTTTTTACTATTTTTACCGCGGTTAATAGTAAATAGGGTAACTAAGGGTAAATATGATATCAATATTACCCTAACACATGTCCTAACTCTATTGGACAAGGGTAATTCGACCAAAAACAAACTTAGGAATAAAATATGACCATTTAGGCCCACTTGGATTAGATTAGGACATTTATTATTAATTTATTTAAAGAAGGGTTAAAATAGTTAAAATCAAAGTTTAATAAGTAAATAATTTTTAATATGGGGTTATACATAAGATAAATTCGACTATAAATATTCATTAGAAAGATAAAATGATTTCCTACATAATGGTATTTTATTTGTAATTTTTAGACATCAAATAAGTTAATTAATTTGTGACACAAAGATGATGCAGTAATTATCTTATTTATGAAATTTTGACATAATTGATGTTATAAACACCAAAATAAATGTAATTTGAGAATTTTTATGAATTCCACTAATTTTATAGGTTACTATGATATATTAATGTTGATTTAATCAACTTTGTTCGAACATTTTATTCTGTTATTACTTTCACAAAAATCATATATCAAATAGTGTCAAAATTGACACAAAATAGTTTTTAAATAAAATAAAATAATATTAATTGTTATTTTATTCCTAAAAATATAAGGTTCGGACAAATGACTTAGATAAGGATATATATATTAATAATAAACAATTTGGGGTTCGTTTGGCATGTTATATTAAGTGTATTAACCATATAGTGAAAGAAAACAAAAAGACACGGTAAAAGTTAAATTATTTAACTTAGAGTTAAATATAATTGATAAGGTTTAAAATAAGATCCAAACATGTCTAAATTTGATTGGTTGATGAGATTACAACCCTAGATCATATAAGCTTCTAATATGAGTCATTTTTGGAGGTTTTTAAGTGGGGTTAGATTTATTATAAATTAATATTTTTAAGAATTCCTAAGGTGCCCCTCTCCTCCCCTATAAAAGGACACCTCCTCCCCCTCCTCCTCACACCAATTTGAGCACTCAAGCTCGGCCAACCCCTACCAAAATCTCTTCTCCACTTCCCTAGAAACATCCTAGAGGTTCTGGTCTTCCTCAAAGACCAATTTTAGTACCCTAAGAGGAGGTCTCAAAGAGGCGCTTCAAAGAAGAGGAGGTTCGGACACTTACAAAGCAAGTCGGACCTAAGGTAAGGGAAATATCACAATCTCATTTTTATCCGAGATTGTTTGTTCATAAGTATTTAACTGGGGTGTATTTTATCATCCACATCCATGTTTCATCAATATGTAATATTATTTCCATCCACCTACAATTGTTTAAATCCATTTTTACCCTTTGGTGAGTTTTTAGTAATATCTATGAAAGGAATCTTTTGTCATACGAGGTACTTTTTGACTTTTCCGACAAAAGTACGAAGAATGTTTTTTTAACTTATACGGCACGAACGGATTTCTACTGTTTTATAAAGCCTTATTTTCATGAAGCTTCCTCAAAAAGATTTCATGACTATTTTTAATAAAATTTCATTCTTTTAAAACTGCATGATGTTTTGTGAAAAGAAATTGATTTTGAAGAAGAAAGGATATTTTCCTCAAGAATTCATTTCAAGTGTTTTATCAAAATTATTTTCCATATATGATAATAAAGGGTTCTGTTTCTATCCATATTTTTACATTGATTTGACTATGTTGTGATGGAATTATGTTTATGAATTCCTTTATCTTATATGAATGGTTTTATGATGTCATGTTGTTTAAGAATCCCATTTTTATTACATGGGTTATGAAATGATTTATGATTTTGTGGCACACATAAGAATGGTATCATTATGAGATGGGTGGGACCTATATCTCCCTCCAATGCATTGGGTAAAGATTTTATATCTCATGAGATAGACATGGCTGGAACGGAAGGTTATTTCGGTTCAGTGATACAGGACTGAAACGAGGAGTGAACTCGGTTCAGAAAGGGACTTTGTCCACTACGATAGTCTTGGCAATGAGTCATGACTAACAAGAAATGATTTTCCATGATTATGTGTGCATTCCACAAAGTTTCAAGTTTTATGTTATGATTATGGGGATCTCATTTTCACTTCTATGATTTATTCCATGTTAAGATATTATGATCTCTTTTGCAGGTTATGATTTTCAAAATGTTATGTTCTTATGAATACGATGTGATTGATATTTCTTTCGTTTACCCTTACTGAGCATTTGAGCTCACCCTTTTATGTTTTCTTTTCCCCAGGATATAAAGAAATGTTTTAGGTAAAAAAAAAGGAAGATCTTTATGGGAGATGTTGAAGATCTTTCACCACGATTAGAAGATTTTATTCTGAGTTTCCAAAGATACTAAACTATTACGATCCTTGTGTGTGTGTTTTTTTTATGTACTAAGTATTCCGCAAAAGTAATGTAATGTCCATGTAAGTCAGGCTTCGGGTCTCTACAATGGTGGTGGTGGAAAATAGATTACACCATGGCGTGGAGACGGTATTCCGTACGTACACACGCGCGGTGATTTAATTTTCCGTAGGATGGATAGAAGGTAAGATATGGCTGTTTAATATTTATAATGACATATCAGCATTTGAGTGATACTAATGTTATTAATTTATGATGAAACAAATAAATGAGAAGAAGTAGAAGAAGAAATAAATTGGAACGATTCAGAAAAGTATATTACCTCTTCTTTGACGCGCCTCTACTTAACCTCCTCGTAGGGCACTAAAGATGGTCTTTGAAGAAGACCAGGACCTCTAGGATGTTTCTAGGGAAGTGTAGAAGAGAAATTGGTATGGTTTGGCCGAGCATGATTGCACAATGTAGTGTAAAGAGGAGAGGGAGGATGTTCCCTTTTATAAAGGAGGAGAGGGGTACCTTTGGAAACCTCAAAAATATTAATTTATAATAAATCAAACCCCACATAAAAACAGCTGAAAATGACTCATAATTGACTATTAGATGAGATAGGGTTGTAATATCATCAACCAATAAAATTTAGACAAGTTAGGAATTTATTTTGAACATTATCAACTTGATTTATCCATATTTAATCTATTTAATTCTATTTGTGGTAATAAGATTCTAAATTTTAAATTGTTATAAATAATTAATTATCTACTGTGAATTTTCCATAATTGGATAACTTATGACGCTTTAGACCATATAAATTTTAATTTATATTTATTAAATATTTTTGTGTTTTTTCAACCATTTTATAATATGTTATTTTTATTAAATAATAATAGTGTCAATTTTAACAATATTCATTTATTTGAGTTTAAATAAAATCTAGACAGAAGATATGTGCTAAATAAAATATTTAATAGCTTCATAACATGTCATAGTAGTCTAGAAAATTCTTGTATAATATTTAATAGTTTTTATTATATTTATTTTAGTATTTTTAAAACCATTTATTTGATATTTCAATCCATAAAATAATTTCAACATCACTATTGTGTCACATATATTGATAATTATTTAATCCCTAAAAATTATAAATAAATTCACATGATGTAGATAATTTTATTATATTTCTGTATACTATTCATGTTCGAAGATTCATTAAGTTTATCACTAAAGTAAAATTATTATACTTATAAGATTTAAGAAAGTGATATGTTGTCACTTTCATTGGTTTTAATAATAATTAAATTATTTTCAGGGAAAAAAGTCTATTAAATGAATCTAATCTGACCCTTAGGTGATATGGGTCGACTTTTATTCATACAATAGGATTTTGGCAGGTGTTAGGGTAATTTTACAATCTTATTTTTGTCCTTAATTACCCGATTTACCTTTAACTGTAGTAAATAAAAATTATTGTAGTTACTATTCATAATGTCAAAAAAAATAAAAGTAACCTATTAACATAATTTGGACCCACTGAATCCAAACATGGAATCTATTATTCAATATTCAAAATACATAAGTTGTAGTAATTAATTTAAAATTAATCCCGTTTTTATGAAAACGAGTTTTAAAAGTTAAAACATTGTCAAAGATTTAAATGATTTTACATATGAATTCAATTTAAAATCAATGCTTATGACATAAATAATATTAAATGGTAAAAATATATTCTATTTATACTTTAAAACCATTAAATATTATAATTTATCCACATAAATTATTACAATGAAAAAGTTGTTTTTAATTCAAATATATCGTGTTTTTACTATTCATTAAAATATGAAAGTTATCAGAATAATATGAAAATTTTATCCAAAGTAAATTTTTATATCCTGATTCTAAAAAGGAGTTTTATTTTGTATAATTGAACTTTTAAAGATGTCAATAATTATATTTAAAATGGGTGCGCCATCAAAAGGCGGTAAAACTGCATTTTTTTGAAAAATATTTCTTTTATCGGAAAAACTGATTTTGTTTTCATACCTCATTCTAGAAAATGTTTAATATGAATTATAATGTTATAAAATTCAAAATTCAGTTAATACTATTCATAACAGCTAGTTTATAATATTATAATAATATATCATTGTCTGGTGAAACTCGGTATTGCATATTACACATGCTATCGAGGAAGGTCGCGATTGCGTGTAATGTAAGACAATATAGTGTTGTGTGAAGTGAAAGTTTCCTTTGTGTATAAAATAAGAAATTTAAAAAAAATATTTCTCATAAAATCTCAATGTGTTACATTCAAGAGGTCGGAAAACATGTTTCTAGTTTTTTCCAAAGTGATATTCGACTATCATGTGGTCTAAAACCACATGGCATGTGGTCTAAAACCACATGGCATGTGGTTTTATAGTAACTTTGTGCCCAGAAGAACCTTCCACTTTTCCAATAAAATGTAAACATGGGCTCCTGGTTGGAATGTTAGTCTAAAAGAAAAACCTCTGACATTTTGCAGTCCAAGAGGATTATCCTATAAATCCTAGATGTTTTTGAGTCCCCTATAATTATAGGGGATCAGGCATGAAGAAGGTGTTCAACCCAAGCTTCCTCTTCCTCCCTATGTTGAGCTAAACGGTAGCCATTCGTTGTGAGGGAACCACATAAATGTCAGGGGAGTTCCGACACATATATTAGATACCGGTTTGGAGTTATTTTGGTTTTAAAAAATATCATTCCTTGTATCTTAAAATATTTCTTATTTTAATACTTTTTTGATGCATGTGATTGATTGGCTGTTAATTTCTAACTGATTAGTGTGAGTTTTTGAGTGCTTGACTTGTGTTGTTATGATTATACAACTCAAGAATAATTTTCCTACCCAATTATATGATATTTATATATTCTCTGCAATCTCTTATTCTATGCATAAGTTCTTGTCCTTTAATATATGAGTGTTATGGCATGGTTTGGTACTATAAGCAGTGAAATAAATTATTAGACATTAATCAGGATTCCAATTAATTTTAACCAAATAATTACTCCAAACCTAAATTAATCTCTAAGAAAAATGTACTTGATATGTGTATTTTAAAAACAAAATGATCATTTTCTCTCATAATTTGAAAATCAGAACATTTATCTATCAAATATTAAACTCTTTAAATCAATTTATCTTCAAAAACATTTTTTCCAAATAACAATCCATATTTGTAATTTTTATTAAAAACACAGACTATAAAACTATCAACGATCCATAAGATATGAACTAGTGTCATCATTAGACTATAAATGAACCTTAAAAACATAATAAAATTGATGTGTCAGAAAAACACGTTCAAATTTTGGCGTCGTTGCTGGGGAGGACTTCAGTTTTTATTGCATGTTTTTGATATGTTTTTTGTAAATTTTTGTGAATATTTTTTTATATTATACCTCTACCTTTCTTTTTATATTCTGAATTGTTTTTTTTTTATTTTCTTCAAGACATGTTCAACTTTTGGAGACCTATCGCTTTTTGAACCCAAACCGGAGAGGATTCTACATCAGTGACACTAAGACACACACGAGAACCCTTAGAAGGAGGACACATAAAACACAGACACTCTTATGAAACCTTTTTCTTCTTCTTTGGGAACCAACATAAAAACTAAAATACACTTCCATAACATGGAAAAAACAATAAAAATACTAAAATAATTAACCTCACCAAATGCTGACATCCAACCCAAATATATTTATATAAAAGATGAGGCCCCCAATTTGGAATTAAAATCTGTTCTAATTTACTTGATACCTAGATTTCATAGACTCATAGGAGATGGCCCACATAAACATTTAAAAGATTTTCATACATTATGTTCAACATTAAAACCTTCAAAGGATGAAGAGGATCAAGTAAAACCAAGAGCATTTCCCTTTTTATTAAAAGGAACTGCAAAGGATTGGATTTACTATATTAATTCACCAATAAGAGGAAAGGAGGACATGAAACACATTTTCCTTGAAAATTATTTCCCAGCCTCTCAAACTGAAACAAGAATGGAATGAAATTTGGGGGATATGAAAATTTCAAGGGGAAATATTTCATGAATATTGGGAATGAATTATAATATTATGTTCAAGTTGTCCACACAATCAAATAAGTAACGAACATTTAAAATAATATTTTTATGAAGGTTTAATCCCTATTGATATAAACATGATTGATGCTGATATAGGTGGCGCACTAGTGGATAAAACCCCAATCACTGCAAAGACCATAATTGAGAACATGGTGCAAAATACTCAACAATTCTATTCATGGTTCAATGTACCCATTCAAGGTGTCCATGAGGTGAAATGTACGGAATTAAAGAAGAAGGTGGGCACACAATTTAAAGAGGTAATTACCCTTTTAGGACAACTTTCTCTTTCCCATGAGAAATACCAATCTCCTCCTCCCATCCATTGTGGTATATGTTCTTCTAACACCCACTACTCTGACCAATTCCCCCAATTGAGAGAAACTTTTGAGAGTTGTCATGAAAGCATTCCAGGTCTCCCCTATAACCCACCATTTAGGAAAGAACCATACTATCCATCATACCCTTTGTGGAAAAAATACCATGATTATAGAAAAAATAGTTATTCAACACATCCTGAATAACAATATAACCAACTAGGGAGAGTAGTCACACACCACCACCACCGAAAAATAACCAACCACTACAAAGGCCTTTCCAATAACCACCTCCAAAATCTGATCCTAGACTAGAACATATGAATAAACAAATGGCTTCCAACAATATTTAATTCCAACAAACCACTCAAGCATCCATATATGGCCTCAAATCCCAATTAGGCCCACTAGTTAACTCGGTTGGAAAAATTGAAAGTCATGGGTTGGGTAAAATGCATTCTCAACCATTAGATAACCCTATGGATAAGGGAAATGTTATTTCTATCTCCCTTATAAGTGGAAAAAAACATAAAATCAAAATTATTCCTCCATTATATTCATCCCCTCCTGAGGAAACCTCAAACCAAACCATTAAAAATGTTCCAAATGTTGAAAAACCTTGTATTGAGAGAATCCATTCTAATGGAATGTGTGTGTATGTTGATGATTCTCCTAGCCAACCCACCCCTCTTCCATTTTTCGAAAGGCCCACTAAAACTACAAAACAAAAAGAAAATTAATTCGATAAGAAAATTTTGGAGACCTTCAAAAAAGTACAGGAAAACATCGACTAGATTGATATTGTGAAACAAATTCCAAGATATAAAAAGTTATTAAAGGATATGTGTACACATAGAATGAGACTTCATGGTAATGAGAAGGTGAAATTAGGGATGAATGCTTCAAAATTCATATAACCATCAATTCCTACCAATTAAAATGATCCTAAATCCTTCACAATTCCATACACCATAGGTGTGTATTAATTTTCCAATGATATACATGATTTAGGTGATTCTATAAATTTGACGCCTCACACGATTTACTCTTCATTGAATGTTGAATAATTGAAGCCAACTGGGATAGTTGTTTTGTTAGGAAATCAGAGTACATCACATTTATCTGGTGTGTTAGATGATGTTCTTGTGAGGGTGAAAATTTTAATTTTCTTGCCGATTTTTATGTTATTATAAAGAAAGATGATTGGATGAATGGACATGTCCTGATTATATTAGGTAGACCCTTCTCAAAAACCACCAAAACCAAAACTAATGGCCCTAACAGTACATTATCTATCGAACTTTGTCATGACATAGTCCATTTCAATATGCTTGATGCAAGGAAGAACCTCTAAGAAGAACATTCATCTCTCTCTATAAATTCAATTGATGTACCCCCTTCCTCTGAATAAACTTATTTTCATTCCTCCATTGCCCTTTCTATGTATTCACACTTGATTGAATTTCTTGGTAATGAATCATGCATTTATTAGTTTAGTGGTCTAGAAAAGTGTCATGCATGTTTATTAATTGATAATTTCATGAACACTAAGGATCCAATGATCATCTATGATACTACAAAGAAAGTAAAATCTAATTACTCATACGAGGATGATACCATTGAGTAGTTAGATTAGACTAGTGACCTCTCAATTTCACACACACTCACTTAAATCAAAAATCAACTTGAATTCGATCCAAAAAAACTACCTCAAGATTTATAATATTCATATATTGAGAATAGAAATGAGTTTCCCATCATCATTTCTAGTTCAGTCCCTCCCAAGAATGAATTGCGGTTGATTGAACTTTTTGGGAGTGTAAACATGTTTTGGGATGGTAACTTACTGAAATTCTTAGTATTATCCTATCAATTTAAAAAAATCATATTTAATTATATGATGAGGCAAAACCAGTGAGGCATGCACAACGTTGATTGAACCCAAAGCTGCTAGATGTTGTGAAAAAAGAGGAAACAAAATTATTAAATGTAGGAATCATTTATCCCATATCTGATAGATGATGGGTCATTCTCGTTCAAGTAGTTCCTAAAAAGACTTACCATATTGTAATCAAAATGGAAAATAATGAATTGGTTCCAACTCATGTGTAGAATAGTTAGCGTGTCTGTATAGACTATCGTTGATTAAACCAACACACTTGGACATACCATTTACCTATTCCATTGATTAACCAAATGTTAGAGAGGCTAGAGGTTAAGTCCCACTACTATTTCCTTGATCATTTTTCTGGATACTTTCAGATTAATATTGACCTTGAGTATCAAGAAAAGACAACCTTCACTTTCCCCTATGGAACATTTTATCCTAAGAGGATGCCATTTGGTCCGTTCAATGCTCCAAGTACTAACTAGAAATGCATGGTTAGTATTTTTTCAGATTACCTAGAGAATAGCATAGAAGAATTTATGGATGATTTTGAGTTTTATGGGTCCTATTTTGATTAATGTTTGAGTAATCTTGGTTCAGTCCTACGTCGCTTCATTGAAAAGAATCTTGTATTAAATTATGAGAAACTTCATTTCATGTTGCGACAAGGTATAATTTTGGGACATGTCAGTTATGAGGATGGTATCTCAGTAGATAAATTAAAATTGGATTTCATTTCTTCCCTACCATTCCCCAAAAATGTACGAGATGTGTATTATATCCAAGGTCATGATGGATTTTACTATCTTTTCATTCGTGACATAGAAAAATTTCACTCTCCCTCTCTTAGTTAATCCAAAAATGAAAAGGAGTATGTTTTTTATAGTGATTGTGAGGAAGAATTTAACAATCTAAAATGTAGTCTCACGTCACCCCCAGTAATCCAACCACCTCAATGTGATTTTCCGTTTGATCACATATCTCTAACTATGAAGTTGGGGCAGTCTTATCACAATGGGTCGATTGAGATCCACAAGTCAAGGACTATGCCTCTCGTACATTGGACCATGCCCAAGAAAACTACACCACAACTGAAAAATAATTTCTATCCATTCTATTTTCCTTAGTTAAATTCAGGTCGTATCTTTTATGTTCCAAAGACATTGTTCTCACAGACCATGAAACCCGCTGATATATCCTTAAGAAACCGAAAGACAAACCACAACTCATTTTCTGGATGCTCCCCCTTTAGGAATACATTTTAGAAATTACTAATAATAAGGGAGTAGGGAATGTTGTGGTTGACCATATTAGTAGGATTAAACCATACTCAAACATTGACTCATCCATATGTATTCTCATAAATGACATGCTTCCTAATGAGAAATTGTAATGAGTGCAATATTTAATTCCTTAGTATGCTGAAATTGAAAATTATTTGTTAGAATCACTCATTCCTAACAATTTTAATAATAATGAGGCTGACCATCTAAAACCTGAGTCCCGTTGGAACATTCGAGATGACCCCTACCTTTGGTGCACCTGTATCGATCAAGTCATTAGGCGTTGTGTTCCCGATATTGATTTTTAGTCCGTCCTTAGGGTTTTCCACACTCTTGGTTGTGGGGGCCACTTTAGTCCACAACGGATTGATCGTAAGGTCCTCAATTCTGGTCTCATTTAGACCACATTTTTTTGGGATTCCTATGGCTTATATAAATCAAGTCCTCATTATCAAATAATGCGGAATGTCTTTAAAAGAAATGAGATTCCACAAAAAACCTCTATCTTCCATGAAATGTTTGATGTTTGGGGAATTGACATTATGAGACCATTCCCCAATTCCTTTTGGAACCATTAAATTCTCATGGCAGTGGATTATGTTTCAAAATGGGTTGAGTCATGAGCTACAAGGACTGATGATTTTAAGGAAGTTGTGGAATTTTTTAGAACTCAAATTTTCTATATATTTGGGATACCTTGGATCATCATCAGGGTCCAGGGATCTCATTTCTGCAACCAAACAATGAAATCTATTTTTCATCAGTATGAGGTTTGGTATATAGTGTCTGCTGCATATCACCCACATACCAATGGTTAACTAAGGTGTCAAATATAATGTTAAAACATATTCAAGAAAAAATAGTTCAACCCAATAAAAAATATTGGAATCTTAGACTCGATGATTCTTTTTGGGCTTACAATACTGCTTTCAAATCCACCATTGTCATGTCACCATGTCAGTTACTATTTGGACAGAGTTTCCACCTCCCCGTTGAGATTGAGAACCGGGCGAACTGGGCCATCAAAAAAAAGAAAATCTAATATTTCTTGTGAAGGAACTTGAAGGAATTTTTAGATTTAGGAGATAGAATAAATGAAAAGAGATGAATCTAAGAACTCTCGAATTTATAAGGAACAAACCATGGATTCACATGACCGTATCATTCTTCATCTTTAGTCCCACATTTGGTATAGAGTCCTCCTCTATAATGCAAGGATGAAGTTTCTCCAGTTAAGCATCATTCCCACTAGTTTGGACCATATATTGTTACTAGAATCTCTCTATATGGTGTTGTCTAGGATCAAAATGTTGAAACAAATCTACCCATCACATTTAATGGGAAGCATCTGAATCACTTCCATGAATGCATTCCGGAGTCTCAGATTGAGGAAATCATTGTTCAGAAGAAATATATGAATGAATCTCAATAGGTTTTTCCTTACTAACCACATTCTCTTTTATTAAAGTGAGGACACAAAACACTTTTGGTGTGGGGTGATGTGTGTATTCATGGGATAGTTTGTAATTTTCATCATCTTTCAACTTTTTTCTTTTTATCTTTCTGAATTGTATTTGTTTACTTTCCCCATTTCCCTACCCCTCACCCTTGTTATAGAATATTACTTTTTCTAACCACACTATCCTGGAAAATGAAGCTCATTTAATCATTGATTTTATTGAAAATTAATGAGGAATTTATGTATTACATGTTGTTTTATCATCCAAAATATTTATGATGAAATGGGAATTTTAGCAATAATTCAATATAGTGGAGTAAATTTCAATTTAAATTTATTTCTTTGTCGATGATAGAAATAATAGTATCATTTTGAAACCTTTGAGAAGAATGGTGACCTTTTGTGAATAGTTTGAGGGAAATTTGTGTCATATAATTTCTCTATAGAACTATTTACCCAACCATGAAGTGTAAAATTTTATACTTAATAAAATGTAAATATAAGTTATGTGGATTTTTCCCATATGTTCGTTCTTTATTCGATCTATTTATTTACTCTCCTAAATTGACCTATGTGTGTGTACCTGTAATCTGACTATTGTACGCCCAAAAAATGGTTGTATACTGGTCATCTCAAAAACCACCCTTCCTCTACCTTTGATACTGCTATGACTATTACAATTATTATCTCGAGAAGATGAATCATCAGTTGGGAGAAAAGTGTGAGATTTGTTCCATGTGTAACTTTTGAAAAATAATAATAAATGAGGTGGTTGATGAAATTAGAAACATATGGGGATATCTTGGTCAATAGATTATGGTTTGACTTCTGAGAATGAATAAGTGAGTGGGTCTTACAATTTAATTGCGAAGGATATAGGGCAGGTTTGGCAGAAAGTATCATATAAGTAATTTTTTTAAATAACTTATATTTACTCGATAGAAAGTGGAAAGAATAACATGAAATGGATGTCACACACGCATTTGGAGAATTAGTGAAACATTTATCTTTCGAACTATTTTCTCAAATTTTAATTATTAAACTCCTTGAATTTTGTGCTGATACAATTATTGAGACAACTTTTTGTTTGACCACAGAGAATAACTCCCCAGTGCGATTTTTTATTGGATCAAATTTCTATTAGGAATTAAATTTTCATTGATTGTTAAATATTTACAAAGTTAGAAATATATACATTCATAATTTCTAAAAATGTGACATTTCCTAGGAGTGAAAATGTTTAGGTGTGGGGGTGTGATCACACTATGATTCACTATATCATTTTCACCCATACACCACAGTTTTTAATAGAAATTGTATTTTAAATTAAAAATAAAATAAAAAAATTCACTTCTTGTTAGATTCAATTATTTTTTGTTGATCCCTATTAAAAAAGGGATATGTTACTTGTTTTAATATTTTCATTGAAGGTAGAGGTGATATGGAGGGCCCATGATGGAGTTCAAGAAAAACGGGCTAAGCTACACATGATTCAAGCAAACCAGTTTACTAAACCGAACACTGATACATGAATGTGCCTTAAAATGGGATGAAATTTTTTTTCTAGTGAAAAATTCATCGTAATATATTTCATATGAAGGACACCATGATGCATTCATTAATCTGATGGCCCAACCGACCTGATCTGTACACAACATTGAATCATCACGAAGTCAAAAGTACAGTGATGTGATCTGTCAATATCCAGGGCTCTAGTTGTCCAAATGGTGCCAAATGTTCAATGGAGACAGTCAATAGGTGGGGGATCATGATTATAGTTTAGTTCTAAATCTATATTAAACTATCATGTGGTTTAAAAACATGGGACAAGTGGTTTTACACAATATGTGTGCCTAAAACCACCTTCCACTATGCCGATAAAATGGAAGCTTGAGCTCCTTATTTTCATGTTCGACCATGAAGAAAAGATCTGATATTTGGTAGCCTTAGAAGAGTCTCCTCTTCATCCTGGATGTTTTGTTGGCCCCTATCATCATAGGGAGATCAATCATGAAGAAGGACTTCCACCCGAGCTTCCAGCTCCAGATGTCAGGCTAAACGGCGGGCATTCGTTGTGAGGGAACTACACACATGTCAAGGGAGTTCCAAAACATGAATTAGCTACTTGTTTGGAGTGATTTGGGTTTTAATACATATATTTCCATATATAATAAATTATATATTATTTGAATATTTTTTTTGATGCATGTGACTATTTTGCTCATAATTTCTAACCGACCAGTGTAAGGTTTTGAGTTGGTGACTTGTGTTGTTCTGATTGGACAACACAAGAATACATTACATTCCCACTTATATGGGATTTTAATCTGCTTTGGAAGCTCTTATTCCATGCATTAGTTCTGGGCCTTGACAATACGATTGTTATTACAAGATTTAGTTCTTCAATACATGAAATAAATCCTTAAGAATTAATAGGGATTCAAATTAATTTCAACAAAAGAAAAACTCCAAACCTAAATGAATATCTAATAATAATGAACCTGAAATTTGTGTATTGGAATAAAAATTACCCATTTCACTCATAATTCATAACTCATCACATTTATCTATCTACTATTAATCTCTTTAAATCATGTTATTTTCTTTAAATTGTTATCAAAATCACCCCCCATTTTTAATATTTTTTATTTAAAACGCATACTCTAAACCTATCAACGCTCCTTGAGAGATGACCTAGGGACTTCCCTAGACTATAAATCAACTATAAAAAAGTAATACATTTGGCGTGTCATGTCAACACATTCATATGACCAAACATGCAGTTACCCATGATAATTCTAAAGAAAAAGACCAAACCTAATTCCACAAACATTTTGTAAGACTTCCTAAAATTCACTAACTAGTAAATAAAAAACCATTTCATGTAAGACTAATTTTCAAACTCTATACACCACCTTCTATGAAATTCATTTCAAAATAGATTCCATAACCAAATAATCTATACTTCATTCAGAACCAATTTGTTTAAAAACTAACTATTGTAATTTAAAATAACTTTCCAAAACTACATTTGGAAAACTAAAATCCCATTTTTTTCAAATGAGAAACATTTGACAAATAATATAATTTATTTATAAAAATATACCCTTGATAAACTCGTCTTCTTTAAAAAAAATATCACATTATAAAGGTACACAATACCAAAACTTCAATTTAATAAATTTGGAAAATTCATTTTCCTCCTCCTCAAAACAAAATAATTTTTTTTTGAAAAATAAAATTCCAAGATTCCAAATCAATGAGGCGTAGAATGATAAAAGATAATCCTAGAGCTGGAGGGCGACTTGTAAATATGTTTGGAGGCCATAGGACAATCAATCCACCGTCATGATTAGTATTCTAGGACAACGCCACCGGCTCCACATAGATTTCCAGGACCTGCAAACTCACTAATATTGATGAACCAAAGCTCTTTTACTTTCCAATGAAATGAATAATAATGTGGATCAAATGTTTTAGACGAAATCCAAATTCCTTTGGTGATATGAGTCCCATAAAGAGGAGTTCTGTTAGGAACCCTACTCATAATTGGAATGTCATGTCGAGAAAATCCTACAACTAGTCTACCAAGACTCTTCCCTAAAGAACACTTCCCAAAAGAGAATAACCTACATTTGATATCATTTTGCAATGAACCATCCCAGTTTGACCCTGAAACCATCACCCAACACGATTCACACCAAGGCCAAAAGGGTCTTCTTGAACCCCTTGGGATTGAAAAAGTTCATGGGTATTAGATAAAAATGGTGGAATTAAATACCCAAATAATAAATCACAAATAAACCAAAAATAGAAATAAAAAATTGAAAACTTGAAAACAAAAATACTTAATATACTTCTAGATTTAGAGTTTAAAACATAACTCAAAAACCCAAAATAACTACATGGAAAGAAAACTAAAACATCATCCCAAACCTCCTTTCCAAAAAAGGTTAAACTTCCTTATGATTACATCATCAAGATCCACATGTAAAGTGACTTGGAAATCAACTTATAGTACTATGCACCAATCCTTTACCTAGAGTACATGTAGAACAGCTCTACATAAACCCAAAGGATTAAGTATGGTGTGCTTCGAAGCCCATTAGGTTGTCCCAAAAGAGTTTCCATACAAAAAAAATTACATGATAAACGTACAAGATCATTTAAATTAATGCTTTTAAAATATTTATAGGAAACCATTTGTGAAGAAAAATTTAAAAGAAAAGAAATGAAAAGAAACCTCTAACATATAAAACCAATACATAACCATTTTATTGAAAGAAAAAAGGGATTTTTAAAAGTTCACACACACATGTCCACACACACAAGACCTCCATCATATGATGAAAGTTGGAACCCCGTAATATAAGTTAGATCAACAAGGGTAAATCCATAGTGTAAAATTAGATCAGGTGGGATTATAAGAACCTCACATATCAGTGAAAATTTGTTATATAAGCAACAATAATTAGTATTATCATGCACAAGCCACAAGTAGGGGACACCCCACCATAACCTTATTGGTCTTCCATAATCATCCATATATTTAGTTAGTGTTGTAATCATAAATCATGCTTAGTTAAATTGGGATGTAGCTGCTTCCATATCACTAAAATCTAGTCTCTGTCTGTACAACTAGTTACCTATGATTCCATTATTTATCATAATCAAGTTTCACATGTCACAAAATACACGAATTCCACATTTCATCAACCAAAAAATCATCACATATCACAATCCTCTAATTGAAAATAAAATACATTTTTAAAACACACACACTAAAAACATTTCTAAAAATAATTTTCACCCCTCACATGATTTAATAAATCATTTGAAAACATTAGAAATCAATTACAAGAAGCACCACAAGTCTTTACACTATACAAGCACTAAAATTCCTCTTTGAAAATTAATCATGCCCCAAAACCATTACACAACATGATTCCCATCACATGCGTAATTTAGTAAATCACTTAATCACTTTATAAATCTATTTTAAATAGTAATTCACTGTTATTCACTAATAACACTCTAAATTTAACGTTTATCTTCCACATTAGAACCAAATGCACATCAAAGCCACATAAAAACAAGCTTTCTATTATAAAAAAATCAATTCAATTTTAAAGGTGCACAATAGGGATAACACAACAAAATAATCCATCTCGCTTAAGAAATCCCTTTTCAATACACACCCCCATCTCAGGTTCCCATGAAAACATTTTTCTCATATTTCAAAAATGGAAAAAAACACTATTTTTGAAAAGCTTACTCAAAACATACAAAATATCTATCCACTTTCCCTTATTAAAATTTATTCCTCCACAGACAGAATATAAAACACCTCAAAAGTATACATCGCACAAAAATAGGAATAGAACATGTTATAATAAATTCAACAAAAAAATAAAATCATCAATAAATTCTATGGAATGGAACCACCTACCATGGGTGATGAAATTTTTAGAAAAAGGGTGATTATAAAATCTACACCTCCACTACACCTCAATCAATAAAGAACAGACCATGACATGATAATCGAACTAAGATACACATGTATAGAGCCCAAAATCAAAACCCTATGTATTGGATATCCAAAAACCTAAATAATGTGATGTAAAACCTCACTATGAGGTAGACCACACCCGTGGTGGAGGGAGATAAGGATAGGTGAGTGGCATGGGAGGCCCACCATGTGAGGAGGGGATTCTATACGAGATCCACATGTTCCAGATGAGAGTGGGGAACCAGTGAGTTCACACAAGGAGAGTGGGGTTCACGTGGAGGTCATGGTCACTAGAGGATGTTGGTATTCAGGGTCGCGGTAGCTAGAGGAGAGTCAACAAAGGGGTCCCCTGAGGGAGGCATTGCACGATGAAAGGAGCTTCGAACCCTGCGTTCACCTAGGGGTGGTGTTTTGAAAGTATGGAGTAAGAGAAAGGGGTGATGTTACCAAAAAAATTAATAAAACGATTAATAATAATAATAATAATAATAATATTATCTTTATTTTTATTTAAAAACTTCTTTTGAATTTAAATTACTTTATACTTATTTTATTTTATTTTCATTTTAACAGTATTTTATTATTATTTTAATTTCATATTTATTTCATATACATGGTATTCGACATGGTGACCTGGGAAATCCTACATGGTTTCCTAAACTTGCTCTGCTCCTACGCCAGATGCGGCCAAGATCAAAATACTCATTCTTCAAATAAATATCAAACAATTAAACCAGTACTCAACCGGTACCTAAAATAGAATACCTGATTCCATGAAAATTAATAATATAAAATAATTTAAAAATATCTGTTGTGAAATTAAGACAAAACTTTAGTTAAAGTCACACCTTTTGTCACCTCCCTTTATTGGGATGTGACAACACACAAATTAAGAACCTTGGTCTTCCTATGACCTTACATATTTGCCTTCAAAAAATGATTCCAACAACATATCTTAAATCTTGATGCATGGAAATGAATTATTGTGCCATAGATTGAATATATGATGATCAGGTTTTGGGAATTCATTAAACTATTAGCCAAAATAAATTCCATTGATGAAGAAATGTATAATTGGGAGGAAAAATGAATAAAACAAAAACATTTGTAATGTACCTCAACTAATGTACATGTAAGACTCAATTAGTTTTCATATTTTGAAAAAAAATATAAATAGGGAAATAAATAATAATAATTATGATACTGTATGAAGATAATTAAAATACCCAAATTAGACGATTAATCCGAAGATCAACTTTTTTGGTGATTAAATTCTATGTTCATCATGGGTAAATAAAAATATAATAAATCCAAAAATTTCATACAATGATTCAGATCAATCATGAATGAATAACAATCACATGTCATTGTCATTGATGAGATCCAAAAGATACATTTTCTTTGGAAATCATTACGGTACTACGATCACCAATCCATAGTCACGATTCCCCCCAACAATCCTCACACTCTCCTATCAAATAAAAGTATTATGGGCCCATACCTATAAATTGTTTATGGATGTGTATTTATAGAGAAAAAATATGTCTCTAACTCAAGAAAAAATTTGAAGAAATTAAATATATCAGTTTCATTATTTTTTCCCATGACAAACTTTAACCAAATTCCCACTTTCAGCAAAGACAATGACACACCTTGGGTAAACCACAATTTGAAATCAATTATGGTTTAGATTTCTAATATAATTCATCATTTGGGAGTTATTATACATTATCTTAAAAACTAGTTGAGCTTGATATTAATCTATTTAACATATCGAAAACAACAATCCTAGAATTACTTGAAAAAATCCTATTCCTTCTATGCTCTCAACTATGAAATCATTTCTAGAAATATTATAAAGTATTTAACTAAAAAACAGTGACATTAAAATGTCAGTCATAGTGTTTCTAGATTAATGGAAGCGGAATTAGTTTATCATGAATAATATATATACCTTTCATAGGATCAATGATCTTTTTGGTCAATTATAGGGATATCGATAGTTCCCCAAGATTGATGTTTGATAAATCCATCACCATATATACGTTAGAGAGTTTGACATAGGGAGAAATAATTTCTTAGAAGGTATGGGATATAAAATTTATTGGTGATACCATTTAGACAGATTAATACCCCAGTGGTGTTCATATATCTCATAAATGAGACCTTTCACTGATATCTTGGATCATTCATTATGGTGTTAACTGAAGAAATATACATTTACTCACTAATCCCAACGAACCATTTCATACACATTATGATAGTTCTGATTGTTATTCAAAAATGATTTCTTTATTTCATGTTCTTGAAGTGTAACATTTTTATTTAGGGGGTTAAATTTATAGGTAATATGGGGTATCAAATAGTCATATCCATATACCAAGAGAAAGATGATGCGGTGATGTATTGTACACATCCTTGGAATATATTTTAGATCTGGTGATTTATGGGTTTTTAAGAACACTATCAAAAACAATTCATGGGTTTCTCCCATTTATCAGCAACCATTACACCATTAAAAATTAAATGTTTGATGTTTTATTTGTTAGAATAATGTGAGGAGGCATTTTCTGACCGAAAGAGGTGGTTTACTATATAATCTACATTTATTTATCTTTATCAAAGGATAATATATGTCATTTATTGGGATGTATCAGGATTTGAATAGTAATAGATCTTTTGAAAATAAAGTGGGTAGTTTTTTATATGTCACATCATTAATGAAATCATGAGTAGAAATATATTACCCATAGACTAGATCTCACAGCCATGGTCTACGATTTTAAGTATTGGTGACGCTATCTCATTGATGAGATGTTTATTTTCTGTATAGACAATTAAATACTCTGTTATGTCTTAACATCACATGATCTAAACATGAGATTGAGGCATTGGGTAGTGTAAATACCAGAAATTTATTTTTAAATGGCCTATCCACTCGGTAAAGGTAAAATCATTTTATATGATCTTAGATGTAATACATAGGTATCTAAGACCATAGGGGAATGACCTTTTGAATTTTAGTGGAACATGATGTTATTTATGGATAATTGGAGGGTGGATACATCAAAGGACTATATATTAATGATGTCTACACATTTTCTAATCACATCATATTTGGTAAAAATGTTATGGGATGTTTAAGAATCTAGTCTAGTGTTTGATGTGATGTGGGAACAACTAACATGTGGTGAACTGATAACTAGGTGATTGTTGGTTAACAAATACACGATCCAAGTATATATGGAAGTTTGAGTCCCTGCTTCCATTAATGGGGAGCTGATTTGAAACTTCCAAACCTATATATCAGTGGTAAATCCTTTAGAGACAATGATATATAATGACTTAATGTGATAGTTTTAGTGTCATTGGATAATGAGGGACATTTCTTGATTTGTTTCACAATGCCTTCCCCGTGACATGATAATTCCTTAGAACCATCATCCCGGTGTATTTATCTACCAAAATCCAATACCCATGAGTAAATGGGAGCATTCCATGATGCACAAAATGAATGGGTTACCTAGGATGCAAAGAATATGTGACGCTATCTTGGGGATTATTGACTATCTTACAAAAGATTCCAATTTCAAAGAAATATTAAAAATCACTCATTAAATTTGTTTGGAATGCATTAAGTCAATGAGATTATCTTATTTCACAAATATTACTAATGCATTGTATCTGATATGGACACATTTTATTCTTCTCATTTTTAGAAAGAACATTGTAATTCTATAGGTAATTTGTTGAGATTGAGTACAACATACGATTTATAGACAGAATGACTATTAGATTTGATAATTCATATAATTATGAAAATTCTTCAAGATTTCATCATAGACATTGGGGGGCGTGGGATGATGAACAATCCTAGTATGGGTTCAAATAAAATAACAAATTTTATAGTTGAGTTTTGATTGAACCTTTATAGGGCCTCAATGACAAGCCATGTTGGTCAAATATATGTTGTCATGAGGCATGAGAGTCAGTTATAGTGGGTCCAAACATGATTCCAGAGAGCTTTGTAAGGGTCCAACTGTTTAGGAAGCATCTGATACCAATTTAGATTTGGAATATAATAATATTCAAACCACATGAGGATACCCTTTCTATTTTAAATAAGAATATGTGTTTTAAGATAGAAAGTCCTTGGTTTGTCCATCAATGTTTGTAGATTAAAGGTAAGAAATCCAAATGTTATGATAGAAATAACAATATCAATAAGAGGGGTGGGATAATGGCATATCATATGGATCATTCTTCTCGCAACTAATGTATGCATAATGTTCTCCATAAGTCTCTACTCAAATGTTACATTCTCAATCCTATGCATGGCATTATCATTGAGGAGGTTGATCTAGAGCTGGATACAATAAATGAGTAACACATGATGTGGATTATAGATAAGATTAAGATATTAACATGAGGGAAGATGGTACCACTTTTATAGATTCTATAGAGTCATGGATGCATCCAAGAGGATACATGGGATGGTGAGGCTATTTATAAAGATTATTGGCCTAATATATTCTAGATATATTCATAGAGACTCTTATCATGAATTTTAATCAATTAAATGAGGATATTGTAATGACCTTGGGTTGTTCAAGTGGTTTATATTTATTTTAATCCTTTATCTTGTGTTTTTAATAACGAATTATTTTTATTGGGTTTAAGGATTTTCCGGTTGATTACAAAGGTATTTAGAGGCCTTATTTATGGTGAACAATCTGATCATAGATTTCCAATCCATTGTAATTATATCAGAAATAAGACTAATTGATAGGGGTTATGGTGCATGGATTGAAAAAACACACAGAAAATATGCATAAACAATGTATCCAGATCTGAATGGTATCACAAACCATGATACCCAAGGTTATTGGTTTGAGCAACCATGAATAAACTATTAAAAAACCAAGTAGTCGTAGGTGCATGGTTTAAAAAACAATTCATCCCAAGGTGCAGTGTTTGAAAACCCATTCAGTAACCATACAATACCTACATAGTTAAGGTGGAGGTTTTAAAAAACAATGAAAATATTAGCAGTTATACATGAATGAAATTCTAAAGAATAATTTAATGGATGGTGCATGGGTTAAAATTAGTTTGACCAAACCATGTTCACATGAATCAAGGTTATGAAAATCCATTTTACTAGATATTTATGGTCCTATTTGATCCTTACATATTTCTATAGGAATATATCTCACTCTTTGAGACTCTTATATCCTTCCTTGTACAATTACACTACTATAATGATGGAATTTAGATTATCCTTTTTAGTCGATGACCATGAATTCAGGTATGTGATGAAAAAAATTAATTCATTTGGTTTCAGTATCTACATATTTTATCATTAAATGAATAATATTTCTATCCTGAATTTTCCCAATCTATGGGTTTCTATCCCAAAAATAATGAATCTTGGAATTTTTTCAAGAAAAGTTGTAGTTTCTATGTTCCAATGACATCCCTTTTGATGAGAGTTATATTACTAATGGAATGTATACATTTCTTTGCATGGTTTCTTAGGCCAATCATAATGAGACTCTCTTCTTCTTGATTCTCAAATTGAATCTATTTTTGTTGATATATTAAAGATGGATCCATGTTCATTTCAAGAGCTAATATTCAATTCTATAATTGATTTGTAATCCATATTGCATTCCTTAATTGAAAAAGAATATGGCGAATTAATGTCCTCTCCTCCAACATTTCTCAGAATTAATTCCGTTTATGATCTCATTGAGGTAAAATATTTGGGAAACATTATAATTGATATGGAATTTGTAATGGAATATTTTATAAAACACTATATTGATGAAAAATTACCTAAAATGAGTTTATTTTTTGTATGAAATAATCTTCTGAGGGTTCTCCAATTTATCTTTGGTATTTGATACATTGAAACCATTTATGTTCTTCATCAATCACCTTGTGGTGGGATGTTCTTCTCTTTTTGGGTCTTTTTTTTCATTGGTTTCATTGGTATAGTAGTTTTATTGGAATAACATAATGTATGGTCAATATTGTGATCATATGTTGGTGTGTGTGTAGTGTGTGACCCGTTTCTAATACTTGATTCCAGGAATATTCTTGTGACTTATTTTTTTTTTCAAGTTTCATGTTGATCACATATATAGTATGTTAATATGATTTACTCATGATGATATGATTTGATTTTATTTGTATTCCCTACTCTATTTTTTATATTACAATGCCTTTGAATGTGTTTTTATTGATGATAAGAGTAGGTGGGAAGTCATGACATGGTTTTCCCTAGAGGGGAAGTACACATAACTAATTAAAATAGTGATGATAGACCTGAGCATTGGTTTGGATTATGATGATTTCTCATGGTCATTATATTTTTTACTCGAGGCCTAGTGTATTCTAAGGTGCATGTTTACTTGATGCCTATTTCATGTTGGGTAGTAGGACCACTCGATCCATAGTGGATAATGAAAACATGAATCACATTATACTCTTTGTATTTCAACTAGATGATTCAAAATATGGTGAGCCATATGTTTACATGACTTGTTTCGAATTCCTTGTAACTCCCAATATCTGGATATTCGTTCTAGAATAGAGAAAAATTTGGAAATATTGGGACTCATGGTAGCACTGTTAGTAAATTAGTGCTTGGTTCATGAGAGTTTGTGATTTATTTCTCATTTATTATTATCAAAAAAAGACCTATTATACCTATGATATTTTTTAAGGATTCATTGGTGGCTTCCTAGTAGGTTTTATTACTGACACCCAACACAGGAATCTCAAAGCATCTTCAAAACCCATATAGTGGGATCCAAGCAAGGGAAAGGGTCACATTGAAGATAGATTTTTTAAGTATCATCTATCATGGTGGGATAAATGAAAGCATTAGGGTATTCTAAAATGTATTTATTTATTAGCCTTAAATATCAAATTGGACTGTATTACCCCTAATGGATCCAGTTTATCTTTTTTATAACATGTTTTCCATTAGATATTACTTTCGTAATTATTTCTTACTCCGATTTTAAATATTTTATATTGATATAATTTTTTCATATATGTGATATTGAGGGTATAATATTCATTTTGTTGGATGTCAGATCCTCATTGTTATTCACTGTCCTATTTTTTATGAGGAGGTGAACATGGGGTCATGTGACTATTTGAATTAGAATCAATGGTTTGGTTTAGAGAATTAAATTAACCCAATTTATCTCCCCATGGATCTATGGAGAACCCATATTATTCATATATATATCTTTTTTATTTTTATTATTTTTATATGTAATTTACAGTGATCTATAATCTGATAGAAGATGGTGAAATATATGAAAATTTTACATATTGAATAGATTCAGTTATTTGAATGCTTTTCTTGATGTCCTAATTCCTCCTAAAGTATTTAAAGTGATAAAAAAAATATTTTTACAACAATTTAGAAGAAAACTGTCCTTGATGAAGAGATGTAGGAGTACATCCCCAGTGGGGGGAGTAGAGTAGATAGGTTTATAGAATATCATTAACTACTATGAATCTGTAATATACAGATAATGCAAAATACGAGGTATAAAAGTCTAATTTCACAAGCTTTCCCTATTAATTAATATTTAGTTATTAAGTGGTAATTTTTGTTTAACGAGAATATAAATTGAAGGGAGTGAGATATTATTTGAATTTTCTATTTTTAATGTTTTTTTAGTTGAGTGTATGCTATAAATTTGAAAATAAACTTAAATATCCCCTTGATAGTGTTATTTGAGTTGGTATCACATACTAAATATTTTATTGAAATCATTTATGTCTATGTTAGTATCTCTAATGTTCAACATTGATATTTTTACATGTAGACTTAGATTTGATTAATCGATAGTTAATGAATCACATAAATGTTATTCCACCCTTATCTAAAAGTTAAATATGATTTAATTTTAAATGAAGGGGAAGAGATAAAATTTTATATTATATAATAAGCATGAGATGAATAGTAATTTACTTTTAACATTACCTTTTTCATTTATTTTCTATAAGGGGGGGAATGATGTTAAACATAGAAAAATATCAATAAAAATTGGTTTGGAAATCAAATATAAAGGGGGATTAATGTTCCCAATGGATTTCGATGATTTTATTTTTTCTAATGAATAAGATCACTAATAATATGTGTTAGGTGACATAGGGGGAGCCTAATGAATGCTTAATTTGAAAGGATTGAGATATAGAAAATGTTTCACTAGATTATATGGAATGTTTTATTCAATTTATAATAGAGATCAATTTTGATTTTGAAAATTAATTTGAAGATGTTACTATGTAACAATCATATATTTTTTGTATCATTATTTTTTATTTAATTTAATATTTTTGATATTATTCATTTCATTAAACCAAGAATTTAGATTTTTTTTATACAGAAAATACTAAGTGTATATTACGTTATACGCTACACCAAGACATGATTATGGTAACTGAAAACGAAATTTTAGCTTTATTTTCCTGGAACTATGAGGTTATCATTAATTATATAGAATACTAACGTTCCTTGATGGAATGCATAACATGAAAGGATGTGTTTTATAGAAACTAATATATTATTAAAGTTAGTATTATTTTATATAATAATACAATACCATGATGATAAATTTATGGGTACTAATATTATTAACTATTTCATAAAAATATGTAGTTGAATTAATTGGTTAAAAATTAATTAGAAATTAATATAAAATACAAATGAATAAAAAGTGAATGATTTTATAAAAGACTATTTTTATGGGAAAACATTGATTTTTCTAAATTTGTTAAATTAATTAGTATTAGTGGATGATATTAATTAAATTTATTTATTATATATTCAATAATATATTTTATACAATCACACAATATTATATATAGGAATAATATGAGAAGAAACCAAATTTTACACCTAAAAACCTATATTTTAATAAAGGTAGTTTACTACCTTTTAATGAAGCACCTACTTTAAATATGAATTTTTTAAAATTAACAAGTTTTATATGTCAAAATAAAATTAATTTTTGAAATTGAACCATCAATTTTAGGTAAGGATGAATATTTTTTTTATTTTTTTGGTGAATTTTCATTTTTTGAAGAACACTGATAAATAGTGAATTTTAAGTCAAAAAATCATTTTGGTCTGATTTATTTATAAGTCTAAATTTTAATTTTGATAATTTTTTAAGAGTAATTAGAACAATTCTATATAAATAAATCTAATTAAGGTAATTGGAATCAATTTATCTTTAAAATTGCATATAAAAACGTTCCAATAATTTGAAAATTTTTCACTTAAAAACCTGATGTCGTGACACATCTGTGGGATTAATTTTAAATTAATTTCGTCCACTAATAATATATAAATTTGGAACAATAAATTTTATATTTTAAATCATTATAATTTATAATTATTAATAATTTGATCATATTTTATTTAAGAAAAATTTATTGAATGTGGTTAATATTAATTACAACAATTAAGGGAAAAAATAACTCCACAACAGAGTAAACATTTAAAATTTGGGATCAGATAACCTTGAAAATTTTAAAATGGATATTTTATGAAAATATATAGACCATTTAGACTCTTTTATAATATTGGTAAAATTATTTTAGCCACTTGAAATATGAATGACATGGGTGGAATTGCCTTCTCCAAAAAATTACTAGAACACCACTCCTCTATTAAAAGATACTCAACCATCACCCGTATTCACACCTCTCAAGAACTTCGGATCACCAAAAATATTATCTAATAATCTCACAATATCCCTATATTCATATTATAATACTATATTTGGATTAAACTCATCCAATGATCCCCTTTGATGGGAACCAAAAAGAGTTACCCAAACTAGAGGTAACATCCTTCCAAAAGGTCCATTTTTTTTATTTTTCATTCTCCAAAAAAAAACAATTGATATTTTTACATTATTATAAAATAAAAAAATTATTCTCAATATTCTAAATTTTCTTTATTATAGAGTTTTTAACTTCACTTACACACACTTCCTTGTAATGTGTAATGAACTTACCGTTCCTGTGTGTGGAAAACTATCGCCTCACGAAATGATGTTGTTGGTTTTTCATTTACCACTTCTCATGGTTTGGTATTATGATATAAAATGTGTTTTTATTTGTTATTTATTATATTAATGGTTAATATATATTCAAAGAAATATTATATAATTCATAACATCATGCTTCCCATTTTTTTACATAAAAAGATTTCATTTGAGGAAGTGTGGACTACAAGCTTACCAAGAGATATTATTTATTCTCATATTACATTAAATTTATTAAGGATTCATTTAGAGAATGTATATTACATATATTAAATTATAATTATAATTATATATATATATATTTCATTTACTTAATTTTGTTCAATACAAGAATAAAACGGAAACATCGTTCATGATTACATATGGCCCACCGTCTCTTTGGATGTTGTATTCGATTTCATACTTTTATATTATATATATTGTTTTTAAATACATATTTAATGTATATATATGATACTTATACCGTTTTTTACAATCTATAATGAATTAAATCATGATCTATTTTATAGAATTAGGAATGAAAAGTCAAAACTTTTATGAAAAATAATGCGTATATTACCCAAACTATTACATTAACATGGATTTGTTAATAAATAAGAAACATAAAGTAATATTAAAGTAATATAGGGTATTATATATAACAATATGGTTATTAAATATGTGAATAATGAAATTATATTTATTTTACATGAGTTATTAATGTCTATGGTGAAATTCAAGACTTAAGATAATGGAATTTCATCTCACTTTTTGTTTATATCATATACATTCATTATTCACCACTAATTAATATTCTATGGTGGCTATACAAAATTTTTTTGTATTAAATGATTATTAAAAATAAATTTATTTTTATTTTCTTATCCCTTTTATTATATTTATTTAATGGGGTTAATGTTTCAAAAGTTACCAAATCAGTAAAGTAATGTTATCTCAATTTGCATTCTTTGAGAGATATGTCATGTTATACACCAATATTTATCTATAATGTGTATATACCTCATTTGTAATGCTATATAATTAATATTATTCCTTTAAAAATATTATAATCTTTATGTATTGTGATTATTTTAAATTTAGTATGATTCAACGTTACCAATGTGGAAATGGTTTATTTCTACAATCTCATCATTTTTCGAGATTTTTTTAGGCTTCGATTGATGAAATATTATGATCCAAATCTTAATAGACGTCATTAATCATTATAACCTATTGTAATAATGTAATTTTCTTGTAATGGAACCAATTTTTAGTATTTGTTACATAATACAATTAAGATTGTTTTTATAAATATCCCACTATATTTCTCCTTTTGTTCAGAAATATGTGTTCTTTCAAAAACCATATTTGAAAAATGTATTAAATGATGATACATTAAGATAATTTTCAAGGAAAATTGAATTTAATTTTTTATGATGCTAAAATAATCTTTTATAATTTTTCAATATGTTTCTTAATTTAATGGTTTGTAAAACATTTTTTGGATTTCTTTATTTGTTTTCAATTTTTTTTCCAAGAAATGGATTTGAATACGTTTTTAAGATATGTTTATAAATTTTAAAAATGTTTTAATATAAACGATTTTTAAAAAGTTCTAAATATTTTTTTTAAGTATTCAAAGTGTTTTTCATGAAATGGGTTTCAAAACGTTTTCAATATTTCTTTATAACTTTTCATTATGTTTCTAGTGAAATGGTTTTCAAAACATTTTCAACATTTAATTATAAATTTTCAATGTTTTTTCAAGGAAATGGTTTTTAATACATATTCAAGATTTCTTTATATGTTTTCAAATTGTTTCAATATAAATAGATTTAAAATGGTTTCAAGATAACATTTTATGATTTCAATGTGACTTCAAAGAATTTGTTTCCAAAAAATTTACATTTTTGTTTAGTATTATTTCAATGTAAAAGGGTTTTAGTAGTATTTTAGTTTTGAAAGTTATTTTTTAATTATAAAAGATATTTCCTCAAGAAATTGTTTTTATGGATATTGAAAAATGAAATTTTATCTACGGGGACATCTATTGGTGTAACTAATTCCTTTCTATAAAATGATCCAATGGTTCCATTTATATTCTTTCACCAAATTGTTTATGTTTTGATGGCATGATGTTTATAAATACAATTTCTATTTCACATGTTATATGTTTTTGAAACACATTTCTCTTTCATAGTTTATATGATTTTGAAACCAACTAATTTTCAGGGGTTATTATTTGATTAAATGATTATAAAACCTACTGCTTTTCCAAATTTTATGATATGATTAAAAAATGATTATACCCATTTCATTTCAAAGGTTTTGATATGTTGAATTATTTCCTATCTTGTGTAACATGCATGAATTATTTCATTATGTGACTAGTGGGCCATAAATATCCCTCCAATGAATTGGTTAATGATAAAATGGTTATGTGCTCAAGGGTGAACATACGAGTCAATCATATGCCTAATAATAGAGTAAACCTAAAGCCTAAAACAAGATGGTATAATAGAGGGTATTCTATGATCAAAATAAGAAGGTATATAGGAGGGAATCTTAATCCAGATACGATATGGTTCATGGGAGGTAATTCTGTTAATAAAACATGAAGGTACACTAGTGGAAATTAAAATCCTGAAAGAATAGTTTTCATGGGATATAATACCCATAGTGCCACGATGTATTTATTTTGGATAATTATCTTTTATTGTGGAGTTTTATTGAGTTTCAGTAGTGAGATGGAATGAAATTTAATTTTTTTGAGGTTTCATTTTCATGGTTATCCCACATGGGTAGTTGTTATTATGAGGTACCCATGTGGGTATTAGGTGAGTCTGTGGTGTAGCTTATAGATTGCATATGATCTATTAATTGGTTCCCCAATTTTTTAGTTGGACTTTATAGGTTGGCAGTGTTTAGTTACAATACATGAAGAAAACATTAATAACTGTGAATCTACATTCAGGTATCCCTAAAAGCGGGGTCTCTCCATGGCACTATCTAGTGCACAGTTAGCACATAGTTTGGTAAACTATATGCAAGATGTGTTATTTTCCCTTGATTTTTAAAAAATTGAGATTTTATTTTATTTTATTTTATTTTAGTTTCTTCAATTTCATTCCAACCTCTTCATTCCTCATGTGAATAGTGTGAGGTATGCCTCCACCCAGGGCCACATGTCTCTCCTCCGTTATTATACAATATTCTTTCTATGAAACCACTTGATTTATTCTGATTTCTTTGACTAAACCAGATGGTAATACCATCTCCCTCCTCCCATGATTTGTCAAATTTTTCCTTCTCCCCATCACTCGATATGGCTCGGAGGAACCCTAGGTCATGGGTTAAATTATTTTAGGAATTTTTATTTAATTAAGGTAATATGAAGGTTCTATTAGGATTAACTTGTTCATGTTATGACCTCTACTACCTAATGTTATGTGGATTGGTTCGTTATTGATTTTCGTCACTTCCTAGTGTACGGTTTTTCTTCTGATATTTTGTTTAACACGTTTATATTGGGTCACATCATTGATTTAGTATTCTTAGAAAATCATTTATGAGTTTTTTGGGGTTTCATGAAGTGTTTCACTCCGATAAATAGGTCTGTTTGTGTCTATATATATATATTCATAAAAAATGTACCCTCATGGAGAGTGGAATACACATAATGGATTAAGGGGTATAAATATAAAAGAATTTATGTAAATTCAAGTGTCAGAAGATATTTATCAAAAGAGTCATGTGTCAAGGTGTTCTGGCATGACCCTCTTCTCTTTGGTGTAGCTGTTACTATTTAATTTATTCCTTATGGAATAATAATAAGCATTGTCCTTCTTAAATCCATTTTTATGTAAGTATATATATATATATACGTGATTCTCTTTTAATGATTTTGACATATTATATTGTTTACTTTTCATGACACAAATGGTTGGTTTTATGAAATCCACATTCAATGATTTAAATTGGATTATTTAGTGGTGTTATACTTTTTCATAAAATGCCTTTTGGTCTTTTTGAGTGGTTTGAAGTTGGATGGTGGGTTTTTACTAGGTTTTTTCTTCATCAAGTTAATGTGATGTTTTAATATGGGAATATGGTTTGAAATTGAGGTGATGAGCTAAAATGAAGAAAAAGTAGTTTTTTTGTTTTCTATTTCGATAATGATTATAAATGTGTGATCAACTTATCTATTTGTGAAAATTCCTGGATGGATTTATAAAACATCCTATGATGGAAATTGGTGGACTTGGGATTTGTTTTGGTTTTTTAATAATCGGACCCATTCATTGCAAGTTGTTTTGTACTGTTTTCAAATCGTGGTCCATGATTTCCTTGGAAGCAATGTGTGGATTGCATTGTGAAATATAACATGCTTTTGAAATGGGGTTTTACACATACATCATATTTGATAAAAATTACAATGAAATTTTTCCTTTTTAAATGCACATGATATTTTGGATTTAAGACAAATGGGTTTTAAAGAGTGAATATTTTTATTCTTATACGTTATCCTTGTTTTAAATGAGAGTTTTGGTTATAAAATGTGGAAATGGAGTTCCCCTGAATTATTTAGTTATGATGGAATGTATGTATGGTTTCATTTGGAATTGTATCAAAATTTAAAACTATTTTAAAATAAATTACAAATTTTAGTTCATATAAGAGGAGGTCTAGTTGGCACTTGTGATGTGATGTTGATTTCCCCTTGTTTAAAATTATTATTATGGATGATGTTTTTGTTGTTCATGTCATTGATTCCTGTGATATTGGAATCTTTTTATTTTCCATTGGGGTTCCCGATGTGTGAAATGATAGATTTCCGTATTAACCAAATAATTGAAAGCCTCATTATCCCCATGGTATGCATGGAGGATTTGAGGGTTCTGATTGACACTACTCATGGGGTCTGATGTGTGCTTGAACATGGGTTTGAGTTGTTAAATATAAACAGGTTTTCACTGAATTAGGTTCAACCTAGGACATTTATGTTTAACATATTAACATGAGATATAAATGAAAATTGTGATAATTGGGTTTAATTGGATTACATGGGTTGTAAATGAAATTTCTTTTAATTTTACCTAATTGATTGCATGGAATGAGGGAGTGTTTGGAGTAATTTTAATGGGTTAATGAGAAAGTGATTTTAGAATAATAATTATGTTATTGTGATGAAGAATAAACGTGATTAATGTGTTAAATGAAATTGGAATTTTAATGTTATGTGTATTGATTAAACATGATATATATTGTAATGGATGAATAAGCTTGTGCATAGTGATTACTAGTGGGATAATGGATTGAGGATCCTCCTATGGGTTGGGATGGACTGTTTCTCTAAGCCCACCATGCAATGAAAGGGTTACAGTGTTTGACTAATTCTCTATTCCCATAATTATTAAATTTTATAAGTCAACCTGGAATAAGGATATAAAGTAAGTGTTAGGTAGGGAAATTATGGGATTCCATAATGATAGTCTATACATCCAAATTGAAGGTAATAGTGTGGGTTGGGATGTCAAATTGAGGGTTTACGCTCCCCAAACACATTGAAATGTCTTAATTACCAGACTGATGTTCTGGGGTATACTGATAGTTATGATTAAAAAATAAATTCTATGTATCGGCATTTATAACCCCCCTTATTTGTGTTAAGTGACTAGATTAGGCCTTTGTGTAATTTTTGAAAATCTCTAACCCATAGAATATGTGACATAATTGAAATATGTGATGAAATGGAAATAATTATGAAAATTAACAATGTGAATGTTATTAGATAGTGTAACCTAATTATTCCACTTTACATTGTCACTCCCTTAGCACATTATCTATGTTTTTTGTCTTGTGACCTAGAGGTTTGGTTGATTAAAGATGGAATTTCCGATCATTTTAGATGTTTTATCCTTAGTTTGGCCTGTTTATTTTCATGATGTATTTTTTTATCCCATGTATGACATGAAATATTGAGACAGGTTATTCCCATTATGATAATTGATTATTTGTTCATGATTATGTCCTCCTTCTCAATGCCTTATTGATATTTGAGTATGTTGTTCCTATGTGTTCGTAGGTGTTTATTTGACCCGAGTTGTAAAATGTTTTAAAGTGATTAATTTCTATAAATAATGTAAGTTGGTTATTTTGGAAAAATTATATTGAAGCGCATGTTTTATGATAAGTTTTAGACCCATCACTTATTTTAAAAGGCGTGTGTTTTTTTAGAAGGAAAATTAATTTTTTGGACGTTGTTGATGAATTATATTCATTTTTCCTAGTGATTATTATGTATGTATAGCCTAATTTATAGTTTTATTTTCAATCTATCATTGATGTTTATCATTAGGGAACATAATTCGGTGTTTGGGAAGGCTGTTGGGGCCTATTGGGATTTTAGATCTTGCATATATCATTCTAGGTACTCAGTTGGATTCCATTTGTTCTTCTTGGCTGGTTTGGGGGAGAGAGTGGGTTGGAGATGTATTTGGGTCACATCTTGAGTCGGTTAGTTTTCATTATTTCATTCTTATATATATTTCTTTTAGTTAGATGTTTCTATAGACCCATGTTTCCTTCTTATTTATTTATTTTTTGTTATTTAATTGATATTTTTTTCTATTGTGTTTCTTTATTTTTGTGGAAAATCATTCCAAAATTTTATATCACTCTCTTGTATTAGTCGCTATCCCATGGGGATCAAGAATGCCCTTTGGGCCTTGTGAGGAATCAGGTCGGATGTAAGGTTGGATGGAATACATGGATGGTTCATTACAATGTGATATTCGAGCCTATGTTCTTAATGGTACATCGGTTTGGTATAACCCATGTTATTTGGGGATGTTTGGTAATAAGGGAGACTATGGTTATTAGATCATGAGAGGTAAGGGAAGGAAGATTCTAGTAAGCCCTTTCATATACTAAGCCTCAATTTTCCAGTGGAATTTAGGTTTTAAATCATGGATTTGAGTTTGTTCATATTTTTTTAACGGTGTTGATTTGATTTATTTTTTATCCCATTGGAGAATGTGAGTGATATTGTGGGTTGGTCATTATCACATTATGAAATATAAGGAGTAATTGAGCTGCGTTGTTGGAAAACATGGACTGGGAAACCAAGTTGTGCCCATGCAGCCATGTCTTCCTCTTAGGTGTAGTGTCTTCCCCAGTTGGCTCATGGTCCCCCAACCATGGGGCCAACACATGCACAACAATACTTCTCTATTAGACCTATTTGGACTCCTTATGTTTCTGGACTCCACCAAAGGTGGTTACCTCACATTAGAGGCAGATTGAAAAGTGTTTTGGGATGTGGTTTGTGTGATTATTATGTATGTTTTTGTGTAGATATTTTAGGTGATTCATATTAAAAACAATGATTCATAAATAAATAGTGGTTTTGAGGTAAAATATTATATTCAAATTTTGTTTTCTGGTAAATGGGGAAGGGTTAATTTTATTAGTTTTATAAAATGATCTATAAATTTTTTTTCCTCCTTGTTAAATGTTTTTTACAAGGAATGTGATTTTGGAGTGGGAATACTTAGATTCCTGTTTTTAAAAATGAAAATAAAAATTTAAATGGAATTTCAGTTGGTTGACACATTTGGTTAATTTGTGGGTTTAACCAAGGTTTTTGGTTTCAATGTTGTATGGATTGGTTTTTGAAAAATACATTGGGGGAGTGATATTTTCGACACCTCATTGGTGAAATTAGTTATTTTAATGGAAATTTCTTTTGGTATAATTTTTTGTTCTAATTATGAGGGTTGTTATATTACTTGTTATGATATAATGTTTTTTATTCCTTTACTTTGAAGGAATTTTTTGGTCTATGCTAAGATGGATGAATTTCCATCATCGATATCAACTTTCATTTTTTCTATATCCATGAATGGTTGAAATATTTTTTTATGATCCAGTGCTTTCCCAGACTCTATGTGGAGTTGTGAACCCAAAAATGTCCTCATCAGAGAGGTTGAGCTCTGGATTGTTAGTGATAGTAATGATTAGCATGTTGAGTTGTTTTGAAAGGCTTTTCCATAGTCTTTCTGATATATATTTTTTTTGTATTTTTTAATTTTGTTGTTTAGATCCTGTAGATTCCTCCCCTATTTTTTCATGTAGAGGTTGAGGTTCTTGTTTATTGGAAAAGATAGAGAGAGGCCTTGATTGACCAATTGGTTGACTAGGGTGTGTGATATACTTGTTGAGTTGGTATACTAGCTTTCATTTTACTATGAATGTTTTGGATGTACCATGTGGGGTTGATCCATTCATTGTACCCTAGGTTCTCTACACATTTTTGGACTCGAGCTGTGTCCTCTTGTCATATTTTGAAGCTCTGGGTTGATCTTCTTTCTTCCTTATCCATAAGAGTGATTTTTCATTAAAATGTATCCATCATGGATGTTTAGTTGGTTGAGGATCTATGTTCCAGTAGTTGTCATTACCTCCACAATTTTAGACTAACAATTAATGGTAAAGAGACCATGTAACAGGTTCTTCTGGTTAATATGTGTTCTTGTTTGAAGTTCTTAGTGTAGATTTACATTGAGACATAAATTCTTATTAGTGGATTGAAGCCATTTTTCATTAGGATTTCAATTGTTTCCCTTGAGACCAAGTCATGTTGAGTGTTTTTTATGGTTAGTTCCTCTTTGGACATTTTGTATTCCTTTTCCATTCCATATATCACAGATTTATGGGGACATTAGGGGGAATGGTTGGGAGATCGTAATACCTAGTGTTTCATGATGAATTTTGTTGATTATTTGATTTTATTACGGAGTAGGTTTGAGTTTTGGTAGTTGGGATTCTGAAAATATAAATTTTTGGAGGATTATTAGCTATTGCACAGTTTGAATTCATGGTTAATAGTTACCCAGGGATACCAATGTGAGTTTTCACGAATTCCAGTTGTGTGGCGCATGGCTTGAGAACAATCTATTAAATTATTCAGAGTGCATGTGGTTGGGATCGATAAGTTGACAATGTTGATTCACATGTCATCAGAATGGGATTATCAACAGTGAATCTACTTATAGGTAACATTGTGAGGGGTTATTGGCATTGGAAGTGGCTAGAACCCAATTAGTGTATTGTTTGGAAAATTTTACGAGTTGCCCATAATTTTAATAAAATTGATTTTTTTTGTTTTTATTCTTTCTTTGTTTTCTTTCTCAACACTTTTCCCTTCCTGTGAATAATGTGAGGTACACCACCAACATTCCATGTCCACACATATCCCCTCCCTAATGACCCTATCCACATCAAGTGAAAAGACATGATTTATGTTGGTTTTTTTGAAAAAAAATCAAGGTAAGTCCTTATCACTCTATTCTCCACTGATATGAAGAATTGTTTCTTTTTCCTCTTCACCTAGTATGGTTCAACAAAACACTAGGTCAATGGGTAACAATTTATGTTATTTTCATTCAATTTTAGGTTATGAAAAGTGTCTCTCAGGTCCACCTATTTGGTGTTCCGACATCTACAGCCAAAGGTGAAGCAGATCGGTTGATTTTGGGGATTTAGGGTGCCTAGATATTATTTTTAGCGCATTTAGCGGGTCCATGATTGTTTAAAATCCCATAATAGGTATATATATATATATATTCCTCATACATATTCCCTCATTGAAAGGGGAATATGTACATTAAATAATGGGGGTATATATATTGGAATGTATGTGCATGAATGTGGGGTGATCTTCATCAAAAGAATCATGTGTCTAGGTGTTCCGTCCATGACCTCTTCACATTGAGTTGGGTGTTACTATGCAATTAATTTCAAATGGAATAATAATACTCTTGTGCCCTTTTAATTCCATTTTTATGAAAGTGTAAATATATGAGATTGTATTGGTATAATTTGGACCAATTTTATTTTTCCATCGCCTTGGCATAAATTGTTGGTTTTATATAATCCATATTATATTATTTAACTTTGATTATTTAATTGTGCTATGATTTTCATGAAATTACTATTGAAATCATTTAGTGTTTTCTTTGTTGGGAAGTGGGTTTTGAAATGGTTTGGTATTCATTGAGGGAATGTGAGGTTTTAAAAAGTGGTTTTGGTTTAAAATTGAGATATTAACCTGAAAAGACATAAAAATGGGTTTTCTTTTTATTTTAGATAGTGTTTTGAAATGTGTTATTGGTTTACCTATTTGTGGAAATGTATGGTTGGATTCAATAATAGTTTTTTGATGGAAATGGGTGGCCTTGGGCCTTATTTTGGTTTTCATTGAATGAGACCCATTCACGGTGGATGGTTCTGTAATGTTTGGAAATCATATGTGGGGTCTTTCTTAGAAGCATTAAGTTGATTGCATTGTGAAATGTATCATGGTTACCAGATGGGGTTTTACACATACATAATGTATGATAAAAATTTAAATACAATTTATCATTATGAATTTACCATGATTTTTGGGTTTATCCAAAATGGGTTTTAAAGTGTCATTCTTTTTGGGTTTAAAGAGTTTCCTTGTCTTAAATGCATGTTTGGGTTTTATAAAGTGAAATTGGAGCCCCCTTGAATTATTTGGTTATTATTGAAAGTGTGTATGTTTTCATTTGGAATTTTATTTTAATGAAATCCTTTTTAAAACGAATTTACAATTGGTCTTGATATGTGTGAAGGTCCTATTGGAACTATTGATGTGATGTTGATTTCCCCTGTTTTAACCCTCCGATTTTAGATGATGTTTTTGTTTTTCATGTGATTGATTCTAGTTATATTGTTCTCTTTTTATTGTAATTTCGGGTTCCCAAGACGAGAAATGATATATTGACTTATTAATTGATAAATTGAAAGCTTCAGGATCCCTGTGGTTTTTATTGATAATGTCAGGGTTGGGATTGATGCTACCCTTCCAGTGTTTCATGGACCTGAAATTGGGTTCTATTTTTGAAGAATATACATGTTGAAACATAAGAGTATTAAACCTAGGATTGTTATGATTAACCTATTAACATGGGTTATGAATGAAAATTTTAAGAATTGGGTTTAATTGGTCAACATGTTTTGTAAATGGATTTTTTTCTAATTATTCTTAATAGATAGCATGTCATAGGGGGGTTTTTTGTATGATGTTAAGGGGAAAATAAGAAAATGATTTACAAATGTTAATTTTGTTAATGCGGTAAGACATAGGTGTGATTATTATGATAAATAAATGTGAATTGTAATGCTAAGGGTATTTATTCTACATGGTATCTGTTGTAATAGAGGAATAAGCTTGTGTACATGGCTTGGTGGTGGAGTAAAGGATAGAGGCTTCTCCCACTGGTCAGGTTGGACTGCTACTCTAACCCCACCCATGAATGCATGGTTTTGGGAGAGGGACTAATGCCTTATTCATTTAATGGTTATAGTTGATGAGAATACATGGACTGAGTTCCTAGGAAAATTTTATGTAAGGAAAGGTTGGGATGTAAGACTAAGTCTCTATGCTTTGCAACATATGGTCGTGGTGTGGGTTGGGATTTCAGATAGATGCTCTATGCTTCCCAAACACATGGATGTGGAAAGATTACCAGATTAAAGATCCAAGGTATGTTAATAGATATGGTTCATATATTTATCATGAGTAGAAGAATATTTAACCACCATTATTGGTGTTAAATGACCAGATTAGTCTGCTATTTAAATGATGTAGATTCTTAACCCATTGAATATGTGATGAAAATGAATTAAGTGATGAAATTTAAATAATGAATAAAATTATTAAAATAAATATTCTTATCTAATTCCATTGGGTTTATTATTATTTACCTTATAAGCCCTTATTATAAGCTCCATGTTTTCGGACTCAAGACCATGTGGTTGGTATGGTTGTACATGGAATTCCAGATCCGTTGAGATGTTTCCCCCTTGGTTAGTCTTGTTTGTTTGCTGGATTTATTTTGTTAGTGCCATGTTGGACAAGAGATATTGAGATAGATTATTCCCATTTTGTTAGTTGATTATATGTTTGTGACTATACCATCCTTCTATATTCATGATTAATATTTGAGTGTCTTGTGCCAGGGTGGACATGGGTGTTAATTCGAACCCTGCTGGAAAATGTTTTAATGTGAATACTATCTCTAAATAAAGATAAGGGGTTTATTTTGAGAATTGATTATGTATGTAATTCCTTATCTCTAGATTTATTTTCAATTTAACATTTTTATTAAGCCTTAGGGAACCTAATGAATTTTTTCTGCAGGCTATGCTAACCTACTAGGACTTTACCTCCTGCATATATCATTCTAGGTTCTCTGTTGGATTCCTTTTGTTCTTCATCGTCAGTGAGTGGGAGAGAGTTAAGTGGAGTTATTTTGTGTCTCATCTTCAGTCAATTAGTATTCAATATAACTTGTATGTAGAAAATTATTTTTGTTAGTTGTTTGTATATAAATTTTATTTTCTACTTTTTTATTTATTTGATATATTGAATTTATATCCTTTTATATTTTTTATCTCTTTTTTGGGTGAAATCATTCCCAACAGATTTGAAATGATGCCCCGATGCTAGTGGCAAGCCCATACGGATTGGAAATTACGTTTAATACTTGTGATGAATTGGTTCGGGTGTTGAGTTGGATTGGATCTCAGGCTGGTTCGTTACATGGGAGGGAATCCCAATCTCGAAACATGAGGGTACAAGAGAGGGAATCCCAACACCGATACGAGAATGTTCACAAGATGGAATCCCAAGCCTAGAAGAAAAGGGTACATGGGATGGAATCCCAATCCCGAAGCAAGTACATAGGTTATAATCCCAAGACTAATATGTTATAAAGGTCTTGTATATATCATTGACATAATATTTTATATTCTTATATGTTTTTCGAAAATTCCACTTATTTTTCCAATATTATGTTATCATGGATTATGTTCTTGTTTCCATTATTATTCATGTATTATGAACTAACAATACTTATTGAATTAATCATGTGTATAATAGTTTACATGTAGTCTATGGTCTTAAAATGTTATTCTCATACTATTTTTCTCATATTATGGTTCTATATCTCTAGTTTTTACTTTTATTGAAAATATGACATCAAAACTTTCTTATGATTATATTCCTTAGGTTATGAAGAAATGTTATAGGTATATATACTAGAGGGGAAGATAATTGTTCCAAAATTGAATGTCATTCCCTATGTTAGAAGGTTATGTTCTATGTTTTAAAAGACATTAAAATATTAACACCATCGAAATTGTTTTTCTGTAATGCACTGAATATTCATCTAAAATGATGTAATATCCATGTATGATAATATTGGGTCTCCCTTGTTGGTATAAAATGAATGGATTAGTCATCCTTTGGAAACTGGGAAGAGGTAACATAATTTATATCCCTAGGAATATTTCTAAGGATATGTCTATTGATGCATCAATGGATAAGACTAAGTACTATTCATTTTTGAAAAAAAAAATTATGAATTTTTGGTAATGGATAGTACAAGCGATTTCCATGAAATACATACCCAAATATATATTAGAAGTGTATTTGGTTCTAGTAAATCATTACACATGACTAAAAAATCCTACAAGGTTGGTTTCTCCTAAAATGAATGTAAAGTGGGACATGACAACAATCTTTATTGCACACCTGGTTTGACAGTCATAGGGGATATGCTTTAGGAATTCACAAAATTTTCATGAACCATAATAAAGGATTTAAATAGAATATGACTATGAAAAATCTATGATAAACATAAGGTGTCATATATTAAATAATTAGGTGTCATTATTTAGGCATACTATTTGAAATTTTTCAGGATTATGTTATTTTAGGATATTAGAACTGTTTTTCATGCTATGCTTTCTGGTTTTTTTTCAAAAAGTGAACTAGAGGTAACCGAATTATTATTGAATGTTTTAGGTGTGGAATGTATAAGAATTATGAAAATATATTCTAAATGACCCCATAAATATAATCACGAAGGTTGTATGAGTAATGGTTATACTTCTGAAGATAAAGAGACCACACACGATGGGTGAAATGTATGGGGTGATATAATATTATTTTTTTCATTAAATACATGAATAATTATTAGATTAAGGTTGAGTAAACATAAATTATTCTTATTTAGTATTATAGTAAATTAATTTTATGGAATAGGTTGATTAATCCTGAGTAATGGTTTAATAATAATGATGGATAATTGTAGGGTATATGTTTTTGGAATTATTATGTTATATGAATGATGGAGTATATAAGGATTGTTAATAGAATTTTTTCTTTAAGTATTTTCCATAATGTGATAAATTATTCCAATGACCTTGAAAATTTATTTATTATTAAATTTACATTAGGGGAATGTAACCATTAACATGTTCATGAGAATGAAAAAATGGTATTTTATATGGATAAAGATGCGATTATATAGATAAGGTAAGTTGGATTGTATTTATGATGTTATAAATGATAAATTATTCAATGATAACATGGTCTATATTACCATAGATGAAGAGTAATACTTCTTTGATTCAAGGAATATATCTAGTTATATTGGGTATTTAGGAATCATTCATGTTTTTGAAAAGGATTTATGTTAATTCAGGTTATTACCATGGTTCAATATAATATATGATGGGGGTATGAATAATTTTTTAAAGTGTAATCCAAGAGATAAATTATGATATACGTGGGATCAATATTCTGATGATATAGTGAAATTATTTTTGGATGTTTTTATTTTCATCATTCAGAATGGTTATAAGGTTATGAATTTATGGAAAGTATAAGTTAGTCTTCATATGAAGTTTGTGAGATTAATGAATTGTCTCACAACATGAGGATTTATGAAACCTAGATAACCTGTTCTAAATTTTTTTGTTCATGATAACTGATGATAATTGGTATGGTTAATTAGATATCTCATGATCTGTTAGTGATTGAAGAATGAAAAAGTCGAAATAAAGGGTGAAGTTGTACTGAAATCATCCAAGTATATAATTTCATGAAAATTATTCAACTTTAGGAAAACTATCTAGAAATAAATTATTGTCATAATATTTTATTTTTTATTGAACCTATGGATTTTAGATCATCAATTGTTTATGAATATAATTCCACCAATCTAAAATTAATCATTCACATGTTTATGATTTATTACCTCTATCATTGTATATAAATATTTACTCTTTTCTTCCAAAACATATTTTTAATTTCCAAAATATTTCTCCCATGTGGGATACATGTTTTGAGTGACCTTTGGAAACAATGATTTTTCCAACATTCCCTTTTTTAATGGAAGTTTTTAATTAATTTTTTCAATGTGGGATTCTATGAATAAGACATTAAAATATAACAACATTAATAACCCTGGGGAATTTTGATGGAGAAATTCATTTTTGGGTGGGGCTGTATAATGTAACACCACAATATTTTGAATTTTTTTCAAACTAATTTAATCATTTTAATATATTTTATATTTTATGTAATGCTGAATACATATTTTTTCCATAAGAAAGCACTAGGTCTGCCACACGTTATTCAAAACTCCATGAAAAGATTATGTTACATGTAACTAAATTTTTATCTTTCTCTACAAGGAACACTATGTTTGTCTTGTGTTATATGTATGAATGAATTTCCTAGATAGAATACATAACATGCAAGACTGAGTTTTACAAATAAATATTATATTATTAAAAATATTATTATTTAATATATTAATAATTATCACAACAAAGAAATTGATGGTTATGAATAGGATTAAATAAATAAATAAAATAAATAGTTGAATTCATTAGTTACCTATTAATTATAAATTAATTAAGAAACTAAATGAATATAAAGGGAATGATTTTATAAAAGGCTATTTTTATTCGAAAAAGGTGATTTATCTTAATTAGTAAAATTATTTAATATCAGTGAATGATATTAAATAAATTTATATATTATATATTCAATAAATTAATTTTTAAAATAACCCAATAGGATTTATAGTCACAAGATAAGTTAAAACCCAATTTTACACATAATTTAGTTGTGAGAGATACATGCCCTATTAACCACTCATCTATTTTGGGTGGAGAGTGTAATTCCCTTAGATTTTTATATGATTATTATTCTTAAATTTATGTGTATTTCTATATACATTTATATTTTTATTACCTAGGTTTCATGATTCAAAAGTCACCAATGTGGTAAAGTAATTTTGTCTATTTTTTCATTATTTGAGACACAAGTCATGTAATGTATATATTTTTTATATGGTGTATATACTGACATTGAAATTTTATATCACGAATCAAATTAATTTCATTATATTTTAATAAAACTTTAATTTTATTATTTTTATTTTAATATGATCCAAATTTACCATAGTGTTAATGGATTATAGCTATATTCCGATCATTTATCGAGATTGTTTATGTTTTTGATTCCATTAAGGAAATATTATGATATATATATTAATAACCCCCATGATGTTTCTTACCCACTAGTTATTAATGTTTTATCCAATTAATTATACCATTTTCAACTAATTTTTATATTATATAATTAATAAAATGTTATAAGAAAAATATTACTTTATTTCTCCTTTCGGTCTGAAATCTATGTTCTTTATAAAACCATGTTATTTATATTGTTTTGAATTATTTTAAAGTTAATAATTTAAGAAAAAATTATTGAAAAAACTTTTTTAATAAGGTTTTATTTTTTTCAATGAATCCCTTATAAATTTCATAATTGTTTTCAAGGAAATGATTTTCAATAGAAATTAATGATTTTGTATATGTTTTCAATGTGTTTTCAAAGAAATTTTATTGAAAAGTCTCTCAAGAAATATTTCTATGTTTTTAAATTGTTTTGAATTAAATGGTTTACATTTTTTTAATTATCCTTTATAAATTTTCAATGAAAGGGTTTTCAGTGAATTTTCAGTATTTCATTATATGTTTATATTTAATTTTCCATGAATTGGGTTTAAAGACATTTTATATATTTTTTAATAAGTTTTTAATGGGTTTTTAATGAAATTATTTTCAGATCCTTTTTAGGTATTCTTTATAAGGATTCAAAGTGTTTTCAAATCAATTGTTTTCCAAAAAATTTCAATGTTTTATTATATTTTTTCAAATTTTTTTCAAAGTAGTGGTTTTCAAAATGATTCCATGATTATTTAATATGTTTTCAACGGAAATGGTTTTCAAATGGATTTTTGTTTTAAAAACAAATTTTCAATAAATAAAGTATATTTTATTCATGATAGGGTTTTAAAGTATCTTTCCAAATTATTTTCCATCTATGATAGAATCTGTTGGTGTTAACCATTACTTTCTATAAAATGATCCAATGTTTTTTATACGTATTCATTATTTTTATTGTTTATGTTTTTATTGCATGATGTTTATGAATCCCATTTCTCTTTCACAGGTGACATGTTAATGAAACATGGTTATCTTTAACGAGTTATATGATTTTGAATCCCATTTTATTTCACATGGTGTTAATTTGTAAAATAATTATGAAACCTATCCCTTTTCCACATGTTACAATATTATAAAATGAAAATGATATCCATTTCATTACATGGGTAATGATATGATGAATGTTTTTTTATCATGTGGATCATGCATGTATGAATTTATTATGTGATGTGTGGGATCTATATCTCCCACTAATTAATTGGTTAACATTAAAAGTTTGATGAGTTAATAATATTACATGGGAGGGAATCACAAGTCAGAAACAAGAGGGAATCTTAAGCCCAAAACAAGAGAGTGAATCATAGTGAATACCAAGATAAAAACAAGAGGGTAATGGTTAAGGAATCCCAAGCCTAATATAAGAGGGTACATGGGAGGAAATACCAAGAACATAATATGTTTGTACATTGAAGGTATTCCTAATCCTTAAACAATAGGTAACACGAGATGGGCATCCCATTCCTAAATAAAGATGGTATGTGGGATATAATCTGATGAATGAATCATTATAGTATATAGGTAGGTATCCAAAGCCCGAAAAAGGGGGTACACAATAGATAATCCTAATCCTGATTCTAGTACATGAGTTATTAAAAGAAGGCTAACATGTTATGAAGGCCCTGATATATATACATGACATAGGATTTTTTATTCGTATGTGTATTCTGAAAATTTCATGTCTAATTCTAATGTTTTATTTCCATGGATTATCATCTTTTTTCCTTAAGGTTGATGTCTTATGACCTTATATTATTTATACCATGACTCGTTAATATGATCTTAGATAAAAAGGTTATGATCTTAAAATTTTATTCTCATACCCTTATTCTTATGTTATGCTTATGTATCTCCGTTATTTACCATTACTGCCCATTGGAGATCACCTATTTCTTATATTTCCTTTCCCCAGGACGTGAAGAATGATTTTTAGTATATGTATATGTGTATAATATCTTCATGTAAAACATTGAATATCTTTCACCGAGTTAGAATATTTTGTAAAGTGATTCCAAATACAAAAACTATTATGGTCCTCTGGAGGGTATTTATATAATATACTAAATATTAATCTAAAATAATGTAAAATCAATGTTTGTAAAGTCTAGGTCACTATATACTACCCATACATTGTAGATAGTGTATTATTGAAATTTTATAAGGTGTTTTATAAATAACCATAATATTTAATGATTGTTTATTCATATTGTATGTGAATTAATGAAACGTGATGAAGGATGAAGAAAGAAAAATATTCAACAAGTTCTTTTGAAATATAAAATGATGGGTATTGAAAATAGTACGGATTCTCAAAAAAGGATGTAATGAGGGGTGGAACAATTAGAATCAATATTTGTTATTAAATAGAATGAAAATAAATGGTGATGGTTTAACTACACTTTGATGTGGTTAAAGGGGTTACATTTATAGAAAACTGATAGTAGAAGCATAATTCATTATTTTTATATACAAATTATACACTTATAGAATAAGTATGAAGGATTTTAGCATATCTGATGATGATGTTTCATTAAACCATTTATAGAAGAAGTAAACATTGGATTAAATTTAGAAGTAAATAAAAAATTCATAATATGAGTTGTTGATTATAATAAATAGTGAATTTGAAAGACAGAAAAATAGGTCATTTTAATAATCAAAATATATTTTTATATGAATAATTCTTGCAAATACACTACCAAAAAATAATTTGTGGCAGAAAATATTATGCATCTGGAAGAATAAGCCCTTATAATACTTGAGATGTTCCAAGTTGAATTAATGTTATTAATTAATAATTTAAGAAAAATATTAATGAAATATTATTTATTATTACTAGACAATATCAAATAAATTTTTCTTATATATATATTCTAAACATTGATAAGGGAAGATATTATGTTGACACATAAGATTTTTTGAGTATTCCAATGTTATATATTGGAATGTATATAATAAGGAGAAAAATTAAGAATATTATATAATACATAATATATTTTAGTATACATAATATCTTGGAAAATTCTCTAAACTATTTGTTGTGTACCATTAGAAAATGGTGTTGTGTGAGAAACCTTATGTGATATTAAAGAAATTACAATGGGACACATATTATATTTTTTAGGCTCATACTGAAATGATGAAAAGGATAAAATATCACATTATATGTAAGATATGTTGTAGAGGCACACATAATATATTTTTTAGGATCATGTTGAAATTTGGATAAGGTTAAAATCTTAATTGATATTTAATATGTTTTAAACATGCATAATATAATTGTTAATCTGGTTGTATTTATGAAGTAATGGTAAAAAACATATGTATATACATATAATTTTTTTAGAATAAATGAAATATTTTCTATGGAGATATGAAAATAGAAATAAAATTAGGTATATACATAGGATATTTTGAGAATCCTTAATATATTTAAACTCAGGGAAGTGATATGTAAAAAATTACATTTCATACAAATGGTTTTCCAATTATAAATAAATGTGAGATTCTACTAACTCAAAATAAAATGATTTGAATATTTATATCCTAGACTTAAATATCATTATGATTTGGTAAATCAATTTTTCAATGAATTAATTGAGTGAAATTAAATGGATATTAATTTAGGGGATTTGTACTATAATATTTTTGGATTTTTGAATATAAATATTTGAAAATCATTTACAGTGATTAGAGTTGGATAAATTCTTGGAGATAATATAAATTTGTTATAAATTATATTTTTTTAGAATACTAGTTGATACTAGAAGAGAAAGTAAATTCATTAAGAGTGGGTGAAAAATATTTATTGTAATCTTCCAATATATAATAGGAGAATATGAAATAATATAATTGTTGAGTAGAAAAGTGTAGATAAACTCATACTACAAAGATGTAGAAGAATATGTTCATGAAAGAAAGAAAATACAATTATATTATATATAATATATCCATATGTATTAATTTATATAGTCATTTGAATTGATAATATAGATAAAATTTTAAAAGTTTGAATAAAATATGATGAAATTGGCCAACACTAATTCAATACCCTCTCTATTTTTCTGCATGGTCCTAATGGCCTGTGAAAATATTTTGTGTCATCTATATGTTTTTCGATTATATAATAAAAATTAATAATAAATACATAAAAAACTATAATTTTATTAATTATGTATTTTATGCGATTGATTTATGAAAAATTAATATTAAACATACTGGACATTATTTTTTTAATAAATAAGTTTTATTATCTTTATCATACATGTGTATTTTTAAGACTATTTTTCTATAAGGTTGTTAATTAAATTAATTTAATAAAAATAATTGGTAATTTAAATTAATTATGTGGAAAATTATTAATTAAAAATATGATAATTATAAAATATATTTCTAATAAAACCAATTAATTTGTTTCTTGTGATCTTATCCTCTTACATTTATTTGGTATCCATGATCAATATAATTTTTTATATATAATAAATTATCAATAAAATGATTTATATATTTATGTATGAAAAAATTAAAAGTTAATATATTAAATTTATTATGAAACACTGTGACATTTATGTTTTTATGAAAATTTCCAATGATTTTGTTTCAATTATTGTGTTGGAAAATGTTAAAATATATATAATATTTTAGATTTAACTAAAACACAAAAAATAATCTTCAGGATCAAATTATTTTATATTCATTGAATTTTTATCTGAGAGATAACTATGTTTTGATTTTATGTGTATATCAAAAATAATGGTAAAAATTAATAAATCCATTAAATATATATAACATATAATTAATTATTATTGAAAAAAATTATTACATAACAAATTTATGATAGAATGTTTTTTTCAAAATTATTACAAGTTTTTATAGATTTGTTTTTAAATTTTTTCTATGTTATAGAATATTAGACTTGTCCTTTTTCATACTCAGGGTCACATATAATATTATAATTATAAATGTTTTCTTTTTTCACGATTTTGTTCATTATTTTTTGCAGTAAAAAATATTTCTTTTTTTATTTTTATTTATTAGGTTCTTTAAGCACATCAACTAGCCTTTTAATAAATGTATTTAATAATATTGTTATCTATTTATTTAATTGGTTATTTAGTGGAAGGGTTTGTAAAATATTTTATTGATTTTTTAATCTATTTCTACTTTACCACCAAGATATTTGTGACCATTTATATAGTTTTTTAAAATTTTTGATAATTTATTTTTAATTCTTATATTGTTAGTCTTAAAGATTAATTTCCAACATGAAATGTTTCTTTCTATGGAACATTTTCCCTTTCTTTTGAATTTTTTATCATTGGAGAGGGTTTAACCGAAGAATCACACACATTTCTTGTTTTAATATGTCTTTCCATCAATTATTGACATAATGATTCTCCCAATGTTTTTATTAATGTCTATCTTCAAATTGTAGACTGGTTTCTCTTCATTGTAATTTTATAAATTAATAAAATCTTTATATTTTTGTATATTCTTCTGTATATATTTATTTATTTTATTTTTAATTCCTTACAATTTATTGTATCATTTTTCTGAAAAATTATAATGTGATTATCATAAACACTCATGAAATAATATATAATTCTCATAGAGTGTATTATAACACTAGACCACATATTATCCCTCAAGCATGGTTCTACACTCCATTATATTTGTAGTGATTTTTTATAAATTAATATATTTATGTATGAGAATATTTTGAATGATTTTCTTATTTCAAATTATTGAAATGAAAATAATAAGGAATGAAACTGATCATGAATTATCAATTTGAGAAATCAATGGTTACCCTATATGGATATTCATAATTCAATTAAATAAAAATATTTAAAACTATAAATCTTGTCTTTTATACTGTGTCAATGAGTGAAGACATTACCACGGATTACACACATTACATGGATTCTGATTTGAGATCCAGTACATAGTGAACACTATGTATTGATAATGAATTTTTCTATATGATATGTGTTAATATATTTTAAATATTCATGTAATTTAAAAATTCCTTGGGTCTCATGACACATAAAACTGCCAACAAGTTTACTTGAATTTCAAATAGGGAAAAATCATGACAAAAATTATCATCCATATGCTATTAATTTATTGAAACTCACCACATAACAGACTCCAATATAAAATATGTATAACAAATTAGGAACATAAAATAGAAATGATATAATGATATAATTAAATTAAGGTAACAATAAACACAAAAAATACTTTATTTTTGTTTCACACAAAAAATAAAATCCCTATAAAATTAAAAAGAAGACAATGGAAATATGGAATTGGGACCAATGAATGGAATTTATTTATCCTAAAAGGGTCTAACGCTAATGATTTTTTATCTATAAAAATTCTATTAAAAGGAATACAAGAGGAATAATTACTGAAGTTAAAATATTTCTACAAAAAATGAGTAATTTTACCTTCCACATTCCATGTTTTTGTCAATAAAATATTACCCATGATATAGAAAAAATATAAATGAAATTTGAACATGTTATTCGATTTCAAAAAATAGAAAGGATATTTCCACTTATAGCTTAATATTTTTGTAACAATTTGTTCATTAAAACTTCCTTTAATTTCACTAAATAAATTTATTAATTATCTTTAATAGTTTACCAATTAAAATCAATCTGTCATAAAATGAAAATATTATCGTTATTTATACTTCTCTTGTGGGGAGGTGGTATACTCAAATGGTGGTACCTATCTTTTTAAATTGTTGTATTTATTTTCTTTTGAGTCAAAAGAAATGAAGAATCCCTGACCCACTATTTTTTTTACTCGCAAAAACTAATATAAACCTATTTATTTATAAATTTCCATACACATGTTAGATAATAAAAAATAAAAAATTCATATATTATTTTTTTCAAATAAATTATAATAGAAAATAATATATGATTCTTAATTTGAAATTTTCTTTTTAATATTTTTAATATAAGTGTTCTGTAGTCAATGGTTTGGTTGTAACTAGTGATTCCATGATGATTTTTTTTCTAATTTTTTAATTAGAAACAATATTTATCAATAACCACATAATATATCCCTTCTACCTCTCACATATATGTTTTCATAATCCAAAAATTATTTTCTTTATCTATTTTTGACATCATCAATATTTACAGTCAACTGAATCACAATTAGCCACATCCACCAGCTATATATGATGCTTTCACCAAACTCATATATAGTAGTTGGACATGGTATAATTCATTAGTTTATTTTTGTGTTCTAATATATATAGATTTAGAATCCTCATTTTTTACATATAAACCCATTAAATTTCATTAAAATTTCATTCCAAAAACACAATGTTGACTTTTTTCATAGTCACTTTTTAAGATTAATGATTGGCTTAAAAAATAAATACGGTTGACTCCAGGTGCTTCATAGTTGATTTTATAGTTAAAAATCATTACCGATAGCCCACTCCCTAGATGAAATCATAGAAGCCTTGAAATAAACTACACATTCATCACCCGAGATCAAATTATAGATCATGGTTGATTTATGTCATCCTCACGGTGAATGATATAGTTCAAAAATACTCATATTCATAGAAACAATATTGTTAACTACATGATTAATGTCATTATTCATTTTGCTTGAGAAATAATATATTCATTAAAAATTACCTGTTATCATAATAGTTAGGGTAATATGGTTTTACCTTTTTATATAAATAGAAAAATGATATTTAACTAGTAAAAACTAATAATTAATATATATATTGAAATTTATCCAAAATGGGAAAAATCCCCAAATGATGTTTGTAATTATTATATTAAATATATTAGTGAAAAATTATACAAAAAATGTAAGTACTAAATATATTTAAACTGATCAAATTTGAGCCAATGTAATTGGATTGTTTGATGATTGTACCAACCTAAGTCCACATTCATTTGGAATATTGTAGGAAATTAGATTTAACAATGCATAAAATGAAGGTGAGACCTTATAACATAACAACCTACAATAGATAGGGAACTCCAACAACGAATTTAACAAATAACCACTTGGAATATATATATATATATAGGAATAATAATGAATATAAAAATAATGTTTCAAATCAAAATATTTAAAAAATATTATATAAATGAGAACCCCAAAAGAAACAATTTACAAACTAAAATTCCACCAATAAAATAAATTTCATGGTAATATAAGAGGTTATATCACTTTAGGAACTACTATAAATAGATCAAAAATAAAAAATGACATTATAAATCTCTACTATAAACTAAAAACAACCAACTCCACATAGGTTTAAATAGGTAATTGTCAACTAAGATCGTATCTAAACTATGAATCCTCTTTATAAACACAACAAAGGTTGATATGGAACCAATGAAATGATTAGTATAAAATTCAATGTAACATAACATGAAAAAACAAGGGAACCATAATAAAAAATTCCCTCACATAAAATATGGAACAATAGAAATGATAATTATACTTATTATAATTAATTTATAGAAAACCTAAGGAAATATATATGTCAATATCAATATTTCAACTCCATGTTCACGTCCTGATAGAAATCAATTGTGTAAGAAGGATTTCCAATAATCGTAGACTGAATACCAAATGTATTCATACTGAACAGTACTAGAAAAACAGGTATTTGCGACGGGGTCCCGTCGCAAATGACCCGTTGCTGAAAACGGTGTCGCAATAAAATTTTTTGCGATGGGCCCGTCGCTAAAGCCCTTTTCCGCGACGGGGAGAATCCCCGTCGCAACTAAACCTCCGTATATTTGTAAAAAATTATTTGCGACGGGCACCGTCGCATATACCTGTTGCGACGGGCACCGTCACAAAAACTATTTTTCAAAAAAAAAATAATACTATTTGCGACGGGAATAGTATCTCGTCGCAAATACTATAAAAAAAATAAAAAAAATAAATTTTTAATAAATTATTTTAATTAATATAATAAAAATCCAATTATAATTCAAAAATAACAAATAATAAAATAGTAATAAATGATTTTAATTAATATAATAATAGAATTATAATTCACAAATAAAAATAATAAATTATTTTAATTAATATAATAATAATAGAATTATAATACAAAAATAAAAAATAATAGGATATTAATAAATATTTTATAATGAGACAGAATCTACGAATAGAAAAAAATCATATTTTGATTTCACAAATTTTATAACATAAATACAAACTCTAATCTGATGGAGGGGGGGGAGGGGGGAGGGGGGATCTGCAGATGGTGGTGGAGGAAACTCCATCCCTAAAGCATGAGCGAGTCAGCGCATGTACTCTATCTGCTCCGGATGCTGCTGCTGCCACCGACTCGTCTGCTCCTTGTACAACTGCTGCTGGCGTCGACGCTCCTCCTCATGCTGCTGACGCATCTGCTCCTGCTCCTGTCGGAGACTCTCTATCAGTGCAGTCTGAGATCGCAACTGATCCTCATACTGTGTAGCAGAAAAAGATGCACGAGCTCCTCTCGAGATGGACGTCGACATCGTAGCACTGCCATAATAATCTCCGGGAGTCAGTCGAGAGCTGATACCAACTACCCGGCCCTTCTCGAAGGCATACTGGGTGGCCTGCATCCATGCCGCCTCATCAAACTGACGACCATTGGTCTGATCTGATGACTCGGCCCGACTCTCAGGCCGGGCCTGTGACGCTGCGGCCTCATATGACTCCTGTAGTTGCAATTTAAAATTAAAATTGTGAATATATTATATACTGTTAATTTTTAAACTTGAAAACAAGTAATACTAACCACGATGTGATGCTGACGGTCACCTCTGAGCTCCCCAGTAGCAGGATCACTATACATCCTCCGATATACGTCGTACTCCGTAATATTGGGGTGCTCGACAGCCTATAAGAATAAAAAATGAACTGTTAATATTTATAGTTATATAAAATATTTATAAATAATGTAAGTACTAGATGATATCTATGAGTACTGAAAGAACGACTCCCAGCTCGATGAGTCACCTCCTGTCTCCCCCGATTCTGTCTCCCCACCGATGATCTCCTTTGAAAGGCACCACTCAACCAGTGCGCACATAATCCATCCCATACATGGGATGAAATGTACTCTGGTCGGTGTGCTCTACATGACTCTTCAAAATCTGACACTCCTACTTTCTTCATCGCATCTTTTCTTAAATTGTGAAAAAACTGGCGAAGGCGATCACGCATGGCCACCTCCCATGCCTCGTGGATGGCGTCACGCATGGTATCCTCGATCGGATACCATAAACCCTACAAATAAATCAAAATATCAAGGTAGAAATGAAATAATTTTCAAAATAAAAATTATTTATTTACGTACGTACCAACCAATGGCCGAACATGGCTTGCTGCACATCAATGGGAATCTACTCTCATGTGGTCCACGACTGAGAGAAATAGTTGCGCAAAATAGCACTGCCCTGTCTGACTGCTATATGCGGAAAACTGTAAAAATAATAAACATTTATTATGTGAATAGATTAATTAAATCTTAGTCAAATCAACAGGTTATCACACAGGTTATCACACCTCTGTGTGCGTGGATCAAACCCAAGACGTGGACGTCTCTCAGGGACGGGGTCAGGAATCATCAATCGTGCAAGACCACGCCCCCTCCGCGTACTCCCTGGAGTGCCTGCAGGCTGAGGGTCATCTGGAAACAACTCATCTGCATCGAAAGTCATGTCAGCATCCGCCAACTCACGAAATGTGGCGTTGTCCATCTGAAACAGAAAATGTTAATGTTGTTAGAAAATAATTCATAATTACTATTATATATACATATATACATATTATGATTGTATATAAATACCATGGAATTCTATCAGTGTTCATCTTCATCATCATCTTCATATATGTCAATGTCATCTTCATATTCCTCCTCAACATCATCGATATCCATTCGAGTTACAGTTGCTTCATCTCTTACCATTTCAAATTCATATGTGACATCATTAACATCATCGTCATCACCGACTCTTAAATGTGGGGTGTCGTCATCGATACTCATGTCTCTTTGCAAAAAAGATTGATTTTGAGTACCCTCTTTAAAAACTTCAATTATTTACACATCAGTGAAAGCACATTCACTTTGACTAAACTGATTGTCTCGAATTTTGATTTTTATTACACTCCACAAATCTGTCAAGTCTCTTGATGTAGCACAGTACTTTGCGTAATAAACATGATGTGCCTGTTGAGCCAATAAGAATGGTTCATTTACTGCGAGAACACTTTTACATTAAATATCGATGATTCCATGAGTCGGATGAACACGCACGCCTCTCTCTGTATCCAACCACCGACATTTGAACATGGTTATGTAATGTTGTCCAAGATAACAGAGTTCAATGATTTCATCAAGTATGCCATAAAAGTCATCTTCATTTTCTCGATGATGAGATCCTCTCAAGCTAACTCCACTATTCATTTTTTTTTCGATTCCCCATATGCATGTGTGTGGAATCGAAATTCATTAACCACATATGCATTATAAGTTTTAACAAGGTTGGAAGGGGGATTACTCAATACACACAGCCGTTTGTCAATTTTATCAGCATGTCGAGACACCTGAAAATTTGTGAAATAATTATCAATATAGTAAACTATACATTGAATGAGTTGCTAAAAGATAAAGAATTTATGATACCAGTTTTTGAAACCACTGAGAGAAATTTTTCAGTCGATGTTCTTCGAGAGAAGCTGCTGTAATTTGTGGAATTTGTTTCTTGATATGATTATTATACAACCTATAAAAACCAAAGATATTTATTGTAACATAAATTATAGAATAAGTGATATAAACACTTACAATAAAAATGATGTCATCTCTTCACAGTTGAGCAGAACATACGTATGAGCTCTATGATGTTCATCATCTGAAAGCCAGTGTTCATAAACTCCACCAAAACCAAGCTCTAACTGGTTGAAAATAGATAATTTATTGTCGATTTCATCAATATTCCTCTCGTTACTTCCCATTCAGTTGTGTTTTGAAGGATACTCAGATTCAAAATAATGGGAGCAGAAAAAATATATTTCCTCTTGCAAACAAGCTTCTGCAATAGATCCTTCAACAGATGCTTTGTTACGTACTTTTCTTTTCATTTTTTTCATGCATCTATCAAATGGGTACATCCATCGAAACTGTAGTGGACCTCCACATTTGGCTTCATATGGAAAATGTAACATCAAATGTTCCATTGAGTCGAAGAAATACGGCGGAAATATTTTTTCCAGTTTACATATAATTAGAACAACATCTTTTTCAAGTTCTCCTAGAGAATCATAATCTGTTTTAGCCGCACAAATTTCCCGAAAAAATTGAGACATGTCTGTTATGGAATCCCAAATCACAGAATTCAACAGACCTCTTAATCCAATGGGTAACAGTCTTTCCATTATAACATGACAGTCATGACTTTTTAATCCAGTAATATGACCATTCTTTACACATCTACCCAAATTGGAAGCACAGCCATCTGGAAGTCTCAAATCTGCAATCCACTGACAAAATAATAAACGGTTTTCTTTAGACAGCGTATAAGCTGCTTTTGGTTTCAGTAACCTTTCTGTTCTGACGTTCTCAAACAGTTCCAATTCTGGACGCCTGCAAATTTGGGCAAGATCTAAACGTGCATTTACATTGTCTTTGCTCTTTCCTAGCCTATCCAAAACTATATGAAACAAATTATCAAAACAGTTCTTCTCAATATGCATGACATCTAACATGTGTCGGACCAACAAATCAGACCAATATGGCAAATCCGAAAATATGCTACGTTTAATCCAATTGTGTTCTTTCCCAAAACCATAAATTTTCTGTTGGTTTATTGTGGGACCAAAAGTGATGGGAGGTAATGAAAGTACAACTGATTTTAACTCCGAACCTGATATCATTTTTGGAGGTCCTTCCCTTTCAACTGTTCCTTTTCTGAAATGAGATCTGTTTCTGCGAAAAGGATGATCAGCTGGAAGAAACCTGCGATGACAGTCAAAATAACAAGGTTTCTTTCCATGAATGAGAATAAATGCATTGTTCTCTCCCATACAGTAAGGACATGATTTCTGACCATGTGTACTCCAGCCAGATAACATCCCATAAGTCGGGAAGTCAGTTATTGTCCACATCAATGCTGCTCTCAGTATGAAATTCTGTTTGGTTGCAACATCATATGTACTGACACCAGTACTCCACAATAAATTTAATTCATCAATCAATGGTTTCAAATAAACATCAATATTTTTCTTCGGATGTCCTGGAATTAGTAAAGCCAAAAAGATATATGGATCCTTCATCAACATCCATGGAGGTAAATTGTACAGAGTTAAAAAAATAGGCCAACATGAATATTGACTACCATAAGATCCAAACGGACAGAAACCATCAGTGGAAAGCCCCAGTCGAACATTTCTAGCTTCTAAAGCAAAGGATGGATGCACTCTATCAAAATGTTTCCATTAATCACCATCGGCTGGATGATTCAAGCTTTTATCGGTTGAAATATTCTCTTTATGCCATGACATCATTGTCACTGTATTTTTAGACATGAATAAACGCTGGAGTCTAGATGTAAGTGGAAAATATCTCAACTGTTTTATAGGAATCAAACCAGACTTCCCGTGTTGTCCTTCTTTATATCTCATTTTCCCACATGTGGGACAACTATCCAACGACTCATTTTCCCCAGAATATAAAATGCAGTCATTTGAACATGCATGAATCTTCTAACAAGTAAGTCCCAAATTTCGAACCAGCCTCTTACTCTCATAGTAATTTGCAGGTAAAACATTTCCTTCGGGTAACAGTGTTTTAAGAAAAGAAAATATCTGGTCAAAACATGTGTTTGACATTCCGTTATCTGATTTGATAGCCATAAATATTGCAACTGCTTCTAATTTGCTCATCTTTCAGCCAGGATATAATGCATCCTCAGCAGACTTCAACAACTCATAAAATTCAGACGGTGCCAACTCAGGATTTGAAGCTATATCAGCCGGAGTTTCTGTATGTTGAACAGATGAACCTGCAACATCATGTACTACATCATGAAACCGGGATGGATCCAGAATCAAGTTGGTATCACCTGCTCTGGAACTGTGTTCACCGTGTTGATACCAAAATACATAATCTGGTTGAAAACCAAAACGCAAGAGATGTTCTCCCACTTTTTCAATCGTGTCAAACGTTCTCAATGCACATTTTCTACAAGGGCATTTTATTTTACCTTCTGAAACAAATTCGGGATTTGATGCCGCAAATGATAAAAAAGTCTCTACACCCTCTAAATATACTAGATTTAAACCATAACCGTTTGGATTTCTACGTTGATTTATCCATATGCGGTCACCTAATAATGATTTTTGACGACCTCGTTGTTCCATATTTCTCTATAAAATATAAAACCATTACTAGTTTTGAATAATTTGTTAGAAAAAACATTCAAGCTAGGATAATTATAGAGTTTAGATCATACACGACTGACACAAACTTTTTATTGAGATAGACCTAAAAATTGAACCTTTAAGAATTGAATATGTTGAGAGTAAAGCAAAACATGTTACAAATATTGATAATTTTAATATTATATAAATTTTTTATTATTTTCATAGTACTAATATTATTGGTAAGTATTACTAATTATTACTAATTATTACTAATTATTGTTAATTATTTCTAATTATTACCAATTATTGGTAATTATTACTAATTATTACCAATTATTGGTAATTATTACTAATTAATACTAATTATTGATAATTATTACTAATTATTGGTAATTATTACTAATTATTGGTAATTATTACTAATTATTGGTAATTATCGGCAATTAATTGGTAATTATCGGTAATTATTACTAATTATTGATAATTATTACTAATTATTGGTAATTATTACTAATTATTGGTAATTATTACGAATTATTGGTAATTATTACTAATTATTGGTAATTATTACTAATTATTGGTAATTATTACTAATTATTACTAATTATTGGTAATTATTGGTAATTATTGGTAATTATTACTAATTATTACTAATTATTACTAATTATTACTAATTATTGGTAATTATTGGTAATTATTACTAATTATTACAAATTATTACTAATTATTGGTAATTATTCGTAATTATTATTTATTATTGGTAATTAATACTAATTATTGGTAATTATTGGTAATTATTACTAATTAATGGTAATTATTGGTAATTTTTACTAATTATTGGTAAATATTACTAATTATTGTTAAGTATTACTAATAATTGGTAATTATTACTAATTATTGGTAATTATTACTAATTATTGGTAATTATTATTAATTATTGGTAATTATTACTAATTATTGGTAATTATTACTAATTATTACTAATTATTGATAATTTTTGTAATTATTACTAATTATTGGTAATTATTACTAATTATTGGTAATTATTACTAATTATTGGTAATTATTACTAATTATTGGTAATTATCGGTAATTAATGGTAATTATCGGTAATTATTACTAATTAGTGATAATTATTACTAATTATTGGTAATTATTACTAATTATTGGTAATTATTACTAATTATTGGTAATTATTACTAATTATTGGTAATTATTAGTAATTATTGGTAATTATTGGTAATTATTACTAATTATTGGTAATTATTGGTAATTATTGGTAATTATTGGTAATTATTACTAATTATTGGTAATTATTACTAATTATTACTAATTATTGGTCATTATTGGTCATTATTGGTAATTATTACTAATTATTGGTAATTATTACTAATTATTGGTAATTATTACTAATTATTGGTAATTATTACTAATTATTGGTAATTATTACTAATTATTCCTAATTGTTACTAATTATTGGTAATTATTACTAATTATTACTATTTCTTGGTAATTATTGGAATTTATTGGTAATTATTACTAATTATTGGTAATTATTACTAATTATTGGTAATTATTTCTAATTATTGGTAATTATTCCTAATTATTCTTAATTATTACTAATTATTGGTAATTATTACCAATTATTGGTAATTATTACTAATTATTGGTAATTATTACTAATTATTGTTAATTATTACTAATTATTGTTAATTATTACTAATTATTGTTAATTATTACTAATTATTTCTAATTATTACTAATTATTACTAATTATTGGTAATTATTGGTAATTATTACTAATTATTGGTAATTATTACTAATTATTGTTAATTATTACTAATTATTACTAATTATTACTAATTATTACTAATTATTACTATTTACTGGTAATTATTTCTAATTATTACTAATTATTACTATTTACCGATAATTATTGGTAATTATTACTAATTATTGGTAATTATTACTAATTATTGGTAATGATTACTAATTATTGGTAATTATTACTAATTATTACTAATTATTACTAATTATTACTAATTATTACTAATTATTACTAATTATTACTAATTATTCCTAATTATTCCTAATTATTCCTAATTATTACTAATCATTACTAATTATTCCTAATTATTACTAATTATTACTAATTATTACTAATTATTGGTAATTATTGGTAATTATTACTAATTATTGGTAATTATTACTAATTATGACTAATTATTACTATTTAGCGGTAATTATTTCTAATTATTACTAATTATTACTATTTACCGGTAATTATTACTATTTACCGATAATTATTACTAATTATTACTAATTATTGGTAATTATTACTAATTATTGGTAATTATTACTAATTATTGGTAATTATTACTAATTATTGGTAATTATTACTAATTATTACTATTTATTACTATTTAGCGGTAATTATTTCTAATTATTACTAATTATTACTATTTACCGGTAATTATTACTATTTACCGGTAATTATTACTAATTATTACTAATTATTGGTAATTATTGCTAATTATTCCTAATTATTCCTAATTATTCCTAATTATTCCTAATTATTCCTAATTATTCCAAATTATTACTAATTATTACTAATTATTTCTAATTATTCCTAATTATTACTAATTATTACTAATTATTACTAATTATTCCTAATTATTGGTAATTATTGGTAATTATTGGTAATTATTCTTAATTATTACTAATTATTCGTAATTATTACTAATTAGTGGTAATTATTAGTAATTATTACTAATTATTACTAATTATTGGTAATTATTGGTAATTATTACTAATTATTGGTAAGTATTACTAATTATTGGTAAGTATTACTAATTATTGGTAATTATTACTAATTATTGGTAATTATTACTAATTATTGGTAATTATTACTAATTATTACTAATTATTGGTAATTATTACTAATTATTACTAATTATTACTAATTATTACTAATTATTACTAATTATTACTAATTATTACTAATTATTACTAATTATTTGTAATTATTGGTAATTGTTCTTAATTATGTGTAATTAAATGAATAATTACCAATAATTAGGAATAATTGCCAATAATTATGAATAATAACATTATTAGTATATTTTATTATTAATATTAAAATAATATAAATTTCTAATTTATATACAATTCTCCTTTCATCTGTGTGTTTTCTATCTCCAAATACAAATAATACATGTGAAGACAGCAAACACATAGATAAAAAGAGAATTGTATATATATAAAAAATTATATTATTTTAATATTAATAATAAAATATATTAATAATTAAATAATGTTATTATTCCTAATTATTAGTATTTATTACTAATTATTAAGTAATAAAACAATGTAAACATAATTAAATTACAACTAATTAAAAATAATTAAAACTAAAACATTAAAAATAAATATTAAATTAAAATAAATATAAATACCTTGAAAATTGATCTGAGGTTGAACTCTGATCGTTCTTCAAAACTTCAATATCAACTCCGAAGAAAAAAATTAAACTTGAAAAAAACTGAACTGTAGAAATAAAATTTTGAGAGAAGAAGAAGATAGAATTTGAGAATGATTTGAAAAAAACGGATGGGGGTATTTATAGGTTAGATTAGTTGCGACGGGTTTCCCGTCGCAAATACCTTAGCCATCATTTATTACGGTCAACGGTTAAATAGTTATTTGCGACGGGTGCCGTCGCAAATAACCACCTGCCAACATACTATTTGCGACGGGGGAATATTCCCGTCGCAAATACATTTTACCGCCGCCGGTTATTTGCGACGAGAATATACCCCCGTCGCAAATATGTTTCCCGCGATTTGGCGCGCAAACAGCGCCAGTCCTCTTGCGACGGGGAAAGATATCCCGTCGCAAAAAGCTACTTATTTGCGACGGGCAAATACCCCCGTCGCAAATAACCCGTCGCAAATACCCATTTTTCCCGTAGTGGAAGTAAAAATAATAGGATTAGAAAATATATAAATTTAGAACATTACAATATCTCATAACACCCACATCGCCTCTTTGAAACATTTGTATGATAATCACCTATTTGATGAAATGTGTATCAATAGATTACATATTATCCTTTATTGTAGAATACATACTAATAAATGAGAAACCCTTGATTTCTATCTAATCAGTTTCCAACCAACTAAGACAAATCACTATACCTACAGTGGGGGAGATGCACCATAATGTTTGCTTCATATTAGTTATTAGTTTATTGAAACCCATAGAGGCCAACACCACATCGAATGAAATTTGAATTGGCTGGGGGGATTATGTGCTCCATAAGTAGACTACACTTGAACCATATAAAAAGGGGTTTTCTACTTTTATTAACATATAGAGGACACACAACCTAGTATAAATATTCTCTTAGGCGTTCACCAACCCTCTTTTCCTCCAAATATCTCATCCAAATCCCATCATTGTCTCAATAATGATAAGAAATCACACCTTCCCTAAATTCTTTAGAAAACTTCCTAAAAAATTGAGAGTCATGATCCATCACGTTATAGTTTGAAGATTATTTCATTCATTCATACATAATAAAATCACTATAATAGAATGGATAATGTTTTTCCAACTATTTCAACTAATCAAATTTTGACTTATTAAATCCTATATATTTTTTACTGTAAAAGATTCTTATCAACTATAATGATGACAATTTCATTAAAAATGATCAACTCGTTGTCTGATCGTGATTTAATAAAATAATGTACATATCACTATCATAAATTTTTGGGGATGGGTGGATCCCAAAATTTAATTAATTAATTAATTATTTTTATATTAAAAAACACCCATTTGTGTTTGTGATTATGTTTTTATAGGTGGATTTGAGGACAATATTTATTTGAATAAATATTTTAAAATGGAATAAAATTATTTTTAAATTCATCTAATGATTTTATTTATTGAAATACATTGGGAATTTCATTATAGTCTGGATTCAAAATTCATTATCCTATGACTAAAGTGAATATATGTATTAGAAACCCTACTTTTGTGAGGATTGGTATATTTTTTATCCCTATGCCTCAAGTAAATGTATGTTTGGTAAACTATAATTTTGTTAGTATCTCTACATTTGTGTACTTAACATATGGTATATCAATTCAAATTATGGAATCACTTATATGTTTTCAACATTACTATTAAAAATTATTTGTATAAAAACATATGTTTGTCGCATTTTTCCACAGGATTAGAATTAATTATTATTTCCAAGATTTATAAAATGGGTTTTTATATGATATATTATTATTTAAATATATTTAATTACCAATTCAATGTACATTATTCAGCTAATTAAATCATTCCTATTTATATTAGATGAGATGACTTTCCTTGGGTGTGTTTAAATTATAATTATTATCATTTATTATGTATACTATGTAGAAATATTTTACTTGAATTAATTAAATGTTCTTGTAAAATAAGGATAGTTTCATCTAATAAAGAATACATATAGAGAACAATGTGTGACATGATCTCTTGTTCTTTGAAGATCAAAACTTTGGAGACATATATGTTTTTGATCTCTCTGACCATCTTGTTGATGTTTCCTTTATCAATATTTTTGAAATAGTTCATTTAATGATCTATTATTGATATACCTTGGGGTATATATGTTCATATTTACCTGATTATTCTATCTATATATCATAAAAGGATATTCTTATGTTTCAGTTTATCTTTGAAGTTCATATGTGACTTGGACCTCTTCAAATAAATTCTATACCAAATAATTATATCTAGGAAGAAGAATATTTGTTTTCTTTTAGTTTCTATATTAAATATGAGCTTTTTTATCAAAAAATTAATAAATCTTTTGTTCTTGAAGCATCACCTTATTTTTATCAGTATAAGTAGAGTGTTAGGTTCTCACTCTATGTTGTGGATATCAAAGTTACATGATGAAGTACATTAATTTTTGAATGATGTCAACTATTAGAATTTTGATGTATAAATATCTAGATAAGAGGAATTATTTAGTTAAAATGATCAATTTTCTTGAGAGAGTGTTTTTGGAGTAGATTTTGCGATTTTCATGCCATAAAAAACAATAAAAAGTTGTTACGTTATCTTCTCTGTTTATGTGATACAGAATCTTCATAAATAAAAGATCCCCACACATCAATGAAAATGTCAAAGAGGGAATAAGTTAAATTTTCAAATGGTTTTTAAAGGATTTTTTAACTCACAACTTATGTGCCTTTTTATTACTCTTACATATCAATTGGTATGAAATGAATTCCCTTTGATGAATTCTGTTTATCACTTGTGGGCTTGAGTCATAATTATTTATGATAAAATATGTCTATGGATGAACTTAAAGAAAGCATTTCAAGGATTATATATTCATGATTAAATTGAGATAATTATGGTTTTTAGATTTAATGAATTGTTATCAACTCAAATAATATTTGAATTAATGGCTAAATAAATATTTTCGTAGTATATGAAATTCCTGCAGTTCCAGAGAAGTGGAATGTTACAATGGATATTGAATATGAATTTAATTCAGAAGCCATGAAGGGAAGTATACATGGAATCAACCCTGATGAATTCAATCAATTGTCACGAACTCGGACTTTCTATGTGATTTTGAAAACATTCTATGTTTTTTGTAAAGTTAATGAAAAGGTTAAAATATTAAAATATATCACTCGTAAGCGGAAATTTAACAAATTTATGATATATTATGGTGAACGTATCACACAAAATGAAAGGAATATTTACTAAAATAGTCAATTTTGTTTCTTCCATTGTAGATCCAATTACTCCACATGTTATCATTAAAATTCCTAAGAGTTTTACCCCCAAATGGAATGGAAGGTCTAATTTAATAAAAAATTCCTCTCTTATAATAAATAAATAAATGAATGAAATAAATAAGACAATAAGTATGTTTGAATATAAAATTCATAATGATGTATAAGATCATATAATAATGAAAATGTAGAATAAAAATCGTAAAGGTTATATTCCAAAAAATTCATGAAATATTTTAATGATTTCATGGAAAAAAGTAACAAATTCAAAGATATTAGATGATGTTAATGTAAACTGGTGGGGAATATTAGAGATATTTTATTATTGTAGACAGAAGAGAAAAGAATAAGGGAAATTATAAAAATAAATATCCAACGAATGTTAATTATTAGTAAAAAGTATTAAATGTTATTAAAGATACATGAAGTTATTATGAAGACTCCATATATCATCTAAATCATATTTATATATGGATACATCAAATATAAAAGAATATATGTGAATTATCACTACGTATTAAGAGGTATATTCCAATTACCCTACATCAATCTATTCTAAAAGATTCTTAAATGGTAAATTGGTTGTATAATGGTATATTGTTGAAAAATATATTATTCACCAAAAAAAATAAAAAATAATTAAATAATATTCATAGAAGAGATATATATTAATATAATTAAATGGTATAAAAATGCCTATAATTTGAATAAATATTTAGCAATTCATCTTGAAGTTTCATTAAGTAATAAGAAAAATTTAAAGAGTTTCAGGAAAAAGTAGAATAATTTGATAATTTTCCATGTATACTTACTAATTGATATGAATATCTAAATATTGTTCTAGAAAAAACGTTCATAAATATGAAAAATATGGTATTGGAAGAAATAACGAAAGGTTAAAACTCTATGATGATTATATTATTCCCATTTCCATGAAACCAAACTTATATAGAATTGCTTGTTTTTTTATGGAATTAATATTCAATATACTAATAATTGTTACATTATAATTACTCTGATCTGTAGTGTAAAAAATTCATTATTTCAATGATTATTTTATAAGATATATCTGTCAATTATTTATAAAATAATGATGATATATTTCTCTTTACTCTAACATACTAACTTCTCTAATCCCAAGAATGTTTTTGTACTAAGATGTTTATTTGAGTTATGTTTTCTATTGGTAAAAATACATAGGGACAAAGTGAAATATGGTATATGAATATTGGATGCTCATAGAACATGAGTTGGGTATCTTCAAATTTCCATACACTATCAGAAATTTATGGTGGATTGGTAACTATTAGTAAATATACTAAAGGAAATATATTTATAGTTGGATTAGTTAGAGATTCAAATTTAATCTTAATAAACATAGTTATATATATTAATGGATTTAAAAACAATATAATTAGTATATCATATGTTTGTGATGATTATTTTTTATTAATTTTTCAAAATAATACATCGATGTATTTAATGATAAGCTGTAAAATTTAAGAGAAAGAAGAATTGAAAATGATTATACTCTAAACCTTACATCTCTATGTGAAAAAATTAAATTATTTATCTTCTTAAATAAATGAATCCTGGATTTTGAATATGGAACTAAAATACATTAATGTAGTTTCTTTTTTGATGTTTTCTAAGAAAGATTTATTTGTAATATTTTTCTGGGATTAAATTTGATCCGAAGAGACTTGTGTGGCTATCGAAATAGGAAATAAGAAAAAACAACAGTTTAAATATACTAAGAATGTTTCTAGATGAAAACATTTAAAACATACCCAAATGGATATGTTTAGAGCATCATGATTATAAATTGTGGAGGTAAGATCTTATTTTTTTGATTTTTTGTTGATGTTTCTATATTTAATTGGGTATACATCCTAAAACATTAGTGTAAAGAATTTTATGTCTTTGTAATATTTTTAAAATACCACATAATGATATATATTTCAAAAGAATTATATTAAAAAGTGATCATTAATGAGTGTTTGAGTATCAAGAATTTAATTACTTTTTCATAGACTTGGGTATAAGATAACTTTTTATATTCCAATAACACCAAAATCTAATGGAATTTAAGTAAGATGAAATAGAAAAATAGGTGAAATGAAAATATCTATATTTAATGAACATCATCTTCCGCCTTATTTCTTGGATGAATATGTTTTCATAGATTCCATATAATCAATATATCTTTAATAATGAAATTTCATAATTTTTTTATCAATTATTGAATAACCAAAAAACTAATGTTGGATAAATTAATTTTTTTGAATGACTTGTGTATATCTTATATATCAATCAATACATTAGGGAATTTGATCCAAATACAGATGAAGGAATATTTCTTGGATATTTTTCTATATATAAAGCCTATATATTATTTAATTATAATTCATGAATAGTGGATAATTCTATTCAAGAGATGTTTGATAAAAGTGAAGATTTTGTTCAGTATGAAACAAAAATAGATGAATTAAAAGATTCTATAAATAACATGTGAACTGATAATTATAAATATTTTTCTGGAATAAAAATTAGTATATGAAGAAATTCGAATTTTTTCAGAAAAGCATGAAAATGGAAAACATTATAGTTTCTAATATCTGAAACCTATAACCTTAAAGGAGAATTATTTAGATACACTTATAGGGGATATAGATATTGGAGTTAGTACTATAAAAAATATAGGAAATACAGATTAATTTATGACTTCTTATCCAAATTAGAAACAATGATAGTAGAATTAGCCTTATTAGTTGAATGTTGGTTAATAGATATTTAGGAAGAACCAAATTAATTTAATATAAAAGCATGGAATTAGTTTATAGGACCTCAAATAATATATTAATAACAACAGAATGGGTCTTTAGAAATAAAAAATATTACCATGTTTTAATTACATGGAAAAAACAAGACGTTTTCTTAAGGATATAACTAGGAATAAAGAATATATTATGAAGAAATATTTGACATATTTTCTTAAAAAGAAGGTATTAGGATCAATTTATACTACATATTTTATATGAATATTAAATTTAATCAAGTGGATGTTAAATTTTTTTAAAATGGTTATTTTATATTGGGAATGTATATTGAGAAAACTAAAGGGTGTTTAAATCATCCTCAACCAAAATTTTTATAAAGTCACTATTGATATTTTTTCCACTAAATAATCTCCCATAGAACATAACGAAATACTAATTTCTGTATATTTAGCAAATGGTCTTTAAGTAGGATTGTAAAATCCTTCTATATTTGTGAAACGTTTTGGTTAGGATATTTAATTAGTGAATATCTTTGAAGACGTTTTCATGTTTTTGTAAACTAATAAGTAAATTTGTAAGGATTTCCCTAAACATATGAAAAATTAATTTGAAATGCGTATAGTGGGATAATTCAATTTCATTCTTAATTTTAACATTTATGAAAAATATTTTTGAAATTTTTTGAATCAAAATAAAAAAATTATTGATTTAATTAAATATTTTTTTACTTTGATATAGTATGACAAATTCAACTTCACTATGTAAATATATATATTAAAATTTTGTGGAATCTACAAAACCAAAGGAAAATAAGTTATATAGAGGTTTCATGAGTAGAATGTTATATATAAATTCTATTAGGAAAAAAATTAAGTTTTCTATCATTCTTTTTGAATGATTTGTTTGAAATCGAAAATAATCCCATATTAACTTTTTAAAAAAATTATATATTTAAAAGTTACAATTTTTTTATCATTACATTTTCCAAAAAAATTTATTTTACTTTTATTTTATATTCTAAGGATGATTTTGGAGGACATAGATTAGTTAAAAAATCACCTTAATAACCTATCAATTAGGAGTAAATTATTTATTTTCAAGGTCTATTAATAGGAAACACATGTTTTTTTGTATTTATATGAGACCTAAAATATTCTTACTGGAAGTTGTTTTTCACAAGGGAACCAATGCATTAGTTCAAAGAAAGTCAAATAAATAGAAATATCCAAGTTTATATATGATTTTCTGTCAAAGAAAAGTGTAATATAGTGAATAGTTGTTCATGATTAATATCAATATGAAGTTATCCTAAATAATACAGGGGCTGGGGTTCTTTTTAAATAGTGAATATAGAAATTATATTTTCTAGAAATAAGTGAAAGAGTTCTATGAAAATTCATTGTTCATATTTGGAGATTTTGAATATGTCCTCTATAAAAGGTAAAAAATAATGATTTCTATTTTTCTATAGTTCATATCCCTAATATTTTCATGTTCCCAGTTTAGGGGGTGTATCACTTCAATCTATGGTCATTAGACATAATTTTTATTGGCCAAAAGACATAATTTTTTTTGGAGGTATTCTAATGTATGAAAAATATTTTTTAAAGGATTTGTAAGAAAACATGAATATTTTAGTCATGTTTATTAAAATAGATGTTGTTCCAAAAATAATAGTGTCAGGGAATATTATTTTTCTTGATATGTGAGTGATTTTATTATTATTGAGTGAAATCATGTTTAATTTTTATATATTTAAATTGAGATATATGGATCATTGCTTTTAAAAGGATTCAAGTTGGTACATATATCCTTAAAAAGGATAATTTAAAATTTTATTTATCATAAATGAAAAATTAATGGAATTTTGAAAACATTCTAGTATTTTAAAATCAATATTATCTCAATAGAGTTTACCAGAATGTTTGGATCTTTATGGAGCATTATCAAAGGAAATATACTCCTAGTCAGATCCATGAAGGAATAAGTATTTGGTGATGGTTCTCAGAGGCATAAAATATTTATAACATATTCTATTCCTATTGTATATTTGTATAGAATGATAGAGATTCATAAATGGGAAGAGCTATAGAAGTGGATGAAAGTATTCTAGTTTTACCAGCTAACATCTCTTAAAGAATAATGTTAAGAGTGTATTTATCTAATATAGTTATCTCAGAGGGTGTTCCTCAATTTACAATAAATTATAAAGAAAATTATGATTAGGAACGTGGTAAAAATCTTATTATCATGCATAAAATAATTGTTAAACACATAGAAACTTGTATCCCTTCTTCTCTCATGGATCTCAATCAACTAGTTCAAATGGTTGAAGAAACTGTTACGAGGCCTTTAGGGAATGCTGCAACATTCGCATTAAAAAGGTGAAAAATCTTGTTTTGAAAAAAAAAGTTTAATATGGTCATAAAGATTCAATTTAATGATTTCCTAGAGCTTATTTTGAGGGGAAAACTACTAATTTGGAGGAGAAAGTTGCTCATAATGAGTTGGTGGTGGATCCTAAAGAAGAGATTGTTTTGAATGAGGACCATGATGATGATCTTGTTCATGATAATAAAGATAAAAAAATGATATTATTAGATACCAGACTATTTTTATTGTTAATGAATACTTATAAATGATTGATACTTAATCTCTTGAGAAGACTCATATTCTTGTAGATTTTTCATCTCCATCCACTTAAATGTTGGAAGAGAAGTCTCTTACATTAGCTGATGTATTTTTAGCAAATGAAAACTAAAAGAATAATTTTATGAGTATTTTAATTATCATATTGAAGATATGATTTATAAATTCAATTATTTTAGATATTTTGACAATCAATTTCAATGGGAGATAGAATTTTTGATAAAATCATATAAATATTTAAGGATTTGTTTAGTTCCCAAAACAAATTTTAAATTTGTTTAGTATTTATTGATTATTTTTAATGAAAATACATTTTCTAGAATCGATTTTGATGTGTATAAAATGGTAATGGAAGATTAAATTGAGAATATCAAAGAAGAATCACTTACAATGTCTGGTTTTTGAGATCTAAACATATATTTGGTTAGTTATTTTAATTTTTCAGAGAATTTAAATGCTAAAGATGATATTCTAGATATATCCAAACAACTCCAAAATATTTAACAAGAATATTTTATTCCCTGAAATATATTGTTTTCTATCATAAATGATAGGACATAGACCCTTTAGTATGATAGTGCCCCAATTTACACACTTTTTTATAATTTTAATGAGTCTATTGAGAGGATGACATCTACAAAACCTGGGGTTAGAAATCTTATCAATCGACTTAGAGAAATATTTTAAAAATATATCTAGAATAATTCAATGGTTCATTATTTTCAGAATGTTATTTTTGTTTTTGATCTAATGATGTTCCATGAATCAAATAATTTGATGAAAGAATATGTAAGGACGTTGAATCAGAATTTTAATACATTGATGGATGGGTTCAAAACATATCACAAACTATCCCAATGGGGCCCATGATGTGAGATCGAAGCCAGCCTCCATTAGGCAAGGGGATGGTGACTATCACAGAGTAGGCATATCACAAACTTGTGAGGAATGGCCTATATACCTGTACACACCGACCCATCTCCAAGACCAAAAAATTCCAAAAAGAAAAAATAACTGAAATTCCAATGAATACATACATTTATATCCCACAACCAGAGTATGAAATGAAATAAAGAATATAAAAATGGGAAAAGAAAATCCCACTACATAGAGTCTTTAATAAAATTCCAATGTGAATGTAAAGTTATTGAGACTGTTTTCTAAAAGTTTTAGGAACACACCCCTTTCTGTATGGAATATTTAATCATTGTATAGTCCTTGTCTATCTTGGAGTCTACCAAAAGTTATATTATCTAAAAATGACGTGAAATGTGATGGAAAATCCCATTCAAAGGTGAGTATAATAGTAATTAGTAGGCCACACTGAAACCACAAAGCATATAATAAAGGAAATATAGTAATCTATACATAATTATATGTCAAAAATACATATAGTAAGAATATATTGATAAAATCAATAAAGACACACAATCAAGGAGTAAGGAAAACCCATAGTTTTCTATTCCAATGATTCTAGATCGGGATTCTAGGAAGAAGTCATTTGGGACAAAACTATCCTGAGTCTAATAGAATAGATGACATTTGAATGAGAGGTACTTCTTGATAGGTCTCACCTTGAGAAATATACGATGACAGATCAAAAAAGAATATGATACCCAATTGAATATCACTGCCTTGGAAATGGGGGGATACCAAAAAAAATAAATCTCAATTAACCCTGCTATGTAGAGGATCATCATCTGAGTAGTGTTTGTCACTTCGATGCTATGAAATCCACCTAGGGCACGAAGATGGATATAGGATATCACTTAGGGCCTATCACATTGATTCTAACATCTCTATCAAGGAATTCCCATTGAATAGATCATAGTCCTACGGGAAAGAAATGATTCATACCTATATTCTGTTAAATGATATGGGGAATCAAACATTCCAAAAATATCATTGATATGGAAGAAAAGATACATAATCTACTTAAAAAATATACAATGCGTGTATAAGGGTTAAAAACTATGTCCGCTAACCCCAAGATTTTCCCATGTAAATAACTCATATAGTTTAAACCGTGTTTGTTTAGTACTACATGACATGTAGACTTACAGTGTAGTCTACCCATGTGCTAGTACATGGATTCATCCCATGTACCCATGTTCTTGTACAAGTACACAAGTTATCAAATGTACATGGTCTAACTCTTTCCTATGGGGGGGAGGCGTACACACTATATAAGCATCCTTTGTACTCCAACCTGTGTCCCTGTACACTCCATGTACACATCAATGCTATCAGGGTGGGATACCATGAAGTGTAGGACTAGCCACACAGCGTGTGAAACCCTATTCTTTCCCAAAACCCTAGCCACTTCGTGTGGGACCCACATATAGTGTAATCCTAGATGATAAGCTGTGTGGATCAATGTTTTCTAGAATCCCGAATCAATTATTTTTTCAATCCAATGTCTCAGATCTACCATAAAATCTAAGATCCATGATATTCCATGCAATAAAATTTTCAAATATGAATTTCATTAGGAGATAGTTGTGAAAAATGAATCCAATCATTATTCTTCATTATGTGTTGAGGAACATGAATTCGCGGATCCACCATTATCCAAATCACACTTTCACCATCATTGCACATTTTTTGTGTTGTTACAATACCATATCAATGATATCAGATCACTATGATAAGAATCTGATGTGGAATGATCAATTGATCAGGATGTATTGTGTCACAGGCCAAAACAAAAAGAATGCCCCCGGTGAATGATTAATCAGGGAAGAAAATAACAATAACCAAATTAAGGAATGAACCTTGATCTATGATCATGTTAATCTCAATATTTATCCAATATAAAGATAATCATATAATAAAATAATCATAAAGAATAATCTCCCATCGAATCCCCTCAAATATAATCCTAACCCACAATACGCACGATCCATGAACCAATCCATTCTTCGATTGATTTAAAATCATAGTAGAAATAATGAAAGGGGAAGAAATGAATTAAAACAAAAAAAATACCTTGATTTATAATTCCCAGTGACGAAAGACTATTGATGCATCGTTTTCACAGGCAAGATTCATTGAAATTGATATGCATCGATATTTGAACCCCTATTCCTTCATCATTCTCTAGAGAGGATTATCTAAGCATATCTCCAAAAATAATCTATAGGATCTAGGTTTAGGTCGCTAACATTGGGATTTTTAAAAAAATATCAATTTAAATATTCTTAACTGATGCATTGAAAAAATTGAATGAATAATTTATTTTAAATATTTTTTTCATATCCGCACCTACGATGCCTTTTCCATAAATGAACAACACCGACTACTGTTCTATTTCACCTAGGGTAAACCTTACATTCTAAGATCAATTGTTCCCTCAGATTTCTAATCCGAGAAACCTTTTTGAAATTATTCAACCTTTTCAAGATAACTACATGTTTGTGCAATTTAATATATTCAATATATTTCAAACATTGATTTTGGATACATAGTGCCTCAGAATCGCATGTGTTATCATCACCTAGTCTCCAAATTCATCCATATAATAATAGAAAATAATACAAGAAAAATATTATACATTAAATTCTCCCAAGATGGATATTTCTGTCCAAACAATCTAAAATATGGATGTCTCCAAATGTTCATGGTACTGTGCATGAATCTGAGCCTCATGCTCCTTTGTTCTCTTCTGTAGATTCTTGTGAGGTCACCGAACCCAAACCAATTGAATTGATCACCCAAAAATTATCATCCCCTACCAATAGTTAATATCTATAATTTACAAAGAAAATGTAACTCCATCCTTGATGTCCAACTAACCATAGTCGAAAACATGCAAAGGGTCATGCATGTACCTCTTGAAGTGTGACATGTGGAAGATATCATATACACTATCTAGTTTCATATGTTGATCTATGTTGTATACCACATCACATTCCCTACACAGTATCTGGGAAGGGCCAATTAACATCAAAGATAACTTGTCTCCCCATCCAAATATCTATAATCCTCTTCGAGGTGAAACTAGTAGGAACGTGTGGTCTCTATCCATGACCTCCAAAGGCCTCATCTCATTTTAGCATAAATGTTATAACATCTATTTTTTGTCTTCATCTTCTCCAAGATGGTTTGTGCCTTCTCAATTGTAGAATGCACTTACTCTTGTCCCATGAGTGATGACTCTCTGGTGTCAGTCCAACAAAGTGGTGACCCGTAGTGTCGCCCGTACAAAGCCTAAAATGGTTCCACACTAACAGTGAGATGTTGGATTTTTTTATGCAATACCCACCAGCGGTAGGTTATACTCTCAAAAATAGCCAAAATCTAACATTCTAGCATACAACATGCTCTTCAGAACCGGAATGGTTTTCTAGTTTGGCTGTTAGTTTGTGGGTGAACACTATGCTCAAGTATAATTGTGCCCCAAATTCTTCTTATAATCTCTACCAAAACTGGTATGTAAAGAGAGAATTACACTTATAAAAAATTGGTGATCTAACTCAATATAGTTAGACTATCTTCTGAATATATAGGTATCCCATACTCTATACTAAACTCTCCTCCTGTATAGCTATATAGTGGGCCCACAGGGTGATTTAGTCTATGATCTACCAGATGAAATCTTGTCCCCTAGAAATACATGGGATGTTAATATAGAATTCCATATATATATCATCCCACATCCATTATATCACCTCAAGGTGTCCAGCCAAGATATATAGAACATGGTTCTTATCCTTCACTTACAGAAAATTAAGGCATCGAGAGACAAACTATGCAAATTATTTCTTCATCTCTAGCCACTCAAAATGATGTTGAAGTTCCCAATACATCTTTTCAACACTTGTATGTATGAAAAAAATTAATTTTAGGAAACTCTCCCTAATCCTCCTCCCACAAATTCACAATTAACACAGTGTATCCCCGTAAAATAACGATGTGCTCCCTGCCATTTGAATATTCAATAGGTGAATTCCTTATGGCTATCTGAGCTTATAGGGTCTTAGAGTCAACATCCCCATGTTTTTCCTATACGACTTACTATAATAGTGTAGGGGTGATAGCTATTTAATTGATGTAATATTCCCCATATCCATCGAAAATGGATAAATGAAATGAGGATGACAACTTTGATGCCTCACAAAGAAATTGTGAACAAGATATACTGTTGTATGAATTTTCTACCACAATAAAATTCTTGGGAGTGTAGATCATTTTTAATTCATAATCTTGGAGGAACTCTATCCATCACCACCATATTGTGATAAGATCTTTTTTTGAGTATATTTACTACATACTCTCGTGATTAGAGTAGATTGTAAACTGATTGCCCATCAGGTAGTTCCACCACATATTAAAATTGAATAATTCTAATACTAAATCAATTTTTTGGGTCATGTAGTTTTTCTCATATGATCTCAAATTGGATTAAAACATAGGAAATAACCACTTTCCTATACATTAGGACACATCCAAGATCAGTTCCTGATGCATTTAAGAATAGTATGTACTAGACACCCACCTCTAGAAATCACAAGATCAGACCTTTCAACCAAACACTACATTAACTGTTGAAAAGCCGATTGGGACATATATTTCTACATAAAATTCTTCCATTATTGAGTCAAAGATATAATTCATGATAATATCCTAGACAAATTAGTTATGAATCGGTGGTAATAGCATTCAAACCCATGGAATCTTTTCACCTCTATCATGATCTTAGGTGTAACTCAGGAAAACAATTCCATAGCCTTGGTCGAGTCTTCTACCACTCCATTTACTGAGATAACATGTCCTAGAATGTGGACTATCTGAATCCAAAACTGGAACATCATGAGAATTATTTATAGATGGTTCTCTCATAGTACATATAGAACTATCGTTACATGTATCAATTGCTTCTCCTTTAAAGTTTGTTACACAAGGATACCATCTATGAAGACGACTACAAATGAGTCATAAAAAGATGAAAGACCAGGTTCATGATCCCCATAGACACTATTATAGAATTTTTCAGTCAAAAGGGCATTTACATGTACTCATATTAACGGTAGTGAAATATGAATGTTGTATTTAGTACATTTTCATCCCAAAAAAACAACTGGTGATAGCCTTATCTAAGGACAAACTTTTATTACCATTGAACCCCTATTAACTAATTGAAGAGATCATAAATACGCAGATTCGATGCTTTCTCTTCTAATCAATCTAATTTGAGCACTGATAATCCACACAAAACCTCATACCCCCATCTTCCTATTTGTTAAACAATATGTGGGCAACCCAGGCTGAAACTCTGGGTCTCATGAAGCCCTTCCTCTATATGTCCTCAAACTACACCCTCATATTTTGAAGCTTTGCAAGAGCAATCTGGTATTCTAGAAATGATATTGGTTCCATCCTGGGTGTATATAAATGAAAATATCTATCTTTATGCAGGAAATTTTACTTTAAATATCAATGAGGAACATAACCTAGTACTCCGGCAGTACTGTAGAAATATATAAACTCCCAAAATCCATAGCTCCAAGGGTTATGCTATTAAAAATATGTGAAATTGGATGCACCCTCCACTGCCTGACTCCATTCTACACTACCTGGGATTACATTTCACCAGAAAAGGAGAGCATTGTTCCATCACTATGGGCATTCCATACCGTTAAACTAAAACAATCAATCTGGTAATGAACTATATATAGGTAATTTAAACTATGAATGATGTCATTATGCCATGATGCTACTAATTGGGGAAACCACCCAAAACTATCACCTCTAAGGATCAGATCACATTGCTGACATAGGTGTGTGATCCATGAGTCTTCTATAGTTTGTGTCTCTAATTGTATGGGTCGAGTCAACACTTCATCCAGAATCAATATGCCTCGAACATGATATGTCTCGTGAAATAAATTATTATCACTTATGACTTCCAATACTATAGATAAGCTTAAAAATACAAAAATAATACATCGAATAATCCCCAGAGCCCATTGGGTGTAAGCCTAGACCTCCTGTAGTTGTCCTTACCCATACCCTTAAGCTCCCTATGCCTGGGGTAGACCATCGAGGATTGGTGGTGGTAACATGTTGAAACAATGACTACCACCTACTAGTCTCCTGGATCCTCTATAATTTCATATTCCCAATGAGCATTACTTATCCTACCATTGTTACTATGTTGGTGGGGTATCCATAGTCTCATAGTCAGCTGTACGGTGGGTCAGACAATCTCTGGTGAGGTGTCCCTGACCTTCATCTGAGTAGAACCACATATTTCAATTATGAATGGACCCACCACGTGAGCACTAAATTGTAGATCCTATATCTCTATAATTCCATAAATATCTCCCACATCCTGATCTTAGAGATTGACATTGTCTTGCTTCTGTTTCTTTCTCTGCTCTTGCTTGCCCAGTACTAAGAGCCGCTTGTTATATATACTAATCCAGTAAACATTCGACCAATAAATCCCGCTATAACACCAAAACATAAGTAGTAATGAACATAGGGACAATTCTATTTTTAATATTTTTACATACTCCAATCTTGATTGTTTGAGGACGGAATAAAAGATCATGAACCATACCCATTGTGTACCTGGAATGGTTGATAAGCCTCGATTAATACTTAGATACGGTAATGCTACCCAAATGGTGCTGCAAAAGCTCTTGGATATACAAAACCCTCATCGTAGCAGGTGAGAACTCCACTTTGAAGAGACTCTTGAACTCTATCCATAAAACAACTACCTCATCATAAGACAAGGTATCTAAATCCAACCATCTCCCTACCGGGACATGATGAAGGCATACTGCTAGGACCACTAGATGATCTTATTGTGTCCTGACTAGATGGAAAACTCATGTCACCACCTCAATAAAGTATGTAGTCACATGTGGGTTGGGATATCCTCGATACATGGGGGATCTCGTTCACTGAAACTCATGATACATGATCAACATGTGCTCCTTGACAGCTAGTACTATACTCACCACAAGATTCTATAAATGTCGTGGTATGATTTTTTCACCATGTAGTGGTAAAATCTCAGTAATTAGTCCCTTTATAGAAGTTTAATCAATAATGGGATCATCTTTTGGGTCACAAAGATGAATCCTAGCTGGTATATGTCATGGACCCATCCGGAAAGTCAAAAAGATGCCCCCCAATCAATGAGTATATTTGGAGAGATGACTCAAGAAGGACATGGAAACATAACCCTTTCTTATATGATGCATGTACCATTACATTCCCTACAACAAGTGTTCTCTTGTATCAACTAGAAAAGTATTTGATCAGAGTCCTGTTGTATGGATACGTTTAGCATCATTTCAACACTAGAGTTCCTAGCTAGAATGTCGTACTTGAAAAACATAACATAGTTTCCCCAAACCAATATCACAGCCTCTCAGTCCAAACGTAGAACGAGTTACCTCTGATACCACTCTATCACACGCCATCTATGTGGGGCCCATGGTAACACTTCCCAAAATTACAAACAATAGGATAAAGGCAGTTTACTAGCTCCGAGTAGTCATATGACTAACATAGGAGGCATTTCCTACGCACCCTTACACACACACAAACCCACACACACACATCTCCAAGCCCACAAAATTTAGAAATTTAATAACAACTAAACAACTACTGAATACATACATATATATCTAAAATATGATGTACGAATGAATATAATGAATACATACATGATAAATTAAAATTCTACCACAATGTTTTTGAAACACAAGTACAAACTAAAAGTAAAAGTATTGATAATACTTTCTAAAAGATGTGGGAACACCCCTCGGTCTGTCCGGCATCACTAAGCACTGTATGGCCCTGGTCTTCCTAGGAATATTCAAAAAGTTTAATCTTCTATACAAGACATGACATGCGGTGGAAAATTCATTATATTGGTGAGTATAATAATTATCAGTAGGAATGTAAAACCCAAAAACCTAAAGAAAGAACCCCATATTCGATAGCATGTATGACATGTGACACCAAGCACATAAGGTTATATAATATCTGGAAACATTATAAAATAATTATTATTTAAAATAGATTATGTATATTTCAATATATGAAACATTGTGTTAGCGTGCACTACATGCAAGAGAGACATTCTTCGATGGATTTTTTTACAAGCAAGATTGGGTTTTACCAAATAACAATGTATTATTAAAATATTAATATTTAATAAAATATCATATAAGACAACTGATATGTTAGAGGATATAAATATTATTAAATAACTTATGAAAATTAGGGTATTTAAAAATATATAATGAATTAATTAGTTACAAATTAATTATAAATTAATATAATATTCACTATAATATAAAGTGATTATTTTTATATAAAACTATTTTTATACTCAAAAGTTTTTTAAGCTAATCGATTATATTAATTAAAATTAGTGAGTGACATTAATGTAAAATATCCATATATATAATATTCAATCAAATATTTTTGATATTCATCCATTGGATTTGATATGAATAAGATAAGAACGAACACTATTTCACATATAAAAACTTATATTCTTATAAATTCAATTTTACATCATTTTAATGGAGAACCAATTTTAAATCTAAATTTTGACACTTTAATGTTTTAATATTTCAATGTAAATGTTATATAAAATTTTTAAACATAATAATTATGTTATGGTGAACATTTCATATTTTCCTGAAACATTTCATTTATATAATGAATAGTTAAAAATACCGATTTTTTGTTCAAAAATCAATTTATACTAATTTGTTAATAAGGATAAATTATAATTCTAATTTATTTAAAACATTAATTATATAATATTTTTATCAATTATTAAAATTTATTTCATTGAAATAAATTTCAATTTTTAATTGATTATAAAAACATTGCAATCTTTCAGATATTTTAACATTAAAAACATGTAATGTCATCCTAGTGTTGGGAAATATTTTACATTACAATCTACAACTTATGTGATACAATTTTTTGCAAATGGATAACATATTTGTAATCATAATTATTTTTAATTTTTAATATGGAAAAATTTGTTTTTACCAAAATGATTAGTGAATATAATAATAATTAATTACAATTATTAAGGAAACATTATGCTAAATAAAGGGATATGTCTTTAACTTAAAGGCCAAAAAGGCCTAGAAAAAAAATTCCAAAACCCATTGGATTTCAATTAATAGGACCTTTACCTTAAATAATTAATTTTGGTTTGTTTTTTGTCTTTTTTTAGGAAATAACTTGTGTACACCAAACGTCATTCCAAAAAACAAAGTGGGTCCTTTTCCTTTCAAATAAAAGGCAACCGACTCTCCACATTCCTCACACATATCAAATCACATAGGTTATTCCATGATCTACCCATATCACCTCCCAAAATACCTCCTCTTAATTTTGAATCCTCCCTTTGTCCATAAATCATTCCAATGAAACCTTTTGTTATAAACCAAATGTAGTTACTCGATTAAGAGTTAACATCTTCTCTCAAGCCTTTTTATTTTATTTACTCTATCCCACCTACGATATGTTATTTTTCCAATATTAAGTAGAAAAAATATTATCCAAAATATATTTGAATTAATTTATGAAATTGTTAGACCTATACTTACACAAGCTTCCATCTAATGGGAATTGACATATTATTTTTGTATATTGAGAACTACTATCTCACAAAACAATGATTGATCATTTTTCCTTCACAACCACTTATGGTGGAATTTATGATGAACAATATGTTTATATATGATATATATGATATTTATTATGTCTTCATGATTGCTACATTGATTAATTTTTCATAACCAAAATTAATGATTGATTTTAAATTTATAATTAAGGAATAAATATGATAAAAATGTAATAATAATAATTATATAGAATTTATATAATGATCGCTTATACCATAGTTAACTTAACAAAGTTACTGATAACACGGAAACCAGATTTGGTCAAAACAGCCGACATTCACATTATTGTTTTAATTAGTTGTATGAAATATAAGAAATAGTGAAATAAATGAATTGATATGCATGAAAATGGTTCTCAAGAAATTAATTTTTTTTCATAAATTTATTATATAGAATGTTAATGGGAGTTTACCATAATAGAAACTCATGTTAAGATCTTCTAATATCACTTTTCTGATTGGGGATATAAATGTCATGTTCACAACTCCATTATTTTGGGTGGTGTATGGACTGCCCATTTTTAAATATTAAATCATTAATTAATTAATCTTTATGGTATTTATGGATTACATTTAATATTATTCCGTAATGCGGTTTAAGATTTAAAATGGTTCAAAGTGGTCTGGGACACTATGGAATGTTCGATAATTATTTTCCTTAGTAATAACATTAATGATGTTTCAATTGTATATCCTTTCGAGGAAATTATATTACTAGTGTTCTATAAACCCTTTAATTTTACTCTTATATGGTAATTTATGACCTTTTTCAAGTATTAGTACCATTTTTATATTTGGTGCTCAAATTCATTTTTAAATGTTTTTAAGAAAAACCAACATCATTTCTCTCTTCAGTGATAGAACTTATATTCCTCTAAAACCCATATTTTATGGAATTGTTTTCCAAAATTATCTTAAAATTATTTCGATAAGAAATTTTTAAATTTTTTTTCACTTACCATTGTTTTAGAAATAATATTCTCCTCAATTTTGGAAATATTAATTTTTTTCTATACTATTTACCATGAAAAACGTATAATATTTTTACCTCATATGAAATGTATGGATTTACTCACCATAATTTCTATAAAACATCCTTTCGTTTTAATGGTTTATTTTTATAGAAAATATTTCCTAAATAATTTTTCAATGAAATGGATTCTAAAAACAAATGGATATATTTCTTAAGAATGTATTTAACAAATATTTTTATAATATTTCCATTAATTTGTTAGAATAACCACTTATTTTAATCCACTTGGAAAATATTGTATTAATACCATAAATTGTATTTAATTTGATGGTTTATAATTTATTTTTCAATGGGAAGTATTCACATTCAGTCCAATGATTAATTTATCCCCCCTTAAAAATTTGATAATCATTTCACATTGAATTTCCCCTAAATTATCTATTTTATTTATCCTATATATTACTACTTACTAAACCGTATAAGTTGCCTACTTTAATAGTTATTTGTTAACTGAGGAATTATTTTCAAATACGTATCTTTTATTCAATATAGATATTTGATAAGGAATATTATTTAATAATTAAACTGATTACATGATATAAAGAATTATTTGGACCTGTAAATATAGGTCGAGCATGTACTATATATAGCTCATCATTGCATTAGTAGGTTCTCAAGAGATATAAAAGTTTTGAAAGTTAAATAGGTTTCTATATGTTTTTTAATATGTTATAGAGGATGGATCAACATAGTATTGGTCCTCATGTACATAAGACAAGATGTTGAATAACTAAGCATTCTATTCATCAATATTTCAGTTATTATTCAACCCTGAGATTTTTCATCGACACTCTATGGATACATTTATTTTTTAGTTATTTGATTAGATGTAATGGGTTTATGTTTTTTTACATTGCCATATATATTTTTCTTTATATAGTTATATGAATGAAATGTGTTTCATTTTATTAACTTTCCTTATTTTTAAGCACATATTTATCATTCTGTTGATTATAGGGTATGTTTGTTCTATTATGTACCATTCAATAATTATTATTGACGTTGATTAAGTATTGTTTTCCCTATATTTTTTCCTTTTTGAGAATTTGAGCTCACCCTTATTATGTTCCTTTCCACATGAATCCGAGAAGTGTACATTGAAATTTATACACGGATTCAAATGATTAATTAAAGTTATCCTCATATCTATTTAATTATAATGATGAAAAAATTTATGTTGTAATTAGTGTATACGTTTTTAAAACCAGACTCATGTATATATCTAGTTTACCAAGAATAATATACAATCAGTACTTTGGGGTTTGCCTCCCTGGAATCATGCGAATTTAATTTCTAGCAGACACCCACCCAGGGATATCTGGGGTGAGGTCACTAGGGATGGTGTAAAATTATGTTTAGAAGAAACCTTGGGAAATAGACTTTGAAAAACATTGATTAGATAACATAACACAAAGATATAATTTAATGTTAAGTATAGTAGAATATCTATTAATTTTGATATAGTAGAGATTATGTAGTTCTTCCGTGAAATCCATCCTTATCTGTATACTAAAAGTGGATATCATTCTGGAATAGATGTACATAGAAGTAACAACTTCGAGAAGGTGTTCTTGGCTTAACTCGGGGTAACCAGGTACACACCAATGAGCCTTATTGTACACCTGGTTTTGACACTCCCATGGTATATGAATAAGAAATATCACATTTTATTTACAAATGACTATTAATGTATAATTAAAATAAATAACCAATATTAATCCAATGGTGCCTGTAATGTTCTGGTTCTAGGTGCCTCCCAAGGGTGCCTCGTACCCATTTGGTCACTTGACCTCAGGCGCATTGCCCAAAAAGATAGAGTGTACCAACTGACAACGAGGGTAAATGTCTGATATTGGTAAAACTAATCCTTCATTGGCAGAGTATGCACATTGAAATAACAAAGTTTTAAACAATAGAGGAAATAATAATACCAAAATATCAAGTGAAAATAGTGGAATATTGATAGTAATATAAAAACTGGGTAATATATAATTGATTCATGAGAAATTTGACTTAGAATGAATCAAAACAAGTCACAAGAATGGAAATAAAATACTAAAATAAATGTACATAAATTCATAAACTCCAAAAGCATCATATTCCTTAGCTAGGTCCCATGATCTCAAGCTCAAACAGTAATCAAATACCTGATGAATAAGGGTGCTTTCTCTTATCTATACCTATAACCATATAATATTTTGGGTCCTAAAGTATGAACATAACAAGGTGTAAGATGAATCCAAATAGGAAACTACCAAAATAAATCTTCCTAACTTTCAGTGAATATATATATATATATATATAAGGTAATACATAGAAATAAAGAAATAAACAATGAAGTACTCCAATGTAAACAATCTTATAGTATTCAATTAAATTTATTTACATTTATTAATTATTTAAACCATTTAATAATGAAATCCCAGGATCTATCCTATGCTTTGTATCCCATGTGTAATAGGAAAAAAAATTCCTTAGAAGAACATCTAAAAAATGTAGTAAGACTTAGTCCAACCTTGTGTTTTGGCTTGGTAGACTGATCACAATCATTCAATCAATCAATGAAAACCATGTGGTAATGCTCTCAATATAATTCCCTAGCCATAAACATCACTTAATCTTGAGTTATTTCAAGAATACAAGTTGAGGATCATTTAAGGTTTAGAGTTTTAGAGAATTAGATCATAAAACATGCATTACATTCCACATTTAGACAAAGTGGTTACATAAAAGATATTACTCATTTTTCCCATTAACGGAAACATATTTAAAGTAAAACGTGGATTATTTCTTGACACTTACTGACATTATCATCACATCATGTACCTTTCGCTTGACCTGTGAAAAACATTTAAAAAACATGGGATGAGCATAAAAAGCTCAGTAAGAGATATAAAAATTTGAAAAGGAAATATCAGTACATGTATACATAAGAATAAATGAAATCATACGTTACTCATAAAACATAAGAACATTAACAGACCTCATCAAATCATGAATAAAACATAGAAATCATAAGACATAAAGGAGACTTGAGGAATTCATAACATTCTTACGTAGGGAATAACCCTCATGGTTACGTTTGGAATACCCATCACAATATATTCCATAAATATTTTCGAAGAAACCTTAATGTTTAACTCCTTCGCGTTACTCAATGCATTGGAGAGCTATATCGGGCTCACCGGCCCTTATTTTATCTCGGAACCACCCGTCTTCATAACAATTCCCAAGAACCATAACATAATCGTATCATATAAAACATACATAAAAGAAACATCACATTTCCACATTTCAATCACAATATATCAATAAAACTAATTGATATAATAAAAAAATTATTAAAACCACTTTCAATACCAAAATAAAAGAAAAGTAAAACATGGTATTTATTTATCATTTAAATAAAGGTATGTCTTGTAGAGGAAGCCGAAACTCAAATAATGGTCACGACGGTGGATAATTTGTTGTCGCCTCATACGTACGAAAAAACATTCCATTTTTTTCTTTAGTAAAACTATTTGTATAAAAAATATTCCTTTTGGATAAATGTAAAATTAAAAGGGGTTTATACACCGTATAAAACAAGGTTGTGTATAAAACAAAATATGCCTCAATGAAAGAAGATTGAGACGAAGTCCCATACCTCGGGTCCGACTTGAATCGATCGTTCTTTGATGTCCTGAATAATAAATTTGAGTTAATTTCTACTTTCTTAAGAACCTTTTTAATGTTCATTATTCCTTTTATATCACTTATTACCATGTTATGAACATTATGTAATTATTTAACTTCATAATGGTCGTTTTGTCGATCATTGGTACTTGAGTAAAAAATAATCTCTTTATAATTATAAGTTGTTCATGGGGTAAAATATCCATTATATCCAGAATTTAATTCAAGATGTATATATCATATATGTTATATATATACAGTATATACATGCATTTATAATATTACATAACATTTAGAGGATTGAAGTTAAATTCACCGCTCATGGAGACGGTAAGCCGTACGTACGAATGAACGCTACTTCCATTTTTATTTCATATTTAATTAAATTATAACATAATGATAAATAATAATATTATAATTACAGTATTGTATCATATATAATATCTTTAAATGTATCCTTTATATGTACCACATATGGTATTGACAAATCAAATCACCTTGAGGGGGCGGTAGTCCGCACTTCCTTAAATGAAGATATCACATTTACCCATAATGGAAACAATAAAGGTATTACATAAATGAAAAATAAATAAGCTTAAGTAAAACATAAAAATATTATATATCATATATAAATATAGTGACATCTTAATGGACTCCTTTGAAGGTGTTATATGAGTGTTGAACAATCATCGTTTCGTGAGGCAGAAATTCCCCATCCACAGAAACAATATGTTCATTAACCATTATATGTAGGTGTGTGTAAGTGTATCTCGAATCATTCTTTCAACAACATCCTATTATATTTAAGATACTGGTGTTGTTACAAAAGTATGGAATAAAAAGAGGTTAGAGGGTTGGAGAAGAAAAATAAAACATAAGAACACAAGAGAGAACACTACCTTTAAAACGGGTAACTCTTTTTGATTTGAGCTCAATGGATTCCATGGGAAGTCTTCTTCCCAATATGAGGCTTCAAGGAGTATGAGAGAGATGTGGAGAGAAAAAATGGACAGGGTTTGTCTGAACCAAATTCTTGAGAGGTGTGGGTAAGGTGGTAGAGGTGGGGGCCTTTAATAAGAGGAGAGGAGGGGCACTCTTGGAAAGTTATAAAAAGATACTTTATTATAAAATTATTTTCGTATTTAAAAGGTCCCAAAATTATATATTTTGGGGATAAGGTGATAAGAGTTCGAAATCCACCCATACAATCAGTTTTTTACATGTATGGGTCTTAGATTTTACACTATCTTTTCATTTTGTTTAAATCGTTAAATAATGAGGTAATCGCTCTATCATCATGGTATCATAAATAATTTAATTTATTTAATGTCTAAAAATAATAAATAAAATATCATGATGTAGGAAATATTTTTATATTTCCAATGACTATTTATATCCAAAAATCTGACTTGTATATCCCCATGTAAAAATTGTTTTATTAAAACAATACATGTTTGTGTCATTTTTACTTTTACTTTAAATAAAAGGAATTAACGTCATTATCATAGCCAATTGGCTCCATGGGGTCTCACAAGTCGACCCATGGGTTTTATTGGTCGGCCATGACACATCAAATAAGGGTAGGACATGTGTCTTGGTCATTTAATTTTATTAAAACATTATTTTTACCTTAATTTACACTATTTACCTCTAATCGCGATTAAAAACTTAAAAGTTACTAATCAATAAAAAATTATTTTAATCCCATTGAACCACATTTTACTTCTTAATGAAAACCATGTATATCAGATTTTTGAAATTCAAAACACAGAGGTGGTAAAATTTCATTTAAACAAAAAACCAGTTATTTAAGTACCACTTAGTGGTTTCACTATTCATCAAAAATTGATGTTTTTTAGAAAAATACCAAAACCTCGCCCTAAGCTATATTTGATATTCTGAATTCAAAAATGATGCCTATTTTTAAAAATTCAAAACAAATAAGTTACATTAATTAATTTAAAAATTAATTCCCACAGTCAGAGCAAATATCTTGTTTTTATGAAACAATAAGTATCAAAAGATTGACACTAGTTTAAGTCCAATTTCAAAGTGAAATTAATTCCCACAACCACTATTTGATTAAATTGTAAAAATATATTCTAATTTAACTTTAAAATGAATTCAAAAGTTAATCTAATCATATAAATAAATTATATTGAAAAGAGGTTTTGAAATAAAATACAACATTTTTCACTATTCTTTAAAAAAATGAACTTTATCGAAAAAATACCAAAAATTCACAAAAAGTAGATTTTGATGTCCCGATTCTAAAGAATAATTTTATTTGGTCCAATATAATGTATAAGAGTGACCAAAACTATATTTACAGATAGTTCTCCATCAAAAGGCGATAAGTCGACCTTTAGTGAATGTTAGAGTATATATGCCTAAAATTGATTTCTTTTCGTATTTTAAGACATTATCCTTTATTGGATAAATGTAAAAACATTTAACAAACATATATAATCATATTTTAGTTATTTACATTCATTACCGCCAATACAACAGCTACGTGTTAACTACCATTTAAAATAATATTATTTTATTACTAGTGTGCAACGTAAGATTTCAAAGAAACTCTTTGTTGTATGTCGGGTAAGCTATCGAACATAGAAACCCCTTTAATGTAATATTAATATTTAATTCGTAAATATTAATAAATATTAAAATGATTTATTCTTTATTTACCTAGGATGTTACATCCTTCCCCCCTTTTGGGAATTGCGTCATCACAATTTTATTCACTTATCAAAATAAGTGGGATTATTTATCCATCATAGCACTTTCAGATTCCCATGTTGCCTTTTCAACCATATGGTTTTTCCATAAAACCTTTACCTGCTGAGTTACCTTATTCTGTAACACTTTCTCTCTATGGTCAAGAATCTGGACTGGTTTTTCTTCATAAGAGAGATTCTCTTCCAACTGAACTACCTCTGGGCTCAAAACATGAGATGGATCTGACATGTACTTCCTTAACAATGAAACCTGAAAAAAATTGTGTAACTGAGATAAACTCGGAGGTAAAGACACTTGGTAAGCAACTGATCTAACATTTTCCAGAATTTCATATGGTCCAATGAACCTTGGACTCAACTTTCCTTTCTTACCGAATCGCATCACACTATTCCATGGTGAAGCATTGAAAAAAACATGATCACCTACCTCGAAAGATAGATCCTTCCTCCAGTTATCCACATAACTCTTCTGCCTTCTCTGAGTTGTTCTCATGTGTTTCTGTATCAACTGAACTTTTTCTTCCATCTCTTCTACCAATTTCGGTCCCATCAACTTCCTTTCACCCACTTCATCCCAAAGAGCTGGAGTTCGACACTGCTTCCCATATAATGCCTCAAGTGGTGCCATATGTATACTAGAATGAAAACTGTTATTATAAGAAAACTCAACCAAAGAAATCTGTTTGTCCCAACTTCCCTGATAATCCATCGAACAAGTACGTATCATATCTTCCAATGTATGAATTGTTCATTTTGACTGCCCATCTGATTGAGGATGAAAATATGTACTAAAATTTAATTCAGTACCTAACAACTTCTGAAGGCCTTTCCAAAAGTTAGAAGTGAACCTGGGATCACGGTCAGACACAATGGAGAGAGGATATCAATGTAAACTGAGTATCTATTTAAGACACAAAAGAGAAAGTTGATCTAGGGAAAAATGATCTCTTATTTCAAGGAAATGAGCATATTTAGTCAAGCGATCAACAATAACCTAGATTTCATTATTACCTCGAGGTGTCTTCGACAATCCCACAACGAAGTTCATGGATATGTTCTCCCATTTCCACTATGGCACTGGTAAATGTAGAAGCATCACTTTCGGTAACTTCTTCTCTTCTTTAACCTATTGACATGTCAAACACTTGACAGTAAAATCAGAAATATCACTTTTCATTCCGTCCCACCAGTAATACTCCCGAAGATCTCTATACTTCTTAGTAATTCCTAGATGAACTGAAAACGGAGAACTATGAGCTTTACATAACAACTCTCTCATCAACTGTGAATCACACGGCACACACAATCACATCACAAATCTCAAAATACAATCATTATCAATGTTGAATTCAGGAAACATACCCTTCTGAACCAGCTCTACCTTTTTCTGTAACTCGTTGTCTTTCTTCTGTGCTTGCTTAATTCTATCTGATAGAGAAGATTTCACTGATACCTAAAACAAAATAGAATGAAATCTTGCACCAATAACTTCTATTCGAAAGTTCATCTAATCCTTAACCAAAGGATCATGTTCCAAACACAACATTGTTAATGAATCATTACTTTTTCAACTCAAATCTTCATCCACTTTATTTGATTTTCTCGGATGGTAATGAATTGTACAATCATAATCCTTGATTAATTCTATCCATCTCCTCTGTCTCATGTTCAATTCATTCTGAGTGAATATATACATTAAACTTTTGTGATCAGTATATATTTCACACTTTACACCATACAAATGATGCCTCCAAATTTTTAGAGCAAGAACAACAGCAGCTAATTCCAAATCATGTGTAGGGTAATTTACCTCATGAGTATTCAACTGATGTGAAGCATAAGAAATTACCAGATCATTCTGCATAATTACACAACCATGTCCCTTCAATGAAGCATCATTGTATATAACAAACTCAACATTCCTGGAAGGTAGTGCCAAAACTGGAGCATTCACCAATCATTTTTTCAACTCCTGAAAACAATCATCGCATTCTTTTGTCCAGATAAACTTAACACCCTTCCGAGTTAGCTTAGTCATTGGACTAGATAACCGTGAAAAATTTCTAACAAACATTCTGTAATATCCTGCCAAACCAAGGAAGCTACGTATCTCAGTTAAATTTGTGGGTCTTGGCCATTCTTCAACAACCTTTGTTTTTGTAGGATCAACAGTTATCCCATCTTTAGAAAAAATATGACCAAGGAAATAAATTTATTGCAACCAAAACTCACACTTTCTGAATTTCCCATACAAATTATTTTCTTTTAAGGTATAAAAAATAACCCTTAAATGTCTTTCATTCTCCTATTTACTTTTAGAAAACACCAAAATATCATCAATGAAAAAAATGACAACATTATCCAAGAACTCATGGAAAATTATATTCATTAAGTCCATAAATACAACAGGTGAATTGGTTAGCCCAAAAGGCATTACTACAAAATCATAATGGCCATATCTTGTACAAAATGCGGTCTTCAGAATATCTGCTTCCATTACCTTCAACTGATGGTACCCCGATCTCAGGTCAATCTTTGAAAAATACTGAGCTCCCTGGAGCTGATCAAACAAATCATCGATATGAGGAAAGGGACATTTGTTCTTAATAGTGATGTTATTCAAGGATCTATAATCAATGAAAAGTCTCATAGAACCATATTTCTTTCTAACAAATAAAATAGGATCACCCCATGGTGATGTGCTAAGTCGAATGAAACCATTCTCTAATAAATCATGCAATTTCTCCTTCAACTCTAAAAGTTCAATTTGAGCCATTCAATAAGGGGGTTTTGAAATTGGCTTAGCATCATGAACTATGTCAACAGTAAATTCAACTTCCTGATCTCGTATTATTCCAGGCAACTCCTCAGGAAAAAAATCAGGATTCTCATTTACCACTGGAACATCATTAATCTGAGTAGTTCCCTTGTTTTCAACAATATGTGCAAGGTAGAATTCATTTCCATCTCTTACAAGTTTCTCAACCTATTGATATGTTATCAACATTAAGGGGTCATTTATGTACACAAATTGAAAGTATTTCTGAAAAGAAAATTCTTTAGCTCTACATTCAATCTTATCATGGTAAATATAGAGACAATTCGTACCCAGTATAACAACAATCTCTACTGGAGGTAAAACAATAAGGATTGAAAGTAGGTTCTTTCAACGGATAAGGATAGGAAGATTCTTATAAATTTTTTTTGCCTCAACATTTCCCCCAAGTGTTTTTACCACAAGTTCAGTAGTAATTTCTTGAGATGGTATTCCCATTTTACTAGAAATTTTTTCAGAGATGAAAGAATGTGTAGACCCCGAATCAAACAACACACTGGCATAATCTGAAAAAACAAACAATGTACCTGATACAACTTCATTTGATGGTACGACATCTGCTGAAGTAGTTGCAAAGGATGTCACCACCCCTTTCTACTTGTATTCTAGCTGCTTCCCATCACTCGAGATTTTTGTCAGACACTCATTTGCATAGTGACCCATCTCATTGCACTTAAAACATTTCACTAACTGTAAATAAAATTTTCTCTTACCTTCACCCTGATCTTTTTCAGTGCAATCACAAGCCTTATGTCCTATCTTACCACATCGGTAGCACTTCCCAGAATTCATAAGACATTCCCCAACATGCCTATTAAAACATTTGTCACAAACTGGGAACTTAGTTTTATTTCCGTCAGACCTATTTGAAGAATTCTTTCCTTTCTCCTCCCACCTCAGTCTCTTCTTCTGCTGGTAGTTATAAAACACCTGATCATCAGAAAACTCCATTTCCACCTTCTCAGCACATCGAACAAGATTTTCATAAATTTTAAACTCATAATAAGCCAATGCGCTTCGATATTATGGCTTTAATCCTATGTAAAAATGATTGATTTTACTATCAAGGTCTTGGATAAAATTTGGAGCCTACCTTTCCAATCGAGTGAACCTCTCTTCATAGGCAGCCACTAAGTCTTACTCTTGCCTAAATTCCAAGAATTGTTTTCCATCCTAAGTCGAATAGCCTTAGGAAAATACTTCTCAAGAAACATACCATTAAATTCACCCAATTCAAGAGCATCAATCTCATCAGTGTCCCTGTTATTTTTAACCATCGACCACCACTGATCTTCCTCACCCTCCAAACGGTAAATAGAAAGACTAACATTTTGATTGTCTGAATGCCCCATGACATCAAAAATATTCTCTAGTGATTTAATCCACCCTTCAGCTAGCACGTGGTCAAATGATCCTCTGAATGATGGGGGATGTTTTCTCATGAAATGTTCCACCACTGACATGTTCCTCTGCGGTTGATCTGGCCGATCTCGTGCATGGACACCACCCCCATTTATCGCTTGAGTCAACTGCGCCATTACTGCAACAAACTGTTCAGTTACAATTATGATTATCTTAGGATGCTGATTCGGAAGGTCATTTCCTTCTGTATGACTTCCTAGCACATCTTCCCCGTTTCCTCTACAGAAAACCATTCTGAACAAACATGTCTTAGATGAAGCAACATGGTAGTCTTCAAATGCTATATCATTTCAATTTGACCATAAAAAATATTTTTGGATAATCATTTAATAGAATTCTAACTCCTAAAGTTATCTAAACTGACCTCTGATACCAATTATAAGGCCCCAGCCTTAAACATCACTTAATATTGAGTTATTTCAAGAATACACGTTGAGGATCTTTTCAGGTTTAGAGTTTTAGAGAATTAGATCATAAAACATGCATTACATTCCACATTTAAACAAATTGGTTACATAAAAGATAGTACTAATTTTTCCCATTAATAGAAACAAATTTAAAGTAAAACATGGATTCTTTCTTGACACTTCCTTGACACTATCATCACATCATGTACCTTTCCCTTGGCCTGTGAAAAACATTTCAAAAACTTGGGATGAGAATTAAAAGATCAGTAAGGGATATAAAAATTTGGAATGGAAACATGAGTACATGTATAGATAAGAATCAATGAAACCATACTTTACTAAAAAAAACATTAGTACATTAACATACCTCCTCAAATCATGAATAAAACATAGAAATCATAAAACATAAAGGTAAGTTGAGGCATTCATAACATTCTTACATAGGGAGTAACCCTCTCGCTTACGTTTGGAATACCCATGACAGTATATTCCCTATATATCTTCGGAGAAACCTTAACATTTAACTCATTTGCGTTACCCAATGCATTGGAGAGCTATATCGGGCTCACCCTCCATTAGTTTATCACAGAACCACCCATCTTCATAACAATTCCTAAGAACCATAACATAATCATATCACATAAAACATACATAAAGGAAACATAAAATTTCCACATTTCAATCACAAGATATCAATAAAACACATTGATATAATAAAAACATTATGAAAACCATTTTCAATACCAAAATAAAAGAAAAGTAAAACATGGTATTTATTTTTCATTTAAAAAGGGTATGTCTTGTAGAGGATGCTGAAACTCAAATAATGGTCCTGGCGGCGGAGAAGTCGTTGTTATCACATACGTACGACAAAACATTCCCTTTTGTCCGTTAGTAAAACGCTTCGTATAAAAAATATTCTTTTTGGATAAATGTAAAAGTCAAAGTGGTTTATAAATAGTATAAAAAAGGTTGTGTACAAAACAAAATATGCCTCAATGAAAGGAGATTGAGACGAAGTCCCATACCTCGGGTCCGACTTGACTCGATCATTCTTCAACATCCCGAATAATAAACTTGAGTTAATTTATAATTGCTTAAGAACCTTTTTCAAGTTCATTATTCATTTTATTTCACTTATTACCATGTTATGAACACTATGTAATTATTTAAGTTAATAATGGCCGTTTTGTCCATCATTGGTACTTGAGTCAAAAATAAACTCTTTATAATTACAACTTGTTCATGGGGTCAAATATCCATTATATCCAGAATGATATTAAAGATTTAGAAATCATATATGTCATATATATCCAGTATATACATGCATTTATAATATTACATAACATTTAGAGGTATGAAATGAAATGCACCATTCATGGAGACGGTAAGCCGTACGTACGCATGAATGCTACTTCCATTTCTATTTCATATTTAATGAACTTAAAACATAATGATACATAATAGTATTATAATTCTAGTATTTTATCATATATAATATCATTAAATATATCCTTTATACGTACCACATATGGTATTAAGAAATAAAATCACTTTGTGGGGGCAATAGTCTGCACTTTCTAAAATGAAGATATCACGTTTACCCATAATGGAAACCATAAAGGTATGCCATAAATGAAAAATACAGAATCTTAAGTAAAACATAAACATATTATATATCATATAAAAATATTTTGACATCTTAATGGCCAAATTTGAAGGTTTTATATGAGTGCTGAACAATCATCGTTTCGTGAGGCAGAAATTCGTCATCCACAGAAACAGTATGTTCTTTAACCATTAGATGTAGGTGTGTGTAAGTGTAGCTCCAATACTTCTTATAAAAGCATCCTAGTATATTTAATATACTGGTGTTGTTACAAAATAATGAATAAAAATATTTTAGAGGGTCGGAGAAGCAAAATAAAACATAAGAACACAAGATAAAACACTACCTTTAAAACGGGTAACTTTTTTTTATTTTAGCTCAAAGGCTTCCTTGAGAAGACTTCTTCCCAATGTGAGGCTTCAAGGAGTAAAAGAGGGATATGGAGAGAAAAAATGGATAGGTTTTGGCCATGGAAAATGCTTGAGAGGTGTGGGTAAGTTGGTAGAGGTGGGAGCCTTTTATAAGAGGAGAGGAGGGGCACTCTTGGAAAGTTATAAAAAGATACTTTATTATAAAATGCTTTTCGGATTTAAAAGGTCCCAAAATTATATATTTCGAGGATAAGGTGATAATATTTGGAAATACACCCATATAATAGGTTTTTGAAATGTGTGGGTCTTAGATTTTACATTATCTTTTCATTTTTTTAAATCGTAAAATAATGAGGTAATCGCTGCATCATCATGGTGTCATAAATAATTTAATTTATTTAATGTCTAAAAATAAAAAAAATATCATGATGTAGGAAATATTTTTATCTTTACAAATATTATTTATAGTCAAATATTTTACTTTTATATCCCCATGTAAAAATTGTTTTATTAAAATAATACATGTTTGGGCCATTTTTACGTTTACATTAAATAAAAGGAATTAATGTCATTATCTTACCCAAGTGGCTCCATGGGGTCCAGAAATCTACCCATGGGTTGTCTTGGTCGGCCATGACATATCCAATAAAGGTAAAACATGTTTCTAGGTCAATTCATATTATTAAAACATTATTTTTACCTTAAATTACACTAATTACCTCTAATCGCGATTAAAAACATAAAAGTTACTATTCACCAAAAAATTATTTTAATCCCATTGAACCAAATTTTACTTCCTAATGAAAACCATGTATGTCGGTTTTTTGAAATTCAAAACAAAGAAGTGGTAAAATTTCATTTAAACGAAAAATCAGTTTTTAAGTACCACTTAGTGGTTTCACTATTCATTAAAAATTGCTATTTTTCAGAAAAATACCAAAACTTCACCCTAAGCTATATTTGATATTCCGAATTCAAAAATTATGTCTATATTAAAAAATAAAAACAAATAAGTTACATTAATTAATTTAATAATTAATTCCCGCTATCAGAACAAATAGCGTGTTTTTATGAAACAATAAGTATCAAAAGATTGACACTAGTTTAAGTCCAATTTCAAAGTGAAATAAATTCCAATGACAACTATTGGATTAAATGGTAAAAATATATTCTAATTGAACTTTAAAACCAATTAAAGAGATAATATAATCATATAAATAAATTAGATTAAAAAGAGGTTTTGAATTAAAATACAACATTTTTCACTATTCATTAAAAAAATGATCTTTATCGGAAAAATACCAAAAAATCACACAAAGTAAATTTTGATGTCCCTATTCTAAAGAAGAATTTTATTTGGTCCAATAGAATGTATAAGAGTGACAAAAATTATATTTATAGATGGTTCTCAATCAAAAGGCGATAAGTCGACCTTTAGTGAATGTTAGAGTATATATGCCTAAAATTGAATTCTTTTCGTTTTTTAAGCCATTATCCATTATTGGATAAATGTAAAAACATTTAACAAACATATATAATAAAATTTTAGTTATTTACATTCATTCCCGCCAATACAACAGCTACGTGTTAACTACCATTTAAAATAATATTATATTATTACTAGTGTGCAATGTAAGATTTCAAAGAAACTCTTTGTTGCGTACCAGGTACGCTATCGACCATAGCAAAACCTTTAAAGTAAAATTAATATTTAATTTATAAATATTAAAAAATATAATAATTATTTATTCTTTATTTACCTGGGATGTTACACTCAATGTCTAACCCCAATGGTATAACATATCACTAATCATTAACAATCGACCACTTGGGAAACTCTCACGGTCAATTCGCCAGGGTCTATATAGAAACGATAACATATAAATGACCTCCCAGTATCTCTCAAGGTCAATAAACTCTTGGTTATCATGGCATAAAAAATCACAAACGACCTCCTCAGTAGTTCTCATGGTCAATACCCCTAGGTCAAAGTCTACAACAAGGCTCTCATGGTCCTGTGTAATGACATGAAAACCACCACAGTTTTCCTGGTTTAAAGATCACAGGTTTCAATGGAAGATTATAGTGCATATCATAATAATTCCACACATGTAATCGTCGACTAATACATGGATAACATTCAGAAGCATACCACATGAAATTCATATAATCAATCAAACTCCATCTTAATCAAAACAATGCGTGGAAACAAGGTCCACCTCATTTTAAAAATGGGCCAAATGGCCATAAATAGTAAAAATAAGGGAAACAGATGCATGTGTGTTCTGTAAACAAACCAAAAAACAATACACATATGCTACAACCCATTTTTCAATGAAACAACCCATAGAAGATAAAAAATAATGTTAAATCCCAGAACCCACAATACCCCAAATATGTGTAATCGTCACATTAAGCATATATAATTCAAATATAATTAATGAAAGGAAAAAATCACCTAACTTGATGTTAAAATATCAATAATCTTTAATTCAGCCCCTTGAATTTCCTTGGAATGACTTAGATCTACAAAAGGTTAAAAATTATCATCCTTGAAATACACATGAGAGTTGAAATATAAAAAAGAAAGGCTCTAGGAAAAGATATAACCAGCCAATGGGAATCCAATGCACCCGACAACATCTCAATTGGAGCTAGGATAATAAACCATGATGAGCTCCAACTTCTTCACCATTTTTTCGCTCTCTGGTATGAAACACAGGGAGAAGAACAATGTTATGGACGTGAGACATGACTCCACACCGATTTGTCAAATAAAAAGAAACGTACATGGTGTGTTCATTCAATGTACATGAAATGTACTTGTCTCAATTGGTCCTCGCATTTGGTGGTCTTACTAGTCACCTACACAACCATGAACTCTGTCGTTACATAGCCAGTACACAGCTACACGTGGAAACTGGGTGAATGGAAAATTCCCACTTCTTCTTATTTCCTCAAAAAACAACCCAAAAATAATGATCCATACCTGAAAAGAAGATCAATTTTCTTAAAACAGTCATCCGTAATGCAATTAGACCCCGAATTTTCCTTCCAATGGTGGGGAAAAAGAAACATCAAAACACTGTAGCCATTGTGGTCATATGTTGGCCTCCCTCCCCCAAATCTTGTCTTGTACTCATCTGTGCTTCTATAAAACCTATAATAAAGGAACAAACCAGCCCCAGTGAACCTTCATGTTTCGATCCACAATCAGAATTTTATTCTCATTGAATGATGCATCCAAATCCATCTCAAACTCCTCAGGTTAAAAAACGTGAGGTGGGTCTGAAAAGTATAGTCGTAGCTGAGAAACACAGAAGACATCATGAAAATCCCAGTACGCCTAAGTTAACTACAACCTATAGGCATATTTCCCGAGTCTCCCCAAAACCTTAGACGACCCGATATATCTTAGTGAAAACTTCCCCTATATCTTAATCATCCTATGTACCAACCTTATAGTGACATGTAAGAAAAAATGATCCCCATTCCCAACTCAAGAGGCCGTCTCTGTTGATCAACTTAAGATTTTTACCGAGACTTTGCAGTATGCATCATCATCAGAATACACTCCACTTACTCAGTGGTATCTTGGATATGTTGAGGCCCCAACATACATGCCTCTCCAACCTCCAGCTGACATAGGGGTGATCGACATGGACTACCGTACAAAGCCTCATAAGTTTCCATCTGAATCATCGCCTGAAAACTATTACTTTTGGTACACTCCATTAGGGGTATGTGTCTCTCCAAAGATTCCAAAAAAATACATATTGCATTCTTGAAACATTTCCTCTAAATCTTGAATCATGCACTCCGATTGGACATCTTTCTTGGGATGATAAGTTGTACTCAAAATTACCTATATACCGAATTCCCATTGTAGTCCCAAACCAACATGATAAGTAAACCAAGAATACTTATATAAAATTATAGAGTGCGTAACCACATAAAAATGTACCATATCTCATATGTAAATTCATACAAGATCATTAACACTGAAGGTTTCCTCAATCATTAAGAAGTGTGAAACATTAGAGAGTTTGTCAACAACAACCCAAACCATATCATTATCTCTACGCAACCTTGGTAAACCCATCACGATGTCCGTCGTGACATAATTTAAATTCCACCCGGGAATTGGTAACTACTAATATTGACCTACCAGTTTCGAATGCTCTGCCTTCACCAACTGACGGTTTGAACATATCATAACAAATCAAGCTACATTTTTCTTCATACCTTGCCAAAAATAAAGATTGTGTAGATCTTGATACATCTTGGTGACACCAGGATAAACTTCCCAAACTGAGGAATGAAATTCCCACAACCACACTTCATTTATGTATACCGAAACCCATACACACCTACAAAAACTCTAAACTTCAACCTCTCCTATGCTCCACCCAGGACTATGGTCCTCTCTTGACACACTCACTCATAAGACTATGCCTTCAGAATATTATAGGTGCCTCATTAACACCCAATCTAGAAGAGTAAAGGTAACAAATATAGAAGAAAGAAATGTCTACCATTGTCTGTTGTTCACCTATAAATGCATTTAGAGAATAGATAATTAAGCAACCACTCACCACTTTCCTCCTGAACTGCATGTATCTGAGTCGTCATGCTCAATGCATCAACCACTACGTTTCCTTTCTTAGGCATGTTGGAAATCTCAATGTCAAAGGAATAAAGGTACTCAACCGATGTTCTCTATCTCAAATTCAGATCACACTGTGTGAAGATATACTTGAGGATTTTTTGATCAGCATATACCATAATATGACCTCCAAAAAGATAATTTCTCGAACAATGTAAGGCATGCACAACTACTACCAACACAAGATTTTTTGACGGGTAATTTATCTCATTTGGCCTCAACTACTCAGCCCGTATACAATGACTCCTTTCGCCTCCATAAGCTCCACTCCTCGCCCAACACCTATCCCATTACAGTAAATGATGTAACTCTTTTCTGTATATAGAAAAATCAATATTGGTGCTAAATTCAATCACCATTTCAGTGCATGAAATGCAGAATCATTGGAATCTATCATCAAGTACTTCACATCCTTCTTAGTCAGTCTCGTTAGTGGCACTACTATGCGTGAAAAGTCCTGTATAAAGAACATGTAGTAACAATAAAACCCCAAAAACTACATATATCAAAGTCATTCTTCAGCTTCTCCTAGGAAACAAGTGGTCTCACTTTCTTGGGGTTTACTGATACTCATGTCTCTGAGATTACGTGACCCATGATGTGAACCTGGTCCATCCATAATTAGTATTTTGAGACCATATCATATATCTGATTCTATCTTAGTGTACTCAATACGATGTAAAAATGGATGGCATCGTTAGGTCAAGTGTGAGAGTACACTAAGATATCATACCCCAAAACCACCACAAAAGAATCCTATTAAATATAGAACAATCGGTTAATTAGTTCCATGAATATATCTAGTGCATTCGTGAGACCAAAAGACTTAACCTAATACTCATAAAGGTCATTCCTACTTCCAATGACTATAAGAGGTATATATGATGGTCTAAAATGCAAATTATGATAACTAGATCTCAATCCAGTCTTCAAGAACACCTGGGATCCTCAAATCTGATCCATGAGATAAGAAATACATAGAAAGGGATATCAGTTCTTAACAATTAATGCGTTAAATTTCCAATATTCCACAAAAAGTATGAGGGTACCACCCGCCTTCATTATAAATAGGACAGGCGAACCCATAGGAGAAGTACGAGGTCTGATGAAACCATTCACCTAAAACTACTTTAACTACTTAATGATATTATGTTACATGAGTGTAGCCCTCCTATGAGGAGGAATGTACACCAGTACTACTCATAGCACAAGCTCAGTAGAGAAATCTACCTCACACTCCAAAGGTAAACCTGAAAAGCGGGCTAGAAAGACATCTATGAAGAGATCCACCAATATTGTAAAGACCATATGTGCAGTATCCTAGTCATCCATATGTAAACTATAAATCTTGGCTATAATTCCTACCTACCCATGATTCTCAGGTCTAGCCATTCTCGCATGGACATCTCCTTCACCCTCATAGAGAAAAGTCCCACTCTCTGATGATGTGAAACTCACCATGTTGAAATAGCAGTAAAAAAAGTCCTAAAAGAAGACTAATCAGTCCATTCCATGATTGAAATCGAATCCAATAATCCCTACGAAATAAAGGGCCCATAAGAAGTGACACCCACTAACCTCAAGAGGGTACTCGTTGAACTGATGTCCACTAGCTGTCATAATCCCCATCAGCATTTCTAGTTTCATAACTTCTTCATATGTAATGATACAAATCCCAAGGCTCTCCATAATGGAAACAAATTAAAAACTACATGAATCCCATGTATCAAATAGAGAAGAAGCTAAAACGGAGGAATCTATAATAATACCTCTAACCGTAGAGGGTCTGGGATCCTGGTCGTGCTGGGTCTGCTCCACTACAAAAGTCTAACCAGTACCACGACCATGTGATCCTTCCTGACTACCCGGAGCTGATATATCCTCTTATCACACAAAACATGGCATCTGTATACCACATCCACAACTAACCCTATAGCCTAAACAGCATGACTAACTCTAGTTCCCTAACTGAGGTGAAACTGGTGTTCCTACTCTTGAATATGGAGTCTTAACAGATCCCATCTCACCATCTATTGGTGAGAAAAACTATGAACAACACTGAATATGACTCATATTACTGCCAGATCGAAACTCAACGGGGTATCTCAGGCACTGAGGTATCATGTACGCACTCTTCCCGCACTAGTATCACCTCACCTAGGTACCTGTAGACTCATCCTTGCAACTAGAATCACTGCATGAAGTATCTCTACGTCACTTATTTCTATCAATCAAACAAGTACTAGCCCTGGATATGGAACCACCCTATCTCACATATACTAACTCCTTCAGAGTGTGCTCGGTAATCAGGGCCTTGTTCACCATATCCGTAACTGATGATAGCCTCAAGAAAGTACCCATTGATCAAATGTCATACCAAAGACCATCCAAAAATCACCTAGCCAAAGATAACTCATCACCACCCAAAATAAGTGAGAAGTGCTGAATCTCTATAAAACCAGATGATTAATCCATTACCAAAATAGTTCCCTGCTCTAAATGCAAGAACTCTATGGCTTGATCAACCCTCAACGTCTAAGGGTAAAATTAGTCATAGAATGTCATCTGATACTCTTATCAATCCATATCATGATGACATCTATCCTATGAGATAACATCCTACTATCTCGTGGCGGAATCACATAACATGTACGTCGTGAGCTTCATCCTCTTCTCAGGAGGAATCTCTGATGCTTGAATATAGAAAGCATGCACTCCAACCATGATCTCTAGACTGTGGTCCTGAATCCCTCGAAATAGTTGAAGGATGTTGCTACTGGAACACCCACGTCAACTCTACCAAAGTTGGGGCAGGATGTGGTGCTCCCTGGAAAGTCTGCATCATCCTCATAAAGCCTTCATAGAACTGTGCATCTGCACTTATGTACTGTATAACAGCTTCTTCCATGATTGGAGCAACATGAGGATCTGCTGGTAGTAACTGATCTACCATTTTTTGTGTCTTTTCATCACCCTACACCTTCATAAAACCAGAGGTCATTTTAGCAGCAACACTCTACAAAATCAAGCGTGCACCTCAATTCATGATTATAAAGGACAACTACATATAAGTGAATGAATAGAACAAGATAAGGAAAGCATTAATGTTTTATAAAATATGGTTACACAACATGAATAACTACCACAACATGTGTTCTCTTTAAGCCTTACCATGGGCATGTACCCCTGCCAAACCAGGTCAGGTAAAACCCCTACACATATCGTGTTCCTCCTATGAAACAATGTCTACATGAATATTTCATTCCTTCCAATGTTCATATACACAACTATAACTACACATTTATCTCATAGTGTAACACTACCCAGCATGTTCACCACCGAAACAATTTGTACTACCTACGTTCTATCCACCCTTGTCATTAGTCCCACAACCGAATACATGGTTGATCACCACCTGGCGTGTAACATTTAGTCACGAAATGTCCAACCAATAGTTTCCCAACCCCGTCTCCGCTCACACGGTCGATTAGAAAGTCCCACACTACATGGAGTGTACTCCTAACACACTACATGTACTTAGAGAAAAGTTATTTCTTCTATAACAGAAGAACAAATGGCAATTTTCCATAACATCACATGATGTTTTGTCTCGGTTTCTAGACAGTAAGCCTATAAAACTTCTCTAATTCCCTTAAATACATAATATTTTGTGCAATCCATGAAAAATTATGACCCATAAGATTCCATACTCCCAGTAAATCAATGTTTTTCATCCTAATTCACATCATATCTTAAAAGAATTCAATTATAGTTCAACATGATCCACTAAATTCTGATCCAAGAGGTCCCATAACACCTCAGGGACCAATGTTTTGTGTCCATCCAATTAAAACATTATAATTACCAATACCCTATAAAAATAGTTGTTATTAGATCCGGACATCTATCAAAACATCATGAATATCTAGAAAACATCAATAACAACAATATGAAATTAGTATTGCACCATAAATGGCATGAAAAGAATGCATGATAGGTGATCTCTAGGAAGTTCCTATATGATGAATGAGATGGAATTCCATCATCTCATCGAGTTGAAAAATAAATATATCAATAATATTATAAATCATAACAACACAAAACAGGTGATTCAACTAGTGGTGAAATTATGTCTACTGTTACAATTTTCAATAAAATACCAAAAAATTGCAATATTCGAGTTTAATTGGCTTTTCCCAGTGCACGGGTCACCTACTCCTAGGTAAAACTTATTAATAACTACCTATTCCTTCATATCCCTATATATAGTCTCAAAATAGTAAGATAATGTTGAAAATAACCTCCTATGATACCATATTGTAATATCCCAGTACTGGGTGCCGCCCAAGTGTGCCTCATACCCATTTGGTCACATGACCTCAAGGGAATTTCCCCTAATGACAGAGGCTTCCAACTAGAAGTGAGGGCCAAGGTATGATATTGGGGAAACAATTCCCTCATTGGAAGAATATAAAGAGTGGAAAAAATAATAAAAAAAATATAGGAAATAGTAATAACATACAACATGTGAAACAAACAGAAGACTTATAGAAATATACCAATTTGAGAATTTATAAATGAAGCAGGTCACATGTTTATAGGAACGTATCCAAAAACATCACAATGATGAAATAAAATAAAAAAACTAATGTACAAAATAGTAGTAAACTCCAATATCATCGCAAGCCTCATCTTGGTCACATGCTCTCAATATCCAATAACAATCAAGTACCTGATGAAGAAGGTGGTTTTTCCTTATCTATATCTGCAACTATATATTCTGTTTGGGTCCAAAAGCATGTCCCAAATAGGGTTTGAGATTTATTCCTGTAGACAACCACCAAAATATCGATGCCTTTCAGTCTGTGAATATATATAGTAGGTAATACGCGTAAATAAAGTAATAAACTAGGAATTACCCAAAAGTAAACAATCCTATAGTTTTATATTACATTAGTTTACATTTATTAATTATTAAAACCATTAAATAATGAAATATCAGGATCTAAACTAAGAAATGTATCCCCTATGTAATAGAAATACATATATATCTCAAAATGACATTTAAAAAATCTAGTAAGACTGAGTCCAATAATGGGATTTGTCTTGGTTGACTCATCACACTCGTGAAATAAATCCAAGACAATCCACTAGGAAATATCTAATAGTATAACCCCTATGGTTTAACATAGCACTAATCTTTAACATACGACCACCTGGGCTACTCTCACGATCAATACCCCTAGGTCTACTATGAAACAGTAACATATAAATGAACTTTGGGTATCTCTCACGGTCAATACCCCCTGGGTAAACAAAGAACAAGTAGTCATAAACGACCTCTTAGGTAGCTCGCACATTCAATACCCTTGGGCCAAAGTCCCCACCAAGGATTTAATGGCCCATTAGAAGATCAACATACATATCAAACCATGGAAGTACATGTAATCTATGACTACTAAATGGATAAAATTTAGAATAATAACACATGAAATTCACATAATCAATCAAAATCCATCCAAAACCAAACCAGTTTTAGAAAAAAGGTATGCCTTAATGGAAACCTAGGACGAACTACCAAAAACAATCAAACTATGTGAAACACACCGATGGGGTGTTCTGAAAACAAGGTATCACACCTTAAAAATTGTCTACAACCCCTATTTCATTGAAACAAACCATAGCTGGTAGATAAAATGGTTAAACTACAAAACCCACAATACCCTAATAATGGGTAATCGAAACTTTAATCGTATATAATTGAAATACAATAAAAAAAATTCACAAACCACATACCTTGATGTTGTATGATAATCAATCTTGAATAAAGGAGCTTGAATTGGACTTGAACGACGTAGATGTAAAAAAGGGTAAAAATGATCATCCTTGAAATTATCCTGGAAGGGGAGGAATCATGAAGAAAGGCTCAAGAAAAAGACAGAACTCACTCGTCGGAATCCAACACACGTAGAGGCTTCTCAATCGGAGGTTGGAGGAAGAACCAACAGGTGCTCAATGTTCTCTGGAATTTCATCATTCACATGTATGAAACACAGGGGGAATATGGGTGTAATAGATGTGATATGTGACCCCTCACTGATTTATCAAATAAAATGAAATGTACACAGCATTTTCATTTATTGTACACGTCGTGTACTAGCCTCAACCGGCCCCGCATCAGGTAGTCTTCCAGGTCACCTACACTACCTTGTACTCATCCATTTAACATCTAGTACACAACTGGAAATAACATCCGGGTACACGACGTCCACCCAAATGTACACGGCGTGTAATTAAAAAAATTTCAACAATTATTTGTTCATCAAAAACAACAAAAAAATAAAGATCCATACCTCAAAAGAATATTCAGGTTCTTGAAGTGTATTATATTGAAGACAAGGTGTCAGGATTAATAAATCTTGGAAATTATATTATTGATAAGCCATATAACAAGGATGTACCAATGAGAAAATAAATGGATGAAGTATTTTTGTATTGAGGTTGTACTAAAAACCTTAGTTAAAATCATATTTATTTATTTATGTTATTTCATTGATAACATTCATTTTTTTTGAAATTATATTTATTTTGTTTTATAAGAGGACAAACTATAATATGGGTTACAAAAAATCAAATGCAAAAATTCCATGGGTCTTGACCCCATGATCCGAAAGATGATTTGGTTTTTACACCAACCACTAACATTTGAAAAATCTTGGTTAAATTTTGATTGTTTTTAGTTAAAAAAATTTGATGAATAAATGTTAATGATGAACTAGTATAATCTCATTTGAGTTTTAGAGATTAATATATAAACCATAATTGTTGTGGAATATAGTTAATGAAAAATAGTTATACTTTTCACTCTTTTATACATTTTACGATTCCTTAAATTTTTCTTTTAGTTCTTAAGGCATAAACAAAATTATTATTCAAAATTAATTTCTTATAATAAAAGTGTAACATCCCAAGTAAATAAATAATAAAACATTTTCATATTTATTAATATTTGTGAATTAAATATTAATTTAACATTAAAGGGTTTTCTATGTTTGATAGCATACCCGATACGCAACAAAGAGTTTCTTTGAAATCTTACGTTGCATACTAGTAATAAAATAATATTATTTAATATGGTAGTAAACACGTAGCCGTTGTATTGGCGGGAATGAATATAAATAACTAAAATATTATTATATATGTTTTTTAAATGCTTTTACATTTATACAATAAAAGATAAAGGCTTAAAATACGAAAAGAATTCAATTTTAGGCATATATACCCTAATTTTCAATAAAGGTTCACTTATCACCTTTTGATGGAGAACCGTCATTAAATATAGTTTTTTTCACCCTTATATATTCTATTGGACCAAATAAAACTCTTCTTTAGAAACGGGACATCAAAATTTACTTTGTGTAAATTCTTGGTATTTTTCTGATAAAGTTCATTTTTAATGAATAGTGAAAAATGTTGTATTTTAATTAAAAAAAACTCTTTTTAATCTAATTCATTTATGTGAGTAGATTATATTTTGTATTAGTTTTAAAGTTCAATTAGAATATATTTTTATCATTTAATCCAATTGAGGACAATGTAATTAATTTCACATTGAAATTGGACTTAAACTAGTGTCAATCTTTTGATACATATTGCTTCATAAAAACACGATATTTGTTTTAACATTGGGAATTAATTATTAAATTAATTAATTTAACTTATATATTTTGAATTTTTTAAAATAGACATCATTTTTTAATTTGGAATATCAAATATATCTTAGGGTGATGTTTTGATATTTTTCTGGAAAAGTTCAATTTTTGATGAATAGTGAAACCACTAAGTGGCCGTTAAAAAGTTGATTTTTCATTTAAATGAAACTTTACCACTTCTGTGATTTGATTTTCAAAAATCAGACATACATGGTTGTCATTAGGAAGTAAAATTTGGTTCAATGGGATTAAAATAATTTTTTGGTGAATAGTATCCTTTATGTTTATTAATCGCGATTAGAGGTAATTAGTGCAGTTTATGATAAAAATAATGTTTTAATGATATGAAAGGACCAAGACACATGTCCTACCCTTATTGGATGTGTCATGTCCGACGAAAAAAATCCATGGGCCAACATGGGGACCCCATGGTGCCACTTTGGTAGGAAAATGACATTAAAAACTTTTTATTTAATGTTAATATAAAAATGTCACAAACATGAGATGTTTTACTAAAAAATATTTTAAATGGGGTTATAAAAGTCATAAATTTGACTATAAATATTCATTAGAAATATAATAATATTTACTACATCATGCTAATTTTTTTATAATTTTTATACATTAAATAAATTAAATTATTTATGACAACATGATGATGCAGCGATTACCTCATTATTTAACAATTTAAATAAAATGAAAAGATAATGTAAAATCTAAGACCTAAACGTGTCAAAAACCTATTAGATGGGTGTATTTAGAACCCTTATCACCTTATCCTCGAAATATATAATTGTGGGACCTTTAAAAACCGAATCTCATTTTATAATAAAGTATCATTTTATAACTTTCCAAGAGTGCCCCTCCTCTGCTCTTATAAAAGGCCCCCACATCTACCACCTTACCCACACCTCCCAAGCCTTTGGCTCAGCCAAAACCTACCAATTTTGTCTCTAAACATCCCTATAAATATACTAGAATGTTGTTATTAGAATTATTCTAGATAAACAAGCACACACCTAAATCTAATGGTTAAAGAACATACTGTTTCCCTGGATGGAGAATTTATGCCTCATGAAATGATGATTGTTCAACACTCATATAACACCTTCAAAGGTGGCCATTAAGATGTCACTATATTTATATATGATATATAATATGTTAATGTTTTCCTTAAGCTTCTGTATTTTTCTTTTATTGCATACCTTTATGGTTTCCATTATGGGTAAACGTGATATCTTCATTTTAGGAAGTGCGGACAACCGCCCCCTTAAAGTGATTTGATTCATTAATGCCATATGTGGGACGTATAAAGGATGTATTTAAAGTTATTATATATGATGTTATACTGGAATTATAATATACCTATATATCATTCATATTTCTTTCCATTAATGTATGAGATAGAAATGAAAGTATCATTCATGCGCACGTACGACTTACCGTCTCCATGAACGGTGCATTTCATTTCTTTTCCCCAAATGCAATGTACTATTATAAGTAAATATATATAATGTATATTTATGATTTATGTTACATCTAAATGATAAATATAATTCTGGAATTAAAATATACATATCTCTCATTTAGTATTAATTCCCTTAATATGACATATAAATGAAAGTAGCGTTCATGCGTACGTACGGCTTACCATCTCCATGAACGGTTCATTTCATTTCTTATCTCTAAATAATTATTTAATATTACAAACACATGTATACGATGGATATATATGATATATATGATATCCAAATCATGAATATCATTCTGGATATAATGAACCATTGACCACACGAACAACATGTTGTTGTAAGAAGTCCACTTTTGACTTAAGAACCAAATATCGACAAAACAAACATTATTAACTTAGATGATTATATAATGTTTATAACATGGAAATAAGTGATATAAAAGTAATAATAAGCTTTAAAAAGGTTCTTAATCATGTAGAAATTAACTTTAGTTTATTATTCAGGATATTAAAGAGAAATCGAGTCACATCGGACACGAGGTAATGGACTTCCTCTCAATATCCTTTCATTGAGAAATATTTTGTTTCATTCACAACTTTCTTTTATATGGTGAATAAAACCCTTTGACTTTTTATTTTATTCAAAAGGAATCTTTTTATACGAAGAGTTTTACTAAACGAAAAAAGGAATGTTTCTTTTAACGTACGTGGTGACAACGAACTTTTCCGCCGCCGCGAGTATTATTTGGTCTTTGGCTTCCTCAACAAGCTGTAATGTTTTTTTTAAAATGAAATAAATACCATATACTATTTTATGTATTTTGGTATTGAAAATGGGTTTTATAATGGATTTGTTATGTCAATATATTTAAGTGATATATTTTGATCAAAGTGTGGAAATGTTTTCTTTCCATTATGTTTGTTTTATGACTTATGATTTTATAATGGTACTTGGAAATTTGACGGGAGGTTACGTGATAAACCATATAACAGGTGGTGCCGTGAATACCAGGATGGGTGGTTATGTTATAACCTCCAGCACATTGGCTATGGAAGTCAGTCGTACGGCTATTCCATTAAGTGATATGTGTGGAAATAGACTGTATGGTTATTCTATTTAAGTATGTTTATGTCCTAAGTTACCTTTATATGTTATGTGTTCTTTATATAGGTTTTATGGTAATATTTTGGTTAAAAAGGGTAATTATTTATCTTTTATTCAGTGAAGAGTTTTTAATACTTCATAAAGGTGAAAATTATTACTTTGATAAAGTATACATGGTTTACTTGTTGTTTTGAAAAACTAACAGTTTTCATTATTTGTGTTTCCCTTACTGAGCTTTTTATGCTCACCCCATGTTTTTTTGAAATGTTTTTTACAGGACATAATGTGGAATAGTGTCAAGGATGGTATCAAGGGAAAGTCATGCTATATAAAACATGGAACTAGACATGTTTCTTTTGAAGAGTTTTTATTTTACGAAAACTTAGTAGAAGTGTCTACTTTGTAATCTTTTGAGATATGATAGTTAAGATATAATTCTCTAAAACACTAAACCAGAAAATATCCTCAATGGGAATTATTCATTTAATTCAATGTTAAGTAATGTTTAAGGCTGGGGCCTTATAGTTGGTATCAGAGGCCGGTTTAGACAACTTTAAGAGTTAGAAAATTGTTAAATTATAAATATATTTATGGTATGATTGAAATGATATAGCATTTAAAGATTACCATGTTGCTTCGCTGAAGATTTTACTGTGTTACGAATGGTTTTTCGTAGAGGAAACAAAATAGATTTTCTGGGAATGCATATAGAGGGAAATGACCTTTCAAATCAGTATCCTAAGATGGTCAGAATCAGAACTAAATAGTTTGTCACAGGGATGGATCAACTGAGTCAGGTGAAAAAATTTGGTTGTTTTTATTGATGACATTTTGGATTATTCAAAAAGTAAAGAGGATCATGAAAGCCATTTAAGGGTTATCTTGCAAACCTTAAAAGAAAAAAAAACTATATGGAAAATTCAGCAAGTGTGATTTTTGGTGACAACAAATTTCTTTCCTTGGTCACATTGTTTAAAAAAATGGCATAACGATTGATCTTTCTAAAAAAAAGTTGGTGAAGAATGGCCAAGACCCACAAATTTAACCTAGATCCATAGTTTTCTTGGTTTGGCAGGTTACTACCAAAGGTTTGTTGAAAACTTTTCATGGTTATGTAGTCCAATGACTATGCTAACTCAGAAGGGTGTTAAGCTTACCTGGACAAAAGAATGTGATGATTGTTTTCAGGAGTTGAAAAGATGATTGGCGACTGATCCAGTTTTGTCACTTCCTTCTAAGAATGGTGAGTTTTTTATATACAGTGATGCTTAGTTAAAGGGACTTGGTTGTGTCCTTATGCATAATTATCAGGTAATTTCATATTCTTCATGTCAGTTGAAAACTCATGAGGTAAATTACCCTACACATGACTTGGAATTAGCTGCTGTTGTTTTTGCTCTAAAAATTTGGAGGCATCATTTGTATGGAGTAAAGTGTGAAATATATACTGATCACAAAAGTTTAAAGTATATATTCACTCAGATATAATTGAACATGAGACAGAGGAGATGTCTGAAATTAATCAAGGATTATGATTGTACAATTCATTACCATCCGGGAAAAGGAAAGAATGTGGCTGATGCATCAAGTTGAAAAAGTAATGCTTTATTAACCATGCTACGTTTGGAATGAGATCTTTTGGTTTTTGATTTGATGAACTTTATCATCGAAGTTGTTGGTTCTGGAAGTTCTTCTGTTTTGTTTCTGATATTAGTGAAATCTTCTCTATTAGACAGAATTAAGCAAACGCAGAAGAAAGACATTGAGTGGTAGAAAAAGGTAGAGCTGGTTCAAATGGGTATGTTTCCTGAATTAAACATTGATAATGATAGTGTTTTGAGATTTGGGAAGAGATTATCTATGCCTAGTGATTCACAGTTGAAGAATTAGTTGTTATGTGAGGCTCATAGTTCCCCATTTTCAGTTCATCCTGGAAGTACTACGATGTACAGAGATCTGCGGGAGTATTACTGGTGGGATGGAATGAAAAAAAATATTGCTGATTTTATTGTGAAGTGTTTGACTTGTCAGTAGGTTAAAGCAGAGCGGAAGTTACCGAAAGGGATGCTTCAGCCTTTACTAGTTCCAGAGTGGAAATAGGAAAATATATCCATGGACTTTTTTGTGGGATTACCGAAGACATCGAGAGGTAATAATGCAATCTGGGTTATTGTTGATCGATTGACTAAATCTGCTAATTTCCCTCCTATACAAGATACTTTTTTCCTAGATCAACTTTTCTGTTTGTATCATAAAGAGATTGTCAGGTTACATGGAGTTCCTCTCTCCATTATATCTGATCCTGATCCCATGATTACTTCTAACTTTTGGAAAGTCCTTCAGAAGTCGTTGGGTACTGAACTAAATTTTAGTGCAGCATTTCATCCTCAATCAGATGGGCAGTCAGAAAGAACAATTCAGACCTTGGAGGATATGATTCGTGCTTGTTCTATAGATTATCAGGGAATTTGGGGCCAACACCTTTCTTTGGGTGAGTTTTCTTATAATATCAATTTTCATTCTAGTATACAGATGGCTCCATTTGAGGCATTATATGGTAAACGGTGTCGAACTCCAGCTTTTTGGGATGAAGTGGGTGAAAGGAAGCTAATGGGACCAGAATTGGTAGAAGAGATGGTAGAAAAAGTTCAGTTGATTCAGAAACACATGAGAACAGCTCAGAACAGGCAGAAGAGTTATGCGGATAACGGGAGGAAGGATCTACCTTTTGAGGTAGGTGATCATGTTTTTCTCAATGTTTCACCATGGAAAATTGTGATGTGATTTGGTAAGAAAGGAAAGCTGAGTCCAAGGTTCATTGGACCATATGAAATTCCGGAGAGAGTTGGATCAGTTGCCTACCGAGTGGCTTTACCTCTGAGTTTATCTTCGGTACACAATGTTTTTCATGTTCCAATGTTGAGAAAGTATATAATAGATCCATCTCATATTTTGAGCCCTAATGTAGTGCAGTAGGAAGAGAATATCTATTATGAAGAACAACCTCTCTAGGTTTTTGACCGAAGAGAGAAAGTGTTGCGAAATAAGGTAATTCACCAGGTAAAGGTTTTGTGGAAAATACCATATGGTTTAAGAGGCAACGTGGGAATCTGAAAATGCTGTGAGGGATAAATACCCCCACTTTTTTTGGTAAGAGAATAAAATTGCAAGGACACAATTCCCAAAAGGGGGGAAGGATGTAACATCCCAAGTAAATAAAGAATAAAACATTTTACTATTTATTTATATTTGAGAATTAAATATTAATTTTACATTAAAGGGGTTGCTATGTTCGATAGCGTACCCGATACGCAACAAAGAGTTTCCTTGAAATCTTTTGTTGCACACTAGTAATTAAATAATATTATTTTAAATGGTAGTTAACACGTAGCCCTTATATTGGCAAGAATGAATATAAATAACTAAAATATGATTATATATGTTTTTTAAATGTTTTTACATTTATCCAATAAAAGATAAAGGCTTAAAATACGAAAAGAATTCAATTTTAGGCATATATACCCTAATTTTCACTAAAGGTTCACTTATCACCTTTTGACGGTGAACTGTCATTAAATATAGTTTTTTTCACCCTTATTCATTCTATTGGACCAAATAAATCTCTTCTTTAGAATCGGGACATCCAAATTTACTTTGTGTAAATTTTTGTTATTTTTTCGATAAAGTTCATTTTTTAATAATAGTGAAAAATGTTGTATTTTAATTCAAAACCACTTTTTAATCTAATTTATTTATATGATTAGATTATATTTTGAATTTTTTTAATGTTAAATTAGAATATATTTTTACCATTTAATCCTATTTTTGTCATTGGAATTAATTTCACTTTGAAATTGGACTTAAACTAGTGTCAATCTTTTGATACATATTGTTTCATAAAAACACGCTATTTTTTTTTGACAGCGAGAATTAATTATTATATTAATTAATGTACCTTATATGTTTTGAATTTTTTAAAATAGAAATCATTTTTGAATTCGTAATATCAAATATAGCTTAGGGTTACGTTTTGGTATTTTTATGGAAAACATCAATTTTTGATTAATAGTGAAACCACTTAGTGGCAGTTAAAAAAATTGATTTTTCATTTAAAAGAAACTTTACCACTTCTGTGATTTGATTTTCTAAAATCCTACATACATTTTTTTCATTATTATGTAATATTTGGTTCAATGGGATTAAAACATTATTTTGGTGAATAGTAACTTTTAAGTTTATTAATCGCGATTAGAGGTAATTAGTGTAGTTTAAGGTAAAAAAAATGTTTTAATGATATTAATGGACCTAAAAACATGTCATACCTTTATTGTATGTGTCATGGCCGACCAAAAAAATCCATGGGTAAACTTGGGGACCCCATGGAGCCACTTTGGTAGGAAAATGACATTAAAAACTTTTTATTTAATGTTAAAATAAAAATGACACAAACATGAGATGTTTTACTAAAAAAATTTTTAAATGGGGTTATACAAGTCATAATTTTGACAATAAATATTAATTAGAAATCTAAAAAGAGTTACTACATCATGATATTTTTTTATAACTTGTAGACATTAAATAAATTAAATTATTTATAACACCATGACGATGCAGAGATTACTTCATTATTTAACGATTTAAATAAAATGAAAAGATAATGTAAAATATAAGACCTACACTTGTCAAAGACCTATTGGATGGGTGTATTTAGAACCCTTATCACCTTATACTCGAAATATATAATTTTGGGACCTTTAAAAACCGAAACTCATTTTATAATAAAGTAACCTTTTATAACATTCCAAGAGTGCCCCTCCTCTCCTCTTATAAAAGGACCCCACCTCTACCACCTTACCCACACTTTTAAAGCCTTTGGCTCGGCCAACCCCTGCCCATTTTGTCTCTCCACATCCCTCTATTACTCCTAGATTCCTTACATTGGGCCGAAGTCTTCCCAAGGAAGCCTTTGAGGTCAAATCAAAAAGAGGTACCCGTTTTAATGGTAGTGTTTTCTCTTGTGTTCTTACGTTTTAATTTGCTTCTCCAACTGCCTAAACTCTTTTTATTACATTAATTTGTAAGAAAACAAGTATCATTAATGTTCTAGGATGTTGTTATAAGATGAATTTGAGCTACAATTAAACACACCTACATCTAATGGTTAAAGAACATACTGTTTACGTGGATGGAGAATTTATGCCTCATGAAACGATGATTGTTCAACACTCATATAACACCTTCAAAGGTGGCCATTAAGATGCAACTATATTTATATATGATATATAATATGTTTATGTATTCCTTAAGTTTCTGTATTTTTCTTTTTTGTCATACATTTACGGTTTCCATTATGGGTAAATGCTTTATCTTCATTTTAGGAAGTGCGGACTACTGCCCCCTCAAAGTGATTTGATTCGTTAATTCCACATGTAGGACATATAAAGGAGGGATTTAAAGTTATTATATATGATGTTATACTGGAATTGTAATATAACTTTATATTATTATTATTTCATTCCATTAAAGTATGAGATTGAAATGAAAGTAGCGTTCATGCGTACGTACGGATTACCATCACCATGAACGGTGCATTTCATTTTTTGTCCCCAAATGTAATGTACTATTATAAGTACATATATATAATGGATATATATGATGTATGTTACATATAAATGATGAATATAATTCTGGAATTAATATATACATATATCTTATTTAGTTTTAATTCCATTAATATGACATAGAAATGAAAGTAGCGTTCATGCGTACGTACGGCTTACCGTCTCCATGAACGGTGAATTTCATTTATTACCTATAAATGATTATGTAATATTACAAATACATGTATATGCTGGATATATATGATATATATGATATCCAAATCATGAATATAATTCTGGATATAATGATCCTTTGACCAGATGAACAACATGTAATTGTAATAAGTCTACTTTCGACTTAAGAACCAAATATCGACAAAACAAACATTATTAACTTAAATGATTACATAATGTTTATAACATTGAAATAAGTGATATAAAAGGAATAATAATCTTGAAAAAGGTTCTTATGCAAGTAGAGATTAACTTCAGTTTATTATTCATGAGATTAAAGAGAAATCGTGTCACGTCGGACACGAGGTATGGGACTTCGTCTCAATCTCATTTCATTGAGGCATATTTTGTTTTATACACAACTTTATTTTATTCGGTGTATAAACCCCTTTGACTTTTAATTTTATTCAAAAGGAATATTTTTATACGAAGCATTTTACTAAACGAAAAAAAGGAATGTTTCTTTTAACGTACGCGGTGACAAAGACCTTTTCCGCCACTGTGATTATTATTTGGTCTTTGGGTTCCTAAACAAGCGGTAATGTTTTTTTAAAATGAAATAAATACCATATACTCTTTTATGTATTTTGGTATTGAAAATTGTTTTTATAATGGATTTTAATGTCAATATATTTAAGTGATATATTGTGATCAAAGTGTGAAAATGTTTTCTTCCCATTATTTTTGTTTTATGTCTTATGATTTTATAAGGGTACATGGACATTTGACGGGTGGTTACGTGAAAAACCATAAAACGAGTGGTGCCATGAATACAAGGATGGGTGGTTACGATATAACCTCCAATGAATTGGGTATGGAAGTCCGCCGTATGGCTATTCCATTAAGTGATATGTGTGGAAGTCGACCGTATGGTTATTCCATTTATGTATGTTTATGTCCCAAGTTACATTAATATGTTATGTGTTCTTTATATGGGTTTTATGGTAATATTTTGGTTACAAAAGGGTAAGTATTGATCTTTTATTCAGTTAAGAGTTTTTACTACTTCATAAAGGTGAATAGTATTACTTTGATAAAGTACACATGGTTTAGTTGTTGTTTTTAAAAACTAACAATTTTCATTCTTTGTGTTTCCATTACTGAGATTTTTATGCTCACCCCAAGTGTTTTTGAAATGTTTTTCACAGGCCAAATGTGGAATAGTGTCAAGGATGGGATCAAGGGAAAGTCATTCTATATAAAACATGGAACTAGAAATGTTTCTTTTTAAGAGTTTTTATTTTATGGAAACTTAGTAGAAGTGTCTACTTTGTAATATTTTGAGATGTAATAGTTAAGATCTAATTCTCTAAAACTGTAAACCTGAAAAGATACTCAATGGGAATTATTCATTTAATTCAATGTTAAGTAATGTTTAAAGCTGGGGCCTTAAAAAAGATTTAATTAGAATTTGATAGAAGAAAAACCAAAATTTTGGATATTCCACATGAATATGAAACCTATCTGCTATGAATATTTCATTATATTCTTTTTCTATAAAATTATTACCCAACATTAGGAAAATGACGTAGAAATTAAATATTTTTCAAATATATAATTTTCTGTTTAATAAATGTTCTTCTAAATCAATAATTATTTATGAAATTGAGGCCCAAAACATTCCATTGATCATTTAATTTTGCGTGATGACCTCATTCACTCCCATTAAATATATTCACCTTTACTTCAAGAATGTATTTTTAATTTCCACTGATGTCCTCCAACTTAGATCCTTAGTTACATGGTAAGCCATGTGACCTTTGTACATACCATTCTATCTTTTACAGATGAAGAATTTTGAACCCATCCTATGAAGTGGTATTTCAGTAGTAGTAAGTATCAAAAAATAAATCACCTTGATCATGATTAAATTGTGATGAATCAATTTAAATTAGTTGGGGAGAATGTGATGCCTTGAAAATGTAATGTAAGAACATTATATTCGATAGAATGTATGAAAAGCGACACCAATCACGTAAGGAATTATAATATATAAATACAATATAATATATTTAAAATTTAAAATGGATTATATAAATTTCATATAACGAAACATCGAGTCACCAAGAATTACATGCAAGAGAGACTTTCTTCATTGGATTTCATTACCAACAAGGCCAGGTTTCACCAAATAACATTGTAATATTAAATTATTATTATTTAATATAATATGATATAACATATACGTTATGTTAGAGTTTATGAATATTAGTAACTATATTTATAAAATTATGGGTTATACAAAGGGAAAATGAATTAATTAGTTCCAAATTAATTATAAATGAATATAATAAGTAATTGAATATAAAGGGATTATTATTACAGAAAACTACTTTTATGTTCAAAAGGATGTTTTACACTATTATATAAAATTAATTACAACTATTGAGTGATATTAATGTAATATATATATTTATTATATATTCAATCAAATATTTCTCACCTTCATCCATTGTATTTGGTATGCATAAGATACAAAGAAACTCCCTTTTACGTAAAAAACCCAATAATTGAAAATAGCAAATTTTAACACCTTTTTAATGGTGAAACCATTTTAAATATGAATTATGACACATTAATTAATTTAATATTTAAAAATAAACATTATATTTTAAATGGAATCATAATAATTAGGTTAGGTTGAACATTATATATTTTTCTAAATCATTTCTGTTTTTAATGATTAGTTAAAAATACATTTCTATTTCAAACTGATTTTTTATCTAATTTATTTATATGGTTAAATTATAATTTTTATTTATTTTAATGTATAACTAGATAATATTATTATAAATTAATATAACTACTTTCATTTGAATAAATTTCAATTTTAAATTTATTATAATAACAATGCAAAATTGAATACGTTTATACATTAAAAACAAACAATGTCTTCCCACATGGGGGATGCATTTTAAATTAATTTATACCCCTAATAAGATTGTAATTTAAAGAATTGGATGCCATATGATGATTAAAAATAAATTATAATGCCTAATAAGACATTTTTTTGACCAAAATGATTAGTGAAATTAATTGAAATTAAATATAATTATTAAGAAAAAATTTAGCTTAATAATGGACTGAATACTTGACATAGGGGCCCAAATGACCTACAAACATCCCCAAAACCCATTTTATGTCAATAAATCAGAAACTAACATTCCTTTATTGAGTTTTTTTTGTTTTTTGTGGGTTTTTTTGGTAATAACTTGTGTACAACTAACTTGATTCCAAACAATCCAAGTGAGCCCATTTCCTTTATAATAAAAGGCAATCATCTATCTCCATTCATCACTCATCTGAAACCACATTGGATCAGACATGCTCAGCCCATATAACATACATGAATCCATAACATCATCATTAAATCCTCTATTTGGGAATAAATACTTCTAAGAAAGACTGTTAGTATAAACCAAAAGTAGTTACCCGGTTAACTGGTGACATCTTCTATCAAGTTTATTAATTATTCCCATTCTCCAACCAATCAACTATTTGTATTCAATTATTATCTAAAAAAATTTATCCACAATATTATATGATGTTTTATGTAAAGGGTTTTAACTAAACATACAAACACTACCATATAATTGGAAACAAACATATTGTTTCTATGAACAATGAACTACTGCCTCCTAATACGATAATTTTTTATTTTTCCTTCAAAAATGTTCTTGGTGGACATTATGGTGAAAAATATATTCTATATGATATATAAGTCATTAATTAAATCTTTATACTTCTATAATACTTTAAATACACATACCTTTAATAATTTCCATTTTATGTTAATACGACAACATCGTTTGAGGAAGTGTGGAGTACCGCCCCCACTAAGTGTTGTGATTCATTCACTCTAAACATAGAACATATATTGGATGGTCTTTATTAAGTTTATGATAAATAAAAAACATCTATATGATATTAATGAAATACTTTTCATTCTATAAATATACTATTATATATATCATTTTCTCTATTACCCATTCACACACTTTAAAAATTATTACGTCATTCGGGGATGTGTGGACTACCACCTCCTCGACATGATGTGATTTAATTTTCATTAAAATGATTATATGTATTAGTAGATATGATTATATAATATTTTATTTATGATATAAAAACAATTTTGTAATTATATTGGGTTAATTATCGTCTTCCCGTAATGATCGTTGAAAATTGAGAACGTTAATCATCCGTACATATGACCCATCGTCTCGAAGATTGTAACGTTTATTCTTTCTCCATAACTATAGGTAATTATTGACTGTAAAAGTATAATTAAAAATATAGGATAATAATGACATGATAATTATTCTTTATATGGTATATAATGACCCATTTGACCGTAGTTGACCTACCAAAGTTATTATGGACACATAATCTGAATTTGGTCAAAACACCTGAAGTAAAAATAATTATTTATGTAGTTGTATAAAACATAGTAAAAAGTGAAATAAATGTAATGGTATTCCAAAAAACGGTTCTCAAGAAAGTTTAAAATTAACATAATTTTATTATAAATGAGGCTAATGGACGTTCACCCAAAAGGAAACTCAATGTAATGGATTCTTATATCACTATTTATATATAAGAGATAAATGGCATTATTACCACTTATATGTTTTGTTTGGTGCATATAATTCCCATTTTTATAAATAATATCATTAATTATGTTATCATAATGATATTTAAGTCACCCATTTAATATAATTCTTTCACTAGGTTCCTGATTTAAAATGTTTCAACGTCGTATGGGACACATTGGAATTTTGAAATATTATTTTCCACTAGAATAACATTAATGTTATTTCAATGGAATTTCATCTAAATGAAATTATAATAGCATTGTCAAATAAACCATTTAATTTCTTCTCTGATTGTAATGAATTAACTTATTAAATAATCAGAACCATTTTCCCACTCTTTTGTACTCAATGTGTTATAATAATGATTTTAATAAATCCTGACATCATTTCACTCTTTAATTAGAGAAACTATTTTCTTCTAAAAAATATTTTTTATTAAAATGAAATAAAAAATGATTTCATAATTATTTGGTAAATAAAAGTTTTCCTTTTTATTTTACCTTTATTTAAAATGAATCTTCTTGTTGTTTTCCAAACACGACATTTTTCTATCCAGTTTTCTGAAAAAATGAAAGTTCATTTATCTTGTAAGAGATATATGGATTTAGCAACCATCATTTCTTCATAATATTGTTTCATTCTTATATGTTTTCTTCATAAATAAAAAGTTTTTAAAATAAATTTTCAATAAAAGGGTTTTCAAAACATAAGTATATCTTCCTCAAAAAAATTTAAAATATCTTTATATAATATATACATTCATCAATGAAAAACCCCTTTATTTTACTCTAATATGGAAATGTTGTATTGATACCATCTGTAATTTTTTTGTTGATGGTTTATAATTTATTTTCCCTATGATAAAATTCAATTCAATTAGTTGATTTGGTTCAGTAGCCTAGAAATTTTCAACGATCAGTTGACATTGGATTTCCACTGATTTATCCATTTCATTTATCGTGGATGTTACTATTTCCAAAATCATATACCATTTTAAAAATAGTGTCTACATTAAATGTTAATTGATTAACTGATGAAATACTGATAAATATGTATCTTCTATTCACTACAGATATTTGATAAGCCATACTATTCAATAATTAAATCCATTACTCGATATGAAGAATTTTATAGAAATGAAATGACGGGCGGTGCCTAGACTTTATATGCCTTCTCAATGAGTCTATTGTTCCTTAAGAGGAAAACAATTTGTATTAATTAAATAGGTTTCTATCCTTAGTTTTTAACAATCCAGAGGATGGATCTTTTCATTATAGGTCCTTAGGTGCCTAAGAAATGGAGTCTAATAATTAATCATTCCCTTCGTACATATTTTTGTAATTATTCAACCATGATATTTTACATAGAAAAATATATAGATACATTCAATTTTCAATTCATTTATTAAATGGATTTTTTTAGTTTTATACAATTCCATATTTATTTTTCATTATGTAATTATTTGAATGGAATGTGTTTACATTTTTTATGATGCCATATTGTTTAAGAAATTCTTTCACAGTTTGATTATTATATGGAATGTGTTTTCAGTTATTTACCATTCCATAATTATTATTCTAAATGGTTTTTTTATTTCACTAGCAATATTTTCCTCTTAATACAAATTTTAGGTCATAGTTATTGTCTTTTGAACCCCCAGAATCCAAGAAGTGTACTTTGAAAGATATTCATGGGATTACTATATGGATCACGGATATCCATGAATCTTTTTATTTATAAAGAATAATATTTTTTTTGTAATTACTGTATTCTATTCTAATTCAAGACTAATGTATGTATCAGGTTTACCAAGGCTAATAAGCTATCATTCCTTTGGGGATTGATTCATTGTAATCATTCCAATATAATTAGTAGCAAACACCCACTCTTGCCTATGTAGTGGCATGCAACTATAAGGACACCCCAAAACCACAATGTTTATAATAAAGTAAATACAATCATCTCTATCTAGGCTTATGTTTGAAACACATATAACAAGAATATCCATATATACTCAATAATGACAAATAATATATGACTAAGCCACAACCATAGTATACCAAGCCTTTGATTCCATCTTGGAGATTCCATGAATCAATTATCTGTGATAATACACTCTTCAGTCTGACAACACTAATGATGTCCATATGAGAGGTACTAATTGTTGAATCTCACCATGTGAAAGATGCACTGATAGATCTGAAGAGAATAAGATCCCCTATGAGGATCACTTAAAATGCCATTGGATGATACCTAAAAATTCAATCTGCATTAACTCTTCTATATAGAGGATAAGAACTCAGTATTTTTGGTCACATCAATACCAATAACTCCACCTAGGGTATGAAGTTGGAAATAGGATATATCTCTTGGCCTCTCGATGGGATTACAATATCTCTATCCAAGAATTCTAACTATAGGTATCATAGTCCTTGGAGTAAGAACAGAATCATACATACCTTCAGGTAAATGATGAGGGGTATGAACCCTAATAAAATAATTCCATGATATGGAATATAAGAGACTTAATTATGGTATATAAGTGTTCATGAAATGTTGAAGGGTTACATATCATGTCCATTGGCCTTGGGTTCTACCAGTGCAAATGGACAGTGCCATTTGACCATGTCCATTTTGTACTACATGGCATGTAGACATACCATTTTTGTTACCTATTTTACTTTACATGACTTCAACACATGTACCCATGTCCATGTATGAGTACATTTCTTAGCCTATGTACTTAGCCCAACTCGTGTCTGTGTTGGGGGTACATGCTGTATAAAAAACCTGTGTACTTCAACTCATGTCTGTATTCTTTACCAGTACACACTATGTTCACTCGGGTGTGACAACATGTTGTATTGGTATACCCATATGCAGTGAGATAACGAATTCTTACTAGAAACTCTATCCACCACAAAGGAGCACCCACATACTATGTAATCCCAAATTATACACCTTGAGGATTTGGATATTCCAGAATCCCAAATCCGCTATCTATTCGATGTAATACCTAAAACCACCAATGCATTGATTCATCCATCATGAACACCAATATCCAAGATCTACCAAGATATTCAATTATCAAACAATGCATTTCATCATTATATGTTCTTGTAAAATAGATCAAATTGTCGTTCTATGTTTCATGTTGTAGAACGTCGAAGATCATGAAATAGGGGATCCACCTTTTTTTTGAATCGTTCCATCTACATCATTGCACCACTATCGTGCCATGATAATCATAGATCTATGATATCTTCTCCATTTACCATGATTAATTTTTGAAACAGTCATTGGATTGAGATGTGTCAAGTCGCATACCAAACATAGAACAGTCTTGATGAATGATGAATCAGAGGAAAAAAGCACAAGAAACCATATAAGGAAAGAGCTTCATTCGATGCATGGGGTTATGTTGATCTGTTTCTAATAGAAAGAAAATTTATTTAACAAAAACATATGTTAGATTAATATCCCGTCAAAACACTAAAAATGAAAACCCATCCTGTAGTATGCACACTCCATGAATCGGTCCATTTTTCGGTTAATGATTTTGTATCCAAGAAATAAATAATGGGTAATAAAGGAATTAAAACACACAACCTACCACGGTCTAAATCTCTTACTAACAAAGAATTATTGAATCATTATTTTCTTATTCAGCATCCCTTGAAATCGACGTGCAGTGATCCTCGATCCGCGATTCTTTCATCCTTTTCCTAATATGATTTTTGAAGGCCCTCTCCAACGATCCTCTAGAGGTTATATGGTTATTAAGCTAACCATGGGATTATGAAAATATATATATTTAAATATTGTTATCCGATACATAATAAAAAATTAATAAAATATTTTATTTTATTTACCAAATTCATTTCAACACCCATGACTAGTTTTTCACAAATTACCCATGCTGACTAATGTCATGTTGTGCCTAGGGTATTACACTCATTCTGAGAAAAATGGTTACCATATATTTATAATTCAATCATATGTTAATATGTTATTCTTCTTGGTTTTGGAAAACTAAGTGTGTGTGGTATTTAATAAATTTAATATATTTCAATCATTTATTTCGTGCACACCAAGCCTTAGCATTGCACGCCATCTCAGCTCCTGCTCCCAAAATTAATCAATATAATATTTTATAATAATTAATGGAAAATATAATAACTTAAAAAACTATTTAAAAACTCCATATGATTCCCTAAAGTCATAATCATCTATAAATCTTAGTCCTTCACCCTCTTCATATAAAAAAATAACTTTTTCATCCTTGAATCAAATATTTTATATAGTAAAAAATGATTATGGAAATAAATTATTTACTTATATATTTTTTTCACTTATTTTTTCTAAGACAATAAAACATTTCAATACTAATTTATTATTTATTAAACATTAAATTTACTATAATTTATTGTTATAATAAATTTGTTTCAATATATCTATCTACATTCTTTTTGACTACACAAAACGGGGTGAATCTTGGTTGAAAACATATTTATTTTATAATAATAATATATTGTTTTATTTTACATGAATTTAAATTTATTGAAAATAAAAGAGTTGAAATTAAAAAAAATAAAATTATGAGAAATATTGATAAGTACCATCTAAATTAATTATTTAATCTATGTTGTTTGATCAGTTAATTAAAAAATATGTTTTTGTTATTATATTTTAATGGGTTTTATTATCATAAAATAGGGGGAATTTTTAGGCATATATTCATCCAAAAATTTTATTAATTTAAAATTTGTATTTATTCTAAAAAAATCCGAAATTTTATATGAATGATGTTTGTGTAAGTGGATTTTAGTATAATTTTTATTGCAATAATTATTTTATTATAGAAGATATTTTGTATTAAATTAATCTAAAATTTGTTTTCCTTAATATACATAGATAATTTTAATTTATTTTGTAAAATTTTTTCATAACCAAATGTATAAATCGAAAATGAGTATCAGAAACCATACCTTATTAAATATCTCGGATTTTAAAAACAAATAATTTAAGTAAATGTAATGTTTGAGAAGAAAATTTTTTTAGCTACCCTACATTTGTGTACTTAATATATAGTTCATCAACACATATTTTGGAATCATCTAAACAATGTGAACTGTACTTTATTAGCTTATATATATATAAATATGAAATTATACCCTATATTTGACAATGTATCCAATAAAATTTTAACTTAGGATTACAAATGTGATTTTTACAACCTTTTTGTGAGAGATATTTTATCATTTAAATCCGTTTAAAGACTAATATGAATACCACTATTCAATGGATTAATTTTCTCTCATTTGTAAGTGAATTTATTATTTTATATGGGTGTGTTTAACTTTAAATTATCATCATTTATTAGATGGATTTTATGTATCCATCAAATCAAATGTAAATAAATCTTCTTATTAAAAAGAAGTGTTTTTTAATCAGAAGAATATATATAGAGACAATAGGTTGACGTCCTCTTTTGTTAAAAAAAGAAATATATATTGGACACATTAATATTTTTTATATGTTATATCTTCATGTTTCTATACACATTGTCTACATTTTTTCTACATTTAATCAAAGTAGCAATTATAGATACACTTTAGAGGAAAACATGGCAATAATCTGATAAGTGTTCTCTCAATTGTTATTAAATGTTTATTGTAATCTTTATATATTTATTTTAATATCATCTTTAACTAGTATCTCTTTAGAATTTTTATTTCCAAAATACATTTTTTTATAAAGTAGAATATTTATTATCTATAAATTACTTCTGAAAATGGGATCTGAATTTGAATCCCAATAAAATAATAATATCATTCTATTGAGGTATTTACTAATTATTATTTCTCATGATGGAGTTGCAACGTCTAGTTCTATGTGGTGGTGGTATATATTTCCATTAAATTATTTTTACATGTTGAAATGTATCAGCTACCTATATTTAGTTGTTGATATATCTAGATAAGTGGACTTATTTAGTAAAAGTCATCAAGCTCACTGAGTTACTGTTAGTCGAGTTGATAATGTGATATTTATGACCTGAACAACCATAAAAATTTGAGTGTATTTTTATATATTTTGTATATTCATAATCAATATAAATTAATTATCTTTATAAATAATTACAAATCATATATACAATTTAGGTTGTATTTTTTCATGTTTTTTAAAGGACATAATTAACCCCTCTCTTATGAGTCTTCATATTATTATATACTTATATGATTGATCAAGGTGATTAAGTAGCATAAAATATAATTAAATTATGAAAATTTATCACTGATTATATTTTTTTGGGAAAATTAAATATTGAATCACACTTTTTTATTACATAACATTTCATTAGATGGTATAAACATAGTGTCTTTTAATTTATTATTTCATTGAAATATGGTAATTAATACATGGAAACCTATAAAGATATACTAAATGAACATGAATGAAATATTAATTGGTTAACCCTAAGATGCATTTACTACATCTCAAAACTTTAGTACTTAAATTAAATTAATGGGGTGAGCCTGAGGCTTAATAAACAAATAAGAAAGGGACACTTATATCATGTTATCTAGAGGAATATAAATAATAACAAGATGCATAACATTAGAAAATGATCAAGAGGCATATCATAATAATATGAAAATTATTCATAACATGTGAATTTGGATATAATATTAAAATGAGTCATTCATAAGAATATCCCCAATGTTTATCACAATGGTGTTATTAATTAAAATTACCAAGGTTATTCACAAATGAATAATAAAACTTTTCATCTCTAAAGATTAAATTACTTACCCAATGCATTAGATTTATGTCAGGGTGAACAATTCAAATATATTAATTTCATGTGGTTTTCATCAACCATAATAAATCATTTCATCAATATTCATGTAGAATATAGAATGGGATTATTAAAAAAATTGTGGCATACAAAACAGTTTAAAGACATGATCATTACATCATTTTTGTCCCGTGAAAGGAAATGATGGTTTTCATATAAGTAAATAAAAAAAATTACCTTTTCAAATATAGTTCAACTAATATTAAAAAGAAAATAGGTATGGGTATTCAAATAAAAATGAAAATATAATTTCTCATGTAAAAGTGGGATATTTGAGAAGTAAATTCGACAACATGATGGATATAATACATGGTTTTATAAAAGGTTAAAATGAGAGGGGACCTGGTTATCCCATTGATAAAACATAATTCTTCTGTAAGGGTATGATAAAAATGGTTATAAAAGAGAGTAACCATAACATTTTGAAGACATATTCAAAAACGTTTCTTTAATTTAATGGTAATGAAGGATAATTCCATTTATTTAAATTGTTACTCCAATATCATGAGGAAGTGAACAGTTTAACTAACATTGAAAATTTTAGCAGTTATCCATGAATGACATTGTAATGCAAAATTTAAAGGTTGGGGCATGGGTTAAAAATAGTACGACCAAACCATGTTCACAAGAATTAATGATATGAAAATCCATATTACTAGACATTTACGGTCATATTTGATACTTACATATTTCTATAGGAATCCCTCTCACTCTTTGAGACTCTTATATCCTTCCTTGTGCAATTCCACTCCTATATTGCTAGATTTTAGATGATCCCTTTTATTTGATGACCATGAATTGAGGTATGTGATGAAAAACATTCATTCATTGGGTTTTGGTTTATACCTATTTTATCATGAAATGAATAATATTTGTACCAAGAATTTTCCCAATTTTTGGGTTTCTATCCAAAAAATTATGAATCCTAGGATTTTTTTCCATAAAAGAGGTAGTTTGGATGTTCCCATGACATCCCTTCTTTTGAGTGATATATTCCTAATGGAATGTAGACATTTCTTTATATGGTTTCTTAGGTCTATCATCTTGATAATATATTATTCTTGATTCTCAAATTGATTCTATTCTCATTGATATAATATATATGGATCCATGTTCATTTCTAGACCTAACGTTCAATTCCATAATTTATTTGTAATCCAGTATCCATTCCTTAATTGAAAATGAATATGGAAAATTAGTGTCCTCTCCTCCAACATACCTCAGAATTCATTCTAATGATGAATTCACTAAGGTATGATATTTGAAAACCAATATTATTGATATGGAATTTTTGTTGTTATATTTTCTAAAACCCCATATTGATGAACGACTACCTAAAATAAGTTTCTTTATTGTACGAGATAGTCTTTCTTGGGATGTGTAGTTTATTTTTGGGATTAGATATATTGAAACAATTGGAGTTATTCACTAATCACCTTTTGGTTGGATGGTATTCTCTATTTGGATCTCTTTTTTTCACTAGTTTCCTTGGTATAGTTCTTTTAATGGAATACCTTGATGTATGTTCTTGATTTTAATCATATTTTCGTGTGTTTGTAGTTTGTCACATGTTTTAGATACTTGATTCCCTGAATATTCTTGTAACTTATTTTTTTCTAGTTTAATGATGATAAAATATATAGTATGTTAATACTATTTACTCATGATGATATGATATGATTTTATTTATATTCCCTACTCTATTTTTTATATTATAATGCTTTGGAATGTGCTGTTCTTGATGATACGAATATGTGGGTTGTCATGACATGGTTGTCCCTAGAGGGGAAGTGCACATAACTAAAGAAAATGGTGGTGATGGACCAGATCATAGGTTTGGGATATGATGATTCCTCATGGTCATAATATTATTTACTCGAGGCCTAGTGTATCCCAAGTAGCATGTTTACTTGATTCCTATTGGTTGTTGGGTAGTAGGACCAATAGATGCATAGTGGATTCTAAAAACATGACTAACTTTATGATGTGTGGATTTGAAGTAGATGATTATGAAGATGTTGAGACATATGTTTAAATTACCTGTGGACAATTCCACCCAACTCCCAATATCTTGATTTTTCTTCTAGAATAGAGCTAATGTTGGAAATGTTGGGGATCTCGTTGCACTGTTAGCTAACTAGTGCATGGTACATGATTGTTTGTGATTTATTTCTCATTTTTAATTATCATCAAAAATACCTATTATACCAATGAAATTTATTTATGGATTAATTCGTGATTTCATTGTAGGTTTTATTATTGACACCCTATACAAGAATCTCAAAGAATTTTCAAACCCATATAGAGGGATCAAAGGAAGGGAAAGTGTCACAAGGATGATAGATGATTCAGGTTTCATCGAGCATGGTGGGCCAGAGGAAAACATTATTGGATGAAAAAATGTATTGATTTATTAGCATTAAATATTAACTTGGTTTTTATTTCCCATAATAGAGCCTATTTATCTTTTTTTCAACATGTGTTCCATTTGATATTATTTTCGTAATTATTTGTCACATCAATTTTATATATTTTATATTTATATAATCTTTTCAAGTATGTGATATTTAGGGTATAATCTTCATTTTGAAGGAGTTCAGACCCTCATATTTATCTACTGTCCTCTTTTTTATGTGGAGGTGCACATGAGTTCATGTGACTCTTTTAATTGGAATCAATGGTTTGGTTTAAGGAATTTCATCAACCCAATTTATCTCAATATGGATCTATGGAGGACCCATATTATTCTTATATATATCCTTTTGATTGTGATTATTTGTAAAGGTAATTTAAGGTGATCTATATTCTTAGACAAGATGGTGAATTATAGGAAAATTTTACGTATTGAATAGATTCCATTATTTGAATGCTTTTGATGATTTCTTAATTCATCCTAAATAATTTAAAGTGATAACAACATATTTTTGACAATAATTTTGAAGAAAATAGCCTTGATGAATAGATGCTAGAGTACATACCTAGTGGGTGAGTAGAGTAGATAAGTTTATAGAATCTCATTAACTCCTATGAGTATATAATATACAGATAGTGTAAAATATGAGGTACAAAAATCTCATTTCATACCCTTTCTCAATTAATTAAAATCTGATTATTAACTGGTAATTTATGTTTATCTAGAATATATATTGATGGGGGAGAGGTATTATTGGAATGTTATATTTTTAATGCTTTTTTGTTGTTGAGTGAATGATATAAAATTGAAAATAAACATGAATATCCCCTTGATAGAGTTATTTGAGATGGTATCACGTACTGAATAGTTTGTTGAAACCATTTATGTCTCGGTTAGTCTCTTTAATTTTATTCATTGATATTTTCACATGCATACTTAGATTTGATTAATGGAAGGTTAATTATTAAGATCAGTGTTATTCCACCATTCTCTAAAAGTGAATTATGATTTAATTTAAAATAAAGGGGAGGAGATAATATTTTATATCATATAATAAGCAATGGATGAATAGTAATTTAATTTGGACATTCACTTTTTCATTTATTTTCAATAAGGGGAGGAATGATGTTAACCATAAAATAAAATCAATAATAATTGGTTTTGAAATAAAATATAAATAGGGAATTAAAGCCCCCAATGGATTGTGATGATTTTATTTTTTCTACTGAATACGATCACTATTAATATGTGTTGGGTGACATTTGGAGAGCCTAATGAATGCATAATTTAAAGGATTAGGATATAGAAAAAGTTCCACTATATTATATTGACTGTTTTTTCATATTCTAATAGAGATCAATTTGGATTTTGAAAATTAATTTGAAGATGATACTATGTAACAACCAGATATTTTATGTATCATTATTTTTTATTTAATTTAATATTGTTGATATTATTAATTTCATTAAACCATGAATGTAGATTTTATCATACAAAATCACTAAGTGTATATTACATTATACGAAACACAAATACAAGATTATAATAACTGGAATGAAAATGAAAGATTTATTTTCATGGAAGTATGAGGTTATCTTTAATTATACAGAATACTGACATTCCTTGATGGCATGCATAACTTGAAAGAACGAGTTTTATTGAAAATAATATATTATAAAAATAGTATTATTTATTATAACAATACATAAAAAATATAATACACATTTGGATACTAATATTATTAACTAACTCACGGAAATATATAGTTTAATTCATTGGTTACCTATTAATTAGAAATAAATAAAGAATACAATGAAATAAAAATGGAATGATTTTATAGAGGACTATTTTCAAGTGAAAGCATTGATTAATATTTATATGTTAAATTAATGAATATTATTTGTTGATATTAATTAAATTTATATATTATATGTTCAATAATAGTTTTTAGAAAATCATTCAATAGGATATATCCGCATAATATGAGAACAAACCTAATTTTACACATAAAAACCTATATTTTTATAAATGTAATTTACTACCTTTTAATGACGCACCAACATTGAAAATGAATTTTTTAACATTTATATGTTTTATATGTAAAAATAAAATTCATTTTTTAATTTGAAACATCAATCTTAGGTAAGGGTGAAAATTTTTTATTTCTCGGTAATGTTCCCTTTTTTGAAGAACAGTGAAAATAGTGAATTTTAAGTCAAACCATATTTTTGGAATGATTTATTTATATGTATTAATTTTATTTCTGATAATTATTAGAGATTAATTAGATCAAACTTATATAAATTAATCTAATTAAGGTAATTCAAATCAATTTAAATTTCAAATTGGATATAAAAACGTACCAATCTTTTGATCATTTTTCACTTAAAACCCGGATGTCGTGACACGTCTATAGGATTAATTTTAAATTAATTACTACTAATTCTAAAATATAATTTAGAAAAATAAATTCCATATTTTGAATCATTATAATGTATAATGCTTTATAATTTGAAATTGGTTTTTTTAAAATGTTATTGAATGTGATTAACATTAAATAAAACAATTAAAAGAAAAATTAACTCCATAAGGGACTAAACATTAAATATTTGGGAAAAAATAACCAATAAAATTATCAAAAGGATATTTTATGGACCTATATAGACCCTATATTATCTTTTCTCAATTTGGTAAAATTATTTTAGCCACTTGAAATATGAATGTCATGTGTGGAATTGCCTTTTCCCAAAATATACAAGAACGCCACTCCACATCCTTTATAAAAAAAACTCAGTCTTCCCCCATATTCACACCTCTCAAGCAATTTTCATCACCTAAAATATTCTCAAATAATATCCCAAAATCCCTATATTAATAGTATAATCCAAACTTTTGGCATAAACTCATCCATGGATTCCCTTTGATGAAAACCAAAAAGAGTTACCCAAAGAAGAGGTAACATCCTTCCTAATGCTCCTTTGTTTTATTTTAATTCTCTACCAAAACAATACATATTATTACATTATTATATAATAAAAATGTATTCTCAATATAATTAAATGTTTTTATTATAGTTTTTTTATCTTCACATACAAACACATCTATCTAATGTGTAACGAACTTACTATTCCTGTGTATGGACAACTATCGCCTCACGAAACGGTGTTGTTTGTTTTTCATTTACCACTTCTCAGGGTTTGTAATTATGATAGAAAATATGTTTTTATATGTTATTTATTATATTTATGAGTTATATATATATTTTTTAATATTATATAATACATAACATCATGCTTCCTATTTTTTTACGTACAATATTTATATTTGGGGAAGTATGGACTACAACCTTTCAAAGAGATGCGATTCATTCACATATTACATGAAATTTGTTAAGGATTAATTTAGAGAATGTATATTACATATATTAAATTATAATTATAATTATATATTTATATATATATCATTTACTTTCTTTATTTCAATACAATAATAAAATAGAAACAACATTCATGCTTATGTATGGCCTACCGTCTCCATGGACGGTGTATTCCATTTCATAATTTTATAATATATATATTAATTATAAATACATATTTAATATATATATATATATGATATTTATACCATTTTTTACATTCTATAAAGAATAAAATTATGATCTATTTAATAGAATCATGAATAAATAGTCAAAACATGTATGAAAAATAAAGAGGATATTACCCAAAATGTAACATAAACATGGATTTTTTAGCCAATAATAAACATAAAGTCATAATAAAGTCAAATATCATATTATATATATGTGGTCATTAAATATGTGTATATTGAACTTATATTTATTTTTCATGAGTTTTGAACGTGTATGGTGATATTTAAGACATAAGATAAGGGAATTTCATCTCACTTTTTATTTCCTTCAGATATATGCCTTATTCACCACTGAATTATTTTGTGCGGTGTCTATACTAAAAAATGTTGTATTAATTTATTATTATAAATAAATTTATTTTTTTCTTATTCATTTTATTATCTTTATTTAATGGGGTTTATGTTTTAAAATTTACCAAATCAGTAATGTAAATTTATCTCAATTTGAATTCTTTGAGAGATATGTCATGTTATGAACCTATATTTTTCTATATGGTCTATATAACACATTTGGAATGTTATATGATTAATATTATTATTTATATTATAATTTAAGCTTTTTTTAATGTTATTATTTCAATTTTAGTATTATTCAATGTTACTAATGGGGTCACGGTTTATTCCTACAATCTCATCAATTTTCGAGATTGTTTTTTTATGCTTCGATTGATTAAATATTATGATCTATATCTTAATAAATATCTTGAATCTTCATATCCTATGGTTATAAAGTTATATCCATGTAATGATACGAAATTCTAGTATTTGGAACATAAGATAATTAAATTTTTTTTAAATGAATATCACGCATTATTTTTCCACTTGTTCGGAAATATGTGTTCGTTCAAAAACAATGTTTGAAAAATGGTTTAAATGATGACCCTTTAAGATCATTTTCAATGAAAAATAAATTTAATTTTGTATGGTTTTAAAATAATAAATTTAAATTTTTAATGTGTTTTCAGAGTAATGTTTTTTAGAACTTGTTTTGGATTTTTAATACGTTTTCAAGGTTTTTTCCATAAAAAAGATTTCTACATGTTTTCAAGATATGATTATTAATTTTACAATTGTTTTTATAGAAATGGTTTTTAAAAAGTTCTTAATACTTTTTTATATGTATTCAATGTGTTTTCAAAGAAATGTGTGTGGAAATGTTTTCAATCATTCTTTACACTTTTTCAATGTTTTTTTAATGAAATGGTTTAAAAAATTCAATATTTAATTATTAGTTTTCAATGTTTTTTCAAGGAAATGGTTTTAAACTTTTTTTCAGATTTATTTATATGTTTTCAAACTATATCTATAGAAATATTTTCCAAAACAGTTTCATGCAATCTTTATATGATTTCAAATTGTTTTCAATGAATTTTTTTCGAAACCAATTTCAAATTTATTTATTATTTTTTCAATGGAAAAGGGTTTCACCAGTATTTTTGTTTTAAAAGATATTTTCTAATAATAAAATATATATTCCTCAAAAAATTGTTTTTATGGATATTTAGAAATTAGTTTTTATCTATAATGACATCCATTAGTGTAACTCATGCCTTTCTATAAAATGATACAATTATTCCATTTATATCCTCTTTCCAAATGGATTATGTTTTGATGGCATGATTTTTATAGAAATCATATCTCATTCCCATGTTATATGATTATGATAGATATTCCACTTTAATAGGTTATATGATTTTGAAACAAACTTAACTTCAATGGTTATTATATGATTAAATTATTTTTGAAACCTACCACTTTTCCAAATGTAATGATGTGATGAAACAATGATTATACCGATTTCATTTCCAGGGTGATGATATGTTTAATGTTTTCATATCTTTTTCAACATGTGTGTATTATTTCATTATATCACTAGTGGGACATAAATATCCCTCCAATGAATTGGGTAATGATAAAATTATTATGAGCTCAAGGGTGCACATGGGAGTGAATCATATGCCTAATACAAGAGGAAACCTAATGTCCGAAAAAAGAGGGTACACAAGAGGGAATTATTAGATCCAAACAAGAGGGTACAAAGGAGGGCATCACAATCTTGATACGATATGGTACATGGGAGGGAATACCATGACTAAAACATGAAGGTACCCAGGTGGGAATACCAATATTGAAAAAAGTTGGTTCATGGGATATAATACTGTTAGCGTCACGATGTATTTATTTTGGATTATTTTATATTATTTTGGAGATGGATTGAGTTTCAGTAGTTGGAAGGATAGAAATTTAATTTTTTTGGAGGTTTCATATCAGTTTCATGGTTATCCCACATTTTTAGTAGTTATTTTGTGGTTCCCATGTGGGTTATTAAGTTTGTCAATTGTGTGGTGTATAGATTGCATGTGATCTATTAAACGGCGCACCAAGCATTATATTTGGTCTCTAAAAGTTAATAGTGTTGAGTTGCACTGCTTGAGGAAAATTTTCTTAACTTTGAATCAGCATGTAGGCATCCATGAAAGTGGGGTTTGGCATTGGTAGAAAAAAGTTCATGGTTAGCACATAGTTTGTTAAACCGTAGGCAAGAAGTGTTATTTTCCCCTGATTTTTAGAAAATTTATCTTTTATTTTATTTTAATTTTCTTTTTTCTTTAATTTTATTCCCCCTATTAATTCCCCAAGTGAATTGTGTGAGGTGTTCCTCCACCCATGGCCATATGTCTCCCCTCCCTTATTACCCAATATTCATTCAATGAAACCACCAGATTTCTTCTTGTATCTTTTTCGAACCCTCAAGGTAAAACCTCCTCCCTCCTCCCATGATTTGGTTGATTTTTTCCTTTTCCACATCACTCGATATGGTTCGAATGAACCCAAGTTCATGGGTTAAATTATTTTCGGTATTTTCCTTTAATGTTAGGTTATACAATGGTTTTATTAAGAGGAACATGTTTATTTTATGCATCCACCACCAAAAGTGATTTGGATTGGTTCGTTCTAGATTTTCTTCCCTACCAAGTGTAAGGTTTTTCTTTTGATATTTTGTTTAACACCATTATTTTTGGTCCCTTCACAAACATAGGATTATTAGAGAATCGTTAGTGTTTTTTGGGGTTTCTTGATGTGTATCACTCGTATAAATAGGTCCCTATATATATATATATATATATATCTTCATTATAAATTTACCCTCATGGAGAGTGGAATACATATAATGTATTAAGGGGTATATATATAGTAATGTATGTAAATGCATGTGTGGGGCGATCATTATCAAAAGGGTCATGTGTCAAGGTGTTCTGGCCTTTCCCACTTCTCTTTAAGGTAGGTGTTACTATTTAATTCATTACTTATGGAATAATAATATTATAAGTCATTTTTAAATAAATTTTAATGTAAGGATAAATATATGTGATTATCTAGTCATGATTTGTTCTTATTATATTGTTCATTTTTCTTGATATGAATTGTTTGTTTTATGAAATCCACAATCAATTATTTTAATTGGATTATTTAATTGTGGTATATTTTTCTTGAAATGCCTTTTGGTCTTTTGATGTGGTTTTAAGTTGGATGATGAGTTTTGACTAGGTTTGTTCTTAATTGATGTATTGTGATGTTTTAAATAGGGAATATGGTTTGAAATTGAGGTGATGACCTAAAATGACTAAAAAGTGATTTTGTTCTTTTATATTTATATTGTTATTCTGAATGTGTGATCAACATACCTATTTGTGAAAATTCTAGGTTGGATTTTTAAAATGGTGTTGGGACTTGTTTTGGTATTCAAAAAATGAGACCCAAGCATTTCGTGTGGTTTTGTAATAATTTCAAACAATTTTATGGTTTTTCCATGGAATCAATGAGTACATTAAATTGTGAAATGAAACATGGTATTGAAATGGGGTTTACATGTACATCATATTTGATAAAATTTACAATGAAATTTCTCATTTTGAAATGCACTTGATATTTTGGATTTAAGCTAAATGTGTTTTAAAGTGGGATTATGTTTATTCTTATAGGGTATCCACATCTTAAAAGGAATTTTTTCTTATATAAAGTGAAAATGTAGTTCCCTTGAATTATTTGGCTATTATTTAATGTGTGTATGTTTTCCTTTGAAATTGTACCAATGTTTAAAATTATTTTAAAAGAAATTTCCAAATGTTGTTGATTTGAGAGAAGGCATGGTTGGCACTTCTGATGTGATGTTTATTTCCCCTTGTTTAACCCTATTATTATGGATGTTGTTCTTATTGATCATGTGATTTATTCCTATGATATTGGTCTCTTCTTTTTATCCTTTGGGTTTCCCTTTTTGTGAAATGATGGATTGCATTATTAGACATTTAATTGAATGACTCATGATCCCCATGTTATTCATGGATGAATTTAGGGTTATAATTGAGGCTACCCATGGGGTGTGAGGTGTACTTGACCGTGTGTTTGATTTTTTAAATACATACATTTTTTCATTGAATGGGGATCAACCTAGTACTTTTATGCATAACATATTACCATGTGATATAAATGAATATCGTGAAAATTGGGATTAATTGGTTTCTAGGGGTTGTAAACGAAATTTAGTTTAATTTTTCCTAACTTATTGAATGGAATAAGGGAGTTTTTGGTAAAATGTTATTGGTTTAATGAGAAAATGAATTTAGACTGCTAATTATTTAATTGGGTTAAGGAATAATTGTGATTCATGTGTTAAATGAAATGGGAATTGTAATGTTATGTGTATTGATTATACATGATACATATTGTAATGGTTGAATAAGCATGTGCATAGTGAATACTTGTGGGATAATGGACTGAGGAGACTCTCCTGGGTTAGGATGGACTGTTGCTCTAACCCCACCTAGTAATAAAAGGGATACATAGTTAGACTGATTCTCTATACCCATAATTTTTGTATTTTATGAGACTACCTGGAAGAAAGATATAATGTAAGTGTTAGGTAAGGAAATTATGGGATGTTAGAATGATGGTCTATACATCCAAATAGAAGGTAATGGTGTGGGATGAGATGTCAAACTAAGGGTCTACGCTCCCCAAACACATTGAAATTTCCTAATTACTAGACTAAGGCTCTCAGGTATATTGATGGTTATGATTCAAAAATGAATTATAAGTATCTACATATGTAACACCCCTTATTTGTGTTAAATGGCCAGATTAGTCCTTTTTGTAATTTTAACAAATCCCTAACCCATGGAACATGTGATGTAAATTAATTAAGTGTTGAAATTAAAATAATTAATAAAATTATCAATGTGAATGTTATTAGATAATGGAACCTGATTTATTCCTCTTTACCTTGTCACTCCCTTAGCACATGATCTATGTTTTTCATCTTGTGACCTAGAGGTTGAGATGATTAAAGAGGAAATTTAATATCATTTTAAATTTTTTTCTCCTTGGTTTGACATGTTTATTTTCATTATGTATTTTTCAGTCCCATGTCTGACATGAAATATTGAGATAGGTTATTCCCATTATGTTAATTGATTATATGTTCATGATTATGTCCTCCTTCTCCATGCTTTGTTGATATTTGTTTATGTTGTTCATATATTTTCATAGGTGTTTATTTGACCATAGTTGAAAAATGGTTAAAAGTGCTTATTTTCTCTAAATAAGGTAAATGGGTTGTTTTGGAAAATTTTGTAGACGTGCATGTTTTATGATAAGTTTTAGAACCCTAACTTGTTTTCAAATGTGTGTGTTTGGGTTTTAGAAGGAAAATGATTTTTTGGATGTTGTTGATGAATTATATCTATTTCTCATAGTGATTATTATTTATGTAATTTATAATTTCTAGTTTTATTATCAATCTATCATTGATGTTTAGCATTAGGTAACATATTTCTGTGTTTTGGAAGGCTGTTGGGGCCTATTGGGATTTTAGCTCATGCATATATCTTTCCAGGTACTTAGTTGGATTCCATTTGTTCTTCTTTCCTGGATTGCGGGAAAGAGTGGGTTGGAGATGTATTTGGGTCTCATCATGAGTCAGTTAGTTTTCCTCCTTTCATTCTTATAGATATTTATTTTATTTAGTTGTTTCTATAGAGCCTTGTTTGCTACATATTTATTTATTTATTTTTATTTCATTTATATCTTTTTCTATGTTTTTGGAAAATCATCCCCAATTTTTTTGATGATTCCCTTGTACTAGTCGCTAGACCATGGGGATGTTATGTAATAAGGGAGACTATGGTTATTAGAGCATGAAAGGTAAGGGAAGGTAGATTCCAGCACGCACATTCTTATCCTGAGCCCCATGTTTCCAGTAGAATTTTAGTTTTTAATCCTGGATTAGAGTTTGTCTTGTGTTTTTTGATAGTGTTGGTTTGATTAATTTTTTTATCCCCATTGAGAATTGAGGGATATTGTGGGTTGGCCACGGTCACACTAGGTAATGGAAGGAGAACACGAGCTATGTTGTTGGAACACATGGAATGGGTAACTAAGTAGTACCCATGCAGTCAAGTCTGCCTCTTATGTGGTGTGTGTTCCACGGTTGGCTTATGGTCCCCCAACCATGGGGCCAACACATGCACAACAATACTTCTTCAATTGGCCTATTTTGGACTCCTATTGTTTCTGGATTCCTCCAATGGTGGTTACCTCACATTAGAGGCAGATTGAGTCATGTTTTGGGATTTGATCTTTATAATTATTATGTAGGTTTTTGTGTTGGGATTTTTATTGATTCATTTTAAAAACAATTATTCAAATATAAAGAGGGATTTTGAAGAAAAAATTTATATTCCAATTTTTTTTTTGGAAAATGGGGAATGGTTAATTTTATTAGATTTATAAAATTATTTATAATAATTTTTTCCTCCTTTTGAAATGATGTTTTCAAAAGGAATGTGATTTTTGAATGGGAATACTTAGTTGCATGGTTTTCAAAATGAAATTAAAATTTTAATGGAATTTCATGTTTGTGGTCGCATTTTTTAAATGTGTGGGTTTAACAAAGAATTTATTTTTCAATGTGTTATGGATTAGTTTTTGAAAAATACATTGGTGGAGGGAGAGTTTCAAAACATCATTGGTGAAATTATTTATTTTAAAGAAAACTTTCTTTTGGTATAATTATTTGTTAATATTTTAAAGGTTTTTGTGTTCCTTGTTATGGTTTAATGTTTTATTATTCCATTATATGGTAGGAATTGTTTGGTCTATGCTAAGATGGAAGGATTTCCATCATCCATATCAACTGGCATTTTGTATGTCTTCTAGAATGGTTGAAAGAGTTTCTTCAGATCCGGTGCTTACCCAAACTCTATGTGGAGTATTAGACACGAAAATAATCTCATGAGAGAGGTTGAGCCCTGACTTGTTAGTTATAGTAAAGATAATCATGTTGAGTTATTTTTGAGATCCTATTCATTAGTCTTTGTGATCTATGTTTTTTATATTTCAATTTGGTTGTTTAGATCATGTGGATGCCTCACGTAATTTTTCATGTTGAGGTTGAGGTTCTCATTGATTTGAAAAGAGATAGAGGGCTTGATTGACCAATTGGTTGTCTAGAGTGTTTGATCTACCCATTGAGTCGGTATACTAGCTTTCATTTTACTATTAATGTTTTTGATGTACCATGTAGGGGTGATCCATTCTTTGGACCCTAGGTTCTCCACATCTGTATTGACTCGAGTTGTGGTATGTTGTCATATATTGTGGCTCCCAGTTCTTCTCCTTTCTTCCGTAGCCTTAAAAGTGCTTTTCATTAGAATGTATCCATCATGGATGTTTATTTGGTTGATGATCTATGTTCCATTAGTTCTCGTTATCTCCACCATTTTAGATTAATAGTAAAAGGTGAGGAGACTATGTCATAGGTTCTTGTGATTAATATGATTTCTTGTTTGAGGTTCTTGTTATAGTTGTATGTGGAAAAATGGATTCTAATTAGTCGATTTGTGGTATTTTTCAACAGTAATTCAATGGTTTCCCTTGAGTCCAAGTCATGTTGAGTGTTTGTTTTGGTTAGTTCTTATTTGGACCTTTAGTATTCCATTACCATTCCTTAGATCGCGGATTTATGGGGACAAAAGGTGGAATGGTGGGGAGATCGTAATACCATGTCGGTCACGATGTATTTGTTTTTTTGTTTATTTTATTTTATTATGGAGTATGTTTGAGTTTTGGTAGTTGGAAGGCTGAAAATATAATTTTTTAGGCTTATCAGCTATTAGAGGGTTTGAATGCATGGTTAATAGTAACCCAGTGATACCCATGTGAGTGCTAAAGCATGTCAGTAGTCTGGCACATGGCTTGGGAACAATCTATTAAATAGATCATAGAAAATGTGATTGGGATCTATAAGTTTACAATGCTGATTCAAATGTCTTGAGAATGGGATTCTCAATAGTGTATCTACATTCATGTAACTATGTGCGGGGTTATTGTCCTTGGTAGTGGCTAGCACACAGTTAGTGAATGGTTTGGAAAATTATACGATATTCCCATAGTTATAGAAAAAATGAGTTTTCTTCTTCTTTATTTTCTTTTTTAGCATTTTTCCTTCTCTGTGCATCAGGTGAGGTACACCACCCTCCTCCCATGTCCACACATGTCCCCTCAATGTTAGGTTATGTAATGTTATGAAATATATATCCAATGGTGATGTAGATCGATATTTTCGGGCATGCTTCCACCACTCTAGGTACGTGTTTTGTTCCATTGTTTTGTTTAATACATTTATTTTAGGTCCCTTTTGCGATTTAGGGTACCCAGATATAGTTTGTAGAGAATTTAGCAGTTCCATGAATGGTTAAAATCCCATTATAGGTATATATATATATTCCTTATACATATTCCATCATGGAAAGGGGAATATGTCCTTTAAATTAACGGGGTATATATATATATATGAATGTATGTGCATGAATGTGTGGGGTGTTCTTCATCAAAAGATTCATGTGTCATGGAGTTCCGGCCAGACCCTCTTTTCTTTGGGTTGGGTGTTACTATTAAATTCATTCCTAATGGAATTATAATATGCTTGTTCCATTTTAATTATTTTTTTATTAAAGTATATATATATATATGAGATTGTATTAGGATGATTTGGACCAATTTAATTTATCCTTTTCATTGGAAGAAATTGTTGGTTTTATTTAATTTGTATTATATTATTTAAATTTGATTATTTAATTGTGCTAATATTTTCATGAAATTACTTTTGATATCATTTAGTGTTTTCTATGTTGGGGAAAGGGTATTGACACGGTTTGGTCTTCATTGAGTGAATGTGATGTTTTAAAAAGGTATTTTGGTTGGAAATTTAGATAATAAACTCAAACAACATAAAAATGTGGTTTTATTTTTTATTTTATATAGTGATTTGGAATGTGTGATTGGTTTACCTATTCGTGGAAAAATATGGATGCTTCATTAATAGTTGTTTGATGGAAATGGGTGGCCTTGGGACTTTTTTTTGGTTTTCATAGAATGAGAACCACATGTGGTGGATGGTTTTGTAATGATTTGAAAACATATGTGGGGTTTTTCTTAGATGCATTGAGTAAATTGTTTGTGAAATATATCATGGTTACGAAATGGGGTTTTACTCATACATCAAGTTTGATATGAATTTTAATACATTTTTTTCAATGTGAATTAGAAATGATTTTTGGGTTTATCCAAACTGGGATTTAATGTGTGATTCGTTTTGTGTTTAAAGACTTTCATTGTCTTAAATCCATGTTTTGGGTTAATAAAGTGAAATTGGAGTTCCCTTGAATTATTTTATTATTCTCGAAAGTGTGAATGTTTTGATTTGGAATTTTATTTGAATGAAAACTATTTTAAAAGGAGTTTACAAATGTTTTTGATATGTGTGATGGTTCTATTGGAACTTTTGATGTGATGTGAATTTCCACTTGTTTAACCCTCCTATTAAAGATGATGTTTTAGTTGTTCATGTGATTTATTCTTGTTCTATTGGTCTCTTATTATTGTGATTTTGGGTTCCCTAGAGGAGAAATGATATATTGACTTATTAATTGAATAATTGAAAGGCTCATGATCCCTGTGGTTTACTTGGAGAATGTCAGGGTTGGGATTGATGCTACCAATCGGGTGTTCCACGTTCATGAAATTGGGTGTGATTTTTTAAATATACACATGTTGAAACTTAAAAGGAATAATCCTAATATTGTTATGTTTAACATATTAACATGGGTTATCTATAAAAATTGTGATTATTGGGTTTAATCATTTATCATGTTTTGTAAATGGAATTTATTCCAATTGTGCATAATCGTATGCATGTCATGGGAGAGTTTTCTGTATAATACTAAGGGGTTAATGAGAAAATGATTTTCAAATGTTAATTGTGTTAATGAGTTAAGACATAAGTGTGATTCTTATGATAAATGAAATGGGAATTTTAATGTTAAGGGTATTTATTGTACATGAAATATGTTGTAGTGGATGAATAAGAATGTGCACATGGCTTGGTGGTGGGATAAAGGACTGAGGATTCTCCCATAGGTCAGGTTAGACTGCTACTCTAACACCACCCAAGAATACATGGTTTGGGGAGTGGGACTAATTCCTTACTCCCAAAATTGATGCAGTTGATGAGAATAGATGGCCTGAGGTCCAAGGTAAATGTTATGTTTGGAAGGATAGGGACGTAAGACTAAGGCTTTATGCTTTGAAACTTGTGGTCGTGGTTTGGGTAGGGATTTCAGATAGATGCACTATTCTTCCCAAACACATGGATGTTGAATGATTACCAGACACAAGATCCAAGGAATGTTGATAGATATGGTTCATATATTTATTAATAGTAAAGAAATTTGTAACCCCCTTATGGTTGTTAAATGACCAACTTAGTATATTATGTAAATGATGTAAATTCCTAACCCACTAAATATGTTATGAAAATGAATAAAGAGATGAAATGGAAATAATGATGGAAATTATTAAAATTAATATTCTTACGTAATTCCATTAGGTTTATACTTATTTATATTGTATCCCCCTTAGCATAAGGTCCATGTTTTTGGGATCATGTCCATGTCTTTGGAATGGTTGTACATGGAATTCCAGATCCATTGAGATGTTTCCCCTTTGTTATGATTGTTTGTTTGGTGGATTTATTTTTTAGTCCCATGTTGGACATGAGATATTCAGATAGTTTATTCCGATTTTGTTAATTGGTTATATGTTTATGATTATTGTCTCATTCTCTTTTCATTATTAATATTAGATTAAGTTTCACCCAAGTGTGCAAGGGTGTTTATTTGATCCTTGTAAGAAAATGTTTTAATGTGAATATTATCTCTAAATAATTATAAGGAGTTTCTTTTGAGAATTGATAATAGAGTTTACGGTTAATGATAAGAATTCAACCCTTGGCTTGTTCTAAAATGTGTGTGTTTGGTTTTTGGAAACAATGGAAAATGTTTTCGATGTTTTCGATAGATTATATTTATTTTCTTAAGAGATGATTTTGTATGTAAAGCCTAATTTGTAGATTTATTTTCAATGTAACATTGTTTTTTAGCCATTGGGAACAAATTTCATTATTTCAGCAGGCTATGCTGACCTACTAGGATTTTAGATCATGCCTATATCATTCTAGGCTCTCGGTAGGCTTCCTATTTTTCGTCATGGTTAGTTAGTGGGAGAGAGTTGGGTGGAGTTATTTTGGGTCTCATCATCAGTCAGTTATTTTCCATTCTAACCTATTTGTAGCTATATATTGTAGTTAGTTTTTTATATCTAAAATTTTGGGCTACTTATTTAATTATTTGGGATATTGAATTTATATGTTTTTCTATTGTTTATCTATGTTTTGGGTGAAGTCATTCCCAAAAGATTTGTAATCTTGCCCCAGCACTAGTTGTAATCCCATGAAGAATGGGAATTCCCTTGAATACTTGTGAAAAATTGGTTTGGGTGTTGTGTTGGATGGAATCTCAGGCTGGTTCATTACATGGGAGGGAATCCCAATCCCGAAACATGAGGGTACTTGAGAGGGCATCCCAACACTGAAACATGAATGTTCTCATGTTTCAATTCCAAGCCTAGAAAAAGAGGGTACATGGGATGGAATCCCTATCCTGATGCAAGTACATAGGTTACTATCCCAAGAATAAAATGTTATAAAAGTCTTTATAGATATCCTTGACATAAGATTTTATTTTCTTATATGTTTTCTGAAAATTCCACATCTTTTTTTCTATTTATATTCTCAAAGATTATGTTCTTGATTCCATTATTATTCATGTCTTATGAACTACCAATTCTTATAGAGTGAATAATTTGTATGATATTTTACATGTAGATTATGTTCTTTAAATAATATTATCATACCATTTCACTCATGTTATGATTATGTATCTCCAGTTTTTACCCTTATTGAAAATATGATATCAACTCTTTATTATGATTCCATTCCTTAGGTTATGGTGAAAAGTTTTAGGTATATGTAATAGAAGGGAATATCTTAGTGCCAAAAATTGAAGGTCATTCACTAAGTTAGTAAATTATGTTCTATGTTTTGAAAGACACTAAAACATTACGATCCTCGAGAATGTTTTTCTAGAATTCACTAAATATTCATCTAAAATGTTGTAATATCCATGTATGATAATCTTGGGTCTCTCTTGTAGGTATAAAATGAATGGTTTAGTCATACTTTAGAAATGGGGAAGATGAAACAATATTGAGGACCCTAGGAATATTTCTAAGGATATGTCTAGGGATTCCACTATTGATAAGTCTAAGGATTAGTCAATGGATAAAAAATTTTGTAAATTTTTTTAATGGACAGTGAAAGAGTTTCCCTTGAAATACATACCCATCTGGATACTACAAGTGTATGTGGTTCTAGTAAATATGTACATAGGACTAAAAAATCCTATAAGGTGTGTTGGTCTAAAAATGAATGTAATGTGGTATAGGAAAACTGACTTTATTGCACACCTAGTTTGACACTCATAGGGGATATGCATTGGGAATTCAAACAATATTTGTGAAACATCCTGAAGGATTTAAATAGAATATGACTATTAATAATATATGATATACATAATGTGTCATCTATTAATTAATTAGGTGTCGTTTTTTAGACATTCTATATATAATTTTTCAGGATTATGTTGTTCTATGATATTATAAGTGTTTCTCAAGCTAAGATTTCTGGTTTTTGTCAATTGCTGGAACTAGAGGGAACTAATTTAGCATTGAATTTTTTAGAAGTGGAATGTATATGTATTATAAAAATATATTCTATATGAACCCATAAATATAATTAAGAGGGTTGTATGAGTAATGGTTATACTTATAAAGATAAAGAGACACACACGACTTGTGAAATATATGGGATGATATAATAATATTTTTTATATTAAATACAAGAATAATTATTAGATTAAGATTGAGGAACTATACATGATTTATATTTTGGATTATAGAAAATTACTCTTATATAATATGTTGATGAAGCCTGAGTAATGGTATAATAATAATTTTGGATGATTGATGTGTATATTTTATTTGAATTAAAAGGTAATGTTATATGAATCATAGAGTATTTGAGAATTGTTTTTTTAAAATTTTCTTTAAGAATTTTCCATAATGTGATAAATTATATTGATGACCTAGAAACCTGATTTAATATAAATGTTACTTTAGGGAAATTTAACCATAAAAATGTTCATAAGGATGAGAAAATTGATATTTTATAAGGATAAAGATGTGATGATATGGATAATGTAAGTTGGATAGTATTTATGAAGTTATATCTAAAAAAAGAATTTATTGATAAGGTGGTCTATATTATCATAAATAAAGATTACTAATTCTTGAATTCAAAGAATATATCAAGTTAGATTTGGAATTTAAGAAGAATTCATGTTCTTGAAAAGGAGTTTTGTTATTTCATGATATTAAAATGTTTCAAGATAATATATGATGGGGGTATAAATTTTTTTTGTACAGTGTAATCCAAGAAATACTATATCATATATGTGGGATCAATATTATGATGATATAGTGAAATTATTTTAGTAGTTTTTATTTTCATCATTTAGAATGGTTATAAGGTTATCCATTTATGGAAAGTAGAAGTTAATCTTCATATGAAGTTTGTGAGATTAATGTATTGTATCACAAAATGGGGATTTATGAATCCTGTATAACCTGTTGTAAATTTTTTTATGATAACTTATGATTATTGGTATGGATAATCATAGATCTCGTGATCTGTGAGTGATTGAGGAACGAAAAAGTCACCCTCCTTTTGGAGAAAGAGGAAAAGTTGAAATTTTTTAGGGAACAACTATGGGTGAGGTTGTATTAAAATCATTAAATTATATCATTTCAGGAAAATTATTCAACATTTGAAATACTATCTTGAAATTAATGATTTTTATAATATTTTATTTTTTATTGAACTGATGGCTTTTAAATGACCACATGTTTATGAATTTAATGCCCTCAACCTTCCATTTTCATTCATTTGATTATGATTGATTACCTCAATCAATGCCAATAAACATTTACTCTTTTCTTCTAAAAAATATTTTCAATTTCCAAAAATGTTCTCTAATGTGGGATCCTAGTGTCAAGTTACCTTGGGTAACCAACATGTTTCCAACATTCCATTTTTAATAGAAGTTTTTATTCATTTTTAGGATGTGTGATTCCAGTAATGGAACATTAAAATATGATAACATTAATATCCCTACAAATTTTGAAGGAGAATTTTGTTTTATGGTTTTAGGGGAGGTATACTGTAACACCACAAGATTTTAGAAATAATGTTTTGAAATTAATTCAATCATTTTTATATTTTTCATTTCATGTAACACTGAATACATCTTCTTTCCATAAGAATGCACTAGGGGTGCCATGCGTTATTCAAAACTCCAAGATAACATTATATTATTTAAAACATTATTTTTATATTTCTCTCCAAAGAACACTATGTTTGTCTTGTGTTATATGTATGAATTACTTTCCTTGATGGCTTGTATAACATGCAAGACTGAGTTTTACTAAAAAATAATAGCATTCAATATAATAAGATTTATCCCAAAAATTAAATTGTTGTTTATGAATAGTATTAAATAACTAATTAAAATATATAGTTTAATTCATTGGTTACCTATTAATTACACGTTAATTAGGAAACTTAATGAATATAAAGGGAATGATTTTAAAAGACATTTTTTATTCAAAAAATGAGAGTAATATTAATAAGTAAAATTATTTAATATTAGTAAATGATATTGAATGAATATATATATTATATTTTAAAGAATTTATTTTTTAAATTATCCCAATAGTATTTTTAGTCATAAGATAAGTAATAACCCAATTTTACACATAGAAAGTATATTTTTATAAAGGCAATTTTACCACCTTTTAATGGTGGACATATTTTAAAATTGAATTCGATATCTTATATAAATTTGATATATAAAAATAAATTTTAATTTTTACATATGATAATCAAAATTATGTTAGGGAAATTTTTTTGTATTTTTCTATGAAGTTTCATTTTTTAATTAATAGATAAAAGTAATGAATTGAAATTTAAACTGTTTTTTATCATATTTATTTATAAGAAAAAATTATATTGTTAATTGGGTTTAAAGTCTATTTAGATAAATTTTATATAAATTATTTCAACTACTTCCATTTAAATAAATTTCAATATGATATAATATATAAAAATTTGTCATACTTCAAGAAATTATTATCTAAAAAAACTCACTATTAGGACAGGTATCCGGCATTATTTTCAAAATAATTCATTACAATTAAAGGATTGGAATGGGGAAAAATGGATTCCATATTTGGAATCTGAATAATTTCTAATATATACTAAATTTAACATGTTATTTCACAAAAATAGTTTCAGTGAATGTGATAAACATTAATTACATTGAGTAGGAGAAAAGTTATCTTAACTAGGGAGTAACCCATATACATTAGGGAAACATTATCGTTAAATATTTTTATAAGCCATTTTATATAAATATTTGTACCTTATAATACATTTTCTCTGATATTGGACATTATTTTATCCACTTTTCATAAAAAACATGGCTGTAATTCAATATTCCAAAATTTACAAGAATGCCACTCATCCACCACTATAAAAAGAAACTCACCCACCCCATTATTCACACATATAAATAGCTTTATATCGACCAAAATAATCTAAAATAAGTTAAAAAATATATTTATATTCATCCTAGAATCCTCTATTTGTGCATAAATCCAACTAAGGGACCCCATTGGGGCAAACTAAATGGAGTTAACCGAAGTAAAGGTTACATTCTTCCTCCAGATAATATTTTTATTTTCATTATCAACCACATAAATTATTATTTTTAGATGATTATATAATAATGAAACATAATAAGTAATGACATGTTCTTATTTGAAGAGTTATAACTAAATTTACGCACACTTACATCTAATGGGTAACAAACTATCCTCTCTGGTATACGATGACCTACCACCTCCCAAAATGATGTTGTCATTTTTATTTTACACCTATCATGGTTAAAAATATGGATGGGAAAAATATTTTTATATGTTATATATGATATTTTTGACATATATATTCTTCTTTGATTATTAAATAACACATAGCTTCATGATCTACATTTTTGTATGTACAATTATTTCATCTAGGGAAGTGTGGACTATCGCCTCCTCAAGGTGATGTGATTCGTTCATACATTACGTGGACTGTATTAAGGATGCATTTGGTGAAAATGTAAGATATATATGATATAATAATTATACAATAATTATAATATATATACATATATACATAGATTTCATGTACATTATTTCATTCACTATAACAATAAAACGAAAACATCGTTCATGTGTACGTATGGCCTACCGTCTCGTTTAATAGTGTATTTATTTTCTAAGTAATATATTATATATATTACTATAATGAAAAATATAAAATAAATATATATGATATTTATACCATTTTATAGATTTTTTTAATAAGTCAGTTACAATTTATTTAATAGGATCAATAATAAAAAATCAATACATATACAAAATATAAAGCAAATATTACCTGAAATATTACATTTACAAGGAGTTGTTAACAAAATAGTAATATAATTTAATAACCAAATAATATATGGTATTGTCTATAATAATTACTTTTTGTACAATATGTATAATTAAAATATATTTATTATACAGCTGGTTTGAATGTGTACAAATAATGTCAAGACTTAAGGTTAAGGAATTACATATCACTTTTTATTTCTGAGAGATACATGCCTTATTAACCACTCATTTATTTTTTATTACAGTGTGTAATTACCTAGTATTTTTATATTATTATTATTCATAAATTTATGTGTATTTATATATGCATTTATATTTTTATTAAATGGGTTTCATGTTTCAAAAGTTACCAATGTGGTAAAGTAATTTTTCTCAAATTTCATTATTTGTGACACATGTCATGATATACACATATTTTTTCTATAACGTGTATATACTAACATTGAAATGTTATATCATGAATCAAATTAATTTAATTATATGTTAATAATAATTTATTTTTATTATTTCTGTTTTAATATGATTCAAATTTACCATATTTGCAATGGTTTATAGCCGAATTCTGATCATTTATCAAGATGGTTTATGTTTTTTATTCCTTTGATGAAATATTATGATATATATCTTAAGAACCCCTGTTAATTTTCTTACCCACTAGTAATTAATGTTTTATCAATTTAATTATACCATTTTCAACTATTTTTTATGTTATATTATTAAGAAAATGTTTTTATGAAAATAATAATTTCTTTATCCATTCGGTCAAAAATCTGTGTTCATTAAAAAAGAATGTTTTTAAAATTGTTTTGAATCATTTTAAAGTTAATATTTGTTGAATAAATTATTAAAAAAACGTTTTTAATAGGGTTTTATTATTTTTAGGAATCCATTATAAATTTTCTAAGTTTTTTCAATGAAATGGTTTTCAAATGAAATTAACGTTTTTATATGTTTTCAATGTGTTTTCAAAGAAATTGATTTCCAAACGCTATCAAGATATATTTATAAGTTTTCAGAGTGTTTTGAATGAAATGGATTTAAAATGCTTTTAAAGATTCCTTATAAATTTTCAATGAAATGGTTTTCAATGAATTTTCATTATTTCTTTATATGTTCTCAAATAATATTTAAAGAATTGGTTTTGAAGACATTTTAAATATTTATTAATAATTTTTAATGTGATTTCAATGAATTTACTTTTATAAATTTTTCATGTATTTTTACAAGGTTTCAAAGTGTTTTCAAATAAATTATTTCCCAATCGTTTTCAATATATTCTTATAAGCTTTAAAATTGTTGTCAATGTAACAATTTTTAAAATGTTTCCATGATTCATTAATATGTTTTCAAAGGAAATGTTTTTCAGATGGATTTATGTTTTAAAATAAAATTTTCAATGAAGAGTGGATATTTTCCTCAGGAAATGGTTTTAAAGTATCATTCCAAATTATTTTCCAACTATGATGGAATGTGTGGGTGTTAACCATTACTTTCTATAAAATGTTCCAATGTTTTCATTCATATTCATTCACTTAATTGTTTATGTTTTGATGGAATTATTTCTATGAAACCCATTTACCTTTCACGGGTTACATATTTATGAATGATGTTTATCTTTTATGAGATATATGATTTTGAAACCCATTTTATTTCACATTGTGTTCATTGGTAATATAATTATGAAACCTGTCTCTTTTCTATAGGTTACGATATGATAAAATAATAATTATATCCATTTAATTACATCGTTGATGATATGATGAATGTTTTTTATCATGTGGAGCATGAATGTAGGAATTTTTTATGTGATGTGTGGTATATATATCTCCCTCTAATGCATTGGGTAATAATAAAAGTTTTATAAGCTAATGAGAGTACTTGGGAGGGAATCCCATGTCAGAAACAAGAGGGAATATTAATCCTCAAACAAGAGGGTACATCATAGTGAATACCAAGATAGAAACAAGAGGGTAAATGTTGAGGAATCAGAAACCCAGAATGAGAGGGTTCAAGGGAGGACATCCCAAGAAGAAAATATGATGGTAAATTGGAGGTATTCCTAATCCTAAATCAATATGTTACACGAGATGGGTAGCCCATTCCCAAAAAAAGAGGTTAAATGGGACAGAATCCCAAGGCCAAAACAATATAGTACATAGGAGGGTATCATAAGCCTAAAAAAGGAGGTACATAGGGGGAAATCATAATCTTGAATCTTGTACATTAGTTATTAACATAAGACTAACATGTTATGAAGGGCCTGATAGATATGCCTGACATAGGACTTCTATTCATATGTGTATTATGAAAAATTCCATGTCTTATTCTAATGTTTTATTTCCATGGATTTTTTTGATTTTTCCCTTTATGATTGATGTCTTATGATCTTCTATTTTTTAATACCATGACTCATTAATATGATCTCAGATAAAAATGTTATGATCTTAAAATGTTATAATCATACCCTTATGCTTATGTTATGCTTATGTATCTTCTTTATTGACCTTTAATGACCATTTGAGATAACCTATTTCTTATGTTTTCTTTCCCCAAGATATGAAGAAAGGATTTTGGTAGAAGTATAAGTCTATAATATCATTGTGGAACACATTGAACATCTTTCACCGAGTTATAATATTTTGAACAATGATCTTAAATACACTAAACTATTATTGTCCCCTAGCATGTATTTCTATAATATGAAAAATATTCATTTAATATAAAGTAAAATAAATGTATGTCATGTCTAGGTCACTATATACTAACCATAAATTATAAATAATATAAGAAAAACTTTTTAAGGTGTTGTAGAAATTACCATAATATTTAATTATTTTAAATCCTGATGGTATGTAAATTAATGAAAAGTGTTGAGGGATGATGAAATAAATGTATTCAACAAGTTTCTCTTAAATATTAAAATATGGGTGTTAAAAATATTAAGGATTCTCGACAAAGGAAGCAATGATCGGTGGAACTATGAGAATCAATACTTGTTTTTCAACATAATCAAAACTAATGATGAAAGTTTAACTACACTTTGATGAGGTTAAAAAGGTTCCATTTATAGAAAATTGATTGTATAAGATTAATTGATTTTGTTTCTGTACAAATTATACCTTTATAGAATAAATATAAAGGATTTCGGCTTATTAGATAATGATGTTTCAATAAACCTTTTATGGATGAATTTAACATTGAAAAAAATTTAGAAGTAAATATAATATTCATAATATGACTTGTTTAATATAAGAAAAAGTTAATTCGAAAGATAGAAAAATAGTTCATATTAATAATCAATTGATATATTTATATGAATAATTCTTGAAAATACTCTACCAAAAAATAATTTTTGCATGAAAAAATTATGCATCTAGAAGAATAAACCCTTTGAATAGTTGAGTTGTTCTGAGTTGATTTAATGTTCTTTATTCATTCTTAAAAAAATTATTGAATTATTATTATTTATGACAAGATTATATCAAATTTATTTTTCTTTTATAGATATGCTAAACACTTATAAGGGAAGATATTATGTTAATACATAAGAGATTTTGAGTATTCCAATTTTATATGTTGGAATGTATATCAAAAGGTGAAAACAAATGAATATTATATAATACATAATATATTTTAGTATACACAATATCTTTGGAAATTTTGTAAAATATTTGTTGTGGATAATTAGAAAATGGTGCTATGGGGAAACCTAATCTGATATTTAAGAAATTACAATGGAACACATAATATATTTTTTGAGGCTCATATTGAAATGATGAAATAGGGAAAATATTACATTATATGTTAGAGATGTTATTGAGGCACACATAATCTATTTTTTTAGGATCATGTTGAGAAATGGATAAGGTTAAAATTTTAATTGATATTTAATACGTCATCAACACACATAATATAATTGTTAAAGAGGCTGTATTTATGAGGTAAAGGTGAAAAAATAATGTATATACATATGTTTTTTGGAGAATATATGAGATAATTTATATGGAAATACGGAAATATAAATAACATTATGTAAATACATATGATATTTTGAGAATTCATAATAAATTTAAACTCATTAAAGTGATCTGTAAAGAATTAAGTTTCATTCATAATGTTTTCTAGTTAGAAAAAAATGTGACATTCTAAAAACTCAAAAAAATTATTTAACTATTTAAATCCTAGATTTAAATATCATTATGATTTCGTAAATAATTTTTTTAAAGGAATTAATTGGGGGAAATTAAATGAAAATTAATTTAGGAGATCACTACTATAATATTTTTGGGCTTCCGAATATAAATATTTTAAAATAATTTACAATGATCAGAGTTAGGGAAATTGATGGAGATATTATCAAAATGTTTTAAATTAGAATTTTAGTTTTTATAGAAAACTAGATGATACCAGAAGTTAAAGTAAAATCTTTGACAGTGGGTGAAAAATATTTTATTTTACTCTTCCAATATATAACATGAGAATATGAAAGAATATAACTGCTGACTGGAAAAGTGTAGATAAACTAATACAACAATCCTATAAATGAATATATTCATGAATGATATAAAATAAAATGATATTTTATATAATATATCTATATATATTAATTCAGATAGGTGATTGAATTTAAAAAGTAGAAAATAAAATTAAAGTCAAAATAATATTTGATGAAATTAGCCAACACTGATTCAACACCCTCTCAGTTTGTCTGCATGGTCCTCATGGGCTGTGAACATATTTTATGTCATCTATATGTGATTGGATTATATATTAAAAAATTAATGATAAATACATTAAAAACTATAATTTTATTAATTAGGTATTTTATGTGATTGATTTATGAAAAATTAATATTAAACAAAGTGGATATTATTTTTTGATTAAATATGTTTTATTATCTATATTATACTAGTGGATTTTTATGACTATTTTTCTATAAGGGTATTAATTAAATTCAATTAATACAAATAATTGGTAATTTAAATTAATGATGTTGATATTTATTAATGAAAAATTTGAAAACTATAAAAAAATATTCTTAGTAAAACCAATTAATTTGTTTCTTGTGAACTTATCCTCTTACATTTATATGGTATCCATGATCCAAATTATTTTTTATATGTAATAAATTATCAATGAAATTGTCTATATATTTATGTATGAATAAAATTAAATTTTAATATATTAATTTTATTTTAAAACATAATGAAATTTATGTTTTTAGGAAAATTTTCAAATATTCTGTTTCAATTATTTTATAGAGAAATTTCTATATATATATATATAATATTTTAGTGTGAAATAAACTACAAAAAATAATCTTTAGGATCCATTTTTTTATATTTATTGAATTTTTATGTGACTTATAACTATGTTTCCATTTTATGTGTATTCCTGTAATAATGGAACAAATTAATAAATCCATAAAATATATATAATATATAACTAATAATTATTAACAAAAAATAATATTACAAAATAAATTTCCAATGAAATTTTTTTCATTCAAAATTATTACATGTTTCTATATATTTGTTTTGAAATTTCTAAAATGTTATAGAATATGAGATTTGACCTTCTTCATACTCAAGGTCACATATGATATTACAATTATAAAAGTTTTCTTGGGTTATGGTTCATTTCATTCTTTTTTGTAGTAAAATATATATTTCTCTTTTTTTTTAATTTTTATTTATCAGGTTCTTTAGACACATCAACTAGGATTTTTAAAAAAATGTATTTAATAATATTATTATCCAACATGAAATGTCCCTTTCTAGGGAACATTTACCCTTTCATTCAAATTTTTTAACATTGAAGAGGGTTTTCCAATGAATCACTAACATTTCTATTTTTAATATGTACTTCCATCAATTATTGAATTAATATTTCTCCTAATTATTATATTAATGTCTATATTCATATCATAGACTATTTTATATTGATTGTAATTTTTTGAAATTATCAAATATTTATATTTTTATATTCTTCTATATAGATTTATTTCTATTTTTACTCATTAACAATTAATTGTAACATTTTTATGATAAATAATAATGGGGTTATCATAAACACACATGAAATAGTATATAATTTTATGGGGTGTTTTATTAAATTAGACCACTTATTATCCCTCATGGGGGCTTCTAAACTCCCTTATATTGGATGTTATTTTTTACATATTAATATATTTATGTATGAGAATATTTTTAATGATTTTATATTCGACTTATTGAAATGAAAATTATAGGGGAAGAAACTGACTATGAAGTATAAATTTGAGAAATTAGTGTTTACCGTATATAGAGATTCAATATTCAATTAAATAGAAATATTTTAAACACTAAATATTGTCTTGTATACTATTTCTATGGGTTATGACATTACCAATGATTACTCACATTACATTGATTCTGATTTGAGATCCAATACATAGTGATAATTATGTATTGATACTAAATTTTTCAATATTATTTGTGTTAACATATTTTAAATATTCAATTTATTTAATAATTATTTGGGGTTTCATGACACATAAAACACTCAATAAGAATATGTGAATTTCAAATAGGAAACAATAATGACATGAATTCTCATCCATATGTGGTAAATCGATTTACAGTCACCCCATAACACACTCCAATATAAAATAAGTATAACAAATTTGGTACATAAAATAGAAATGAAATGATGATATAATTAAATTATTGTAACAATAAATAAAAAAACCAGAAATCATTTATTTTTATTTCACCCAAAAAATAAAATCTCAAAAAATTAAAAACTAGATAATGGAAATTTGGATTTGTGACCAATGAAAGGAATTTATTTATCCTAAAATGGTCTAACACTAATGATTGATTATCTATAAAAATGATGTTTAATTGAATATAAGAGGTATAATTACATAAGTCAAAATATTTCTACCCAAAATGAGTAATTGTCCCTTCCAAATTCCATGTTTCTGTCCCTAAAATATTTCCCAGGATATGGTAAAAGTATCAATGAAATTTGAACATGATAATCTATTTGAAAAACTAGAAATTATATTTAAACTTATAAATTAATATTTTAGAAAATGTTTTTTCATTAAAACTTCCTTGAATTTCACTAATTATATTTATTAATTATCTCATAGAATTTCTTTATTAAAATCAATATATCATAATGTGAAAATATTCCCATGATTTATACTTCTATTGTGGGGAGGTGGTATTCTCAAATGGTGGTACCTATATTTTGAAATTTTCATAATGATTTTCTTTAGAGTCATAAGAAATGATGATTCCATTACCATTTATTTTTTTGACTCACAAACTCTAATATAAACCTATTAATTGAGAAATTTCTATAAATTAGTTTGAAAATAAAAAATAAAAAATATATTATTTTTTTGAATGAAATTATAATATAAAATAATATATGATTCTTATTTGAATTTTTCTTTGGAATATTTTTAATATAAGTGTTCTGTAATCAATGGTTTAGTTTTAACCAGTGATACCATGATGAATTTATTTTCTAATTTTGTTATCAGAAACAAAAATTATCAATCACTAGCTAAACTATCCTTTCTAACTCACACATATAGGTTTTCATAATCCAAAAAATATTTTCATTATCTATTTTTGACATCTTCAATATTTACAGTCCTCTGAATCTCAAATAGCGATATTCACCTACTGTACATGATGATTTCGCCTAACTCCAATATAGTAGTTGGATATGATATAATTCAGTAGTTTATTTTTCTGTTATAATATATATAGATTTAAAATAATCAGTTCTTACATAGAAACCCATTAAATATTATTAAAATCTCATTCCAAAAACAAAGTGTTGACTTTTTTCATATTCATTTTTGACGATTCATGATTGGGTTAGAAAATCAATAAGGATGACTCCAGGTGATTCATAGTTGATTTTGTAGTTAAAAATCCTCACCAAGAGCCCACTACAATGGTGAAATCATAAAATCCTTGAAATCAACTACACATTCACCACTACAGATCCAATTACAGATCATGGATGATTCATATCATCCTCATGGAGAACCGTGTAGTTCAAAAATAATCATATTCATTGAAAACATATAGTTAACTACACGATTAATGTCATTCTTCATTTTTCTTGAAAATTAAAATATTCATTAAAATTTACCTATAATCAGAATAGTTAGAGTTATATGGTTTTACATTTTTAAATAAACTCCAAAATGATATTTAATTGGTAAAAATAAATAATTAACATTTATTTTGAAATTTATCAAAAAAATGGAAAAAAATCCCCAAATGATGTTTGAAATTATTATATTAAATATATTGGGGATAAATTATACAAAAATGCAATTTTTTAATGTATATAAACTAATCTAATTTGAGCCAATCTAATTGGATTGTATGTAGAGTGTGCCATCCTAAGTCCACCACCATTAGGCACAAGGTAGTAAATTACCACTAAGAAGGAATAACATTAATGTGATACCTTATCCTATAACAACCTACAATAGATACGCAAATACAACAAAAAATTTAAACAATAACAACTAGGGATATCAATATATATATATAAATATTAATTCATATCGAAATAATGTTTCAAAAAACAATTTTTTAAAAAATATAATATAAATGGGAACCCCAAAAGAAACTTTTTTCAAACTAAAATTACCCCAATAAAATAAATTTCATGATAATATAAGAGACCATATCACATTACGAACTCCTATAAATATATAAAAAATAAAAAATTACATTATAAATCACTACTTAGAACCAAAAATAACTAACTCCACATATGATTAAATAGATACTTTTCAACTACGATCATCTCTAAATAATGAATCCTCTTTATAGACACAACATTGGTTGATAAGGAACCCCGAAAAATATTAGTATAAAATTTGATATAACATACAATGAAAACACAAACAAACCACGAAACAAAATTTCATCACAAAAAAAATAGAATAATGAAAATGAGAATTATCCATATTATAATTAATTGATAGAAAACCTATGGAAATATAGATGCCCATATCAGTATTTCTAATCCATGTTCACATATTGATAGAAATGAACCGGGTAAGAAGGATTTCCAATAACCGTAGATCCAATAACTAAAGTTTTCATATGGATGTTAACATAATAAGTTTAAAAAATTATAAATTTCGAACATTCCTATATCTCATAACTCCCACATCGCCTCTTTGAAACATTAGTATGAAAATCACCTATTTGAATAAATGAGTATCAATAGATGATATATTATCCCTTATTGTAGAATACATGCTAATAAATGGGAAATACTTTATTGTTATCAACTCGGATTCCAACCTACTAAGATGAATCCCTATTCCTATATTGGGGGAGATAAATCATAATGTTTGCTAAATATTAATTATTAAGTTATTGTACCCAATAGAGGCCAACGCCACACCACATGAAATTTTAATTAGATGAGGGGATTACGTACTCCATAAGTATACTACACTTGAACCACATAAAAAGGGGTTTCATACTCCTATTAATATATAGAGGACACACACCCTACTATAAATATTCTCTTAGGGGTTCACCAACCCCCTTCTCACTCCCAATATCTCATCCTCATCCTATCATTGTCACAATAAAGATAAGAAATTTATCCTTCCCATAATTCCTTTGGAAACTCCCTTAAAAATTGAGAGTCATGATCCATCAAATTCTATTTTGAAGATTATTTAATTCATTCTTACATAATAAAATCACTGGAATTTAATGAAAAAATGGTTACAAACCGTGTCAACTAATCAAAATTTGACTTATTTAATCCTACATATTTTCAATAGTAAAATATTCTGATTAAAAAAACTGATGAACTTCTATTTAAAATATGATCAACATGTTTTCTAATCATGATGTACTACAATAAATTACATATCACTATCATATTTTTTTGGGATGGTTTGATCAAAAAATTTAATTAATTTATTATTTATTTTTATACTAAAAACACCCATTTGTGTTACTAATTATCTTTCTCTATGTGGATTCGAGATAATATTTATATGAATAATTATCCTAATATGGAATAACATTAGATATAAATTCAACTAATGATTTTATTTATTTCATTACAGTGGGTATTATAGTCTGGATTCCAAATTCATTATCCTATATCTGAAGTAATAGTAAGGATTAGAAACCCTAATTTTGTAAGGATTAATATATTTTTATCCCTACGTCTCATGTAAATGTATGGTCTAGGAACTATAATTTGATAGATATGCTATACTTTTATATTTATCATATGTTATATCAATCCAAATTAAGGAATCATCGTTATGTTTTCAATGTTACTATTCAAAATAATTTGTATAAAAACATATGTTTGTCCCATTTTGAAACGGGGTTTGAATTAATGATTATTTCCAAGATTTATAACATGGGGTTTTATATGATATTTTATCATTTAAATATAATTAATTACCAATTCAATGTATATTATTCAACTAATTAAATCATTACTATTTATATGTGATGATACTATTTTCCTTGGGTGTGTTTAAATTAAAATTGTTATCATTTATTAAGTATAATAACTGGATCTATTTTACATGAAGTAAATAACAGTTCTTGTAAAATATTGATAGTTTCTTCTAATAAAGAATATATATAGAGAACAATGTGTGACATCATCATTAGTTCTTTGAAGATCTATACTTTGGAGACATATATGTTATAGATCTCTTTGGCCCCCCGTGTTGAGGTTTCCATTATCTTGATTTTTTGAAATTATTTATCTGACGATATATTATTTATATAGCTTGGCAGTATACATGTTTATACATAACTGATTGTTCTATCTATATTTCATAAATGGATATTCCTATGTTTCAGTGTATCTGTGAAGATTATATTTGACTAGGATCTCTTTGAATTTATTCTTTACTAAATAAATATATCAATGAAGAAGAAGACCTATATTTCATAGTTTCAATATTAAATATGAGCAATGTTTTATTATCAAAAAATTAGGGAATCTTTTTTTATTGGAGCATCAACTAATTTTTCTCAGTATAGGTAGAGTCCCAGGTTATCACTCTATGTTGTGGTTTTCAATGTCACATGAAGATGAACTTGAATTTTTGAAAGCTTTCAACATCTAGACTTTAGTTGTAAAAATATCTTGATAGGAGGACCGATTTAGTGAAAATGATCATTTTTCTAGAGTGATTGTTTTTTGGAGAAGATTTTTTGATTATAATGCCACAAAAACCTATAAAAATTTTTTATGTTATCTTCTCTGTTTATGTGCTACAAAATCTTCATAAATAAAATAGGCCCACCCATCAATGAAAACAACAGAGGGAATAAGTTTGATTTTAACATTTTCTTTAAGGAATTTTTTTTACACACCTCTTACGTGCGTTTTTATTACTCATACATAACAATTTGTATCAAATGAGTTCTCTTTTATAAATTCTATTAATCAGTGGTCGGGTCGAGTAATAATTATTTATGAAGAAATTTTTCTATGGATGAACTCAAAGAAGAAATGTCAAGGAATATATTTTCATGTTTAAATTGATAGAATTATGGTTTTTATAATGAAACAATGATTTTATACTCAAAAAATATTTTAATTAATGGATAAATAAATATTTTCATAATTTATAAAATTCCTATAGTTCTCGAGAAGTGGATAGTTGTAGTGGATACTAAATATGATTTTAATTTAGAAGCCATGGAGGAAAGAATACATGGAATCAACCCTGAGGAATTCAATAAATTGTGATGATGTGGAACATCCTATGTGATATGGAAAACAATATATGTTTTATGTGAAGTTAATGAAAATGATATAATATTAAAATATAACACCTTTATGCTGAAATTTATCACATTTAAGATATATGATGGTGAAAGGATCACACCAAATGAATGGAATGCCCACTAAAATTGTCAATTTGGTTTCTTCCTTTATCAGTCCAATTACTTAACATGTTTATAATTAAATGTTATAAGAGTTATAACCCAAAAATGGAATGGAATATCTACTTTAATCAGAAATTCCTCTCTTATAAAAAATACATAAATGAATGTAATTAAAAAGACAATAAATTTGGGTGAATATTAAATTCATGATGAAGTATAAGATAATATAATAATTAAAATGTAGAGTAAAAATCATAAAGTTGATATTCTAAAAAATTAATAGAAATCTATAGAGGATGATATATCTTTAAATTATTTATAATTATATGATTTAGGAAATGAATTTACTCATTTAGCCACAAGATTTAGTGCATTTTTAAAAAAGAACGATGAATTCATGAAATATTTCCATGATTTCAAGGAAAAAAGTAAAAAATTCAAAGATTTTATATACTATGAATGTAAAAAGGTGGGAAATATTAGTCATATTTTATTATTGTAGAAAGAATACAAAAGAATAATGGAAAATAATGAAAAGAAATATCCATCGATAGATAGTTATGAGTAAAAAGAAATAAATGTTATGAAAGATACGTGAAGTTATTATGAAGACTCCCTATTTCATCTAAATCATATTTATAGATGTATACATAAAATATACAGAAAAATATATATTTATCACTAAGTATTAAGATATATAATACAATTACTCTATATCAATATATTCTAAAAGCTGCCTAAATGGAAAACTGGTTGCATAATGGTATACTGTTGAAAAAAATATTATTCACCAGAAAATAATAAAACACCATTAAATAATATTCATATAAGAGTTATATATTGCAATAATGAAATGGTATAAAAATCCCTATAATTAAAAAAAATTTATCAATTCATCTTCAAATTTCATTATGCAAGAAGAAAAATTTAAAGACTTTCAGGATAAAGTAGAATCATCAAAAAAATTACAAGTATACTAACTAAATGATATGAATATATTAATATTATTCTAGAAAAAATGTTCATAAATAAAAAAATGATATTGGAAGAAACAATGAATGGTCAAAACTTTATGATGATTATATTATTCCCAGTTCTGAGAAAAAAAAATCTATTGAATTCCTTGTTTTTAATATGGAACTAATAGTCAATATGATAATAATTATTACATTATAATCACATTATCATTAGTGTAAAATATTATTTATTAATATGAGTATTTCATAATATATATCTATTTTTTTGTAAAATAATGAATATCTAGTTGTCTTTATTCTTACATACAAACATATCTAAACCCAAAATGTTTTTGTACGAATATATGTTTTTCATTTATGTTTTCTATTGGCTAAAATCCCTAAAGATAAATTGAAATATGGTATAAGAATATTGTATTCTCACATAACATAATTGAGGTATCTTTTAAATTTTATACACTATCATATGTTTATGGTGGATTGGTCACTATTAGTAAAAACACTAAAGTAAATATATTTATAGTTGGATTAGTTAGATATTCAAATTTTATCCTAATATACATAGTTATATATATTAATGGATTTATCAACAATATAATTAGTATAACTTATGTTTGTGATGATGTTTTTTTATTTTTCAAATGATTATTTCTTTTTTATTTAATGATAAGCTGCTAAATTTTTAAGAAAGAAGAGCTAAAACTGATTGTACTCTTAACCTTACTTATCTTTGTAAAAAAAATCAATTAGTTAACTTCTGAAATAAATGAATTATAGAATTTTAATAGTGAACTCAGACACATTAATGTAGTGCATTTTTCTATGTTTTTTTATGAAAAATATATTTTTAATAATTTTCTGTGATTAAATTTGATTCGAATAGACTTGTAAGGAATTCTAAATAGGAAATAAGAAAAATTAATAGTTTAAATATATTTATAATGTTTCTAAATAAAACCCTTTAAAACATACCCATATGAATATGTTTAGAGCATCAAGATTAGAAATCTTGGTGGGAAGATCTTATATTTTTGATTTTTTGTAGATGTTTCCATATTTAATTGGGTATACATCATAAAACATTAATGTAAAGCATTTTATGTGTTTGTAATATTTTTAAAAATTTCACAACATGATAATGATTTCCAAAGAATTATATTAAGAAGATATCATTAATGAGTTCTTGAGTATCAAGAATTTAATTTCTTTTTCTTGGAATTGGTTATAAGATAATATTTTATTCTCCACTAACACCATAATTAAATGGAACTGTAGAAAGATAAAATAGAAAATTCAAGAAATTAAAATATCTATATAAAATGGACATAGTATTCCCACATATTTCATGGAAGAATATTTTTTCATAGATTCCATATAATCAATAGAGTTTTAATAAGGAAATTTATCAAAAATAAATATTATCAATTATGGAATAACCAAAAACACAAAGTTGGATAAAATAATTTTTTTAAATGTATGGTGTATATCTTGTATATTAATGAAACCCTTGGGGAATTTGATCCAAATACTGATGAAGAAATATTTCTAGGATAATTTTTTATTACAAAAGACTATATATTATTTAATTAAAATTCAAGAATAATGGATGAATCTATTTGAGTGATGTTTGATAAAAGTGATGCTTTTGTTTAGTATAAAAAAAAATATTAATTCAAAGATTCTATAAATAACTTGTTTCCTGATACTTATAAATATTTTTATTGAATATAAATTATAATATTTGGAAATTAAATTTTGTTTGGAAGAGCATGAAAATGGAAAAAATGAATTTTTCTTACATAGAAAACCTATAACCTTAATGGAACATTATTTAGAGACTCGTATAGGGGATCTTGATATATGAGTTAGTATTATACGAAATATAGGAAATACCGATGAATTTATGACTTATTAACATAATAAGAAACTATGATTGTAGAATTATCATTATCAGTTGAATGTTATATGATAGATATTTAGAAAGAAAAAAAATAATTGTCATAAAAAATGCTCAGAATTAGAAGATAGGACCTCAAATAATGTATTAATAAGAACAAAATGGGTTTTTAGTTATAAAATATATGACCATGTTTTCATTAATTGGAAAAATAATGATGTGTTCCTAAGGATAGAACTTTGAATAAAGAATATATTATGCAGAAATATTTGACCTGTTTTCTTGAAAAGAATCTATTAGGATCAATTTATACTAAAAATTTTATATGAATATTAAATTAAATCAAGTGGATGTAAATTTTATTTTAATGGTTACTTTATATTGGGAATCAATATTTATAAAAAAAATGTTTTTTAAAATCATCATCACCTAAACTTTTTATAATGTCACTATAGATATTTTTTCCACTAAATATGCTCCTACAGAACATAATAAAATTTTAATTACATTTCATTTAGAAAATTGTTTTTTCATTAGGATTGTAAAATCCTAATATATTTGAAAAAGATTTTATCAGGATATTTAATTTTTGAAAATATTTGTAGATGTTGTCATGTTTTTGATAACTAATAAGTACATTTATATAGATTTCCATAAACTAATGAAAAATCAATTTGAAATGCGTATAGTGGGAGAATTAAATTTCATTCAAACTTTTAACATTTATAAAAAATATTTTGGAATTTTTTTGAATAAAAGTAAACACATTATTGATTTAAGTAAATATTTTTTACGTGAAAATTTTATATCAAATGCAACATCCCTATATAAAAATATAAAATGAAATTTTGTGGAATTTACAAAACCAATGGAAAATAAGTTATATAGAGGTTTCATTAGTAGAATGTTATATATAGATTCTATTAACATTATAATTTTGTTTTCTATCATTCATTGTGAATGATTTTTTTGAAATCCTAAATTATCCCATATTAGATTTTTCAAAATTATTTTAATATATTTAAAAGATACAAATTTTCTATCTTTACATTTTCCAAAAAAATTCTATTTTAATTTTTTTATATTTATATGATGATTTTGGAGGACATAGATTAGTTAAACAAATAACCATAAGAACCTATCAATTTGGAGGAAATTCTTCATTTTCAATAACTATTAATAAGAAAGACAAATTTTTATTTTATTTATATGAGACATAACATATTTTTGATGGTATTTTATATTAACAAGAGAACCAATGTATTTTTTCAAAGAAACTCAAATAAATAGAAAGATCCATGTTTAGATATGATTTTTCTTCAAATAAAATTGGAATATATTGAATGGTTGTTCCTGATTAATATCATAGTGATGTTATCCCAAATGTTTCATGGTCTGGGGTTCTTTTCCAATAGTGAATATTGTGAGTATATTTTCATAAAATAAGTGAAAGAGTTTTATAAAAATTCACAGTTCATATTTAGATATTTAGAATATTTCCTCTATAAAAGGTAAATAATCAAGAGTTATATTTTTCTATAGTTTATCTCCATAAAATTTTCATGTTCCCCATTTAGGGGCTGTATCAGATTTCTCTGTGGTTATTAGAGATAATTTTTATTAGTCAGATGAGAGAATTTTCTTTTTCAGATGTATTCTAATGTACAAAAAATATATGTAAATCGATATGTAGGAAAATTATATGATATTATTCATGTTTTTTAAAATAGTGGTCGTTCAAAAAATAATAGAGTTGGGGAATTTTATTTTTCTTGATATGTGGGTGATTTTATTATTATTGAGTGAAATCATGTTTAATTTTTTTATATTTATATTGAGATATATGGATCATTACTCTTAAAAGTATTCAAGGATGTACTTATATCCTTATTAATGGGTAATTTATTATTTTATTTATAAAAATTGGAAAATCAATGGAATTTTGAAAAGTATCAAGTATTATACCATCATATTATCTCATTAGGGTTTGCCATAATGTTTGGATCTTTATGGAGCACTACCAATGGAAAGTTACTCCTAGTCAGATCCAAGAAGGAAGAAGTATCTGGTGATGGTGCTCAGGGGTAGAATAGATTTAAAACATATTATAGTCCTGTGGTATAATTTTCTAGAATGATAGAGATTCCTAAATGGGAAGAGCTATAGAATTGGATTAATGTATTTTGGTTTTACCAGCTAACATATCTTCAAGAATAAATTGAAGAGTGGATTTGTCTAATCTAGATATCTCTGAGGGAGTTCCTCAATTTACAATAAATTATAAAGAAATATATTATTAGGAAAGTGGTAACAATCGTATTATCATTCATAAAATAATTGATAAACACATAAAAAATTGTATCCCTAGTTATATCGAGGCTGTTAATCAACCAGTTCAAATGGTTCAAGAAAGTGTTACGAGGCCTTTAGGGGATGCAGCAATGTTTTGATTAGAGAGGTGAACCAACAGTTTTTACAAATAATATTTTAATATGGTGATAACGATTCAATTTAATTAGTTCATAGTGCTTATTTAGATGAGAAACTACTCATTTAGTGGAGAAAGTGGCTCATAATGAGTAGGTGGTGGACCATAGAGAGGAGCTTGTTTTGAATCAAGACAAAGATGATGAACTTTTTCATGAAAATCAAGATAAAAAAATTATATTATCAGATAACAGACTATTTTTATTGTTAATGAATAATTATAATTCATTGATACTTAATTTCGGGGGAAGATTCATCTTATGGTATATTTTTCATCTCCATGTGATGAAATGTTAAAATAGAAGTCCTTACTTTAGCTGAAGAATATGTTTCACAAGAAAACTGAAAGAATAATTTTATGGTTATTTTACTTCTCATATTGAAGATATGATTTATAAATTCAATTATTTGATTGGTTTTGACTATCAATTTCCAAGGGGGATATAATTTTTTATTAAGTCATATCAATATTAAAGTATTTATTTAGTTCCTAAAACATATTTAGAATCATTTTAGTCTGTACTAAAAAATTTTAATGAAAATAAATTCTCTAGAATATATTTGGATGTTTATAAAATACAAATGAAAGATTAAATTTTGAATATCATAGAAGAATCGGTTATGAAGTATGATTTTTGATATCTAAACATGTATTTGGATAGTCATTTTGAATTTTTTTTGAGAAAGTAAATGCTAAGGATGAGATTCTAGATACATCAAAAAATCTCTACAATATTTAATAAGAATATTTTATTCACTAAAATATATATTTTTTATCATAAATGACAGGACACAGATCCTTTATTGTGATAGTATCCCACTTTACTCTCTCTTTTATAATCTTAATGAGATTGTTGAAAGGAAAACATGTACAGAACCTAGTTTTGGAAATATTATCAACCGAATTGGAGAAATATTGTACAAATATATCTAGTATATTTCAATTGATCATGAGTATTTTGGATGTTGTTTTGGTTGTAGATCTAATTATTGGTCAGGAGTCTACCAATTTGATGAATGAATAGGAATTGATGTTGAATATGAATTTTAATACATTGATGGATGGGTCCAAAACATATCACAAACTATCTCAATGGGGACCGTGATGTGACTTCCCAACCTGCCTCTAATAGGCAAATGGATGGTGACTATCACTGAGTTAGAATACCACTATCATGTGAGGAAAGGCCTGCGTACCTGTACACAAAGTCTCATCTCCAAGAACAAAAAATGCCGAAAAGTAAAAGTAACTGAAAAGACAATGGATACATACATCTATATCCCACAAATAGAGTTTTAAATAAAATAAAGAATTCATACATGGGAAAATACAAGCCCTCCAAAGAGAGTCTATAATAAAATTCCAATGTGAATGTAAAGGTATGGAGACTATTGTCTTAAAGAAGCAGGAAAACACCTCTTTCTGTTTCTCATCTTTAATCATTGCATGGTCTGGTCTATCTTGGACACTACCAAATGGTCGATAATCTACTAATGACATGAGACATGATGGAAAATCCCATCCAGGAGTGAGTATAACAATACTTAGTGGGACACTCCGAAACCACAAAACACATACCAAAGGAAATACAGTCCGCTCTACATAGGTATATGTTAACAACACATATAACAAGAATATATTGATATACTCAAAAAAGACACACAGTAAAGGAGTAAGACACAACAATAGTATTCTATGGCTTGGATTCCAAAAAACGATTCTTGGATGCACTCATTCAGGATAAAACTATCCTGAGTCCGATAACACAAATGACATTCGAATAAGAGGTACTACTTGATGGGTCTCATCCTGAGAAAGATACGCTGATTGATCCAAATAGAATATGATACCAAAATTAATATCACTGTCATGTTAGTGAAGGGATTCGCAGTAAAAATAAATTTGGATTAACCCTATTATGTATAGGATCATCACCTGAGTATTGTTTTTCACATCGATACCGGGAACTCCACCTAGGCCATGAATATGGATATATGATATCACTTAGTGCCTATCATATGTATTTCAACATTTCAATCGAGGAAATCCCATTGAAGAGATCATAGTCTTAGGGATATGAAATTATTCATAACTACCATCAATTAATGGATATGGGGAATGAACATTACAAAAACATTCATTGATATTGATGAAACGAGACATAATCTACGTAAAACATAGTACACAACATGTAGAAGGGTTACACACTATGTTTACTGACCCTAGGATTTTCCCATGTAAATGACTCATATAATTTAAACCATGTAGGTTTAGTACTACACGACATATAGACTTCCAATGTAGTTTACCCAAGTTCTAGTACATAGATTCATCCCATGTACCCATGTTTTTGTACAAGTACAAAAGTTATCCCATGTACATGGTCTAACCGTAGTCCATATGGGGGATAACACCAGATAGGAAACCTATATACTCCACCCTATGTCCCTGTACATTCCATGTACACATCAAGGCTTCCTGGGTGGGACCACATGTTGTGTAGGACTAGCCTCACAGCATGTGATACCCTATTCTTTCCCAAAACCCTAGCCACCTCAATTGGGACCCAAACATAGTGTAATCCCGGATTACACGCTGGGTGGTTCTCTATTTTCCTAAATCCAGAATCCATAGTTTCTTCAATACAATGCCTCTGATTTACTATAAAAATGAAGGTCCATGATCTCCATGCTATATAATTGTCAAATAATGCATTTCATTATCAGATATTACTGAAAAACAAATCAAATCATCATTCATCATTATGTGCTAAAGAGCATGAATTCGAGGATCCACCATTAACCAAATCACTCTGTCACATCATTGCACATTCGTAGTATCGTTACAATACCATATCTGTGATATCAAATCATTGTGATAATAATAGGGTGTGGAATGATCAATTGATTAGGATGTTTTGTGTCACAGGATAAAAATAGAATGCCCATGGTGAATGATTAATCATGGGAGAAAATAACAAGAACCAAAGTGAGGATTGAACCTTGATCTATGTTCATGTTAATCTCAATATTTATCCAATATAATGAAAATCATATAATACAATAATAATAACGAATAATCTCCCATTAAATCCAAACAAATGTAATCTCAACCCGCAATAAGCATGATCCATGAACCAATCCATTCCTCGATTTATTCACATTCATTGTAGAAATAATGATTGGGGAATAAATAAAATAAAAACAAACAAAATACCATTATTTAGACTTCCTAGTGATGAAGAACTATTGATGCATCATTTTCGTATGCATGATTCATTGAAATTGATGTGCATCAATATTTGATCCCATATTCCTTCATCATTATCCTTAGAGGATTATCCATGCCTCTCTCCCAAATTCATCCATAGGATACATGGTTATGTCGCTAACCTTGTGATTTTTTAAAAATTGATCAATGTAAATATTGTTAACCGACTCATTGAAAAATCGGAATGAGTAATTAATTTTAATTATTTTATTCATTTTCGCACCTACGATTACTTTTCCATAAATGAAAAGTGATGACTAATGTTTTATTGCACCTAGGTTAAACCACACATTCTGAGATCTATAGACCCATAAGATTTCAAATCCAAAACCCATTTTTGAAAATATACCATTTTTCAAGAAAACTACATGTGAGTGAGATTTAATATATTCCGTATATTTCATACATTGTTTTTGGGAACATAGTGCCTGAATATCACTTGTGGTATCATCTCATGGTGTCAAAATTATTCCATATAATACTAAAAAATAATACAAAAATAAATATTATACATTACATTATCTCCACCATGGAAATTGATGCCTTAACAATAAAAAATATGGGTGTCTCAAAAATATCACAGTACGGACCATGAATCTGTGCCTCACGCTCTTTTTTTCACTCCTATAGATTCTTTTGATGCCACTAAACCCAAACCCATGGGATTGATCACCCACAAAGTATCATCTTCTACCAATAGTTTATCCCTATAATTTACATTGAAAATGTTACTCCATCCTTGATGTCTAACTCACCCTAGTTGAAAATGTGTGATGGGTTATGAATGTACCTCCTAAAGTGTGACATGTGGAAGACATCATAGACACTGTCTAACTACGGATATAGATCTAAGTGGTACACCAAATCACAAACTCTACACAGTATCTAGAAAGGGCCCAGGACCTTTGGAGATAGCTTGTCTCTACGTCCAAATATATATAATCCTCACCGAGGTGAATGTTGTTGGATTGTTTATCTATTTCCTTGACCTCCAAAGGACTCATATCCTATTATCTTAAGACTTATAACATATATTTTTTTCTTCATCTTCTCCATGATGATTTTTACATTCTCGGTTGTTGAACGCACTATCTCTGGTCCAATGAGTGATAACTCTCCTGTGTCAGTCCAACAAAGTGGTGACCCACTGTGTCGCCCGTACAAAGCCTATAATGGTTCCATAATAATAGTCAAATATTGGATTGTTTTTTACAATATCCTCATGTTGTATGTGATCCTCACAACTTCATCCAATCTCTAACATTAAAGTATACAACATGTCCTCCAGAACCAGAATGGTATGCTAGTCTAGCTGTTAGTTTGTGGGTGACCACTATGCTCAAGTATAATTGTGTCCCAAATTCATCTTATAATATCTTCCAAATCTGGTATGTAAAGAGTGCCTTACAATTATGAGAAATCATCGATCTAACTCCTTATAGTAAGACTATATTTTGAATATAGAGGCATCCCAAACTCTCTACTGAACTCTCCTCTCGTATAGTTAAGAAGTGGGACCACATGGTGATTTGGTCTATGATCTACAATATGACATCATGTACACTTGAAATAAATGGGAAGATAATCAATATTTCCATAGATATCGCATCCCACTTCCATTCTATCACCTCAAGGTGTCCAGCCAAGATCAGTTGAAGTTTGTGCTTAGCCTTCACTTACTGACAAGTAAGGCATCGAGAGACAAACTATGTAAATTATTTCTTCATCCCTTGCCACTCAAACTGATGTCTAAGGTCCCGATACATCTTTTTAACACTTTGAATTTTGGAAAATTGAGATGTATGAAACTCTCCCTAAACCTCCTCCCCCAACTTCACTATTACCACAGTGTATCCCCTGAAAATAACGACGTGCCCACCGCCATTTGAATTTCTAATAGGAGTATGCCTTGTGGATATCTGAGCTTATAGGGTCTCATAGTCAACATCCCCATGTTTTTCCTCAATTATTTACAGTAATAGTGGAGGGGTGATAGCCCTTTAATTGAGGCAAGCTACTATATATCCATTGATAATGGATAAATTCAATGAGGATGACAACTCTGATGCCTCCCTCTACAACTTTGAAAATGATATATTGTTGAGAGAATTTGCTACCATGTTCCCCTTCATGGGAGTGTAGATCATTTTGAATTCATAATCTTGGAGGAAATCTATCCATCACCATTTTATTATGATAATATATTTCATTGAGAATATTTACTACAGACACTTGTGATTAGAGAATATTATAAACTGATCACCCATCAGGTAGTTCCACCACATATTCAATGTGAATAATACTACTACTAACTCAATTTCATGGGTCATGTTGTTTTTCTATTGTGATATCAAATTGAACAAACCATAGGGGATCACCACCTTCCTCTACATTAGAAAACAACCAAGATCAGTTCCTGATGCATTGAAGAATACTATGTATTAGACACCCACCTCTAGAAATCCCAAGATCATATCTTTCATCAAAACACTACTTCAACTGCTGAAAAGCCTGTTGGGACATATATTTCCACATGAAAGGCTTACATTAATGAGTCAAAGATATTATGAAAGCTAATATCCTAGATAAAATTGGTTTGAATGTATAATAATAGGCTAAAAACCCATGAAATCTCTGCACCTCGGTCATGGTCTTAAATGGATATCATGAAAACAATTCTATAGCCTCAGTCGAGTCTGCTCCCACTCCATCTGCTGAGATGGCATGTCCTTGAAAGTGGACTACATGAATAAAAACTGTAAAATCAAGAGGTTTATTTATAGATTGTTCTCTCAAAGTACATATAGAACTATCCTTACGTGTCCCACTAGCTTCCCCATGAATGTTTAGTACACGTGGATACCATCGATGATGACGAATACAAACTAGTCTATGGAAGGATGAATGATCTGGTCCCTGATAACCATAGACACTTCTTGGGAACTTGTCACACCAAAGGGCATTTATATATACTATTATTATCTGTATTGAAATCCAAATGTCGTATTTAGTATATTTTCATCCCCAAAAAACAACTGGTGATATCCCTATCTGAGGTCAAACTTTGAGAACCATTAAACCCATCTCAACTAATTGAAGAGGTCATAAATACTCTGTAGTGGATACTTTATCTTCACATTCACATGATTCGAGCACCGGTAATCCCCAAATAACCTCATTCCCCCATCATCCTATTTGGTAAACAAAATGTGGGAAACCCAGGGTGAAACATTGGGTCTCAAGAATCCCTTCCACTATAAGTCCTAATACTACACCTGCATATATTTAAGCTCTACAAGAGCCATCGGGTATTCTAGAAATGACATCAGTGCCATAATAGGGGTAGATCTATAAAAATATCTATCTGTAGGAAGGAAATCTTACTTGAAACATCAACAAGGAATATATCATTGTACACTGCCACTACTGTATGAAACTATGAACCCACACCATCTATATCTCCAAGGGTTATGCTATCCAATAGATGAGTAATTGGATGCTCCCTCCAATTCATGACTCCATTTTACACTACATGGGTTTCCTTTTCCCCGAAAAAGGAGAACCTTGTTCCATCATTATGGACACACCGTACCCTTAAACTAAAATAATCAATCTAATAATAAACTATACATAGATAATCTAAACCAAGAATGATGTTGTAAGGACTTGATTCCACTACCATGGGACCCCACCCAAAACTATCACCTCTAAGGGTTAGATCACATCGCTGACACAAGTGCGTGACCCTTGAGTCTTTTCTAGTATGGGTCTCTATTTATATGGGTCGAGTAAACACTTTAACATGAATCTCTATGCCTCGAAGATGATATGTTTAATCGAATGAATTATTATAACTTAGGTCTATCAATAATATAGATAAGCTAAAAAATACAAAAACAATACATCGAATAATACCAAAAGCCCATGGGTTGTAATCCTTGACTGCCTGTAACTATCCTTACCCATATCCTCGAGCTCCCTATGCCTGGTGTGGACCACCTGGGAGTGGTGGTGGTAACATGTTGAAACAATGAATACCTCATACTACTCTCCTGGATCCTCTAGAATGTCATATTCCCTTTAAGTCATACATATCCTAACATTGTCTCTATGTTAGTAGTCCATCCATAGTCTAATAGTCAGCTGTACCGCGGGTCAGACAATCTCGGTTGAGATGTCCCCGACCATCACCTGATTAGAACACCCTCTCTCTAGGATGATTGGACCCACTATGTGAGACCAAAATTGTAGATCATATATATTGGGAATTCATTAAATATCTCCCACATCCTGATCTTATAGATTGACATTGGCTCGCTACTGCTATTGTCTCTGCTCATGCTTTCCCAATACCGAAAACAACTTGTTATATCTTCTTATCCAATAAACATTCGACCACTAAATCCTACTATAACACCAAAAAATATATAGGAATTCATAGAGGGATAATTATATTTTTAATATATTTACATAGACCTATCATGAAGGTCTGAGGACTGAAGAATAGATCTTGATCCACATCCATTGTGTACCTAGAATGGTTGAAAAAACTCGATTAATGCTAAGATATGGTAATACAACCCTACAAGAGCTGCAGAAGCTATTGGATATACACAACCCTCATTGTAGCAGGTGGGAAATTCAATTTGAATAGAATCATGATTTTTATCCATAAAAAAATTACCTCATCATAATACAAGGTAACTAAATCCCATCAACTCCCTATTGGGACATGAAGAAGGGGTACAGCTAGGACCCCTATATGTTCTTCTTGTATCCTGACTAGATGTAAAACTCATGTCCCCACCACAATCTAGTCCATTTCACATGTGGGTTGGGATCTTCTCGATACATGAGGGGTATAATTCAATGAAACTCATGATACACCGTCAACATACTCTCCTCAAATTCTAGTACTATACGCACCATAAGATTCTCTAAAGATGGGGGTATGGTTGTTTCACCACCTAGTGGTAAAATCTCAATAATTGGTCCCTTTATTGATGTTTCTTTGATAATGGGATAATCCTCATGAAAATAAAGATTAATCCATGCTGGTATTTGTCATGTACCTATCATGAAAGTAAGCAAGATGTACCCCGATCAATGAGTATATCTGGAGTGATGACTCAAGAGGGACATGGAAATACCACCCATTCCAATATGATGCATGAACCATTATTTTCCCTACCACCAGTGTTATCTTGTATCGACCTAAAATTTAGTTGACCAGAGTCCTGGTGTATGGATACATTTACCATCATGCCAATACTAGAGTTCATAGCTAGAATCTCATACATGAAACACATAACTCAGTTTCCCAAACCAATATCACAACCTCCCAGTCCAAATGTAGAACATGTTACCTCTGATACCACTCTATCACACCCCATATATGTGGGAGCCATGATAACACTTCCCAAAACTCACCACCAATAGAATAAATGGCATTGACAAGCTCCATGTAGTCATATGACTAACACATGTGGAATTTCATAAGTACCTTTACACAAACACACACTCACACATCTCCAAGCCCAAAAAATTAAAAAATTTAAAACAAATAAACAAAAAATGAATACATACATCCATATCTCAAAAACCAAAGTTAGAAAAGATATATTGAATATATATAAGAGAAAATAAAATTCTACCACAGTGATTTTGTAACAAAAGTAGAAACTGAAAGTAATGGTATTGATAATACTTTCTATAAGCCATAGGAACACACCTCGGTCTTCCTGACATCACTAAGAACTATCTAGTCTTGATCTTCCTTGGACTATTAGAAAAGTTCAATAATCTATGTAAGACATGAAACTCGGTGGAAAATTCCTTATAGGTGTGAGTATAACAATTATCAGTAAGAAAGTGACACCCCAAAAATCTGAAGTAAGAACCCTATATTCTATAGTGTGTATGACACGTGACACCAATTTCATAAGGTAATATAATATCTTGAAAAATTATAAAATATTTATTATTTAAAACAAATTATTTATATTTCAATGTGTGTAAGACCGTGTTAGTGTGCATTACATGCAAGAGAGACCTTCTTCGATGGAAATTATTACACGCAAGATTGAGTTTCACCCAATTACAATGTATTATTAAAATATTATTACTTAATATAGTATCATATAAGACAACCTATATGATAGAAGATATGAATAGTATTAAATATATTATAAAAATTTAAGTTTATAAAAATATAAAATGATTTAATTGGTTACAAATTAATTCTAAATTAATATAAGAATCAAATGAATATAAACTGAGAATTGTTTTATATAAAACTACTTTTATACTCAAAATATTTGTTTATGCTAATAGATTATATTAATTCAAATTAGTAAGTGATATTAATGTTATATATAAAAAATATTTAATTAAATATTCTTGATATTCATCCATAGGATTTGATATGCATAAGATAAGAACAAACACTATTTTACATATTAAAACATATATTACAATAATGTCAATTTTACATCTTTTTAATGGAGAACCAATTTTAAATATGAATTTAGAAACATTAATGATTTAATATTTCAAGTTAATGTTTATGTTAAAAAGTTAAACATAATAGTTATGTTATTTTGAACATTTCATATTTTTCTAAAACATTTCATTTTTTTTAATGAGTAGTTAAAAATACTAAATTTTTGTTCAAAACCCAATTTAAAATAATTTATTTATAAGGATAAATTATAATTAATATTGATTTAAAGAATTAATTAGAGAATATTTTTATCAATTATTACAATTTATGTCATTTATATCAATTTCACTTTGGAATTGATTAATAAAACATAGAAAACATTCATACATTTTTACTTTAAAAACATGTAATGTCGTCCCACTTGTCGGAAATATTTTACATTTCATTATGCCACTTAAGTGATAGAAATTTTATAAAATGGAAACCATATTTTTAATCATAATAATTTTTAATTTTTAATATGAATTTTTTTTAACAAAAATTATTTGGGAAAGTAATACTAATTAATTACAATTATTAAGGAAACATTATGCTAAATAAAGGGATAATCCTTTAACTCAAGGGCACAAATGGCCTAGAAAGGTGTTCGAAACCCATTGGATGTACATTAATATTCCCATGAAATTAAATTATTGATTTTGGTTAGTTTTAAAATCATTCTTTAGGAAATAACATGTGTACACTGAACTTTTATCAAATAATACCAAGTGGGTCCTTATCCATTTAAAAGAAAGGCCACCAGCTCTCCCCATTCCTCACACATATCAAATATCCTATGTACTTACATGATCTACTATATATCCTCCCAAAATCCCTCCTCTAAATTCTGAATCCTCGCTTTGTTCATAAATCCTTCCAATTAATCATTTTGTTATAAACCAAATGTAGTTACACGATTATGAGTTAACATCTTCTCTGAGGCCTTTTTATTTTATTTCCCCTATCCCACCTATGATATCTTATTGTTACCTTATTTTGTAGAAAATATATTATCATAAATATATTATTATTTTTTATGTCAATGTTTAGACATACACATACACAAGTTTTAATTTAATGGCAATAGAAATACTATTTCTGTGTACTGAGAAATACTGCCTAACGAAACAACGGTTGTTCATTTTTCTTTCAGCACCTTTCATGGTAGAATTTATGATGTACAATATGTATATATATGATATGTAAGAAATATATGATATTTTTTATATATTCATAATTATTTAATACTTTTATTACAAATACCTATAATACATTCCATTTTATGTTAATACGATAACATTATTTGGGGAAGTGTGGACTACCACGCCCTCATAGCATTGTAACTTGTTCAGAAAAAACATAAAACGTATGAAAGATGGTTTTAATTAAACATTTTTGACATAAAAACCTATATAATATATTAAATACATACTTATAATTATGTAATTATACTATATATATATATTTTTTATTTTTTATTACCCTTTCACACAGATAAAAATTAATAATATCGTTAATGGATGTGTGAACTAACCCCTCATCAACATGACCTGATTCCTTTTTCATCCAATAAATTATATATATAAGTATATATGATTAAATAATATGTTAATTTTTATATTATTATCATTCTGGAAGGATATGGTGTTTCTTAGATTCGTTCCATAACGATCATTGAAAAATTTGATCGTTACTTATGCCTACATACGACCTACCGTCTTCATGATTATAATATTGATTAATTTTTCATAACCAAAATTAATGATTGATTATACAAGTATAATTAAGTAATAAATATGATTAAAATTTAATAATTGTTATTCGATAGATATTATATAATGATTTCTTAGATCATAGTTGACATACCAATGTTACTGTTGACATATAAACAAGATTTGGCCAAAACACCCGACATAAACATAATTGTTTTAATTAGATATACAAAACAAAAGGAAAAGTGAAATAAATGTAATGATATACCAAAAAATGATTCTAAAAAAAGATAAAAATTTACATAAATTTATTATAAAGTATGTTAATGGACGTTCACGAGAATGGAAACTCATGTTAAGGGCTTCTCATCTAACTTTTTAGATTCATGATACAACTGTCATGATCACCACTCCAATATTTTGGGTGGTGTATGGACTACCCATTTTTAAATATTAAATCATTAATTACTTAATCATTATGGTATTTATGGGTTACATTTAATATTATTCCTTAATGAGGTTTTTGATTTAAAATGTTTCAAAGTGGTTTGGGACACTATGAAATGTTCAATGATTATTTTTTGTAGTAATATCATTAATGATATTCCAATTTTATATCCATTCGAGGAAATTATATTACCAGTGTTCTATAAACCCTTTAATTTTACTCTTATATGGAAATTCTTGAATTTTTCAAGTATTAGTACCATTTTCCTCAATTTGGTACTCAAATGGATTTTTAAATGTTTTTATAAAAAACAAACAGAATTTCTCTCTTTACTGATAGAACATATTTTCTTTTAAAAACCATGTTTTATTGAAATTTTTTACAACATGTTTTTAAGATTATATAGAGAATATTTTTTTAAATTTTTTTTCTTTTACCCTTATTTGAAAAGGAATATTATCATCGCTATCAGAAAAATTCATTTTTTCTATACAATTTACCGTGAAAATGGAATATTTTTTTTACCTTGTATGACATGTATTGAATTACTCACCGTCATTTCATTAAAACATATTTTAATTTTTAATGTTTTGTTTTTTAAGAAAATATTATATAAAAAAGTTTTCAATGAAATGGTTTCTCAAAATAAATGGATATATTTCTAAAGAATGCATTTAAGAGATATTTTTATAATATTTTCATTAATCGGTGAGAACTACCACTTATTTTAATCCACTTGGAAAATATTTTATTGATACCAAAAATAGTATTCAATTGGATGGTTTAGAATTTATATTTCAATGGAAAGTATTCACATTAACTCCCTTGATTATTTTATGTCCCCTTAAAATATTTGATAATCATTTCACATTGAATTTCTGCTAAATTATCCATATATTTTATCATGGATATTACTAATGACTAAATTGTATGCCATTTAACATAATGTGTCTACTTTAATAGTAATTTGTTAACTGAGGAATTATTTTCAAATACGTATCTTTTATTCAATATATACATTTGATAAGGCATATTATTTATTAATTAAATTGATTACATGATATAAATAATAATTTGTACTTGCAATTATAGGTGGAGCCTGTACTTTTTATAGCTCCTCGATGCATCAGTAGGTTCTCATGAGAACAAAAAGTTGTGAAAATTAAACTGGTTTCTATTTGTTGTTTCAAATTTTCTAGAGGATGGATCATGATAGTATAGTTCCTCACGTACCTAAGAAATGATGTTCAAAAAATTAAGCATTCCCTTCATAAATATTTCTGTTATTATTGATTCATGATATTTTGCATAGACACTCAATGGATACATTAAATTTTAGTTCTTTGATTATATTGAACGTGTTTCAGGTTTTTACCTTACCATATTTATTTTTCTTTATCTATTTCTTTGAATTATTTTTTTTCATTTTATTACCTTTCTTTATGTTTGGGCACTTATTTCTCATTATGTGGATTATATGGTATGTTTGTTCTATTATGTACCATTCCATAATTACTATTATTGTTGATTAAGTATTGCTTCCCCAATATTTTTCCCCTATTCATAATTTGAGCTCACCCTTATTATGTTCCTTTCCACATGAATCCAATAAGTGTACATTGAAATATATAAAAGGATTTAGAAGATTAATTAGAGTTATCCACAGAGCTATTTAATTATAATGAAGAAAAAAGTTGAGTTTTAATTAGTGTATTATTTTATAATACAAGCCTCAGGTATATATCTAGTTTACCAAGAATACAATAACTTCATTACATTGGGGTTTGAATCCATGTAATCAGCAAATATAATTACTACTAGACACACAATCAAGGCTATTGGGGGTCAGGTCACTAGGGATGGTATAATGATAAGTTTAGAAGAAACCATGGGAAAAATATTTTAGATAACATAGACAACATTGCATAACACAAAGATATAATTTCATGTTATGTATAGATGAATATCTGATAATTTTTATAAGGTAGAAAATAGGCGGTTCTTCAATGTAATCAACCCCTATCTGGATACTACAAGTGGCTATGGTTCTTGAATAGAAGTACATAGGTGTAACAACTTCGATAAGGTGTTCTAGGCCGGACTCTGGGTAACCTGGTACACGAAAATGGGCCTTATTGCACACCTGGTTTGACACAATCATGGGATATGACTAGAAAATATTACATTTTCATTAAAAATTACTATGAATGGATAATTAAAATGAATAACCAATATTATACCTATGGTGCCTATATTGTTCAGGTTCTAGGGGCCACCCAAGGGTACCTCGTACCCATTCAGTCACATGACCTCAAGTGCATTTCCAAAAATAAAAGAGGGTACCTACTAGAAATGATGGAAAAGGATTGATAGTGGGGAAAAGATTCCCTTATTAGAAGAGTATACACATTGGAATAACAAAATAATAAATTATAGAGGAAACGGTAATACCAAAAAACAAGTGCAAATAGTGGAATACTGCTAGTAATATAACAGCTAGAGAATATTTAAATGATTCATGTGAAATTTGACTATGAAAGCAGCCAAACATGTCACAATTCTGGAAATACTATACTAAAATCAATTCACAGAAATGAATAAACTCCAAAAGCATCATAGGCCTCTACTAGGTCATGTACTTTGTAGCTCAAACAGAAATCAAGTACCTGATGAAGAATGGTGATTTTAATTATCTATACCAACACCATATAATCTATATGTGTCAAAAATTATGAACATAACAAGTTGTGAGGTTAATACTAATTAGAAACTACCAAAAGATCTCTGCCTAACTATCAGTGAATATATATAGAAAGAAATAAATTGGAATAAAGTAATAAACTAGGAAGTACTAAAAAATAAACAATCCTAAAATTTTCAATTAAATTACTTTACATTTATTATTTATTCAAACCATTAAATGACTCTAATGCAAATTTGCAAATTCTCATAGGTGGTGGGTAAAAGATGGTGAAAAGTTCAATAAGAATTTTATATATCTAAAATTATAATTAAATGACTCCAATGAATTGCATTGATCTTATATAGGTATTATGTCACTATTTTGACCTAAAATAAATTTAAATAAAAAATAATTATTTAAATAAAAATTCGGTTTTAAACTACAACTTAGTGTTTTTTACTATTCATCAAAAAATTGAATGTTTTCAGAAAAGTACCAAAAATTCACCCTATGATAATTCTGATATTCCGAATCCAAAAAACAAAGTCCGTTTTGGAAGTTATAATTTTTAAAATTTCAAAAATGGTGTATTAGTATTCATAACAGCTAGTTTATATAAAATATTAATAACATATCGTTGTTTAGTAAAACTCGGTATTGCATACAACACACTCTATCGAGGATGGTCACGATTGCGTGTAATGCAAGCCATTTCATGGTTGCATTTAGTGCAAGATTCCTTTGTTGTTGCGTGTAACAGAATCCAACCATATTTAATTTATACATTAAATATCTATATATATACACTGAATGTTGCATAGAATAAATTCTATCAAACAGACTTGAAATTGTGTGAAACACAATCCAAGAATTTTGTTACATATACTGCAAGCCAATACGGTGTCGTGTATAGCACAAGATAATCTTGGTGTAGCATACAACAAAAGACATCAAATAAATTAAAAAGAATACTTCTCATAAAATATTGGGGTGTTACAGTACCCATTTGGTCACATGACCTCAATGGAATTTCCCCTAATTCTTGAGGCTTCCAACTATATACGAGGGTCACGGTATGATATTGGGGAAACTATGCCCTCATTGGATGAATATACACATTGGAATAAAAAATAATAAAATGTATAGGAAATGGTAATACCAGACAACATGTAAAAATAGATGAATAATGATAGTAATATACCAATTTAAGAATATATAAATGATGCATGTCACATGTTTCTAGGAACATATCCAAAAAAGTAACCATGATGAAAAAACAATATTAAAACCAATGTATAGAAATGAAGTAAACTCTAATAGCATCACAAGCCTCAGCTTGGTCCCCTGCTCTCTATCCCCAATATCAATCAAGTAACTGATGTAGAAGGGTTTGTTATCTTATCTATATCTGCAACAATATATTCAGTTTGGGTCCAAAAGCATGTCCCAAATAGGGTTTGAGATTAATCCCTGTAGACAACCACCAAAATATCAGTACTTAGTTTTCACTGAATATATATAGTAGGTAATACCCATAAATAATGTAAAAAATATGGATGTACCCAAAAGTAAACTATCCAATAGTTTTCAATTACATTAATTTAAAATTATTAATTATTCAAACCATCGAATAATGAAATATCAGGATCTAAACTAAGATGTCTATCCCCATTGTATTAGAAAAATATATTTCTTAGAAAACCATTTAAAAAATATTGTGAGACCGAGTCCAATATAATGATTTGAATTAGTAGACTCTTCATAATCGTGCAATCAATCAACGACAATCCTTTTGGAAATATCTAATAGTCTAACCCATATTGTTATACATAGCACAAATCATTAATAAAAAACCACCTAGGTAAATCTCACGATCAATACCCATGGGTCATCCTAGAAACAATAACATATAAATGACCTTTGGGTAACTCTCACTATCAATACCCCCTGGGTCAACACAACATTAATAATCATAAATGACATCCTGGGTAGCTCTCTTTGTCAATACCCTTGGTTCAAAGTCCACATCAAGGATCTCATGGTCCATTTTAAGATTAGCATACATATCAGACCAAGGAAGTATATGTAATCTATGACTACTACTTGGATAAAATTTTTAATAATGACACATGAATTTCATATTATCAATATAAATCCATCTTAAGCCAAACTATGTTTGGAAACAATGTATGCTTCATAGGAAACCTAGGTCGAACTTCCATAAATAATCAAACCAGGGGAAACACACCCATGGGGTTTCCTATAAACAAGGTATAAAATGTTACATGTTTTCTAAAAACCTGTTTTCAATCAAACAAACCATAGCTGGTAGATAATTGGGTAAAACTCCAAAACCCCCAATACCCAAAGCATCGGTAATTGAAACATTAAGCATATATAATTCAAATACAAAAAAGGCACAAAACACAAACCTTGTTGTTGTATGATAATCACTCTTGAATGTAGACCCTTGAATTGGATATGAAAGACCTAGATCTAAAAATATTATAAAAACAATAATCCCTGAAATAATCATGAGAGAGGAGGAATAAAGAAGAAAGGGTCTAAAAAAAGATAGAACTCACTAGTCGGAATCCAACACATGTAGAGGCATCTCAATCAGGGGTAGGAAGAAGAATAGAGGGGTGCTCAAAGTTCATCAGAATTCCATCGCTCTCTGGTAAGAAAGAGAGGGAGAAGAATTATGTACTGGACATGATATGTGACCCCTCACTGATTTATCTAATAAAATGAAATCAACACATCATGTAATTTTTTTGTAAACGTCATGTACTAGCCTCAACCGACCCCTGGTTTAGGTAGTCTTCTAGGAAACCTACACAACCATGTAATCATCCATCAAACATCTAGTACACAGCTTCAAACAACATCCATCTACACGACATCCACCCAATGTTCACGGTTTGTAATTACAAAATTCCCAATAATTCTTATTAATAAAAAACAACCCAAAATAAATATCCATAAATTAAAAGAAGATATGGGTTTTTAAAGAGTATTAGATTCAAGATAAGGTGTCATGATTTATAAATATAGGAAATGATATTGTTGATAAACCCTATATCAAGGGTGTACCTATGTGAAAATAAATCGATGAAGAATTTATCTATTGAGTTTATACTGAAAACCTTATATAAAATCATATTTACTTCTTAAAATTATTTCATTGATATCATTCATATTTATTTTTGAAATTATATTAATTTTGTTTTAGAAAATGATAAACTATAATATAGGTCACAACCAATCAAATCCTGAAATACCATGGGTCTTCAACCCATTATCCGAATGATGATATGGTTTTCACGCCAACCACTAACCTTTGAAATATCTTGGTTAACATTTGATTGTTTTTAGTTAAACAATTTTACGAATAAATATTAATGGTGAACTAGTATAATCTCATTTGAGAGTTATAGAATAATATATAAACCATAAATGTTTAGGAAGATAGTTAAAGAAAAATAGTTATACTTTTCACTCTTTTACACACCATACGATTCATTAAATGTTTATTTTAGTTCATTAGGATTAAGAAAATAATTATTCACAAAATATTTCTTATAATAAAGGAATAAATTATAATTTGATCAAAGAAAAACCAAAATTTAGGATATTTTATATGAACATGAAACCTATATTTTAGTAATATTTCATTATATTCTTGTTCTATAAAAAAATTACCCAACATTAGGAAAATGACTTAGAAATAAATTTTTTTCCTAAGATATAAATTTCTATTGAATAAATTATCTTCAAAATCATTATTGATTTATGGAAATGAGGACCTAAACTATCCATTGATCATTTAATTTTTTGTGATTTATGACCTCATTCACTCCCAAAAAAACATACAGCTTTCCTTCAATTAAGTATTTTTAATTTCCACTGATGTCCTGCAACATAGAGCTATAGTTGCATGGTAGTCCATGTGACCTATGTACTTACAATTCACTCTTTTAAAGAGGATGACTTATGAATCCCTATCGTGACATGGGATTTCAATAATAGGAAGTATGAAAAATCATTCACCATGATCATGTTTAAATTGTGAAGAAACAATTTAAATAAGGTGGGGAGAATGTGATTCCTTGAAAATGTGATGTAAGCACAATTTATTCGATATAATGTATAAAACACGACACCAAGTGTGTAAGGTATTATAATATCCCAATACATTATAATATAATTAATATTTAATATAGACTATATAAATTTCACTTCATGACACATCGATTCACCATGCATTACATGCAAGAGAGACTTTTTTTCGATGGATTGCATTAAAAATAAGGCAGAGTTTCACCAATTAACAATATATTATTAAAATATTATTATTTAATACAATATGATATATCCTAAATGTTATGTTAGATGGTATTAATTGTATTTAATATAATATAAAAATTATGGGTTATACAAAGAGAAACTTAATTAATAAGTTACAAATTAATTATAAATGATTATAATTAGTAATTGAATATAAAGTGATTATTTTGACAGAAATCTTCTTTTATATTAAAAAGGATATTTTCCAGTATTATATTAAATTAATTACAATAATATAGTGATATTAATTTAATATATATTTATTATATATTCAATCAAATATTTTTTTACCTTCATCCACTGGATTGTATATGAATAAGATAAGAAGAAACTATCTTTTACGTAAAAAAACTATAATTCAAAAAAGAAAAATTTAACACCTTTTAATGGTGAACCCATTTAAAATATGTATTTTGAAATATTAATTAATTTAATATGTAAAAATAACTATTATATTTTAAATTGAATCATAATAATTTGGTTAGGTTGAACAATTTATATTTTTCTAAAACATTTCATTTTTAATAAATAATTAAAAATAAATTTCAATTCCCAAATTCTTTTTTATCTAATTTATTTATAAGGATAAATTATTATTTTTATTTATGTTAATATTTAATTTAATAATATTTTTATCAATTAATAAAACTAATTTCATTGTAATTAATTTCACTTTTAAATTTATTATAAAAACATATAAATCGTTAAGATGTTTATACATTAAAAAACGACAATGTCTTCCCACATGGGGGATGTATTTTAAATTAATTTCTTCCCCTTATATGATTGTAATTTAATGAAATTTACTCCACATGTTGAGTCAAAATTATTTATAATTTCTTATAAGACAATTATTTTTGACCAAAATGATTAGTGAATGTAATTGAAATTAATTATAATTATTAAGAAAAAATTAGGCTTAATAAAGATCTGGATATTTGACATAGGGGAATAAATGACATAGAAACATCTCCAACACCACTTTTATGTAAATAAATCATAAATTAACATTCCCTTATCGATTTATTTTTGATTTTTGTGACTTTTTTGGAAATAACATGTGTACAACTAACTTGATTCCAAAAAATCTAAGTGAGTCCTTTTCCTTTCTTATAGAAGGAAATCATTTATCTTCATTCCTCACTCCACTAAAACCAGATAGGATCAACCAGGCTCTTCCCATATATCTTCCAAGAATCCATACCATTGTCATTGAAGCATTCTATTGGGAATAATTCCTTCCAAGAAAGACAATTGTTATAAACCAAAAGTAGTTACCTGGTTAAGTGGTGACATCTCCTGTCATGTTTTTTAATTCTTTCCATTCTCCAAAAAATCAAATATATTTAGTCCATTATTATCTAAAAACCTATTATCCACAATATTATATGATGTTTTTATTTAAATTTTTGTACCTAAAATTACAAATACTTCCATATAGTGGGAAACAAACATACTGTTTTTGTGTACAATGAACTACTGCCTCATGATACGATAATTGTTTATTTTTCCAGCACAACCTTTATTGGTGTCTATTATGGTGAAAATTATATTATATAAGATATATATTACATTTATTATGTCTTTATACTTCTATAATACTTTAATTACACTTAACATTAATAATTTACATTTTACCTTAATAGGAAAACATCGTTTGAGGAAGTGTGGAGTAACACCCCCACCATGTGTTGCGATTCGGTCAAACTAAACATGGAACATATATTGGATGGATTTAATTATGAATATGAGAAAAAACATATAGATTATATTAATGAAATAATTATCATTATATAATTATACTATATATATATATATATCATTTTCTTAATTACACTTTCACACACTTAGAAAATTATAACGTCGTTCATGGATGTGAGGACTACCACCTGCTCGACATGATGTGATTCATTTTTCATGAAAATAATATTATATATAAGTAGATATGATTAAATTATATTTTATTTATTATATAATAACATGTTTGGAATTATATTTTGTTACTTACCAATTTTCCGTAATGATCGTTGAAAATTGAGAACGTTAATCATGCGTATGTATGACCTATCATCTCCCTGATTGTAACGTTCTTTATTTTTCCATAACTATATATAATAATTTATTATAAATTTATATTTAATAAACAAATGTTATAATAATTACAAGATTATTATTCTCTATATGTTATATAATTACACATTTTACCATAGTGGACCAACCAAAGTTATTATGGACACATAAACCGGATTTGGTCAAAACACCAGAAGTAAACATAATTATTTGAGTAGTAGAATTTAAAATAGTGAAAAGTGAATTAAATTTCATGATATATATGAAAACGGATCTCAAGAAAATTATAGAATTAACATATATTTATTATTCATGATGTTAATGGACATTCACCTGAAAGGAAACTCAATATAAGGGATTCTCATCTCACTTTTTATATCTGTGATTTAAATGTAATTATCACCACTTACATATTTTTTGGGGTGTATATAATGACCATTTTTGTATATGATATCAATAATTCCTTTATCTTAATGATATTTAAGGCTCCCATTTAATATAATGCCTTCATTAGGTTGCTAATTTAAAAATTTTCAAGGTGGCATGAGACACTTTAGAATTTTTAATTATTATTTTACTCAAAAATAACATTAATTTTATTTCAATGGAATTTCAATTCAATGAAATTATATTGTTGTTGGTCAGATTGGATACTCACGAGGGAGGTGAATTGAGTTCCAATTAAAAATTTTTGTTAAAAATATTTCTTTTAAAATACCCCAAATTAAATAACAAGCTAAATTGTAGTGAATTTGTAATATAGTAAAGGGTCTGTTTGGTTCTCAAGGGATTGATTAGTTTTCAGTTAATCTAATCTGTAGAATAGATTTGCTTTTGAAACTAACCTAATGCTTTATAATAAATAAACACACTTGCTAGTTTAACTATCACATTTACTTTAAAATAGTTTTGTATTTAATGTACTTATCAGTGGAATATTCCAAATAAGTTTTAACAAGGATAAAAAGCACAACCATTTTTAAAAAAAGTGGGTCAATCTCATGAAGATACTTACTCCTCTTAAACCCTTTATATAAACTATGATCCACACCATAGATCGAGGTTTTACAATAGTACTCAGACTATTCAGGTCCTCAGACCTCAACCACAGTTATACATGGGAAAAACCAAAACAAAACAATAGCACACTGGCTATCCAGGTCTCACAGGACCTCTACCACCATCCATTGTGGGATATAAGAGTGTAAGGGAAAGATTGAGTAAGGAATAAAAATCCTCCAGTTCAGCCCAAGAGTTAGTGTGGGTCAAAATAAACAGATGCACACACACTTATCAAAATTTTAAGAAAAGGGATACAATAGAAGAGAAAAAGGAGTTTAGAATGATCTGTGTAATTGTAGATGAGATTCGGAATCATGTTGATGTTGTAGATGCAATTCAAGTCTTTTCTAGTGGGGATGACACAAAACAGTGTATTGTGGTTCTTCTCATCTATAGTTATGCAGACTCGTGCATATGATCGTTAGTAAGGCACAACAACTCGTATTTTTGTGTTTGTTCCAGGTTAATGATCATCTTAAATCTCTCATATTTTTACATGTGTTATTCATGTTCTTACTTTTTTCCGTGAGTCTTTACACTCATGCACTCTTTCTGTATTTTGTTTTTCTCTTTTTTTGGGCTCTCCTGTTTCATTGTAGATCTTCCTTCGTATTCCTTGAGAGTTGGAAAAAAGAATGATAACCTTTTTACAGGTATGAGGTATGGTTTCATGACATCCAACAACCATCAATAATTACTAGCAGGTGCATTAAACAAAGAAAATATGACCGTTGGAGTTAAATAAGAGTTAACAGAAATTAAAAAAAATCATGACTATCGTTGAGTCTGGATATCGGTAAGTCATTTGAATTTGCATCGGTATCGGTAGGTCATGTGATCAGCATCAGCATCGGTAGTTCACAAGATTAGCATCAGCTTCATTAGGACATGTGATCAGCATCGGTGTGACCTTTCTCATTGGTGCGACTGTAGTCATCAGTGCGATTGTTGTCATCGTTGCGACCGTTCCCATTGGTGCGGTCATTGTCATCGGTGCAACTGTTCTCATCGGTGCGACTGTTCTCATCGGTATGAGCGTTCTCATCCTTGCGACCATTCACATTGGTGTGACTATTCTCATCAGGGAAACCGTTATCATCGGGGCGACCGTTCTCATCAGTGCGGCCATTATCATGCCTTTAACTAACGATGACTCAAGAAAATAACCAACAGTATGTCAAAAACATGAAATTCTCTCACAAAGTCTCTGTTCAATCCAGAACACTTCCAAGTCAATAGTAAACTATAAATAGTCATAGTTAAACATCTGTACACATTATTAAACATATTTAAACACATTTAGAACAAAATGAATAATAGACTAAATTGAGTTATAAACAAAGATAACAATGATTTGTGTGAATTAAAATAACCATCTCATAGAGGGTTCAACAATTGCCACCTTTTTTATAATCACAAATCTATGGCATAAATGAAGAGGTAGGAGAGGATATAACATTCAGTATGCTCCCCCTACGTAAACCGAATATATGACCAAAGATAAATAGGTCATCAGCGAATGCATCAGATCATATAAAAGGTGAGAGAATATCAACATAGCATCAGATTACAAAGATATCCCCTTTATATAAAATATTTCATCTATGAATTCATTTATATAAGTTGTCATCATTTATCTTTTGAATATATATTCCTTTAACCACTTTTATATATGTATTCATTTAAATATGTAGTCATCATTTCTACCCCTTTGGGATTATCAAAAAGAAAAAAATAGAGTAGAAAGAGAAAAAAGAAGAAGGTTCCATTGAAACAACCACTGAAAAACGTACAACAAAAAGATACAGAAAAAAAATGATACCCTATCAAAAATGATAGGCACAACTACTTCTTGGGGTATAGAGGAGATTTCCCTTTAGCAGATGGCGGAATGGATGGGCCAAAGGGTGGTTTGGTGGAAGGTTGATCTTGATGGATGGAGAGAGGAGGTATCACAACTCAGGCTGGTAAGATTGTGGGTGCTAAGATCACTTGAAGTTGAGTTGCAAATCATCTAGAAGGCAGCTGCTGAATGACTGGCGGAATATTAGAGAGATCCTGAGAAACTGATAACTGGCCAGGAGCAACACTGGAAGTACTGAGAGGCTCAGCAGTAGGAGAAACAATTTCCTTATCTTTCACATTAAGATATGTTTTGTGTAGATTGATAAAATCCTGAATGAATTCACCTCCATATTTCATGGCCTTCTCAAAATCATCATTGTTCTGCATAAAAATCTATATAGTGGATGTAAAATATTTCAACTGCTGAACCTAAGCCTTAAATGCTTGAGTGACTGGAGGAACCCTCAAATTCTCATCCAGTACTTTAAACTGATGGTTCAACTCATGCTTCGTATAGATTTTAGAAAAATAGTGATCTACTTTTTCTTTGATCACTTTATGATCCTTAGTAGCATCATCTAAATAAAGATTTACCATCTTTTCAATATGACCACTATTTTATTTCATCTTTTTCAAAGAGTCCAAATCCAGAATCTATCCAAGAGCTGATAACTCTTCTTTTATAACATCTTTTAAGGCATTTATCTCATGTCTAGTAATCATCGCCACTTTGGAGGAGCTATCTTGAGCGACAATTTGAGTTATATCTGCTTTCAACTTTCTCAAATCAAGTTTCATCAGATGTTCTATCAAATTTCTCAAAACATATATCATGCCAGTGAAGGTTGATCTAAATTCACCTGATAGAGATACTAAGCCACTGCTCAAATCCATGACTGCTTGATTCAGAGGGGTAATATACCTGCCAATCATCTCCCCAATATTGCACAGGTCTGGCTTAATAATACTTCCCTCTCTTTGTGCTAAAGCATCCATAGCAGCCTTAGATAAATTCACAGGAGAAAGAGAAGGAGCATTAGATAATTCCTATTTCATTGTCTCTCTAACAGCATTGAGCAACTCATATTTAAATCTATCCAAATAAGATAGAGAAACTGAAGGACCATGTCTTTCTGTCGTCACTTGCACAATCTGAGCATGTGGTCTAGCCTTAACTGGATGGAATACACTTAAGATATGCACTTCATCTTCCTCTTCCTCCGAATAATCCAAACCAAGAACCGCAAAACCTGGGTGTTCCACCCATGCATCTTCACAAGAGGTAGATTGAGTCTTTACAAAATCATCTTTTCCAGAAATTTCATGTGAGACTTCATCACCTACATCAATCTCTATCTAAATTTTCCTTTCAGCCTCAGGAACAGTTTCATGCTCATTTAAATGAGGTTGTGGATCATCTTGAATTACATTTTGACCATCCACTGGTCGAGAACTTTCATAATAATCATCATCACCATCATCACCATCATCACTACTACCATGTCCATTATTGTTTATTGAATTTTCATCGATACTATCTTTAATACTAGATTTATACAACTCAAAATTTTATACTTCAGTATCAGCTTCTTCTTCATCACTTAGAAAGGGTTATGACTCAGGTAACTTAAGAGGTGGACTTGCTGGTCCAAATTCCATTCTTCTTTTCATAGGACTTACTATATCAGGATCACTCCTATCATCAAAAGCTGACTCAGGTTCCATTTATGTGTCCACATCATCATCAGATTCCACTTCCCCTGTTCCCTTCTAACAGGACTTTCCAGTTTCCTCAGGAACCTCTATTTCTTCTTGTTCATCAGATTAGAGAACCTCTTTATCAGGTTTTAAACTGGGATCTCTCATCCCCATTGGTCTCCTAGAATGATCATAAGGATTAAAGGATTCATACAGCCTATCCTCATCACCAACCCATGACTTCTTCAATGGATTCCAATTAATTTTAATTCTTTTGTAGAAATACTTTTTAATAAAAAATGAAACTACTAGATGAGATACACTCATCTCCATATTCAACACACCCCAAATTCTTTAGTGTGACAGAGATTTTCATAGAATATAACATGGCTGTAGCCTTCATGGATGGATTTACCATCTATAAAACATGAACTGTAATATATCTACAGAAGTTGATCTTCTCACCATTAAGAAATAAAAATAATAAGAAACATTTTGATGCATTACAGCAGAAGAATCACCTTTTTTGGGAAATATTTGGTGCTGAATAAACTTAAATAGAATTATACTTTATCCATCTAACTCAGCAGCTATTATTGTTATAGATTCATACATGCCAGTAAACATCTCCAGGGAATGCTCATAAGAGAAATATTCAGTGGTAGGAGGAATGTTACAAGTGTAATCCTCATATCTACCATTATGTGGTACTCCCAAACATTCATCGCATTGCTTTGATGAAAAGGTTATATTTTTCCCTTTGATCACTAAAGATAATCTTGTAGCTTCTACTCCATCCAATAAAATATTTATGTTCAAATAAAACTCATGAAATAGATTTCGGTAGTAGACCCGGTTATTATCACAGAACCAGTCTTTCCATACTTGCAACTCCAATACTTTTAAATGTTCATGCTTACTAGATAACACCCATTCGTAACTCACTTCCTTTTCGGCGGTGACCACCAGAGTTTCTAACTCTAGGTTCAATAACCTTTGAGTCGTGCTGCTTGATTCTCCTCGAGCATGTTTCATAGGATGGGAGCCATCAGATTCCTTTCTTTATCACTTTTTCTTTTCCATTTGGATATTCGAGAAGTGTGAGATGTTGGAAGGGTTCAAAAGGTTCTGGATCTAGAAAAAGTAGAGTTCTACAGGAGATGGAAGGTCAACAGTTTTTAGAAAAAGAAATAGTCGCGCATTAAATGTGTTATCATTTAGGGTTACAATAATAAATTATAATAACGATTAAATAAAACAAAATCATTTTGAAAAACACTAACTGTTTAATATACTGTATAATTAAAATGGTAGTAAACATAATTTAAACAAATCGGTTTAACTGACCAGTTTCACTGATTGGTTTCATTGATTGGTTTCACTGATTGGTTTCACTGATCAGTTTGACTGATCGGTTTGACTGAGTGGTTTGACTAATCAGTTTGACTAATCTATTTTACTGATCAGTTTCAGTCATCCGTTTTACTGATCAGTTTCACAGATCGGTTTCAATGATCGGTTTCACTGATCGGTTTCACGGATCGGTTTCATGATCGGTTTCAGTGATCTGTTTCACTGATCAGTTTCACTGATCGATTTCACTAATCGGTTCACTGATCAATCATACCTAAATCTTGTTTAATAAAATATAACCTTTCAGAGCATAAGGGTTTGGTGAAAATATCGGCTAATTGATGTTCAGAATCAATAAATTCCAGTGAAATATCACTCTTTGGATAATGATCTCTCAAAAAGTGGTATCTGACATCAATGTGCTCAGTGCTATAGTGAGACATAGGATTCATTGGGTTATTAATTTCACTAGTGTTATCACGATTTATTGACACATGTCTAAATTTATATCCATAGTCCAACAAAGTGTGATTCATCCACAGAATCTGTGCACAAATACTACTAGTAGCAATGTATTCTGGTTCAGTAGTAGACAATGCAACGGAGTTCTGTTTCTTACTACTCCAAGATACCAGGGACATTCCCAAAAGTTGACATGCTCTAGATGTGCTCTTTCTATCTTACTTGCAACCAGAAAAGTCACCATCTGAATAACTCATTAAGTCAAAGGAATTTCCATTTGGATAAAACAATACTAAATTGGAAGTACATTTATGATATTTGAAATTCCTTTTGACATCAAGTAAATGACATTCTTTATGATTAGCTTGAAATCTTGCACACATGCATACACTAAACATGATATTTGGTCGACTAGTAGTAAGGTGAAGTAAACAGCCAATAAATCAAATATAATTGGTTTGATAAACTGGTTTCCCATTTTCATCATCATCCAACTTACGGTTGGTACTCATAGGTGTGTCACTTCTCTTATAACTATCCAAACGAAATTGTTTTAAAAGATCCTTTGTATATTTACTTTGATTTAAAATAATACCATTATTATTTTGAAAAACTTGAAATCCTAGAAAATATTTGAGTTCTCCCATTAAACTCATTTCAAACTCATTTTTCATACTCTTTGAAAAATTAATACACAACACATTTTTATAAGATCGAAAAATAATATCATCAACATTGATTTGTACTATCAAAATATCTTTGGAAATTGTTTTAATAAAGAGAGTTGGATTAGCAACCCCATTAGAAAAACCTTTTGAAATAAGAAAACTACTAAGTGTATCATACCAAGCTCACGATGCTTGTTTTATACTATATAAAGCTTTAGATAGTTTAGAAACTCAATTTGGAAAATGAGAATTAGGAAATCTCGGTTGTTGAACAACAAAAACATCTTCAATTATAAAACCATTTAGAAAATAACTTTTAATATCCATTTGACATAACTTAAAATTTAGCTGAGAAGCATAGGAATGTAGAATCATAATGGAATCTAATCTTGCTATAGGTGAAAAGGTTTCCTCATAGTATATTCCTTCCTCTTGACTATACCCTTGTGAAACTATCCTTGCTTTGTTTCCAAGTATATTTCTAGACTCATCAATATAATTTCTAAAAACCCATTTAGTGCCTATAGTCAATGTTTCCTTAGGTCTGTCAACCAATTCTCAGACATTGTTTCAATAAAATTGATTTAATTCTTCTTGAATAAACATAACCCAAAATTCATCGTTGATAACATCTTTGATATTTAAAGGTTCTAGCTGTGAGAGAAAGGCCTGATTTTCAAACTGATTACATAGAGAATCACTAGTATGTGTCCCCCCTTTCAAGATTGCTAATAATATCATCTAAAGGATTATTCTTGAGAATCCTAGTTGATCTATTAAAGGTATGACTAGATATTTCAGGTTCTTCTCTAGGTTCGGGTTCACCAGAAGCAGATTCTGGAATATTTCCCGAACTGGTTTTCTTTACATAAGGTTCACTGACTTTATCATTAAGGTCCAAAATAGATAGATCTTCTTCAAGATTTTCATGAGAAGACTTAGGTTCATGCAGATCAGTTTCATCAAATTTGATGTGAACAGATTCCTCCACACATTTTCTTATTTTTTCAAATACTCTATAAGACTTACTAGTTATATAGTAACCTAGAAAGATTCCCTCATCACTTTTAGAACCGAACTATTCAAGATTATCCTTTGTATTAAGAATAAATACTTTGCAACCAAAAACTCTAATGTAACTAACATTTGGTTTCCTATGATTCCACAGTTCATAAACCGTATTTTTGAGAACATGTCTAATCAAGAATCTATTTATAAAAGAACAATCTATATTTAAAGCTTCATCCTAGAAGTAAACAGGTAGGTCATACTTATTAAGCATAGTTCTTGCAATTTCCTAAAGGGTTCTATTCCTTCTTTCTACTACACCATTCTATTGAGGTGTTCTACGGGCTGAAAAGTTGTGACTATAGACATTATGTGAACAGTGAGATTCAAACTCATGATTTTCAAACTCATGACCATGATCACTTCTCAGGGACTTAATCTTAAGTCCACATAGGTTTCATACAGACCTGGAGTATTTAATAAAATCAAAACAAGCTTCACTTTTGTGAGAAAGAAATTATACCCAAGTGTATCTAGAAAAGTCATCGACTAGAACATAAACATAATGATTCACATTTAAACTATAAACTATAGAAGGTCCAAAACAATCCATGTGAACCAACTCGAGAGGTTGATAATTTGAAACATTTTTCTTTAATTTGAATGAATCGTTATGTTTTTTTCCCTTTTGACAGGGTGTGAAAACTTTGTCTGATGAGAATTTTAGTTGAGGAAGGTCTCTAAATAAATTTTTCTTCGTCAATTTCTTAAGTGAATGAACAGTTTAGTGTCATAATATTCTATTCCATGGCCAAGATTTTTTATGAAAATAATTTAAACAAGTAAATTTTTGTTTGGATAAAGAATTCAAATCTACAACATAAAAATTTTCTTTTCTTATGGCAAAAAATACCAAAACATTTTTAAAATTAATAAAATAGGAAGAATTATTTTCAAATTTAACATTAAAACCATCGTCACACAACTGAGAAATTCTTAACAAATTGTATTTTAATTCATCAAAAAATAATACTTTAGAAATTAAAACTGAATTAGTGTTACCAATCTGGCCTAAACCGATGATTTTTCTTTTTTAATTATCACCAAAAGTGACATGTCCTCCATCAACCTTGATAAAACTCTTGAAAAATGAGTAATCTTCAGTCATATGCCTTGAACATCCACTTTCAAAGTACCATATCTTCTTATTGGAACTCTTTAAGAAGGTTTCCTACAAAACATGTTTAAAGAGAAAATGATTTTGGTACCCATGTTTTTCTTGTGTCCAATTAGGTTAGAAAGAAAAAAATTTGGTACCCAGATTTTTCTAATGGGTTTCATATAATCATTAGATTCAAAATATTTTGAAAGATAATCATTGTTTGATCTGTAACTATGTGAATAGCTAGATGAGGCATACGAATTTACAAAACTGGAACTAGCAGCATACTGTCAGGATTTAGGAATAAATTTATTCATAACAATTTGCCTCTGTCCAGGTTGATATCCTAAACCAGAAGTATAATTTGGTGCCACTTGTTTTCCAAGAATCTGTGTAAGAGTGTTCTTTCCATTTGTTAATTTTCCTAAATCTATTCTAAGTTGATCATTGGAAAATTTAAGTTGAGTATTATCCTTTAATTGTTGAGAATTCTTTTCCTTTTCTACTTCTAATTCAGATTGTACAGTGCTAGTTAAAGCATGATGTTTCTTTAATGACTTGTAATTATCCTTTAGCTCATTGCAGGTTTCCTCTAGCATATTATAGTATTCAAATAACTCTTCACTAGATATGTTTTCAAAATCAAAATCATCTCCAGAATAATAAGAATTTATAGTTGGACTATCCAATGTTACCTCAGATGTGTTTGATAGGAAACACATATTAGCTTTTTGAGATTTTTCATCCTGAGTGGAATCAGAATCACTTGAACATTCTTCTGAAGCAATCCAGGTTGCTTCCAAAGCTTTCTTGTATTTTATTTCCTTATAGTCAAATTTCCTCTTGAACATTAACTTCGGGCAGTCAGATTTCACATGTCCTTTCCTCATGCATTCTTAGCGTACTATATCATCACTTTTATTAGTTCTTTTCCAATCTTTCTTCCTATGAACCTTTTTGTCATACTTTCCCTTATTGTTTAATTTTATGAAATAATTATTCTTCCTATAAAACTTCTTAAATTTTCATGGCTATCTGAGCCATCTCAACATCGTTGTCTGATGCACTTTTCTCACATCTTGAGCTATCACTTCCACATTGAAGTTTCCCTTTGTCCATATGTTTTGAAGTAGAAGTATTGAAGGCTTATGATTTCTTTCTTGCTTCATCATCTTCTTCCTTGTTTACTTTCATTTCTTCTTAATATATCATTTTCGTACCAATAAGTTCCTTGATAAAAAGATCACCAATGTCAGAAGATTATATAATTGAAACTGATGTGCCTCTCCATCTGTCAAGAAGACATCTTAGTATCCTCATGATTTTCTATTTTACAGGAACAACTTTTCCAAGTGAGCTCATTGTATTTATAATTTATTTGAACCTGAGATAAATTTCAGAAATAGGTTCATTAGGCTTCATTTTAATGTTATCATATTTTATAGTGTAAGTGTTCAGCCTCATTTCTTTAACATTGGTTGTTCCCTCTTGAGAAACACCCAAGGTATCCCAAATTTCATAAGCAGTTTTGCAAGAAGATATTCGATAAAATTCATCATCACCGAAACCAAAGAACATGGAATTTATTGCTTTACAATTATTATTGTATTTTGTTTTAGTAGGTTCATCCCACGTAGTTCTTTCAGTTTATGGAATCTTATACTGAGTCTCTATGGAAGCCCTGATATCAAAACCCATACTTTATAAATTAATTTTCATTTTCAGTTTCCATTGGGCATAATTAACACCATTAAAGAAAGGTGGCATATTGGTAGCAAAAACTTCTAGTCTATTATCCATAATTAGATTTTAGTAAATTTATTTAAATAGATAAAATTTAGAATTAACAGAAATTTAAGATCTTTAAGATACAACTACAATCACAGGTGAAAAACAGAGTGTCTGGAAATCCTTTATTAAAACCCAACCTCTGAAACCAAATGTTGGTCGGAGTGGATATTCAGGAGGTGGGTGAATTGATATCTAATTAAATATTTCTATTAAAAATATTTCTATTAAAATCACACAAATTAAATAACAACATAATCTATAGTGAATTTGTAATACAGTAAAGGGTCAGTTAGGATCTCAAGAGATTGATTAGTTCTCAGTTAATCTAATATGAATATTATAATTTCTTTCGAAAATAACCTAATGCTTTATAATAAATACAATTACTTGATATTTTAACTAACATAGTTACTTTAAAATAGATTTGTATATAAATTACATAGTAGTGGAATCTTCAAAATAGGTTTTAACCTGGATAAAAAGCATAACAATTAGTAAAACAGGAGGTGCAGTCTCAAGCTGCGATTTTTTCCTCTCAAATAGTTTATATATACTATGATCCACACCCTGGATTGAGGTTTTACAATATTACTCAGACTGTTTAGGTCCTCAGACCTCTAACATAGTTCTACATGGGATAAATCAATAAAAAACAATAGCACATAGGCTATCCGGGTCACACATGACCTCTAACACTATCCATAGTGGCATGTAAGAGTGTAAGAGAAATATTGAGGGAGGATTTATAAATCCTCCAGTTCATCCTATGTGTCATTGTGTTTCAAAATAAACAGATTCACACACAATGCTCAAAATTTTATGCAAAGGGATACAATTGAGGCGATAAAGGAGTTTAGAATGCTATATGTAATTGCAGATAATCTCTGGACTCGTTTTGATGTTGCAGATGTAATTCATGTCCTTTCTGGCGAGGATGACACAAAATAGAGTATCAGTGCTCTTCTTAGCTACTGTTATAAAAGCTTGTGCGTGTGATCTTCAGTAAGGCACATCAACTCGTCTTTTTTTGTTCCAGGTTAATGATCAGCCTGAAGCTCTTTGATTTTTACATGTGTTCTTCATGTTCTTCCTTTTTTCCGTGAGTCTTCACAGTCGTGCAATTTTTATGTTTTGGTTTTTTCTCTTTTGTTGGGATCTCATTTTTCATTGTAGATCTACCTTTTTATTCCTTGAGATTTGGTAAAAATAATTATTACCTTTTTACTGGTACGAGGTACGATTTTCTAACATCCAACAACCAACAATAATTAATAGCAGGTGCATAAAACTAAGAAAATAAGACAGTTGGAATTAAAAAAGAGTTAATATAAATTCAAATAGTTTTCAAGACTATCGGTGAGTCATGAGATCAGTTAGTCATTTAAATTCCATCGGTATCGGTAGGTCATGTGATCATTATCGGTGTCGGTAGTTCACATGATCAACATAAGCTTTGGTAGGACATGTGATTAGCATCAGTGTGACCATTCTCATAGGTGCAACCGTAGTCATCAGTGTGACTGTTCTCATCGATGCGACCGTTGTCATCAGTACATCTGTTGTCATAGGTGTGACCGTTCTCATCAGTGTGACCGTTCTCATCAGTGCGACCTTTCTAATCAGTGTGACCGCTCTCATCAGTACGACCGTTCTCATCGATGGGATAGTTCACATCCGTGCGACCATTCTCAACGGTGCGACCGTTATCGTGCCTTTAACTAATGGTGACTCAAGAAAATAACTAACGGTGAGTCAAAAACATGAAATTCTCCCAAAGTGTTTGTTCAATCCAGAACACTTCCAGGTCAATATTAAACCATAAATAGTCATAGATAAACATTTGTAGTCATGATTAATCATATATAAAAACAATCATAACAAAATTAATAATTGACTAAATTGACTTATAAACAAAGTTAACAATGATTTATGATTATCAAAATAACCATCTCATAGAGGGTTCAACAATTAGCATTGTTAAATAAAAGATTTCATTTCCTTTCCTCATGCAATGAATGAAATTATTAAATAATCATCACAATTTTCCGACTCTTTGGAACTCAAAGTGTTATAAAAATTATTTTAAGAAAACCTGACTTCATTTCACTCTTTAATCAGAGAAAATATTTTCTTCAAAAAAATATATATTATTAAAATGATTTCAAAATTGATTTTATAATTATTTTGTAAATAAATGTTTGTGCTTTTCTATTTTACATTTTTTTAAAATGAATTTTCTTAGTTTTTTCCAAACACTGCATTTTTCAATCCTTTTTACAAAGAAAAATGAATGTTATTTTACCTTGTATGACATGTATGGATTTACCTACCAACATTTTTTCAAAACATCCATTTCATTCTTATATGTTTTATTCTAAAATAAAGAGTTTTTAAAATAAAATTTCATTGAAAATATTTTGAAAAAGGTTTTTGAAAACAAAATTTTATCTTCATCAAGAATTTTTTAGAATATCATTTTATAGTATATACATTCATTAATGAAAAAATCCTTTATTTTACACTACTTGGGAAATTTTGTTTCGATACCATCCATAATCATTCTATGGATATATTATAAATTATTTTTCCATGTATAATATTAAAATTCAATTATTTGATTTTTTTCACCACCCTTGAAATATTAAATGATCAGTTGACATTATATTTCAACTAAATTATCAATTTCATTTATCATAGATATTACTATTTCCTAAATCATATATCATTTTACCTATAGTGTCTACATTAAAGGTTATTTGATTCATTGGTTAATTATTTATAAATAGGTATCTTCTTTTATATATAGATATTTGATAAGTCATACTATTTAATAATTAAATCCATTACATGATATGATGAATTTCATGGACATGAAATGGAGGGTGGAGCCGAGAATTTATATACCTTCTTAACGAGTCTATTGGATCTCATGTGGAAAACAGGTTGCATAAATTAAACAGGTTTCTATCCTTAGATTTAAACTATACAGAGGATAGATCATGACAACATAGGTCCTCAGGTGCCTAAGACAAGGTGTCTAATAATTTATCATTCCGTTCATACATATTTCTGTAATTATTCATCCATGATATTTTACATTGAAATATATATGAATACATTCAATTATTATTTCATTTAATAAATGGAATTTTTTCATTTTATACCATGCCATATTTATTTTACATTATGTAGTTATTTGAATGGAATGTGTTTATATTTATTATTATGCCATATTGTTTAAGAAATTATTTCATTATTTTATTTATATATGGAATGTGTTTTCTGTAATTTACCATTCCATAATTATTATTCCCAATGGTTATTTATGTCATTAGAAATATTTTACCCCAACTAAGCATTTTAGATCATATTTATTGTTTTTTCCCCATGAATCCAAGATGTGTACTTTGAATGATATGCATGTGATTATTAAATGGGTCATGGTTATCCTTAAAGCCATTTATTTAGAAATAGTAATTTTTTTTAATTAGTGTATTATGTTCTAATTCAAGACTGATGAACATATCAGTTTTACCAAGACTAATAAACTATCATTCCTTTGGGGATTGATTCCTTGTAATCATGCCTATGTAATTAGTAGAAAACTCCCTCTCTTGGCTATCTAGGGTTAGGTCAGTATATGGACACACAAGAACCACAATGTATATAATAATGAAAATATAGTCACCTCTATATAGGCTTATTTTTTCAACACAAATAATAAGAATATCCATATATATCCAATAAATACACACATTATTGTATTAATCCAGAACCACAATATACCACGCCTTTGATTCCAGCTTGATTATTCCAAGAATCACATATCCCGGAGAATACACTCCTAAGATTCATAGCACTAATGATGTCCATCTAAGAGGTACTTCTAGTTGATTCAAACAATGTGAAAGATTGACCGATAGATATGAAGATAATATGATACACATATGAGGATAACTTCCAAAGCCATTGAGAGATAACAAAAAATTCAATCTTCATTAACTCTTCTATATAGAGGATGTGAACTCGGTATTTTTGGTTACATCAATACCAATAACCACACATAGGTTATGAAGATGAAAAGAGGATATATCTTTGTACCTCTCGACAGTATTCCAACAACTCTATCCAGGAAGTCCCACTATAGGTATCATAGTCGAAGGAGTAGAAACTGACTCATACATAGCTTCAGGGAAATGATGAGGGAATGAAACCTAATAAAACAAGTCCATGATATGGAATAAAAGAGACTTAATCATGGTAGAAAATAGTACATGACATGTATAAGGGTTTCATGACATGTCTCTTGACCTTGGGTTCTGCCAGTGTAAATGGACCGTGTCATTTGAACCATGTTCATTTTGTACTATATGGCATGTAGAATTCCCATGTATACTACCAATTTTCCATTAAATTACTTCACCACATGTTCCCATGTCCGTGTACAAGTACATGTCTTATCCTATGTACTTGGTCTAACTAATGTCTTTGTAGGGGGTACACGCAGTGTACGAAACCTGTATACTTGAGAACATGTTTGTGTTCTTTACTAGTATGCACTATGTTCACTCGAGAGGGACCACATGTTGTGTTCGTATGGAAACTTTCTGTGTGACAATTAATTCTTACTAGAAACACTATCCACCACTAATAGGGGCCCACAAACCATGTAATCCCAAATTATACACCATGTGGATTGGGATATTCTCGAATCCCATATCCGATATCTATTCGATCTATTTCTTAAAACAATCAATCTAGTGATTGATGCTTCATGAAAACAAATATCAAAACTCTTCCAAGACGATCCATCATTGAACAATTAATTTCATCATTTTATGTTCTTGTAAAATAGATAAAATTATTGTTCATTGTTTTATGTTGTAGAACATCGAAGAACATGAAATAAGGGATCCACCTTTTTTTGAATCGCTCCATCTACATCATTAGACCAGATTCATGCCATGATAATCATAGATATATGATATATTATCCCCTCTCCGTGATTCGTGTGTGCAACGGTCATTGGATCAGTATGTGTCAAGTCACAGACCAAACGAAGAATTCTCAAGAAGAATGATGAATCAGAGGAGAAAAGCACAAGAAACAAAGAGAAGAAAGGACCTCGATTGATGATTAGGTTGATAATGATTTTTCTCTAATAGAAAGAAAATTTATTTAACTTAAAATTTAATAGATTAATCTCCCATCAAAATACTGATAATGTAAACTCAACCTGTAGGAAACACGATTCGTGAATCAATACATTTGTTGGTTAATAATTTTTTATCATATAAATTAATAATGAGGATTAAAGGAATTAAAAAACAGACCCTACCATGGTCTAGATCTATTACTTAAAATTAATTATTACTTCATCATTGTATTTTTCAGCATCCATTGAAATCAACGTGCCTCGATCCTCGATCCTCGATTCCATCATGCTATTCCTAATTGGATTTTTGACGGCCCTCTCCAACGATCCAGTGGAGGTTCTAGGGTTATTACGCGGACCATAGGATTACAAAAAAATATATATTTAAATATTTTGATCCAATAAATCCAAAAAAAGAATAAAATAATTTATTTTATTTTTTTATTCATTTCGACGCGCTTGATATGTTTTCTAAAAATTACCCATGCAGACTAATGTATTGTCGTGACTAGGGTAAACAACTCATTCTAAGTTCAATTGTGACATTATATATCTAATTTGATCAAATGCTAATATGTTATTCTACTTTTTTTGGGAAAATTGAGTGTGTTTGGTATTTAATAAATTAATTATATTTCAATCATTTATTTCGTCCAGTCCAAGACTTCGCATTGCAGGACATCTCAGTTCCTTCCCTATAAATTAATCCATATAATATTGTATAAAATTAAATGGAAAATTTAATATATTAAAAAAATATTCACCAGACATTTCATGATTCCCTAGAATCATACTAATTTATAGATCCTGGGCATTAACCCTCTTCATATCCAAAAAAATAAGTTTTTCATCCTTGAATCAAATATTTTATGTAATAAAAACTGATCATGGAAATAAATTATTTCCTTATATTTTATTTTTCACTCATTTTTTCACTGCGAGTAAAACATTTCAATATAAATTTATCATTTTTTACTTAACATTTACTATAATATAGTTTTATAATAAATGAGTTTTAATATATCTATCTACATTCTTTTTGATAACACAAAATGGTGTAAATCATGGATTTAAAATTATTTATATTCTAATAATAATATATTGTATTATTTTACATGAATTTAAATTTATCGAAAATTAATTAGACCAAATGGAAAAATTATAATTATGAGAAATATTGATATGTAAAATCTCAAATCATTATTTAATCTCTATTGTTTAATCAATTAATTCAAAAATATGTTTTTGTGTTTATATTTCAATGGGATTTATTGTCAGAAAACTGGGGGACATTTTTTGGCATATGTTAACCCAAAAATTTCATGAATTTCAAATTTATTTTTATTCTAAAAAATAATAAATTTTATATAAATGACATTTGTTTATGTGGATTTTGGTATAATTTTTATTGGAATTATTATTTCATTATAGAAGAAATTTAGTTTTAAAATAATTAGAAATTTCTTTTTAATAATGTACATAGATCATTTTAATGTCTTATATAATAATTGTTTATAAAAAAATGTATAAAATGATATTGAGTATCAGGAACTATACATTGTTAAATATCTTTGATTAAAAAACTAACATTTTATGTAAACATACTGTTTGAGAAGAAAAATTATTTTAGATACCCTTCATTTGTGTGCATAATATATAGATCATCAACACAACTTTTGGAATCACCCAAACATTGTGAACACTACTTTTAAAGATTATTTATTTGCAATTATACCCTATATTTGACCCACTATCCTATAATATTTGAATTTTGGATCATAGTTTTGATTTTTATAACCTTTTTGTTAGAGATTTTTTATAATTTAAATCAGTTTAAAGACTTATATGAATACTACTATTCAATGGATTAATTTTCTCCAATTTTTTAGGAATTATATTATTTTCTATTGGTCTATTTAACTTTAAATGATCATCATTTATTAGATAGATTTTATGTATCCATCAAACCAAATGTAAATAAAGATTCTTATTGAAAACCAAGAGTATTTTATTCAGAAGAATATATATACAGAGACAACGGGTTGACGCTTTCTCTTTTTAATGAAGATATATACATAGGAAAAATTCTTAGTTTTGATATGTTTTATCATATTGTTTCTATACACGCTGTCTTCATTGTTTCTATATTTCATCATAGTAACAACTATAGATACACATTGGAGGAAAACATGACAATCATCTGATAAGTTTTCACTCTATTTTTATTAAATGTTTATTGTTATGTTTCTATATTTATTTGAATATCCTATGTAACTGGTATCTCATAAGACTTTTTATTTCCAAAATAATTTTTCTATAATTTGTAATATCTATTATCTATCAATTATAGATGAAATTGGGAGCTAAATTTTATTCTTAATAAAATATTAATAACATTCTATTGAGGTATATACTAATTTTCATTACTCGTGGTGGATTTTCAACTTATGATTCTATATTGTGGTGGTATAAGATCCTATTAAAATAATTTTACATGTTGAAATTTATCAACTACCTATATTTAGTTGTTGAGATCTCTAGATAAGTGGAAATATTTTGTAAAAGTCATCAAGCTTGCTGAGTTAGTGTTAGTGGAGTTGATAATGGGAACTTTATGACCCGAACCACTATAAAAGTTATAGTGTATGCTTTTATATTTTTTATATTCATAATCAGTATAAATAAATTATCTTTAAAAATAAATAAAAATCATAAATAAAATTTATTTTTGAGTGTGTGATGTTTTTTAAAGGACACATTTCACCCCTATCTTGTGTGTCTTCATATTATTATATCCAAATAGAATTGATCATTTAGTGATTATGTAGCATAAAATATCATTTAATCATGATGTTTTTTTTACTCATTCAATTTTTTTGGGAAAATTAAATATGGAATCAGACCTTTTTATTACATAAATTTTACTTACATCGTATAAACATAGTGTCTTTTAATTTTTTATTTCATTGAAATTTGTTAATTAATACATGGAAACATAAAAATATATACTAAATTAACTTGAATGAAATGTTAATTGGTTCACAAAAAGTTACATTTAATACATCTCAAAACATCAGTAAATTAATTAAATGTAGGGGTGAGCCTGAGGCCTTGTAAGAAAATAAGAAAGGGAAACATATAGCATGTGATCATGAGGAATATGAATTAGAACTATAGGAATTAAAATATCACATAAACAAAAGGCATATCATAATAATATGAAAATTAATCATAAAATGTAAATTTGGCTATAATATTAAAATGAGACATTCATAAAAATATCACCAATGGTTTTCAGAAAGGTGTTATTGATGAAAATTACCAAGGTTATTCACCAAGGTATATTAAAACATGTCATATCTAGTGATTAAAATACATACCCAATTCATTAGAAGTGTTTTCAGGTTGAACCATTCATATATATTAATTTCATGTGATTTTCATCCATCATAATAAATCATTTCATCAATATCCATGGAGAAAATAGAATGGGTTTATTATAAAAAATTGTGGCATACAAAAGGGTTTGAAGACGTGATCATTACATAATTTCTATCCCTTGAATGGAAATGTGGGGTTTCATATATGAAAAAAAATTACTTTTTAAATATGGTTGAATTAATATTCAAAAGAAAATAGGTTTGGGAATTCTAGTAAAAATGAAAACATAATTTCTCTTGTAAAAGAGGGATATTTGAGAAGTAAATTCGACAGCATGATGGATATAAAACATAGTTCTAGAAAAGGGTAAAATGATAGGGGGCCTGGTTATCCCATTGATAAATCATAATTATTTGTTAAGGGTAGGATCAAAACGGTAATAAAAGAGTGCAACCATAAAATTTATAAGACATTTAGAAAAATCCCTTCTTTAATTTAATGGTAATGAAGGATAATTCCATTTATTTTAAGTTTTACTCAAATATCATTAGAAAGATAACCATGGTGTCTTGAGAAAATCTTATAGGGTCTCATTGGGTAGAAAATACACAATAAATTCATGAAGGATGGATTGGGAATCAATTGATATTGACCAATTGGTGGGTATTTATTGGTAATGTGGGGTAATTGTTTAATAATTTTGAAATATTTGTCTTAGAAATATGGGTTGTAGAGAATAAAAAACCCATTGGCTTACCCATGGTTATTTCTAATGGTTTAGAAAATTTGAGTCGCATTTAATGATATTTTAACCCACTAAAAATGAATAAAATTTTTTAATACTTAATTTGGAATGTAAAGTAAATATTCTAAAAAGTAAAATTTATAAAGGAAAAGATTAGATTTTATTATTTGGAAGGTCACTTATAGGTTATTAAAATTGATTTAAATATATTAAAATAAAATATATTCATAAATTAACATACATTATGTCAATTATTATGTTAAATTTATTATTACATCATTATGAAATAAATATGAATTCATTGAACATATCGAAAACCAATGAAAGTATTTTGTTTACTATCTATGAAAAAATGTAGTATTTTAAAAAAATTCTTAAATTAACTTTATATGAATTTATACATGGTAATTTGAAATCTGATGTTTATTTTATCAAAAAAAATCAATAAAAAATATAATTATAACTTTTAAATAAAAAACCCTATTTATTTAAAAATAACAGCTTTATGGAACATCCATATTTATAACACTTATAACAAAACATTATATGAAATTATAAAATTAATTTATCATTTATATTCTGATAAGAGTATTTTAGAAGAATATTTTACTAATTTGTTTTTCAAAATACCTATGTTGTTTATAAAAATGTATATATTTTCAAGAAAAATACAATTATAGTTTATTTATGTACCAAAATAAAATTATCAAATTCATCTTAATTAAACATGTATCTTATTAATAAAAACAATTCATAATGGTATTTAATGGAATAATGATTTCATTTATACGAAGGAATTTATATTTTTTGCATATAAGGTCTAGTCAAGTGTCCCCTTATTACTCCCACAAATTCCATAAGGGTGAGGATTGTAAAGGTAATTGTTTCATGGGGTGGATCTACTAACATTGACCAAGTGGTAATGTTAACTAACATGAAATTATCTGATATGATATTTCATTCAAGCTTCAGTTGGTGAGTCTCACCTTAGGCTTGGTCAACGGTGAACCCCAATGATGCTAGATCCCTTAAATGTTTTGACAAATGGAATCAAACAACACTACTCTATCAGTTGATTCCATTGATTATCCTGTCAATATCAATTACAACATGTCGTTACTAATATAAACTCAAATTATAATGAAAAATATCAAATAATAGTATTGTTTCTAATGTTTATATGGACCAATTGTCTCATTTTACTAATGGGAATTTTACTATTGAATCCCAAGAGTCACATTTCCCTTTATACCATATAAACACTACTTCATTCAATCTAATAAATTTTCTAATATTATTTCCCTGAAGATATGTTTTCATTCCCATAAATTGTTGATTGGTTTACTAATATTTTGTTTTATTTCTATATCATTTTTAGTGGGGATATAATTCAACTAGATATGGGAAATCTATACATTCCCATTTAAGCTATTCTATTTTATATTTTTTTGTCCCAGAGTAATGTTTTATATTTTAATTAGTTCCATAGATGACTAATGTAATGATAATTGTTAAAGTGGTAAAAATTTGTTTTATTTATCATTATTTTATATGTGTATACAGTTATAAAATATGTGACGTACATTTATTTTGGAAACAAATATCATTAAATATTTTGGGTATCTATGTTGTTCCCCCTTAAAAAATTGCATCTCTGAAATTTCAATACATTATGTAGTATGTGAAAAAGTGAGGGTACTTATGTATCATCGACTCCTCTTGTTCCCACATTAATTCATCAGATTTTTGGTTCCTACACAAAAATTTTACATGGTGGGTTATTAGTTATTGAAAATTTTCTCTATGGTACAAGACCTCTACTAGATTATCGTCAAAAGAGAGGTGTTGTTCTAGTTTTACAACCTCCAGATTCAGTACATGTGAGGGATAAAGTATGTACATCCTCAAGAGATATATGTGGAATAAATCATGAAATTTAACCATATTTTATGTAAGGGATAGCTAATAACATACTATTCTAATGTGATCAATGATCTTAAGGGGGGCGACGTACAAAACGATAACCATCACATTATTTCCATATCCCATGACTCTCTTCTTGGGTCATATATGAGGTAAAAATTTGTCCCAACATCAAAATCCATTTTTCATTGATGGTTGTCAGAATCATTCTTCTTCAAACTTTGAGAACAATTTATATGTTGTTGGATGTCATGAACATTTTCTCTCATCTCTTGCAGAAGATCGAACAAAAAAATTTCCTCCCACCAACATCATCCTAATTCATAGAAATTCTACATCGCTTCCCATATAGTGCTTCATAAGGGGTTATTTTAATACATGTGTGGAATATTATGTTTTATGGGAACTCATAAAATGGGGGGTTTTGTATCCATCCACCATTTAATTCCATCGATCATTTTCTCACAATGTCCCTTAGTGTCATAATTTTCCTTTTAGATTTTCCATCAGTTTGGGGCTGATATTCCTTAATGAATTTCAATTTAGTATTGATATAATGTTGTATAATTATCTATAATTTATATTTGTACCATATATCATGACATAAATGATATAAAGTGTAACCCCATGCAACCTCACCACTACCATTATGTAAATATTTGAATGGTGTTCAAGAGTGAAATCTTCTCAAATAACGATGAAATGGGATGTATTATTATGTGTAGTGGTTTCAATACCCCATTAGGAGTTTTTATCTTATCTTTCACTAGTTTATGTACCATGAACCTTTATGTATCGTCATAAATCTACCGTTTCATATTATCACACCAAAAATGATCAAGATGGTCCCTATATATTTTAGTGCTTCCATGATGTATAGAGAATGTAAAGATATGAGCTTCATCCATCAACTCCTTTTTTATATTCAGGAAATTTGGGACACATATCCTTATATGAAATTTCAATACATCTTCTTGATCATTATTGAACTCAGGGAATATCCCATTCTTCACCACAATTACATTTCTTTTTTAAGCAAGGATCTTCTCTTTGAGCTTTCTTGAGTATATACTATAATAATAGTTTAAAAATAATTTGGCATATGTTTATTGATATCACTTCTATTATGATTCCCATGTCCATATTTACTGGGTCCTTTATCAATGGATCTCCTTGAATCCCATTCATTTCAATCAGAATTGGGTATTTCTTAATTAATGCATCATGGACGTTTTTTGGTCTTCTGTGGTGATAACGAATTGAATATTCATAGCCATTAAGAAGATCCAACACGACATTTATCTCATATTCAATTCCTTTTTCCAAAATATATACTGCATTATTTTTTGGTGTTTTTATATATCAAATTTTCAATTTAATGATAGTTCCTCCATATCATCAGAGAAAAATTAACTACAACTCACTCCTGGTCATGTGTAGAATAATTCTACTCAAAAGGCTCTAACTCGATATTCATAAGCAATTACCTTGTCATTTATCAAGAGGAAAAAACCAATCCATTATAGATATTTATCACAATAAATAATGAATAGTTCTCTAATAGATGATAGAATGAAAATAGGTGAAGTATCCAGTATCATATTGAGTTCTTAGAAACATTCTTTACACTCCATTATCAAGATAAACTTATTCCTTTTTTGATTTAACTAGGTTATTGGAAAATAAATACCTAATGTTTTTTTCCTAAAACCTCCTATAATACCCTATTAAACCAAGGAAACTATGAATCTCAGTTACCATTTTAGGATAAACCCACTACTCTACAACCATTGTCCTTTTAGGGTCAACTGAGATTCCTTAATTTTTTATAATGTACCCCATTAATGAAACTTTTTATAACTATGATTGGCATATTTTGAATTTTCAAACAGATTCCCCTTCGTCATAGTTCCCAATATAATCCTTAGATGATCTTAATTATCCTCAAAATATTTTTAATAAATCATAACATCACCAATAAAAACTACCATGAATTTTTCAAGGTAGTTTTTAAGGACTCTATTCATAAAATACCGAAATTTAGATGGATCGTTATTTATGTTGATTGGAATAAAAAACACATAATGGCCAAATCATTTCTAGAATATAGTGTCTATAATGTCTTCTTTCTTTATCAAAAATTGGTGATACCAAGATCATAGGGAATTTCTGGCGATGATTTGGGCCCCACAAAACTAATCAAATAAATCATAAATATTATGGAAATGGTACTTGTTCATCATTTTAATTCCATTATATTCTCTATAATTAATGAATTTCCACATTATTATATTGTTCGTTACAACATGAATATGTGATTCACAATGGGACACACATTTTAATATTAATCCCTTTAACCATTGATCTTGAAGATGTTTTTAAATTACTATAACTCCGCATTTTCCTTTCTATACTATGTCATTGATATTGTCTTGAATCTAAGAATGTGTTTAATTGAGAACATTACCAATATTACTATGGTAGTTCTGGCTAACTCTTCATAAAATACATCAATGTATTCCTAAACTATATGGACATTAGATATCATTATAGTTCTATTTACTTATATATACTTATCAATTATCTCTATAAATACGTTTGTGGGGGATTTTTATAGAGAAAGCTCAGGTCCGGATGTCACTCATTTTAAAATTGCAATACATTTTCAATTCAATACTACAAAAAAATTATTTCCCATGATATTTATATTAGAATTATACTTTGGGAGCTAGTATAACCATAGTATATTATTGAATTCAAAATTGGGAATGACTAATAGATTCGTGATGAGATTTCACACATTAGATTTTATATAAGAGATTCTGTAAACATTATTCTTGGATAATCCCTCCATGATTCTTGATTGAAAACTCTACTTTTATATGTTTACAGATTGATTCTATATTCTCCGTAATTATGGATGAAATAAAGGAATGTGTATAACTAGAAGCAAACAATTTAATCACTAGATTTGATAGGAAAATTATTTTACCTATCACTACACCACTCATGGCATTAAAATCAGCCGTCGTCATAACAAATGCATGAAATTTCACTCTTGGGATATGGTATGGTTGATAGTGGTGGCCCTTCATTATCATCTCATTTGAACATTTATTGGAAATGTGGACTTGTTTCCTATACTTAAAAAATCAAACTTCTGGATAGACGTATAGAATTTTCAGTTTTTTGTTAGTTTTTAGAAGTTGAGTGTTGACCTTACTATGATTGTTTTGAGCAATAAGGGAATCTGTTCCACACTTTTATCACTTTATACTACTATGAATGTTTCTCACTGAATGATTTTTCACACATTAGTTTCATGTGGGAAGTTCCACATTATTTCCTCCTATTCCTTGTTCAATTTTATTTCCTGAGTTTGGATCAATTTATGATCTCTTTTTATTTGACATGTGACACCCCTATATTTTTTGAAATATTTTTTCGAATTAATTTTATATATTTTTTAATTTTCATTTGACATGGAACTAAAAATAGTTTATTTTTTATGCCTTATGTTTGGATTTCATTATATGCTACAACAAGATAATTGTGCACTAAAGACAACCTTAATTTTAGATTTATCTAGATGGAGCATTGAGGTCATCATACATTTCACAGAAGACTGACTTTCCCTGATGGTTTTCATAACAAGCCAGACTGAGTGTTATTGAACAAGAATATATTATTACAATTAATATTATTTAACATATTAATATATATATCCTATCTATTAAATTAAATTTTATCAATATTATAAACTAACATATGCAAATATATGGTCAAAAAAATTAAAATGAATTAATTAGTAACATATTATTTAGGAATGAAAATAAGAACCAACTGATAATAAATGAAGTATTCTTATAGAAAATTATTTTTATGCTCATAAATTTGTTTTAATATTAAGAAATATAATTAATTAAAAATAGTGATTAATTTTAATTTAATATATATTTTACGTATCCAAATAAATATTTTTGATATTCATCCAATATATATGATAGGAATAAGATAAGAACAAATCTCATTTTACAAATAAAAACATACATTATTATTTTAGTGCTTTTACCACCACTTGATGGTGAACATAAAATAAATAAAAAATTTAGAAAATTTATAAACTCAACATGTCAAAATAAAATTCATTTTTTAAATGTAAATATAAATATTCTGTTAGGGTTATTTTCTGATATTTTTCTATGAAGTTTCAATTTTCCATGAATAGTGAAAATAATAAAATTTTACTCAATAAATCGTGGTCATAAATTTGGTTCACAAAGATATATTATATTTTGTAATTTTTTTAATGTTAAAATAGATTACATTTTACTGAATAAATCCAATTTAGTAAAATTGATTAAATTTTATTTTGAAATTTAATATACAAAACATAGAAATCTTTTGAACATTTTTACATTAAACCTCATATTGTCATCCCATTTGGGGGATTAAATTTAAATACATTTATGATACTTCTGTGATTTTAATTTGAATAAATGAATTCAATATTTGTAATTGTCATAATATATAATGACTCATAATTTCAACTTTTTTTCCAAAAAAACAGTGGTGAATGTAATTAAAATTGAGTACAATGATTAAGTTTAAATTATTATTAAAGAGGGACTAAATCATAACCTTATAGAAGAAAACGACCTATAAAACTTTCAAAAAACCAATTTATGGACATATTTCAACCCTATATTCCCTTTTAATTACATTGGATCATTATTTATCCACTATTAACAAACCACATGAGTGGGGTATCCATTTTCCAAAATGGTAGAACTAAACCACTCCTCCTCCATTGTAAATTCTATCATATCCTCCAACATCCTCACACCTCTATAAAAACACTTGGATGACAAAAACCCAAAAAATGTCACCTCATAATCCCTCCCTTCATCCTTTAATAATCATTTTCACAAAAATCCTTCTAATGAATCCCTTTGGTGAAAAAGGAGTTACCTGATTATGAGGTAGCACCCTCCCCAATGTATATTATATTATTATATTTCTCCAATCAGGGAAATGTTCCTATTCCATTCTTGTATAAAAAATAGTATTATATATAAAATTTTATTTTTATGATAATATTTTTACCTATTCCAACACATACTTCCATCTAATGGGTAATGGATATACTTTTTACGTGTATGACTAACTACCACCTCACTGAACAATGATTGTTAATTTTTCCTTTACCACCACTCATGTTTGAAATTATGATATAAACACTATTTATATATTTTATATAAGATATTTAATATGTATTTATGTTTTGTATAATTTTTTAACAACACATATATTTATACTTTCCATTTTATGTTAATACGATAATTTCGATTGAGGAAGTGCTGACTATCACCCCCACAATGAGATGTAATTTGTTCATACAAAAAATGGATTTTTTAAAGGATGTGTTTAGTTAATATATATGACACATATGACATAATTAAACTACATTAATAATGAAATGTAAATATGTATATTCATATATGTCTTTTAATTTCTTTCATTCATCCCAACAGTTATACGGATAGAGCGTTAATGTGTATGTACGACCTACAGTCTCCATGAATGATGTATGCCATTTCATACATATATATACTACAGATTATTATAATGTAGTTATATTAATCATAAATTATATATAATTTATGGTTTATATTCTGGAAATCGTGATATAAGTATAAGGACAATATATATAATAAATTAGGACCCTTGTGCAAACCGAAATAGATATTAACTAAATTATAACCCTAACCAAGAATTGTTAAAAAGATTGTAATATAAATACATAATAAAACCATATATGGAATTAGAAGTGATAATATGGTCTGTTTTAGATTTAAAATAAATTTAATTTTATTATACAAGATTTTTGAATGAGTATGACGAGAGTCAAGTCCCAAGGTAATAAGAATTTATCTCAGCCTTTATATCTGTGAGATAAATGCCTTATTTGGAATTCTCCTATTTTTGTGTGGTGTTTACATTAACCCTCAATTTATTCTATTCAAAAAATATTGAATTATATAGGTTTTTATGTAACAATTTTTTAATCGTTATATGATGGGGTTTGTGTTTCCAAATTTAGAAATTCAATAAATTAATTTTGTCTCATTCTGCCTTCTTGAGACACATACCATGTTATACACCAATATTTTTATGTGTGGTGTATAAAATACGATTTAAGTGTCATGTAATAATTCTTCTTATTTTCATGATATTTTAAGCTCCAATTAATTTCATTTTCCAACAAGGGGAGTATTATTAAAATTTACCATGTGTTAAGAGTTTATCAAAACATGCTCACCATTCAATGAAGTTGTTTATGATCACATTTTTTATTAATGGAATACTATGATCCATATTTAATGAAATGAAATTAATTATATTTTCCTCTGTATATTCTTGAGGTCTTAATTTATTATCACAGTTATTTTCCACAATTTGGTACTTAAGATAATTAATAAAATGTTTTAATGAAAATATGACCTTACCTATCTCTTTATTCGGAAATATGTGTTTATTTAAAAACATGATTTCAAAAAAGGGATTCCAAGAATATCCTACCTGTGTCCTATGATCATTAAATTAAATTTATAGATTTTTTCTTTTACCAGTGTTTAGAAAAGAATATTCATGTCACTTTCTAAAAAGCAATTTTTCTGTGAAATTTACTGTGAAAAAGGAATGTTCTTTTTAAATCATAAGACTTGTACAGATTTAACCTCCATTAATTCATTGAATCAACCATTAAATGTTTAAAAGGTTAGTTTTTATTAAAATGTTTTTAATTCAATGAAATGGTTTTCAAATCCATTTCAATAATTAAATATGTTTTTCAGGGAATGAGGTTTTCAAAATTCTTTCATGCTTCTTTTATATGTATTCAATGAAACATGGTTTTCAAAAAGTATCCAAACTTCTTTAAATGTTTTCAAAGGAAGAATGGATTTCAAAAAAAATTTACGTTCTTCCTTCATAAATTCTCAAGATTATTTTCAGGAAAATAAGAAACAAAAGGTTTTATTTTTAATGAATAAATTTCCAATTTTGAAAGAATAATATCATCATGAATTTTTATTTTAAAATGTATTTCAAATTTATTTCCCATCTATGATAAAATACATTTGGGATACTCATTACATTATATGGAAATGATTCAAAGTTTCTATTTACTCCATTTCCCTAAATTTTCTACATTTTCTAAACTGATATTTAGAAAATTTGTTTCTATTTCATTGTTTATATCCTTATGAAACCTGTTTAGTTTCACGACAGGCATCACTGAAGTGGATTATTGGTGATGTTCCATTTTGTTAATGATCATTTTTTGATGTAATCAAATATTCAATTTCATGGTAGAAAAAAAATGAAGCTCGTTCACTTCCTTCAACCAAGGAATCTCATCATGGTAGAATTCACTGAAAGGGATTATCTGCTCGTGTAGAGGCCAACCCCATTGCGCTTTCTAAGAGATTAATGACAGGGGAACACTCCATAATTTATCTCATTGTCTTACCCAAAGGTGTGCATCCTTGGAAACATGAGGATTTGTGCCGTAGAATTTCGATGATATGAGGTTTTTCTAGATGGAAATATATCCAACATGGCCGATGATTATTTCATTTCTTATTTCCATAGGATGACTTGAATCTTATTTATTTGAGCTTCGGATTTATGTTTCTAATATTTAGGTGGCCTTATCTACATCAATGGTCATTGTATTTTAATGTCTTGGAAGTCGAAAATGGTTTTTCTCAGGTCTGGGTTCGTTTAGATGGCCTCAACTAGGTCCTTTGGAATCCAGGGAATTTTCATGACATTAGAATGGAAATAGGGTCCCCCATCCCGCTTGATAAGGAAACTGATGATGTAATATATGGGTGCTTATCTATGTTGCTGGTGGAAGTTGATCTCAGATACACACTTATTGAAATAATTACACTCTCAACTCCCTTAGATAGCATTTTAATTGATTTTGAATATGAGAAAAAACCTATCAAATTGTACTGAATGTATGACTCTTGGGAATTTTTTGGTGTTGTGGCAAGAAAATTTTTCTTGTAATGAGTGTGGGATGAGAGGCCACTCCTCCATCATTTCTTGATGAAAGACAACTACGAAATAATTATCCTTGTACAATACTTCTTAAAGGATAGTGACTCTCATAAAGAGCAAAAACATATTGATGTTGAGGCTTTGACTTTGAAGAATAGTGTATCTAATGTGTCTCTTAAGGGAAAATATGTCAAACCTTCAACACCGAACATGATTCCTGGGCCTATATTGGTTGATGAAACTAATACAAATTATTATCAACAGAATGTTGATTATCAACAGGAAGTCTAGAATATTTTACATTCTTCTCTTATTACTGTTAAATGAGGAAATGTTTCTAATGATGATGGGGTAAAGGCTAGATTAACCGGTCCAGGTAGTGGTGGATCTATATCGTTCAAGGATGTTTTCCTAAGTTGTGCGTAAAGAACGAACGATGGTGATGATGTTTCCTCCGTTCCTTCAAAGAGAAGACCCCTGAAATTCTACTCTCATACCCCTAGGAACGTGTCTACTAGATCATATTCAAATATGTGAAGAAAGGATGAAATAAACTACCTCAAATACATTTAATTCAGAAAATACTCTATCTGAGTGGGAAGCTGGAGACTCTGATTATGGGAATGAGATTTCATGTTATGATTTCTAGTTTTGATGAATGAGGGAAATTATTGTTGTTTGACACCATTATCCATTTTTTTGTACTTTATTTCTCTCTTCTAATAATTTATTATAATCTCCACTTCTTCTTATATCTCTATTTAAAAAATATATTAGAAAATATGTCTCTTTTCAACTGGTTAAGTTATTAATTCATATTTATGACACCCATTTCATTTCGCTGTTTAGGATACGATTTTTTATGATCTTATGGAACAGATATGTATGATTTCATTACGAGATGGGTGTGAATTATATCTCTATCCAATGTATTGGGTAATGATTTATATCCCAAGAGATATTCTAATATAGTCTTGGGAGTTTATTTGACTACTATGACAGCCATGCGAGTGAACCATGACTACCAATATGGTATGAGGTGGGAAATCATTCCAATAATATGTCCATGGGACTGAACTATGACTACCATGATGGTCTGCAGAGTGATCCCATACAACCTTGATGGTGTGGATAGTGATTCATTGGATACTATAGAAATTAGATTATATGTTTATGTTTTTTCCTTACATCCTCGTCTTATTCCTATGTTATGCTTACAATTATTATGTTCTTAATTTACTTATGATTCATTTGGTATGAACTATTATGATTTAGTCCATGATTCTTGTTTATGTTGTTTGATATTAATGGTATGTTCTTCATATTATTTTATGATGTTCTCATACATTTATGCCCATGTTTATTCTTACATATCTCCCTTTTTTGACCTTTACAGATCATATGAGATCACCTGTTTTTTATGTTTCCGTCCCAAGATTATGAAGATTATTTTATGTATGATTTTTTTGAGAATGGTTCTTTTCATAAAGAATCTAGTTGGATAAAATGTATCACACTTATGTACTAGTGTTTATGTTTCCATGTTTTCAAGGGAACTAAACTATTGCGGTCTTTGGGAGTAACTTTTTGAAATGTTTTATGTTTTCTGAAAATGTGAGGTATTGTTATGGTTTGTAAAAATTGAGTTATTATAGTTGTTATATGAGTTATGTTTAAGTTAACATTTGGAAACTATGTTGATAAAACCATAGTGTGAACTAAGGACATGTTTAAGAATTTGTATAAAGATAAGGAAACGTATAGGAAAATGTTTTGTAATTTTGGTTGAGGATAGAGTGAGGGGATTCTTAGAAATACAACCCTTTATAGATACTAAAATTGGATGTGGATCTAGAACATATACAACTAGTGATAATAACACTAACAAAATTCCCTAGGCCTAACTCGGGGTAATCTGGAACATGACAATGGGCCTTGTTGCAGAACAGGTATGACACTACCTGAGGATGATGATTTGAAATACTCAAACTCCTCACAAACCATAATAAAGGATCCTAAAAAAATATTACTATGAATAACATATTATAAAACTAAGGTGACATCAATTAAAATTTTGGGGTTATGATTTAGACATCTTATAAGGAATTATTATTGATTATGTGGGTTTTTCTATGACATGTGCTTCTCACCTCATTCGTTCTGGTTTTATTCAATGAAGAGAAATAGAAGTAAAATGGTTTACACCGAATATCTCAGATATGGAAAGTATGAGAATTGTAAAAATTTACTTCCCAATTGTAAATATCATATAATGTATCAGGAAGGGTTTATGGGTATTGATTATACTTTTGATGTTAAATTGATAGCAAACAACATGTACAAGATCTGTGAAGTTCTTCCTATATTATATATATTAATCATTGAAGAATGATTATATTGAGGGGGTGGGACCTATAGAATAGATTCATATTTAAATTTCTATAATATATGTATTAAGGAATACTTTAATGTAGTCGCAGTACTGGTTTATGAATAATGTTGGATGAATGAAGTAATTAGTTCTAGAATTCAAATATTACATAATTTAATTCATGAAATATATACATATTTTTAGTATATGTTTTAATAAGTGATTGAAAATGATATATTTTTAGATTATAAAAACTTATAAAATTGATATTATGATTAATGTAATGTAACGATTAATGTGATCAAGAAGTTGGGAAAATTGTGTTTTTCATGGGCAAAGAGATGAATGATTTGGATAATGTAAAGTGGATAACACTAATTACCCTAACACTGATTATTGGTTGGTTAAAAATATATATATTTCATCATGGATAATATTTCAAACATCTTGGATTAAAGGAAAATATCTATTAAACTTTGGATAAGGGAGTATTCATGTTTTCTCAACATATTTTTAGTAATTCTGGTTATTACCAAATTTTATGAGAATATATGATGAGGGTATTCACATGTTTAGAAGGTGAAAGAAGAGATATTTTTTGATATATGTGGGATACATGTTTTGTTTATGGCGTGAATTTCTTTCTAAATTATTGGATTTTTGTTTTTGGGATGGGTTCTATGGTTAACCAGTTAAGGAATGTTTCAGTTCCAATTTTGATAAATTATTTATGTGGACTCTTTGTGTTGAAATACATAATAAAATGTTATCTAGTGATTAAAATTATTCAATGGAGTTTGATCGTAATTATTTTGGAAATTATATAAGTATAGTTTTAGAAAAGGGGTTCCTATATGTAATGTTAAAACCCATAAAATCCATCGGCGCAGTGTGTCTTGATCCCATAATCGAAGGATAATAAAGTATTCAAGACTACCATTGTCCTATGTGATATCTAGGTTAATGTGTAATTTTATTGGTAAATGGTTTGATGATTAAATATGTTTTTTATTATTTAAGACTCAATATATCCCAAATATTTATTCTTTTTCTATAATACCTTATTTTCACTTCCCCACTATGTTATCCTACATAAAAACCTAGTTATATGTGAATTTGGTAACAATTGGATTTCCATCCTTCCTATTAAAAACGATTTGTTACAGTTCATTTTTATGATATGGGTTTATGTGAAAGGAAATCTCAATTATTAATCCATTATAATTTAAGAATCATTTGGAGGGTGAAATCATTTTAATGGGGGTGGAAGGTAACACCTTGAGATTTTGTGAAATTTTTATCTCAAATTATTTTAAAATTTTATATCGTTAATTTCTTGCGATAATAAAAATAGTTTATTTTTATTAAGAATTATATTTGGATTGTGTTATATACAACACCATGTTAATTTATCACTATATAGGACATAAATTTAAGCTTTATCAACCTAGAACATTGTGGTTTGCATATGTTTCTTACCAGATTGAATTTCCCAGACGGCTTTTGTTATATGAAAGACTGAGTTGTATTGAGTAATTACATAATATTAAAAATATTATTTATTATTATAATAATATATATAAACTAGTTGTTAAATTATATTTAACGATTGTTTTTTACTAAATTTTGAAAATATGTGGTCTTTACAAAATATAAAATTAATTAATTAGTTATAATTTTCTTTAAAATGAATAAAATATCTAACTGAATATAAATGAAATATTTTTATTGAAAACTATTATTATCCTCAAAATTTTGTTTTAATAATAATAAATTAAGAATATTACATTTATAATTTAATTATTATTTAATATATATGTTATATATCCAATTATTTTTTTCCATTCATCCAATAGAATCGATTGGAATAAGATAAGAACAAACCAAATTTTACGCATAAAAACCTATATTTTAATTAAGCTAATTTTACCTCCTTCTGATAGTTATCATATTTTAAAATAATGTTTGGAACTTATATTAATTATTTATTTAAAAATAAACTTCATTTTTAAAAAAAAGACATAAAAATTAAGTTAGGGGGATTTTTTGGTATTTTCCACGAAGTTTCATATTTAAATTAATAATGTAAAATACTAGAATATATCCCAAACCACTTTTTCATATAATTTATTTTTATAGATTAATTACATTATAAGTTTATTTTAATGTTTAATTATACAAACTTTTTATCAAATAGTGAAATTTATTTAATTTTACTAAATTTCATTTTGAAATGAACTATAAAAACATAGCATAATTTTTAACGTTTTTACCATAAAAAACTACATTATCATCCCATCTAGGGGATTAAATTTAAATTATTTTCATACAATTATAGGATTATAATTTCTAAAAATTTATTCAATATTCATTATAAGAATAATTTATAATTTTTAATAAGTGAAACATTGTTTTTTATATAAATATTAGTGACAGTAATTAAAATTAGTGGAAAATATTAAGGTTAAATTATTCTTAATAAGTGACTGAAGCATAACATTATTGTACAAAAAGACATATAAAATTTTCCAAAATAAATTGAATGAAAATTTTTTCTACCCTATCCTACCATTTATAGTCATTATAACATCATTTACTCACATTAAATGAATCAAACATGAGAGGGGTGTCCATTTCCCTAAATATTAACGAATTACCACCCATCCTGCATTATAAAAGGCCTCCTCTCCTCCAACTTCCTCTGAAAAATATAGAAAATTTATCCCAAAAATTATATATGCCCAAGTATATCAAAAACATTTCTTACTTAGTTTTTGAGGCCTCCATTGGACATATTTCCATCTAATGAATTACTTTGGTTCAAACAGAACGGAGTTACCCGATTTGGAGGTATCATCCACCTTCAATATAATTTCTTTTATTTTCATCCTACCTCCTTCAAAACAACTCATTAAATAATTGTATAACAATAATAGTATCCTAAATATACTGCTATTTTTTCAATCAATGGTTTTTATCTAATCATACACACCATTACATATAATGGGTAACAAACATACATTTTTCTTTAATGGTGAACTACAACCCCATTAAATAATTATTGTTAATATTTCCTTTACTAAATATCCTGGGGAATAATATGATGTAAAATATATTTATATATTTTATATATTATATTTAATATTTATTTAATCTTCTGAAATTATATTACAACACATATTATTATACTTTCCATTTTGTGTTAATACGACAATTTCATTTGAGAATGTGTGGACAACCACCCACTCAAAGAAATGTGATTCATTCATACAATATAAGGAATATATTAAGGATGGTTTTAGTAAATATATGTGATATATAAGACATAAAAATAGATAATATAATAATTATATATATATATATCATTTACATTCTTTCATTTAACACGATAATTATACCAAAATAGAGTTCATGTGTATGTATGAACTACCGTATCCATGAACGATGCATTCAGTTTCATACATCAATAATATATTGATTGTTTATGTTAAGATATATTGAATATAAATTATATCTAAATCATGGTTTATATTCAAGAAACAATTATATAATAATAAGGACCACTGATATATCAAAATAAGACACATGCAATAAAAGTAAATATTACGAGAAGTGAAACCGTAACATAGAATTGTTTACATGAGGGTAATATAAAGCCAAAATAAGACCATATATTGTATTAGAAGTTATAATATGGTTATTTTATAAGTTTATAATAAGTTTATATTTATTAAAAAGGATTATTGAACTTGTATGATGAGATTCAAGATACAAGGTAAGGTAATTTCAACTCAATCTTTCTTTCTGTGAGATACACGCCATATTCGTTGCTCTGTTATTTTGTGTGGGGTATGTAGTACCCCGAAATGTATATTATTCCTATTATACTTAAATATTGTATATTTAGATAACCATTTTATGATTTTTATTTCATGGAATTTATGTTTCAAATGTTACCAAATTGTTAAATTAATTTTGTCTCAATTTTCTTTATTTTAGACACATGCAATGTTTAAAAATATATTTTCATATGATGTGTCCAAAATTCCCTTGTAATATTATCTAATATGTCTAATTATTTTAAATATATTTAAATCTCAATTTAACTTCAATTTCCTATATGGGGAGTATGATTGAAAATACCCATTTGGATAATGTTTATTGAAACATTCTCATTGTTCATCGAAATTGTTTATGAGCTGGTTTTTTGATGAAATGTTCTAATGGATATTTCAAGAAAACTCAAGAATTTTATTCTCCTATGATTAGTGGTGATTTATTCATTTATTAGTACCATTTATTATACCCTTTCTTACTTAATAAAATTTTTATTTTTTAGGAGAATATGTCTTTACCTCATCATTTAGTCAGAAGTATGTTTTATTTCAAAACCATGATTTCCCAAAAGTAATTCTAAGAATATTATAATAATCTCCTTTAATACTTAAAATAAATATTTTACCTTTTCTTATTTTACAATTTTTTTCAAAGAAATCGCCTTATTGTTTCTTGAACTATGTATTTTTCTAAGGTTTTTACCATTCAAAATGAATATTCTTTTAACTCGAACGACATGTGGGGGTTTTCCCATGATCAGATATTTTAAGCTTACTTTACATGTTTAAAAGGATAATTTCAAAGAAATTATTTCTCAAATAAATTTTAAAATAAATGGTGTTTAACTAATTTTCAATATTTCATTATATGTTATAATTGTATTTTTTAAAGACTGTGGTTTCTAAAAGGTTTTAATGATTCTTTTTTATGTTTTCAAGGAAAAATGGGTCTTGAAAAGTTTTCATAATCCTCTACAAGGTTTCAAAGGAAAATAGACATCAATATTTTTTCAATGATTACTTCATAAAGTTTCATTATTATTTTCAGGAAAATGGATTTCAAATTGTTTTACATTTAAGATTCATTTTTCAAAGGTGAAAGGATAATTTGTTCACGAATTATTTTAAAATATCTAAAAAATTTTTCCCATGTATGATAACCTCCATTTTTGTTACTAATGCCTTTTTGGGGAAATGAATCATTGTTTCCACTCATATTCATTTTCTAAACAGTTTAAATTTAATGGAATGATGTGTAAAAAATATGTTTCTCTTTGAAAGGATATATTATAATGAAACCCTCATCTTTTCACATGTCATGGTTTGATGAAATGTGTATGAAACCTATATCTTTTACATAGGTCAAGATATGGTCACATGTTTAGGATACCCATTTCATTTCATGAGTTATGATATGATTGATTATGATATTAAGGCCTATATACATAGGATTTAATTTTGAGATGGGTGTGACCTATATCTTAGACCAATAAATTTGGTAATGATATATTTCTCACGATTTATACTGATATGGCCTTAGGAGTGAACCTTGACTACTAAGATGACCATTAGAGTGAACTAGGACTAAAAAGAGGGTTTGATGAGTGAACCCTTTCTATTAACATGGCTATTTTTGTAAACCATGACTAGCATGATGGTAGGAGAATTGAACCCATTCTACCAATATTTTCTTGGTGGTTATGCCTTTGAAACTATGGAAATTATTTTATATTCTTTTTTGTTTTCTAAAATAATACGTCTTGTTCCAATGTTATGACTTCAGGGATTAATTTCTTAATTTCCATAGAATTTATATGTTAATAACTATCTTGATTTATGCCACAATTCTTGTTTATGGTCATTTATTTACATGGTATGATCTTCAAATGTCTTGACCACATTCTCATACTCTAATGCTCATGTTTATGCTTATTTTTCTCCATTTGTTAACACTATTAAGCTTCTGACCTCATCCCTTTTAATGTTTCCTAATTCAATTTATGATTATTTTTTTTAAGTATGAATTATCTAAGAAGGTTTCTAGTCATGATGAACAATGTGGGAGATTATGTAGAACCCTTATGTATTAGTGTTTATTTTTCCGTGTTTCCAAAAGAAGAAATCTATTTCTATCTTTGGGTGTCTATTTTATTAATTATTTAAGTATTATAACAAATTAATTTATTGTTAATGTATGTCATTATTCTGTATTTATGTGACAAATGTTACCGTTACATCCCTCCAAATTCCAATTTGAACTTCATAGAACATGGAATTATCTCATAATAATATTCATAGTTTCAATTTTATAATTTCCTCTAATGATGGGGTCTGAGTCCACAAACTATTCAATAAAACATCCCCTTAGGATCCATAACATATATAGTGGTGTATCGATAATGACTTGTAAATTTTACCTCAAATATATTTTCTGATTAATTTTCATTCTTCTTTAGATCTTGGAATTCCTTCTCTATTTTTTTTGCATTGAACTAGGAAAATATTTATTGAAAAATATTCCCATGAACTCTTCCCACTACACAACATAGATCTTCCTTATTGGAATAATGTTTTTAATCAATTTCCACTACTGGTTGTTTTTATCTTTCTAAGAGGTATACTGTTACAGTGACATTCTCTTTATACAAAAAAACGATTATAGAAAAGATATTTTCTATAGGTATTATCAATTGTTCACAAATTAATATGTCAATAGATCCATAGAAATATGGTTGTCAATGAATCATGAAGGACTCAATGGAATATTTTTCCCATAGAGGTGAATATGGTCACCCAAATTGAGTCATGTTATTGTTAATACCTCTTGTTAGTTGATTCATCATCCTCATGATGTTTTGCATTACAGAATCCTTCAGAACACTGTAATTGAATCTTCCATTCAACACATCATTTAAACGGTTCCTTCTATTTCTGCCATTTTTTATAAAAGAAGAAAACCTTAGTGGAAAACATGTTTCTTTTTTAATCTTATAAATTTCAATGGATTTTATGTCATAAAACATCATGCTTCAATATATTATTAATATCCCCAATAAAAATTACATTTTATAAATATCCTTGATAAGGTTTCATAAAAATCTTTTTATTAACAAAACACATCCCCCTGGAGTGTCAAAATAGTAGTGAAGAAAGGTCCATTATCATACACGAGTTCATATTCGAGTCTATCTCAATGTGTTGTATTTAGGTGTTACCCATATGTAAATATATTCTACAGTCGGCCACATACACATGTACTATCAAGATAAGGATGTATTACCTTTAAAAACATTTACTTAATACATAAAAATTCCCCAGGTACTTATCCTATATCTATACTTTCCCTTAATGTTCCACATAATTTTTTCAAGATATAATTTCCAAAAATAATTAAATATCCTTTGACACTGATAATTTCATTCCCCTTTTTTATTGAAAAATTATTCATTAAATTTTAAAAACAATATATCATTTTAACATTATTTTTTGGAAATAAGGTATATAATAAACAAAAATATAAAAAAACTTCTAATTAGACTTGTAATAAATCGTTATTGGTTCACACTATGTTACATTTACCGCATCTCATAACCTGATGCATACATCAAAAAAATTAGGTGATTATAAGGCACAGTAATAGAATAAGCAATGGGAAAATTTAGCAAGTGATCATGAAGAATATCAATAACAACATGATGAATAAAAATAATTCATTAACAAGAGGAATATCATAGTAAGAAGAACATGAATGACATCATAGAAATTTGGATATAAAATTTAAATGATATATTCTTAATCATATCACCATGTTTTCTTCATGATGGTGTCATAAATGAAAATTACCATGTTTATTCACCAAGATATCATAAAATAGATCATCTATTGAGATTAAAGTCATTCGACAGTTCCTTGGAACAATATCCTTGGCCACCCTTCATATTTCTAAATATAATGTGAGAGATATAGATCGTAAGGAATCATTTCATTAGTAAACTATGGAGAATAAAGAATGATTTTTTTATAAAAATATTGTCATATAAAAGAGCATAGAGACATGATAACTTCAGCATTTTCAACCCATGAATGTAAATATGGGTGTAACGTCCCATGTTCATATTCCATTAAATGGTTCCCTATGCCTGGTTGTCCAAATGGCCTCAAGTGCATTTCCAAAAATTCTAATGGTTGTTGACTATTAGTGAGGTCCAAGGGCATGATAGTGAGGAAACTATGCCCTTATTGTAAAAGTGTAACATAATAGAATAAAGATTAAAAAATATCAGATGTAGTGAGAAATATGAAAATCAGGTAAAAAGATGATGAATGAAGGATAAATTTAACCAGATGGAACATAATTTCAAAGTGATGCATCATGTCACTTGATATTTGAAAACAGTGAAATATGATACAATGCCTTCAAGTACAATACAATACAAAATTGTAGTAAAAAATGTATCTTAACACCATCACAAGCCTTGGATTGGTCTCATGCTCTCTTTCTCCTAAGCAGCAATCATTTACCTGTATAGGGAGCCCTTCCCCTATCAACACCTGGAGAAATATAGTGTATGTGGGCCAAAAATAATGACCCAAACATGGTGTGATAAATGAATCCAATTTGGACACTACCAAATGTCTATGGCAATCTATCCATGAGTATATGTACCAGTTGTGTATAGTAATTACATGAAGTAAACAAGTAGGCACTCAGTAATAGAAAATCCTTCAAGTAATGATATTCATTTATAAATTTTACTGTGTTCATTAGTAGTTCATTTACATGAACTATTTATTTTCATAATTTGGCCTAAGTCCAACATTCCGCATAACAATATAAGAGTAATACATGTCTCAGAAGACCTTCTAACAAGCACATAAAGTCTGAATATAATCTTGTGGTTTGGATTGACATACATGTCACAATTTATTCCATTACATAATTTTAGTATAACCTGATTTTGTTCTTGATATTCCTAATTTAGAATTCAAGTATCACTACTGGTGTAATTTTACTGACATCATGTGAGTCTGTTTTCCGCAGTACTACTAGGGGGCCCCGAGTATCACTCTAGATGTTGGTAAAAGTTCAAGCATGCACATCCTCAGTGGCCCTACATAGGACCCCCACAGTGTCACTATATGATTGATATATGATTTTTTTATTTAGTATATCCCTTAGAGACCCACTAGGGATTCCATGTGTTAATAATTACATATAAATTAAAATCATTTCATGTACGTCCATGGAATTCTATGATGAACCAATGTATCACCCAAGGTGTAAGGTAGAATAGTCATGTGAGTATGTTCAAGAAATTATAAGTTGATCCCATGTATCACCCAATTATATTAACCATTTACTCATTAAAATTCAATTCAACATTCCATCATTCTTATTAAGAAAAAAAATTGCATAACAATGGGGAATACGAAATCTAAATGCCATAATCAAACACATACAATTTCAACACAACTACAATTCCAGATAATATTCTTGTTCATTTTTAAAAAACCCAAAAAGGTAAAAATAAGGCATTTCCATGGATATCCATGTACAAAATAGTTAAACAACTGTCATCTATGGAAAATGCACCCATAGGGTGTCCATTAATCAAGAAACAAAACTAATCATTCTTTAATTCATTAATGTAATTATGCAAACAATGTTATTTAATAGCAAGGATGAAATTCATTTCAACGAGACACCCAAAACATGGGAATGTGGCACAACGAATCATATAAACACCTCAAAAATTAATAAGATGTATGAGACGACCTACCATGGTGTTGTACAATCGATATACTCCGATGTCTGCCCTTGAATCAACCTATAACAATGTAGATCTCTAAAAAGTGGAAAAATTCAACCCAAAATTACTTCCTCATGAATATATATTTGGAATAATATCTTTAGAAGAACAATTCCTTTTCCGATTGGGGTCAAACAAGACCGAGAAAAAAATAATCAGAGTTCAGATGAAGATTTAGGAAAAAAATGAGATCTGACCTCCTTGTTCTTCATCCCAGAAAGTCTCCTATCCAAATGAGGATAAAATGAGGGTGTTGTCCGTTTTAAGGTGAAAAGGTAGTACACGACATGTATATCCATATTCATGTTGTGTATATCATTTTACTATTCAAATTTTTTACGACTTACTTTACACATCCCACACCGACCGGCCGACATGACTACACAACATGTATCAGGAAATACACAACGAGTAGTGACTTTTTCTTCTATCCCATGCCAACATGCTCATATTCAATGTATCCCTATCATACACATCCATACTGAACTAGGTTTTTATAGGATTACATGGCATGTAACACTAAAATAATCATTTTCCCAATTTACCCTTTTTTCTCGAAAAAGAACTGATGGGAAAAGAATAGAAAAAAATTGTACCTCAAAATATGAACTGGGTTCGTAAACCCCCCCCCCAACGAAAGTAATCCCCAAATTTCCCTTCCAAGGGCAGTGAATAAATACTTGAGAATAACTCTGGCCACTGACCATGTACTTCGGCCTCCCTATCCCATTTCACATCATGCACATGGCCATGCTTCCATAACACGTGTACGAGAGGAACTGACTAACCTCAGAGATCCTTGGTTCTCCTGCCAACTATACGAATCAGATTCTCCTCAAAGGATGCATCAACCTAAATATCGACATCTTCAGGAAAAAAAACGTGAGTCATGTCCGAATGATAGTGGCATAGCTCAAATACATGGGAAGCATCGTTCATTTCTTGGTACCTCTTATGTAACTATAACTCATAGGAAACTGACCTGACTCATTCTAGAATTTCAAACCGTCTGACATATCTTGTTGAAAAATTACCTTGTCTCATAATCCTTTTGTTCCCCAATATTGGTGTGAGATGCAGAAAAATTGATCCCTGACCTTGAACTCCAAATTTCATCTATATTTATCAGCATAAGATTTATGAAGAGACTTCACTGTAGCCAAACATTTATGAATTATGTGAAACTTTTTAGTAGTCTCTTGGAAATGTCGAGATCCTAGAATTGCTGCCTCTCCTACCTCCATCCAACACTGGGTTGATCTACATGGCCTCCCGTATATTGCCTCATATAGATCAATCTGAATAGTATCCTGAAAGAAATTATTATATGCGTTCTCAACCAGAGGTATTTGCATCTCTAAATATCCCCATAGTGTAGACTCATGCACCCAATATGTCATATAGAACCTGTATCTTATGATATGACAGACCATCAGTCTGTGGGTTGTATGTTGTGCATAGAAGAACCTATATAACCAGAACCCTCTAAAAACTCTACCATAAATGAGATGTAAATTAGGTGACCCTATCTAAAATGATATACTGGGGGACCCCATGAAGTCATACCACCTCTCTGATATGCACACATCCAAGGTCATCAATACTAAATGTTTCCTTGACCGGCATAAAGTGAGCAACCTTCGTGAGCATATAGACTATGACCCACACAACAAAATTGCCTCTAGGAAACCTCAGTATCCCATTCATGAAATCCATATCCACAAAATCCCATTTCACCTGAGGAATGATTTACAGAAATTAATGTACCACTAGCCACTGAGGTTCCACCTTGACCTGTTGACCGGTGGAATACCTTGTAACAAAACCAGCTACTTCTTGCTTCATACCTGATCACTAGTACTGGCCTCACATGTCCCGATACATCATGGTGACTCCTAGATGCACATCCCAATATGAAGCATGAAACTTCCACATCAGATCATTTCACATATACCCAGTAACCCACACACGTCCTTGGATACATATAACTTCATCCTTTCCTATAATCCATCCAGGAAAAGGGTCCTCACCTTCCACACTTTCCTATAAAACTGGGCCATCTGAATCTAATAGTTTCCTCATCCTCACTCTGTCTAGTAGGATAGAGGTAACAACCAAAGATGAAGTATAAGTTTGTCCTAACTATTGTGCACCTCTAAATGCATCTCAGAACACAAGGCCATATTCTTCCACTAACCACTGGCTTCCCACACTACTTGTATCTAAGTACTCGTTCTTAGTACATCAACCACAACATTGCCTTTTCTTTGTGTATAGGTAAACTAAAATTCCTAAAAATGATAGTATTCCACCAACCTTTTCTATATCAAGTTCAAATAACACTGATTAAAGTTGTATTTTATTTTTTTTTGGTTTGTGTACACTAAAAAATGCTCTCCCAAAAAATAATGTCTCCAAAAATGAAAAGAATGAACTACCGTAGCCAACTCAAGATTAAGGGTAAGGTAATTACTCTCATGGGGTGTCAACTTCTGAGACCTATACACAAAAAATCAATCTACCTTCATAAGAAATAATCATATCCCAATACATCATGCATCATAGTATACAGTGTAACTCTTTCCCAAATCTAAAAATATCAGTATCGGCACAGAATTCAAACATCCCTTCACCTCCTAAAAGGCTACGTTACAAGATTCTAACCACTTATACATCACACCTTTCAAGGTAAATCCCATCATCAATGCTTCTAATCTTGATAATTCATGTATAAAAGGCATTTAGTTAATAGATTTCACCAATAAACTATGTACCTAAAAAACATTCTTGGGATTCTACCGGGTAACTATTGTTATTTCCTTCTCTAGTTCCACTGATGGCATAGTATCTAATATGACATGACCTAAGAAGTTAATTTTATCCATAATGAAGTTGCATTTTTTGAGCGTAGAAAATAAATATGGATCTCTCATTGTATTCAAAATTATCTCAATGTGTTTTCCATGGTCGTGTCGATTGTGAGAATTCCCCATTATATCATCCACAAATAATACCAAAACAGAATATAGGTAAGGATGAATGACTCAGCTCATCTGCGCCATGAAAACTGTTGGATCATTTGTGAGACAAAACGATATAACCATGTACTTATATAGAATATGCCTTCTATGAAACATGGTACGAGGTATGTCGGTAGGTCAAACACATACTTGGTGATATTCTAACCGCAAGTCAATCTTCAGGAACACCTGGGATCTTCGAAGTTGATCAAACATGTCATCTATTCAAGGAAAGTGATAATGGGATTTAATTGTTAAAAAGTTTAGTTTCCAATAGTCCATACATAGCCTAAGGGTACCATCTACATTTTTTTGTGGTAAGCGCCAATGAAACCTAAGGCTATGTACTAGGTCGGATAAAACCCTTAGCTTCCATATCATCCAACTACCTCATATGCTTTTCCAACTCTATCATAGCCATCAAGTTAGGAGGAATGGATACTAGTGCAAATCAAGTCACTAGATCGATAGGGAACTCCACCTCTCTGATCAGAGGTGAGCCTGAGAAATTGTATGAGAAAACATCCCCGAAATGATCAAACACTAGAATAATGTCTTAAAGACATTTCCTTGGACAAATAGATATAAACAAGCAATCAGGGCTATCATCCCCCCAACCCACGATGATCCGGCCCATCTCTTCTCTCCAAGACATCCCGTTCACACTTATTTAGATACTCAATGACCTCTAGTGATTTGAAACTCACCCTGTGGTGATAGAAATTAACAATGGCCCGAAAAGAAACCAACTAGTCGATTATGAGAATGACATCAAATCATGTCATATCTAAGACATAGTGGATACATAGAAAATGAAACCAACCAATCTCAAGGGGTCACTCCAAGCATTAACACACTCATGTCGTTCTAATACCCAATGGAGTGTCTAGTGTCATAAAATCAGAAGTAAAATAACCATAGATCCTAAAAATTTCCACAATGACCATTGATATAAATCTTTGTGTAGCACCGATATCAAAAATTATAGAAAACAAAAGAGAGGTGACGAGAATAAAACCTTTGACACTAGATGGTTTGAGATCATGCTCCTGCTGGGTTTGATGCATTGCATAATCTGGCGGGCACTGTGGCCCTGAGACTCTGCTTGGCCACCCTGAGCTGACCCGCCCTACATTCGCTCAGATCCTGGGGTCTGGCTACCATGGCCACGACCACCGCCTTAGATGAAACGCCATGACGTATTCTAGTTTCTATACTGGTGAGAAGATACTGACCTTGGCCTTACACATGGAGTCTATACAAAACCTCTCTCACTATCCACTAGTGGAAACATCATGCCGATGCACTATAGATGTCCCATCATTCCTCAATCTAAGCACTCAACTCGGGCCATCGGTTAATGGGGCCTTATATACCCCGTACTACCATACTGATAGCAACTCACATGGGTACCAGAAGAATGATTCTGACATCTCATATCCCCGCAAGAATGATCCATATGACGCTTCTTGCTTCCAGTCAAGATAGTATCATATATCGGTGCCAAACCACCCTGGCTCACACCTCTAGCTTCCAAAAAATTATGAATAGTAAATAGTTCCTGATTTACAATCGGAGATATTGAATGAATGCTGAAGAGATTCAGCTAGGATAATATGTCAAACTTGAAACCATCCTCGAATCATCTATATTTCTATACGCTATCACCCATCAGAATATGTGAGAATCGATGAAGGTCAGTAAACCGAGATAAAAAATAAATAACTAGTATTTGTTCATTCTCTAGGTGCATGAACTCTCAGGCTCAGTCATCCATCAGAATCACGGGAAAATAATAATCATATAATGTTAACATAATTTCTCCCCTTGTAATATCCCACTGACTTAATTCCTAAGTGATAACATCCCACCATCTCTTGGCAAAATCATGTGGCATATAGTTCACGAGCTTGACCCTCCTTTTCGAGAGGCATCTCCAGATGCTCGAAGATAGTCATCACAGATTCTAACCATGATTCTATAGCCTGTGGTCCACCATCCATTGAAAGAGTAGGAGTAATCTACTGCTAGAATATACACGTCAGCTCTGACATAGATGTGGAAGCCCGCGATTCCTTGAAAAGTCTGCATGAACCTCACCAAACCTTCTCAGAACTGTGCGCCTGCACCTGTGTTCGGTATAACTTCTGGTTTCACAGTTACAATATCTAGAGTATCCATCAGTAGCATAGAGACCACCATTTCTAGAGTATACTCATGACCTCTCTCCTAACGTACAACTTGTGGTCGTTGTGGTGGCATGAATCAACAAAGTGCATCCCACACACATCAGTACAAACATAAAAAGAAAGGAATCTATTACTCAGATGTGCAATAATGGAACAGGTAAAAGAAATCATTACAGTTTTCCAAAAAAGGGGTACACTACGTGTATGACCCCATACAAGGCATGTTCTCATAGGGCTTTACATGGGTGTGTATTTATGCCCAACATGTCTATCTAACACACCTCAAACATGGTGTGTTCCTCGTAAGACACAATGTTCACCTGAATTTTCCTTCCTCTTACAAACCTAGAACTACATGGTTCTTTCGGTGTAAGATACACGGTATGTTCAATCCTGACATGATGTGTAGAACTAATTTTTCATCCACCCAGGTCATTAGTGACACAGTAAAATACACAGTTGACTTCCACACAGCATGTACTCCCATTACACAACATGTCCTTCTAAAATATCAACAACCCATGTTCCCTTTTGACACAATAGGTAACATAGTCATGGGGTACATTACATGTACCCATGGTACACGGTGTGTTCTTATTAAAACATAGGACGCATTCTTCCCCAAATAGGATGAAGACATGTCATGTTAAGCTGGAATACATACCATGTATACTATGGTTTTCAGGACATAAACCTCATATTTCCTGGAAAACCCATGTTATATAGAAAAACCAACCAGTGGGATGACAAATCCCAATTAGTGAGGGCCCATCCTCCCCAAGAAAAAAATTTTGGAACCTAGAATAATATATCATTGTAAAATTATAGATAAATAGTTGAATCATGATCTGCCAAATTTTGTTCCAAGATGGTCCAAACACTTCAAGAACCAATTTTTTTCATCCATTCAATAAAAAACATATCACGTACCAATACACGTATCACAATAGCATGCTTAAATATCACATAATCTTTCACAAAAACATTTGAAAACTAATTCATTTTTGATGGAACAGACTAATGAATGGAATCGGATTCGTAAAGGTCACTACAACAGAAACGCCGTTTAGCGGCGGTTTTTTTTTCGTTTAGCGGCGGTTTAATCTGCCGTTATACTATTTGGAGGTGGTTTACAGAAACCACCACCAAATAGGGCGTCGAAAATCTATTAGCGGTAGTTTCTAATGCTTTGTGGCAGTTTTAGGAAAGCGTCGTAGGTGCCTCATTTCGTGGCGGTTTTCCTAAATTTAGAGGCGTTTTTACGAGCCCTGGATATCACATTATTTCCGGCAGTTATAACTGCCATGAATAAACTCAATTTCCAGCCGCGATAAAACTTCCACTCAATTCAGGTAAACCGCCGCGAAATGAGGCATCCATGAAGCTTCTATTTAGCGGAGGTTATAACCGCCGCTAGAAGTAAATTTTATTTTACGTTTAGCGGCGGTTTAAACCGCCCCCAGTATACTCTTTGCGGCAGTTAAAACCACCACTAAAAGCTGCCCAGAATAAAAAATAATAATAATTTGATTCTTCTGCACCACTGCCCTGAAAAAAAAAATCCCGAAAAAACAATCAAAGGTTCTGAAAAATTCCTCATACTCATGTATACAATATCCTAAATAGTAAATACTAGGAAGATAAAACTCCATTGATACAACATTGTAACATCCTAAACTTGATTCCACTAAATCTTATAACTTCACTTTCTTAGGATAGATCATCCATACCGATTCCACTCTACTTATAAAAATTGATAATTGATGAATTAGTAGTTATATTAGTACCAACCCATTTATATAATGATTTTTTTTGGTTTTGTGTCCTACAAACCATCCTTAATACTTATAATAAATTTGACCTGATGAAATAGCTTAAATAACACATTAGACATATATATTGTTATAAAAAAAAATCATATTTTGGGAATAGTTTTAGAGATACATTGGGATATAGCTTTTAAAGGAATGTGGATATTTTCAGTGAGTCTTAGTTAACATATTTTTATGTTGGAATATAGGTTAGGTATTAACTACATTGTGGTGAGTGATGTAGACCAGAGTTTTTAGTAGAAAAGCTAAGTTCTCCTAGTTCTATGGATTACTATGTAAGAGGATCGAGTTTTATAACATCATCAATCTAGGTTAATGTTCAAGATGTAGTTATTGATGTTGATTGAATGTGTGCGCATGGAATGATGATTTCATAATACATGTGATTTTTAATAGACCATTTTTATTTATTATTAAGTGGATGATGTAAATCTATGTTGTAGGAAGTGAACCACATGTTGTTCAAGGATGGAATATTAGATCCAGATGAGGCTTCAGCGTATGCCAAGGATGGATTGTCGGGATGAAACATGGTATAATTATGATGACTCACATCCAAAAACCATGTTTAGTGGTGGAAAGAGTGTTTTTCATGGTAATTAGATTCCAATTTTTATTAAAATGATGAATATTAAAATCCTATGGTGGGGAGAATCACACAGGTCATGGAAAATGTAACCTTTGGGAAAGTGGTTGTAGAAAGAATAGTCATGAATCGTAAAGAAGAAAGATCTGGAATTCCATTAATTAACGTTTCATGACTGGATAGCTTGTAATGATTCAAAAAATGGAATTAAGAATCATAATATAAATAATTCATGGATATAATGATAGGTAATAATTACCAGACAGGCCATGATTAAGTAGAAATTGTGTTATGAATGTAGTTCAAGTCATGTAGTAATAGTTCAGTGATCAAAACAGTTATGGTTGGAAACGGTCCACTGTAACCATCCAAATATTTAAGTATTTGGTAGAAGTTATTTTCTTAAAATTCATGTTTTTATAAGACATACCAATTGTGAGTCATGTCGACATCCATCTTCGAGATTATATTTTAATTTATAAAGTATTCTTTCCTATATTCATGGACTTATGGAAATTTATCACCCCTCATTCAAACCTATATCTTAGTGAACCACCCTTGATTTAGAACATTCTCATGACATTTTAGAAGAGGTAGAGCATGTTTAGATACTTTTGACGCTTAAATCAGACATTTTCAACAATGGGCCTCACCAAAAGGTTCACTACACTATCCCCTTGATCACTATGAAATGACCAAATTTTTTCAACACATCAACAATGGGTTTAACTCCTAGTCATCCAAAATCTCGACTACCAATTCAAACACAGACCTAAATGGAATGATGTATACCACTCTTGAGAAATGAAGACATGAAAAAAAACATCAGAAATCATTAAAATGCATAAAAAGAAATGTGATAAATGAAGTAAATTTTAGGACAAGAAAATGTGTAGTGGAAACTATGTGACACAAATGTTACATATACAAACCTACTGTTTTCATTATTGTTCAACACATCAACAGTACAACTACTTGGGGTCCGATGATGCATCGTCACCCTCTCCACCTTCATTTCCCCTTTGTGCTGTCACATGAAAGAACATTATATTGAAAATTAGATACGGTTACATATTTATATTAAAACTTAAAACAAATGAATGTTAGAAAACTTAATGATTCGGATTTTATGTGATTTATCTGCATACCACCAATCGATGCACTCCCACCGGGGGCATATCTTCTCATCTGCTGATGTAGTTCAGTCAACTCATTATGCAATGCAGATATCTGATCCCCCTACTAGTGAACTGTGTTTCGTAAAGAAACAATCTCTTTCTTATCATCATCGGGATGACTAATGTCAGGAGTAGATACAGCAGCTATCCCCGGTGGCCTGTTAAAAACTTCAGATGGCAGAGGTCCCAAACCCATCCTACACACTCTCTCAGGATGATCCTTCCCAAGGACTTTAGCAACCAGGTCATCTTGGGAGACATAGTAGGAATGCGCAGGATTGGAATCCCATAGTTATTTAATTTTGACCTATAAATCAAATATCAATATATATTAACAAAGAAAAAATTGATAAGAAGTTATTATGATAAAAAATTGACTTCATACCCCAACTTATTTAGAAGGCTCATTAACAAAACATCCATCTGGTTTCTTGTAAACATCCAACCACAGTTCAGTTCTGGATGCATCATTGCCTAAAATTTGTTACAGCATTAATCAAAGACAAATCAACAATTAAATATATTAAACAGATAATATTGTCTTATAAATATTTAAACTAATTAAAAGATTACCAATGAACATTGATTTTTAGAAAAACGTTTTGACCCCGCAGTGTGCGGGATGACTTGCTTTGCTCGGTTTGACGCATTCTGTCTTGATAGATCCTGAAATGAATTAAATGAAATTTAATACTGATGTATTGAATGTCATTTCCTTTTCATATAAATTTATAAATATAAAATTTGGATAATATAATAATATATATATTTCAATACCATCCACTTCTGATCCGAATTCTTATCAACAAACACTTTCCACTGCTCTTTTGGTACCCCACAGGGTAGCTTCTCATTCATTTTCATCGTGGTCAATGAAGCATCATTGACATCACACCACAATATCCATTTAAATTCTTTCCACTTCTTACCTAGATTTTTCAACGTCCTCTTCCGTGCTATCACATCAAAAACGGTAAACGGGATGAACATCTGTATACAGAAATTCATTTTGAACATATTAGTAACATGACATTAAATTAAACAATAATGTAATAAATTTACCATGATTTGAGAATCAGACACTCCAATTTTTCAACTTGGAGGAATATGTCTCCAATAGTCATATGAAATGGGAGGGTAAATGGGCTCTGCTGCCAGCTGGCCTAGAATCTGGAAAAGCAACCCCACGGCATCATCCGTAGGGAGCCCGTAAGAATCACATGGCACAAAAATCTTCTCACCATTCAGATTCCAAACATATGAACATTTTATTTTTTTCTCCATTTTTGAATTTTTTTCATCTTCAATGAGAAAACAATTAGTATAATCAAAATGAAATAAATTTATTTAATTAAAATTTGTACCTATGATAGTGACACTCCAGTATGTCCGGGATGAACTGGAAGGGGCGCGTCGCTGCCCCACAGCTGAGGCTCCTGAAGGGGGAGTCGACGACTCAGCGTCTACTGGGACATCCACAGATGCTGTGAGAGATGGTGCATGGAGAAATTGTGCAGGGGTGTCGGCCGTTGGTGTATCAGATGTCATGGGGAGGGAGCCAAATGGATAGTTATCTGTCACAGAACTAGATGAAATAATGTAACGCTTCTTCCTTGGCATTCCTGTCATTTAATCAAATAAAATAAAGTTCAGATTATATATTTCAAAAAAAAATATGCAGAAAAAAAAATTAAAAATGATAACAGATGGAGTACTAACAGACAAAATATATATTACAATGATAATGAATGACTGCAGAAATGAAACAAGTGGTTTCTGAATAAATAAATATTTGTACATACAATCATTTTCCCCTTCAATCGTGTCAGTTTCCTACTCGATTGCTTCATCCACTTAATTCATCCTTTCTAGACTAATATTTTCAATATCATTATGGACAAAGAATTCTCTTTCATATTGCTGATTAAATTCAATTTCAGATGTCAAATTTTCCACTTCATCAGCCATATCATACAAATCTCTTTGTATTACGTGAGCAACTACACTCCACCCTTCATCGGAAACATCATTCACATAATATACCATTTTTTCTTGCGATGCTAAGATATATGGATGACGGAGTTCAAGATCACCAACATCCATCAAGTGAGATAAGTTCATAGAAATAAATTTCAAGGAATCTCTTTTAACGCCTTTGATAATATCGACCCATTTTCATTTGAATAAAACAACTGAAAAATGTCCGTGGTACTTTAATTCAATAATATCATGCAGCTTTCCATAGTATTCCACTTCAGCAAATGTAAATATACCACTATTTTTTGTTCTCAAACCCACTTCTCAATCGACTGTATGAAATATAAAGCCATTCACATTATAAGAATCATACTTTCCAACTTCTTTTCAAGGACCTATAGAAAGAAACTTCAAATATTCTGATAGCTCTGCTTGAGTATTAGTATTCATGATCTGAAATAAGAAATATACTTTATTAGATTTACAAAATGTATGTGTCAATCTAATATTCGTATTTATTGCAATATTTATGAACATACACGTTTTGCAAACCATTCTACAAGCTCTTTATTAACAGCTTTCGTTATATCTTTCTCATTTCATGTTCATCCTCTGATTCGTCTCTTTTTCTGTATCCTCAACTCTTCAAAAAGTGGATATGCAATTTCACTATTCATCAGCACATATCTATGTGCCTGTAATAATTCCAATTCAGTCAGTGTCACATTTGAGCTCCTCCCAACTGATCGGCCAATAGCAGGAAATATTTTGGATTTCTGATGTATTTTCAATTGAGTGAATGTGTCGCCAACACATCCAAATCGATTAAATCTTGTCTCAATATCATCCAAGTATCGAGTAAAAAAGGTAAGACACTCTTCAGCCACATAGCCTTCAACAATTGAGCCTTCTGGTTTAGCTTTATTTCTCACGTATGATTTCAAATACCCAAGATATCTGTGAAATAAAATAAACATAATTATGCATTTAATTATGTACCAAAAATTGTTTACTTAACTGGAAAACATATAAATAAAGTACGTCTCAAGTGGATACATCCATAGATAATGAAAGGGGCCTCCTAATTTAGCTTCCTCAACCAAATGCATATTTAAATGCATCATTATAGTAAAAAGGACGAAGGAAAGATCATCTCCATTGCGCAAAGGGTCAATACAAACCTCTCCTGGAGGTTGTCAAGCTGAAATGGATGTAGAGATTTCTCACATAGTTTTCTGAAAAATGTGCTGAACTGGAGTACAACAGCAGTAATTGTTTCAGTTAATAATGTACACAATGCCAATTGTAGTAACTATTGTAACAAAATATGTGAATTGTGGCTTTTCAATCCATGTAACTTATGATTCTTCAAGTCAACACACCTCGAGATGTTACTTGAATACAAATCAGATACCTTAATATTCTTTAACATTCAAAAGAATGTATCTTTATCTGTATTTTTCATTGCAAAAATTGCCGGAGGATACTTTCCATTCTCATCTCGACAGAGACCATGTTTTATGTTCATTTCTTGTAAGTCTTTGCGAGCATTGAGATGATCATTCGACTTTCCATGATCATTATGCAATGTGAAAATAAAATTGTCACAAACATTCTTCTCAATATTCATCATATCAAGATTATGTCGCATCAAATTAAATTCCCAATACGGAAGTTTGAAGAAAATACTTTTTTTCTTCCGTTGTTCTGTTCCGGTTTCACTTAACGATACACTTCAAACCTGTTTTCCTCTATCATTCAAATGATGAACCTTCCCAAATTCAATTTCAACATTTTCAAGCAGTTCCAATATTTCAAAACAATTTAACAACTTTGGAGGTGGTCTATGATCAATGGAACCATTAAATTATGATTTGTTTAGCCTAAATCTATGAGATGCATCGAGAAATCTTCGATGACATAAGAAGCACCATTTTCTACTGTGAGGTAGCCGTTTGGGCTCAAAATCAAAGTTACAAATGGGAAAAGCCACACCCATGTAAGTGTTCCAACCAGATAAATTCCCAAGCCCAGGGAAGTCACTAATGGTCCACATTAAAGCAACATGCATTTTGAACATTGTTTTAGAAGAAGCATCAAATGTCTCAACACCGTTGCTCCATAACTCCTGCAATTCTTCAATCAATGGCTGCAAGTATACATCAATATCATTTCCAGAAATGTGTTTTCCAGGAATAATCATTGAATGGATAAAAGTTGTTTGTTGCATACACATCCACAGAGGAAGATTATAAGGGATCAAAACAACTGGCCAAATGATATAATTGGTACTCAAAGTCCCAAATGGGTTGAATCCATCGGCATCCAATCCCAATCGAACATTCCTAGGATCAGATGAGAAATTGGGATGTATTGAATCAAATGTCTTCAACGATTAGGAATCTCATGGATGTCTCATTAACCCATCGTTGTTATTATCTATAGAATTTCACTTCATGTGTTCAACGGTTTTTGATGACATGAATAATCTTTGCAATCGAAGCTTCAAAGGAAAGTAACGCAAAACCTTTGCAGGTGTGCTCCTTTTCTTCTTCTCCATGAAATTATGTTCATTCTGACTTCCAACATCACCCTTTGCCTACCATCTAGAAGAAGAATATTTCTTGCAATTCCGTCTACTTGAATCCTCTCCCCAATAAAGCATACAATCATTGGGACACACATGTATTTTTGTATAATTCATACCAAGCTTATTAACAACTTTTTTCATATCATAAAAATATTCGGAGATTTTTGCTTCAAGAAATGAATCACGAATCAATTCCAATATCATGGACATTCCCTTATATTTAATTCCACATAAACATTTGATATGGTACAACTTCTGAAAAATGAAATCTTTGAATATTTCAAACACCTACTATACAACTCTTGATTTCCATCATCAACTAAATCATGAAACACATTTTCCTCAGAAATGTTTTCTCTTACATTTGGATCCACAGAATCAAGAGGAGGATCCAATGATATGTGACAATTTTGATCTGCCTGTGTTACAATCTCAAAAACATCACTTGTCATGTTGCAATTTGTAGCACCCTCTTTTGGTTGTTCTGATATGTTTTGATGCTGATAGTGGTGTCTTGCAGTACCGAATGCATCATTTATTAGGTTTTGTATTTCATTTTCGATTGTCGATGAACATGGGACCTCATTAGGCAGATTAACATCAGTGCTCAATCTTTCGGTAATGTCCGAATCTCCATTCCAAATCCAACACAAATATTGAGCAGGGAATTGCTTCAGAATTAAATGTTCATAAACCTCATCTCTCTTCAACCATGTTCTAAATTTACATTTAGGACATGGAAATTTTATTCTACCTTCAACGGATTGATTAGAAATTGAAAAATCTAAACTCATTCAAACCCTTAACATACTGAGGTGTATTCCTCGGTAATGTGATCTAGCTTTTATCCATGTATATCACAATGTGCCTACACAAAAAACAAGGAATAAAACATGAGACATCTTCTATAACCACATCATCAAAAACAAATAATGATGAACAAAATTTCCAAAATATAAGTACATTAATGAATAAGCCTCCGGTGAAATATATCATGTAGAAATATATCCTATGTATGATAGGGGACATCATTAACATACCCTGGATTCATGGGTAGGGGAAAATGTTTATATTGAGATATTTTATTTATCTGACTCTCATGTACATATTTATATCTAATAAAGTTATTATACAACAACCAGATTGAGTTCATGTAGAATTTACTATATATCAAGACAGGGGGCTGGTGTGGGCTGGATGTGGCTGGAGCTGGGCCAAATCACGACATTACTGCGGCGTGACAGCGGCGTGACCGCGGCGTGACCGCGACGTGACCGTGGAGTTACCGCAGCTTGACCGCGGCGTGACCGCAGCATGTTGGCCTGGTCCAGTGACATCCGTAGGGCCAAATCATGGCATTACCGTGGCGTGACCACGGTGTGACCGCGGCGTGACCGCGGCGTGACAGCAGCGTGTTGGCCCGGTCCAGCGACATCCGCAGGGTATCATCTTCCACTTAGTTTCAAATAGGATGACATGGATGGCATGAGAGGATGTTTTCTCAGAATAATTAATGAAATGAAATCAAATATGTTATGAATAGAGGATTAAATGACCCTTGATATACCTAATTCAGTGAGGGATGGAATTCTGGTGGAAGGGGGGCTGTTGCAGGATGAAATGCTGGTGGAAGCGGACTGAAATGATTGTGGAAGGGGGATGGTGTGGGCTGGATGTGGCTGGAGTAGGGCCAAATCATGACATTACCATGGTGTGACCGCGGAGTGACCGCGGCGTGACCACATCGTGTTGGCCCGGTCCAGCGACATCCGCGAGGCAACATCTCCCACTAGTTTCAAATAGGATGATATGGATGGCATGATAGGATGTTTTCTCAGAATAATTAAAGAAATGAAAGAAAATCTGTGATGACTAGAGTATTGGATGACCCCTGATATACCTAATTCGGTGAGGGCCCGAATGCTTGTGGAAGGGGGGCTATTGTAGGATGTAATGCTGGTGGAAGAGGACTGAAATGATGGTGGAAGGGGGCTGGTGTGGGATGGATGTGGCTGGAGCAGGGCCAAATCACGGCATTACCATGGCGTGACCGCGACATGACTGCAACGTGAACGCGGCATGACCACGGCGTGACCGCTGCGTGTTGGCCCAGTCCAGCGACATCCGCAGGGTAGTATCATCCACTTAGTTTCAAATAGAATGATATGGATGGCATGAGAGGATGTTTTCTCAGAATATTTAATGAAATGAATGCTAATATGTGATGACTAGATGATTGGATGACCCCTGATATACATAATTCGGTGAGGGCTCAAATGCTGGTGGAAGGGGGCTGGTTACAGGTGGTGGGGGGATGGTGCGGGCTGATTCGATGGTGGTAGGGGGCTGTTGCAGGCTGGAATGATGGTGGAAGCGGGCTGAAATGAAGGTGTATGGGGGATGGTGTGCGCTGGATGTGGCTGGAGTAGGGACAAATCATGCATTTACCACTGCATGACCGCGGTGTGACCGCAGCGTGACCGCGGCGTGACCCCAGCGTGACCATGGCGTGACTGCGGTGTGACTGCGGCGTGACCCCAGCGTGACCACGGCATGACCGCAGCGTGACCGTAGCGTGTTGTCCTGGTCCAGCGACATTCTCGGGGTAGCATCATCCACTTAGTTTCAAATAGGATAATATAGATGTCATTAGATGGTGTTTTCTCATAAGATTTAATGAAATTAATGCTAATATGTGATGACTAGAGGATTGGATGACCCCTGATATACCTAATTCAGCGAGGTTTGGAGATCTAGCAATGTGTAGGAATACCTATAGGAATTAATACCCCATGGGATAAGGAAAATCATAGGTTACATGACATGTAATATGACATTACTAGTACCGTGGGACCCCTGGGCTATGTAACTGGGATTTTGGTTGGATTTAAATATCACATGCCATTTGACATGGTCACACAACATGGGACCCATCTTAAAATTCTAATGGAACTTAATGAGTGTCTTGGTTCAAACAATCATTTTAATAAAAAGATGGTAACCCTCTATTGGGATATAAAAAGGGTCAAGTACGATTTGTTCTTTATGACTAACAATGACATCAAGAATAAGGAAAACATCAATGCAATAATGTTAAGCAAGGTATACCACTGTTAGTTTTTGCAGACAGCGCTCCTCTGTTGGAGGGGTTTTATTACAAAACCATGACTTATTTATCATGGATATTCACACTATGTTTAATTTCATTGTTCATAGACCAATCTATGTATAGAGTTTAAGGGAATGTATTCTTGAAAAAAATTATGTGATATATATAGTGATATATGAGAGGAATAAAAATATGATATGGATGTATATCTTGACACACATATGCATATATCCTTAGGGTATGACTCAAATATTTTATGGTCATGGTTCTCAGACCTGTAGATGTTAACCTTTTTATATATAAAAACATTGAACCAATGATTGGTTAGTCTTCATAGATATTCCAAAACACAACCTGATGTGAATTAAGGATTATTAGTATCATATAATAACTTGGAGGGGGACATTAATTTTATGGTCATGATGTTTAGACCATTGTGTCACATAGTTTAATATCCTATGAAAAGGACCATGGTTTTGATAAGACATTACAAAAGGAGAATCTAATGTTATGTATTTGGGGTATCCAAAAGAGATTCATACCCAAATTGCATGGTGTAGAAGAATATAATATCATAATTTATTTAACTGTTAAAATTATTCTCAAATGTTTAAACTTCAGGGTACAAAAATCACATTGAATAGAATTATTTTTGATGGTTTAAAACATACATTATGAATGCCTGAGTCAATAAGAAATAGATACCATCTAGTGAAGAATGACCATTACAAATAGTGGAATACTAATACCATTCTCATTAAATAGAATCTAATTGTAGTAGGTTGGATATTTTCCCAATAAGTCCATTGATTGATTATGTGGTTTAGGTGGAACTATCTTCCACGACTGAAAGACACTTAATGAAGGAAGATAGTGATTTAGGAATCCTATGATGGTGTCCGAGATTGAAAATGATTTAACATCAACAAATCAACACGTATTCTAGGTCGGAATAAGAACTAAATAATCCTTTTTGAAAATTAAAGTGGACAAAAATAACATCTTTATTTAGCGTGACATTTCACTGAAGGGGCTGCTGGGGGAAATTGTTGGGCAGGGGGGAGGGGAGGGGAGGGGCTGGCCAGGATGGAGGGGGAGGGGAGGAGAGTGGAGAGGATGGGCAGGGGGAGGGGTCTATTGGGGGAAAATGTTGGGTAGGTTAGAGGGGAGGGGAGGGGAGGGGCAGGTTGGAGGGGAGGGGAGGGGAGGGTGATGGCAAGGGGAGGGGCTGCTAGGAGAAAATGTTGGGTAGGGGGAGGGGAGGTGCTGGTGCTGGAAAAAATGGAGGGGATGTGAGGGGAGGGGAGAGGAGGGGAAGGGGGAGGGGGCTGCTGGGGGAAAATGTTGGGCAGGGGGAGGGGAGGGGAGGGGCATGTTAGAGGGGAGGGGAGGGGAAGGTGATGGAAGGTGGGAGGGGGCTGCTGAGGGAAAATGTTGGGCACGGGGGAGGGGAGGGGCTGGGGCTGGGCAGGATGGAGGGGAGGGGAGAAGAGGGGCAGGGGGAGGGGGCTGCTAGGGGAAAATGTTGGGTAGGGGGAGGGGAGGGGAGGGACAAAATGGAGGGGAGGGGAGGGGAGGGGCATGATAGAGTAGAGGGGAGGGGGGGATTTTGGAAGGGGGAGGGGGTGCAGGGGGAAAAGGTTGGCCAAGGTGGGGGGGGGGGGGCTGCTGGGGGAAATTGTTGGGCAGGGGGGAGGGGAGGGGCAGGGCCTGGGCATGTAGGAGGGGAGGGAGGGGAGGGGAGGGGCTGGGCAGGATAGAGGGGAGGGTAGGGGAGAGGAGGGGCAAGGGGGAGGCGGCTGCTAGGGGAAATTGTTCGGTAGGGGGAGGGGAGGGGAGGGGAAGGTTGGAGGGGAAGGGAGGGGTGGGTTATGGAAGGGGGGCTGGTGGGGGAGAATGTTGGGCAGGGGGGAGGGGAGGTGAGGGGCTGGGGCTGGGTAGGATGGAGGGGAGGGGAGGGGAGGGGAGAGGAGGGGCAGGGGGGAGGGGAGGGGAGGGGAGGGGCAGGATGGTGGGGAGGGGAGGGGATGGGCTAGGTATGATGGAGGGGAGGGGAGGGGATGACCGTGGCGTGACTGCGGCGTGACCACAGCGTGACTGTGGAGTGACCGCGGCGTGACCGCGGCGTGACCGCGACGTGACCGCCGCGTGTTGGCCCGGTCCAGCGACATCCACGGGGCAGCATAAGTATCTTTGATGTTTTTCCATGACACAAATGATGTTTAGGTGGGTCATGATACAAATGATGTTTGGTCCACCCAACACTAGAAAATAAATAGCATGAAACTGATCACACCCTGCTTCTTTTCCTTACTATCCCTAATGACATCTTTCACATCTACCATGCTTATTCCTTAGTAATTTTGAACCAGGAATATCTCAAGGTTTTCTTCCACCAACTCTACCACCCCTCTATAGAATAAAATCCTAAGGATTATGTTATTAATAAGAAATGTTTAGAGGAAACTGTTATTGAGGATGTATTTAAAAGTTGACATGACCTCCATACTAACCACCAGGGATTGTTGAGTGCTAAATCTTTCAATTTCCATGGATACCACACAAAAAACAAAGTTCATAAGGGATCCAAGATGAATCATAAGAATTTTCATCCGTAGAGAAATTAAAAAATAAATATTGATACAAAAAAACTATTATTCAAAACATCAACTATCTAGCTAAAAAAATATATGCATTCATAGATCCACTCGTCAATAAGTTATATTGACTTCTTTATTAAGATGAATGAGACTTTAATAACTTATTATCTATCACCTCAATATTTTCTAGCACATTAATTTACATAAATAGTATAATGGGGTAACATCATAAAGAATATTGCAAGCATATAAGATAAGTTTCATGAACCTAACTCTAATCTCATTCACACTCAAACTCTCATATCAATGGTTGATAAACTCTTGGCACTACATTTCCTTCAACGTCAATGATAATAAATTATCTCAATATTAACTTTAAAATTTTCTGCAATACACCGTAAACTCTTCATGATCACCCTAAAAGAGAATCCACTATAGACGAGCATCCCGATTCAAAGAACTAATAGCCGATAAAATCTATTTCCCCTTATTTACACAGATAAAATTAAAGGGAGACTTAGAATCCATTAGCCACCTCTCTATATCCTAATTAGAGGCAGTTCCCTCAAACATTAAAATGATTTGTTGCTAAAACTTATTGATATTGAGTCCTATCATAAGGTCCTTATCGATAATGATGTTTTTCCAATGGTATAATACAGTTTCCAACAATGGGTCTTCTCTCAAGGAGGGAACCCAATTAATCATCCTTCACAAATAGTTTTTTATTGTTTATTTTTTTAAAAAAAAAAATTAATTAAACGAAGCATGAAAATAAAATTGGAATGTGTATATAATAAAATAAAACAAATGAGACAATGAAATTAAATGTAAATTATGTAAATATGTGAAAGGATAAAATAAGAAGTGTAAAAAATGATCCATGGTTCATTCATCATTTACAATATTAATTTTTTTTTCATCCTCATGATTATATATCATTCATTCAAACAACATCCACTATTTAATGTATGAGTGATCAATGTGATCGAGTGCCACTCTAAATAAATTAATTCCCCCCCTCTTGATTAAGAAATCATGAAATATACCTCTCTCAACAGTGTTTCCTCATGAAATCTCATAGTTAAATCTAAAATTTTATTCTTCTCCCTATATACATAAATGATCCACTTGTAAAACGAAGTGAAATAAATGAGTAGAAATAATTTGATGGTTAGAGAAATTGTCATGAAAATTAAAAGATGAAAGTAAATACCTTCACCCCATGATTTAATAATATCTTGTCGCACTAAGAACCAAAATTAGATTGTTGAATTACAAATATAAATCAGAAAACATGAACAACAACCTTTGACAATGAATATGTTAGATATCCATTAAAATATAGATTATGAGAGTCGGGTGAGGAGAAATAAATTGCGGAAGAAAGAAGAAAAATGAGGCCTTGGGGGATATCAATATATAGAATTAATTACACACAAACCCTTCATGGGGATTTGATTCTTATACATACTGGAAAACCAAAAAACCCTAAAGGAGAAACAAAACCATACCTAGAGGGGAAGACGTTGCAGCTTCCAGGGTCGCAGGGGGCCGGTGGTCGCGGGGTTGCCGGGGTCATGCGGGGTCATCGGGATCACGGTCGCCGGGGGAAGCGGGGGGTCGGGGTCACGGGGGAAGCGGGGGGCCGGGATCACGGGGGAAGGAGGGTCGGGTGTTAAAAAAACCAACGTTTCGCGGCGGTTTATTATAAACCCCAACTAAACAACCGCTTCTAAATAGCGGTTTTGTTTTAGTGAGTGTCTATATGATGCATGTGATGTAATGACCTCATATGATAAGGTTTAAACAAAAATAAAACCCTCAATAACATCAATTGTAACATCATAAATCATGTGTGTCATGAATTGTTGAAATCAAATCAACTGTAATTTCTCAAAATCCAAAGATCACTAGTAAATTCGATGAAATTTGGATTTTCCCAATAAGCAGGGAAGCTACTCCTAGGAACATCTAATTACCAAATATATATTCCTTCCTATACTTATGTACAATAACCAAATAGTATGACAAAGCAGTAATGAAATACCTCTAATGCCACTTTCTAATGTCCCGGGTCTAGATGCCATGAAACGGTGCCACTTGCACTATTGAACACATGGCCTCAAGCACATTTCCCTAAACACCAATGGTTTACAACTAGAAGTGGGGGCCTAGGGTGTGGTATTGGGGAATTTATGCCCTCATTGGTAGAGTGTAAAACATCGGAATAAATATTAAAAAATAGAAAAAGTCGTAAACAAGATAAAATTGAGATAAACAACTGAAGACTGAAGGATAAAGTTAACCAAAAGGCATATAATTTCAAAATTGTGTACCATGTCATGTGTTCTATAAAAACAGACAAACATGATACACTACATTCATGTACAATAAAATACCAAAGGATGGTAAAACAAAATTAATCTCAACAGCATCGCAATCCTTGGCATGGTCACTGCCTCTCCTACTCCTAAGTTGCAATCAAGTACCTGTATAGGAAGCCTCACCCATATCGTCACCTGAAGAAATGTAGTCTCTTTTGGGAAAAAATAATGATGCAAATAGGGTTTGAGAAATGAATCCCAATAGGCATCCACCAAAATTCTATGCTAATCTGTCATTGAGTACATGCATCTGTTGTGTGTAGTATTGACTTATAGTAAAGTAGTACGCACACAGAAGTAAAAAATCGTACAAGTCCTGGAATTAATTTATAGAGTTCAATATGTTCATTATTAGTTCATTTAATTAAAATTTTTAGGTCTTGGAATTCATTCAAATCCTGACATTCCTCCTAGAAATGTACGGACAACAGAAGTCTCAAATGTCCATCTAACAAGTAGGTAAATTCTAATTCGAAGATTGTGCTTTGGCTTAGTAGACATACCACAATTCATTCCATTATATCATTTAAGTATAACTCGAGTTCATTATCAAGATTCCAACATTGGAATTCAAGTATCACTAACGGTTTATTTCTATTGAAATCCTATGTGTCTGTTCTTAGCAGCCCTTCTAGGGATTCCTGACTATCACTCTCGATGTTGGTATAAGTTCAAGAGAGTCCATCCTCAAAAGTAAAGCATTAGAGCCCCAACGTATCATTCTATGAGTAATAAATTATTATTTAAATTTTAGTTCACCCCCATTGGTCCTATTAGGGAGACCAAGTGTCACTAATGACATATAAATAAAAATCCATTGGAGTCTGTCCATGGCGTTCTAATCTTAACCCACGTATCACCCAAGGTGCGAGGTACAATTCTCACGTGAGTCTGTCCACGACATTATAAGCTGAACCCATTTATCACCCAATGTTATTTACCATTTACTCATTAAAATTCAATAAATCATCCCAAAATTCTTAACATGAAAAAACACTTCATTGCAGAGGGGAAAACACACTCCCAAATCCAGAATAAAAAACATACAATTTCTACACAATTAAAATTCCACATAATAATCATTTTTATTTTTAAAAACCCCGAAAGGTAAAATAATATAATGTCCATGGACATAGTAGGAAAATATTCTATAAAAACATCCAAGGGAAACACATCCACGGGGTGGCAATTAATCGCGAAAAAAAAATTAAAAGATGATTTCATTCATTGAATTAATTTCCAGAACAATGTTAAGTAATAATAAGGATTAAATTTCTTTCAAGGTGACACCCTAAACATGGTAGAACGGAATAAAAAGACTTATAAAAATCTCTAAAATTAACGAGATGAAGGAGACCACCTACTTTGATGTTTTACAATCGATATACTCCGACAAAAACCCTTGAATCTACCTAGAATAGAGTAGATCAATGAAAAGGGGAAAACCATTCAACCATAAATATCATCCTCATGAAGAGAAATTAAGTTGAAAAACTCTAGAAGAATAAATCTCTTACTAATTTGATCAAAAGAGACCAACAAAAAAGTATTGGAGTTATGATGAAGCATTAGGAGAAAAAATGATCTCTGGCCTCTTTGTTCATCAGCCCGGCGAGTCTCCTGTCAAAATGAGGAGAAAATGAGAATACTGCCAATTTTAATCTGAAAAATATTAGTACATGACATTTTTATCTTTATACCCAATGTGTATATCAGTTTATTTTTCATTGTTTCACCTAATTACTTTACTTGACCAACACCGACCTGGTGACATGACTACACAACTTGTATCAGGAAGTACACATCGTGTAATGAATTTTTCTTCTATCCCATGCCAACATGCGCACACGCCATATATCCCTATACTAAAAGCCATAATTCTGGGAGTTTATATAGGATTACACAGCGTGTAACCCTAAACAACCATTTTCCTAGTTTCCCATTGTTTTTCTCAAAAAATCACTCAAGGAATAAGAATATATGAAAATTATACCTCAAAATAAGAACCATGTTCTTATAGTGGGTTTCCTATAAATAAGTACATAATTAAAAAAATCATTTCAAGATATTATTTAATACCAATTAACTAAAAAATAAGTTCTAGTATTCTAGAAAAAAAGGAAAAGATAAATTCTCATTTAAAAGAGAGAGATTAGAGAAGTAAATTTGGAAACATGATGGGTATAAAACATGGTTATAGAAATGGGTACAATGATAGGGCACAAGGATATAAAATTTATAAAACATATTTTTTTATAATGTCTATGTTAAAATGGTAAATAAATATGAGTAACCATATCATCAATAAGAAATTTACAAAAATAAGTTCTGAATTGAAGCGAAAGGAAGCATAATTCCCTTACCATGAAGAGTTACTCCTATATTTTGCAGAATAGAGACTTGGGGTCTTATGGAAAACTTTTGGGGTCCGTGGGAGTAACACCCACCATAAATTAGTGTAGTACGTATTGGGAGTCAAATTAAATGGGGAAATGTGTTGGTATTTATATGAAAATTGGAGGAATTGTGTATTAATTTCCAAATTTGGGTCTTGAAAACCTAGGTTGTGGATAATGTAAAAATACATTCATAAAAATGTGTTTTTATCCTGTTTTTGATGATTTACGTTAAATATTATGTTATTTGCATCCACAATAACAAAACCAAATTTTTTACGTCTTTAGGATTGAAAAGTATTGATTCTATAATGTAATATTATTAAAGTCAATGTTTCAATTATTTTCCTTGGAAAGACACATATAGGATTTAAAAATTGATTAAAATATACTAAAATACATCTTATTTGTAAAAAAATATAGTTTAGGTCATGTATTGGGTTTATTTAATTATGAAAACATTATTAAATACGTAAGATTCCATTAAACATATCAAAAATTGAAAACTGAACTTTTTTCTTTTCCCAAAAAATAAATTATTTTTGGAAATTATCATAAAATCACCCTAACATAATTTCAATTTGATGATTAAAAAATAATTTTTATTTTATCAAAAACATTATAAATGTATGCAAATTTTATGTTTTGAATACAAAAATCATCAATTATTATAAAATAATAGTTTTAAAGGTACAATCAAAGTATTGAAATTTTTAACAAATTCCTAAGATATTATAATATTATTTTATTATTTATATTTTGATATATGTGTCTTAAAAGAATACTAGATTAAGAACAATATTACTCAGAGTACATAATCTTATTATAAAATTTTAAATATTTTCTAAAAAACCACATTACCTTTTATTTGTATCAAAAAATAAAATATTGAAAATTAATATCAATTACAGATATATTTTATTAATAATATAAATTATTAAGAGGTATTTATGGAATAGAACTTTTAATTATAAAAAGTAATTTTCAATTTATGTAGAAATGGACTTGCCAAATAACCTCTTGTTACTCTTAAATATGCCCTAATGCTGAGGGGTGCAATGGTCATGGTTTCAGTGGGAGGATCAGATAACATCAACCAAGAGGTAATCTCCACTAACATGTACTTATATCATAAGATATTTAACTAAATAATGACTTGTTTAAGATCAAATTTGTCTTGATAAAAGGTGATCCACAATGATTCTACCTCTCTCCCATGCTCGCACATATGGGCTTCAAACAACACGACTCCACTGGTTGAGGCAATCGATTATCCATTTTACTTAAATTATACTTTTTCATTACTGATTATAAATGCATATTATAATGGTAAAAATATCATACAATAGTATTGTTTCCAATGATCATGTTTAACTATAGCCATATTTTACCAATGTCATATACATCAAATCCCAAGGACCACATTTCCCTTTATACCCTACAAAATACCACTTTATTGTTTTACTAAACTTTTACAACAAAATTATCCATATGTTTACATTTTAATTTTCATAAGATGTGGATGGGATTTATAATATTTTGTTTCCTCTCTATAGAATTTTAATTTGGAGATATGATTCTATTATATTGGGGTTATCCACAGAATTATATTTTTTGGATGCTCGGTTTTATATACTTGTTTTAGTAGTATTGTTTATCCTTTTAATTGGTTTCATTAATAAATAATTTACTGATCATTCGTAAATAATTTTTTTTTGCTGGATTAACTATATTTTTATATTTTATATATTATATAATATGTATCAAAAATTTATTCATTAAAAAAATATTTTTAGAAAAGTCATGGTCATTACAATAAACTAACTATGAGTTGAATATTATTATAACACATTACAAAATAAGGAAAAAATAATGTAATAAAAAATATATTTATTATATTACCCAAAATTTTGTTTGATTCAGATAATATTTAATTCAGAAATATTTAATAATTTCATTAATAATAAAAAACCAATTTTATTAAGAGACTTGAATATTATCTCTCAAGGAGTTATTTTAAAATTCTTTTTGGTCATCTGGTTACTTCTTAATCACTACCAATATCCCCCACACTAATTCTATATGATATAAGTAATGATTTTTTTTCATTTGGTGTGTAAAAATACTTTTATTTCTCCCCCATGGGATGTAGTAGTTGTAGTTACGAAATATATTTTTATGGATTAGTTCTCTAATCTAGTTGTCACATGGGAGCACATATTAAGTAGAACATGATTACTAACATTATCAAACAAAATAATTTTAAAATTTAAGCTGATAGAAAACTTATTAGGGTTAGGTTGATCTTCTCTTTTAGAATTATATAATGTTCTTCTAAATATAAATCTCAAATCATTGTTAATTGTTTAAATGAATTGTTACATATATATTTTACCATATACAACCTTATCAATGAATGATGATGAAAACAATTATCCTCAAAATTTATTTATTTTGTATTATCATACACCAAATGTCTAAAATTTACAATGATACATATTTTAATTACAATTGAAATACCTAATCAGGCATTGAAATTAGTAAGCATCAAAACTTGATTATTTTTTCGTCATCATGTGTTTGGTAATCACTAAACTCTCTCCGTTTGATTCTAAAATAATCAATCAAAAATGATCTAAAATCAGTTGGAGGGAGAGATGATTTCCTCACCACGTAAATATTTTACATTAAGAATAAGTCATAAAAACATTTTTATTCCAATAATATTCTGAAATTATGTATTGAAAATAATTTTAAGACAGAAAATGATCATCAATTTTAGTTATGTTCATTACTCAAACAATAAAATTGGGTCACCACCACTTCCTGAAATCAATCAAGGATTAAACCCCTTTATTGAAGAATAAATAATAGATTTTTTGGTGTATAAGTAATTATAAAATGAAAATAGATCAAGAAAAATAAAGAATATTTTTCTAGAGTGGCATTAGGTGGATCTACTCATTTAGTATATACACCATGCCTGATTAGTCTCAAATTGTGGTACCTATTTCCAAAAGACACAATTTTTTATGAGTGATGAAATCCCCAAAATTTATATCCAGTATCTCATTTTAAATATTACTTATTATCCTAAAATATAAACTATTTTTTCTTTATTTCAATGGATTTTGACTTACCCACATTTTAAGGAGCGAATTAACATCCTTAAACATAGATGAGAGATGTAGTTTCTATTTTTATTAAATATGCACTAAAATTTCAGGTGGTTCTCAAAATTAAATTGGGATATAATGCCATATAATATTCATTTAATGGGTTTTATATGACATTGGAATGGTTACTATGACATAGCCACTTTATTTTTATTCATAGTTTCAATGTCTACCATGTAACATTGACACTATAAAGAAAAAAATATTTTCATGATAATTCCTTACCAAAATCCATCACATAAAACTTTAGAATCCCCAAAATTTATATCCAACTCCATGGTATAGTTTAATTCCCAATAAAAGCATCCCACTTCTATCATGAAATAGTGTATACTCCTACGGTGTAGCTCCATGATGAATAATATCATGAAATAAATTACCACTACCCAAGTTAACACCTAAAAGAAGCATAATGCACACCACTCAATAAAACAACTCCTTTTCAATTGGAACACTTCATAGCTAGTGATACATAACCACAAATCATATTTATTCATTATTTTCAAAATTATTACAAATTTGGTCTTGCTACATCCCATGGATTTCACTATGGCATAGAAACTCATTGGTTATTTTACTAATCTCCCACTATGTCATAGAGGTTGGGTAGTGTCATAGGACCCACATCATCACAATATGATATCACAATTGACATATAGATTTCAATGACTTCATTAATTTTTAAAATGGGATTCACTAAAGTCATTCAATGGTTTGGAAGTGATTTATGGTCATCTTTGTTCTCTGCAATACCATTCTCCTCGTGATTTAGAATTCCAGTAGTGTTAATTATATTTTTCTATAGTCCAGATTCTAGTATTACAATGTTGTATAGGCATAGGGAAGAAACGATTTTGTCCAATAATGGATGAAGGATTAAGGTGTGATGATGCATGGTTTTTTTAGTAATGAATTGTTACCACATACCTCTTGTCCGAGCAAGTTGTATCGATCAGTGTGCTCGCATATAAGTTAACACACGATGCTAGCTACATAGAATGCCATTACAGTGGGGGATAATTTCCCACAAAATCTCAAACAAACTTACGTGGCCCATGATAAAAAATAGAAGTATTTAGTCTTTATCCCAACTACTATGTTTATTACTCCATGCACAACATTATCCACCTTGTTTATAGATGAGATGGACTTCCCCAAGTGATTACAAGGAGAGCTCACCCTCCCTTATACTAGCTTAGTGGATTGCAACATGTGGTTTGAGGGATATCTTGTGAAAGAAAGTTTGTTTACCCTACATCACAAAAACACATAATAAATTTAAAATATGAATTAAATAATGAATTCAAATTTACAAAATGAAATGTTTATGTTTATTCTTTCCTTATTATTTCATTTACTGTATTTCTCACACATTGAATGCACAATTCATTATATTAGAAAAATTGATTAACCAATCATTAAAGGTCATTAAAAAATGATCACAATATTTCATAAAAAATGGTTCCATCAAATACCTGATACATGAACTATTCTTATCCACATGAATTGAATATCAATATTTAATTAAATTACGAACCAATTTTACCCATAATTAAAACTATAGAAATAAAATATTACCAATATACAAGTTAAATAACATATTCACGATCAATATATAACCCCAAATCAATATCACATTATTCATTGAAATAATCAACACAAATATTTATGTTTATCCATTTGGATAATGGTGTATCTTCTCTATTCATTCATTCATATTTCTCAATTAATTATCATTAAGCATTCCTGTAACACCGTTAGATTTTGAGAATTATTTTTCAATTATTTCATTATATATTATTGATATTTTCACTTCCGTGAACATAAGAAATAGATTTTGGTTATTATATAAAATTAACATGTTTGGACTACACAATGTGAAACACCTTGGGAAGCTTACACTACATGCAACACCGTCTAGGCTTGCATTACACACATCAATGAGTTTTTAGGAAATAATACTTTACTTGTATAATTATTTAAATGAGATAATTATAACCAATAAATTAAACTTCTAATATAAAAAGTAATAAATAATGTTTATGTATTAGTTATAATGGTTTTTATATTGTACAAAATATTGTTTTTGGTAAAGTATTTATATGTTTTAAACTACTATTTTCTCAAATGAAGTGCTTTTCATGTGCTTCTATCAAGCACAATAAAATTAATTTAAGTACTATTCTATGTTGAATTTGAAAAAATAATCCTCATTTTTCAATTCTTAATATCAAAATTAATTTATGGTGAATTTTTAGTATTTTTCTCAAAAAGATACATTCTTTACTGAATAGTGGAAAATACTACATTGTAGATAAAAACAGGATTTTTTATATAATTATTAAACATAAAATGGGTTTTTAATTAAATAATAGATCAATAATAAACATATTAATATTATTTAGTTCATTGGTAGGATTTATATAATGAATTTCGAAATAAAGACTTATGGAACTTTTGAACGTCTCTTTTACTCGCCTTCTAGCCCCATTTATGGGATTAGTGTTAAAAATAATTTAGTTCCTTCTATGGATTGAATTTGATAAATGAAATGATATGGTTTTAATTAGTAGCATATGAGCCTTATCTCGATTGGAAAGGACTCCTTAAGTGCATCCAAGGGACCATGGATCAAATCCATGCGGAGGAATAATTTCCGGGGTACTGTAGCAGTCATGTACTAGGAACTGTAGGAGGAACTGTAGCATGCACTATTGGCCTCTGTAGTAGCTTGGAATATGCCCCTGTTTGGGCCTTCGGGAAACCTATTTGGTCCCTAAGTCCTTTAAGTCCTTCAGGCCACCCATGACTTCGTTTCAGTAAGGACTTAGGACCACCTCATGACATTCGGGCCACCGAAATTGCAGATGCAAACTAGAAAACCTATAAGGAACATGCTATACAATGGGGATGAGAATGGAGCTTTCACCACAGAAGAAGCTAAATGGATTAAATGAATGAGAGGGTATGACTCCAGCCATCTGGACAAGCCTGTGCATGCACGAGAATTCCTAGCCGAATAGCCATGTGAAGGTGGAGAGATGATTTCACGATGAAGATGCCAGGGAGGAGCAGTTCCAAGTAGTTAGTCTGGGTTGTATGTTATGTTTGAAGCCTACGAGAAATTAGTTCTTCTAAGGCCTACTGGCCATGTAATACTTATGCCTACGGGCCTTGTATGGGATCTACATCACCCCTTGAAAGGTGGATTATCATAAATCAATATAAAAATAAAGGCCTTTGGGCCACTGGAGGATTTAATTAGTATTAAATTTTTGGTCTAATACCATCAAATTATTATATATTTTAATATTAAATTTTGTATTTTTTTTATTTACCTCATTTATTGGTAAATTGGATTATTAAAGGTAAAAATAATATATTAGTTTTATAAAATTACCCTAAAACATGTCCTTGTTTCATTTGATACGTTTTGTATTCAGAAATAAACATATAATTACAATTTAACCTTTTTAATCCACATGTGTATGAATATTACGTTTATTATATTTTATTGAAAGGTAACTAAAATGGGCCATACACAGAATTTTAATATGTAAATAATTTTGTAATATAGGGTTTTAGAGAAGATAAATTCAACTATAAATATTTATTTGAAATATATAATGTTTAACTATATCATGATAATTTATTTATAATCTTTAGTGATAAAAAATCAAAATAAAATGTGACCAAATGATGATGCAGAAATTGTTTAATTAAAAAAATGATCAAATAAATAGTATATAAAATATTAAAATAAATAAAATTTGAATAGATTATTGTGATCCATGAATTTTTTGGTGAATATAAAAATTTAGGAGTGTTATAAATGGTTTGGTTCGAAATTATGTTTCTGTTTGTATTTTATATAATGAAAATGCTGCAAATAGTTTTAAAATAGATACTAATTTTTTTATGGGTAAAATGTGTATTTATTAATAAAAAAACGGGGGGAGAGGAAGAGAGGATTACAGGAGTCTGAAGTAGGGGATTTTACAGACATCCCTAGCATAGATGGGGATAAGATCAGAGGGGAGGTCATCCATCCAAAGAAGCTCGTGGATAACACCAATATTTGCAAGTGCGTCAGCAATACAGTTGGCTTCCCGATATATGTGTGTGGCGATGATGTTGAGGCCAACCATAGAGTTCAAGCAATCTGTCCATCGGGAATTGAGAGGCCAAGTGAGCTGAGTGGTGTCGTTCCAGATTGCTTGGATGATTGTCATAGAATCACTCTCAATCCATATATTGTTCCAATTGTGCTTTCTAGAAAATGATATAGCATGTATAACACTCATCATCTCAGCTTAAAGAGAAGTAGAGAGGCCTCATGATCAATAGAAACATCCAAGAACCTGGTCCATGTGATTTTTGAAAATATCTCCACAACTTACTGGACCCGGATTGCCTATGGAAGCACCATCCACATTTATTTTGAACCACCCTGGAGGAGGGGGGTCCAGAAAACATCAATGGTATAATGGGGACGAGGATAATTTCCCTTGACCCCGACACGCCTGCAAATTTCAAAGTCTCTAACCGAAGAACTGCAAGAGTCTTTTTAGATTTAAGAAGCATCTTTAATGGCCATTAAAATATTCATTTTACCTGCATTGATTTTGAAAGAATTAGTAAGAAAAATCAAATCATTTCGGCCATACCAGATGATGTGAAGAAGTTCTGCAACAGCTGTGAGACAAAGGTTTTTGATTTTCTTAGAGGTAGTTCTCTCTGTGCATCTTTAAATCTTCATGTAAATGCTGTCAAAAGAAATCCACTGGCAATAAAACATGTCAAGAATATAGTTCCAAAGGGAATAAACATTATAAAATGAGAGAAAAAGGTGGTTAATGTCTTCCCTATACTGATTTCACATAAGACATTTCGAACAGAGGGAAATCCCGCCTTTTTGCAAAAAATTGTCAGTAGGTATTTTATGATGAGAAATGCATAAGATAAGATTAAATATAGAAGGTTTTATCCAGGATTTATTAAAGTTAGCCACCCAGGTGTGGTGGCTATCAACATTATGGAAATGGTGTTTATAAAAATCTTTGGATTTCAATACCCCATTATGAGAAGGTTCCCAATGAATGAAATCCTTAGTGGATGTATAATGGTAATTCTCAACAATTTGGGTTATATTCTCGGGAAGGGAAATGTTTGAAGATATATTGAAAGATTCAATGGTATCTTTTAGATTCGGAGGGTCATAGTTATTTTCTAACAGTGAGATAATGGGTGTACCAGTCCAATTGTCAAGGAAAAATTTTAGTTTAGATTCCTTGTTGGCCATCCATCTAGAATTGGTCATGATAGAGATGAAAGAACTTTTGATGGAGGGCCATATAGATGATTTTAGAGAAAAAGAGTAATTGCTTTTGTGTTTTTCCAGGAAGCGGTCCCTTAGTAAATCCATAGAGGTATAGGTATTATGAATGATGTTCCAAGTAAGTCTTTCTTGAAGAGCCTCGTTGAATTTAGCAATGTTCTTGATGACAATCCCCCCATTGTCAACCGGTTTTCAATAATTGGTCCAAGGGATGGTCACAATCTTTCTCTCGGAAATTTTCCCAGTCCAAAAAAAGTTTTTATTATCAGTATTAATGCGATTTAAAATACTTTTAGGCCATTTTTAAACCATCATAGGTAGACTAGTTTCGAAACTATCGTAGATTTGACCAAACAGATCCTTCCAGCCATAGAAAGAGTCTTACCTTTCCAGGAGGAAAGGTAACGAAGGGTATTATCCACAATGTGGGAGAAATGGTTGGCCTAAGGCCTACCGCAAAAAATAGGCACTCCTTGGTACGTAAAGGGTAAAGATCCCTCTTTGAGCCATTTAGCTTTAAAAATTTCTCTCTTAAGGTTATCTTTATGATTAAGTAAAGAGATAATATTGAGAAAATCAAAATTAATAAAAAAAATAAAATGATATAAAGATATGGTTGAACCTGTTATAATGTTTCCATTTATATACAATTAACCTCATATGAGTAATAATTTTAAGCCTCCTTATATATAAAATGTTGTTACCACAATTTAAATTGAAATAGAATCATTTGGGGTAAATCCAAATGTTATGGTTTAAAAAAGTACAAAAAAATGTCAAAAAATTGTTTTATGATGAGGATTAGACAATTATCAATTTATGATCAATTTTGTGTTATTTAATAGATACATTTTCATGAAAATAAATTATATATTATTTAAATCAAATATTGTTACAGAGTATCACTATCTTTTATTTAATATAATTTTCATTTTCACCTAGGTTCCAAATAAAACTATGAAAAAAATATAACTCAAAATTTTCATATAAATGAAATCATATTAATTATAATTTTTTTTAAGTTTTTATAAGTTATATAGTTTCTTTAATTACTTCATAAATGCTAAGAAAATATTTATTTTGATAACAAATAAAATAATATAATTGATTTTAATATTAATAATTGTGATATATTTGTGATTATTTAATTTTTATAATTAATTTCATAGATATATAAGATTGATTATAATTGTTTGATTAATCTAAATTCTAATTTTCATGTTATATTAATGTATTTGATGTCACAATAAATGAATCATATTAAATTTTACAATAATGATGTGTTATTGAATTAATTTATTATTAAATTATTTAAAAATTACAAAATAATAAATAAGAAAAATGGAATAGTATAATTTTGAAAATTTATTTTAATTTACATTTTTTGTACCATGTTTAACTATTTATATCAAGAATAATTTTATTATATTTTCATATTTTTGGTATTTTAGAAAATGCCACCCACCTCAATTATATAATGGAACATATTCCCTCACATCTTTACTACACTATGAGCCTTAAAAATTTTCCATCTCATTCCCATTTACCTTATCAACATCCCCTATCAGATTCTATATGTTTTAGTCTTCCTAAAAGACAATCTTTATATCCTTTAAGAGGAGATGTATAGGGAACTTATCAAAGAATAAGCAATCTCATCTACCGATTCTTTCAAAATTATTTCTCTTTCTACATCATCTACCTATGTTTTTACATTATAAAGTAACAACTAAATATTAATTTTATTTTGAGATGTTATTATGATTATGTAACAACTATATAGTACCTTCTATCCATCCTAGGAAAAATTAAATTCCCTTGTGTGCGGATATACGTCTTACTATCTCCACATCATTTTGTAATCTATTTTTCATCACCACATTACAAGGATGAATATAATGATGAAACTAATAACTATATATGATGATTATAACATGATATTAATTCAATAAGAATTTATACACCATCCATTTGAATTCTATTTCTGAATCAATGGAATGATATCATCACTCGTACGTACGATCGACCTACCATCTCCGTGATGCGATGTGATCCATTCTCCCTGATCACCTTTAATGAGAAATTATATAAATGTATAAAATATACAATATGAAATTATTCTATAAATTATACAACCATATATTATGTACAAACACTAGTACTTATATGAAAAAACATGCATATGAAAATGAAGCAGTTAACACCTTGAAGATGTGAAATAATGAAATATAATTAAACATGTGTTATTATTATCATATTTGATATCATAAATACAAAATATTGTTCTGGAATAAGTAAACAACATTATTTAATCCATTATATATATGTTTTTGATAACTTCTTAGGTACCTAGACCAACGGTATTGGAAAATTTCTCAATGTTTTTATTATCCAATATTGTTCATATGTAAGTATTTTCTGGTATATATTTATCATCCATATCCATGATACTTCAAATTGTATTTACAAAATGTTATAAAGATTATTCTAAAATTTTTTAAAGTCATTTTTACCCATTTCAATGTTTTTACTATGCTATTTAATAATAACATTTTTTCATTTTCATTATGATGTAGTATTTTAAATTTTTTGTAAAAGTACGAGAAGTTTTTTTTAACATATACAACTTGTTTTTAATTCCTCCATTCATGATTTTATAATTACTTGAGAATTCCCATATAATATTATAGTGTTTTTTTAATTAAAATTTTTTATTTAAATATTGAATGACATTTAAATTAAATAAAATGATACCAATGAAGGAATGATTTTTTCCTCAAGAACTGTTTTAATTTATTTTTCATTATTCCACTAGATGTGTTCAATGTGGTTTCAATGAAAAGGGTTTTGAAATTATTTTATGACATATAACATTATTTTTATATAAAATTTTTGATCTATGTGATCTGTAAATATCCTTTCCCATCTATGATGGAATACATTGTTATTTTTTAGGAATACCATTCATATTCATTCTCCCCATGGTTTATACTTTTATTTCATGATGTTTAAGAAACAGATTCTTTTAAAGGGTTATGATTTTGATTAAATGATTTTGAAACCTGTATATTTTCTAATTGTTATTATATGATTACATTTTTATGAAACTCATTCCCCTAAATTGGTAATGATATGATTCTTTATGTTATTGTAACATATTTATGTATGATTTCATTATGAGATGGGTGTGACCTATATCTCACTCTAATGAAGTTGGTGAATATGGATAACTCATGAGGTATATATGGTATGAGTGATATATATTTCAGGATCACAATTATAAGCGTGGACCTAGTATTCATGTCCATAATTTTATGCATTGACATGGTTTTCAGGTCCTTATATTTATTCAAGGGAATGATATCATGTCATTAATTTAATGAGTGAACCCCATACTATTTATAAATGTTCACAAATGTACAAGATTCTGTAAAATCCATAATTTCATTCTTTTTTAATTCTATGATTTCTTGGATTATTTTCTTTATTTCCTTTTGATTCATATCTTATGGCCTTCAAATATTCTTTCCATGACTCAAGAATAAGATCATTTGATATGAAGGTTATGATCATCAAATGTTATTATCGTGTTTTAATGCCATTATGTTCTTATTATGATCACATATATTTCATGTTCTCTCTTATTGAACTTCTTATATCACCATTTATTATGTTTATTTTCCCCAAGAAATGAAGAAAGGTAATAAGTATAACATATCAAAATGGTGTCTAATTTTGAAGAAATTGGTGGGAGAAGAAGTAGATGTGTTATGAACCAATTTTTTTATGTTTCCATGATTCTAAAGGAAATAAAATAATATGGTATTTGGGTGTGTTTTTTTTGTAATATATTATGTATTGTAAAAAAATGATGTAATTTCTATGTACATCACTCTTGTGGTGCTATAGTTGGTATTAGTGAAATTTTTTAGTAAACTATTGGAAAAGTGTAAGAGAAAACATATTGTGATCCCAAGTGATATTTATAAGGATATTTCATGGTATATCTTAAAGGATAATCGTATGGTTTCATTTATTTAAAAGTAGGTATCATGATTTAGGTATCCAATATGTAATTTTTCATGATTATGTAATTTTTTATATGATATTTGTTTCTCACAATTCGGTTTCTAGTCTTTGTCAAAAGAGGGAACAATAAAAAACAAGGATAACATTAACTGTTTGAAATGTTATAGTTATAAAAATCAATTTCATAAATAGAAATCTAATGATGGGAATGCGTAAGTGTGTATAAGTATAGGTTACACTATAAAGGGTAAAGAGGCTGCAAGTGACATGTTAAATGTATATGATTTTGTTACAATATTATTTATATTAAACATAAGAAGAATGATAAGAATGATGTTGATGAAAATTAATACACGATTCTTATTTAAAATTCATGGAATAATTAAGATATTGAAGGTTGAGTAATGTTTTAAGAATAAATTTGGTTGACTGAAGTGTTTATGTGATTTTATTCAAGAAAAATGTTGTACACTTTCACTTTTAGTATTATGGAATAAGGGAACATCTATTGATTGGTAGAAATTTGTTTTTCCATAAGGATTTAAGAGAATTATAAACAGTTCTTGTAACCAAAAAAGCGATTGAGGTAATAAGGTAATATTTTTAGAAGACACATGATTAAGGGAATGCTAACCCTAAATATGTGCATGATGATGAGATAGTTATATTGGAAAAAAGATATGTTGTATATGAATATGTAAATTGGATGGTCATTATTTTCATGTAACATATTAAGGATTTGTTGAAAAGTGTTTTATTCTATTATGGAAAAACATTAAAACATTTTTCACTCAAGAAATATATCCAATAATCATTCTAATAAGGAAACATGCATGTTTTCAGTAAGGACGTATGATAATTAAGGTTATATCATTGTTCAAGAAAATAAATGATTAAGGTAATCACATGTTTGGAATGGGAGATCTAAGAAATACATTATGATATATTGGAGATAAATGTTAATATTATTTAGTGAAAATATTTTTAATGTTTTGGATTTTCAAATTTCAGATAGATTGTGGGATTATCCATTTATGTACTGTTTATGTTTAATTTAAGATCTCTTTGTAAGATAAAACCATTTTATACTCGTTGAAGTGTTTATATATATTTTATAACTTCTTCTTTCCTTTTTATGAAAGATATATACAATTCCTATCGTTCTTCTCATGATCTGATAATGATTTAGGAATGAAAAATTCTACTATATTTCTTAGAATATGAGATGAAGTTTAAATTGATATAGGATCATAAATGGGTGATATTATGCTGAAATCAAATAAGTATATCTTCTATTGAAATTTCATTAACATTAGGAAAATAATTTTGATGTAAAAGGTTGCCGAATTATGAATATAGTTTACGTTATCAATTAAATATTTGATGTTTTTTTTAGTTTATGGATTTATGATTGTTGTCATTATCTGGATCACCCACTATATTGTGATCAGGGATCTTTATAAAAATCTATAATTATTTATACTTTTCCACCATTCCAAAATCTGCACTTATGTTCTCTTATATGGAAACCTAGTTTTGAGTTACATTGGGTAACAATATTGTTCAAAATTTCCATTTTAAAGAAGTGTATTTATGTTTCTTCTGTAGTGGGGTTCTAGGAAAAGAATTTTCAAGTATTAAACCATTGACAACCCAAATGAATTTTGGTTAAAAAATCATTTAAATGGGCTATAATGTAACACACCCAGATTTTGTGAATTATTCAGATTAATTAATTTTTTTGAATATATTCACTTCCCGTAACACTGAAAATTGATTTTGGTTATTATATAAAATCAATTTTTTTGGAATACGTTATATGATACACGTTGGTAATCTTTCACTATACACATCACTGACTTGGCTTGTATTACACACAACAATGAGTTTCTTTGATTTTTTTAATATTATAATTATATTAATAATATAGCTGTAACCTAGATGCTTTGCCGTAAATATAAATAGTAATAACTAATTTTCAAATAATAGTTATAATGGTTTAGATAATGAAGAAATACTATTTTTGGTAAAGTCTTTATTTGATTAAAACTACTACTTTCTCAAATAAACTACATTTCATGTCCATATATGAAAAATAGAAAAATAAAATTTATACATTATTATAAATGTAATTTGACAAAATAATACAAATTTATTAATTTTTAATTTCAATAATAAATTAGTCTAAATATTTTGTATTTTTTGTGAAATTTCAGTTTTTGGTGAATTGTAAAAATACATCAGTGTGGATTAAAAAATCATGTTTTGGTTTAAATAATTTTTATACGTTAAATTGGTTTTTAAAGTCATAGTAGATAAATAATAAACATATTAATCCAATTTGGGTCATTTGAATAATTTTTATAATGATATTAGATATAAAATATTATTGAACTTTTGTACATCCCTTTTACACGCCCTCTCACCACATCCGCGGGATTAGTGTTAAACATAATTTAGTTACTCCAATAAATATAATTTGGGAACATTTACATACATAGTTGTAAAAAGTATGATTTTTTTTGTCTAATAGGATCAAATTATTATTTTTTGAATAAAAACTGTAGTAAATTTTTATTTACCTCGCTCTAGGGTAAATGTATAATTAATGTTAAAAATAAAATTTTAATTTTATAAGTATTCCCTAAAATATTTATTAATTTCATTTGGTATATTGGATTATACTAAAATCAACCACATAAATAATTTTAACATTTTTGAAACAATAGAATGGATATTATATTTATTATATTTTATTTAAGTACATGTTAAAGGTGTCGTACTCATAATTTTAATATGTAAATTATTTTTTTATATGGGTTTATACCGAATATAAATTCAACAAAAAATAGTAATTTTATAGATATATTTTTTATATACATCAGGATGATTTATTTATAATTTTTAGTGATAAAATAATCAGCATAAAATATGAAACAATTATGATATAATAATTGTTTATTTAATAAAATGATAAAATAAATGATATTTTTTTTTTAAATAAATGTAATTTTTATTAATTAAGGTGATATACAAATTATGTAGGTGGATATGAAATTTTATGGGTGTCTTAAATAGTTTGGTTTGATATTATCTTATTGTGTAGATTTTATATTAATACAATGTTCTGAATAGTTTCATAATTGTAACTAATTATATTTTATAAAATAATATATTATAAAATTATCTAAAAATCACAAAAATATTTTAAAAATACAAATATATAATGATAAGGTCGAACATATCATAATTTCTCCATTTTTGGAAAATTTAACTCATATAAATAATAATTTATATTCTTTTAATTTTAAAAATGTTGTTACCACAAATAAAATTAAAATACAACAATTAATGGTTTATCAAAATGGTAAGGTTTAAAATATTATCATAACTTGTCAAAAAATTATAGGATGAAGGGTATTCAACATTAATATTTTTAAAATCAATTTTGAGTGGTTTAATGGACATTTTTCTAGGAAAATAAATTATATATTATTATAATCTATGATAGTTATCAAGAATCACTCTATTGAATTTAATATCATTTATGTCTTCACATAGGAGAAAAATCAAGTTATGGAAGAATATTAATATATATTTTTATATAAATTAAATTTATTTCATTATAGATATTTATTTTTAATTTTTAGAAATTAAAAAATTTCCATGTTTTGTTCATTATAGCTAAAATAATATTTATTCAATTAATATAAATATTGAATAATTGATATTATTATTATATATTTTTACATATTTTGGATTTTTTATAGTGAATAAATAATTTCCTCGATCTATAAGCATTATTATAGATGCGTAAAACAAATATATTCTTATTTCCACCTTTTTTCATGTATTTTAAGTGAAATTAAATGAATAGTATTAAATTTCAAAATAATTATATATTATTGAATAAATTTTCTATTAAATTAATAAAAAATAAAAAAAATTGTAAAATAGTCACAAAGGGATATGATATTTTCAAAAGTTTCTTCAAATTTTAATTTTGGGATCATTTTTATGTATATAGATGTAGAATAATCATAGTGTATTTTAATATTTGGGGGATTTCCAGAAGTGCCCCTCATCTCAAGTATAATAGGGAACCTCTTCATCACTTATTAATTTCACATTGAGCCCTCAATATTTGTAATACCCATCCGATTTTCATTAAAAAATTACCAGGCCACATTCTAAAGGTTCTTTTGTTCTCAATATACCACCTCTAGTGCTTTTAAGAAGATATATAGGGGGAGCTCATCAATGAAGAGGTAGTCTCCTCTACCGATTCTTTCAAAATTGTTTCTTCATATAATTAATCATAATGAGTAGTATAAATTCTAAAGTAATAAATCTAGTGTCAATTATATAATGATATGTTATTATGATTATGGAACAAATGTATTACACCTACTATTAGTCCTATGAAAAATTAAATCACGACAGATGTGTACATACAACTCTCCGTGTCCACAGTTCTGTAATCTGTTTTTCATCACATCTTTACTTATATGGGTATAATGATGGATCTAATAACTATATATAATTATTATAACATGATGTTAATTCTTAAATAAGATATACATCATCCATTTCAATATCATTTCATAATTAAGGGAATGATATCATCACTCATGAGTATATATGACCTACCGTCTCCATGATGCGATGCGATTAGTTATCCATGACAACTATTAATGAATCATTGTATAAATTTATATAATGAATAAGATGATATTATTATGTAAATTATAAAATGATATTCTATGTCCATGTTCCAGAATGTATAAAAACGGTCTATGAAAATGAAGCAGATGACACCCAAATGATGCATAATAATAATATATTATTAAACTGGTGTTAATATGATATATATATTATCATAAATATAAATATAGTTCTGGAATAATTTAATATAATTATTTAAACAATTAAATAAGTGGTTCTTATACACACTATGGAACCCAAAAAATGATATAAGATAATTTTACCATTTTATTATTATTTTAGATTTTATATATGTAAGTATTTGTTGGGGTATAGATATTATCTGTGTACATGTTAGTAAAAAAAGTACTCAAAAATATTCTTTCCATTATTATACAATAAGTTAAATTCATTTTTACCAATTGTTATGTTTTTAATATGTGTTTTAAAACCAATATTTGTTTTTCTATACAAGGTACATTTTGACTTATTGGGAAAAATTTCGAGTTGTATGTTTTTTCACATGTACGTCATGAATGGATTTGTCTAATTTCATGTTTTAATAATGACCTGAGGCTTCACTTAAATGATTTCTAGGTTATTTTTAATATAAATGTTTTCTTCTAATATTTCATTAAATTTAAATTATGGAAAATTATTTCAATGAAAAAGGATATTTTCCTCGAAACTTGTTTTAATTGAGTTTTCAAGATTCTTGTTCCAAATAATCATTCAAAATACTTCCCCATACAAGAAAACATACACTGTTATAGTTCCATAATAACATTTATATTCATTCACTTAATGGTTATTTATTTCATTGAATGATGATTAATAAACCTGCTTCCTTTCATAGGTTAAGCCTTATATGAAATGACTATGAAACCATTATCTTTTCCACATGTTTTTAAATGATTAGATGTTTTTGACACTAATTCCATTTCTTTGTTTATGGTATGATTGTTTTTGATCTTGAGGCATATGTATTTAGGATTTAATTATTATATGTGTGGGACCTATATCTACCTCTAATTCAATGGGTAAAGGGGGATAACTCATGAGGTATATATGTTTTTCATGGACCTGATTTATTAAAAACAATTATATGCGTAGACCTTGTTTTCATGTCCATAATTTTAGGTGTTGACATAGTTTTCATGTCCATACATTTATGCAAGGGTCTGGTATCATGTCTTAAATTTAAAGAGTGATCCTACTACTATTTATACATGTTTACGATGAAAAATGTTTATATATTTTCTTCATTTTCATTCTTATACTAATTCTATGATTTCATGGTTTATGTTCTTTATTTCTATATGAATAATGTCTTTTTATCTTCAAATCATTATTCCTAAACTCATGAATATTATCTTTAGATAAGCATGGTATGATCATAAAATGTTATTATCATGGTTAAATACCCTTATGTTTTTTAATGATTACATATCTTCCATTTTACTCTTATTGAGCATGTGAGATCAACCATTATTATGATTTTCTTCCACAGGATATGATGAATTTTAATAAGTATGAAATTCCTAAAATTCTTCCATTCATGGGGAAATACCTGGGAGAATAAATAGATGTGATATAAAAAAGTTTTTTATGTTTCCATGTTTCCAAAGGCACTAAAATAATATTATATTTGGGTGTGTTTTTAAGTAATGTATTATGTATTATAATGAAGTAACGTAATTTATATGTCTATATATATTGGGAATATTAAATTCTCCCATGAATGTATAAATAAAATTTATACACCTTATAAATGAAATAATGTATTTGAGAAATTAAAAATTAAGTGTCGGTATTTTTATGATTAATAAATATTTAATTAAAATTTAAAAATGAAAAATATATTTAAAATAAAATACATTTTCATAAAGTGTTTTCATAAATAAATATATTGTCGTCAAAATATTTAAGTATAATTTATTGAGACCTCAATTAATTTTTGAATGCATTATAAAATTATATTCAATTTTTAAGAAAATATATATGTTATTAAAAAATTAAATTTGTTTTATTTCAAAAATTATTTTGATAAAATGGAATTCATTTTTGAATTCTACACATTGAAAAATGGTTTGTGTTATTTTTTTGGATTTTTCTAAAATACATGAATTTTTTGTTAATAGTAAAATATAAAAACGTAGAATAAATGCTAAATAAAGTATTTATTGAGTCATAAGTGATGTAATTATGATTTAAGAACACTTACTTCAATATCAGATGCAATTATTACCATTTGAGTCAATATAATCAGGAATATTCATAGTCTTGTGAAAATAATAATAAAATAATGTGTAATAACTTCTATCCTCCACTATAAAAGCCACCCACAACTCCTTCTATTCACTCCTCACAAGAATTTGGCCTTGTATAAATTCAGATAAAATCTCCTCCCATACTCCTCCCCACATCCATCATCCCTTGGTCTGTTCAGTATACCAAATACTCTCCCCTAAAGACGATATCAAGGATGATAAAATCAAGATATAAATTCCTAATTTCCTTTCATTTTTTTCATTTAGATTCCTTTACTTTTTTTCTTTCCTCAACTCCATTCATCCAAATGTTTTGATATCTCCCATACATTACATGTACTATAAAATTGTTATGATAATGAAGTAATTCATCATTCTCTATTCGCTCCCCTAATTTATACTAGAAATGAAAACACCATCCGAGTTGTGTAAATTTATCATATTCAAGGACAAGATGTATTTTAATTCAATTACCATATTAAATTCTTTCCATGAAACTATTTTTGTGGTTTAAAAAGATGATAATATTTGTAATATATCCAATAAAATGTTTTAGAATGATTTTTTACACATGTTATTAATTTATAAAACAATATGAGTTCATGGTGATCGAAAACCCATCAAAATAATCCAAGCATTATCTTATATATTGTATCAAATGGTTCATCCTCAACCAAAGCAACCAAATTAATTATATTTTCATTTAACATTATGTTAGAAAATTAATAACATATAAAATAAATTCTTAAATTCAATTATCATTTTATATTAACATCCATACAAACGAACCGATCATGAAAACTAATGAAACGAGCACTCACAAATGATGATACTGAATCTCTTAACTTTTAAAAACAACCTTATATGAACATAATAAAATTATAATAAATCAAATACATATCTAATTTTTTTTAATTATTTTATTAATAATTATAATTTCATATTCTCGGACAATAAGATCAAGAATAGTAATTATTCAGACTTATGGTAAGGGTTTCCTCATCTCTCTTCCATTTTTATAAGATATTCCTTATTCATTATTATTAGTTGTGTATGGTGTATCTATACAACCCATTGATGTATCATATCATGTATCATTTTATTTTAATGGTATTAAATATATCATTTTATGATATTTAATTTTGGGGCATATGATTGAATTGATTACAAAATGGTAAGGATTTTCTCCCCAAACCACTATATTCATTCAGGTTACAATTATTCTCTACTTATCTCAATGAAATTATTATTTGTTATTATGCACTTCACATAAATTATTCTATAATGGATTACATATGTGTAAAAATCGTAATTCATCTGCATTATGGGTTGATACATATTTTAAAATAATACTTCAAAAATTCATTATGAAATACAAACTCGATTCAAGGGAACTTCTCAAAATCCATCCCATTTTCAAGTGTATTGTATATTCTATTTTAATACATATTTATTTTTCTAAAATCCAAAATTTTATCCTGATAACCTATCTTGGTTCATTTCTAGTATAATGAAATCAGACATTCTTTTCCACTTAAACTCTCTTCAATATTTTCCTTAAACCGCAAAAAATGTTTTATTTATAATGATTCTCAATAACTCATTTTTATATGATTTCACATCAATATGACAATATTTATTCCGAAAATATTTTCTAAATACACATCCTTCTTATTTTATGGGCTAAAAATGTTTATAGTATGATTATTATGACAAATCTAAAATATTTTCTTGAAGAACTCTTCTTTCAAAAGTAAAAAGTTATTTTCTCATCTTACTTTATCATTTATGAGATATATTCCTTGTTAACCACTTATTAATTGCATGTGGTGTATATACTACTCTATGGTATATAATATCAAGATTCTACTAATCCTAAATATATTCTTAGGGATTATAATATGAATGCTTCAAGGTGGTATCAAACACTTTGGAATGATTAAAGATTATTTCCTCACGAATTTTTCAATTGTCTCTGTTAATAGTATCTTCAAATATGTCAAAATACATTTTTGAATCATGAAGCTCATTTTTTTATATCTTATGACATAGTAAACAATATTTTTTCAATGATTGTGGGATTAGTTTGACTGTGAATATGTTATCTTGATACAATTCAACAAATTTCTCTTAACGGCTAGTGTTTATGTTTAATGATTAGGGAATGTTATTTACATTTCAAATATTAGTTTCATTATGAATGTATATATTGTCTAACCTTATCCCCATCCATATGAGTAAAGATTTGGACATAGTATTTTAAGGGTGGGGCCCACTATATCCCCTCAATGCATCGTTAGGTCTCAAGATACAAACCAGTGTCTTAGAAAAAGGACTTGATAGAATTATTATTATGTCCATTCAATGAGGCATTAAGAGTGTGATTATTTTGTCCAACCTTATGAATTACCTAATTATGAAATTATAGATTGGTATCCCATGTAATTATTCAACTGGCATAATAACCATGGTTATGTTTTATGGCATTATTTAATTATTTTTTATTCCAAATATATTAGGATTAAGTAAATTTTTAAAGGTACACAGTTTTAATAATCAGCATATAGAGTGTTTATGTTTATAATTTCATCCATTGCATTTTTTACCATTAATGAGAATCTGATCTCACCCCATTCAAATGTTTTATTTTTCCCATTATTTGAAGAAGAATATTTTGAATGACTTGCAATGATAATCTAGGATTTTATGTGTGATTCGAAAGTAGTTTATATATTGTATTTCCTTTTAAGTTGTAATTTTATCTTATGTATGTATCTTGTTTTCCAAAACTATAATACTATTCATTAATTTGTGCTAAAAATTTAATGTAATCGTGATAGTTAAATCAAATACCACGCCACCTCCGAAAAACTGGAATCATGACCTCACAGTTGGTATCAGAGGCTGTTTAGTAGAAAACGTGGAAACTAGATTTAGAAAACATTTATTAGGGAACAAAACAATTAGATAAACATTGAGATTAAACAGAAAAGACCATCCTATTATTTTGGTAAGTAATATATTATTTGGATCATTCATTAAAATATATCCTTGTCTGGATGCTACAAGTGCATCTGGTTATGTCATAGATGTACCATGGAGTGACAACTCCAACATAGAGCTTCAGGCTTGATATGGAGTATCCTGATACACAACAATGGGTCTTACTACAAACCAGGTTTGACACTCTCGGGGGATAAGTTTAAGATAGTGCACATTCTATATACATTCTATTATTAAAGAAATTATGTAAATTTTTCATCAAAGAAACCATGTTTGAATTATGAGATTAGTTATGGATATGATTTCAATTTATGCTCTGTATTTTTTATGCTGAGATTATACATTAGGATTCATAACATCCTCTAGTGTATGAAATTATTTAGACATGGAACCTATTAGAAGGAATAGAAACTGCATGAACGTGCATATTCCATGCATAGATTTCCTTCCAATGTAAGATAATGATGTTTGATATGGTGATGTGACTGGTGCTGATAAATTTATAACTATACTATGAAAATTGAATCTGGTTATTAAAAATAACCATATATGTATTGATCATCTGGATCCAGAATGTGGAGGATCTATTTTAGACCATTTTTTGTGAAATAATCCACCATTATTCAATGGTACTACAAACCCATTTATATCGGAGTAGTCAAAATGTTATTTCGATGTGATATTTCTCACCTTGGGATGTAAAAAGAGAGAGAAGGTTGTCATGTCGGATTATCATCTATTAAGATATGCTGATTAGTGGGGGTATTTCTTTAAAAGCACAAAAGAAGAAGAATAAATCAATGAAATGGAATATACAGATGTTAATGAAATATTCTTATTAAAATACTTCACTCATTAACAACATGAAGTCATGGAAAGGTAGTTTCTAAATCTGAGGTAAAAAAAGAATGAGATTATTATAAATGATTAAGACAACATCATAAAGTTTGCAAGACATTCCACAGACTACATACATAAAATATGGATAAATATTGATCGATTATTTGAGGATTTAAAACCATTCCTCTGATGTGAAGTGGTCTCCAAATGTTTCTCATCATACGAAGGTATAGTCTAGTGTACTATCAATATAGAAAATTAATTCTCAAAGTATTACAAATTTAATAGAAAGAAAGAGAATACGAGGGATACTGAAAACAACAGAAAATGAAATAAAAAAATGGGGAATAAGGGAAGAGTTTACTTTCAACCCCGTGATAATTGTGAGAAGAAACCTCATGGTGCATGCCTGAAGGGTATGTGTGTTTGTAATAGGTGTAGAGAAAAAGGTCACCACTCCCATGATTACAAGTGCACGAAAGAAGCTACCAATGTTTGATGTTAAAATTTCCTAGATATGGGACATTATTAAGATGATTTTCATAAGTTTCAAGAAATAATTCTCCAAAATTTATCAAAGGAGGAAGTCCAAGAATATGTTGTCACAACTACTAAGGTTGATGTTCCTAACGATGTGGTGGAAGGTAAATTAATTGATTCCGCAAACATAGACATTTATTTATTTGATTTGGGATCATCACATTCTTTTTTATCATCATAATTTTCATAGAAAATTATATATTTCTAATTTGAATTCATAAAGGAGTTCTTATTCAAAACTCCTCAGGGATGAAACGTTGAAAAAATGATGTGTCAATTAGTCCCTAATATGGAATTTGAATGTGCTTTATCTACTGATTTTATCATCATAACCATGATTAAATTTTATATAATCCTCGATATGACATGGATTTTAAATTATGATGCAAAAACATATTACAATAAGAAGGAAGATAAAATATTATAGAATGATGTTGAATCTATTATCATTAGGATGGAAACATCCCCATATGATTCTCTTATTGATCCACAGTCAGTAACTATACTAAATTAAATTCCTGGGGAGGACGTGAAAGAAATATTTATGGGTGAGGAATTGAATGTTAAAATAGAGGACACAACTAATTTTCAAGAATATGATTATGCATTTCCAGAGGATTTACATGGAATTCCTCAAGAGTGGGAAGTTGAGTTTTCTATTGTTTTGATTTTTGGTGCAAGGCCTATATCAATGAATACTTATAGAATAGCCCTAGTGGAATTAATATATTTGAGGAAAAAACTATAAGAGTTGATTAGTGAGCAATTTATTCTCCATATTTTTTCTCTGTGGGGTGCTTATTTGATATTTGCTAAGATAAAAGATGGATATATGAGGTTGTACATTGACTACAGGGAGATCAAGGATATTAGGAAATAGAACAAGTGACATATTCCATGCATTGATGATTTATTTTATCAAATTCAAAGGGGAAAATATTTTTTGAGGATTCAATAGTGATCAGGATATTTTGTTGTTTATGAGGAATGAATATTTTTCAATGACAACATTTTGAACAAGGTATGGGCATTACATGTTTGCAGTAATTATTTTTGGAGAGACTAATGAAACCTCTATTTTCATGGATCTAATGCGTTGGGATTTAAATGAAAATATTAATGAAAATTCTATTGTATATTTTAATGATATATTGATATACTCCAAAAGCTACAAAGATCAGGAAAATCACATGTTCATTATTCTAATGTCTCTATGAATAAATGAATTGTATAGGATGTTTTGAATGTGTGAATTTTGGATTTAATCATTTTCTTTTTATTCACATATTTTATCTTAGGATGGAATATTCATTGATCCTATGAAGACAAGTGTTGTTCAATAATTCCCAACACTAACAAACATAATTGAGGTACATAGTTTTATTGGTTTAGTAGGTTATTATCATTGTTTCGATTAGAACTTCACCAAATTATCCAACCCGTTAAAGAAGCTTACTTTTAAAGGGGTTATGTTCTTATGGAAAAATGACTGTGAGGAATGTTTCTAAGAATTAAAGAGGAGATTAGTGAATTATATGATCCTAACTATACCATCAAGGAATTAAGGGTTTTTTATCTATTTTGATGCATAAGATGAAGAACATGGATGCCTCCTTATGCAGAATGATAGAGTTATTTCATATGCATCAAGGCCGTTAAAATTTAATGAAAAAATATATTCTACTCAGGATATTGAGTTAGTACTTTTTAATCATTTCTCTGATGATACATAGAAATTATCTACATATAAAATGATGTGAGATATATATGTATCATAAGTGTAACAACCCAAGCTTCCATGGTACATTTCCCTTTGAATAATGCAATAGCTTGCATTGTATGCAACTTTGAGATTCTAATACACCATGACTAATAAAACTAGGAGTTATGAATAGTAATACCCACCTTTTGAAAAATTAGTAATTTTATCTTTCAAAATATACTTAATTTTTGGATTCGAGTATCAAAATTAGCTTTCGATGAATTTTCGGTATTTTTCTGAAAACATTCAATTTTTTATTAATAATGAAAAACACAGAGCTATAGTTTAAAACCAATTTTTTATTAAAATAATTATTTAGTTTATTTAAATTTATTTTAGGTTAAAATATATACATAATACTTATTTATGTTCAATGTAATTCATTGGAGTAAGTTATAATAATTTTAGATATATAAATATTTTGTTGAACTTTTTAACCATCTTTTACCCACCTCTTAAGAGCATTTTCAACATTTAATAAAACATAATTTTACCGCTTCTATGAATTGAACTTCAAAAATCTGAGAGATGTGGTTGATATCAGTAAGTTAAATGTGGTTCAATAAGATGAAAATATTTTCTTTGGTGAATAGTAACTTTTGACTTTTATTTACCACTCTTAAAAGTAAATAGTGTAATTAAGAGTAAAATTGGCATTATTATTACCCTAACACATGTAATAATTATATTGAATAAGTTTAATATGATCAAAAACAAACTTAGGATTAAAATATTATCCTTTTGGTTTACTTGGATTAGATTAGGACATTTATTATTATTTAATTCATAGAAGAGTTAAAAGTGTTAAATTCAATGCTTAATAAATAAACCATTTTTAATATAAGGTAATTAAGATAAATTAGCTTATAAATATTCATTAGAAATATAAAATTATTTCCTACATAATTGTATTTTATTTATAATTTTTATACATTTAATAATTTAGTTTATTTATGACACAATGATGATGTAGTAATTACCTAATTAATGAAATATTTACATATTCGATATTATAAATATCCAAATAAATATAATTTGAGAATTTTTATGAATTACAATAATTTTATAGGTTAATATGACTTGTTATAGTTGGTTATATGAATTTTTTTTGAATTAATAATGCTGTAATGAATTTAGAAAAAACAAAATACCAAATAGTGTTAAAATTGACATAAAAGTGTTTTAAATAAAATATTATATTATTAATTTATATTCTATTCATAAAAAACTATGTTTCGTACAAAAGACTTATATAATGATAGGTTTATCATTGGTGAACCTCTTGGGGTTCTCATGGATGAATATAGTATGTTTATTAACCATATAATATAAAAATACAATTGAACATGGTAAATGTCAAACTATTAAACTATGGGTTAAATCTAAATGATAAGGTTAATATAGCAACCCAAACCTATCTAAAACCTATTGGTTGAGTATTTATCGACCCATCCCCACCTAGTACTTTAAATAAATAATTTTGGAGCCATTATAAACCGAAAATGATTTTATTATAAAATAACATTTCTAGCTTTTCCTAAGGTACCCCTCACCCCTCTTATAAAAGGGCACTCCCCCTTCCCTCAAATAAAAACCTTAAAAGACATTTTTCTCTGCCCACCACTTCCCAAATACCATCTAAACTGTCCACCCTTCAACCTAGATGGCTTAATTTAGAAATAAATCCTACCTATGGAGCCTTTTTGATCAAATCAAAAGGAAGAACTCAAAGAAGAGTCAAATATTTCATCACCTCTTTCAAATTCCTTTCTTCTTACACTGCCTCTTTCATTGTTGTTTCCATTAAAAAATAATAACTCCAGTATCTTATATATAATGTGATGTTATTATAAATATTTTACAACCTTTTTCATTATTCTGTCTATCCTTTGAATGACATTTCACCATTCGTGTGTACGTACGACTTGTCGTCTCCACGTCGTGTTGTAATTGTTAGAGAATACATTATTATTTGGATGAGAATAATATTGATTTGTAATTGATCTAAATAATAAATATAACATGATAAGTATTCTTTATATATGATATAACATCCAATTATTTATTATTTTAATATCAAAATATTGATATTGTCACTCATGCGTATGTACAGATTATCGTCTCCAAGTACACGATGAGATTCATTCCCCATCGTAATACATTCATGAATAATTTTCATTAGATCATTATAAATAATGTTTAAAGACTTAATATAATTCTCAATATTAATAAGATACATCCTATTCATAACGAACACTACTTTTGAAACAAATCATATAAAGGAAAACAAATCAGTTAACACTCGAAACGATGATAATACTAAAATGTTATTAACAAAGCAATATTAAAAGATAATATATGATATCATATTAAGGTACATGATTATTTTATAATTTAATAACAATTATTTAAACATTATACAGGAGTTTAAGATACCATTGATTAAGGAAAAGTAAAAAGTAAGGGGCTTCTTATCTCACTTTTAATCCCAGGAGATTTCCATTTTTCACCAGTTATTTATTAAATATGTTGTATTATGTACTTCCATTAGATATATATATTATCATGATTATATTTATATTCATGGAATATTTATATTCATTTGGTTGTTATTAAATTTTTAATTTTGTCCATAAGACTCGATTGATTACAACTAAGTAAGGGTTTTTATCTCACTTCCTATTTCCATGAGATTCATGCCATACTGCAAATTTTTACTTTTGTGTGGTGTATGCACTGCCCAATGATCGTATTCTTTGTGTAATATAATTTATTTTATGAGTAATTACATCATCATTTTATGATCCATCTTTCATGGGATGTATGTTTTGTAAGTTACCAAATTGGTAAGGGAAATTCAAATTTCAATTTCCACTCATTCGGCTTTACACATACTTCATTGATTATATTACTCCATAACTATGTGTGGAATCACAAATTATTATTTGTGTACAAATTTCACCTCCCATTTCAGTAGATATAATTTTAACACACATAATCACTCCATTGATAAATTTTCAAGTCATCAATAAGAACATGATAAGAGTAATTTTAATTCAATCTCCATTTATTGAGTTAATCATCCAATTCGTTGGTCTTGTTTTTACAAGAATATGTATGAATGTCCTCTGATTTATATACACTGAATATCCAATAATATTGACTGTATTCATATTTTCCACACATAATTATGTCGTTTATTTATCCTTAACCTAATGAAACGGTCTTTATAAGTGATTTAATCTCAATATAAATTCCATTGATACTTCATTGTTGTTATACGCCAATTCACATTTATATAGTGTATATAATGTACTTTTAAATAGTATATCATGAATACCTTTATTTCAAGGATATTATAATGTTTTCATTACCTCAATTATTTTTATTCAAGTGTCTCTCTTTTGGTTAGGAACTCTAACTAAAATATCAATTTAAAATGTTTTGAAGATTAATTATTCTAAATCATTCTCATTAATGTCCATGTTTTAAAAATGGTTTTAAGGATTTATTTATATGTAAATTAAAGTTTTAAAATTAAAATTACTTTTAAATGTTTCAAATTGGAATAGGAAACTTTGATTCAAAAATCTATTTTAAAAGTCTTTTCGATAAGTAGTGAGACTTTTAAATGTTTTCATGAAAAAGGGGGATATTTCTCCCAAATTGTTTTGATGATTATTTTCATATATGTCAATATCATTAATTATTCTCTATTGAGGTTGATCTATTATAATAAAATATTCCATATTGTATTGAATGAGTTATGTTTTACTGTGGATGTGCTATTTTTATACCATTCATGGGTTGTGGTTAAAATATTGACATTTCGTATGCTAGTTTTAATATGAATGTTCAGATTTTGTTTCAGACTTTTCATATAAGGAATGAATTGGAATTTTTAAGTGACGGGTGGAGCCCTCTATAGATCCTCGATGAATCTGTTGGTCTCATGAAAAAAACTAGTGTCTTTGCTCAAGGCCTTGAAAAAAATATTATTTGTAGTCTTGGTAAAGGGCTATGACTATGTGGTTATGAATGTCTGGGTTTATGCATTCCATCATTACGAAAGCGGATAATGATATTTCATGTGATTATTCAACTAGTAGAATATCCATGTGAATATGTAAATGGAATTTTTTGATTTTATCTTTTCCATATAATGCTGAATTCAAGTTTAAAAGGCTTTTGATTTAGTTTTATACATTACCTTAAATATTTATTCTTATTTATGAAATTTTCCGCTATATTTTTATCCTTACTAAGCATATGAGCTCACCCTTTTCTATGTTTTATTTTTCCCAGGATGCGAAGAAGAATATTATGACAGACCTGCAGGAATACTCTATGGGATCTCAGTGTTTTCTATGGAAGCAATGATGTTGTAATTTTCTATTTTATGTTGTAATGTAATCCTTATGAATGTATCTAGTACTTACAGGGCTAAAAAACTTATCGGTTTTTTGAGACATGATCTTTTGTTATCATTCCATTGATACGTAATAATGCACTGAATCTGGGCTTCTAGGGTCGGTGTTTTACTGTTGGTATCATTGGACGTTTAGTACAAACCATGGAAACTAGATTTAGATAAACTCTGATTATAGTACAAAGCCCTAAGTTAGACATTGAGGATTATTATAGAAGAACTTCCAAAATATTTTCTATTGTAGAGATTTTATGAGTTTTCCAAGAAATACATACCTGTATGGATACGAGTAGGTAGAGGCAGCTTTGAAACAGATGTACCTAGGGGTAAAACCCGAAAACACCATTTTGAGCAAAACTCGAATGGGAACTAGGGAACGTAAATAGGCCTTGCTTAACTCTTGGTTATGACACTTCTGAGGTATATGTTTAGGATAATTTACATTTTCATTACATACCGATTTGAAGGATTTTAATATAAACTGATAATAATTGACCTTGGTTAATCCTAAGGTGTTTCAAATTGAAAATATGGTGTCACAATATTTTCTAAATGATTTTATTACTACTGTTACTCACACAATAATTTCTGGTTTTATTCTGTGGATGGATTCCAAGGAAGTCATAGAATCATTGAGAATGATGTAAAAGGTTGGAACGGTAGTGGAAATGAGAAAAGAATGGAATTCTGGTTGGGGTAAAAGATATCATGTTCATGCAAAATCATTTTTCTAAAAATATGATCAACAACATATAAATTAACAAACTCTCGGACATTACAAAGAAGAGAAGGATGATGAATTATAAGAGCTCTAGCAGTGTAAACCATGGAGGAATTAATCCTCAATTTCCATCAAGCAGGAAATGTTGAACGAGAGAACTAGGAAATTGTCAAATGCATTACGTGTGGGAAAGAAGGACATAGAGGAAAGAATTGATGATGAAAAATGAAGAGTACTATGGAATAAAATAAAAATGGTCCCAATAATCCATTTATATTCATTTAACGTAAATATAAGGGATCTGGCCATTACCCAAGTGAATGCCCTATTCTATAGGATATTTTCTTGGTTAAAGAAGAAGCTATGTGGAAATAAATGGACGGAGAAATTATTAGAACTATTAGTGCTCCTTGTTGATTGGATTACTTTGGAATAATATTCTATTGTATTTATAACCCTACATTTTTTCATGTGAAAATGAAATTTGAGGAATAATTATCTTTTCTCTAGTGGATATAGTTATTAATAACCATTTGGTTTCATATGATCATTGGGTTTGAGGCAGTTACATGTTATTATATTTTGGGATGAAAATGCACGGTATGAGATAACCTTTGTGGTTAAATTATTTTATGGTTATTTTGAGGAATTTATCTCATTTTGGTAATATTATAAAATATGGTTTTTGGAGAATGACAACACACAGACCGTGTGATAACCCATCGTGTCGGATAAAGCTGTGGGAATTGAACCCACAAATAGTGTGCGATTGGGATTTATCGCTTACCACTGGGCAACATGATGTCCCTGGTTGGTGTGACTAATTATGTTTAGTTAAAAGATTTTATTGATCAATATTATGTTGAATTGAGATCTTATGACTTATCAAATGAATACCCTTAGTATAGAAAAATGATTTGGTGATTAAGTGATAAATGTTAATTTGGAAGACTTTCGCTCTGTTGGGAACACTAAATGCCTAAGGAAAATAGAATACTATGGGACTTATTTGTGGAGTACTGGATGATTTTTATCTATGTTTTTATTGTTGATTTATAGTGATTTGGGTTATTTATTTAAATGATTAAACTATAATATAAAATATTTGATTAGGTTAATTACTTTTAAGTATGTGACGTTAAGTGTATTCGATGTCATTAGGAGATACAATTTAATGTTGAAGACAACATAACCAAATTCTTCTAATTTTTTCGATTTAATATTAGTTTCGATTATATTGAATGATTTTAAGGACAATTTTTAATTGAATGGTATTTATTTAACATTAGGGTATTGTTGGATTAATTTTAGAAATTAAGATTAGTGTTTTATTCTCTAAAGGAATTTCCTTTTGGGGGATCATATGATCTTGTACTAACAATTTTGGTTTTGAGTAATCTTTAAAGACAAGTTAAATATATTTTTTATCCTTTTTGGATGATGTGATTCTATAGAAGTTGATTCTAGATCTTCCGGTGTAACCAAGTCATCTTGAATAATTATTGTTTTAAAAAAAATTTGTTAGTGGTTGAAATTTATTAAAGAATGAAACTATACTAAACAATTAAGTTTATCACTTTATGTTATTAGTCAATCTCATAAATAAATTCTTCATCTTTATGAAATGTAACTTAAAACAAAAAAAATGTTGTCTGTTAACTTTTCCTACTGGGAAAATAATGATTTTTTCCCATTCACATGTTTGTTGTTTTCTTATTGTTAACGTTCTCTTGATCATGTTTTCTATCCCTCTCCATCAGAATTCGACACTTAGTTTTTCTTTTATATCCATATTTTTCTACATGGAATCCTAGTATGGGTTATCTCGGGTGACCTTTGTACTTATCTTTCATTCTTTTAATGTGATAGTTTTATTGACTCTTTTTCTGATGTGGGACTTTCAATTATGTTCCCAGGCCCAATTTGAAAAATTGCGAGGACACAATTTCCAAAAGTGGGGAAAAATGTAACACCCCAAGCTTCCACGATACGTTTCCCTTTGAATAATGTAATAGCTTTCATTGTACACAACATCGATATTCTAACACACTATGACCAATCAAAATCACCACTATGAATAGTAATACCCCTTTTTGAAAAGTTATAAATTTTATCATTCAAAATGGACTTCATTTTTTGGATTCAGAATATCAAAATTAACTTAGGGTAAATTTTTGGTATTTTTCAAAAAACATTCAATTTTTTATTAATAGTGAAAACAACTGAGTAAAAGTTTAATACCGAATTTTTATTTAAATAATTTTTTAATTTATTTAAAATTATTTTAGGTCAAAATAGATACATAATTCCAATAAAATTTCATTGTAATTTATTGGACTCATTTATAATAATTTTAGATATATAAAAATTTTATGGGACATTTTAACCGTATTTTACCCACCTCTTAAGAGCATGTGAAAATTTGAATAAAACATAATTTAACCGCTTATGTGAATTTAATTTCAAAAATCCAAGAGACATGGTTGATATTAGTATGTAAAATGTTGTTCAATAAGATAAAAATAATTTTTGGTGAATGGTAACTTTTGACTTTTATTTACCACGGTTAAAAGTAAATAGGATAATTATGTGTAAAATGTTATTATTATTACCCTAACACATGTCCTAATTCTATTGGATAAGTGTAACTCGACCAAAAACAACCTTAGGAATAAACTATGATCCTTTAGGTCGACTTGGATTAGATTAGGACATTTATTATTACTTAATTCAAAGAATAGTTAAAAGCGTTAAATTAAATGCTTAATAACTAAATCATTATTAATATAGGGTAATACATAATGTAAATTAGATTATAAATATTAATTAGAAAGTTAATATTATTAAATAAATGATGTTATTTTCTAATATTTTGTAGAAATTTAATAATTTATTTTATTTATGACATAATGATGATGTAGTAATTACCTAATTAATGAAATATTAAAATACTTGATGTTATAAATATCCAAATAAATGTAATTTGAGACTTTTTATGAATTAAACTAATTTTCTAGATTAATATGACATATTAAGGTTGGTTAGATGAATTTTTTTCGAAGTAATAATTCGGTTATGAATTTTGAAAAAAACCCAAATTGGGTCAAAATTGACATAAAAGAGTTTTCGAAAACCAATATTATATTATTAATTGATATTCAATTCCTAAAAATCTAATGTTCAGCCAAAAGACTTATATAATGATATATATCATTAATGAACCACTTGGGGTTCTCTTGGAAATATTAGTAACATCATTAACCATATAATATAAAAATACAAAGAAACATAGTAAATGTCAAACTATTTAACATAGAGTTAAATCTTAAAGATAATGATTATGTAGTGACCCAAACCTATCTAAACCCTCTTTTTTTGCGGGTGTTTAGACCCATAACCGCCATGGAATTTTAATAATTCATTTTGGATCCAATAGAAACCGAAAATAAATTTATTATAAAATAATAGTTCTATAGTTTCCTAAGGTGCCCCTCACCCCTCTTAAAAAAATGTACTCCCCCTTCCCTCAAATTGACACCTTCAAAGCCTTTTATCTCAGCCAAAATATGCTTAAATACCATATCAACTGTCCTCCATTCATCATAGAGGACTTCCATTAGTCAGAAAGACATCCTAAGGAGTATTTTTGATCAAATCAAAAGGAATAACCCAAAGAAGAAGTAAATATTTCATCACCACTTTCAAGTTCCGTTCCTCTTCCACATACTCTTTCTTTTTTGTTTCCAATATAAAATAATAAGTCCAGTATCTTCTATATATTGTGATGTTATTATGAATATTGTATAACCATATTCATTATTTCTATCGGTATAATAATGATGTGTAATTGATTTAAATAATAAATTTTACATGATAATTATTATTTATATATGATATAACATCCAATTATATATTATTTTAATATCTAATGAATGATATTGTCGCTCATGCGTACGTACGGATTACCGTCTCCACGAACACGATGAGATTCATTCCCTGTCGTAATCCATTCAAACCTAATTTTAATTAGATGATTAAAAATAATGTTTAATGACTTAATATGATTATGAATATGAATAATATACATCCTATTCATAAAAAACACTACTTATGAAACAAATGCTATAAAGGAAAACGAATCAGTTGACACCCGAAATGATGATAATGCTAAAATATTATCAAAAAATAAATTCTAAAAGATCATATATGATATCATTTTAATGTATAATTTTTTTTTAATTTAATAAAAATTATTTAAAAATTATTTAGGAGTTTAACCAACCGTCAACCAAGGAAAAGTACAAAGTTAGGGGTTTCTTATCTCACTTTTAATCTCGTTAGATTTCCATTGTTCACCACTTATTTATTAAATGTGGTGTATTGTGTACTATCATTTGATATATATATTATCATCATTCTCTTTATATTCATGTTATTATGTGATTAATTTTTTTATTAACTTTTAACTTTTTTCCATACAGATCAATTTTTTACACAATGTAAGGGTTTTAATCCCACTTCTTATTTCCGTGAGTTTCATGCCATACAACCACTATTTCCTTCTGTGTTGTGTATGTACTTCCCAATGATCATATTCATTGTGTAATATACATAAATTTATGAGTAATTAAATCTTCATTTTATGACCCGTCTTTCATTTGATTAATGTTTCATATGTCACCAAATTGGTAAGGGAATTTCAAATTTCAATTTCCACTCATTCGGCTTTATGCATACTTCATTGATTATTTTACTCCATGAATATGTGTGGAATCCCTAATTATTATCTGTGTACAAATTTCCACTCCCCATTCAGTAGATGTAATTTTGACACACATAATCACTCCATTGATAAATTCTCAAGTCATTGATATGAACTTGATAAGAGTAATTTTATATCCATCTCCATTTATTGAGTTAAATACCCAATTCATTGGAATTGTTTTTATAAGAATATGTTTGAATGTCCTCGGATTTATTTACCCTGAATATCAAATAATATTGAGTTTATTTATATTTTTCACACATAATTATGTTGTTGATTTATCTTTAACCTATGTATGTTGTCTTTATAAGAGATTTCATCTCAATTTACATTCCATTGAGACTTCTTTGTTGTTATACAGCAATTAACTTTTATATGGTGTATATAATGTACTTAGACATAGTATATCCTGAATCCCTTTATTCCCATGATATTATAATGTTTTTATTACCGCATTTATTTTTATTCAAGTGTCTCTCATTTGGTTAGGAACTCTAACTAAAATATCATTTTAAAATGTTTTAAATATTTATTATTCTAAATCATTCTCATTATGTCCATGTTTTAAAAATGGTATTAAGGATTTATTTATAAGGACATTAATGTTTTAAAATTACAATTTCATTTAAATGTTTCAAAGTGGTATAGTACAATTTTATTCACAAATATATTTTAAACGTCTTCTTGATAAAAAGTGAGACTTTTAAATGTTTTCCAAAAAAGGGGGTTATTTCACTCAAATAGTTTTGATGATTATTTTCATATATTTCAATATCATTAATTATTCTATATTTATGTTTATCTATTATAATACAATCTTTCATATTATATTTAATGAGTTATATTTGATTGTGGATGTGAAATTTTTATACCATTCATGGTTAGTGGTTAAAATATTGACATTTAGTATGCTTGTTTTTATACGAATGTTCAGATTATGTTTCAACCTTTTCATATGAGAAATTAATTGGACACAATAATTGATGGGTGGAGCCCGCTATAGCTCCTCGATGCATCGGTAGGTCTCATAAGACAAACTAGTGGTTTGGCGTAAGGCCTGGACAAAAATATTATTTGTAGTCTTGCCACTATGCCATTACTATGTGGTTATGAATGTCTGGTATTATGAATTCTATCATTATGAAACTGGATATTGATATTGAATTTTATTATTTGACTAGTAAAATATCCATGTGAATATGTAAATGGCATTATTTGATTTTATATATTCAATATATGTATTTCTGAATTTCAAGATTAAAAGGCTTTCTTTTAGTCATATACATTCCCATAAATGTTTATTCTTATTTATGAATATTTCTGCTATATTGTTATCCTTACTGAGCATCTGAGCTCACCCCTTTCGATGTTTTATTTTTCCTAAGATGTGAAGAATTATATTATGACCGATCTGTAGGGATTGTCTATGGGATCTCAAAGTTTTCTATGGAAACAATGTTGTTGCAGTTTTCTATTTTTTGTTGTAATGTAAACCTTTTGAATTTATCTAGTACTTCCAAGGATACTAAACCAATTGGTCTTTTGATACATGATATTTTATGATCATGCTAATGATACATAATAATGCACCAACTCTGGGCTTCCAGGGTCGGGGTGTTACAATAAGATCTTGAAATAAATACTCTCATAGAAATAAATCTACCCAAGGAATATGAAATGGATATAACTACTCAAGGATTAGGGTTGTTATACACACTACAACCCATGAAAGAAAAATAAAGTATCTAATACATTGAGTAAAAAATATCGTGGAGTTTTAAAAAAATTGATGATTGAAAGGGATCCTATTTTCAAGGATCTGCTATGGATTCGCATGGGAATTATCAAAGAAAGTGAAACATCATTATTTTTTCAATTGATTTCACAACCATATTTATAAGAATGATTTAAATGTTCTCAACCTGATGACGTGAATTTTAAAAATGAAATTAATGTTGTGAATTATGGATTGTTTCAAGACATCATATATGAAAATGGAATTCTGAAATATGGGAGGTTGCTTTGTTTTATAGCCATACATGAGCTAAAAAGGTGGCTATTGTATTATTCCCATTTTCAAAATTTCTCTATAATTACTCGTATCAAAAGGATGTATATAGATTTGAAAAAACATTTTTAATGAGATAAAATGAAGAGGGAAATTGTAGATTATGTGTCAAGATGTTTAGTCTATCAACAAGTGAAGGTCGAATGACAACATCCTAGAGGAGTCAGGAAAACTCTAGATATTCCTACATGAAAATGATTTGAAATAATGATTTATTTGGTAATTTTATTACCAAATACTCCATGAATGAATGATTCTATATGGGAAATTTTGGATCAACAAATGAAATCTGCACATTTTCTAACTTTGATGAAGGATTCTCCATTACATTTCCTTGCACAACACCATAAAAATGATTTTGTTAGACATCATGTAGCACCTATCTCTATTTTTTCTGATCGCTATCGACAATTAACATTGAAATTATTTATAATTATTCAAAACTCATTCGATACTAAGCGCCGATTAAGAACTTCATATCAGCCTCATACTGATGGGCAATCATAAAGGACGATTCGAACATTTGAAAACATCTTGAAATAATTCTCTCTTGATTTTCATGGTATGTGGGATCAATATTTAACTTTTTTAGAGTTTTTATATAATAATAGTTTCCATTAAACTATTCAAATGGAAACATATATAAATTTTATGGAAAGTGATGTCGTACACCAACATGTTGGGATGAAGTTAGTGAAAGAAAGCTTATGGGATGAGAGATTGTGAAGGAATCAACAATGAAGGTAAATAATATTCAAACCAATATCAAAGAATCTCAAAGCTCGAAAATGATCTATAATAATAATCGATGGAAGGATTTGTAATTTCAAATGGTAGATCATGTTTTCTTAAAAGTATATCCATGGAAGGGTGTTATAAGATTTTGGAAGAGAGGTAAACTGAGCCCTAGGTACATTGGTCATTTTGAAATTGTGGAGAGAATTGGAGCTATGTATTATCATTTGGTAATTCTTCTTATCCTTTCAAAAGTATACAATGTGTTCCATGTCTCATTTTCGAGAAATTATATGCCATACACAATTCATGTCCATATTTTTTATGGTATTGATTTAGAATATGAATTATCTTACCGTGAAGTGCATATCAGAATTCTAGACACTAAGGAACATGTGTTTTGGAATCAGGAGATACAAGTTGTAAAGATACTTTGGAAAAATCATAAAATTTAAGAATCAACATTGGAGCCTGATATCTTATAATGAAGAACTACACAAATATTCTTCTAATGTAACATTCTGGAATTTCGAGAACGAAATTTTTATGGGGGGTGAATGTAACATCGTGGGGGTTCTTAAATAAATTTAATATTTAATGCTTAAAAATGAGTTTCTATAAAACACCACTTTTTTATAATCTATCAATTATACATAATTTTTCCACCTATATGATTTGAATTTTAAAAAACTGACTTACATAGTTGCGTTCAGTAATAAATTTAGAGTCTGATAGAATCAACGTACATTTTGGGGGAATAGTAATTTTCCATTATGACTATTAATTAACAGTTATGAATAATAATCTGACCTTTAGGAATAGTAACCTCTCCAATGGAAGTAGAAATAAAATTTAGTCACCGTATAAATGAAATAGAGTATTAATGAAATTAATAATTACGTGTTGGTATTTTTTTTGAGAAATAAATACCTAACTAAAATTTAAATTAACAAATTTAGTTAAAATAATTATTTTCTCCTAATATGTATTATTAAGTATATTTTTTGTTTTCCTATTATTTTAAGGATAATTTTATGAGACCTCAATTAATATTTCAATTTATTATAAAATATGTTTTAAATTTAAAAAATGTTTTTATTTAAAAATTAATATTCTATTATTTAGAAAAATATTTTAATAAAATGGAGTTCATTTTTAAATTATACACAAGGAATAATTGTATGGATTTTTTTTTGAGATTTTTCTAAAATTCATGAATTTTTTATGAATTTTAAAATACGATAATTTATGATAAATGATAAATACATGATTTGTTGAGTCATATATGTTGTAAGGATGATTTAAGAACACATTATTAAAACCCACATTCAATTATTCCAATTTTAGTCTCAATAATCAATACTATTCAAAATCTTTGATCAAAAATAATAAAATAATAATTAAAATAATGGGAAATAGCTCCTCTCCTCCACTATAAAAGGCATCCATCACCCCCTCTTCTATTCACCATCTAATTCCATGTGACATGTTTAAATTCTGCTAAAATATCCTCTAAATATCCTCCCCATATCCAAAATCCCTTATTCTATTCAAAATTCTAAATCCTCTCCCCTAAAGAGGCTCTCAAGGAAGATATATTCAAGAGAAAAAAATCCACTATTCATTTCTTTTATTTTCATTCATGTTCCTTTCATTCATTTTCATTCCTCACATAATTTCCCAAAAATGTATAAAAACTATAGTATCTTATATTTACTAGAAATATGTTATTATTATTTAATAATTCATCATCATCTATTCTTTTCCCTCGTTTTATAGTAGAAATGAAATCACCATATGAGATGTGTTAATTTATCACGTTTAAGGATGATGAGTTTTCAACATCTACTTTCATATTTAATTATTGTAATAAAACCATTTTTATAGTTTAAATGGATAATAATATATGTAATATATACCATGTAATGTTTTTTAATAATTTTGAACACATGGTATTAATTAATAAAACAAAATGATTTAGTGGAGATCGAAAAACCTCTAAAATAATCCAAGGGTTTTTAATTAAAATTTTCTATAGTAATTCAACTTCAAAAAGAGAACCCAAATTACATAAATTTTAATTTATCATTATTTATTAACATTAATAATGTATAAAATTAATTATAGAATTCAAGTCTCATTTTAAATTTACTTCCATACAAAAAAAATGATCATGAAAACTAATGAAAGAAGAACCCAAAAATGATGATATTGGATCTCTTAAAACATAAATACGACCATTAATCAACACAATTAAATTATAATAAATCAAATAAATGTCTAATAGTTACTTAATTATTTTATTAATAACTCTAATTTCATATTAAAGGACCATAAGATAATGAGTGGAACATATTCATACATAAGGTAAGGGTTTCTTCATTTCACTTCCATTTTTGTGAGATATTCCTTATTCACTACTATTAGTTGTGCATGGTGTATGTATACTGCCCATTGATGTATAATATTATGAATATATTTATTTCCTAGGTATTCAATTTATAATTTTATTATTATTTATTTTGGGGCATATGATTCAATTGATAACAAAGTGGTAAGGATTTTCTACCCGAACCTCCATTTGAATTATATTTACTCTTATTCTCTACTTACATCAATGTAATTCTTATTTATTCTTATTTAATAGTCATAAATTATTTTTTAAAGTTCTATATATGTGTATGAATCATATTCCTTTTTTATTTGGTGGAGTTACATGTTTTAAAACATGAATTCAAAAATTCTTCTAGAAATACATGTCTGATTCTTGGGAACTTTTCGAATTCTTAACCATTTTCAAGTGAACAGTATATTATATATTTAATAATAATTATTATATTAAAATCACTAATTTATTCATGAGAACCTTTCATGGTTATTCAATGGTTTTCTAAAAGCATCTATTCCTTTCTGCTTTAAAATCCAATAAATATTTAACATAAATTGTACTAAAATGTATTAACTCTAAATATTATTAAAAAAAACTGTTTACATGAATTCTATAAAATGAGACATAATTTATGAATAAAATATAATATATATATACTTTACTTTTATTTTCTAGTATATACATGATTACAATGTTATTATTATCGAAAATATAAATGATTTTCCAAAATAACTCTTCATTCAAAAGTAAAAGAGTTTTTTCTCATCTCACATTAACTTTTATGAGGTACATTCTTTCTTAACCAACTATTCATTTCATATGGTGAATTTACTACCCTTGGGTATATCATATCATGAGTATCCTTATTCTCATGATATTTTAAGGAATTATTATTTGAGTGTTTCAAGTTGGAATAAGGCACACCGAAATGATTAAGGATTATTTCCTCAAGAATGTTTCATTGGTGTCATTTAATAGTATCTTCAATTATGTCAACATAATTGTTGAATCATTTACATAATTTAAATATTTATCATAAAATATCATATATAATATGTTTTTGATGTTTTTTAATTAGTCTTCATATGGATGTGCTATTTTGATACCATTAACCGTATTACTTCGAATGTATAGTGTTTATGTTTAATGATTGCGGATAGATATTTTCATTTCATATAATAGATTTATTATGAATGTATGTTTAAATCAATTTTAACCCCATTAATATGAGGAACACATTGGACATTGTACATTATTGGTGGGCCCTATTATAGCTCCCCGATGCATCGGTAGGTCTATTGAGACAAACTAGTGTCTGGACACGAGGCCTCAACAAAATGGTTGTTATGGTCTTAGAATGAGTACTTGATAGTGTAAATATGATGTCTAAAAATGTGTATTCCATCATTATGAAAGTAGTGATTGATATTCCATAGGATAATTAAACGAGTAAAATATACATGGTTTTGTTTTATGGTATTATGTATGATGTTCTTATTTATACCATATTATGATCAAGTATATTTTTTAAGGAATGAATTTATTTTTATTCAATATTTGTAGTGTTTATTTATATAATTTCATCCTCTTTATTGCTTAACCTTACTGAGCATCTAATATCACCCCATTCACATGTTTTATTTTCCCCAGGTTGTGATGAATTTTATTATGAATGACTTCAATGAATAATATAGGATATTATGTGTGATTAAAAAAAGTTGAAATGATGTATCTCCTTTCATGTTAAAATGTTAAACCTTATTTATCTTTCTAGTTTTCCTAAAAACTATACAATTAGTTCTGTTGGGATACAAATTTCTTGTAATAATTCTAATGTAATCAAATCATGCAAATTCTCTAGGAAAATAGTGTTGGGACCTAACAAGATCCCTAGTGATATTTCTAAGGATATTTATAGGTATTTATAATCGTATAGGCCTATGTTTTTAATGATTTAAATGCAGTTGTCATGATTAATATCCCAATATGTAATTTTTTAGGATTATGTATCTTTTTCTATAATGATAATTTTTTCTCAAACTATTATATTTAGTCTTATTCAATAGTGGGTACTAGAAATAACATGGTCAACATTAAATATTTCAATTGTGGGCATTATGAAAATCGATTTCCTAAATAGAAATCTCATTAGATAATGTAGATGGTGGTATGAGTATTTTTAATACTACTAAGGATAAACAGACCACACATGATATGTGAAATGTATGAAATTATCTTATTGAATTATTTATATTATACATAATAAGTATGATAATATAGTGTTTGAGTACATTAAAACACTATTCATATTCTATATTGGGGGAATTATTAAGATGACGACGCCTGATTAAGGGTTTATGAATATGTTTGTATGATTGAAGTGGTTATATAATGGTATTTACGAATAATATTGTAGAATTTCACTTACAGTATTATGGAATATTTTATCATCTGATGATTAATACTATTTAGTTTTTCCTTAAGGAATTAGTAGCATTTGATGAATATTACTTCAATCCATGAAAATAGATTGAGGTAATAAGGTGCTTTTTTTTTGGAAAACACATGTTTTAGGGAAGGATAACCATTAAAATGGGCAAGATGTTTAGATAATGATATTGGAAAAAATATATGTTGGAATAAGTAAATTGGACTGTAATGATTTTATTATAATTGATTAAAAATTTTTTGAAATGTGGATATTTTTTCAAGGATGAACATTAAAACATTTTGTATTTATGGAATATATCCAATAAAATTTTGAATAAGGAATGATGTCTTGCTTCAATAAGCATGTTCGATAATTCTTGTTATTTTAATGTTTTAAGAGAAAATATGATTAACGTATTGGCATTTTTGGTATGTGAGAACCAAGAACTATGTTATGATAAATTGGATATAAATGTTATGATTATTTACTACTCTTATTTCTAATGTTTTGGATTTTCAGAATTCTAAAAGACTGTAGGCTTTTCAATTTATGTAATGTTTAAGTTTAACATAATATATGTGTGTGAAATTAAATAATTATCTCATCATAGGTGGATTTATGCATATTTTAAAATTTTTATAAAACTATTTTGAATATATAAATAATTTATATCATCATTATCATGATATGATAATTCTTCAAGAATGAGAAATTTATCTTCATTTCCTATTATATGAGATTAAGTGGAATTTTTTCTAAGAACATAGATGGGTGAAGTTATTCTGAAATCAAGTATGTATATCATTTCATTAAAACTATATAAAATAAGAAAATGAATTATGATGTAAAAGGTTGTCCTGTTATCATCAATACTGATGATTTCAATGACCACTTTCATATTTCCATAGTTTATGATGTTATGATTGTTAAATTTTATTCGATCAACCACATTTTTATAATAAGTGATGTTTGTCAATATATATTATTATTTATTATTTTCATTAATTCCCAAATATTCAGCTATGTTATCTAGGGAGGAATCATAGTTTTGAGTTACTTTGGTAAACTATTATGTTTTTAAATATTCTTTTTAAAATGAAGAAATTTTATTTGATTTTACGATGAAGGAATCTATGAATGGAAATTTCAAGTATTAAACATTTGAAACCCCAATACAATTTGAAGGGAGAAATTAATTTTATGGGTTGTAAAATGTACAACCCAATCATTTTTTCGGATTAACTGGGTTTACTGGAATCCATGAATGAAATGGGGCACTTCATACTCGGTTGGGAACCTGATTAGATTGGAAAAAAAATGGTCAACCCAAGGTTCAACCAATATTTCAAAGTGTTGTGGGATGTGGATATGGTAAATAATATGGTGGAGGAGGTTTTCCTTACATCTAGAGTTGGTATGATTAAGCCAGTAATTCAATATGAACAGAAACCTAAATTCTACATGGGTGGAAAATATTTTGGTCATACTACCTCTGAATGTCGAAGGGACAATGTATGTTGCTTCTGAAACAAAAAGGGTCATTATGTCATTTCATATAGAAAGAGGAAAGTCAAATTAAATATACCATATGTGCCGTATCTTGAATTTCCTTCCCCATCCGTTGAATATGGATGAACTGAGCACTCTCTTATAGAAGAAACTAGTACTTCTGGAAAGCATTTAGCACCTATTACGATGGATAAAGAAACTCCATATGTCATTACGATTGCTGATGTGTCTGTGTGGGCATCCCAATTTATTTTATCACAATTTAGTGAATAGAGTTTTGGTTACGATACTTCCATACATCCACATAATGAATTTCTCCTAGAGAAGATATTAGAATATGAAAAAAATACCATTGTTCAGTAGCATCATACTGATGAATAACCCTTGGTAATTGTTTTAGGGGCTGTCTCTACATAGATGACAACTAAAAATCTTAATATATATGATAATCCCCACAACCATAATAGTGGGATTAGTGAATCACCATAAAAATGAATCTATATTTGGGATCAAGTACAGGTGATCTTCACAGTCATGGGATACCCAAAATACAATCTTTTCAGGAAATATATCCCATTAGTGAATGTTTGACTCTATAGGTGACACCAAGAAAGGATGTGGCCTCAAATCATGCAGTTAAATTTCATTAAAATGTCAATGAATGGATATATATATTGTTCCTCTGGTTGAGATCACTCAATTTGAAAGTTAATTACTCGAGGTACCTTCGTCTAAAGCTGCTACGAGGATAATAACCATGGAGGAAAATATTAAAATAGGATAGCTTGTGAATAAGTTTACCCCTTTAAATTTTGTTTTTTTCTGATGATACTGAGGATAATCCACTTGTTCATTTTGGGATTTCTAAAATCAATGAAGGATGTCCATAAAATTATGATATAAAGTGGTCAATAACAAATAGAACTGCCATGTTAGAGAAGTAGAGAAAAGGGAAAAATAAAAAAGGCCATAATGTAATGGCATATCAAGGAGGACCTCACACAAGGGATAAATATCCTTAAATAGTTGGATTATTTATTGTAACTATCAAGGGAATGGGAATTACCTAACGACCAAAGCCCTTAAAATCATTATTTTTTCCTATAAACCCTTGATTATTGGCTTTATTGAACCAATGATCCTTTTTGGTAATTCTGAAATTTTTAAATGGGACTATCATGGATTTAAATTTATCTCACATAATCTACATGCCTCCAACATGGATCATCATTGCGATTTGTCTCATTCATGTATTATCATCACATCATGCATCATGAAGCCTCAGAGTAAATCCGTATCATTCATCATTGTAAGTAATTATTTCTTCATCTCATTTGTGTATGATTCTACTTATTATACAAAAAGGAAAGAGTATTGGGATGATCATGTAGGTACATATACAAATATCGATCTCAAATTGATAATCCTTATAAACATTAAAACTATTTTGATTCCTAAAGAAAAAATTGGACTTCACCTCAATAGAATCTCATCTAGGGAATTCTCTTGTTGAATTGAAGAGTACAATCTTATAGAGGTCCCTGTTGTAGGAGCTGACTTCTCATGGGATCCTTATACCGACTTTACATGGACTCCTTATACCATGAATTGAAGATAGGTAAGAAAATATGATATATTATTTATTCAAATTAATGTTACAAGTGGTGCTCATAGTGCCTCCAATTTTACTCTCCCTAAGAATCATTTGGATCCTAATCCCATCCTCATAGATGTTTCTACATTTTTGGTAAGCTCAACTCATATACCCTTAAAATTTAATAACAGATGGATTGTTTCTTCTCGATGAAGAGAAATTGTGCATGAATCCTAAATAGTTGATCCCATTGGTAGACCCTTTTATAGAATGTCATCCATATTAAATCATACTAAAAATTTACCCAAAAAATTGATCAAGAAATCGTTCTCCATGCATGATATGGAAGTGAATAATGCTTATGATGATCTTTTCTATTGTCATGTTAGAAACCAACATCATAAATCACCATCAAATGATGAAATTCAAGCCCACCATAGGCTTGATGACCTTCAAATGATCAAGGAAAGGCAGGATGAAAAATATTTAAACAAGAAATTGTTAAGGGATGGTGATAGGAACTTTATGTTATTTCACAAATTTCACAAAGAGAAGAGAGAAAAGGCTTTCCTTAAGGCCATAAATATTGATGGATATCTTCATAGTTCTGATGATGAGATCTTTGAACATTTTTTTACTAATTCATGGATATATACTCAAATAATGGTTTTGATGAAACATATAAAGTATTTGATAATAATGGTCTCTATATAGATGATCACCAAAACTGTGACCTTATCATTGCTCCTTCTAAGGAGGAAATCAGAGTAACCAATATCGCTCAACATGGAGAGGGGAACCTCGACATTATGTGTTTAATAACATGTTTTTTATGTTTTGTTGGGAGATTTTTATTTAGGTAATTACTGCTTCAATCAAGGAATTATTCACTCACTGCACAATGCCTTACGTGGTTATCGCAAGCACCATTTCCTTAACCCCTTATAAAATGAAATAGTTATTAAGGAATTTAGTCTAGTAGATATTGGTAACATAATTCCAAATCATATTACTAAAATTTACATGAACATGGTAGGGGGTCATGACAAACATCATTTCACCAACCAGTTTGGTTTTTTCTCAGGTAGCAACATTCAAGATTATCTATTTAAAGCATCAGAATGTATTAATATTATTAATAATAAAATGAAGGAGGGAGAATTTTTGCTCAGAATTGACCTCTAAAAATCATTTCACATGTTGAAATATAGAGTTATTCTTGATATCGTTAGGAGGTAAGGTTTATTTATTTTATTAATATCATCTGCCCCATAATTGCCTCAACAATGTTGTCTATTCTAATCAAAGACACTCCTAAAGAAATTTTTTCATGTTTGAGGGGTCTTGAGGGGACACACTCTTAGAATCTTTATTTTCATTATTTAATACTATTTGAGAAGATCCCTAAATTACCTCACTCAATTATTTCTTTATAAACAAATAAATAATGGTAGATATAATTTTCTCTCTCCCATATTCTCTATGATTATGACATCCTTCTATAAGTGACGTCTTAAAAAAATAATATATCTCCACAAAACCCCTCTTTGAATATCATGAAAAAGTTATGGTCCAAGCAATAAGCTATGAAAAATCTTTTATTGTCTTTGGTATTGGGATTCTTTTATGTAAAAAAAACATATTTCCAATAATCCTGGTGTCCAGAGAAGATATCATGCCATTTATTATACTATAATTCAACTCTTTTGGGGTATAATATGGGGAAAGAATATTTAAGGTATATGAAATATCATTGTTAACTATATGGGAGGAAAAAAGGTAAAGCAATATCCCTTTCTAGATGGTTATTTCTTGGTAATTTAGTGATAACATTAGAATTTGGTTAGTATTTTTCCTTCTAAAAATGGCCTAGATGTCTGATTAAGGGTATTCAAATTAAGATCAAGAACATAGTTTAGTATATATCAATTTATGAAAGGAAATTGATAATATTTTCTTAGAAGGAGTGCATTAAACCCATTGAAATGGTAGTTCATAGGATTAAAGAGCATAGATTACGCAATAATGGCTTCATTGGGAAATTTACATCGTGTATTCTTCCTAATGATGAACACTATGATTTTATATCAAGTATAATAAAAGAAAAATTAATGAATGGATATAATTTTTATCTCACATATTCTATCTGGCTATCTCTTAAGATGCATTTACTACTATTTCCCATGATATTCAATGGTCAGTGAGCATAAATTCTAGTCTAAACTACTGGACTGACAATTATCATGGTAGCCCACAAGAGAAACTTGTCAGGATACCTCTTGGTCTTAGGAACATGCACATTGATTATTTTATCCAACGTTACCAAAATAATAGTAACATTCTAGCCACTTAGTTTCAGCATGACATTGAAAATTACTTAATCATGAAGCATGATACCATTATATGGAGAAAAAATTTTTTTGGTCACATAAACACCAAGGATTACTATAAATTTCATTACTGGGTATTCAACGGGCCACCATCATAGCTAATGAAATTTTGGGCACCCTTTATTCAACCTTCCCGATTTCTTCTCTTTTGTAGGATATGGAAGCATAAGTTCCCTACGCATGACAAAATTCAGAATACTGGACAACACATGGTGATAATATATCTTCAATGTCTCAAGGCTGAGGAAGATGTCCATCATATTTTCATTACTTGTATCTTTTCAAAATAGTTGTTGGAATATGTTGAATATTTGATTGGAATGAATTTTAACACTCAATTGTAGGTTCATGAGTTCATGGAGATGCTCACCAATGTAGGTTGATGTGAAAAAATTTATCAATGTTTTCTTACAGATGATGTATCTAATTTTTCAGAAGTCTGGATTGCATGGAATACTAGGAACATTGATGATCAACAACCATCCCTTTTTGTGGGAACATAATGTATTTGATTTTCAGTGTATTATTTTTAAATATTATATGGAATTATTGCGGGACCAGGTGGAGTGATGAAACATCATTCTGAGGCCCGAAAATCCCAGAATGGTGGTTCAAAAGTTTTTTAGTTAATTGAGTCAGCACTTGTGTACGGTTTTGGGTGATTCCAAAAGGATATCCAGATAACAAATCAGAGGGAACTGGTGTTTCTGGGATGACAACATTACAAAATAACCGGTCAAGCCTTGACTGGAATGGGTCGAGGGAAAACGTTAATTTTTTGACATTTTTAGTAAAATAAAATAAAATAAATGCCTTGTTTATTTTATTTTGGAAATATTCGCAGGAGAGTAATGATATGGAAGATGTTTAAATAATAAATGCCACGTCATAATGACCCTGAAATAGTAATGGAAACTCATTAATGCCACTTCATGATGAAATTCCCAAGATGTTTCCTCTTTTTAATGGGTTAATCGTACATTGCACGCTGGAAGAAGTTGGAGAGAAACTCTGGAGATTGCATGGCATTAGGGAATAAACTCTCGGTGATGAATGACGATGAATCAAAGATGTGAATTTCTACATCAATGATGTTTAAGGATCTCGGTGACGATGATGGCACAAACCCCCCTTCATCAGCAATTGAACCCTTCGTGAGGTATGGATTTTTATTTCAATTCGCTGTTCTCCATTTTTGGTTTTGAATGACGAACGTAGATCAACCACGAACATGTTGATTCCTTGAATCATACATTTTTAGGGAGAGTTTTTTGTTGGGATGATTTTGGAGAATTAATCCATGTGAAATTGTTGTTTGATTCAGCTCTGTTTAAGCCTACTAACGGGAGTGAATCAATGACACGAAGAACTATGGCGGAGGATCGTTCCTCTATTTTATGATTGGATTTATTCCCTCATCCTTTTCCTAGTGCGTTCTTCATGTTATTCATGGGTCGACGAATAATGGATCATTGCGCACCCGTCTTGGAATGTAACAATCCCAAACTAGAGATCTGATATCGCAATGACCAAACGGTGGTGCGATTGATCATACTGTATGAATAATCGACTCAGATTGAAAAAGACTGTTCTTCAAGCATTCTTCCCTGTGGGAGGATCTAAATTCAATTTTTTAGGCCGAAAGGAGGCCTGAAAAAAATTGAGATTACCTCGGGACATCAGGGAAACCTGGATTCTGGAGTTTCGTAGTGATCGGACGGCCGGATCGATGAACGGGCAGCACAGAAGCCATGGAGGTGGAAGTCTGTGATTCTGGAAATTTCTAGAATACACGACCTGTACTTCTGATGAACATGCCGTTTAGTGCTGGCAGTGATAGATAGGGTTTTGGGGGTCAGAGAGGAATCACACGGCATGTGACCATGGTCACATGGTGTGTTGGAATTTCCTAGAAGCTCGACATGTATTTTGGGAAAATCACAGACACTGGATTGACTACACGACTTTAGAACATGATGTGTAATCACTATGCGAAATGGCATAGGCGGCTATGCAGGAATCGGAATGTATCCAACGGATACACGGACACGGGATGGAGTACATGACCATGTACTCCATCACACGGCCAGGTGAGGCCAGTAACGCAGGTCACCCTGTGTACCGATTAAACAGGTTGGAGTACAGATGTTGAGGACCATGTACGGGCACATGGCCAGCATACACGGAGCTGACCCCAGTCCCATGGACATGGTGTGTACAAAGTACCACACACCATGTACTAATTTTTTACATGACCAGCCTTACGACATGGGCCATTGTACATGGGTAGCACCCTAGGTCAGACAACATGGTGTGTAACTTTTCTACACGCCATGTAATTTTATGAAAATGGTATGGTCCTCTAGTACACCATATTTTGGACATGTTTTGTTCGGGTTAGTGCCCCTTCTTCTCATTCCCCTGATGGTCAGGAATCGTTTCCTTCTACAGGTGTATGATCCCTTCAGCGGGACTTTTCTTTGATAGAGTCGGCATCCCTCCAAGAGGCCTAGAGCAAGATCACTTATCCATTCCTGACCCTAGGTAGAGTCAGGCATCGACATGACCAACTCTACTGGGCATTGATCCACTACCATTCTGGTGAATCCGGATGAGTTACGGTATCCTCCATAGCACAGGAAGTGATCCTCATATGTGTATCGTGATCTTTCCCACTCAAGAGTGGGTCTCTCGTAATGGGTGCATCTATCAATTGTGATCTTCCCACTCTAGAGTTTGTCTCCCGTAATGAGTGTAACTACATCTCCTGATTTTTCCTAATGATCAATACTTCTCGGAAAGACGTCATCAGATCTATGAGACTCGTGGTGTGTGTTCTCCTTGAACAAGTGATTTTTGGAAATCATCTAACTGAATCCTCAGAAGATGTATGCAGTTGTGTGACTTGTTTTTAGACCACGGGTCTGAATTTTCAGTATATTTGGATTGTGTTCTCCTATTAAATATTCGGTTAACATATGATGTGTAGTGATGACTGTTTCTTTCTTTTGTGTATTGCTATGTGTTTTTCGGGGTCCTCTACTGAGTATTTTCATACTCACCCCTGCAAGGGCTCGGCCCGCACATGTCATGTCTTGTGCAGACGCGTAGCCCTTTGACAGAGTCCAAGGCAGACCAGCACAGAAATGATCTTTCTGATTTCCCTACAAGCTGAGTAATTACATCAAGTATAAGAAATAGTCACAATACCTCTTTGTGTTTACATGTTGGACTTTGTAGTTTTAGACTCTTTTTTTGGGTGTGATTGTATTCTGGCCTAGTTTACTTTCAGTACATTACTTTCTATCGTACTCTGTTAGTTGGGTATAATTGTATTCATGCATTTTGTTTCTAAGTTATTTTTTTACATTTTAGATTTTGTGGGATTGGAGATGTGAGCGTGTGTACAGGTTCTTAGTAAATGCCTCCCATGTTGTAATATTCCTACTCAATGCTATCCAACATCGCCTGGATTTTTGGAGGCGGGCTTTGGGAGTCACGGAACGGGCCCCAATGGGATGGTTCGTGATAGAGTGGTATCAGAGGGTGTTGGTTCTACCTTAGGACAAAGATTATGTGATATTAGTTTGGGGGAACAATTTTCATTGTTTTGAGCTCAGCTTTCAGGATAGAGACTCCAATGCTGGTGCAGCCGCAGGCGTATCCATACACTAGGACTCTGATAACCCATATTTCGTACTGGTACATGAAATCACTAGTAGTGGGGAAATAAAATAATGGTACATGCATCATATAGGAATGGGTTGTGTTTTCCATATCCTTTGTGTGAGCTATCTAGATATACTCATTGACTAAGGTACATCCTGTTTCCTTATAGGATTATTCCATGATGCATACCCTATATGATTCAATAGCATGATCACGAGGTTGACCCCCTCAGTGACGAGGGTTCAATACAGGGACCAGTTCCCCAGGCATTGCCACCATGTGGTACACTTGCTATACCCCCACCAGTGGAGCAGCTCATAGTACCTTATGTACCGACCGATGAGGAGCATTGGCTGAGCGCGCTCAATGAGTTCCAGAGACAGAGACCCCTCAGGATCCAAGGCAAGCCTGACCCTCAGGCTGCAGAGAACTGGCTTTAGGTAGTGACCGGAGTTTTCCGTCAAGTGAGGACAACAGCAGACCAGATGGTCATCCTCAGGGTGAGCCTTCTTCAGGATTCGGTTAGATGATGGTGGAGTCTGACCACACAGACACACGACGTGGAGGCTCTTTCATGAACAGAGATTGAGAGACTCTTTAGGGAGGAGTTCTCCCCAAATATTCTGAGAGTTGTACACATATAAGAGCTTCTTTAGCTCCAGAAGGGCAGTTTGTCCGGGGATGACTATTTTTAAAGGTTCACCAACCTCACCTGGTACTCAATAGATATGGTCAGGGATCAATACTTCAGAGCCGTAACCTTTGAGAGAGTTCTACGATGAGACATATGAGGTAGTGTCGTACCTCTAGGCATTTCGACTTATTTTGGATTGCCCCAATGAGCCTTGGTGATCGAGAGCATCTTGGCAGAGCAGAGATAGCCGATGATAGTCAGTAGCACACAGACAGGTCTGGAGACCTCTACAGCAGGGAGCCGACGTCGGACGCAGGGATCAGGATGAGAGAGACGTCAGAGGAGGACCCAAGATAGGTGATCTCAGGGCTCTCAGGATGGGTCCAGTCATCCTAGAGAAAAGTGGTGCTACGTGTGTGACGATAGGGAGAATCTCTAAAGAGATTGTCTGACCCATTGAGCTGCTGATAGGGAAGCGGTGGACAGACAACCGAGGCAGACGCAGAGAGTTGAGCAGACAGACCCTCCAGGTGGCAGAGGTGGTAGTAGGGTAGGGAGAGCTGCATGTGGTGGCAGACAATTGGACTTACTTCAACCACCAACCCAGTAGGTCTGCACCAGGCATAGGGAGATGGGGGACAGGGGCGTGGACAACTGCATGCGGTCGAGGAGTAGGAACGAGGGGATCCAGGGATTATACGATGTATGATCTACGTATTCTATAACTAAGCTTCCGTACTTATAGACACAACTGCAAGTCATTACTTTATCGCCACATGTCTCGTGGAAAACTTTGAGATTCCGGTAGAACTGTTGACTCGATCCTTATGCTTGGAGAAACCTTCGGGAGAAGACTCGACAACCACACACCATTTTAGACAGTGTTATCTTACACTTGTAGGTGAGAGTTTCCGCTGGAACCTCTTGGTGGTAGCGTCGAGGCCTTACGATTTCATTCTCGGTAGGGATTTGTTATCTTCAGTCCATGACCAGATAGAAAGCTTTTTGGAAATGCATGTGGTGTGTCTGCTAGGATGGGACAAGGTCTACCTTATCTGGAGAAAAGGAGACCCAGGCAGCACAGATTGGGCTCATGCATAGGGGGTGTAGCTGATCACTCATAAGATGGCTAGCCTTACCCTCAGAGCAGTAGATGTTGTGAGATATCAGTTCCCAGCCGTAGTGTCGGATTAAGAGGATGTCTTTCCCATAGATGTTCTAGGACTACCTCCCCGCTTAGAAATCGACTTCTACATCGACATACACCTCGGAACGACACCGATTTCCTCACTCGCAAATCAGATGTCTCCCACAAAGCTTCATGGGGTGATAGTGAAGTTGGATGATTTGTAGAGCCAAGGTTTTGTAATACCTAACATTTCACCCTGAACGGCCCCCGTCTTGTTTTCCTAGAAGGCAGACGGAAGTTTGAGGTTGCACGTGGATTACCAGCGCTAGAATCAGGTAGTGGTAAATAATAGGTATCCACTACCGAGAATCGATAACCTCCCCGATAAGTTGAGAGGGGAACAGAGGTTCACAAAAGGTAAACTTTGATCTGGTTATCACCAGTTATGAGTATGATATGAGGATATACCAAAGACAGCCTTCAGATGCTGCTACGATCACTATGTGTACATTATGATGGCTTTCGGCATGACAAATGACCCTGGAGTGTTTCAGGTACCAATGAACAAGATTTTCCAGCCATACATGGACCGGTTTGTAGTGGTCTTCATCAAAGACATCCTTCTATACTCGACGTTAGAGGAGGAGCATGAGAAACACCTATGGATAGTTCTAGACGTACTCCAAGAGCACCAGATTTATGAGAAGCTCTTGAAGTACCAGTTTTGGATTTATAATGTCCACTTCTTGGGACATGTCATCTCAGTAGATGGAGTGGATGTGGATCCAAACAAGGTGGAGGCAGTGTTAGCATGGGAGCCACCTTGGAGTGTGACCAAGGTGCAAAGCATCCTTGAGTTCACAGGATATTACCGGATGTTCATCTCTTATTTCACCCTAATAACCGCACTGTTGATGGCCTTGAAAATGAATGGTAAACCCTTCATGTCGACGGAGAGGAGCCAGAGGTCTTTCAATCAGTTGACACAGTGTTTGACGAGTTCCCCAATCTGGATATTACCGAAGGAGGGTTTCGAGTACATAGTTTTCTGCGACGCATTTGGGACCTGGCTTGGCTGAATCCTGATGTAGAGACAGGAAGTGATTGCTTATGGTTCATGCCAGCTTAGGTCACATGAGAAGAACTATGCAACCCATGATCATGAGTTGGCAGTGGTAGTCATCACGTTGAAGATGTGGCGACAATACCTTATGGGTGAGCAGTTTATCATATACTCTGACCACAAGAGCCTCGAATACATCTTTTCACAGAAGGATCTGAATCTGAGGAAGAGGCGTTGGCTAATTTTCTTTCAGGACTATGATTTTGAGATCATCTATACTCCACGTAAGGGGAACAAGGTGGAAGATGCTCTTAGAAAATGGTCGAGCTCAGAGTTGTTGAGTGAGGAAACAGATCAGTTAACCGCGTTGTAGTTAGACTTCGTGGAATGAGAGGATAAATCATACCTACAATCGATGGTTTTTCCCCTCCACTCTTGAAGAGGGTTAGGGAGGCATAGCTAGGGGATGTCGATTGTGAGACTTTATGAGTTCAGTTATCCACATGACATTCTCCTGATTGATATTCACAAGGTAGAGAGAACATACTTATTTTTAGAGGGTGCACTGTTATAGTAGTAGCATTGGAGGATAAGGGCATGAGAGAGCTTCATACTTCACCATTTTTGGTACATTCATGATTGGAAAAGACATACCAGGATCTCCGACGACAGGTCTGGTGGTCAGGCATGAAGAGGGAACTAACAGAGTTCGTTTCCTGATGCCTCGCATGCAAGCAGAAGAAGGTTGAGCACCAGGTTCTAGTAGGATTAGATCACCACTAGAAGTTCCAAAGTGGAAGTGGAATGGAATATAAATGGACTACATGACAGGTTTACCACAAATTTCCAAAGGGGAATGATTCCATCTGGGTGATCATTGAATGACTGAGCAAGTCAGCCCACTTCCTAGCTATCCGGGAGCATAGTTCGGTAGAGATCATGGGATGCCTCTATATGCCAGAGATATTTACTCTTCTTGGAATCCCATTGACGATAGTTTCAGAAAGAAACACCCACTTTATAGTCTGATTTTGGACAGGATTACAGGAGGCCTTTGGGGGTCAGGTACACTTGAGCACGACATTCCATTCCCAAACTGATGGTTAGAGGGAGATGACCATTTAGGTTCTGGAGGATATGTTGTGGGAATGTATCATTGAAATTGGTCGCACATGGGAGGACCACCTACCACTGGTGGAGTTTGCATACAATAATAGATACCACTCCACCATTGGTATGTCACCTTTCGAGGATTTATATGGGAGACACTGGCAGTCACCGCATTGCTGAACCGACCCTTGAGAGTTTGTAATCATTGGTCCAGATTTGGTATGAGCTACGAGCTAACACTAAGAATGTGCAAATCATCTGGGAGAGGATGAAGACTACATAGAGCCGGTAGAAGTCTTATGCTGACAGGCGACAGAGACCCCTGGAGTTTGAGGAGGGAGACCACGTCTTTCTTTGGGTATCCCCTAAATGAAGGTTATAGAGATTTGGTCAAGGTGGAAATCTATCTATGAGGTTCATCAGAACATTCTAGATACTATGTAGAGTTTGTGAGGTGGCTTACCATTGGGCCCTACTGCCACAATTTCATCGGGTACATGATGTCATCCACATGTAGTAGCTAAGGAGGTACGTGCATGACCAATCATACGTCATTGACTAGGGTGAGCTGGACATTGTGGATTGAGTGCCCTTTGCTGAGTACCTAGTGGAGATTGAGGATCGGTAGGAGAGTATCCTTTGTGGGTGATTGGTTCCCTTAGTGTGCGTTCGGTGGCAGCATGGGAATTTTTAGGAGAGCACGTGGGAGTGGGAGGCTCAAATCTATTCCCAATACCCACATCTTTTTGAGTAGTCTTGTTTTGGATTTTTAGGGATGCAAATCCCCAAGGTGGGGTGAATGTAATGTATCAGATTTTCCATGTATTATTTTTAATTATTATATGGAATTATTTCGGGACCAAGCAGTGTGACGGAACATCATTCCGAGGCCCAGAAATCCAAGAATGGGGGTTCATTCTTTTTTTAGTTAAGTGAGTCGACACTTGTGTGCAGTTGTGGTAGTTTCCAAACGGATGCCCGGATTAAAGATATGAGGGAATCGTTGCATCCGTGATGATGACATTACCTATGAACGGGTCTATCGTCGACCAGCGCGGGTTGAGGGAAATGTTTATTTTCAGACGTTTTAAGTAAAATAAAATAAAATAAATTGAATGTTTATTTTATTTTGGAAACCTCTGTTGTAGTACAATTATAGGGCAGTTGTTTCAATAATAAATTCCACTCACTAATGACCCTAAAACAGTAATGATGACTCATTGATTCCTCTTCGTGATTGAATTCCAAACATGTTCCCACTTTTTAATGGGTTAACCATACATTGCTCATTGGAAGATGCTGGAGAGAAACTCTGGAGAATCCTTGGTGCGTTGGAGAAAACTCTCAGCGACGAATGATGATGAATCCATGCTATGAATCATTGCACCAATGTAGATGAAGGATCTCGGTGATGAAGGTGGAATGACCACCCTTCATCAGCAATCGAACCCTTCGTGAGGTAGGGGTTGTTATTTTAATTCTCATTTCCCCATTTTTGGTTTTGAACGACGAACACGGATCAAATACGAACATGTTGCTCCATGGATTCGTATGTTTTTTTTTGCGGGAGATTTCATCATTTGGATGATTTCAGGGAATAAATTTGTTTTATTTTTCTCCGTTTAAGCATAATAACAGGCACATTTCAACGTCGTGATGAACAACAGTGGAGGTTAATTTCTTGATTTTCTGACTGGATTTCTACCCCCTTTCTTTTCCCCATGCATTCTTCACGTTCTTCATGTGGAGATGAACAACGGATTGTTGAAAACCAATCATGCAAAAAAACAATCCAAAAATGGAGATTTGACATTGCAATGACCATAAAGAGGTGCGACAATCATAGCAGATGACAAATCAACTTGGATCGGAAAAGACCGTTCTTCAAGAGTTCTTCGTGCGGGAGGATCAAAATGCCTTTTTGGGGCCGATCACATGCCCAAAAACAACGAAGATGACCTCAAGATGTCGGGGAAACCTGGATTCTGGTGTTTTGTGGAAATCGGACAGCCAAATCGACAAATGGATAGCATGGAAGGTGCAGTGGCGGATGTATGCGATTTTGGAAATTTCCAGAATACACTGCGTGTACTTCCGAAGAACACGCCTTGTAGTACTGGAAGTGGCAGCTAGGGTTTCAGGGGATAGAGAGGAATCACATGGCATGTGAACCTGGTCACAGATCGTGTTGGACTTTCCTCGAAGCTGGGCATGTATTTTTGGTTGTACACGGTCACATGATGGACTACACGGCTTCTAAACAGGTCGTGTACTCTCTACGCAACATGGCAGAGGTGGCCATGCAGGACCTGGCATGTATCGAGGGGATACACGAACACAGAATGGAGTATATGACCGTGTAATCTATCACACGGCTAAGCGAGGCCAGTAACACGGGTCACCCCATGTACCGATTACACGGGTTGGAGTACATGGGTTTTGGACGGTGTATAGGAACAAGGACATTGTACACGGAGCTGAACCCAGTGACTCAGACATGGAGTGTACATAGTAATACACATTGTGTACTAACTTTTCTACATGACCAGCCTAACAACATGGGCCATTGTACACATGCAGTACCTGGGGGAATACGACACGACGTCTAACTTTTCTATAGTATGTGTACTTTTTAGAATATGGCATGTTTCTCTTGTCCACCGTAGCTTGGACCTGTTTTGTTTTAGTTAGTGTCCCTTCTTCTAATTCCCCTAAAGGTCAGTCATCATTTACTTCCACAGGATTATGATCCCTTCACCTATATTTTTCTGTGATAGAGTCAACATTCCTCTGAGTGGCTCGGAGTGAGATCCTCTATCAATTCATGACCCTACATAGAGTCAGGCATCGATGTGACCAACTATACCAGACGTTGATCCTCTATCTTTTTGATGAATTCAGATGAGTTTCGATATCCACAATGGCCCTGTTAGTGATCTTCATCTGTTTATCATGTTCTTTCCCACTCAAGAGTGTGTATCCCATAATGAGTGCATCTATCTATCGTGAACATCCCACATAGGAGTGTGTCTCCTGTAATGAGTGTATCTACCTATTGTGATGTTTCCCGATAAACAGTACTTCTCGGACGGACGTCATCAGAGCTATCAGACTTGTGGACTATGTTCTCCCGGAATGAGTGCTTTGTGGAAATATTCAAACTGAATCACTAGCGGAATTATTCAGTTTTGTTACTTGTTTCTAGACCACGGGTTTGAATTTTGGGTATATCTGGATTGTGTTCTCCTATTACATGATTAGTAAAAATATACTGTGTAGAGCTGATTGGGCCTTTCCTTTGTGTATTACATTGTGTTTTTTTAGGGTCCTATATTGAGTATTGTTATACTCACCCTTACATGGGCTCTTCCCACATGAGTTGTGTCTTGTATAGATGAGCAGCCCTTAGATAGAGTCCATGACAGACTAGTACATGAACGAGATTCCTGAGTTCCCTACAGGCTGATGCGTTCCTTTGGCTATGAGCAGTAGTCCCAGTACCTTTTTTTATAGGTTGCACTTTGTAGTTTTCATAATCTTTTTTTGGGCGGGCCTGTATTCAGGCCTAGTTTACTTTGAGTAAATTACTTTCCATCATACTGTATTGGTTCGATATAGTTGTAATTATGCATTTTGTTCCTTATTGTTTTTTTTACATTTCAGAATTTGTGGGCTAGGATATGTGTGTGTGTGTGTGTGTGTGCATGTTCTCAGGAAATTCTTCCCATGTTGTAATATGCCTACTCGGTGCTAGGCACCGGCCCCTGGCCTATTGGAGGAGGGCATGGGGAGTCACGATGCGGGCCCCACTAGGATGGGTTGTGATATGTAAATATAGTAATTCATATGGAGGTGGATGCTGCATGAGTTCTAAAAACTGGAAGAATGTAAAATAACTGTAATGACCATGAAAACCATCGATTTTTGGGTACTGTAGGAAGGATAAGAAAAAAATGTGATTAAAGTCTTAAGACAGATCCCACATATCTATTCATGGATCTAGGTTAACGTTGATGGTGAATCCTCTTGAATTACAGGACATTCGGGTTGTGGTGGTTTTCTCCGAACTTACCAAGACCTTTTCAATTGATGACTTAATCATTACATTGGAATTGGAGTTCCCTATGAAGCATAACTATCAGCTATTGTGCATGTTGTTAGGTATTTTATTCTGTATTAGTGGAACTACTTGTCCATTGAATCTGATTCTGATGTTGCTATTAATTCTGTGAAAACAAGAACATGGAATGTTCCTCGGTAAATACTACCATATTGGATTGATTGTCTTAGTTTTATTGATCAACCAAATTTTGTTATCCCACATTCCTATCAAGAGGAAAATCAGGTAGCAGATTTCTTATTGAATAAGTTGGTCTTGGACATGGGTATGATGTGGTCATTTAGTACCACTTATTTTTGTATTATCATGGTGGATGTAGACATGTGTGGTACCCTACATAACCGACATTTAAGTAACCCCTTGTAATGCTTGTCTTTTGTTATTTTTTATTTTATATTTTCTCAGGGCTGGATGACTAGACCCTAGACCTTTTATCTATATGTATCACTAAAGGAATATTTCTCTTCACACAACACCAACTTGTCTTTCATTACAAGAAACAATGGCCTTCTATGAACCAACACATTACTGTTTTATTATTTAACTGAGGTAGATATAACATACACATTAAACAATTCATATGAATATTAATAACTACTTTTGAAATAATATATATAATAGTTTTGATAATGAAAAAATATTGTTTTTGGTAAACTCTTTATAAGTTTAAATATATTATTTTATTAAATGAATTTCTTTTGATTCCCTTCTATAAAAAATAAAAAAAAAAATTTTATAAACTATTGTAATTTGAATTTGATAAAATAACCAATATTTTTTAATGTGGAATTTCAAAATTGACATAAAGGGAACTTTTTTATCTTTTTTATGATGTTTCATTTTGTTATTAATTATGAAAAGTACTTCATTGTAGTTATAATCAGCCTTTTGGGTTAAATAATTATTACCAAATAAATTTATTTTTAATGTCAAAATTGACAAATAATACATTTATTAATCAAATTTATTTGATTGAAATCATTTTTTAATGAAATTAGATATAAAACTTATCGATCTTTTGGAACTCCCTTTTAACCATCTTCCAACCACATTTTTGGTATTTGTATTAAACATAATTCAGTTACTTATTGGATTTTAATTTGAAAAATGGACCTAAATAATTGTTATCAGTATGAATATTTTTTATAATAGGATCACCATAATTTTCTGGAAAATATTTTATTATTAAATATTTATTTACATCAGTTAATGGTATGTTGGATAATTAAAGGTAAAATTAATATTATAATTTTATAAAATGACCCTAAAAATTGTCCTAATTTCATTTTATAAGGTGGTTTAGACTAAAATAAAAAATAGATTAAAATTTTAACCTATTTATGCCAGATGAGTATGAATATTAAATTTATTATATTTTATTTAAAGATACGTTAACGGTATTATACTCAAAATTTTAAAAATTAAACAGTTTTTTAATATCGGTTTATACAAGAAAATATATTCATATATAAATAGAAATTTTAAATCCTAACTATTTATCTACATCATTTTGATTTATTTTAAAATTTTTCTGATAAAACAATCAACTTAAAATGTCACATAATGATGATGCACTACATGTCAAATTAACAATAGGATCAAATAAATGATATTTAAAATATTCAAATAAATAGAATTTGAATTAATTAAGGTGATAAAAGAGTTTCATAGGTTATTATGACATGTTAGGAGTGCCTTAAATGGTTTGGATTGAAATTTTATTTCTTTATTGGATTTTATATAAAGAATTATTTTTAATAGTGAAAAAATGGTAACTAATGATATTTTATAAAATAATATTTTATTTCATTAACGAAATAACATAAAAATATTTAAAAAATATATATATTATGATAGGGTATAAAATTTCATAAAATAACCATTCATGGGAAATATATTTCATATAATTAAACATTTATAACCTCTTAATATTTAAAATATTGTTACCAAAATTAAAATTAAAATATAATAATTATGTGTGAATAAATATGCTATGTTTTTAAATAAAACCAAAACATGTCCAATTTTGTTGGATGAAGTTGATTAGAACATTATCACATTATTATATATTTTGAGTTATTTAATGGAATCTTTTCCATAAAAATAAATTACACATCATTTAAATCAACAATAGTTACAAAGTATCACTATCATGTATTTAATATCATTTATGTGTTCACATAGTGAAAAAATCCAGCTATAAAGGAATATTTTTTGTCTATATTGATATAAATGAAATTAGTTTAACTATATAAAATTATTTTTAAATTCTAAAAGTTATATAATTACATTGAAACATCTTCAATGTTAAAATATTTATTTAATTAAAAGGAAAAAAGAATAATTGAATTGTATAATATTAATTTTGATGTATTTTCGAGTATTTAATGAGTATAAATAATATCCATGATATATTAGTCATTTTATAGATGTGTTAAATCATTATGTTTGAAATAAAATGTGTGTTGATGTTTTTAAATTCAAATAAAATTGATAGTGTTAAATTTGATAATAATGATATCTTATTGAATTACTTTTTGATTAAATTATTTAAATGTCACAATAATGTAAAATAATCACAATGCTATAAGATATAGTCTAAAATGTATTATACTTTATTATAGATAATTTTTATGTATTTATATCTAGAATAATCATCTAATAATTTAAAATTTTGGGAAATTCAGAAATCACCCCTATCCTCAATTATAAAGGAGAACCAATTACATCACATATTAAATTCACATAGAAGGGTCATTCTGGGCCATCCCATGACCATTTTCATTCTCAACTTCAATATTTACATTTTAGTGTTTCTAGTCTTCTCAAAAGTCGAACTATAGTGCCATTGAGAGGAGATGTTGACGAAGACCATCAAAGGAGAGGTAATCTCCTTTACCATTTCCTTTATAATTATGTCTTCTTCTAAATTTTATTTCTGTGTTGATTACATTATAAAGTAATAAATATAGTAAAAATCCTATGTTGTCTTTTTTTATGATTATGGAAAAGCATATTCCACCTTTTATCCATCCTATGAAAAATGAAGTCACGTGGTGAGTGTGTGTACAACATACCATATCCACACCATGGTGTAATCTATTTTCCATATGCACTATAATTCGATGGGTATAATGATGGAAATAATAACTATATATGGTATGTATAACATTATATTTATTCTAGAATAATATATGCATAACCCATTTTAATACCATTTCACAATGAATGGAATGTTATTGTCGCTCGTGCGTACGTACAACCTACCATCTCCATGATGTGATGCGATTCATTATCCATGACCACCACTAATGAATGACTATATAAATTTATAGAATGAATAATATGATATGATTATGAAAATTATAGAACTATATTTTACGTTAATGACCCAAAACTCATATGACAAAACATGCATATGAATTTGAAGCAGTTAACACTCGAAAGAAGAAGAAAAATTAAATATTAATAAATAAGTGTAAAAATGATTATATTTGATATCCTAAATATAAATATAGTTCTAGACTATGTTAATAACATTATTTAATCCATTATAAAATTGTTTCTGATACATATAATGAATCCCAGACCTAAGGTATGGTATACATTAACAATTTAAATATTATCCAAGATTATTTATACATAAGTAATTTCTATGGAATATTTATCATCCATGCCCATGTTAAATAAAAATATATTCAAATATAAATTTAATAATATTCTAAAATTGTTTAATGTCATTCTTACCCATTGTATTGTTTTTAATAATTGGTGTGAAAAAAATTATTTGTCATTTTCCCTAGGAGGTTCTTTTAGACTAATCTATAAAAAGTATGAGAAGAATGTTTTATTAAAATTGTGTAACAAGAATATATTTCTAGACATTCAAGATTTCATAAAAGCCTTCAAGATTTCCTTAAAATCATGAATGGTTATTTTTAATGAATATTTTTTCTAAATATATTTCACTACATTCAAATAAAAAAAATGATTTCAATGAGGAAAGTATATTATCCATAGAAACCATTTTAAATAAGTTTTCATGATTGGGTAATATGTTTTCATAGTGGTTACAATGAAAATGGTTTTGAAAATGTTTTATATTTTGAATTTTTTAAAAGTAATATTCTTGTTCTAAGAAAAATTTCAAACACTTCCCCAACAATGATGACATATTTTGTATTTTTCAAGAATATAATTCATATTCATTCTCTAAATGGATTGAGTCTTAATGTCATGATGTTTTAGATTAACTCTTATTTTCTTGGGTTATTATTTTTTTAAATTATTATGAAACCTATATCATTTCCATAGATTTCGATATGATAACATGTTTATAACTCTCATTACATTTAATTGGTTATATTATTATTTTTCATTATCTTGGGGAACAAGTACATATAATTTCATTATGAGTGTGTGGGACCTATATCTCCATCAAATTACTTGGGTAATTATGGATAACTAATGATGTACATATGTTATGTGTGGCCCTGATTTTTTGTTCACAATTATATGCATGGACCTACTGTTCATTTCCATAATTTTATGTGTGTACTTGGTTTTCATTTACATATGATTATGAAATGGACTTGATTTCATGTACTTAGTTTAATGAGTAATCCTAAGAGTCATTATACATAATAACAAAGATCTGATTTTATCTCAATGAAATAATTTCTTTTTTATGTCAATGTTATTATTTCATAGATTATGTTCTTTTTTCCTTATGATTCATGACCTATGAACATATAATCATTATAGAATGAATCATGAATATTTTATTCTAATATTCGGGGTGAGATTAAAAAATTTTATGCTCATGTTTTTATACCCTTATGATTTTATTATTCTTACATATCTTCCATGTTTTCCTTTACAGAGAATCTGATATCATACATTCTTATGTTTAATTTCCCCATGATAAGAATAAAGGTACCATGTATGATATTTTAAAAGGAGTCTATTTGTAGGGAAATATGCACGGGAAGAGGTATATTTGATATCAAACATCTATTTATGTTCCCAAATTACAAAAGCACAAAACTACTAACATATTTCGGTGTGTTTTTGTGTAATTTATTTTGTACTCTGCAAAAGTGATGTGATGTTTATGTATGTCAATCATGGTTTTCTTTATTTCCAATTCATGATATACACTATTTTTAATCATATTATCTCATCACTAAATGATCCAATTGAAATGAATTTATGATGATAACTTGAATTCATTCACATTTTAAAAACCCTAAAATGGATCAAACTTCACCACATATTAGGGGAAAATTCACATCATTCCAAGAGTTATTTTTAATTAAGGCTCTATTAACATTGAGGATAGAGGAAAATAGTTATTGATTTTGAAAAAATATTATAACTCAATGATGAGCCTAACTCTAAAGCATAGTTCATGATATAAAAAGTAAAATCTAAAATTAAATCTCCCTATCAATTTTTGAAAACACCCACATCACAATAACAATTTATTTTCATTATTAATAAAATCCAAATAAATCATTTACACGAACATGAATTTTCTCTATTATTAATCCTTTATTCAAAATACTTGTTTTATATTTTTTTAAAATTTTTTATTTAAATAAACCAAAAAACCATCATTAAACCATATAATATAACAATCATAAGACTCAATGCTGATTCTTTATTCGTGGAAGGCATAAATTGTTTTTCCAATTTTTTCAAGAATAGACAAGTTTTAATTAATATTGGATTGAAATGTTTCTTATTCCTAACCAGGTAATTTATGGTATCTATGGGATAAAAGAGGATAAATTAAAAGGGTTTTCTTAAAGGATATATCCTTATCTATAAAAATGACATAATCATACTAGATGGGTTTTTTCAATCATATCATTCAAAAGTTCCCATGGAAGTTCTAGTAGGTGACATCAATAAATATCACTCAAAAATATACCCATGATAATATAGATGTTAGAAGATATAAAAATTATCTCAGGTAATGAATCATATGAAATGGGAAAATAAACAATGGATTGGCTAATTATGTAAAATAAATATTAATGAATTTTATAAATACAATGTATGAAAAATGATATTGGTATTTCATTAAAATGAATCAACCAATTCCATAAAATTATGACACATAAAATTAACATACAAGATTCACGATAAATAGAAAATTATATATATTAACCATTAAATTTTATTATCATTTAAATTTGAAACATGGGATCATGGGATTATTAGGAAATTTCTGCCTCATATTTCTATTAATTAAAGAAAACAATTCATGTATGGATTGAAAATTTCAGTTTAAAATTGATGCTTTAATTTTTAGATTAAAATTGTTTTATCCCAGAATTTAGTGATTTAGAAGGAAAATAATATAATAATGAACTCCCCTTTTAGCATAAGGACACTTTATCACTTGGACATCCTTTGGTCTATATGATGAGTTTCTCAAATGATAGTCCTACTGAAAACAAATATCAACCATGTTATTGATCTATTTTACTAATGGTTGAAGTGGTAAAGGGTGAAGGGAGAGGATAATAAACTCATAAATCCTATGAAAAAAACTCAATACATTGGTTTACATAATGATGTAGATTTAGTTAATGTGTTTGTCCAAAGCAAACCTCATGAGATGTCAGAAGTAGATAGGCTACTGATGTTTGAGATACTCTATGAGTTATTATTTTAGATTCCAATGGATCTTTTCATCCTTTTCCCATTAATAGTGATTGGTTTTCATAATTCTTATTTCTTGATATGAATGAATCAAATATGATATATATGTTTAATAATAAAATTTAATTACTGAAAATAATTATTTTACCATGTATTAACATCAATATAGAATTATATTATAGAATGTGGATTTTGGTATGAAAGGAATTTTGAGGAATTAGTTTGTCACATTACATATGGGTTATTATTTTTAAATATTTTCACTTTTCAATATCCCGTCTCTTAATTTCTTCCCAATCGTTTGATAGATGTTTTATCTTATTTTTAGGACTCCACATATCAAAATTCATCTATTTTGAAATCCCAATACAGTAAGAGATGTAACTCCACCAGAAAATGAATGTTTTTTTCCATAAATCAACCAGTTGTGTATCATACCTATAGAAGTGTTATATGGTATATGAACAAACAAAAGGTCAGTTCAAGATTTTTGATCCAATCCATTCATTTTGGTTGACCTGTGTTATCCAAAAAACCAATAATTTCTTGATTTGACACTTCAATAAGGCCATTTTTTGGGGGATGGTAGAGTATATATGTATTATTATACACCACGTACTTCATAAGTATAATATTCATTATTGAATTGAAAAAATGTTTCCATTTTCACTGTGATGGAACTTGGTTCTCAAATGAATAATAGATGACATACTATAAAAAACACACATTACATTAGCAACAAAAAACTATGTGGCCTTGGATTTCACCCATTTTAGGAAATAATCTACAACAATTATAATGTAATAATTACCAAAAGACATGGGAAATGATCCAATAAATAATTTCCATGCATATAATATATTTCAAAAAAAAATTATCTGGTTTCAAGAATTTCATGAATTATTGTAATGTTTCAAGAAATTTTACACTTTATGTATTTCTTGAAATATTAATGGGTATCCTTAAAGAAATATAGAAATGAAATTCCATGTTGTATAAAATTTAATGAAATTTATTTAGTTCCAATGTTTCCTATAACAGAGTTTGTGTAGAAAAAAAATTCAACTCTAGATTCTATTTCACTTTCTCATAAGATTCCTCTTATGACTTCATCATTACAAATTTTTAATGAAATGGATCCTCCTGAATATATAATCTTGATTAATACATGGGTTTTTTATTTTTATGAGATTATTGGTGATATGGTAACTATGATGTGAAAAAATAATTTATTATGTAATCATTTAATTTTACTTCCCTTCCCAAGATGTATAGTTTTTTTCTAGGTATGTTATCCTTGAGTGGGTTTAGTTGAGAAATTTCTGGTTCAGTAGTGTTAAGTAGTCTACTATGGTGATCCAATATATAATTTTCATCTCCAATGATGTCCTTGATCTCTAGGTTGAACTATTAATGGTTTTAGTATACATCTTATATAAATTTTCATAGAATCAACCATCTTAATTAAGTACCCATGGGTTGCATTATTAGATATGAAACCCACTGTAGTTCCAATAAAATAATATATGAATTTATTTAATGTATAAAAAAATGGAACATGTAATGGCCCAGACCCTCATGGTCCATTACATTTCCAAATTATAAGTGTTGTGGGGTCCTCCAATCACTGATCATTTCAACGTATCTATCTCAAAGATCAGTTTGACAGATCAGCTTCATAGATCAGCTTCACCGATCATCTTCACATATCAGCTTCACTGATCAGCTTCACTGATTAGCTCCACTGATCACCAACACAGATCATCTTCATGTGATCAGTTTCACATATCACTTTCACCAAATCGGTTTCAAAAATCGGTTTCACCCAATCAGTTTTACAGATTTGTTTCACCCAATAATATTCACAGATCAGTTTTACCAGATCAATTTCACAAATGGATTTCTAACAATCAGTTTCACATATCTGTTTCACATAATCGGTTTCACAGATCAATTTCACCCAATCTGTTCACATATTAGTATCACCTAATCAATTTCACAGATCGTTGTCACCCAATATGTTTCACAGATGTGTCTCACCTGACTCGTTTCACATATCGGTTTCACCCAATCAGTTTCATAGATCAGTTTCGCCCGAACGGTTTCGCATTCTATTTCATCCAATTAGTTTCACCCAATCAGTTTCACCCAATCGGTTTACAGATTGTTTTCACCAAATGGGTTTCACAAATCGGTTTCGCCCAATCATTTTCATAGATCGGTTTCACCCAATCGGTTTCACACACTCGGTTTCACAAATTGGTTTCTCCAAGTAGGTTTCGTAGACCAGTTTCACCCAATCAGTTTCATAGATTGTTTTCACCCAATCAGTTTTGGAGATGTGTTTCACCCAATCGGTTTTGGAGATGTGTTTCACCTAATCGGTTTTAGAGATCGGTTTCACCCAATCGGTTTCCCATATCAGTTCCACCATTTTAGTTTCACAGATCGGTTTCACCCAATCCGTTTCAAAGATCGGTTTCACCCAATCGGTCTCACAGATCAGTTTCACCCAATCAGTTTCATCTAATTGGTTTCATCCAATCAGTTTCACAGATCTTTTTAACCTAATAGATTTCACATAACAGTTTCACCCAATCGGTTTCACATATCATCTTCACCCCCATCAGTTCCACCGATTAGTTTCACAGGATTAGATTTACAGGATCAGCTTCACAGGATCAGCTTCCCTAGATCAGCTTCACAGGATCATCTTCACCCGATTAACATCACTGATCAGCTTCATGGTATCTGCTTCACAAGATCATCTTCAAGAGATCAGCATTACCCGATAAACTCCACCGATTGGTTTCACCTATTAGTCTCAACAATCGGCCACAAAAGGGTGTTAGTGTTTCCGTCCAAAGTTTTCCTATAATGACACTTCTAAGTTATTTAACCCTTTTAAAGTGTTTCAAAGCCATTTTTGCACCATAATCTATGTTTTAAATCCCTAAGGAATAGAGAGACCCTCAACAGACCCATTTTCCTCACTTTAAATGGAATTATATAGCACACAACTATTATGGCCACCTCCTGATGTGAATTACTAAATAATAATTAATCCCATTGTATGTAATTGTCCATCATCCTGGTGAAACCACGATCCTACTATAAATCCACTCAAGATTTTTCATACAGCGTAATTCTAGGTTCTCGCCTTTTTGTAGAACTAGAATTCTTTCCATCCTCTCTTTGAATAGATTCCTTCTTTTCATGGTGAATTTGGTGTCAACATTCCATAGGCTATTGGTGCGCCTATAGTGTAGCCTTTCCTTCTCATTCATGGAGTCCTCCATGTTCCTCCCCTCCAAGTCGTGCATCCCATGTTTTTGGCACTCATATAAAAACATCGATCGTTGATTATCCAATAAAGGGTATTCCTTCGTCTCTTCTTACTATGCTTCATCTAGGGTGGTTATGATATTTCTTTTTTATGGGGAGAAATGAATCCAATCCACGACAAAGATAATAATTGGATTCAATGATTTAATGTGTGAGTTTTATGATTCTATTGTACTCTTTTACCTCATCCTATATATTTTCAATTTAATGGGATTATATCCACTCATAAATCATGGATGTTGGTGGTCCTATCAGGCACACTAATTAACCTCTATTTTATACTTATTTTTCTAATTTAATGGATGTAACATGGAAAATAGTTAATCAAATAAACTCAGTTGAATAAATGGATGACCAATTAATATGAATCCTTGTGTGTTCACCCCGGTTAACTAGACAAAAAT